>CM042984.1:18373747-21179121 GCA_023678885.1 Pogostemon cablin | reverse complement strand
TTGATATTTTCCATATATCAAACTTTGCTTTCGGTCACAAAATGGATATGAGGTCAGCATAATTTGGTCACATAACCTTACAACATAGTGACTAGTGCCCAACTAATGTGAAAGATTAATAACTTATTATATTCTTATTATGGCTATAATAATGATTACAAATTTGTTAGTGAAGAATTAGGTACATTAATACTGTTATATATTTATATAGTAATACTCTCTTTGTCCGGTAAAAAGAGTATTATTTATATGTGCATTATTTTCAAATGTTACCATTTCTTTTTTTCTTAGGAGCATGAGACACACATACACCACTATAACAACTAAAAGATGAGATTCACACATTAACTATTATCTACCACATATTAAATAATAATATTTCTTAAATTTTCAACTAAAAAACGATAACAAGAATTTACGTGAAGACAAAGTCTCTTATGAGACGAGTTATTTGTGAGACTAGTCGACCCATCACTAAAGTATGCTTATTGTATACATAAAGTATGTTTAATGGTTGTTAAAATATATTTTCTAAAGTATGCTGAATTATACATTAAAGTATGATTTTAGTGTGTTATAATATGATTTATTATATATACTTTAACGTAAATAAACATTTACTTTAGTAAAAAAACCCATTTTTACAAGAGAGTCTCTCTCACGTGAAAAAACTCCAAAAATCGGAGAAAATCACGAACCAAGAAAATATTATTATGTAAAACTTTTACAATTACACAAAAATTTCTCTCTCTCGACCCCATTCCTACCTCACTATTATAAATTTTTTGACTAATCAAACGTTTTCTCACACCCTCAAAATAAAGAATATAAGAAAGGAATTTAGAAGGATCAAACACAAATATTATAGTGTATCTCATTGGTACAGTACTGAATATCAAAACCAAGGATCTCTTTAAATAACCCACTAAGGAATTTTCCCTTTTTATCCTCAATCCATCTTTTTTATATTTTAACAAAACCAACATATACCACATGATTTCATGAAAGATAAAATCACACGTGAATCGTGGCGCATAGAGCTAGTTATGTGCGCTCAAATTCAATTTATACCCTTAGTAATGAACTTTATATCCTTTTGTATAAGTATTTATACTCTTGATTTTTTAGGAAAAAAATTAATTTTTTTAGTCAAACTTTTAATACTCTTCATATTTCACCGAATTTTTCATTGAAAAAATGGGCAGTTTTGCATGAAACCATTTCATAATAAGACAATTTTGCATTTTTTTAAAAAAATATTTAGTTATGCATGAAACCATTTCATAATAAGACAATTTTACACTTTTTTAAGAAAATATTTATCACTTTTTAATGAAGATGTCATCATCAATACACTCACAATCGCCTCACTCATAAAAACTTGCTCTCTCTTTTTTGCCACACCTTCCTTTCGACATCTAAAAATGTTTGCTTATGGCATCCTACTTCTCTTGCTATGGCCTTTGAAGTAAGTCTATTTTTTTTTCTTTCAGTTATTTTCTTGCACGGGTTAACTATGACTTCTCTAATACAAAAAATCTACAGAAATATAAAGACTCTTTCATGTGATTATTAATCATGCCAAATCTAATTCTAATGGATTATAACAAATTCATGACTATGAGGTTCATTATAAGGTGGAATGCACAATAAAATTTATCCTCAACTCTAGCTATCACACTCTTTATGATTTAGAGGGAAAGACTTGTGTGAGACCGTCTCATGTAAGGGCTTACGTGAGACGTGTAAAAAGTGATAATTTTTAAAATAAAAAGTGATAATTAATAAAAAGTGATAATGCTATTTCATGAACAGTATAAATGAAAAGTAATAATGTTTTACAACAGAAATGTTAACATTTTATAGCGAAAATGATAATTAATTTAAAATGTGTAAAATAATCTCACGTGAGATAATCTCACACAAGACTTACCTATGTGTAAAACATAGTATATCTTCTCATACTTTTAATAAAAAATAATACTCCTATGTATTACAACCACCTAGTTGAAAATATGTAGATAGAGTCTCATGTATCATTGTTTCACTTACATAAGCCCTCCTTATTGAAATGTTATAAAGATAATTATACACTTAAAACAACATGAACTTCATTTTTTGTCAAAAATGATTAATGCATGTATTCTAATATATTGGTAATTATTTGTTTAATTCCTCAGATCAATGAAACGTGTGTGAAGATGGGCATGAGAATGGAGAATAATAAAGGCATCCAATCAGACAAATGAAGATTTTATGGGAGGATGCCACGGAAGGATTGTGGCATAGTTACAATAAATATATTGTGGGATTAATTCAGTTTACTCAACAATGCTACTACTTTAATTTCTTTAAAGTAGTACTATTAATTATAAGTTGATTCTACTGAGTTATTCTGTAAAATATTATTGTTATAATGTTCTCAGTCTTGCCGCTGTAATAATAATAATAATTTGGGGGGTTTACCCCTCCTAATTCCAATAAAATTATGGTGTGAATTTAATGGTGGTATGATTCTTCATGGTGGTATGATCTAGTTTCCCTTTTTGGTGGTAATGATTGGTTTTTTAATGGATGTTCTAGATTAATTGGTAATGGCTGTGAATCTAAATTTTGGTCTTCCAAATGGGTTGGTGAAAAATGCTTGAAGGATTTATATCCTAGATTATACCAGGTTGATTCAAATGTCCAGCCATAGCGGATAGAGTTGAGTGGAGGGAGGGATCATTGATTGGAAAATGGAATTGGCGTAGGACTTTATTTTCTTGGGAAGAAGAGCAAGCTGTAGATTTGATTTCCAAGGTGGAGAAATTTACTAGAATCACGAATGAGCCTGACAGGTGGTATTGGGATCACACTCCTTGTGGTCTTTACACAGTCAAATCAGCTTATAATATCCTTCAAAGCTCCAATTCAGATGATTGCATCTTTCCAGAGATCAACCGAGTATGGTGCAACAAGATTCCTCTCAAAATTTCATCATTCTCATGGAAGGCTATTCAAGATAGAATTCCAACAAGAAATAATCTCAAAAAAAAGAGGTGCGTTGAATCCTAATTTTTCGTTAGATTGCCCTTTATGTGATTCAGCACTTGAAGATGTTAACCACCTCTTACTCAAATGTAAGATAGCTTCAGAGGTTTGGGAGAAGGTCTATGAATGGCTTGATTCAAAGCAAGCTTCTGGAAATTCTGTATGGGATCATTTCTTATCGCATACGAGTTTGGTTAAGCCAAATTATTCAAAACTTTGGCAATTATTTTTGCATGGTGTGATTTGGTATATATGGAAGGTTAGAAATGACAAGGTGTTTAACGGAGTAGAAGCAGATTGCAATAGGATAGTTATGAGAATCAAAGTTATCACTTGGCTTTGGATTAAAGTATCGGAGAGTTGTAGATTTGGGAGTTCTTTTAGCAAATGAATAAGGGAGTCACTATTATGTATTGATTGATAACAAATTTTACATACGATTGTACGAGTTATTGAGCATATCTAATGCTCCATAACTCCTTTTAATTATCAATATAACTTTTGCTTTTTCCAAAAAAAAAACATGTTTCAAACCTTTCAAATAGTAACTAAAGAGTTGTTAGATCTTTTAATTAATTAGGTTAAATGCATTATATATATATATATATATATATATATATATATGATTAATAAAATAAATAACCTTCTAAATATTTACAAATATCGCGCAATTTAAGACACTTAATCATGAAAATCATACAAATTCCACCAAAGTACCAATTCTCCAAATATTTACAAATATCGCGCAATTTAAGACACTCAATCATAAAATTCAAGCATAATTACATAAAATCATGCTATAAAAGGGCCCTAAAAACACAAAATTTCTACTCCGATCAATGATTTATAGCGAAAATGATAACTAATTTAAAAAGTGTAAAACATTTTTAATAAAAAATGATTCATAATTAAAGAAAAGTGATAACTTTCTAATTGTATTATTTCATGAATAATTCATTAGAATAATTAAAAGTGACAACATATTAAATAAAAAGTAATATATGATAAAAAAAAAGTAATAACCACTTAATTAAATTATTTTATAAATAATTTTTTGAATGAATAAAAGTGATAATACCTTTAATATAAAGTGATATCCTATCAGAATAAAGTAATAATAGAACAGTTGAACAATCTGATAAACAATTAATTATAATAATAATTTGATTTAAATTATTAACATATTTAAGATTGCAAATTAATTAAGGCCGTAAACGTGTGTGAATACATATTGCCAAACAGTAGATGCGCTTGAATGTTGGATTGCCAAACAGGGACGGTTCTTTTTATGAATTTTCACTTTTAATGTAAATTATGTTAATAAATAATGTTAATTGATAATAGATGATCCGTTTCATAAGGGGATTCGTAAGACAATCTCACTCAACCCTACCCTAAAAGTAAAATAAACATAAATCACAATTTTCTACATAACACGGATTTTGTACGCAATATACTTAATAACTTATTATATTCTTATTATTGCTAATAATAATGATTACAAATTTGTTAATGAATAATTAGGTACATTAATGATGTCATGTTTCTGATTGTTATATATATATATATATATATATATATATATCTTAAGTATACTATCGCAAAACTTTTTTTGATGACGTGTCGTCTTCAGAGTGCTCTAATATGAAGTGTAATTTTTTTATTTTTTTGAATTTTTAATACTTTTTTTTAAATATTTTCCTTATTTACTTTTAATTAACTTCCTTATTTAATATTTTTATTTTTAAAAAATGTATTTCTTATTTTTAATAATGATTAAATGTTTAATATTTTATTTATTTATTTGGATATCATTAATTAATTACTAAATCTTTTAATGTAATAAATCAATTAATATAAATTAAATCATATATATAAAGGGAAAAAAGAATATTTCATATAATATTTTCTCTCACTCACCTATAAATAAGACCTTTAGGTTATTCATTCTAAATACACACATTCGTTCTCCAAAGAGTAATAGGAGTTTTCTTCAAGTTTTTTTAGATAATTATCTTAATTATTCAATTATGACATATGAATTATAAATTTTATTTTCTTTAGTTGTTTATATAATTTGAAACTAATAAAATTAAATTAAAAAATAAAATTACATTATAAATTTATGAATATTTAAAAGGATATTATATATAACCCATATATATATATATATATATATATATATATATATATATATATATATATATATATATATATATATATATATATATATATATATATATATATATATATATATATATATATATATATATAAATAAAAGTAATACTTCATTTAAATATTATTTATAATATTACGTGTATTTTAATATATATACATATATATAGCAATTATGTAAAATATTTTCATAATTTTGTTTTAATTCATTATAAAATATTAGACCTTATTTTCCTTTATATATATATATATATATATATATATATATATATATATATATATATATATATATATATATATATATATATATATATATATATATATATATATTCTTATTAACTATTAATTGACTTCCTTATTTAGTATTTCTTTTAAAATAATTTGTTTCTTATTTTAATAATGAATCTCAATTAGGTAATAAATTTTTTAAAAAATTTTAGAAATTAAGACAAAAATATTTATTTAATTGTCTTATTTACTTTTAATTGACTTCCTTATTTAATATTTCTTTTAAAATAATTTTTTTCTTATTTTAATAATGAATCTCAATTAGGTAATAAATTTTTTAAAAAATTACAGAAATTAAAACAAAAATATTTATTTAATTGTCTTATTTACTTTCAATTAACTTCTTTATTTGATATTCTTTTTAAAATAATATGTTTCTTATTTTTAATAATGAATCTCAATTAGGTAATAAATTTTAAAAAATATAGAAATTAAAAAAAAATATTAATTAAAAATATTTATTTAATTGTTTATATACGTGGTAACAAATAAAAAAAATGTATATAATTAGAAAAAATTTTATTAAAAACATATATATTAATTAAAAATATTAATTTTTTTATACGTTGTCATGTCTCATCAATGACGACCTACACACGGTGGCACCTCATTTGTATTATATTATTGGTAATATTTAAAAAAATACAAGTCAATATTATTTCAAAAAATTAGAAAATATTTGTATATAACTATACACATGATTTAATTATATGTCACATTATTAAAAGTTAGGAGTAAAAGTTATAATTTTTTGTAAATTTTTTATATTGATGAAAGTAGTTGCCTAACTTTAAAAAAAAAATCTTCCTAATTGTTGAATTGTTATATGACACATATTATTTAATTATAAAATATAAAATAAAAGTAATAATTAAATGATACCGCTTAGTACGCGGGTTTCATATTAGTATATATATATATATATATATATATATATATATATATATATATATATATATATATATATATATATATATATATATATATCAGAAACTTTTCTTACCGACGTGTTGTCTCCAGAGCGCTCCAATGTGACGTGTAATTTTTTTAATTTTTTTGATTTTTTAATATTTTTTAAATATTTTATTTATTTACTTTTAATTAACTTCCTTATTTAATATTTTTTATTATATAATGTATTTCTTATTTTTAATAATAATTAAATTTAAAATATTTATTTATTTGAGTATCATTAATTAATTATTAAATTTTTTAATTCAATAAATTAATTAATATCAAATTAAATCATATATATAAAGTGAAAAATAATATTCCATATAATATTCTCTCTCACCCACCTATAAATAAGATTTTTTGGTTATTCATTCTAAATACACACATTCAATTTTCCAAGAGGAATATAAGTTTTCTTCAAGTTCTTCTACAGATTTGATTTATAAAAGAATAAAAATGTATTTCGATAGAGTAAATCAAGTAAATATTCGATCTGCCTCTAAAAAATCGATTCAAGTATTTTTCAAGAGGAAGATAATTTATTCAAGTATTCTTGAATCAGTTTACCTCTTAAGAATCGATTCTTCTAGAGGAAGAGAATTGATTCAAATATTTTTGAATAGATTTGCATCTTTAAAAATAATTTTTTAAGAGTAAGAGGACCGATTCAAGTATTCTTGAATCGATTTACATCTTAAGAATCGATTATTCAAGAGGAAAAAAATTGATTCAAGTATTACCTCTTAAGAATCGATTTAAGTATTCTTTAAGATCTACCTCTAGAGTATTGATTCAAGTATTCTTCAAGTGAAAGAGGATCGACGATTCAAGTACTCTTGAATCATTTACCTTTAGAGCATAAGAGGTTGAAAATTCATATATAGAATCGAAAGTGTAAGTTATTTAAGTTAAATTATTATTTCATATCAAATAACATTAAAATTGTGTTTGTAAATAATTTGTTAATTTTTTAAAGTTAGTATGTTAATATTTATTTATTTACATATATCTTAATTATTCAATTATGACATATGAATTATAAAAAAATTCTTTAATTATTTATATAAGTTGAAACTAATAAAATTAAATAAAAAAATAAAATTAATAAATTCATTACAAGTTTATGAATATTTAAAAGAATAATATATATATATATTATTTTATTTATATTATATATATATATTACATTATTTACTTTTAATTAATTTTCTTATTTAATATTTTCTTTTTTAAATAATATCTTTCTTATTTTTAATAATAATTTAATTTTTAATATTTTATTTATTTATTTGGGTATCATTAATTAATTACTAAATCTTTAATAAAATAAATAAATAAATTAATATCAAATTAACTCATATATATAAAGGGAAAAAATATTCCATATAATATTCTCTCTCACCCCATTTATAAATAAGACTTTTTGGTTATTCATTCTATATACATATTCGATTCTCCAAGAGGAATATGAGTTTTTTTTCAAGTTTCACTCAAGAATTGTTGATTTATGAAAGTATAAATATTTATTTCGATAGAGCGAATCAAGTAGATATTCGTTCACGTATAGTTTTACCATTTATTTTTTTTATACACTTATTATGGCTTATTTACTTTAATATCATTAATCGCAATCAATAAATAAATTATTCCATATAAATAAAATAATTAGTATCAAATCAAATTATGTATAGAAAAAAAGAATAAATTGAGATTTTTTATATATAATTGGTATTATTTTGGATAAGTAGTAAAATTAAGAATTTATTAATAAGAGTTACATATTTTTAATATCATAATTGCACTTAAATACAATGAAAAAAAATTAAATACTAACAACTATATAAATATACAGCAAAGAAACAAAATTGCCCCTATGTGGTTGCACATTTTTTAGATAGACATGGGGAGTAATAAATAATTTTCAATTATATTATGTTATAAAGTAACATTTAAAAAAAATACTAGTCAAGATTCTTTCAAATAATTAGAATATATGTACATATATAATAAATTTTTACATGATATAGTTATATATTATATTATCGAAAGTCAAATATTATAATTTGTTGCAAATTCTTTAAATTGATGAAAGAAATTGTCTAGATATAAGAAAGAAATCTCCTTAATTAATATATTATTACGTTATATAACACGGATTATTTAATTGCACAAAATAAGAATAATTAAATAAATGATCTCGCATTGTACGCGGGTTTTATATATATATATATATATATATATATATATATATATATATATATATATATATATATATATATATATATATATATATATATATATATATATATAATTGTGGTTTGTTGCCCAAATGAATTTTGACAATGGCAAAAATGTCTACTTTGACTAAATATAAGCAAAAATGCTCACTCTTTAGATGATTTTACTGATATACCCCTACAATGTGTCAGCTTTTTTGAGATTCCTAACATTAATTTTTGGATGAGACACGTTATGACATTTCTAACAAATGACCAAGTGGGTTGTGAATAGTTACTCGATCTTTCAATTCAGTAGAAATACTCCTCTTTTCTTTAATTCTCATGCTCAGTCTCGGTCTTTCAATTCTCAGCAGAATTATTCGGTCTCATGCAAAAGTACTCGGCCTTTTCTCATTCAGATAGACCAAGTACTCGGTCTTTCCTATCTCACGAGTACTCGATCTCTCCTCTTTTCATACAATTCTTACTCAAAGTACTCGGTCTTTCCTTTTTTTTTTTAACAACTCTGACTTTCAATCTTCCAATTATTAAAATTAATCTTTTCATTTAATTTTTTATTTTTTATTTTTATACAATGAATATTCGGATATTAAAAACAATATATGCATATATATTTATTTATTTTGAAAGATTAGGATTTGATAGAATATAATAAATCTATCTTTCTAAATATTTTATTAATATTAAAATTTTATTTAAAGTTGATAAGTAATTTAATTTTAATAAATTATCTAAATGATATAAATTATGTTAAAAAGATTAACGTAAATTAATATATTAAAAAATTTATGTTTTTATTTAACAAAAAAAAATTATAAAAATAAATATTGTATATTATAAAAATTAACATAAATGAAAGATGGACAGAAATTAATATCCACATAAAATTGAAATAAATTAATATCCATATAAAATTATTTAATGAATATTAATAATTAATTTGACAAATCTTCTTTTCCAATATTATTTAATTACTCGGTTCCAAATCTTCTTTTCCAATATTTTCTTATACTCGGTCTTTCCTTTTTTTTTTTTTTTACTTCTATTTTTTCTGGAAAAGATTTAATTATTCGGTTCCAAATCTTCTTTTCTAATCTTTTCTTCTACTCGGTCTTTCCTTTTTTTTTTTACTTTCATATTTTCTGCAAATTATTTAATTACTCGCTTTTATCGGACCGCACTCCAATCAAGAAAAAAACAGGTCAAATGATATTTTAAGTCAAATCTAGGGTAAATATGCCAAATTAAATCAAAAGTGGGCATTTTTTCTTTTTTCAAATTGAACCGGACATTTTTTATTAGTAATATATGACAGTGGGCCTACATGCCTACTTCCCCCCACACACACACACACATATATATATATATATATATATATACTCTCTTTATTGAATATTTCTTATTTTTATTATATACACGTCCCCTAAAATTTCAAAACTACCCTTTAATAATTAAAATTATACACACTTCTCTTCTCTTCTCCATCTTATTTTCTGGATTTTATCATTCATACATGTGAGGCAATCGAATGAGTTTTTATAATTCATATATCATTTTATTTTGGTTTAAGATTTAGTACACTTCAAAATTCAAGGATTTTGAGTTCATCCATTAATTAAATCAGATCTTGGGAAGTAGAACAAAGGGTTTTTCAATTTTAAGAAGGTATTGGTAAATAGCACGAAGAAAAGAAGAAGGTGATGAGTCTTTCAATTTTAAGAAGGTATTGGTAAATAGCACGAAGAAAAGAAGAAGGTGATGAGTCGGCGGCAGAATCACCGTCTCTTTAATGTCATTTTCTAGCCATTAAATTATAAATTAAATAATTAATTTTCATTTTTATTTTTAAAATTTTTTATTATATTGAATATTTAATGAAATAATCCCTCCATCCCACTAAACCCTTTGCACTTTCCTTATTTGTTTGTCCCACAAAACTCTTTTACACCCCTAAAAAAATATCATTTTATCCAATAACCTCAAAAGTTATTTCTTTATCCTCAATATTCTTGATTCCAATTGTATTTAATTATATATGTGACATAAACTTAATTTGATACCAGTGAATAATGACCCAATTATGGTTCAAATCCAAAACGATACAAGGTCCATATAAAAAGCTACCATATCAAAAAAACGCAAAATATGCATATATCAATATTCATTAAATTTTTAAACAAAATATCTCAATTTCAATCCTCAACCGAATTCACCTTATACTTTTCAAGATCAATATCACTTTTAATAGGATTCACCTTATACTTTTCAAGATCAATATCACTTTTAATAGGGTATGATTTGTGTGAAACCATGTTACGCTTTTGTAATTATTTGTATTTTTTATTAAAAATGTTATTACATTTCTTTTAAAATATTAGTAATTTTCATTTATATTATAAATTGTTTATAAAAAATTAGTCCACATCATCATTATCACTTTTCATTTTAAAGATTATCGTTTTTATCTATCTAACCAAAGATAATTCGTAAAACGATTTCACACTCGTCTTTGTCCATTTTTAATTTAATTTTACGAACTTACACAAGTCTTTGTCCATTTTTAATACATGAACAAGTTTTTTTCTTTGCATTTTTGCCCCACAACCCCGTGCCCCGGTATGGGTCAGGCTTAAACTTATATAGAGATGAATCTACGGGTCAAGCTTAAGCTTATAGAGGGATGAATCGTCTAGTATTTAATCAAGTCACTCTAAATTGCCCCCTCACATACAGGTAGGGTTAATTTTTGTTTGCATGTGAAATTTTCTCATAAATGGGTGGCTGTGAGGTTCGAACCTGTACTTAGTCCAATTTTTGGTTAAAATGATTTAGAGTAAGAGAACTCTATTGTTGTTGTAAACATAATGACCAAGTAACAAAATTTATAGAATATCGTCCCAAGGGAAAAGTAAAGTCAAGGTGTATCCGAATTTGCTTTCAATCATACTTTGTAAGAGTGATAGAATTTGAGTTTAGGTTTTATACTAACAATTACACTAAGCAATTAACTAGAAAAAACAAATAAAATCTACAATTATGAATTAACAAGGATGAGATGGAATGATTAGAATAGATCTTAGAAAGAATGCAAGGCTAACCACAATCCTAGTCAAGGTAGTATCCTAGATATGCAAGATTTTATTAGCAAACATTGCCAACAATGGATTAGACGCAATCACAATTGTACCCCTAATACCTATGACCAAGGTGACTAGGTTCTCATCCCTTTTACAAGATTAAATCCCCTTAGATTGAACTTATTATCAATTCCCATGAAGGTACTATGACTCTAAGTTAGGTTCTTCTCATTTAGTTACTCAAATGTCCTCTTATAAGTATTCTAAGCATTCAAAGGGTATGACTTATCTCTCCTCGTACTAACATGCCTGATCATATCACTAATTGATTCAATTTACCCCTAACATATAACATTGGAATGCCCATCCTAACATGATGTGTATAGAAATCAATCACACAATTAATAAAATGAATCATGAATCACAATTTATAAGAAGAAATTCATCATCAATTCAATTTACTACTAAAAATCTCACAAATCTAGTTTAACCTCAATTCATCATGTGGCTAGCCTCACAAGAGGTCTAGCCATCAACAATCATATTACAAACCTTACAAAGTTCATAAAATGCCATTGGTAACTTCAAATCAAAGGAATTGAAAAAGAAAAGTAGAAGTTCTTCCCTTGCGATTAAGAGTTGATCTCCTTCCTTCATATGCTTTCCATGCAAATAAGCCTCAAAACTCTATAAGGATGGTATGGAAGAAAGATATATGGAGAGAATTATGGAATCAAAGTGATAGAAATGGATGAATTTGGTGGATTTTGGATGTAGGAGAGAGTGTGTGTGTAAATGTGGTGTGATAGTGTGTATTTGATCTTGGTAACTGCTCAAATGGACTCCCTTCCTTTAATTCACGCCAAATTGGGTCTTTGTACCCCTTGGAATCTTCTAGAACATGTGCAAAATAATTTTGGATTCTGCACCTACACGTGTCGTGTAGCAGCACACGGCTCGTGTAGTGCACACACGTTTACGTTCTGACAGGACACGGCTCGTGTAGTGTACACGGCCTCGGTCATGGGCGTGTAGCTGTTTCTTATGTCTGCACACGACCTGAGCTTACAGGCCCGTGTTCTGCACACGGAACGTGCGTACGAGCACGACTCGTCCATATGACACGACTGGGCGTGTTCATGTGTGCCCTGTTCTTCTTCTTCGTTTTAGCTCCTGATTCTATTTTGCTCCATTTTTGACCTGTTTTATATACATTTAATCTCATTTCCATACATTTATCAATCTGTACACACTTTTCCTAATTAACATGAAACTCCACCAATAGTTACATAAATACGGATAAAAATATTTAAAAATCCACAAATAAATATACTAAAATCTAAGTGAAAACAACGACGATCAGAATCCTGAACCTTTGGTCGGCCTTAGCTCTGATAACATGTTAAATGATTATCTCATCTAAATACTTAAACTCATAGAGAGATGAATTGTTTAATACTTAATCAAGTCGCTCTAACAGTCCGTTCCAACCCATTTCTATAAAAAATTTTATAAATTATATTACATTCAAATACAAAAATTTTAAATTAGAATAAAATGAAGTAAATTTAAATTATAGATTAAATAATTAATTTTATTTTCATTTTTAAAAAAATTGTTATTACATTCAATATTTAATGATATACTCCCTTCGTCCCACAAACCGTTCGCACTTTTCTCATTTGTTTGTCCCACAAAACTCTTCACACCCTAAAAAAGAAAATATCATTATATCCAACAATCTCAAAAGTTACTTTAATTTCAAATGTGCCACTCCATTTTAACACACATATCATTACTTTATACTTTTCTATTACATAAAAATGCTATAATACCTTTTAAATTTAATAAAATTGGTCAAAAAGAGCAACTTTTTTTAAACAACGTAGAACAGTAAACGTTAAGCGTTTTATGAAACGGAAGGAGTATATAATATTGTGATAAAGTATTTTATAATAGTTATATATAATTACATTGGTTTTTTTTATTTAAAATATCTAATGCATGTAAATTATACTCCCTCCATCCCAAGTTAATGTTAACGTTTATTTTTTGCACGTAGATTAAGATATATAATATTTTAATGTGAAGTCAGGTGAGAGAAATAATATTTATTATGAAGCGGGTAGATGTATTAGTATTATGTGTAGACCCTATATGTAATAATTAATTGTTTTGTGTAGGTCCAACTTGAAAAAAAATTAATGTAAACCTTAACTCGGGATGGAGGAAGTATTATATATATCAACAACATACATTAATTAATAAATATTTTAAATAAAAATATTAATATATTAAGTGCGGACGTGTCTATATTAGTATCCATACCTGATCTGGCCCGTGTGCGGGGTGGGGCGGCCCCGATCGTGTTCTGTGTGGGATGGTGCATGTTTGGCCTAAACATGGTGGGGCATGATGAGGCGGCTTTCGGAATGGCCAAAATTGTCATTCCTACTCAAAATGGATATAAGGCCAGCATAATGTTGTCAAAACCAGACTAAATTGGCAGGTTCAATAGGTTGATTTGGGAATTAGAGCCTGTCCGAAAACCTAAAGAATTGGATTTAGGGGTTGACGAAAGTCGGGCCACCGTTGCTGGGTAACCGGAGACTGTTGACAGAGGTGGAGACTGTAGACAGAGACTATTGTCGGAAGAGACTGTAGACAGAGATGGTTGACGGAGACTGTTGAAGGAGACAGTAGACAGAGGCTGTTGACTGGAGGTTGGTAGTGTTGGTGTTTTGTCAAGAATAAAAGGAGTTTTCTTTTATTTCTTTGTCCCACATCGGATGAAGAATAAAAGGGAGAGGGATCCTGGTGCTATATAAGGAGGTCCTTGGACTTGATGTCAAGTGCACCAATCAAGTACACTTTAATCTTTGTGTTTGATTCTTCTTAAATTCCTTTCTTGGATTATTGGTTCTGAGAATGGGGAGAAAGGTGTGAGTTAGTCAAAGATTTATAAAAGTGTAGGGATTGGGGTCGGAAGAGAGAAATTCTGTGTAATTATAAAAATTTTTCACATAGTGGTATTTTCTCGGTCCATGGTATTTCTCCAGTTTTGGAGTTTTCCAATTAAATTCTTGTGTTGTGCTTTTTATGTTCTTCTTTATTTGTTCCTTAAAAATGAATGGGGATCTGCTTATCCCAATAGATAGAAGTTCTCATCTCCAGCTAAGGTTCCACTGCCAAACAACAGTTGAGTGTTTAAATTAGAGGTTTATATCTACTTTTTTTCATCAACTTGAATTTTCTAAAAATTCAGTACCATTACCAATTAAAATGTTTCAGCGGGTGCTTTCTTCTGTTTACGAAAGTGGAAAATATGTATATTCGGTGAAAATTATGATAAATTAAAACCAATGACTACAAGTTATTGTGAAGTCTTACAGAAGAGTGATTGGATGCCGAAATATGGCTGTCCATTCATTCACAATCACACCCACTAACTTTTCTGCAACTTACATATATACTACCATGAGATTAATTGGGTAGAAATATTTCTCTAGTCTTAATTTATTTAATTTTTAAATAGACATATATATAAATTTATTTTGTAAATGAAATTAATTGAACTCCATAATCTGGGTCCTCACGTACGGTTCCTGCGCGATGTTTAACAATAAACAAGGTTGAGAAGATGTCTATATATATAATGGATTGTGAAACGAGTCAACTATTGATGAGTAGTTATAAAATAAGATGAATGATGTATTAAAGTATAATTTTAGTGTGTTATTATATAATTATAATTATTGATTGTGTAATAAATCATATTATAACATTCTAAAATCATATTTTAGTCAAACACTTGTATGATACTGTCGCATGGAAAGACTTCTTGAGACGGATCAGATTTAATATTTAGATCAATGAAAAGTGATAATTGATCAGTATATTATTTAATGAATAATTTGTTGTATGAATAAAATATAATATCAATATTTTTAATGAAACATGATAACATCTTTTATAAAATTAAAGTAATAATTTATAATTAATTTATGTTATCCAACTCCTTATTTACAGGAACCAACAGCTAATTAATGAGGGCTTTCTTTTCTACTCCTTAAATATAGTAACCAACAACTAAATTTAGAGTTACTATTTTGGCAAAATTTGTAGGGGGCATATGATCCTGTCATGACACAATGCGTGTTCAAATCCCCGCAATTTCTCCCAGTCTTTCTTTTTTTACTTAATTAAAATTTTCCATTCTTTTTTTAAAGTACTATTTTTCAATTAATTTAAATTTCTTTTAAAAAGGTCCTATCGTTATAAAAAAGTAATAATATTTTAAATAAAAAATAACATTTGATTAAAAAAAAGTGATCAATGTTTAATTAAATTATTCTATTTCATTAATAATTAATACCACAACAAAAAGTGATAATATTTTTTCAATAAAAAGTGATATTTGATCAATTTTACATAAACTATTTTATGAATAATTAATAGATTGCATAAAAAGTGATAATATTTTACATAAAAAGTAATATGTTATAAAAAAAAGTAATAATCGTCCAATCAAACTATTTCATAAAGAATTCGTGTGATAGGTAAAAAAAAATTATATTTTTAGTAAGAGATAACATATAATCAAGAAAAAGGATAACATTCATTGAACTATTTCGTGAATGAATAATTTTTGGGTAGGGTGGTGCTTCAATATACCGCAAATTAATAGACCGCAATTTTTTTTAAAACCTTCAATATACTTTAACATAAACTAGAGAAACTTTTATTACAATGTTGTATATATAACGCAATATAAATTTTACAGTATTGTATTACAACTAGAGGTTGGGCTTTATTGGTAGAAGCTGGGAGATTATATATTTTAAAACATAAACCGTCCTGTATCTTTTTACTTTATGTGAAAATTAGGTCCCAAAATAGTTATGACATTCATTTCCGTCCCAAACCTTTCAATTTTTATTCGTTTTCGTTCCAAAACAATGGTTTTTTACCAATTACATTCCATAACTTTATAAAAGCACTGATTCAGTCTTATCTCATGAAATTAAAAAAAATTGAACATTTTTAAGTAAAAATGACAATTTTGAGGAAATTTTAAAAATTATGGGACTATTTCAAAGAAATTAAGTTTCTTGAAAATATTTTGAATAAAGTAAATTTATATTTAACAATTATTAATTATTATATATATATATATATATATATATTATCATGCTATGCCCTCTTTCTTCTCCTATATAAGCACCCTTCCACCATCCATGTCTTTCTCACTAGCTCATTAAAACTTCAATCTCTAACTCTTTCTCTACACTCTTCAACATATAACTATGTTTACTTTCGGAATTATTGGGGGAATAGGCCTTATCGCTCAAAAGTAAGTCACTGGTTTTGACACTCGAAACCATGTACATATTTATGTATGGTTTTGACACTCGACATTTTGTAGTAATTGCCTAGTTAAAATACTTGTTATTCTGGAACATAATACTTTATTCTTACATATGTTTTCTGTTTGAATATGCAGAGTGCGTAGAAATGCGTGAAAATGATGATTATGGAAGATAATAAATGAAGACATCCAACCAGAGGGATGGACATCATTCCATGGGAGTAATTAGGATGTCACGAAACAGAAGGACATTGACATTATTACCATAACTATATATTTCTTGCATGCATGTGGATTCTGCAAATCAACCATATTAGTGCTACTTTTTTAATGAAGTAGTTGATTGTATGTTGATTTTGTTGACTTCATGTAGCTTGGTTAAGGTTTATGGATTATTGTGATAATGTTCTCAGTTCTACTGTTGCAATAAAAATAAACTTATATATGTGTTGTGTACCGATTTTATATTTCTCTTCACTCAATATTCTTGATTCCAATTTTGCTTAATTATATATACCATAAACTTAAGTTAATACCATTGAATAATGACCCAATTATGGTTCAAATCCAAAATGTGTACACATAATTATATAAAAAACCTACCATATCTATAAAACATGCCTATATCAATATTCATTAAATTTTCAGACAAAAAAAATCTCAATTTCAATTCTCCACCGAATATCACCTTATACTTTTCTAGATCAATATCACTTTTAATAGGATAGATTTGTTTGAAACCATGTTACGCTTTTGTAATTCGTTGTATTTTTTATTAAAAATGTTATTACTTTTCTTTTGAAATGTTATATATTTTTATTTATATATATTATAAATTGTTTATGAAATTAGTTCACATCATCGTGATCACTTTTCATTAATTTAGTATCACTTTTTATTTTAAAGATTATCGCTTTTATCAATCTAACCAACAATAATTCGTAAAACGATATCACACGAGTCTTAGTCCATTTTTAATTATTTTTACGAATTCACACAAGGCTTTGTCCATTTTTAATTTATTTCATAAAAATAACTTATGCTATACGCATAGCATTTGATTTGCGGATAGCAGTTTTTCTTAGGGTGTCAGGCTTAAGATTATATAGAGATAAATCTACCGGCTAGCTGGCTTAAACTCAAAGAGGGATGAATCGTTTAATATTTAATCAAATCACTTTAACACGCCCCCTCATATGCAGGCGGGGTTAATTTTTGTTTGCATGTGTATTATATATATATATATATATATATATATATATATATATATATATATATATATATATAATTAACAAAAATTAATAACCGTTCAAGTAAACAACTTTTTGAACAATTCGTAGCAACACATTATTTGTTCCAAAAAAAGAAATTAATGATTTAAATATTTTGTTCATTTATATTAGAGTTGATATTGGTGCACTAGGGTGCAAGGATGCATCCATATGTGTATAATTTTTTATTCTATTTTATGTACATGTTATTCTATTTTGTATACATGTTTCTTAATAATTGTATACTTTTTTCACACTCAATTTTTTATTAAAAAAATTAGCATCCATATATGTATAATTTTTTATTAAATAGTGTGTATATGTTTCTTAATAATTGTATACTTTTTTACACTAAATTTTTCATTAAAAAAACTAACAAACAAAGTGTATACATTTTTGTTCATAATTGTATATGTTTTTGTTCATATTTGTATAAGTTCTGAAAGTGGGTGCACCGTATCCTGAGGTGCACCCAGGTGCACATTATAATTAGCATTTATATTAATTTTATTCTAATATTTTTAAAATAAATTATAAAATATATACTCCCTCTGACAATTCAAAAGATAATCGTTTGTATTTTATACATTGGATAAAAAGATATTATTATTTTATATATAATGAAAAGTTGTATTAGTGATATATGATGGGTCATGTGAAATTTTTTTTTTAAAAGGAAAAATTATCTTTAAAGAGGAAAAAACACCATTAAAGAGGAAAATTTGAATATAAGGAGCAAACCACCACCGCCCCGCCAGATCGGAACCGCCATTCGTACCTACATTGGAATCAACATGGGATTCTTATCGATATCGGAACCTATATTGTAATCGACATCCGTACCTACATCGAAAATGACATATGTTACCTACATCGAAACAACATCCGTACCTACATCAAAACTGACACGAGATCTGCACCGACATCCGTACCTAGATCGGAACCGATATACACACCTGCACACTCACCCATAAGAACACACTGGGTATTATAAGTTGAATAGTAGGATAGTGGGGGTATTAAAATCCAATAAGTGGCATTTGATTAAAATTGATATAAGACTGTGTTTGGATTGAGTCATTTCAAATTATATTGATTTGAAAATGTTAAAAGCTCCTGTGCCCCCGGTCACACGCCGTGTCCCCATACACTCCTCCTTCATATTCTATTTAAACATATGTATTGCTAGGGGTTTAAATTGCAAAGGGGCACAGAAATTGCAAAAAGACACGGTATCCCCGGGGGGCACGAGAGCCTCACTCATTGAAAATGAATGAATTTTAAATTCCTTGGATTTTAAATCAATATATTTTAATTCCAATGTTATGATAAATTATGGATCTTTGAAATGATTTCAAATTCATAATTTAAAAATTATTTTTAAAATAGAATTTTATACTCCCTCCATTCCGTTTCAAACTCTACGTTTGCTTTTTACACGTAGATTAAGGAATGTAGTATTTTAATGTGTAGTGAGGTGAGAGAAATAATATTTTAATGTAAAGTGGGTAGGTGTATTAGTGTGATGTGTGAATAGTGGGATAGTAGAGGTATTAAAAATCCAATAAGTGGCATTTGATTAAAATTGATATAAGGTTGTGTTTGGATTGAATAATTTCAAATTATATTGATTTGAAAATGGCAAAAGTTCAAGTGCCCCCGGGCACACGCCGTGTCCCCATGTGAACACAACACTCCTCCTCCATATTCTATTTAAAAATATGTATTGCTAGGGGTTTAAATTGCAAAGGGGCACGGTGTCCCCGGGGGCACGAGAGCCTCACTCATTGAAAATGAGTGGATTTTAAATTTCTTGGATTTTAAATCAATATATTTTAATTCCAATGTTATGATAAATTATGGATCTTTGAAAGGATTTCAAATCCATAATTCAAAAATTATTTTTAAAATAGAATTTTATACTCCCTCCTTCCGGTTTCAAACTCTCATTTGCCTTTTGCACATAGATTAAGGAATGTAGTATTTTAATGTGTAGTGAGGTGAGAGAAATAATATTTTAATATAAAGTGGGTAGGTGTATTAGTGTGATGTGTGGGCCATGGAGAGAGAAATAATTAATTTGTGTGGGTCCCGTCCCATTTACTAAAAAATAAAATGTAAAAATTGAAATGGGACGCCCAAATGGAAATATGTAAATATTGAAATGGGGCGGAGGAGTATATAATAAATAATAATAATAAAATTTTATTATATTAAATATTAAAATTTAAAATTTTATTAAAAATAATTTTTTTTGAGATGGAACTCTACCACACAACCTATCCGTCTCCACGCCCACCCCAAAAAAAAATTTTTTATAAAATTTTTAATTTTAATATTTGAAAATAAAAATATTACTACGCAAATCTACCCCCAACTACCCACCCCCACCCCAAATTTTTTTATAAATATTTAGATTTTAATATTTATATATTACTACCTTATCCATCCACCCACCTAAAATAATTTTTTTTAGAAAAAAATTAGATTTTAATATTTAAAAAATAAAATCTAAAATTTTATTTAAAAATTTTTTTGGGTGGGTGGTAGTGGTGGGTAGAGTTGTGTAGTAATATTTTTATTATTTAAATATTAAATTATAATTTTTTTTATAAAAAAAAATTGTCGTGGGTGGGGCAGTTGGGGTGGGTGGGTAGGAGGTAGGGCTAGGTGGTAATATTTTTATGATTAAAATGTAAAGTTTTATAATTTTTTTGTGGGGGGTGGGGGTGTGTAGGGGGTATGCTGGGTGGTAGAGTTTAAATAAAAAAATATATATATAGTTTTTAATTAATTTATTAATTTTATATATCTTTATTTTATGTATTAATATATCAATTACACATCAACGGAATGATTTCAAATGACACAGTTTCAGTGAAGATTTGAAATTCATTAAAAAACAACTAAAAAAATTCAAAATCAAATCCATAATTTGAATCCATTGATTTAAAATATTGAATTTATAAATCCATTGATTTCAAGTATTGCCCAAACATGAGGAAGGGATTTGAGGGAAAGATTTATAAATTCCTCCTCAAATCATTCCATCCAAATACAACCTAATAGTTATTTGTTGTTGATAAAGGTATTGAATTTTAAAATTTAAGTATTTTTTCAGTCCTCCCTAAACAAATTGTAAATTATGTTATATGTATTGGAAAGGGATGATAGTTTTGAAAATATGTTGTAGTGATAAAAGTTAGGTAAAGATTTATGTGAGACCGTCTCACGTAAAGTAATAACATAATTAATGAAAAGTGATATTCAATCGATGAAAAGTGATAATGATGCAGTGAACTATTTTATGAATAATTTAAGGTTGTATTTGGATTGAGTCATTTAAAATCAATGGATTTAAAAATGAGTGAATTTTAAATTTCTTGGATTTTAAATAAATTCATTTGAATTCCCCTGTTTGGATAAATTATGGATCTTTATAAGGATTTCAAATCCATAATTCAAAAATTATTTTTAAAATAGAATTTTATATATGTTAAATAAATATAATAAAATTTTATTATATTAAATATTAAAATCTAAAATTTTATAAAAAAATAATTCTTTTTGGAGGGAACTCTGCCACCCAACCTACCCCTACCCACCCATCCCTCCACCCCCACCCCAAAAAAAATATTTTTTTATAAAATTTTAGATTTGGAATATTTGAATGATAAAAATATTACCACACAGCCCTACCCCTACCCAACACCAACCCCACCCCCAACCCCAATCCCAATTTTTTTTTATATAAAACTTTAGATTTTAATATATAAATAATAAAAATATTACAATCCAATCCTACCACTCTATCCATCCACCCACCCCACCCCCACCCCCACCCACCCAATTTTTTTTTACCCAATTTTTTTTTAAAAAAAATAGATTTTAATATTTAAAAAATAAAATATTAAATTTTATTAAATTTTTTTTGTGTGGGGTGGGGTGGGGTGGTGGAGGGGGTGCTTGGAATGGTAATATTTTTAGTATTTAAATATTAAAATCTAAAATTGTATAAAAAAAAATTTTTAAGGGTAGGGTGGAGGGGGGTGGGCAGAGGTAGGTTGGATGGTAATATTTTTATTATTTAAATATTAAAATCTAAAATTAATGGGGTTTGGGGGGTGGTGTTTGTGGGGGGTGGGTGGGTGGGGGGTGGATGGTAATATTTTTATTATTCAAATATTAAAAATTTAAAAATTTATAAAAAATTGGGAGGGGGTGGGAGGGTGGGTAGGGAATAGACTGCGTGGTAGTGTTTAAAGCATATATATATATATATATATATATATATATATATATATATATATATATATATATATATATAATGTTCTCAGTCTTTCCGTTGTAATAATAATAATTTGGGGGGTTTACCCCTCCGAATTCCATTGAAATTATGTTGTGTGAATTTATATTCCAATTGCACTTACAATTATGCAATATAAGGTTAAATTATTATGAATTAAAATGTTTCAAACATCTGAAATAGTAACTAAAGAGTTGTAAGATCTTTTAATTAGTTAGATTTAAATATATAGAATGTGATAATATTTTAATAAAAAGTGATTATATATATATATATATATATATATATTAGATTTAAATATATAGAATGTGATAATATTTTAATAAAAAGTGATTATATATATATATATATGTGATTAACAAAAATGAATAACCGTTCAAGTAAAACAACTTTTTGAACAATTAGTAGCAAAATATTATTTGTTCCTTAAAAGAAATTGATTATTTAAATATTTTGTTCATTTATATTAATTTGGTTCTAATATTTTTAAAATAAATTATCGAGTTATATTGGGTGCACCCACATGTGTATAACTTTTTATTTTATTTTGTATACATGTTATTCTATTTTGTATACGTGTTTCGTAATAATTGTATACTTTTTTCACATTAAATTTTTCATTAAAAAAACTAGTATCATATGTATAACTTTTTATTCAAAAGTGTATACATATTTTTTTAATAATTGTATATTTTTTACACTTAATTTATGTTAAAAATCTAACAATTAAATTGTATACAATTTTGCTCATAATTGTATATGTTTATGTTTATATTTGTATATGGGTGCACTCTATCTTAGGGTGCACCCTAGTGCACACTATAATTAGCTTAAATTATTAAATATATACTCCCTCTGACAATTCAAAAGGTAATCGTTGGTTTTTTACGTTGGATAAAATAATATTATTATTTTATATATAATGAGAAGTTGTATTAGTGATACATGATGGGTTATGTGTAAGAATTTTTTTCAAAAAGGAAAAATTATCTTTAACAAGGAAAAAACACCATGAAAGAGGAAAAATTGAATATAAGTAGCAAATCACAACCGGTCCACATGTAACGCTACAATGGCAGCACCTCTTCTGAGCCGCCATCCCCTGTTTCCTCTTTCGAGAGTGGATAGTTTTGATATTTTCAATATGAGGTCACAAAATGGATATGAGGTCAGCATAATTTGTTCACATAACCGTACAACATAGTGACTCCTGCCCAACCAATGGAAGGATTAATAACATATTATATTCTTATTATTGCTAATGATAATGATTACAAATTTGTTAGTGAAGAATTAGGTACATTAATGATGTTATATATATAGTAAAAAAATCATGCAATAAAAGGGCCCTAAAACACGAAATTTCTACTCCGATCAACGATCCTCCTCCATTCTCCTTCTCAATTAGCAAAAACCGTGACTGTATAAGAATGGTGATTTAAGACAGATGAAGGGTAAAAGATGAAAGGTAGAAGATAGACGTTAATTCATGGTTCTTATGATGGATTCTTTTATCTTCCATATGAATTAAGAAGTGAGATATAAATAATTGTGACAAGGAAATAAGACAAGCAAATAAAATATTCATAGAAGGAGATGAAAAAAAAGGAAAAGAGATATGCAATCATGGAAAATAAGAGGGGTAATTGTGCTTCAATGAAATAGATAAGAGGGGTAATTTTAAAATATTTTTGGAAATTTTCGTTTATACGTTGCGTGACTTCATAGTTTTTAGTAAAACTTTCTCATCCAAACTTTAATTCAAGCGATTCTTGAACCAAAAAGATTCTCTTTTCCTTAGCTATCCATCAATGTAAAGAAATCTTCAGAGAGTTTCCTATGTATACAATAAGCATAATTTAGTGATAGGTCGACCCGTCTCACATCCGTCTCATAAATAACCCGTCTTACAAGAGAGTCTCTCTTTCGTGAAAAAATTCCAAAAATCGGAGAAAAATCACGAACCAAGAAAATATTACTATGTAAAAGTTTTACAATCACACAAAAATTTTTCTCTCTCGACCCCACTATTATAAATTTTTGACTAATCAAATGTTTTCTCCCAACTCTCAAAATAAAGAATATAACAAAGGAATTTAGAAAAATCAAACGCAAACGCAAATATTATAGTGTATCTAATTGGTGCAGTACTGATTATCAAAACCAAGGATCTCTTTAAATAACACTAAGGAATTTTTCCTTTTTATCCTCAATCCATCTTTTTTATATTTTAACAAAACCAACATATACCACATGATTTCATGAAAGATAAAATCATACGTGAATCGGGGCGCATAGAGCTAGTTATGTGCGCTCAAATTCAATTTATACCATTTAGTGATGAACTTTATATCCTTTTGTATAACTATTTATACTCTTGATTTTTAAGAAAAAAAATTATTTTTTTTAGTCAAACTTTTAATACTCTTCATATTTCACTGAATTTTTCATTGAAAAAATGGGCAGTTTTGCATGAAACCATTTCACAATGAGACAATTTTGCATTTTTAAAAAAAAAATATTTATCACCTTTTAATGAAGATGTCATCACATTTCTTTAAAAATATTGTCACTCTATAAATTGCTTATGAAATAGTAAGTGCATCATTATCTTTTTTATCTATTTAGTATCACTTTTCATTAAAATGTTATCATTTCTCATTTGTCTCACATAAGTCATTTCGTGAGATGGCCTCACCCAAGTCTTTTGCCTTGAAAAAATAATACCTTTATTAATTAAAATGTATACAATTTAAAACAAAATAATATACTCTTTAAGACCTTGTGCATCTGGATGCACGAAAAAAAAGAAGCTTATTTGTCCAAATATTTTCGAAAATTTGAGTAATGTACCTCCTCTTCTCTCTCATCTCTCATTATCTATATATATATAAGAAGGCTTCACCATCAATACACTCACAATCGCCTCACTCATAAAAACTTGCTCTCTCTTTTTTGCCATCAATACACCCTTTCTTTCGACATCTAAAAATGTTTGCTTATGGCTTCGTAATTGTCCTCTGGTTATGGCCTTCGAAGTAATTAACACAATAAATAATTAATACACATAAATTTAAAATTAAAATAGGAGCTTATAATATGCAAGTTTTCTTTTATAATATGAGTATTAATTAAATAAGTATTAATTCCAATAATTCCCATAAGTATATTAATTAAATTGGAGCTTATAATATGCAAGTTTTTTTTTAATAATTAAAATTAAGATGACACATAAACTTATTGACACATAAGCACCTAGACTTTAAATAAATGGACACATAGGCATTCAAACTTCCAGTAAACTTGACACATAGGATAACCTATTCTAAAGACGACACGTGGCATAGAAAAACTCAAGATTAGTATTTTAAAGATAGGTCCACTAGCTATCACATTCTTTATGAGTAAATATTGGCTAAAACATGAGTTAAAAGTTTTTTTTTTATCATTTTTTAAAATTTTAAATTTTGTCCCAAAAAAATATTTGTATCGATTTTGTTTCATAACTATGAGTTTTATTTCAATTTTATCAAATTTTCGCCGAACTCTCGATTTTGCCGAAAATTGATAACGTGCGTTGTACGTGACGGATAAATTTGGGGTTTCCGGAGAAAATCTAGGATTCCGACGAAAATTGGGCAAAATCAAAATAAAATCTGAAAAAAGTATAATAGTACATATACCGGATTCACCCGTTTTACCATACGCTCACAATCCCCTCACTCATAATAACTTGCACTTCTTTTTGCTTTCAACAAATAAAAATGTTTCCTTTGAATTAGGTATATTGATACATTTTCTTACATGGATTAACTATCATAACATCTCTAAATGGTGTTAATAGCATTAGCATAGATTAAGGGTTAATTGAAAAAAAATACGAATTTTAATTACTCTTATTGTAAATTAATCCTAATATTTGAGAAATTGTAAAAAAAAAAAAACTACATTTAAATATTGATGCAAAAAGCACAAAAATTCTTAAAATGAACACTACCTTTAGTCATAAATGATTAATGCATGTATTCTAATTTTCCTAATTATGTGTTTAATTACTCAGATCAAGCAAACGTGTGTGAAGATGGGCATGAGAATGGAAATTAATAAAGGCATCCAATCAGACAAATGAAGATTTTATGGGAGGATGCCACGGAAGGATTGTGGCATAGTTACACTAAATATATTATGGGATTAATTTCAGTAGTATTAAACAATGCTACTACTTTAATTTCTTTGAAGTAGTACTATATATTAACTATTAATTATAAGTTGATTCTACTGAGTTATTCTGTAAAATATTATTGTTATAATGTTCTCAGTGGTAATAATAATAATTTGGGGGTTAACCCCTCCGAATTCCAGTAAAATTATGTTGTGTGAATTTATATTCCAATTGCACTTGCAATATAAGGTTAAATTAATTTAATTAATATGAATTAACATGTTTCAAACTTCTCAAATAGTAACTAAAGAATTGTAAGATCTTTTAATTAATTAGGTTAAATGCATAGAATGTTATAATATTTTAACAAAAATTAATAACCATCCAAATATTAACAAAAATCGCGCAATTTAAGGCACTTAATCATGAAAATCACACAAATTTCACCAAAGTACTAATTCTCCAAATATTTACAAATATCGCGCAGTTCCACTTATAATTACAAAAAAAAATCAAGCTATAAAAGGGCCTTAAAAACACGAAATTTCTACTCCGATCAACGATCCTCCTCCATTTTCCTTCTCATGTAGCAAATATCGTGACTGTATAAGAATGGTGATATACACAGATGAAGGGTAAAAGATGAAAGGTAGAAGATGGACGTTAATTCATGGTTCTTGTGATGGATTCTTTTATCTTCCATATGAATTAAAAAGTGAGATATAAATAAGTGTGACAAGGAAATAAGACAAAGCAAATAAAATATTCATAGAAGGAGATTAAAAAAAAAAGGAAAAGAGATATGCGATCATGGAAAATAAGGAAAATATAAATGTCTTCAAAAAAAGCTAGAGATTTGTATGAGATTGTCTCACGTAAGCCCTTATGTGAGACGGATAAAAAATGATAATATTATTATAACTTTCACTATAAAATGTTATCACTGTTGTTATAAAATGTTATCATTTTTTTATTTATACTATAAATTGTTCATAAAATAGTTAACTGCATCATTATCACTTTTCATCGATTGAGTATCATTTTTCGTAAATGATGTTATCACGTTTTGTCCGTCTCACGTAAACTCTTACGTGAGACGGTTTCACACAAGACCTACCCTAACAAAAATAAGAAAAATGATATTTATGAAAAATATAAAGGCATCATGGAGGATTATGTTATTTGGAAATTAATTGTACTTCAATGAAATAGCTAAGAGGGGTAATTTTAAAATATTTATGGAAATTTTCGTCAATACGTTGCGTGACTTCATAGTTTTGAGTAAAACTTTCTCATCCAGACTTTAATTTAAGCGATTCTTGAACTAAAACGATTCTCTTTTCCTTAGCTATCCATCAATGTAAAGAAATCTGCAAAGAGGGATGAATCGTTTAATATTTAATCAAATCACTTTAACACGCCCCCTCATATGCAGGCGGGGTTAATTTTTGTTTGCATGTGGAATATATATATATATATATATATATATATATATATATATATATAATTAACAAAAATTAATAACCGTTCAAATAAACAACTTTTTGAACAATTCGTAGCAACACATTATTTGCTCCAAAAAAAGAAATTAATGATTTAAATATTTTGTTCATTTATATTAGAGTTGATATTGGTGCACCAGAGTGCAAGAGTGCATCTATACGTGTATAACTTTTTATTCTATTTTATGTACATGTTATTCTATTTTGTATACATGTTTCTTAATAATTGTATACTTTTTTGACACTCAGTTTTTTATTAAAAAAATTAGCATCCATATATGTATAATTTTTTATTAAATAGTGTATATATGTTTCTTAATAATTGTATATTTTTTTACACTCAATTTTTCATTAAAAAAACTAACAAACAAAGTGTATACATTTTTGTTCATAATTGTATATGTTTTTGTTCATATTTGTATAAGTTCTAAAAGTGGGTGCACCGTATCCTGAGGTGCACCCAGGTGCACATTATAATTAGCATTTATATTAATTTTGTTTTAATATTTTTAAAATAAATTATAAAATATATACTCCCTCTGACAATTCAAAAGGTAATCGTTTGCTTTTTATACATTGGACAAAAAGATATTATTATTTTATATATAATAAAAAGTTGTATTAGTGATATATGATGAGTCATGTGTAATTTTTTTTAAAAGGAAAATTTATCTTTAAAGAGGAAAAAACACCATTAAAGAGGAAAATTTGAATATAAGGAGCAAATCACCACCGCCCCGCCAGATCGGAACCGCCATTCGTACCTACATTGGAATCGACACGGGATTCTTATCGATATCGGAACCTATATTGTAATCGACATCCGTACCTACATCGAAAATGACATATGTTACCTACATCGAAACAACATCCGTACCTACATCAAAACTGACACGAGATCTGCACTGACATCCGTACCTAGATCGGAACCGACATACACACCTGCACACTCACCCACAAGGACACACTGGGTATTATAAGTTGAATAGTGGGATAGTGGGGGTATTAAAATCTAATAAGTGGCATTTGATTAAAATTTATATAAGACTGTGTTTGGATTGAGTCATTTCAAATTATAGTGATTTGAAAATGGCAAAAGCTCATGTGCCCCGGTCACACGCCGTGTCCCCATACACTCCTCCTTCATATTCTATTTAAACATATGTATTGCTAGGGGTTTAAATTGCAAAGGGGCACAGAAATTGCAAAGTGGCACGGTATCCCCGGGGGGCACGAGAGCCTCACTCATTGAGAATGAATGGATTTTAAATTCCTTAGATTTTAAATTAATATATTTTAATTCCAATGTTATGATAAATTATGGATCTTTGAAATGATTTCAAATTCATAATTCAAAAATTATTTTTAAAATAGAATTTTATACTCCCTCCGTCCCGTTTCAAACTCCACGTTTGCTTTTTGCACGTAGATTAAGAAATAGAGTATTTTAATGTGTAGTGAGGTGAGAGAAATAATATTTTAATGTAAAGTGGGTAGGTGTATTAGTGTGATGTGTGAATAGTGGGATAGTAGAGGTATTAAAATCCAATAAGTGGTATTTGATTAAAATTGATATAAGGCTGTGTTTGGATTGAATAATTTCAAATTATATTGATTTGAAAATGGCAAAAGTTCATGTGCCCCCGGGCACACGCCGTGTCCCTATGTGAACACAACACTCCTCCTTCATATTCTATTTAAACATATGTATTGATAGGGGTTTAAATTGCAAAGGGGCACAGTGTCCCGGGGGGCACGAGAGCCTCACTCATTGAAAATGAGTGAATTTTAAATTACTTGGATTTTAAATCAATATATTTTAATTCCAATGTTTTGATAAATTATGGATCTTTGAAAGGATTTCAAATCCATAATTCAAAAATTATTTTTAAAATAGTATTTTATACTCCCTCCTTCCGGTTTCAAACTCTACATTTGCTTTTTGCACATAGATTAAGGAATGTAGTATTTTAATGTGTAGTGAGGTGAGAGAAATAATATTTTAATATAAAGTGGGTAGGTGTATTAATGTGATGTGTGGGCCATGAAGAGAGAAATAATTAATTTGTGTGAGTCCATCCCATTTACTAAAAAGGAAAATGTAAAGATTGAAATGGGACGCCCAAAATGGAAATATGTAAATATTGAAATGGGGCGGAAGAGTATATAATAAATAATAATAATAAATTTTTATTATATTAAATATTAAAATTTTATTAAAAATAATTTTTTTTTGAGATGGAACTCTACCACACAACCTATCCGTCTCCACGCCCACCCCCAAAAAAAAATTTTTTATAAAATTTTTAATTTTTAATATTTGAAAATAATAATATTACTACCCAAATCTACCCCCAACTACCCACCCCCACCCTAAATTTTTTTATAAATATTTAGATTTTAATATTTATATATTACTACCTTATCCATCCACCCACCTAAAATAATTTTTTTTAGAAAAATATTAGATTTTAATATTTAAAAAATAAAATCTAATATTTTATTTAAAATTTTTTTTTGGGTGGGTGTGTGGGTGGCAGTGGTGGGTAGAGTTATGTGGTAATATTTTTATTATTTAAATATTAAATTATAATTTTTTTAAAAAAAAATTATCGTGGGTGGGGCAGTTGGGGTGGGTAGGTAGGGGGTGGGGCTAGGTGGTAATATTTTTATGATTAAAATGTAAAGTTTTATAATTTTTTTGTGGGGGGTGGGAGTGGGGTTTGGGTGGGGGTGTGTAGGGGGTATGCTGGGTGGTAGAGTTTAAAATAAAAAAAATATAAATATATTTTTTAATTAATTTATTAATTTTATATATCTTTATTTTATGTATTAATATATCAATTACACATCAACGGAATAATTTCAAATGACACAATTTCAGTGAAGATTTGAAATTCATTAAAAAACAACTAAAAAAATTCAAAATCAAATCCATGATTTGAGATCCATTGATTTAAAATTTTGAATTTATAAATCCATTGATTTCAAGTATTGCCCAAACATGAGGAAGGGATTTGAGGGAAAGATTTATAAATTCCTTCTCAAATCCTTCCATCCAAACACAACCTAAAAGTTATTTATTGTTGGTAAAGGTATTGAATTGTAAAATTTAAGTATTTTTTCAGTCCTCCCTAAACAAATTGTAAATTATGTTATATGTATTGGTAAGGGATGATAGTTTTGAAAACATGTTGTAGAGATAAAAGTTAGGTAAAGATTTATGTGAAACCGTCTCACGTAAAGTAATAACATAATTAATGAAAAGTGATATTCAATCGATGAAAAGTGATAATGATGCAGTAAACTATTTTATGAATAATTTAAGGTTGTATTTTGGATTGAGTCATTTAAAATCAATGAATTTAAAAATGAGTGAATTTTAAATTTCTTGGATTTTAAATAAATTCATTTGAATTCCACTGTTTGGATAAATTATGGATATTTATAAGGATTTCAAATCCATAATTCAAAAATTATTTTTAAAATAGAATTTTATATATGATAAATTAAAATAATAAAATTTTATTATATTAAATATTAAAATCTAAAATTTTATTAAAAATATTTTTTTTGGAGGGAACTCTATCACCCAACCTACCCCTACCCACCCACCCCTCCACCCCTACCCAAAAAAAATATTTTTTTTATAAAATTTTAGATTTGGAATATTTGAATAATAAAAATATTACCACACAGCCCTACCCCTACCCCTACCCCTACCCCTACCCCTACCCTTACCCAACACCACCCCACCCCCAACCCCAATTTTTTAATATAAAACTTTAGATTTTAATATATAAATAATAAAAATATTACAATCCAATCCTACCACTCTATCCATCCACCCACCCCACCCCCACCCCAACCCCCACCCACCCAATTTTTTTTTAAAAAATAGATTTTAATATTTAAAAAATAAAATATAAAATTTGTATTAAATTTTTTTTTGTTTGGGGTGGGGTGGTTGGGATGGTAATATTTTTATTATTTAAATATTAAAATCTAAAATTTTATAAAAAATTTTTTTAGAGGTGGGGGTGGAGGGGGGTGGGTATGGGGTAGGTTGGGTGGTAATATTTTTATTATTTAAATATTAAAATCTAAAATTAAAAAAATGGGGTTTGGGGGGTGGTGTTTTGGAGGGGTGGGTGGCTGAGTGGATAGGGGGTAGGGTTGAGTGGTAATATTTTTATTATTCAAATATTAAAAATTTAAAATTTATAAAATATAAAAAATTGGGAGGGGGTGGGAGAGTGGGTAGGGAATAGACTGGGTGGTAGTGTTTAAAGCATTTATATATATATATATATATATATATATATATATATATATATATATATATATATATATATATATATATATATATATATAAAATGTTCTCAGTCTTTCCGTTGTAATAATAATAATTTGGGGGGTTTACCCCTCCGAATTCCAATGAAATTATGTTGTGTGAATTTATATTCCAATTGCACTTGCAATTATGCAATATAAGGTTAAATTATTATGAATTAACATGTTTCAAACCTCTGAAATAGTAACTAAAGAATTGTAAGATCTTTTAATTAGTTAGATTTAAATATATAGAATGTGATAATATTTTAATAAAAAGTAATTATATATATATATATATATATATATATATATATATATATATATATATATATATATATATATATATATATATATATATATATATATATATATATATATATGATTAACAAAAATTAATAACCGTTCAAGTAAAACAACTTTTTGAACAATTAGTAGCAAAACATTATTTGTTCCTTAAAAGTTGATGATTTAAATATTTTGTTCATTTATATTAATTTTGTTCTAATATTTTTAAAATAAATTATTGAGTTATATTGGGTGCACAAACATGTGTATAACTTTTTATTTTATTTTGTATACATGTTTCGTAATAATTGTATACTTTTTCCACATTAAATTTGTCATTAAAAAAACTAGCATCATATGTGTATAACTTTTTATTCAAAAGAGTATACATATTTTTTTAATAATTGTATATTTTTTACACTTAATTTTTATTAAAAATCTAACAATTAAATTGTATACATTTTTGCTCTTAATTGTATATGTTTATGTTTATATTTGTATATAGGTGCACACTATAATTAGCTTAAATTATTAAATATATACTCCCTCTGACAATTCAAAAGGTAATCGTTTATTTTTTACGTTGGATAAAATAATATTATTATTTTATATATAATGAGAAGTTGTATTAGTGATACATGATGGGTCATGTGTAAAAATTTTTTTCAAAAAGGAAAAATTATCTTTAAAAAGGAAAAAACACCATTAAAGAGGAAAAATTGAATATAAGGAGCAAATCATCACCGCTCCACCGGTCGGAACCGCTATTCGTACCTACATCTGAATCGACACAGGATCCTTATCGATATCGAAATCTATATTGGAATCGACATCCGTACCTACATCGAAAATGACATTTGTTACCTACATCGAAACGACATCCGCACCTACGTCAAAGCTGATACGAGATCCGTACCGACATCAAAATCGACATTCATACGGATATCGAAACCGACATTCTTACCTAGATCGGAACCAACATACACACCTACACACACCCACGAGGACACACTGTGTATTATAAGTGGAATAGTAAGGGTATTAAAATCAAATAAGTGGCATTTGATTAAAAATAATATAAAAGCTATTTGTTGTTGGTAAAGATATTGAAATACTGTAAAATTTAAGTATTTTTTCAATCCTCCCTAGACAAATTGTAAAATACTCCTATATTATATGTTAGTTTTGAAAACTTGTTGTAGGAATATAAGTTAGGTAAAGATCGTGCGAAACCATCTCATGTAACGGATAAAAATTAATAATATAATTAATGAAAAGTGAAACTCAATCGATTAAAAGTGATAATGATGCAGTGCATTATTTTATGAATAATTTATTCAGAAAATGGATATGAGGTCAGCATAATTTGTTCACATAACCGTACAACATAGTGACTCCTGCCCAACCAATGGAAGGATTAATAACATATTATATTCTTATTATTGCTAATGATAATGATTACAAATTTGTTAGTGAAGAATTAGGTACATTAATGATGTTATATATATACAGTAATACTCTCTCAGTTTGCTACCAAAGGATATTATTTTGTTATGATCGTTATTTTCAAATGGTACCATTTCCCTTTTTCTTAGAAGCAGGAGACACGCATATACCACTGTAATAACTAAAAGATGAGATTCACACATTACTATTATCCACCATATATTAAATAATAATATTTTTTAAAATATCAACTAAAAAAACAATACAAGGATTTATGTGAAGACAAAGTCTCTTATGAGACGGGTTATTAGTGAGATGGGTCGATCCATCACTAAAGTATGCTTATTGTATACATAAAGTATGTTTAATGGTTGTTAAAGTATATTTTCTAAAGTAAGTTGGATTATGCATTAAAGTATGATTTTAGTGTATTATAATATGATTTATTATTAACATACTTTAACTATAAATAAGCATACTGTATTTATACAAAGTATTTATACAATAAACATACTTTAGTGATGGGTCGACCCATCTCACATCCGTCTCATAAATAACCCGTTTTACAAGAGAGTCTCTCTTATGTGAAAAAACTCCAACAATCGGAGAAAAATCACGAACCAAGAGAATATCACTATGTAAAACTTTTACACTCACACAAAAATTTCTCTCTCTCGATCCCATTCCTACCTCACTATTACAAATTTTTGACTAATCACACGATTTCTCCAAACTCTCAAAATAAAGAATATAAGATAGGAATTTAAAAGAATCAAACACAAATATGATAGTGTATCTCATTGTTACAGTATTGGATATCAAAACCAATGGTCTATTTAAATAGACCAAAGGAATTCTCCCTTTTTGTTCTCAATCCATCCTTTTTATATTTTAACAAAACCAACATATACCACATGATTTCATTATAATAAAAAGTGATAATTAATAAAAAACTGATAATGCTATTTCATGAACAGTTTATAGTATAAATGAAAAGTAATAATGTTTTACAACGGAAATGTTAACATTTTATAGCGAAAATGATAACTAATTTAAAAAGTTTAAAATAGTCTCATGTGAGATGGTCTCACGCAAGACTTACCAATGTGTAAAATAGACTCACGTGAGATGGTTACAATTAATATATTGTGGGATTAATTCAGTAGTACTCAACAATGCTACTACTTTAATTTCTTTAAAGTAGTACTATTAATTATAAGTTGATTCTACTGAGTTATTCTGTAAAATATTATTGTTATAATGTTCTCAGTCTTGCCGTTGTAATAATAATAATTTGGGGGGGGGGGTGGAGGGGGGGGGGGTTACTCCTCCAAATTCCAATAAAATTATGTTGTGTGAATTTATATTCCGATTGCACTTGCAATATAAAGTTAAATAATTAATATGAATTAACATGTTTCAAACCTCTCAAATAGTAACTAAAGAGTTATAAGATCTTTTAATTAGTTAGGTCGGAACCGCTATTCGCACCTACATCGGGATCGACACGGGATACTACATCAGCTTAAGCTTTTAGATGAGGTGGTCGTTTAACAAAAGCCATTTAAGGGCCATTGTGGAGAGTGGTTAACTGGATGAGTTGAGTGCAGTAACTTATGCAGAGCTTGCTTCTGCCACCAATGTGGCTCCTTCCTACGCCCCTCCCGGAAAGGCTCTGGTGTCCGTATCCCTTATTGGGGTGTATGATGATGTGTCTGATGAAGAGCTGGTGGGACGGGCGGTGGAGGAGTTATCAGGTTGGTTCAGGGAGGCGATTGTGAGGTCGTGGAGGTACTTGGGAGGAGGGCTGTTGAGGCATTGTTGAAAGATCGAGCAAGAATTGAAGTATGATCATTGGAGTGGAGTGTTGAACTATTCTTTTTGTAAGTATGTGTTAACAATTCTTGTGTGCTTTGTCTGAACATGATTCATTAAGATGTGTGTATTTTATATAGATCTTTTATGGTAAAGCCATGGGAGTTGAACGGTACATATTTTTGGTTTGGTAAGGCGTACAATTCTCAAGGTTCTTTATTCATTTTTTTTTGTGTGTGTGAGAGAGATAGCCGCAATGATATGTCCATTTGATTATAGGTGCGTTTTCAGTTGCTTATAAATTGTAAAAAGTACTTCTTTAAAATAGTTGTGAGTATGCAAATCAAGAAGAAAAGTGATTCTAAGCCAAAATAATTTTGAGTAATAATTATATATGTATAGAAGATATATTTGCTTGAGAATCTTGATTTTAGTTGAGTTTTGAAGTAATAAATTTGGAATTTGTTTTATCTTTTGTAGGTGAACGCAAGTATAAAATTTGAGTAATTTTTCAATCCTCCCTAGACAAATTGTAAAATACTCCCTTCGTCCACTATTAATCTATCAATTTCCACATTTAGACACATAGGACCCACCCACACACTAATACAATTAAAATATGGGACCTACTCATCCCACTAATACAATTACCCACTACACATTAAATAATAATACTCCTTAATTTATGTGCAAAAAGCAAACGAATAGATTGACGATGGATGGAGGGAGTATGTTATACGTTAGTGTTGAAAACGTGTTGTAGGAATATAAGTTAGGTAAAGATTTGTGCGTAACCATCTCACGTAACGGATAAAAATTAATAATATTATTAATGAAAAGTGATACTCAATCGATGAAAAATAATAATGATGCAGTGGACTATTTTATGAATAATTGCATTTTCGTCCTACAACTTTATCAAACTTTGCTTTCAGCCCTAAATAAATTAATTTTTTTAATTTAGTCCCATAAATTCTTGATTTCATCGATTTCACTCCAATTTTAACAGAAAATTCAAATTTTCACCGAAAAGGTGATATTAGGGGAATCCGGCATACACCATACATGGCATTTCAATTTAAAATAGGCCAATTAGATCGCCACATTACTACTAATTAATTAAAGAAAAATATTAAAAATAATTCCTGTCCACGTGTAACGCTGCAATGGCAGCACCTCTTCTGAGCCGCCATCCCCTGTTTCCTCTTTTGAGAGTGGATAGTTTTGATATTTTCCATATATCAAACTTTGCTTTCGGTCACAAAATGGATATGAGGTCAGCATAATTTGGTCACATAACCGTACAACATAGTGACTAGTGCCCAACTAATGGAAGGATTAATAACTTTTTATAATCTTATTATTGCTAATGATAATGATTACAAAAACTCCAAAAATCGGAGAAAAATCGGAGAAAAATCACGAACCAAGAAAATATTACTATGTAAAACTTTTACAATTACACAAAAATTTCTCTCTCTCGACCCCATTCCTACCTCACTATTATAAATTTTTGACTAATCAAACGTTTTCTCCCAACCCTCAAAATAAAGAATATAAGAAAGGAATTTAGAAGGATCAAACACAAATATTATAGTGTATCTCATTGGTACAGTACTGAATATCAAAACCAAGGATCTCTTTGAATAACACTAAGGAATTTTCCCTTTTTATCCTCAATCCATCTTTTTTATATTTTAACAAAACCAACATATACCACATGATTTCATGAAAGATAAAATCATACGTGAATCGGGGCGCATAGAGCTAGTTATGTGCGCTCAAATTCAATTTATACCCTTTAGTGATGAACTTTATATCCTTTTGTATAAGTATTTATACTCTTGATTTTTAAGAAAAAAAATTATTTTTTTTAGTCAAACTTTTAATACTCTTCATATTTCACTGAATTTTTCATTGAAAAAATGGGCAGTTTTGCATGAAACCATTTCACAATGAGACAATTTTGCATTTTTTTAAAAAAAATATTTATCACCTTTTAATGAAGATGTCATCACATTTCTTTAAAAATATTGTCACTCTATAAATTGTTTATGAAATAGTCAGTGCACCATTATTATTTTTTATCAATTCAGTATCACTTTTCATTAAAATGTTATCATTTCTCATTTGTCTCATAGAAACCATTTCGTGAGATGGTCTCACCCAAGTCTTTTGCCTTGAAAAATAATACCTTTATTAATTAGAATGTACACTATTTAAAACAAAAAATAATATACTCTTTAACACCTTCTGCTGATGCACGAAAAAAAAAAAGAAGCTTATTTGTTAAAAAATTTTCGAAAATTTGAGTGATGTACCTCCTCTTCTCTCTCATCTCTCATTATCTATATATATATAAGAAGGCTTCACCATCAATACACTCACAATCGCCTCACTCATAAAAACTTGCTCTCTCTTTTTTGCCATCAATACACCCTTTCTTTCGACATCTAAAAATGTTTGCTTATGGCTTCGTAATTGTCCTCTGGTTATGGCCTTCGAAGTAATTAACACAATAAATAATTAATACACATAAATTTAAAATTAAAATAGGAGCTTATAATATGCAAGTTTTCTTTTATAATATGAGTATTAATTAAATAAGTATTAATTCCAATAATTCCCATAAGTATATTAATTAAATTGGAGCTTATAATATGCAAGTTTTTTTTTAATAATTAAAATTAAGATGACACATAAACTTATTGACACATAAGCACCTAGACTTTAAATAAATGGACACATAGGCATCCAAACTTCCAGTAAACTTGACACATAGGATAACCTATTCTAAAGACGACACGTGGCATAGAAAAACTCAAGATTAGTATTTTAAAGATAGGTCCACTAGCTATCACATTCTTTATGAGTAAATATTGGCTAAAACATGAGTTAAAAGTTTTTTTTTTTATCATTTTTTAAAATTTTAAATTTTGTCCCAAAAAAATATTTGTATCGATTTTGTTTTATAACTATGAGTTTTATTTCAATTTTATCAAATTTTCGCCGGAACTCTCGATTTTGCCGAAAATTGATAACGTGCGTTGTACGTGACGGATAAATTTGGGGTTTCCGGAGAAAATCTAGGATTCCGACGAAAATTGGGCAAAATCAAAATAAAATCTGAAAAAAGTATAATAGTACATATACCGGATTCACCCGTTTTACCATACGCTCACAATCCCCTCACTCATAATAACTTGCACTTCTTTTTGCTTTCAACAAATAAAAATGTTTCCTTTGAATTAGGTATATTGATACATTTTCTTACATGGATTAACTATCATAACATCTCTAAATGGTGTTAATAGCATTAGCATAGATTAAGGGTTAATTGAAAAAAAATACGAATTTTAATTACTCTTATTGTAAATTAATCCTCATATTTGAGAAATTGTAAAAAAAAAAAAACTACATTTAAATATTGATGCAAAAAGCACAAAAATTCTTAAAATGAACACTACCTTTAGTCATAAATGATTAATGCATGTATTCTAATTTTCCTAATTATGTGTTTAATTACTCAGATCAAGCAAACGTGTGTGAAGATGGGCATGAGAATGGAAATTAATAAAGGCATCCAATCAGACAAATGAAGATTTTATGGGAGGATGCCACGGAAGGATTGTGGCATAGTTACACTAAATATATTATGGGATTAATTTCAGTAGTATTAAACAATGCTACTACTTTAATTTCTTTGAAGTAGTACTATATATTAACTATTAATTATAAGTTGATTCTACTGAGTTATTCTGTAAAATATTATTGTTATAATGTTCTCAGTGGTAATAATAATAATTTGGGGGTTAACCCCTCCGAATTCCAGTAAAATTATGTTGTGTGAATTTATATTCCAATTGCACTTGCAATATAAGGTTAAATTAATTTAATTAATATGAATTAACATGTTTCAAACTTCTCAAATAGTAACTAAAGAATTGTAAGATCTTTTAATTAATTAGGTTAAATGCATAGAATGTTATAATATTTTAACAAAAATTAATAACCATCCAAATATTAACAAAAATCGCGCAATTTAAGGCACTTAATCATGAAAATCACACAAATTTCACCAAAGTACTAATTCTCCAAATATTTACAAATATCGCGCAGTTCCACTTATAATTACAAAAAAAAATCAAGCTATAAAAGGGCCTTAAAAACGCGAAATTTCTACTCCGATCAACGATCCTCCTCCATTTTCCTTCTCATGTAGCAAACATCGTGACTGTATAAGAATGGTGATATACACAGATGAAGGGTAAAAGATGAAAGGTAGAAGATGGACGTTAATTCATGGTTCTTGTGATGGATTCTTTTATCTTCCATATGAATTAAAAAGTGAGATATAAATAAATGTGACAAGGAAATAAGACAAAGCAAATAAAATATTCATAGAAGGAGATTAAAAAAAAAAGGAAAAGAGATATGCGATCATGGAAAATAAGGAAAATATAAATGTCTTCAAAAAAAGCTAGAGATTTGTATGAGATTGTCTCACGTAAGCCCTTATGTGAGACGGATAAAAAATGATAATATTATTATAACTTTCACTATAAAATGTTATCACTGTCGTTATAAAATGTTATCATTTTTTTATTTATACTATAAATTGTTCATAAAATAGTTAACTGCATCATTATCACTTTTCATCGATTGAGTATCATTTTTCGTAAATGATGTTATCACTTTTTGTCCGTCTCACGTAAACTCTTACGTGAGACGGTCTCACACAAGACCTACCCTAACAAAAATAAGAAAAATGATATTTATGAAAAATATAAAGGCATCATGGAGGATTATGTTATTTGGAAATTAATTGTACTTCAATGAAATAGCTAAGAGGGGTAATTTTAAAATATTTATGGAAATTTTCGTCAATACGTTGCGTGACTTCATAGTTTTGAGTAAAACTTTCTCATCCAGACTTTAATTTAAGCGATTCTTGAACCAAAACGATTCTCTTTTCCTTAGCTATCCATCAATGTAAAGAAATCTGCAGAGAGTTTCCTATGTATTTCCCATATAGATTTGTGTAGCAAGATAATAGATTTTTAATCCGTTTCAACTCCATTTTCATTTTATGCTATTTTTTCCTGGATTTCCACCTAAAACACAAAAAAAACACATAAAATGTTAGATTTTACTAATATATGGAGGGGTCATTTGCGTGGCAGTATTAGTTGAATAATGGAGTATTAAAATCAAATAAGTGGCATTTGATTAAAATTGATATATAAGTTATTTGTCGTTGGTAAATATATTGATTTGTAAAATTTGAGTATTTTTTCAATCCTCCCTAAACAAATTGTAAAATATGTTATATGTATTGGAAAGGGATGATAGTTTTGAAAACGTGTTGTAGGGATATAAGTTAGGTAAAAAAAATTGTGCGTGACTGTCTCACGTAACGGATAAAAAGTAATAACATAATTAATGAAAAGTGATACTCAATCGATGAAAAGTGATAATGATGCAGTGAATTATTTTATAAATAATTTTAGCATATTTTCATCCTACAACTATATCAAACTTTGCTTTTTAGCCTTAAATAAGTTAATTTTTTCAATTTAGTCCCATAACTTCTTGATTTCGTCGATTTCAGCTCAATTTTAATCGAAAATTCAAATTTTCACCGAAAAGGTGATATTAGGGGAATCCGGCATACACCATACATGGCATTTCAATTTAAAATAGTCCAATCAGATCACCACTTCACTACTAATTAATTAAAGAAAAATATTAAAAATAATTCCTGTCCACATGTAACGCTGCAATGGCAGCACCTCTTCTGAGCCGCCATCCCCTGTTTCCTCTTTTGAGAGTGGATAGTTTTGATATTTTCCATATATCAAACTTTGCTTTCGGTCACAAAATGGATATGAGGTCAGCATAATTTGGTCACATAACCGTACAACATAGTGACTAGTGCCCAACTAATGGAAAGATTAATAACTTATTATATTCTTATTATTGCTAATAATAATGATTACAAATTTGTTAGTGAAGAATTAGGTACATTAATACTGTTATATATTTATATATTAATACTCTCTTTGTCCGCTACAAAGAGTATTATTTTATTATGTGCATTATTTTCAAATGTTACCATTTCTTTTTTTCTTAGGAGTATGAGACACACATACACCACTATAACAACTAAAAGATGAGATTCACACATTACTATTATCTACCACATATTAAATAATAATATTTCTTAAAATTTCAACTAAAAAAACGATACAAGAATTTACGTGAAGACAAAGTCTCTTATGAGACGAGTTATTTGTGAGACTAGTCGACCCATCACTAAAGTATGCTTATTGTATACATAAAGTATGTTTAATGGTTGTTAAAATATATTTTCTAAAGTATGCTGAATTATACATTAAAGTATGATTTTAGTGTGTTATAATATGATTTATTATTAATATACTTTAACTGTAAATAAACATACTTTAGTAAAAAAACCCATTTTACAAGAGAGTCTCTCTCACGCGAAAAAACTCCAAAAATCGGAGAAAAATCACGAACCAAGAAAATATTACTATGTAAAACTTTTACAATTACACAAAAATTTCTCTCTCTCGACCCCATTCCTACCTCACTATTATAAATTTTTGGGCTCACCTCTTCTGAGCCGCCATCCCCTGTTTCCTCTTTTGAGAGTGGATAGTTTTGATATTTTCCATATATCAAACTTTGCTTTCGGTCACAAAATGGATATGAGGTCACAAAATTTGGTCACATAACCGTACAACATAGTGACTAGTGCCCAACTAATGGAAGGATTAATAACTTTTTATAATCTTATTATTGCTAATGATAATGATTACAAATTTGTTAATGAATAATTAGGTACATTAATGATGTCATGTTTCTGATTGTTATATATATATATATATATATATATATATATATATATATATATATATATATATATCTTAAGTATCTTTTTTTGCTGACGTGTCGTCTTCAGAGTGCTCTAATATGAAGTGTAATTTTCTTATTTTTTTGAATTTTTAATACTTTTTTTTAAATATTTTCCTTATTTACTTTTAATTAACTTCCTTATTTAATATTTTTATTTTTAAATAATGTATTTCTTATTTTTAAGTCTGGAGAATAGATCAAGAGGAAGAGAATCGATTCAAGTTTTCTTGAATAGATTCTTCAAGAGAAAAAAAATCGATTCAAGTATTACCTCTTAAAAATCGATACAAATATTCTTTAAGATTTACTTCTTAAATATTGATTCAAGTATTCTTCAAGTGAAGGGAGGATCAACGATTCAAATACTTGAATCGATTTACCTCTAAAGAATAAGAGGTCGAAAAATTAATTCATATATAGAATCGAAAGTTAAATTTTTTTAGTTAAATCATTATTTCATATCAAATAACATTAAAATTGAGTTTGGAAATATTTGTTAATTTTTTAAATTTAGTATATCAATAATTATTTATTTACATATATCTTAATTATTCAATTATGACATATGAATTATAAATTTTATTTTCTTTAGTTATTTATATAATTTGAAACTAATAAAATTAAATAAAAAATAAAATTACATTATAAATTTATGAATATTTAAAAGGATATTATATATAATCTAAATATATATATATATACATATATATATATATATATATATATATAAATAAATAAAAGTAATACTCCATTTAAATATTATTTATAATATTACGTGTATTTTAATATATATATATATATATATATATATACATATATATAGCAATTATGTAAAATATTTTAATAATTTTGTTTTAATTCATTATAAAATATTAGACCTTATTTTCCTTTATATATATATATATATATATATATATATATATATATATATATATATATATATATATATATATATATATATATATTCTTATTAACTTTTAATTGACTTCCTTATTTAATATTTCTTTTAAAATAATTTGTTTCTTATTTTAATAATGAATCTCAATTAGGTAATAAATTTTTTAAAAAATTATAGAAATTAAGACAAAAATATTTATTTAATTGTCTTATTTACTTTTAATTGACTTCCTTATTTAATATTTCTTTTAAAATAATATGTTTCTTATTTTAATAATGAATCTCAATTAGATAATAAATTTTTAAAAAAATTATAGAAATTAAAACAAAAATATTTATTTAATTGTCTTATTTACTTTCAATTAACTTCTTTATTTAATATTCTTTTTAAAATAATATGTTTCTTATTTTTAATAATGAATCTCAATTAGGTAATAAATTTAAAAAAAATATAGAAATTAAGAAAAAAATATTAATTAAAAATATTTATTTAATTGTTTATATACGTGGTAACAAATAAAAAAATGTATATAATTTGAAAAAAATTAATTAAAAACATATATATTAATTAAAAATATTAATTTTTTATACGTTGTCATGTCTCATCACCGACGACCTACGCACGGTGGCACCTCATTGTATTATATTATTGGTAATATTTAAAAAAATACAAGTCAATATTATTTCAAAAAATTAGAAAATATTTGTATATAACTATACACATGATTTAATTATATGTCACATTATTAAAAGTTAGGAGTAAAAGTTATAATTTTTTTGAAATTCTTTATATTGATGAAAGTAGTTGTCTAACTTTAAAAAAAAATCTTCCTAATTAATGTTGAATTGTTATATGACACATATTATTTAATTATAAAATATAAAATAAAAGTAATAATTAAATGATACCGCTTAATACGCGGGTTTCATACTAGTATATATATATATCAGAAACTTTTTTTACTGACGTGTCGTCTCCAGAGCGCTCCAATGTGACGTGTAATTTTTTTAAATTTTTTGATTTTTTAATATTTTTTAAATTATTTTATTTATTTACTTTTAATTAATTTCCTTATTTAATATTTTTTTATTATATAATGTATTTCTTATTTTTAATAATAATTAAATTTAAAATATTTATTTATTTGGGTATCATTAATTAATTATTAAATTTTTTAATTCAATAAATTAATTAATATCAAATTAAATCATATATAAAGTGAAAAAATAATATTCCATATAATATTCTCTCTCACCCACCTATAAATAAGATTTTTTGGTTATTCATTCTAAATACACACATTCAATTTTCCAAGAGGAATATAAGTTTTCTTCAAGTTCTTCTACAGATTTGATTTATAAAAGAATAAAAATGTATTTCGATAGAGTAAATCAAGTAAATATTCGATCTACCTCTAAAAAATCGATTCAAGTATTTTTCAAGAGGAAGATAATTTATTCAAGTATTCTTGAATCAGTTTACCTCTTAAGAATCGATTCTTCTAGAGGAAGAGAATTGATTCAAATATTTTTGAATAGATTTGCATCTTTAAAAATAATTTTTTAAGAGTAAGAGGACCGATTCAAGTATTCTTGAATCGATTTACATCTTAAGAATCGATTATTCAAGAGGAAAAAAATTGATTCAAGTATTACCTCTTAAGAATCGATTTAAGTATTCTTTAAGATCTACCTCAAGAGTATTGATTCAAGTATTCTTCAAGTGAAAGAGGATCGACGATTCAAGTACTCTTGAATCGATTTACCTCTAGAGCATAAGAGGTTGAAAATTCATATATAGAATCGAAAGTTTAAGTTATTTAAGTTAAATTATTATTTCATATCAAATAACATTAAAATTGTGTTTGTAAATAATTTGTTAATTTTTTAAAGTTAGTATATTAATATTTATTTATTTACATATATCTTAATTATTCAATTATGACATATGAATTATAAAAAAAAATTCTTTAATTATTAATATAAGTTGAAACTAATAAAATTAAATAAAAAATAAAATTAATAAATTCATTACAAGTTTATGAATATTTAAAAGAATAATATATATACATTATTTTATTTATATTATATATATATATATATATATTACATTATTTACTTTTAATTATTTTCTTATTTAATATTTTCTTTTTTAAATAATGTCTTTCTTATTTTTAATAATAATTTAATTTTTAATATTTTATTTATTTATTTGGGTATTATTAATTAATTACTAAATCTTTAATAAAATAAATAAATAAATTAATATCAAATTAACTCATATATATAAAGGGAAAAAAATATTTCATATAATATTCTCTCTCACCCCATTTATAAATAAGACTTTTTGGTTATTTATTCTATATACATATTCGATTCTCCAAGAGGAATATAAGTTTTTTTTCAAGTTTCTCTAAAGAATTGTTGATTTATGAAAGTATAAATATTTATTTCGATAGAGCGAATCAAGTATATATTCGTTCACGTATAGTTTTACCATTTCTTTTTTCTATACACTTATTATGACTTATTTACTTTAATATCATTAATCGCAATCAATAAATAAATTATTCCATATAAATAAAATAATTAGTATCAAAACAAATTATGTATAGAAAAAAAAGAATAAATTTAGATTTTTTTATATATAATTGGTATTTATTTTGGATAAGTAGTAAAATTAAGAATTTATTAATAAGAGTTACATATTTTTAATATCATAATTGCACTTAAATATAATGAAAAAAAATTAAATACTAACAACTATATAAATATACAGCAAAGAGACAAAATTGCCCTTATGTGATTGCACATTTTTTAGAGAGACATGTGGAGTAATAAATAATTTTCAATTATATTATGTTATAAAGTAACATTTAAAAAAAATACTAGTCAAGATTCTTTCAAATAATTAGAATATATGTACATATATAATAACTTTTTACATGATATAGTTATATATTATATTATCAAAAAGTCAAATATTATAATTTGATGCAAATTCTTTACATTGATGAAAGAAATTGTCTAACTATAAGAAAGAAAATATCCTTAAATATATATATATATATATATATATATATATATATATATATATATATATATATATATATACTCTTTATTGAATATTTCTTATTTTTATTAAATACACGTCCCCTAAAATTTCAAAATTACCCTTTAATAATTAAAATTATACACCTCTTCTCCATCTTATTTTCTGGATTTTATCATTCATACATGTAGGCAATCGAATGAGTTTTTATAATTCATATATCTTTTTATTTTGGTTTAAGATTTAGTACACTTCAAAATTCAAGGATTTTGAGTTCATCCATTAATTAAATCAGATCTTGGGAAGTAGAACAAAGTGTTTTTCAATTTTAAGAAGGAATTGGTAAATAGCACGAAGAAAAGAAGAAGGTGATGGGTCGGCGGCAGAATCACCGTCTCTTTAATGTCATTTTCTAGCCATTAATCTTAGTTTTGGCTTGTGGACTTTAGCGAATTAATCTCTGCTCTTGAAAATCTAGCCATTTTCTTATTATTGATACTAGATAAATTGAAACTTTTACGAATGGTGGAAATCTTAATCCGCACAATTAATGATCATCTCTTCTTCTTCCAGATGAGGATTTCAAGTGTCTTCCATTGCAGTCTTAATCTTTGAATTTTAAAATAAATAAATTTATGTCATATTGCCTTATTGCTGAAACTAAAGCTTTGAATCCATGGGTGACACGATTTGTTCCATTCATCTACAGTTTGCAAGAAGTTGAAGAAAGAGGTAATAAGGTGTATATAAAATATAATTTAATTTATAAGTTGTTTATTCAAGGATAAACTAGACTTTTTAAATATATATATTTTAATTATATAATATTAGGATGTGTATTAAATAGGAGGGGGTGTGCAAATAAGATTACCCTCTCTCTATATATATAGTAATACTCTCTCTGTCCGCTATAAAAGGGTATTATTTTGTTATGAGCGTTATTTTCACACATCGGATCTTCTGCGTCATTTTCGTGCATCATCTTCTGTGCCACATGTTAAGTGATTGACACGTAAGAGGAAGAAATAAATCCAGTCATTACTCCTAGGGTGCTTAGGGTATAGTTGTTAGGAAATTTTTATTTCCTATATAATCTAATTGTGGGCAATATATTATTATGCAATTATATTAGCTATCCAATTATTTTGTGGAGTTAATTAAGTGATCCAATTAAGGTTAAAAGTTTATGGGCTATAATAATAATAATATGAGTCAATTGAGTAGATACCCAATACTACATGATGGGGTGATAATGGGTGGCCCTTGAGTAGATACCCAATACTACATGACTGAGTGATAATGGGTGACTCAATTATATAGTATATAAAGGATACCCAGGTAATGGTCCCCAATACACTAAGCCGCACATAGTTCTCTTTTCTCTCAATCGGAAGGGATTACGATGATCCCATAAGATGTAAGGAGGCTTAGTTAATGAAGATTATAATACCTACCGATCTTTGAGTTCATGTTCCGCCTTGAGAACTCAATGGATTAAGGTACGCTTCCGCCACCTTAGATCATGTCACTAATCTCCATGAGATTAATTGGGTAGAAATATTTCTCGTCTTAATTTATTTTATTTTTAAATAGACATATATATAAATTTATTTTTTTAAATGAAATTAATTGAACTCCATAATCTGGGTTCTCAACGTACAGTTCCTGCGCGACGTTTAACAATGTTGACAAAGCATTTTGTGAGATGATGTCTATATATATAAAATGGGTTGTGAAAGGAGTCAACTATTGATGAGTAAAGTATATAATTTTAGGGTGTTATTATATAATTATAATTATTGATTGTGTAATAAATCATATAATAACATTCTAAAATCATATTTTAGTCAAACACTTATATGACACTGTCGCACGGAAAGACTTTTTGAGACGGCTCAGATTTAATATTTAGATCAATGAAAAGTGATAATTGAGCAGTATATTATTTCATGAATAATTTGTTGTATGAATAAAATATAATAATAACATTTTTAATGAGATGGGATAACATCTTTCATAAAGTTAAAGTAATAATTTATAATTTAATTTATGTTATCTAACTCCTTATTTATAGGAACCAACAGCTAATTAATGAGGGCTTTCCTTTCTACTCCTTAATTATTGTAACAAACAACTAAATTATGAGTTACTCCAATCAAACTATTTCATAAAGAATTCGTGTGATAGGTAAAAAAAATTATATTTTTAGTAAGAAGTAACATATAATCAAGAAAAAAGGATAACATTCATTTAACTATTTCGTGAATGAATAAGTTTTGGGTAGGGTGGGGCTTCAATATACCGCAAATTAATAGACCGCAAATTTTTTTAAAAACTTCAATATACTTTAACATAAACTAGAGAAACTTTTATTACAATGTTGTATATATAACGCAATATAAATTTTACAGTATTGTATTACAACTAGAGGTTGGGCTTTATTGGTAGAAGCTGGGAGATCATATATTTTAAAACATAAACCGTCCCGTATTTTTTACTTTATGTGAAAATTAGGTCCCAAAATAGTTATGACATTCATTTCCGTCCCAAACCTTTCAATTTTGATTCGTTTTCGTCCCAAAACAATGGTTTTTTACCAATTACATTCCATAACTTTATAAAAGCATTGATTCAGTCTTATCTCATGAAATTAAAAAAAAAATTGAACATTTTTAAGTAAAAATGACAATTTTGATGAAATTTTAAAAATTATGGGACTATTTCAAAGAAATTAAGTTTCTTGAAAATATTTTGAATAAAGTAAATTTATATTTAACGATTATTAATATATATATATATATATATATATATATATATATATATATATATATATATATATATATATATATATTATCATGCTATGCCCTCTTTCTTCTCCTATATAAGCACCCTTCCACCATCCATGTCTTTCTCACTAGCTCATTAAAACTTCAATCTCTAACTCTTTCTCTACACCCTTCAACATATAACTATGTTTACTTTCGGAATTATTAGGGGAATAGGCTTTATCGCTCAAAAGTAAGTCACTGGTTTTGACACTCGAAACCATGTACATATTTATGTATGGTTTTGACACTCGACATTTTGTAGTAATTGCCTAGTTAAAATACTTGTTATTCTGGAACATATTACTTTATTCTTACATATGTTTTCTGTTTGAATATGCAGAGTGCGTAGAAATGTGTGAAAATGATGATTATGGAAGATAATAAATGAAGACATCCAACCAGAGGGATGGACATCATTCCATGGGAGTAATTAGGATGTCACGAAACAGAAGGACATTGACATTATTACCATAACTATATATTTCTTGCATGCATGTGGATTCTGCAAATCAACCATATTAGTGCTACTTTTTTAATGAAGTAGTTGATTGTATGTTGATTTTGTTGACTTCATGTAGCTTGGTTAAGGTTTATGGATTATTGTGATAATGTTCTCAGTTCTACTGTTGCAATAAAAATAAACTTATATATGTGTTGTGTACCGATTTTATATTTCTCTTCACTCAATATTCTTGATTCCAATTTTGCTTAATTATGGTTCAAATCCAAAATGTGTACACATAATTATATAAAAAACCTACCATATCTATAAAACATGCCTATATCAATATTCATTAAATTTTCAGACAAAAAAATCTCAATTTCAATTCTCCACCGAATATCACCTTATACTTTTCTAGTTCAATATCACTTTTAATAGGATAGATTTGTTTGAAACCATGTTATGCTTTTGTAATTCGTTGTATTTTTTATTAAAAATGTTATTACTTTTCTTTTGAAATGTTATATATTTTTATTTATATATATTATAAATTGTTTATGAAATTAGTTCACATCATCATGATCACTTTTCATTAATTTGGTATCACTTTTTATTTTAAAGATTATCGCTTTTATCAATCTAACCAACAATAATTCGTAAAACGATCTCACACGAGTCTTAGTCCATTTTTAATTATTTTTACGAATTCACACAAGGCTTTGTTCATTTTTAATTTATTTCATAAAAATAACTTGTGCTATACGCATAGCATTTGATTTGCGGAGTCTTAGTCCATTTTTAATTATTTTTACGAATTCACACAAGGCTTTGTCCAATTTTAATTTATTTCATAATAATAACTTATGCTATACGCATAGCATTTGATTTGCAGATAGCAGTTTTTCTTAGGGTGTCAGGCTTAAGATTATATAGAGATAAATCTACCGGTTAGCTGGCTTAAACCCCAAAGAGGGATGAATCATTTAATATTTAATCAAATCACTTTAACACACTCCCTCATATGCAGACGGGGTTAATTTTTGTTTGCATGTGGAATTTTCTCATAAATGAGTTGATATGAGGTTCGAAACCTGAACCTTTTATATATATATATATATATATATATATATATATATATATATAATTAACAAAAATTAATAACCGTTCAAGTAAACAACTTTTTGAACAATTCGTAGCAACACATTATTTGTTCCAAAAAAAGAAATTAATGATTTAAATATTTTGTTCATTTATATTAGAGTTGATATTGGTGCACCAGGGTGCAAGGGCGCATCCATATGTGTATAACTTTTATTCTATTTTATGTACATGTTATTCTATTTTGTATACATGAATCTTAATAATTGTATACTTTTTTCACACTCAGTTTTTTATTAAAAAAATTAGCATCCATATATGTATAACTTTTTATTAAATAGTGTATATATGTTTCTTAATAATTGTATACTTTTTACACACAATTTTTTATTAAAAAAACTAACAAACAAAGTGTATACATTTTTGTTCATAATTGTATATGTTTTTGTTCATATTTGTATAATTTCTGAAAGTGGATGCACCGTATCCTGAGGTGCACCCAGGTGCACATTATAATTAGCATTTATATTAATTTTGTTCTAATATTTTTAAAATAAATTATAAAATATATACTCCCTCTAACAATTCAAAAGGTAATCGTTTGCTTTTTATACATTGGATAAAAAGATATTATTATTTTATATATAATGAAAAGTTGTATTAGTGATATATGATGGGTCATGTGTAATTTTTTTTTAAAAGGAAAAATTATCTTTAAAGAGGAAAAAATACCATTAAAGAGGAAAATTTGAATATAAGGAGCAAATCACCACCGCCCCGCCAGATCGGAACCGCCATTGGTACCTACATTGGAATCGATACAGGATTCTTATTTATATCGGAACCTATATTGTAATCGATATCTGTACCTAAATCGAAAATGACATATGTTACCTACATCGAAACAATATCCGTACCTACATCAAAACTGATACGAGATCCGCACCGACATCCGTACCTAGATCGGAAATGACATACACACCTGCACACTCACCCACAAGGACACACTGGGTATTATAAGTTGAATAGTGGGATAGTGGGGGTATTAAAATCCAATAAGTGGCATTTGATTAAAATTGATATAAGGTTGTATTTGGATTGAGTCATTTCAAATTATATTGATTTGAAAATGGCAAAAGCTCCTGTGCCCCCGGTCACACTCCGTGTCCCCATACACTCCTCCTTCATATTCTATTTAAACATATGTATTGCTAGGGGTTTAAATTGCAAAGGGGCACAGAAATTGCAAAGGGGCACGGTATCCCCGGGGGGGGGGGGGGGGGGCACGAGAGCCTCACTCATTGAAAATGAATGGATTTTAAATTCCTTGGATTTTAAATCAATATATTTTAATTTCAATGTTATGATAAATTATGGATCTTTGAAATGATTTCAAATTCATAATTCAAAAATTATTTTTAAAATAGAATTTTATACTCCCTCCGTCCCGTTTCAAACTCTACGTTTGCTTTTTGCACGTAGATTAAGGAATGTAGTATTTTAAAATGTAGTGAGGTGAGAAAAATAATATTTTAATGTAAAATGAGTAGGTGTATTAGTGTGATGTGTGAATAGTGGGATAGTAGAGGTATTAAAATCCAATAAGTGGCATTTGATTAAAATTGATATAAGGCTGTGTTTGGAATGAATAATTTCAAATTATATTGATTTGAAAATGGCAAAGTTCATGTGACCCCGGGCACACGCCGTGTCCCCATGTGAACACAACACTCCTCCTCCATATTCTATTTAAACATATGTTGTAATACCACATTTAAATAATATATATGTATATATTATATATATACATAAGAAACAATAATATATATATATAAATATATTATTAATTTATTTAATAAGAGCACATGTTTGTTTAAGTGGATAAGATAAGTGAGTTGGATTTTACTGTTACAAACTTGAATCCCAAGTTTAATCACCTTTTATATTAACAAACTAAAATTTGAGAGAGTGGGAGGCTTCACTGATTTTTCAAACACAGGTTCTTCTTCTTCCTACAAATGATTTTTTTTTATAAAATTAATAATTAGAATTCCTTTCTTGTCACTCACACTCACGGTTGTATATATACATATGTATAAAAAACTTTATCTTTCTTCTTTCATCCTGCTATTTTTTTTTAGCTATTCGTTTTTCGATTTAATCTTAACATGTTATATACGAAAATGATCGTCTCAATGTGTAGATTTTATATATATAACTCTTTTGTGAAATGGATTTCGTATGAGTAAGAAAAACTTAAGACGAAGCTTTCGACCTCTAATGGCATGTTTTATTCCGTTGCAACATAGCTTTGATATTATAGGCCATTTTGAAGCCCTCCTCACGAGGATCACAAACATATAATTAGTTTTGAATTTGGACGTGAAATGAAGAAGATGGGAAGAGACCCACTTCGTATTAAAATTTCGTCCCCTTTAAACTTCGTTATTTTCATGAAAAATTAGTATGCATGTGATCCTCACCTTGCGAGGACTCCATACGTACTTTCGAATTTTCAAAAGGAGTTGTATAACTCAAGTTGGGACATTTTGTAATATATATATATATATATATATATATTAAGGGTGATGTACTGCGTAAGCAGCAAATTGTTTTTTTTTTATTTACATTATTTTTTTTTATTATTTATTTATTTATTTTTTTACTATTTTTAATAATATTATTATTATTATAATTATAATTATTATTTTTACTTATTATTAGTTTTATTCAGTTAATTCTATTTTATTATTTATTTTATATTTATTTATTTAATTTAACCTTTTATGTTATTTAGTATTTTATTTATTATTATTTATCTTATTTTATTCTATTAATTTAATTCCTTTTCAATATTAATTATAATTTACTATTATTATCATTATTATTATTATTATTATTTACTTATTATTTGTTTTATTTCATTTCATTTTATTTTATTATTTATTATATTTAATTTAACTTTTTATATTAAATATTCATATAATTTTGTCACTATTATTAATTTTGATGTAGAATCTTTATTTTATATCCATTTTTTTAAAAAACATGAATATCATTTGAATTTATATTTTAATGTTACAACTTATTATTAAAGTAGAAAACTATAATTATTAAATTATTATATTAAATGATATATTTTTATTAATAATTATTATATATCATAATTAGTTTGTGTAAACTATTTTAGAAATTAGTTTTAATAATAGGTATTATTATTATAAGTAGAACTCAGTTTAGTATACCTTTGCAGGCATACCTGAGACTCACGAGCAAGCCTAGTCCACTTTACAAGTTTTCGATAAGATTAAGGTGGGGGTAACTTTCACTCTTTACCGAGTGTTACATTTTATGTCATGATTGCTATGTTAAGATGTGATATGTGTTACTGATATGACATGTTATGTGACATGTGTGTTTTTAGTTCGATGATAAATATTTTCTACTAACACTTGTACGGGGTGACGACTCGGTGCACATATACCAACTAACACAAGTTACTGGCTACGTCGGTTCAGTACTAAAATATATTTCAAAGTATGCTATAATTGTATTGGGGTGACGGCCTGGTACACATATACCAACTAACACAAGTTATCGGATGACGGTTCAGTCTAAAATATTTTCATTGAGTTATCGAACAACAATGTGCAAATTATTTTATTAAATGGCATATGTTACATCTTATGGTATATTTGGCATGCACATTTATTTTTAACTGTGCAATCATTTAAGTTAACCCACTGAGTGTATTTTAGACGCTCACCCCTCATTGATTTTCAGAACAAGATTTAGAAGATGGAGAAGCCTTCGCGGTTGACCCAAGCCTTTAGAAGACTTTATATTATGACTTATATTTTAGTATTTTCTTAGAACTTTATTTCAGATATATCATCTGAACGTACTTATTTTGGATATTTCACTCTACTCGGGTGATTAGATGCTAATATGTAATAATCTTCATGTGACTTTTACTTTATTATACTATCGCTATGGGGATCTTTTTATATTATTCCGCTGTGCATTCTCGACCCCATTATTATTATATTGGGGAATTTATATCTAGTAGCGTCCCAACCCCATAGCGTAACTCGGGGCGTTACATATGTATTGCTTGAGGTTTAAATTGCAAAGGGGCACAGAAATCGCAAAGGGGCACGGTGTCCCCGGGGGGCACGAGAGCCTCACTCATTGAAAATGAGTGGATTTTAAATTACTTGAATTTTAAATCAATATATTTTAATTCCAATGTTATGATAAATTAGGGATCTTTGAAAGGATTTCAAATCCATAATTCAAAAATTATTTTTAAAATAGAATTTTATACTCCCTCCTTCCGGTTTCAAACTCTACATTTGCTTTTTGCACATATATTAAGGAATGTAGTATTTTAATGTGTAGTGAGGTGAGAGAAATAATATTTTAATATAAAATGGGTAGGTGTATTGGTGTGATGTGTGGGCCATGGAGAGAGAAATAATTAATTTGTGTGGGTCCCGTCCTATTTACTAAAAAGGAAAATCTAAAGATTGAAATGGGACGCCCAAAATGGAAATATGTAAATATTGAAATGGGGCGGAGGAATATATAATAAATAATAATAATAAAATTTTATTATATTAAATATTAAAATTTAAAATTTTATTAAAAAATTTTTTTTTTGAGATGGAACTCTACCACACAACCTATCCGTCTCCACGCCCATCCCCAAAAAAAAATTTTTATAAAATTTTTAATTTTTAATATTTGAAAATAAAAATATTACTACCCAAATCTACCCCCAACTACCTACCCACGCCCCCACCCCAAATATTTTTTATAAATATTTAGATTTTAATATTTATATATTACTACCTTATCCATCCACCACCTAAAATAATTTTTTTAGGAAAAAAATTAGATTTCAATATTTAAAAAATAAAATCTAAAATTTTATTTTAAATTTTTTTTTTGGGTGGGTGGCAGTGGTGGGTAGAGTTGTGTGGTAATATTTTTATTATTTGAATATTAAATTATAATTTTTTTAAAACGAAAAAATTGTCGTGGGTGTGGCAGTTGGGGTGGGTGGGTAGGGGTAGGGCTAGGTGGTAATATTTTTATTATTAAAATGTAAAGTTTTATAATTTTTTTGTGGGGGGTGGGGGTGGGGGTGGGGTGTGTAGGGGGTATGCTGGGTGGTAGAGTTTAAAATAAAAAAATATATATAGTTTTTAATTAATTTATTAATTTTATATATCTTTATTTTATGTATTAATATATCAATTACATGATTTCAAATGACACAGTTTCAGTGAAGATTTGAAATTCATTAAAAAACAACTAAAAAAATTCAAAATCAAATCCATGATTTGAAATCCATTGATTTAAAATATTGGATTTATAAATTCATTGATTTCAAGTATTGCCCAAACATGAGGAAGGGATTTGAGGTAAAGATTTATAAATTCCTCCTCAAATCCTTTCATCCAAACACAATCTAAAAGCTATTTATAAAGGTATTGAATTGTAAAATTTAAGTATTTTTTTAGTCCTCCCTAAACAAATTGTAAATTATGTTATATGCATTGGAAAGGGATGATAGTTTTGAAAACATGTTGTAGAGATAAAAGTTAGGTAAAGATTTATGTGAGACCGTCTCACGTAAAGTAATAACATAATTAATGAAAAGTGATATTCAATCGATGAAAAGTGATAATGATGCAGTGAACTATTTTATGAATAATTTAAGGTTGTATTTGGATTGAGTCATTTAAAATCAATGGATTTAAAAATGAGTGAATTTTAAATTTCTTGGATTTTAAATAAATTCATTTGAATTCCCCTGTTTGGATAAATTATGGATCTTTATAAGGATTTCAAATCCATAATTCAAAAATTATTTTTAAAATAGAATTTTATATATGTTAAATAAATATAATAAAATTTTATTATATTAAATATTAAAATCTAAAATTTTATAAAAAAATAATTTTTTTTGGAGGGAACTCTGCCACCCAACCTACCCCTACCCACCCACCCACCCCTCCACCCCCACCCCCACCCCCACCCAAAAAAAATATTTTTTTATAAAATTTTAGATTTGGAATATTTGAATAATAAAAATATTACCACACATCCCTACCCCTACCCAACACCACCCCCACCCCCAACCCCAATTTTTTTATATAAAACTTTAGATTTTAATATATAAATAATAAAAATATTACAATCCAATCCTACTACTCTATCCATCCACCAACCCCACCCCCACCCCCACCCAATTTTTTTTAAAAAAAATAGATTTTAATATTTAAAAAATAAAATATAAAATTTTATTAAAAATTTCTTTTGTGTGGGGTGGGGTGGGGTGGGGTGGTGGAGGGGGTGGTTGAGATGGTAATATTTTTATTATTTAAATATTAAAATCTAAAATTTTATAAAAAAATTTTTAGGGGTGGGGGTGGGGGTGGAGGGGGGTGGGTAGGGGGTAGGTTGGGTGGTAATATTTTTATTATTTAAATATTAAAATTTAAAATTAAAAAAATGGGGTTTGGGGGGTGGTGTTTGTGAGTGGGTGGGGGGTGAGTGGGTGGGTAGGGGATAGGGTTGAGTGGTAATATTTTTATTTTTCAAATATTAAAAATCTAAAATTTTATAAAATATAAAAAATTGGGAAAGGGTAGGAGGGTGGGTAGGGAATAGACTGGGTGGTAGTGTTTAAAGCATATATATATATATATATATATATATATATATATATATATATATATATATATAAAATGTTCTCAGTCTTTCGTTGTAATAATAATAATTTGGGGGGTTTACCCCTCCGAATTCCAATGAAATTATGTTGTGTGAATTTATATTCCAATTGCACTTGCAATTATGCAATATAAGGTTAAATTATTATGAATTAACATGTTTCAAACCTCTGAAATAGTAACTAAAGAATTGTAAGATCTTTTAATTAGTTAGATTTAAATATATAGAATGTGATAATATTTTTATAAAAAGTGATTATATATATATATATATATATATATATATATATATATATATATGATTAACAAAAATTAATAACCGTTCAAGTAAAACAACTTTTTGAACAATTAGCAGCAAAACATTATTTGTTCCTTAAAAGAAATTGATGATTTAAATATTTTGTTCATTTATATTAATTTTGTTCTAATATTTTTAAAATAAATTATTGAGTTATATTGGGTGCACCCACATGTGTATAACTTTTTATTTTATTTTGTATACATGTTATTCTATTTTGTATACGTGTTTCGTAATAATTGTATACGTTTTCCTCATTAAATTTTTCATTAAAAAAACTAGCATCATATGTGTATAACTTTTTATTCAAAAGTGTATACATATTTTTTTAATAATTGTATATTTTTTAAACTTAATTTTTATTAAAAATCTAACAATTAAATTGTGTATATTTTTGCTCTTAATTGTATATGTTTATGTTTATATTTGTATATGGGTGCACCCTATCTTAGGGTGCACCCGAGTGCACACTATAATTAGCTTAAATTATTAAATATATACTCCCTCTGACAATTCAAAAGGTAATCGTTTGTTTTTTACATTGGATAAAATAGTATTATTATTTTAAATATAATGAGAAATTGTATTAGTGATACATGATGGGTCATGTGTAAGAATTTTTTTCAAAAAGGAAAAATTATCTTTAAAAAGGAAAAACACCATTAAAGAGGAAAAATTGAATATAAGGAGCAAATCACCACCGCTCCACCGGTCCACATGTAACGCTACAATTGCAGCACCACTTCTGAGCCGCCATCCCCTGTTTCCTCTTTCGAGAGTGGATAGTTTTGATATTTTCAATATGAGGTCACAAAATGGATATGAGGTCAGCATAATTTGTTCACATAAACGTACAACATAGTGACTCCTGCCCAACCAATGGAAGGATTAATAACATATTATATTCTTATTATTGATAATGATAATGATTATAAATTTGTTAGTGAAGAATTAGGTACATTAATGATGTTATATATTTATATAGTAATACTCTCTCAGTTTGCTACCAAAGGGTATTATTTTGTTATGATCGTTATTTTCAAATGGTACCATTTCCTTTTTTCTTAGAAGCAGGAGACACGCATATACCACTGTAATAACTAAAAGATGAGATTCACACATTACTATTATCCACCATATATTAAATAATAATATTTTTTAAAATATCAACTAAAAAAACAATACAAGGATTTACGTGAAGACAAAGTCTCTTATGAGACGGGTTATTAGTGAGATAGTATGTTGGATTATACATTAAAGTATGATTTTAGTGTATTATAATATGATTTATTATTAACATACTTTAACTATAAATAAGCATACTTTATTTATACAAAGTATTTATACAATAAACATACTTTAGTGATGGGTCGACCCATCTCACATCCGTCTCATAAATAACCCGTTTTACAAGAGAGTCTCTCTTATGTGAAAAAACTCCAACAATCGGAGAAAAATCACGAACCAAGAGAATATCACTATGTAAAACTTTTACAATCACACAAAAATTTCTCTCTCTCGATCTCATTCCTACCTCACTATTACAAATTTTTGACTAATCACACGATTTCTCCAAACTCTCAAAATAAAGAATATAAGATAGGAATTTAAAAGAATCAAACACAAATATTTATAGTGTATCTCATTGTTACAGTATTGGATATCAAAACCAATGGTCTATTTAAATAGACCAAAGGAATTCTCCCTTTTCGTTCTCAATCCATCCTTTTTATATTTTAACAAAACCAACATATACCACATGATTTCATTATAATAAAAAGTGATAATTAATAAAAACTGATAATGCTATTTCATGAACAGTTTATAGTATAAATGAAAAGTAATAATGTTTTACAACAGAAATGTTAACATTTTATAGTGAAAATGATAACTAATTTAAAAAATATAAAATAATCTCACGTGAGATGGTCTCACGTATGTGTAAAACATAGTATATCTTCTCATACTTTTAATACTCCTATGTATTACAACCACCTAGTTGAAAATATGTAGACAGAGTCTCATGTATCATTGTTTCACGTACATAAGCCCTCCTTATTTAAATATTATAAAGATAATTATACCCTTAAAGCAACATGAACTTCATTTTTTTTCATAAATGATTAATGCATGTATTCTAATATATTGGTAATTATGTGTTTAATTCCTCAGATCAATGAGACGTGGGTGAAGATGGGCATGAGAATTCGATGGGAGGATGCCACGGAAGGATTGTGGCATGGTTACAATTAATATATTTTGGGATTAATTCAGTAGTACTCAACAATGCTACTACTTTAATTTCTTTAAAGTAGTACTATTAATTATAAGTTGATTCTACTGAGTTATTCTGTAAAATATTATTGTTATAATGTTCTCAGTCTTGCCGTTGTAATAATAATAATTTGGGGGGGGGGGGGGAGAGGGGGGGGGGGTTACCCCTCCAAATTCCAATAAAATTATGTTGTGTGAATTTATATTCCGATTGCACTTGCAATATAAAGTTAAATAATTAATATGAATTAACATGTTTCAAACCTCTCAAATAGTAACTAAAGAGTTGTAAGATCTTTTAATTAGTTAGGTCGGAACCGCTATTCGCACCTACATCGGGATCGACACGGGATACTACATCAGCTTAAGCTTTTAGATGAGGTGGTCGTTTAACAAAAGCCATTGAAGGGCCATTGTGGAGAGTGGTTAACTGGATGAGTTGAGTGCAGTAACTTATGCAGAGCTTGCTTCTGCCACCAATGTGGCTCCTTCCTACGCCCCTCCCGGAAAGGCTCTGGTGTCCGTATCCCTTATTGGGGTGTATGATGATGTGTCTGATGAAGAGCTGGTGGGACGGGCGGTGGAGGAGTTATCAGGTTGGTTCAGGGAGGCGATTGTGAGGTCGTGGAGGTACTTGGGAGGAGGGCTGTTGAGGCATTGTTGAAAGATCGAGCAAGAATTGAAGTATGATCATTGGAGTGGAGTGTTGAACTATTCTTTTTGTAAGTATGTGTTAACAATTCTTGTGTGCTTTGTCTGAACATGATTCATTAAGATGTGTGTATTTTATATAGATCTTTTATGGTAAAGCCATGGGAGTTGAACGGTACATATTTTTGGTTTGGTAAGGCGTACAATTCTCAAGGTTCTTTATTCATTTTTTTTTGTGTGTGTGAGAGAGATAGCCACAATGATATGTCTATTTGATTATAGGTGCGTTTTCAGTTGCTTATAAATTGTGAAAAGTACTTCTTTAAAATAGTTGTGAGTACGCAAATCAAGTAGAAAAGTGATTCTAATCCAAAATAATTATTTGAGTAATAATTATATATGTATAGAAGATATATTTGCTTGAGAATCTTGATTTTAGTTGAGTTTTGAAGTAATAAATTTGGAATTTGTTTTATCTTTTGTAGGTGAACGCAAGTATAAAATTTGAGTAATTTTTCAATCATCCCTAGACAAATTGTAAAATACTCCCTTCGTCCACTATTAATCTATCAATTTCCACATTTAGACACATAGGACCCACCCACACACTAATACAATTAAAATATGGGACCTACTCATCCCACTAATACAATTACCCACTACACATTAAATAATAATACTCCTTAATTTATGTGCAAAAAGCAAACGAATAGATTGACGATGGATGGAGGGAGTATGTTATACGTTAGTGTTGAAAACGTGTTGTAGGAATATAAATTAGGTAAAGATTTGTGTGTAACCATCTCACGTAACGGATAAAAATTAATAATATTATTAATGAAAAGTGATACTCAATCGATGAAAAGTAATAATGATGCAGTGGACTATTTTATGAATAATTGCATTTTCGTCCTACAACTTTATCAAACTTTGCTTTCAGCCCTAAATAAATTAATTTTTTTAATTTAGTCCCATAAATTCTTGATTTCATCGATTTCACTCCAATTTTAACAGAAAATTCAAATTTTCACCGAAAAGTTGATATTAGGGGAATCCGGCATACACCATACATGGCATTTCAATTTAAAATAGGGTTAAGGGATTACGATGATCCCATAAGATGTAAGGATGCTTAGTTAATGAAGATTATAATACCTACCGATCTTTGAGTTCATGTTCCGCCTTGAGAACTCAATGGATTAAGGTACGCTTCCGCCGCCTTGAGAACTCAATGGATTAAGGTACGCTTCCGCGTTATAATTTAGATCTTGTTTATCATAATAGAGTTAAGGTAATATGGATATATGAATTTATTTCCTACAAGTGATATCAGAGTCACCCCATTTATAATTCTCTGAGATCTTCATAATAGATGTTTAGTAGTTGAGACTTTGATTAAGTTACGATCTTGACTGTTGTTAAGGATTACGTATATTTCATCACTTTTCATTTTAAGATTATTGCTTTTATCCATCGAACCAAAGATAATTCGTAAAACAATATCACATAAATCTTTGTCCATTTTTAATTTATTTTACGAACGCACACAAGCCTTTGTTAAATCGAATTGCATAGCATTTAATTTGCGCATAGCAGTATTTCTTATAGCGGGGATATCTAAATGCTCAGGCCCGCCTTGCATTTTTGCCCCACCGCCCCCCGTGTCCCACTACAGGTCAGGCTAAGCTTATGTAGAGATGAATCTACGGGTTAGGCTTAAGCTTATACAGTGATGAATCATTTAATATTTAATCAAGTTGCTCTAACACGTTCCCTCACATACAGGGGTGGTTAATTTTTGTTTGCATGTGGAATTTTCTCATAAATGGGTGACTGTGAGATTTGAACCCTTGAACTTGTCTTGACTCTGATACCATGTTAAATAATCACCTCATCTAAAAATTTAAAATTATAGAGAGATGAATTGTTTAATACTCAAGTCACTCTAACAATCAGCTCCACCCCATTTTTCTTTTTATAAATTATAATACATTCAAATACAAAAAATTAAATTAGAATAAAATCAAGTAAATTTAAATTATAAATTAAATAATTAATTTTCATTTTTATTTTTAAAATTTTTTATTATATTGAATATTTAATGAAATACTCCCTCCATCCCACTAAACCCTTTGCACTTTCCTTATTTGTTTGTCCCACAAAACTCTTTTACACCCCTAAAAAAAAATATCATTTTATCCAATAACCTCAAAAATTATTTCTTTTCCCTCAATATTCTTGATTCCAATTGTATTTAATTATATATATGACATAAACTTAATTTGATACCATTGAATAATGACCCAGTTCAAATCCAAAACGATACAAGGCCCATATAAAAAGCTGCCATATCAAAAAAACGCAAAATATGCATATATCAATATTCATTAAATTTTCAAACAAAAAAATCTCAATTTCAATCCTCAACCGAATTCACCTTATACTTTTCAAGATCAATATCACTTTTAATAGGATTCACCTTATACTTTTCAAGATCAATATCACTTTTAATAGGGTATGATTTGTGTGAAACCATGTTACGCTTTTGTAATTATTTGTATTTTTTTATTAAAAATGTTATTACGTTTCTTTTGAAATATTAGTAATTTTTATTTATATTATAAATTGTTTATAAAGTTACTCCACATCATCATTATCACTTTTCATTTTAAAGATTATTGCTTTTATCTATCTAACCAAAGATAATCCGTAAAACGATCTCACACTCGCCTTTTTCCATTTTTAATTTAATTTTACGAACTTACACAAGTCTTTGTCCATTTTTAATACATGAACAAGTTTTTTTCTTTGCATTTTTGCCCCACAGCCCTGTGCCCCGGTACGGGTCAGGCTTAAACTTATATAGAGATGAATCTACGGGTCAAGCTTAAGCTTATAGAGGGATGAATCGTCTAGTATTTAATCAAGTCACTCTAACTTGCCCCCTTACATACAGGTAGGGTTAATTTTTGTTTGCATGTGAAATTTTCTCATAAATAGGTGGCTGTGAGGTTCGAACATGTACTTAGTCTAATTTTTGGTTAAAATGATTTAGAGTAAGAGAACTCTATTGTTGTTGTAAACGTAGTGACCAAGTAACAAAATTTATATAATATCGTCCCAAGGGAAAAGTAAAGTCAAGGTGTATCCGAATTTTCTTTCAATCATGCTTTGTAAGAGTGATAGAATTTGAGTTTAGGTTTTATACTAACAATTACACTAAGCAATTAACAGAAAAAACAAATAAAATCTACAATTATGAATTAACAAGGATGAGATGGAATGATTAGAATAGATCTTAGAAAGAATGCAAGGCTAACCACAATCCTAGTCAAGGTAGTATCCTAGATATGCAAGATTTTAGTAGCAAACATTGTCAACAATGGATTAGACGCAATCGCAATTGTACCCCTAATACCTATGGCCAAGGTGACTAGGTTCTCATCCCTTTTACAAGATTAAATCCCCTTAGATTGGTCTTATTATCAATTTCCATGAAGGTACTATGACTCTAAGTTTGGTTCTTCTCAATTAGTTAATCATAAGTATTCTAAGCATTCAAAGGGTATGACTTATTTCTCCTCATACTAACATGCCTGATCATATCACTAATTGATTCAATTTACCCCTAACATATAACATTGGAATGGCCATCCTAACATGATGTGTATAGAAATCAATCACACAATTAATAAAATGAATCATGAATCACAATTTATAAGAAGAAATTCATCATCAATTCAATTTACTACTAAAAATTTCACAAATCTAGTTTAACCTCAATTCATCATGTGGCTAGCCTCACAAGCGGTCTAGCCATCAACAATCATATTACAAACCTTACAAAGTTCATAAAATGTCATTGTTAACTTCAAATCAAAGGAATTGCAAAATAAAAGTAGAAGTTCTTCCCTTGCGATTAAGAGTTGATCTCCTTCCTTCATATGCTTTCCATGCAAATAAGCCTCAAAACTCGATAAGGATGGTATGGAAGAAAGATATGTGGAGAGAATTATGGAATCAAAGTGATAGAAATTGATGAATTTGGTGAATTTTGGATGTAGGAGAGAGTGTGTATATAAATGTGGTGTGATAGTGTGTATTTGATCTTGGTAACTGCTCAAATGGACTCCCTTCCTTTAATTCACTCCAAAATTGGGTCTTTGTACTCCTTGGAATCTTCTAGAACACGTGCAAAATAATTTTGGATTCTGCACCTTCACGTGTCGTGTAGCAGCACACGGCTCGTGTAGTGCACACACGTTTACGTTCAGACAGGACACGACTCGTGTAGTGCACACAGCCTCGGTCATGGGCGTGTCGTTGCTTCTGATGTCTGCACACGACCAGAGCTTACAGGCCCGTGTTCTGCACACGGAACATGCGTACGAGCACGACTCGTGCACATGACACGGCTGGGCGTGTTCATGCGTGCCCTGTTCTTCTTCTTCGTTTTAGCTCCCGATTCTATTTTGCTCCATTTTTGACCTGTTTTATATACATTTAATCTCATTTCCATACATTTATCAATCTGTACACACTTCTCCTAATTAACATGAAACTCCACCAATAGTTACATATATACGGATAAAAATATTTAAAAATCCACAAATAAAGATACTAAAATCTAAATGAAAACGACGACGATCAGAATCCTGGACCTTTGGTCGGCCTTAACTCTGATAACATGTTAAATGATTATCTCATCTAAATACTTAAACTCATAGAGAGATGAATCGTTTAATACTTAATCAAGTCACTCTAACAGTCCGCTCCACCCCATTTCTATAAAAAAATTTATAAATTATAATACATTCAAATACAAAAAATTTAAATTAGAATAAAATGAAGTAAATTTAAATTATAGATTAAATAATTAATTTTATTTTCATTTTTAAAAATTTTTTTATTACATTCAATATTTAATGATATACTCCCTTCGTCCCACAAACCGTTCGCACTTTTCTCATTTGTTTGTCCCACAAAACTCTTCACACCCTAAAAAAGAAAATATCATTATATCCAACAATCTCAAAAGTTACTTTAATTTCAAATGTGCCACTCCTTTTTAACACACATATCATTACTTTATACTTTTCTATTACATAAAAATGCTATAATACCTTTTAAAGTTAATAAAATTGGTCAAAAAGAGCAACTTTTCTTAAACAACGTAGAACAGTAAACGTTAAGCGTTTTATGAAACGGAGGGAGTATATAATATTGTGATAAAGTATTTTATAATAGTTATATATAATTACATTGGTTTTTTATTTAAAATATCTAATGCATGTAAATTATACTCTCTCCATCCCAAGTTAATGTTAACTTTTATTTTTTGCACGTAAATTAAGATATATAATTATCATATATTGTTTCATTAATTAGATGATTAACCCTTATTCTTAAGAATTATACTTTCTTTTCAGCGTTATAGATTTTTCTTCTCTTTTTTTTAAGGAAAAAATTAATTATTATTATTATGATTACAAGCAGTACTCTGAAATCAAAAGTTATCAACGTTTACAAATTACAAAGCACCAATGATAATGAAGAGAGAGCCATCTAATTATAACATATTTTGGTATTGCTACCCCAATCTAAAAATGAGTAAGAGCAATCATAATGAGTGGAGAAAATATGTCACGATTTGATTATGACTTCCTCAAATGTCTTTTTCAAGTTGGTTTCCTCATCTTCAAAGATCGATTTTCTTGTTTCTGGTCTTTCAAATGAACCGAACTGCACAAAACCAAATGCATTCGATATTAATGTACTTTTTGCCCTTCATGCCCAAGACATAAGAGATTTTAGCCAAGAGTAGCAGAGACACCAAACTTGATAGGCGAAGTTGCATTCAAGAATAGTGCTTCACTGTTTCTTTATAATTACTGCAAAGACCGCAAGAAAGATCATCTCCATCTTTGAAAACTTTCCTACTTTTAAGAGCAAATCTAGTAGCCGCCTAGTAGGAAGCCGACATCGAAGGATTCTCCAAGCAAAGCCCTGTAAATTTTGTGGCGTTAATTTATTCAAGATCTTAGAGAGAGCCTTGTAAGTATCTTTATCAAGGTTCAAGGTGGCCGGAACCTGCACTATTTGATATTGGTAAGCACTCCGTGTAGTGTATTGCCCGTCATTTGAGATTTTTCAAGTCCAAGCATCATCACCAAAGACCTGCATATAAAATGTTTCAAGAGAAGATTATAATTGGGAATCCAAGTCTAACTCCCATGATAGAAGTTCTCATCTCCAGCTAAGGTTCCACTGCCAAACACCAACAGTTGAGTGTTTAAATTAGAGGTTATATCTACTTTTTTTCATCAACTTGAATTTTCTAAAAATTCAGTACCATATATCTTAGCCACTAATATTACCAATTAAAATGTTTCAGCGGGTGCTTTCTTCTGTTTACGAAAGTGGAAAATATATATATTCGGTGAAAATTATGATAAATTAAAACCAATGACTACAAGTTATTGTGAAGTCTTACAGAAGAGTGATTGGATGCCGAAATATGGCTGTCCATTCATTCACAATCACACCCACTAACTTTTCTGCAACTTACATATATACTACCATGAGATTAATTGGGTAGAAATATTTCTCTAGTCTTAATTTATTTAATTTTTAAATAGACATATATATAAATTTATTTTGTAAATGAAATTAATTGAACTCCATAATCTGGGTCCTCACGTACGGTTCCTGCGCGACGTTTAACAATGTTGACATTGATGCAAATTCTTTACATTGATGAAAGAAATTGTCTAACTATAAGAAAGAAAATATCCTTAAATATATATATATATATATATATATATATATATATATATATATATATATATATATATATATACTCTTTATTGAATATTTCTTATTTTTATTAAATACACGTCCCCTAAAATTTCAAAATTACCCTTTAATAATTAAAATTATACACCTCTTCTCCATCTTATTTTCTGGATTTTATCATTCATACATGTAGGCAATCGAATGAGTTTTTATAATTCATATATCTTTTTATTTTGGTTTAAGATTTAGTACACTTCAAAATTCAAGGATTTTGAGTTCATCCATTAATTAAATCAGATCTTGGGAAGTAGAACAAAGTGTTTTTCAATTTTAAGAAGGAATTGGTAAATAGCACGAAGAAAAGAAGAAGGTGATGGGTCGGCGGCAGAATCACCGTCTCTTTAATGTCATTTTCTAGCCATTAATCTTAGTTTTGGCTTGTGGACTTTAGCGAATTAATCTCTGCTCTTGAAAATCTAGCCATTTTCTTATTATTGATACTAGATAAAGTGAAACTTTTACGAATGGTGGAAATCTTAATCCGCACAATTAATGATCATCTCTTCTTCTTCCAGATGAGGATTTCAAGTGTCTTCCATTGCAGTCTTAATCTTTGAATTTTAAAATAAATAAATTTATGTCATATTGCCTTATTGCTGAAACTAAAGCTTTGAATCCATGGGTGACACGATTTGTTCCATTCATCTACAGTTTGCAAGAAGTTGAAGAAAGAGGTAATAAGGTGTATATAAAATATAATTTAATTTATAAGTTGTTTATTCAAGGATAAACTAGACTTTTTAAATATATATATTTTAATTATATAATATTAGGATGTGTATTAAATAGGAGGGGTTGTGCAAATAAGATTACCCTCTCTCTATATATATAGTAATACTCTCTCTGTCCGCTATAAAAGGGTATTATTTTGTTATGAGCGTTATTTTCACACATCGGATCTTCTGCGTCATTTTCGTGCATCATCTTCTGTGCCACATGTTAAGTGATTGACACGTAAGAGGAAGAAATAAATCCAGTCATTACTCCTAGGGTGCTTAGGGTATAGTTGTTAGGAAATTTTTATTTCCTATATAATCTAATTGTGGGCAATATATTATTATGCAATTATATTAGCTATCCAATTATTTTGTGGAGTTAATTAAGTGATCCAATTAAGGTTAAAAGTTTATGGGCTATAATAATAATAATATGAGTCAATTGAGTAGATACCCAATACTACATGATGGGGTGATAATGGGTGGCCCTTGAGTAGATACCCAATACTACATGACTGAGTGATAATGGGTGATTCAATTATATAGTATATAAAGGATACCCAGGTAATGGTCCCCAATACACTAAGCCGCACATAGTTCTCTTTTCTCTCAATCGGAAGGGATTACGATGATCCCATAAGATGTAAGGAGGCTTAGTTAATGAAGATTATAATACCTACCGATCTTTGAGTTCATGTTCCGCCTTGAGAACTCAATGGATTAAGGTACGCTTCCGCCACCTTAGATCATGTCACTAATCTCCATGAGATTAATTGGGTAGAAATATTTCTCGTCTTAATTTATTTTATTTTTAAATAGACATATATATAAATTTATTTTTTTAAATGAAATTAATTGAACTCCATAATCTGGGTTCTCAACGTACAGTTCCTGCGCGACGTTTAACAATGTTGACAAAGCATTTTGTGAGATGATGTCTATATATATAAAATGGGTTGTGAAAGGAGTCAACTATTGATGAGTAAAGTATATAATTTTAGGGTGTTATTATATAATTATAATTATTGATTGTGTAATAAATCATATAATAACATTCTAAAATCATATTTTAATCAAACACTTATATGACACTGTCGCACGGAAAGACTTTTTGAGACGGATCAGATTTAATATTTAGATCAATGAAAAGTGATAATTGAGCAGTATATTATTTCATGAATAATTTGTTGTATGAATAAAATATAATAATAACATTTTTAATGAGATGGGATAACATCTTTCATAAAGTTAAAGTAATAATTTATAATTTAATTTATGTTATCTAACTCCTTATTTATAGGAACCAACAGCTAATTAATGAGGGCTTTCCTTTCTACTCCTTAATTATTGTAACAAACAACTAAATTATGAGTTACTCCAATCAAACTATTTCATAAAGAATTCGTGTGATAGGTAAAAAAAATTATATTTTTAGTAAGAAGTAACATATAATCAAGAAAAAAGGATAACATTCATTTAACTATTTCGTGAATGAATAAGTTTTGGGTAGGGTGGGGCTTCAATATACCGCAAATTAATAGACCGCAAATTTTTTTAAAAACTTCAATATACTTTAACATAAACTAGAGAAACTTTTATTACAATGTTGTATATATAACGCAATATAAATTTTACAGTATTGTATTACAACTAGAGGTTGGGCTTTATTGGTAGAAGCTGGGAGATCATATATTTTAAAACATAAACCGTCCCGTATTTTTTACTTTATGTGAAAATTAGGTCCCAAAATAGTTATGACATTAATTTCCGTCCCAAACCTTTCAATTTTGATTCGTTTTCGTCCCAAAACAATGGTTTTTTACCAATTACATTCCATAACTTTATAAAAGCATTGATTCAGTCTTATCTCATGAAATTAAAAAAAAAATTGAACATTTTTAGTAAAAATGACAATTTTGATGAAATTTTAAAAATTATGGGACTATTTCAAAGAAATTAAGTTTCTTGAAAATATTTTGAATAAAGTAAATTTATATTTAACGATTATTAATATATATATATATATATATATATATATATATATATATATATATATATATATATATATATATATATATATATTATCATGCTATGCCCTCTTTCTTCTCCTATATAAGCACCCTTCCACCATCCATGTCTTTCTCACTAGCTCATTAAAACTTCAATCTCTAACTCTTTCTCTACACCCTTCAACATATAACTATGTTTACTTTCGGAATTATTAGGGGAATAGGCTTTATCGCTCAAAAGTAAGTCACTGGTTTTGACACTCGAAACCATGTACATATTTATGTATGGTTTTGACACTCGACATTTTGTAGTAATTGCCTAGTTAAAATACTTGTTATTCTGGAACATATTACTTTATTCTTACATATGTTTTCTGTTTGAATATGCAGAGTGCGTAGAAATGTGTGAAAATGATGATTATGGAAGATAATAAATGAAGACATCCAACCAGAGGGATGGACATCATTCCATGGGAGTAATTAGGATGTCACGAAACAGAAGGACATTGACATTATTACCATAACTATATATTTCTTGCATGCATGTGGATTCTGCAAATCAACCATATTAGTGCTACTTTTTTAATGAAGTAGTTGATTGTATGTTGATTTTGTTGACTTCATGTAGCTTGGTTAAGGTTTATGGATTATTGTGATAATGTTCTCAGTTCTACTGTTGCAATAAAAATAAACTTATATATGTGTTGTGTACCGATTTTATATTTCTCTTCACTCAATATTCTTGATTCCAATTTTGCTTAATTATATATACCATAAACTTAAGTTAATACCATTGAATAATGACCCAATTATGGTTCAAATCCAAAATGTGTACACATAATTATATAAAAAACCTACCATATCTATAAAACATGCCTATATCAATATTCATTAAATTTTCAGACAAAAAAATCTCAATTTCAATTCTCCACCAAATATCACCTTATACTTTTCTAGTTCAATATCACTTTTAATAGGATAGATTAGTTTGAAACCATGTTACGCTTTTGTAATTCGTTGTATTTTTTTATTAAAAATATTATTACTTTTCTTTTGAAATGTTATATATTTTTATTTATATATATTATAAATTGTTTATGAAATTAGTTCACATCATCATGATCACTTTTCATTAATTTGGTATCACTTTTTATTTTAAAGATTATCGCTTTTATCAATCTAACCAACAATAATTCGTAAAAGATCTCAACGAGTCTTAGTCCATTTTTTATTATTTTTACGAATTCACACAAGGCTTTGTCCATTTTTAATTTATTTCATAAAAATAACTTATGCTATACGCATAGCATTTGATTTGCGGATAGCAGTTTTTCTTAGGGTGTTAGGCTTAAGATTATATAGAGATAAATCTACCGGATAGCTGGCTTAAACTCAAAGAGGGATGAATCGTTTAATATTTAATCAAATCACTTTAACACGCCCCCTCATATGCAAGCAGGGTAATTTTTGTTTGCATGTGGAATATATATATATATATATATATATATATATATATATATATATATATATAATTAACAAAAATTAATAACCGTTCAAGTAAACAACTTTTTGAACAATTCGTAGCAACACATTATTTGTTCCAAAAAAAGAAATTAATGATTTAAATATTTTGTTCATTTATATTAGAGTTGATATTGGTGCACCAGGGTGCAGGGTGCATCCATATGTGTATAAATTTTTATTCTATTTTATGTACATGTTATTCTATTTTGTATACATGTTTCTTAATAATTGTATACTTTTTTCACACTCAGTTTTTTATTAAAAAAATTAGCATTTATATATGTATAACTTTTTATTAAATAGTGTATATATGTTTTTTAATAATTGTATACTTTTTTACACTTAATTTTTCATTTAAAAAACTAACAAACAATGTGTATACATTTTTGTTCATAATTGTATATGTTTTTGTTCATATTTGTATAAGTTCTGAAAGTGGGTGCTCCGTATCCTGAGGTGCACCCAGGTGCACATTATAATTAGCATTTATATTAATTTTGTTCTAATATTTTTAAAATAAACTATAAAATATATACTCCCTCTGACAATTCAAAAGGTAATCGTTTGTTTTTTATACATTGGATAAAAAGATATTATTATTTTATATATAATGAAAAGTTGTATTAGTGATATATGATGGGTCATGTGTAATTTTTTTTTAAAAGGAAAAATTATCTTTAAAGAGGAAAAAACACCATTAAAGAGGAAAATTTGAATTTAAGGAGCAAATCACCACCGGCCCGCCAGATCGGAAGCGCCAATCGTTCCTACATTGGAATCGACACGGGATTCTTATCGATACCGGAACCTATATTGTAATCGACATCCGTACCTACATCGAAAATGACATATGTTAACTACATCGAAACAACATCCGTACCTACATCAAAACTGACACGAGATCCGCACCGACATCCGTACCTAGATCGAAACCGACATACACACCTGCACACTCACCCACAAGGACACACTGGGTATTATAAGTTGAATAGTGGGATAGTGGGGGTATTAAAATCCAATAAGTGGAATTTGATTAAAATTGATATAAGACTGTGTTTGGATTGAGTCATTTCAAATTATATTAATTTGAAAATGGCAAAAGCTCCTGTGCCCCCGGTCACACGCCTTGTCCCCATACACTCCTCCTTCATATTCTATTTAAACATATGTATTGCTAGGGGTTTAAATTGCAAAGGCGCACAGAAATAGCAAAGAGGCACGGTATCCCCGGGGGGGCACGAGAGCCTCACTCATTGAAAATGAATGGATTTTAAATTCCTTGGATTTTAAATCAATATATTTTAATTCCAATGTCATGATAAATTATGGATCTTTGAAATGATTTCAAATTCATAATTCAAAAATTATTTTTAAAATAGAATTTTATACTCCCTCCGTCCCATTTCAAACTCTACGTTTAGCTTTTTACACGTAGATTAAGGAATGTAGTATTTTAATGTGTAGTGAGGTGAGAGAAATAATATTTTAATGTAAAGTGGGTAGGTGTATTAGTGTGAATAGTGGGATAGTAGAGGTATTAAAATCCAATAAGTGGCATTTGATTAAAATTGATATAAGGCTGTGTTTGGATTGAATAATTTCAAATTATATTGATTTGAAAATGGCAAAAGTTCATGTGCCCCCGGGCACACGCCGTGTCCCCATGTGAACACAACACTCCTCCTCCATATTCTATTTAAACATATGTATTGCTAGGGGTTCAAATTACAAAGGGACAAAAAAATTGCAAAGGGGCACGGTGTCCCCGGGGGGCACGAGAGCCTCACTCATTGAAAACGAGTGGATTTTAAATTACTTGGATTTTAAATCAATATATTTTAATTCCAATGTTATGATAAATTATGGATCTTTGAAAGGATTTCAAATCCATAATTCAAAAATTATTTTTAAAATAGAATTTTATACTCCCTCTTTCCGGTTTCAAACTCTACATTTGCTTTTTGCACATAGATTAAGGAATGTAGTATTTTAATATGTAGTAAGGTGAGAGAAATAATATTTTAATATAAAGTGGGTAGGTGTATTAGTGTGATGTGTGGGCCATAGAGAGAGAAATAATTAATTTGTGTGGGTCCCGTCCCATTTACTAAAAATGAAAATGTAAAGATTGAAATGGGATGCCCAAAATGGAAATATGTAAATATTAAAATGGGGCGGAGGAGTATATAATAAATAATAATAATAATAATAATAATAAAATTTTATTATATTAAATATTAAAATTTAAAATTTTATTAAAAATAATTTTTTTGAGATGGAACTCTACCACACAACCTATCCGTCTCCACGCCCACCCACAAAAAAATTTTTTTATAAAATTTTTAATTTTTAATATTTGAAAATAAAAAAATTACTACCCAAATCTACCCCAGCTACCCACCCCCACCCCCACCCCCACCCCCACCCCAAATTTTTTTATAAATATTTAGATTTTAATATTTATATATTACTACCTTATCCATCCACCCACCTAAAATAATTTTTTTTAGAAAAAAAATTAGATTTTAATATTCAAAAAATAAAATCTTAAATTTTATTTAAAACTTTTTATTTGGGTGAATGGCAGTGGTGGGTAGAGTTGTGTGGTAATATTTTTATTATTTAAATATTAAATTATAATTTTTTTAAAAAAAATTATCGTGGGTGGGGCAGTTGGCGTGGGTGGGTAGGGGGTAGGACTAGGTGGTAATATTTTTATGATTAAAATGTAAAGTTTTATAATTTTTTTTGTGGGGGGTGGGGGTGGGGTTTGGGTGGGGGTGTGTAGGGGGTATGATGGGTGGTAGAGTTTAAAATAAAAAAAATATAAATATATTGTTTTTAATTAATTTATTAATTTTATATATCTTTATTTTATGTATTAATATATCAATTACACATCAACGGAATGATTTCAAATGACATAGTTTCAGTGAAGATTTGAAATTCATTAAAAAATAACTAAAAAATTCAAAATCAAATCCATGATTTGAAATTCATTGATTTAAAATATTGGATTTATAAATCCATTGATTTCAAGTATTGCCCAAACATGAGGAAGGGATTTGAGGGAAATATTTATAAATTCCTCCCCAAATCCTTCCATCCAAACACAACCTAAAAGTTATTTGTTGTTGGTAAAGGTATTGAATTGTAAAATTTAAGTATTTTTTCAGTCCTCCCTAAACAAATTGTAAATTATGTTATATGTATTGGAAATGGATGATAGTTTTGAAAACATGTTGTAGAGATAAAAGTTAGGTAAAGATTTATGTGAGACCGTCTCACGTAAAGTAATTACATAATTAATGAAAAATGATATTCAATCGATGAAAAGTGATAATGATGCAGTGAACTATTTTATGAATAATTTAAGGTTGTATTTGGATTGAGTTATTTAAAATCAATGGATTTAAAAATGAGTGGATTTTAAATTTCTTGGATTTTAAATAAATTCATTTGAATTCCACTGTTTGGATAAATTATGGATCTTTATAAGGATTTCAAATCCATAATTCAAAAATTATTTTTAAAATAGAATTTTATATATGATAAATAAAAATAATAAAATTTTATTATATTAAATATTAAAATCTAAAATTTTATTAAAAATAATTTTTTTTTGAGAGAACTCTACCACCCCTCCACCCCTACCCACCCACCCCTCCACCCCCACTCCCACCCCAAAAAAAATATTTTTTATAAAATTTTAGATTTAGAATATTTGAATAATAAAAATATTACCACACAGCCCTACCCCTACCCCTACCCAACACCACTCCCACCCCCAACCCCAATTTTTTTATATAAAACTTTAGATTTTAATATATAAATAATAAAGATATTACAATCCAATCCTACCACTCTATCCATCCATCCACCCCACCCCCACCCCCACCCCCAACCCACCCAATTTTTTTTAAAAAAAATAGATTTTAATATTTAAAAAATAAAATATTAAATTTTATTAAATTTTTTTTTTGTGTGGGGTGGGATGGGGTGGTGGAGGGGGGTGGTTGGGATGGTAATATTTTTATTATTTAAATATTAAAATCTAAAATTTTATAAAAAAAAATTTTAGGGGTGGTGGGTGGAGGGGGGTGGGTAGGGGGTAGGTTGGGTGATAATATTTTTATTATTTAAATATTAAAATCTAAAATTAAAAAATTGGGGTTTGGGGGTGGTGGGTTTGGGGGTGGATGGGGGATAGGGTTGGGTGGTAATATTTTTATATTCAACTATTAAAAATCTAAAATTTTATAAAATATAAAAAATTGGGAGGGGTTGGGAGGGTGGGTAGGGAATAGACTGAGTGGTAGTGTTTAAAGTATATATATATATATATATATATATATATATATATATATATATATATATATATATATATATATATATATATATATATATATATATATATATATATATATATATATATTTTGTGTGAATTTTATTCCAATTGCACTTGCAATTATGCAATATAAGGTTAAATTATTATGAATTAACATGTTTCAAACCTCTGGAATAGTAATTAAAGAATTGTAAGATCTTTTAATTAGTTAGATTTAAATATATAGAATGTGATAATATTTTAATAAAAAGTGATTATATATATATATATATATATATATATATATATATATATATATATATATATATATATATATATATATGATTAACAAAAATTAATAACCGTTCAAGTAAAACAACTTTTTGAACAATTAGTCGCAAAACATTATTTGTTCCTTAAAAGAAATTTATTATTTAAATATTTTGTTCATTTATATTAATTTTTTTCTAATTTTTTTAAAATAAATTATTGAGTTATATTGGGTGCACCCACATGTGTATAACTTTTTATTTTATTTTGTATCATATGTATAACTTTTTATTCAAAAGTGTATACATATTCTTTTAATAATTGTATATTTTTTACACTTAATTTTTATTAAAAATCTAACAATTAAATTGTATATATTTTTGCTCTTAATTGTATATGTTTATGTTTATATTTGTATATGGGTGCACTCTATCTTAGGGTGCACCCGAGTGCACACTATAATTAGCTTAAATTATTAAATATATACTCCCTCTGACAATTCAAAAGGTAATCGTTTGTTTTTTACATTGGATAAAATAATATTATTATTTTATATATAATGAGAAGTTGTATTAGTGATACATGATGGGTCATGTGTAAGAATTTTTTTCAAAATGGAAAAATTATCTTTAAGAAGGAAAAAAAACCATTAAAGAGGAAAAATTGAATATAAGGAGCAAATCACCACCGCTCCACCGGTCCACATGTAACGCTACAATGGCAGCACCTCTTCTGAGCCGCCATCCCCTGTTTCCTCTTTCGAGAGTGGATAGTTTTGATATTTTCCATATGAGGTCAGCATAATTTGTTCACATAACCGTACAACATAGTGACTCCTGCCCAACCAATGGAAGGATTAATAACATATTATATTCTTATTATTGCTAATGATAATGATTACAAATTTGTTAGTGAAGAATTAGGTACATTAATGATGTTATATATATAGTAATACTCTCTCAGTTTGCTACCAAAGGATATTATTTTGTTATGATCGTTATTTTCAAATGGTACCATTTCCTTTTTTCTTAGAAGCAGGAGACACGCATATACCACTGTAATAACTAAAAGATGAGATCCACAAATTACTATTATCCACCATATATTAAATAATAATATTTTTTAAAATATCAACTAAAAAAACAATACAAGGATTTACGTGAAGACAAAGTCTCTTATGAGACGGGTTATTAGTGAGATGGGTCGATCCATCACTAAAGTATGCTTATTGTATACATAAAGTATGTTTAATGGTTGTTAAAGTATATTTTCTAAAGTATGTTGGATTATACATTAAAGTATGATTTTAGTGTATTATAATATGATTTATTATTAACATACTTTAACTATAAATAAGCATACTTTATTTATACAAAGTATTTATACAATAAGCATACTTTAGTGATGGGTCGACCCATCTCACATCCGTCTCATAAATAACCCGTTTTACAAGAGAGTCTCTCTTATGTGAAAAAACTCCAACAATCGGAGAAAAATCACGAACCAAGAGAATATTACTATGTAAAACTTTTACAATCACACAAAAATTTCTCTCTCTCGATCTCATTCCTACATCACTATTACAAATTTTTGACTAATCACACGATTTCTCCAAACTCTCAAAATAAAGAATATAAGATAGGAATTTAAAAGAATCAAACACAAATATGATAGTGTATCTCATTGTTACAGTATTGGATATCAAAACCAATGGTCTATTTAAATAGACCAAAGGAATTCTCCCTTTTTATTCTCAATCCATCCTTTTTATATTTTAACAAAACCAACATATACCACATGATTTCATTATAATAAAAAGTGATAATTAATAAAAAACTGATAATGCTATTTTATGAACAGTTTATAGTATAAATGAAAAGTAATAATGTTTTACAACAGAAATGTTAACATTTTATAGCGAAAATGATAACTAATTTAAAAAGTATAAAATAATCTCACGTGAAATGGTCTCAAGACTTACCTATGTGTAAAACATAGTATATCTTCTCATACTTTTAATACTCCTATGTATTACAACCACCTAGTTGAAAATATGTAGACAGAGTCTCATGTATCATTGTTTCACGTACATAAGCCCTCCTTATTTAAATATTATAAAGATAATTATACCCTTAAAGCAACATGAACTTCATTTTTTTTCATAAATGATTAATGCATGTATTCTAATATATTGGTAATTATGTGTTTAATTCCTCAGATCAATGAGACGTGTGTGAAGATGGGCATGAGAATTTGATGGGAGGATGCCACGGAAGGATTGTGGCATGGTTACAATTAATATATTTTGGGATTAATTCACTAGTACTCAACAATGCTACTACTTTAATTTCTTTAAAGTAGTACTATTAATTATAAGTTGATTTTACTGAGTTATTCTGTAAAATATTATTGTTATAATGTTCTCAGTCTAGCCGTTGTAATAATAATAATTTGAGGGGGGGGGGAGGGGGGGGTTACTCCTCCAAATTCCAATAAAATTATGTTGTGTGAATTTATATTCCGATTGCACTTGCAATATAAAGTTAAATAATTAATATGAATTAACATGTTTCAAACCTCTCAAATAGTAACAAAAGAGTTGTAAGATCTTTTAATTAGTTAGGTCGGAACCGCTATTCGCACCTACATCGGGATCGACACGGGATACTACATCAGCTTAAGCTTTTAGATGAGGTGGTCATTTAACAAAAGCCATTGAAGGGCCATTGTGGAGAGTGGTTAACTGGATGAGTTGAGTGCAGTAACTTATGCAGAGCTTGCTTCTGCCACCAATGTGGCTCCTTCCTACGCCCCTCCCGGAAAGGCTCTGGTGTCCGTATCCCTTATTGGGGTGTATGATGATGTGTCTGATGAAGAGCTGGTGGGACGGGCGGTGGAGGAGTTATCAGGTTGGTTCAGGGAGGCGATTGTGAGGTCGTGGAGGTACTTGGGAGGAGGGCTGTTGAGGCATTGTTGAAAGATCGAGCAAGAATTGAAGTATGATCATTGGAGTGGAGTGTTGAACTATTCTTTTTGTAAGTATGTGTTAACAATTCTTGTGTGCTTTGTCTGAACATGATTCATTAAGATGTGTGTATTTTATATAGATCTTTTATGGTAAAGCCATGGGAGTTGAACGGTACATATTTTTGGTTTGGTAAGGCGTACAATTCTCAAGGTTCTTTATTCATTTTTTTTTGTGTGTGTGAGAGAGATAGCCACAATGATATGTCTATTTGATTATAGGTGCGTTTTCAGTTGCTTATAAATTGTGAAAAGTACTTCTTTAAAATAGTTGTGAGTACGCAAATCAAGTAGAAAAGTGATTCTAATCCAAAATAATTATTTGAGTAATAATTATATATGTATAGAAGATATATTTGCTTGAGAATCTTGATTTTAGTTGAGTTTTGAAGTAATAAATTTGGAATTTGTTTTATCTTTTGTAGGTGAACGCAAGTATAAAATTTGAGTAATTTTTCAATCCTCCCTAGACAAATTGTAAAATACTCCCTTCGTCCACTATTAATCTATCAATTTCCACATTTAGACACATAGGACCCACCCACACACTAATACAATTAAAATATGGGACCTACTCATCCCACTAATACAATTACCCACTACACATTAAATAATAATACTCCTTAATTTATGTGCAAAAAGCAAACGAATAGATTGACGATGGATGGAGGGAGTATGTTATACGTTAGTGTTGAAAACGTGTTGTAGGAATATAAATTAGGTAAAGATTTGTGTGTAACCATCTCACGTAACGGATAAAAATTAATAATATTATTAATGAAAAGTGATACTCAATCGATGAAAAGTAATAATGATGCAGTGGACTATTTTATGAATAATTGCATTTTCGTCCTACAACTTTATCAAACTTTGCTTTCAGCCCTAAATAAATTAATTTTTTTAATTTAGTCCCATAAATTCTTGATTTCATCGATTTCACTCCAATTTTAACAGAAAATTCAAATTTTCACCGAAAAGTTGATATTAGGGGAATCCGGCATACACCATACATGGCATTTCAATTTAAAATAGGGTTAAGGGATTACGATGATCCCATAAGATGTAAGGATGCTTAGTTAATGAAGATTATAATACCTACCGATCTTTGAGTTCATGTTCCGCCTTGAGAACTCAATGGATTAAGGTACGCTTCCGCCGCCTTGAGAACTCAATGGATTAAGGTACGCTTCCGCGTTATAATTTAGATCTTGTTTATCATAATAGAGTTAAGGTAATATGGATATATGAATTTATTTCCTACAAGTGATATCAGAGTCACCCCATTTATAATTCTCTGAGATCTTCATAATAGATGTTTAGTAGTTGAGACTTTGATTAAGTTACGATCTTGACTGTTGTTAAGGATTACGTATATTTCATCACTTTTCATTTTAAGATTATTGCTTTTATCCATCGAACCAAAGATAATTCGTAAAACAATATCACATAAATCTTTGTCCATTTTTAATTTATTTTACGAACGCACACAAGCCTTTGTTAAATCGAATTGCATAGCATTTAATTTGCGCATAGCAGTATTTCTTATAGCGGGGATATCTAAATGCTCAGGCCCGCCTTGCATTTTTGCCCCACCGCCCCCCGTGTCCCACTACAGGTCAGGCTAAGCTTATGTAGAGATGAATCTACGGGTTAGGCTTAAGCTTATACAGTGATGAATCATTTAATATTTAATCAAGTTGCTCTAACACGTTCCCTCACATACAGGGGTGGTTAATTTTTGTTTGCATGTGGAATTTTCTCATAAATGGGTGACTGTGAGATTTGAACCCTTGAACTTGTCTTGACTCTGATACCATGTTAAATAATCACCTCATCTAAAAATTTAAAATTATAGAGAGATGAATTGTTTAATACTCAAGTCACTCTAACAATCAGCTCCACCCCATTTTTCTTTTTATAAATTATAATACATTCAAATACAAAAAATTAAATTAGAATAAAATCAAGTAAATTTAAATTATAAATTAAATAATTAATTTTCATTTTTATTTTTAAAATTTTTTATTATATTGAATATTTAATGAAATACTCCCTCCATCCCACTAAACCCTTTGCACTTTCCTTATTTGTTTGTCCCACAAAACTCTTTTACACCCCTAAAAAAAAATATCATTTTATCCAATAACCTCAAAAATTATTTCTTTTCCCTCAATATTCTTGATTCCAATTGTATTTAATTATATATATGACATAAACTTAATTTGATACCATTGAATAATGACCCAGTTCAAATCCAAAACGATACAAGGCCCATATAAAAAGCTGCCATATCAAAAAAACGCAAAATATGCATATATCAATATTCATTAAATTTTCAAACAAAAAAATCTCAATTTCAATCCTCAACCGAATTCACCTTATACTTTTCAAGATCAATATCACTTTTAATAGGATTCACCTTATACTTTTCAAGATCAATATCACTTTTAATAGGGTATGATTTGTGTGAAACCATGTTACGCTTTTGTAATTATTTGTATTTTTTTATTAAAAATGTTATTACGTTTCTTTTGAAATATTAGTAATTTTTATTTATATTATAAATTGTTTATAAAGTTACTCCACATCATCATTATCACTTTTCATTTTAAAGATTATTGCTTTTATCTATCTAACCAAAGATAATCCGTAAAACGATCTCACACTCGCCTTTTTCCATTTTTAATTTAATTTTACGAACTTACACAAGTCTTTGTCCATTTTTAATACATGAACAAGTTTTTTTCTTTGCATTTTTGCCCCACAGCCCTGTGCCCCGGTACGGGTCAGGCTTAAACTTATATAGAGATGAATCTACGGGTCAAGCTTAAGCTTATAGAGGGATGAATCGTCTAGTATTTAATCAAGTCACTCTAACTTGCCCCCTTACATACAGGTAGGGTTAATTTTTGTTTGCATGTGAAATTTTCTCATAAATAGGTGGCTGTGAGGTTCGAACATGTACTTAGTCTAATTTTTGGTTAAAATGATTTAGAGTAAGAGAACTCTATTGTTGTTGTAAACGTAGTGACCAAGTAACAAAATTTATATAATATCGTCCCAAGGGAAAAGTAAAGTCAAGGTGTATCCGAATTTTCTTTCAATCATGCTTTGTAAGAGTGATAGAATTTGAGTTTAGGTTTTATACTAACAATTACACTAAGCAATTAACAGAAAAAACAAATAAAATCTACAATTATGAATTAACAAGGATGAGATGGAATGATTAGAATAGATCTTAGAAAGAATGCAAGGCTAACCACAATCCTAGTCAAGGTAGTATCCTAGATATGCAAGATTTTAGTAGCAAACATTGTCAACAATGGATTAGACGCAATCGCAATTGTACCCCTAATACCTATGGCCAAGGTGACTAGGTTCTCATCCCTTTTACAAGATTAAATCCCCTTAGATTGGTCTTATTATCAATTTCCATGAAGGTACTATGACTCTAAGTTTGGTTCTTCTCAATTAGTTAATCATAAGTATTCTAAGCATTCAAAGGGTATGACTTATTTCTCCTCATACTAACATGCCTGATCATATCACTAATTGATTCAATTTACCCCTAACATATAACATTGGAATGGCCATCCTAACATGATGTGTATAGAAATCAATCACACAATTAATAAAATGAATCATGAATCACAATTTATAAGAAGAAATTCATCATCAATTCAATTTACTACTAAAAATTTCACAAATCTAGTTTAACCTCAATTCATCATGTGGCTAGCCTCACAAGCGGTCTAGCCATCAACAATCATATTACAAACCTTACAAAGTTCATAAAATGTCATTGTTAACTTCAAATCAAAGGAATTGCAAAATAAAAGTAGAAGTTCTTCCCTTGCGATTAAGAGTTGATCTCCTTCCTTCATATGCTTTCCATGCAAATAAGCCTCAAAACTCGATAAGGATGGTATGGAAGAAAGATATGTGGAGAGAATTATGGAATCAAAGTGATAGAAATTGATGAATTTGGTGAATTTTGGATGTAGGAGAGAGTGTGTATATAAATGTGGTGTGATAGTGTGTATTTGATCTTGGTAACTGCTCAAATGGACTCCCTTCCTTTAATTCACTCCAAAATTGGGTCTTTGTACTCCTTGGAATCTTCTAGAACACGTGCAAAATAATTTTGGATTCTGCACCTTCACGTGTCGTGTAGCAGCACACGGCTCGTGTAGTGCACACACGTTTACGTTCAGACAGGACACGACTCGTGTAGTGCACACAGCCTCGGTCATGGGCGTGTCGTTGCTTCTGATGTCTGCACACGACCAGAGCTTACAGGCCCGTGTTCTGCACACGGAACATGCGTACGAGCACGACTCGTGCACATGACACGGCTGGGCGTGTTCATGCGTGCCCTGTTCTTCTTCTTCGTTTTAGCTCCCGATTCTATTTTGCTCCATTTTTGACCTGTTTTATATACATTTAATCTCATTTCCATACATTTATCAATCTGTACACACTTCTCCTAATTAACATGAAACTCCACCAATAGTTACATATATACGGATAAAAATATTTAAAAATCCACAAATAAAGATACTAAAATCTAAATGAAAACGACGACGATCAGAATCCTGGACCTTTGGTCGGCCTTAACTCTGATAACATGTTAAATGATTATCTCATCTAAATACTTAAACTCATAGAGAGATGAATCGTTTAATACTTAATCAAGTCACTCTAACAGTCCGCTCCACCCCATTTCTATAAAAAAATTTATAAATTATAATACATTCAAATACAAAAAATTTAAATTAGAATAAAATGAAGTAAATTTAAATTATAGATTAAATAATTAATTTTATTTTCATTTTTAAAAATTTTTTTATTACATTCAATATTTAATGATATACTCCCTTCGTCCCACAAACCGTTCGCACTTTTCTCATTTGTTTGTCCCACAAAACTCTTCACACCCTAAAAAAGAAAATATCATTATATCCAACAATCTCAAAAGTTACTTTAATTTCAAATGTGCCACTCCTTTTTAACACACATATCATTACTTTATACTTTTCTATTACATAAAAATGCTATAATACCTTTTAAAGTTAATAAAATTGGTCAAAAAGAGCAACTTTTCTTAAACAACGTAGAACAGTAAACGTTAAGCGTTTTATGAAACGGAGGGAGTATATAATATTGTGATAAAGTATTTTATAATAGTTATATATAATTACATTGGTTTTTTATTTAAAATATCTAATGCATGTAAATTATACTCTCTCCATCCCAAGTTAATGTTAACTTTTATTTTTTGCACGTAAATTAAGATATATAATTATCATATATTGTTTCATTAATTAGATGATTAACCCTTATTCTTAAGAATTATACTTTCTTTTCAGCGTTATAGATTTTTCTTCTCTTTTTTTTAAGGAAAAAATTAATTATTATTATTATGATTACAAGCAGTACTCTGAAATCAAAAGTTATCAACGTTTACAAATTACAAAGCACCAATGATAATGAAGAGAGAGCCATCTAATTATAACATATTTTGGTATTGCTACCCCAATCTAAAAATGAGTAAGAGCAATCATAATGAGTGGAGAAAATATGTCACGATTTGATTATGACTTCCTCAAATGTCTTTTTCAAGTTGGTTTCCTCATCTTCAAAGATCGATTTTCTTGTTTCTGGTCTTTCAAATGAACCGAACTGCACAAAACCAAATGCATTCGATATTAATGTACTTTTTGCCCTTCATGCCCAAGACATAAGAGATTTTAGCCAAGAGTAGCAGAGACACCAAACTTGATAGGCGAAGTTGCATTCAAGAATAGTGCTTCACTGTTTCTTTATAATTACTGCAAAGACCGCAAGAAAGATCATCTCCATCTTTGAAAACTTTCCTACTTTTAAGAGCAAATCTAGTAGCCGCCTAGTAGGAAGCCGACATCGAAGGATTCTCCAAGCAAAGCCCTGTAAATTTTGTGGCGTTAATTTATTCAAGATCTTAGAGAGAGCCTTGTAAGTATCTTTATCAAGGTTCAAGGTGGCCGGAACCTGCACTATTTGATATTGGTAAGCACTCCGTGTAGTGTATTGCCCGTCATTTGAGATTTTTCAAGTCCAAGCATCATCACCAAAGACCTGCATATAAAATGTTTCAAGAGAAGATTATAATTGGGAATCCAAGTCTAACTCCCATGATAGAAGTTCTCATCTCCAGCTAAGGTTCCACTGCCAAACACCAACAGTTGAGTGTTTAAATTAGAGGTTATATCTACTTTTTTTCATCAACTTGAATTTTCTAAAAATTCAGTACCATATATCTTAGCCACTAATATTACCAATTAAAATGTTTCAGCGGGTGCTTTCTTCTGTTTACGAAAGTGGAAAATATATATATTCGGTGAAAATTATGATAAATTAAAACCAATGACTACAAGTTATTGTGAAGTCTTACAGAAGAGTGATTGGATGCCGAAATATGGCTGTCCATTCATTCACAATCACACCCACTAACTTTTCTGCAACTTACATATATACTACCATGAGATTAATTGGGTAGAAATATTTCTCTAGTCTTAATTTATTTAATTTTTAAATAGACATATATATAAATTTATTTTGTAAATGAAATTAATTGAACTCCATAATCTGGGTCCTCACGTACGGTTCCTGCGCGACGTTTAACAATGTTGACATTGATGCAAATTCTTTACATTGATTGAAAGAAATTGTCTAACTATAAGAAAGAAAATATCCTTAAATATATATATATATATATATATATATATATATATATATATATATATATATATATATATATATATATATATATATATATATATACTCTTTATTGAATATTTCTTATTTTTATTAAATACACGTCCCCTAAAATTTCAAAATTACCCTTTAATAATTAAAATTATACACCTCTTCTCCATCTTATTTTCTGGATTTTATCATTCATACATGTAGGCAATCGAATGAGTTTTTATAATTCATATATCTTTTTATTTTGGTTTAAGATTTAGTACACTTCAAAATTCAAGGATTTTGAGTTCATCCATTAATTAAATCAGATCTTGGGAAGTAGAACAAAGTGTTTTTCAATTTTAAGAAGGAATTGGTAAATAGCACGAAGAAAAGAAGAAGGTGATGGGTCGGCGGCAGAATCACCGTCTCTTTAATGTCATTTTCTAGCCATTAATCTTAGTTTTGGCTTGTGGACTTTAGCGAATTAATCTCTGCTCTTGAAAATCTAGCCATTTTCTTATTATTGATACTAGATAAAGTGAAACTTTTACGAATGGTGGAAATCTTAATCCGCACAATTAATGATCATCTCTTCTTCTTCCAGATGAGGATTTCAAGTGTCTTCCATTGCAGTCTTAATCTTTGAATTTTAAAATAAATAAATTTATGTCATATTGCCTTATTGCTGAAACTAAAGCTTTGAATCCATGGGTGACACGATTTGTTCCATTCATCTACAGTTTGCAAGAAGTTGAAGAAAGAGGTAATAAGGTGTATATAAAATATAATTTAATTTATAAGTTGTTTATTCAAGGATAAACTAGACTTTTTAAATATATATATTTTAATTATATAATATTAGGATGTGTATTAAATAGGTGGGGTTGTGCAAATAAGATTACCCTCTCTCTATATATATAGTAATACTCTCTCTGTCCGCTATAAAAGGGTATTATTTTGTTATGAGCGTTATTTTCACACATCGGATCTTCTGCGTCATTTTCGTGCATCATCTTCTGTGCCACATGTTAAGTGATTGACACGTAAGAGGAAGAAATAAATCCAGTCATTACTCCTAGGGTGCTTAGGGTATAGTTGTTAGGAAATTTTTATTTCCTATATAATCTAATTGTGGGCAATATATTATTATGCAATTATATTAGCTATCCAATTATTTTGTGGAGTTAATTAAGTGATCCAATTAAGGTTAAAAGTTTATGGGCTATAATAATAATAATATGAGTCAATTGAGTAGATACCCAATACTACATGATGGGGTGATAATGGGTGGCCCTTGAGTAGATACCCAATACTACATGACTGAGTGATAATGGGTGATTCAATTATATAGTATATAAAGGATACCCAGGTAATGGTCCCCAATACACTAAGCCGCACATAGTTCTCTTTTCTCTCAATCGGAAGGGATTACGATGATCCCATAAGATGTAAGGAGGCTTAGTTAATGAAGATTATAATACCTACCGATCTTTGAGTTCATGTTCCGCCTTGAGAACTCAATGGATTAAGGTACGCTTCCGCCACCTTAGATCATGTCACTAATCTCCATGAGATTAATTGGGTAGAAATATTTCTCGTCTTAATTTATTTTATTTTTAAATAGACATATATATAAATTTATTTTTTTAAATGAAATTAATTGAACTCCATAATCTGGGTTCTCAACGTACAGTTCCTGCGCGACGTTTAACAATGTTGACAAAGCATTTTGTGAGATGATGTCTATATATATAAAATGGGTTGTGAAAGGAGTCAACTATTGATGAGTAAAGTATATAATTTTAGGGTGTTATTATATAATTATAATTATTGATTGTGTAATAAATCATATAATAACATTCTAAAATCATATTTTAGTCAAACACTTATATGACACTGTCGCACGGAAAGACTTTTTGAGACGGATCAGATTTAATATTTAGATCAATGAAAAGTGATAATTGAGCAGTATATTATTTCATGAATAATTTGTTGTATGAATAAAATATAATAATAACATTTTTAATGAGATGGGATAACATCTTTCATAAAGTTAAAGTAATAATTTATAATTTAATTTATGTTATCTAACTCCTTATTTATAGGAACCAACAGCTAATTAATGAGGGCTTTCCTTTCTACTCCTTAATTATTGTAACAAACAACTAAATTATGAGTTACTCCAATCAAACTATTTCATAAAGAATTCGTGTGATAGGTAAAAAAAATTATATTTTTAGTAAGAAGTAACATATAATCAAGAAAAAAGGATAACATTCATTTAACTATTTCGTGAATGAATAAGTTTTGGGTAGGGTGGGGCTTCAATATACCGCAAATTAATAGACCGCAAATTTTTTTAAAAACTTCAATATACTTTAACATAAACTAGAGAAACTTTTATTACAATGTTGTATATATAACGCAATATAAATTTTACAGTATTGTATTACAACTAGAGGTTGGGCTTTATTGGTAGAAGCTGGGAGATCATATATTTTAAAACATAAACCGTCCCGTATTTTTTACTTTATGTGAAAATTAGGTCCCAAAATAGTTATGACATTAATTTCCGTCCCAAACCTTTCAATTTTGATTCGTTTTCGTCCCAAAACAATGGTTTTTTACCAATTACATTCCATAACTTTATAAAAGCATTGATTCAGTCTTATCTCATGAAATTAAAAAAAAAATTGAACATTTTTAGTAAAAATGACAATTTTGATGAAATTTTAAAAATTATGGGACTATTTCAAAGAAATTAAGTTTCTTGAAAATATTTTGAATAAAGTAAATTTATATTTAACGATTATTAATATATATATATATATATATATATATATATATATATATATATATATATATATATATATATATATATATATATTATCATGCTATGCCCTCTTTCTTCTCCTATATAAGCACCCTTCCACCATCCATGTCTTTCTCACTAGCTCATTAAAACTTCAATCTCTAACTCTTTCTCTACACCCTTCAACATATAACTATGTTTACTTTCGGAATTATTAGGGGAATAGGCTTTATCGCTCAAAAGTAAGTCACTGGTTTTGACACTCGAAACCATGTACATATTTATGTATGGTTTTGACACTCGACATTTTGTAGTAATTGCCTAGTTAAAATACTTGTTATTCTGGAACATATTACTTTATTCTTACATATGTTTTCTGTTTGAATATGCAGAGTGCGTAGAAATGTGTGAAAATGATGATTATGGAAGATAATAAATGAAGACATCCAACCAGAGGGATGGACATCATTCCATGGGAGTAATTAGGATGTCACGAAACAGAAGGACATTGACATTATTACCATAACTATATATTTCTTGCATGCATGTGGATTCTGCAAATCAACCATATTAGTGCTACTTTTTTAATGAAGTAGTTGATTGTATGTTGATTTTGTTGACTTCATGTAGCTTGGTTAAGGTTTATGGATTATTGTGATAATGTTCTCAGTTCTACTGTTGCAATAAAAATAAACTTATATATGTGTTGTGTACCGATTTTATATTTCTCTTCACTCAATATTCTTGATTCCAATTTTGCTTAATTATATATACCATAAACTTAAGTTAATACCATTGAATAATGACCCAATTATGGTTCAAATCCAAAATGTGTACACATAATTATATAAAAAACCTACCATATCTATAAAACATGCCTATATCAATATTCATTAAATTTTCAGACAAAAAAATCTCAATTTCAATTCTCCACCAAATATCACCTTATACTTTTCTAGTTCAATATCACTTTTAATAGGATAGATTAGTTTGAAACCATGTTACGCTTTTGTAATTCGTTGTATTTTTTTATTAAAAATATTATTACTTTTCTTTTGAAATGTTATATATTTTTATTTATATATATTATAAATTGTTTATGAAATTAGTTCACATCATCATGATCACTTTTCATTAATTTGGTATCACTTTTTATTTTAAAGATTATCGCTTTTATCAATCTAACCAACAATAATTCGTAAAAGATCTCAACGAGTCTTAGTCCATTTTTTATTATTTTTACGAATTCACACAAGGCTTTGTCCATTTTTAATTTATTTCATAAAAATAACTTATGCTATACGCATAGCATTTGATTTGCGGATAGCAGTTTTTCTTAGGGTGTTAGGCTTAAGATTATATAGAGATAAATCTACCGGATAGCTGGCTTAAATTCGTTTAATATTTAATCAAATCACTTTAACACGCCCCCTCATATGCAAGCAGGGTAATTTTTGTTTGCATGTGGAATATATATATATATATATATATATATATATATATATATATATATAATTAACAAAAATTAATAACCGTTCAAGTAAACAACTTTTTGAACAATTCGTAGCAACACATTATTTGTTCCAAAAAAAGAAATTAATGATTTAAATATTTTGTTCATTTATATTAGAGTTGATATTGGTGCACCAGGGTGCAGGGTGCATCCATATGTGTATAAATTTTTATTCTATTTTATGTACATGTTATTCTATTTTGTATACATGTTTCTTAATAATTGTATACTTTTTTCACACTCAGTTTTTTATTAAAAAAATTAGCATTTATATATGTATAACTTTTTATTAAATAGTGTATATATGTTTTTTAATAATTGTATACTTTTTTACACTTAATTTTTCATTTAAAAAACTAACAAACAATGTGTATACATTTTTGTTCATAATTGTATATGTTTTTGTTCATATTTGTATAAGTTCTGAAAGTGGGTGCTCCGTATCCTGAGGTGCACCCAGGTGCACATTATAATTAGCATTTATATTAATTTTGTTCTAATATTTTTAAAATAAACTATAAAATATATACTCCCTCTGACAATTCAAAAGGTAATCGTTTGTTTTTTATACATTGGATAAAAAGATATTATTATTTTATATATAATGAAAAGTTGTATTAGTGATATATGATGGGTCATGTGTAATTTTTTTTTAAAAGGAAAAATTATCTTTAAAGAGGAAAAAACACCATTAAAGAGGAAAATTTGAATTTAAGGAGCAAATCACCACCGGCCCGCCAGATCGGAAGCGCCAATCGTTCCTACATTGGAATCGACACGGGATTCTTATCGATACCGGAACCTATATTGTAATCGACATCCGTACCTACATCGAAAATGACATATGTTAACTACATCGAAACAACATCCGTACCTACATCAAAACTGACACGAGATCCGCACCGACATCCGTACCTAGATCGAAACCGACATACACACCTGCACACTCACCCACAAGGACACACTGGGTATTATAAGTTGAATAGTGGGATAGTGGGGGTATTAAAATCCAATAAGTGGAATTTGATTAAAATTGATATAAGACTGTGTTTGGATTGAGTCATTTCAAATTATATTAATTTGAAAATGGCAAAAGCTCCTGTGCCCCCGGTCACACGCCTTGTCCCCATACACTCCTCCTTCATATTCTATTTAAACATATGTATTGCTAGGGGTTTAAATTGCAAAGGCGCACAGAAATAGCAAAGAGGCACGGTATCCCCGGGGGGGCACGAGAGCCTCACTCATTGAAAATGAATGGATTTTAAATTCCTTGGATTTTAAATCAATATATTTTAATTCCAATGTCATGATAAATTATGGATCTTTGAAATGATTTCAAATTCATAATTCAAAAATTATTTTTAAAATAGAATTTTATACTCCCTCCGTCCCATTTCAAACTCTACGTTTAGCTTTTTACACGTAGATTAAGGAATGTAGTATTTTAATGTGTAGTGAGGTGAGAGAAATAATATTTTAATGTAAAGTGGGTAGGTGTATTAGTGTGAATAGTGGGATAGTAGAGGTATTAAAATCCAATAAGTGGCATTTGATTAAAATTGATATAAGGCTGTGTTTGGATTGAATAATTTCAAATTATATTGATTTGAAAATGGCAAAAGTTCATGTGCCCCCGGGCACACGCCGTGTCCCCATGTGAACACAACACTCCTCCTCCATATTCTATTTAAACATATGTATTGCTAGGGGTTCAAATTACAAAGGGACAAAAAAATTGCAAAGGGGCACGGTGTCCCCGGGGGGCACGAGAGCCTCACTCATTGAAAACGAGTGGATTTTAAATTACTTGGATTTTAAATCAATATATTTTAATTCCAATGTTATGATAAATTATGGATCTTTGAAAGGATTTCAAATCCATAATTCAAAAATTATTTTTAAAATAGAATTTTATACTCCCTCTTTCCGGTTTCAAACTCTACATTTGCTTTTTGCACATAGATTAAGGAATGTAGTATTTTAATATGTAGTGAGGTGAGAGAAATAATATTTTAATATAAAGTGGGTAGGTGTATTAGTGTGATGTGTGGGCCATAGAGAGAGAAATAATTAATTTGTGTGGGTCCCGTCTCATTTACTAAAAATGAAAATGTAAAGATTGAAATGGGATGCCCAAAATGGAAATATGTAAATATTAAAATGGGGCGGAGGAGTATATAATAAATAATAATAATAATAATAATAATAAAATTTTATTATATTAAATATTAAAATTTAAAATTTTATTAAAAATAATTTTTTTGAGATGGAACTCTACCACACAACCTATCCGTCTCCACGCCCACCCACAAAAAATTTTTTTTATAAAATTTTTAATTTTTAATATTTGAAAATAAAAAAATTACTACCCAAATCTACCCCAGCTACCCACCCCCACCCCAAATTTTTTTATAAATATTTAGATTTTAATATTTATATATTACTACCTTATCCATCCACCCACCTAAAATAATTTTTTTTAGAAAAAAAATTAGATTTTAATATTCAAAAAATAAAATCTTAAATTTTATTTAAAACTTTTTATTTGGGTGGATGGCAGTGGTGGGTAGAGTTGTGTGGTAATATTTTTATTATTTAAATATTAAATTATAATTTTTTTAAAAAAAATTATCGTGGGTGGGGCAGTTGGCGTGGGTGGGTAGGGGGTAGGACTAGGTGGTAATATTTTTATGATTAAAATGTAAAGTTTTATAATTTTTTTTGTGGGGGGTGGGGGTGGGGTTTGGGTGGGGGTGTGTAGGGGGTATGATGGGTGGTAGAGTTTAAAATAAAAAAAATATAAATATATTGTTTTTAATTAATTTATTAATTTTATATATCTTTATTTTATGTATTAATATATCAATTACACATCAACGGAATGATTTCAAATGACATAGTTTCAGTGAAGATTTGAAATTCATTAAAAAATAACTAAAAAAATTCAAAATCAAATCCATGATTTGAAATTCATTGATTTAAAATATTGGATTTATAAATCCATTGATTTCAAGTATTGCCCAAACATGAGGAAGGGATTTGAGGGAAATATTTATAAATTCCTCCCCAAATCCTTCCATCCAAACACAACCTAAAAGTTATTTGTTGTTGGTAAAGGTATTGAATTGTAAAATTTAAGTATTTTTTCAGTCCTCCCTAAACAAATTGTAAATTATGTTATATGTATTGGAAATGGATGATAGTTTTGAAAACATGTTGTAGAGATAAAAGTTAGGTAAAGATTTATGTGAGACCGTCTCACGTAAAGTAATTACATAATTAATGAAAAATGATATTCAATCGATGAAAAGTGATAATGATGCAGTGAACTATTTTATGAATAATTTAAGGTTGTATTTGGATTGAGTTATTTAAAATCAATGGATTTAAAAATGAGTGGATTTTAAATTTCTTGGATTTTAAATAAATTCATTTGAATTCCACTGTTTGGATAAATTATGGATCTTTATAAGGATTTCAAATCCATAATTCAAAAATTATTTTTAAAATAGAATTTTATATATGATAAATAAAAATAATAAAATTTTATTATATTAAATATTAAAATCTAAAATTTTATTAAAAATAATTTTTTTTTGAGAGAACTCTACCACCCCTCCACCCCTACCCACCCACCCATCCACCCCCACTCCCACCCCAAAAAAAATATTTTTTATAAAATTTTAGATTTAGAATATTTGAATAATAAAAATATTACCACACAGCCCTACCCCTACCCCTACCCAACACCACTCCCACCCCCAACCCCAATTTTTTTATATAAAACTTTAGATTTTAATATATAAATAATAAAGATATTACAATCCAATCCTACCACTCTATCCATCCATCCACCCCACCCCCACCCCCACCCCCAACCCACCCAATTTTTTTTAAAAAAAATAGATTTTAATATTTAAAAAATAAAATATTAAATTTTATTAAATTTTTTTTTTTGTGTGGGGTGGGATGGGGTGGTGGAGGGGGGTGGTTGGGATGGTAATATTTTTATTATTTAAATATTAAAATCTAAAATTTTATAAAAAAAAATTTTAGGGGTGGTGGGTGGAGGGGGGTGGGTAGGGGGTAGGTTGGGTGATAATATTTTTATTATTTAAATATTAAAATCTAAAATTAAAAAAATGGGGTTTGGGGGTGGTGGGTTTGGGGGTGGGTGGGGGATAGGGTTGGGTGGTAATATTTTTATATTCAAATATTAAAAATCTAAAATTTTATAAAATATAAAAAATTGGGAGGGGTTGGGAGGGTGGGTAGGGAATAGACTGAGTGGTAGTGTTTAAAGTATATATATATATATATATATATATATATATATATATATATATATATATATATATATATATATATATATGATTAACAAAAATTAATAACCGTTCAAGTAAAACAACTTTTTGAACAATTAGTCGCAAAACATTATTTGTTCCTTAAAAGAAATTTATTATTTAAATATTTTGTTCATTTATATTAATTTTTTTCTAATTTTTTTAAAATAAATTATTGAGTTATATTGGGTGCACCCACATGTGTATAACTTTTTATTTTATTTTGTATCATATGTATAACTTTTTATTCAAAAGTGTATACATATTCTTTTAATAATTGTATATTTTTTACACTTAATTTTTATTAAAAATCTAACAATTAAATTGTATATATTTTTGCTCTTAATTGTATATGTTTATGTTTATATTTGTATATGGGTGCACTCTATCTTAGGGTGCACCCGAGTGCACACTATAATTAGCTTAAATTATTAAATATATACTCCCTCTGACAATTCAAAAGGTAATCGTTTGTTTTTTACATTGGATAAAATAATATTATTATTTTATATATAATGAGAAGTTGTATTAGTGATACATGATGGGTCATGTGTAAGAATTTTTTTCAAAATGGAAAAATTATCTTTAAGAATGAAAAAAAACCATTAAAGAGGAAAAATTGAATATAAGGAGCAAATCACCACCGCTCCACCGGTCCACATGTAACGCTACAATGGCAGCACCTCTTCTGAGCCGCCATCCCCTGTTTCCTCTTTCGAGAGTGGATAGTTTTGATATTTTCCATATGAGGTCAGCATAATTTGTTCACATAACCGTACAACATAGTGACTCCTGCCCAACCAATGGAAGGATTAATAACATATTATATTCTTATCATTGCTAATGATAATGATTACAAATTTGTTAGTGAAGAATTAGGTACATTAATGATGTTATATATATAGTAATACTCTCTCAGTTTGCTACCAAAGGATATTATTTTGTTATGATCGTTATTTTCAAATGGTACCATTTCCTTTTTTCTTAGAAGCAGGAGACACGCATATACCACTGTAATAACTAAAAGATGAGATCCACAAATTACTATTATCCACCATATATTAAATAATAATATTTTTTAAAATATCAACTAAAAAAACAATACAAGGATTTACGTGAAGACAAAGTCTCTTATGAGACGGGTTATTAGTGAGATGGGTCGATCCATCACTAAAGTATGCTTATTGTATACATAAAGTATGTTTAATGGTTGTTAAAGTATATTTTCTAAAGTATGTTGGATTATACATTAAAGTATGATTTTAGTGTATTATAATATGATTTATTATTAACATACTTTAACTATAAATAAGCATACTTTATTTATACAAAGTATTTATACAATAAGCATACTTTAGTGATGGGTCGACCCATCTCTCATCCGTCTCATAAATAACCCGTTTTACAAGAGAGTCTCTCTTATGTGAAAAAACTCCAACAATCGGAGAAAAATCACGAACCAAGAGAATATTACTATGTAAAACTTTTACAATCACACAAAAATTTCTCTCTCTCGATCTCATTCCTACATCACTATTACAAATTTTTGACTAATCACACGATTTCTCCAAACTCTCAAAATAAAGAATATAAGATAGGAATTTAAAAGAATCAAACACAAATATGATAGTGTATCTCATTGTTACAGTATTGGATATCAAAACCAATGGTCTATTTAAATAGACCAAAGGAATTCTCCCTTTTTATTCTCAATCCATCCTTTTTATATTTTAACAAAACCAACATATACCACATGATTTCATTATAATAAAAAGTGATAATTAATAAAAAACTGATAATGCTATTTCATGAACAGTTTATAGTATAAATGAAAAGTAATAATGTTTTACAACAGAAATGTTAACATTTTATAGCGAAAATGATAACTAATTTAAAAAGTATAAAATAATCTCACGTGAAATGGTCTCACGCAAGACTTACCTATGTGTAAAACATAGTATATCTTCTCATACTTTTAATACTCCTATGTATTACAACCACCTAGTTGAAAATATGTAGACAGAGTCTCATGTATCATTGTTTCACGTACATAAGCCCTCCTTATTTAAATATTATAAAGATAATTATACCCTTAAAGCAACATGAACTTCATTTTTTTTCATAAATGATTAATGCATGTATTCTAATATATTGGTAATTATGTGTTTAATTCCTCAGATCAATGAGACGTGTGTGAAGATGGGCATGAGAATTTGATGGGAGGATGCCACGGAAGGATTGTGGCATGGTTACAATTAATATATTTTGGGATTAATTCACTAGTACTCAACAATGCTACTACTTTAATTTCTTTAAAGTAGTACTATTAATTATAAGTTGATTTTACTGAGTTATTCTGTAAAATATTATTGTTATAATGTTCTCAGTCTAGCCGTTGTAATAATAATAATTTGAGGGGGGGGGGGGGGAGGGGGGGGGTTACTCCTCCAAATTCCAATAAAATTATGTTGTGTGAATTTATATTTCGATTGCACTTGCAATATAAAGTTAAATAATTAATATGAATTAACATGTTTCAAACCTCTCAAATAGTAACTAAAGAGTTGTAAGATCTTTTAATTAGTTAGGTCGGAACCGCTATTCGCACCTACATCGGGATCGACACGGGATACTACATCAGCTTAAGCTTTTAGATGAGGTGGTCATTTAACAAAAGCCATTGAAGGGCCATTGTGGAGAGTGGTTAACTGGATGAGTTGAGTGCAGTAACTTATGCAGAGCTTGCTTCTGCCACCAATGTGGCTCCTTCCTACGCCCCTCCCGGAAAGGCTCTGGTGTCCGTATCCCTTATTGGGGTGTATGATGATGTGTCTGATGAAGAGCTGGTGGGACGGGCGGTGGAGGAGTTATCAGGTTGGTTCAGGGAGGCGATTGTGAGGTCGTGGAGGTACTTGGGAGGAGGGCTGTTGAGGCATTGTTGAAAGATCGAGCAAGAATTGAAGTATGATCATTGGAGTGGAGTGTTGAACTATTCTTTTTGTAAGTATGTGTTAACAATTCTTGTGTGCTTTGTCTGAACATGATTCATTAAGATGTGTGTATTTTATATAGATCTTTTATGGTAAAGCCATGGGAGTTGAACGGTACATATTTTTGGTTTGGTAAGGCGTACAATTCTCAAGGTTCTTTATTCATTTTTTTTTGTGTGTGTGAGAGAGATAGCCGCAATGATATGTCCATTTGATTATAGGTGCGTTTTCAGTTGCTTATAAATTCTGAAAAGTACTTCTTTAAAATAGTTGTGAGTACGCAAATCAAGTAGAAAAGTGATTCTAATCCAAAATAATTATTTGAGTAATAATTATATATGTATAGAAGATATATTTGCTTGAGAATCTTGATTTTAGTTGAGTTTTGAAGTAATAAATTTGGAATTTGTTTTATCTTTTGTAGGTGAACGCAAGTATAAAATTTGAGTAATTTTTCAATCCTCCCTAGACAAATTGTAAAATACTCCCTTCGTCCACTATTAATCTATCAATTTCCACATTTAGACACATAGGACCCACCCACACACTAATACAATTAAAATATGGGACCTACTCATCCCACTAATACAATTACCCACTACACATTAAATAATAATACTCCTTAATTTATGTGCAAAAAGCAAACGAATAGATTGACGATGGATGGAGGGAGTATGTTATACGTTAGTGTTGAAAACGTGTTGTAGGAATATAAATTAGGTAAAGATTTGTGTGTAACCATCTCACGTAACGGATAAAAATTAATAATATTATTAATGAAAAGTGATACTCAATCGATGAAAAGTAATAATGATGCAGTGGACTATTTTATGAATAATTGCATTTTCGTCCTACAACTTTATCAAACTTTGCTTTCAGCCCTAAATAAATTAATTTTTTTAATTTAGTCCCATAAATTCTTGATTTCATCGATTTCACTCCAATTTTAACAGAAAATTCAAATTTTCACCGAAAAGTTGATATTAGGGGAATCCGGCATACACCATACATGGCATTTCAATTTAAAATAGGGTTAAGGGATTACGATGATCCCATAAGATGTAAGGATGCTTAGTTAATGAAGATTATAATACCTACCGATCTTTGAGTTCATGTTCCGCCTTGAGAACTCAATGGATTAAGGTACGCTTCCGCCGCCTTGAGAACTCAATGGATTAAGGTACGCTTCCGCGTTATAATTTAGATCTTGTTTATCATAATAGAGTTAAGGTAATATGGATATATGAATTTATTTCCTACAAGTGATATCAGAGTCACCCCATTTATAATTCTCTGAGATCTTCATAATAGATGTTTAGTAGTTGAGACTTTGATTAAGTTACGATCTTGACTGTTGTTAAGGATTACGTATATTTCATCACTTTTCATTTTAAGATTATTGCTTTTATCCATCGAACCAAAGATAATTCGTAAAACAATATCACATAAATCTTTGTCCATTTTTAATTTATTTTACGAACGCACACAAGCCTTTGTTAAATCGAATTGCATAGCATTTAATTTGCGCATAGCAGTATTTCTTATAGCGGGGATATCTAAATGCTCAGGCCCGCCTTGCATTTTTGCCCCACCGCCCCCCGTGTCCCACTACAGGTCAGGCTAAGCTTATGTAGAGATGAATCTACGGGTTAGGCTTAAGCTTATACAGTGATGAATCATTTAATATTTAATCAAGTTGCTCTAACACGTTCCCTCACATACAGGGGTGGTTAATTTTTGTTTGCATGTGGAATTTTCTCATAAATGGGTGACTGTGAGATTTGAACCCTTGAACTTGTCTTGACTCTGATACCATGTTAAATAATCACCTCATCTAAAAATTTAAAATTATAGAGAGATAAATTGTTTAATACTCAAGTCACTCTAACAGTCAGCTCCACCTCATTTTTCTTTTTATAAATTATAATACATTCAAATACAAAAAAATTAAATTAGAATAAAAACAAGTAAATTTAAATTATAAATTAAATAATTAATTTTCATTTTTATTTTTAATTTTTTATTATATTGAATATTTAATGAAATACTCCCTCCATCCCACTAAACCTTTTGCACTTTCCTTATTTGTTTGTCCCACAAAACTCTTTTACAACCCCTAAAAAAATATCATTTTATCCAATAACCTCAAAAGTTATTTCTTTTCCTCAATATTCTTGATTCCAATTGTATTTAATTATATATGACATAAACTTAATTTGATACCATTGAATAATGACCCAATACAAGGCCCATATAAAAAGCTACCATATCAAAAAAACGCAAAATATGCATATATCAATATTCATTAAATTTTCAAACAAAAAAATCTCAATTTCAATCCTCAACCGAATTCACCTTATACTTTTCAAGATCAATATCACTTTTAATATGATTCACCTTATACTTTTCAAGATCAATATCACTTTTAATACGGTATGATTTGTGTGAAACCATGTTACGCTTTTGTAATTATTTGTATTTTTTTTATTAAAAATGTTATTACGTTTCTTTTGAAATATTGGTAATTTTTATTTATATTATAAATTGTTTATAAAATTAGTCCACATCATCATTATCACTTTTCATTTTAAAGATTATCGCTTTTATCTATCTAACCAAAGATAATCCGTAAAACAATCTCACACTCGTCTTTTTCCATTTTTAATTTAATTTTACGAACTTACACAAGTCTTTGTCCATTTTTAATACATGAACAAGTTTTTTCTTTGCATTTTTGCCCCAAAGCCCTGTGCCCCGGTACGGGTCAGGCTTAAACTTATATAGAGATGAATATACGGGTCAAGCTTAAGCTTATTGAGGGATGAATCGTCTAGTATTTAATCAAGTCACTCTAACTTGCCCCCTCACATACAGGTAGGGTTAATTTTTGTTTGCATGTGAAATTTTCTCATAAATGGGTGGCTGTGAGGTTCGAACCTGTACTTAGTCTAATTTTTGGTTAAAATGATTTATAGTAAGAGAACTCTATTGTTTTTGTAAACGTAGTGACCAAGTAACAAAATTTATAGAATATCGTCCCAAGGGAAAAGTAAAGTCAAGATGTATCCGAATTTGCTTTCAATCATGCTTTGTAAGAGTGATAGAATTTGAGTTTAGGTTTTATACTAACAATTACACTAAGCAATTAACAGAAAAAACAAATAAAATCTACAATTATGAATTAACAAGGATGAGATGGAATGATTAGAATAGATCTTAGAAAGAATGCAAGGCTAACCACAATCCTAGTCAAGGTAGTATCCTAGATATGCAAGATTTTAGTAGCAAATATTGTCAACAATGGATTAGACGTAATCGCAATTGTACCCTTAATACCTATGGCCAAGGTGACTAGGTTCTCATCCCTTTTACAAGATTAAATCCCCTTAGATTGGTCTTATTATCAATTCTCATGAAGGTACTATGACTCTAAGTTTGGTTCTTCTCAATTAGTTAATCAAATGTCCTCTTATAAGTATTCTAAGCATTCAAAGGGTATGACTTATCTCTCCTCATACTAACATGTCTGATCATATCACTAATTGATTCAATTTACCCCTAACATATAACATTGGAATGACCATCCTAACATGATGTGTATAGAAATCAATCACACAATTAATAAAATGAATCATGAATCACAATTTATAAGAAGAAATTCATCATCAATTCAATTTACTACTAAAAATCTCACAAATCTAGTTTAACCTCAATTCATCATGTGGTTAGCCTCACAAGAGGTCTAGCCATCAACAATCATATTACAAACCTTACAAAGTTCATAAAATGCCATTGGTAACTTCAAATAAAAGGAATTGCAAAATAAAAGTAGAAGTTCTTCCCTTGCGATTAAGAGTTGATCTCCTTCCTTCATATGCTTTCCATGCAAATAAGCCTCAAAACTCTATAAGGGTGGTATGGAAGAAAGATATATGGAGAGAATTATGGAATCAAAGTGATAGAAATGGATGAATTTGGTGGATTTTGGATGTAGGAGAGAGTGTTTATATAAATGTGGTGTGATAGTGTGTATTTGATCTTGGTAACTGCTCAAATGGACTCACTTCCTTTAATTCACGCCAAAATTGGGTCTTTGTACTCCTTGGAATCTTCTAGAACACGTGCAAAATAATTTTGAATTCTGCACCTACACGTGTCGTGTAGCAGCACACGGCTCGTGTAGTGCACACACGTTTACGTTCAGACAGGACACGGCTCGTGTAGTGCACACAGCCTCAGTCATGGGCGTGTAGCTGCTTCTGATGTCTGCACACGACCTGAGCTTACAGGCCCGTGTTATGCACACGGAACGTGAGTACGAGCACGAATCGTGCACATGACACGGCTGGGCGTGTTCATGCGTGCCCTGTTCTTCTTCTTCGTTTTAGCTCCCGATTCTATTTTGCTCCATTTTTGACCTGTTTTATATACATTTAATCTCATTTCCATACATTTATCAATCTGTACACACTTCTCCTAATTAACATGAAACTCCACCAATAGTTACATAAATACGGATAAAAATATTTAAAAATCCACAAATAAAGATACTAAAATCTAAGTGAAAACGACGACGATCAGAATCCTAAACCTTTGGTCGGCCTTAGCTCTGATAACATGTTAAATGATTATCTCATCTAAATACTTAAACTCATAGAGAGATAAATCGTTTAATACTTAATCAAGTCACTCTAACAGTCCGCTCCACCCCATTTCTATAAAAAATTTTATAAATTATAATACATTCAAATACAAAAATTTTAAATTAGAATAAAATGAAGTAAATTTAAATTATAGATTAAATAATTAATTTTATTTTCATTTTTAAAAAAATTGTTATTACATTCAATATTTAATGATATACTCCCTTCATCCCACAAACCGTTCGCACTTTTCTCATTTGTTTGTCCCACAAAACTCTCCACACCCTAAAAAAGAAAATATCATTATATCCAACACTCTCAAAAGTTACTTTAATTTCAAATGTGTCACTCCTTTTTAACACACATATCATTACTTAATACTTTTCTATTACATAAAAATGCTATAATACCTTTTAAAGTTAATAAAATTGGTCAAAAAGAGCAACTTTTCTTAAATAACGTAGAACAGTAAATGTTAAACGTTTTATGAAACGGAGGGAGTATATAATATTGTGATAAAGTATTTTATAATAGTTATATATAATTACATTGGTTTTTTTATTTAAAATATCTAATGCATGTAAATTATATTCCCTCCATCCCAAGTTAATGTTAACGTTTATTTTTTGCACGTAGATTAAGATATATAATATTTTAATGTGAAGTCAGGTGAGAGAAATAATATTTAATATGAAGCGGGTAGTTGTATTAGTATTATGTGTAGACCCTATATGTAATAATTAATTGTTTTGTGTAGGTCCAACTTGAAAAAAAATTAATGTAAACATTAACTTGGGATGGAGGAAGTATTATATATATCAACAACATACATTAAATAATAAATATTTTAAATAAAAATATTAATATATTAAGTGCGGGCGGGTCGATATTAGTATCCATACCTGATCTGGCCCGTGTGCGGGGTGGGGCGGCCTCGATCGTGTTCTGTGTGGGATGGTGCATGTTTGGCCTAAACATGGTGGGGGCATGATGAGGGGCTTTCGGAATGGCCAAATTGCCATTCCTACTCAAAATGGATATAAGGCCAGCATAATGTTGTCAAAACCAGACTAAATTGGCAGGTTCAATAGGTTGATTTGGGAATTAGAGCCGGTCCGAAAACCCGAAGAATTGGATTTAGGGGTTGAATCGGGTTTGACAGGTTGAACTGATCAAAATCGGAAAAATTGGTTGAATCGATCCAACCAATTTCTACATTAAATTTTTTTTTTCCAGTATTTATTTTATTTTTTATTTTATTTATTTTTGTGATATTTCCCTTTTATTTTTATATATTTCCCGTCGCTGCACTCTGTCATCAGATCCTCCGATTTTCTCATCGAAAATCACAGCCGCACGCATTTTCGCTTTTGCGCGCAGATGGCATCACAAGCCCCGCCACATCGCCACAATTGCTGAAATCGACTACAGTGACTCTTCTGCCGTCCATGAAGGAAAAACAACCCATCTTTCGCCATCTTCCAGTCTTATACCCGAGTTAGCACTCATCGCTGTGGGTTGACGAAAGTCGGGCCACCGTTGCTGGGTAACCGGAGACTGTTGACAGAGGTGGAGACTGTAGACAGAGACTGTTATCAGAACAGACTGTAGACAAAGATGGTTGACGGAGACTGTTGAAGGAGACGGTAGACAGAGGCTGTTGACCGGAGGCTGGTAGTGTTGGTGTTTTGTCCCACATCGGATGAAGAGTAAAAGGGAGAGGCATCCTGGTGCTATATAAGGAGGCCCTTGGACTTGATGTCAAGTGCACCAATCAAGTACACTTTAATCTTTGTGATTGATTCTTCTTAAATTCCTTTCTTGGATTCTCGGTTGTGAGAATGGGGAGAAAGGTGTGAGTTAGTCAAAGATTTGTAAGAGTGCAGTGATTGGGGTCGGGGGAGAGAAATTCTGTGTGAATGTAAAATTTTTTCACATAATGGTATTTTCTAGGTCTGTGATTTTTCTCCGGTTTTAGAGTTTTCCACGTAAATTCTTGTGTTGTACTTTTTATGTTCTTTATTTGTCCCTTAGAAATGAACGGAAATCTGCTTAAAGACAAAAGGTTTTCTTTTATTTTGACAAGGTGGAGATTGTTGGTTCTTTTGTCAAGAATAAAAGAAGGAGTTTTCTTTTATTTCTTTGTCCCACATCGGATGAAGAGTAAAAGGGAGAGGGATCCTAGTGCTATATAAGGAGGCCCTTGGACTTGATGTCAAGTGCACCAATCAAATATACTTTAATCTTTGTGTTTGATTCTTTTTAAATTCCTTTCTTGGATTATTGATTCTGAGAATGAGAAGAAATGTGTGAGTTAGTCAAAGATTTATAAAAGTGTAGGGATTGGGGTCGGAAGAGAGAAATTCTGTGTAATTATAAAAATTTTTCACATAGTGGTATTTTCTCGGTCCATGGTATTTCTCCGGTTTGGAGTTTTCCAATTAAATTCTTATGTTATGCTTTTTACGTTCTTCTTTATTTGTTCCTTAAAAATGAATGGGGATCTGCTTATCCCAATAGATAGAAGTTCTCATCTCCAGCTAAGGTTCCACTGCCAAACACCAACAGTTGAGTGTTTAAATTAGAGGTTATATCTACTTTTTTTCATCAACTTGAATTTTCTAAAAATTCAGTACCATTACCAATTAAAATGTTTCAGCGGGTGCTTTCTTCTGTTTACGAAAGTGGAAAATATGTATATTCGGTGAAAATTATGATAAATTAAAACCAATGACTACAAGTTATTGTGAAGTCTTACAGAAGAGTGATTGGATGCCGAAATATGGCTGTCCATTCATTCACAATCACACCCACTAACTTTTCTGCAACTTACATATATACTACCATGAGATTAATTGGGTAGAAATATTTCTCTAGTCTTAATTTATTTAATTTTTAAATAGACATATATATAAATTTATTTTGTAAATGAAATTAATTGAACTCCATAATCTGGGTCCTCACTTACGGTTCCTGCGCGATGTTTAACAATAAACAAGGTTGAGAAAGCATTTTCTGAGATGATGTCTATATATATAATGGATTGTGAAACGAGTCAACTATTGATGAGTAGTTATAAAATAAGATGAATGATGTATTAAAGTATAATTTTAGTGTGTTATTATATAATTATAATTATTGATTGTGTAATAAATCATATTGTATATTATTTCATGAATAATTTGTTGTATGAATAAAATATAATAACAATATTTTTAATGAAACATGATAACATTTTTTATAAAATTAAAGTAATAATTTATAATTAATTTATGTTATCCAACTCCTTATTTACAGGAACCAACAGCTAATTAATGAGGGCTTTCTTTTCTACTCCTTAATTATAGTAACCAACAACTAAATTTTGAGTTACTATGTTATGACATTCATTTTCGTCCCAAACCTTTCAATTTTGATTCGTTTTTGTCCCAAAACAATGGTTTTTTACCAATTACATTCCATAACTTTATAAAAGCACTGATTCAGTCCTATCTCATGAAATTAAAAAAAATTGAACATTTTTAAGTAAAAATGACAATTTTGATGAAATTTTAAAAATTATGGGACTATTTCAAAGAAATTAAGTTTCTTGGAAATATTTTGAATAAAGTAAATTTTTTTTAACGATTTTTAATTATTATATATATATATATATATATATATATATATATATATATATATATATATATATATTATCATGCTATGCCCTCTTTCTTCTCCTATATAAGCACCCTTCCACCATCCATGTCTTTCTCACTAGCTCATTAAAACTTCAATCTCTAACTCTTTCTCTACACCCTTCAACATATAACTATGTTTACTTTCGGAATTTTTGGGGGAATAGGCATTATCGCTCAAAAGTAAGTTACTGGTTTTGACATTCGAAACCATGTACATATTTATGTATGGTTTTGACACTCGACATTTTGTAGTAATTGCCTAGTTAAAATACTTGTTATTCTGGAACATAATACTTTATTCTTACATATGTTTTCTGTTTGATTATGCAGAGTGCGTAGAAATGCGTGAAAATGATGATTATGGAAGATAATAAAAAAGGGCATCCAACCAGAGAGATGGACATCATTCCATGGGAGTAATTAGGATGTCACGAAACAGAAGGACATTGACATTATTACCATAACTATATATTTCTTGCATGCATGTGAATTCTGCACATCAACCATATTAATGCTACTTTTATAATGAAGTAGTTGATTGTATGTTGATTTTGTTGACTTCATGTAGCTTGTTTAAGGCGTGTGTGGATTATTGTGATAATGTTCTCAGTTCTAATGTTGCAATAAAAATAAACTTAAGCATGTTGTGTACCGATTTTATCACTTTTCTTTTTAAGATTATTGCTTTTATCCATCAAACCAAAGACAATTCGTAAAACAATATCACACAAAGTCTTTGTCCATTTTTTATTTATATATATTATAAATTATTTATGAAATTAGTTCACATCATCGTGATCACTTTTCATTAATTTGGTGTCACTTTTTATTTTAAAGATCACCGCTTTTATCAATCTAACCAACGATAATTCGTAAAACGATCTAACACGAGTCTTAGTCCATTTTTAATTATTTTTACGAATTCACACAAGGCTTTGTCCATTTTTAATTTATTTCATAAAAATAACTTATGCTATATGCATAGCATTTGATTTGCGGATAGCAGTTTTTCTTTGGGTGTCAGCTTAAGATTATATAGAGATAAATCTACCGGCTAGCTGGCTTAAATTCAAAGAGGGATGAATCGTTTAATATTTAATCAAATCACTTTAACACGCCCCCTCATATGCAGGCGGGGTTAATTTTTGTTTGCATGTGGAATATATATATATATATATATATATATATATATATATATATATATATATATATATATATATATATATATATATATATATATATATAATTAACAAAAATTAATAACCGTTCAAGTAAACAACTTTTTGAACAATTCGTAGCAACACATTATTTGTTCCAAAAAAAGAAATTAATGATTTAAATATTTTGTTCATTTATATTAGAGTTGATATTGGTGCACCAGGGTGCAAGAGTGCATCTATATGTGTATAACTTTTTATTCTATTTTATGTACATGTTATTCTATTTTGTATACATGTTTTTTAATAATTGTATACTTTTTTCACACTCAATTTTTTATTAAAAAAAATTAGCATCCATATATGTATAACTTTTTATTAAATAGTGTATATATGTTTCTTAATAATTGTATACTTTTTTACACTCAATTTTTCATTAAAAAAACTAACAAACAAAGTGTATACATTTTTGTTCATAATTGTATATGTTTTTTTTCATATTTGAATAAGTTCTAAAAGTGGGTGCACCTTATCCTGAGGTGCACCCAGGTGCACATTATAATTATCATATATATTAATTTTGTTCTAATATTTTTAAAATAAACTATAAAATATTTACTCCCTCTGACAATTCAAAAGGTAATCGTTTGTTTTTTATACATTGGATAAAAAGATATTATTATTTTATATATAATGAAAAGTTGTATTAGTGATATATGATGGGTCATGTGTAATTTTTTTTAAAAGGAAAAATTATCTTTAAAGAGGAAAAAACACCATTAAAGAGGAAAATTTGAATATAAGGAACAAATCACCACCGGCCCGCCAGATCGGAACCGCCATTCGTACCTACATTGGAATCGACACGGGATTCTTATCGATACCGGAACCTATATTGTAATCGACACTCATACCTACATCGAAAATGACATATGTTACCTACATTGAAACAACATCCGTACCTACATCAAAACTGACACGAGATCCGCACCGACATCTGTACCTAGATCGGAACCGACATACACACCTGCACACTCACCCACAAGGACACACTGGGTATTATAAGTTGAATAGTGGGATAGTGGGGGTATTAAAATCCAATAAGTGGCATTTGATTAAAATTGATATAAGACTATGTTTGGATTGAGTCATTTCAAATTATATTGATTTGAAAATGACAAAAGCTCTTGTGCCCCCGGTCACCTTGTCCCCATACACTCCTCCTTCATATTCTATTTAAACATATGTATTGCTAGGGGTTTAAATTGCAAAGGGGCACAGAAATTGCAAAGGGGCACGGTATCCCCGGGGGGCACAAGAGCCTCACTCATTGAAAATGAATAAATTTTAAATTCCTTGGATTTTAAATTAATATATTTTAATTCCAATGTTATGATAAATTATGGATCTTTGAAATGATTTCAAATTCATAATTCAAAATTTATTTTTAAAATAGAATTTTATACTCCCTCCATTCCGTTTCAAACTCTACGTTTGTTTTTTACACGTAGATTAAGGAATGTAGTATTTTAATGTGTAGTGAGGTGAGAGAAATAATATTTTAATGTAAAGTGGGTAAGTGTATTAGTGTGATGTGTGAATAGTAGGATAGTAGAGGTAGTAAAATCCAATAAGTGGCATTTGATTAAAATTGATATAAGGCTGTGTTTGGATTGAATAATTTCAAATTATATTGATTTGAAATTGGCAAAAGTTCATGTGCCCCCGGGCACACGCCGTGTCCCCATGTGAACACAACACTCCTCCTCCATATTCTATTTAAACATATGTATTGCTAGGGGTTTAAATTGCAAAGGGGCACAGAAATTGCAAAGGGGCACGGTGTCCCCGGGGGGCACGAGAGCCTCACTCATTGAAAATGAGTGGATTTTAAATTACTTGGATTTTAAATCAATATATTTTAATTCCAATGTTATGATAAATTATGGATCTTTGAAAGGATTTCAAATCCATAATTCAAAAATTATTTTTAAAATAGAATTTTATACTCCCTCCTTCCGGTTTCAAACTCTACATTTGCCTTTTGCACATAGATTAAGGAATGTAGTAATTTAATTTGTAGTGAGGTGAGAAAAATAATATTTTAATATAAAGTGGGTAGGTGTATTAGTGTGATGTGTGGGCCATGGAGAGAGAAATAATTAATTTGTGTGGGTCCCGTCCCATTTACTAAAAATGAAAATGTAAAAATTGAAATGAGACGCCCAAAATGGAAATGTGTAAATATTGAAATGGAGCGGAGGAGTATATAATAAATAATAATAATAATAAAATTTTATTATATTAAATATTAAAATTTAAAATTTTATTAAAAATAATTTTTTTTGAGATGGAACTCTACCACACAACCTATCCATCTCCACGCCCACCCCCAAAAAATTTTTTTTTATAAAATTTTTAATTTTAATATTTGAAAATAAAAATATTACTACCAAATCTACCCCCAACTACCCACCCCCACCCCCACCCCAAATGTTTTTATAAATATTTAGATTTTAATATTTATATATTACTACCTTATCCATCCACCCACCTAAAATAATTTTTTTTAGAAAAAAAATTAGATTTTAATATTTAAAAAATAAAATCTAAAATTTTATTTAAAAATTTTTTTTTGGGTGGGTGGTAGTGGTGGGTAGAGTTGTGTGGTAATATTTTTATTATTTAAATATTAAATTATAATTTTTTTTATAAAAAAATTGTCGTGGGTGGGGCAGTTGGGGTGGGTGGGTGGGTAGGGGTAGGGCTAGGTGGTAATATTTTTATGATTAAAATGTAAAGTTTTATAATTTTTTTGTGGGGGGTGGGGGTGGGGGTGGGGTTTGGGTGGGGGTGTGTAGGGGGTATGCTGGGTAGTAGAGTTTAAAATAAAAAAAATATAAATATATAGTTTTTAATTAATTTATTAATTTTATATATCTTTATTTTATGTATTAATATATCAATTACACATCAACGGAATGATTTCAAATGACACGGTTTCAGTGAAGATTTGAAATTCATTAAAAAACAATTAAAAAAATTCAAAATCAAATCTATGATTTGAATCCATTGATTTAAAATATTGAATTTATAAATCCATTGATTTCAAGTATTGCCCAAACATGAGGAAGGGATTTGAGGGAAAGATTTATAAATTCCTCCTCAAATCCTTTCATCCAAACACAACCTAAAAGTTATTTGTTGTTGGTAAAGGTATTGAATTGTAAAATTTAAGTATTTTTTCAGTCCTCCCTAAACAAATTGTAAATTATGTTATATGTATTGGAAAGGGATGATAGTTTTGAAAACATGTTGTAGAGATAAAAGTTAGGTAAAGATTTATGTGAGACCGTCTCACGTAAAGTAATAACATAATTAATGAAAAGTGATATTCAATCGATGAAAAGTGATAATGATGCAGCGAACTATTTTATGAATAGTTTAAGATTGTATTTGGATTGAGTCATTTAAAATCAATGGATTTAAAAATGAGTGGATTTTAAATTTCTTGGATTTTAAATAAATTTATTTGAATTACACTGTTTGGATAAATTATGGATCTTTATAAGGATTTCAAATCCATAATTCAAAAATTATTTTTAAAATAGAATTTTATATATGTTAAATAAAAATAATAAAATTTTATTATATTAAATATTAAAATCTAAAATTTTATAAAAAAATAATTTTTTTGGAGGGAACTCTACCACCAACCTACCCCTACCCACCCATCCCAAAACCCCAACCCCAAAAAAAATATTTTTTTATAAAATTTTAGATTTAGAATATTTGAATAATAAAAATATTACCACACAGCCCTACTCTTACCCAACACCACCCCCAACCCCAATCCCAATTTTTTTATATAAAACTTTAGATTTTAATATATAAATAATAAAAATATTACAATCCAATCCTACCACTCTATTCATCCACCCACCCCACCCCACCCCCACCCCCACCCACCCACCCAATTTTATTTTAAAAAATAGATTTTAATATTTAAAAAATAAAATATTAAATTTTATTAAATTTTTTTTTGTGTGGGGTGGGGTGGGGTGGTGGAGGGGGTGGTTGGAATGGTAATATTTTTATTATTTAAATATTAAAATCTAAAATTTTATAAAAAAAATTTTTATGGGTGGGGTGGTGGGGGGTGGGCAGGGGGTAGGTTGGGTGGTAATATTTTTATTATTTAAATATTAAAATCTAAAATTAAAAAAAAAAGGGTTTGGGGGGCGGTGTTTGTGGGGGGTGGGTGGGTGGGTGGGTAAGGGGTAAGGTTGGATGATAATATTTTTATTATTCAAATATTAAAAATTTAAAATTTTATAAAATATAAAAAATTGGGAGGGGGTGGGAGGGTGGGTAGGGAATAGACTGTGTGGTAGTGTTTAAAGCATATATATATATATATATATATATATATATATATATATATATATATATATATATATATATATATATATATATATATATATATATATATATATAAAATGTTCTCAGTCTTTCCGTTGTAATAATAATAATTTGGGGGGTTTACCCCTCCGAATTCCATTGAAATTATGTTGTGTGAATTTATATTCCAATTGCACTTACAATTATGCAATATAAGGTTAAATTATTATGAATTAAAATGTTTCAAACCTCTGAAATAGTAACTAAAGAATTGTAAGATCTTTTAATTAGTTAGATTTAAATATATAGAATGTGATAATATTTTAATAAAAAATGATTATATATATATATATATATTAGATTTAAATATATAGAATGTGATAATATTTTAATAAAAAGTGATTATATATATATATATATATATATATATATATATATATATATATATATATATATATATATATATATATATATGATTAACAAAAATGAATAACCGTTCAAGTAAAACAACTTTTTGAACAATTAGTAGCAAAACATTATTTGTTCCTTAAAAGAAATTGATTATTTAAATATTTTGTTCATTTATATTAATTTTGTTCTAATATTTTTAAAATAAATTATCGAGTTATATTGGGTGCACCCACATGTGTATAACTTTTTATTTTATTTTGTATACATGTTATTCTATTTTGTATACGTGTTTCATAATAATTGTATACTTTTTTCACATTAAATTTTTCATTAAAAAAACTAGTATCATATGTATAACTTTTTATTCAAAAGTGTATACATATTTTTTTAATAATTGTATATTTTTTACACTTAATTTATATTAAAAATCTAACAATTAAATTGTATACAATTTTGCTCATAATTGTATATGTTTATGTTTATATTTGTATATGGGTGCACCCTATCTTAGGGTGCACCCGAGTGCACACTATAATTAGCTTAAATTATTAAATATATACTCCCTCTGATAATTCAAAAGGTAATCGTTTGTTTTTTACATTTGATAAAATAATATTATTATTTTATATATAATGAGAAATTGTATTAGTGATACATGATGGTCATGTGTAAGAATTTTTTTCAAAAAGGAAAAATTATCTTTAAAAAGGAAAAAACACCATTAAAGAGGAAAAATTGAATATAAGGAGCAAATCACTACCGCTCCACCAGTCCACATGTAACGCTACAATGACAGCACCACTTCTGAGCCGCCATCCCCTGTTTCCTCTTTCGAGAGTGGATAGTTTTGATATTTTCCATATGAGGTCACAAAATGGATATGAGGTCAGCATAATTTGTTCACATAACCGTACAACATAGTGACTCCTGTCCAACCAATGGAAGGATTAATAACATATTATATTATTATTATTGCTAATGATAATGATTACAAATTTGTTAGTGAAGAATTAGGTACATTAATGATGTTATATATTTATATAGTCTCTCTTATGTGAAAAAACTCCAACAATCGGAGAAAAATCACGAACCAAAAGAATATCACTATGTAAAACTTTTACAATCACACAAAAATTTCTCTCTCTCGATCTCATTCCTACCTCACTATTACAAATTTTTGACTAATCACGATTTCTCCAAACTCTCAAAATAAAGAATATAAGATAGGAATTTAAAAGAATCAAACACAAATATGATAGTGTATCTCATTGTTACAGTATTGGATATCAAAACCAATGGTCTATTTAAATAGACCAAAGGAATTCTCCCTTTTTGTTCTCAATCCATCCTTTTTATATTTTAACAAAACCAACATATACCACATGATTTCATTATAATAAAAAGTGATAATTAATAAAAATTGATAATGCTATTTCATGAACAGTTTATAGTATAAATGAAAAGTAATAATATTTTACAACAGAAATATTAACATTTTATAGCGAAAATGATAACTAATTTAAAAAGTGTAAAATAGTCTCACGTGAGATGGTCTCACGCAAGACTTACCTATGTGTAAAACATAGTATATCTTCTCATACTTTTAATACTCCTATGTATTACAACCACCTAGTTGAAAATATGTAGACAGAGTCTCATGTATCATTGTTTCACGTACATAAGCCCTACTTATTTAAATATTATAAAGATAATTATACCCTTAAAACAACATGAACTTCATTTTTTTCATAAATGATTAATGCATGTATTCTAATATATTGGTAATTATGTGTTTAATTCCTCATACCAATGAGACGTGTGTGAAGATGGGCATGAGAATTTGATGGGAGGATGCCACGGAAGGATTGTGGCATGGTTACAATTAATATATTGTGGGATTAATTCAGTAGTACTCAACAATGCTACTACTTTAATTTCTTTAAAGTAGTACTATTAATTATAAGTTGATTCTACTGAGTTATTCTGTAAAATATTATTGTTATAATGTTCTCAGTCTTGCCGTTGTAATAATAATAATTTGGGGGGGGGGGGGAGGGGGGGGGGGTTACCCCTCCAAATTCCAATAAAATTATGTTGTGTGAATTTATATTCCGATTGCACTTGCAATATAAAGTTAAATAATTAATATGAATTAACATGTTTCAAACCTCTCAAATAGTAACTAAAGAGTTGCAAGATCTTTTAATTAGTTAGGTCGGAACCGCTATTCGCACCTACATCGGGATCGACACGGGATACTACATCAGCTTAAGCTTTTAGATGAGGTGGTCGTTTAACAAAAGCCATTGAAGGGCCATTGTGGAGAGTGGTTAACTGGATGAGTTGGAGACAATTGAATGTCAAGAATTATGTTGATATATTCATACATGACTCTAGGGTTGTGGCTGTGTTGCTTTTATAAGGAAACAAATGGGTGAAATTTCCTTAAAAAAATGGTCAATTTTAATGAACTATTTTATAAATAATTTTAGTATATTTTCATCCTACAACTATATCAAACTTTGCTTTTTAGCCCTAAATAAGTTAATTTTTTCAATTTAGTCTCATAACTTCTTGATTTCGTCGATTTCAGCTCAATTTTAATCGAAAATTCAAATTTTCACCGAAAAGGTGATATTGGGGGAATCCGGCATACACCATACATGGCATTTCAATTTAAAATAGTCCAATCAGATCACCACTTCACTACTAATTAATTAAAGAAAAATATTAAAAATAATTCCTGTCCACATGTAACGCTGCAATGGCAGCACCTCTTCTGAGCCGCCATCCCCTGTTTCCTCTTTTGAGAGTGGATAGTTTTGATATTTTCCATATATCAAACTTTGCTTTCGGTCACAAAATGGATATGAGGTCAGCATAATTTGGTCACATAACCGTACAACATAGTGACTAGTGCCCAACTAATGGAAAGATTAATAACTTATTATATTCTTATTATTGCTAATAATAATGATTACAAATTTGTTAGTGAAGAATTAGGTACATTAATACTGTTATATATTTATATAGTAATACTCTCTTTGTCCGCTACAAAGAGTATTATTTTATTATGTGCATTATTTTCAAATGTTACCATTTCTTTTTTTCTTAGGAGTATGAGACACACATACACCACTATAACAACTAAAAGATGAGATTCACACATTACTATTATCTACCACATATTAAATAATAATATTTCTTAAAATTTCAACTAAAAAAACGATACAAGAATTTACGTGAAGACAAAGTCTCTTATGAGACGAGTTATTTGTGAGACTAGTCGACCCATCACTAAAGTATGCTTATTGTATACATAAAGTATGTTTAATGGTTGTTAAAATATATTTTCTAAAGTATGCTGAATTATACATTAAAGTATGATTTTAGTGTGTTATAATATGATTTATTATTAATATACTTTAACTGTAAATAAACATACTTTAGTAAAAAAACCCATTTTACAAGAGAGTCTCTCTCACGTGAAAAAACTCCAAAAATCGGAGAAAAATCACGAACCAAGAAAATATTATTATGTAAAACTTTTACAATTACACAAAAATTTCTCTCTCTCGACCCCATTCCTACCTCACTATTATAAATTTTTGACTAATCAAACGTTTTCTCCCAACCCTCAAAATAAAGAATATAAGAAAGGAATTTAGAAGGATCAAACACAAATATTATAGTGTATCTCATTGGTACAGTACTGAATATCAAAACCAAGGATCTCTTTAAATAACACTAAGGAATTTTCCCTTTTTATCCTCAATCCATCTTTTTTATATTTTAACAAAACCAACATATACCACATGATTTCATGAAAGATAAAATCACACGTGAATCGTGGCGCATAGAGCTAGTTATGTGCGCTCAAATTCAATTTATACCCTTTAGTAATGAACTTTATATCCTTTTGTATAAGTATTTATACTCTTGATTTTTTAGGAAAAAAATTAATTTTTTTAGTCAAACTTTTAATACTCTTCATATTTCACCGAATTTTTCATTGAAAAAATGGGCAGTTTTGCATGAAACCATTTCATAATAAGACAATTTTGCATTTTTTTAAAAAAATATTTAGTTATGCATGAAACCATTTCATAATAAGACAATTTTACACTTTTTTAAGAAAATATTTATCACTTTTTAATGAAGATGTCATCATCAATACACTCACAATCGCCTCACTCATAAAAACTTGCTCTCTCTTTTTTGCCACACCCTTCCTTTCGACATCTAAAAATGTTTGCTTATGGCATCCTACTTCTCTTGCTATGGCCTTTGAAGTAAGTCTATTTTTTTTTCTTTCAGTTATTTTCTTGCACGGGTTAACTATGACTTCTCTAATACAAAAAATCTACAGAAATATAAAGACTCTTTCATGTGATTATTAATCATGCCAAATCTAATTCTAATGGATTATAACAAATTCATGACTATGAGGTTCATTATAAGGTGGAATGCACAATAAAATTTATCCTCAACTCTAGCTATCACACTCTTTATGATTTAGAGGGAAAGACTTGTGTGAGACCGTCTCATGTAAGGGCTTACGTGAGACGTGTAAAAAGTGATAATTTTTAAAATAAAAAGTGATAATTAATAAAAAGTGATAATGCTATTTCATGAACAGTATAAATGAAAAGTAATAATGTTTTACAACAGAAATGTTAACATTTTATAGCGAAAATGATAATTAATTTAAAATGTGTAAAATAATCTCACGTGAGATAATCTCACACAAGACTTACCTATGTGTAAAACATAGTATATCTTCTCATACTTTTAATAAAAAATAATACTCCTATGTATTACAACCACCTAGTTGAAAATATGTAGATAGAGTCTCATGTATCATTGTTTCACTTACATAAGCCCTCCTTATTGAAATGTTATAAAGATAATTATACACTTAAAACAACATGAACTTCATTTTTTGTCAAAAATGATTAATGCATGTATTCTAATATATTGGTAATTATTTGTTTAATTCCTCAGATCAATGAAACGTGTGTGAAGATGGGCATGAGAATGGAGAATAATAAAGGCATCCAATCAGACAAATGAAGATTTTATGGGAGGATGCCACGGAAGGATTGTGGCATAGTTACAATAAATATATTGTGGGATTAATTCAGTTTACTCAACAATGCTACTACTTTAATTTCTTTAAAGTAGTACTATTAATTATAAGTTGATTCTACTGAGTTATTCTGTAAAATATTATTGTTATAATGTTCTCAGTCTTGCCGCTGTAATAATAATAATAATTTGGGGGGTTTACCCCTCCTAATTCCAATAAAATTATGGTGTGAATTTAATGGTGGTATGATTCTTCATGGTGGTATGATCTAGTTTCCCTTTTTGGTGGTAATGATTGGTTTTTTAATGGATGTTCTAGATTAATTGGTAATGGCTGTGAATCTAAATTTTGGTCTTCCAAATGGGTTGGTGAAAAATGCTTGAAGGATTTATATCCTAGATTATACCAGGTTGATTCAAATGTCCAGCCATAGCGGATAGAGTTGAGTGGAGGGAGGGATCATTGATTGGAAAATGGAATTGGCGTAGGACTTTATTTTCTTGGGAAGAAGAGCAAGCTGTAGATTTGATTTCCAAGGTGGAGAAATTTACTAGAATCACGAATGAGCCTGACAGGTGGTATTGGGATCACACTCCTTGTGGTCTTTACACAGTCAAATCAGCTTATAATATCCTTCAAAGCTCCAATTCAGATGATTGCATCTTTCCAGAGATCAACCGAGTATGGTGCAACAAGATTCCTCTCAAAATTTCATCATTCTCATGGAAGGCTATTCAAGATAGAATTCCAACAAGAAATAATCTCAAAAAAAGAGGTGCGTTGAATCCTAATTTTTCGTTAGATTGCCCTTTATGTGATTCAGCACTTGAAGATGTTAACCACCTCTTACTCAAATGTAAGATAGCTTCAGAGGTTTGGGAGAAGGTCTATGAATGGCTTGATTCAAAGCAAGCTTCTGGAAATTCTGTATGGGATCATTTCTTATCGCATACGAGTTTGGTTAAGCCAAATTGTTCAAAACTTTGGCAATTATTTTGGCATGGTGTGATTTGGTATATATGGAAGGTTAGAAATGACAAGGTGTTTAACGGAGTAGAAGCAGATTGCAATAGGATAGTTATGAGAATCAAAGTTATCACTTGGCTTTGGATTAAAGTATCGGAGAGTTGTAGATTTGGGAGTTCTTTTAGCAAATGAATAAGGGAGTCACTATTATGTATTGATTGATAACAAATTTTACATACGATTGTACGAGTTATTGAGCATATCTAATGCTCCATAACTCCTTTTAATCATCAATATAACTTTTGCTTTTTCCAAAAAAAAAACATGTTTCAAACCTTTCAAATAGTAACTAAAGAGTTGTTAGATCTTTTAATTAATTAGGTTAAATGCATTATATATATATATATATATATATATATATATATATATATATATATATATATATATATATATATATATATATATATGATTAATAAAATAAATAATCTTCTAAATATTTACAAATATCGCGCAATTTAAGACACTTAATCATGAAAATCATACAAATTCCACCAAAGTACCAATTCTCCAAATATTTACAAATATCGCGCAATTTAAGACACTCAATCATAAAATCCAAGCATAATTACATAAAATCATGCTATAAAAGGGCCCTAAAAACACAAAATTTCTACTCCGATCAATGATCCTCCATTCTCCTTCTCAAGTAGCAAACACTGTGACTGTATATAGGATTGGTGATATAAGACAGATGAAGGGTAAAAGATGAAAGGTGGAAGATGGACGTTAATCCATGGTTCTTATGATGGATTCTTTTATCTTCCATATGAATGTGAGACCGTCTCTCGTAAGCCCTTACGTGATACAGATAAAAAATGATAATATTATTATCACTTTTGCTATAAAATGTTATCACTTTCGTTATAAAATGTTATCACTTTTTATTTATATTATAAATTATTTATAAAATAGTTTACTGTCCCATTATCACTTTTTGTTAATGATGTTATCACTTTTTATCCGTCTTACGTATGCTCTTATGTGAGACGATCTCACACAAGACCTACCCAAATAAAAAATAAGAAATAAGATATTTATGAAAAATATAAAGACATCATGGTGGATCATGTGATAAGAAAATTAATTGTGCAAATAGCTAACAGGAGTAATTTTAAAATATTTTTGGAAATTTCTGTCGACAAGTTGCTTGACTTTATAGTTTTTAGCATAATTTCTCATCCAGAGTCTAATTTAAGCCATTCTTGAGCCAAAATGATTCTCTTTTCCGTAGATATCCATCACTATAAAGAAATCTGCAGAGAGTTTCCTATGTATTTCCCATAATCGATTTGTGTGACAAGACAATAGGTTTTTAATCCGTTTCAACTCTAATTTCCACTCATGCCTTTTTTCTCTTTGATTTTCACTTAAAATACAAAAAACACATTATATGTACCGTTTTACTAATATACGAAGAGTAAGAATTTTGTGTTAAATATGAAAATGTTGTATATATAATAACACAATATAAATTTTACAGTATTACAACCAGAGGTGGGGCTTTATTGGTAGAAACTGGGAGTATATATAGTTTTAAAACATAAACCTTCATGTATCTTTATACTCTATTCGAAATTTAGGTCCCAAAATAGTTATGACATTAAATTCCATCCCAAACCTTTCATTTTTGCTTCGTTTTCATCTCGAAACAATAGTATTTTACCTATTACATTTCATAACTTTGTACAGCACTGATTCGATCTCATCACATGAAATTAAAAAGATTGAACATTTTTAGGTAAAATTGACAATTTTAATGAAATTTTAAAAACTTGGACTATTTCAAAGAAATAAAGTTTTCTGGAAATATTTTGAATAAAGTAAATTTATATGTAATGATTATTAATTTAAACTCGAGTACATATATATTATCATGCTATGCCCTCTTTCTTCTCCTATATAAGCACCCTTCCACCATCCATGTCTTTCTCACTAGCTCATTAAAACTTCAATCTCTAACTCTTTCTCTACACCCTTCAACATATAACTATGTTTACTTTCGGAATTTTTGGGGGAATAGGCATTATCGCTCAAAAGTAAGTTACTGGTTTTGACATTCGAAACCATGTACATATTTATGTATGGTTTTGACACTCGACATTTTGTAGTAATTGCCTAGTTAAAATACTTGTTATTCTGGAACATAATACTTTATTCTTACATATGTTTTCTGTTTGATTATGCAGAGTGCGTAGAAATGCGTGAAAATGATGATTATGGAAGATAATAAAAAAGGGCATCCAACCAGAGAGATGGACATCATTCCATGGGAGTAATTAGGATGTCACAAAACAGGACTTTGACATTATTACCATAACTATATATTTCTTGCATGCATGTGAATTCTGCACATCAACCATATTAGTGCTACTTTTTTAATGAAGTAGTTGATTGTATGTTGATTTTGTTGACTTCATGTAGCTTGGTTAAGGTTTGTGGATTATTGTGATAATGTTCTCAGTTCTACTGTTGCAATAAAAATAAACTTATATATGTGTTGTGTACCGATTTTATATTTCTCTTCACTCAATATTCTTGATTCCAATTTTGCTTAATTATGGTTCAAATCCAAAATGTGTACACATAATTATATAAAAAACCTACCATATCTATAAAACATGCCTATATCAATATTCATTAAATTTTCAGACAAAAAAATCTCAATTTCAATTCTCCACCGAATATCACCTTATACTTTTCTAGTTCAATATCACTTTTAATAGGATAGATTTGTTTGAAACCATGTTATGCTTTTGTAATTCGTTGTATTTTTTATTAAAAATGTTATTACTTTTCTTTTGAAATGTTATATATTTTTATTTATATATATTATAAATTGTTTATGAAATTAGTTCACATCATCATGATCACTTTTCATTAATTTGGTATCACTTTTTATTTTAAAGATTATCGCTTTTATCAATCTAACCAACAATAATTCGTAAAACGATCTCACACGAGTCTTAGTCCATTCGTAAAATGTTATAGCGGTTTTTCTTAGGGTGTCAGGCTTAAGATTATATAGAGATAAATCTACCAGCTAGCTGGCTTAAACTCAAAGAGGGATGAATCGTTTAATATTTAATCAAATTACTTTAACACGCCCCCTCATATGCAGACAGAGTTAATTTTTGTTTGCATGTGGAATATATATATATATATATATATATATATATATATATATATATATATATATATATATATATATATATATAATTAACAAAAATTAATAACCGTTCAAGTAAACAACTTTTTGAACAATTCGTAGCAACACATTATTTGTTCCAAAAAAAGAAATTAATGATTTAAATATTTTGTTCATTTATATTAGAGTTGATATTGGTGCACAGGGTGCAAGAGTGCATCCATATATATATAACTTTTTATTCTATTTTATGTACATGTTATTCTATTTTGTATACATGTTTCTAAATAATTGTATACTTTTTTCACACTAAATTTTTTATTAAAAAAATTAGCATCCATATATGTATAACTTTTTATTAAATAGTGTATATATTTTCTTAATAATTGTATACTTTTTTACACTCAATTTTTTATTAAAAAAACTAACAAACAAAGTGTATACATTTTTGTTCATAATTGTATATGTTTTTGTTCATATTTGTATAAGTTCTGAAAGTGGGTGCACCGTATCCTGAGGTGCACCCAGATGCACATTATAATTAGCATTTATATTAATTTTGTTCTAATATTTTTAAAATAAATTATAAAATATATACTCCCTCTGACAATTCAAAACGTAATCGTTTGTTTTTTATACATTGGATAAAAATATATTATTAATTTATATATAATGAAAAGTTGTATTAGTGATATATGATGGATCATGTGTAATTTTTTTTTAAAAGGAAAAATTATCTTTAAAGAGGAAAAAACACCATTAAAGAGGAAAATTTGAATATAAGGAGCAAATCACCACCGCCCCGCCAGATTGGAACCGCCATTCGTACCTACATTGGAATCGACACGGGATTCTTATCGATACCGGAACCTATATTGTAATCGACATTCATACCAACATAAAAAATGACATATGTTACCTACATCGAAACAACATCCGTACCTACATCAAAACTGACACGAGATCCGCACCAACATCCGTACCTAGATCGGAACCGACATACACACCTGCACACTCACCCACAAGGACACACTGGGTATTATAAGTTGAATAGTAGGATAGTGGGGGTATTAAAATCCAATAAGTGGAATTTGATTAAAATTGATATAAGACTGTGTTTAGATTGAGTCATTTCAAATTATATTGATTTGAAAATGGCAAAAGCTCATGTGCCCCCGGTCACACGCCGTGTCCCCATACACTCCTCCTTCATATTCTATTTAAACATATGTATTGCTAGGGGTTTAAATTGCATAGGGGCACAGAAATTGCAAAGGGGCACGGTATCCCCAGGGGGCACGAGAGCCTCACTCATTGAAAATGAATGGATTTTAAATTCCTTGGATTTTAAATCAATATATTTTAATTCCAATGTTATGATAAATTATGGATCTTTGAAATGATTTCAAATTCATAATTCAAAAATTATTTTTAAAATAGAATTTTATACTCCCTCCTTCCGGTTTCAAACTCTACATTTGCTTTTTGCACATAGATTAAGGAATGTAGTATTTTAATGTGTAGTGATGTGAGAGAAATAATATTTTAATATAAAGTTGGTAGGTGTATTAGTGTGATGTGTGGGCCATGGAGAGAGAAATAATTAATTTGTGTGGGTCCCGTCCCATTTACTAAAAATGAAAATGTAAAGATTGAAATGGGACGCCCAAAATAGAAATATGTAAATATTGAAATGGGGCGGAGGAGTATATAATAAATAATAATAATAAAATTTTATAATATTAAATATCAAAATTTAAAATTTTATTAAAAATAATTTTTTTTGAGATGGAACTCTACCACACAACCTATCCGTCTCCACGCCCACCCCCAAAAAATTTTTTTTATAAAATTTTTAATTTTTAATATTTGAAAATAAAAATTTTACTACCCAAATCTACCCCCAACTACCCACCCCCCACCCCAAATTTTTTTATAAATATTTAGATTTTAATATTTATATATTACTACCTTATCCATCCACCCACCTAAAATAATTTTTTTAGAAAAAAAATTAGATTTTAATATTTAAAAAATAAAATCTAAAATTTTATTAAAATTTTTTTTGGGTGGGTGTGTAGGTGGCAGTGGTGGGTAGAGTTATGTGGTAATATTTTTATTATTTAAATATTAAATTATAATTTTTTTAAAAAAAAATTGTCTTGGGTGGGGCAGTTGGGGTGGGTAGGTAGGGGGTGAGGCTAGGTGGTAATATTTTTATGATTAAAATGTAAAGTTTTATAATTTTTTTGTGGGGTTTGGGTGGGGGTGTGTAGGGGGTATGCTGGGTGGTAGAGTTTAAAATAAAAAAAATATAAATATATTTTTTAATTAATTTATTAATTTTATATATCTTTATTTTATGTATTAATATATCAATTACACATCAACGGAATGATTTCAAATGACACAATTTCAGTGAAAATTTGAAATTCATTAAAAAACAACTAAAAAAATTCAAAATCAAATCAATGAATTGAGATCCATTGATTTAAAATTTTGGATTTATAAATCCATTGATTTCAAGTATTGCCCAAACATGAGGAAGGGATTTGAGGGAAAGATTTATAAATTCCTCCTCAAATTCTTCCATCCAAACACAACCTAAAAGTTATTTATTGTTGGTAAAGGTATTGAATTGTAAAATTTAAGTATTTTTTCAGTCCTCCCTAAAAAAATTGTAAATTATGTTATATGTATTGGTAAGGGATGATAGTTTTGAAAACATGTTGTAGAGATAAAAGTTAGGTAAAGATTTATGTGAAACCGTCTCACGTAAAGTAATAACATAATTAATGAAAAGTGATATTCAATCGATGAAAAGTGATAATGATGCAGTAAACTATTTTATGAATAATTTAAGGTTGTATTTTGGATTGAGTCATTTAAAATCAATGAATTTAAAAATGAGTGTATTTTAAATTTCTTGGATTTTAAATAAATTCATTTGAATTCCACTGTTTGGATAAATTATGGATATTTATAAGGATTTCAAATCCATAATTCAAAAATTATATTTAAAATAGAATTTTATATATGATAAATAAAAATAATAAAATTTTATTATATTAAATATTAAAATCTAAAATTTTATTAAAAATATTTTTTTTGGAGGGAACTCTATCACCCAACCTACCCCTACCCACTCACCCCTCCACCCCTACCCCAAAAAAAATATTTTTTTATAAAATTTTAGATTTGGAATATTTGAATAATAAAAATATTACCACACAGCCCTACCTCTACCCTTACCCACCCCCACCCCCACCCCCACCCTCACCCCCAACCCCAATTTTTTTATATAAAACTTTAGATTTTAATATATAAATAATAAAAATATACAATCCAATCCTACCACTCTATTCATCCACCCACCCCACCCCACCCCAACCCCCACCCACCCAATTTTTTTTTTAAAAAATAGATTTTAATATTTAAAAAATAAAATATAAAATTTGTATTAAAATTTTTTTTTTGTGTGGGGTGGGGTGGTTGGGATGGTAATATTTTTATTATTTAAATATTAAAATCTAAAATTTTATAAAAAAAATTTTTAGGGGTGGAGGGTGGAGGGGGGTGGGTATGGGGTAAGTTGGGTGGTAATATTTTTATTATTTAAATATTAAAATCTAAAATTAAAAAAATGGGGTTTGGGGGGTGGTGTTTTGGAGGGGTGGGTGGCTGAGTGGATAGGGGGTAGGGTTGAGTTGTAATATTTTTATTATTCAAATATTAAAAATTTAAAATTTATAAAATATAAAAAATTGGGAGGGGGTGGGAGAGTGGGTAGGGAATAGACTGGGTGGTAGTGTTTAAAGCATATATATATATATATATATATATATATATATATATATATATATATATATATATATATATATATATATATATATATATATATATATATATATATATATATAAAATGTTCTCAGTCTTTCCGTTGTAATAATAATAATTTGGGGGGTTTACCCCTCCGAATTCCAATGAAATTATGTTGTGTGAATTTATATTCCAATTGCACTTGCATTTATGCAATATAAGGTTAAATTATTATGAATTAACATGATTCAAACCTCTGAAATAGTAACTAAAGAATTGTAAGATCTTTTAATTAGTTAGATTTAAATATATAGAGTGTGATAATATTTTAATAAAAAGTGATTATATATATATATATATATATATATATATATATATATATATATATATATATATATGATTAACAAAAATTAATAACCGTTCAAGTAAAACAACTTTTTGAACAATTAGTAGCAAAACATTATTTGTTCCTTAAAACTTGATGATTTAAATATTTTGTTCATTTATATTAATTTTGTTCTAATATTTTTAAAATAAATTATTGAGTTATATTGGGTGCACCAACATGTGTATAACTTTTTATTTTATTTTGTATACATATTATTTTATTTTGTATACATGTTTCGTAATAATTGTATACTTTTTCCACATTAAATTTTTCATTAAAAAAACTAGCATCATATGTGTATAACTTTTTATTCAAAAGTGTATACATATTTTTTTAATAATTGTATATTTTTTACACTTAATTTTTATTAAAAATCTAACAATTAAATTGTATACATTTTTGCTCTTAATTGTATATGTTTATGTTTATATTTGTATATGGGTGCACACTATAATTAGCTTAAATTATTAAATATATACTCCCTCTGACAATTCAAAAGGTAATCGTTTATTTTTTACGTTGGATAATATAATATTATTATTTTATATATAATGAGAAGTTGTATTAGTGATACATGATGGGTCATGTGTAAAATTTTTTTTCAAAAAGGAAAAATTATCTTTAAAAAGGAAAAAACACCATTAAAGAGGAAAAATTGAATATAAGGAGCAAATCATCACCACTCCACCGGTCGGAACCGCTATTCGTACCTACATCTGAATCGACACAGGATCCTTATCGATATCGAAATCTATATTGGAATCGACATCCGTACCTACATCGAAAATGACATTTGTTACCTACATCGAAACGACATCCGCACCTACGTCAAAGCTGATACGAGATCCGTACCGACATCAAAATCGACATTCATACGGATATCGGAACCGACATTCTTACCTAGATCGGAACCAACATACACACCTACACACACCCTCGAGGACACACTGTGTATTATAAGTGGAATAGTAAGGGTATTAAAATCAAATAAGTGGCATTTGATTAAAAATAATATAAAAGCTATTTGTTGTTGGTAAAGATATTGAAATACTGTAAAATTTAAGTATTTTTTCAATCCTCCCTAGACAAATTGTAAAATACTCCTATATTATATGTTAGTTTTGAAAACTTGTTGTAGGAATATAAGTTAGGTAAAGATAATTCCTGTCCACATGTAACGCTGCAATGGCAGCACCTCTTCTGAGCCGCCATCCCCTGTTTCCTCTTTTGAGAGTGGATAGTTTTGATATTTTCCATATATCAAACTTTGCTTTCGGTCACAAAATGGATATGAGGTCAGCATAATTTGGTCACATAACCGTACAACATAGTGACTAGTGCCCAACTAATGGAAAGATTAATAACTTATTATATTCTTATTATTGCTAATAATAATGATTACAAATTTGTTAGTGAAGAATTAGGTACATTAATGATGTCATGTTTCTGATTGTTATATATATATATATATATATATATATATATATATATATATATATATATATATATATATATATATATATATATATATATCTTAAGTATACTATCGCAAAACTTTTTTTGCTGACGTGTCGTCTTCAAAGAGCTCTAATATGAAGTGTAATTTTCTTATTTTTTTGAATTTTTAATACTTTTTTTAAATATTTTCCTTATTTACTTTTAATTAACTTCCATATTTAATATTTTCATTTTTAAATAATGTATTTCTTATTTTTAATAATGATTAAATGTTTAATATTTTATTTATTTATTTGGATATCATTAATTAATTACTAAATCTTTTAATGCAATAAATCAATTAATATAAATTAAATCATATATAAAGGGAAAAAAATATTCCATATAATATTTTCTCTCACTCACCTATAAATAAGACTTTTAGGTTATTAATTCTAAATACACACATTCGATTCTCCAAAGAGTAATAGGATCTTTCTTCAAGTTTTTCTAGAGAATTCATTTATAAAAGTATAAAAATTTATTTCAATAGAGCGAAAGTACTCTTCAAAAAAAAGAGAACTACTTGATTTACCTTTTACGAATCAATTCTTCAAGAGGAAGAGAATCGATTCAATTATGGAGAATAGATCAAGAGGAAGATAATCGATTCAAGTTTTCTTGAATAGATTCTTCAAGAGAAAAAAAATCGATTCAAGTATTACCTCTTAAGAATCGATACAAATATTCTTTAAGATCTACTTCTTAAATATTGATTCAAGTATTCTTCAAGTGAAGGGAGGATCGACGATTCAAATACTTGAATCGATTTACCTCTAAATAAGAGGTCGAAAAATTAATTCATATATAGAATCGAAAGTTAAATTTTTTTAGTTAAATCATTATTTCATAACAAATAATATTAAAATTGAGTTTGGAAATATTTGTTAATTTTTTAAATTTAGTATATCAATAATTATTTATTTACATATATCTTAATTATTCAATTATGACATATGAATTATAAATTTTATTTTCTTTAGTTGTTTATATAATTTGAAACTAATAAAATTAAATTAAAAAATAAAATTACATTATAAATTTATGAATATTTAAAAGAATATTATATATAACCTAAATATATATATATATATATATATATATATATATATATATATATATATATATATATAAGTAATACTCCATTTAAATATTATTTATAATATTACGTGTATTTTAATATATATATACATATATATAGCAATTATGTAAAATATTTTAATAATTTTGTTTTAATTCATTATAAATATTAGCCCTTATTTTCCTTTATATATATATATATATATATATATATATATATATATATATATATATATATATATATATATATATATATATATATATATATATATATATATATATATATTCTTATTAAATTTTAATTGACTTCCTTATTTAATATTTCTTTTAAAATAATTTGTTTCTTATTTTAATAATGAATCTCAATTAGGTAATAAATTTTTTAAAAAATTATAGAAATTAAGACAAAAATATTTATTTAATTGTCTTATTTACTTTTAATTAACTTCCTTATTTAATATTTCTTTTAAAATAATTTGTTTCTTATTTTAATAATGAATCTCAATTAGGTAATAAATTTTTTAAAAAATTATAGAAATTAAAACAAAAATATTTATTCAATTGTCTTATTTACTTTCAATTAACTTCTTTATTTAATATTCTTTTTAAAATAATATGTTTCTTATTTTTAATAATGAATCTCAATTAGGTAATAAATTTAAAAAACATAGAAATTAAGAAAAAATTATTAATTAAAAATATTTATTTAATTGTTTATATATTTGGTAACAAATAAAAAAATGTATATAATTAGAAAAAATTTAATTAAAAACATATATATTAATTAAAAATATTAATTCTTTTATACGTTGTCATGTCTCATCAATGACGATCTACGCACGGTGGCACCTCATTTGTATTATATTATTGGTAATATTTAAAAAAAAATACAAGTCAATATTATTTCAAAAAATTAGAAAATATTTGTATATAACTATACACATGATTTAATTAAATGTCACATTATTAAAAGTTAGGAGTAAAAGTTATAATTTTTTGTAAATTCTTTATATTGATGAAAGTAGTTGCCTAACTTTAAAAAAAAAAATCTTCCTAATTAATGTTGAATTGTTATATGACACATATTATTTAATTATAAAATATAAAATAAAAGAAATAATTAAATGATACCGCGTAGTACGCGGGTTTCATACTAGTATATATATAAGAAACTTTTCTTACTGACGTGTCGTCTCCAAAGCGCTCCATTGTGACGTGTAATTTTTTTAAATTTTTAATATTTTTTTAAATATTTTATTTATTTACTTTTAATTAACTTCCTTATTTAATATTTTTTTATTATATAATGTATTTCTTATTTTTAATAATAATTAAATTTAAAATATTTATTTATTTGGGTATCATTAATTAATTATTAATTTTTTTAATTCAATAAATTAATTAATATCAAATTAAATCATATATATAAAGTGAAAAAATAATATTCCATATAATATTCTCACTCACCCGCCTATAAATAAGACTTTTTGGTTATTCATTCTAAATACACACATTCAATTTTCCAAAAGGAATATAAGTTTTCTTCAAGTTCTTCTACAGATTTGATTTATAAAAGAATAAAAATGTATTTCGATAGAACAAATCAAGTAAATATTCGATCTACTTCTAAAAAATCGATTCAAGTATTTTTCAAAAGGAAGAGAATTGATTCAAGTATTCTTGAATCGGTTTACCTCTTAAGAATCGATTCTTCTAGAGGAAGAGAATTGATTCAAATATTTTTGAATAGATTTGCATCTTTAAAAATAATTTTTTAAGAGTAAGAGGACAGATTCAAGTATTCTTGAATCGATTTACATCTTAAGAACAGATTATTCAAGAGGAAAAAAATTGATTCAAGTATTACCTCTTAAGAATCGATTTAAGTATTCTTTAAGATCTACCTCTAGAGTATTGATTCAAATATTTTTCAAGTGAAAAAGGATCCACGATTCAAGTACTCTTGAATCGATTTAGCTCTAGAGCATAAGAGGTTGAAAATTCATATATAGAATCGAAAGTTTAAGTTATTTAAGTTAAATTATTATTTCATATCAAATAACATTAAAATTGTGTTTGTAAATAATTTGTTAATTTTTTAAAGTTAGTATATTAATATTTATTTATTTACATATATCTTAATTATTCAATTATGACATATGAATTATAAAAAAAATTCTTTAATTATTTATATAAGTTGAAACTAATAAAATTAAATAAAAAAATAAAATTAATAAATTCATTACAAGTTTATGAATATTTAAAAGAATAATATATATATTATTTTATTTATATTATATATATATATATTACATTATTTACTTTTAATTAATTTTCTTATTTAATATTTTCTTTTTTAAATAATGTCTTTCTTATTTTTAATAATAATTTAATTTTTAATATTTTATTTATTTATTTGGGTATCATTAATTAATTACTAAATCTTTAATAAAATAAATAAATAAATTAATATCAAATTAACTCATATATATAAAGGGAAAAAATATTTCATATAATATTATCTCTCACCCCATTTATAAATAAGACTTTTTGGTTATTCATTCTATATACATATTCGATTCTCCAAGGGGAATATGAGTTTTTTTTCAAGTTTCTCTAAAGAATTGTTGATTTATGAAAGTATAAATATTTATTTCGATAGAGCGAATCAAGTAGATATTCGTTCACGTATAGTTTTACCATTTATTTTTTCTATACACTTATTATGACTTATTTACTTTAATATCATTAATTGCAATCAATAAATAAATTATTTCATATAAATAAAATAATTAGTATCAAATCAAATTATGTATAGAAAAAAAGAATAAATTGAGATTTTTTTATATATAATTGGTATTTATTTTGGATAAGTAGTAAAATTAAGAATTTATTAATAAGAGTTACATATTTTTAATATCATAATTGCACTTAAATACAATGAAAAAAAATTAAATACTAACAATTATATAAATATACATCAAAGAGACAAAATTGCCCCTATGTGGTTGCACATTTTTTAGAGAGACATGGAGAGTAATAAATAATTTTCAATTATATTATGTTATAAAGTAACATTTAAAAAAATACTAGTCAAGATTATTTCAAATAATTAGAATATATGTACATATATAATAACTTTTTACATGATATAGTTATATATTATATTATCAAAAGTCAAATATTATAATTTGTTGCAAATTTTTTACATTGATGAAAGAAATTGTCTAGCTATAAGAAAGAAAATCTCCTTAATTAATATATTGTTACGTTATATAACACGGATTATTTAATTGCACAAAATAAGAATAATTAAATAAATGATACCGCGTTGTACGCGGGTTTCTTATATATATATATAAATATATATATATATATATATATATATATATATATATATATATATATATATATATATATATATATATATATATATATATATATATATATATATATATAATTGTGGTTTGTTGCCCAAATGGATTTTGACAATGGCAAAAATGTCTACTTTGACTAAATATAAGCAAAAATGCTCACTCTTTAGATGATTTTACTGATATACCCCTACAATGTGTCAGCTTTTTTGAGATTTCTAACATTAATTTTGGATGAGACACGTTCTGACATTTTTAACAAATGACCAAGTGGGTTGTAAATAGTTACTCGGTCTTTCAATTCAGTAGAAATACTCATCTTTTCTTTAATTCTCACGCAGAAGCACTCGGTCTTTCAATTCTCAGCAGAATTATTCAGTCTTTTCTCATGCAAAAGTACTCGGTCTTTTCTCACTTAGAAGTACTTGGTCTTTCCTAGCAAAAGTACTCGGTCTTTCCTTTTTTCTTCAAATTCTCTCGAGTACTCGATCTCTCCTCTTTTCATACAATTCTTACTCAAAGTACTCGGTCTTTCCTTTTTTTTAACAACTCTGACTTTCAATCTTCTGTTTATTGAAGAAAGAGGTAAAAGGTGTATATAAAATATAATTTAATTTATAAGTTGTTTATTCAATGATAAACTAGACTTTTTAAATATATATATTTTAATTATATAATATTAGGATGTGTATTAAATAGGAGGGGGTGTGCAAATAAGATTAACCCTCTCTCTCTATATATATAGTAATACTCTCTTTGTCCGCTATAAAAGGGTATTATTTTGTTATGAGCGTTATTTTCACACATCGGATTTTCTGCGTCATTTTCGTGCATCATCTTCTGTGCCACATATTAAGTGATTGACACGTAAGAGGAGGAAATAAATCCAGCCATTACTCCTAGGGTGCTTAGGGTATAGTTGTTAGGAAATTTTTATTTCCTATATAATCTAATTGTGGGCAATATATTATTATGCAATTATATTAGCTATCCAATTATTTTGTGGACTTAATTAAGTGATCCAATTAAGGTTAAAAGTTTATGGGCTATAATAATAATAATATGAGTCAATTGGGTAGATACCCAATACTACATGACGGGGGTGATAATGGGTGGCCCTTGAGTAGATACCAAATACTACATGACTGAGTTATAATGGGTGACTCAATTATATAGTATATAAAGGATACCGATGTAATGATCCCCAATACACTAAGCCGCACGTAGTTCTCTTTTCTCTCAATCGGAAGAGATTACGATGATCCCATAAGATGTAAGGAGACTTAGTTAATGAAGATTATAATACCTACCGATCTTTGAGTTCATGTTCCGCCTTGAGAACTCAATGGATTAAGGTACGCTTCCGCCGCCTTGAGAATTCAATGGATTAAGGTACGCTTCTGCGTTATAATTTAGATCTTGTTTATCATAATAGAGTTAAGGTAATATGGATATATGAATTTATTTCCTACAAGTAATATCAGAGTCACCCCATTTATAATTCTCTGAGATCTTCATAATAGATGTTTAGTAGTTGAGACTTTGATTAAGTTACGATCTTGACTGTTGTTAAGAATTACGTATATTTCATCACTTTTCATTTTAAGATTATTGCTTTTATCCATCGAACCAAAGACAATTCGTAAAACAATATTACACAAATCTTTGTCCATTTTTAATTTACTTTTACGAACGCACACAAGCCTTTGTTAAATCGAATTGCATAGCATTTAATTTGCGCATAGCAGTTTTTCTTAGAGCGGGGGTATCTAAATGCTCAGGCCCGCCTTGCATTTTTGCCCCACCGCCCCCGTGTCCCACTACAGGTCAGGCTAAGCTTATGTAGAGATGAATCTACGGATTAGGCTTAAGCTTATACAGGGATGAATCATTTAATATTTAATCAAGTTTCTCTAACACGTTCCCTCACATACAGGGGTGGTTAATTTTTGTTTGCATGTGGAATTTTCTCATAAATGGGTGGCTGTGAGATGAATCTACGGGTTAGGCTTAAGCTTATACAAGGACAGGACACGGCTCGTGTAGTGCACACACGTTTACGTTCAGACAGGACACGGCTCGTGTAGTGCACACAGCCTCAGTCATGGGCGTGTAGCTGCTTCTGATGTCTGCATACGACCTGAGCTTACAGGCCCGTGTTCTGCACACGGAACGTGAGTACGAGCACGACTCGTGCACATGACACGGCTGGGCGTGTTCATGCGTGCCCTGTTCTTCTTCTTCGTTTTAGCTCCCGATTCTATTTTGCTCCATTTTTGACCTGTTTTATATACATTTAATCTCATTTCCATACATTTATCAATCTGTACACACTTCTCCTAATTAACATGAAACTCCACCAATAGTTACATATATACGGATAAAAATATTTAAAAATCCACAAATAAAGATACTAAAATCTAAATGAAAACGACGACGATCAGAATCCTGGACCTTTGGTCGGCCTTAGCTCTGATAACATGTTAAATGATTATCTCATCTAAATACTTAAACTCATAGAGAGATGAATCGTTTAATACTTAATCAAGTCACTCTAACAGTCCGCTCCACCTCATTTCTATAAAAAAATTTATAAATTATAATACATTCAAATACAAAAAATTTAAATTAGAATAAAATGAAGTAAATTTAAATTATAGATTAAATAATTAATTTTATTTTCATTTTTAAAAATTTTTTTATTACATTCAATATTTAATGATATACTCCCTTCATCCCACAAACCGTTCGCACTTTTCTCATTTGTTTGTCCCACAAAACTCTCCACACCCTAAAAAAGAAAATATCATTATATCCAACAATCTCAAAAGTTACTTTAATTTCAAATGTGTCACTCCTTTTTAACACACATATCATTACTTTATACTTTTCTATTACATAAAAATGCTATAATACCTTTTAAAGTTAATAAAATTGGTCAAAAAGAGCAACTTTTCTTAAACAACGTAGAACAGTAAATGTTAAACATTTTATGAAACGGAGGGAGTATATAATATTGTGATAAAGTATTTTATAATAGTTATATATAATTACATTGGTTTTTTTTATTTAAAATATCTAATGCATGTAAATTATATTCCCTCCATCCCAAGTTAATGTTAACGTTTATTTTTTGCACGTAGATTAAGATATATAATATTTTAATGTGAAGTCAGGTGAGAGAAATAATATTTAATATGAAGCGGGTAGTTGTATTAGTATTATGTGTAGACCCTATATGTAATAATTAATTGTTTTTTGTAGGTCCAACTTGAAAAAAATTAATGTAAACCTTAACTTGGGATGGAGGAAGTATTTAATATATCAACAACATACATTAATTAATAAATATTTTAAATAAAAATATTAATATATTAAGTGCGGGCAGGTCGATATTAGTATCCATACCTGATCTGGCCCGTGTGCGGGTGGGGCGGCCCCGATCGTGTTCTGTGTGGGATTGTGCATGTTTGGCCTAAACATGGTGGGGGATGATGAGGCGGCTTTCGGAATGGCCAAATTGCCATTCCTACTCAAAATGTATATAAGGCCAGCATAATGTTGTCAAAACCAGACTAAATTGGCAGGTTCAATAGGTTGATTTGGGAATTAGAGCCGGTCTGAAAACCTAAAGAATTGGATTTAGGGGTTGAATTGGGTTGGACCGGTTGAACTGATCAAAATGGGAAAATTGGTTGAATCGATCCAACCAATTTCTACATTAAAAATATTTTTTTTTCCAGTATTTATTTTATTTTTTACTTTATTTATTTTTGTGATATTTCCCTTTTATTTTTATATATTTCCCGTCGCCGCACTCTGTCATCAGATCCTTCAGTTTTCTCATCGAAAATCACAGACGCACGCTATCTTCGCTTTAGCCAAGAGTAGCAGAGACACGGGACGAAATTTAAAATCTTATCTTTTTTGGGACAGAATCAAAAGTTCATTATAGTTTTGGGATGAAAAACCCAACTAGATAGTTTTATCATGTTCACCCATTTATTAACAAAAGAAATTAAGTAGCCAAACACTGTAGCTAGTGGCCGCGGGATTCTGAGTAATTATCATATATTGTTTCATTAATTAGATGATTAACCCTTATTCTTAAGAATTATACTTTCTTTTCAGCGTTATAGATTTTTCTTCTATTTTTTTTTTAAGGAAAAAATTAATTATTATTATTATGATTACAAGCAGTACTCTGAAATCAAAAGTTATCAACGTTTACAAATCACAAAGCACCAATGATAATGAAGAGAGAGCCATCTAATTATAATATATTTTGGTATTGCTACCCCAATCTAAAAATGAGTAAGAGCAATCATAATGAGTGGAGAAAATATGTCACGATTTGATTATGACTTTCTCAAATGTCTTTTTCAAGTTGGTTTCCTCATCTTCAAAGATCGATTTTCTTGTTTCTGGTCTTTCAAATGAACCGAACTGCACAAAACCAAATGCATTCGATATTAATGTACTTTTTGCCCTTCATGCCCAAGGCATAAGAGATTTTAGCCAAGAGTAGCAGAGACACCAAACTTGATAGGCGAAGTTGCATTCAAGAATAGTGCTTCACTGTTTCTTTATAATTACTGCAAAGACCGCAAGAAAGATCATCTCCATCTTTGAAAACTTTCCTACTTTTAAGAGCAAATCTAGTAGCCGCCTAGTAGGAAGCCGACATCGAAGGATTCTCCAAGCAAAGCCCTGTAAATTTTGTGGCGTTAATTTATTCAAGATCTTAGAGAGAGCCTTGTAAGTATCTTTATCAAGGTTCAAGGTGGCCGGAACCTGCACTATTTGATATTGGTAAGCACTCCGTGTAGTGTATTGCCCATCATTTGAGATTTTTCAAGTCCAAGCATCATCACCAAAGACCTGCATATAAAATGTTTCAAGAGAAGATTATAATTGGGAATCCAAGTCTAACTCCCATGATAGAAGTTCTCATCTCCAGCTAAGGTTCCACTGCCAAACACCAACAGTTGAGTGTTTAAATTAGAGGTTATATCTACTTTTTTTCATCAACTTGAATTTTCTAAAAATTCAGTACCATATATCTTAGCCACTAATATTACCAATTAAAATGTTTCAGCGGGTGCTTTCTTCTGTTTACGAAAGTGGAAAATATATATATTCGGTGAAAATTATGATAAATTAAAACCAATGACTACAAGTTATTGTGAAGTCTTACAGAAGAGTGATTGGATGCCGAAATATGGCTGTCCATTCATTCACAATCACACCCATTAACTTTTCTGCAACTTACATATACTACCATGATTAATTGGGTAGAAATATTTCTCTCGTCTTAATTTATTTTATTTTTAAATAGACATATATATATAAATTTATTTTTTAAATGAAATTAATTGAACTCCATAATCTGGGTCCTCAACGTACAGTTCCTGCGCGACGTTTAACAATGTTGACAAAGCATTTTGTGAGATGATGTCTATATATATAAAATGGGTTGTGAAAGGAGTCAACTATTGATGAGTAAAGTATATAATTTTAGGGTGTTATTATATAATTATAATTATTGATTGTGTAATAAATCATATAATAACATTCTAAAATCATATTTTAGTCAAACACTTATATGACACTGTCGCACGGAAAGACTTCTTGAGACGGATCAGATTTAATATTTAGATCAATGAAAAGTTATAATTGAGCAGTATATTATTTCATGAATAATTTGTTGTATGAATAAAATACAATAATAACATTTTTAATGAGATGTGATAATATCTTTCATAAAGTTAAAGTAATAATTTATAATTTAATTTACGTTATCTAACTCCTTATTTATAGGAACCAACAGCTAATTAATGAGGGCTTTCATTTCTACTCCTTAATTATTGTAACCAACAACTAAATTATGAGTTACTATTTTGGCAAAATTTGTATGGGTTCGTCTCACGGATCTCATTCCGTGAGCCGGATACCCAAATAACCCGTTGCAGCGCGCGTTCAAATCCCATTGAATGGGTTAATTCGTGGCCTTTGAGCCTGTCTTGACACAATGCGTGTTCAAATTCCCGCAACTTCTCTCAGTCTTTTTTTAATTAAATTGCTAGATGAACTGCTGAACGGGTCCTACCAGTTGAACTACAAATTATTGCCTCCAGTGGTTTAATCTCGATCCGGTTATATAAACAACTGTTACGATAATTTGGTCACAAAATCATACAACATAATGCACAACTAAATTCGTAATGGAGGGAATATTCTTATTAGTGTAAATGATAATATGATTACAAATATAATGTGTCTTGTTAGTGAAGAAGAGTGATTGGGTGCTCAAATATGGCTGTCCATTCATTCACAATCACAATCACACCCACTAACTTTTCTGCAACTTACATATACTACCATGAGATTAATTGGGTAGAAATATTTCTCTAGTCTTAATTTATTTTATTTTTAAATAGACATATATATAAATTTATTTTTTAAATGAAATTAATTGAACTCCATAATCTGGGTCCTCAACGTACGGTTCCTGCGCGATGTTTAACAATAAACAAGGTTGAGAAAGCATTTTCTGAGATGATGTCTATATATATAATGGATTGTGAAACGAGTCAACTATTGATGAGTAGTTATAAAATAAGATGAATAATGTATTAAAGTATAATTTTAGTGTGTTATTATATAATTATAACTATTGATTGTGTAATAAATCATATTATAACATTCTAAAATCATATTTTAGTCAAACACTTGTATGACACTGTCGCACGGAAAGACTTTTTGAGACGGATCATATTTAATATTTAGATCAACGAAAAGTGATAATTGATCAGTATATTATTTCATGAATAATTTGTTGTATGAATAAAATATAATAACAATATTTTTAATGAAACATGATAACATCTTTTATAAAATTAAAGTAATAATTTATAATTAATTTATGTTATCCAACTCCTTATTTACAGGAACCAACAGCTAATTAAGGGCTTTCTTTTCTACTCCTTAATTATAGTAACCAACAACTAAATTTTGAGTTACTATTTTGGCAAAATTTGTAGGGGGCCTATGATCCTGTCATGACACAATGCGTGTTCAAATCCCAGCAACTTCTCTCAGTCTTTTTTTTTTTTTACTTAATTAAAATTTTCCATTCTTTTTTAAAGTACTATTTTTCAATTAATTTAAATTTCTTTTAAAAAGGTCCTAACATTATAAAAAAGTAATAACATTTTAAATAAAAAATAACATTTGATTAAAGAAAAGTTATCAATGTTTAATTAAATTATTCTATTTCATTAATAATTAATACCACAACAAAAAGTGATAACATTTTTTAATAAAAAGTAATATTTGATTAATTTTACATAAACTATTTTATGAATAATTAATAGATCGCATAAAAAGTGATAATATTTTACATAAAAAGTAATATGTTATAAAAAAAAGTGATAATTGTCCAATCAAACTATTTCATAAAGAATTCGTGTGATAGATAAAAAAAAAAATATTTTTAGTAAGAAGTAACATATAATCAAGAAAAAAGGATAACATTCATTGAACTATTTCGTGAATGAATAATTTTTGGGTAGGGTGGGGCTTCAATATACCGAAAATTAATAGACCGCAAATTTTTTTTAAAAACTTCAATATACTTTAACATAAACTAGAGAAACTTTTATTACAATGTTGTATATATAACGCAATATAAATTTTACAGTACTGTATTACAACTAGAGGTTGGGCTTTATCGGTAGAAGCTGGGAGATTATATATTTTAAAACATAAACTGTCCTGTATCTTTTTACTTTATGTGAAAATTAGGTCCCAAAATAGTTATGACATTCATTTTCGTCCCAAACCTTTCAATTTTGATTCGTTTTCGTCCCAAAACAATGGTTTTTTACCAATTACATTTCATAACTTTATAAAAGCACTGATTCAGTCTTATCTCATGAAATTAAAAAAAAATTGAACATTTTTAAGTAAAAATGACAATTTTGATGAAATTTTAAAAATTATGGGACTATTTAAAAGAAATTAAGTTTCTTGTAATATTTTGAATAAAGTAAATTTATATTTAACGATTATTAATTATTATATATATATATATATATATATATATATATATATATATATATATATATATATATATATATATATATATATATATATATATATATATATATATTATCATGCTATGCCCTCTTTCTTCTCCTATATAAGCACCCTTCCACCATCCATGTCTTTCTCACTAGCTCATTAAAACTTCAATCTCTAACTCTTTCTCTACACCCTTCAACATATAACTATGTTTACTTTCGGAATTTTTGGGGGAATAGGCATTATCGCTCAAAAGTAAGTTACTGGTTTTGACATTCGAAACCATGTACATATTTATGTATGGTTTTGACACTCGACATTTTGTAGTAATTGCCTAGTTAAAATACTTGTTATTCTGGAACATATTACTTTATTCTTACATATGTTTTCTGTTTGAATATGCAGAGTGCGTAGAAATGCGTGAAAATGATGATTATGGAAGATAATAAATGAAGACATCCAACCAGAGGGATGGACATCATTCCATGGGAGTAATTAGGATGTCACGAAACAGAAGGACATTGACATTATTACCATAACTATATATTTCTTGCATGCATGTGGATTCTGCAAATCAACCATATTAGTGCTACTTTTTTAATGAAGTAGTTGATTGTATGTTGATTTTGTTGACTTCATGTAGCTTGGTTAAGGTTTATGGATTATTGTGATAATGTTCTCAGTTCTACTGTTGCAATAAAAATAAACTTATACATGTGTTGTGTACCGATTTTATATTTCTCTTCACTCAATATTCTTGATTCCAATAGTGCTTAATTATATATACCATAAACTTAAGTTAATACCATTGAATAATGACCCAATTATGGTTCAAATCCAAAATGTGTACACATAATTATATAAAAAACCTACCATATCTATAAAACATGCCTATATCAATATTCATTAAATTTTCAGACAAAAAATCTCAATTTCAATTCTCCACCGAATATCACCTTATACTTTTCTAGATCAATATCACTTTTAATAGGATAGATTTGTTTGAAACCATGTTACGCTTTTGTAATTCGTTATATTTTTTATTAAAAATGTTATTACTTTTCTTTTGAAATGTTATATATTTTTATTTATATATATTATAAATTGTTTATGAAATTAGTTCACATCATCGTGATAACTTTTCATTAATTTGGTATCACTTTTTATTTTAAAGATTATCGCTTTTATCAATCTAACCAACAATAATTCGTAAAACGATCTCACACGAGTCTTAGTCCATTTTTAATTATTTTTATGAATTCACACAAGGCTTTGTCCATTTTTAATTTATTTCATAAAAATAACTTATGCTATACGCATAGCATTTGATTTGCGGATAGCAGTTTTTCTTAGGGTGTCAGGCTTAAGATTATATAGAGATAAATCTACCGGCTAGCTGGCTTAAACTCAAAGAGGGATGAATCGTTTAATATTTAATCAATTCACTTTAACACGCCCCCTCATATACAAGCGGGGTTAATTTTTGTTTGCATGTGGAATATATATATATATATATATATATATATATATATATATATATATAAAACAAAAATTAATAACCGTTCAAGTGAACAACTTTTTGAACAATTCGTAGCAACACATTATTTGTTCCAAAAAAAGAAATTAATGATTTAAATATTTTGTTCATTTATATTAGAGTTGATATTGGTGCACCAGGGTGCAGGGTGCATCCATATGTGTATAAATTTTTATTCTATTTTATGTACATGTTATTCTATTTTGTATACATGTTTCTTAATAATTGTATACTTTTTTCACACTCAGTTTTTTATTAAAAAAATTAGCATTCATAAATATATAACTTTTTATTAAATAATGTATATATGTTTCTTAATAATTGTATACTTTTTTACATTCAATTTTTCATTAAAAAAACTAACAAACAAAGTGTATACATTTTTTTTCATAATTGTATATGTTTTTGTTCATATTTATATAAGTTCTGAAAGTGGGTGCACCGTATCATGAGGTGCACCCAGGTGCACATTATAATTAACATTTATATTAATTTTGTTCTAATATTTTTAAAATAAATTATAAAATATATACTCCCTCTGACAATTCAAAAGGTAATCGTTTGTTTTTTATACATTGGATAAAAAGATATTATTATTATTTTATATATAATGAAAAGTTGTATTAGTGATATATGATGGGTCATGTGTAATTTTTTTTAAAGGAAAAATTATCTTTAAAGAGGAAAAAACACCATTAAAGAAGAAAATTTGAATATAAGGAGCAAATCACCACCACCCCGCTAGATCGGAACCGCCATTCGTACCTACATTGGAATCGACACGGGATTCTTATCGATATCAGAACCTATATTGTAATCGACATCCGTACCTACATCGAAACAACATCCGTACCTACATCAAAACTGACACGAGATCCGTACCGACATCCATAAGGACACACTGGGTATTATAAGTTGAATAGTGGGATAGTGGGGGTATTAAAATCCAATAAGTGGCATTTGATTAAAATTGATAAAAGACTGTGTTTGGATTGAGTCATTTCAAATTATATTGATTTGAAAATGGCAAAAGCTCATGTGCCCCCGGTCACACGCCGTGTCCCCATACACTCCTCCTTGATATTCTATTTAAACATATGTATTGCTAGAGGTTTAAATTGCAAAGGGGCACAGAAATTGCAAAGGGGCACGGTATCCCTGGGGGCACGAGAGCCTCACTCATTGAAAATGAATGAATTTTAAATTCCTTGGATTTTAAATCAATATATTTTAATTCCAATGTTATGATAAATTATGGATCTTTGAAATGATTTCAAATTCATAATTCAAAAATTATTTTTATAATAGAATTTTATACTCCCTCCATCCCGTTTCAAACTCTACGTTTACTTTTTGCACGTAGATTAAGGAATGTAATATTTTAATGTGTAGTGAGGTGAGAGAAATAATATTTTAATGTAAAGTGGGTAGTTGTATTAGTGTGATGTGTGAATAGTGGGATAGTAGAGGTATTAAAATCCAATAAGTGGCATTTGATTAAAATTGATACAAGGCTGTGTTTGGATTGAATAATTTCAAATTATATTGATTTGAAAATGGCAAAAGTTCATGTGCCCCCGGGCACACGCCGTGTTCCCATGTGAACACAACACTCCACCTCCATATTCTATTTAAACATATGTATTGCTAGGGGTTTAAATTGCAAAGGGACACAAAAATTGCAAAGGGGCACGGTGTCCCCGGGGGGCACGAGAGCCTCACTTATTGAAAATGAGTGGATTTTAAATTACTTGGATTTTAAATCAATATATTTTAATTCCAATGTTATGATAAATTATGGATCTTTGAAAGGATTTCAAATCCATAATCCAAAAATTATTTTTAAAATAGAATTTTATACTCCCTCATTCCGGTTTCAAACTCTACATTTGCTTTTTGCACAGAGATTAAGAAATGTAGTATTTTAATGTGTAGTGAGGTGAGAGAAATAATATTTTAATATAAAGTGGGTAGGTGTATTAGTGTGATGTGTGGGCCATGGAGAGAGAAATAATTAATTTGTGTGGGCCCCGTCCCATTTACTAAAAAGGAAAATATAAAGATTGAAATGAGACTCCCAAAATGGAAATATGTAAATATTGAAATGGGGCGAAGGAGTATATAATAAATAATAATAATAAAATTTTATTATATTAAATATTAAAATTTAAAATTTTAATAAAAATAATTTTTTTTGAGATGGAACTCTACCACACAACCTATCCGTCTCCACGCCCACCCCCAAAAAAATTTTTTTTATAAAATTTTTAATTTTTAATATTTGAAAATAAAAATCTTACTACCCAAATCTACCCCCAACTACCCACCCCACCCCACCCCACCCCACCCCACCCCAAATTTTTTTATAAATATTTAGATTTTAATATTTATATATTACTACATTATCCATCCACCCACTTAAAATAATTTTTTTTAGAAAAAAAATTAAAATTTAATATTTAAAAAATAAAATCTAAAATTTTATTAAAATTTTTTTGGGTGTGTGGGTGGGTGGGTGGCAGTGGTGGGTAGAGTTGTGTGGTAATATTTTTATTATTTAAATATTAAATTATAATTTTTTTTAAAAAAAAATTGTCTGTGGGTGGGGCAGTTGGGATGGGTGGGTAGAGGGTAGGGCTAGGTGGTAATATTTTTATGATTAAAATGTAATGTTTTATAATTTTTTTGGGGGGGTGGGGGTGTGTAGGGGGGTATGCTGGGTGGTAGAGTTTAAAATAAAAAAATATAAATATATAGTTTTTAATTAATTTATTAATTTTATATATCTTTATTTTATGTATTAATACATCAATTACACATCAACGGAATGATTTCAAATGACACAGTTTCAGTGAATATTTGAAATTCATTAAAAAACAACTAAAAAAATTCAAAATCAAATCCATGATTTGAAATCCATTGATTTAAAATATTGGATTTATAAATCCATTGATTTCAAGTATTGCCCAAACATGAGGAAGGGATTTGAGGGAAAGATTTATAAATTCCTCCTCAAATCCTTCCATCCAAATACAACCTAAAAGTTATTTGTTGTTGGTAAAGATATTGAATTGTAAAATTTAAGTATTTTTTCAGTCCTCACTAAACAAATTGTAAATTATGTTATATGTATTGGAAAGGGATGATAGTTTTGAAAACATGTTGTAGAGATAAAAGTTAGATAAAGATTTATGTGAGACCGTCTCACATAAAGTAATAACATAATTAATGAAAAGTGATATTCAATCGATGAAAAGTGATAATGATGCAGTGAACTATTTTATGAATAATTTAAGGTTGTATTTAGATTGAGTCATTTAAAATCAATGGATTTAAAAATGAGTGGATTTTAAATTTCTTGGATTTTAAATAAATTCATTTGAATTCCACTGTTTGGATAAATTATGGATCTTTATAAGGATTTCAAATTCATAATTCAAAAATTATTTTTAAAATAGAATTTTATATATGATAAATAAAAATAATAAAATTTTATTTTATTAAATATTAAAATTTAAAATTTTATTAGAAATAATTTTTTTTGGATGGAACTCTACCACCCAACCTACCCCCACCCCAAAAAAAATATTTTTTTATAAAATTTTAGATTTGGAATATTTGAATAATAAAAATATTACCACACAGTCCTACCCCTACCCAACACCACCCCACCCCCAATTTTTTTTTATATAAAACTTTAGATTTTAATATATAAATAATAAAAATATTACAATCCAATCCTACCACTCTATCCATCCAACCAGAGAGATGGACATCATTCCATGGGAGTAATTAGGATGTCACAAAACAGGACTTTGACATTATTACCATATCTATATATTTCTTGCATGCATGTGAATTCTGCACATCAACCATGTGCTACTTTTATAATGAAGTAGTTGATTGTATGTTGATTTTGTTGACTTCATGTAGCTTGTTTAAGGCATGTGTGGATTATTGTGATAATGTTCTCAGTTCTAATGTTGCAATAAAAATAAACTTAAGTGTGTTGTGTATCGATTTTATCACTTTTCATTTTAAGATTATTGCTTTTATCCATCAAACCAAAGACAATTCGTAAAACAATATCACACAAAGTCTTTGTCCATTTTTAATTTATTTTTACGAACTCAAACAAGCCTTTGTCCATTTTAATTTTTTTTCATAAAAATACCTTATGCTATACGGCCGTACATGCACAAGTTTTTTCCTTCTTTGTCAAATCGAATTGCATAGCATTGGATTTGCGCATAATAGATTTTCTTAGGGCGGGTATCTAAATACTCAGGCCCGCCTTGCATTTTTGCCCCCAATGCCCGGTGCCCTGTGGCCAGCTACAGGTCAGGCGTAAGCTTATATAGAGATGAATCTACGGGTCAGACTTAAGCTTATAGAGGGATGAATCGTTTAATATTTAATCAAGTCGCTCTAATATGCTCCCTCACATGCAGACAGGGTAAATTTTTGTGCATGTGAAATTTTCTCATAAATTGGTGGCTGTGAGCTGGTTTGAACTCTGGACCTTTGGTCGGCCTTGACTCTTATACCATGTTAAATGACCACCTCATCTAAAAATTTAAAATTATAGAGAGATGAATTGTTTAATACTCAAATCACAATCAGCTCCACCCCATTTTTCTTTTAATAAATTATGATATATTCAAATACAAAAATTTTAAATTGGAATAAAATGAAGTAAATATAAATTATAAATTAAATAATTAATTTTATTTTTATTTTTAAAAAATTTTATTACATTGAATATTTTATGAAATACTCCCTTCGTCCCACAAAACTCTTTACACTCCTAAAAAGAAAATATCATTTTATCCAACAACCTCAAAAGTTATTTTAATTTCAAATGAGCCACTCATTTTTCACACACATACCATTACTTTATACTTTTCTATTACATAAAAATACTACAATACCCTAAAGTCAATAAAATTGGTCAAAAAGAGCAACTTTTCTTATACAACGTGGAACAGTAAATATGAAACACTTTATGAAATAGAGGGAGTATATAATATTGTAATAAAGTATTTTATAATAGTTATATATAATTACATTGGTTTCTTTTATTTTAAATAACTAATGTATGTATATTATATTATATATATCAACAACATACATTAATTAATAAATATTTTAAATAAAAAAATTAATATATTAAGTGTGGGGTTGATTAGCCATTTTGTAGTAGGGATGACCAATTAAAATAATTTATCGAACCACAGGGAGTTAGATACTAGTGCTTAAGCGATCTCACGTTTCTTGTAATTTTATAGAGACGAATCATCAAGGGGTTGGTGATCAAACAAGTAATTAAAGAGCAATCAATGCAAGTAGACAAGCAATGATTAACAAATAAGATGGATGGAGGAAAAGTGGTTTACCAAATTGATTAAAAGTGATATTAACAACATTCAAAAAGTGGAAATCCTAGGATACATGCATTAAATTCATATGAATCATGGGTATTAGACTAAGGGTCAACACTAAGTTCATCTAAACTCCCTCTCAAGATGGATAGGATATGAAATAAAGTTCAATGGATTGATTCTCACTCAAACAATTTCAACTAGGTACTAAGCTTGAAATGAGAGTCCCTTCACACGATTAATCAATCTCTCGATCAAACCAATCGGATGTCCTATCAAAGGGTTCTAAATTCCAAAGGATTTCTCAATCTCTTTACTATCTACAATGCACATGATGTGTAAGACAAGATGATTCAATTAATTATCCTAAATATGCAATTGACTTCTCAATCTAATCACATGTTTAAAACAACAAACCACACAAATTATCGTAAACATCAAGATCTAAAGCATCAATGATAGAAAATCAATTAACCCAATCAACATATGTATTCAAATACATAAATCCCAAAATTATCCAACAACTCTCATGTTGCTAATCTCACAAGGAAGATTAGCCAATCATATTCAAAAGGAAATTAACATAGACATTAAGATCCTTACAAAACATGATGAAACTATGAGGTTTAACTACAAAGTAATGATGGAAACTCCCTTGAAGTGCTTCAATGGTGATCTCCTTCCTTCCTTAGCAACTCTCCTCTCTTTCTTGCTTCTTTTCTTCAATTGGATGAAGGTTTTGATGGTGGGATGATGGTAGATCCAATGGATGGTGAATGGATGAAGATGATGGTATGAATGGAAGGAAATGGTGTGTGATCTAGGTGTAGAAGTGAAACCCTTGTGTGGAATATCCAATCTCCCTTCAAATATTGAACTTGAGGCTATTTATACCCTCTCCATATTGGGCCACGAATTAATCATCAACTGGGCTTTTTACACACATTTACATACATTAACAGGTGAAAATCTTGATTTTTGGCCCAAAATGACCTTACTCGACTTGGCCTGGCTTACTCGAGTTAGCCACTCGAGTCGAGTTGCATGCATTGCAACTCGAGCTGACCCAGCCCGACTCGAGTCAGCAACTCGAGTACTTGCCTCTTCGGTCGTGTTGCGAGGCTCTGTAACTTGATTTCCTTCGGAGACTAGCTCGACTCGAGCTGACAACTCGAGTTGCAGCTTGCAAGTCGAGTTGGCTCTCCCAAATCGAGTTAGGCTACTGGACGATTCTGGATAACTTTCGGACCTCAACTCGACTCGAGTTGCAAGTCGAGTTGGACCTTGCAACTCGAGTTGGGTCTCCTCAGCTCATTTCTTGCTCGTTTCAGCTCCCATTTTATTTTTGCTCCATTTTCACCTGTTTTACATACGTTTAAGCTCATTCACACACATTTCCATGAAAACACATAACACAACCAAATAACACATAAAATACGGATAAAATACTACGAAAATACATATAAAAAGACACTAAAATTTAGGTGAAAATATCACTCATCAGGGGTGGGCCAACGTTAATACCCATATCCGATCTGGCCTGTGTGCAGGATGGGGTGACCCCGGCGTGGTGGGTCTGGCCTAAACGTGGTGGCGGGCAGGATGAGGCGGCTTTGGGGCGAGTCAAATTGTCATCCCTATACAAAATGGATATGAGATCAGCATCAATGTTATCAAAACCAGACTAAATTGGCAGGTTCAATCGGTTGATTTTGAAATCAGGGCCAGTTCGAAAAACCTACAAAATTGGATATAATGTTGAACCGGGTTGGACCGGTTGAATTGGTCAAAACCGAAAAAACTAGTTGAATCGATCTAACAAATTTCTATATTTAAAAAAAAAATTCCATCATTCATTTTGTTTTTTACTTTATTTATTTTTTGTGATGTTGTAGGATTTAGGGTTAAATAAGTATAACATTGAATTGGCATGCTATAAATTACGTGTGAAGTACGAATTATAAATTATAAATATTATTTTCATTATATTTTCTTTAAATTGATCTTTTAACTTTGTAAAATAATTTTAGTGGTTATATATTTTTTTATAAATAATGATTTTGTAAAATATAATTTAAAATACGTAAAGTTTAATTTTCTGATTGAACTGCTATTAGAATCGTTGATTGAACTAGTCTGACTTATTGAATCTCAAATTATTGCCTCAAGTGGTTTAATCTCGATCCGGTTATATAAACAACTATTAGCATAATTTGGTCACAAAACCGTACAACATACTGCACAACTAAATTCGTAATGGAGGGAATATTCTTATTAGTGTAAATGAAAATGATTACAAATATAATGTGTTTTGTTAGTGAATAATTAGGTACACTAATGATGTCATATCCCGGATTGCTTAATATATATATACACACTAAAAAAATGTTTTTTATATCAATGAAATATTACATTAGTAAAAGCCTTAATTTCATTGTTAAATTGATTTATAAAAAAATTAACTTTTTTGCTGGTAAAGTAATAGTTGATAAATTTTTAATCTTAAAAATTCAATTCCGTTGATAAATAATTATATATGAGTAAAAATATAATACTCTCTTCTTCGATAATTCATCTTCAGACTTTGACCTTTTACGGATATTAAAAATAATACTTTTTGACTTATTATTAGGAATTTTGTATTTTGGTATATTAATAAAATTGTAAAATATGTGATGTGTGTGTAAGTAGTTGGTGATAAATTAAATATAATTTTGTATAATAATATTATTGAGTTTGATGTTTGTTCCTTTTTTGGGGTTTAAAAAAGAGTTGTGGACAAATGAAAATAAAAAGAAAGAAGATGATTCGTGGACTGGGTTGAGTATTATTTAAATAGGGTTTAAAATTAATATTTGTCCCACAAATTAGAGAGATTTCGAATTACGTCATAAAATAGTTAAATTTCTTTTAATAGGATCTATAACTTTTAAAATTCCATCAAAGGATCATTTTTATTTAAAATTGTTCAATTTGTTATTTTCAAATGAGAGTTTGAAATTTGAGTGTAATAGGATTATAAGCCCTGTCGGTAGGAGAACTCAGAATATTTTAAGATTCTGAGAAGTCAAAGGTCGGATAAATACGACGAGGTTATCCGAAAGGCGAAGATCAGAAGCAAAAGGTGTGAAGAACACATGAAAATGTACTCTAACTCCATGAGTTGGACAAGGTGGGAATATCAAGCATTTGCGAAATGCGGAGCTAAGATATTCCAAGGAGGTTCTTAGAAATTAAGTTGAACTTTACATACTTTTAAGTTTGATTTAATACCTCTTTGATGCATTTTGATGTCATATTTGCACCGAAAGGTAATGCTCTTGTTGTTACCTATAAGAAGTGCTCGAGAGGTATTTTGTCATGGTTTCATAGGAAAAGAGGGATAAAATGATCTGAAGTGGAGCTGAAAAGGGACCTAAGAAGGAGACGCTTTGTTTTTACCAGGCGTGAACGCCCGTCGTCGCACAAGATTTGTTGCTGCCCGGCCATTACCGAGCGTCTTTCGCTGCCGGGTGGGTCTTCTGGAAGTCGGGGGAAGAACTTGGATGGCGCCCAGCCATTACCGGGCGCAAGAGCACGCCATCGGGTGTGAAAAAGCTAATCGCCAAAAGCCGCTTGTTGGCTGACGAGCGGCAGTACAATCCGCCGCCTGCTACCGTGCATAAAGCGAGCTCTTCTACGTGTGCACGTGCCCGCCGCCGTGTATATTGCTCTCCCCCAGGTGAGTTTCCGAGCATCCAGCTCTATACCGTGCGACCCATGTTTTATCACAAAAGACGGAGTTCGTCCATGAACACAAGAGAAAATTATTCCCTCAATTTATCTCTTTCAAGTTGGTACCAGAGCCAACCCTTTTCTGCCAATTTTTTTCTCTGCACCTTTACCCTAAGCCAGAACCATTTCAGAAAATTTCAACAAATCCACCACAATTCCGCAGTCCTCAGTGACCAAAGATCCACAGTCCTCAGTGACCAGAGATCTACCAAAACAACCCCTAATTCACACCCTGTCCAAATCACCATCATCAAACTGAATGGCGATAACTTCTTGTGCTGGTCCCAATCAGTGAGAATGTATATTCAGGGCCAAGGAAAGATAGGATATCTAACAGGTGAAAAGAAAAATCCATCGAAAGAAGATCCAATGTTTGCCACATGGGACGCTGAAAAATCCATGGTAATGATGTGGCTGGTAAACTCCATGGAAAAGGAGATTGGTGCAAATTATATGTGTTTCCTACGGCTCGTGAATTGTGGGAAATATAAAAATCAGATGTATTCTGATTTAGGGAATCATTCCCAAATTTTTTAGTTGACTCTCAAACTTGGTGAATTGCGACAAGGAGACGAAACAGTGACCAAGTATTTCAACTCTTTGAAGAGACTCTAGCAGAACCTTGATCTCTTTGATGCTCATGAGTGGAAGAATATTGAAGATGTACAAAACCACAATAAAACAGTGGAAAATGGCCGTATTTTCAAGTTTTTGGCTGGCCTCTGAAGGAGTAAAAGGTTGGAGGAATATGTGTAGGCATTTGTAGACGGGTGTAGGAATTGGTTAGTTGAGTGATTCAAATGTGATAGAACGAATTTGAGGGAGAGAATAAAGTTTGGGATAAAATTTCAACTTTATTGGTTGTATTTCTTCTACATCAAAATAGTACATGATCCACCTTTTTATACTACCAAAAGGTAGATCCTCCATTATTCTAGATAATTTTACACTAACTCCTAATTAATCTAGATATTTGATCACATGTTTTACTATGTTGTTCTTTCACTACATTATTCTAGATCATTCTTTCTCATTCTTCTAATATTCATACATGCTAGAAATTTTTAGTCTACAACTATCTCCACCATTCTAGAACATTCACATCTTCTCAATCATTCTAGTATTCTCTTGTCATCTCACATGCAAAATTAAGTTTACTATCCAACACCCTCTCTTAAACTTGATTTTGCATTCCAAGCAAACTTCGAAGTCTTGAAACTCTTCATACTTGATCGGCTTCGTGAAAATGTCGGCTACTTGGTCTTGTGATTTTATGTACTCCACTTGAACTTCTCTCTTCGCAATAAATTCTCTGATATAGTGGAAGCGAGTGTCTATATGCTTGCTCCAATTATGGAACACTGGATTCTTTGCTAATGCAATCGCCGACTTATTGTCCACAAAAATCCTCGTAGGATTCTCTTGTGTCCATCCGAGCTCTCGTAAAAGACTTCTAAGCCATATGGCATGGCAAACACTGGATGTGGCGGCTACGTACTCGGCTTCACATGTAGATAGTGTGACTATCGGTTGCTTCTTCGACATCCAAGTAAAAGCTGTGTCTCCCATAAAGAACAAAAATCCACTTGTACTTTTTCGATCATCATTATCTCCAACCTAATCACTATCACTATAGCCCACAAGCTCATAGTTATTAGTATTTGAATAAAGTAGGCCATAGTCTAGCGTACCTTTGAGATATCAAAGAATTCTCTTTGCCGCCTTCAAGTGCGTTGTGGTTGGATTCTCTATAAATCTACTCACAAGCCCTGTTGCGTAAAGTATATCTGGCCTCGTGCAAGTTAAGTACCTTAGGCTTCCACCCAAAATTTTAAAGAGCGTTGGATCCACTTTTTCTCCATCTTCATGCTTGGATAGTTTACTTCCACACTCCACTGGGGTGTTTATTACCTTGCAATCTTCTATTTTGAACTTCTTGAGGATCTCCTTCGTATAACCTTCTTGTGTGATGAAGATTCCTTCCTCAAGCTGCTTGACTTCAACTCCAAGATAATATGCCATGAGCCCAATATCTGTCATCTCAAACTCTTTAGTCATGGCCTCCTTGAATTCCTCGAACATCTTTGTGTTGTTTCCTGTGAATATAAGATCATCCACATACAAACACACAATTAAGATATCACCACCTTTGATTTTGACGTAGAGGGCATGTTCATGTGGGCACTGAAACCATTTTCTTCCAAGTACTTATCGATCCTGCTATTCCACGCCCTTGGTGCTTGTTTTAATCCATATAGGGCCTTCTTCAACTTCAACACCTTTTCTTATTGCCCTTTCACCTCGTAGCCTGGTGGTTACTTGATGTAGACTTCTTGCCCTTTCACCTCGTAGCCTGACTTCACGTCCATCTGATAGATTTTTCATCTATTTTGGGCTGCAAGAGAAATGATCAATCTGATTGTTTCTAGGCTGGCGACTGGAGCGAATAGCTCATCATAGTCAATTCCAGCTCTTTGACTATATCCTTTGGTTACAAGCTTTGCTTTGTATCTCTCTACTTCACCCTTGGAGTTCTTCTTCACTTTATACACCCACTTAACTCCAATGGCCTTGTGATCCTTTGGCAACGTTGCAAGCTCCCATGTATCATTCTTCACAATGGCCTTAATTTCCTCGTCCATTGCATCTCTCCATCTCTTGCTTTGTGTAGCCTTTTCAAAAGTTACTGGCTCACAATCAGCAAATAAGCAAAGTAATGTAAGATCTTCTAATCTTTCAGTGTCTTCATAGATCTCATGTAGGCTCCTCACACGCGATGTTCTTCTTTCATTCAGGAAAGATGGTGGCGAGTCTTCAACTTCTCTTTCCGGTAAAGCGGGTGGAGTCACTGTCTCGTCACCTTCAGCTGCTTGCTGGATTTTTTCTTCTTCTTCAAATTGTGGAGTTACAAAGTTGTGATCATTGATGTTGGAATAGAAATCCCAAGCACCTTCTTCATTGAACTCTACATCTCGACTTATCACACTTTTCTTTGTGAGGGGATTATATAACTTGTAATCTTTAGAGTTAGAGTTATACCCGATGAATATGTATGGCTCACTCTTGTCGTCGAGCTTACTTTTTGTCTTGTCTGCCACGTGAGCATATGCTTTGCTCCCGAATACTCTTAGATGAGCGATTCCAGGCTTTCTCCCACTCCATGCTTCTTGTGGAGTCTTTCCCCACACACTCCGAGTTGGAGATCGATTGGACAGGTACACTGCGCATGCCACTGCTTCTGCCCAAAATTCTTTTGGAAGATTCTTCGTCTTCAACATTCTGCGTGCCATCTCCACTATGGTTCTATTCTTTCTCTCCGCTACACCATTTTGTTGAGGAGATCTTGGAACAGTAAGAGGCCTCCGGATCCCATTTGCTTCACAATACGCCATGAATTCCTTGGATATGAATTCACCACCTCGATCGGTTCTCATGGATTTGATTTCTAACCCGCTCTCCTTTTCAACGGCAACTTTAAATTTCTTGAAGGCTTCAAATACTTTTGATTTCTGCTTCAAGAAATACACCCACATTTTTCTAGAAAAATCATCAATGAAGAGCAAGAAATAATTGTTGTTACCAAGAGAGCTTGGTTTGATTGGCCCACACACATCGGCATGGATCAACTCCAACCGCTTCTTTGCTCGCGAGGTTGAATCCTTTGGGAATGGCTTTCTAGCTTGCTTCCCAAGTATGCATCCTTTGCATAGTTGGTTGGGATGCTTGATAGATTGTAATCCTCTTACTATTTTCTTCCTTGATAACAACTCCAATCCTCCGAAATTTAAGTGCCCAAACCGTAGGTGCCATAATCAAGATTTATCCTTAAAGCAAGCTTTAAGGCATTTTTCCACATCATTCCGAATATTTAGTAGAAACATTCTATTCTTCGACATTGGCGCCCTCACTATCAAATTATATTTCTTATCTCTTATTGAAAGGTTATAATCCTTCAAGTGAATGTTGTAACCTTTCTCTAAGAGTTGTCCTAAACTCAAAATATTATTTTTCATGTTGGGCACATAATAAACATTCGAGATAAAATCATGACCTCCATTTTTTAAGAGAATCAAAACTTTCCCTTTTTCTTTTACCGAAATTCAAGATTCATCACCAAATGAGACATTGCCACTTACTGATTCATCCACCTCCACGAACATGCTCTTTTTGCTACACATGTGGTTGCTTGCTCCCGTATCGAGGTACCAAGTATCATCTTATCTTTCATTTTCTCCTTTATACGCCAAGAGCACACTTGCATTTTCTTCCTTCTTGCTCTCAACGAAGTTGGCCTTCTCTTGAACCTTTTGTTTTGTTTTCCAACACTCGGAACCATAATGCCCAAATCTATCACAATTATAGCATTTTATATAAGATTTATCGTACCTCGATTTTTGGTTGCTCCTTCCTCGACCAAATGCTTTTCTCTCTCCATGATTCTCATAGCCTCCTCGTCCATGTCCACGGCCTCAACTTTGTCCTTGGCCACGACTTTGACCACTACTTGGGCCTTCGTCTTTCTCCTTTGCACTCACTTGCAATTTTAATAATTTCTCCACCATATCTTGCTTTCGTTTTTGTTTCTCTTCATAAGCTTGTAACGACCCCATTTAGAGATAAATTGTCATCTCCTTCAAATTTTTAGTCTCCTCAATAGTCACCACAATATGCTCAAATTTGGGAGTCAACGAACGTAGTATTTTCTCCATTATTCTAACATCCTCCAATTTTTCTCCATTTCTTTTCATTTGATTTGAGACCGCCAAAACTCTTGTAAAATAATCCAAAATAGATTCGGACACCTTCATATGTAGAGACTCAAATTCTCCTCTTAAAGTTTGAAGGCGTACCTTTTTAACTTGATCGGCTCCTTTGTATGATACTTGGAGCTTATCCCATGTTTCCTTGGTAGTAGTTGCACTCGAGATTTTCTCAAAGTCATCATCTCCCAATGCTTGGTAGATGAGGAAGAGACTTCTTGTCCCTCTTTCTTGAATATCTCAACTTATTCTTTAGTTGTTGAGATAGTGTCGCCTCGTCTTCCGGTTGCTCGTACCCTTTCTCTACAATTTCTCAAACATCATGAGTGCCTAGGAGTGCCTTCATCTTGATACTCCAATTATCAAAGTTGCTCTTTTTGAGCAATGGGACTTAAAAGGATTGAAGGTTGCTAGCCATCTCTCACAGGAGGATCTTATGGATCGGATACCACTTTATATGAGTAAAAGGTTCGATGAACATGTGTAGGTATTTGTGGACGGGTGTAGGAATTGGTTAGTTGAGTGATTCAAATGTGATAGAACGAATTTGAGGGAGAGAATAAGGTTTGGGATAAACTTTCAACTTTATTAGTTGTATTTCTTCTACATCAAAATAGTACATGATCCACCTATTTATACTACCAAAAGGTAGATCCTCCATTATTCTAGATAATTCTACACTAAATCCTAATTAATCTAGATATTTCACTAATTTGATCACATGTTTTTCCAGGTTGTTCTTTCACTACATTATTCTAGATCATTCTTTCTCATTCTTCTAATATTCATACATGCTAGAAATTTCTAGTCTACAACTATCTCCACCATTCTAGAATATTCACATCTTCTCAATCATTCTAGTATTATCTTGTCATCTCACATGCAAAATTAAGTTTACTATCCAACAGCCTCAATGTCGAGTTCGACGAGGTAAGGGGGAGAATAATTGGTTGGACGCTACTGCCACCTCTCGGCGAAGTCTTCTCTGAAGTTAGGAGGGAGGAGAGTCGAAGGAATGTTATGCTCGGCAAGAAAGGACCTACTTCTGTTGTTGAAGGTTCTGCCCTCACTTTTACAGCCCCAAACATACGCAAAGGTGCTGTCAATTTGCGTAAACTGGAGAAGAAACCAAGTGTATGGTGCGACTATTGCAATAGGCCGCGTCACACCTGAGAAACATGCTGGAAGATCCATAGCAAACCTGCCAACTTCAAGGGCAGAACTGGAGACAAAACTTGTCAGTTTTTTCACTCCGCAAATGAGGCAGAAACTACTGTCAGCTCTATTACCAAAGAGCAGTTAGATCAGCTTCTAGCACTGTTAAATTCCAATCCATCGTCCTGTACTCATAGTGTCTCCGTGGCATACAGGGTTACAAATAATGCCTTTTCTTGTGTTTTTGGAATTTTTGCTCCATGGATAATTGATTCTGGTGCATCTGATCATATGACCAACTCATTGAACTTGTTTAAAATATACTCACCTTGTCTTGAAAATAGAAAAGTTAAGATTGTAGATGGGAGTTTTTCACCTGTTGTTGGAAAAGGTTTGGTCCAAATTTCTGAGAAAATAGACCTTAAGTCTGTTCTCTATGTACCTAAACTTACCTGCAATCTTTTATCAGTCAGCAAATTACCCAAAGATTCTAACTGTTGTGTGATTTTTTGTGACTCTTATTGTATTTTCCAGGATCGGAGCTCAGGGAGGACGATTGGTAATACTAGAATGGTTGATGGTCTTTATTATTTTGAGAATATCTTACCTAGTAATAAAATTGTTCAAGGGCTTAGTAGTATTAGTTCCCTTTCTGTTCATGATCAAATAATGATCTGACATTGTCGTTTAGGCCACCCTAGTTTTTCATATATGAAATATTTGCTTCCAAATTTATTTAAAACAATGAATCCATTAGATTTTCAATGTGAATGTTGTGTTCTTGCAAAAAGTCAACGTCGAACATATGTTCCTAGACCATACCTTCAAAACCTTTCTACTTATTTCACAGTGATGTGTGGGGACCCTCCAAGGTAACTACATCATCAGGAAAAAAAATGATTTGTAACTTTATAGATGATCATACTCGACTCTGTTGGGTATTTTTTATGAAAGAAAAAAATGAGGTCGAAAATTTTTTTTAAAGAATTTTACAATTTGATTGAAAATCAATTTTAAACAAAATTAAGCATTTTGCGAACCGATAACAGAACAGAGTATTTCAATCAATATGTAGACATTTTTTTAGAACAAAAGGGTGTGTTACATCAATCGACCTGCTCTGATACTCCAGAACAAAATGGGGTGTCAGAAAGAAAAAATAAGCATTTACTTGAAGTTGCTAGGGACATAATATTCTACATGAATGTTCCAAAATACCTTGTGAGGACATGCAGTTTTAACTGCAACATATTTAATTAATAGGATGCCTACATGAGTTTTAAAGGACACAACACCATTGGACTATTTGAAAAAAATTTTCCAGAATCTCGGATAAATTCGGATTTACCACTAAAATTTTTTTGATTGCACTGCTTTTGTTCACGTACCTAAGAGATCCCGGTCAAAGTTAGATCATAGGGCAGAAAAATATATTTTTCTAGGCTATGCTGCAAATCGCAAAGGCTACAAATTTTTTAATCCTCTCACAAAACGTTTTTCATAACAATGGATGCCACTTTCATGGAAACAAAACCATTTTTTACCAAATATTTACTTCAGGGGGAGAATCTAAAGGAACCATATTTTTGGGAACCCCTTCCAAATTTGGTTATTGACCAACCTTTCAAAAATGGGGAGCCTGAATCTACAATTATCAACCATGAAATTGGTCTGTCGGAGAAGGAAATACTACGAATGGAAAAAAATCGAAATATCCTTGAACATTTGGTTTATTCTAGGAGAAATGTCCTCAAAAAGGGTGAAGATGAATTAATCATTCTAGCCCAAGCTTCATCGGAATCCTCGGACAACGGAACTGTGGAAACTCAAGGTACTTCTTTTCATAACTCACCAAAAATACTCCTTCACTTGTTTTTCACAAGCCTTCCAATGTCAATCTCGATAATCCAACCCCGATTGTCCCACAAGAAAATGACCTTGACATTTTCATTGCCCTTAGGAAAGGTTCTCGAACCTGCACCAAATATCCCATTGCTAGATACTTAACTTATGATCATTTGTCCAAAACACATAAGGCATTTACTACTAATATCTCGAAACTTATTATGCCTAGAAACATTCAGGAAGCACTGGAGGATCAAGATTGGAGAGTAGAAGTGTTTGAAGAAATGAATGCCTTAAAAACGAATAAGACTTGGGAAATTGTTGAAGCACCTAAGGATCAGAAGATAGTAGGGTGCAAGTGGGTTTTCACAATAAAAAGCAGGCGGATGGTAATGTAGAGAGATATAAGGTGAGGCTCGTAGCGAAAGGCTTTACACAGACATATGGAATTGATTATCAAGAAACATTTGCTCCTGTTGCAAAAATTAATTCAATTCGAGTTTTTCTGTCACTTGCAGTCAATATCAATTGGCCTTTGCATCAGCTTGATGTTAAGAATGCCTTCCTAAACAGAGATCTATATGAAGTGGTATTTATGAGTCCTCCTCTGGGTTTTGAAATAAAGTTTGGAGCCGAAAAGGTGTGTAGACTGAAAAAGTCCTTGTATGGCCTTAAGCAGTCCCCAAGAGCTTGGTTTGAACGTTTTTACAAAGCTGTGAAGCGACTTGGTTATGCTCAAAGTCAAGCTGATCACACCATGTTTTATAAACACTCGAAGGAAGGAAAATAGCCGTGTTGATTGTCTATGTTGATGATATCATCTTAACAGGAAGTGACTATGAGGAGCTTAGGGAGCTTAGAGGGAAGCTTGTAAAAGAGTTCGAAATCAAGGACTTAGGAGTGTTGAAATACTTTCTTGGAATGGAGTTTGCAAGATCCAAGGAAGGTATATTTGTCAATCAACGCAAATATATCCTTGATCTGTTGAGTGATACGGTATGCTAGGATGTAAGCCGACTGAGACGCCTATGGAGCCTAATGTCAAATTGCATCCAGTAAGAACAAAATTTGTGAAGGAGAAGGAGCGCTATCAGAGACTTGTCAGGAGGCTGATTTATTTATCTCTCATTTGACCGGATATAGCCTTTCCGGTGAGTGCAGTAAGTCAATTCATGCACTCACCTGGGTCTGAACACTTTGAAGCAGTATACCGGATCCTAAGGTATTTGAAGGGAACACCGGGTAAAGGTCTTATATTTAAAAGGCAAGGACACTTGCAAGTTGAAGCCTACACTGATGCAGATTGGGCAGGAAGTGTAACTGATAGAAGGTCCACGTCGGGATATTGCTCATTTGTGGGTGGCAATTTAGTCACCTGGCGCAGCAAGAAACAGAATGTTGTAGCTCGAAGCAGTGCAGAGGCTGAGTTCAGAGCCTTAGCCCAAGGAATCTGTGAGGTTTTGTGGATCAAGAGATTACTACTGGAATTGAAGATTGCAGAGTCAATGCCTATGAAGTTGTACTGTGACAACAAGGCAACAATTTCGATTGCACACTATCCAGTACTTCATGATCGCACAAAGGAGTGGAAGTCGACAAGCATTTCATCAAAGAAAAAATCGACAATAATGTGATTTGTGTGGATTATGTCCATACCAAGGAACAAGTAGCTAATCTACTCACGAAGGGACTACTCAAGAGACAGTTCAAATGGTTAGTAAGTAAGCTGGGAATGGAAGACATCTTTAGCCCAGCTTGAGGGGGAGTGTTGAAAATAGAGTATATTGAGCTGTAAATTATATTAGTTAGTTGTGATGTTAATTTTTAGTAAGTTCTTTTATTATTTCCCTCTAAATCAGTGATTCTAGTCCTGACATTGGGCTGTAATTATGCTGTAATTATTCTGTAAAATCACTATAATATCAATCTCAGTAGAAGAGAAAATTATTCCCTCAATTTATCTCTTTCAAGTTACACATTACATTCTTTATATGGTATCGAAACACAAATTGACTAACGCCAATTTTTTGGGAAGAGCTATCCATAATATTGAGAAGATATTTATCACAAAACGTTATCACCTAACACTTTTTCATGATTTCAATCCGTGACACGGTATCCCACGGAGTGTTTAAATGAGAGTTAAATCTACTTTTTCATCAACTTGATATTTCTAAAAATTCAGTACCATTAGTGAATATCATAGCCACTAATATTACCAATTAAAATGTTTAAAGGAGAGTTAAATCTACTTTTTCATCAACTTGATATTTCTAAAAATTCAGTGCCATTAGTGAATATCACAGCCACTAATAGTACCAATACAAAATGTTTCATCGGGTGCTTTCTTCTGTGTATGAAACTGGAAAGTATGTAGTAATTGAGTGAAAATTATGATAAATTAAAACCAATTACTACAAGTTATTGTGAGGGCTGATAGAAGAGTGGTTGGGTGCTCAAATATGGCTGTCCATTCATTCACAATCACACCCATTAACTTACATATACTACGATGATTAAAAAGGTATATAGAAATATTTATACTAATATACACCTAATGAAGTTTTACATAAGAAGAAGTTTTACATTTATGAAAATCATCTTCTCCTTAATGTATCAACCTTCTTGAAAAATAATAAACTTTAAACTAAGAAAAGAAAATTAAATAAAAGAAAATTAAAATTGGATTCCTCCTCCAAAGAGAAAAGAAATCTCTACTAATGAAGTTCTCTTTTTAAAGATCTCTCTCAAATGTGATGTAGAATGTAGAATGTAAATTATGAAATTTGAATGATGTATGGTGGCTTTCATAAAAGAGGGTATTTATAGTAGTAGAGTGAGATGAATTTGTGGTAAGTAGTCAATGTGGAATAATTTTCTTCATGGTTCAAAAATGGGAAAAAAAAAAGAGAATTATGGGCTTTTCAAAGATTGAATTCAAGTGAGCCTTTTCATTAATCATCTTCTATAGGTTTCATGACTTGATAGCACAAAAATTTGAAAAGGGTCAACAAATTTGATAGGCCCATTTTTACTCATTTCAAGTTCAAATCCAATGTCGTTTTCTCCCAAGTCTTCCTCTTTACTTATAGAATTCATTTTTATTCAAAGCACCCTATTTTATGCAAAAATCAACAAAAATACATTTTTCAAATAATCAAGCAATTAATAGATTTAACAAGTAAAATCATACTTAATTATTCAAATAAAGCCATAAAATTGATCAAATTTTGGTATAAATTTAACACCAATCACCTCTCAACATATAAATACTTCTACTTTCGAATTACTCTAGGTCGCTATTTGCTCGGGTGTACATATATATGGATTTTTTGGATTGAAACAGGCAATCCATTGTATGTCTACCATTTTAAATTATTGATTGATTGAAAAAGATAATATCTTAAAATTAATATCCCAAATTGTGTTTGACTGATATTGAGTTAATATATTATATAATAATCCTTTAAAATTAATAAAAATAAGGGAGTTTAAAGCTCTTTTGCTGAAATTTTTTTCCTAAGCCATTAATTAAAAAAAAAAGGAAGCGCCCTATGTAATACTCCTATGTTCCAATTTCAAGTTTACGTTTATTGTTTGAATGGATATTAATAAAAGTTATTTTTTTGCATACATTTGGGGATGGTTTGATATTTTTCTGTATTAACCAAATGATAAAGTATGTCATGTGTGTTAAAAATGTGATGTAGTAATTTTGAAATTAAAGTGTGTTATATGGATATTAGTTATGTGTCTTTACTTTTATGGAAGTGTGAAGTTTAAATTGAGACAGACTAAAACGAAAAGTGTAAAGTGAAAGTTGGAACGAAGGGAGCACAACTTAACTAATCAGGGAGAAGTGAGTTACAATATCACATAAAGCTAATGTGATATCGTGGAAATTCGGATAAAATTGAACTTATTTTAAAAGTTATAACACTAGATTGAATTTTAACTTTTTGGGACCTTTTAAATAAAGTAAAAAAAGTTGTTGGATAGTTTTTGGTTTTTAACTCTTGGCTCACTCTAAACTGCTCTAAAAGCTTTAAAGTCATTTTGATTAAATTGATTAGCATATAGTATAATTCAAATTCATGAATGGCATCAAATTTCATGGTATGATTAAAGTGAAATTTGAATGAGGAATATTGAGTGAAGAAGTATAAATTCACACACTTAACACATAAGTTTATTATTATTACAACATTAGAACTGAGATGATTATTACAATAATCTACACACTTTAAACAAACTCAACAAAATCAACATACAAAGCTACTTTATAAAAAAAGTAGCATCATGGTTGATCCACTGAATTCACATGAAGAGATAGTTCTTGCAATAATGTCGAAGTCCTTCTGTCTTGTGGCATCCTCCCATGGAATTATAATGTTTTTAATTATCCTTTTAGTTGGATGCCCTTATTATTGTCTTCCATAGTCGTGATTTTCACACATTTTTACGTAATCTGCATATTCGGAACAGAAAAAGTATGTAAGAATAAAGTGTAACATCCTAAAATAACAAGCATGCAATTACTACAAAATGCCTCCATACATAGACAAGTCTAAAGACATATAAATGCATGTTTCGAGTGTCAAAACTTGTTACTTACATAGGTGGAGGTAAACCGAAATAGAAAAACCCGAAAGTAAACATATTTATATGTAGAAACTAAGGTGTAGCAAAAGAGATTGTATTAATGAGTGAGGGAAGTGTGAGATAAAAATGGATGGGAAAGAATGCTTATATAGGAGATGAGTTGAAAAGGAGAGAGATAGCTACAGAAAATTTATACTTATTTATTTATTATTTTCGTTGGAGTTAATTAGAATGACTTTTTGTTCAAAAATAAATAAAATATAATCAATTTCAATCCCAAAATAATGATTTTTATCAATTTAGTCCCATATCTCTCCATATTGCTTGATTTTAGTTCAATTTTCACGTAAAAATAATTTTTTTGCCGGAATTCATCACATGAATGACACAAGGCACATTGATTCCATAAAAAAGTAAGTGTTCAATTTTGGCCCTAATTAATTTTTTAAACAAAAAATGATTTTGATCCTAAAATAGTTATTTTTTTAATTCACATTTGAAGGACAACTTAAGAGATCTGCCGCCTCTACGTCGTCACGTCGCACTGGCAACGAACTCCAGCACTTCCATCGTCGAGGTCCGGGCGCCGACGTAGATCCAACACCACAGATCTGCCGTTCATCCCCACCACCACCAAAATAGATGCCTTATTTTCCGATTGATTTAGAAGGTAGGAAGAAGCCATGGATAAGAGTTGGGATCTGCCTTTTTGATTGAAAAGGTGGGGAAAAGAGATTGAGATAGTGGGGAGAAGCCATGTATTAGATTGAGAAGGTGAAAGGGGTACTGGTATGGCAGTCGGGAGGAGATTTCTATAGATCGATGAGATTGAATATAATTATTTTAAAAAAAAAAATTGTTAACGTTTTTTTTTTCAGTTTTATTTGTTTTTTTTTTAATTAAGTTAACGTTTTCCATCCAAAAATTAAGGTTGGGACTAAAATTGTAACTTTTGGGACAAAAAAAAAAGTTAGGGACCAAAAGTGAAATAAGATATTTCGTATGCGACCAAAAGTGCATTTTTCCCTGTCACCTTGTAAGTGAATTCGTGGGTGATGTTCTGCAGAAAACCTAAGGAAACATTCTTAATGAGAGAGAAAGGTATCAAGCCTCGGTTAAAATTTTCCTCCATTGATGTAAAAATGGAAAACTTTCTGCAAGTTTTAATTCAGTGGATCAAGTTTTAATTGATGTAAAAATGGATAAATGGAGAAATTTAGGGTTTGTGGAATTTGATTTCTCACTATTTTGCATTTGATTTAATAATTGATTAACAAAATATATTAAACATTTAATTATTATTTTTTCTTTGTTTTATTAATTATTCATTTAATTTAATGTTATATGTTATGTGGAAATATAAAATAAAATTAAATTTTGTGGTAAGAGTTGACGTGTTAGTTTCATTAATTCATGTTAACTCTCATTTGCCACGTTGGATTAAGCTTCCGGAAAGCCCCAATTTTAGTAATCATGTGTGGCCCACGTGCGATTTATGAGCCAAAAAATCAATTTCTGACGATTTTGGGACCAAAATCGGCCAATGTCGGGAGTTACGGGACGAAATTAAAAATTTTATTATAATAAACAAATTTTTTATAGTTATGGGATCAAAAATGATTTTAAGTCTAATTTCTTTGATAAAAAGTGGTAACTGAAAAAAATATAAAATCGGTCTCACACAACTATTGTTCAAAACAAAAAAATTATATACCTTATAATGAGATAAATTAAAATGACAAAACATTTACACAGAGTATTTTTAACACTTTTGCGACGTCAACCATAGTTAAGTAAACAAATGTATAATATAAAAATACAGATTAGCATATATATTTTAACACTTTTGCAACGACACTAGATAAGGAGGAAAAAATAAATCGAGTCCCATATGAATTTATTTTATTGAAAATAGTTTAAAAAAACTTAATCCTTCTTAAATATTTTTATAAATATAAATTCACATAAAAATAGTTGTTTTTCCTTATAAATGAAGGGTTTGAACATAGCAATAATCTTCAAATCATGAGACCAAATTGATGCATTTCAAAAGTTATGAGACAAAATTATTATAAAATATTACTTTTGGAATGAAATTTGATCAAAATTGAAAGATTATGAACAAAAATCTTTACTAATTTTAAATACGTTAAAAAGGTATCGGACTATTTTATGTTTTAAGCCATACAAATTTATAAAGTAAAAATTAGCATATAATTAAGTTACGGAACCAATTGTTTTATTTAATGGTCTAGCTTACGTGGACTAAGTTGAGTTACTATAATTTACGGGACTAAGTAAATCATTGTTAATGAGATTCCACGCTGCCCATATAGAAAAAAATCAAAAGTTATCAACTCTACCATATGACTATAAATCCTGTTACTTAATTACTACTTGTAATTACAATCGAAATGTTTGATTATATAGTGTTGAATTGTTTCAAGAAACTGTCCTAGAATTGAACAGAGAAGTTTCACTTATTACATGACAAATCAAGAAAGACTGAAACAGTGTAATACCTAGATTTACTATTATTATTATGATTTTACATCCAATTCATACTTGCATCAGATGAGTTCATTACGTCCGTCATAAGCATTTTTTATTTAAATTCTTGCTTTAGTTATTAATTGGTTACAAATCACATATAAACTTTAATTCTTATTCTTGCACTAATTAGTTGAGTATTTAGAATGGCTAACACTTGGATGTCACTGGGGCACTCGTCCAATAATGTGTTTTGTTAGTGAATAATTAGGTACACTAATGATGTCATATCCCGGATTGCTTAATATATATATACACACTAAAAAAATGTTTTTTATATCAATGAAATAATACATTAGTAAAATCCTTAATTTCATTGTTAAATTGATTTATCAAAAAAATTAACTTTTTTGCTGGTAAAGTAATGGATGATAAATTTTTAATCATAAAAATTCGATTCCGTTGATAAATAATTATATATGTGTAAAAATATAATACTCTCTTCTTCGATAATTCATCTTCAGACTTTGACCTTTTACGGATATTAAAAATAACACTTTTTGACTTATTATTAGGAATTTTGTATTTTGGTATAATAATAAAATTGTAAAATATGTGATGTGTGTGTAAGTCGTTGGTGATAAATTAAATATAATTTTGTATAATAATATTATTGAGTTTGATGTTTGTTCCTTTTTTGGGGTTTAAAAAAGAGTTGTGGACAAATGAAAATAAAAAGAAAGAAGATGATTCGTGGACTGGGTTGAGTATTATTTAAATAGGGTTTAAAATTAATATTTGTCCCACAAATTAGAGAGATTTCGAATTACGTCATAAAATAGTTAAATTTCTTTTAATAGGATCTATAACTTTTAAAATTTCATCAAAGGATCATTTTTATTTAAAATTGTTCAATTTTTGTTATTTTCAAATGAGAGTTTGAAATTTGAGTGTAATAGGATTATAAGCCCTGTCGGGAGGAGAATTCAGAATATTTTAAGATTCTGAGTAGTCAAAGGTCGGATAAATACGACGAGGTTATCCGAAAGGAGAAGACCAGAAGCAAAAGGTGTGAAGAACACATGAAATTTTACTCTAACTCCATGAGTTGGACAAGGTGGGAATATCAAGCATTTGCGAAATGCGGAGCTAAGATATTCCAAGGAGGTTCTTAGAAATTAAGTTGAACTTTACGTACTTTTAAGTCTGATTTAATACCACTTTGATGCATTTTGATGTCATATTTGCACCGAAACGTAATGCTCTTGTTGTTACCTATAAGAAGTGCTCGAGAGGTATTTTGTCATGGTTTCATAGGAAAAGAGGGATAAAATGATCTGAAGTGGAGCTGAAAAGGGACCTAAGAAGGAGACGCTTGGTTTTTACCAAGCGTGAACGCCCATCGTCGCACAAGAGTTGTAGCTGCCCGGCCATTACCGAGCGTCTCTCGCTGCCGGGTGGGTCTTCTGGAAGTCGGGGGAAGAACTTGCATGGCGCCCAACCATTACCGGGCGGAAGAGCACGCCATCGGGTGTGAAAAAGCTAATCGCCGAAAGCCGCTTGTTGGCTGACGAGCGGCAGTACAATCCGCCGCCTGCTACCGTGCATAAAGCGAGCTCTTCTACGTGTGCACGTGCCCGCCGCCGTGTATATTGCTCGCCCCCTGGTGAGTTTCCGAGCATCCAGCTCTATACCGTGCGACCCATGTTTTATCACAAAAGAGAGTTCGTCCATGTCCACAAGTCCATTCTCAATATATAATATTGTTGGGATTATATGTGAAGAATACATTGTAGAATGCTTTCTGACATACATTAATTCAGGAGCCGATACTTTCATAGCTAAAAAGAATGTTTTTCCCAAAGACTCCGGGGAATATTAGGATATTTTACATATATTGTGTAAATATTACGTGTCTTCTTGATATGTCCCACATCAAATAGCAATAGCTTAGAAACTTTGTTGTACTTGTATTTGTATGCTTTTTCGCAGTGAATGAAATATAGCACAGTTGAAAATAGGGTATATTGAGCTGTAAATTATATTAGCTAGTTGTCATGTTAATTTTTAGTAATTTCTTTTATTATTTACCTCTAAATCAGAGATTCTAGTTCTGATATTGGGCTGTGATTTTTCTGTAATTATTTTGTAAAATCACTATAAAATCAACCTTAATAGAAGAGAAAATTATTCCCTCAATTTATCTCTTTCAAGTTGGTACCAGAGCCAACCCTTTTCTGCCAATTTTTTTTCTCTGCACCTTTACCCTAAGCCAGAACCATGTCAGAAAATTTCAACAAATCCACCACAATTCCGCAGTCCTCAGTGACCAAAGATCCACAGTCCTCAGTGACCATAGATCTACCAAAAACAACCCCTAATTCACACCCTGTCCAAATCACCATCATCAAACTGAATGGCGATAACTTCTTGTGCTGGTCCCAATCAGTGAAAATGTATATTCAGGGCTGAGGAAAGATGGGATATCTAACAGGTGAAAAGTAAAATCCATCGAAAGAAGATCCAATGTTTGCTACATGGGACGCTGAAAATTCCATGGTAATGATGTGACTGGTAAACTCCATGGAAAAGGAGATTGGTGCAAATATGTGTTTTTCTACGGTTCGTGAATTGTGGGAAAATATAAAAATCAGATGTATTCTGATTTAGGGAATCAATTCCAAATTTTTGAATTGACTCTCAAACTTGGTGAATTGCGACAAGGAGACGAAATAGTGACCAAGTATTTCAACTCTTTGAAGAGACTCTGGCAGAACCTTGATCTCTTTGATGCTCATGAGTGGAAGAATATTGAAGATGTACAAAACCACAATAAAACAGTGGAAAATGGCCGTATTTTCAAGTTTTTGGCTGGCCTCTGTAGGAGTAAAAGGTTGGAGGAATATGTGTAGGTATTTGTGGACGGGTGTAGGAATTGGTTAGTTGAGTGATTCAAATGTGATAGAACGAATTTGAGGGAGAGAATAAAGTTTGGGATAAACTTTCAACTTTATTGGTTGTATTTCTTCTACATCAAAATAGTACATGATCCACCTTTTTATACTACCAAAAGGTAGATCCTCCATTATTCTAGATAATTCTACACTAACTACTAATTAATCTAGATATTTCACTAATTTGATCACATGTTTTTCTATGTTGTTCTTTCACTACATTGTTCTAGATCATTCTTTCTCATTCTTCTAATATTCATACATGCTAGAAATTTCTAGTCTACAACTATCTCTACCTTTCTAGAACATTCACATCTTCTCAATCATTCTTGTATTCTCTTGTCATCTTATATGCAAAATTAAGTTTACTATCTAACACCCTCTCTTAAACATGATTTTGCATTCCAAGCAAACTTCGGAGTCTTGCAAACTCTTCATACTTGATCGGGTTCGTGAAAATGTCGGCTACTTGGTCTTGTGATTTTATGTACTCCACTTGAACTTCTCTTTTCGCAAAACATTCTCTGATATAGTGGAAGCGAGTGTATATATGCTTGCTTCGATTATGGAACATTGGATTCTTTGCTAATGCAATCGTCGACTTATTGTCCACACAAATCCTCGTAGGATTCTCTTGTGTCCATCCGAGCTCTCGTAAAAGACTTCTAAGCCATATGGCATGGCAAACACTGGATCTGGCGGCTATGTACTCGGCTTCACATACAGATAGTGTGACTATCGGTTGCTTCTTCGATATCCAAGTAAAAGATGTGTCTCCCATAAAGAACACAAATCCACTTGTACTTTTTCGATCATCATTATCTCCAGCCCAATCACTATCACTATAGCCCACAAGCTCATAGTTATTAGTATTTGAATAAAATAGGCCATAGTCTAGCGTACCTTTGAGATATTAAAGAATTCTCTTTGCCGCCTTCAAGTGCGTTGTGGTTGGATTCTCCATAAATCTACTCACTAGCCTTGTTGCGTAGAGTATATCTGGCCTCGTGCAAGTTAAGTACCTTAGGCTTCCAACCAAAAATTTAAAGAGCGTCGGATCCACTTTTTCTCCGTCTTCATGCTTGGATAGTTTACTTCCGCACTCCACTGGGTGTTTATTACCTTGCAATCTTCCATTTTGAACTTCTTGAGAATCTCCTTCGTATAACCTTCTTGTGTGATGAAGATTCCTTCTTCAAGCTGCTTGACTTCAACTCCAAGATAATATGCCATGAGCCCAATATCTGTCATCTCAAACTCTTTAGTCATGGCCTCCTTGAATTCCTCGAACATCTTTGTGTTGCTTCCTGTGAATAAGATCATCCACATACAAACACACAATTAAGATATCACCACCTTTGATTTTGACGTAGAGGGCATGTTCATGTGGGCACTTGGTGAAACCATTTTCTTCCAAGTACTTATCGATCCTGCTATTCCACGCCCTTGGTGCTTGTTTTAATTCATATAGGGCCTTCTTCAACTTCAACACCTTTTCTTCTTGCCCTTTCACCTCGAAGCCTGGTGGTTGCTTGATGTAGACTTCTTCCTCTTTCTTCTTGCCCTTTCACCTCGTAGCCTGACTTCACGTCCATCTAATAGATTTTCCATTTATTTTGGGCTGCAAGAGAAATGATCAATCTGATTGTTTCTAGGCTGGCGACTGGAGCGAATACCTCATCATACTCAATTCCAGCTCTTTGACTATATCATTTGGTTACAAGCTTTGCTTTGTATCTCTCTACTTCACCCTTGGAGTTCTTCTTCACTTTATACACCCATTTAACTCCAATGGCCTTGTGATCCTTTGGCAACGTTGCAAGCTCCCATGTATCATTCTTCACAATGGCCTTAATTTCCTCGTCCATTGCATCTCTCCATCTCTTGCTTTGTGTAGCCTTCTCAAAAGTTACTGGCTCACAATCAGCAAATAAGCAAAGTAATGTGAGATCTTCTAATTTTTCAGTGTCTTCATAGATATCATGTAGGCTCCTCACACACGATGTGCTTCTTTCATTCAGGAAAGATGGTGGCGAGTCTTCAACTTCTCTTTCCGGTAAAGCGGGTGGAGTCACTGTCTCTTCACCTTCAGCTGCTTGCTGGATTTCTTCTTCTTCAAATTGTGGAGTTACAAAGTTGTGATCATTGATGTTGGAATCGAAATCCCAAGCACCTTCTTCATCGAACTCTACATCTCGACTTATCACACTTTTCTTTGTGAGGGGATTATATAACTTGTAACCTTTAGAGTTAGAGTTATACCCGATGAATATGTATGGCTCACTCTTGTCGTCGAGCTTACTTCTTGTCTTGTCTACCACGTGAGCATATGCTTTGCTCCCGAATACTCTTAGATGAGCGATTCCAGGCTTTCTCCCAATCCATGCTTCTTGTGGAGTCTTTCCCCACACACTCCGAGTTGGAGATCGATTGGACAGGTACACTGCGCACGCCACTGCTTCTGCCCAAAATTCTTTTGGAAGATTCTTCGTCTTCAACATTCTGCGTGCCATCTCCACTATGGTTCTATTCTTTCTCTCCGCCATACAATTTTGTTGAGGAGATCTTGGAACAGTAAGACGCCTCTGGATCCCATTTGCTTCACAATACGCCATGAATTCCTTGGATATGAATTCACTACCTCGATCGGTACTCATGGATTTGATTTCTAACCCGCTCTACTTTTCAATGACAACTTTAAATTTCTTGAAGGCTTTAAATACTTTTGATTTCTGCTTCAAGAAATACACCCACGTTTTTCTAGAAAAATCATCAATGAAGAGCAAGAAATAATTGTTGTTACCAAGAGAGCTTGGTTTGATTGGCCCACACACATCGGCATGGATCAACTCCAACAGCTTCTTTGCTCGTGAGGTTGAATCCTTTGGGAATGGCTTTCTAGCTTGCTTCCCAAGTATACATCCTTCGCATAGTTGGTCGGGATGCTTGATAGATGGTAATCCTATTACCATTTTCTTCCTTGATAACAACTCCAATCCTCCGAAATTTAAGTGCCCAAACCGTAGGTGCCATAATCAAGATTTATCCTTAAAGCAAGCTTTAAGGTATTTTGCCACATTATTCCGAATATTTAGTAGAAACATTCTATTCTTCGACATTGGCGCCCTCACTATCAAATTATTTTCCTTATCTCTTATTGAAAGGTTATAATTCTTCAAGTGAATGTTGTAATCTTTCTCTAAGAGTTGTCCTAACCTCAAAATATTTTTTTTCATGTTGGGAACATAATAAACATTAGAGATAAAATCACGACCTCCATTTTTTAAGAGAATCAAAATTTTCCCTCTTTCTTTTACCGAAATTCAAGATTCATCACCAAATGAGACATTGCCACTTACTGATTCATCCAGCTCCACGAACATGCTCCTTTTGCTACACATATGGTTGCTTGCTCCCGTATCGAGGTACCAAGTATCATCTTATCTTTCATTTTCTCCTTTGTACGCCAAGACCACACTTGCATTTTCTTCCTTCTTCCTCTCAACGAAGTTGGCCTTCTCTTGAACCTTTTGTTTTGCTTTCCAACACTCGGAAGCATAATTCCAAAATCTATCACAATTATAGCATTTTATATAAGATTTATCGTACCTCGATTTTTAGTTTCTCTTTCCTCGACCAAATGCTTTTCTCTCTCCATGATTCCCATAACCTCCTCGTCCACGTCCACGGCCTCGACTTTGTCCTTGGCCACGACTTTGACCACTACTTGGGCCTTCGTCTTTCTCCTTTGCACTCACTTGCAATTTTAACAATTGTTCCACCATATCTTGCTTTCGTTTTTGTTTCTCTTCATAACCTTGTAACGACCCCATTAAGAGATAAATTCTCATCTCCTTCACATTTTTAGTCTCCTCAATAGTCACCACAATTTGCTCAAATTTGGGAGTCAACGAACGTAGTATTTTCTCCATTTTTCTAACATCCTCCAATTTTTCTCCTTTTCTTTTCATTTGATTTGAGACCGCTAAAACTCTTGTAAAATAATCCGAAATAGATTCGGACTCCTTCATATGTAGAGACTCAAATTCTCCTCTTAAATTTTGAAGGCGTACCTTTTTAACTTGATCGGCTCCTTTGTATGATACTTGGAGCTTATCCCATGCTTCCTTGGCAGTAGTTGCACTCGAGATTTTTTCGAAGTCATCATCTCCCAATGCTTGGTAGATGAGGAAGAGACTTCTTGTCCCACTTTCTTTAATCTCTCAACTTATCCTTTAGTTGTTGACATAGTGTCGCCTCGTCTTCCGGTTGCTCGTACCCTTTCTCTACAATTTACCAAACATCATGAGTGCCTAGGAGTGCCTTCATCTTGATACTCCAATTATCAAAGTTGCTCTTTTTGAGCAATGGGACTTGAAATGATTGAAGGTTGCTTGCCATCTCTCACAGGAGGATTTTATGGCTCGGATACCACTTTGTAGGAGTAAAATGTTGGATGAACATGTGTAGGTATTTGTGGATGGGTATAGGAATTGGTTAGTTGAGTGATTCAAATGTGATAGAACGAATTTGAGGGAGAGAATAAGGTTTGGGATAAACTTTCAACTTTATTAGTTGTATTTCTTCTATATCAAAATAGTACATGATCCACCTATTTATACTACCAAAAGGTAGATCCTCCATTATTCTAGATAATTCTACACTAACTCCTAATTAATCTAGATATTTCACTTATTTGATCACATGTTTTTCTAGGTTGTTCTTTCACTACATTATTCTAGATCATTCTTTCTCATTCTTCTAATATTCATACATGCTAGAAATTTCTAGTCTACAACTATCTCCACCATTCTAGAACATTCACATCTTCTCAATCATTCTAGTATTCTCTTGTAATCTCACATGCAAAATTAAGTTTACTATCCAATAGCCTCAATGTCGAGTTCGACAAGGTAATAGGGAGAATAATTGGTAGGACGCCACTGCCACCTCTCGGCGAAGTCTTCTCTGAAGTTAGGAGGGAGGAGAGTCGAAGGAATGTTATGCTCGGCAAGGTTATGCTCGGCAAGAAATGGCCTACTTCTGTTGTTGAAGGTTCTGCCCTCACTTTTACAGCCCCAAACATACGCAAAGGTGCTATCAATTTGCGTAAACTGGAGAAGAAACCAAGTGTATGGTGCGACTATGGCAACAGGCCGCGTCACACCTGAGAAATATGCTGGAAGATCCATAGCAAACCTGCCAACTTCAAGGGCAGAAATGGAGACAAAACTGGTCAGTTTTTTCACTCCGCAAATGAGGCAAAACTACTGTCAGCTCTATTACCAAAGAGCAGTTAGATAAGCTTCTAGCACTGTTAAATTCCAATCCATCGTCCAGTACTCATAGTGTCTCCGTGGCATACAGGGTTACAAAATAAATCTCTTTTCTTGTGTTTTTGGAATTTTTGCTCCATGGATAATTGATTCTGGTGCATCTGATCATATGACCAACTCATTGAACTTGTTTAAAATATACTCACCTTGTCTTGAAAATAGAAAAGTTAAGATTGCAGATGGGAGTTTTTCACCTGTTGTTGGAAAAGGTTTGGTCCAAATTTCTGAGAAAATAGACCTTAAGTCCGTTCTCTATGTACCTAAACTTACTTGTAATCTTTTATCAGTCAGCAAATTACCCAAAGACTCTAACTGTTGTGTGATTTTTTGTGACTCTTATTGTATTTTCCAGGATCGGAGCTCGGGGAGGACGATTGGTAATATTAGAATGGTTAATGGTCTTTATTATTTTGAGAATATCTTACCTAGTAATAAAATTGTTCAAGGGCTTAGTATTATTAGTTCCATTTCTGTTCATGATCAAATAATGATCTGACATTGTCGTTTAGGCCACCCTAGTTTTTCATATATGAAATATTTGCTTCCAGATTTATTTAAAACAATGAGTCCATTAGATTTTCAATGTGAATGTTGTGTTCTTGCAAAAAGTCAACGTCGAACATATGTTCCTAGATCATACCTTCAAAACCTTTCTACTTATTTCATAGTGATGTGTAGGACCCTTCAAGGTAACTACATCATCAGGAAAAAAATAATTTGTAACTTTTACAGATGATCATACTCGACTCTGTTGGGTATTTTTGATGGAAGAAAAAAATGAGGTCGAAAATTTTTTAAAGAATTTTACAATTTGATTGAAAATCAATTTTAAACAAAAATAAGCATTTTGCGAACCGATAACGGAACAGAGTATTTCAATCAATATGTAGACATTTTTTTAGAACAAAAGGGTGTGTTACATCAATCGACCTGCTCTGATACTCCAGAACAAAATATCCTTGAACCTTTGGTTTATTCTAGGAGAAATGTCCTCAAAAAGGGTGAAGATGAATTAATCATTCTAGCCCAAGCTTCATCGGAATCCTCGGACAATGGAACTGTGGAAACTCAAGGTACTTCTTTTCATAACTCACCCAAAATACTCCTTCACTTGTTTTTCACAAGCCTTCCAATGTCAATCTCGATAATCCAACCTCGATTGTCCCACAAGAAAATGACCTTGACATTTTCATTACCCTTAGGAAAGGTTCTCGAACCTGCACCAAATATCCCATTGCCAGATACTTAACCTATGATCATTTGTCCAAAACACATAAGGCATTTACTACTAATATCTCGAAACTTATTATGCCTAGAAACATTCAGGAAGCACTGGTAGATCAAGATTGGAGAGTAGCAGTGTTTGAAGAAATGAATGCCTTAAAAACGAATAAGACTTGGGAAATTGTTGAAGCACCTAAGGATCAGAAGATAGTAGGGTACAAGTGGGTTTTCACAATAAAAAGCAGGCAGATGGTAATGTAGAGAGATATAAGGTGAGGCTCGTAGCGAAAGGCTTTACACAGACATATGGAATTGATTATCAAGAAACATTTGCTTCTGTCACTTGCAGTCAATCTCAATTGGCCTTTGCATCTGCTTGATGTTAAGAATGCCTTCCTAAATAGAGATATATATGAAGTGGTATTTATGAGTCCTCCTCTGGGTTTTGAAATAAAGTTTGGAGCCGGAAAGATGTGTAGACTGAAAAAGTCCTTGTATGGCCTTAAGCAGTCCCTAAGAGCTTGGTTTGAACATTTTTTACAAAGCTGTGAAGCGACTTGGTTATGCTCAAAGTCAAGCTGATCACACCATGTTTTATAAACACTCGAAGAAAGTAAAAATAGCCGTGTTGATTGTCTATGTTGATGATATCATCTTAACAGGAAGTGACTATGAGGAGCTTAGGGAGCTTAAAGGGAAGCTTGTAAAAGAGTTCGAAATCAAGGACTTAGGAGTGTTGAAATACTTTCTTGGAATGGAGTTTGCAAGATCCAAGGAAGGTATATTTGTTAATCAACACAAATATATCCTTGATCTGTTGAGTGATACTGGTATTCTAGGATGTAAGCCGGCTGAGACGCCTATCGAGCCTAATGTCAAATTGCAACCAGTAAGAACAAAATTTGTGAAGGAGAAGGAGCGCTATCAGAGACTTGTCAGGAGGATGATTTATTTATCTCTCACTTGACCGGATATAGCCTTTCCGGTGAGTGCAGTTAGCCAATTCATGCACTCACCTGGGTCTGAACACTTTGAAGCAGTATACCGGATCCTAAGGTATTTGAAGGGAACACCGGGTAAAGGTCTTATATTTAAAAGGCGAGGACACTTGCAAGTTGAAGCCTACACTGATGCAGATTGGGCAGGAAGTGTTACTGATAGAAGGTCCACGTTGGGATGTTGCTCATTTGTGGGTGGCAATTTAGTCACTTGGCGCTGCAAGAAACAGAATGTTGTAGCTCGAAGCAGTGCAGAGGCTGAGTTCAGAGCCTTAGCCCAGGGAATCTGTTAGGTTTTGTGGATCAAGAGATTTATGAAAATCATCTTCTCCTTAATGTCTCAACCTTCTTGAAAAATAATAAACTTTAAACTAAGAAAAGAAAATTAAATAAAAGAAAATTAAAATTGGATTCCTCCCCCAAAGAGAAAAGGAATCTCTACTAATGAAGTTCTCTTTTTAAAGAGCTATCTCAAATGTGATGTAGAATGTAGAATGTAAATTATGAAATTTGAATGTTGTATGGTGGCTTTCATAAAAAGGGTATTTATAGTAGTAGAGTGAGATGAATTTGTGGTAAGTAGACAATGTGGGATAATTTTCTTCATGGTTCAAGAATGGGAAAAAAAAGAGAATTATGGGCTTTTCAAAGATTGAATTCAAGTGAGCCTTTTCATTAATCATCTTCTATAGGTTTCATGACTTGATAGCACAACGATTTGAAAAGGGTCAACAAATTAGATAGGCCCATTTTTGCTCATTTCAAGTTCAAATCCAATGTAGTTTTCTCCCATGTCTTCCTCTTTATTTATAGAATCCATTTTTATTCAAATCACCCTATTTTATGCAAAAATCAACAAAAATACATTTTTCAAATAATCAAGCAATTAATAGATTTAACAAGTAAAATCATACTTAATTATTCAAATAAAGCCATAAAATTGATCAAATTTTGGTGTAAATTTAACACCAATCACCTCTCAACATATAAATACTTCTACTTTCGAATTACTCTAGGTCGCTATTTGCTCGGGTGTACATATATTTGGATTTTATGGATTGAAACAGGCAATCCATTGTATGTCTACCCTTTAAATTATTGATTGATTGAAAAAGATAATATCTTAAAATTAATATCCGAAATTGTGTTTGACTGATACTGAGTTAATATATTATATAATAATCCTTTAAAATTAATAAAAATAAGGGAGTTTAAAGCTCTTTTGCTGAAATTTTTTTCCTAAGCCATTAATTAAAAAAAAAAAAAAGGAAGGCGCGCCCTATGTAATACTCCTATGTTCCAATTTCAACTTTACGTTTATTGTTTGAATGGATAAAAGTTATTTTTTTGCGTACATTTGGGGATGGTTTGATATTTTTCTGTATTAACCAAATGATAAAGTATGTCATGTGTGTTAAAAATGTGATGTAGTAATTTTGAAATTAAAGTGTGTTATATGGATATTAGTTATGTGTCTTTTACTTTTATGGAAGTGTGAAATTTAAATTGAGACAGACTAAAACGAAAAGTGTAAAAGTGAAAGTTGGAACGGAGGGAGAACAACTTAATTAATCAGGGAGAAGTGAGTTACAATATCACGTAAAGCTAATGTGATATCGTGGAAATTCGGATAAAATTGAACTTATTTTAAAAGTTATAACACTAGATTGAATTTTAACTTTTTGGGACCTTTTAAATAAAGTAAAAAAAGTTGTTGGATAGTTTTTGGTTTTTAACTCTTGGCTCACTCTAAACTGCTCTAAAAGCTTTAAAGTCATTTTGATTAAATTGATTAGCATATAGTATAATTCAAATTCATGAATGGCATCAAATTTCATGGTATGATTAAAGTGAAATTTGAATGAGGAATATTGAGTGAAGAAGTATAAATTCACACACTTAACACATAAGTTTATTATTATTACAACATTAGAACTGAGATGATTATTACAATAATCTACACACTTTAAACAAACTCAACAAAATCAACATACAAAGCTACTTTATAAAAAAAGTAGCATCATGGTTGATCCACTGAATTCACATGAAGAGATAGTTCTTGCAATAATGTCGAAGTCCTTCTGTCTTGTGGCATCCTCCCATGGAATTATAATGTTTTTAATTATCCTTTTAGTTGGATGCCCTTATTATTGTCTTCCATAGTCGTGATTTTCACACATTTTTACGTAATCTGCATATTCGGAACAGAAAAAGTATGTAAGAATAAAGTGTAACATCCTAAAATAACAAGCATGCAATTACTACAAAATGCCTCCATACATAGACAAGTCTAAAGACATATAAATGCATGTTTCGAGTGTCAAAACTTGTTACTTACATAGGTGGAGGTAAACCGAAATAGAAAAACCCGAAAGTAAACATATTTATATGTAGAAACTAAGGTGTAGCAAAAGAGATTGTATTAATGAGTGAGGGAAGTGTGAGATAAAAATGGATGGGAAAGAATGCTTATATAGGAGATGAGTTGAAAAGGAGAGAGATAGCTACAGAAAATTTATACTTATTTATTTATTATTTTCGTTGGAGTTAATTAGAATGACTTTTTGTTCAAAAATAAATAAAATATAATCAATTTCAATCCCAAAATAATGATTTTTATCAATTTAGTCCCATATCTCTCCATATTGCTTGATTTTAGTTCAATTTTCACGTAAAAATAATTTTTTTGCCGGAATTCATCACATGAATGACACAAGGCACATTGATTCCATAAAAAAGTAAGTGTTCAATTTTGGCCCTAATTAATTTTTTAAACAAAAAATGATTTTGATCCTAAAATAGTTATTTTTTTAATTCACATTTGAAGGACAACTTAAGAGATCTGCCGCCTCTACGTCGTCACGTCGCACTGGCAACGAACTCCAGCACTTCCATCGTCGAGGTCCGGGCGCCGACGTAGATCCAACACCACAGATCTGCCGTTCATCCCCACCACCACCAAAATAGATGCCTTATTTTCCGATTGATTTAGAAGGTAGGAAGAAGCCATGGATAAGAGTTGGGATCTGCCTTTTTGATTGAAAAGGTGGGGAAAAGAGATTGAGATAGTGGGGAGAAGCCATGTATTAGATTGAGAAGGTGAAAGGGGTACTGGTATGGCAGTCGGGAGGAGATTTCTATAGATCGATGAGATTGAATATAATTATTTTAAAAAAAAAAATTGTTAACGTTTTTTTTTTCAGTTTTATTTGTTTTTTTTTTTTAATTAAGTTAATTTTTTCCATCCAAAAATTAAGGTTGGGACTAAAATTGTAACTTTTGGGACAAAAAAAAAAGTTAGGGACCAAAAGTGAAATAAGATATTTCGTATGCGACCAAAAGTGCATTTTTCCCTGTCACCTTGTAAGTGAATTCGTGGGTGATGTTCTGCAGAAAACCTAAGGAAACATTCTTAATGAGAGAGAAAGCTATCAAGCCTCGGTTAAAATTTTCCTCCATTGATGTAAAAATGGAAAACTTTCTGCAAGTTTTAATTCAGTGGATCAAGTTTTAATTGATGTAAAAATGGATAAATGGAGAAATTTAGGGTTTGTGGAATTTGATTTCTCACTATTTTGCATTTGATTTAATAATTGATTAACAAAATATATTAAACATTTAATTATTATTTTTTCTTTGTTTTATTAATTATTCATTTAATTTAATGTTATATGTTATGTGGAAATATAAAATAAAATTAAATTTTGTGGTAAGAGTTGACGTGTTAGTTTCATTAATTCATGTTAACTCTCATTTGCCACGTTGGATTAAGCTTCCGGAAAGCCCCAATTTTAGTAATCATGTGTGGCCCACGTGCGATTTATGAGCCAAAAAATCAATTTCTGACGATTTTGGGACCAAAATCGGCCAATGTCGGGAGTTACGGGACGAAATTAAAAATTTTATTATAATAAACAAATTTTTTATAGTTATGGGATCAAAAATGATTTTAAGTCTAATTTCTTTGATAAAAAGTGGTAACTGAAAAAAATATAAAATCGGTCTCACACAACTATTGTTCAAAACAAAAAAATTATATACCTTATAATGAGATAAATTAAAATGACAAAACATTTACACAGAGTATTTTTAACACTTTTGCGACGTCAACCATAGTTAAGTAAACAAATGTATAATATAAAAATACAGATTAGCATATATATTTTAACACTTTTGCAACGACACTAGATAAGGAGGAAAAAATAAATCGAGTCCCATATGAATTTATTTTATTGAAAATAGTTTAAAAAAACTTAATCCTTCTTAAATATTTTTATAAATATAAATTCACATAAAAATAGTTGTTTTTCCTTATAAATGAAGGGTTTGAACATAGCAATAATCTTCAAATCATGAGACCAAATTGATGCATTTCAAAAGTTATGAGACAAAATTATTATAAAATATTACTTTTGGAATGAAATTTGATCAAAATTGAAAGATTATGAACAAAAATCTTTACTAATTTTAAATACGTTAAAAAGGTATAGGACTATTTTATGTTTTAAGCCATACAAATTTATAAAGTAAAAATTAGCATATAATTAAGTTACGGAACCAATTGTTTTATTTAATGGTCTAGCTTACGTGGACTAAGTTGAGTTACTATAATTTACGGGACTAAGTAAATCATTGTTAATGAGATTCCACGCTGCCCATATAGAAAAAAATCAAAAGTTATCAACTCTACCATATGACTATAAATCCTGTTACTTAATTACTCCTTGTAATTACAATCGAAATGTTTGATTATATAGTGTTGAATTGTTTCAAGAAACTGTCCTAGAATTGAACAGAGAAGTTTCACTTATTACATGACAAATCAAGAAAGACTGAAACAGTGTAATACCTAGATTTACTATTATTATTATGATTTTACATCCAATTCATACTTGCATCAGATGAGTTCATTACGTCCGTCATAAGCATTTTTTATTTAAATTCTTGCTTTAGTTATTAATTGGTTACAAATCACATATAAACTTTAATTCTTATTCTTGCACTAATTAGTTGAGTATTTAGAATGGCTAACACTTGGATGTCACTGGGGCACTCGTCCAATAATGTGTTTTGTTAGTGAATAATTAGGTACACTAATGATGTCATATCCCGGATTGCTTAATATATATATACACACTAAAAAAATGTTTTTTATATCAATGAAATATTACATTAGTAAAATCCTTAATTTCATTGTTAAATTGATTTATCAAAAAAATTGTAAAAAAATGGATGATAAATTTTTAATCATAAAAATTCGATTCCGTTGATACATAATTATATATGTGTAAAAATATATTACTCTCTTCTTCGATAATTCATCTTCAGACTTTGACCTTTTACGGATATTAAAAATAATACTTTTTGACTTATTATTAGGAATTTTGTATTTTGGTATAATAATAAAATTGTAAAATATGTGATGTGTGTGTAAGTCGTTGGTGATAAATTAAATATAATTTTGTATAATAATATTATTGAGTTTGATGTTTGTTCCTTTTTTGGGGTTTAAAAAAGAGTTGTGGACAAATGAAAATAAAAAGAAAGAAGATGATTCGTGGACTGGGTTGAGTATTATTTAAATAGGGTTTAAAATTAATATTTGTCCCACAAATTAGAGAGATTTCGAATTACGTCATAAAATAGTTAAATTTCTTTTAATAGGATCTATAACTTTTAAAATTTCATCAAAGGATCATTTTTATTTAAAATTGTTCAATTTTTGTTATTTTCAAATGAGAGTTTGAAATTTGAGTGTAATAGGATTATAAGCCCTGTCGGGAGGAGAATTCAGAATATTTTAAGATTCTGAGTAGTCAAAGGTCGGATAAATACGACGAGGTTATCCGAAAGGAGAAGACCAGAAGCAAAAGGTGTGAAGAACACATGAAATTTTACTCTAACTCCATGAGTTGGACAAGGTGGGAATATCAAGCATTTGCGAAATGCGGAGCTAAGATATTCCAAGGAGGTTCTTAGAAATTAAGTTTAACTTTACGTACTTTTAAGTCTGATTTAATACCACTTTGATGCATTTTGATGTCATATTTGCACCGAAAGGTAATGCTCTTGTTGTTACCTATAAGAAGTGCTCGAGAGGTATTTTGTCATGGTTTCATAGGAAAAGAGGGATAAAATGATCTGAAGTGGAGCTGAAAAGGGACCTAAGAAGGAGACGCTTGGTTTTTACAAAGCGTGAACGCCCATCGTCGCACAAGAGTTGTAGCTGCCCGGCCATTACCGAGCGTCTCTCGCTGCCGGGTGGGTCTTCTGGAAGTCGGGGGAAGAACTTGCATGGCGCCCAGCCATTACCGGGCGGAAGAGCACGCCATCGGGTGTGAAAAAGCTAATCGCCGAAAGCCGCTTGTTGGCTGACGAGCGGCAGTACAATCCGCCGCCTGCTACCGTGCATAAAGCGAGCTCTTCTACGTGTGCACGTGCCCGCCGCCGTGTATATTGCTCGCCCCCTGGTGAGTTTCCGAGCATCCAGCTCTATACCGTGCGACCCATGTTTTATCACAAAAGACGGAGTTCGTCCATGTCCACAAGTCCATTCTCAATATATAATATTGTTGGGATTATATGTGAAGAATACATTGTAGAATGCTTTCTGACATACATTAATTCAGGAGCCGATACTTTCATATCTAAAAAGAATGTTTTTCCCAAAGACTCCGGGGAATATTAGGATATTTTACATATATTGTGTAAATATTACGTGTCTTCTTGATATGTCCCACATCAAATAGCAATAGCTTAGAAACTTTGTTGTACTTGTATTTGTATGCTTTTTCGCAGTGAATGAAATATAGCACAGTTGAAAATAGGGTATATTGAGCTGTAAATTATATTAGCTAGTTGTCATGTTAATTTTTAGTAATTTCTTTTATTATTTCCCTCTAAATCAGAGATTCTAGTTCTGATATTGGGCTGTGATTATGCTGTAATTATTCTGTAAAATCACTATAAAATCAATCTTAATAGAAGAGAAAGTTATTCCCTCAATTTATCTCTTTCAAGTTGGTACCAGAGCCAACCCTTTTCTGCCAATTTTTTTTCTCTGCACCTTTACCCTAAGCCAGAACCATGTCAGAAAATTTCAACAAATCCACCACAATTCCGCAGTCCTCAGTGACCAAAGATCCACAGTCCTCAGTGACCAGAGATCTACCAAAAACAACCCCTAATTCACACCCTGTCCAAATCACCATCATCAAACTGAATGGCGATAACTTCTTGTGCTGGTCCCAATCAGTGAAAATGTATATTCAGGGCCGAGGAAAGATGGGATATCTAACAGGTGAAAAGTAAAATCCATCGAAAGAAGATCCAATGTTTGCTACATGGGACGCTGAAAATTCCATGGTAATGATGTGGCTGGTAAACTCCATGGAAAAGGAGATTGGTGCAAATTATATGTGTTTTTCTACGGTTCGTGAATTGTGGGAAAATATAAAAATCAGATGTATTCTGATTTAGGGAATCATTCCCAAATTTTTGAATTGACTCTCAAACTTGGTGAATTGCGACAAGGAGACGAAATAGTGACCAAGTATTTAAACTCTTTGAAGAGACTCTGGCAGAACCTTGATCTCTTTGATGCTCATGAGTGGAAGAATATTGAAGATGTACAAAACCACAATAAAACAGTGGAAAATGGCCGTATTTTCAAGTTTTTGGCTGGCCTCTGTAGGAGTAAAAGGTTGGAGGAATATGTGTAGGTATTTGTGGACGGGTGTAGGAATTAGTTAGTTGAGTGATTCAAATGTGATAGAACGAATTTGAGGGAGAGAATAAAGTTTGGGATAAACTTTCAACTTTATTGGTTGTATTTCTTCTACATCAAAATAGTACATGATCCACCTTTTTATACTACCAAAAGGTAGATCCTCCATTATTCTAGATAATTCTACACTAACTACTAATTAATCTAGATATTTCACTAATTTGATCACATGTTTTTCTATGTTGTTCTTTCACTACATTGTTCTAGATCATTCTTTCTCATTCTTCTAATATTCATACATGCTAGAAATTTCTAGTCTACAACTATCTCTACCATTCTAGAACATTCACATCTTCTCAATCATTCTAGTATTCTCTTGTCATCTCATATGCAAAATTAAGTTTACTATCTAACACCCTCTCTTAAACTTGATTTTGCATTCCAAGCAAACTTCGGAGTCTTGCAAACTCTTCATACTTGATCGGGTTCGTGAAAATGTCAGCTACTTGGTCATGTGATTTTATGTACTCCACTTGAACTTCTCTCTTCGCAAAACATTCTCTGATATAGTGGAAGCGAGTGTCTATATGCTTGCTTCGATTATGGAACATTGGATTCTTTGCTAATGCAATCGTCGACTTATTGTCCACACAAATCCTCGTAGGATTCTCTTGTTTCCATCCGAGCTCTCGTAAAAGACTTCTAAGCCATTTGGCATGGCAAACACTGGATCTGGCGGCTATGTACTCGGCTTCACATGCAGATAGTGTGACTATCGGTTGCTTCTTCGATATCCAAGTAAAAGCTGTGTCTCCCATAAAGAACACAAATCCACTTGTACTTTTTCGATCATCATTATCTCCAGCCCAATCACTATCACTATAGCCCACAAGCTCATAGTTATTAGTATTTGAATAAAGTAGGCCATAGTCTAGCGTACCTTTGAGATATCAAAGAATTCTCTTTGCCGCCTTCAAGTGCGTTGTGGTTGGATTCTCCATAAATCTACTCACTAGCCTTGTTGCGTAGAGTATATCTGGCCTCGTGCAAGTTAAGTACCTTAGGCTTCCAACCAAAATTTTAAAGAGCGTCGGATCCACTTTTTCTCCATCTTCATGCTTGGATAGTTTACTTCCGCACTCCACTGGGTGTTTATTACCTTGCAATCTTCCATTTTGAACTTCTTGAGGATCTCCTTCGTATAACCTTCTTGTGTGATGAAGATTCCTTCTTCAAGCTGCTTGACTTCAACTCCAAGATAATATGCCATGAGCCCAATATCTGTCATCTCAAACTCTTTAGTCATGGCCTCCTTGAATTCCTCGAACATCTTTGTGTTGCTTCCTGTGAATAAGATCATCCACATACAAACACACAATTAAGATATCACCACCTTTGATTTTGACGTAGAGGGCATGTTCATGTGGGCACTTGGTGAAACCATTTTCTTCCAAGTACTTATCGATCCTGCTATTCCACGCCCTTGGTGCTTGTTTTAATCCATATAGGGCCTTCTTCAACTTCAACACCTTTTCTTCTTGCCCTTTCACCTCGAAGCCTGGTGGTTGCTTGATGTAGACTTCTTCCTCTTTCTTCTTGCCCTTTCACCTCGTAGCCTGACTTTACGTCCATCTAATAGATTTTCCATTTATTTTGGGCTGCAAGAGAAATGATCAATCTGATTGTTTCTAGGCTGGCGACTGGAGCGAATACCTCATCATACTCAATTCCAGCTCTTTGACTATATCATTTGGTTACAAGCTTTGCTTTGTATCTCTCTACTTCACCCTTGGAGTTCTTCTTCACTTTATACACTCACTTAACTCCAATGGCCTTGTGATCCTTTGGCAACGTTGCAAGCTCCCATGTATCATTCTTCACAATGGCCTTAATTTTCTCGTCCATTGCATCTCTCCATCTCTTGCTTTGTGTAGCCTTCTCAAAAGTTACTGGCTCACAATCAGCAAATAAGCAAAGTAATGTGAGATCTTCTAATCTTTCAGTGTCTTCATAGATATCATGTAGGCTCCTCACACGCGATGTGCTTCTTTCATTCAGGAAAGATAGTGGCGAGTCTTCAACTTCTCTTTCCGGTAAAGCGGGTGGAGTCACTGTCTCTTCACCTTCAGCTGCTTGCTGGATTTCTTCTTCTTCAAATTGTGGAGTTACAAAGTTGTGATCATTGATGTTGGAATCGAAATCCCAAGCACCTTCTTCATCGAACTCTACATCTCGACTTATCACACTTTTCTTTGTGAGGGGATTATATAACTTGTAACCTTTAGAGTTAGAGTTATACCCGATGAATATGTATGGCTCACTCTTGTCGTCGAGCTTACTTCTTGTCTTGTCTACCACGTGAGCATATGCTTTGCTCCCGAATACTCTTAGATGAGCGATTCCAGGCTTTCTCCCAATCCATGCTTCTTTTGGAGTCTTTCCTCACACACTCCGAGTTGGAGATCGATTGGACAGGTACACTGCGCACTCCACTGCTTCTGCCCAAAATTCTTTTGGAAGATTCTTCGTCTTCGACATTCTGCGTGCCATCTCCACTATGGTTCTATTCTTTCTCTCCGCCACACCATTTTGTTGAGGAGATCTTGGAACAGTAAGACGCCACGGATCCCATTTGCTTCACAATACGCCATGAATTCCTTGGATATGAATTCACCACCTCGATCGGTACTCATGGATTTGATTTCTAACCCGCTCTACTTTTCAACGACAATTTAAATTTCTTGAAGGCTTTAAATACTTTTGATTTCTGCTTCAAGAAATACACCCATGTTTTTCTAGAAAAATCATCAATGAAGAGCAAGAAATAATTGTTGTTACCAAGAGAGCTTGGTTTGATTGGCCCACACACATCGGCATGGATCAACTCCAACAGCTTCTTTGCTCGTGAGGTTGAATCCTTTGGGAATGGCTTTCTAGCTTGCTTCCCAACTATACATCCTTCGCATAGTTGGTCGGGATGCTTGATAGATGGTAATCCTATTACCATTTTCTTCCTTGATAACAACTCCAATCCTCCGAAATTTAAGTGCCCAAACTGTAGGTGCCATAATCAAGATTTATCCTTAAAGCAAGCTTTAAGGTATTTTGCCACATTATTCCGAATATTTGGTAGAAACATTCTATTCTTCGACATTGGCGCCCTCACTATCAAATTATTTTCCTTATCTCTTATTGAAAGGTTATAATTCTTCAAGTGAATGTTGTAATCTTTCTCTAAGAGTTGTCCTAACCTCAAAATATTATTTTTCATGTTGGGAACATAATAAACATTCGAGATAAAATCACGACCTCCATTTTTTAAGAGAATCAAAATTTTCCCTCTTTCTTTTACCGAAATTCAAGATTCATCACCAAATGAGACATTGCCACTTACTGATTCATCCAGCTCCACGAACATGCTCCTTTTGCTACACGTATGGTTGCTTGCTCCCGTATCGAGGTACCAAGTATCATCTTATCTTTCATTTTCTCCTTTGTACGCCAAGACCACACTTGCATTTTCTTCCTTCTTCCTCTCAACGAAGTTGGCCTTCTCTTGAACCTTTTGTTTTGCTTTCCAACACTCGAAAGCATAATTCCAAAATCTATCACAATTATAGCATTTTATATAAGATTTATCGTACCTCGATTTTTAGTTTCTCTTTCCTCGACCAAATGCTTTTCTCTCTCCATGATTCCCATAACCTCCTTGTCCACGTCCAAGGCCTCGACTTTGTCCTTGGCCACGACTTTGACCACTACTTGGGCCTTCGTCTTTCTCCTTTGAACTCACTTGCAATTTTAACAATTGCTCCACCATATCTTGCTTTCGTTTTTGTTTCTCTTCATAACCTTGTAACGACCCCATTAAGAGATAAATTCTCATCTCCTTCACATTTTTAGTCTCCTCAATAGTCACCACAATATGCTCAAATTTGGGAGTCAACGAACGTAGTATTTTCTCCATTATTCTAACATCCTCCAATTTTTCTCCTTTTCTTTTCATTTGATTTGAAACCGCTAAAACTCTTGTAAAATAATCCGAAATAGATTCGGACTCCTTCATATGTAGAGACACAAATTCTCCTCTTAAATTTTGAAGGCGTACCTTTTTAACTTTATCGGCTCATTTGTATGATACTGGAGCTTTCCCATGCTTCCTTGGCAGTAGTTGCACTCGAGATTTTCTCGAAGTCATCATCTCCCAATGCTTGGTAGATGAGGAAGAGACTTCTTGTCCCTCTTTCTTGAATCTCTCAACTTATCCTTTAGTTGTTGACATAGTGTCGCCTCGTCTTCCGGTTGCTCGTACCCTTTCTCTACAATTTACCAAACATCATGAGTGCCTAGGAGTGCCTTCATCTTGATACTCCAATTATCAAAGTTGCTCTTTTTGAGCAATGGGACTTGAAAGGATTGAAGGTTGCTTGCCATCTCTCACAGGAGGATTTTATGGCTCGGATACCACTTTGTAGGAGTAAAATGTTGGATGAACATGTGTAGGTATTTGTGGATGGGTGTAGGAATTGGTTAGTTGAGTGATTCAAATGTGATAGAACGAATTTGAGGGAGAGAATAAGGTTTGGGATAAACTTTCAACTTTATTAGTTGTATTTCTTCTATATCAAAATAGTACATGATCCACATATTTATACTACCAAAAGGTAGATCCTCCATTATTCTAGATAATTCTACACTAACTCCTAATTAATCTAGATATTTCACTTATTTGATCACATGTTTTTCTAGGTTGTTCTTTCACTACATTATTCTAGATCATTCTTTCTCATTCTTCTAATATTCATACATGCTAGAAATTTCTAGTCTACAACTATCTCCACCATTTTAGAACATTCACATCTTCTCAATCATTCTAGTATTCTCTTGTCATCTCACATGCAAAATTAAGTTTACTATCCAATAGCCTCAATGTCGAGTTCGACAAGGTAATAGGGAGAATAATTGGTAGGACGCCACTGCCACCTCTCGGTGAAGTCTTCTCTGAAGTTAGGAGGGAGGAGAGTCGAAGGAATGTTATGCTCGGCAAGGTTATGCTCGGCAAGAAATGGCCTACTTCTGTTGTTGAAGGTTCTGCCCTCACTTTTACAGCCCCAAACATACGCAAATGTGCTATCAATTTGCGTAAACTGGAGAAGAAACCAAGTGTATGGTGCGACTATGGCAACAGGCCGCGTCACACCTGAGAAACATGCTGGAAGATCCATAGCAAACCTGCCAACTTCAAGGGCAGAAATGGAGACAAAACTGGTCAGTTTTTTCACTCCGCAAATGAGGCAGAAACTACTGTCAGCTCTATTACCAAAGAGCAGTTAGATAAGCTTCTAGCACTGTTAAATTCCAATCCATCGTCCAGTACTCATAGTGTCTCCGTGGCATACAGGGTTACAAAATAAATCTCTTTTCTTGTGTTTTTGGAATTTTTGCTCCATGGATAATTGATTCTGGTGCATCTGATCATATGACCAACTCATTGAACTTGTTTAAAATATACTCACCTTGTCTTGAAAATAGAAAAGTTAAGATTGCAGATGGGAGTTTTTCACCTGTTGTTGGAAAAGGTTTGGTCCAAATTTCTGAGAAAATAGACCTTAAGTCTGTTCTCTATGTACCTAAACTTACTTGTAATCTTTTATCAGTCAGCAAATTACCCAAAGACTCTAACTGTTGTGTGATTTTTTGTGACTCTTATTGTATTTTCCAGGATCGGAGCTCGGGGAGGACGATTGGTAATATTAGAATGGTTAATGGTCTTTATTATTTTGAGAATATCTTACCTAGTAATAAAATTGTTCAAGGGCTTAGTATTATTAGTTCCATTTCTGTTCATGATCAAATAATGATCTGACATTGTCGTTTAGGCCACCCTAGTTTTTCATATATGAAATATTTGCTTCCAGATTTATTTAAAACAATGAGTCCATTAGATTTTCAATGTGAATGTTGTGTTCTTGCAAAAAGTCAACGTCGAACATATGTTCCTAGATCATACCTTCAAAACCTTTCTACTTATTTCATAGTGATGTGTGGGACCCTTCAAGGTAACTACATCATCAGGAAAAAATAATTTATAACTTTTACAGATGATCATACTCGACTCTGTTGGGTATTTTTGATGGAAGAAAAAAATGAGGTCGAAAATTTTTTAAAGAATTTTACAATTTGATTGAAAATCAATTTTAAACAAAAATAAGCATTTTGCGAACCGATAACGGAACAGAGTATTTCAATCAATATGTAGACATTTTTTTAGAACAAAAGGGTGTGTTACATCAATCGACCTGCTCTGATACTCCAGAACAAAATATCCTTGAACCTTTGGTTTATTCTAGGAGAAATGTCCTCAAAAAGGGTGAAGATGAATTAATCATTCTAGCCCAAGCTTCATCGGAATCCTCGGACAACGGAACTGTGGAAACTCAAGGTACTTCTTTTCATAACTCACCCAAAATACTCCTTCACTTGTTTTTCACAAGCCTTCCAATGTCAATCTCGATAATCCAACCCCGATTGTCCCACAAGAAAATGACCTTGACATTTTCATTGCCCTTAGGAAAGGTTCTCAAACCTGCACCAAATATCCCATTGCCAGATACTTAACCTATGATCATTTGTCCAAAATACATAAGGCATTTACTACTAATATCTCAAAACTTATTATGCCTAGAAACATTCAGGAAGCACTGGTAGATCAAGATTGGAGAGTAGCAGTGTTTGAAGAAATGAATGCCTTAAAAACGAATAAGACTTGGGAAATTGTTGAAGCACCTAAGGATCAGAAGATAGTAGGGTACAAGTGGGTTTTCACAATAAAAAGCAGGCAGATGGTAATGTAGAGAGATATAAGGTGAGGCTCGTAGCGAAAGGCTTTACACAGACATATGGAATTGATTATCAAGAAACATTTGCTTCTGTCACTTGCAGTCAATCTCAATTGGCCTTTGCATCAGCTTGATTTTAAGAATGCCTTCCTAAACAGAGATATATATGAAGTGGTATTTATGAGTCCTCCTCTGGGTTTTGAAATAAAGTTTGGAGCCGGAAAGATGTGTAGACTGAAAAAGTCCTTGTATGGCCTTAAGCAGTCCCTAAGAGCTTGGTTTGAACGTTTTTTACAAAGCTGTGAAGCGACTTGGTTATGCTGAAAGTCAAGCTGATCACACCATGTTTTATAAACACTCGAAGAAAGAAAAAATAGCCGTGTTGATTGTCTATGTTGATGATATCATCTTAACAGGAAGTGACTATGAGGAGCTTAGGGAGCTTAAAGGGAAGCTTGTAAAAGAGTTCGAAATCAAGGACTTAGGAGTGTTGAAATACTTTCTTGGAATGGAGTTTGCAAGATCCAAGGAAGGTATATTTGTTAATCAACACAAATATATCCTTGATCTGTTGAGTGATACTGGTATTCTAGGATGTAAGCCGGCTGAGACGCCTATCGAGCCTAATGTCAAATTGCAACCAGTAAGAACAAAATTTGTGAAGGAGAAGGAGCGCTATCAGAGACTTGTCAGGAGGATGATTTATTTATCTCTCACTTGGCCGGATATAGCCTTTCCGGTGAGTGCAGTTAGCCAATTCATGCACTCACCTGGGTCTGAACACTTTGAAGCAGTATACCGGATCCTAAGGTATTTGAAGGGAACACCGGGTAAAGGTCTTATATTTAAAAGGCGAGGACACTTGCAAGTTGAAGCCTACACTGATGCAGATTGGGCAGGAAGTGTTACTGATAGAAGGTCCACGTTGGGATGTTGCTCATTTGTGGGTGGCAATTTAGTCACTTGGCGCTGCAAGAAACAGAATGTTGTAGCTCGAAGCAGTGCAGAGGCTGAGTTCAGAGCCTTAGCCCAGGGAATCTGTTAGGTTTTGTGGATCAAGAGATTTATGAAAATCATCTTCTCCTTAATGTCTCAACCTTCTTGAAAAATAATAAACTTTAAACTAAGAAAAGAAAATTAAATAAAAGAAAATTAAAATTGGATTCCTCCCCCAAAGAGAAAAGGAATCTCTACTAATGAAGTTCTCTTTTTAAAGAGCTATCTCAAATGTGATGTAGAATGTAGAATGTAAATTATGAAATTTGAATGTTGTATGGTGGCTTTCATAAAAAGGGTATTTATAGTAGTAGAGTGAGATGAATTTGTGGTAAGTAGACAATGTGGGATAATTTTCTTCATGGTTCAAGAATGGGAAAAAAAAGAGAATTATGGGCTTTTCAAAGATTGAATTCAAGTGAGCCTTTTCATTAATCATCTTCTATAGGTTTCATGACTTGATAGCACAACGATTTGAAAAGGGTCAACAAATTAGATAGGCCCATTTTTGCTCATTTCAAGTTCAAATCCAATGTAGTTTTCTCCCATGTCTTCCTCTTTATTTATAGAATCCATTTTTATTCAAATCACCCTATTTTATGCAAAAATCAACAAAAATACATTTTTCAAATAATCAAGCAATTAATAGATTTAACAAGTAAAATCATACTTAATTATTCAAATAAAGCCATAAAATTGATCAAATTTTGGTGTAAATTTAACACCAATCACCTCTCAACATATAAATACTTCTACTTTCGAATTACTCTAGGTCGCTATTTGCTCGGGTGTACATATATTTGGATTTTATGGATTGAAACAGGCAATCCATTGTATGTCTACCCTTTAAATTATTGATTGATTGAAAAAGATAATATCTTAAAATTAATATCCGAAATTGTGTTTGACTGATACTGAGTTAATATATTATATAATAATCCTTTAAAATTAATAAAAATAAGGGAGTTTAAAGCTCTTTTGCTGAAATTTTTTTCCTAAGCCATTAATTAAAAAAAAAAAAAGGAAGGCGCGCCCTATGTAATACTCCTATGTTCCAATTTCAACTTTACGTTTATTGTTTGAATGGATAAAAGTTATTTTTTTGCGTACATTTGGGGATGGTTTGATATTTTTCTGTATTAACCAAATGATAAAGTATGTCATGTGTGTTAAAAATGTGATGTAGTAATTTTGAAATTAAAGTGTGTTATATGGATATTAGTTATGTGTCTTTTACTTTTATGGAAGTGTGAAATTTAAATTGAGACAGACTAAAACGAAAAGTGTAAAAGTGAAAGTTGGAACGGAGGGAGAACAACTTAATTAATCAGGGAGAAGTGAGTTACAATATCACGTAAAGCTAATGTGATATCGTGGAAATTCGGATAAAATTGAACTTATTTTAAAAGTTATAACACTAGATTGAATTTTAACTTTTTGGGACCTTTTAAATAAAGTAAAAAAAGTTGTTGGATAGTTTTTGGTTTTTAACTCTTGGCTCACTCTAAACTGCTCTAAAAGCTTTAAAGTCATTTTGATTAAATTGATTAGCATATAGTATAATTCAAATTCATGAATGGCATCAAATTTCATGGTATGATTAAAGTGAAATTTGAATGAGGAATATTGAGTGAAGAAGTATAAATTCACACACTTAACACATAAGTTTATTATTATTACAACATTAGAACTGAGATGATTATTACAATAATCTACACACTTTAAACAAACTCAACAAAATCAACATACAAAGCTACTTTATAAAAAAAGTAGCATCATGGTTGATCCACTGAATTCACATGAAGAGATAGTTCTTGCAATAATGTCGAAGTCCTTCTGTCTTGTGGCATCCTCCCATGGAATTATAATGTTTTTAATTATCCTTTTAGTTGGATGCCCTTATTATTGTCTTCCATAGTCGTGATTTTCACACATTTTTACGTAATCTGCATATTCGGAACAGAAAAAGTATGTAAGAATAAAGTGTAACATCCTAAAATAACAAGCATGCAATTACTACAAAATGCCTCCATACATAGACAAGTCTAAAGACATATAAATGCATGTTTCGAGTGTCAAAACTTGTTACTTACATAGGTGGAGGTAAACCGAAATAGAAAAACCCGAAAGTAAACATATTTATATGTAGAAACTAAGGTGTAGCAAAAGAGATTGTATTAATGAGTGAGGGAAGTGTGAGATAAAAATGGATGGGAAAGAATGCTTATATAGGAGATGAGTTGAAAAGGAGAGAGATAGCTACAGAAAATTTATACTTATTTATTTATTATTTTCGTTGGAGTTAATTAGAATGACTTTTTGTTCAAAAATAAATAAAATATAATCAATTTCAATCCCAAAATAATGATTTTTATCAATTTAGTCCCATATCTCTCCATATTGCTTGATTTTAGTTCAATTTTCACGTAAAAATAATTTTTTTGCCGGAATTCATCACATGAATGACACAAGGCACATTGATTCCATAAAAAAGTAAGTGTTCAATTTTGGCCCTAATTAATTTTTTAAACAAAAAATGATTTTGATCCTAAAATAGTTATTTTTTTAATTCACATTTGAAGGACAACTTAAGAGATCTGCCGCCTCTACGTCGTCACGTCGCACTGGCAACGAACTCCAGCACTTCCATCGTCGAGGTCCGGGCGCCGACGTAGATCCAACACCACAGATCTGCCGTTCATCCCCACCACCACCAAAATAGATGCCTTATTTTCCGATTGATTTAGAAGGTAGGAAGAAGCCATGGATAAGAGTTGGGATCTGCCTTTTTGATTGAAAAGGTGGGGAAAAGAGATTGAGATAGTGGGGAGAAGCCATGTATTAGATTGAGAAGGTGAAAGGGGTACTGGTATGGCAGTCGGGAGGAGATTTCTATAGATCGATGAGATTGAATATAATTATTTTAAAAAAAAAAATTGTTAACGTTTTTTTTTTCAGTTTTATTTGTTTTTTTTTTTTAATTAAGTTAATTTTTTCCATCCAAAAATTAAGGTTGGGACTAAAATTGTAACTTTTGGGACAAAAAAAAAAGTTAGGGACCAAAAGTGAAATAAGATATTTCGTATGCGACCAAAAGTGCATTTTTCCCTGTCACCTTGTAAGTGAATTCGTGGGTGATGTTCTGCAGAAAACCTAAGGAAACATTCTTAATGAGAGAGAAAGCTATCAAGCCTCGGTTAAAATTTTCCTCCATTGATGTAAAAATGGAAAACTTTCTGCAAGTTTTAATTCAGTGGATCAAGTTTTAATTGATGTAAAAATGGATAAATGGAGAAATTTAGGGTTTGTGGAATTTGATTTCTCACTATTTTGCATTTGATTTAATAATTGATTAACAAAATATATTAAACATTTAATTATTATTTTTTCTTTGTTTTATTAATTATTCATTTAATTTAATGTTATATGTTATGTGGAAATATAAAATAAAATTAAATTTTGTGGTAAGAGTTGACGTGTTAGTTTCATTAATCCATGTTAACTCTCATTTGCCACGTTGGATTAAGCTTCCGGAAAGCCCCAATTTTAGTAATCATGTGTGGCCCACGTGCGATTTATGACCCAAAAAATCAATTTCTGACGATTTTGGGACCAAAATCGGCCAATGTCGGGAGTTACGGGACGAAATTAAAAATTTTATTATAATAAACAAATTTTTTATAGTTATGGGATCAAAAATGATTTTAAGTCTAATTTCTTTGATAAAAAGTGGTAACTGAAAAAAATATAAAATCGGTCTCACACAACTATTGTTCAAAACAAAAAAATTATATACCTTATAATGAGATAAATTAAAATGACAAAACATTTACACAGAGTATTTTTAACACTTTTGCGACGTCAACCATAGTTAAGTAAACAAATGTATAATATAAAAATACAGATTAGCATATATATTTTAACACTTTTGCAACGACACTAGATAAGGAGGAAAAAATAAATCGAGTCCCATATGAATTTATTTTATGAATGACACAAGGCACATTGATTCCATAAAAAAGTTAAAAGTGTTCAATTTTGGCCCTAATTAATTTTTTAAACAAAAATTGATTTTGATCCTAAAATAGTTATTTTTTTAATTTACATTTGAAGGACAACTTAACAGATCTGCCGCCTCTACGTCGTCACGTCGCACTGGCAACGAACTCCAGCACTTCCATCGTCGAGGTCCGGGCGCCGACGTAGATCCTACACCCCAGATCTGCCGTTCATCCCCACCACCACCAAAATAGATGCCTTAATTTCCAATTGATTTAGAAGGTAGGAAGAAGCCATGGATAAGATTTGGGATCTGCCTTTTTGATTGAAAAGATGGGGAGAAGAGATTGAGATAGTGGGGAGTATTAGCTGTATTATTTTTATTATTATCTAAGGGTATTTTAGTCTATTTACTTTTCATTGTAATCCCTAATTATATATACTCTTTATTGTATTCTATTTCATTAACTAAGTCAATAAGAAATCTCTAGTTCCTTTTTTCTCTATGTTATCATGGTATCAGAGCCACCATTCATCGATTTCTCTTTGCTTGATTGAAGAAGTTATAATCCAATCCGCAGCTTTCGCGTCTGTACGAGTTCGGCATCGGTGTCCGTACAGTTTTTATGGTGGTATTTTCGATTTTCCCTTTGTTTGTTCGTACTCTCGGTGTTAGGGTTTGAATTGGATTCTGTTGATTTGGTACTTTGGGGATTATTGGATTTTGTTGTTTAGTTTGATTTGCTCGTAGAGTTCTGTTTCATCATGACTAGTCGTAAGAATGATTCACTTCAGTCGATTAGCGTTCAATTGGATAGTAAAAACTATACGTATTGGAGCTATGTTATGAAGAATTTCTTACGTGGAAAATCTATGTGGAGCTATGTCACAGGTGTGCGGATTAAGCCTATAGACGAGAAGGAGACTAATTATGCGGCCTTAGTCGACAGTTAGGAGGCTGATAATTCGAAGATCATTACGTGGATTAACAATTGTGTTACCCACTCCATTGGTGTTCAGTTGGCTAAGTATGTGACGGCTAAAGAGGTATGGGATCATCTTGCTAGATTGTACACGCAGTCTAATTTCGCCAAGCAGTATCAGTTGGAGATAGATATTCGTGCTCTTCAGCAGAATGATATGAGTGTTCAAGAGTTTTATTCTGCCATGTCTAATCTCTGGGATCAGTTGGCTCTCACTGAGTCCCAGAGCTGCGAAAATTTGAACCGTATATGGCTCTTAGAGAAGAACAACGTCTGGTACAATTTTTTATGGCTCTTCGGAATGATTTCGAGGGATTGCGTGGAACAATTCTGCATCGTTCTCCTCTTCCGTCTGTTGATTCTGTCGTTAATGAATTGTTAGCAGAGGAGATTCGTCTTAAGTCTAATGTGGATAAGGTGTCTGTCACACCTACAACTCCATCTGTCTTTGCTGCTTCACAACAGTTTACTCCTAGCAACCAAAATAGACCTGCCCCTAAGGTCTCTCAGGATGAATGTGCTTTCTGCAAGCAGAACGGTCATTGGAAGGCTCAGTGTCCGAAATTATTGAGTTAAAGCAAACAACCACTGCATCAACGACCACCTCAACAACAACGCCCGCCACAGACTGCTCCATGGACGTATCGCCCACCTCAGACCAACAACGCAGTTGCTGCCCCGTCCTTGGATCCACATATGTTGGAGCAGTTTCAGCAGTTTCTCGCCTCACAGCCTCATGCCATGTCAGCCTCCTCTCATAAAGGTTTGTTCTTGTCTGATAATTCAGGTAAATCGTCTCCCCTGTGGATCTTAGATTCAGGCGCTTCTCATCATATGTCTCCTGATATCGATTTTTTTGTATCTGTTAATTCTGCTCCATCTTTGTCTGTCATGACCGCCGATGGCACTCCAATGCCATTGGCAGGAATTGACTTTGTTCACACATCTCATTTTTCTCTTTCAAATGTATACCATATTCCTAGTCTAACTTTAAATCTTGCGTCTGTTGGTCAATTGTGTGATTCTGGTTTCACAGTTCTTTTTACTTCTACCAATTGTTGTGTTCAGGACCCGCGATCTCAGAAGGTGATTGGGACAGGCCGTATGGAAGGGGGACTCTATGTTTTGGATGAGCTACAAGTATCAGATGTTGCTGCCTCTACTGTGGATTTGTAGTCTTTTCTTTTGAGTCGTTCGTCTTCTGATTTTTATCTTTGGCATTCTCGTTTAGGTCATGTGTCTAGATCTCGATTAAAGTTTTTGGTGTCTACAGGAGTTTTAGGTCATTTGGAAAGTCATGATATTTCTGATTGTAGTGGTTGTAAACTGGCTAAATTTTCCGAATTGCCTTTTTATAAAAGTATTTCTCTTTCAATTGCACCATTTGATCTTGTGCATTCTGATGTGTGGGGACCCTCTCTTGTATCCACCAAAGGAAGTTCTAGATATTATGTTTCTTTTATTGATGATTTCACTCGTTATACGTGTGTTTATCTTATGAAACGCAGATCTAACTTTCTTACCATATTCAGCAATTTTAGAGCTCTTGTGAAAACCCAACACTCATCTGTCATTAAGTGTTTTCGGTGTGATTTGGGTGGTGAATTCACTTCTAACGATTTTTCTCAGTTACTTGCTTCTGATGGGACTATCCACCAAACCTCGTGTACAGACACTCCTCAACAAAATGGTATTGCTGAAAGAAAACATCGCCATCTTGTTGAAACAGCTCGTTCGTTCATGTTTTCAGCCGAGGTTCCTAGTGTGTTTTGGGGAGAAGCAGTCCTTACCGCTGCTCACGTGATCAACAGAATTCCAATATCTCATAATTCAGGTTTGTCCCCGTTCGAAAAATTGCATGGTCATTCACCTGATTATTCCTCGTTGCGCGTCTTCGATTGTACTTGTTTTGTTCTTCGACCACATGTTGAGCGTAATAAATTGTCTCTCCGGTCCGCCTTATGTGTCTTTTTGGGTTATGGTGTTGGTCAAAAGGGATATCGTTGTTTTGATCCAGTTAGCCAAAAATTGTATGTCTCGCGTCATGTTGAGTTTTTAGAGCATATTCCTTTCTTCTCTGTTCCGGCTAGTTCACATCATATGACACAGTCAGATGTAGTGTGTATTGATCCATACGATACCAACACCGATGAAGCTCTATCTGATACTTTGGTTCATGAGGCATCCACCTCCCTTGCCCCTGCTCCTACGACTACCCAGTTGTCGGATGAGATTGTGGATGATCCTCCTCCGCGTCAGTCCACTTGCACTCGTAAGTCTACTAAACTCCCCGATTTTGAGTACTCCTCCTATTCTAATTCATTTGCTTCCTTTGTTGCCTCTGTTCATCGTCTTTCTGAACCTTTATCCTATAGAGAGGCAGTTCGTGATCCCCTTTGGCAGGCTGCTATGGCTGAGGAACTTACTGCTCTACACCAGACTCATACAAAGGATTTGGTTTCGCTGCCATCAGGAAAACACACCATTGGTTCTCGTTGGGTCTACAAGATTAAAACCAAATCAGATGGATCTATTGAGCGATACAAGGCTCGACTTGTTGCTAAAGGCTATTCCCAGGAGTATGGCCTGGATTATGAAGAAACATTTGCTCCTGTTGCAAAAATGACGACGGTTCGCACTCTGATTGTAGTTGCTTCTGTTTGCCGATGGAGAATATCTCAGATGGATATCAAGAATGCCTTCTTGAATGGCGATCTTCATGAAGAAGTTTATATGACGCCTCCTCCTGGTGTTGCTCATCAGCCTGGTGAAGTTTGCAAGCTTCACAAAGTTCTTTATGGTCTCAAACAAGCACCACGTGCCTGGTTTGAGAAGTTTTCTATGGTGATCACTTCGTTTGGCTTCCTTCCTAGTCATCATGATTCGGCTTTATTTGTCAAGTGTACACCGACAGGTCATATTCTACTATCCTTGTATGTTGATGACATGATCATTACGGGTGATGATTATGATGGTATTGAATCTTTGAAGTCTGAGTTGGCATGGTGCTTCGCTATGAAAGACTTGGGTATGCTACATTATTTCTTGGGAATTGAGATTGCCTATTCTCCAAAAGGCTATCTCTTATCTCAATCAAAGTATATAGCTGATTTGTTTGAGTGTGCTCGACTTACTGACAACAAGACTGTTCCTACTCCACTTGAGACCAATGCTAGATACTCTCCGTCGGATGGCACTCCTTAAGCGGATTCTGGTCTCTATCGTACCATTGTAGGCAGCCTGGTTTATCTTACTATGACTCGTCCAGACATTGCACATCCTGTTCATGTGGTTAGTCAGTTTGTCACTTCCCCCACTACAGTTCATTGGGCTGCCGTTCTTCGTATTCTCAGGTATCTTCGGGGCACCCAGTTTCATAGTCTCTTGTTTCCTTCTACATCTTCGTTAGAGCTGCGTGCTTATTCTGATGCGGATTGGGCTGGTGATCCTACGGACCGCAAGTCGACCACTGGATTTGTATTTTCCTTGGTGATTCGCTTATTTCGTAGAAGAGCAAGAAACAAGATGTCATCTCTCGGTCTTCTACAGAAGCTGAGTATCGTGCCATGGCCTCTACTACCTGTGAAATTGTTTGGTTACGAAGGTTGCTTGCTGATATGGGTATTTCTCTTTCTCACCCTACTCCGCTACATTGTGATAACCAGAGCGCTATTCAGATTGCACGTAATTCAGTCTTTCATGAGCGAACCAAACATATCGAGATTGATTGTCATGTCACTCGCCACTACCTACAGATCGGTACCATCACATTGCCATTCGTTTCTTCTTCTCTGCAAATTGCTAATATGTTTACAAAAGCACGCTCAGCTTCACGATTTCGTTTCCTGTCTGACAAACTCTCTATGCTTATCGCTGTAGCATCGTGAGTTTGAGGGGGGATATTAGCTGTATTATTTTTATTATTATCTAAGGGTATTTTAGTCTATTTACTTTTCATTGTAATCCCTAATTATATATACTCTTTATTGTATTCTATTTCATTAAGTAAGTCAATAAGAAATCCCTAGTTCCTTTTTTCTCTATGTTATCAGGGAGAAGCCATGTATTAGATTGAGAAGGTGAAAGAGGTGACGTGTTAGTTTCATTAATCCATGTTAACTCTCATTTGCCACGTTGGATTAAGCTTCCGGAAAGCCCCAAATTTAGTAATCATGTGTGGCCCACGTGCGATTTATGAGCCAAAAAATCAATTTCTGACGATTTTGGGACCAAAATCGGCCAATGTCGGGAGTTACGGGACGAAATTAAAAAATTTATTATAATAAACAAATTTTTTATTGTTATGGGATCAAAAATGGTTTTAAGTCTAATTTCTTTGATAAAAAGTAGTAACTGAAAAAAATATAAAATCGGTCTCACACAACTATTGTTCAAAACAAAAAAATTATATACCTTATAATGAGATAAATTAAAATGACAAAACATTTACACATAGTATTTTTAACACTTTTGCGACGTCAACCATAGTTAAAATAAACAAATGTGTAATATAAAAATACAGATTAAAACACTTTTGCAACGACACTAGATAAGGAGGAAAAAATAAATCGAGTCCCATATAAATTTTTATTGAAAATAGTTTAAAAAAACTTAATTCTTCTTAAATATTTCTATAAATTTAAATTCACATAAAAATAGTTGTTTTTCCTTATAAATGAAGGGTTTGAACATAGCAATAATCTTCAAATCATGAGACCAAATTGATGCATTTCAAAAGTTATGAGACAAAATTATTATAAAATATTACTTTTGGAATGAAATTTGATCAAAATTGAAAGATTATGAACAAAAATCTTTACTAATTTTAAATACGTTAAAAAGGTATAGGACTATTTTATGTTTTAAGCCATACAAATTTATAAAGTAAAAATTAGCATATAATTAAGTTACGGAACCAATTGTTTTATTTAATGGTCTAGCTTACGTGGACTAAGTTGAGTTACTATAATTTACGGGACTAAGTAAATCATTGTTAATGAGATTCCACGCTGCCCATATAGAAAAAAATCAAAAGTTATCAACTCTACCATATGACTATAAATCCTGTTACTTAATTACTACTTGTAATTACAATCGAAATGTTTGATTATATAGTGTTGAATTGTTTCAAGAAACTGTCCTAGAATTGAACAGAGAAGTTTCACTTATTACATGACAAATCAAGAAAGACTGAAACAGTGTAATACCTAGATTTACTATTATTATTATGATTTTACATCCAATTCATACTTGCATCAGATGAGTTCATTACGTCCGTCATAAGCATTTTTTATTTAAATTCTTGCTTTAGTTATTAATTGGTTACAAATCACATATAAACTTTAATTCTTATTCTTGCACTAATTAGTTGAGTATTTAGAATGGCTAACACTTGGATGTCACTGAGGCACTCGTCCAATAATGTGTTTTGTTAGTGAATAATTAGGTACACTAATGATGTCATATCCCGGATTGCTTAATATATATATACACACTAAAAAAATGTTTTTTATATCAATGAAATATTACATTAGTAAAATCCTTAATTTCATTGTTAAATTGATTTATCAAAAAAATTGTAAAGTAATGGATGATAAATTTTTAATCATAAAAATTCGATTCCGTTGATAAATAATTATATATGTGTAAAAATATATTACTCTCTTCTTCGATAATTCATCTTCAGACTTTGACCTTTTACGGATATTAAAAATAATACTTTTTGACTTATTATTAGGAATTTTGTATTTTGGTATAATAATAAAATTGTAAAATATGTGATGTGTGTGTAAGTCGTTGGTGATAAATTAAATATAATTTTGTATAATAATATTATTGAGTTTGATGTTTGTTCCTTTTTTGGGGTTTAAAAAAGAGTTGTGGACAAATGAAAATAAAAAGAAAGAAGATGATTCGTGGACTGGGTTGAGTATTATTTAAATAGGGTTTAAAATTAATATTTGTCCCACAAATTAGAGAGATTTCGAATTACGTCATAAAATAGTTAAATTTCTTTTAATAGGATCTATAACTTTTAAAATTTCATCAAAGGATCATTTTTATTTAAAATTGTTCAATTTTTGTTATTTTCAAATGAGAGTTTGAAATTTGAGTGTAATAGGATTATAAGCCCTGTCGGGAGGAGAATTCAGAATATTTTAAGATTCTGAGTAGTCAAAGGTCGGATAAATACGACGAGGTTATCCGAAAAGAGAAGACCAGAAGCAAAAGGTGTGAAGAACACATGAAATTTTACTCTAATTCCATGAGTTGGACAAGGTGGGAATATCAAGCATTTGCGAAATGCGGAGCTAAGATATTCCAAGGAGGTTCTTAGAAATTAAGTTGAACTTTACGTACTTTTAAGTCTGATTTAATACCACTTTGATGCATTTTGATGTCATATTTGCACCGAAAGGTAATGCTCTTGTTGTTACCTATAAGAAGTGCTCGAGAGGTATTTTGTCATGGTTTCATAGGAAAAGAGGGATAAAATGATCTGAAGTGGAGCTGAAAAGGGACCTAAGAAGGAGACGCTTGGTTTTTACCAAGCGTGAACGCCTGTCGTCGCACAAGAGTTGTTGCTGCCCGGCCATTACCGAGCGTCTCTCGCTGCCGGGTGGGTCTTCTGGAAGTCGGGGGAAGAACTTGCATGGCGCCCAGCCATTACCTGGCGGAAGAGCACGCCATCGGGTGTGAAAAAGCTAATCGCCGAAAGCCGCTTGTTGGCTGACGAGCGGCAGTACAATCCGCCGCCTGCTACCGTGCATAAAGCGAGCTCTTCTACGTGTGCACGTGCCCGCCGCCGTGTATATTGCTCGCCCCTGGGTGAGTTTCCGAGCATCCAGCTCTATACCGTGCGACCTATGTTTTATCACAAAAGACGGAGTTCGTCCATGACCACAAGTCCATTCTCAATATATAATATTGTTGGGATTATATATGAATAATACATTGTAGAATGCTTTGTGACATACATTAATTCAGGAGCCGATATTTTCATAGCTAAAAAGAAGGTTTTTCCCAAAGACTCCGGGGAATATTAGGATATTATACATATATTGTGTAAATATTACGTGTCTTCTTGATATGTCCCACATCAAATAGCAATAGCTTAGAAATTTTGTTGTATTTGTATTTGTATGCTTTTTCACAGTGAATGAAATATGGCACAATTGAAAATAGGGTATATTGAGCTGTAAATTATATTAGCTAGTTGTCATGTTAATTTTTAGTAATTTCTTTTATTATTTTCCTCTAAATCAGTGATTCTAATTCTGATATTGGGCTGTAATTATGCTGTAATTATTCTGTAAAATCACTATAAAATCAATCTTAATATAAGAGAAAATTATTCCCTCAATTTATCTCTTTCAAGTTGGTACCAGAGCCAACCCTTTTCTGCCAATTTTTTTTCTCTGCACCTTTACCCTAAGCCAGAACCATGTCAGAAAATTTCAACAAATCCACCACAATTCCGCAATACTCAGTGACCAAAGATCCACAGTCCTCAGTGACCAGAGATCTACCAAAAAAAATAGAAACAGAAGAATAAACTTGATTCAGAGATGGAGGGTCTTCCCCAGAATCTTGCATTTAGGGATTTCAGATAAATTCATGGATAAAATTCCCACCTTTATTGTTCAACCAGTGCCCTCTGTAATGGATCAGGTTTTGTTACAGATCACATTTTTCCTCCCTATTTTCTTTTTCAGATAATCTTGATGTTTGACATCGTGTTAGTTTGCAGAATAGTAGATATTAACTGCATCTGATTTCATGATTTTGGGGTACATATTTCTGAATAGACCTTAGGCATTCGTGCAATGGCTACGGAAAACAGAAATAGAAGAACAGTAAGAAAAAAAATGCAGAGGCATCTCTACCATATAGAAAATCATTGTTAATGGGATTCCACGCTGCCCATAAAAGAATGTAATTTCAATTATAATGATCAACACATGACAACAAGAAAGTAGCAATCTCTGTTGATTCCATAAGCCATATGAAATCATGGGTAAATATTTTCTTAATGCCAAATAGTCATATGTAATAATAAAAAAAGAATAATAGATCAAAAGCAAATTTCTCTTTGTGAGCTCTAAGAAAAAAAAATAGAGTCAAGACGGAAAGTATGTGAACAGTATCGAGCGTACGTAACCATAAAGCTTCCTAATTACAATGAACAAAAGTGAAGAATTGAAGACAAACATGATAATATATGCGGGCCTGTAAAGAGCTTCCTAACTATAGAAGTGAAGAATTAAAGTCCAACAACATAGCCTAGACTGTACAAATAGATTGTTATCCACATTCGCACTTCCTCAAAGAGGCACAACACAAGGAGAGAACTAAAAACAAAATCTACAAAGTCTTAATAAGAAATATCTATTTTGCAACCTTATTGGTTTGTGACATAGTTAATCTCTGTGGCCTTCTATGAAGGATTGCAGCCTTACGGCTTGTGGCGGAGAATTCAGGTCTCCGTGACCCTCTTGAGGGATTATTTTGTTATTAGAATTACCTTAACTCTACCAATTGGTCCGACTTGCCGAATCTGATTTATGCCGGATATGGGAAGCACGACGAAGATGGAGAATGTGATTGAGGAATTAACAAACAGAGTATCGATCATGGAAGATGCCCTTGTAAATCTAGACAAGAATGTAGGCAAATATAATGCCCAGTTCACTGCAATCATGGCAAAACTTAATGCCATGAGTCCGTCGACCCCTCTTCCGACCAACCCTCCAACACAACATCATCAGAAGAGAGTGGCGCAAATGGCAGCCGATCTGATCGCATCGAAGAAAGATCTCACGATCGCCCGGTCAGAAATGCAACCTCTCCAGAGGTACTGAACTTGCCTCAGATGGAACTACCGCAATTTAATGGAACTAATCCACTGGCATGGCTCGCGTAAGCAGAGCAATATTTTCTAGTGCGCCGCACGCCGGTTGATGATCGTGATGACAGGAAGAGCAATGTTTTGGGCGCAATGGGAACTACGGCGATCAGCCACCATTTCGTGGGTCCAATTCTCATGCGAACTAGTTGATGGGTTTAGGGACAGCTCTGCAATTATTGCTTACGAGGTAATGCATGTGACTAGGCAACGGGAAACATTGAGGATTATATCTCCTTGTTTGAGGAAGGGTTAGCCCAACTACCATCATTACCCTTGTAGAAATATCTTGGGATGTTTTTAGGAGGGCTGCAACCATCGTTCCATGATCGAATATTAGATGTGGAAATGTCGTGTTTGCAGTTATTTTTTCCAATCACAGAAAGACGAAAACACCAAAGCACGAAAAATTAATAGGCTATTTTATTATTCAATAATATCATGAACACGCTTTAATTTAAACCCTAAACAATAACCCGGATAAACGAAGAAATGAAGGACTGATAAATGTTAAACGTTATACTTTTTCACAGGCTTTTTCCAGATTATCAAATTTTTATGGAGTGTCGTCAAACGTATAGAGTATTCAACAAGAAACAATAATTTCTAACCCCTAGTCCACATTTGACACAGGTATATGGTATCTAAATAGGGTATACTAGCATAACATGAATACTTAAACCATTTCACCTTTTGACATAAACTCTAGCCTAACGTTTCACGCTTCACCACGAAACTGAAGCTCTGATACAAATTGTTGGCATTCGATCATTTGGTTAACGTGAACCGTTAGGGTTCCATACGTTTTTAAATCAGCGGAAGCAAGAAATATAGAAACGTATTACCTTTCACCAGGGTATGTTGAAGAAGAAAATGAATTCCCGCTGGCAGCCTGCGCAGCGTCACCGTTTTGGGCATAAATCTCTCATCTGATCTCCGACTTGAGTGATCTGCATGCCAAAATGATCCTCTCTTCAGTGGCTTTCCAAAAGTGTATCATAAGTCCAGTTTTGAGTTCTAAACGATTTTAGAAAAATTGTGAAAGTTGACAAACAGCAGCAGGAAACAACCTTCTGATCTTCTGCTGTATTTAGGTCCAATCTCGACGTCTTGTGGGCGACGATCTTCGAGATCTTCTCAATCTACTGTTCCCTCACCCTCCTTATAGTGTTAGGCATGAATTACTTTTCAGTTAGGGTTTCCGGTCAGCTGAGATGACTTATATATGGGCTACACCAGGGACCAGAAGGAAAACTCCATTGGGTTTAAGCATCCAAGTTTAGCCCAAAGCTTATACTTAAGTCCAACAATAATAATATATACCACTAAAATATTATTACTGCACTACCATTCTAATCTCATAATTACGTTATGAGCTCCTTCTTATTATGAGTTCGTTAGTCTCCCCATGTTTAAGATATACAATGTCTATTAATTAATTAAGTTACTGACAACTCCATTAATTAATATCTCATCCGAAAGTAGTACAACTCAACCTCATTATCATGCCGGAATAAATCCACCAGCAGGGTTTACATGATAATCCTTATGAGCTCCTCAATGGGACATTATCAACCTATATCGGACATGGATTTCTTCTACAATCAACAGCACACCATAGAAACATCACTATTTCCCAACTCACCGAGTTTTTTGATTTAATTATATGTAAATTTCACCCATTGATGAATTAAAGAAATACACACTGCCTTACGTGTCGAGGTTATTGTATATGGATTAAGAGCACGAATATCTATAATAACTGAGATCAAGTTCTCCTATATAGTCAGTATAAGTTGAACGATCTCAAGCGGTCCTACTCAATACACACAAAGTGCATTAATGTGATTTTATAGTCAAGACAAACTAATACCAAATCACACTAGAACCGTCCCGATAGAGAGTCCCCATCTATCTCGGTTGTGAGCATCTATTTATACTTTATAAGGAAATCGATAATATGATCTTCCATGTGTTGTCGCACAACATATTATCTACAGTATAAAGTAAGTGGACTATTGCATCGGACATATAAATAAATTATACAACGCAATCATTTGATCATATGATTCTCATTTCAAATAAATTGTTATAACATTTTTCATACAAAAAACTAGACTTTTAACACACAATCCAACACATACAACACAAATACACATCCCCACTATATATTAACTATACATTAAAATATTACATCTGTCAACTAACTAGACATTAAAATACAATATTCTTTAGTCTCTGTACAAATAATAAACTTAACATTATTTGGTGATAGAGGAAGTATTTTATAGATATATAGTTTTGTTCTTTATTCTACACATAAAATTAATGATTCTTTTTTAAAATATTCCCTCCATCCGTTGGCTAGGGTCTCAATTTGTCTTTTTAGATGTCCAACCCCAAAATATTTAATTTCCATTTTTGAATATATGGGGACCATACGCATTATTGAGAAAACTAAAACATGAAAGATACACATAATAATTATTTAATATACATTAAATAATACTCCCTCTATTCAACCTAAAGTGTCCTTTTTTCTATTTTGGGTGTCACACTCAAAAAGTTCTCTTTCCTTTTTTACACACATGAGACCCATATACACCCACTAATATAATTAAAATATATGGTCCACACTCTCACTAATACAAGTATACAACTATCCACTACAACTTAAATAATAATATTATTTAATTCACGTGAAAAAAAACCTTTAGGCGGGACGAAGAGGGTACCCTTTAATTCCCATATAAAAAACAAATGGTAACTTCGCAGGCATACGGAGGGAATATAACTATCTACCACATGTTAAAAGATTAAGAAATCAAAATTAAGGAATTAAAATCAAAACAAAAAACTTAAGGTGATTGGAAGTAAAAAATTCGTTAAGGGACAAAAAATATCCCTTATAAATTTATAATATATTTATACTAATATTATTACAAATAATATAATCAAAACTTTATAAATGTACTTTAGTGAATATTAAAGAAGAAAAAGTTCTTTTTTTTGAATGATATACGTCCCGCCATAATGATTACATTATACTAACTTAAGACGTAATATTAAAATAGTTATATTTCTTTTTTTAAGATGAGACATACACAAAACAATTACTCCCTCTGTCTATTACAAATGTATCCATTTATTTTTTGCACGTAGATTAAGAATTATTATTATTTTATATAAAGTGGGTAGTTGTATTAGTGGGGAATGGTAGGAAGTGGTGGGCTATGTGTGGGTCCTTTTACTTAAAAGGAAATATTGATACCTTAAGAGCGGACTGCCCAAAATGGCAAAATGGATACGTTAGTGATGGACGGAGGTAGTATTATATTTCATAAGACTCACACACAATAATAATATAACTGCTCACCATAATTTAAAATATTATATCTATCAATCTACTATACATTAAAATATTATTTTTTTAATCTCTGCGCAAACAATAAACGTAACTTCTTTAAATGGAACAAAGGAAGTGTTAATTTCAAATTTTGGTTGCATATGAAAATCCAATTGATATATATATTAATTTGATTTTTTGTTGTTAGGATTTAATATATAATTTTGACAAATTCTCTTGTGAGACATTATATATGTGAGATGGTTTGTGAGACGTATTAAAATATGTCTATTTTATACTTAGAGTATGCTTAATGTTGTTAAAATATGTTTTCTAAAATATGATAAATGATGAATTAAAGTATGATTTTATAGGGTGTTATAATATGATTCTTTATTGACATACTTTAATTATAAATAAGCATATTTTACCTATATAATAAGCATACTTTAATAATGGATCAATCCGTCTCACAACAGTCTCACAAGAGAGTGTCTCTTTAAATTTTAGGATTATTGTGTATGTTATGTATTTAGTTTTTAACTGTCCTAAAATTTAAAACTCAATATTAATAGAGATAATTTCATACAATCAAATGATATATGCTTCTAAAAAGTATTAGAAATATAATTAACTGAAATATATGCTTAGGAAAAAGTAAAACACATAACCAAATAACTCATACATGCGACGTGCATAGCACGCCTCGAAAAATCTAGTATATGAAAAAGTAGCATCATCGTTGATCCACTGATTTCAAATGATGTAGTCATTGCAATAATGTGGAAGTTCTTCTGTCCTTCGGCATCCTCCCAAAATAATTAATTTTGGCACACTGCTATTAATAATTAATTAAATGTATAAGATTTTTACTATGATTAAATATCTTAAATAAAGATATAGTCTAAATAAATAATATATATGAGATAAATAAGGCTATATATTTATAGATAACAATCACATTAATAGAATGTGATTTGATAAAAAATTAATATTCTGATCTGGTCCTCTCTCCACCAATAAAAGAAACACAGTTTTATTATTTCTCTATCACTTAAAGTTTACGTACTGTGACTGAAGAAAAGGGTGAGAAGAGAGAAACTAGTTCCTGACATAATTAGCAGGAACATAAGCCGTCTTAAGGTAAATTTTTTCATCATTGTTATAAGATATGAAAATCATGAAGATCTAAGATTCATATCAATTAATAAATTAATTGTTTATGAAATTATATGTACAATATATGCTTAGGAAAAAGTAAAACACATAACCAAATAACTATACATACATGCGACTTGTCTTGAAAAATCTAGTATATGAAAAAGTAGCATCATCGTTGATCCACTGAATTCACATGATGTAATCATTGCAATAAGTCCTGCTCTGTGGCATCCTCCCATGGAATTAATGATGTTTAATTATTCCTCTAGCTGGGTGCTTTGTTGGATAGTAAACTTAATTTTGCATATGAGATGACAAGAGAATACTAGAATAATTGAGAAGATATGAAGGTTCTAGAATGGTGGAGATAGTTGTAGACTAGAAATTTCTAGTATGTATGGATATTAGGAGAATGAGAAAGAATGATCTAGAATAATGTAGTGAAAGAACACTCTAGAAAATACATGTGATCAAATTAGTGAAATATCTAGATTAATTAGGAGTTAATGTAGAATTATCTAGAATGCTTGAGAATCCACCATTGGATAGTATAAATAGGTGAATGGTGTAACATTTTGAAGTAGAAGAAATACAACCAATAAAGTTTAAAGTTTATCTCAAACCTTGTTCTCTTCCTCAAATACCTTTTATCACATTTTGTTCACCCAACTCATAAATTCCTACACCCGTTCACAAATACCTAAACATATCCCTCCAACCTTATACTCCTACAAAGTGGTATCCGAGCCATAAGATCCTCCTATGAGAGATGGGTAGCAACCTTCAATCCTTTCAAGTCCCGTTGCTCAACAAGAGCAACTTTGATAATTGGAGTATCAAGATGAAGGCTCTCCTAGGTGCTCATGATTTTTGGGAGATTGTAGAGAAAGGCTACGAGCAACCGGAAGACGAGGCGACACTATCTCAACAACTAAAGGATAAGTTGCGAGATTCAAGAAAGAGGGACAAGAAGGATCTCTTCCTCATCTACAAAGCTTTGGGAGATGATGACTTCGAGAAAATCTCGAGTGTAACTACCGCCAAGGAAGCATGGGACAAGCTCCAAGTATCATGCAAAGGAGCCGATCAAGTTAAAAAGGTACGCCTTCAAACTTTAAGAGGAGAATTTGAGTCTCTACATATGAAGGAGTCCGAATTTATTTCGCATTATTTTACAAGAGTTTTGGCGGTCTCTAATCAAATGAAAAGAAACGGTGAAAAATTGGAGGATGTTAAAATAAAGGAGAAAAAGTGGATCCGGCGCTCTTTAAAAGTTTGGTTGGAAGTCTAAGGTATTTAACTTGTACGAGGCCAGACATTCTTTACGCAACAGGGCTTGTGAGTAGATTTATGGAGAATCCAACCACAATGCACTTGAAGGTGACAAAGACAATTCTTCGATATCTCAAAGGTTCGCTCAAGTATGGCCTACTTTTTTCAAATACTAATAGCTATGAGCTTGTGGGCTATAGTGATAGTGATTGGGTTGGAGATAATGATGATCGAAAATGTACAAGTGGATTTGTGTTCTTTATGGGAGACACAGCCTTTACTTGGATGTCGAAGAAGCAACTGATAGTCACACTATCTACATGTGAAGTCGAGTACGTAGCCGCCACATCCAGTGTTTGCCATGCCATTTGGCTTAGGAGTTTGTTACGAGAGCTCGGATGGACACAAGAGAATCCTACGAGGATTTTTGTGGACAATAAGTCGGCGATTGCATTAGCAAAGAACTTGGTATTCCATAATCAGAGTAAGCACAAAGATACTCGCTTCCACTACATCAGAGAATGCATAACGAAGAAAGAAGTTCAAGTGGAGTACGTGAAATCACAAGACCTAGTAGCCGATATTTTCACGAAGCCGCTCAAGTATGAAGAGTTCGCAAGACTCCGAAGTTTGCTTGGAATGCAAAATCAAGTTTATGAGGGGGTGTTGGATAGTAAACTTAATTTTGCATGTGAGATGACAAGAGAATACTAGAATAATTGAGAAGATATGAAGATTCTAGAATGATGGAGATAATTGTAGACTAGAAATTTCTAGTATGTATGGATATTAGGAGAATGAGAAAGAATGATCTAGAATAATATAGTGAAAGAACACTTTAGAAAACACATGTGATCAAATTAGTGAAATATTCAAATTAATTAGGAGTTAATGTAGAATTATCTAGAATGCTTGAGAATCCACCATTGGATAGTATAAATAGGTAGATGGTGTAACATTTTGAAGTAGAAGAAATACAACCAATAAAATTTAAAGTTTATCACAAACCTTGTTCTCCTCCTCAAATTCCTTCTATCACATTTTGTTCACCCAACTCACAAATTCCTACACACGTCCACAAATACCTACACATATCCCTCCAACCTTACACTCCTACAATTATTGCCTTCCATCATCATTTTCACACTTTAATTTTACGTAAGCTGCATATTAGAAAAAAACACTAATATGTAAGAATAAAGTATAACATCAAAAAATAACAAGTATTTTGTAGGGTTAATATCAAAATTAATCCCGTAAGTATGACATTTTCCAACTTTAGTCCTTTATCATTTGCAATTCTCAATTTTGATCATTTTTTGTCCAATTTTAGTCCTTTTGGTCCAGTTTTGGTCTTTTTTTCAAAATTTGGTCCTTTTTTGGTCCACTTTTGGTCCTAAATGTATGCATTTTCGATTTTTAGACTTTTTTTTACATAAAGGACTAAATTTGGACAAAAAGGACTAAATATGGACTAAAAGTGGACAAAAAATGACCAAAATTAAGAATTGCAAACGATAAAGGACTAAAGTTGAAAAATGTCATACTTACAGGACCAATTTTGATATTTACCCTATTTTGTATGGAATTATACTACAAAATGCCTCAAGGGGAAACCATATATAGACCAGTTACTTCAACGAGGGAATAATTTAACCGATATTGATGAAAATTCCAAAAGTAAACATATTAATATGTAGAAATTAAGGTGTAGCAAAAGAGATTGTATTAATGAGTGAGAGAAGTGTGAGATAGAAATGGATGGGGAAGGATATGCTTATATACGAGATGAATTGATAAGTGGAAAGCTAACTAGAGAATATATTAAAATCATTTTTCGTTCTATAATAAAAAGATACTCCATCCATTCGCTAGCTTACACTTATGTCGAGCCCAATTCGACAATCTACACTGACCCTTCGCTTGAGGAATTCCCAACTCTTCAACGCAGTAAGGTCAAACAAAAAAAGGGCCGCAACAAAAACTTCTTCCAATTGGCTTTTAAGCCCAATACCCATCTACAAGCGAAGCTCAACACTTCGGAGATAAAGTCGGTTGACAGTAGGAATGTCCCAACTACCTTCGAAATCAAGAAATGATTTCGAGGGTCGTCTGTTTGGTTTCCTTTAAAGTCGTGTGTTTGGCTTCTCTCAAACATCTTTTTTACCGCTTTCATTCTGTAACCCTCTACTTTCTCTTTTTTCTTTTATCTTTAATAATATTATATCTAGTTTAAAAAAATAAAAATTTATTCATTTAATTTTTGTACGTGGATTAAAGTGTATAATTAAATGTGTATTGGATTAAGAAGTAGTATAATATTAAATGTGTAGCGGGTAGTTGTTGTCATGCCCCAGTTTTTCAATAAATAGAAAGGGAGATTTATTCGCAATTCTTTGATAATATTAACCTTCAATGCGGGCGTGAACCTTAAAATAAAAATAATAAAATATCATAAAAATGAAAATTATACAAGTATATCAATAGAAATTATATAAAAAGATTTTCACACAGCGCATTAATTATAAAGCTTTCAAACAACGCATCCACCCCGATACGCCGTCGCAGCCTTAACCTGAAAAGGGTTTGGAGTGGAAGGGGTGAGCGTGTGAAATACACTCAGTGGGTTAACTTAAATGATTGCACAGTTAAAAATAAATATGCATGCCAAATATACCATAAAATGTAACATATGTCATTTAATAAAATAATTTACACATTGTCGTTCAATAACTCAATGAAAATATTTAGGCCGAATCGTCATCCGATAACTTGTGTTAGTTGGTCCGTGCGCACCGGGTCGTCACCTCAATATGATGTTAGCATACTTTGAAATACATTTTAGTACTGAACCGACGCAGCCAGTAACTTGTGTTAGTTGGTCTGTTCGCACCAAGTCGTCACTCCGTACGATGTTAGTAGGAAAATATTTGTCATCGAACTAAAAGCACACATGGCACATAACATGATATATCAATAACACATATCACATCTTAACATAGCAATCTTGATATAAAAATGTAGCACTCGATAAAGAGTGAAAGTTACCCCCACCTTGAACTTTATTGAAAATTGTAGAGTGGACAAGGCTTGTTCTTCGATCTCAGAAATTCTTGAAAAAGATTTATTAATTTTATTACAAATATAAAATAAAGATTTTTCACTTGAAATAATAATTATAATAACACTTAATATAAAAATATTTAATTTTAAATTAATATAAAATAAAAAAAATAAGAACATGGGCATAGCTACTGCAGTCAACCATGTGGAGTTTAAATAGAAAGTTCTATTTATTTAATATTATTAATAATTTATAAATTGCAATCAAGTCCCTGTATTATATTAAATTCTCATTTAAACATACCATAAATTTTAAACTTATTTCAAAATGACCCAACTTGATTACAAAATAACTCAACTTGAGTTATACAACTCCGTTTGAAATTCTAAAAACACCATTGGAATTCTCGTGAGGTGAGGATCACATCAGTACCAATTTTGTATCAAAATATTGAAGTTTAAAAAATATGAAATTATACCGTGAAGTAGATTTCTTTGTAAATCTTTCGTTTTACGTCAAAACTCAAAACTAATCATACCATTGTGATCCTCGTGAGAGCTTCAAAACAGACTATAATATTAAAGATAACTCACACAGAAACAAAATCTGCCATTAAAGGGATTGAAACTTTGGCGGAGCTTCTCTAGCTCAAAATGACATCTATTTTATAAAAGAATTATATATTTGGAATCTACGCTTCGAAACGAACATTTTGATATATAATAGGATAAGAATAAAACACAAATAATTGAATTATTAAAAGAGCAGTGTGTGTGAAAGTTTATATATATACGTGTGTTTACATATATGTATATATATTGTGTGTGTGAAGATGGTAGTAGTATATACACACACATGTGGAAAACTTGGTGGCAAAGTTTGAACACACCATCTCAAACGTCATTATCCTTATCCAAAATCATTAATTCTTATCCAAAATTTTTTAATCCACTTGCACACACATCCACTTGCACACTCACATGCATATCAACACCTCATTACATATATTATTAATATTATTACTATTATTATAATGACATAATATATAATAATTAAAATAATATATATATATATAATACAGTTTTATTAAAATATAAAATTTACGAAAATATAGATTATAAAATATTGGGGTGTTACAATCTATCCCTCTAAAAATAATTTCGTCCTCGAAATTCAGAAAAAAAAAAACTTCTCAATTTTAAAAAATTTGGATAAATAATAATAAAATAAATACTTGTATACCTTGAAGCTGACATTGTGTACCAAGTGGATGCATAGCGAGTATTATAATAAAATCATTTTATTAATAAAAACATAATATGTAAATAAATTATACCATCTGTCACGCCCCAGTTTTTCTCAATAAATATAAGGGAGATTTATTCGCAATTCTTTAATAATATCATCCTTCAATGCAAGCGTGAGTCATAAAATAAAATATCATAAATAGTGAAAATTATACAAAAGTATATCATTAGAAATTATATAAAGAGATTCTGACGCAGCGCATTAATTATAAAGCTCTCACGCAACGCATCCGCCCCTGGTACGCCATCGCAGCCTCAACCTGAAAAGAGTTTTTAGTGGGAGGGGTGAGCGTGTGAAATACACTCAGTGGGTTAACTTAAATGATTACACAGTTAAAAATAAATATGCATGTCAAATATACCATAAGATGTAATATATGCCAATTTTAATAAAATAATTTGCACATTGTCGTTCGATAACTCATTGGAAATATTTTAGATCGAATCGTCATCCGATAACTTGTGTTAGTTGGTCTGTGCGCACCGGGCCGTCACCCCAGTATGATGTTAGCATATTTTGAAATACATTTTAGTACTGAGCCGACGTAGCCAGTAACTTATGTTAGTTGGTATATGTGCACCGAGTCGTCACCCCGTACAAGTGTTAGTAGAAAATATTTGTCATCGAACTAAAAGCACACATGACACATAACATGACATATCATTAACACATATCATATCTTAACATAGCAATCATGACATAAAAATACAGCACTCGGTAAAGAGTGAAAGTTACCCCACCTTGAACTTTATTGGAAATTGTAGAGTGGACAAGGCTTGCTCTTCGATCTCAAAAATTCTTGAAAATAATTTACTAATTTTATAACAAAAATAAAATAAAGATTTTTCATTAAATAAAATTATTACAATTAATGTAGACCCGCTCTAAAATCATCTGTCACGCCCCAGTTTTTCAATAAATAGAAAGGGATATTTATTCGCAATTCTTTGATAATATTAACCTTCAATGCAGGCGTGAACCTTAAAATAAAAATAATAAAATATCATAAACAATGAAAATTATACAAAAGTTTATCAATAGAAATTATATAAAAAGATTTTCACAGAGCGCATTAATTATAAAGCTTTCAAACAACGCATCCGCCCCGGTACGCCGTCGCAGCCTCAACCTGAAAAGGGTTTGGAGTGGAAGGGGTGAGCTTGTGAAATACACTCAGTGGGTTAACTTAAATGATTACACAGTTAAAATAAATATGCATGTCAAATATACTATAAAATGTAACATATGTCATTTAATAAAATAATTTGCACATTGTCGTTCAATATCTCAATGAAAATATTTTAGACCGAATCGTCATCCGATAACTTGTGTTAGTTGGTCTGTGCGCACCGGGCCGTCACCCCAATACGATGTTAGCATACTTTGAAATACATTTTAGTACTAAACCGACGTAGCCAGTAACTTGTGTTAGTTGGTCTGTTCGCACCGAGTCGTCACCCCGTACTATGTTAGTAGGAAAATATTAGTCATCGAACTAAAAGAACACATGGCACATAACATGACATATCAGTAACACATATCACATCTTAACATAGCAATCTTGACATAAAAATGTAGCACTCGATAAAGAGTGAAGTTACCCCCACCTTAAACTTTAATTGAAATTGTAGAGTGGACAAGGTTTGCTCTTCTATCTCAGAAATTCTTGAATATGATTTAGTAATTTTATACAAATATAAAATAAAGATTTTTCACTTAAAATAATAATTATAATAACACTTAATATAAAAATATTAATCTTTAAATTAATATAAAATAAATAAAATAAAAAAATAAGAACATGGGCATAGCTACTGCAGTCGACCATGTGGTGTTTAAATAGAAAGTTTTATTTATTTAATATTATTAATAATTTATAAATTGCAATCAAGTCACTGCATTATATTAAATTCTCATTTAAATTTACTCTAAACTTTAAACTTATTTCAAAATGATCCAATTTGAGTTATACAACTCCGTTTGAAATTCCGAAAACACCGTTGGAATCCTCGTGAGGTGAGGATCACATCAGTACTAATTTTGTATCTAAATATTGAAGTTTAGAAAATATGAAATTATACCGTAAAGTGGGTTTCTTTGTAAATATTTCATTTTACGTCAAAACTCAAAACTAATCATACATTTATGATCCTCGTGAGGAGAGCTTCAAAACGGACTATAATATCAAAGCTAACTCACACCAAAATAAAATCTGTCATTAAAGGGATTGAAACTTTGACGGAGCATCTCTAGCTCAAAATGAAATATATTTTATAAAAGAATTATATATTTGGAATCTACGCTTCGAGACGAACATTTTGATATATAATAGGATAAGAATAAAACACAAATAAATGAATTACTAAAAGAGCAGTTTGTGTGAAAGTTTATATGTATACGAGTGTTTACATGTATGTATATATATTGTGTGTGATGATGGTAGTATTATATATACACACACGTGTGGAAAACTTGGTGGCAAAGTTTGAACACACCATCTCAAACGTCATTATCCTTATCCAAAATCATTAATGCTTCTCCAAAATTTTTTAATCCACTTGCACACACACCCACTTGCACACTCACATGCATATCAATACCTCATTACCTATATTATTAATATTATTACTATTATTATAATTATATAATATATAATAATTAAAATAATATATAAATATATATAAATACAGTTTTATTAAAAAAATAAAATTTATGAAAATATAGATTATGAAATATTGGGATGTTACAATCTATCCCTCTAAAAATAATTTCATCCTCGAAATTCAGAAAAAAAAAACTTCTCAATTTTAAAGAATTTGGATAAATAATAATAAAATAAATACTTGTATACCTTGAAGCTGACATTGTGTACCAAGTGGATGCGTAGCGAGTATCATAAGAAAATCATTTTATTAATAAAAACTTAATGTGTAAATAAATTATTTTGAAAATACAATTCCATAGAAACGTAAACTTGTAAATAATTTATTTTGAAAATACGAGTCCACAAAAACGTAAACTCATAATTTATTTTAAAAATACGAGTCCACAGAAACGTAGACCCGCTCCGATACCTTCTGTCACGCCCAGTTTTTCAATAAATAGAAAGGGAGATTTATTCACAATTCTTTGATAATATTAACCTTCAATGCTGGCGTGAACCTTAAAATAAAAATAATAAAATATCATAAACAATGAAAATTATACAAAAGTATATCATTAGAAATTATATAAAAAGATTTTAACACAGCGCATTAATTATAAAGCTTTCAAACAACGCATCCGCCCGGTACGCCGTCGCAGCCTCAACCTGAAAAGGGTTTGGAGTGGAAGGGGTGAGCATGTGAAATACACTCAGTGGGTTAACTTAAATGATTGCACAATTAAAAATAAATATGCTTGCCAAATATACCATAAAATGTAACATATGTCATTTAATAAAATAATTTGCACATTGTCGTTCGATAACTCAATAAAAATATTTTAGACCGAATCGTCATCCGATAACTTGTGTTAGTTGGTCCGTGTGCACCGGGTCGTCACCCCAATACGATGTTAGCATACTTTAAAATACATTTTAGTACTAAACCGACGTAGCCAGTAACTTGTGTTAGTTGGTTTGTGCGCACCGAGTCGTCACCCTGTACGATGTTAGTAGAAAAATATTTGTCATCGAACTAAAAGCACACATGGCACATAACATGACATATCAGTAACACATATCACATCTTAACATAGCAATCTTGAAATAAAAATGCAGCACACTATAAAGAGTGGAAGTTACCCCCACCTTGAACTTTATTGGAAATTGTAGAGTGGACAAGGCTTGCTCTTCGATCTCAGAAATTCTTGAAAATGATTACTAATTTTTTTACAAATATAAAATAAAGATTTTTCACTTAAAATAATAATTATAATAACACTTAATATAAAAATATTAAACTATGAATTAATATAAAATAAATAAATAAGAACGTGGGAACAGCTACTGCAGTTGACCATGTGGTGTTTAAATAGAAAGTTCTATTTATTTAATATTATTAATAATTTATAAATTGCAATCAAGTCCCTGCATTATATTAAATTTTCATTTAAACTTACCCTAAACTTTAAACTTATTTCAAAATGACACAACTTGATTTCAAAATGACTCAACTTGAGTTATACAACTCCGTTTGAAATTCTAAAAACATCGTTGAAATCCTTGTGAGGTGAGGATCACATCAGTACCAATTTTGCATCAAAATATTGAAGTTTAGAAAATATGAAATTATACAGTGAAGTGAGTTTCTTTGTAAATCTTTCGTTTTATGACAAAACTCAAAACTAATCATACCTTTGTATCCTCGTGAGGAGAGCTTCAAAATGGACTATAATATCAAAGCTAAGTCACACCAAACAAAATATGTCATTAAAGGGATTGAAATTTTGACGGAGCTTTTCTAGCTCAAAATGACATCTATTTTATAAAATAATTATATATTTGGAATCTAAGCTTCGAAACGAACATTTTGATATATAATAGGATAAGAATAAAACACAAATAAATGAATTACTAAAAGAGCAGTGTCTGTAAAAGTTTATATATACGTGTGTTTACATATATGTATATATATATTGTGTGTGTGAAGATGGTAGTAGTATATATACACACACATGTGGAAAACTTGGTGGCAAAGTTTGAACACACCATCTCAAATGTCATTTTCCTTATCCAAAATCATTAATTCTTATCCAAAATTTTTTAATCCATTTGTACACACACCCACTTGCACACTCACATGCATATCAACACCCCATTACATATATTATTAATATTATTACTATTATTATAATTATATAATATATCATAATTAAAATATAATATATATATATATATATATATATATATATATATATATATATATATATATAAAATACAATTTTATTAAAAAAAATAACATTTACAAAAATATAGATTATGAAATATTGGGGTGTTACAGTTGTATTAATGTTAATTGTGGGGCCTATGTATATTGGGTCGAGTAAAATAAATAATATTATTTTTTGGGTCACATCAATCAAAAAAATAAATGAATATTTCGTATTGAGAGGGATCAAAATAAAAAAAATTGATACGTATCAAGGGGACGGAGGGAGTAATTCGATTTAAGTCCCGAAATAATTACTACCTTCTCCCGGAGATATTGATGCCTTTTTCTGAGTACGAATATTAAGGAATATAATAATTTAATGTGTAGTGAGTTGAAGATATAATAATTTAATGTATAGTGGGTAATTGTATTAGTGGTGTGTGTGTGGTGTGCATGTGGGCCCATGTGAATAAATTAATTATTTTTTTATGTGGGTCTCATGTTCTTTAAAAAGAAATATGCCAATTATGTGGGACAACCCAAAAAAGAAAATGTACCAATATCTTCAGAATGAAGGAAATACTATTTTTTCGATTTTAGCCCATTTATTGTGGGAAAGTCGAATCTTTACCAAAAATCATAACGTGAATGATACGTGGCACGCTAATTCCTCTAAAAAAGTTAAAATTATTCAATATATTTTGGACCCAAAATAGTTTTTTTTTTTTTTCTTTTCAGTACTATAACTGATTAACTTAACGTCCAATTATCCCATAACTTCTAGGTTAGTATCGATCACACATATTATATATATATATATATATATATATATATATATATATATATATATATATATATATATATATATATATATATATATATATATTAAATATACTGTAGTAGAAACTTTTCTGCTTGTGAGTCGTCACCAGAGCGTTTTGTTATAACGTGTAATTTTCTCATTTTTTTGAATTTTTAAATTAATTTTTTTATATTTTTCTTATTTACTTTTTATTAATTTCCTTATTTGGTATTTATTTTTTAAAATAATGTATTTTCTTTTCTGCTTATAAATCTAAATTAAGTAATAAATTAAGAAAATATATCTTATAAATATATTTATTTGATTTTTATAAATAATTAATTAAAAATAAATCTATTATTATTATTGTAATATTTTGATTTTAAATAATGTATTTCCTCATTTATTCATAAATTTAAATTAGGTTTTACAAATTCATAAATCTAAATAAGATAAAATTTATTTTGGAGTTAGATTATTAAATAAAAAATTGTATAATAATCCAAAAGACTTTACTATTCATAAATATAAAAATTAGGTATAATTTATTATTAGTAATATTATTATAGTAACATTTTAATTTTAAATAATGTATTTCCTTTTCTATACAGTTTTTTTATTCATAAATCTAAATTAGGTTTAACTAATTCATATTTATAAATTAGATAAAATTTATATTGGAGTTAGAATAAAAAATAAAATCTATAATCAATAAGACTTTACTATTCATAATTCTATATTAGGTAAAATTTATTTTGAAGTTAGATTAAAAAATTGTATAATCAGACTAAGTCAACCCTATACACGTTATGCTCCATTATTATTATTATTATTATTATTATTATTATTATTATTATTTAAAATAAAATGTGTGTGGATACGAATTCCAACTCATGTGTATAACTACTTCTTGAGCAGTTTTTTTTCTAGAACATTCACTTTAGCATGTTCACTAATAATTTAAATATATATTTGTAAGTAGTTCTTTTATTTTAGTTGTGGTGCCACATACATGGAGTGAATTCGAAGACCTTATAGTATGATCTCTTATACGTTTCATTAAATGATAATATTTTAATTTGAATTAGTATACTAAAGTATTATTTATTTTTTCTTCCATAGACAATACTCAAGGAGTTTGTTGATCTCTATCGTCACTACAATATAAATGGCTTGACGTAACATGTAAAAAATGTTATCTAATAGCCTTGTAGTGTTATTATAGACGATATGTAACACTTTTCGAGTTGTCGATGTTGCCCCTGTTACCAATTGTCTTATATAACACATTTTTTTTAATAAAGTAACAAATAATAATAATGTTACATTTATGTTGATAATACTTTATAAAAGTTACAACACACTGTATATGTAACACTTTTTATAAAATTAAAAAATAAAATTGTATTCACTTAGGTTTGAACCCATGACTTATGACTTATAATGGGTTTCATCTACCAACTTAGCTAGTTCGTTAATCTTAACAAATACTACTAAATTTTATTTTATGATATATTTCAAATTCTTTTTTTTTCTTTTCAAATAAAATTTTGTTTTTAAATATTTTAACTGTTAACATAAAATGTTAATAAATATAATTTAAGATATTTTTTTCGTAAATAATATATATTTTTTTAAATTTTATAATTCAATTTTAAATAATATATACTAAAATAAAATATATTTTATGCAATGAATAAAGTATATACTCCCTCCATCCCACACTTGTCTTCACACTTTCCGTTTTCGTACGTCCCAAACTTATCTTCACCACCCAAAAAAGGAAAATTCACATTAACCAACAACATCAAAAGTTACCTTAATTTCAAAAATATCACTCTCACCTAACACACATAACATATTGTATAATTTATTTATTACCTAAAAACCACAATACCCCTCAAAAGTCAATAAAGTTGGTCAAAAAGTAACGTATCTTAAACTCCGTATCTACAGTAACTGTGAAGATAACTTTGGGACGGATGGAGTATTTTGTATTATATAATTACAGTAAACTAATTTTTTCAAAATTTGTTAAATATAATAAATTTGTAATTTTTAAAAAAAATGGGTAATACATATATATTATAAATATGGAGTTTCAATAATATAATTTTAAAATGTTATGTAAATAATTTATGTATGTAGAAGTGTTACTTAAAAATATTACTTATGTATAAGTGTTATATTATAGTGTTTCCTTTGTAAAAGTGTTACATAAAATGTGTTATATATATAAAAGTATTATATGCATGTGTTACAAATTATAAAAGTGTTACATGTATGTGTTACTTATATAAAAAGTGTTACAAAAATGTTACATATTATAATAATTTAAAAAGTGTTACCATTTTGTGTTATATAAATTTAAAGTGTTACTATGAGGTGTTATTTAATGTTAGTTATGTTGTATTGCATATTGGGTTGCCTAAGGAGTTGTTCTTGCATGATTTTAAAAATCGTATAATTCGTATTTCGATATTGTCTAAAAATAATTGATTCTATTTCGGTGCTGGATGAACTCATTTTGAAAGATTGTATAAGATTATGGTTGGTGATGTTATAACTTTTACATATGAAAATAAGAACTCATTATTCTTTAGGATACATGACTACCGAGGAATGGAGAAGACTACCACATCCGGTAATTTTGATTGTTGAATATTTCTTATAATAAAATTTTAAAATTAATTTCTTTTGGACATATAACAAAGGATTATTTTTATATTATTTTATTAATTAATTTTTAATGTTATATTATTAGTTCTCTATACACTCATATTATTCTGATCATTTGAACCTACAATTGATATCCTTTCACAAGTTGTGAGATAGGTTTTGGTTTTTAACTCTTGGCTCACTCTAAATTGCTCTAAAAGCTTCAAAACCATGTTGATTAAAATTGATTAACGTATAGTATATTTCAAATTCGTGAATGCTATCAAATTAATGGTATAATTAAGTGCAATTGGAATGAGGAATATTGAGCGAAGAAGTATAGATTCACACACACACTTAAAAACATAAGTTTATTATTTGGTCCATTACTATTAGGTGCAATTTATGTGCCTATATTACTACTAAATATATACACAAATTATATTATTAATTAATACAAATTGAATGCATAAAGATCATTTTTATCCCTATTTTAATTGCATTCAAAAATTAATTTAAAAGGTGTAACGCAAAAGGATAAACCGTCCCACTAATTTTTCCACAAAAATAGGTGGGAGATAATTTTATTAATTAATGTGTTTGCATACAAATATTTATGAATACATGATACACTGCCTACAACTATTTAATATATTGGATAAACTTATTTCTAAATACATTTAGCTATTTGAGATTATGATTATTAATAGTTAATTAGCCACTGTATTAAAAAAATACCCCAAGAACACGTCGCCTCGGTAGCTCGGATTCGCCTTTGATCACATCCACATTATTTTTATATTTAGTAACGTTTATGTTCAAATATATTTTTTTATATTTGTGTTCAAATAGTATGTATTCAGAAATTTTTATTTTCAAATTTTATGTATTAATTTTCTTTTTAATATATTTGTGTTAAAAAATATATTTTTGTGTTCAAAAGTTAACTTAATTTGTTGATATTCAAAATTTATGTATATAATAATATTTATTTTAATATATTTGTGTTTAGAAATTAAATATTTTGTGTTCAGAAATTAACTTATACATAATCTGCGAATCTATGGGGAGAGAGATTTCAATGTGTGAAATAGTTTTGACGTGGAAACAGAGAGAGAATTATTATGATCCGATCATTTTAACGTAAATATATACCTCTTTTATCTACATGATGTATTTAGGGGTAATTGTGACTATTTATAGAATAATTTTGTAATAATTAATAATAAAATATATATTTTGTATCTACTAGTAATATTATAGTATATCTTGTACTAAATAGTAATAAATTCTTATTACTATTGCAACATTAGAACTGAGATCTTCATCACAATAATCCACACACTTTAAACAAAATCAACATACAAAACTACTTTTACATATATATGAAAAAGTAGCATCATCGTTGATCCACTGAATTCACGTGATGTAGTCATTGCAATAATGTGGAAGTTCTTCTGTCCTTTGGCATCCTCCCATGGAATTAATGATATTTAATTATTCCTCTAGTTGGATGCCCTTATTATTTTCTTCCATAGTCGTTATTTTCACACTTTAATTTTACGTAAGCTGCATATTAAGAAAAAAAAAACTAGTATGTAAGAATAAAGTGTAACATCAAAAAATAACAAGTATTTTAACCATGCTACATAATTATACCATGCAACATAATTATACTACAAAATGTCTCCAGGGGAAGCCATATATAGAGAAGTCTAGAGATATATACATATATGTTTCGGTCGAGTGTTAAAACCAGTTACTTACTTCAACGGGGGAGGCGTGAAGAAAACCAAAATTCCAAAAGTAAACATATTCGTATATATATGTAGAAAGGTGTAGCAAAGAGATTGTATTAACGAGTGAGAGAAGTGTGAGATAGAAATGGATGGGGAAGGATGCTTATATAGGAGATGAATTAAAAAGGGGAGATCCAGTTAGAGCATATATATACTTATTTGTTTATTTATATATAATTCGCTTTGGAGTTAAAATCATTTTTCGTCTTACAATAAAAAGATAATTTGATTTCAATTCCAAAATAATTATTTATTTTTATTCAATCTAGTCCCATATCACTCGTTATTGTTCGATTTTAGTCCAATTTTTTACGAAAAGTCGAATCTATGCTGGAAATCATCGCGTGAATGACACTTGGCACACTGACTCCAATAAAAAAATTAAAAAGTGTTCAGTTTTGGTCCCAAAACAGTCATTTTTTATTTAGTACCATAACTTCTATAATTGATCAATTAACGTCCAATTTATGCCTAAAATTTAAAATTTCGTCGAAAATTGTCATTAAACTGCATGCATGAAATTAGGAAATTAGAAATATTTAATTCAAGCACGCTATTTTTCTTTTTATGTGTGATTTCATTGTTTGTTTAATTGTTTGACCGATAGTCACTCATTGTGTTTATTTTTCCAAAATATGTAATATTAGGTTAGTATTGATCACATATATAACACAACTAATAGTTGTATGGCGAGCATAGTTAAAGAGATCAATCGATAGATCTATTAGGAATTAGTTAATTTGGTATTAATATGACTATTGATCCTGTTACTTAATCTATTTGTAATTAAAATCGAAAGGTTTGATTATATAATGTTAAATTTCTTCAGGAAACAGTTCTAAAACTGAACAGTAAAATTTCACAATTGCATGTCAACAGTTAAATCAAGTAAAAGTATAATACCTAACATTGCTTTTATGATTTTACATCCAATTACTAATTCATATTTGCATCAGATGTGTACATTACATTCGTCATAATTAGAATTAGAATTTCTTTGCGCGTGTGTGAGTTCCTTTTAGAAATTGTGTGCAATATATCTGCTATTAGTAGTAGGTATGTTTTAGCTGCTCTTTTACACGTATATACTTGCCTCAATTGTAATATGAATTGATGGAAAGAATTATAATCCTTCCGTACATCCACTTGAAAGAGATACATTAATTTTGTAAATTTTAAGCGTTGACCACTTAAAAAGTAAATATTTCTTTCTTTCTTTCTTTTTTTTCTTTTTTTTTTTAATTAAAAAATCCCATCAATAGCCTCACACATACACTAATATAAATTTGGGTTAAATGCTACAGTGAGCAAATACATTTAAAAAAATTCTTTAGTGGGCACATTTTAAGGGAGTCAAATTTTTTATTTGACTCCATACAAAAACTTTGACTCGATTGGGACTATTTATAATTGAAGCTATAAAAATTTATAGAGTAAAAATCAGCATATAAGTTACGGAATCAATTGTTTTATTTAGTGGTATAATCCCTAATATTGACTGTTTGAGTCATCATTATTTAACTCTCAACAGCTCTAATGGATAAGGGTGTTGAGATGGGAAATTTTTTTTTTTTTACCAACAAATTATTTTATTTTCTCTATTGTAAATCATTTTTGCATGGTTAGTGGAACTAGAAGACATTCTCCATTAGCGGAAATTAACCTCCTACAATAAGTGGTTTATTAATTAACTAATTTAAAGAAAAGTAATTTTGGATGAGCCAATTAACATGAGTCCTTAATGTATTATTGAGCAAGTTTAATCCATCAACAATTTATTGCAATGCACGTGCCCAACCAGATAGTATCATCATGCTCCCCCATTTAACATTATTAACACAAGAAATTAAGCACCCAAACACTGGCTGTTAGTGGCAGCGGGATTATGTGCAATTATCATATCTTAGTTTCATTAATGAGATGATTGATACATTAGAAGATAATAAAATCTAACACTTATTCTCAGGAATAATACTTTTTTTTTAGGGTTAAAGATTTTTCTTTTCTATTAAATGTTACCAAAACAACAGTGTGACACAAAAAATATTAAAAATAATATAAGAAATCCGAACGCTCCCTGCCTATCCGTCCTTCATACCCTTCACTTTTTGGGTCTGGATCTTCTATGTCACTTTGACGTGACATCTTTTGTGTCACTATATTGGATGAGTGATACGTAGGAAAGAAATGATAAACTATACCCTAAGTCAATTAGGTAAACCTTAGAGTAAGGGATTGTATTTCTCCACTCCGCCACGTGTCATTCCATAAGAAAATATTACATGAGATGTCATACCAAAGTGTCACAGAACATTCCATGCCCATTTTTTCTCACACTTGCTCTCGATCTCTTTTCGGCTAAATATCTCAACATATAAATACATCTACTTTCGAATTACTCTGGGCCGCTATTCACTTGTGTGTAATATATTTGGATTTTATGGATTGAAACATGCAATCTGCTGTACGTGTACCCTTTTAAAAAATGAATTGAAAAGATAATTATATTTTAAAATTAATACCTAAAAATTAAATTGCTCTTATGCTGAATTTTTTTCCTGCCGTTAACAAAAAAAAAAAAAAAAAAAAAAAAAACAAGGGGCTTTATATTCTACTCCTCCATCCCGTTTCAAGTTCATATTTACATGTCAAGTTTACATTTGCGCACGTATATTAATAAAAGTCATTTTTTATTTATTTTTGGGGTGATTTGATATTTTTTGTTGTGTGTTAAAAAATAAGTATGGTAATTTTGAAATTAAAGTGTGTTAAGAGGATATTAGTTAAGTGTGTTTTCCTTTTATAAAAGTGTGAAGTTGAAATTGAAACGAACCAAAATAAAAAGTGTAAAGTTGGAGTTGAGACGGAGGGAATACAACTTAATTAAGAAAAGGAGAGTTACATTATCACATAAAATTAATGTGATACTGGCGAAATTTGGACAAAATGTAAACTAATTTTAAAAGATATAAGACTAGATTGAATTTGTCCAAAATTAAACCAAATTATAAAAGTTATAAGACTAGATTGAATTTTTTTTAACTCTTTTGGACTAACGTAAAAAAAGCTGTGGGATAATTTTTGGTTTGTATTTCTAATTGGCTCAGTAGATCTAAACTACTCTAAAAGCTTCAAAAAACCATGTTGATTAAAATACATTAATATATGGTACAATTCAAATTCATGAATGGCATCGAAGTTAGGAGATGAATTAAAGAGGGTGAGTGCTAGCTAGGGAGATACTTATTGATTTATCTTCGTTCGAAACAATATGAAAAGTCGACTTTAAATAATGTCTATTATATAGCTATAAATTAAAATTTGGTACTCCTTCCGTAAAAAAAAAAAAAAATTGTGACACTTTTCTTTTTTGGTTATCTCATAAAAGTTGACACATTTTCTTTTTAGGTACATGAAATTCTTTTTAGAGAGTAATATATTGAGAATTGATAGAAAGGTAAATCGCAAAATAAAATTTATAGGTAAAAGGGGCAAAAGCAACATCCTCAAAAGTATTACGAATTCTCTATAATAATACTATTAAGCAATTACATAATATTTTTTAGATGTTATGTGAACCTATTTATGTTGTAGGGCATATAATTAAAATTCAATGATATCAAAGTTAATGGAATAATAAAGTGCAATTGAAATCACGAATACTCATAAGCTTATATATATCATTACAACATTAGAACTGAGAACATTAATTATCACAATAACCCACACACTTTAAGCAAGCTACGTGAACTCAATAAAATCAACAAACAATTAACTACTTTATAAAAAAAGTAGCATCATTATTGTTGATGCAGTGAATTCACAAGAGAGAGTTATTGTAACAATGTCAAAGTCCTTCTATCGCCTGTGGCATCCTCCCATGGAATGATGTTTGGATTTATTTTTTATTATCTTCCATAATCATGATTTTCACACATTTCTACGTAATCTGCATATTTAAACAGAAAACAAGTATAAGATTAAAATCATGTTAAATCCCACAATTTATGAAATAAAATGTAGGTTAATTGTGCAACTATACATATTATTTGCAGGGGAAACCATATGTGTAAAGTTTGTTATTATTACATCAATAGAATTGAGAACATTGTCACAATAATCCTCACACTTTAAACAGAGTGTAAAACAATAAAACATCTAGTACCTTTTTACTTTATTCGAAAGATCCCAAAATAGTTAAGGACAATAATTTTCGTCTCAAACCTTTTAGTTTTGCTCCTATTTCATTTCAAAATAATATTTTATTAATTGATAAGTCGTAATTTTATCATATTATTTTAGATGAATTCATATATATTTTTATGTGAGTTTTGATTATTTTATATTAATTACGGCTTATTTCTATTTCACACATTATATTTTAATTCTTGTCTAAACAGACCAAAATTGAGATAATTTTACAGTCATAATAATTTATTTTGTGTGACTGCTACAATTATTATTACTACTGGAAATAAAGAGTTGACCAAACAATAATAAGGAGAGATTTGATTTGAAGAGAAAAAGGAAACTTACCAAAGGAAGAAAATATACAATGAACTTGAACAACTTAAGAAAGGAAGGTGATCAAGGAATTTAATAGAGGATTTAATTTATGATTTTGGGAATATAATATCACAGACGTTACGTTCATCACTGGGGGGACGTTTGAAGGCAGCCATTGGAGGAGGAAGTTCTACCACGAAGAACATCGGTATTATTGGTTTTGTCTTTTTAATTTAATTTCGATTATGTAATTTCGTTTCTAGTACGAGGGTTGTGAACCTTCCATGAATTATTTATTTTATTGTTTTGAATTTTATAGTGCAAACTTTTATATAAATTTATTCTATTACATGCTTTGATGTTCTTAATAGCACTTTGATAATTATTTTAGTCTGGTCATCTAATTTAATTATTTAATTGTTTCACGCTATTTCGTGATCCACAATCCGTAATTGTTGTGAGGAGTGAATTAAGTAGCAAATAGAGATAATTCCCTCTAGGTGTAATAAGATCTAGGTTATATGATTCATAGCCGGTTTTCGTAGCCTAATAATTCTATGTTTGGAGTCTTAATGCATTTGCGAGTTCGAATCCATAGGGTCACTTGTAAATAGTTCAATTTAGTGGTCGTACCCTAATTGATAACCTTAAGAACAATCGGGTTAATTTGGTCGTACCATTAGCCTAGGGATTATAGTTTGTATAATTTTTTGCATGTTTAATTCTTGCTATTTTATAAATTAGGATATGGGAGGGGATCGAATCCTTGGACTAGGTTTAAATTTTATTTGTCCTCTTATCTAATTTTGTTATTTTTGTTCTTTAATTTATTTAATTTTGAATTCTAGTAGTTATTAGATTCAATCCAATCCACCCCCCTCTGGTTACTTTAGAAACACGATTGATTCAATTAAAATTCAATTACTCCATTAGGTTTGACCCGTACTCATCCTACTATATTTTAGGGGATTTGTTCAGAAATTTTGTAAGTATTATTTTTAGGTACCGGCGACAGCACACCAAATTTTGGCGCCGTTGTTGGGTCGAACCCGGGTCACCCGCGTGACAGGTGGGAATACTCACCACTATACTACAACGACTTATCAAACTACCCACACCTAAACCTTTGCTTGTCCTCAAGCAAAACAAGATCAAGACAAGGCATAGAAAAAAAATTATAATCATGTACAAGTGATAGTAAAACAATGACACTTCCAAGAGAAACTAAATTGAATACACCAAATACAAATAAGTGATAGAATGCCTCACAAAAATTTGCAATTTATGTAGAATACAAGAATTCAAGAATTCATGGTCTCACAATGGTTTCGTTCAATAACGCTCAAGTATATGTAATGGGTAGCAAAACACTCAAAATTAAATAAGACAAGACATTACCATAGGTTTGCTCCCAAATCAAATCTCCACCAAGTTCAATGCGCATTGTGCAAATATCAAAAGGACTTTTAAATGGTTGTAATGGGGCTTAGGATATGGTGGGATAAAAAGGATTAGAAAGGCTAAATTTACCACTTTGCAAATCATGTAATACGAAACGTACATCAAAGCGATACTTCTTGCCATTCTTAATTTTTTTCCACATCCACTCCATTTTTCTTTTGATAAAATCTGATTTTCATCAACACATCCCCTACCCACACCTGTTTTTTCTCAAAATCTAGAAAAGCAGGGGCAACAATGAAGGGTTCAGTGTCTTTACAGAAAAATTCTGCTATAATTTCCAGTTTCGTTTCTTTTTTTTTCAGCTCCAATTTCTTTTCTCTTATTTGTTCAACCATTTTTTTTCAATCTTCCATTCTTCCTTTTCTTTTCCTTTTTTTTTTCTTTCCTTTCTCCATTCTTTTTTACTTTCTTCATTTTTTTTCTTTCTCCATTTTTTTTCTTCTTTTTCTCAACCATCATCTCCCCTTCATCATAAATCCAATCACAACAAATATTTTCAATGAATTCCACAATATGCAAAATAATAGGAGGTTCAAATGGAAGAGTTCAAGAAAGAAATGGAACATGGCTAAATTGATATGCTCATTCATCAAAGAAAAAGGCTAGGCTCAACTTGGCTCTCCTAAAAATTTAGCATGATTGGATAGATAAAAAGAAAGCCAAAATATGGTTACCTAAGTGCCTTTATCATTTAATTACACATGCTCAAATGTAAGATCTCAAAATGCATTCAAGGAGCAACTTCTAGAATGTACATATCAAGTTCAATTTGCACTCAATCAAGAAAAATAATAGAGCTTGTATAGATGATAGCTCTTCAAGGCTCAAATCTCACAACAATAGAGTAATTTTGCCATGAATTCTCAAACAAAAATTTTTTCACATTTATCACAAAAACAATAAGACAAATCCAACAACTCACGAGTATAGGTACATCAAATTCAACTCTCTTATCATGCCAAAAATTCCACTTATCAAAGGCACAATCTCATCATAAATCCAACACCAACTTCACATGTGCACAAGTGTAAGATTGTGTTCAAATGAATTATTATATGCACATGCCATTAACAAAAAAAATTGTAACTTCAAATACCACGCAATACACCAAACCTACCCATACCTATTCGTTTGCTTGCCCTCAAGAAAACAAAACACAATAAAATTCAAGGGAAAGTTAAGTGTAAGAGTGGAAAGAAGTCACCGGGTTAAGCTCAATTTGATTGACCATATGTTGGGTTTTTTTCTCTTCTCCAAAAACGTCACCAACACCATCATCGTTTCACTCTATAGCCTATAATTAAGCACACACCAAAAGAACAAGAATATTTATTAAGAAAATAAAATTAAAAATAAAAATAAGAACCTATGTTGGGTTGCCTCCCAACCAGCGCCTTTTCTTAATGTCGTTGGCTCGATGTTCACTTCCCATTCACGTAATAGAAGTAAAATATTCAAACCAATATAATGATCTTATTGGTTTGCGAGAAGTGTTCTCTCCCTTCAAAATTGTATGGTTCTTGGTCAGCCTTAACATGTCAAGCTCTGCAGAAAATTGTTTGATCGCCTCAAGAAACGGATCTTTAATCAATTCAATGTGAAACACTTCAAATGTCTCATTTACTTGAGGATTAGCAACCTCTTCCAACCTGTATGGAGATTAAAAAATATCAGAATGAACAGAAATAGATTCGGATGATTTTACCTAATTTTCGTTTTCAGCAGAACTGACACTGAAGACTTCAGTGTCATTTTTGCAGTCTGAATTTTCTTCAAAAATTCTGCAGAATTTTCAGAACACTCAACCTCCTCAATTTCGACCTCCATCTCAAAATTCTTGTCTTGGGTGGTCTCCTCATGATATTCCCCTTGGTTTACACTTTGTTGTGCCACCAAACGATCAACCTCTAACTTTAATTGGCTACATTGGTGCTCCAAACTCCAAAGACTCAATTGGGTTCCTTGTTGAACTATTAAATTACTAATTTCCATCCGTTTCAACAAGTACTCTAATGAAGCCTTCGAACTTTATTCATCATCATAATACCTATCATCCTCATAATAGTTTTCACTATTATTGAAGGATTGTGGTCTTTGCTCATAATAGCCATGACTTTGATTTTCATAATGTTGATTGTATAGGTAATCTACATGCTGGGAAGCACGAGGGATATGTCACCCTTGATTGTAAGTGTGGTTGGCATATGGATCACTCCAATGCCGCTGCAAATTTTCTCTAAAATATCCATTTCTCCATTCCACTTCTAATCTTTCAACCAAAATTGGACAATTATGAGTGGAATGGAGAGTGGTTGCACACATTCGACATGGCTGAACATTAGGACCATAATAACAATGATATCGATCCATTAGAACTACCCTGCAGTGGGGAGAAAGTGATTAAACTCGAAAATTCAAAACAGAGCAGAACTGACACTGAAAGGTTTAGTGCCAATGCACTGCTGGACAGAATTCGAAAAAAATAAAAAAAAACACAAAAAATTCAATAAAATTTCGGGATTACTCCCCGGCAACGGCGCCATTAATTTCCACCAATTTCATCATATAACTTTTGTAAAAGCATTGATTCAGTCTTATGGTTCAATCCTATGAAATTAGATCAATTTGATATTTTTAAGTAAGAATATTATTTTAATGGGAATTTAAAAATTATGGGATAATTTTGGAGAAATTAAGTTTCTTTGAACTAATTTAAATAAAGTAAATTAGTATAAGACAATTTTGATTTTAAACTCCTCTGATCAAGCTACATGAACTCAACAAAGTCAACAAATAATTAACTACTTTATAAAAATAGTAGCATCAATAATTAACTACTTTACAAATAATTAACTACTTCATTGGTGGTAAAATGAAAATGATAACTAATCCGAACGTAAACATATTTATATATATGTTGGAAAGGTGTGTAGCAAAAAAATGGTATTGACGAGTGAGGCAAGAAATGGATGGTGGAAGGATGCTTATATAGGAGATAAATTAGAGAGGTTGTGAGTATGTGTTTAATTTGATGAAAAGACACATGATTTAATTTAATAATCAACTCTAAAAGTCGAATAATTAATTATAGACACTTACCTTGACATCTATAAGTAATCACATTTATATAATTCACATTTGATAACACACTTGAAATGCTTATCACAAACACAAGTATTTGATGTTTAGTTAAGTGAAGTAAAGTTGTCCTAATTACAGTAATATTCATAAGTCATATACTCTTAAAGTGGGTTCAAATTATATTTTGATGTCATTTTTTTATGGGTTGTTTTCATAAGTAATATTCATTTTTATCACAAGATATGGGTTGTTTTTATTTTGGGATGATTGTCATTGAATTGCAAGCACTAGGGTAATTTTATCTTTAAAAAATATAAAGAATTTAACTCGACTCAAATTAGTTTTTATAATTTTAATCAAATTTTTATGACAAAATCCAAATATATACCAAATAATTTTAAGATTAAATTTGACTCATTTCGTGTAATATTGATTGACCAAAAAAATATTGATGGAAGATTTTTTTGGATATGTAAAGAAAAAAAGCTACGCAAAGTATGATTGTTTGTTATAACAATATTAGTCTACATATATAGTGCATGATTTTAATAGAATTTTTTTAAATTAATTTGAAATAAATTAATGAAAATTAATATATAGCGTTAATAAATATACTACGTTAGGGTAGAGATTTAAATTTAAAAGTTTTAAAATATTGCTACAACATAAATAAATTTTCAACACTGAAATATAAATTTATAAATTTATTGCAATGTACAGTTGTCCACCATTCAGTTATCAAACGTATAGTATTAGTATAAACAGAGTATTAATTATTTTGTGTTGATTCTATGTAAAAGAAAATATAAATATTATGATGCGTAAATATTATAGTGGGACGGAGGTGCAATGAATTATTTTATAAACAATATATAATATATAAATGAAAAGTTATATAACATTTTAAATGAAAAGTGATAATATTAAAAAAGTGGAAATAAGAAAGCGTAAAATAATCTTGTAAAAGAAAATGTAAACCTTATGATGAAACGCCTAAAATGCAAATGTGTAAACATTATAATGGGACGGAGGTACAATAAATTATTTTATAAATAATTTATAATATAAATGAAAAGTTATAACATTTTAAATAAAAAGTGATAACATTAAAAAAATTGATAAATAATTAGTGTAAAATAGTCTCAACATCTTGTCCTTACCCTTTATTAATATGAAAAGACTATTTATTGAGCTTAAGAATGAAAAGAAAGTAAATATCCTATGAATCCGTGAGACCACCCCTCACCTTTTATGAATTTGAAAACACTCGATCACATTCGAAAAGTAAAAGAGAGTTGATAACGCATACGAATATTATTATTTATTAAATATTAAATGTGTTTCTTTATAACTTTTTAATATTCAATTTTTCATTAAAAATTTATCAAAATTTTTTTTAACAAACTATATAAATATTTATTCATTAGTATTTATATTTTTATTTATTAATGTATAAGTTCTCAATGTACGAATTTGGGTGCACAAAAAAATTTCCCAAAAATAAATTAATAAAGTAATACATATTTTTTTTTAACGCAAATATTCTCGAGAGAAAAGTATTAATAATATATCCCCATAATATGGGCTTCCTTAATATTTACCGAGCTTTATACGCAATTATTCTGTAAAGCCCTACAATTCAAATATAATAAGCCCAATATTTAGCCCAAAATAAATCTGAAGCCCATTTCCTATTTTGTTCTAACAAAAAAGAAATCCATCAACGTAAATTTGAGTAATAGAATGAAGTATGATATGTACATATGGGTGGAACGATCGGCTATCCCTCTTTTTTTTAAAACCCGTCTTTTGTATACCCAAAATGTAACAGAAAAACCGAACTCCTTGATAGGTAGTAAACAACTATGTTATAAAAAGCATGAAGGATACTAAAGATAAGAATGAGGCAATCGATTGACAACCTACAAAGAAGATCTATTCCTTCATGTCAAATTTCACAAGCTCTTGTCAAGGTCTACTCTCCTACGATTGATTGCAATCGGCCGATCAAGGTCTATCACTCAAGAGTTAGAGATGAGGCCCATTCTAACTGACCTATGGGCTAGGTCTACCATTAGATAGCTAAAAATAAAGCTCATTCTGACTGATCAATCGACTGAAAGATCACCATTCAAGAGCTAGAGAAGAGGTCATCTAGCCGATCGACCAGCCAAGTATAAAGATCAAGGTTCAAATTAATTATAGTAAAAGGAATGTCACAATTAAGTCACATCAATTTATAATAATATATTTGTATTTTATTCAATACATTTTAATATTAGTCTTATAAATATGTTTGATGGGATCACTATTATTAATATTAGTAATTTAATATATTAATAATTTATTGATTTAATATAATTAAGAAAATTAATCGATCTCTCGAGCAGACATGTTATCTGGCGAGCTATCTCTAGTTTTGGGTAAATATCAAAATTAGTCATGTAAGTATGATGGATTCCAACTTTAGTAATTTTTTCCTGTAATTCTTAATTTTGGTCATTTTTGTCCAATTTTAATCCTTTTAGTCATTTTTTCAAAATTTGGTCTTTTTTTCCACTTTTGGTCCAAAATTTATACATTTTCGGACAAATTTTGAATATTTTTTAACATAAAGGACTAAATTTGGACAAGAAAAATAACTAAATTTTAGAAAAGATAACTAAATTTGAACAAAAAGAACTAAAAGTGGACAAAAAAATACCAAAATTGAGAATTGCAAATGAAAAATAATTAAAGTTGAAATGGACCATACTAACAGGACCAATTCTGATTTTTTTTCTCCCCAAGTTTTATAGGGACTAATCGGTTAAGGTGGAATGATTTGGTTTTAATTTTAAACTATTACCATTTAAACAAACCTTATAGGTAGCTTGTTAGGGAGGAATGCCAAAGCCATAAATTAATTAGTGATGTATAATGGATTGAATCATGATAATTATCATTTAGATAGGGAAAGTGATTACACCAACTTGAATTCCCTATTCCACTTTCTATATTTCATTGGAATATCGCATTGTGTCTTTTTTCCAGACAAGGGAAACGAGATTTCTTGTGTCATATCATACAATCTCTTCATTTTATTTATATCTTCATATTTAATATTGACATGGAAATTAATATAAGTGACTTTTTAATTTACTTTTAGAGGATAATTTGATATTTTTAGGTTGTCCTTGATATTTCTTTGGTAAAACTGCGATATATAGCTTTTTCACTAATTTTTTTGAGCTTCTGAATTCCCTATCCAGTAGAGAGTTAATTGTTGTTGAAGAGTGTTATTGAGCTATAAAGTAAATAAAGGAAGAAAAATTGGTACAGAGAAAAAATTATAGTGCTCGAAATTGGTACTTTAATGTAAATGAGGGGTAGTGTCTGAAATTGATACTCTATAATAAAAGGATAAAGTTGATAAATTAAATAGTGGAATGAAAAAGGAAGCAACAAAAAGAGATGTAACAAATGAAGAAGAGGAAAGAAAGTATGAAGATCTATGGAATTACAAGCTTTGAAGTTGGAGATGCATAGAAAGTGTATTTTAATGAAGAAAACCGCCAACATTAATTCCATATTGCTGATTGAGTCACTCTTCTCAAATTGTTACTACTTAGTCCAAAGAATCTAACATTACATCCAAATAGAAAGTCCTTTTTAATTCCGTTGTTGAGATATATATATTTGCTTAGTTTATGGTTAAGCATATACATGAATTGAATTTGAGTGCATACAAATAATACTTACGGTGTACATTATTACACCTTGAGTGCGAAAGATCAGAAAATATATACCACCTTTTGAGGATAGGTGAAGTGAGCATTTGGATGAGTAAGTGGTCTTCTTAACTTGTATGTTGTGAATTGAGTGCTTCATTGTTAGTGAACTGTATGAATCGAGTTTAGAACGACTGCAATTGTCTGCGAGGTTGTTTGTTTTCATTGTCATTTGTTGTTTAGTGTGAAAATCTGCATGTTTTAGGATCCGATTTAGCAACGTTTTCTGGAATTTATGTTCGTATTTTAGCACTAAATGGTTAATTTTTATATATTTAAGATATTGATGCATTTGAGGTGTTATTTCGTATTTTAGATGAAAAATGGATTAAAAGTGCAAAGTTGGAATGAAGAGTAAAATCGTGAAAGAATGCTGAAAAAATCATGTCCAATTTGCATAAATTTTCTGTATTTGTTTAGAAGTTCAAACTGATCATGTGATATATGATTGGAAAGCTATAGAAGAGAAGGTCATTTTGGCTTAAAACACCTCAATTGGAGGTTAGATGAGGGATTTAAGATCAAAACGGTGAAGACGCCCAGTTGTGTCAACCAGCACGACTTGTGCCAATTTTTCACGACTTGTGCCCTTCAAATATTGGAGATTTTGTAATTTCTTTATGTTGATAGAAATTTGAGGAAGAGAGGATCGCGTGAGCGTAAAAATCAGCTCAATCGGAGACTGGATGAAGACGTTATGAGCAAAACCGTGAGGTCACGCAATCTGCCAACGAGTGGCATGACCCGGCGGCCCAATTTTCGGCCCGTTTGTGTTTTTGACGTGAAAAAGACCTATTTTGAGGTAGAATTCGAAATTTTCCAGCCCTCAACTATAGAATGAACCATTGGGGAGTTCCAAACATAACTTTCCACAACTCTCCATCGTACCCTTTGGGCTACACAATCTTACAAATATTCACCTTCCGCTATCCATCTCTACCCTTCACCCGCCTTTTACCTATTACACTCAATCACGGTGTTTGCTACTCGAGAAGAAGAATGGAGGAGGATCATCAAGACAGAAAGAGAAGATGGAGAATTATTCCAGACAAGGGTTTATCTTCTTTCTTTAATTTCTTATTGTTGATTTATAAACTCATGGGTAAGTTTCATTTCATAGACATGGTTGTTGCTTGTAACACTATGAGCTAGTACTTTTCTGGATAGTTTTAGGTTTTGAAGGTTGAATTGGATTGAATTGATGACCTAGACTAGGTTATGGATTTCTGCATTATATTTGTTAATTTATAAATGCTTTGATTTGAGACTTATATTTTGTCTTATATGGTCTGTCCTCATTCATGATATGTCATTGTCTTATGCATATTTATGCTTGTTACTTGTGCCATGAAGGTATTAATTTTGTCAACCTGTTTATGGGTAAAGGGGACTTAACCATACAACCTTTATTCATTGGAATAATTATTATTGGACATTTAATATATCTATTAATTACCATTTTAGAGGATTTAGTTTCTTAGATTGTTAGGTGGGAATCAAGGTTAATTCTTCTGCATCTGAGGGTTTGAACCAAATTTATATGTTAAGTTTACTTCACGATTTAACATAATTAAGTGATTGCTTTCATAAAATCTGCAGGAATTTTAACTGATTATCTAGTGATTTGATTTGACCAATTTAATTAGATTTCCTAGTGCTATCTACCTTCTCTCTTGAACACTTCATCCTTATTCTTATTTGTTATTTTATTATTTCAAGTACTTATTTTCTGCTTTCTTAGGTATAATTAAATTCACTTATAAACCAATATTTGTCTTAGGTTAGAGTTGTCATAAATAGATTAAATAGTAAGTCTAGAATTATCCTTTGGGTTCGGTAATAGGCTTGGTCACACGCTTATCTGCAATTGATTTCCTACACTTGGGGACACGCAAAAAGGTGAACAAGCAAATGACGTCGTTGCCAGGGATAATTTCCTAGGCTTTACTATTTAATTCTTTTGTGATTTATTTTAATTTAGGACGTTAAATTTTTAATTGCTTTTGTTTTTATTTTTATTTTATTTAAATCCAAACTATTCTGATTAGCTGCGTGAGAACAGGTGTATGATCACTAGGTCAAGTGGACTCCCTATTGAACCACTCAACCTAGAACTTGAAGCACTAATCAGACTGAACAGAAATAAGATAAAGAAGCCAGCCACACCCATTCCTAGTCCTGAGTCGGATATTTACTATTCGTCTAAAGAAGAGGCCGTTGATTTAACTGAAGAGACTGAAAAAGTAGAGATGGCTGAAGATGATCAAAGGGTCCCGACCCCCATGCGGGACCAGTATAAACTAAAGCATACCATGAACGCTGGATTGAATGGACCCGCAATCACTGCGGAGAATTTTGAGTTGCCGTTTGGACTGATCCGAATGGTACAGGCACAACAGTTTAGTGGTAATCCTTTGGAGAATCCTAGTGAGCATCTGCAGTTATTTGCTGAGTATGCGATGACACAGAAGCATAGGAATGTTCAAGAGGATACTATCAGAATGCGGCTTTTCCCATTCTCACTAACGAGAAAAGCCAAAGAGTGGTACAACAACCTTCCTGCAGGATGTTGCACTATATGGGAGCAGTTAGCAGATAAATTTCTGAACAAGTACTTCCATCCCTCCAAGAGCTTCTTGGTGAAGAAAAAGATTACACATTTTATACAAGGATGCTTGGAGAGTTTCTATGAGGCGTGGGAAAGATTCAAGGAGCTACTACATTGTGGTCCACCACATGGATTTACAAAAGACACCTACTTAGGCTCCTTCTGTCAAGGTCTAAAAGGTGATTCAAGAGTGTTGGTGGACGCGACAGCAGGAGGATCAGTCTTCAAAAAGTCAGCAGATAAAGCAGAATAGATCTTTGAGGAGATAGCATCTAACACATATGATTGGCCAACGGAGAAAACAAAAGGAGGAGCCATTTTTGATAAAGTGGCTAAAGTAAAAGTTCAGGTCAACAGTAGTGAGATGTCAGAATTAAAGAGTCAACTCAGTGAGCTGCATAAGAAGATGGATTGTCTCGAACTAGGAAATAGAGGAGAGGAAGGTATGATGGTTGAAGATGAAGATCAGATGGAGGAAGAGAATTATACTATGGGTCAGAATTTTCAAGGGAACTATAGAAATAGACAGAATTTCAAACCTAGTAATCAGCAATGGGGAAGGAATGACCAAGGAAATTCCAACTTCAATAATCAGAGAATGAATGAGAATCTACCCTATGAAAACCCAAGTAATGCAGTAGCACCTCTTCCCGGTGTAGATCCAGACCATAAGCCTGTTGAAGAAAGAGCATCCGTAGATGATGAGATAAAATTGTGGATGAAGCATCAAGGGGATCAGATAAACTTCATGGTCAAGCTGATGGACAACTAATAAAGAGCAAGCTGAAATCAGACAGAATGAGAATGAGAAAAAATATAAAGAAACTGATATTGCTATTGGAAAGTTGCAATCTGCAGTTGGAAGATTAGAGCAACAAGGAAAGTTTCCATCTCAAATGGTGACGAATCCAAAAAAACAAGTTATGGTTGTCACCCTAAGGAGTGGAAGGCAGTACGAGGGCCCAAGAATACCATCAGAATGAATTAAATTCAAAACTGAGGTCGAAAAATCAGACGAGAACGAGCACGTGTACGCTGACACATGGCACGACTCGTGCCACCCTGATATCAGCACACCACCAGCGTCGTCCTATTTGACAGTCAAAAATACAAGTGGCACGACTCGTGTGTCTGACTTGCACGACTCATACCAAGGCAAACAGACTGCTGATGGTGGCTTGAACGTGGGCAGCACGACCGAGAATGATGGCCGGCATGACTCGTGCCCTTCTTCAATAGAAAATTTAGAATTTTATCTCGATCCTCGCGCTGCTGAATTCATCTGGAATAATTTCCAGGTTCCTAAAACTAATGAAAATTCAAAAGAACCTGAAGTTAGATTGAAAAAATGGTAGATAGCTAAGGCAGCAAGAAAAAGAAGTGAAATTTGAGAGGGATATTTGGGGGATTCCAAAGATAAAACATCCAATTCCATTTCCAGGGCAATTTTTTAAGAAATGATTAGATGAAAAATTCAAGAAGTTTTTGGAGATGTTCAAGAAAATCCACATTAATATTTCTTTCGCAGTAGCCTTAGAGTAGATAAATCAGTTAATAGGATAGAGAGCTACAGTTCTGTGATACAAAAAAAACTACCTAGGAATTTGAAAGATCCGGGAAGCTTCACCATACCCTGTGAAATTGGAAAAGGACAAGCTAAGAGAGCCTTATGTGATTTAGGGGCTAGTATTAATCTGATGCCTTATTCTGTATTCATTAAACTTGGCTTAGGGGAGCTGAAGCCGACATCAGTAGCATTGCAGCTTGCTGATAGATCCCTGACCTACCCAAGGGGGGTAGTTGAAGATGTCTTAGTGAAAGTGGGGAAGTTTATATTTCCAGTGGACTTCATAGTACTAGTCATGGAAGAAGAAAAAGATGACAGAGTCCCCTGATTTTGGGAAGGCCGTTCCTTGCGACTGCAGGAGCAAACATTGATGTGAAGAAGGGGGAACTGAAGCTGCAAGTTAATGATGAAGAAGTCATCTTTTCACTTGAAAGAGTTATGAAGTGGCCTATTAATATGCAAGAGTGCAGAAGCATCAAAGAAGTAGAGTGATTCGTGGAAGAGAGCTTGTCATTGATCCTGTCTAAGGATCCAGTTGAAAAGCGCCAAAGCAAACTTCTAGCTCTTATTTCTCTTGATTTTGATGATAGGTATGAGGAGCTTTCTAATGGATACATTGAATACTTACATAAATCTGATTGCAGGAATTTAGCAAGAAAGCTTAAGCCGACTACTGCAAGCCTCACAGTTACAAGTGCAAGAGAAACAACACCTTTAAAGGTGGCAAATGATGTAGTAGTTAAGGTTGAGAAGTATGATGTAGACAAAGGAAGAGGAGATGATGTCTACTTGAAGCCTTCTATCTTACCACCGGATACCCACAAATCTGATAGTCCTTTCTCTCTTTCTTTATTTTGTGATCATTTTTATCCTGACCTGTTTGATCTTGATTGTGATAGGAATGATTCTAAAATTGAGTTGAAGATTGACAGAAATGAGGCAAAAAAGCTTGAGAAAGGAGATTATAATGATCATATGGTATCTAAGAAAAGTAAGGTGGTAAGTGTGGATGATAAGAGAGGGAGAAAGTATTGGAAGGTGAAGATGAAAGAAGACCGCCCTCTATTTTAGTAGTCTACATATTATGCATTCCGTCGTGACTCTCCGACGTTAAACATGAGCGCCTGTTGGGGGCTTACCCTCCTGTTTCATTGCTTTTATGTTTTGTTTGGTGTAGAAAATTTTATTAGATGTCTCTACATCTATGATATTTACTTTTTACAAACTTAGTTTGAACTAAGTTTGGGGGGGTAGACGTGCATCCCAATGTCTTGAGGCACCGAGGTAAGTTTTCTTCACTTGTGTGAGATGCTTGGAGGTCGATTTTTTAAAAAATTTTGGAATTTATTTCGATATTTCGAATTTTTTACGATTTTCCAAGTGTCTTGTGTATCTTGTTTATTTTCCTAGATTTTGAGTGATTTAATTTTTGGTTGAATTTTTTAGTTTCTCCTATGATTTTACTGATGAAAAGTATTTGAGTGGTGATGAAAGAGAAGTGAGTTCTATCTAGGCCTACGTCTGACCGAGTTGAATAACTCGAGGAGCTTGCAACAGTGGAGGAGATTGAAATCAGATGTCTTCATTTCCTTATTTTAATTTTTTATGTGATAAATAATGTGGATTCTTGAATAGTTTAGGTGTTATAGTTTGAATTTCTGGTTGTGTGCAAAGTTTGATTTATTTGTTAGATTTCTGCCAGAATTGAAATTCATATGTTCTTGAAATTGATGAAGGGATTGTACTTAAGTTATATTGTAATATGAAGTTCTATGTGTACTTGTGAGACATTGTCTACCATGAAGAGTGCTCTATTACTTGTAAAACCCATGTGAGATTTTGATCCTTTAGATGATGTGTATAATCACATAATATTTCTTTCTGGTGAGTATCATTCTTGTGCGTGTATTCTATAATTTGCCTTTAGTCTTGCTTGAGACTACATGTTATGTTAGATAATGGGAGATAATTTAAGGTCATCCTTGATTATTATGAGTCACTTAGCCAAATAATTTTCTACCATATGATTGTTTATCCATAGTTAGCCTCATCGAGCCTTAAAACCTCATTATTTGGCAACCTACGCGAAGTAACCACTTTGAGTATCTTAATGATTTTTTTTAGCCTTGATTGTCCATCATGAAGGTGAACTAAAGGCTTTTCAAAGTGAGTTGATGGAGCTTGATAACAGATTGGGAAGGAATGAAATTGGTGTTGAAAGAGTGATTGAGCTTGAAAATGTATCTAAAGAAAATCATGGAGTAGTGCTTAAATCTAGTACTCAATTGAAACAATCACCCTAGGGTAGTGCCCGAAACTGATACCCTATAGAGGATGCGTGAGGTAGTACCCAAAACTGGTACTTCAAGAGAAGAAAGAAAAAAATGAAAAAATGTGTATATGTTGCGCATGGAAGAGAAAAGTTGAGGAGTTGAGGAGGGTGATGTGCTTGAATTGAAGTGATGAAGAAGAATGAAAGATCATGATTGGTCGCTACTTGATTGATCCGAGTTTTGAGTCACTTGTCCATATATGTCCTACCTTAATCAAAGAACCAACATTACATCCTATTAAAAGTTCTTTTTAATCCCATTATCAAATCATACTTTTAAGTGGTGGATAGTTTGAGACGTTTGAAAAGCTTATGGTTATGCATGCACTTGTGAATATGAGCGTAAACACCATACCCCATAAGTGTACATCTTTTACACTTGAGTGCGAGTAATATACTTTCCATGAGAACTAGTTAATAGAGCATTTTAATTGTTAGTAATTCTCTTAACTTGTATGCTATGAATGAATTATTGCATGTAATGAGAGTTACATGACTGGAGTTAATGGGAATTGCATGTTGAATGGCCTAGTAGTCATATCCTTTGTTTTCCATTTGATTTACACACTATCTTTCTTCTTTGTTCAATTTCATTGTTCGGGGACGAACAACACTTAAGTTCGGGGTAAAGACTACCCATCCTGGAGAGTTCATCAGTGTTGCTTACTTGAGAAAGAGAAAGAGAAGGTTCAGAACCACGGAAGAAAGAACAGAGAATCATGCCACATCTAGGGTTTTTTTATTCTTTCCACTCAGATGTAGAAGAATAATTAATCTATTTATTCTTATTCAACTCGGTCAGGCGTAGGCCCCAGATAGAACTCACTTCTCTTCATCACCACTCATACACTTTTCATCAGTAAAATCATAGGAGAAACTCAAAAATTCAACCAAAAATTAAATCACTCAAAATCTAGTTGGTGCATAGCGATCTATGGGGACCAGCACCCACGAAGTCCCTTGGTGGTTCGGAGTATTACATGACCTTCACCAATGACTCAACTCGAAAGGTATGGGTTTATTTTCTGAAAAATAAAACTGGGATTTGATACTTTATGAAGTGAAAAGCCCTTGTAGAGAATGAAACGAGGCTGAAAGTAAAGTGTCTTCTTTCTGACAATGGAGAAGAATATGAACTCCGTGAGTTCAAGAAATATTGTGCTGAGAATGGGATTCACATGGAGAAGACTATGAGAGGAACTCCCCAGCAGAATGGGGTGGCAAAACGAATGAACAGAACTTTGAATGAGCGAGCTAGATGTATAAGGTTGAAGAGTGAACTACCTCAAATGTTTTGGGCAGATGCAGTAATCACGGCAACATACCTAATTAACGGAGGTCTATCAATTCCATTGAAAAATAGATTACCCGAGGAAGAATGGACGAAAAAAGAGGAAAATTTATCTTACTTGCGTGTATTTGGTTGTGTTGCATATGCTAATATTAGTTCTAATGATAGAAGTAAGTTAGATGCCAAATCTGTTAAGTGTACGTTCATTGGTTATGGTGGTGATGAGTTCAGTTATAGACTCTGGGATGAGAACAACCAAAAGATTATTCGTAGTAGAGGTGTGATTTTTAATGAACAGGTTATGTACAAGAACAGATTGGAGGCATCAAATTCTGACAAGACTAATACCCAAGAAGTCGAGTTAGATATCTCAAACTCAAGTGGGAGTAAGGAGGGTCAGAATGAGGAAGAGGTTCTTATTGAAGAACCAAGGACACCACCACCATTGGAGGATCCATTGCAGAGATGTTAAGGTGTTATAGTTTGAATTTCTGGTTGTGTGCATAGTTTGAATTATTTGTTAGATTTCTGTCAGAATTGAAATTCATATGCTCTTGAAATTGATGAAGGGATTGTACTTAAGTTATATTGTGATATGAAGTTCTATGTGTACTTGTGAGACATTGTTTACCATGAAGTGTGCTCTGTTACTTGTAAAACCCATGTGAGATTTTGAGCCTTTAGATCATGTGTATAATCACATGATATTTCTTTCTTGTGAGTATCATTCTTGTGCGTGTATTATAGAACTTGTCTTTTGTCTTGCTTGAGACCACATGTTATGTTAGATGATTCAAGGCCATCCTTGATTATTATGAGTCACATAGCTAAATAATTCCTTACCATATGATTATTTATTCATAGTTAGCCTCGTTGAGCCTTAAAACCTCATTCTTTAGCAACCTACGTGAAATAACCACTTTGAGTATCTTAATAATTTTTTTAGCCTTGATTGTCCGTCATGAAGGAGAACTAATGGCTTTTCAAAGTGAGTTGATGGAGCTTGATAACAGATTGGGAAGGAATGAAATTGGTGTTGAAAGAGTGATTGAGCTTGAAAATGCATGTAAAGAAAATCATGGAGTAGTGCTTAAATCTAGTACTCTATTTAAACAAACACCCTAGGGAAGTGCCCAAAATTGGTACCCTATGGAGGATGCGTGAGGTAGTGCCCAAAACTGGTACCTCAAGAGAAGAAAGAAAAAAAGAAAAAAAAGTGTATATGTTGCGCATGGAAGAGAAAAATTGAGGAGTTGAGGAGGATGATGTGCTTGAATTGAAGTGATGAAGAAGAATGAAAGATCATGATTGGTCGCTACTTGATTAATTCGAGTTTTGAGTTACTTGTTCATATATGTTCTACCTTAACCAAAGAGCCAACATTACATCCTATTAAAAGTCCTTTTTGATCCCATTATCGAATCATACTTTTAAGTGGTGGAGAGTTTTAACATTTAGCAAGCTTATGGTTACGCATGCACTTGAATTGAATATGAGCGTAAACACCTGATGAGCATTTTCTCAACACACAAATTAATCCTCAAGTATAAGGATATCAATTGTAGTTTTGATGGGCAACCAAGTGATTATCGAGCCCAATGGACGGATTATTATTAATTAATTAAGATCTAATTTATTAAGGCTATTAAGGCAATATGGTTGTAAATATTGAGTAACTAAGCAACCAATAATTAAAACTAAAATTAAAATAATAAGCAGTAGAGATAATACGACTGTGATCAAGTGAGAAATTAGGTAGTTCTTCGGGTCATTCAATTTTACTTATTAATTTCCTTTCCATGTGTTGATGTCCGACTCTACCTTGTGGTTATGGACGCATCACTAAACTATGCAAGTTCACTCTATAAACACAAGCAAACAAACGTATGACACGTGTGAATATCCTCAGAGCAAGAGATATAATTTACCCCCCTTTCTAGGTACTATCATTATCAATTATTTTCCGTGCACTAAGTACTCTAATCCGATATGATATCCCTTTATAGGTACTATGAAGTTATACTCTTTATCCTACTTATTAACCCGAATTGTATTAAATTAACAAGTATTTATATAAGATAGTTCTAATAAGACTTCGGAATCCCTTCACTTAAAATTATAACATGTAAAATCCTGCTCAGCAGTGAACGCACTCAATCAGTAACCAAGATATGTATTCAGACTCTACATAACAGTTATTGATGCACAAAAAGACTGTGAGTATGAATTTAAAAAGCATAGTCTTATATAAAATAAACCACAAGTAGTGTTGTACAAAGTTTACACATGAAAAATAAATCAACTCATAAAACCTTCATAACCCTAGAACTACCGAAACGATTCTTGCCCATGATTGATCTAGGAACAATCATGGTGGTTGTTAGGATTTTACCCATAGTCTTGAAAATTACAAGATAAATTAGTAGCGAAGTAAATCCTAGATGCGGGCACCGTCACGACTCTCTTCATCTTGAATCTTCACTTGGTTCGACAGACGAACCTTTCTCCACAGCTCTGTAGGTTGGAGTTAGGGTATTTGATGTGGTGTAGGATGGATGTAGAATCTAACTTTCTTCTTCATGTGCTCTACATCCCTTTTATACTTGTAAAGGGATTCTCACGGACCTTTGATGGGCTTTTACTTGAGGCACACATCAAATTTGGTAAAAGAAACCCAGAATTACCAAAAATAGCACTAGTGAAATTTTGTTCTACCAGACCTCCATTGGTCGAGCAAAGTGTCCTGGTCGAATGCTGGTCAAGCAAACTCTCCGTAAGTTTTTGCACATTTTGTTCCACAAAACTTCATCCGTTCGACCAAGACGATTATGGTCGAACGGCTTCTCTTATTTGAGCAATGCTTCTGTAAGTTTTTGTGCATTCTGCTCGACTTGGCTCCCTTGTTCGACCAAACTGACGATGGTCGAACAAGCCTACGAGGTCAAACAACCTTCGAAAAATGCCTCAAAAATTGTGTCTTCCAATTCCGAGCCCGTAAGACCTATTTTCCTGTATAAATATGCTCGAAACACCTCAATAGCCTCTGATTCATGGATTTTCTATAAACAACCCGATTCGTCTTGATAATAGACTAAATCGTACTCAACTTCCACACAAATCTGAGCTCAAAACATGTGAATTTACATTCTCATCAAACCTCCAAACTTACATGTTGCTCGTCCCGAGGCAACGAATCTAAAACAAAGGAAAGAGAGTGTCATTCACAAGATCCTTATAACAAGCACAACATATTCTAACACATGCAATTATATCAAATCAAAACATAAAATCCATCATACGCTTCATTCATGCAAAAACATCAATTAACCATAATATTTCTATGAGTGTTAAGTCATCTAGCTCACGGGTAAGTGTTTGTTATCTCTCAAGTTTAAAAGATGTACACTGTACGGGTTAGTATATACACTCAAATTCTGTTTATATACTCGCGTAACCATAAGCTTGATAAGGGTCTCAAAATTCATCTATAATCGTTTCAAGACTAGGATCACAAAGGACTTGTCTTATGGGTTGTAATGTTAACTCTTTGGTAAAGGTAGGAGAATTTTGGTAAAAATGACTAATTCACTTGTAGAGAATTACCTTGGAGTTTTATTTTTCATCAAACAGCTTAATTTCCATCCTCCATCATCATTCTCATGATCCTTGCAATTCATCGCTCCTTCTTTTCTTTGGAATCAACATCTTCTCTCTTCAAAGCACAAGGGTACTAATTTTGGGCACTACCCTTCTAAGCAGTTGGGGTACCAGTTTCAGGCACTACCCCTAAACAAGATTTAATCACCATCTTTTGAACTCTTCACTTGGCAAAGTTTTCTTTCCCTCTTTGATTTCGTCACTTAGCACATCATTCACCTTAACTCTCTACTAGTAAATAAGGTATTTTAAGCTAAATTAAGGGAATAAAGGCTTCGATCACAAGCTTGCCAAAGAAAAAGCTTTTAACGGCTCAACAGGGCTTCCAATGATAATCATATAACAAGGTAGGAAAATTTTAGCTTAGTGACTCAATTATCAATAATGGCCTAAGATCATTTCCTAGTATTTATCAATCATAAATTTCAAACAAGACTCCAAATCAAGTTCTAGAATACGAGTATACAAACGACTCTCAAGAATAAACTATCATGCTTATAACATGACCAATAGGATCAAATCCTCACATGTGTAATAGAATCCTAAGCACTCTTCAAAGCATGCCATTAACATCAATCTTTTCATGAACTTCAAGTAAAAATAGAACATCTTCATAATTAACAAACCAACATGCATCAAAACAAGTGTACAGGCATAACACGAATAATCATCAACACTAAACAATTCACATCAATGTATCCATCCTCCAACAATCAAACACCAAGTATCATCATCAAATATCAAATACAAACCACCCACGCATGAATCTCAAAAACAACACCCTAACCATATCACTATCAAATCTCAACCTGTAAAGTGAAAAAGAGAAGAGGGATGAGATGAAACAGACAAGAGAAAAACCTGGCGCCACTACTCCTCTGGAGCATCATCATCATCACTCTCATCCATGAGCCATAAGTCAAAATCCCTATGTAGCTCATACACCTTCTTATCAATTTCTCGGCTGCTAGCCTACACTTCTCCAATTCTCCTATCCATAGCATCATACCTCAGGTTGAGCGCAGCATAGTTCGCGTTCACTAAGGCAAGCTGGCAATTCGTCTCCTGCTGATTCGCATTGAGAGTAGCGAAGTGCTCATTCATTAATTGGAATTGCTCCCGATAGAACTGATTCTGAGCTCGCCAATAATCCTGCTGCTGTTGTGGCGGTAGCTCGAAAAACTCATGCCCATGTGGTTGTGATGGCTGCATTGTAGGCAAGTCCATCTCCAGATATATGAACGCTGGTGGTGGCAGATGATCTCCCTCTTCGAAGTCGGCTGGATCTCCTACCATAATCATGTCCTCATCTATGAGGACTCCCTGTAAGTGCATATCGGTAAGAAGTCTCCAATCACCTTCTTCCAAATAAGTCCTTGAGATCGCCCTATGCTCCGAATCCATCAACAAGTTACTGTTGATCTAAATCGTAGTAAGATCAACAATAGACAGCGGAAATTGGAATGAAACAAGGTTCTTGCCATGGATGAACATCCAAGCATCGTCCATCCACTGAATCAACCCCATCCTCACACACGCTGATAGGATCAAGCCTGGGTCCCCTCAAATTGGTCAATGCCTGCTTAAATCAACCCTATAATACTCGGCTATTAGAGTAATAAGCCCTCCGATGTTCATATGCTGAAATCCGTGGGTAGTAAACTTATGAAGCTGCTGGAAAAAGTAAGCCGCTACATTGAAGCAGACTCCATTAAGCATACACCATAACACGTATAGCTCATCCCTCGGAATACAACTCCCTTCAGATCGAGCAAACAGAGTGTTACTCAGAATCCGGTCCATATAAGCAATCACGGGGTTGCGGATGAAAGCAACCTTGGAAGCATTCGTATTATATCTTTCTTGCCTCCCCGAGATAAACCACCAAAACTCATCGGGTCTGAAATTGTCATGCTCCACATCAGTCACATTCCCACAACCGATCAACTCATTAAACTCTAGGGCATGCATCAACTGCTCTTGCCCACCAATCTGCATCCGAATAGCATATGGAAGATAGCGATCTCCACGCTCAATACTCAACGAACATAGGACCTCAGCAGTTATATGGAAATACGTTTCTCTCTTCATCTCCATAAATCTGGTTATCCCTACTCAGTTGAACATCCAACAAATATCATTGATAATGTTCATTGCAACCATAACTTCATCATCTTGATAGCGAGTCCTAGTGATCTTGCTCGCAATAGCTGCCCAAAACTCCTTTTTCTCCTCCCAATTAGCGATCCTAATGCCATAATCCGAAGGTTTCTTCTTATCCAATTTAAGCTTTTTGGCACCACCACCCTTCCTAGGAGACTTGGTCTCCTTCCTCTTTGAAGATGAAACAATCTCTTTTCCTACAAAAGTTATACTTCAATACATAACAAAAAGAGATAAAGCAATTATACTAATCCTAAGACTATCATGAATCCTACTCAAGACTTCAAACTCATGTGCTAAACCACTCTCAACGTCAAGTGTTTATCTAACTATCATAGCAACTATAATTCAACACTCTCAATCAAGAATAATTAGAATCCTAGTCTTAAAAATACTTCACACAAACATGCTCTTCCATACTTCAATAAAAACCAAAAGCATGCTCATCTTCTTCATTCAATCACACACCATCAATACTTCAATCAATGAGTCCATATATACAATACGAAATTAATCTCAAGCCTATATGATATGCAACATCAATTTCACCAAATTTCAACAATCCAATGTAAATTGAATCATACAATTCAAGAGAAATTCCAACAAGAACACCAAAAATTAACAATTCAATCCACAAAATACATGCTTCAATCAACTTACCCAACATTCCTAAGCATAATCTCATCAATTCACAAGTATAGAAGTTCGAAAACATTATTGGCCACGGTGTGCGTGCAATGGACGGTGGTGAATTTCCAAAAATTTGAATAGAATAGCCCCAATTTGGACTTGAATCCTCCAAATTTTGAATGTGGAAGTGGGTGGAAGAGTGGATTAAAGTGTGGGGAAGAGTTTTGGGAGAGGAACTTACAATTGCAATTGGTGCTCGAGAAAGGGTGACGGGATTTGCTCATACAAAAGGGAAAAACAAACCTTTGAATCCGATTTTTGAATCCAGTTCGACTCGAACAACTTAGTCGAACAAGGGTTAATAGGCTTATTTTACGTATTTCAATTTAATCCTCAAGTATAAGGATGTCAATTGTAGCAGCAGGTACCCAAGTTAAATTATCGATCCCACTGAGACGGTTATTTATCTATTTTACTATGAATTACTAACTAATCAGAATTAAGTAACCAATATCCAGAGTTTTGGTGTAATTAACTAAATTACGAAATATTGAATAACTGAATAATTAAAGGTAATAAAAATAAATCAAGTTCTAACCAAGAGATTAACGATAGTTCTAAGATATCAAGTATAGACCAATTAATTCGGGTTTCTAGACTTCCAATTGCTCATTCATGCAGTTTCAATGAAAATACACCACATGACCCCGTTAACCCACCGAATATGATTCGATTCTAAGCTAACAGTATACTCTGGTTTAAATCCTAAGGTGCGCAAATATTACCAAGCCTTATTCCTAGATACTAATTAAAGCAAGCAACAATACCTCCGGATGGTAAACTCGACTAACAAGATATTTTCTGGAATTACTACAAGGTTCTATTCACTTCATACTTGAATGTCTAATTGCATTGTTCCATGAAACAATTCAAGTATTTGATTTACCAGTTAATGGAATTAAAGTGTTTATAGCGGAACTACTTCAATCCCGAACAGATAGACAATATCAATCATGAATGCACACAAGCTAACATAATAATCCAAGCATTATAGCGGATGTCATGAATATATTATGAAGATGTAATGAATCAGAAAAGCAAGTCATGATAAAATAAGTAAAATCAAAATATTCACTGCATAAAATCACAATCTTTGGTCTAGGTTCCCAAATCAATCCAATCTAACCATCAAACCCTAGAACTGTTTATAAAATTAGCCCACAAGGTTACAATCAACACTCATGACTATGCAATTCATATCAAAAATCAAGATAAAAGGAAGGGAAAGATTAGTAACACGAAGCCCTAGCGTAAGCGTAAGTCTACGTCCCTTCTCCGTCTCTCCGATCGTCCGATTCCCCTCAATTAGCACTTGAAACACACTTGGAGATGGATGGAGGATGAAATCATATGTAAATTTTATATGGAAGTGTTGGGTGAGTGGATTGATGATGGATTATGGATGGGTTCTCTCCAATTTGTGTATCGATCTCCTCTAATCTCTCTTGGTCTGTTACAGAGCTGTTTTCGCGTCGATTTTTGCTAAAAAACACGATCTGGAAGTATAAATACACTGCAAAATCTAGCAGGCCTTGACTGGGCCCAGAATTGTGCCGCTCGGTGCCAAGCTCGAGCCGAGCTGGATCTGGACAATGCCGAGCTGTATATGGGTGAAAAGCTGACGTTGGGATGGTGCCGTAAGACCCCAGCTAGGCCAAATTTGGCTTCAGCTCGCCCCGATCTGCTTCCCGAGCAGTCCGCCGAGCTGCAGACTGCACTGCCTGACTTCATTGTTTCGAGCATAACTTTCTCATATGGGCTCTGATTTGAGTAATTCTTGTGCTCACGCGATCCTCTCTTCTTTGGATTTCTATTAATATGAAGAACTCTTGGAAACTCCAACATTTGAATATTTAACAAGTCATGAAAAGTGGCACAACCATTCTGTTCGGCACAGCTTGCGCGATGTCACCACTTTGATCATAACTTTCTTGTTTGGAATCTGATTGAGGTGTTCTTTATACCAAAACGACCCTATCTTCTGTGGATTTCCAACCATATATCACACTTTCAATTCAGAACTCCATAAGAATACAGAAAAATTACACAAGTTGGACGTGCGTTTCAGCATCATTGCACAAACTGCACCTTTTCTCCAACTTTGCAGTTTTGATCATTTTTCCACGTAAAACTCAACAAAACACCTTAGTAGCATCTTAATTTTGTAAGATATGAAAAATACACAATATTACACAAAAGTGTGGCCATATTCTAACAAAAATGGTGTAATGTGAGACCTATAATGCGTGAAATTCCACTCTCAACAAACCCCCAAACTTACCTGTTGCTCCTCCCTAGGCAATGACATAGAAAATCAATAGAGTAATTGAGAGGAAATTTCACAACTTAACACATCCAAGACAATATAGCAATTCGAAAATCATACTTTAAATACTAAGTCAACCATCAATCTAAAAACATACAATTCAAATCAACTACTTCACTTTTTCAGAATGCTCATCCACTCATTCTCACAGGTAGTATTTACTTTCATCACTCAAGTGTGAGATATACACTTTAGGGTAAGGTGTTTACACTCAAAATCAATTCAAACACACGCGTAACCATAAGCTTGGCAATCATCTCAACTCTTGACTAGAGGAATAATATCGACAATATGATCACTAAGGTCTTGCACTAGGCAGTAATGTTGGCTCTTTGGTAAAGTTAGGAAATATATGGATAATATGACTCAATCACTAGTAAAGAATCAAAGAAGACTAACAGTTTTTCAATAAATAGCTTCACTTACTTCTTTCTTCTTCAATGCTCTTTAATTCCTCTTGCAACTCGATTCCTCCTTCACTTTTGAACACAACTTCCTTACTTGATTTTTTTCCTTTTTCTTCCTTTCTTTTTTTTCTTCTCTTTTTTTTCAACTAAAGGTACTAGTTTTAGGCACTACCTTTTTATTGGGTACCAGTTTCGGGCACTACCCCTTCATGCAATAATTTAACCATTCTCTCTTCAACAATTTTCATCACTTCCAACTTACTTCTCCTTATATTCTTCTTCTTAATACACAACTCGACTCCTTCAACTCTCTACTAATTAGGAATTTTTAAAAGCTAACAAAAGGATCAATTGACTAATCACGTAGGCTTCTAACAAATAAGGTTTTTAGGCTCAAAAGGGTTGACTACGGATAATTTCAATAGGTAGGATAATAATTTGGCTAGTGATTAATAAATAACAAAAATGGCCTAAGATCATTTCCTATTGTCTAATCAAACACGTAGCTTCAAGAAAGATGTAAAGTCAAGTTCTAGAATACATGTGTATGAACAACACTAACAAGAATAAATTAAATCATGCAACTTGTCATGATTTCAAAAGGCTCAAAATTTCACATGGTTGTACGAATGAACGAGCACTCCCAATAAAGCTACATAGCTAACCTTCCTTGCACATAATCAAATTTCAAGCATCTCAATATCTAAGTACAACATTAAATTGTTTCTCAAACACAATCACACATATAATCAAGTGCTAAGAAAAATCAGAAAATCATCATAGAGAACCATAAATCGACTACACTAACACTAAGACCAACAAAAGACAAACAAAACTAAACACGAAACCTGGAAAATCTCAAAAAAATCGAACCCTCAACATCATTGAATAAATCCAAAATACTAAGAATCCACAAAAAATCGACCCTCCAAGCAACAAACCAATGCAAAAATTATATTTCGACACTGTAAGACAAGGTATGTACGTAACCTCCTCCCAAATTTAGAATAAACGAAGTGAGAAACTAAGTTTGAAAAGAAGTATATACCGCAATCAAGCAATACCTAATAAAACTCCCACATTACACAAACATATAAAAGCAATTAAAACAGGAGGGACAACCCCTAACAGACGCTCAAGTTTAACATCGTAGAGTCACGACGGAATACCTCTTTTTGATTAATCGATCGGAGGACGGTCTTCTCGCATTCTTACCTTCAAATACTTCCATCCTCTTTTATTTTCTACACCAACCATCTCACCCTTCTTTGTCACCGAAACAGGACTCTTTGAATTCTTTTCCTCCCATGACTATTTTGATTCCTTCTTGTCAATCCTCCACTCAATTGTAGGCTCAACCTGTGTAGCAAAACAAGGATCAAACAAGTTAGAATTTTCAATACCAATATAAGAGTAAAAATCAGGAGGTAAGTTCGGAGGCTTCAAATATGGATCATCAATCTTTCCTGCAACCAAAAGATTATCAAACATTACATTAGAGTTAGTAGTAGGAAAAGTAAGAGATATGTTTGTTCATGTGATCTCTTCTACCACTTCAATGCTTTGGCTCTCATGCTTCTCTTCATTTGCAGCTGGCTTCATATCCTCTTCAACAGTGGACTTCTTATTCTGATTCACCATGTCAGCAGTGGTCTTCCTTCTCTGTTCATCACTGGCATCACTCAATGCAAATAAATTCTCAAGATAATCAACACATGCATCATTAGATAAAGCCTCAAACTATGCATCAGACAAGGCGAAGTTCTCCTCAAACTCTGTGTCGACTACTTTCACAAACTTGCATCGCTGCTGATCTGTAGGCCACTGTATCTCTTTATTCAATGAAAAGACAATTTCCTTATCATCAGCACTCAAACTCAACTCTCCTTTGAACACATCAATCAAAGCTCTTCCAGTAGCAAGGAATGGATGCCCTAAGATCAGAGGCACGCCATCCTTGTCATCCTCTATATCTAGAACAAGAAAGTCCAAAGGAAACGTCAAGTTCGACACCTTCACTAGCACATCTTCAATAACTCCTTTGGGGTATGTCAACGATCGATCTGCTAATTGTAGGGCAACAGACGTAGGTTTCAACTCCCCCAAACCAAGCTTCTTGAATACTGAAAAGGACATCAAATTGATGCTGGCTCCTAAATCAGACAGTGCTCTTCTAGATGGTCCTTTTCTAATTTCACAAGGAATGATGAAGCTCCCTGGATCCTTCAATTTTTCTGGAAGCTTCTTCTGAATAATGGAGCTGCAGTTCTCCATCAAATTTACTGTCTCCACACTGTTAAGCTTCCTCTTTCTGGAGATAAGTTCCTTTATGAACCTTGTAATGTGGCATCTCTTCCAATGCTTCCGAGAAAGGAATAGTGACTTGGACATCCCTCATAACATCAGCGAACTTCCGAAACTTCTCATCAAGGCTCTTCGACAAGAATCTCTGAGGGAAAGGAATTGGTACCTTTGTTATCGGAAGTCCCAAACTATCTCTCTCGAATACCATTTCCACTTCTCTCAGTTTTTTAGCTCTCTGTCACTTTTTATCAGCAATTGCCTGATCAGATTGACTCTGTACAGAATTCGAACTCGCAGGGAAACCTGAAGGGCAACTCGCCGGCTCACTTGGCTTGAGCGGCGGACAAACCTGGCCAAGTGGGGCATGGTTCGAATCGAAGGACCCTTCCGAACTCGGCAGTGACTCGGCACCGGTAGGACCTGGCTCGGCCTGAGCTGGTGGCCGAGCGGTATCTGATTGCTTCTGTTCTGCCCATGTTTCATCCTGCTTCTGTTCTGTATCATTCTGCATCAGTTATGTGACGTCCTGCATTAGTTTCGTACCTTTACACTGCTTCACAGATCTTAAAGAAATCGCGTGGCACTCCTTCGGGTTGATTTCTGTATCTGAAGGAAACTTTCCCTTCTGAATCTGCTGCTGCTATTGATTTATGATAGTAGAGATCTGACCCATAGAATATGTGAGACTCTGCAACTGCTTATTGACTTCTTCATACTGCTTTGTCATATTCGAATCCATGAGAACAATGCAATTATTGATCTTATTGATGTCAGCATCATTTTTCCTCATGTATTTATCCAACACCTCATCAATACCGGCCTTCCCTTCTTCGGTCTTGGCACCATGATCAAAATTAGGAGGATATGGAACTACATTATTCGGATTTGAATATGCAAAGTTCTCATGCCTCTGATTCTACCAATTGCCTCCTTGATTACTAGGACCTCCCCCTTGGTTATTCCTTTGGTTTGAATTACCTTGAGGGTACCTATTCCTTGCCAATTATGAGGAGCTCTCGAACCTTAAAGACTCTGTCTCATAGCCCAATTAGCATCCTCGACCTCTTGAAGGTTCATGACCACATCATCACCTACAGGCCCTCGATTGCCACCCCTAGTATTACTTGATATCAGAGTAACCAGGAGTTTGTTCATCTGTTCCAATTGAGCGACAACCTTACTATTTTTATCAGCTTCAGAAAATTTCTCCTCAACCTTCGCCACTTTACCAAGTATGTAAGTACCTCAGATCGTTTCAGATGGCCAATCTCTAGAGTTCATAGATATATCATCAAACAATTTTTCCACAACATTAGATGTTTTGCCAAAGATTGTTCCTCCAGCTGAAACATCAACCAACACTCTCGATTCGTTGTCAATGCCATTATAGAAGACACTGATGAGTTGAGATTTTTTAAATCCATGTTGTGGGCATTTCATCAATGCATCAGTAAACTTTCCCAAGCCTCTCCAAATGACTCATCTCTTCTCTGCTTAAATTGATTGATATCATGTTTCAATGCAAGAACCTTACCCGGTGGTATAAATCGATCCACAAATAATTGCTGCAACTAAGTCCAATTTGAGCAATTGTCTCCCTTCAAATTATCATACCACTCCCTTGCCTTATCAACTAAAGAAAACTGAAAAAGCCTCATCTTCCATCTATCATTAGTAGCATCAGCAGCCTTCACTGTATCCATGTAGCTGTTAAAACGCTTAAGGTGGTCGTATGGCTCATCAAAAATGCCTCTGGCGAAGGGGTTTTTCTCCACCATATTAATCAGGGTTGGCCTTATATCGTTCGCTTCATCAGCTTGAACGCCTCCAACTACGCCTGATCCTCCTAGATTGGTGGACTTGAATGTCTCTCGGATGACGATGTCATCCTCATCAGTCCTATCTTTGATACTTGCTGTTTCTGATTTTGATTCGGATTCTGATTCCGATTCAGCCTTTTTTAGGTTAACCTGATTTTCTATCTACTATTTTTCCTCCTCTACGACTGCTTTAGGATCTGGTGTCTCCATTTTCTTCTTCAGATGTGATACCTTAGCAGCTTTAGGAGGTGCTTTGAGATTCTTTCATGTTCCTTTTCTTTTCCTTGCAGAAGCTTCTATCTCCGGACCAAATTCAAGATCTTTTAATTCTGTGTTCGATCTAGTAGGCATGCAACTTTCAAGAAAAATTCAAGGTAAAGACAATTAAATTTCAAAAGAAATATTCTAATTAAATTAGTAATAAAAGAGAAAAAATAATTAAAACTGTCCCCGGCACAACGGCGCCATAAACTTGATACGCTTATTTTGCTTATTTCAATTTAATCCTCAAGTATAAGAATGTCAATTGTAGCAGCAGGTACCCAAGTTAAATTGTCGATCCCACTGAAACAGTTAATTATCTATTTTACTATGAATTACTAACTAATCAAAATTAAGTAACCAATATCCAGAGTTTTGGTGTAATTAACTAAATTACGAAATATTGAATAACTGAATAATTAATGGCAATAAAAATAAATCACGTTCTAACCAAGAAATTAACGACAATTCTAAGGTATCAAGTATAGACTTCCAATTGCTCATTCATGCAGTTTCAATGAAAATACACCACATGACCCCGTTAACCCACAGAATATAATTTGATTCTATGCTAACAGTATACTCTGGTTTAAATCCTAAGGTGCGCAAATATTACCAAGTCTTATTCCTAGATACTAATCAAAGCAAGAAACAATACCTCCGGATGGTAAACTCGACTAACAAGATATTTTCTAGAATTACTACAAGGTTCTATTCACTTCCTACTTGAATGTCTAATTACATTGTTCCACTAAACAATTCAAGTATTTGATTTACCAGTTCATGGAATTAAAGTGTTTATAGCGGAACTACTTCAATCCCTAACAGATAGGCAATACCAATCATGAACGCACACAAGCTAACACAATAATCCAAGCATTATAGCGGATGTCATGAATATATTATGAAGACGTTACGAATCAGAAAAGCAATTCGTGATAAAATAAATAAAATCAAAATATCCACTGCATAAAATCTCAATCTTTGGTCTAGGTTCCAAAATCAATCCAATCTAACCATCAAACCCTAGAACTGTTTATAAAATTAGCCACAAGGTTAGAATCAACACTCATGGCTATGCAATTCATATCAAAAATCAAGATAAAAGGAAGGGAAAGATTAGAAACAGAAACCCTAGCATAAGCGTAAGTCTGCGTCACTTCTCCGTCTCTCCGATCGTCCGATTCCCCTCAATTAGCACTTGAAACACACTTGGAGATGGATGGAGGATAAAATCAGATGTAAATCTGATATGGAAGTGTTGGGTGAGTGAATTGATGATGGATTATGGATGGGTTCTCTCCAATTTGTGTATCGATCTCCCTAATCTCTCTTGGACTGTTGCAGGGCTGTTTTCACGTCGATTTTTGCTAAAAAACACGATCTGAAAGTATAAATATGCTGCAAAATCAAACAGGCCTCGACTGGGTCGGAATTGGGCCGCTCGGTGCCAAGCTCGGACAATGCCAAGCGGCAGTCGAGCTGTATGTGGGTGAAAAGCTGACATTAAGAGGGTGCCGTAGGACCCCAGCTCGGCCAAAATTGTCTGTAGCTCGCCCCGAGCTGCTTTCCGAGCAGTTCGCCGAGCTGCAGACTGCATTGCGCGACTTCACTGTTTCAAGCATAACTTCCTCATACGGGATTCGATTTAAGTAATTCTTGTGCTCACGCGATCCTTTCTTCTTTGGCTTTCTATTAATATAAAGAACTCTTAGAAACTCCAACATTTGAATATTTAACAAGTCATGAAAATTGACACAGCCGTTCTGTTCGGCACAGCTTGCGCGACGTCACTACTTTGATTATAACTTTCTCGTTTGGAATCCGATTGAGGTGTCCTTTGTGCCAAAACGACTCTATCTTCTGTGGCTTTCCAACCATATATCACACTTTCAATTCAGATCTCGACAAGAATATAGAAAAATTACACAAGTTGGACGTGCGTTTTAGTATCATTGCATAAATTGCACATTTTCTCCAACTTTGCACTTTTAATCATTTTTCCACCTAAAACTCAACAAAATGCCTTAGTAGCATCTTAATTACGCAAGATATGAAAAATACACAATCTTACACAAAAGTATGGCCATATATTAACAAAAATAGTGTAGTGTGAGACCTATAATGCGTGAAATTTCACTCTCAACAAGGGTTTTCGGTCGAACAACTCAAATCTGCACTAAAACGTTACCTTGTTCGACCTCCGTTCGACCAAGATATCTTGGTCGAACAACAGCTTGAGGTCGAACAACATATGAAATTGACCCCCTATTCTCCCCTGCTTCGTTCGACCACCGTTCGACTTGAAGAATATGGTCGAACAAAGTGTGTTGATCGAATAACCTCACTGTAAGTTTTTGGACATTTCGTTCGACCACCGTTCGACTTGACAAGCCTGGTCGAACAAAGTATGCTGGTCGAATGGAGCTACTGTAAGTTTTTGAAAATTTTGTTCGACCAGCGTTCGACCAATCAGTTTAGTCGAACGGTGGAGTCTTGGTCGAACAACTTACCGAACTTTTGAAACTTCATACTTTTCCCGTCTTTCCCTGCAACACTCAAACTATAGGACAACATCAAATATCAAGATAGCCACACTTAAGCTAGAAAACCACTTTTAGACTAGATAGACCATGTATAACTCCGCATACGACACACGAAACACACAACACCACTAAACATTAGGCAAATTGCGAAAAAATTGACACATTAAAACCGATTAAAGTTTCAATGTGCCGCAAAAAATAAGTCCCCTAACAAACGTTACAAAGAAAAAATTATATCCTTAGTGCTTCGATGAGGTAACTACATCACATCCCCCCCAAAACTTAGTAGAAACTATAGTCGAAACTAAGTTTGCAAAGAGATGTAATTTTCGAATAGTAAGCACATCAAATATAAAAATTTCTTACTCACACTAATGAAATAAAGCAATAAAACATGAGGAAAAGCCCCCAACAAGCGCTCTTGTTTAACGTCGGAGAGTCACAACGGTACCTATTTAGTGTAAGGTATCTTCAAAGATGACGCAAGTATCATCCGGTGACTTGTAATGCTTCAGTCGATGCCCATTCGTTACTATGATGTCTCCATCCTTGTCAATAAGTTCAAAAATCCCCCCTCCACAGGCTCTATGGATAATGAACGGTCCCGTCCACTTCGATTTCAATTTTCCTGCGGAAAGTTTCAAACGAGAGTTAAAAAGTAATACCTCATTACCTTGCTGGAACTCTTTGTAGGAGATCTTCGAATCATGCCATTTCTTCATTCTTTCCTTGTAGATCTCCGAGTTCTTGAAAGCTCGATTTCTGAACTCATCCAATTGATTGATATGAGTCATTCTCAACTCCTTTTGATCCTTAAGAGACAAGTTCAAGCTTCTCAATGCCCAAAAAGCTCTATGCTGAATTTCTACAAGTAAGTGGCACGGCTTCCCATAGACTATTTGATACGGTGACATGTCAAGCACCGTCTTGTAAGAAGTTCGGAACCCCCACAACACATCATCAAGCTTCATAGCTCAATCCTTTCGATTGGTTCCGACTACCTTCTCAAGAATTTGCTTCACTTATCGGTTGGAGACCTCCACTTGCCCATTCACTTGAGGGTGATAGGGTGTAGTAACCCTATGCTTAACAACATAGTCCTTGAGAACTTTTTCAAGCAGCTTATTGACGAAGTATGACCCACCATCACTCACTAGTACTCTAGGGACTCCATAGCGGGCAAAGATATGTTTCTTCAAGAAGGATAAAATAGTCCGTGAATCATTCACACGAGTGGGAATGGCTTCTACCCACTTAGAAACATAATCCACTGCTAAAAGGATGTAGAGAAATCCATTAGATGGGGGAAAAGGTCCCATAAAATTGATCCCCCCATAAATTGAAGATCTCAACAACAATGATTAGCTGAAGTGACATCTCATCTCTTCTACTTATGTTCCTCATCCTTTGACATCTATCGCATGTCGCCACATAGGACTTACAGTCTTTAAACAAAGTAGGCCAATAAAGAGCAGATTGAAGTACCTTAGCTACCGTCTTTTAAGCTCCGAAGTGCCCCTCGTTAGGATGTGCATGGCAAAATTCAAGAACATTCTTCATCTCCATCTCAGGCACACATTATGGACTATGGAATCCGTACAAATCTTATAGACAAACAGATCATACCATATAAATGTCTCAACATCTCTCTTATACTTAGCAAGTTGATACCTATTGAGATCTTTTGGAATTTCACCCACGGCAATGTAATTCACATAGTCCACATACCATGGATCCATTCCCTGAGAAACTACCACACAAGCTATTTCCGCCCCTTCAACAAGCACGGCCATAATCTTCTCATCAGGGAACATCTCTTCTATATATTCAAAAGAATCATCACAATGCTCCCTTGTCTCCAACCTTGATAGGTGATCTGCCAAAACATTCTCTGTTCCTTTCTTATCCCGGATTTCTATGTCAAACTCTTGCAGAAGCAGAATCCATCTAATGATCCTTGGCTTTGCTTCCTTCATCTCCATCAAGTACAGGATCGCGGAGAGATCCGTGTACACTATAGTCTTCATGTCAACCAAATACTGTCGAAACTTGTTGAATGCATACACCAAAGCTAGAAACTCATTTTCAGTAACAGTGTAGTTCTTTTGTGATGCATCAAAAGTTTTACTCGTATAGTAAATAACGCAAAACTTCTTCTCCCTCATCTGCCCAAGCACCACTCCAAGTGCTAAGTCACTTTCATCATACATAAGTACAAACGGCTGAGTCCAATCCAGTGTGATCAAGATAGGTGCAGTAATAAGTGTCTCTTTCAAAACCTAAAAAGCAGTTAGATATTTTTCATCAAAAAAAAAGGAAAATCCTTTTCAAGTAAATGAGATAAGGGCTTGGAGTATTTCGAGAAGTCTTTTATGAATCTTCTATAAGAACCGGTGTGTCTAAGGAAGGACCGCACTCCTCGTTCATTGGTAGGTGGTGGAAGCTTCTTAATTTTCACCACCTTTGCTCTATCCACCTGCAATCCCTTAGCCAAAATATAATGGCTAAGAACAATCTCATCTCTCACCATGAAGTAGCACTTCTCCCAATTCAAGACAAGATTAGTTTCTTGGCATCTCTTCAAAACAGTAGCTAGGTTAGACAAACAAATATCAAAAGACCAAACATAGAAAAATCATCCATAAACACCTCCATGATCTTTTCTATCAACTCATCAAATATGGTCATCATGCAGCGCTAAAATGTAGCAGGTGCATTACACAACCCAAAAGGCATCTTCCCAAAGGCGAAAGTTCCATAAGGGCAAGTGAAATTAGTATTTTCCTGGTCTTCGAGTGCAATCATGATTTGATTATAACCCGAGTACCCATCCAAGAAATAATAAAACTCATACCCTGCAAGACGAACAAGTATTTGATTCATGAAAGGAAGGGGAAAATGGTCTTTGCATGTATTTTCATTCAGTTTCCTGTAAGAATCCTAGTGGCTAAAGTTTCACCATTATCGGTTTTCACTATAGTCATGCCCCCTTTTTAGCTACAACATGCAATGTACTCACATGGAGACTATCACTAATAGGATAAATAATTCATGCATCTAACCACGTTAGGATTTGCTTCCTAATCACTTCTTGAATAGCGGGATCCATCATTCGCTGATTCTGTATGCTACTCTTGGCCTCATCTAATAATCTTATTCTATGCATACAATATAATGGACTAATACCTTTCAAATCATCAAGAGACCAACCAATCGCAGACTTATACTTCCTAAGCACGTTTAATAACTCCTCAAGTTGATCATCATCAAGGAAAGAAGATACAATTACTGGATATTGTTCATTGTTACCTAGATAGGCGTACTTCAAATGCTCCAGTAGTGGTTTCAACTCCTGTTTATTTTTCTCTTTTGGAGTGCCCTCTCTATCCAAAGGCAAGTATTTTCTAGTCCATTTCACCTCTTCAAACTTGGTCCTCTTTGATTCATACCTGTCATCACCCAGACCAAGTAGGTTTTCAAGAAACTCAATACATACCTCATTGGAGAGCTCATCTACTCTTGCATCATTCCTTGCCATGTACCTGTTCAGCATGTCCTCGAAACCAGGTTTTTCTTCTTCCACCTTAGCACCCGGATCAACACCAATAGGAGGTTGTACTGCATTATTTGGATTACTCCACGAAAACTCCGGCCTCCTCGCTTGTTGATAATTAACCAGTGGACCACGATTATTGTAGTTCCCTTGATAATTCTGGTTTCCTTGATTTTGGAACCTCGTTGCTTGAATACTTTGACCCATGGCATAGTTCGCCTCTTCCATCTCCTCTTGGCTAGCTCCTTCATTGCACATATTCTGCATAATTGGTACTCGCTGAGATAAGTTCGTAATCTACTTTTGATGAGACTCTAATAGCTTGCTGATATTAGTCAAACTAGAGACAATCTCGTCGCCTCTTCCTGGCTAAACCATAGTATGCTCAACCTATGCTACCTTTCCAAGAACATACGTGCCTCTCACTCTATCAATTGGTCAATCTCTTGAACTTATTAAAATATCCTCTAAGAGCTTTTCAGCCTCAATGGATTACTTTGTAAGCAATGCTCCATTCAACGAATCATTGAGTAAAACTCGAGATTCACAGTCCAATCCGTTATAGAAAATATTGATGTATTGAGCTTTAGATAGCCCGTGTTGCAGACACTTCCTTAGCATGTCCTTGAATCTATCCCATGCCTCATGAAACTTCTCATTACCATGGATAGCAAATTGATTGATTTCTTGTTTCATCTTGAACACCTTTGTGGGTGGCATGTATCGCTCTAAGAATTTCACTTTCAATTTCTCCCAGGTATCACATTCAGCAGCATTAAGGTTATCGTATCAATCTCTCACTTTTTCATTCAGCGAGAACTTAAATAAGATGATCTTCCTCGCATCTTCATAAGCTCCTGCATCTTTTTGTGTACTTTCATACCCAAGGAATTTATTCAGATGTTGCTAAGGATCTTCGAAGGTTCCCCCAGAGAAGGGACTCATTTCAATCATGCTGATAAGAGCAGGGTGAAGATCAAAATCAGCCCCGGCCCCCCTTGCTCCTAACAGCCCTGCATTGCCTCCTCCGTTGTTCTTAAAAACTTCATGGATGGCAAGTGTATCCGGATTCGCCGCTATGTTGACTGCTTCTGCTTCCAAGTTGAATTCGGTTGCAGCTTCAGTTGCTTGCGGATTCAGCTCGTCAACTTCAACTCCTAAATTAAGAGCTTCAGTTAATTCTACTTTCTTGTTCCTGTTCTTCTTCTTCTTCTTTCTCGATGACGCACCGATCTCAGGATTGTAAGATTCTAATTCTCCTACCTTTGATCTAGTGAGCGTAAACCTAAGAAAAATAAGCGTTAGAAAACCAAGACAAGAATAAGATAAACTCAATTAAACTAGAAATAATAAATTAATAATTAATGTCGTCCCCGGCCAACGGTGCCAAGAACTTGATGAGCGTTTTCTCAACACACAAATTAATCCTCAAGTATAAGGATATCAATTGTAGTTTTGATGGGCAACCAAGTGATTATCGAACCAAAGGGATGAATTATTATTAATTCAATTAAGATCTAATTTATTAAGACTATTAAGGCAATATGGTTGTAAATATTGAGTAACTAAGCAACCAATAATTAAAATAATAAACAGTAGAGATAATACGACCGTGATCAAGTGAGAAATTAGGTAGTTCTTCGGATCATCCAGTTTTACTTATTAATTTCCTTTCCATGTATTGATGTCCGACTCTGCCTTGTGGTTTATGGGGTGCATCACTAAACCATGCAAGTTCACTCTATAGACACAAGCAAACAACCGTATGACACGTGTGCATATCCTCGGAGCAAGAAATATAATTCACCACCCTTTATAGGTACTATCATTATCAATTATTTCTCGTGCACTAAGTACTCTAACCCGATATGATCTCCCTTTATAGGTACTATGAAATTATACTATTTGTCCTACTTATCAACCTGAATAGTATTCAATTAACAAGTATTTATATAAGATAGTTCTAATAAGACTTCGGAATCCCTTCACTTAGATTATAACATGTAATCTTACTCAGCAATGAACGCACTCAATCAATAACCAAGATATGTATTCAGACTCTACATAACAGTTAATGATGCACAAATCTACTGTGAGTATGAATTTAAAAAGCATAGTCTTATATAAAATAAACCACAATTAGTGTTGTACGGAGTTTACACATGGAAAATAAATCAACTCATAAAACCTTCATAACCCTAGAACTACCGAAGCGGTTCTAGCCTATGATTGATCTAGGAACAATCATGGTTGGTAGGATCTTACCCATTGTCTTGAAAATTACAAGATGAATTAAGTAGCGAAGTAAACCCTAGATGCGAGCGCCGACGCGACTCCTTCCGTCTTGAATCTTCACTTGGTTCTCACTTGGTTCGACAGACGAACCTCACTCCACAGCTCCGTATGTTGGAGTTAGGGTTTTGATGTGGTGTACAATGTGGTATCTAACTCTCTTCTTCATGTGCTCTACATCCCTTTTTATACTTGTAAAGGGCTCCTCACGGACCTTTGATGGGCTTTTAATTGAGGCACACGTCAAATTTGGTAAAAAAAACCCAGAATTACCAAAAATAGCACCAGCAAAATTCCATTCGACCAGACCTCCATTGGTCGAGCAAAATGTCTTGGTCGAATGCTGGTCGAGCAAACTCTCTTTAAGTTTTTGCACATTTTGTTCGACCAAACTTCATCCGTTTGACCAAGACGATTATGGTCGAATGGCTTCTCTTGGTCGAGCAATGCTTCTGTAAGTTTTTGTGCATTCTGCTCGACTTGGCTCCCTTGTTTGACCAAATTGACGATGGTCGAACAAGCCTCCGAGGTCGAACAACCTTCAAAAAATGCCTCGAAAAATATGTCTTCCAATTCCGAGCCCTTAAGACCTGTTTTCCTGTATAAATATGCTCGAAACACCTCAATAGCCTCTGATTCGTGGATTTTCTATAAACAACCCGATTCGTCTTGATAATAGATCAAATCGTACTCAACTTCCACATAAATTCGAGCCCAAAACACGTGAATTTACACTCTCATCAATATCATACCCCATAAGTGTACATCTTTTACACTTGAGTGCGAGTGATATATTTCCCGTGAGAACAAGTTAATAGAGCATTTTATATAGTAGTAATTCTCTTAACTTGTATGCTATGAATGAATTGTTGCATGTAATGAGAGGTACATGACTGGAGTTAATGAGAATTGCATGTTGAATGGCCTAGTAGTCATATCATTTGTTTTCCATTGCTTTACACACTATCTTTCTTCTTTGTTAGATTTTGTTGTTCGGGGATGAACAACATCTTAAGTTTGGGGTAAAGACTACATATCCCGGAGAGTTCATCAGTGTTGCTTACTTGAGAAAGAGAACGAGAAGGTTCAGAACCACGTAAGAAAGAACGGAGAATCACGCCACATCTAGGGTGTTTCTTATTCTTTCTACTCAGATGCAAAAGAATAATTAATCTATTTATTCTTATTCAACTCGGTCAGACGTAGGCCCCAAATAGAACTCACTTCTCTTTCATCACCACTCAAACACTTTTCATCAGTAAAATCATAGGAGAAACTGAAAAATTCAACACCCAAATCTAGAAAAATAAATAAGACACACAAGACACTTGAAAAGTTGCAAAAAAAATTCAAAAGATCGAAATAAATTCTGAAAATTCTAAAAATATCAACCTCTAAGCATCACACACAAGTAAAGAAAACTTACCTCGGTGTCTCAAGATATTGGGATGCACGTCCACCCCCCAAACTTAGTTCGTTTATCATGAATTTTTCATCTCATTGGTTTTTCTTTTATTTTGTCTTTCTCATTTTTCGGGAACGATTCATGTATTTTTAGATTTGATTTGATACTTCTTTGAGTGTTTGAGTGATATATTTGGCATTAATCGTCATACTTTGTGTTCAAATGATAAATTTGTGTGTTGGAGGTATTTTGAGTGTTTTTAGCAAGAAAAGAGGGATAAAAAGATCAAAATCTAAAGTTGAAATTTGTTCCGTTCGGAATGCATAGTGCATGATCATAGACATGCAAGAACGATCGATACTGAATGAGAGAATTGAGTCAAGAATGTTTCGGCAAGTTTCTCAATGGATATTGAGTAGATCCTCTCGTTAACGAGAGTCATTTCTGGAGGATTTGCGAAATTAGAAATGTTTGCTCAATGGTAACTGAGCAGAAGCCATTAAACAACAAGCAACTGGAGGAAGGTCGTTCCGTGGTCACCGAGCGGCAGTCTACAATGCCGAGAGGTTGAAGACGACAAGCAACAAGTGCTTGGTTACTACCGCGCAGTTATGCTCGATATCGTGCAAACATCTAAAGATCCAATTCGTGATTTTGAATCGTGATTCAAGTTCTTCAACAAGAATTAATTTAGGAACGACCTTCGATCAGAGATTAAGCTCAACCCTTCTGGCCCGGCTTTCTTCAAATCAAATTCTTTGGCCTTCTTCAAGTTTGACGGCCTTCATCCCAAAAACTCCATAAATGACATTTGATCTGAGATTAAGGGGTTAAACCACTCAAATTCAATGTTTCCTCAAATCAAGTTTATTCAGTATTCTTTGTGAAATCAACAATATTCTACTAAATTCAACAACGTTCATCACGGAAAATTTTCAAATCGACCTTTAATTTGAACAAAGGTTCGACGCCTCCGAATTAACATTATAAAGCCTCAAACCCAGCTCAAACAAGCTTCATCCAAATATTTGACTCTGAAAGTTGAAAGTCAATCAAAGTCAACTCAATGGAGTGATGGAGACTGTTTTTCACGATTTCTCAAGTTCATTCACTCTGGATAATTATTGTAATATCATTTACGTTAATTATTCAATGTATACAAATTTTGTTGTTACATTACTTTTTTATCATAATGTTATAATTTTTTACGGAAGATTTTCTGTAAAACGTCTCACACAAGTGTTTGCATTTTTATTTTTCATTAAAAAATGGTTAATATTTAAAAAAAATAAAACTAAAAAATGAAAAATCTAAAATAAAAACTATGATTTTAAAAAGGAACAAATTCTTGTGAGATAGATTGAGAAACAGGTCTATTATTATTAAAATATGTTTATTTTAAAAGTAAAATATGCGTATTGATATTTAAATTATGTTTATAATTAATCATATTATAATACTCTAAAATTATAAAATCATTTTATAATACATAATCATCTTACTTTAAAATATATATATATATATTTCAACTACTAATAAATTAATTAAGGGTAGGTCTTGCGTGAAACCGTTTCACATGAGACCATTTTTCACTTTTTAAAATATTTATCACTTTCACTATAAAATATTATCACTTTTTATTTATACTATAAATTGTTCATGAAATAACATTTTTCATTAATTTATTATTATTTTTCTCCATAAAAGTTATCACTTTTTGGTCGTCTACAGTACGATATCACCCAAGTCTTTGCCATTAATGAATAATTACTCTATATTTTACTTAACAATTATATTTTAATATGACGTAAGCACCATCTACGAGACTTTACTATATAAAAATGATAAAAATTAATAAATAAATAAATAAATGAAATCGACATATATCCCAATTTAAATGTTGCATCAGCAAGCTGACTCAAGTCTTTGTGCTGCAAAAACAACGAGAAACGGAGAGATGGAAGAAAGTGCAAAAGAGCAGCAGAGAAAAAGAGGATCACAGCTAAGGCAAAGGAGAGAATTATTAATTGGAAGAGAGAGAGAGAGAGAGGAGAGAGAAGGGGGGATGAGCCCCCCAAAAGCCAAATGCCAAACTGCTGACGAGACATGGAAAGCGAAGTCTCGCTGTGCTGTATTGTGACAACATTTTACATTAATTTATTTCTTTTTCTTTCATATGTTTGGTCTCGTGTGTCTGCATATGTACATGTTCTCCCACATTCAACATTTTTTTTTTCTTTTGAGATTGCAAAATGAATAAAAACACCCTCCTAGATTGTCACTGAGGATGCATTGTGGGAGAATAAAGCCTAAAGGGTTTGTCTATCTCCGCAAGAATCTTTCTTTGTGGTTTCTGCTCTTTTTCTTTTTCTCTCTCTCTTTAATTCTTTTCTGTAATTCAGTCCAGCCAATGGAGCTTCAAACCAAAAGGGCCTAATATAATTAGCAATATTTGAGGATAAAGTTTACAGAGTGAGAGAAACTGTGGACAGAATTTGTCGGTTTATCAAGAAATAATGGCTGTCTTGTGTGCATTGCATGGTAATCTTTTTCTCTTTCTAACTGACTTTTCACCTTTTATCCTTTATTTGAAGCCTCTGGATTTATTTTAAATATTATATTGTTTTAATCTTTTCCTTTCTGCAGGAGTAAGCAAAATGGTAGCATATAGATAATTTCTGTTAAAAATATTTGTGGTCAGAGTGGTTAATGAAGGCCCTTTTTGAAGTTTCATGGTTGCTTAGTTTGAAGGTTAGTAGGTTGAGGTTCAGTAGTACCTGATCTTGAGAATTCTTTTGTTTTCAATTTAATCATTATTGGAATTTGGTGATTATGATTGGTTGCTTCATTTGAGGGAAACACTGTGGATTCTGAATTTGTGCATTTGATTTTTCCCAATGTTGCTGTTCAGTTTTTCTGACAAGATTCCTGGAAACCAGAAACTTCTTTCTTCTGCTAAGGTATACTTCTCTTACATTCTTCCATAGTATGTAGTTGTGGTGTTAATAAATCAGGGGAATGTATATACATAACCTTTTATTCAATAGTCCAAGTAAAGGTTGCATGTCTTAAGATACATCAATCTCAAGTAATTTGCTAATGATTCTCTATTCCTCAAAGTTTATACTTATCAAATTGGACTAATTTTAGGAATGATATTCTTGATTCAAGGAAATTGTCATTGTCTGAACTCAATGAAGAAAAAGAAGCATCTATCTTGTCATGTTTTTTCCCCTATTGTTCATCCATCCTTGGAATGGTTTCCTTTCTATTGTTAGATTAATCATTTTGCATGATATTTTGTTGCCAGAGTGTTAAAAGGTTTTTTCAGCAATCATAATGATACATTTCTGTAGTTTTCAAATAGCTGTTTTCTAATCATCCAAGTGCTTATTGAACAGGTTCTTTACCTATTTTTGTATAGCTGATGGCAATCAATTTATGCAAAGCAGTGTTTGCATTTTTGTTTGTGTTGTCTATACCGGTTTCCTGTACAGAGCAGATACAATCTTCGCAAGTGCACGCACTTCTGAGAATTAAGCTTCTTCTAAACTTTCCACCTCTCCTGAGAAGCTGGAATAGTCGCACTGATTTCTGCAATAGTGAACCAACTAGAACCCTCACCGTTGTTTGCTACGAAGATAGCATAACTCAGCTCCACATTGTGGGAGATACGGGGGCTCAAAGATTACCTTCAAATTTCTCATTTGATTCCTTTGTTACTACACTAGTAAAGCTACCTGGTTTGAAAGTCCTCACATTGGTTTCTCTTGGTTTATGGGGGCCATTGCCTAGCAAATCCATGCGTTTATCATCACTAGAAATACTAAACTTGACTTCAAATTTCTTGGAAGGCCACATACCTCCGTTTATATCCGCATTTCAACACCTTCAAACTTTAATACTCGAAAACAATAACTTCGCTGGTAGGCTACCAGATGGCATAGGCTCACTTTCAGCTTTGGCTGTTCTGAATGTAAAAAACAATTCTTTATCTGGGCCGTTGCCTCATTCACTGGGAAATTTAGAAAACCTCAGAGTTCTTGTTCTTTCTAACAACAAATTCTCCAATGATGTGCCTGATCTTAGTGGCTTGACAAATCTTCAAGTTCTCTACTTAGAAAACAACGTTCTTGGGCCCCGGTTTCCCATACTTGGTCGTAAAATAGAAACCATTGTGCTGAGGAACAATAGATTCATCTTTGGAATTCCAGACAGAGTTCAATCCTATCATCAGCTGAAACTCCTTGACATTTCTTCCAACAGATTCGTGGGGCCGTTTCCATTCACTGTGCTATCTCTTCCATCGATTTCTTATCTAGATGTCGCTGATAACAAATTCACAGGACTGCTTTCTGAGGAACTGCCTTGCGCCGATGATCTTTACTTTGTGAACTTCACTGCCAATCTGTTGACTGGAAAATTGCCCATCTGTTTACTGTCCAGTTCCCAGAAAAGGGTTGTTCTGTATAGTGGAAATTGCTTGGAAACTAAAGATGAAAATCAACTGCCAGTTTACTTCTGTAAGAATGAGGCTCTTGCTGTGGGGATTGTTCCTCGTGCTCATAAGCGAAAACGAGCTTCTAGAGCTGTTCTTGCTTTAAGTATATGCGGAGGAGTTTTTGGGGGGATTATTTTAGCCAGTACACTGTTCTTAATAGTCAGAAATTTTCTTGCCAAGAGAGCAACACCAAAACCTCAGCTTAGACTTTCGGAAGAAAATGCAACAGGCTACACGTCTAAGTTTATGAAAGATGCAAGTAAGCTTCTCCTTTTTCTAGTATTATTATTTGAAATTGTGTTTTAGCACAAATGACCATATCTTTACTTGATTATAGAAATTCTGTTTGTTTAGTGAAAGAATATTTGATTAATCTGGTTGCTGCAAATAGGATATATAACTCAAGCAATGAAGATAGGAGCACTTGGACTTCCTCCGTATAGGATGTTTCCCCTGGAAGAGCTTGAGTCGGCAACACATAACTTTGATACGTCGTCTTTCATGGGAGAGGGTTCTCATGGTCAGGTAAATGCATATGGTCTCTCATATTACCTCGTTAATTAGGTCACTAAGATTATATATATTTCTCCACTAAGGACATGAAATCACTCATTTTTTTAATCTTTTGCAAAACCTATTATGCGTATATTTTCACTCTGTGTTTTGTACTCTACTTCATTCCATTAGGGTAACTTCCTTAAACCGAATGAATCATATTATTATTACGAAATGACATAATTATTCAATGTTATACATGATACTACAATAATTTAGCTCCTCTTAGGAACTTCTGTATTCATTTTTGTGTCCTACAATTGGCATTGTTGGTGATGGATGTGTGCGTCTTAATTCAACACAGATGTACAGAGGTCAACTGAGGGATGGCTCTTTACTTGCAATTAGATGCCTTAAATTGAAAAGAAGTCACAGCACTCAATACTTTATGCCTCACATTGAAATGATATCGAAACTCAGACATCACCATTTGGTCAGTGCTCTTGGACACTGCTTCGAGTATTATTTGGACGATTCGAGTGTAAGCAGAGTGCTTCTGGTTTTCGAATATGTGCCAAATGGGACTCTCAGAAGCTGGATATCTGGTAAACAAGTTTATCGAGAGAATTTACCTATATATATGTTCAGTGCAGGTATAAATTATGTTGATATGGTTTGTTTTTGACTGCTGATAATTGGCAGAGAGCCGTAGACGAAAGCTCACGTGGGCTCAGCGTGTAGCAGCAGTTACAGGGGTAGCTAAGGGTGTCCAGTTCCTACATACAGGAATTATGCCTGGTCTTTTTTCCAATAGCATCAAGATAATGGACGTTCTACTGGATCAGAACCTTGTCGCGAAAATTAGCAGCTACAACCTGCCTTTGCTTTCAGACAACATGGGAAAAGTATTGGAAATAATGTCTTGTTAAGGTTATGTCTCATTAAGCTCTTGCACAAACTAACTGTTGATCTGGTAAAACTCTACAGGATCGTCTAAAATACTTTTTTGGTGGATCAAAGGAGTTGAAGAGTGCAAGGTTTTGTTCTTTCTTAGTGTTTTAGATACACAAGTCTGTAACGAAAATGATGCATCAAATCATATGTGCTGATGATATGCAGGGCAAGGCATCAAGATAAAACGGATATTTACGATCTAGGAGTCATTTTATTAGAAGTCATCTCAGGGAAGCCTATAAATTCTGAGAATGAAGTGGAGGCAGTAAAAGATGAGGTAGTCTCTGTTTTCACATATTGAGTGCTTTAGGGAGACCTCGTGCAATAACTGTCCTAACTCGATTAGCATAAATAAATGGAGATCATCACACAAACATATTTCTATGGTGACTTCCATCTTCTTTTCTGTTGATGGTATGCAGTTCCAAGCAACGAGAATGGGTGACGATGAGTCAAGAAAGAGTTTAGTCGATCAGGGGGTGAGAAATGCATGCTCAGGTGAGTCAGTGAAAACAATGATGGAGATATGCTGTAGATGCTTGGTGAAGGATCCAGGTGAAAGGCCTTCCATAGAAGATGTGCTCTGGAATCTGCAGTTTGCTGCTCAGGTTCAGGACGCTTGGAGAGGCGACTCTCAGAGCAGCGACGCGTCTCCAATTTCGCCTCTCCAGTGTTCGCGCATAAACCTCTCTACAAGTGATAGACGATAACAAAATATTGGCATTTTATGAGGCCGTTTAGTAGACACTTGATCTTACTTATATCCTTTGTACTCGATATCTGAGTTGTTAATTTTATTAACAATTTTTTTTAAACTTCTATCGTATTTGGAGGGAGTATTTTGTGGTGAAGGCTCAACTCATCCAATGGAGAATCATATTGTTGAGCATAAAGATGGCATATGTTACATAATCTAAATTGCACAAAATTGTTTTGAACAATGCTTATGTGAGACCGTCTTATACTTTTGTAATTATTTATTACTTTTCTTTTAAAATATTATCACTCATTGTTTAAATTATAAATGTTCATAAAATAGTTCACACTTCAACAATTGAATATCACTTTTTATCCGTCCTACGATATGTGAGACAGTCTTACACAAATCATAACGAATTCTTTTTTAGGATTTGATTAATCAACAATATACGTTCATCTTGAAAATCTCTTTAACAATCCAACATTTCTAGGGCCTTGGCAATTATCAAAATGTTTAAGTTTAAGCCCAATATAATATATTGAATCATAGAACAATAATCAAGAATGCACATTTACAAATACAACACAAAATTATCCACCTTTATCATGTAGAAAACTATGAAGAAATATATTTGTTCAATCTTTAAGATAGTTGAAACCGACACATATTCCATTATGCTTTGTGGTAGAATGAATTTAGAAGTTAAGGATTTTAAAGGTGTATATGCATATTAGAACACTCGCAAACAATTAATTTTTCTTTAACAACATGAAAGTTGGGGAAAAATTGAATGTTTACAAGGATTATGTTACACAGATAAATAAAATTTAAATGATTCTAATTAAGAAAAATCTGCATACTTCCATCCTAAACTTTGATTGCATGATCACGTGGATTCAGAAGGCAAAATACCTGCACAAGAAGCAGCACCACAGAAGCACGGGCGACCATCGGGGTTAAGCGTGACGTCGCCATAACTGAAGGTTAGCTCTTCGTTTTCTTGAATGTCCGTGGAAGCGAAGAAGCAAACCCGGGGGATGAGGGCTCCAGAGCTTCTAACAATGACAGTGTCAAGATTTCCACCATCGCAGGAATGGTTGATGAATCGAGCAACGTTACCAAGCCTGGTGGCGTCGATGTTGATCCTCATGCAGGTGTTTCCGGAGGGAAGGTGCTCCTTCACTACCAGAAGATGCCCCATGGATGCCACCTTGTCGTACCTTCGTTGCCTTTCCCTGGCTTCTTCCGTACACACAACCTCACCTACTAATCCAAAACCATAGGCATTCTCATTAATTATTGTAAAATTACAACACATAACAATGATGTTAGAACAAAAACAAAAGAAATCGAAACTTCACCATGAGAATACAATAACTCCTATTAAGAAGATCAAACACTCCATGAAAGAGTAAAAAACCTACTAAATCAAATCACTTTATTTATTTTGTGCAACAAATAGCACTACTACTACACTAAGCTTTAATTGGAAATGAAATCTTTGAATCAAACAATAGTCCAATATTTCAATAGTGAGTCTGAAGTGAACCGGGTCACATATAAACGTCTCTTATTTGAAAATTGTAAAGATAATTATACCCTTAAATATTCTAAACCTGCAAATAAACATTAAACCCAAGAATAATAGTATATGACATAAATCAATAAGGTTCACATAAATGAAGTGGTTCGCACAAGTGTTCGCCAAATTTCAAAGTTTTTTCACATTATACCTTAAGTTTTTTTTTTTTTTTCAGATGAATGCAAAATCCAGTTGTGGAAAGCAAAAAAATTGGAATTTAGACTATTTTCTGGCTTGAAATAAGACCCTCATAAACAAGAATTATGATCTTATTTTAGACCATTTCATGAATCAAATATCAGTTACATTTACATTAAAAATTAGTCCAAAATTACTTTTTATTTGTAAAAATCCTTACAATATTATTTCATGAGTTCCCACAAGATCCAACTTTACAAAAATTTTGAGGAATGCTAATTATGTCTTTATTGTATATGCACACTTGATTTACATAATTCATGTGTATTATTATTACAAACAATTTTTTCAATAACTAATAAAATGATAATCCTAAAAACAGCTCATGTAAAACACATTTGAAAGCACTTGTAATAAAAGAAAACTGATAAATTACCCGATGAACTCCTATAATTGCCATTTTGAAAGATTATTAAGCAAAACTTTAATAATTTGGGAACATTTTAATTTAAAAAATTATTTAGAATCCAACCAAAAAAAATGTGACATTGGATTGCAAATTTAGATTTGAAATTGTAAATCATGATTAAAAAATAATAATTAAAAACAAAAAAAATTAATGAAACGCACCTGCATACTCGCAGACAAATCGTCCGGCGGGAATAAAATGATCGGCGAACAACCCCCAACCTTTGCTCTCATGTTTCACAATCTTCAAACGGAGGCTCACCCCACCCTGTGTTACCCTGTTCCCGCATTCCGACCCGTGCCCGCAACCCGGACCGCACTCCGAACACGGACACAAATTATCGGTGCATTCGCTTGGGCATCCGCAACCAGTGGCGCCCTCGACCCGGAACAGAAACGGGTCCGGGTGGCGGCGCAATCGAGCATCGTTATCGGAGCCCCATGGTTGGCGGAAATCGGGTCCTACCCCCAGGGTCTGCGTGGGAGTGTAGTGGAAGTAAGAGTAGGGCGGCGATTTCAAATCGGCGGTGAAAAATGGGATCGGAAGGTTCTCGAAGCCTCTGGAAACGTCGGAGGTTCTGCGGCGAGTTATGGCGGCGGAGATTTTGGATAGGGTTTTGCAGGTGGTGGAAATGGTGGCGAGTTCAGTGGGGTTGAGGTAGGGGAGGAGTATGGCCCACCATCCACAGTCGTTGGAGTACCCATGATCGCCATAGCTGGGGTTTTTCTTGCAATTTTGTCCCTCCATAGCATATTTGTAGTTAGTGCTCCACTTGATTATCTTTCGAATCACAACTTTAAACCGCACACACATAAATGGACCGGGCCGGGCTGGCCATGAATATTATCATTCATACTTCCCCGTCTCATAATCTCATCCTAATGGTTACATATTTTCTTTTTGGGTGTCTCATCCTAATAGTTATATTTCTTTTTTTAGAATATGGGACCCACACAAATTAATTACTTCTCTATTCATGGGCTCACACATCAGACTAATACACCTACCCAATTTATATTAAAATATTATTTTTCTCACCTCAATACACATTAAAATATTATATTAATTAATACACGTGCAAAAATCAAAAGTAACCATAAGGACAGGACGGAGTGAGTACTTTTTTCCATTTATTAGTTCCACGTAAGAGTACATATTACTTCGTCCCATGAAAAAAATTACGTTTACTGTTTGCACGGAGATTAAAAAATATATTATTTTAATGTGTAGTAGGTTAAAAGATATAATAATTTAGTAGGTTGAAAGATATAATAATTTAATGTATTTTAATGTATAATGAATAGTTGTTTTATTGTTATGTGTTTTTAGTGTTATGTGTGGGTCCCATGAAGATAAAGTGATTGATTTATTTGGGTCTCATCTACTAAAAAGGAAATCTAATTCTTGTAGAGGAACGTCATAATTAGTAAAATGTAACTTGTTGTGGGACGGAGGGAGTATTTTTTTTCAAATTTGTCACACCTTTCGCACATTACTTTATATACTCCTTTCGTCTCGAGTTAATATTTATGTTTGCTATTTGCACATAGATTAAAAGATATAATATTTTAATGTGTAGTAATATGGGAGAAATAATATTTTATGTGAAGTGGGTAGTTGTATTATTATTGTATGTGAGGTCTACATGGAATAATTAATTATTTTGTGTGGACCCAATTTGAAAAAAAAAAGTAAACCTTCATTTATGACAAAACAAAATGAAAAATGTAAATCTTATCACGGACGAAGGATTATACTTTATTTATCACCTAGAAATATTAATACTCCCTAAAGTCAATAAAATCGGTAAAAGAAATATTTTTTCTTTAAAACTTGAAGAATAGTGTGGGACGGAGGGCGTAAATATAAGTACTCCCTCCAGCCAATAAGAACGTATTCATTTGTATTTTTACGTGGATTAAAGAGTACTATTATTACATGTAGAGTGTATAGTTGTACTAGAGAAATGCAATGGACTATATGTAGTATCCTTTATAAAAAATAGAAAATTAATATATTTGGAGTGACCAACCAAAATGGTAAAATATACTTCCTCTGTCCGCTTCTAATATATCTATTTTACTATTTTAGGCGTCCGCTTCAAAGGTATTCATTTCTTCTATTTAGTAAAAAAGTACACAATATGGTTCATCACTTCTCTCTAATACAACTACCCACTTTACATATAATAATAATACTCCTTAATCCACGTACAAAAGCAAATGGATACATTAGAATCGGACAGAGTACATATTTTGTAGCTAGTCAAGGAAAGTATTCCCTCCATCCCGTTTCAATGTTTACATTTGCTTTTTGCACATTGATTAAGAAGAATAATATTTTAATAGATAGTGGGTGGAAAAATATAATATCTAATGTAAAGTGGGTAGGTGTATTAGTGTTGGATGATATATTAATTGTTTTTGGTGAGTCCCATATTCCAAAAAAAAAAAACGTAAATATTGAAATGAGAGGCGCAAAATAGAAACGTAAACATTGAAACGGTACGGAGGGAGTACAATTTATTTTGAAGAGTAATGTCATAAAAATGACTTCCAACCCACCTTAACATTAAATTTAAATAATAACTTTCATAATTTAAATTTGAAGAGATAAAGATCACTCTTTATAATTTAATGACATTAAATATTATTCAACTTTATTTTTGTGTTATTAATTAAAAATATGCAATAATATAAAAACGAAAAAAAAAAAGAAAAGAAAGATATTATATGATATAAATTTGATTACAACACGTAAAAGTAGGCCTGTTAAACGAGCTGAGAGAGCTCGAGTATCACATACTCGAGCTCGGCTCGATTAGGAAACGAGCTATATTACGAGCTCGAGCTCGAACGAGTAATTCTCGAGTCGAGTTCGAGCTCGGCTCGACTCGTCAAGCAAAACGAGTCGAGTTTTTAAAGCTTTTTCGAACTTTTTCGAGCCTATCGAGCTTTATTTAATTAATTTTTATTATATTTGTTAATAATTAATGTAATATAATTAAATAATACTTATTATTATTATTTATTAATTAATTATTATTATTTTTATCGAGCCTAAACGAGCCGAGCCGAGCTCGACTCATTAAGGAAACGAGTATAAGAGCGAGCTCGAACTCAAGCTCGAGTAGTCATCGAGCCGAACCGAGCTCGAGTTTAACTAGCCAAATCGAGCCGAGCTCTCGAACGACTCGGTTCATTTAACAGCTCTACGTAAAAGTAAGGGCAATCTAAATTAGTATTTTTATCAAATTATTATTATCAAATTTTGGGGTGCACCAGCCTGAAGCATGATTTATAGGTATAAAGTTGGAGTTGCAAGTAGTTTTATTGTTAAAAAATTAATTATATTATTCTATTTAACGGTGAAGTTTAGATTAAACTAAAACTTAATCTAATTATTAAGATCGTTCAGGTGCACCTAGATTAGACTCTAAATTTTGGTAATTTAGTGAATATATAGTCTAATATTTAACATTAAAATTTAATGAAAAATAATATTTTAATAACTTTTTTAAAACTATTATTTTATTCAATATAAATAATTATAATACTAAATTAATTATTTACTCTTTTAATTTTATATTAATTTAATTAATATTTAAATTTAATTTCATCATTTTTAGTTTTATATAAATTACATGTAAACAAACAAAATGTATAAATATAAATATCGACGTGTTAAACAAATATAATATACTCCCTTCGTCCCACAAAAGATTGCACCCCCAAATCTGGCATGGAGATTAAGGAAGTAATAACTTTTATGGGTATAATGATATTTTTTATAATAAATAAATGATAAAGTATGTTAGGTAGAGATAATTTTTTTTGTAAATAAAGTGTATGGGGGAAGGGTGATTGTTTTTTACTTTTTGTTTTTTATGGAAATGTGCAAACTTTTGTGGGATAGCCCAAAATAAAAAGTGTGTCATTTGAGACGAAAGGAGTATTTAGTAGACAAAACATGTAAACAACATGATAAATTTAAAATACACATAAACGAAATGCATGAAAAACTGAAACTTGTACAAATAAACTCCTTGTTAGATACTAAGTATTAGATTAGATATATATATCCAAAACTCGCGGGACGGGATTTACTCCAATCGAAGATATTCACCTTTGTGAGTGTTTTCTTGAAGCCTCTCAAGATCCCATCGTTTGTATAAATTAATTCGGAAAAATATTTTGAAATCGTGTTAATTAAGAGTATAAAAATTTGTGTCATGAAAAATGAGGTTGAAGAACACTTACCAACAACTTTTTATACGATTTGATCATGACATGCTTGATCATGGACATATGATTTGTAATTGTTCTTCGACCTCATTTTGCATGATAGAATTTTTTATATTCTTAATTGACACAATCCCAAAATATTTTTTCAAAATGATATATACCAACATTAAGATCTTGGGAGGCCTCAAGAAAACACTCATAATAATCTCAAGAAAACACTCACAAGATGAATATCTCCTATTAGAGTAAGCTTGTGCCACGAGTTTTTTATGAATTTTTTTTAAAAAAAAAACTAGATATGTGAGTAAATGATATGTTAGGGTAGTGTGAGTTATGAAGTGATTATAATCTCTATTTATAGAATGATATTAGTGACAAGGTTCATGTTTGAAACCCAACAACCAAAAGGGTTAAAACTCACCAACCAAGTTTGAATGGTTGACATCACAACCCACTAATTAAAATTGAATGACTGAGATCGAAAGTTACCAACCAAAATTAATGGTTGAGATTGAAACCCACCAACCAAATTTAAATGGTTGAGATCTCAACCCATCAATCAAAATTAAATGGATGAGATTAAAAGCCACCAACCAAAATTAATGATTGAGATTGAAACTCACCAACCAAGTTTGAATCATTGATTAGAAAACCGGACCGGAAAACGAACCGGAAGAGACAACGGTTCGAGGTTCAACCGGTCGAACCGGTTCAACCGGAAAATTGAATTTTACATATTTTTAATTATAAAAATATATAATCACTTAAATTATTTTTAAAATTTTAAAATACAATTTAAAATCAAAATATAATTGAATAAAAATATCTATAGTTCATAATTTATACTTCATACATAGTTTATAATATACTCACTCAATATTATAATTCATAATTTAATCCAAAATGTAAATATTATGTTTTAAATAAATAAAAATAAAAGTGAAATATCATAAATGTTTTAAAAAAAATAAAAAAAAATACATAAAAATTAAAAAATTAAAAAAATAATATTGAAACCGATTGAACCGATTTTTCTGATTTGACCGGTTCAACCCGGTCCAACCCGGTTCAACTCCATAAACGATTTTTTAGTCCTTCCAGACCGATTTCGGGGCAGGTTCCCGATCCAACCGGTTGGACCGACCGGTCCGATCCGATTTTCAGATCATTGGTTTGAATAATTCAATTGGGAGCCAAGCCAGAACACTTAAAAAATCAGATTTTATGGTTGGACCAAGTTGAGTCATCAAGATTGATTGAACCAGTACAACCGATTTCTGTAGTTTTTTTTTTCTTTTTATTTTATGATGTTTTTCTTTTATTTTTTATATTTTAGAACATAATATTTAAATTTTAGATTAGATTATGAATTATAGTATTGAATGGATATGCTGTAAATTATGCATTAAGTACAAATTATATATTATAAATATTTATATTTAATTATATATATATTTTTAATCTTGAAAATAATTTGGTATTTATAATTTTTTTTATAAATAGTGATTTTGTGAAATATAATTGAAAATATGTGAAATCTAATTATTTGATTGAATCACTAATTGAATTGGTACGACCGATTGAGTCTTGAACTGTTGCCTTCAATTATTCAATCTTCAATCCAATTATATAAACACTAATCTTTAGTAACAGTCTATAGAAAAAAAATGCTCTCTATATTTTAAATAGAGAGTTGGAGATGCGATGGCACAATTTATAAGGACAAAGTCTCTTGTGAGATGATAAGTATGTGAGATATGTCGATCTGTTGTTAAAGTATATACTTGCTATGAAGATAAAGTATGTTAATTTGTAGTTAAAATTTTTTTTAAAGTATGATGAAAATGAATTAAAGTATGTATTTAAAGTGTTATAGTATGATTCACTATAAACTTACTTTAACTACTAATAAACATATTTTACTAATATAACAACTCCTCCCTCCATCCCAAAAATGTTTACACCCCACTTTATGCACGGATATTAAGAAAAGTGATAACTTTTATGGGTATTATGATATTTTTGGTAATAAATAAATGATAAAATATGTAAGGTATAGGGTGGTTGTGTTTTACTTTTTGCTTTTTTAGGAAGGTGTATGTGACAACTTAAAATGGAAAGTGTGTCATCTGAAATGAAACGGGAGAGTATACTTTAACAGCGGAAACTCATCTCATTATTCATTTCACATAAGTCTGTCTCACAAAGAGAGTCCCTCTTTTATAAGATAATAGAGTTAAAAATTAAATTAAAAAAAAAGGAAGGAAGAGAGGTTGTTTGCTTTTAAAGCAGGGATATAGCATTAGAAAATGAGTTTTATAGATTTAGGGCTTGAAAAATATACTATCTATCGGTATAAGATCTGAAATATTTCCTTTATCAAGTTGAGGCCTGATTTATTTAAAATTATCAGTATAGGGCTTGGAATGTTAACACTGTCATTTAACAGAAGCATTGTCGTTGAATAATTGCCACGTCAGCATTGGTATCAAATGAATTCTCTAGCTCTCCCATTATCTGTTTCATGATTGGGATTCTTTCATCTCAGATCATGATTTTGATTCCATTTCGCCATTTCTTTTTTGAGAAAGATGAACACCAATCTGCCCTTCGCAGATGTAAGTGAATCTACGAAGAAAATATCAAGATTAGGTTACTGGGTGCCAGAAAGGTCTACTTTTGGTGAAGCCTTTGTTTGGATTTGGTGTTTGGATATCAAATTCTAAAATATCTTTGCCAATATATTATTTTATTTTTATTATTTAATCGATAAAAGGCAGAACAGATTGCCTTTGGTGCTTAATATTTTAAACATATAATTTACTTGATTAAAATTAATTATCTTAATTGACAAGATTTATGAGTGTCGATCCATTTATTTCCCATTCTTGGGGTTTAGATTCTATTTGTAGATTTCTTTGTTGATTTTATTTGAAATATCTATTAAACATATATTTCATTTTATTTTTTGATAAGTTACAGAGAATGGAGGAAGCAATGGAGAAAACAATTATAGTATATCGCCGGTTCTTCACATTACCAGTAAGAAAAGATGAAGCTCTACTCCGATAATGGGGGAGCAAAAGAAGAATGCTGATGTGGCAATTATTCACTTCTGTTAAATAATGGAATGACGGTGTTAACATCCCAAGCCCTATACCGATAGTTTTAAATAAACCAAACCCCGAATTAATAAAAGAAATATTTCAGACCTCATACCAATAGTTAATATATTTTTCAGGCCCTAACCGATAAAAATCCCATTAGAAAATTAGTCACCATTTATTTTACTTGTATATAATCGTTTTACATGAAAACTCATGCAAGACAGAAAAGATAATATTACACGTTTCGTCTAATTGTTTATGTTTGTTTCGCATGGAGATTAACCACGTTTCGTCTAATTGTTTATGTTTGTTTCGCATGAAGATTAAGAAATATAGTATGGCGGGTAGAATTTAATACGTACTCCGTTCCAAAAGAGTTATAATTACTATTTACACGAAAATTAAAAAATATAATATTTTAATGTTTAGTGGGGAGAGAGATATAATAATTTAATGAATAGTGGGTAGTTACATTAGTGTTGTATGTGGACCACATGAAGATAAAGTAATTGATTTATGTGAGTCTTATCTACTAAAAAATGAAATATGACTCTTGAAGCGGGATGCCCTAATTAGTCAAATGTAATTCTTGTTGCGAGACGGAAACCGTAATACTTTTACTTTTTTGCCCCTAACTTTAATTTGAATGGATGACAAATCATGCAATATTATAAAACATTTAGGGGCATTAATATTTAGGTGTAGAGACCACATTTACTAGAAAGAGAAGTATAAATCTTTAGATAAGACGCCCAAAATAGAAATATGTAAACCTTATGGTGGGACCGAAGGTATAATATTTTTAGTAATAAAAAAGTTATAATCGAATTAATGAAAAATGATATTAATGCAGTTAATTATTTAATTTACAATTCATAATATAAATAAAAAGTAATAATATTTTTAATAAAAAGTAATAATACATTTGATAAAAAAAATGATAGTATTTTTGAAAAAAAATTATAAATATCCAAGTAAACTTAAAAATTGTCTTGCATGAAATAAAAACACTTGCAAACAAGTGATACCTCACGTGAGACGGTATCAAACGAGAGTTCCTCTCATCTCACGTGAGAGGATTTAAGTATTCCCCTTACTTTTAAAGCAGGGAATATTTGTATAATTTTAAGGTTAAATATTTCTCTTTTATGCCAAATTATCGTTAATGCATGTCTCCTTTAAGGACTAGAATTGTAAATGAATCAAATAATTCGAATTCGATTCGATATTCGAATTCGAATATCAGTATTCGAATTCGAAAAATTCAAATTCGAATGCGAATTCGAATAAATATTTTAGTTCGACTAATATTCGAATCGAATATGATTCATAAGATATTCGATTCGAATATTCGCGAATATATTCGAATATTAATATATAATATATATTAATTATATATTATTAATATTAAATATAATATTTTATTTTATAAATATAAATAAATATGTACATTATCTAATTTATTACTATCTTAAAATAAAGAGGAAACGATATATTTTAATTTTCTTTATATATAATGCGAATTATTTAATTATAATTTTTAATAATTTAATGGTTGATGTATTTAGTGAGTAATTCTTCTTAAATAAATTTATTAATAGTATAAGAAATTAAAAAATATTATTTAAAAAAATGAATTTACAATTTCGAATCAAATTCGAATTCAAATATTCAATTTCGAATGTTTAAATTTGAATACTCGAATATATTCGAATAGTTCGTTTATTACTTTCGAATCGAATACGAATCCGATTTCGAATCCGATTAATAATCGAATTCGAATACAAATACTCGAATATTTAATCAAATATCATTCAAATATCTTAGTATTCGATTCGTTTACAACCCTATAAAGGACAATTCAACAGCTATTTGAGAAGAAAGACATCAGCATTCCATAGAAGACAGACTTGCTGTTTATGGAAATAGAGATGGTGAGTTAATGGATGCAACTCGCAAGTCATGCAGCATCGTGTCCTTGTTGGGCAATGCAAAAGGGGCAGACAATGCGGAGAATAAACATGTATGGCGGTTCGAAACCGCCGGTTCCGGTTTCGGAAAATATAGAACTGGAACCGAACCGAGGGTAGGTCGGTTTCGATTCCGATTTTCTCTTTTTTTATTTTAGACTTGAAACGTAAAAAAATTAAAATAAAAATAAAAAAATAAAAAAAATTGAAAAAACCGCTGGTTTGGAACCGGATCCGCCGGTTCCGGTTTCACAAAATGAGAAACCGGAACCGAACCGGAATATATCCGGTTTCGGTTCCATTTTGGCCGGTTTCGGTTCCAATTGGAACCGCCGGTTCCAGTTAAAATGTGCATGTCTAGCGGAGAAGACATCGGCATTCCAAAGAAGACGGCGGAAGAGAAGATGACATTCCAAAGAAGACATCCTAGATTAGGATACAAAACAAGCTCCAACCCTTTTCCCCTAATTTTCGTTCTTATTCTACGTTCAAATGCCCCAAATAATATACGAATCTCTGTAATGACTTGATATGTTATGCTTTGAACTAATTTTGTAAGATGATAACTACAAACTCATGTATAGTTCTTGTAGCAGAAATGGCACAATTGAAAATGGTGGAATTTGGGAAAGGTTAATTTTTGAATGCAGAAATATTGGTCGCTTGTGGCGAATGTTTCTTAGGCTTTGTTGTTTTAGCCACTGACAATGGCTGCACTTAATCATATACCTAACCCTATAATATTTATCTAAGTAGCAAACGAAAGCAAGGAAATAATTAACTAATTGGAAATCATTTTATATTAACCAAAATCATCAATAGTAATGAATACTCTTGATTTCCATTACCCTCCTCATACTACCCCCAACCAAGCGGCCCCTCAATCTCATTCTAAAAAATGGGAAGTTGCATTAACGTTAAGACACAACTTGAACGTGGAAGGGTGAAGGGTTCAGCATCCATTACCGTGATCTAATGATTCGGAATAGTCAAAAACATGTGTACCCAAAAGCTGTACTACTCTTTTGCCCTAATGGTTTTAGTTTTTCCCTTAGAGTGAAACAATTTGACTTTAGGACTTCATTGTCCCTTCCTTCAAATTAGTAAAAGGGTTAAGCAGTTGCATGGATCTAAGATCGACACTAAGCAGTGCACTATTAACTCACTATATTGGAAAAGCAGAATAGGTATCTTGCATTTGTTCATTCAAGAATCTATCTTAAAAGCCCCAATGCTACCATCCCTACCAAGTACCAACATATAAGAACATTTCTGCCTTATTATATTTGCAACCTAAAATCCTTGATGCATACTAGTTTATATCACTTGAAAACAAACAAACATTAGGCATATTATTTATCATAATTTCAAAATATGTTTTCAAAATCTACTCTAAACCAAAACAAACATCCGAGGATTTGGAGGTTTGAAAGACATTTTAAGATCCTTGTATACTTAAAATCATTCACTCAATGCGACCTCAAGGTAGTGATTGGGGGTATATAATTGGCTGAGAGACAGACCAAACCATCGGTAACACTACACATCCGTCCATTGCAAGTCCACAATTAAAAGGATATAAAAGATGATGTTGCACGTGTATGATAAAGCAGCATGTTCACACAAATGCTTTCCTCAAACAGACCCTTTTTGAACTCCCAAAAAGTGGGCTTAGCCTAGTAATCCTCAGTCTAAACCTTTGTGAACCTTCACTCAACACCATCATTTTCATATTTGTTAAGGAAAGAAAGTGACACAAAATACCCTGAAGATTAACTAAAATCTATTCACCCATTCATTGAAGTGAAGAACACAATATCATCGAGTCATCAAACACTTAGAAATCTCACAAAATGTCCTCTGAGCACATCATATCCAAGAAAGATCCATAACATTTGAAAATGGGGGCCAAGATTTTGAAGTAGCAAGGATCACATCTAAATAATCTCTCTTTTAAGCTTGCTATTGCAAGAACTATGCAATGCAATATCCAAACTATTCCACAATTTAGTAGCAGTGTGTTCATTCAGTTGCTTAATTTAAACTTAGATGTCTATAACCCAGTAAATTTTTCATCCAAGTTCCTCAGAAGCCCCATTAGTTCAAATCAATCAAGTGTTCTACACCAATCAAAACATGGGCAACAATTGATCAAGAAAAAAACCAATTACAAATCAAGATAGGCAATGAACTTGTAGGTCAAATTTTCCTCCTATTCGATAGAATTATATAGCTCAGAATAAGAGTGGCATCAGATGAAAAGGGTAGCTAATCAGAAATCCTGGTGCAATTTTACAACAAAATTGAAATTTCTGAAACCTAGGAAGATGAAAAATCAACGAAGATACGCAGGGATCTTAATGCGAATAAACAGCATACTCATAACATAAGAAATAACGACGAACGCAACCCCTGCTGAAGCATACGATACCTTCACACTCTTGGCACGATTTTTATCAAGAGCCAGATCCAAGAGCACGATCCCAGTGCCGCCAAGCACGAACATGAACCCAGAGGAGAGCCCCTCGATGATGTACTGTCCGTTGACCCGCCCGGGGAGGAATACGACGGGTCGGACCGACCCGGTGAGGCGGTCCTGCGTGGATCCGATGCCGGGGGGCTCGACGATGACGTCGTACACGATTCCGGAGACGACCATGAAGTAGGTGAGCAGGATGAGGGAGTAGACGGTCATGGCGGATGGGAGGGTGAAGGAAGGCAGCTTCAGACGGAGGCGCGGTGGGCGGAGGAAGGAGAAGGGTAGGACCCGGATCAGATGGTAGATCGGGTCGATGGAACCCGATGTCGAATCGGGTTCGGAGGTAGGGCTGGACATTTTCGCGCTTTGTTGAGGGATCTGGGGAGAATCGTAGTTTCAGAGGGACTTCCACTTCACTCGCTTCACAGCCCCTTTCTTGCTTCTTTTTTTATTTTTCTACTATTCTTTTTGAGCAAGAGCACATGGATTTAGATCTGTACTCCTTTGTAATTTTCGTACTCTTTTATAATTTAAATCCCTTGCAACATATAGATTTAAATAAAATTGAAGGGAAGAGAGTTATATTCACATAGGAACACCAAATATCCCTCCGTGTCCCGATAACGCAAGAGTTTTTGTCATTCTTTGAGTGAGAGTGTCCATGATCTATTTTACTATACTCTCCAAACATATTATTCCCTCCTACTATGCCCTTTTCTTTTTTTTTTTTTTGATACTATTACAAAAATTGATTTTTCTTTACACTTGTTTTGTTTTAATAAAATAATAAAATGAGTTAGAAAATGAACGACAAGCCTTTGAAATTATAACATATTAATAAACAATTAATATATTAACAAGATGATATAAATATAAAATGAAAAAAACTTGTGTAAGACCGTCTCAGGGTTTATGTGAGACGGTCAGAAAGTGATAACTTTTACATAAGAAAGTGATAATAAATAAATGAAAAGTGATAATGCTATTTCATGAATAATTTATAACATAAATAAAAAGTGATAACATTTTATAACGAAAGTGATAACTATTTTAAAAAGTGAAAAATTATCTCATGTGAGACGGTCTAATGTAAGACCTACCCATATAAAATTTGGTAGTTATATAATAAAAATACTTATTAAAAAATTTAAAATATAATTTGTTAAAAAAATTATTACGTTTAATTAGTATTCTTATTATTTTTTTAAGTATTTTATTTATTTTTTTATCTTGTCTATGATTTTTTTCGTGTGTAATCATGTCAAAACAAATCATTAGCTTATCATGTTCGAATTTGCATGTTATGTCAATCTCTTACCAACACGAAATATGATTCAATAGCACGAATTGTTACCTCTACCCATAATAATAAATCTTAAAATATTATATACTCCCTACATCTGTTTGAATGATGGTCTTTTTTTTTTTTTCATTTTGGTCGTTTGCCCCAAAAAGAATCTCATTTTCTTTTTTACATATGCAACCCACACACACTCACTAATACAATTAAAAGATGGGGTCCATACTCTCACTAATACAACTATCCACTATACATTAAATAATACTTCCTCCGCCCAATGCAAAGGTAATCGTTTGCTTTTTACGCGTAGATTAAAGATTATTATTATTATATGTGTAGTGGGTAGTTGTATTAGAGGGAAGTGGTGGACCATGTGATGTATTTTTTTTGCTAAAAAGGGAATATGGATGCCTTTGAATTGGACGCCCAAAGTGGTAAAATGGATACCTTTGCATTGGCCGAAGGGAGTAATATTTCTTAATTCGCGTGCATAAAAGCAAATGACTCTCATTCAAACGGACAGAGAGTGTAATATATACTCCCTCCGTCCCATGATTATTATTACATTTTACTAGAAAGGGCGTCCCACAATTAATATTACATTTCCATTTTTGGATGATAGGACCCACACAAAACTATTAAATATCTTCAGGGCCCACAACACTCCACTAATACAACTACCAACTTTACATTAAATTATTATTTCTTTCACCTCACAACCCATTAAAATACAATACTCTTTAATTTTCATACAAACAGTAAACATAACAATAAAGATGGGACAAAGGAAGTATATATATACTCCCTCTGTCTCGCCCAAAATATTTTTTTACTTTTTGCACGTGAATTAAAAAATATTTATTTAGGGTCCAAATTTTAAATAGTCACTATTCACTAAGTACAATTTTAAATAGCAACCTCCATTAAAAATAATTTTTACTAGACACTATTAAGTGCATTCCCCAATTTACCCCATAACTATCAGGATAAAGGACGAAAATAATTGGGGCATCATTATGTCAGTGTTGACCGCATTAAATGGGGTGGGTGGGAGCACATTTAAAATTTATCCCAAAGTTAATGTCATTTTCGTCCCAAACTCCTCTCTCTTTCTCTCTCCTTTTCATCCCAAACCACAGTGTATTTCGTCACACCCATTTGTGGTACCCCCTTTCTCACTCACTCTTCTCCATTTGCGGTCTCCCCTTTCTCCATCGTTCGGAACAGGCGTTTCCCCAAGAGGGCGGATTCCAGTGAGATTTGACAATGACGCAATTTCGGGTACGTATAAAAGCAGTTGTATTTCATTTAATTTTTGAGTTTGTAGTAGTCATTTTCCATGTTTTGCCTACATTTTGTGGTTTTATTCATGGTTAAATGGTGGAAATTTACTTGTGTAGAATGTGACTTAATTATGTATAATATTTTGCCTACATTTTGTGATTTTGTTCATGTTTAAATGGTGGAAATGTACTTATGTAGAATGTGACTTAATTGTGTATACATCATTGTGTATAATGTTTGGTTTTTTTTTAATATATGAAAAAGCTGTGTAGGCCGAATAGAGTATCTGACATAGGCCGAATAGAACAAAAGTGTAGACCGAATAGAACAACTATAGGCTGAATAGTACAAAGTGTAGTAGGAATAATGTGATAGCACAAGCCATAGCCGAATAAAACATCTGAGATAGGCCGAATAGAACAAAAATATAGGCCGAATAGAACAACTGTTGGACGAATAGAGAAAATTGTGGTTAGCCCAGACGTACGTAGGCCGAATAGAACAAGTGTGGTCGGCCGAATAGAACAACTGTAGGCCGAATAGAACAAATCATAGGACGAATAATGTGGCACAGACGTAGGCTGAATAGAACAGCTGTGGTGGGCCAAATAGAACAAAGTATAGGCCAAATAGAACAAAATATATGCCGAATAGAACAAATAATTTTTTAGGAGTGAAATCAATAAATGTTTTTTTAATGTTTAGTGTAATTATGACTATTTTTTTAGGAGTGAAATCAGTAAATTATTTGTTCAGTTGATGCAATGACCTTATTGTTATTTTATTTTTGTAATTATGACTATTTACTGAATTAAGTAGATTGGTTGAATTGTCTTAGAATAGATAGATATGCTGTGTCTTACAAATTATTAAAAAAAATGTTACTTGTGCAGGGTGAGTGGAAGCGTCCAAGTATGCAGGGGCAGAACTGTAGCATACATAATAACTGCAAACTGGGAACTATTATGGAAATGATCCGTACAAAGTTATCAAAGCTTTGGGAAAATGCCGAACAAATGTTCAAGAGGTCATATTTTTATCATTTTTGGGATCTTGACGAAAATTGGAACGCACACGCTAATATCCACGGTCTGATGACACGGGAGATTGTAGTTAGCGGAGAGGATTAACTTATAGATTCTTTCAGGTTGGGAACATGTGCATTAGATTTGGTTGGGTAGAGTTCATGCAGAGTATGGAACTCTGCTTCCGGGATCGAGTGGGGTTTGATCTGAACATGACGTATAATATCCCGGCTGGTGGGGTTTACGATACGTATTATGGGCAACGTCGAAAACCATTAGTAAGCGAGATTGCCAAAGATTTTTAAGGTCATACATTTAATGATAGCCCTGAGGACGCGGTAAAGGTTGCTAAAGTGCTAAAGTGCTGTTGGTCTAATATTTTCTCCTGGGATCGCACGTTACCAAGGTCAGTGTAGACAATTGGGTTTGGGTGCTAGTAGAGGACAGTTGCAGATGAGATTTATTTCCCTTGGGCCAGGTCAGTTACATGACTCTACTGCAATTCATGGACATCATTTTGACCAAACTTCCTGAGGGAGCAAACCCCAATACGTACATATACCACTTTTATGGGTGCACATTTGCACTCCTGGTACGTGTTGTAGTAGAATACTGAAACTTTTTAGTTATCTTATCCCAATTTAATTCCATTTTACGCAACAATAATAATCTAACAATAGCAGTTTACTTGTGACAGGTTTGGGCGTATGAGCATATACCTGCCCTTGTTGCATCAGTGATATTGTATCTAAGTGTTTTACTTTTAGAATCCTAAAGTGGTGGCGTTTCCCGGGGAGCTCACCGATGAGAGCACAACCGATTATTGGATTGGCATAGAGGATGATCATTTGGAGGGTTTATGCATGAAGCTGTACATCAAGGAGTTTTCTAACCCCAAAAGAAAGTTCGTCCAACAGCCTGCATTTTCATTTTGAACCAGCAGATTGGGGAGAGGCTTACGATCTCAAACGTGATCCTTGGCATCAGCAGTATTATGCCCAAGTGGTTGATGAGAATCCGTGGTAAGACAGATGCACGATGGATCCTTCTGCATGACAGTCTAATTGGGATCCCGGTGCATACCAACTGATGTTTACTCTCAGCCCTAACCAATGGGGACATGATTTATGGGAGACGTGTTTCGATGAGCCCAGTTCTTATCATCCCATGTATCATATTCCTCTGTCCTCCGTACATAAATGGCATGATCGTGCTGTAGATGAGCATGATAGATATTATCACTTTGAGACTGGAGTGGGTGCTCTCCCAGTGTTTAGTGGGAGTAGGAGGGGTGATGACGACGGATATGATCAGGCATTCAAAGAAAGGGTCCTCTGTAGGCTGGATGATCAGGATGAGTACCTTTCCTAGCTGGCATCTCACATTGTGTCTGTGAATCAAACATAAGCGTACTTCTGAGTTGCTATTACGGAGAAGTTTAGGCACCTCCGTGCTAAACTTACGCGCAATAGGTCTGAGTATGAGCCATCTAGTTCGAAGACAGGGATTAGATCTTCCACTCCCAGTGTGGTAGAACCTGGGAGTGTCGTGGCTCCGACAACGGGTATCGCTCATGCTGGTTTGGTGTGTCCTGCTCAGTCCAGAAACTCAAGTGCAACGTTACTGTCACCATTTACAACGACTGAGTGAGAGCGCATGTCGCAGCTGTATAATAGATTTAAGAACAGCAGTCATCTGTAAGTGTTAATTTACTCTTTTAGCATTTTCATATATTAATTTAAATACATGTGCTTGTTGTTTAACAATTCTTAAATTCAGGGTTGACGTTGGACTTAGGGTACGGAGTAAGCAAGGATTTTTTCCTCGAGCTTGAGGACCCCAGTGTTTGGTTTGACAAACAGATGAGTGAATGATTGTTCTTGTGTATACTTAATATGTTAATTACTTCACATTATTCTGTAATACAATTGACTATGTTTCAGCACCTGGAGGCTTTCCTCCATTTATTATCCGAGCGACCGGCGGCCCTAGGCGTACCCGTTCATTAGGAGGTTGGCTGTTACTGCATTCTAGACATGCAATTCTATGTAAGTAACAAATATATTCACAATTTATGAAATAATTTCCCCTGTATTTGTGAATCCAATCTTATACACTCAATTTCTTCAAAGTCCCGAGTTAAATCCGTATGGAATTCGCACACAAGGGTGTACAAAGATGATAGATCGACATTCGCCAACATCACTGATGAACTGTTGATAGATCTTCGTGAGTACGCAGCTGGGAGACTTCCCGTGTGGTCAGGGTCGAGGCGATGGACAGACAGTGACGTGGTATTATAGCTTAACCCTTGTTTTACATCTAATACGTATATCTACTAATTTATACAAATGTTTTACATCTAATACATGAATTGTTCTGAATTCCATGGCAGATTATTTTCATACTCCATATGGGTGCGCACTACTACCTCTGTGTCGTGCTTACAAAGGACATGACATTCCACTGTTTTGACTCGTTCTAGCATAGATGGGATACCGAGCCCGACATGAAGGGGCATCAGCTAGTGGAGACTCTACCATTCAGATGGATCATTCCAGCTCTAATACGCGAGGTTCATCGTAATGGACAGGTTCCTCATCATATGAATGTGATTCCAGCTCAGTTAGAGTATTGTTACAGACAAGAGGACTCCTCCAGTTGATGCCCTACATGTCTCAGGATCATAAAGGGGTTATTATCGATGGACTATAACTGGGATGGGCCTGAGTACATGACGCATTACCGAAGGCACATTACTTTCCAAATCTTTAGGCTAGACACCATTATTTTCACAACATGATGGACGTGTATCTCATGTGACAGAAATTGTTCTTTATTTTGAAGTTCACTAATGAAAGGGATGACTTATAATGTATTTGATTAAAAAAAATTTATATTTATAACCGTTGATATGTTATGCTTTTTATTATATTTATACGGATAACCAATTTAATAGTCTTTGGGAAAGTAAGAACTGGAATTGTCTTTAATTAAATATGGCCAGTTTTTAAAAATAACAATTATAGTCTACTGGTTGAACTGAGAATTACAGCGTAGACGAGTATGTCCAGTTTGTCCATAAACGCCACATTTTTCTGTCTACGGACAAAGGGATTAGGTGCAGCCATCAAACGAGGAGATGGACTGTTGTTTGATGATGAAGCATTAGTACAGTTTACTCGATTGTGACCTGGCTGTCGACAGCACGAACAAACATATTATTTGTGACGTCTCCTGGATGACTCCACACCTAACCTTATCCAGGATTGTTGTCAGGTATGTCCCACTGAGTATAGTGCGGAACATGCATGACTTGACCAGCCCACATCCCTAATACACTGCTGCGATGGAATACGGTAGAGACGAAGCCACTAGCTGCCAATCTGCAATTACTGAAGAAAGTATAATATAAGATCAGTGATTCAGGCGATCTATACAAGTAAGACGTATAACTACGTACTCGATTGCCTTCATTGCATGAATACATGGAACTAGTTCTTTTTGGAATTTCTCACATGTGCAGCTACGAGCGTTCAAATCCACAGTGAAAATCTCATCACCGTCCTTGATTGCATACTTATTGCCAATGAGTCTCGATATGGGTAGCTTTTGGGCAGCACGAGAAAGTTTCACTAACTCGTCATGGACACGCTTGCAGAGAATGGTACTCTCTTGCTCAGCTTGAGTTCGACGATCATAAAACCATCTCTCAGTGATTGTGCAAACAATCTCTAGCAGTGTGTATATAGGTAGCTTGCGTGCCCAGAGAATGGCATTATTATACGACTCAACTGTATTAGAGTTCATAAACTCATACCGTTTGACAGAACAATGGTCCCTTGCCCATTTCTCATATCTTCACAACCCAACTAAGTCCATTAACTCCTGCGAACGGCCACCTCTCAAGGAGGTCATGCAGCTGCAATAACAAGTGAGAAGGGGGAACGTGAGTAAAAAATCTATTGAAATGATGACATATAAATGTAAAATTACGAAGAAGTTGATGGAAGGCTAACCGATCAAAATTTCTCAATAGGTATGAATCCATCGCACTCTGGAATCTAAACATAATGTTCTTTCCATAACAAGTCAATTTGTTCTTTAAATGATAGCCGCATAGACCTTGATATGCATCAGGATAGACAGTAGATATAGCATGTACGATAATGCGATGCCCGTCTGAAACTATCAAAAGATCTCGTAGACATCCATATGTCTCTTGTAGCCTTGCTAAAAACCACGTCCACGACGTGTTGTTCTTAATGTCGCCAATGCCCAAGGCGAGTAGAAAAATCTGATGGTTTGGATCTTTTGAAACTGCGACGAACACAATTCCTTTGTGCTTCCCTTCATATGAGTCCCATCTATGACAATGACTGGATGACCAAACTCAAGAAATTCGTGTCTGGATGCTCCTAGTGCATAAAATACAAACCTGAAATGATCATCTTCACCGACGGATATGCTAGTGTGCGTATCGGGATTTACCAACTCCAACTAGTACATATACGCAGAGAGCATATGAAATGAGCTGTCGTGATCCCCGTATGTGTGTCCAACAGCCAGGTGTTTGGCCTTTAATGCTTTATTGTAGCTAATGTCGAACCCGAAATCCTTCTTGATCTCTGCTCTCATCCTCTGGGGTCGGAGTCCAGTAATCTTATCAAACTGCCTAGTAGCAAAATATTGGCCGGTTAGCTTGGATGACACATGCATTGGAGCGGACCTATCTGGATCATTTAAAAAACTGTAATGTTGAACCAATTTAATCACTCTCCACAGCCCATAGGTCATTCTTGCGTGCATCACAAATTGACAACTTGTTTTACTCTTTAGCTTACATTCCACGTTGTACCTGTTTGAGTTAGATCTTTCAATATGGGTCTCCGCTCCATTCAGTAAGTTATACATTCCTACAGCTATCTGCAACTTCTCTTTCGAATCAATACACTTTTCTCATGAAGGATGCCAGATGTATCAAAATCAGGGCCAGTCAAATGATCTTTTCTGTCAGCGTCATCCGGAATGCCTATGAACATGACAGGTGCATCAGTTTCAGTTAGAAATTACTTTAGTTCTATTCTCAAAAGACAAAGTTATGATATGATACCTGGAATCAACCAAGGACGGGTGATCGGCCGTCGACTATGAAAATCTTCTGGCTGCATTTCAGAACGGGGCAAGTCGCGACTAATTGGCTCTAGAAAGCTACGGCCACCTCTCTGACGTATGTAATGATAGATTTCTTTATACAATTGGATTCTTCTCTCTTCAGCACCATCATCACTTTCGCTAGAAAACTTATTAGACTCATACGATATATCATCTTCGTTGCTTTCATCTTCTTCTTCGACAGTCCTATTCACTGATTCAACATCATCATTATCATCATCAACATCATCCCCACCCTCACCAACTTTGTCATTAGCTTCAGCATCTAGAGATTCTCTAAAACCAGACCACTGCAGCTCTGACGCCGGACTGTACTATTCATTCAAATCAAATTCAGGCCTAACACTGTGGATCATTGCTCGGACCAGCACTTCCATCATCATAACCCGTTCCTGAACCCAAACTAATCCCTGAACCTCGTGCAGAATGTTGAACGAACTCATTGCCCGCGATAGATCGGAGTGTCACGTACACCATTCCTACATCAACACAGTTGAAAACGTCTTCCATATGTGCATCATTCTTTATCTTAACTTAGACAAATGGCCATTGATAAGTCATATATTATCATGATTATTTGGTGGAAATACAAGTCTATTTTATTGAATTATATGTTATTTATGCACTAATATTGACTTATTTAATCTTTAAGAGATAATTACCTTAATTATGTAAATTGATGTGGAAACAGGTTGTTAAGTGGAACAAATTATGAAATAAATTAGCCAACATATCTCCCACATACTTGAAGGATCGGATCTCTCCTAAATTTGTAAAAGGGCTCGATCAAGGAGGGGAAAATACGAAGAAAAAAAGATCCTGGAGATATTTTTGGAAGAACAGATAAGGAAAGAGATCGAGCAGAAAAAGGAATGGATATTATTTATTCTTGGAGGCTGCTACAAACAGAGAATACACGATATTATTCATCAGAATTGGCGTGAAGTAGCAGCAGCGGTCTCTCATTCCCCAAGGCAGAATTGGCGTGAAGTTCAAGATCATCAGACAACATCGGATTTTATATTATTTTAATTCTGTTTTTGCTATGAATATGCGGGGCTAATCCCCTTTTCTAGTTTAGAATTTCTTGAACCTCTCGTTGAACCTTAGATTAATTATTAAGGATTTTTCATTGAATCTTTTGTGCAAGTTTATTCTATTACATGCTTTGATGTTCTTAATAGCTCTTTGATAATTAATTTAGCCTAATCAATTAGTTTAACTATTTAGTTGCTTAATGCTATTTCATGAACTATGATCCGTAATTATTGTAGGAATTGGAATTGGATTAAGTAGCAAATAGAGATTATTCCCTCTAGGTGTAATATGATCTAGGTTGTATGATTCCTAGCCGGATTTCGTAGCCTAGTAATTCTATGTTTAGAGTTTTAATGCGTTTACGAGTTCGAATCCATAGGGTCACTCGTAAATAGTTCAATTTAGTGGTCGTACCCTAATTGATAAACTTAAGAACATTCAGGTTGATTGGTCGTACCGTCAATCTAGGAATTTGAGTCTGCATACTAGGCTAGATGTTTTATTCCTGTAAGTAATTAATTTAGTAAACTGGAGGGGATCGTCATCCTAATCTAGGTTTGTCTCACTTGGTTAACTTTATAATTAATTTTCAATCTACTTTGTTATTTAAAAAATTAAGTTGATTTATTGTTATTGTTAATTTCAATTGTCACCAATTCAAAACCAGCTTATTTATTTTATATGTATGCAACACTTAAATTTAATTAAAATTTCATTATACTCTCTTGGATTCAACCCATACTCGTTACTGTACTAAGTATTGGAGTGAGTCGGGAATAAATTTTATTTTGGTAGGCCGACGACAATTTATCAAATTTGGCACCGTTGGCTCGGGAGTAAAATTGAAATTTGTTAAATTGCTATGTTTCTGATATTTTTTTGCATTTTTACAGGTTCTGGAATTTTCTGGATTTTTTCTGGAATTTTCGAATTTTCCAGTAACACTGACACTGAACCCTTCAGTGTCAGTTGTCCCCTGTTTTCGAAATTTTTTTCTGTGAATGATTACTCAATCTTCTGGTCTAAAACAGCTTGAATACATACCAGAAATCGAGAGAACTGCCCGAAAGTTGAGAAAGGAGTCCCGGAAGAAGAAGGAAACAAGTTCGTCCACTGACGAAACCGCCGAAAACCTTACCGAACTAGAACTTGCAGCTGATCCACTTCATCTTGGAGAGGAGAATTCTGAATTTTCTAATATAGAGGAGGATGATACTGTAGGATCTGAGTCGGAAGAGGAAAACATGGCTGAAAATACTGAAAAAAACTTTGAATGAATTGGCAAATTCGGACGTAGTCCATCACCCACCTGTTGGATTGTATACTAAAAGTTTAGCTTTAGTATGAACAATGTTATAACAATTTATTTGAAATGAGAATCATATGATCAAATGATTGCATCTTATAATTTATTTATATGCATGATGCAATACTCCACTTACTTTATAGTGTAGATAATATGTTGTACGACAACGTGGAAGATCATATTATTAGTTTTCTTATAAAGTATAAATAGATGCTCACAACCGAGATAGACGGGGACTCTCTATCAGGATGGTTGTAGTGTAGTTTGATATTAGCTTGTCTTGGCTATAGAATCACATTAGTGCACTTTGTGTGTATTGAGCAGGACCGCTTGAGATCGTTCGACTTATACTGACTTATAGCAGAACTTGATCTCAGTTATTATGGATGTTCGTGCTCTTAATCCATATACAAAAACCTCGACACGTAGGGCAATATGTATTTCTTTGATTCATCAATGAGTGAGATTTACATGCAATTAAATCAACAAACTCAGTGAGTTGGGAAGAAATGCTGTCTCTATGGTGTGCTGTTGATTGTAGAAGGAATTCGTGTCCGTCATAGGTTGAGTGGTACTACTCTCGGATGAGATATTAATTAATGGAGTTGTCAGTAACTTAATTAATTAATGAACATTGTATATCTTAAACACGGGGAGACTAACGAGCTCATAATAAGAAGGAGCCCAAAATGTAATTTTGGGATTGGAAAGCAGTGCAGTAATAATATTTAGTGGACTATATTATTATTATTGGACTTAAGTATAAGCTTTGGGCTAAACTTGGATATTTAATTCCAATGGAGGCCCAACCCAATTTCTCCTCCTGGTCCATGTTGTAGCCCATGTATATAAGTCACCTCAGCTTATCCAAAACCCTAATGTTGCATCCAAAAACACGTGAATGAGGAGTAAAACAGATTGAGAGGATCCTGAAGATTGTTGCCCACACAACATCAGGATCAGACTTGGGAATACAACAGAAGATCGGAAGGTCGTTTATTGCTGCTGCTGATCATCCTCTACATCAATCCTGGTGAAAGGTAAACTTTAATTGTTGCTTCCGCTGTTATTGTTTACTTGATTTCCTAACGGATCACGCTGAGCCAAATGATCGAATTGCCAGCAATTGGTATCAGAGCATTGGTTTCGTGGTGAAACGTGACACGTTAGGTAGGGTTTGATCAATACGTGTGTTAATTGTCGTATAGTAAGCATGAAATTAGGGTTTTCTATGTGTGAATTATCCTAAAATCCTATATGCTTTGTCGATGTTATTGGCGTGTTATCTTGTTATTGTACACGCGGACAACACACACACGATTGTCACAACTGATGTGCGATATCGTTGGAAGAAAGAAAGATTGAAGCGAGTGTATGTTGATGGATAAACATGCTGGATTCACACACGGATGCACTATGTGCGTTGGGGGATGGTGAATGAAAGTCACGATCATGGGCTGCCAACGATGTAAGTCCCGTTAACCCTGAAGAAAGATCGACGAATGCGACTGATGGGAGGCAGCGAACGGCGGCGGCAGACCTGGACAGTAGGACCCAGGTAAGTCGAACCTGATTCTGGTCGAGTGCGAGGCAGATTGAGGGCGAGTCTGGGCTGGTTAATGAAGTCGCTGCTGGTATGCGGTGTGAAAACTCCAGGAGGTTATGGCTGCATGACGGCGTGACTGAGCAGATCAGAGGGGTGCGACTGAGCCGGCGCTGACAATCGATGGCTGGAGATGGACGCTGGCGTGGGTATGTCTTGGCGATGCTTCGGCGTTGATTGTCGACGGCTGGTGGCTGGTGGCTGCCCTGATGCCAGCGCGGATGCAGGCGGTGGCGAATCAGACCGATTTCTTGATGGGTCTGACCTTGTTCTAGGGTTCAGACGAAGTTCTGAGCGGGTTGGCTGGGGGCTCCGGCCGAGTCCAGTGGTTGTCGGACGCACTGGAGAATGTTTGGCAGATTGCTGGTGGTCGTTGTCAGGCGTGCTGGATCGTCGCACGGCGGTGGGCTGACGGTACTTTCGCCGATAGCAGCGGCCACCAAGTCGTGCCCGTAAATGATGGCGCTGCGACGGCGGTATCACATACTGCGTACAGCGAGATGTATGTGGGCTGGAGATGTGGGTTTGGTGGCTCTATTTCTAAATTTGATTTGGGCTGAATTAATGGGCCGTGCAGAATGGGCATTGGAATATGGGCTCATTTTATTTGATTTTGGGACATCTTAATGGGCTGCTGGGCTCATTTTGATTATTTAATGTGGCATTCATGCAGTTGGGCTTGCTGGGCCCATTTCCTTGAATTTTCATTATTATGCTATTAATTCATTATATATATAACTGGTTTAATTGTTTTAATTTGACGATTAATTGTTATATATGTGACATGTTCTATGTGATTTATTTTTTAAAATTACTTGAAATAGAAGCATGCTAAGATGTATATTTTATTTCTAAATATTATATGCATGTTAAAAACCATCGGTGTTAAATTACTAAGTGGGAGAGGGGATTGGTAAAAATTTTCGCGGCCTCCATTATTGGTTTGTAAGTGATGTGAGTAAACTTGCGTTTCCTCCCTAACGGATGAGTTTATTCACGGATCACTGGTATAGACTTCATTAAATAATTATTGTTTGTAATGTGGCACATGAACTTGCGTGTTGGCAATAGGCCTTCCTCCCTAACTGATGAGTTTATGTGCGGCTCACTAGTACAAACATATAATTGATGATTGTAGGAAGTTATCCGAACGCGTGTGTACTTCTCCAACTGTGAGGCACATAAGCTCGCGCAATGGACTTGGGATCAAATAATGGTGTACACGTAGGTGTAAATAATTAGTATCCTCCCCAACGGAGTCATTGCTATTATTTGCATGGCTAAAGAGGAACCGACTATTAATTATTTTATCATGAGGTTAGGTTGACGAATGAAATTAATGGGTAAAACCTTCTCTTGTAAATATTTGGGTTTGTAAACGTCCACACTAACGTGGCTTGCAGACTCACGGTGCTTGAGATGTCGGTGAATTTTATTTTTATATTGTTTTGAGGGAATCAATATAAAAGGATAAAATTCGAAGATTTGATTGGAGTATTTATTTATGATTCTCTGAATTTCAAATGGTTTTATTTCGCTTATTGTAATCTTGGTTCTGAATTCTAGTGCTTAAGAAAATATAAATATGTGTTCTCACTAAGGATGTCCCATGATTTTTTTAATGTCTCTAGTGAAGAGTTGAGAGGTTCATAAAAATATAATGGTCTCATGGAACTCTTCGGATACTTGATTGAGGTTAAAAGGCAAGAAGTCATGGTTGATTTGATGAATGAATTGAAAAGCTTGGAGTAGAAATTGAAGGGAAACATAGGTCAATTTAATTCTCCGTAGTTTGCGTGGATGTTTTGAGTAAGTTCTACCTGAAATACGAGAGGTTGTATCTGGTGGGGAACTTCTGATAAAATACATGGTGAAGTAAATCTAGTTTCATCAAGATATGAACAAGGTTAGTATCTCATTCACTAGACATTGAAGCATGATTAATAATGGCATCTACTGACACGCTGTGTGTAGATACCAGAATTATTAAAAGCATGTAACTAAGTGATGATGAAATTTTATGGACATGGGTAATGCTACAAAAGTAGTGGCTATTGCAGTGAGAGTTGTTATTTATCTTACAATATGAATAAACGTTTGATTTTGAGAAATTGTCTTTACGTACGTTTTCATAGAAAGAATTTCATTTCAGTTTCTATGAATTTACGGATATATACTCCATTTCATTTAAATGACATGGTCATAGTAATGAAGGATGAAGCTGTAATCTGTTATGGTATGATAGTGGACAATTTGTATACTTTTAAATCATGTATATCCCACAGATGCAAAAAATAGTAATTAATAATACATCTTCTAATATTAGTAAGAGAAAAATACCTTCGGATATGAACTAAACATATATTTGGCATCAAAGACTAGATCATTATACTTAAGTATGATTCAAAAGTTGATAGCCGATGAACCATTGGGGGGTTTATCTGAAGTGGAAACTATCTAACTTGTGAGTCTTGCTTGGAAGTAAAAATGATTAACTGCCTTTTCAAGGCTGAGGGGTGAAGAGCCAAAGATATATATGCTGGAATTGGTTCATTCTTATTCAAGCGGACCTAATATTATCCAGGCGAGATGTGGTTACGAATATTCGAAGATTATTCTAGATACCAATATATTTATTTGATGCATTGTATGTTTATGTTCTTTGATTTATTCAAGAATTGCAAGGCTGGTACAGTGAAACATCATGGAAAATATATCAAGTAATAACGATCTAATCATAATTACAAGTACCTCTTAGAATAGTTAGGAGCTATTAATCAGAGGTTGAGATTAAACCTCAAGTTGTCTACACCAGGCATGCCCCAGCTGAATGGTGTGGTGGATAAAAGGTGTAGGACTCTTATGAAAATGATTAGATAGATGATGAATTATTTGGAATAATTAAAAATTCATTTTATGGATATGCCCTAGAAACAGTAATTCGTAAAACATTTGTCTGTTTTTGGGACATCCTAGAAAAATGGAGGGTGATTTATTTAGTTCAAAAGATCGAAGGGTGACTGTTAATGCAAACATCGGATTTTTGGAAAAGAACTATGTAATAAATCACAAACCCGTGTATAAGTTGTTCTAAAGGAAGTGAGAGGAAAACACTAAGTATTAGTACCAAGTGTACAAGAGGATATACCACAAGATAAACTGCATCGCGTGTCGCGTCTGATACACAATTGTATGTAGTTCCTTGTCGTAGTGGGAGGATTGTTCGACAACCCGTAAGATATATGTTTTGGGAGAGTCGTGAGACTTGGTCCCTAGTAAACATGATATTGACCCACGGATACGATGAATCACTACAATATCGAAATGCTGAATCTTAGTAAGTTGCAATGAATGTTGAAATAGGATCTATGGATTCTAAACAAATTTGGGAGCTTGTAAGACCACTAAAGTGGTGTAAAAACCATTGGAGGTGGTCATAGAAAATAAAAGAGGATCATACGGTAAGGTGAAAACCTTGAAAGCAAAGCTTGTTACGAAAAGGTGTACTCAGAAAGAAATTGTTTGATTATGAAGAAACATGTTCGCCGGTAGCTATGCTTATGTTGATCCGGATTCTTTTATTTATCGCTAATCATATTGATTATGAGGAATAGCAAATAGATGTCAAGACAGCTTTCCTGATTGGAAGTCTTGAGAAAAACATCTATGTGAAGCAACCAGAGTGATTCATTGCAAAGAGCTAAGAGCATTGTGATAGTAAGCTTAAAGTGTCCATCGATGGACTAAAGCAAGCTTCAAGATCATGAAACATCCATTTTGATGAAGAAATCTAGTGATATGGATTTAGTCAATGCGCGGATGTGTCTTGTGTATTGAAAAGAGTGACGGAAACGTGGTGGTATTACTTGTACTATACGTAGATAGTATCTTGCTCATTGGAGACAATGAAAAAATATTGTCGGGCGTATGGGGTATGGTGAATAAAGCAGTATGAAATGAAGGACTTAAGAAGAGCAAAAATATCATTTTGATCATGGTAATACGGATCACAAGAAATGATGTTATGCTTATCTCAAGTTTTGTAAAATGATACGATCCTTACTCGTTTAGCATGTGAATTTATCTAAGGAAATGTGCCTTTAGACACAAAAAGTAGATAAATGTGATGAAAGCGGTTCCTTATGCTTTGACGAATAAGGAAGCCTAATCCAAGGAATGTTATGCACGAGAATGGATATCTGTTTTGCCGATAGCATTAACAGTGAATATCAAAGATAACCCAAAATAAGAATGTTGAACTGTGATAATACATAATTTTGAAGTACCTAAAAAGGAATATAAATTATATGTGGACTTACCGGACAGATTCACTGCTTCTTGTGAGTTACAGAGATTCAGATTTTTCAAATCAAATATGGACGGCAGTAAATCCACCTCAAAGGTTATGTGTTTAATTTTAGGAAGTAGAGTCATAATGTGGAGGAGTGTTATATAGAAATATATTTCAGACTTCGGACTCCATCATGGAAATATGATAAATTGGCAGCCAAAGTATCTGTATGTCTCTAGAAACTTCATGATGGACTTTGAAGTGTTTCTAAGTTTGCCCAAGGATATCACAATTTATTATGATGATATTGGTGCAGTTGCAAACTTGAAAGAATCACGAGCCCATAAGGCAATTAAACACATGGAGCGCGATTACCACCTATTACGAGAAATCGTATGATGAGGGGAAGGTTGTTGTCACCTAGATTGCTTCGGATGATAACCTAGTAAATCCATACACAAGGACCTTAAGGCGAGAGCTTTTGATGGTCATGTAGTGGGAGTGGGAATCAGATGTATGGCAGAAGACATGACAACATAGTCTTTTAGTATAAGTGGGAGATTGTTGGATTGTATACTAAAAGTCTAGCTTTAGTATGAACAATGTTATAACAATTTATTTGTAATGAGAATCATATGATCAAATGATTGCATCTTATAATTTATTTATATGCATGATGCAATAGTCCACTTACTTTATACTATTAATAATATGTTGTGCGACAACACGCGGAAGATCATATTATCAGTTTCCTTATAAAGTATAAACAGATGCTCACAACCGAGATAGACGGGGACTCACTATCGGAATGGTTGTAGTGTGGTTTGGTATTAGCTTGTCTTGGCTATAGAATCACATTAGTGCACTTTGTGTGTATTGAGCAGGACCGATTGAGATCGTTCGACTTATACTTACTTATAGCAGAACTTGATCTCAGTTATTATGGATGTTCATGCTCTTAATCCCTATACAATAACCTCGACACGTAGGGAAGTATGTATTTCTTTGATTCATCAATGGGTGAGATTTACATGCAATTAAATCAATAAACTCGGTGAGTTGGGAAGTAGTATTGTCTTTATGGTGTGTTGTTGATTGTAGAAGGAATCCATGTCCATCATAGGTTGATGATGTACCCTTGAGGAGCTCATAAGGATTATCATGCAAACCCTGCAGGTGGATTTATTCCGGCATGATAATGAGGTTGAGTGGTACTACTCTCGGATGAGATATTAATTAATGGAGTTGTCAGCAACTTAATTAATTAATGGACATTGTATATCTTAAACACGGGGAGACTAATGGGCTCATAATAAGAAGGAGCCCAAAATGTAATTTTAGAATTGGAAAGCAGTGCAGTAATAATATTTTAGTGGACTATATTATTATTATTGGACTTAAGTATAAGCTTTGGGCTAAACTTGGATACTTAAGCCCAATGGAGGCCCAACCCAATTTCTCCTCCTGGTCCCTGCTGTAGCCCATGTATATAAGTCACCTCAGCTTATCCTGAATCCTAATGTTGCGTCCAAAAACACATGAATGAGAGGGAGGAAAGCAGATTGAGAGGATCCTGAAGATTGTTGCCCACACAACATCAGGATCAGACTTGGGAATACAATAAAAGATCAAAAGGTCGTTTACTGCTGCTGCTGATCATCCTCTACATCAGCCCTGGTGAAAGGTAAACTTTAATTGTTGCTTCCGCTGTTATTGTTTACTTGGTTTCCTAACGGATCATGTTAAGCCAAACGATCCAATTGCCAGCACCACTATGCATTAACTTTCCTACGATTACTGATAATACTGTATTTGAATTGAAATCGGGATTGATTCACTTACTTCTTGCTTTCCATGGTCTTTCAGGTGAAAATCCTCACTAGTTCTTGAAGTAGTTCTCGGTTATATGCATGAGCATGAAACCAAACAGAGTGACGGAGGAACAAGTCAAGCTTAGGACATTCCCCTTTGCAGTAAAGGACATGGCAAAGGATTGGTTGTATTATCTCCCTTCTGAATCGTTAAATACCTGGGCCGAGATGGAGAAACTTTTTCTCTAAACTTACTTTCCGGCTACTAGAGTTGCTGTCTTACGCAAGGAGATATCTGGAGCTCGTTAGATGCAAGGGGAGAGTTTACATGAGTATTGGGAGAGGTTTAAACACCTCACATCAGCATGCCCCCAACATCAAATAAGAGACCAGTTGCTATTGCAATACTTCTATAAAGGGTTGTCAATCATGGATCGAAACATGCTTGATACGGCTAGTGGAGGAGCTTTTATGATGAAAATACCTACTGCTGCTAGAGACTTGATTTCTAGCATGGCTGCCAACACCCAACAGTTTGGCACACGTGATCCATCACTTAAAGAAGTAAAGGAGGTCCATGATTCCAAAATGGAGGAAACTTTGAACAAGTTGACAGTTGCAGTGGAGAATCTTGCTAAAGGAATAGGGATAAACCCTTCATCTTGTCAATATTGTTTATCTTATGATCATTCTACTCTTGATTGCAGGTCTACACCTAGTGAGGAGCAAGTAAACGCCATGGGGCGACCTTAGAACCCCTTCTCTCAAACCTACAATCAGGGTTGGAGAGATCATCCTAATCTCATGTATGGTAGTGGACAAGGAGGAAATTGGGGGCAACAACAGTTTCAAGAGTAGAGAGTGGTGAATAGGCAACAAGATCACCCTCAAGATGGTGGAAATCGCCAACAAGGTGGTTCAAGCTCCGGAGTTTCATTTGAGGAAATAATAAAAGAAATGGCTGCCAACAATCTCAAATTCCAAGAGATGACACATTCATCCATCTAGAACTTGAAAATGACAACCCAATCGTCAATTCGGAACCTGGAAATCAAGTAACCTAATTGGCTACAACTGTAGGCTAGGTGCAGGCTCAAAACAGTGGAAAGTTGCCTTCACAAACGGAGGTTAATCCTAAGAATGACACTACGAAGTGGAAAACAATTGGAGGAGGTTGTACCGCCCAAAAATTCTGACTAAGACATGGAAAAAGATGATGTAGAACCTGCTGGAATAGTGGAGGATCAGACTGATCAGTTTGGGGTGAAAAAATCTGATGTGCAGAAACGTAAGACTGACACTGAACCCTTCAATGTCAGAAGGTCCGAAAAAAATCAGGTTAAAATTTCTGACCCTACTCCTTTTAATATTAATCATTTGCCTTTTCCAAGCAGGATAAGGAAGCCGGACACTACTGAAAAGGATAAACAAATACTTGAAGTGTTTCAGAAAGTGGAGATCAATTTACCTCTCATTGAGGCGATTAAGCAGATTCCGAGATACGCCAAGTTCTTGAAGGAGTTGTGCACCAACAAAAAGAAGTTGAAAGGAGATGAAAAAGTGGTGATGGGAGAAAATGTTTCAGCTGTCTTCCAGCAAACATTACCTCAGAAGCGCAAAGATCCTGACATGTTTGTGGTTCCTTGTTCCTTGCAAGATTGGGAATTTTAAGGTGGAGAGGGCCATGTTGGACCTTGGAGCCTCCATTAATGTGATGCCTCGATCGGTGTTTGAAAAGCTTTGTGTGGGAGAGTTGAAAAAGACTGGAGTTGTCATCCAACTTGCTGATCGAAGCCAGGCTTACCCAGATGGGGTCATTGAGGATGTTCTTGTTCAGGTAGACAAACTCGTTTTCCCTGCTGATTTTTATGTGTTAGAAATGAATGAACACCCATCGAATTCCACTCCAATTTTGTTGGGGAGACCGTTCCTTAACACTTCACACACTAAGATAGATGTGAGTGAAGGTACTCTCACGATGGAATTTGATGGACAGATCATTAAATTCAACATATATGATGATATGAAATACCCTGATGAAGCTAAACTGCTTTCTGTTGTGAGTACTATTAAGCCTATTGTCTAGAAACACTTCGAACATACTAGTAGGGATGCATTAGATACAGTCATTGCAAATGGAAGCATGAAAGAGCATGAAATAAAATTGAGAAAAGAAAAGCTTGGTGAAGTGTCAAAGTTAGATTTGAAAGTTTTCCCCAAACACTTGAAGTCCTCATTCTTGGGGCCAAATCATGAGCTCAAGGAATATCATTAAGGGGTTTCACACTATTGAGGTCTATTGGATGAAGTTGAAAGAAGTTCTTCATACTTGAAAATGCAACCACCTTGCCTAAGTCGAGCCAACGACAATAAAAAAAGGCGCTGATTGGGAGGCAACCCAATTTTCTCGCTTTATTTTATTTATATTTATTTTATTTTATTTTATTTTATTATTATTTTTTCAATAAATTGTCTGATTGTTCAATCTTAATTTTCAGTTGTGATTAGCAGAAGTGATACAAACTACAAGGGTTGATTGTGGTCAAAGCTCTACCCAAAGCTGAATCAGGTACACTACCCAATTACATATTTGATTTTTCTTATACTGTGCTTTGCTTGGGGACAAGCAAACGTTTAGGTGTGGGGAGGAATTTTATATGATAATTGGGGTAGAAAAGTGACGTAAATATGGTTTGTTTCTTATTGTGATTTTTGAATTGTCCCATGTCTTGTTCTTGTTGTCCCGTGATATGTTTATGTTGATGTGGAGTTTGGGAAGGTGAAGAATTAAATCTTTTGAGGTGATGAGGGTGATGCATGATTGAGGGGGTGGCAGTGATGTTGAGGAGCTGTTGAAACTTGATAATCTTTGCAAGATTTTTGTGATTGTAGTGGCTCATTTTTTTTTTAAATTTCATGGAAAATTATTGAATTTTCGGTGAGTTTTTGAGCCTTAACGAGCTGTCATCTATAAGCTCCATTGAAATTTCTTTCTTGAGTGCATTGAATTTGAATTGCTCATTCTAGAACTTGCTCTTTTGAATGCATTTCAAGATCATATGATTGGTTATGTGTGATAAAATGATAAGGGCACTTAGGTTTAACCCTCTTGGCTTATATTGTTCCACCCGATTATGAAAACTTTAGGGAAGCCACGTTGAGACTAAGTCTTTTCTTTGAATTATGAGCACATAAATGAACCCTGAATTCTCATTTCTTTCTTTAACTCTTCCGTTTGAACCCTTCATTACTTTACAATGTGTGAATCTTGTGGAAATACTTAATGGTTGAATTGACGATAAAAGGGGAGTTGAAAAAATTGGAGAAGTGAGAAAAAGAAAAAAAAAAAGAAAAGGAAGAATGGTTGAAAAAAAAAGGGAGAAAAAAATTCTTGATGAAAAAGAAAAGAAAAGGAAAGAAGAGTTGCTGAAATTGTTTATTTTTTAGTTGCTGAAATTATCTAGCAAACATTGATATTTTCAAGTGTTACACATGTTGTTCCAAATCTTGAAAAGAAGCAGGTGTGGGGAGATTATAAGTGCAAGAAAAATGTTGTGAAAAGGAAAATTTGGGGATGATGGAAGTTTTGATTTGATCACACGTTGTAAAGTGGTGCGTTTAACCATTCTTAACTGTCTTTTTACCTCACCTTATCCTAAAGCCCCATTACAACCCATTCAAAGACCCTTTGATTGTTGCACATGATTCATCCAAAATTTGTGGAGATTTGATTTGGGAGCAAGCCTATGGTAATGACTGTTCTTTTCAAATTTTTAGTGATCTTGCTACCTAAATCATATACTTGAGTGTTATTGAGTGAATCTTTGTGAGGTCATGGAATTTTGAAAGATTTGATGCCATGAAAGTTGCAAACTTTGAGTGAAGAGTCATTTTTCATATTAGTTTTGAATGCTCATTGGTTACTTTTCTTTTAAGGTGTTGTGACTTTCATTTGTCTTTTTAGATGAAGTTTCTTGATTTTCTATTCTCTGTTATCTTTGAACTTAGTTTGCTTGAGGACAAGCAAAGTTTAGGTGTGGGGAGATTAAAAATTGTTGTCCCGTGTCATGTTTTTGTTGTCCTCTGAATTGTATGTTGATGTGAAATCTGAAGAATTGAGGAATAAGATCTTTTGAGGTGATGAGGGTGATGCATGATTGAGGGGGTAGCAGTGATGTTGAGGAGTTGTTGACTAAGTGATATTCTTTGCAAAATATTTGTGATTGTAGTGGCTGATTTTTTTTTCGAATTTCATGGCAAATTTACCCAATTTTTGGTGAGCTTTTAAGCCTTAACGAGCTAACATCTATGAGCTCCATTGAAATTTCTTTCTTGAGTGCATTGAATTTGAATTGCTCATTCTAGAACTTGCTTTTTTGAATGCATTTCAAGATCATGTGATTGGTTGTGTGTGATAAAATGATAAGGGCACTTAGGTTTAACCCTTTTGGCTTATATTGTTCCACCCGAATATGAAAACTCTAGGGAAGCCACGTTGAGCCTAAGCCTTTTCTTTGAATTATGAGCACATAAATGAACCTTAAATCCCCATTTCTTTCTTTAACTCTTCCGTTTGCATTACTTTGCAATGTGTAACTCTTGTGGAAACACATTATGGCTGATGAAGTTGAAGGGAGTTGTGAAAAAAAAAAGGGAAATGAAGAAAGAAACATGAAAGGATGAAAAAAAAATGGAAGAAAGGAAGTTTGAAAAAAAAAAGAAAATTCTTGATGAAAAAAAAAAGAAAGGGGAAAAAGAAACTGTTTGTATTGAGTTGCTGAAATTATCTAGAAAACAATAATTATTCCAAGTGCTACACGTGCTGTTCCGAATCTTGAAAAGGAGCAGGTTGTGGGGAGGTTAAAGATGTAAGAAAAATGTTGTTGTGAAAAGGAAAATTTGGGGATGATGGAAGTTTTGATTTGATCACAGGTTGTAAAGTGGTGCGTTTAGCCTGTTTTATCTCTCTTTTTACCTTACCTTGTCCTAAATCCCCATTACAACCCTATCAAAGACCCTTTGATTGTTGCACATAATCCATTTTATATTGGTGGAGATTTGATTTGGGAGCAAGCCTATGGTAATGACTTTTCTTTTCAATTGTTGAGTGATCTTGCTACCTAAATCATGTACTTGAGTGTTATTGAGTGAATCTTTGTGAGGCCATGGAATTTTAAGAGATTTGATGCCATGAAAGTTGCAAACTTTGAGTGAGGAGTCATTTTTCATATTAGTTCCGAATGCTCATTGGTTACTTTTCTCTTGAGGTGTTGTAACTTTCATTTGCGTTGGTAGATGTTTCTTGGTTTCCTATTCTTTGTCATCTTTGATTTCCATTTGCTTGAGGACAAGCAAAGTTTAGATGTGGGGAGATTTGATAAGTCGTATATTAGCATGGTTATTTGGTGGAATTTCAAGTCTATTTTATTGAATTATATGTTATTTATGTGCTAATATTGACTTATTTTATCTTTAAGAAATAATTACCTTAATTATATAAATTGATGTGGAAACAGGTTGTTAAGTAGAACAAATTAGGAAATAAATCAACCAGCATATCTTCCACATATTTGAAAGATCAGATCTCTCCCAAATCTGTATAAGGCTCGATCAAAGAGAAGATAGAAAAGGGAAGGAGATATTTTGGAAATCAAGCAAATAAGGAAAGAGATCAAGCAGATTACTTGGGGTATAAGAAGTTAAATAAGGGAGAGATATATTTAATCTGGAGGAGACACACAGGCGGAAGAGAACGTGAATTCTAGGAAGAACAGAAGCAGCAGTTTTTGACGGGAAGCAGAAGTAAAGATTCGAAGAGCAGTCCGACACTCTAGTTTTATTATTTTTAATTTGTTTTTTAATATGAACATGCGGGGCTAATCCCCTTTTCTAGTTTAGGATTTCGTGAACTTCCCGTTGAATGTTAGATTAATTATTAAGGATTTTTATGCTGAATCTTTTATGCAAGTTTATTCTATTACATGCTTTGATGTTCTTTATAGCAGTTTCATAATTATATTAGCCTGATCAACTGGTGTAATTATTTAATTGCTTACTGCTATTTCATGATCTACAATCCGTAATTGTTGTAGGAATTGGATTAAGTAGCAAGTAGAGATTATTCCCTCTAGGTGTAATTGGATCTAGGTTGTATGATTCCTAGCCGTATTTCGTAGCCTAGTAATTCTATATTTAGAGTTTTAATGCGTTTATGGATTCGAATTCATAGGGTCACTCGTAAATAGTTTAATTTAGTGGGTGTACCTTAATTGATGAACATAAGAACATTCGGGTTGATTGGTCGTACCGTCAATCTAGGGATTTGAGTCTGCACACTAGGCTAGATGTTTAATTCATATAATTAATTAATTTAGTAAACGGGAGGGGATCGTCATTCTAAACTAGGTTCTTCTCACTTGGTAAATTTTCTAATTAAAATTTGTTTACGTACTGTGTTACTTGAATTGAGTTAATTTATTATCGTCATTGTTATTTTCAATTTTTCACCAAACAAAAAATTTGATGAGCTGTCGCCGGCCTACCAAAATAAAATATATATCTAACTCACACTAATACTTAGTATAGCGACGAGTACGGGTCGAACCCAAGAGAGTATAATAAATTTTAAATTAAATCTATGTGTTGCAAACAAATAAAATAAATAAAATGAGGGTTTCGATTTGGTGGCAATATGAAAATAAAACAAGTATTAAATCAACTCAATATTTTTAATAACCAAGTATGCGGAAATTAATATTTAAATTAACCAAGTGATGAAGACCTACTTTAGGATGACGATCCCCTCCCGTTTACTAAATTAACTAATTACAGGAATTAAACATCTACCCTACTGCGCAAACTCAAATTCCTAGATTGACGGTACGACCAATCAACTCGAATGTTCTTAGGTTTATCAACTAGGGTGCGACCACTAAATTGAACTATCTACGAGTGACCCTATGGATTCGAACTCGTAAACATATTAAAACTCTAAACATAGAATTACTAGGCTAAGAAAACCGGCTCGGAATCATACAACCTAGATCATATTACACCTAGAGGAAATAATCTCTACTTGCTACTTAATCCAATTCCTACAACAATTACGGATTGTAGGGCATGAAATAACAGTAAGTAATAAAATAATTACACTAGTTGATCAGACTAAAATAATTATTAAACTGCTATAAAGAACATCAAAACATATAATAGAATAAACTTGCACAAAAGATTCAATGAAAAACCCACCCTCAATAATTAATCTACGGTTCAACGGGAGGTTCACAAAATCCTAAACTAGAAAAGGGGATTAGCCCCGTATGTTCATGACAGAAACAAAATTAAAATATAAAAAACGATGATGTCCGATGAACTTCAATCTTCACGATCTCCAAACTGCCTTCTAATGCCCTGCTTCTTCACGCCAATTCTGCAGAAGTATCATGTCTTCTGCTTGTGATAGCCCCCAAGAATAAATAAAATTATCTTCCTTATTTGCTTTCTTGTCCCCCAAGTAATCCCACTTGATCTATTTCCTTATTTGCTTGATCTCCATGATCTCTTCCTTTTCTCCTTTTTCTTCTTTTACCGTGCTTCTCACCTCAGATATGGGCCTTCAATTATGTGAAAATTATGTTAGCCTATTTTTTTTCTAATTTAGCCTGTTTCCACATCAATTCATACAATTAAAGTAATTATCTCTTAAAGATAAAATAAGTCAATATTAGCACCTAATGAGAGTGGAAATTAGCGTGTTTTAGTATCCAATTGAACACCTTTTTGACTGATAGTATTGTTATATATTAGCAAAATTGTCTTATATTCAATATATGTGAGAAAAGGTGCACTTGAGGTGTTTTATCGTGTTTTTAGGTGGAAAAAGGATTAAAAGTGCAAAGTTGGAGAAAATATACAAATTGTGCAAGGATGCTGAAAAACGTACGTCCAACTTGTGTAATATTTCTGTATTTTTGTGGAGATCTAAACTGGAAGTATGATATGTGTTTGGAAAATCGCTGAAGAGTGGATCGTTTTGGCGTAAAGAACACCTCAATCGGATTCCAAACGAGGAAGTTATGAGCAAAATGGTGACGTCGCGCGAGCTGTGCCTAACAGAACAGATGTTCTACTTTCCATGGCTTGTTACAGATTCAAATCTTAGACTTTTTGTGAGATCTTTATATGAATAGAAAGCCAAAGAAGAGAGGATCGCGTGAGCATAAGAATCACTCAAATTAGAGCTCGGATGTGGAAGTTATACGTGAAACTATGAGACGGCGCAAGTGGGATTCGACCACGACAGTCCAGTTTGATCAGACCCCTTGGTCGAACTGCAGCCATTTTGGTCGAATCGAATGCCTGAAGTGCGAATTATCGCCGATTTCAATTCGACCAAGATTCGACCCTAGGTCGAATCCTAGGTCAAACTCCATACCTGGGACACGTCCGGATCTGATTTTTACACCCTAAGTTCGTGTTTCTGCGTGTTTTCCAAGAAAAATCCCATTCTAGGTCCATAAGGAGAGCTTACAAGTATAAAAGGGGATGTAGATCACATCAAGAAAATACAATACAATAGAATACGGATTGGATACAACACAACACAATCCTACACCCCACAAGAGGGGATCACCCCCAACCATCATCCACATCATTTCCTCCATCCATCCATCACTTTGAAGATTCGTTCGTGGAATCAAGAGGAGAACCAAGAGGAGAATTCAAGACGGAGAAGGACGTGATGATGCCCACGTCTAGGGTTTTATTCGTTTTCTAATTTATCTTGTATTTTCTGGACATCCGGGTAAGATTTATCCAACACCCATGATTGTTCTTCATAACATCATGGGCTAGAGCCTTTTTGGTAGAACTAGGGTTGTGAAGGTTTTTACCAATTAATTAAACTTTCGTGTGTAAACTCCGTACAACATTACTTGTGGATTTATTTTATATATGATTGTGCTTTATTAATCCATATTCATGGTCGTTTTGTGCATCTTCAATTGGTATATAGAGTCTGAATATATATCAAGCTTGGTTGTAGATTAAGTGCGTTCACCGCTTAATAGGATTCCATGTTATGATTCTAAGTGAGGGGACTCCGAAACTTCATTAGAACTATCATATATGAATACTTATTAATTGAATTGAATTCGAGTTATTAAGTAAGATAAAGAGGATAATCTTATAATACCTATAAAGGGAGATCATATCGGGTTAGAGTACCAATTGGCCAGGGAAATAATTGATACTGATAGTACCTAGAAAGGGTGGTGGAATTATATCTCTTGCTCTGAGGTTATTCACACGTGTTACACGCATGTTTACTTGTGTCTATAGAGTAGATATGCATGGTTTAGTGATGCGTCCATATTCCACAAGGCAGAGTCAGACATCAACACACGGAAGAGAAATTAATGAGTGAAACTGGATTACCCTAGAGCTACCTATTCTCCTACTTGATCCACTTTTGTATTCTTCTAAGTGACTTTATTTTATTTGTTATTTTAATTAATTGTTTAGTAGTTAATAATTGAAACCTCAATCTTAATTGCCATTCGTCTAAATTAATTTAGTAAATAATTAAATTGATAATACTCCATCCTTTGGGTTTGATAATTCACTTGGTCGCTTGCTTAAGCTGTAACTGATATCCTTAATACTTGGGGAATAATTAAGCATGTAAAAAAACACGTATCAAGTTCATGGCGCCGTTGCAGGGGACGACTGTTATTATTAGTTTATTATTTCTAATTTGATTAAGACTTGTATTTGTGATTATTTAATTCTATCTAACCTTGAATTTTTCTGAGGTACTTGTGCATTAGAAAAAGTAGAGGAAGGAAAGGAACGAATAAAACACTGAGCTAAACATGGCCGGAGCAAGGCAGAATCCAGATAATGTTGCCATACGTGAAATTTCACGAACTATGGAATTGGTAACATGGGGTTGATAGGAGCAAGGGGGAAGACGATGATTTTGAGATACATCCCGCTCTTATTAACATGGTAGAGAAGAATCCCTTTTTTGGAGATTACTTTGAAGATCCATATCAGCACCTCAAAAGATTTCTTGGTTATGCAAACACTCAAAAGGGAGCTGGAGCTAATGATAATGCTAGGCAGATTGCCTTATTCAAGTTTTCATTAATTTATAAAGCTGAAGCTTGGTATGAGACTCTTGATACCACGGATTACACTAAATGGGACCAACTGCAGCAGAAGTCCTTAGAGAGATACATGTCACCCTCAAGGATTTTAAGAATGAAGCAAGACATTACCCAATTTGTTATGAATCAGGGTGAGAAATTTCATGAGGTGTGGGATAGGTTCAAAGATATGCTCAGGAGGTGCCCACAGCATGGGATGTCTAAGGCTCAATACTACTATGGATTGGATTGCGAGTTGCGTGTTCTTATTGATGCATCCTCAGGTGAAGCGTTGTTATCTAAGATAACAATTGAAGCAGAAAAGTTAATTGAAGACATCTCTATGAATTCACGTGATTGGTCTATGGAGAGAGATAGAGGATCATATGTACTTGGTAAGGTGGCGCAAGTTGAACATCAAGTGGGGAAGCCGAATAGGGATGATGAGATCGTCTCTAGTTTAGCTAACATCAACAAGCTACTAGAGTCCCAGCAGAAGCAGATTACAGAGTTGACACTAAGGGGGCCTAGTCTGAAGCAGCACGAAGTGAGGCGTGTTGAAGATACCTTCAATCGATACATGGCTATGAATGATGCAAGAGTTGATCGTCGTGAGGCTACTATGAATGTTGATCATGCAGATTTATCTAAGCAGTTGAAGGACCTAACTTTGATTATGGGGCAGATGACCGCAAACGTGAATCAATTGACATAAAAATTGGAGAATAAAACCATCACGTTTAAGGTCGGAACACAGTACGAGGGACCGATGAAGTCGAAAATAAATTTTGAAGCTCCAGAAGCAAGATTCGACCTTGATTCGACCAAGCCAACATGTCAAATCCCATCATGGAAGTCGAACCAAGCACCTGGGCGACATCCGGAAGAAACAGAGGGTCAATTCGATCAAAAATAGGTCACTTCGACCAGAAGCTCTAGTCGAACTTAGGTCGAACACCACTGTTCAGGACGCTCTGTTTTGTCTGATGCCCGATTCGACCATGATCACTCAATTTCTACCAACCCTACTGGTCGAACTCAGGTCGAACAGCACCGTCCCGCGTACTCTATTTTGTCTGATGCTCGATTCGACCACGATCACTACCGTTCGACTAAATCAGTTGGTAGAACTGTGGTCAAACCGGCCTATAAGGGAGAGAATGCACGTTCAGATGTGCAGTTCGACCACTATTCAACCAATTCGACCAGTAACCCTGGTCAAACTCAGGTCGAATCGTTCTGCTCTGCACCATTTTCCATGACGAATGCTTTACATGATGTTAATATTACTCTCATGCCATCCCAAGAGCAGAATACTGAGCTTATAGCTGAAAATAAGTGGGAAAGAGCAAAGAGGTTGAGAGCCGAGAAGCTTAGACTGTAGATGTATAATGAAGATGTGGTTTTCTCTCTTGATCAAGCAATGAAGATACCCAAGGAGACTCAATCGTGCAAGAGCATAGATGTGGTTTCTAACTTATTTAATCTTGATTTTAATAGGACAAACGATTCTGAATTTGAGTGGAAGATTGACAAGAAAGTATCTAGACAGCCATGGGAGGAAGGAAAGTCTAAGGATCATATACTTGTGACCAAGAAAGGTGAGGCGTTGAGTGTAGACAAGAAGAGGGAAAGAAAATACTTGAAGGTGAGGATGTGAGAAGACCGCCGTCTGATCCAGTAGTTAAAAAGCGGTAATCCATCGTGACTCTTCGACGTTAAACATGAGTGCCTATTGGGGGCTTGCCCTTCCGTTTTATTACTTTATTTCTTTCGTGTGAGTAAGAAATTTTTATATTTAAGGTGTTCACTAATCGGAAATTACATCTCTGTGCAAACTTAGTTTCAACTTACGTTTTTACTAAGTTTGGGGGTGTGATGTACCTACCTCATTGAAGCACTAAGAGTATACTCTTTTCTTTGTAATGTTTGCTAGGGGAGTTGATTTTTTACAGTATGTTGAAACTTTAATCAGTTTTGATGTGTCAATTTTTTTGTAATATGCCTAGTGTTCTGTATTGTTTCTAGTGTGTGGAGTAGATTAGATAGTCAATTGATTCTTTCTTATAGTTCTCCTATATTATTATTTATGAATCTTGTGATGATGAGGTATGTTGAGGTTTGATGATAGAACAGGTAAACTGAGGCTGTGACCTGGCCGAGTTGAACAACTCGAGGAACTCGTGCATGTTTTGAAGAAGAAAAATCAGGTGCCCTCGTTTCCTTATTCTAATTTTTATATGTGCTTTTAATCATGGAGTGGAAGGATTGAGTTTATATTTTTGGTGATCTAAATGAGCTTATATTTTTAAATTGTGTTGAAATTCATAAGCGCTTGAAATTGATGAAGGAAGTGTACTTGAGTTATATTATGGTATGAAGTTCTATGTGTACTTGTGGGATATTGCTTATCATGAAAAGTGTTCTGTTACTTGTTAAATACCCATGTGAGATTTTGAGCCTTGTTGATCATGTTACATAATCACATGATATATCTTTTCTGGTGAGTATCGTTCTTGTGTATGTATTTCAGAATTTGCCTCTTGTCTTACTTGAAACTACATGTGTGTTAGATGATGGGAGATGATTTAAGGCCATCCTTGAATTTATGAGTCACTTAGCCAAATAATTTCCTACCGAATGATGTTTATCCGTAGTTAGCCCCGTTGAGCCTAAAAGTCTTATTTCTTTGGTAACCTACGAAGATAGCCACTTTAATATCCTATTTGAGCCTTAAATTCCTATATTTAATGGAGAATTAAATGTTGTCAAAGTGTGTGAATTAATTTTCATGGAGTTTGGAAGGAATAAAATATTTGGAGCTGTACAAATGATTATGAGCTAAAAAATATGAGTTGAAAAATAAGTTGTTTAGGGGTAGTGCCCAAAACTAGTACTCCGAGATGTTAGAGGTAGTGCCCGAAACTGGTACCTCGAGAAAAAGGAAAAGGAAAGAAAAAGTATGTTGAGCTTGAAGAAGAAGGAGAGAAAAGAAAATTAGAAGAGCAAGAAGTTGGATAGCCTTGAAGTGTAAAAAATCTGCAGTACAAAAGATCTCTGGTTTTAATTCTCTACTAATTGAGTCACTTTATCCATATGTTTCCTACCCTTACCTAAGAGCCAACATTACATCCTATTAAAAGTCCTTTTTGATCTCATTGTCAATTCATACTTTTAGTGGTGAAGAGTTTGAGACTTTTGACAAACTTATGGTTACGCATGCACTTGAATTGAATTTGAGCGTAAACACCTTAACCCATAAGTGTACATCTTTTACACTTGATTGCGAGTGATATATACTTCCAGTGAGAACATGTCAATAGAGCATTTGAATTGGTGGTGATTGTCTTAACTTGTATGCTATGAATTGATTATTACATGTAACGAGAGTTGCATGAGGACAATTGTATTTTGAATGGGGTATTGATCATAGTCCTTGTTTCCCCGCTAATTTCCATACTCTCTTTCTCTTTATTTTTATTTTGTTACCTCGGGACGAGCAACGGGTAAGTTTGGGGGATGCACCCAATTAGCACATAAGTCAATCAAATAAACATGAATTTCAACCAAATAATTGTGCTAAAATATGACTTATCAAATCTCCCCACACCTAAACTTTGTTTGTCCTCAAGCAAATGGAAATCAAAGATGATAGAGAATAGAAAACCAAGGAACATCTACCAAGGCAAATAAAAGTCACATACCTAAAGAGAAAAGTAACCAATGAGAATTCGGAACTAATATGAAAAATGACTCCTCACTCAAAGTTTGCAACTTTCATGGCATCATATCTTTCAAAATTCCATGGTCTCACAAAGATTCACTCAAAACACTCAAGGATATGATTTAGGTAGCAAGATCACTCAAAAATTGAAAAGAACAGTCATTACCATAGGCTTGCTCCAAATCAAATCTCCACAAATTTTGGATGAATCATGTGCAACAATCAAAGGGTCTTTGAAAGGGTTGTAATGGGGCCTTAGGACAGGGTGAGGTAACAAAATAGATAAAAATGGCTAAATACACCACTTCACAATATGTGATCTTTACAAATCAAATCATTCTTCATCCCCACATTCTCCTTTTCACAACAGAATTTTTCTTGCACTAATATTCTCCCCACACCTGCTCCTTTTCAAGATTTGGAATAGTAGGTGTAACTCTTAAACATATCACTGTTTGCTAGATAATTTTAGCAACTCAACACAAACAGCTTCAACAATTCCTTTTTCCCTTTTCTTTTTTTCATCAAGATTTTTCTCTTCTTTTTCAAACTTCCTTTCTTCCATTTTTATTTCTTTTTTTTCTCTTTTTCTCCCTTTTCCAATTTTTTTCAACTCCCTTTTCATCGTCAATTCAACCATAAGGTATTTCCACAAGATCACACATTGCAAAGTAATGAAGGGTTCAAACGAAAGAGTTAAAGAAAGAAATGGGAATTCAGGGTTAATTTATGTGCTCATAATTCAAAGAAAAGGCTTAGGCTCAACGTGGCTTCCCTAAAGTTTTCATATTCGGTTGGAATAATATAAGCCAAAAGGGTTAAACCTACGTGCCCTTATCATTTTATCACACACAACCAATCACATGATTTTGAAATGCGTTCAAAAGAGAAAGTTCTAGAATGAGTAATTCAAATTCAATGCACTCAAGAAAGAAATTTCAATAGAGCTCATAGATGACAGCTCATTAAGGCTCAAAAGCTCACCAAAAATTGGGTAATTTACCAAGAAATTCGAAAAAAAAATGAGCCATTACAATCACAAAAAATTTGCAAAGAATATCCCCCTACCCCACTCCTAAATGATTGCTTGTCCCCAAGCAAAAGCAAGTATAAAAGAGAAACTGAGCAAGAAATTGGGTTGAGTATACCTGATTTATTGCTGATTCGAACTCTGACCATGATCCTGCAAATGCTTGATAAGATCGTTCATCTGGCGCATCAAAAAGTTCTGGTTGGCCTCGAACCTCTCCATCCGAGCAATGAATGCCCCTTCAAGATGGCCAAAGCCCGTAGGAAGAGCTCTTGGCAAAAAGGGGACTGGGATCATCGGCCACTCCTGATGCTGCATTCGGATGTTCTTTGGAAATTATACGGTGGTGAAAGTGGGATTTGGTAGAGCCAATTCCTCTTTCTCGGTCACCATCTACCTGTGTGTTCCATGATCGTTCCTTAACACCCTCATTTGCTGCAGCAACGTGGCATCAACAAATTGCACCGAATCGAAAAAACTCGATTCACAAAGTCAACTCCCGTAATCTTTACAATCGCTGTGATCAGCCCACCTACAGTGATGCTCCCTGTACCTTTCTTCACATGCGACAGATGCTCAATCACCATGTCCCCTAGCACAAGTGGCTTCCTATGTAGCATCACATCGATCACCCTCAGTTCTTTCCATTCCACCACATTTTTATTCATCTCCCTAGCAAATATGGTACTGGCAAGCAATCTCTGAATATAGCGAATGCATGGATTTCGAATGAAACTACCCTTCGCTCTACTCGTTCTGTAAACCTTAAACCTCCTGCACTAATGTGATGTCTTTTCACAGAGGCTCTGCCCTGAACTCTTCTTCCACATACTGAATCAACGGAACCCCTAAAGACAACATAAACTGATCCACTATCCAATTAAAAGTAACACCCCCAACCGAAAAGTTACCCCTTCGTCAGTCTTATCAAATGCACTCAAGAATTCATACGTAAGGTCCACATAAACAGGATAATTCCCACTGATTAAGTGCCTCAATCCAACCATGTCAATCATTCTGAAGATATCATCATCCAATCCTAAAGTCTTAAGCAAATCAGTGTCAATGTAAAATGTGGATTGGATATCTCTTTTTACTAACCCTTGGTATACAGCAACCTGAACCAGACCTGACATAGCGATGGAGTGGCGATTTGGGAAATAATACACCAGACGGCCATCGTACTCAGCCAGAGAATGAACTTCATAACCCCAGTAACTCAAATCAGCTTGTATTATGTTATGAATTTCTATTAGCAAACTATTATAATACGGATCGTCATCCCGCTAGAATAACCAGTTCACATGTCCACCATTGTATAGTAACCCTTCCCAAAATTCACCCCAACACATCCCAACTTTTTTATAGCTCATCTGCATATTTTTTCAAGATGTCAACAAATCTTCTATTCGGTCTACAACTATTCTATTCGGCCTACACTCATTTGCCTATTCGGCATTTATTACTTGTGCACAAAAAAAGTACAAAATTTAATACTGATTAAAAGTTTTTTCTATTCGGTCTACAGCTATTCTATTCGGCCTAGAATTGTGTTCTATTCGGCCTACACTCATTTACCTATTCGGCCTGTATTTTACTTGTGCACAGAAAAAGTATAAAATTTAATACGGATTAAAAATTTCTTCTATTCGGTCTACATCTATTCTATTCGGCCCAGAAATTTGTTCTATTTGGCCTACACTCATTTGCCTATTCGGCCAGTATTTTACTTGTGCACAAAAAAGTACAAAATTTAATACGGATTCAAAGTTTCTTCTAGTCGGCCTACAACTATTCTATTCGGTCCACATGTTTGTTCTATTCGGCCTATGTAGAAGCCTCTGTTCGGCCTATATTTTTTTCACTGAAAAAATGTTGAATAAATAAATAAACTTATAAGGCATGTAAATACAACAAATTAATGCATTCAGTAGACTGTATAAAAAATTTTTCACATACTTTGTATACTTGCTCCCTAAATTCTCACACCTCTAAAAAACTAAATAAATAAATGTATGCATATGAGAGGGCACATTGCTCGGACCAGCATTATATATTACCTCATTTTTTAAGTATATGAAGGAGCACATGCCTACATAGTACTAGGTATTGTACTTTGGCACTTTTTAAAGAAAAAGAGAGGAATCAGATTCCTCAATTGTACTTTTGGTACTTTTAGTTCAAAATGGGAGGAATCTGATTCCTGAAACATATGATCAGTAGGTCACTTTCAATGACATTTTGGTCATTTCCAATAAAAGTGGCTAGAATAAATTATTTTTAAGACATATGACCACTTAAAATTACTTTTAAGTAATAGTGGCTACTTTTTGGCATTATCACATTTATTTAATATGTAGTGGATAGTTGTATTAATGGGAGTGTGAGCCCCATATTTTGATTGTATTAGGTAGTGCATGTGGGTCTTATGTGTGTAAAAAGAGAAAGGAGACTATTTGGGTAGGACGCCCAAAATAGAAAAAAAGAGACTTCGTGAGCCTTACACTAGGGCCTAACCATTTTTAGTAGTAATTATTACTTATGAAAGATTGCATTATCTTAGATAGTTTATTACATCGATTTTTTCCGTTATTTTCGAACATTATTTTATGTTTCACACATTACATGACATAAGAGGGAAAATAAATGCGACCATTGCTAGGGATTTAAGTTTTCCATTTTAGGGTATAGTTTCTCTCTCCTACATATCGTCCATGTAACGGTGCGGTATAGGAGATGATGTACCAAAATAACACAGAGAATGCGAGCCGGAAGTTTACAGCATGTAGTGGAGCCATTCTTCACGTCTGTTGTGAATCGATCAAAGAAATAAAGAAAAATAATAAATACAATCATTTATAGTGGTTTGGCAAATTGCCTGCGTCCACTCTTAAGGGAGAAGAAGATCTTATTGATGAAGATTACAACAATAAGAATAAACTTAGATCCATATAAACCCTAATTGGGAATATATGGATGATTCTGTGAATCATACTAAAGAATAAAACTTAACCCATATATATATACTCCAATATATGATATATATATATATATATGGATAATATCATATATGATATATATGGACAATATATGATCTCCACAATATCGTCTATAATTATATAGAATCACAACTTGCTTCAGAAACAAGCTGCTTCCAAATCAAAACCCGCTTATTCCGGCGGCCTAATCTTAATATCAAACACGTGGTCTTAGCCAACTCAACGGATGCAAGCGTCTACCTCTCAAAAATACTCCACCTTAGACCTTGCATTACCACACTAATGCTCTTACTTTCCACCTGCTATTTTATGGTGCAGCCATCACCTGCTATTTTACGGTGCAGCCACCTCTTCCACTGTTTTAACGAGTGCAAAAAACTCCTCACACTGTCTTTAGAGAGCAACAAAACTCCTCAACTATTTTTAACGAGTGCAGTAAACTCCTCCACTATTTTTAACGAGCCCAACAAACTCCTCCACTGGTTTTAATGAGTTCAGTAAACTCCTCAACTTTTTTAACGAGTCTAGTAAACTCCTCAACTATTTTTAAAAGGGAACAGAAACTCTCTTCTACCTCACTACTCCACCTTGAGTAGCAACATCTCTTCAAAGCGCCGTGCAAAGAACAACGCCCTATCCCTCTTTCTGATCTGCAAGAGTCACCTTATTTCTTGTCCATCGTTTTCTTTATCTTCACTCAAAAATCCTCCGTGAACTCCTCAATGTCGAAACCAACAACACCAACTGCTGTTCAGTGTTCACAACTCTTGGAACATTAGAACCTGATCTCCACCATCCAAAATAAACATCTTTATGTCTTGGACGTGGTTTTAAAATTAAAGCTTGATTCAACGGTTTATTGTGAGAAACGACCCTTTAACCTCTGCTGCGCAAAACTGAATCGCCCAAAAACCTGACTTCTGTTTTCAGCTTATTCCCATTGACACAGAGCTCCAAACACGATTTCCACCATTCAGAATGTATTTAAACAAGTTCTGAACGTGCTGAAAACTTTCACCTCCATCTAACGATTGAAACTCTGGATATAACCTCTGCAGTACTTCGCGCTCTTGGACTCTCTCAGAAATGTTAAGAGTTGTTTTGCCCACTCTTTTCCTTCACGTTTCGCTTTCTTTCCCACATCTCGCTTCTTCTTTCTTTGATCGTCCTTTTCCCCATTTTCCACAGACGGTGCCAAATGTTGTGAATCGATCAAAGAAAGAAAAAAATAATAAACATAATCGCTAATAATGGTTCGGCAAATTGCCTACGTCCACTCTTAAGGGAGAAGAATATCTTGTTAATGAAGATTACAAGATAAAGAATAAACTTAGATCTCATATAAACCCTAATTGGGAATATATGGATGATTCTGTGAACCATACTAAAGAATAAAACTTAGCCTATATATATACTCCAATATATGATATATATTGATAATATCTTATACGATATATATGGACAATATATGATCTCCACAATATCGTCTATAATTATATAGAATCACTACTTGCTTCAGAAACAAGCTGCTTCTAAATCCAAACCCGCTTATTCCAGCGGCCCAATCTTAATATCAAACATGTGATCTCAGCCAACTCAACGGATGCAAACGTCTTCCTCTCAACAATGTCCTCACACTCTGTTCTTTTCTGTTCATTTTCATTAATTATGTTGAGATATTGTGGGTATCAATATCAATGGTGAGTGGCATGAAGAAGTAGAAGAGGTTAAAAGCAATATTTATAATTACTTTAAAAGACATTTTAGCAAAGAGGAGTTTATTAGACCAGTGATTAGAGATGATCCAACAGATAAAGGGTATCAGAGGAGGACAATCTTATGCTTACTGCTCCATTTTCAGAAGATGGGGTTAAAGAAGCTATTTGGGCATGTGATAGTAATAAAAGCCCTGGACCTGATGGTTTCAACTTCAAGTTTCTTAAAGAATTTTGGGATATTTTCAAAGCAGATTTTATGAGAATGATGCAAGAATTTCATCAAAATGGAAAACTGGTGAAGGGAATAAATCCATCATTCATTGTTTAGATTCCGAAAAAGGATGATGCTGATGGATTAAATGATTTCAGACCTATATCACTTATTGGAGGGTTGTACAAGATCATATCAATGGTGTTGGCAAGGAGATCATGCAAGGTGCTTGATTTGATCATCTCAGAAAATCAGAGTGCATTAATTGGCAAGAGACAGATACTTGATGGCATTGTGGTTCTTAATAAAGCAATTGATGAAGCAAAGAAGAAAAAACTTGAAAGGATTTTCCTCAAGATTGATTTTGCAAAAACATACGACTCAGTGGATTGGGAATTTTTGAGCGTGATGATGGAGAAATTTAACTTTGATAGTAAGTGGTGTAAATGGATTATAGAGTGTGTATCAACAGCATCCGCTTCAGTACTTGTAAACGGGAGCCCATCGGGAGAGTTTAAATTGGAACGTGGGCTAAGGCAAGGTGATTCATTGTCCCCTTTTCTCATTTTAATTGTGGCTGAAGGGCTCAACTTGTTACTTAATATAGCTACACATGTGGGGCTATTAGAAGCGGCAAAAATTGGAAAAGATAAAGTCATTGTATCTCATTTATAGTTTGCGGATGATACTATTCTTATGGGTGGAGCGACATTAGATAATGCCTTGATGATTAGAAGAATTCTCAGAAACATGGAGCTGATTTCGGGGCTTAAGATCAATTTTGATAAATGTTGCATCTTTGGGGTTAATGTGGATAGGGGTGAGCATAAATTTTTCAAAATCGCTCAAACTTCCCGAACTGCACCAAACTGCACCGCCACTAATGATCTAATTACATAAATTGCAGTTTAATTATATTTGAGAAAACTGCACCGCCATAACGGTGCAATTTCGATTTTTCCCTAAAATTGCACTGCACCGCCTATACATATATTATTATGTACATTTATATCATATGTATGTGGTTTAAACTTATTTAAATGTTGGAATCTCAACTTGTTATACTCTTATAAACCTTTGCTCATTGTCAAAACTTATGATTGTTAAATTTCTAACAAATTGTGATAGCTTAAAAAAACGTTCATGATAATTACTTATTTAAACTCTATAGAGACATTTAAATTCATGATTAGAATGAAATACTATAAATTTAAAATAAAAATTTAGTTTTTACTACTTAAAATTTGACACTTTAGACTAGTTTAGAATTATACATTTTGTAATTGTCATTAGAGGTTACTAAAGAACATTTATTGAAACAAGTATATTTATCTATATTTAAGTTTCATATTATTTATATAGTTATATTCTATCTTATTATTAAAATCGCTAAGCCGTCAAAACCGACCGCCAAACCGCTAAAAAACGATCGATGAATTATAATTAAAAAATTACGATTTTAAACTAAACGTAGAACCGAACTGCCTATAGCAAGACAATTCAAATTTCATCGAAAAACTACCCAAACCGCACCATGATCACCCCTAAATGTGGATAAAGTTCGAATTTGGGAAATGGCAAATATTTTGGGCTGTGGAGTGGGCTCCTTACCATTGTCTTATCTTGAAATTAAAGTTGGCATGAATCACCGAAAAGAGGCAACATGGAGGGAGTTAGTTCAAAAAATCAAAACTCGAGTAAAGAAATGGAAAGATAACAAGATTTCAATAGACGGAAAAGTAACCATATTGAACACGGTCTTGTCATCTCTACCTACATATCACCTTTCCTTTTACCTTTTTCCCAAAATTATCTTGAGTGATATTTTAAAAATTCAGCGTAACTTTATTTGGGGGCTTATAGGTTAGGGATTTACATCTTTTTAATAAATCACTTATGGGGAAGTGGATGTGGAGATTTTTTACCCAAAAAAAAAAAGTCTTTGGGTTAAAGTCATAGAGTGAAAATATGGTAGGGGTGGGGAAGGGAAGTTAGTGCATAGCTTTGAGAGGGGAAGAGTAATGTGGTCAGGGTGGTGGAAGGATGTGGTTAGTGTCACTCTTGGAGAACGAGGGGAATGGTTTAGGTGTAATTTAGAGAGGGTCATTGGGGACGGAAAACATACTTTATTTTGGGAAGATCATTGGGTTGGGGAGAAAGCATTGAAAACTCTTTTTCCTAGATTGATTAGTCTTAACAGGGATCAAGATGGGAGAGTGGGAGATATGGGGACTTGGGAGGAAGGGTGAAATGGATTTGGGAGTGGAAATGGCGGAGGGAACTTTTGGGACGGGATAAAGATCAACTTGATTTGTTTAAGTCTTTGGTGAACATGTACACAATAAAGGAAGGTACTGAATATAGATGGAGAAGGAAGGGGTCTAAGAAGGGTTGTTTAAGTCTTTGGTGAACATGTACACAAATGAAGTTTACTTAATGCTCACAAGAATGCGCGGATTCAAGCCTATAGATAAAGAACATGAAAAAAGCTTCAAAAGCATTTGGAATAAATTCACATAACTCCTAGAGAGTACTCTGGGATCATTTGCCAACAAAAACTAATTTGAATAGGAGGAACATTCTTCAATCTACAGTTAACTTGAAGTGTATGTTGTGCAAAGAACATGAGGAAACTGTGAGACATCTATTTTTCGAATGCGAAGTGGCTTATAAGGTATGGATGACTTGTTTGAATTGGCTTGGGATTTCATCAGTACTTCACCCAAATCCTTGTTGGAATTTGAATAAGTTTAAATGTTGTGCTACGAGAGAGGGAGTAAAGTGAAGTTAGTAGTTATTTGGCAATGTGTAGTATGGTTAATTTGGAAGGTTAGGAATGTCATTATTTTTTAGGGATTTAATTTTGTTTTTGATAAATTGATAGAGGAGATGAAAAGTAGAGTATGTAGTTGATTTTATATCAATGATGTGAGTCAGTTTAAATTGTCATTTAATGAGTGGCTTATCAAATCAAACTTGATTTAGAGCTTTTGTACTTTGTAAATTTTGGGCATGTCTCATGCCTATCAATAAAATTTTTATTTACCCAAAAAAAAAAAAGATATTTTGGGTCTAAAAGAATTTCAGACAATATAATAGAGTAATATTGTATGCATATGTCAACGTATTATTGCTGAAATTCTAGGATCTCTTGTTGCCTGCCCTACACAACTGACTCGTTTGCATGCAAAATCAAGTCTAACTAAACACATTTTGCTTTGAAACATTTAGGACAAACAGTACTTAGAGATTTAATTAAGCTTTGTGAGGATCTCTTGCGTATTCAATATAGTGGCAAAAAATAAATAAGATCGAACTGCATTTTGACAATGTTGGTTTGCTTTCAAATATTGTTAGACGTATAAGCTAGGAAGCCATAACTAAACTAAAACCATAGTTGAAGGTGACGGGCGTTGTATGCGGAACCGATGCGGAGTATCTTAACATATATATTCATGAGTAGAATGAACTCATGAAATGTTTGGACTTGATCAAAACTCATTATTGTCAAACCAACTTCCAACATCCATGTATTAAAGAAAGAAGCCGATCGACACCGTATATACGAAGCACACTAAAGCAACATATACATACACATGCATATACACATACTATTTACATCAACTATAAGTCTATATCTTACAAGAAGCTGACAAAATGGTAGTGCATGCATGCTAGCTATGAGTCATCTTGAAAAGTAGGACTTTGGAGAGAAGAGACGTTTGGGTGAAAACATCCCCATGTATCTTGGAGAAGCCATCCCATCAATGGGTCTATAACTAGGAATAATGTAAGCTTCTGATCTCTCATCCATGGGCACTTTTGCCCCACTAAAGGTCCCACATTTGGCCAGCTTCCCAAACCAAGACTTCTTCTTGGTGGAGGGTCTTTGGACCCCATTGATCTTATCACATAGATACTGCTTCACCATGTGGATCCCTTGCTCCATCACTTCCGGGGGAGGCGAGACGAGGGGGTTCCCTTCGACGCATAGCTTTTGGAGCTTCTTCAGGCAGCTGATGGACTCGGGTAGGGCGGTGATCTTGTTGTAGCTGACGTCTAGCTCGACTAAGGAGATGAGTAGGCCTATGGAGTATGGGAGTGTGGCTAGGTACTGGAAGTTCTGGCTGACGTTGAGGACTTGGAGGTTGATGAGGTTCTCGAGGTCGTGGGGGAGGGATCGGAGACAGTTGAGACGAGCGTCGAGGACGCGGAGGTTCGTGAGGTGGGAGGTGGATTGAGGGAGGAAGTCTAGCTTGTTTGAGTTCACTGAAAGCTTCTTTAGGTTTACCAGCTCGAACCCTATTGTGTCGGGTAATTGGCTCAACTTGTTGAAGTTTGCATTCAACTCTTGAAGAGATCTGCACATCGTTTCATTTTTCATTGATCAGATATATTATATATTATATATATCACTCTTAATAAAAGATATGTTATCATTTTTTATCTATTTTAGAACTTTTCATGAAATAGTTATTTCATTTCTAAATTATCATTTTTTATCGATTATGTATCATTTCTTAATAAAAATACTACGTTTTCTTTAATATTTTGTTACTTGAGAGATCAGAGTCAAATGACCAGGGTTGAACTTCAGGTTGAAAACTAATAAGTAAAATGTGTTAGGTTATGTATAAAGTCAAACATAATTTGGGTTGCTAAATTAGTTAGGCTTTAATTAAATGATTTAGTACTATATATTATGATCGACTACCTTGACTTCTAATTAGATAAGAACAAATGACAATATCTGATAAGCTTGTGTGCATTATTAAACATCAAGCTACAGATGTGCATAGGTATCTACAAATTAAGACAAACTACAATTAGTTTATTATAGGTCCAAATAAGACTAAGCAATATAGTATTTGCTTTCAAGTTAGAAAATTTAACTACAATTTTTTCAAAAAAAATAATATAAAAATAAAAGAATAAATTGTTTCACTTTTTTATTATCAGTTATCACTTTTCATTTATCCTTCAAATTATTCATGAATAATTTCAATTGAAATAATTTTACTTTTATTAATCAAGAACCATTTTTAAGTAAAAATATAATTATCACTTCTTATTCACCATACAACTAAATAAAAAGATTTTAGATAAAATAGTTACCTGCAATTTTCAATGGTCCTGGGAAGAGAGTGAATGAGATTGCCAGAAACGTTCAAAACCTTGAGTTTTGACAAACATCCAATAGAATTAGGGAGGCACTTCAGCTGGTTGGAGTGGACATCCAAAACGACCACGTTTAGCAGCCTTGCTGTCAATGATTCTGGAATGCTCTGTCATTTTATAAACCAGAAATTAATTATTTATTAGGACGTGACAACAACTTTGTCACAACTCAATTTCCAACTCACAAAAGACAAAGAACAAGTAGAATTAAAATTTAACATATCTAATGTCTTCTTCATGTGATTATTATTTTTTATTTTTTTTCATGTGGGGGCATGCACTGTGAGCAGAAATCCAAGAGTTTAATAAGTTAGTGTTGATACAAGTGTTTATTATGTACTATGAATTATAAACTATTAATTCAAGTGGTGATAAAATATTAATTAATATATAAATTTTCTATTCAATTAAATTATTCTAATATATATGGTTTTCATCAAAATAAGCTATGGTTGATGAACCAATGCAAAGATTAGCGTGAATGTGTAATTGTATCTAGTAAGCATTGTAAACCATTAATAGTAATAAAGAAATAAATAAAGTGCAACTCATATTGTGAAACATTTAAGAAATATATTTTTTTTAAAAAAAAGGGATTATGTCACTCACATCCTAATTCCTATTTAAAAATAATATGGTTTAGAAAATGATACTCTCTCCCGTCCCAACTCAATATTAACACTTAGTGTTACAAAAATTTTCTACTGTTCTAACATTTCTGACTTTTCACTCTGATATCACGAGGTCAAACTTGTACATTCAATTATTAATTCAAAGGGATTAACTTTGTCCTTAAAGTTAATTAAGGTTGATCCATCAAGAGGAAGAGGAAGTACCACAAAACCCAAACTACTCTTAACAAATTATCACACCAAATCAACACAGAGATGTGATAAATATTCTTCAAAGAAAAAGCCCCAAAATCACAACAGTTACCTTTTCTCTATACAATGAAAACTCAAAATTTTTTTATTTGAAGAAGACTAGGCCCAATATTGGAATCACCAGGATCCACTTCTTCCTGTCATAGATTTTAGGCGGAGAGGCACACTGGTCCACAAAAAACAAGGCGGATGAGGAAACCGCGATGGCGAAGCCGGTGAAGCTGCGGTGCTCTCTGTGCGACGCCGTCTTCTCCGTTGAGAACTGCCTTCGAGCATCTCAAACGGGGAACCTGCCAAGTTTCGCCTCCGTGCCCAACCCCATTTCTTCGGTGCCCTTATCCCCTCCTATTAAGGTTTCGAACACTTGAACTTCTCCCCTTCCTTCCCAGCCGCCGCATCCCCATCGGAAGCGCAGCCGAGGAAGGCGCAAGTGCGAAGTCGTCGGTGGATGGAGATTTGAATGAGAGAGAAAGAGAAGTGTCTTAGATATAGGGTTTAACTTGAGAGATTTGATTTTTCTAGCAGGGATGTGTTTTTTGGTGTTTTAATTTGGGTTGGGGTTTGGGTTGAGTTAATTAGTAAGTTAAATATGTTTAGTATATATAATTAATGTTTTAAATATGTAAAGATGGAATGGCATTTTTGAAAAAACAATTTTTATACAACTCGTATTGAGATTTATAGCAAGTAAAATAAATGAAAAGCGATAAAAAAAAAATTAATAATAAGATATAAGAGCGCTTAATAAAGAAGAAAATTAAAGGTTTAACATAAGATGTATTCAACAAAACTTGCTCAAACAAGAAAACCATTGCAAAATCAATTGCAACAATATTGATGTATGATGAAAGAATGATTTAAAAAGAAAAAAAAGTATGATGTACCTGTAGATTGTTGTTGGAGAGGTCTAATTTGCAGATGGATGCTAAATTAAGAGGGGGATTAGGAAGTGTATCCAAACACATCCCACTAAGATCCACAATTTCCAGCTTATTAACATCATCTTCATGATCTAATCTCCTTAGGCTCAATCCACCCCCCTTATTCTGTTTTTTATTTCTCACCTTCATACCAACTAATTCACCCCCCTCTTCATACATCATTTTTATTTGCAAATGATGATCCAATAGGATTGTATTATGTAGGTAGGTAGTGTTGGATGCAGAAATAGAAGAAAAGAAAGAATGTATATGTGAGAGAGAGAAAAGAGGAGAGAGAGAGAGAAATGAAAATTTATGAAATGCGGAGAAAGTACGGACGATAAGAGGTGAGGAAACGAGAAAGTACAAAATCCGTATGTTGCGTACTGACGTTGCGTACTCTTCAAAAGTCAACACCACTTCCTTTTCCTTAATCTCTTTATAATTCTCATAATTGTCCCCTAATACAAAAAATTAGTAATGTAAGAAAGATACGGGGTATTTTGTGTAATTGAATAGAATAAAATGTATGATATAGTTAATTTTAATTGAATATACTAAAGTGTATGATATAATTGATTTTGCCTAGATTGGGTGTAGAAAAAATGTGGCATTTTTGTAATATTGTAGTATTGTAAGGTTACTGATATTGTGTATTGTTTTTATATTTAAGGTGTGAAAGTATTTTTGGTACGGATTAGAATTGAACGTGTGAATGTATTCCTTTCTAGCTATAGGTCTCATTTGCTTTTATACGTGAATTGAGGAATATTATTATTTTTATGCATAGTGGGTAGTTGTATTAGTAGTGAGTGGTGAATCATAGGTGGGTCACTTTTATTAAAAGAGAAAAATAAGAACTTTTAAATGAGACGTCCAATATAGTAAAATGAGAACCTTTCGCGTGGGACAGGGGAGTATTACTCTTTAATTTATGTAAAACAAATAAAATCCTTGTGAAAAGATGAAGTATATGAAATATTAATGTTTATTACTCCCTCGTCCAATCACAACGTTCCCATTTTACTGTATTAGGTGTTCCATTTAACGACCCTCATTTTTTCTTTTAGTAAAAGAGCCCCACTTACGGTCCACCACTCACCATTAATACAATTATCCACCCCACATAAAATAATTATATTTAATTTACGGTGCAAAATACAAATGAGAACTTGTGGATGAAACGAAGAGAGTATTGAATTATTTTGAATGATTTTAAATTTAAATTGATAGTTTCACATCTTTCAAATCTTAAATTAATAAAAGAAATATTTTGGGTTCTAATTATACTTTACCTTTCTTTTTGGTCTTGAATTGAATTTTTTTTTTAGTTTAAACTTTAATGATTCTTGTTTCCTAGATCGAATTTCAACACTAAACTCGGCGGAAAAATCAAATAAAATTATATTCAGTGTGACGCAGCGTTTAAAAATAAAATGATTTTATAATTTATTTATTATTTAAAGATATCAAATTACTATAAAAAAAATAAAAGCCAAATAAGTAAATAAAAAGAGCATTGATTTATGTAATGTATGTGAAAAAGAAATAGTGCATATAAAAATGTATCACAAATGATTGGACGGCTTAATAAATAAACAATGGTCACCACCCTCCCATTATTTTAATAACAATTAAACAAAAACCACTTGGATAAGATATGGAGTATATACTAATTGTTTGTACTTTGTACCATAATTAATCATACTACTATTTTATGATTTTAATTAGTTTTAGAAATTTATCCTTTAAAAATAATTTTTAGGGTTGAGTTACAACTATATAATTATTATTTATTAGTCCTTCGATAAGATGGTATAACACTTACCTACTATGATATTTCTTTGTCATTTTTTGAGAATGTAATCATACTATTTTATGGTTTTAATTAGTTTTAGATATTTATCCTTTAAAAATAATTTTTGGGGTTGAGTTACAACTATACAATTATTGGTCGTCCTACTATGAGATGGTATAACACTTACATATGATATTTCCTTTGTGATTTCTTGAGAATGTAACAAATGAATTATCTATGTTTATATATTGATTTAGGGAATATATGTTATCCTATTTCTTATGTATCACTCGAAGATGTGTCATATAGAAGTATCAAAGTTCATCCAAATCTATCCACAAGATACATCATGTTTATTGTTAACTTATTAAGAACGAAAAATTAGTACTTAAAAAAAACTAACTAATATATATATATATATATATATATATATATATATATATATATATATATATATATATATATATATATATATATATATAATTTTATTTTTTTATGATGAATTTAATATGGACGAAAGTAAATAAAAAATGTGATATTTAGATGAAGGAATATATTAAAGAATGAAATTAAGTATAAGATATACGTATATGCAAGCAATAGTTTGTGTTTATGGGATAGTAGCTCATTATAAAATGGGCAAAAGGACTAAATTTTTGTACTCCATTATTTTATTATATGCCAGTATGTGGTAGGCCGTAAGAGTCAGAAAGATTTAAAATTAGATTTATATTTTTAAATTAATTGCTACTTTTGAGACGATCCATCATAAATTAATTAGTAATTAAAATGGTAATAAGAAACATTTTAAAGAATGAAAAAAAGACAAATGAGTTTGTGAAAGTCAAGGGTTGCACACGATTTCTTTATGGCGACAAACTTTGGTGGTCTCTTCTGAATTAATTCCACTAGCGGATTTGGTACAATTTATGCCGTCTTTAGTCAACATAATCATAATTATAACGGAATAATTTTTTAATAACCACTTTTAACCAAGTACAATTTTAAGTAGTCACATTTAAACAATTTTTACTAGTCACTATTTAGTGGACTCCCCAAATTACCCTCAATAACTGTCACCTAAAGTACGAAAATTAAGGGACCATATCATGTTAGTTTTGACTGAAGTAAATAGGGTGGGTAGACCACATTTAAAATTGTATTTAGTGGGTTGGTGGACCACATTTAAAGTTTTAAAACTTTTCAAATTAAAATTTTTTATGTGGGTTGGTGGGGTATATATCATATCATTAACGTCATTTTCATTCTAAATACTTCATCTTTCTTCTCTCTCATCTTTCGTCCAACATCCTCTCTCTTCCTCTCTCATTTTCGTCCAACATCCTCTCTCTTCCTCTCTCCCTTTCGTCCCAAAGCATAAAGAGCAGCGCCACCCATTTGTAGTACCAATTTCTCAGTATCTCCTTTCCATCTGCCGGAATAGGCGTTTCCGACGAGGTGAATTTTCGAAAGGCAAATTTTCGGGTATGTATGAAAGCTGTTTTATTTGTATTTTTAAATTGTGAGTTATTTATTTATAATGTGTCCTACATTGAGTTTGTGGTACTCATTTTCGAAGATACGAAGTATATTTTGTGTGGTTTTGTTCATATGTGTAAAATGCGAATTCATTTTGTAATGTGATGAATGTGACTTAATTGTGTATACATCATGTTTAGAATTTTTTGTGTAGTGTTGTTTATTTTATTTTATTTTTTATTTTTTTGAAAATTTTTGTTGGCCGAATAGGGTTTTTTTGAAGATCGAAAAGAACGAATGTTTAGGCCGAATAGAACAAGTGTAGGCCGAATAAAACAAATTCTAGGAGTGTTATTTTTTTGAATTTTTGGAAACGTTGGTTGGCCGAATGGAGCTTTTTTAGTAGGCCGAATAGAACAAATTTGTAGGCCGAATAGAACAAGTGTAGGCCGAATAGAACAAAGTGTAGGAGTTTTTTTTTTAATTTTTTGGAAATGTTGGTTGGCCGAATAGAACAAATCTTAAGCCGAATATAACAAAGCTGTAGGCCGAATAGATCAAATTGTAGGACTTTAATTTTTGGAATATTTGGAAATGTTGGTTGGCCGAATAGAGATTTTTTGTAGACCGAATAGAACAGTTTTGTAGGCCGAATAGAAGAAGTGTAGATCGAATAGAACAAAGTGTAGTTTGAATAATGTCATAGCACTGACCTTGGCCGAATAGAGCAATATTCGTAGGACGAATAGAAGGAAAAGTAGGCCGAATAGAACAAATGATTGAGTGTGCCAATATTTGTTCAGTTGCTGCAGTGAACTTATTATTATTTGATATAATTATCAGTTATTGTCTTATTAAGTAAGCTGGTTGAATTGATGCAGAGTACATCTTTTTTATGTGTGTTACATATTATTTAACGAAAAGTTAAATTTGTGCAGGGTGAATGGAAGCGTCCAACCATGCAGGGGCAGAACTGCAGTGTACATAATTACTGCAAACCTGGGGTTGTTATGACACTTATCCGTAAGCAGTTAACAACAGTTGGGGGTAATGCGGAGAAGATGTTCAGGCGATCTTGTTTTGGTCATTACTGGGGTCTTCACGACGATTGGATCGCGCATGCTAATCTTCATGGTCTCATGACACGGGAGATCATACGTGGCGGGGATGATGTAACCGCTAGATATTTTCAAGTTGGGAACGAATGTCTTAGTTTTAGTAGGGTAGAGTTCATGCGGATAATGGGGCTCTGCTTTCGGGACAGAGTGAGGTTTGATCCGAATTTGTCGTATCATATCCTGTCTGGTGGGGTGTACGATATGTATTATGGTCAGGGCGAAAGACCACTAATAAGTGAGATTGCCCGTGACTTTGAGGGTACAAAATTTAGTGGTGTTAGCCCAGAGAACGCGGTTAAAATTGCTAAGGTGCTGTTGTTGTACTATTTTCTCCTTGGATCGGATGTTACCAAGGTGAGTGTAGACAACTGGGTTTGGGTCCTAGTAGAGGACGAGCGTAGATGGGATTTATTCCCTTGGGGCCAGGTCAGTCATATGACTCTACTACACTTTATGGACCACATTTTGACCGAACTTTCTAAAGGAGCAAACCCAACAAGTACAGATACCACTTTTACGGGTGCACATTTGTGCTCCTAGTACGTGTTGTAGTAGATCACTTAAAGTTATAGTGTATTACTAGTTTCAGCAACAGTAATAATCAAACATATATAGTTTACGTGTGACAGGTTTGGGCGTACGAACGTCTACCTGCCCTTGATGCACCCTATGGCCATGTCCCTACCGATAGGGAGGAAAATAGGCCACTTTGCTTGCGATGAGTTTTTCGTAAGGTGAAGAAGGTTGACAGGAATCTGTTTTCTCGGGTATGAAATCTAAATTTTTATGAATCATTAATAAATGTCGGTACAGATAAATCAGTGATATTGTATCTAAATGTATTGGTTTTTTTAATCAGGATCTTGTAGTGGTGAATTTTCCGCGGGTGCTCCCCCAGGAGCACAGAAAGGTTTATTGGATTGGAATAGATGATGATCCTTTGCAAGGGTTGATCATGAGGCTGTACACAAAGGCATTCTCTAACCCTGGACGAAAGGTCGTCCGGGGGCCTGGGGCCTGATTTCACATATGTGGAGCAGCAGACCGCGGCGGAGGCATACGATCATACTATTAATCCATGGGATCAGCAGTACTATTCTGGTGTGGCTGTTGAGGATCGATGGACTGGCCAGCGCACGGATTATCCATCAGCTTGGATAACAAATTGGGATGAGTATTCTTACCGCCCTCCCTATACTCCTAGTCCTGACCACAGTGGACATCATTCAGGGGAGACGAGGTATGCTGAGCGCAGTTCGTATGATCTCCCACACATCATGTTCCTCCATCATCCGCTTGTAACTGGCATGCTCGAGCCGTTGCTCATCATGGGAGTGGGATGAGAGATGCCCACGGATATGATCAGCAAGATCACGGATATGATGATCAGGACGACCACGGGTATGGTCAGCAGGATCACGAATATGAGCAGGACCACTATGGATTTGATCAAGATTTCAAGGATAGGGTCCTCCATAGGCTGGATCAGCAGGATAAGTTGTTATCCCAGCTTGCATGTCAGATGGTGGCTGAGCATCAGACACAGCATTTATTTTGACTTGCGCTTACACAAGAGTTCAGACGCATTCGAGCTGATATTTTACGGAGTCGGAGGTCTGAGTATGAGCCGTCTAGCTCGAGGTCAGGGGTTAGATCTACCCCTCCTACAGTGGTGGATCCTGTGAGTCCGATGGCTCCCACACCTGGTGTCGCTCAAGATGGTTTGATGCGTGCTAAGTGGCCAAGAAACCCAAGTGCAGCGTTACAGTCACCATTCACAACGACTGACCGCGAGCGCCGCTGGCAACTGTACCTGCAATTTAAGAGAATCAACGATCTGTACGTGCTAATCTACTATTTTAGATGTTTTCATATGTTACTTTACATACTTGTGCTTGTTGTTAAAGAATTTTTGATTTCAGGGTCGACGTCGGACTCGGCTATGGAGTCGGCAGTGCTTTTTTCACTGAGATAGAGGACCACAATGCTTGGTTTGACGACCAGGTAATTGAGAGAGCCTTCATGTGTGTACTTAATAAGTAAATATGTTCACTAACTCACAATATTCTGTAATAAATTTCCATATGTTTCAGCACCTAGATGCATACCTCCGGATATTATCAGAGCGACCGACGGCCATAGGCGTTCACGTCCATCAGGATGTTGGGAACTACTGCATTCTGGACATGCAATTCACAGTAAGTAACAACCACATTAGAAACCTATGTATAAATTTTCCATGTAATTTTGAGACCAATCGTATATAATGATTTTCCTCTAAGGTCCGAATTCAATCCGTATGGAATGAGCACACGAGGCGGTACAGAGATGATAGAACGACATTTGCCAACATAAGTGATGACTTGTTGACAGATCTTCGTGCGTACGCAGCAGGAAGGTTACCCGTGTGGAGGGGGTCCAGGCCATGGATAGAATGTGATGTGGTATTGTATCTTAACCCATGATGTGATCAAATAATTATATCTCCTACTTTAACCCATTCCTCATAACTTATTTTGACAGATTATGTTCATAGTCCACACGGCTGCGCACTACTGCCCATGTGCACTGATTACGAAGGATATGACCTTCTTCTGTTTTGACTCCTTCCGGCATAGAAGGGATGACGAGCCCGACATGAGGGATCATCGGATGACAGAGACTCTACCATTCAGACGCGTCATTCCAGCCTTGCTACGCGAGATTGACCCCCAAGGGGTTCCGTACACTTTCCCATTGACTCCAGCTCGGGCAGAGGTTTGTTACAGACAGGAGGACAGATCCAGTTGCGGCCCAGCGTGTCTCAGGACCTTTGACGGGTTATTAACGAGGGACTTTAACTGGAGCACTCCCGATCACATGTTGCGTTACCGGAGACATATTGCATTCCTAATCTTTCAGGCTGGTACCATTATTACCTCAGCATGATGTATTCATGGCAACACTAATGATCACATGTTGATTACTGTTGGACACTTAATTATGTTTTTATTTTATTTTTATAAGTTATACACTACTGCTATAATTGATAAAAATTACAAGTTATACACTACTGCTATAATTGATAAAAATTACAGGTTATACACTACTGCTATAATTGATAAAAATTACAAGTTATACACTAATGCTATAATTGATAAAAATTACAAGTTATACACTACTGATATAATTGAGAAGGGCAACATAGACGTGTGTGCCCAGTTTCACCACAAATGCCACATTTTTTATCTCTACGTATACGGGGATTCGGGACAGCCGTCGGAGGAGGAGGTGGACCGATGTGTGATGATGAAGATCCATTATAATTTACTCGATTGTGACCTGGCTGTCGGTAGCGTGAGCAAACATGCTCTTTGTGACGTCTCCTGGATGACTCCACACCTGACCTTATCCGAGACAATCGAGATTGACCGGTCTGCCTGTGTGGTAATAGGGGGTTAACAGTCTGTGACTTGACACTGTCAGGTGTGTCCCATTGACTGTAATACGGTACAGGCATCACTGGACCGGACCACATCCCTAACACACAAGTGCGATAGAAAAAGGTCGACACGAAGCTACTGGCTGGTAACCTGCAAGTACTGAAGAACGTATAATATTTAATCACAAACTCTGATGTTCGACGCAACAAAATAGCAGGTATGACTACGTACTCGATTGCCTTTATTGCATGAATACATGGAATAAGTTCTTTCTGGAATTTCTCACAGGTGCAGCTACTGTCGTTCAAATCCACTGTGAATAGCTGATCACCATCTCTGATTGCATACTTATTACTCAGGAGTCACGATACCGGTAGCTTTTTGGCAGCAGAAGAAAGTTCCACGAGCTCATCATTCACACGCTTGCAGAGAATGGTACACTTTTGCTCAGCTTGAGTTCGCCGTTCGTAAAACCACCTCTCAGTGGTTGTGCGTGCAATCTCTAACAGTGTGCATATAGGTAGTGTGCGCGCCCAGAGTATGGCATTGTTATACGACTCAACTGACGTAGAGTTCATAAACTCGTACCGCTTCACGAGACAATGGACCCTTGACCATTTCTCATATCCCCACGACCCAAGTAATTCCATTAACCTCTGCGACGACCGGTGCCCACTCAATGAGTTCATGCAGCTGAAAATAACAAATATGGAAAGGTAAACATTTGTAAAAATCTATTGAATAGATGAGATTCGTAAATGTGACATTACGACGAAGTGGATTTGGAAGACTAACCTGTCAAAGTCCCTCGATAGGTATATATCCATCGCACTTTGAAATCTATACAAAACGTTTTTTCTATAACCTGGCAACCTATTCTTTAAATGATAACCATACAAATCATGATGTGCATCAGGATAGACAGTAGAAATAGCATGTGCGATACTGCGATGACCGTCTGACACTATCAAAAGATCTCGTGGACATCTGTATGCCTCTCGAGCCCTTTCTAAAAACCATGTCCACGACATGTTGCTCTCGACGTTGCCAACCCCTAAGGCGAATGGAAATATCTGATAGTTTGGATCATTCGTAACTGCGACGAAGAGAATGCCTTTGTGCTTTCCCTTCATATAAGTCTCGTCTATGACAATGACTGGACGACCTAACTCTAGAAATCCCCGCCTAGATGCTCTAAAAGCATAAAATGAAAACCGAAAACGGTCCTCTTCATCAACAAAGATACAGGTGTGCGTATCGGGATTTGCCAACTCCAACTGATGCATGTACGCAGGGAGCATATGAAATGAGCTTTCGTGATCCCCGTACGTGTGTCCAACAGCCCGATATTTCACTTTTAACGCCACATTGTAGCTAATGTCGAACCCGAAATCCTTCAATATCTCTTCTCATCGCCTGGGGTCGAAGCCCAGTAATCTTGTCAAATTGCCTAGCAGCAAAATATTGACCAATGACGTTGGATGACACCTGTGTAGGAGTGAGCCTGTTTGGATCATTCAAACACTCGTGATGTTGAACGAATTTAACTACCCCCCAATAGCCCAAGGCTTATTCGTGTGCATCGCAAATCGACAATCGGTTTTACCTTTGAGCTTACATTCTACGTTATATCTGGTCGAGCTAGATCTTTCAACAGTGGTCTCAACTCCGTTCCGCAAGTTATACATTCCTACAGCAGTCTGCAACTTCTTTTTTGTATCAAATACACTTTTCTGGTGAAGAACGCCAGACGCATCAAAGTCAGAGACAGTCATCTGATCTTCTCTGTCAGCTACAATCGGAATGCCTATAACCGTATCAGGTGCATTAGTTCAAAGTACAAGTTTACTTTAGTTCTCCTCTAAATAAATATAGTATTTATACCTGGAATCAACCAGGGACGGGTGGTGGGCCGAATACTTTGACAATCTTATGGCTGCATTTCAGAACGAGACAAGTAGCGACTAATCGGTTCAAGAAAACTAGGGTCGCCTCTCTGACGTATGTAATCACAGACTTCTTCATACAATTGGATTCTTCTCTCCTCAGCACCATCATCACTTTCGCTAGAAGACCGATTACAATCCTGTTGTATGTCATCTTCGTTGTTTTCATGTTCTTCTTCGATAGTTCTATTCTCGGGCTCAACATCATCATTATAAGCATGTACATCATCCTCACACTCACCAGAGTTGTCATCATCTTTAGCATCTATAGATTCCCTAAAACCATACCGCTGCATTTCTGAGGCCGGACTGTACGCCAATTCAAATCAAAATCAGGCCTAGCACTAGACTGTGCCCTCGAACATGGATCATTGCTCGGACCACCACTTCCGTCATTATAACACAACCCTTACACCAAACTATGCCCTGAACCATGTGCAGGAGGTTCAACGAATGCATTGCCAGCGACAAGAACGAGTGTCACGTACACTATTCCTACATCAACACAGTTGAAAACTTCTGCCACACGAGCATCATTCTTTATCTTATATTTAGATATACGGCCACTGTACTCGACGAGAGAATGAACTTCATAACCCCAATTATCCAAATCAGCATGTATTATGTTATGAATTTCTAATAACAAACTAGTATGGTACAGATTGTCATCCCGCAAGTATAACTAGTGAACCTGTCCACCTTTGTATAGTAACTCATCCCAATATCCACCCAACACATCCCAGCTTGTTTATAGCTCATCTGCATATTTTTTTAAGAAAATATAAATGACGACATCATAATTAGTTGCAAGTATTATATTCGGCCAACAATGTACTCTATTCGGCCAACGTATTATTTTATTCGGCCCTACACTGTTTCACTATTCGGCCTACCTTCAGATGTCTTTCAAATTCTGTATGTTTTTCTTCTATTCGGTCTTCGTCTCTTATTCGGACTTTAAGGTTGTTCTATTCGGCCAACCAAAATTCTTCTATTCGGCCTTCATATTTTTTTAAAAATGAAAATTAAATGTGGAAATTTAAGTTCTTCTATTCGGCCTGCGTTTCTTGTATTCGGCTCATAAGATTATTCTATTCGGCCTACAACACTTGTTCTATTCGGCCTACTTATTTTTTTATCGTATGATATATTTTTTGGGCCTTTTAGGCCAACATTTCTTCTATTCGTCCTTCATAGTTATTCTATTCGGCCTACAAATCCTGTTCTATTCGGCCTACGAGTTGCTAATTTAAAAAAAATAAAATTTAATGTGGATACATTTTACACTTCACATACACTATTCGACATACTATTATTTCTATTATAAAACGTTGAAATACATAAAATACACTCATGCGGCATGTAAAAATGATCAAATTAATGCATTCATAGCTGTTAAAACAAGTTTACAACATACCTTGTATACTGCTCCCCAAATTCTCACGCCTCTAAAAATCTAGTTAAAATAGTTGCTCCCCGAATGCTCAACACTAAAAAAACTAGAACAATGAAAATGAATATATGTGTATGATGCAGCACCATGGTTGGACCGCTATTATATATATACCTCATTTTTTGTAAGCATATGAGGAAACACATGTCTACATGTTGTACTTTGACATCTTTTTCAGAAATAGGAAGAATCGGATTCCCCTAGTGTACTTTTCGTACTTTTGGTTATAAAAGTGAGGAATCTGATTCCTCAAACATGAGGGATCACATGCATACATAATTGTACTTTGACATCTTTTTCAGAAATAGGAAGAATCGGATTCCCCTAGTGTACTTTTCGTACTTTTGGTCATAAAAGTGAGGAATCTGATTCCTCAAACATGTAAAAAAAGTGGGGCCCCTCAAGGATATTTTGGTCTATTCCATAAAAAGTGGCTAGAATAAATTGTATATAGCATTTGTGGCCACTTAAAATTACTTTTAAGTAATAGTGACTACTTTTTGTCATTTTAACTAATTATAATCACAATATTTAATACGCTATCCTTTCCAATTAATTCTATATTTATTTCCCTAATTAACTTTTGATTTCACATTTGACTAATTCTCTCAAGCTGACTCACCCGACATTGTCGTAATTTATAAGATAAATATTAAAATTCGTACAAAGGTATATGCCTTAATTAAATTTTAATTATTTTTTATTTGATTTCAATCATTTTTGTTCAAAATTAATTATTTTATCAAATTTATAGTCATTTTGTGAAGCATTTTTTAATAAAAGAAAGAGTGAACACTCCATAAAGAGTTTGATATATTTCTCTACATTATGGCAATTAACTTCAGAGACATGTCTATAGCTTCACATATTCTCTCCTTCCATTCTTTCAAAATACCCAACTCAAATGAAGTGGACTTTGAAGAGTATGGCCATCCTGTCCACCATTTTGAATTGTGCTTCCTTGACAATAGTTTTGTATTTGTAATTCTATATCCTTCAAGGCTCATTAGTAGTAACCTAATGTGTAGATAGTAAGTTTTTTTTTATAGAAGATAGAATGTGATTGTTAATTGAGTTAATCTAACATAAAAGAGACAGAGATTGTATGTGAGTAAATGCAAGAAAATTCATGTCAATGATGTGAGAATTTTTTAATATTTTAGTGCTAGAGAATTGAGGAAAATATCTGTTTTTTACAAGAGCTTTAATGTTATTTATATGGAGTATAATATAAGGACAATTTAGTCATATCCGTTGGTGTCATTTCATGATGACTAACCAATGGGGATTCACCACGTGTCTACCGACTTCATGTACTTAGGCAAACTTCTTCTCTTCCTTCTTGGTGAGGAGGTAATGCTGAGTTGATGACTTTTTACGAGGTCGAGGGTAGTCTGGTTCCTAAGGCCTTAAGGGCTCAGCTTGCCGCGGAGCCAACCGATCTATCTGAGGGATCCTGAGCCTTGGTAAAGACTTGTGCCAAGGTTTGGGCTTCTTTGGGTCTCAAATCTATATGGATGGATCAGATCTAGTTGAGATCTTCCATAATGATGTGTTTTTAGTCTTTGCACTTTTCTGCTTATTTCTACTGCCAATCCCAAAGGTCTCCCTATAAAGAAAATTCTCTAGTGTGACATTACTTCATCCTATATTTATTTTTTTAAGCTTAGAAGAGATTAAGCTTTCTTCTATTTAGAGTATATATTGCAGAGGAGGAACTTTTGGGTTCCACTTGGGGGTTCTTGCGCTTTTCTTAATATAATACTCATTTACTCATTTTCTGTATTCATCTTTAAATATATATATATATATATATATATATATATATATATATATATATATATATATTCAAAATACATCCAATGAATAACAATACCAACATCAAACAACTTTTATAACAATTCTACCCAAATGCACCCTTAAAGGTCCAAAATACCCCCAATCCCAAACAATCCCCACCCCTCTTATTTCCCCCTCTGGCCGTCGATCACTGCTGCTGCCCTGCTGTCTGTCGATCGCCGATATGGTAACTGACATTCACCAATATCGGAACCGATACTCATCGACATTCACCAACATCGAAACTGATACTCACCGACATGAGACACATCAGGTATTATTAGTTAGGGTCATAAAAATTTTAAAAATGTATACTGGTTAGATTTGTTATGTAAGTTATTTATTGTTGGTATCGTTAATTGGGAGAATTTTTTTATATACAAATTTTTAAGTTGAAAATTATTATCAAAATTTTTATTTAGCGATTATTAATTATACTCAATAGCCACTTTTTTGACTTTATAATCCCTCCAACTCCCAAACCCTTCTCCCCCACACCCACCCAACTGTCTGATCGTCGCTATTTTCACTTAAATTTTAGTGTCTTTTTATATATATTTTCGTATTATTTTATCCATTTTTTGTATCTTTTGGTGGTGTTTTATGTTATTATGAAAATGTGTGAAAATGAGCTTAATTATATAAAAAATAAGTGAAAACGGAGCAAAACAAAGTTGGGAGCCGAAACGGAAGAAAACGAGCAACAGTCAACCTGCACGACTCGAGTTGACGACTAAAGTCGAGTTGATGTGCGGAACCCGAGTCGAGCTATGCAAGCTCGGCCATGGACATCGACTGCACACATCAGAAATACGTACTCGACCTCCCCTGTTCGTCGAGTCCTGCACTCGAGTCGAGCTCCATAAGATGTCGGAATCTACCAAGAAAACAAGACTCAACTCGAGTCAAGCTGCAGAGCTCGAGTCGAGTTCGGTATTTTGTTGGAATTTTATTTAGCGAGTTTTCTAGAAGGTTCTAGGCATATAAATAGTCCAATTGCGTGAATTTTAAAGAGGAATCAATTCTGGATCGGATTTACACCTAATTCACACCACATTTCATACACTTTCCCCTCCATTCCATCCATCCTTTATTCCATCCACCTATCCTTCAATCTATCACCCAAGTAGTTAGAGAAGTAAGGGGGAGTGAAGATTGCAAGAAGAAGAAGGAGTATTTCATTGAAGAAATTCAAGGAGGATTCTATTTCAAATTTTTGTAGACTTCTTTATAAACTTATCAATGGGTTTTGGAGATACAATTGTCTATGTTATTTTCTTTAAGAGTATGATACGATAATCTCCTTTGTGAGATTATCAATATGAATGGTGTTTGATAATCTTGGGTATTTTACGATTGAATGATTATATAAATTGGATTTGTTGAATTTCTATCATTGATGTGAATTGCTTGATGTATATGTGTGATTTGTGTGGTTAATTATCTTGAGCATGTGGTTAAAATGAGAATTCTATTATGTGTTTGAGATTGTTAGTTGAATCATTTCATCATACACTTCATGTGCATTAGTATAGGATGAGATAGAGATATCCTCCTATGCTTAAAATCCTTTGATAGAACACTCCGTTGGTTAGATCGAGAAGTCGGTTGATTGAATGAGGGGACCCAACCCTTAGTGAGTTCACAGTACCTAAAAAGGGAATGTTGTCTATGATTTAATACCTAATTAGGGAACTCATAGAGTAACTAGTATCTATTGGGAGGTGTTCGCTTTGGTCTCGATCCTAGGTGCCATTTTGGAACCTTTGTAAGGGTCTACATCCTCTTCATCTTGAGAGAGAGTTTAGGTGGAATTAGTGATCGCTCTTATTATGATAGCTTAAATTGGGAGACAATTAGATGTGTTGCATGATTGATCCATTTGAAGTGCATCATGAAAATTTTCTTTGCATTGAAAATTCCAAAAATATTGTAATTAGTTATTTTCATGTTTTTATTATCTCCTTTCTGGTCGTCCCTAACTAATACGAGACTATAATTTGAAGGCCACGAATTCTCCCTTGATTCAATAATTTAACTTGGTCGCTCGTGCCTACAAACGATAAGAGTACACTTGCTCTTTTACATTAAAAAAATATTCAATCACTACCGTCCACCGCCGTCATTGGCCCTTGTCGCCGACGGTCTCCGCCGCCGCTGTCGCCCTAGGTGCCAAAATTGATAGGATGGAATGAAGGGTAATAGAGTCCAAAAAGTATTTATTAGTTATTAAAAATAATTAAGTTAGATGAGTGTTGTATTAATTTTTTACTCTTCATCTTAATTAGTTTTAGACATTGACACTTGTTAATTTAATTAAATAAATAAGTATTTTTTAAATTGGCCTATTTTTTAACCATTATTCTTACCTTCGAATAATTGAGGCTTATAATGTGGCCCAATATTATTATTTAGGTTTAAAAGTGAAATTAGGCTCAATATATAAAGACATTTTGTTGTGAGATGTGGGCATGTGGAATGGATCAACTCATTATTAAAATTTAATAATTATACTCTTTCCGTCCCATTTTCATCTTCATATTTACTGTACACGCGCAAATTAAGAAAAGTCAATTTTTGAGTAACTTTTGGGGTAGTTTGATATTTTTGGTTAATAAGTAAATGATAAAGTATGTTATGTGTGTTGAAAAAGTGATGACAATTTTGAAATTAAAGTATGTTAGAAGGATATTAGTTATGTACCTTTTCCTTTTATGGAAGTGTGAAGTTGAAATTGGGACAGATCAAAATGGAAAGTGTGAAGTTGAAGTTGGGACAGAGGGAATATACAAGTATGATTTATTAAAATATGATGAATAATACATTATAGTATGCTTTAAGATATTATAACATAATTTATTAAAGTATGATTATTGAGTAGTGAACCATACTATGACACCCTAAAATCATACTTTAATGCATCATTACTCATACTTTGGTAAATCATACTTTTAACTACCCATAATTATACTTTAACTTTAATTATACAATAATCATACTTTAATTATAATTGATTCATAAAAATTGTCATTAATTTAAAACACAAGGCTAAAGATTTAACAGTTTTGGGTCCAATTTGTTATGCAAGGCCCAAAGGAAGGAATGGCCATTTCCCAATGTATTCACGTGAAATTAAAGGAGCTATTTGGGTAATATCAACATAACGATAGTTTTAGGTACATTGGCTTTTCATTTTTCAAAATTTAATCAATAGAATATGAAATGTCCATATAAAATATTTATGGGCTGGGCCTTGCAAAACACGGCCCAAGTTATAATTGGGCCTAAATAAAAGTCCGCAAAGGGTTTTAGGGTTTATTCTTTCTATTCTATATATAATAACTCGGAATTCGATTACCGGATTCTTCGTTTACATTTGCTGCCTCTGGATTTCCTGCTCAATCCTATAATTCTTGGGTGCGTTCTCTCTCTGTCTCTCGGTATTGATCTTAAGCAGTTATTAGGTTGATTTTTATATGTTTTTTTTAAATTATTTTTTGGAGATTTTTAGATCGAAATCCAGGAAATACTGTTCTTGAGGCGAAAATGGAAGTTTAGTATAAGCATGATTTATGATTTCGCGAACTGTTGCTTCAAAATTTGCTTTTAATATGGAGTATCTGTTTTAGTTCATGAATCCCTTGCTAATTATGCTTGTTCTTGATTGTAGAATATACTACAGGGCTATGAACATTTAATTGATATCCACAATTTGTTGATTTGTTTTTGTCAATTTTTCTTTTGCAGTTTACAGTCAGAGGTCGTGTTTGCCCAAAGACAAAATGTCTGGGTAAGAAGTTCTAATCTCGCAAGCGATATTTCTTTTATTTACCATAATTAATCGATGCAATTCAATTGATTTTTTTTAATGATTTTCTTAAGGACAATGATGATGTGCAGTAGTGTTTGTTTCAATAATTACAGCTACATGAATATTTAGGAACAAATATTTTGTTACATCAAAGGCTTGTGCATTAATTTTGATTAATGGTGTTGCAGTGAAGAGCCTGTTGTGGAGACACCTACCCCTGCTCCGGCCCCAGTCCTCGGTGAGCCGATGGATATCATGACTGCCTTGCAACTTGTGCTTAAGAAGTCTTTGGCTCATGGTGGTCTGGTTCGAGGCCTTCACGAGGCTGCAAAGGCCATTGAAAAGCACGCTGCGCAGCTATGCGTGTTGGCTGAGGAATGTGACCAACCCGACTACTTGAAGCTGGTTAAAGCATTGTGCGCCGATCACAATGTCAGCCTTATTACTGTTCCGAGTGCCAAGACTCTTGGTGAATGGGCTGGTGTAAGTACATGACTGCTTGTATGATAAATTTATGTTGACATTGTTGAGAATTTTGAGTATGTGCTATGACTTACAAGAATTGGATGATCCTAATCAAACCCTTTCGAAACCAAAATTTTCAAATAGTTAACCAACTTTAGAATAACGTCGAACTGTAGAGCCTTTCAAGGGACTACACAATACTGTTATAACATAAAATATTAGTTAAAGTATAATGCAGTTCCTTTCAAGGGACTACACAATACTGTTATAACATAACAAAATATTAGTTAGAATGCGCCAAAGGTACTAGTTGTACTGGCAATTGTTGACATTCGATTCTCATTATATAATCACTGACATTGTTAATTCAAATATATGATGTCCCTCGACAACTAGGTGATGACAGATGGATCTTGAGCCAGTTGTCATTTTTGTTACATAGAACTCAATGATTTAGTACGTGATTGTAGTGTTGAATGTTCCTGTGCAGTTGTGCAAAATTGATTCCGAAGGGAAGGCCAGGAAGGTCGTTGGAGCCTCTTGTGTCGTAGTGAAGGTAATACATCTCATAAAACCAATGGTTTTCATGTTAATTGATGGGTTTATTCATTGAACATAGACTGAATTTGAGTATCTTCTTGATTTAGGATTTTGGTGAGGAAAGTGAGGGTCTCCACATTGTTCAGGAGTATGTCAAGTCTCACTGAGGAACTAACGAAGAATTGAATCATCCAAAATGCTCGTCTCGTCTGCGAGTTTAGACAGTAGCCGCTGCAACCCTTTTGTTTTGTTATGCTTTTTAATGTTTTGATAAATTTTATGAACCGTTCTCTCTTTTAGATGCTTTAGTGATCCAAGGAAATTTTTTCTGATTTTGTTTAATCCTATTTTAAGTTATCTTATAAGTTTTTTGGACCATGATGTGAGGATACCTTTAACTTGTCTCTCGTGCTCTGATCCATCATTTATGTACTGACTTTTTATTCTATCATTCGTCTCATTATTGGATGAAGAAAATTGATGCACAAGTATGTCTTAGGTGTTGTTCATAGACAAATGTGATGCAAGTGCAGATTTTAAACTATATTCTTTATAATCTGATTACGAAAACTAAAGCCATATAAAAATAGGGGTTTTAATGTGAAATGATGTATCATATGACGATTTAGTTAACTAACGACGATTAATTTATAGTAATGGTATAGGTATTAAAATGGGCTCGGCCCGCAGGGCAAATTCGCCCCATCAAAAGCCCAATCCACATTTAGCCCGCCCCGGTTATGACCAGTCCCGTATATTGTTCGCCCCCCACTAATAATTCATAAAATTTAATTTTGAAAAATAATTGTTTTTAAGTTGTCGTCAATTAGATCATTCCAATATCATATGTTTATTAAAAATTTTTTATAAATTTTATATAAAAATGAGATTTGATCTGCGGGGGCCCGCCCTGCCCCACCAATGTCCTACTCGTATAGGCCCGAGCCCATTCTAACTCGCACAACGAGTGCCGAGCGAGCTCGACTAGATAAGAATACGAGTAGAAGAACGAGCTTATGCTAGCTCGAGTAATTTTCGAGTCGAGTTTATTGAGCCTTAACGAGCTCATCAAGACTTATTGAGCTGATTTTTAATGAATTATGTTTTATATTTTATCATTTAATTAAGAGTTGAATTAGGGTGCACCTAGTTAATATAATCCATTAAATTAAGAAACCAATTAATAACCATCTTTGGATCAAAATAAAATAATTAAAATTTTAAAAATAAAGTATAATCACGCCCTATTTTTTTGCCTAAAAACCCTAGGTGCAACAATGCACCCGCTGCACCACAAAATAACCCTTTATTAAATAATGATGTTTAAAATTATAATTAAATAATATTTATTAAAATTATTATTATTAATTATAATAATTATTAAAATAATCAAACCTCATCGAACTGAGTTTGGCTCAGCTTGTTAACAAAAACAAGCATAAGGCGAGTATGAACAGTCATGAATTGAACCAAGTCGAGCTCGAGCTTTAACGAGCTGAATCGAGCTTTCGAGTAGAAGATATAATGATAAGTTGTGGGTCAACCCAAACCACCAACTCATTTTAATATTGAGCGCCTTAACAATCTTGTACAACGTACCCAACATCGTAAAAAGCTATATTAAACATCGAATATGCCCGTAATATGCCTTATCAAAAGAGCCCTGGTAGTAAATGCTGACACTGTTTTTTTTTTTTTTAATGGCAGATACAACTTTGATTTGGGAAGAAATTGTACTCAAAATACAACGTTCAACACCATGAATAAATAAATAAATATATAAAAATTATTATTATCCTTCTTGGGTACAAAATATTGTAAATGATTGAGAGATTGGCCAAGTTACTTTGGTAAGTTCTACATGCTTAACATCCACACTTTTTTTTTCTTTCTTTTTTTTAAGTTTATAATTATCAATTAATCTCCCAAAATCCTATTTTTAAATTCTCACTTTTATTATGTAACCAAAGTATTTCATAAAAATGTTGATCTTTCTGCAAATTATTTTTAAAAAATATAATGTATAAAAAGAGGCATCTATTATTTGACGAGCTATGAGATGGGTCTATTCATTATTTAAATATGATTATTATATAGATAAAATATATTTATTAGTAATTCAAATATATTTGTAGTGAATTATATCATGACACATAATCATTAATGCATCATTCATTATACTTTAGAAATAAACTTTAATTATTAATAAGAATATTTTTTAACCTATATAACAACCATATTTTAACACGTCTCAATGCATCTCACATAAAAACCGACTCATAAGAGATTTCGCCAAAACTTAAATATAAAGTAGTAAAAATTTGATATGTATATAAATACTCCCTCCGTCCCATTAATGTTCACCTAAAGAAGTAACCGAACAAAGAATCCATCAATACATCAATTGTTTATGAAATGATTCACAACATTGTTATCATTTTTCATTAATTAAGTATCACTTTTCATTATAAAGATTATCACTTATTTATCTTACGAAAACCATTTCGTGAGACTGTCTCACACAAAGACTTTACAGATTAATAAATACTCCTAACTCAAATTTGGTTCATGAGATGCATCATAGAAAATTGCATTATCCTTCACTACAAAAATCAATCTTCATTCCCCAAGTCAACTTTATTAGGTTAGCAACAACGGACATACTCAAGTACATCTCTGAAATTTTCATCTTCTATATACACAAGCACATCGATTGCAAATGATCGAGAAATAGTAGTCAAAACTTCGTCTTCTATACATAAACACATTGAGTGCGAATGTTCGTATAATTGTACATGGTCACACACAAGTATTTACAATCATCACAAGAACTTGAAGATCTTGAGATGCTGTGTGTTCAACTATAAGTACTTCCTATTTCTCTAATTGCAGAGAAAAAAATGCATGATGCATTAAAAAATAAAAGGGGAAAATAATCTTGTTTTGAAAGAAAAATATTTTTTAAATAGGATTAAAAAAAGAAGTAAAAAAAATATCATCTTTTCTCCTTTATTTCTGCTATGGGAATATAAAAAACAGATGGATCAGCTAACTTACTTGAACTGGCTTTACCAGATGCCAAGCATGGAAGTTGAAGTAGAATTTGCCGAATTTTCTCTACTCTTAGCTTGATCTCACAGAGCCGTTCCATCTCCTTTTCTGCTTCCGTCAGACAACCTCTGCTTTTGCTTTTCAATTTCTTCTTAGCTTCCTTTGCTTTCTCTCTAAGATGTTTCAGGCTCACGTCGTCACCAAGATCCACGTTCATCTGATACAAAAGTGTGCATTTCCTTGTCAAAATAATAAGTGAATGTATTCTGTATTATTCGCAAGCGTACCAATATTTCACTTAACTGATAATTTCCATGGATAAGACTGTACACATCAAGAACCATAACAACCAATTGAAGATCAAAATCAAGGATTTTCACAATGACATAACTACTAACATAATGCAGTTCAGATGAAGCAATATCATTAGAAAGTTGTTTATTTCAAGAATCAGAACACGTGGAATCAACTACAAGTCACTGCCCCCAACTCCACTCCTCTAACCTATCATCCCAGTTAAAAATTCTGACTCCATGATTAAAAGATTAGTGAAGCTGCCTAGTGTAAAGCATCAAGCATTTGAGAAGTGTTCACTGTTCCATTGGCAAAAACCCTTTCTACAAAACATTTAGAGACAAAAGCATTATATACAGAATATGATCCATACCTCAATATGCAAAATATTCGTCCGTCTCAACTTGTGTACTATATCAACCAGTATCCCAAAACTCCCAGAAACTCCCTCCTCCCTATTCCACCCGACCTCACCTCTATCATCTAAGTGTCGAAGATAGTTTCCATACCAACTTCCTTACATCTAAATGAAGCTGAATGCAAAGTATTTTACCATAGTTCTCTCTCTCACACTTACATATGTGAGTCTGTGTGTGTTAATGTTCTTTCTGAAATAGTTCAAACAGAAAAGATGGGTTCTATATTAGAGAAATAGACAAGAATTAATGCATTCGAGATGCATATCGTTTTAGGTCATCCCACATAAGCGTTTCAAGTGTATTTCAATCTCGATATGCTTAAGCCTGTCCACAGAGTTCAGCATATTCTTACTAGTACAGACTTCTCTCTACTTAGTGGGGGGACTAGAGACCAATTATACCTGGTTGCTGTCAGCTGTTGGTAATAATGGTTTCCTTCTCTTCTTTTTCTTTAAAGAATGCGTCAGCAAATGGGAATTCCTTCTCCGTGAAAACATTTTCGAAATCTTAGGGCTTGCTGCTGTAATATTGTTCCTTGATTCAATTTGATCATGGGCACCCTTAGGACTTTGTGATGAGGATTCTTTCTGATCATCCAGACTAACTCCCTGAGAGACTTGCGCATTTTCGGCCTGTTTATACTTATGTATATTAGTTACTTGAATTCTTAATTCAGTGGTAAAAAAAGCGCAGCCAACACAAAGGTTATATAGTAAGAACATTTAATTCATGCATGGATGCCGTAACTTACAACTCTTATTATTTAAATAGAATAGGAAAACAGAAGACCAAACGGGAGCTCTTATGTTCTTAGATTTGGTATTACAACAAATACTCAAAACATTTTATGTAGTCAAAATCAAAGAGGAAGAGAATATCCTAGGAATCTCTTTATGGTCACACAAACTGAAGACAATATTCCGTGCTTGTAAGAATCCCATCAAATATAGACTTGAACAATTTGAAACAAATTCGACAAAAAAATAAAAAAGAACATTAAAAATTTTGACCAATTACTGACTTGCTTTCTCGCCTTCAGTGCCAGGTAGCGTGCATTCTTGAACCATTTGTTGACCTACAAAGAAAAAATGTCAGACATCATGTAGAGTTGACTATAAATAATGGTCTATTCCCTTCACCCTTATGTTTCTGTTCGATGAATCCATTTTTGGCCTATCTCTCGCATTCAAAAGTATAATGATCAGGCATATCATTTTTAGTTCATTTCACCCCTCTTTGTTTGGATTTCTTGCATGTGTTAAAGTATCGTGCATTAAATAAAATGTTACAATCTAATATCTACAGCTGCATTATCATTCATAGAAGCAACATTCCAATATTCAGGTTTCACTAAACATAACAAGTTATCAATAATTTTAAAATATACGCCAGAAAATCATTAATTTGGCCAACTTAAATGATTTCTGGAGGCATTTTTTGTATTTAAAAAACTTACTTTACTTTGAATAATCTCCTCTCACACATTCTCAAAACTATTTATTTCCAAATTCAAGTATATATCACCTTCTCAAATTCAAGGCCAAGCTGCTTCGAGAGGCTGACCCGCAAAGCTCTCTCTGGAAGTTCATTTTCAGCAAAAGTAAGTCGAAGCTTCTGGGAAATAACAAGAGGATAGTTAATGAGTATACCGTATCAATATGAAAAACAACAACAAAATATGATTAGCTTTGTCACCTCAACTGCATTATGTGGAAGCCTGAAAATAGGTCTTTTAATCCTCTTGATCAATTGTTTCTCTTTCAGTTCTGATGGTGTTACTTCAGAATTTTTCTCACCGGTTTCACCTAGAGTCATCAAAGTGCTAGCTGCATCAGTATCCTTCACTTTTCGCTTCTTTTTTGTTGGGCCCCAGTCTTCATCATCACTAATTTGTTCATTTTCAGTAGCATTTTTTCCAAACATTTCCTGAGGACAAGTTGAACAGAATCAGACATCTGCAAAAATATGTCTTCCAAATTTCATGGGGAATGGAGTTAAAAATGATAAAAGTATCAATTATTGATGCCCTTTTCATTCATCCAAGTACTTTGTGGTTGCACTAGGGAATAGGGATGCATATCTCAACTAAAATAAACAATCTTATAATTTTGACGAACCAAGGGGAAATACAATGCCATCTTTAATTATTATTCAAGAGAGTAAACCATCACCCTCCCCACAGAAGAGACGAGAAAGAATGCTCCACTCTAACAGAAACTGTCAAAAGTTACTCCCTCCATCTCAGGAAATCGTTCACCTTTTCTTTCAAATTACAAAGGAAAGGTGCACGATCTCCTGGGACGGATGGAGTACTATTATTCCTTTTAAGATATTGGTTGACTTCGTAAGCACAAATCAATTGATTCTCCCCATTAAATGTAGTTGTGTGAAGTGACGTTTAGTTACTCACATCATATAACTTGATATAGTCTACACATGCACGCTTTCGGGGACGGCCTACAACTTCATCATTGTTGATCTCATCAGAATCTACTCCAATAAACTCCATGGTTTTATCAAAAGATCCATTGCTCAACTCAAGTGACCCTAGAAAACTGGAACTAAGATCAGAAGCCTCAGACTCAGAACTAGACATAGTGCCACTGCAACTATGCTCAATCCTATCAGGATCATAATCGTCATCTTCAGAATCATCAGAGGGCCATTCCTCTTCCTGGCATAACATGGAATTTCCTCCATCAGGTAAAGAAGCTTCTTCCTTGAAAACATCCTGTTTCAATTCAGAGACGACACCATATCAAATAATGGACTGGAATCAAATATATATCAGCATATTATAGAACAAACTTACCTGCCAACTGCTGTCTAAGGGAAAATGGGTGCCAAGGTGAGCGTTTGTTGCTTCCAAAATTTCTATCTTTTTCTTACAGAATTTGCAAAACCACCCTTCATCCCCTGGAGGAACTAAGAAAACTTTTAATTACAAGCAGCTCATAAGAATAAAAACATTACACAGGCAACATGCTGCCTCTGCAAAAATAAGAACCAAAAACCTATTGATAGGATCTACATGAAGCAAAACTGCAAGAAAGCTCACTATTTTCGGTTGACATTGGAGGATCAAGACACTTTTGGTGAAAAGCACGGTTGCATGACCCATCACAAAGTATAATATCATTTTCTGGAAGCGCTTCACTTAACTTGCACTTGGCACAGATTATCTGCAGATGAAATAAGATAACAATGATCTTTAATGTGAAGAGAAAGTAAGTATAATGATAGTATGCTCATCCATGCACAAGCAGAAAATGAATCTAATAATGCACTTTTATTAAGTTCCATTGTGGTAAACAGTAAATAACAATATATGTGGTGATAAATAATAACAAAAAGTGGCCAAACATGTTCATGATGAACTGATCCATCAGGAGCAACTGCTGAATCATCGATACATCCTTCAAAACTAAGCAAATCCAGTTGGTGAATTGCTTCACGTATCCCTAGCTTGCACTTCAATATTTGCTTCTTGGCTCTTTGTAATTCATTTTCCGGTTTAATCTTTTCTTTACTGAAAAAAAAAAGTCACATTATGAGATTGCCATGCAACAAATAAGGAAAAAAAGTGTTAAGAGATAACTTCTAGTTCATTATAATTTTTCAGATTAAAATTCATATGCAACTAACTCTTTTCCTTAAGGTAGCCAATTTTGTTTATCTAATAAAATTAAGAAGTCTGCCTAATCTTAACAATGTGTATGGAATAAAAAACACATCACACTGAGTTCTCTACTTCAAAACTATTTACATCCTCTACAAGCTATTCAATTTTTTGAACTACTTTTTCAAATATATTAAGTACTTATTATGGTCTTGTGATTATAGAACTGTACAGGGACATATAGATATTTGAAAACTATATATACAAGAAAAAATTTTAAATGAAGAACCGCGGGCAGTGATTGCATACCTCTGACCTTTCCAACCTTCCGTAGAGTAAGCATCAATAAGGTTCTGCTCCAGCTTCACTTTTATTAAAAGATACCTCGTCCTCCTTTGTAAACGAGAAGCTTCATCAGGATCGACATTTTTCTTTCTCTTCTTTCTCCTTCTCTTTGGCTTTGCATGCATTACATCTCTTTCATCAGTTTTCTCCCTCTTCTTAGAACCAACTTTTGAAGGTTTATCTTTGTGACCACTCAAAGATGGTTTCTTCTTAGGTTTTACATTTTTTCGCACAATGGTTTTATTGGCTACCTTCCTCTTCCTCTTCAAGCTAATATTCTTTTTGCCTCCATGTAAGCTCTTGCACACTTTACTCTTAGACAATGATGATCGATTCTTATTTTGAAGTTTCAGTTCTCGTTTCATGCTAAGTAAAGTTCGTTCATCATCTTCTATATGTAATTTCTCACGATTCGCTGCTTTGGCTGCCCCAGGCATTTTTAGCATATGATATGATTTAACAGCATCAAACTGGAAAGCCATACAAGAACAAAGACAATTGAACAAAATCCATACTGAAGAAAAGACTTCATCATGACCAAAAACAAACAGAAATTTCAATCTAAAAGAACCATATTATAGTACGATCAATGCTCCCATTACACCCCATTATTTTAACAAATCAAACCCCAATTCAGCAGTCAAGATCGCTTCAAAATTACCAACTATAAACCAAGCAGCTAATTACAAACATTTGATCAAGCACATGGAATGCAAATTGCGCAAGATACCCCACCTCCGATCTTATAGAGAAGCAATGCACAAAACCCAAATGGGGAAATCAATAAAATCCAACACGGAAATCAAGTACGATTCCTTAGGGAAGTTCTCCAAACAACAATCATCAATGTTCAATAAATAAAGCAAATAAGACAGAAACATGCGTCACCTCGGCAATTAGAGAGAATGAAAGATCTGCAGAGCTGAGCGCAACTTCATGCAATGGCCGATTACATACCCCTTCCAAGCCTATCGAGAGGAGGAAATGTTGAATGCAATTGATAAGTATTCGGAAAGCGATTTTAAAAATTTTGAAACTTTTAACGGAATCTTGAATTTTCGTATGGCGGAGCAAATCGCCGGCGGTGGCGCTTCTGATTCACGGCCAACCAACCGTCTTTCACTGCATTTGTGTATGTTCCCGATGAACAATTATTAATTACGCTGCTTACTGGCAGACTCTCTAAATTAACTTTTTTTTTTTAATTTTTTACAAAGATTTTTATTTCTTTGTGAGTTTGAATTCTTTCCACATCTTTTTGTTTTTAGGTGTTTCCTTGAACCAGCCGCCTTTCTGATTGTAATAATTATTTAAGATAGAATTTTCATAATAATCATAATAGTTAATACAAGGATTTATTGCACTAATAATTTTTAAATATAGAAAAAAATCTTTTGAATAAAAATATCTAACGATCATATTGGGATCACATTGAATATACTGACGTTTAACATGAGTATGATATATACTCCATGTACATTAAATTACTCGGTACATAATAAAGATATTCTTTAATCCAATATAAAAATTTTGAATTTCTATTTTAACTTTAAATTTTCTCACATTTTTCAATTTTAGAAACCATTTAATTTTAATATTATCGTCCATTTAATATTTTAATCTCATAAATAAAACATCTTTATGTCAATAATAATAGTTTTTTTAATTTTAATAATATAAATTTGATGAATAAAAAAGGTATAAACTCAATTATTTTTAAATAATTAAAAAATATATAATTAAATAAAATTTTAAAATAGTCTATTTAATACTTTTAATCTCATCAATGAATCCTCTTTATCTCAATAATAGTTTTTTTTTTAATTTTAACAATATAAATTTGATAAATAAGAGAGATATAAACTCAATTATTTTTAAATAATTATAAAAAATATAATTAAATAAAATTTTTAAATATTCATTAACAGTATAAATATTCATAATATAATTTATAAACATAGGGTCCAACATTATTATTACTTGTAAATATTTAGACATGAAGAACTATATATTACATTTAGAGTTGTTAAAAAATCTGAAAATGGTGGGTCCGGCTCAGTTAATCCTAATTAAATTATTAGGGTGGGTTGGGGCAAATAAATTTGGCCCTGTCTAAAATCCGGGCTTCTTAGCCCGAACCCATAAACCGTGGGCTGAGCTGGCCTTTTTTTTTTAATTATGTATACTACAGCCCAGCCCATTATTTTACTCAAAAAGCCCAATTGCATTATAGCCCATTAGCAGTCTATTTTTTTTTTTCTCTAGGGCAAAAATTTTCAAATCTCTCATTCATTTTCCCAGGCTTTCTGCTCGGTTCCCCGACGTTTTCGGCCGCCTCCGCCACCACATCTGCACCGGAAACTGAGTGTTCTGGTGTTATCACTTAATTCTCTCCTGATAATAGAATTCCAACTACCATTATCACAGGTTTATGGGTTCTGGAAAGGTACCATCTACTACTATTATTTTGTTTCATTGTGAGGTGGGGAAGGGCTACAACTTTTTTTGTCAATTGCCTATGTTTTGTTCGTCTTTGTTAATTATGTGTTTTATGCATATATATATATATATATATATATATATATATATATATATATATATATATATATATATATATATATATATATATATATATATATATATATATATATATATATATATATGTGTGTGTGTGTGTGTGTGTACACTACATTTAGGTGTTTTACAATTTTGTTTTTCCATGTAAAATTGATCAGAACTCGCATAAGTTGCAGTTTGACTGGTTTTGGTTGAATTATATAGGGACTAGGGAGTGCTTGGTGTAATTATTGTTAAAAGAATTAACTTTTTATTTATTTCACTGATATCATATTTCTGCAGTTTAATTTCACCCTGGAAACATCGTATCTACAATGTGTTGGAAACATATTCATTGAAGTCACTGGAGTCACACTACACGTATCTACTATATCATTTTTTAACGATGAACATGATGCTGAAGAAAAAAAATGAGCGATACTTGAGTTTTTAAGTTTTATATTTGAATGTAAGACATGTTATTAGACGTAAAGAACAATGTATGATTCAACTACGAATTAACTTTTAGCCCTCAGCCCGATATGATTAGGGTTAGGTTCAGATATCAGTGGCGCGTTTAAATAGGACCGATTTAGCACGCGGCCCGTTTAACAACTCTACTTGTGTCTCCTAATGATCATCAAACGTGTACTTTTGCATAACGTATACATAGTTCCGGGGCTCAGGGAGTAAATTATTTCTCTTTATTTACCCATAATTAAACATATGATGCAACCAGGTTTTCGTAGGGTATACAGAACTCGTCAGTTCGTAGGGTTCATCTGGAATTATAAAAAATTCGTCAGTTGCTCTTGGGGAGAATAAGAGAAGAGAGAATGACCTCTCGACCAGAGCTGATAGCGCCGCCAGAGATATTCTACAACGATGAAGAAGCTCGTAAATACACCTCCTCTTCTCGCATCATCGATATTCAGGTACACACCAATTTTCAACGTAATTCAGGTATCCCCGTATCTCTATATAATGGAGTTCAACAGACATCATTTAGTTAGTTTGCCTCTTTTTCCTGTCGATAGGCTAAACTTTCTGAAAGGGCATTGGAGCTTCTCATTTTGCCTGATGACGGCGTTCCAAGATTACTTCTTGATATTGGTATTTCACTTTTTTTTTTTAGTTCAATTTTCCATGCTAGAATTTTCACTGCATTGTGAATTGCCTATTGACTTGTTATACGACTAACATTTGGTGATTGGTTCTTGGAAATATTGAGTGATTTAATTTTATCCGGCTATTACGGATTAATGTTGTTGAAGAGATCCATTTAACACATTTGAGCTACCGATCTTCATATTTTCTAAATTATTAAATTCTTTCATATTTAATTGGGCCTGTTTCAGTTGAGGTTTGGCTTGATCAGTTATGCTGTTATTGAGTTGAGGTTTGGCTTGGTCTGTTATTAATTAGAATACAGGTATGTTATTAGAAAAAAAATATTTTGGCAATAAAAATGAATGCCTTATCCTAATCAATTGATTTCTCTGATTAAGTTATTTGAAATATCCATGCATGGTTTCTACTATATATCTACTGCAGTACTTCTAAAACCCAACAACTATATATACCATATGAGCTGTAGGAAACATAGAGTTTATTCAATGAGACATGTCTTTTTATTGTATCATTTCTTATTGAATTCTAATAGAGTTAAGGGCTCAATAGCTTTTGGTTCTAGAGTGTTTTTTTTTCTTCATAATGTATGTAAGTAACTAAGGTTATTTTGTTTCAAAATTTTATTACCAAATTTTATACCGGTAAAATGAAATATTGGCTTCTTTTTATATTAAATAATGTAAAAATTAATTAAATCAATTGGATTTTGAGCTTATGGTCATTCATTACAATTTCTAAGAGCAACGGTCTCGGAGAAAAGGTGGTTGTCAAATATTTATAAAATACTTGCTGAAAATATTTCTTTTCTGAAGGGTAGATCTTTGAGTTAATTATCATTTTGGAATATAATTCATAGATCCAGAAAACTTCTGTATTAGTATAAACACAAAAAGGAAGAGAAGTTATCATCTTTGGTTGATGTGGTGTGTTTCGAATGTATGCACTTGAGCACTAAACATGTATGTAACGTGGAATTTTTTTGTACATTCTTCTACTATTTTTTTAGAACCTTCATTGTCTTGTTTCTTCAGGTTGTGGATCAGGACTTAGTGGGGAGACTTTGACTGATAATGGGCACCAATGGATTGGCCTAGATATATCCGAATCAATGCTAAGTATGCTGCTTTTGACCTTATATTAGTGTCTGCTGATATTCTGCTTGATATTTCTACGCTTTTATTTGTGACTATATTGTTTTAACCGAACCAGATACTGCTCTAGAGCGTGAAGCCGAGGGTGATCTTATACTCAGTGACATGGGTCAGGTTTGTTGGAACCATCTCTAAGTGTTTTTACATCTCGGGTGAAGTTCTGAGGATTGATCTTGTATTGCACAGCTGAATCCTTATCTGATATCCTGAATATTGTGAAAGAAATGGTTTAACCTCAGTCTATATCCACAATATACTTAACTTTTAAGGCTCTCTGTATAATTATAATCTTTTCAATTTACAAGGATCAATGACTAAGATTATGTAGTTTTCATGATATTTGAAATCTAACTGTTATGGAGAACGATGGTTGAATTTCATGATTTTCATCTCATAAGTATATGTATGGATACAATGCCAAGAAGATCTAACTAAGATGACATGCCTTGGATGTGAAAGTTATCAATGATTAAGAGTTAAAACGCTCTACATTTATGTGTGTATCTTTTTCGTTATGTTTTTTGATAGTGGTCAGTGAACTGTGAATATTGACATTCATTTAATGAACTACTGTAGGGCTTAGGGCTTCGCTCTGGAGTTATTGATGGTGCAATAAGCATCTCTGCTGTTCAGGTTCATTTTTATCTCTTTCCCTGGTAATTTTTATACCAAGTTAGATGAAAACTTTGTAGCTTGATTCCTCATTAACATAAGTCTATATGTCTAGGATAATAATGTATGCTTGTCCCTGGGTATTGCCAATGCCTAGCTATGTTTAATCTATTTGTTCTTAGTCACTTCTCGGTGCTCCGGTGTAGGTGGTACTTAACTTGATTTCCTGTAGCTTTTGTTTTTTGGAAAGCAAATTATGGAACTAAATTAGAGTATTGCAATCCATATTCTGTGACTTATTCGCACCTGTGTACTTGATAATTTCTTTGTATTCAACAATCAGCCCAGTTGAACTCGACAAAACCTTTTTCCTGCATTGGTAGCTAATCACACTAAGTATTCCTCTGATTTCATTGTTTTGTGTTCCAAATAGTGGTTATGCAATGCTGATAGATCTTCTCATGAGCCACGCCTGAGACTGAAGTATGTAATTCTGACCTTGTTATGGTTTTATTTTTTTACAATAGTTGTGATTTAATCATTTGCTTTTGTCTCAATTATTTGTCATTCTAGGGCCTTCTTTGGGTCATTATACAGATGTTTGGCCCGAGGAGCTAGGGCAGTGTTACAGATATATCCTGAAAATTTGGCTCAACGTGAGTTGATTCTGGGATTCGCCATGCGAGCAGGGTTTTCTGGGGGAGTAGTCGTTGATTATCCTCATAGGTATGTGAAAATATATGAGAGAGTTGCCATAAAACAAGCCAAAAATTACACGGGTATTCGAGAGACAACCTTTAGTTCGTATTTGGTTGGATATATAATCCTATACGAGTGCATGAAAGTTTAAGTTTGTCACCTTAACTGGAGCTTTTCTTATTTCCGACAACAGCACAAAGAAGCGGAAGGAATACCTTGTGCTCACTTGTGGCCCTCCGTCTCTGAGCAGTGCCACTCCAGAGGCAAAAGTTGAGGACGGGGAGAGTTGTTCTGATGAAGATAGCAGCAGTGGAGATGAAGAAAATCAAACAGTATGTTTAAGAATTATAGAATAGCTTAGTGTCAATTCTTGCTAGCTGGCTGGTTGATACCAAAATGATCTTATTACTCAGAGATTGTGTAGTCTAGCTATCTTGTTGAAACTTGAAAGTTTTCTATGTGTAGGTTTCTGTATCAGATAGACACAGACCAAGGAAAAAACAAAAACTCAACAAGAAGGTAAAGGGAAGACAGTGGGTTCTCCATAAGAAGGAACAGATGCGTAAAAAGGGAAATGCGGTACCACCCGACTCAAAATACACGGCTCGTAAAAGAAAAGCTCGGTTTTGATATGGTTGTAACTTGTAAGTCCCCTCTTGGTCTCACTTTAAGTCTCTCCATGTTCACTATCAAATTTTGGAAAATGCGTGCTTTTTTACAAACTATGGTTGGTTACCATTATGGCTCAAATACTAGCAAATCACTTCTGTTGTGTTCATCACGTCTTATGTCGTATTATATTTCATGATATATGTAAGAATATCATTATCTTTTAATAGAAGACAAGCTCAATGAATTTAATCTTGATTTTTGTTGTTATTTATCTACTTTATTTATTAGTAATTAATTATATTTTTGGTTATGTGTGCTAGACACCCAAAATTAACCAAGGCTCATCAAACCTAAGAAGCAAGTCTTGATCCAATCGATGTTTATGCCCATTAGACCTGGACCTGGATTTGTGGGTTTAGCCCTTTAGTTATAAAGAGCAAAGACATCAAAATGCCAACATGAGAGAATGGAACTACAACTAAATTTTTGGCCTCATCATTAGAGGATCATTCTTGAATCAGACCAAGATCTTTAGTAAACTAATGAAAGAAACTTCAAGGTGTTTGAAGCCTAGCATAAAGTACAACTTTAAATCGATTTATTTTTTACTCCACTAATAAATTAGGTTTAATTTAGGCATCGACCATGTTTAGTGCCCTCATCTCTAGATTACGTGCTCATCCGTCGACACTTTTAAGAACAGTTATAGGTAATTAAAATAGTATATAAAAATGAAAGAGAAAACATATTAAATACTCTATATCCATTTGTTTATTTTGCATATGTATTAAATATTATTAATATTTTATATAAAGTGATTAATTGTATTAATGGTAAGGGGGTAATGGGTGGAACCCTTTTTCTAGAAAAAGAAAATGGATATACATAATAGAATTGGACAACCAAAATGACATGGGTGGGACCTTTTTTCTAGAAAAAGAAATTTGATATATATAATAGAATTAGACAATCAAAATGACAAAATGAGTTTGGACGGAGAGAATATTAGTAAATATTTATTTATTTATTAAAAAATTTAAGTTAAATAAATTTTAAATTAAATGAATATATATGATTAATATTATTTGAGCTCAAATTTAAGTCTTAGTGAACTCAATCCAAATTAAGTGAATCTGATACAACTCAAATAAGTTCTAATTCAAGTCAAAGGGGGTATGATTCAAGCCAAATAAGCTCTAATTCAAGTTAAGTGGATCTATTACAAGTAAAAAAAGTTTAAAACAAGTCAAGTGGGCCCGATTTAAAATGAAGTAAGTCCAAAATAATTCAAGTATGCCTAATTAAATTAAAGAAGTTCAAATCAAGCCCAAAGAGATTGTAAATGGGCAGTTTACTGGCTAAAATCAAATAAAATCTTATCTAAATGCATAAAAAAGGAATATACCTTCATTTCCTCACTTATAAATAAAAGAGAATCAATCCAAGAATGAATCACATATTAAGGTGTTTCAAGTCAAGTTTATCCAGAGTTTTTCATGGGGGTAAACGACATTCTTTAAGTTCAACGGCGTTTCAAGTCAAGTTTACTCAGTATTTTTTGTGGGGTCAATGACGTTCTTCAAGTTCAAAACATTCATCATGGAAAGTTTCGAGAAAAACATTTGATTTGAGATCAATATGTTGAACCCCTCAGAGAGTAAAATCTTTTATCGGACCAAAGTGGAGATGATAAAAACTTTTAAATATGGAGGGAGTATTTTTTAAAGGTAATTTGAATTTCTAAAAAAATAAATAAAGCATAAAAAAAAGCCCAATTGTGCAACCGGGTCTATGGTGCATTCTTCCAAAAAGAGTCACACTTTAAAATATCGATGATTACAATTTAAAATACATAGGGTTACTCTAGTTGGAATAGACTTAATGAACAACAATACTAATATTATTTCCTCCGAGACAACTTTTTTTTTCCACATAGATTAATTAAGGAGTATATTAATGTGTAATGTATTGAAGATATAATATTTTAATGTGTAATGAGTAGTTGTATTAATATTTTTAGTGAGCCCCGTGTGAATATATTTATTGTTTTGTATGGTCCCATGTACTTAAAAATAAAAATGTGTCAATTTTTGTGAGAACTCAAAAAGGAAAGTTTTTGAGTGAGACTCTTGTACCCCCGAGGACACCGTGCCCCTTTTCAATTTAAACCCTTAGCAATACATAGGTTTAAATAGAATATGGAATGAGAGAGTTGTTATGGAAATGGTGTGTCTCCGGGGGAGCAGAAGTTTTTACCTTTTTTTTTTTTGGGATAGAGGCATTACTTTTTAAGGATTAGCCCACCTGGCCACTGGGCTCTTCACTTAAGTGAGAGACCCATATTCGATTCTCATTGGGAACGAATTAGGAGAGGTGATATAAGGAGGCTTGGAGAATGGGAAGTAAGGGTGCTTGTTGTATACTAATTGGACTAATAACTAACATTTACCGATAAAAAGAGTATTAGTCTCCACTGTAGAATAACTTTCCATTTTTAGGTTTTATTATAAAATCAGTTTCATGATAGTTTTTGCATAAACTGATGCATTATAATAGTATGTATGTAAGGTTGAGACAACCTTTTTTAAAAAAAAATCAAACAAAAACACAGACAAAGTTTAGATCTATTCGATTCAATTACATTCCTTTTTTTTTCAGGATTTTTTATAAAGTGAATAGAATTTAAAATTAAATATTCAGTATTTTGTGTGACAGCAGCTATAGATTAAGATATCTGCTTAATTGCTAAAAATAAACAGCAAATGTGTTCTCGGTAGTTAATAAATACAGCTAAAAAACCAGGAAAAGAATTGAAGAAATAAGAATTAAAGTAGAATTATTTTTTGTTCTTCAGTTCTACTTACTGGGCTAGGCTAGTCTGCTTCTCCTGGAGCTCTATATCCCGTCAGTGTAAGATAAACAATTTAAAAAAAAAAAAAAAAAAACCTCACCATTAAACTACAAAAAGACATAAGCTATAAGATGTCTCTAATTTATCTTCAATCATCGGAGGAATTGGGTGTTCTGACAAATCTTCCCTGTAACATCATAAACAAATTATTTTAGACATAAGTTAGATGAAATTTATAGCTTATATTGACACACTTTTAAAAAAACAAGGCTTGAATGGAGTCTGAAACTAAAATTTGAATGTTGATGAATAATTGTAGGAATCAAATAAGAATTTTGATATATTTTTTGTATGGTTCTCTTTCTAGATTATGTTTAAGAGATTATTAGGTCTAATTAAATATTATTTAATTATTTAACAATTAATACTACAATTTGCGCGAAAATAAGAGGTGCTTTTAAAGAGGCGATTTAATTTAGTGAATATAAAAAAAAATTAATTAAAAGTATAAGTAGGATGTCTTTATAAAATTTAGTAAAAGTGGGCGTGTGGCGTTTGGTTAAATATTTGTATGTACCATAAATTAAAGGGGATTCTAGGATTCAAACATAGAGTTTATATAACACTCCATCTCTTCGACAAATTTAAAGATATCCATATTATAAGTTCCCAATAAATTCAAATATATTCATTTTATTTTTTTAATAAAATAATTTCACATATGATCCACTATTTTTCTCTAATATATAACTACTATACATATAATAATACTACTTTTTAATTTATACGTAAAAAGAAAATAAATACATCTGCCTGTATATTATTATGTAGGGAATAGTTTAAAATATAATTTTTTTTCTTTTTCAAACACTTAAAATTGAGAAGTTAAGCTTATAGTCACTAATGTTCTTTTCATTGTATTGAACAAGTTAAAAGAGAGTTACTTTCCATTTCAAATTAGAACTTTATATATAATTCAATGTTGTTGATTACAAGAAATGGATTTTAAACTCTAAATTTAAAAAATTTCATCTTCAAACATGTGAAGTTCTTGCTGATTTATAAGTAGAGAAAGAAGGGTAGAAAAGTAGAAATGGGATCCCGTATTCTAGATGTGTGTTCTATTTGGTGTTATAACATATCGGATGGAAGACACGTCACCCCTTTTCAAAATTTAAAAAGTAAAAAGTGGTGATGTGTCTTTCATATGGTATATTGAAATACCAGATGGAATACACATGTTGAACAATAAATCTCAGAAAAGTAAAAGTACCTTCATTCTAGGACGTCGATCGGCGTTGACTTTGCGAACTTGGTACCTAATTTTTTTAGAGAAGAGACGAGTTCGTCGTTTTTCCTTGTAGCGCTGCACACTCGCCTCTCTTACTCCTCCATTCTCATTCTCCCACAATAACTCTATCAATGCTGCCCTACCCTGCACCCAATCGATTACACATTCATCGTCACAACAAATAAGAAGTGATGATATTTATAATGAAAAGTGATAATTGACTAATGAAAAGTAATACTAATACATTCGTGAACTATTTCATAAATAATTTATATTATAAATAAAAAATGATTAATATTTTAAAAAAAAGTACTCCGTAATAATATCTTTAATAAAAAGTAATACTACGAAATGAAAATAGTCTAACACGGTCTCAATTAAATCTGCCCCTATAATCACTTACAAAATGTCCTTTTTTTTATTATTATTTTTTTAATATTGATTAGAATTCTTTTATTTGCAATAGAAATTAATAAAAGTGATGAATGGATTGAGCAGAGAATCTCACTGGCCACATCAGAGGCAGAGGCGCAGACCCTCCAAGTGGGAAGTAGAACCCATATTGATTGCACATTATCAATTTTCAATCATGAAAACCAAACAAAGGAAAAAGGATACCTTATAAATCACCAAAGAAAAGAAGCAAAAGGAAGAAGAGAAAATGACCACTTCCAATAATTGAATGGCTCCACACACAATGACATCCAACTATATAAATTATGTAACACTCCTTTAAAAATCAATCTTGAAAAGAAAAAAAAAAGATTTCAATAAATTCATAAAAAAAATTATGTATGTTTTATGGCTTATTATAATGGATTTGAAATGAAATTTACAAAATAGAATGGTTTATAACCAAAAATAAATAGTAAGATGTTTTTTTGTAGGATTGTAGAGAATGTTAAACTACTTTTGATATCATTATCTTATCTACTTCAATAAAGTTGTTCATGAAATTTAAGTAGAAGAACAAGTTAGTGTGAGATACTACTCCTATTTTTCTTTTTTCCTTTTCAATACATAAAATTTTTTTTAATTGTTTTCACTTTTAGTAATATTTTTTACAAGTTAGTACTTTTTATCTATTTTAGTTTAATGTGATGATTAACACTTCTTTTCTGTCTTAAAAAACTAAGTTACTGTATTTTATTACTTATTTTTTAAAATATTTTTTTTTGTAATAAATTCATTGTGACAAATTCTATGCTCACCCTAGTGAATTTTAAATTTAAATTATAATATAGATACATTAGTTAAGTTTAACTCTTTTTTTTAATGAAAAAATAATTTGAATTTGAAATGGATAAAAACAAAAGTGTAATGTGAGACTAAGTACTTTTAGCATGTGAATATTTTTTTATTATTATTACAAAAATGCCTTCAAATTATGTAATTACGTATACCTCATAAACACGAACGTAGATTTTACTGATGAGATAAATACCTGGACATCCTTTCCGGCGGATTGAGCCGCCGGAGAGTCGCCGGGAAATGGACACCCTTTATCGGACCAGTCATTCAAAACGCTGTCGTAATTCAATTTCAAGAGCAGCCCTGCAATTGGTGGAGGATTAACACCTTCCTCCCCACCGCCGCCGGAATTCTGTTTTTCCCCTTTGATTTCCACCTTGTTGTTCTTCTTCTTCTCCGCCGGAATTCTCCCAATTTTAGGGCATATGTCGACAATATTCACGCAGGGAAACCTCCACCAATCACATTCATCGCCATTCCTCATTGCCCTCATCTGTCTCCTCATTCCATACCCAAATTCAAACCCTAACCCCACCGGATACCCATAGCAGAAATTGTTCGTATTCGCGTTCGAATACGGGTTGCAATCAGGATTCGGGTCATTCCCCATACCGGTATCCGTACTCCCCATGATGCTCTCAATCCCTCCTTCAATTTCCTCATCCAGCATTGACTCTGCATCGAAATCCCCCTCATCTCGAAATTCATTGCAGATTTCAGAGGAGTTTATCTCCCCCGGACTCTGGCACGGGTTCAAATTGAACCCCTTTGGCTCAAATACGGCAGGCCGTCTTTGAGCCGAAGGCGAATCGAGTAAGAATCCGGAGTTGTCAAGCATTCGGAAGGGCATGAGCAGGTCCGAAGGCTCGAACAGCGCCGGATTCTTGGTGTGATCATGTAATTTAGAGAAGGGGTGGGATGGGAATATCTTGGGATAAGCTGTGGAGAGAATTGCAGCAGCTTCATTGTAGGTTTGATTAGGCCTTTTTCTTGGGGTTCTTGGCTTCCTAGTGTAGATAGCAAGAGGGCAGTTGCTGGATTCAGAGAGAGTGGATGAGGGAGAAGAAGATGAGTGGTTTGAAATCCATGAAGTTGTAGTAGAAGGGGATTTGATAATCTCAAGGTCTAATGTTTCTATTCTGTATGCTCTTCCACCTCCACTCAGACAAGAAGACATTGGTAATGGATAATCAAGAATCAGGCTCCTGATTGGTTGAGCTTCTGAGCCTGCTGGTGTTTAAACATGAGAGAGAGAGAGAGAGAGAGTGGAAAAACCCTAAACCCTGAAGCTATTATATATATATATATCTCTATTGATGGTAAAAGCCAAAAGGTGGAAATTACCAGAACCCTGAAAGGGGAAAGGAAAAAGGAAGTTGATTGCATGAAACAGAGTGTCTGAAATATCTGTGTAAATAAAGGGAAGTGAAGGAATGGTGAGTATTTATATTTAGTTGTCAAAAAATGAAGGGAGCTTGTTGGGACAGTGAGTCACGGGAGGGAACCGGTGGTGAGTTATGTAAAACTAAAAGTATAGAAGAAGATACACACAACCACGCTCCTCTCTCTTCCTCACTCTGTTTCTCTCTCTGGAATTGGATGACGAATGGAGGGAGGGTATGGCGTTAGTTGATAACAGAGTAAAAGACAAGGTTTGGGTTCTGCATTTCTTGAGGGACCACCCCCCCTCCCCTTGTCATATATTGCACTTTTACCATTATCTTGCATTCACTCATTCTTGAAAAATGGTGTACCCCACCATTAAGGGTTCCAATCGTTCCTGCTTTGGGAATTGGTGCAGGAGATAAATTGTCTTGGGGATTGGTGGATGAGGTAAATCGCAGGATGTGCCTCAAGTGGCTTATAGGGAGAGCGCACTGTTAAACTTGTGCTTGCAAGAGGTCAAATCCATGCCAAAGGCAGGATTCGAACCCCCACCCTACAGCAACCAAGCTCAGCTTGAAGGCCTTTTCACCCTCCCCTCTACCACTTGAGAAGGCTTTTTCACCCTCCCCTCTACCACTTGAGCTATGCTCTGGAGGCTGCATTCACTCATTCTTAATTCTTACTAATGTCATTTGATCTAGGGTTTATAGACTTAATTCTTGCACTTTAATTGTTTTTAAGAAAGTAGTTTATGTATCTAGTGTAGTTGTTTAGCTATGGATTATTTTCCATACTAGGTATCAAACCCATGCAATGCTAATTCTATGAAATGCTTTAATGCCCTTTTTCACCACTTAGCTATGCCTCAATTTATTTAATTCTAAAAGCAAATGATGTAGTTCAAGTTTTATTAAGAGGAATGAGAAGAACACTGTGCGAGTTGACAACTGCAAGATGAAGATTTCAATTTCGTTATTAAGATGTTAGTAATTCCTTTTAATAATTGCAGTTAATTGGTGAGCTTTGGCACAAGGTCCAAATAATTTATAATACTTTGGTGTAATATCTTCTATATCACTTTGTTGGATGAGTGATATGTGGGAGAAATAAGAAAAATTATAATCTAAGTCAATATAGTAAATTCTAAGGGAAAGAAATTGAATGTTACAAGATCTGCAGAGCAAATCGTATATTCAGATATTTCATTTTATATAAATCCATCAAAAAAAAAAGAAAGAAATTAAGTTATAAAACTCATTTAATTTAATATATTAAGAAAATATTAATTTTCTAATAGATTTATTTATATCATAAATCTATTCGTTAGTGTTAATAGTAATACACGAGTGAAATTTAAATTAGATTTTTATAAATTTCCTTTGACCGGAAAAGTAGAATTATCCACATCATGAATATTAAATGCAAAATAAAATCAATATTAAATGCAAATAAAGAATATGATGTTTCTAAATGGTGTACTCCACCATTAGGGACCCCACCGCCCCTGCCCTGAGGATTGGTGGAGGAAGTAAATCACAGGATGCGCCTCAAGTGACTTATAGCCCTGCCCTGAGAATTGGTGGAGGAGGTAAATCGCAGGATGTGCCTCAAGTGACTTATAGGGAGGGCTCACTGTTAAACGTATGCTTGCAAGGGGTCAAATCTATGCCAAAGGTAGGATTCGAACCCCCACCCAGGGCTCACTGTTAAACGTGTACTTGCAAGGGGCCAAATCTATGCCAAAGGCAAGATTCGAACCCCCACCCTGCAGCAACCAAGCTCAGCTGGAAGACATTTCCACCCTCCCCTCTACCACTTGAGCTATGCCCTGGAGGCAAGAATATGATGTTTCTAGTTATTAGTATGAGTCAATCAATAACATTTTTCCCAATACTTTTTAATAATATTGAAAACTCTCATGTAAGATTGGATCATTTGTGAGACAGGTGTAAGACAGGTTGACACATCATTAAAGTATATTTATTATATAGTTAAAGTGTGCTTATGTGTAGTTAAAATATGTTAATAATAAATCATATTATAACACACTAAAATTATACTTTAATACATAATTCAACATACTTTGAAAAATATACTTTAACAACCATTTAACATACTTTATCTATACAATAAGCATACTTTAGTAATGGATCGACCCGTCTCACAAATAACCTGTCTCACAAGAGACTTTGTCTACAAATAAATAAAGATTTTGTCATGTGAACAACTTATTTTAAGACATCATCTTTAATTATTAGTAAAAATAATAATTATATTTTAAAATTTTATACTAAATTCTATAAAGTAAAGATTAAATTATAAAGGCAATACATCACTTAAATTGTTTAGATAAAATAATACATACTTATATTAAAAAATTACTTAAATCTTACAATAAAATAATAATTATACCTTAAAAGAATTTTAATGTTAAGAGTAAAATTAACTTTAACATAAAATAAAACATGAAGTATGAGAATGAGGGCGTAAAAGGTTGCATATAAAATATGACTATAAATAAATAGTCTTCTTTAAATACATCTATTTTGTTATTTTAATCCTTTTATTATAAATTACAATCTTTTCATCCAATTATTAACTTTACATTTTTCCCCCCTAAATTTTATACACGCTTCTAAACATAGCATTCATAAAATATTAATTCTCTTATAATTCCTATCACAAAACTATGAAAATGTCACATACATTTTACAATACTAAGAGTAATCATCCGTTTTATAACATTCGTTGCATGAATACAACTGATTGCACATAAGTATTTGCTGTTTTCTAGTAAATGTCTACCACATTTAATAATACTCCTCTTGTTTAAAACTCTTGTTTAAAGAGTTTTATTTAATTTTTCCACATGATTAACAAGTGATATTATTTAATGTGTAGTGAGTTTTAGTAGGTGTATATGTTCATATTTTAATTATATTAGTGAATTTATGTAAATTTTATATGTATAAATAAAAATTAAAGTCTTTGGAGCGGACAAAAAAAAGTCTTTTTAAAAATGGACTAAAAGAGTAAAATAAATCTAAAGAAATTATTAAAAATTATACCATTGCCATCTATTTAAATTAAACATAACATGAGAATAAAAAGGTATATGAATATCCAAAACTTACTCATTTACTAGTTAAACATTATATTCTCTAATTTTTATGATAAAAAAATAAAAAAAATTATTGTGATAGGATTGAGGGACTATATGAATATTAGTATGACAAATTCTTTTGTCAGACATTACTTTTGTGACACGGTTTGTGAGACGTATTAAAATATGTCTATTATTAAGATAAATTATGTTTAATTGTTGTTAAAGTATGTTTTCTAAAGTATACTTAATTATGCATTAAAGTATGATTTTAGCGTGTTATAATTCAATTTATTATTGAGATACTTTAACTACAAATAAGCGTACTATATCTATACAATAAGCATACTTTAGTGATTGATTGATCCGTCTCACACATGTCTCACAAATAACCCGTCTCACAAGAGAGCGTCTCTATTATTATATACTCCCTCGGTTCTAAATAATATTTCATGTAGTATTTGTTATTAATTTTATTGACTTATTTAAATAAATTGATATTTTTAGGTTAAAAAATTAATAAAATTTTTGAAAGTAAATTGCATTTATCAGACTTCGGCCTCGGGTTAATTTTTTTTTTTTTAAAATTTAAATTTAAGGGCAAGATGGGAGTACATATATGAAAAGTAGGATAGTTTAATTAATTATGACGTTCCCTTGTACCATAAAAGGGAACTCATGGTCTAATCTAATCTAATCCTCATATCATGGATTGAATTATTTCCATTCTATCATCCAAAATAGAAAAAGTGAGTTATCCGGCAACGTGGCGCGAGGTGATTGGTGGGCAAGATTGTGGCGGGTGACGTGGATTGCGCTTTATTGGTTGGTGGATTTTCACGGCTATCTAGAAAACTGTGGGTTGGGTTTTGGATGTCAATGATTTGAAGGTGTTTGTAGTGTTGTGTTGTGGGGAGTGATTTTTTGTGTGGCATTAACTACTCACACGTTCTACTATTTTTGTTCAATAGATTGTGATTATAATAACCAAGTTTTAACCTATGGATTTCACATGATACAACAAGGTTTTTGTATCTTTGGGAACATAAAATATCATCAAATTTTAATTATATTCTCTTCACATATTCTTTTGGAACCTCCAAAAATTCTAGTTTATTGGGTGTGTCGTAACCTTAACCAATCAATTGTTATTATGACTTCATTTGTTGTAATTTGCTTGTTCAGACAATTTGAGTTTTTTTTTTCTTTTATTTTTTCGGTTTTTAATTCAGATAGGATTATGTAATCAATTTCTTGTTTTGGTTGGAGTTAAAGTAAAATTAAATAACATAAATTGCACATATTTTTCTTTTTACATACAATTCTATTCTGTTGTATAATATACATCACTTCCTACTCTTACAAAATGATTTGATAGTTTTGATATAAAATTAAAATCTATCATACTTAAATTACTAAAACAAGCATACACTAACACTATTGATTGAATATATTAAATCCACCAAAATCTAAATCTAACTTTTTTTGTTCCTACTTAGAGAAAAAATGTGATTACTTGTGTCTTGATAGAAAACTTTCGTGACACAAAAAAAAACAGTAATAATATTTTAATAAAATTTAATAATTTAATTAATAAATAATGATAAATTATAACTATTTAGTAAACAATCTCAACCATGTATTTTACGAGAAAAATTGTAACTTGTGTCCGATCTTGGATGTCCTGTTACAATTTAGTGTTATATCTCCTATTACTCGCGTTAGATGAGTGACACGTATGCAGAGATGAAAATCTCAACCTTTCCCCTTAGGGTTGATTGTTAGGGTATAGATTAGTTTATCATACGTGTCAATCATCCAACGATTTATAACAAAAGATGTAACAACAAAATATAACAGGAGATCTGAACCGTGTCCGTCCCGTTTTAGTTACCATTGTTTAGTAATTTAAGTTTTATATTAATTAATTTTTGCAGTGTAGTCAGGGACGGACCTACACTAGGGCACTATGGCCAAGGGGGGGTATTGGCCCCCCTGTGATTTTCTAAATAATATTTATAGAAACTACTAACTATATATCAATTAGTCTCAGTGGTCAGATCATGTTGTTTGGTTTTAGAGGGTGCAGGTTCGAATCACTTAGAGCGCATTTCAGTTATTTTTATATTTATTTACATGTTAGAATTTTTTTTTTTTCTCTTGTCAATTTTATCTTTATTGATTAACTATATTGTTTTTCTAGATATTTTTCTTCTCCTAATTATATCATTTATCTTATTTATATATCTAAATTCATGCTTTGCATTTATTAATTGATTTTATAGCATTATCTAAATTCCGTCACTGAGTTGAGTGCTGTATCTATTAAAAATTAGCCATTTTAGTCTTGATTTCTAATTTTTAATTAGATTTGCTCACCGACAACAAACTTCACCGATCGAAAAATTCTTCCAAATGATGCATTGACATGGAACCACGTCACATAATATTGAAATCTAATTAAAATCTAAAGGAAAAATTATGATTTTTCACTCTTATGTAACAAATTATCGAATGTAACGATATATAACACAAAATACAACACGCAACTTTGTGTGCAATTATTTAGACTTACGAATTTCCCCCAACTCATACTTTTTTCTAAATATTACTAATCAACAGCAAAACTTGCGTGAGACTATATATTAACATATTTTTTTCTCTAATTAGTAATGGTACATTTTTATTAAAAATATTATTATATTTCATAGTAAAGTTATTACTTTTTATTTATTGTACAAATTATTCATGAAATAATTAACTATATTATTATCATTTTTAATTTTATTAAAATATTATTACTTATTATTTGTCCTACGAAACTTATTATGTGAGACGACCTTACTCAACTGTGTGCCTTTTATCAAAATACATAAGTTTTAGAAAAGAAACTGTGTTTTCATTCAAACTAAACTACATCTCCCCGTCCCGTTTCAATGTTTACGTTTGCTTTTTGCAACGTTAATTAAGAAATAATATCTTGAAGGATAGTGGATTGAAAAATATACTCCCTCCGTCCCGTTCTTATGGTTACGTTTGCTTTTTGAGCGGTGATTAATGAATATAGTATTTTAATGTATATTAAGGTGAGGAAATAAAATTTTAATGTAAAGTGGGTAGATGTATTAGTGGGATGTGTGGGCCCAAGGAAAGAGAAGTAATTAATTTGTGTGGGTCTCATATGATAAAAAGAGAAATGTAACCATTAGGATGAGATGCTCAAAATGGAAATATGTAATCATTAGGATGAGATGGAGGGAGTACTACACATTTAGTATAAACTGAGTAGTTGTATTAGTATTGAATGGGTGTCTTATGATGATATATTAATTATTTTGGATGAATCTCTATACTAGAAAAAGAAAAAAACGTAAAGATTTAAATGAAACACCTAAATTAAAATTATGTAAAAATTTAAATGGATATAGGGGGTATTTTAAAGAAATTTTAGGCCAGCCACCATAATTTAGATATATTTAATAATATAATTGTTTTATGCATGTTATTCCAAATTTCAAAATTTTTGTAGTACGTTATGTAGTAGTAGAACATAAAATTTGGAAACTTTGGGACCATAATTTAATATTACTCATTTTTTATATTTTATGGGAGAGTTTAATTTATTCCGAATTTCCAACATATTATGGAAACACGCATGTACAGGTGTATTCACTATTCAGTATTCTTTGAGTAAGATATTTTTAGTAGAAGTAAATATCTAAATCTGTCTGCACGTCAAACTATATTTTATTTCGACATTTATCTTTCCTAATTTCAGTACATTACAAGATACCCCTGGCTATGATTTCTTAATAATAATAACTTTAATAAATTATTATTAAAAATTTGCATAAAATAACACGCTATACACCATCATGTTACTCTACGTTAGGGATAATAACGAATAGGGTATCAATTTATTTAGAGTACCCATATTTATATCTGTTCAAATATTAATAACGTAACTCATATTCATACTCCGCTTTTAATTAAGTGGTCTTACATAAATATTTCCCTTTGATAAAAGCACTCGAATGTACAACAAACTAATTCAACATCAAAATAATCTTTGCTTTCTTTATCTTTTCTAAAAATATCCGTAAACGATAGCATTTTTATTCTCAAGGTGATATTATAAAGTAATCTCACTCCTAAAATTTATTTCTCAAAAACAATTTCATCACCGTTTACAATGTTAAAACTACGCCCACACGCCTCATACTATTTATCAAAGCAATTAAATTAATCAAAAGTGGAGCCAATTTTATGGTGGAATTGGAATAATTCTTTAATCTTATTTTACAGCATGGGAAATGGTTACTCTTCTACACACAAAGTAATGTTACTATTGGAGATGAACTATTTTGAATAGGGTAACCCTATATATTTTAGAGATTTAGTAATTATCGATTTTTTAAGAGTAATTTAAGTCATCATAATTTACTTCTCCACAATGCTATTGGGTCTAGGTGTATAGGATGAACAATTCCACTTTTGTACCAACATTTTAAAAAGTAACTCTTCTTCAAAGAGTACAACATACACCAAATTGCATACTATCACTTCTCACTGATGAATTGAGAATGTTCATGAATGTTAAGAATGTTAATTTTGATCCACAAAAGGGAGAAAAGAGATTGGGCTTATCGAAAAAGAGTGATAAGGGAAAAAGAAAAAATAAATTATAAAAGGAAAAGGGAGAGAATATATATTTAGGGCTTAGAAGGGCTTGAAGAGCAAATGCAACATCTTGGCCACATGTTTTATATTGCCTTATCTTAATAAACAACTATCTCGCTAGCTAACATGTGGTTTTTGATAATGATACTTCTATTTGAGATTAGAGTCTCATCTGAATCCGTATAACAAATTAAAATGGCTCATGAATCAAAAAATAAATAAAAAAATGAAGTGAAATTTAATTTAGAAAATGTGGTTTTCATCAAATTGAATTGAATTATTTGGATGAAAGATAATAAATGATAATATTTTAAATAAAAATTAGCGCTTATCTCTTTTGATGCATTGCATGTTGTTCGCACTCGCATTTTACACTTAAATACATAAAAACTTATTTAATTATGAAATATTATTTTTAATTAATTTTTTTTCATCAGTTGAAATGTAAATTTTTTAATACATAGTAGAATTTGAGTAGGAGTAATATTTTTTTTATTTTAAAGAGTAATTAATGTTTCATCAGTAATTTTTTATATATTAAAAAATTGTAATCTACAGGTCGTACTGACACTTTTTAATTTATATACTAATAAAGAGTATTTTTTTTTAAAAAAATTCATAGTATGATCCGAATTAAATATCTTATTTCTTAAAATGTGATATTAAAGTACATTTTAATTTTCCTATTAAAGTCATGTTAGTATAATTTAATTATATTGTTAAAGCTACTTAAGAATAATTTAAGCACCTTAGAAGACCAATAAATTTAAATTAAAGTGTATATATATGATCATTAAAATACCTAGCTAAGAGTTAAAGATAATACGTCACAACTTTATTTTAATTGTTCTTGTCTAAATTTGAAAGCTTACGTGACTACATTTCCATAAAAAAGATAACAAAAAATCCAAGAATATCCGTACAATATATAAATTTTTATATATTTAATTATATTACAATATACTACAATATTCTATTAAAATATTAAAATAATGAATCCCTTTGTTAGAATTACTAGTAGTTAACTCATGCGTTGCACGGTATGTGTTAGTTTTAGGGCAATAATTTTATTTGATTTTATGATGTTTGAACCGAACAATATTTCTCTGAAAAAATATTAAAATAATAAAAATAAACAAATACCATTACAAAACGTACTCAGGTTTCTAATCGCAACATGCATGACGCATCAAAATGATTATAAAATAAAAAACAACAAAGTAACAAATATTAACAAACCTCAACATCGTGATAAACGTCTTCCAGATTGGTTGAACCATTAATTTGATAATTAGAAGACTCAAACAATCTAACGCATCTGAGTAACGAACACAAAAATAATGAGTATATATTCTTGCCATATAAAATTATTAAAAAATTGACATATATTTATTTTTTGATTTTTTTTGTGTTTATTGTTGCTATATTAGTAAAAGGTTTAATGAGATTATTAAAATTTTAAATTAAATATCTCAATGTAATGTAATATCACAAAAATAATATTTATTTATTTTTAGGCCATAAAATTGTAATATATTTATTTTTTAATTTTTTTGGTGTTTATTGTTGCTTTATATTAGGTAAATATTTAATGAGATTATTAAAGTTTTAAATTAAATAAGATTTCTTAATTTCACGAAATAATGTGTATATATTGTTGCCATATAGTAATTAATATATATATATATATATATATATATATATATATATATATATATATATATATATATATATTTTATGAGATTATTAACAATTATTTACAATGAAAATTTGGTTGGGTTAATAATTATTTAATTATTTTAATGGGTGCCGGAGATTTGTTTAAAAAATAGATGGTTAGGATTTGGTTCTCTGCAAACATTATACCATAAACCATAAAAACCTAAACCCTAAAACCCTAAACCCTAAAACTATAAACCCTAAAACTATAAATCCTATATTCATAATTATAATTATTTAATTATTTTAAAGGGTGATTGAGATTTGTTTAAGAAAAAGATGGTCATGATTGAATTTATTCTGCTTTAATAATATCTTAGTTCCTTCGTCCTACTCAAAGAGTCCATTTTTTTCATTTTCGGCGTTCCACTCAAAGAGTTCTCTTTCCTTTTTTACACATATGGGGCCCACACATATCCACTAATACAATTACAATATGAGACCTACACTCCCACTAATACAGTTACCCACAACATATTAAATAATAATACTTCTTAATCCATGTGCAAAAAGCAAATACCACCATTTGGGTAGGACGAAAGGAGTATTTCCTGATTTGAAAAAGTCATAATTATAATTATTTAATTATTTTAATCGGTGGCTAAGATTTGTTTGAGAAATAGATGGACACGATTGGATTTATTCTGCTTTTATGGGTTAATAATTATTTAATTATTGAAAAAGTCATAATTATAATTATTTAACTATTTTAATGAGTGGTTGAGATTTGTTTAAGAAATAGATAGTCAGGATTTGACCCTCTGCAAACATTATCTCATAAACCCTAAAACCTAAAACTCTAAACCCTGCTTCCATTTTTAATGTATCACAATTTAAGGAAAGAGGAAACTGAGGACCATCCTTTGTATACAAGTAAATTTGGCAAAAATAGATTGTAAGGAAGTACAGTTTTCGATTGTGGTTACTTCATAGAGGGAGAGTGTACACTAAGGATAGAGTATGGAACTTACATGGTGATTCGACTTGCAGGTTTTGTGTTGGAAATGAGGTAACACAATCACACATCTTCTTTCAATGCCCATATACTCAACGCATATGGGATATTGTGAAAAGAGAGATTGGATGGGAGCGACATTGTACATCGGTAGCTGATGGATTTCGGAAGATCCTTGCGGACACCAGGAGTAACAAGAAGGTGCAAAGATTGTTCGTCATTGACTTTTCTACCATTATATACTATATATGGATGGAAAGGAATGCACTTTTATTTGGTTTAAGAATGCTCACTCCGAGCTGCATAGCAGACAAGATCATGACTCAGATTGTTAGACTGTATTTAAATTATTGAAGTTGTATCATTCGATGCTCTAAGCTAAGAATGTAGTGATAGGATCCTGATTGTACATTTCATTATATACTTTGTATCGTTGGACTGAAATAAAATTTACCAATTTCAGTAAAACTCTAAACCCTAAAACACTAAACCCTAAATCCTAAATTCATAATTATTTAATTATTTTAATGGATGGCTGAGATTTGTTTAAGAAATAGATGATTAAAATTGGATTTATTCTGCCCTAAATTCATAATTATAATTATTTAATTATTTTAATGGGTGGCTGAGATTTGTTTGAGCTTCTCTCATCCGGTTTTGGTGTGTTTTGAATTTTGTTGTTGTATTATTTATTTATTTATGTTTTTTAATTACCTCATATGTGTTTTGCACGAAAATAATTACAGAAAACCCTAAAACCTTAAACCCTAAATTCATTATTATTTAATTATTTTAATGTGTGACTGAGATTTGTTTAAGAAATATATGGTCAGGATTGGATTTATTCTACTTTAATAATATCTTATTTCCCAATTTAAAAGTCATAATTATAATTATTTAATTATTTTAATTTCAATAGGTGGCCCTAAATTCATAATTATAATTATTTAATTATTTTAATGGGTGACTAAAATTTGTTTAAGAAATAAATGGTTAGTTATTCTGCTTTTATAATATCTTATTTCCTAATTTAAAAAAGTTATAATTATAATTATTTTAATTATTTTAATGAGTGACTAAGATTTGTTTGAGCTTCTCTCATCTGGTTTTGGTGTGGTTTGAATTTTGTTGTCGTATTATTTCTTTATTTATGTTTTTCAATTATCTCATATGTGTTTGGCACGGAAATAATTACAGAAAACCCTAAAACCTAAAACCCTAAAACCCTAAACCCTAAATTCATAATTATAATTATTTAATTATTTTAATTGGGTGGCTGTGATTTGTTTAAGAAATAGATGGTCAGAATTGGATTTATTCTGCTTTAATATTTTCTAATTTGAAAAAGTCATAATTATAATTATTTAATTATTTTAATGGGTGATCCTAAATTCATAATTATAATTATTTAATTATTTTAATAGGTAACTGAGATTTGTTAAAAAAAATAGATGGTCAATTATTCTGCTTTAATAATATCTTATTTCCTAATTTGAAAAAGTTATAATTATAATTATTTAATTATTTTAATGGGTGGCTGAGATTTGTTTGAGCTTCTCTCATCCGATTTTAGTGTGATTTGAATTTTGTTGTCGTATTATTTATTTATTTATGTTTTTTAATTATCTCATATGTGTTTTGCACGGAAATAATTACAGAAAACCTTAAAAATTAAAAACCTAGGCTTAAATTCGAGCGGTTTAGCACCTTGTAAGCCTCATTTAAATTAAAAATAAAATATAATAAATTAAAATTGATATTTTAACCATGAAAATTCACGTTGTGCCATTTAATTGGACTGTGAATTTTATTTGGTTACAAATATATTTAATATTATTCAATTTTTAATAAATAATATCTTATTTACTGAAAATGTTTAAAAAGTAATAATTATAATTATTTAATTATTTTAATGGGTGACTTGGATTTATTTGAAAATTTTGAACATATTCAAATAATATATTTAATATTATTAAAGTTTTAATAAATAATATCTAATTTCCTAATTTGAAAAGGTCATAATTATTAATTATTTAATTATTTTAATGGGTGACTTAAAAAATATATTTAATATTATTAAAGTTTTAATAAATAATATCTTATTTTCTAATTTGAAAAGATCATAATTATTAATTATTTAATTATTTTAATGGGTGACTTGGATTTATTTGAAAATTTTGAACATATTCAAATAATATATTTAATATTATTAAAGTTTTAATAAATAATATCTTATTTCCTAATTAGAAAAGGTCATAGTTATAATTATTTAATTATTTTAATGGGTGACTGAGATTTGTTTTAGAATTTGATGACCATGATTGAATTTATTCTACTTTTATATATTTCAAATAATATATTTAATATTATTAAAGTTTTAATAAATAATTTCTTATTTCCTAATTTGAAAAGGTCATAATTATAATCATTTAAGTTGGAAAAAAAAGGTAAGATTAACCTCATAAAAATGAATGGTTAGAGATATTGGTTTAGAGATTAATATTCAATTTAATTAATTATTTAACAACCAATATGTTTAAGGGCTATTTTCGAATATATAATTTTAGTGTGTAAATAATCTCAAAACCAATTTATGGTGAGTAAGGAATAATGTACAAGTTGAAGGGTTGAATGAAGATTATATGGGAGTTACACATGTTCAAATGGTTTGAATCCTGCATAATGGACATTTATATTAGCCAACATAAATCAATGTCATTATAGACATTTATGTAGCCAACATAAATTAATGTCATTATAGAATATTATTGTGTGAATTAAAATTATCAGCACTACATGAAGGCCATTACTATAGGTTTTATGGAGAATTAAAGTCTATTTTTGACTTTTGGACAATGGTCCAGTCATGTAAGAACTCAAATGAAGGAGGATCGTTTGAGTGGGCTCGTTCCATATTATTTCTAACTAAAGATGAGTCCTATATAGTTCATGACACTTGGAAACGTTCAACCATCCATTACAAATTCAAATTTGGATATGTAACAATTGAGTATAAATATGATAGAGTCAATCTGTAAAAGCATGTAAGAACTGGTAACGGCCAGTATTAATTAGCCTTATTGAATGCAGTAATAACTGTTGCAAAAACCTGAAATATGAGTGGAGTAATTCCAATAAATAGAATCATTCATCATTTGTTGAAAACACATCATAATAATTGACACACATGAAAGCACATGGAAAATATCTTGAAAGTGTGAAAGCATACATTGCATACTAGTTGCATATCTTAGAGTGTTATCGTGAGTCTCATATAGTGAGTAACCTAATTCTATCATTTCTTAGTTCGTGGAGCTCTCGTACGTGGGGTGCAACTCGTACAAGAGACGAAGCCGTTTCACCTTTGGGAACAACACGTCGGAGCCGTGAGCACTACCGGGACGTAATTGTTTTGTGGGTAAAGTGCTGGACTTGACTCGGCTTAATTTACATCTAACGATCTTGTTATTTGTTCTGAAAATCTGCACAAAAACTGTTCATGTAAGAACTTGAAACTGCGGATTTTGGAAAATCAAGTCGGAACTAGATCCCAACACAATCCGAAGCTCGGATTCAAACTGGAATTCAACATACTTGTTAAGATTGCTCATATTTAACAATACGATGACGTTCAAACCTGCCCGTATTAGAACTAAAACTGCTCTAGAAAGCTGATTTTCTGAAGTTTTTTTATCCAAGACTGTACCATGTTCTTTCAGTCAATTCTTGTAATTTTTCAGTTTGTTTATCCACTGTAATTTGCATTGTTTGGTGACATAAATTCCCAACTATAAAAATCATCCAAAATATAGATTTGCTCTAAAGTTTCATGTATATCCGACAAAAATGATAATAAATTGATATCCTATGTATTCAAATGCACGCGTCCACTCATACATGCATAAAAGAAATTAATTAATTATTTTATTAGATCTAAAGATTATTATTAGTTAGTTTCTTAATCTAATAACTCATATTAACTAGGTGCTTTGGTACCATAGGTACACCCTAGTTTAACTCCAAAATATGGAGTATTCGTTTTTTAATTATGAAGTACTCCCACCATCCTATTCTAATGGTTACTTTTTACTTTTTGCACGAGAATCAAGAAATATAGTATTTTAATGTGTATTGAAGTGAGAGAAATAATATTTTAATATATGGTGGGCAGTTGTATTAGTGTTGTATGTGGGTCTCATGGAGATAATTTTATTATTTTGTGTGGGTCTAATACACCAAAAAGAAAAATTTAATCATTAGGATGGAACACTTAAATTGGAAACATGTAACCATTAGAACGAGGCGGAGGGAGTATTAAAAAATTGTATAAAAATTAATTTTGCTCCTCAAATGATCAATTATTGGCACTAATTTATATAGAATTCAATATTTTTTAAAATTAAATTTATGAAGATGATGCCTTGAATAATATTTTATTTTAAGATTTGACAGTATCAATAATAATTAAAAAATATATATATATTATTATACTAAATTAAACATTAAATAATTTCTTAAAAATTTGTAACGTATTTTAAATTTTATTTTCTGAATCTGGCTCTGTTAATAATGTATGGAGTATGTGTTTTTTAATAAATAAATGTATAATTTTTTATATTTAATTTTTCTTTAAAAAAGTAATAGAAAAATCGCTAACAAAGTGTATTAGTTTTTATTTATTAATGTATAGTGAAACTCTTACTAACAAAGTATATTAGTTTTTATACGACCCAGTGGAAATAGGAGACAATAAGGTACACATTTCTCACATACAATTTGCGGACGACACTCTGTTCTTGGGGAAGGGCTCGTTGAAAGACGTCATCTTTATTAAAAGAATGCTATTGTTGTTGGAGATGGTAGCAGGTTTAAAAATTGACATTAATAAATACAATGTTGTGGGTATAAGGACGTATGATGAGAGACATTGTAGACATACTCAAATACAAAATAGACAAACTTCATTTCAAGTATCTCGGAGTTCAAGCTGGATGGTCACACAGAAAAAGTTCAGGTTCGGAATACATTATGGAGAAAATTCTAAACAGACTAAATAAATAGAGTGGATTGAAGGTGTTAATTGGAGGACTTTTAACCTTGGTAAATTCTGTCTTAGCCGCCATACCAACTTATACCTTCTCAATATTTCGTGCGGCGTCTTGTATGTTAAAAAAAAGCTTGCAAATAACTTTTCTTTGGGAGGGAGTGTGAATGTTAGGAGAACTACATAGGCCAAATGGTCCAATGTCACTCGTAATAAACTAAAGGGGGATTGGGTGTTCGGGATGTCAATGATTATAACTTGTCACTGTTAGGGAAATGGGCTTGGCGAACGCTGAATGAAGAGGGGAAACTATGGGTAAGGGTTTTACAAGTTAGAAGAGGCAAATATCTTGGGCTTGGGGGAGAGAAGATGGGGTAAGTTCGGTTGTACTCAATAGGGAATGGTACAACCCAATAGGGGATGGATCAATCTTAAAAGCAACCAGGGATCAACATGGGGAATGGTTTGATGAAAAATTGGATAGGGTGGTTGGAAATGGTAAACACATAAAGTTTTGGGAAGACAAATGATTAGGTGGAGTCCCTCTTAGATGTCAATATCCATGTCTATATGCTTTAAGTCTTGTAAAAGGTCAAATGGTGTTTAATATGGGGGGTTGGGCTAAAAATGGGTGGGAATGGCAGTGGCAATGGAGACGAGAGTTTAAGTCTAGGGAGTCTCAATATTTTCACATGTTGTTCACTGACATTGACATGACCACTATTCAAAGTAGGGGTGTGCAACAGTCGGTTCAGTTACTGAACCGAACCGAAATACCCAAAATCGAATTAACCAAAATTTGACAGTTCGTAACCGAAACTGAACCAAAATAAAGAAAAACCAAATATTAACCGAATCGAAATTATCAGTTTGGTTTCGGTTTTAACTGAATAACCGAATTTATATTATTTAAAAAAATATATTTAAAATAATAATACAATAAATAATTTTTATATATATGTGGTATATATTATTAATAAACACACAAATTTATGTATATACTAATACTAATCAACATATATATTAGTAATACGTGCCAGAATTGATTATATATACTAATTAATAAATATATTTATTATTATAATATATAAATATATATTAATAAAATAATTTATAATATATATATATATATTACTATATATTAATATATTTTTATGTATTTTATTAAATTTGGTTCGATTACGGTTAAATCAGTTATTTTATTAGTAAAACTGTAACCGAACCGAATTACCAAAATTTAAAAAAATAAAAACCGAAATCGAACCGAAAATATGAAAATCGAATCGAATTGCTCGGTTCGATTTGATTAATTTTTTAGGTTTTAACCGAATAGTGCACACCCCTAATTCAAAGAGGAATTGAGGACAGATGGAGCTGAAAATACGAAGGAGAAGAGGAATATACCGTCAAAGCAGCTTACAATTTGTTGCAGAAGAGGAAGTGATGCAGGCTATAAATGTCCGAGCCTAACTCCACCTCAAAATCATGGTCAAGAGTGGAGGTTTGCCCCGCTACATTTATACCCACAACATTTGCCCAGCACATCCGATGTGTAACGAACCCCAAAGGCTTACCGCAGCCATCCAGGTGGCCTAGGGGCTGGACCGATGCCCCTGCATCATCCATCCTCCCTTGGAGCCCCAACCCCACAACCAGCTTTGATACCAACTGATGTAGCAAGAGCGTATTAAAGATAAAGATACGTAAAATAATTTCTATAATCCGTTGATTCTTAAAGAATACCGGAAGATTGGACTTCTCAACTACATTGATTCATAAGAATACCGTAAAAGAGGACAAGAGAAAACTCTCTTTTTTTAATCATTCAATTTTAACTCCCTCAATACAATAATCAAAACACCTATTTATAGGTGATAATAAAATCTATTACATTAATGATGATAAAACTACATAAAGGAAACAAATCAAAATATTAATACTTAATTATTCTAAATATAAAAGAAAGCAAATCAAAACATTATTAAATTACTTATTCTAAATATATCTCCATCATTCTCCTCTTCTCGAAAAGGATTTGCCCTCGAATCCTGTTTAGTGCTATACCAAGCCTAAAATTTCGAAGACGTGCAGGAACATCCTTAAACTCTTGTAGCCACATAGTTGCTGCAACATATGTAGTTCTATCTTCTAAAATACCGAGAGATGCAACAATAAAAGACATCTCATCATCAATCTCCACGTGTTGATCAAAAGTCAAACTATAATTTTGACTTTGATATTCTACTTCAAAAACATCAACACCATTCGCTTTCCACGAACGATACTCAATCTCCTTATTGAAAAATTGTGTATTATCATAACCACAATTGATAATGTCCACCAAATCACTATACTCATAAAAAAATGGAAGTTCATTCCACAAGTCTTCGTCAGAGTATTCATAAAAAATTGGTGGTCCATCGTATACCAGATCGGACACCAACAAATTGTTTGTTGGTAGATCTGCGTAGTATCATCTTCATATGATGACTAATCATCATAAAAGATATCATAAACCACTTGAAATCTTGAATTCAACATCGAGAATCTGGCTCTGATACTAACTGATACATGCTATAAATGCCCGAGCCTAACTCCACCTTAAAACCATGGTCAAGAGTGGAGGTTTGCCCCGCTACATTTACACCCACAATATTTGCCCAGCACATTCGATATGGGACGAACCCCAAAGGCTTACTATAGCTATCCAGGTGGTCCAGGGGATGGACCGATGCCCCTGCATCAGGAAGTTAGAAGGAGAAATCAGCAATAAAGAAACATCTAAACTTCTTTGAAAATCTCAGGCGCTACTCAAAGCAAATGTGCACTCGTGGAGGATACTAAACAATGCTCTTCCAACCTTGAAGAATCTAAAGAGAAGAAATTGCCTGTAGGGGAATCAAACGGCCTTATGCACTCTGTGTCAAAAGGAGGAGGAATCAACGGAACATGTTATAATAAATTGCCCAAAAAGCTTGGCGATATGGTTGAAAATTTTGTCATGGTGGAACATTTCTACTGCCTTGCCAGCCAACATTCATGATCATTTCTTGTTATTTGCAACCTCATTCAAGGTAAAAAAGGAGAAACATTATGTTAAGTGTGTGGATTTGTTGTGCATGGCTTATATTGACTTTGAGAATTTTCATTATTTTTCGAAATGGTTCATGGGATCAAGAGAGGATTATGGAGGAAATAAAGAGTAGAGTTTAGAGTTTGATCATTCTTGTCAAAGGAGGTATGTTAAAAGACACAAATTTTAAGACTTAGTCGATCAAACCAAGGTTATGCATCGAATCTTAATTATGAATTTAGATTGGGGGTTTGTTAAAAATTTGTAATACAAACTCAAGAAATTTTAGAAACTATTTCTTTATTATTATGTAATCGTGAGACAATTCTCATATCTTTTTAATAAAATTTGTACTTAATTGAAAAAAAACTTATATTGTTAAATAATTTAGTGCGTTACAACTTAATTTATTTTATAATTTGTCTAAATTTGAAAGTATCTTACGTGACTATATTTCCATAAAAAGATAACATCATGAAATTCAAGAATATCCATATGATATCTAACTTTATATACCTAATTTTACATAATAATAATAGTACAGTATTCTACAGAATTCTATTTAAAATATTAAAATAATGAATTCCTTTGTTAGAATTATGATCTTTGTCTCTTATAACCCTGCAAGAAAAGCATCGGTATTTTACTCTTGAATTACTATTCAGAGCTAGGTTTATTTTCGGTTTTTTATTATTTATTTTTTAATTTGGCAAAAGGAGCGGCTATTTACACCCCAAATTTAATAAACATACCCTCATTTACTTAACATACCCCAATATAATTTAATTATATATGTACATATTAGTATATATACCTCATTAGAGATGTTTTTACCCTTTAATTATTAAGGGAAAAAAAAAACTAAAGCAATATCCCCCTCTCTCGTAGACACATATTCTTTCCCTCTCTCCCATACAAGATAATGCAGTAAATCCTCAGTTACCTACCCTCATTCATCTCGAGATAAGATTAAGAGAGATAAAGGGAGAAGAAAAAGAGAGAGAGCTTTGATGGGGAATAATGAACGGAGGATCATACACAGTAACACAACGGATAAAGTTGGGTGATTGTGTGGTGATAGACTGTAGAGATAAGTTTGTCTCCCTTGTCTTCTTTATTTGAAATTCAATGAAAAGAGATCACATGACATTCAGCAACAAATGAATTGATGCAATGGTGAGACGTGGTCGGTTTGTTTTGGTTCAGTTCGTAGTCAAACATTGAAGTCTTAAGATTATTTTCTTCAATGAAAAAGTATCAATTTTGCTAAATAGAAAGTTCAATCTTGAGATACGATTTAAATTATTTTAGAAGGGGATGAATTGAAAAAATGTAGTATTCGTATTGTGGAAAAACCCCATTTTACAAAGATGAACCCAAAGATATTTTTGTCATATTAAATGAGGATATTTAAGTCTAAATTATTTATGGGATGCGTTTAGAAAATTCGGGGATGCGAATAGCCGTCCCCTTTGGTAAAAACTTGTGTGCAATCGGGCACACGGGGCACATATCGTGCGCCTTTAGAATTTTGTACTTCCTCCATTCCAAACTCGATGTCTGCGTTACTGTAGACACGGAGATTAAGAAAAGTTATTTTTTGACTAACTTTATTGACTTTTTAGGGGTATTGTGATATTTTTAAGTAATAAATAAATTATAAAATATGTTGTGTGTGTTAGGTGTGAGTGATATTTTTGAAATTAAGATAAACTTTTGGGGTTGTTGGTTGATGTGAAGTTTCCTTTTTTGGAATAAGACAATTAGTTTGGGATGGATAAAAACGAAAAATAAGACAACGAGTTTGGGACGGAGGGAGTATTAAATTGTATACCCTTTAGTATAAAGATGTGTACCCATTATTTTCTTAAAAAAAATAAAAAAATATTAATGAAAAGTGTATACTCTTTAGAACAAAATGATGTACCCTTATTAATTAAAGTATATACTCTTTAAAATAAAATAATGTACCTTTACACGGTATGCACCCGAATGCAAACAAGCCTCACTCTTTTAATTTAGAACTAGTTTTGTCTCTCGCGAACTACACATGTTCTACTATGTGTGATGTTTTTATTTTAAAAATATATAATAATATTAAAAATATCTTTTTTTATTTTATATTTTATTATTAAAACTAGTAAATACTTGTTTTGTTTGTTTTTTCGTCTCATTTTACTATTTAATGTATCTTTTACCTCCATATTAAAAATATGAACGTTTTATTAATATTAAAGGATGCGATATGTCATAATATGAATATTGGGTTCATTATTGTTGAGTACAATTTATGTACTATTATTACTCATAGATACATTAACCTAAATTTATTAGTATTCAATATATTTTGAAAGAGTGAAATGCCTTTTTTATCCATAATGTAATTATATTCAATAATAAATAATATAATGATATTTTATTTTAAAATTAAAAAATAGATTTTATTCCATTTAATTCTCCTAAAAATCCGTAGATTTCATTCCATTTAATTCTTCTAAAAATCCGTGGGATTTCAAATTATCATAACTAATTTCTACTCATTCAAGAGAACAAGATATACTACATAATTTTAGTATTCAAAAAGTAATTAAAAATAGTTCAGATTTTTTTAGTGTTCAAAAATTAATTAAAAAAATTATCAGGATGTATCAGATATTACCACAATAATAATTTTAGTATTCAGAAATTAATTAAGAATGAATCAAATTATTTCGGTATTCAGAAATTAATTAAGAAATGCTAGGATGGATCAAATATTTTGGTATTCAGATTTATAAATACAACGATAAGAAAATTCCACAATGTATTTAAAAATATTTTGGTATTCGATTTTCAGGTTTGTATTGTATTCAGAAACAAATTAGATAAGAAATTTACACAATGTATTCAAAAATATTTTTGTATTCACATTCAGGTTTGTATTGTATTAAAAAACAAATTAGTTAACAAATTGGATAAGAAATTTACACAATATATTAAAAAATATTTTGATATTTAGAATTCAAGTTTATATTGTATTCAGAAATAAATTAGTTAACAAATTAATTAAGAGATTACGTGACAAATAAGATTATTTTGGTATTAAAAAATTATTTAAAACATTATCAGCATTGATAAAGTATTAACTAGATAAGAAATTTTCACTTAAAAATATTTAGATTTTAGATTTGTATTGTATTCAAAAATAAATCAACGTGAACATAATTTATATATCCACGAATATATATTGAAACATGCATTCACTGATAAAGTGAATTTTCATTAAATTTTAAAACGTGAATTTCTCATTTTCAGTTTTAGTTGATGCGTGGATAGAAAATATGGAAATATGATTTTTTTTATCAGTTATAATTGATATATATAGGGATAGGGATAAATGTGACTTTTCATTAAGTAATTTTGTAGTGGATAATAATAAAATATATGCTTTTCAATTTAATGTTTAAAAAATGAGTAAACTATCAATTCGGGTCGGGATTATTATTTATATTAATTAGAGATTTGAAATATATAAAACTATTAAAAAAAAGGATGCGATGTCAAGAAATATATTTTCTATTATAATTAATCACAAAAATATTAAATTTATTATTAATAGTAAATTAATTAATAATCAGCATCACTTTTTTTATCTTTTATTTTTATTAATTAATTAAATTATTTTATTACTTTTTTCATATTGAATAGCCCAATATAAATATTTAAATGTTATAATATACTAAAAATAATAATTATTATTAATTATTTTAAATAATATCGTAAGTTATTAATAGGAGAGACAAAATAAAATAATAGTACATGAAAATTTTCAAGTAAGAATGTGGTGACACCACCTACAAAATTATAATTTTTTATAAAATATATATTAATTGAAAGATTAAGATTATTACTAATATGTGAAACTAAATATACAAAATTTTTCAAGAACGAATGTGATGACTTCACATACACAATTAAAATTTTTTGAACATATAACAATATTTTTAGTAGGATTAAAATAATAAATTTTCGTTAAAATTTTTTAAAATATTCTTATTAGATTAAATTAAATCTTGATGAAATTTTACTTAAAATAAAATATTAATGGCAAGATTATAAAATATTAATTATTTAAAATAAAATATTAATTGCATTATTAATATTATTAATGTGAGAGATTAAATAAAACAATATTTAAAATATTAAATTACTTAAAATAAAATATTAATTATAGGATTAATGTGAGATTGCCGCGTACACAATTTTTCCAAGAACGAATGTGGCAACACTACATACACGAAGTTTTTCAAGGAACAATGTGGCGTCGCCACATACACAATTCTAAAACTTTATTTTTGGCAAACATCTAAAAATGAGTATTATTACTTAGGCTCCAGTTTTTGGGATAATATATATTAGAATAGAAACACAAATAAAATATCAATTGTAACACGATAGACGATAGAGCTCCAGACACATAAAATGCAAAATTTTTCTAATGTCAATAAGAAGCAAAAAATGTATCTATAAGTACTAATAGTGATAATTTTTGCAGATAACCCTATTATTTATCACTACCACCTAATAGATATATTTTTTTTATAAAAAAATGAAAGGTTAAAAAGCCAGCATATTTACCAAATCCATAGAATTTCTCTTTGGGTTTCTGTAGTCTTCCTTTGGAATCCTCTAATTGATGAGTAAGAATAATCGGATCCCTACTTTCCTGCATCATATTCACCTCTATATTTAGAGATTTACAGCATGTTATATACTACATATTTAAACCTCAAAAAATTTTCCTGAGCACCAACCTGTAGATGAAGAAGCAATATTAATTGTAATATTACAATGAGAGCGCCACATATATAATTTTTTCAAGAATGAATATGGTAATGTTACATACGCAAAAATTTTCAAGGAAGAGGGGGTGACGCCTCCTACAATTTTATTTTCTTTTATAAAATATTACCTGAAAGATTAAAATTATTAATAATAAGTGGACTAAATATACAAAAGTTTTCAAAAACGAATGTAATGACGTCACATATGTAATTAAAAATTTTAAACATATTTTAAATATATATAAAAAAAATTTTATGATTAAAATAATAAAAAAATTTAAAGAAAATTTAAAATATTTTTATTAAATTAAATTAAATCTTCATGAAAAATTACTTAAAATAAAATATTAATTGCAAGATTATAAAATATTAATTACTTTAAATATTAAATTACTCAAAAATAAATTATTAATTGTATTATTATGATTATTAATATTAATAGGAGGGATTAAATTAATAAAATATTTAAAATATTAAACTACCTAAAATAAAACATTAAATATGATTAACGTGAACGCGCCACGTACACAATTTTTCCAAGAACGAACATGACGATGCTACATACGCAAATTTTTTCAAGGAGGAGCGTGGTACTGCCATATACACAATTTCAAAATTTTATTTTTGGCAAATACTTGTAAATTAATAGTTTTTTTATATTTTATTATTAAATGTGTATATATATTTGTTTGTTTGTTTATTTTTTTCATTTTACTTTACTATTAAATGTATTTTTTACCTTCGTGTTAAAAAGATGATCATTCAATTAATATAAAAGGAAGCGATCATAGTAGAATATTTTCAATCTAAAATCTGAAAAATGAATAAACTATCAATTTGTGGCCTAATTATTTTTCTATCAGTTAGAGACCTTAAAATATATAAAACAATAAAAAAAGGTAGCAATGTGCCATAATAGGAATATTTTTTAATCATATTTATATAAAAAAAAAATTAAACTTATGATTAGTTGTAAATTTAATTAATAATCAAGTATCTCTTTTTATCTTTTAATTATTTTTTATTGAATAATTAAACCAAATTATTAAAGTTAAAATTCAATTAAGTTTTTTATTAAATAACTCAATCAAAACATTATTAGTTGTAAATTAATTAATATTCGAGCCTCAATCTTTTTTTTATTTATCTTTTATTTTTTTAAATTGAATAACCCAAAATATATTTAAATGTAAAAATATATTAAAAATCATTATCATTTTTATTATTTTAAATATTAATTGTAAGTTATTAATTAGAGGGACCTAATAAAATATTAGTTAAAATATAAAATTATTTAATATAAAATATTAATTGCAAGATTAAAAATTTTAAACATATTTATAAAAATATTTTTATTAGAATTTAAATAATAATTTTTCATTAAATAAATACATAAAATATTCTTATTAGATTAAATTAAATCATTATAAAAATTACTTAAAATATAATATTGATTGCAAGATTATAAAATCTTAATTACTTTAAATATTAAATTACTTAAATAAAATATTAATTGCATGATGAAGATTATTAATGAGAGATTAAATAAAATAATATTTAAAATATTAAATTACTTAAAATAATATTAAATAAAATAATATTTAAAATATTAAATTACTTAAAATAAATATTAATTTAAAGATTAACGTGCATGCCACATAAACAATTTTTTCAAGAACGAACATGGCGAAGCCACATACACAAATTTTTTAAGAGAAGCTTGACGCCGCCGCATACACAATTCCAAAATTTTATATTCTCTTACTTCCCAAGTTAACATATTAAGCATGTGGTCATTGACAGTCCCTACCACTCTATTAGCAGAGCAAGAATTGCCCTATCCTCAAAATAATATTAATTGCATGATTAACGTCGCAGCGAGGCGTATCTCCTTTTATAATTTTTATATGAAATCATTAAATTACATAAAATTATAAAATTTTATAAGAAAATTACTTAAAATAATATTATTATATAATAATAATAATATTATTAAGATTAGAATATTAGATTTTCATTAAAAGAATTACTTAAAATAAAGTATTAATGGTAAGATTGAAAAATATTAATTATTTAAATTTAATAAAATTATTCAAATATATTACTTTAAATAAAATATTAAATGTAAGATTAACGAGGGAGTGCAACCACGTACACAATTTTTTAAGAACGAAGGGGGTGACGCCACATACACAAATTTTTTCAAGAAGGAGCGTGGCGCCGCCACATACACAAATTCAAAATTTTATTTTTGGCAAGCACATGTAAATTAATAGTATCAATGATTATGTAATTTATTCAAATTACATAATTTTTATTTACTTGTTTTACACATTACATTCTATCCTCTCACACACATTACCACCAACTTTTACATATTAATTTGATATAAAATTAATATTTACCATACTTAAATTTTCAAAACAAACCTAAATTAAAACTATGAGTTGAATTTTACTAAGTTCATTCCATACTAAATCTATCCTTTTTATTTCCCACTTAAAACCAAAATTAACATTACTAATTAGCTATTACTCTTCGCGTTAAAATCTATTACTCACTTTATCCCGACATAATGGTTACTTATTGCATGGAAATTATGAAATATGGAGTAATATTTAGGCAAAAACTTGTGTTCTCCTCAGGACACATCGTGCTCTCATGGGATCACAAAACTCTTCTCTTCCATATCCTATTCAACCCTATGTGTTGTGAGAGATTTAAATTGAATTTGGGGACATGGTGTCCATAAGGACACGATGTCCCTGAGGGCACAAGAATCTCACTCTAATATTTAATGTATAGTGTATTGAAATATATAATATTTTAATATATAGTGGATATTTATATTAGTATTGTGTGTGAGTCCCATAAAGATATACTCTCTTCATTCACTTCAAAAGTGGTCATTTGCTTTTTTTCACGTTAATTAAAGAGTATTATTATTTTATATTAGCGGTTAATTGTATTAGTAGTGAGTGGTGGACTATACGTAGAGCTCTTTAATTAAAATTGGTAAATGAGAACCTTTAGAGTAGACGGCCAAAATGATAAATGAGGACTTTTAGGATGGACGAAGAGAGTATTAGCTATTTTATGTGGATCCTATCTACTAAAAAAATATAATTCAGTTAATATGTGGATCCTATTTACTAAAAGAAAGGTAACTATTGAGTTGAGACACCTAAATTTAAAATATATAATCATTAACATGCATGGGGTGAAAAATTGCATCTAATAATTTTATTTTATTTTTTTTTGGGAAAAAAGATGAGATTAACCTCAAATAAAAGTAATCCAAATATTTAGTAACGCCGAAAGCATCGGAATTTGAATAGAGTAATATTTTTAATTTTGAAGAGTAGTAACTCATAGTAATTTTTCAAATACTAAAACATATTGAGAGACTCTCTTGTAAGACGGGTTATTTATGAGACGGATGTAAGATGGGTCGACCCATCACTAAAGTATGTTTATAATATAGTTTAAGTATGTTTATTTGTAGTTAAAGTATGTTAATAATAAATCATATTATAACACACTAAAATCATACTTTAATGCATAATCCAACATACTTTGGAAAACATACTTTAACAATCATTAAACATACTTTATCTATACAATAAACATCTTTAATGATGCATCAACATGTCTCACACCCGTCTCATAAATAGCTCGTCTCACAAGAGACTTTGTCAAACATATTATGTACACCCACCCAGTGCAAGAAATAATTTACATAGCTAGAATTATATATTTATTTAAACAAACACTTGTGTGAAACCATCTCACGGGGAAGAATTCTGTAAGGCAGATAATAGGTGATTACATTTTAATAAAAAGTGATACTCAAAATTAATGAAGAATGATAGTAGACAGCAATATAGTGAATTATTTTATGAATAATTCGTAGTATAAGATAAAAATGATAATATTTTTAATAAAAGATGATTATAATATTTTGAAATAAAAGGCGGTAATTATTAAAAAAAAAAAAAAGAACAGCCTCATATTTTCTTATAAGACGTTTAAAAGAAAATGAAAGGCATATTACACCATAAGTACCGTTATTACACATTCTTAAACAATTAATTAAGCTGGAATTTGTGCTTAGTTTTCTACCCAACATATAAATTAGATTTAGAAATGAATATGGAGTGGAGATAGAAGTCAATATCATCCCCATGCAAAGGGTATAGAAAACTCCAAAAATGGAAATGGCCAAATTTAATCAAAGTTTGATAGTTTAGATTGAATACGTCCTTTGAGGATAACCTAAGGCTCAGTTTGAAATAGATGGACCCATGCTTTTAAAGGATGGTTTCTCTCTCATCTTCTAATCTAATTCATCAACTTATATATTTGGGACCATTTGATAAAATCTAAAGTCATCTTAATATATGTATATATATGCATGCCCCATTCTGAGCTGATAATATAATGGGCTTCATCTGTTATATACACAGACTTGTCCATACACATACCTTTTAACCATTCACTTATTTGATTCCATTATATTATGGAGGCGATGAGTTCAAATTTCGGAATGACAATGTTAATGAGAATCATTAATGAGATAATGGTGATGTTAATGAAATTGATTCGGATTAAGGATATACATTGAATCAAATATGGGTGATCGAGGATTTCGCATTCCCACTACCTCTTATATAAAAAATGAAAATCAATACCTTTTCATTCCAAGGTAAAGATTTGTATGAGACAGTCTCACGCTAACTCTTAGGTGAGACGGATAAAAAGTGATAGCATCATTTTCACATTTGCGATAAAATGTTATAATTTTTTTATACTATAAATTGTGCATGACATAGTTCACTGCAGCATTATCGCTTATCATCGATTGAGTATCACTTTTCATTAGTGATGCAATCACTTTTTATCTAATTTTCGTTGTTAAAAATTTACGAACCACCACCTTAGCAAATGGAATATTTCCAACAAATTTCGTTATTAATATGTTATGAGATTAACAATAAAATTAAGTTTTTTCTAACAGAATATTTTCTTGATAAATATTTTTTTATTTTTTTGTAGTGGAGTAAAGAATGATTGTTGTTAAATTAAACTCAAAAATAAAAATAAAAACTCGTAAGTACAAACAAAAAACAATGGGCAAATTAAATCAAATAAGAGTCCTAGTAAAAGTTGGGCCGAGCACGTAGTCCAACCCATGATAGAATTGTTAAGGGTCCATCAGGATTTGCAGGAGAGCTACTCTTAAAATCTAGGAATTTTATCAATACATGACCTAAAAAATGAGTAATCCATCAATTCAGGGCTTGAATTATGTATACTATCAATTAGAGACCTGAATTATATAAAACTATCAATTCAGGGCCTGAACTTAAGCCCTAAATTGATAAAATATGTGATAATATTTGACAAATTCAGTTCTTGAATTGATAGTTTTACATATTTCAGGCCTTGAATTGATAGAAAAAATAATCCAGGCCCCTAATTAATAGTTTGCCCATAATTCGGGCCTTGAATTGATAAAAGCCCAATCTAATACTCTCTCCATCCCGTTATAATGTACGCATTTGGTTTTTACACGTTGATTGAAGAGTATAATATTTTAATGTGTAGTGAGGTGAGAGGAATAATATATTAATGTAAAGTGGGTAGGTGTATTAGTATGACATGTAGGCCTATAGAGAGAGAAGTAATTGATATGTGTGAGTCCTCTTTACCAAAAAGGGAAATGCACACTGTGTATTATGACGGACCAAAATGGAAAAATGTGTACGTTTCAATGCGACGGGGGGAGTATATAAGGATTAAATATACTCAATTACTTATAAATTAATACTCTCTCCATTCCATTTTCATCTAAATATTTACTTACATGTACGAAATTAAGAAAAGTTATTTTTAAAGGTAATTTGATATTTTTTAATAATAAATAAATTGTAAAATAAAGTGAAAGTATATTGTGAGTGTAATAGTTAAGTGTCAATGTGTCATTCTCTTTATAAGAGTGTGACGTTGAAATTGAAATGGATAAAATTAAAAAGTGCGAATTTAAAGTTGGAACGATAGGGAAGTGAGTAATAACTTCGTAAATTAAAATTGCACGTTTGAATGAAATTGGATGAATAACAAAGTTTTTAGACTATTATTCATTAAATTCCGACTTATAGCACCCAAATTCATTAAAACTTAAAAGAATAAAGCTAGAAAAAAGATGGAAAAATAAAATAAAATTGGAAGTGGTGGACGGCGAGCGTTGATGGGTGGCTTCCACCGTGAAGGGCAGTGGTAGAAGTGGAAGAAAAATTAGATATATGAATATTTTGTTCAAATGTGTGTTATTTCCAATAAAATACTCTCTCCTCTTAATTGATCTCGGATTCCTGGTTATATTTTGATGTTAATTTTAGTCCCATTTGGTCAATTTTGATCATTTTTAATTTAATTTTGATCTAAATTAAAAATTACTCTTTCATTTTTGTTGGAGCCCATGTTCTGCCGCAGCTCCGTTCATGGCAACACACACCACCTTTTTAAAAAGGAGCAACAACTAGATCAAACAGGAGTTTGTGTATTTAACCACAACTGCTGTTATTGCAGCAAATCCTGCTGATCCATGGAACTACTCAACATTGATTCGTGGAAATGAAAGACCTGCAAATGGGTAGTTTTCATTTTGCGCTGCGAATGAACTCTTAATCGGAAACTGCATCGGGAAAGAAGGGAATGCTTGAAATATAGGTACAATTTTTATTTATATGGAGTATATATTTTTATTTATTAGTGTATAATTTTTTGAATGTTGGTTCACATTATATTTCGGAATTAATCGATTTACTAATCGAATAATGGTGCATGAAAATAAAATGTTGACCGATTAGAACCACGTTGCCGCAATGTTATATTAAAATTTTAAAAATTAATTTTTGATTTCGTACAAATTCATATCTAAATTTTAAAAATGATAGACTTTTATATATTCCATATATCCCTTCAAATGATGGGCCAATTCTGTTGTGCGATCATTTTATGTGAAATTATTTTATACTTTTTAAAATAATTGTCACTTTCACTATAAAATATTATTACTTTCGTTATATCAATTTTTATTTATATTATAAATTATTCATTTAATAACATTATCACTTTTTATTATTAAGTATCACTTTTCATTATAAAAGTTATCACTTTTTGTCCGTCTTACATAAACCCTTACGTGAGACGGTCATTGTATAAGGGTAAAGACTAGTGTGAGGCCATCTCGAGGAAGGGCTTTTGTGAGACGGATAAGAAGTGATAACATTTTTAGTGAAAAGTAATACTTAATCGAAGAAAAATTGATAATTATGTAGTGAATTATTTCATGAACATTTTATAATATAAATAAAAAGTGACAACATTTCTAAGAAAAATAATAATAAGATCTTTAATAAAAAAGTGATAACTAATTAAAAAGAATGTAAAATGGTCGCATAGTTAGACAGTCTCAGTGATAACTAATTAAAAAAAATGTAAAATGGTCGCATAGTAAGACATGTAAGCATAATTTCATAAACAATTAATTTATTAATTGAAATGAATCTTAGATCTTCATAATTTTCACACCTCATCAACACGATTAGAAGACTTACCTTGAGACGCCATTATGGCGGTCCTCCTGTGATACGTTCCTACGAATTGTGCTGGGAACTGGTTTCTCTCTCCTCACCCATTTCTTTATGGCACAGTACGTAAGACTTAATGTGATAGAGAATTCATAAAACTGTATCTCTTTATAGGTGGAGAGAGGACCAGATCGGATATTAAATCTTTATCAAATCACATTCTATTAATGTGATTGTTATCCATAAATATATATGACCTTATTTATCTCATATATATTATTTATTTAAACTATATATTTATTTAAGATATTTGATCATAATAAATATCTTATTTATTTAATTATTAATGGCATTAGGCCATAATAATCTTACATTCTCCCACTTGGCCGAGTGACAGAGTTAAACATTAAACGTAAGGGTTTAAATAATTTGTATAATGTGCGCAATATAAGATAAAAGTAATTGGTCAACTCATAATGTCAATATTAAGTATAGACTAACACAAGTCATGGCGGTTCTATATCATTTACTCGACATAGTTCATTCCATGTACTATGATATTAGCTTTCTACTCAACGTAACTCATCAACCTAAGGATCAATAATGGTCCACATAAGTATCTCAATTCGAGAAAAAATCTTGTTTGATTAATGTCAACATTCATGTATACTAAAATGACAAAACAAGATATATTAATTAGAAACAAAACATAATGAGCTCTTAATGTCAATTCTTCATCATAAGTTTGATACAACTTTTCAATGATCTCATATTCACGTACATTCAATGAATATCTTTAGAGAAGATCATTTGCGTAACGGATCCGAAATCATAAGATTGGTGCCATTATGCTCAATTGACATCTTTGTTTCTAAAGTTCTTCTTAACGACAAATACTTTTATTCCATATGTTTTAGCAACTTTGGAATATTTATCGTTTTAGAGAAGAATAATGCAGCGAAATAATTATAATAAGTTTTCAGCAACTTGACATTATTGTCAACTTATTTCAAGTCCTGAAATTAAGTTCCACATTCAATTTAATTAAATTGTAGCTTCAAATAATGCCACAAGTTAACTTTAATAGTGAATGTAGTTTTAAAAAAACTTCTTCACACTTTTGCATGACACAATATCTCTGACTAAGAAACATAAAAGTCGAAGTGAATTTCTTTCGTCATATAATCATCTTAATCTGAATCTGTATTTAATTACATTTAAGTAATTAGAATTTCGATAAGTAAGCACGGATGCTTCATTTCATATAAATACACCATAATATTTCCTTATGCAACATTATTGTCATCCATTTATGAATCACTTCAATAATGGCCAAGCATTTTAACAGCAAGGCTGGTATTTGGTCTTCATACAATTTTGTATATTTTAAGTTACTAATAACATATGTATAAGGAATATTATAGTACGTTCTAATTCATTATTACATAAGATTGAACTTATAATCTCCCTTCCGGATTGGAACGTGCTTTACAAACACCTTTCCATCCACAATCTTAATTGAACTTTAATAACATATACTTACTGAGACATCGTAATCTTTGTGATATGTACCGAAATATTTCAATCTCAATCACATAAGTTGTCTCATCATATATTTCATTTCAAAGTTCTTTGAGAGAAATAATTTATTGGTTTCACATAATAAACCAAGATCATCAATTGCAAGCAAGTTTATCATCAACATATAGAATTAATGTACTACAACTGATTTTTAGATAATTACACCGATTTATGATGTTTTCTTTAAATCCAAAATATATCATGAAAGGAAAGCATGCTTAAGTTTGTATGTTGATTCTTTAAGTTTACACGCCATGTGATATTTTCCTTCAATGGAAAAACTTTTGAGTTGATCCATTTAAATTCTTATACCAAATCATCATTTAAAAAAGCAGGCATAACATTTATTTGGTGTAAGTCTAAGTCATAATGGTTACAAAGCTATGATAATTTTAATGGAGTCCTGTATAGAAATAACTCGTTGTATCTCTTTACAATTATGCCATTTTTTGAGTAAAATTTTAGCAACAACTCTAGTTTTATATCTTTTGATATTGCCATATGTTCACTCTTGATCATAAAGATACATATGTATCCAATTCTTTTATACCTTTCTGACAATTCTTATAGGATATAAACTTCATTATGAGTCATTGATTTCAACTCGTCTTTCATAGCATTTACTCATTTAATGGAATTAGTATTTTCCATGACTTATTTCAAAACTAGAATTTTATAATGTCAAATTTTAGCTCATTTTATTATACCACATATGCAATCGTTAGAAATAGCAGATATGTTGTCCTTAAGACATTCTTAATGCTATTTGACGTGATATATCTAATGAAAGCTCATTGACCATTGATTTAGTAAAATCAGATTCATTAAGAGAGTAGAATAATTTATTTGTTGTCCTTAAAAGTTGTTTGACTATTCGACAACTATATAACAACTTTAGAAGAAGTTTTAGATAAATATATTTTTAAATTCTCCACCAAACTTCTTCAATAACCACATTTTATGGTTTCATACTCCCACTGATTTTACAGTTCTTAATGAATTTGACATTCCAGTTTTAAAATTTTCGTACTATGGTTAAGACCATAAAAACCATACCCTTTAGACTTGGATAATTTATAAAGAAATAACATAAGTTTCTTATATCCAATTTCTTTTCATGTGGTTGTAAAACATAGTCCCTCCCGGGTAAATTTAAAACATGCAACTGCCTATGATCGAGTTTTCTATCAATTCACAGTTCATAAGGTGTTTTGAAAACTTCTTTACTAGAAACTCGATCATCAAGTAAGTGGCAGTTTTAAGTGCATATATCCATAAGTTATAGGTATAGATTAATCATTCAACATGCTTCTAACCATATTCAATAAAGTACGATTATATCATTCTGCGACAACAATATATTTTTGGTGTGCAATATTAAGTATAAATGTCATCTTTTCTTGTAATTTAGTGATTGAGCATGATAATTCATCATACTTTCCATAAAATTCATCACTTTTTCACATCTTTGTAATTTTCACTTTTCTATCTAATTTTCTCAACATCATTAATAAATGTTTATCGAGCATTTATAGAATGAGAATTTTCTTGCAAAGATAAATATAATCATAATGTGAAAAATTAAAATTAAAATTAAAAAATGATGGAATATTATTATTCCTTTAAGAAGGGTATTATCATAAGATTCACATTTAGCGGTGTAAACTATTATAAGAAATTGTGTAGTTATCGTTACTCTATTCTTTGTGTGTTTTATTTGCTTTTCTTTAATGCAATTCACACAAATATCAAGATCAGTAAAAGCCTATATCATGAAAGGCTTTATTCTTAATTAATTCTTTTGGAAAGTTACCCCAAACATTAAAGCCACGTTTAGTTCAAACTTCATTACTTTTAAACGAACATAATGTTTAAATTTTAAATTGTTTCTTAAACCTTCTTTCCTTTTGAACCATCATTAATTTAAGCATTACGTGAATTTAATTCACATTCCATTTGTCTTTCATGGTGTTATGGTTTATTAGGAATAAGTCATACTTAGAAGGTAGTGAATTTGTAAACTACACGCTCATTATGGAAGGCTTTAATCTTGTTGCAATATTTGTTATCTTTAATGACAAGTTCATGTATGCCATGAGAACCATCAAACTTAGATAATAACTCAAACTACAAACGGTATAAAATTTCTGCATACATAAGTGCTAATCTCATAAACTTGTTTGATGAATCCCACACACAAATTTTGAAATAGTAATGAAACTATTTTTGCATACGTATCACAAAATACATATATTTATATATCTGAATACATATCACATTTCTGAATACATATTCAATATTTTCTTTTAACTCCATCAATCATCGTCATCCTCATTCCTCATTTTTTTCTCCAAATTAAAAAAAAAATCTTCCCTCTATCTATTCTTCAATGGAACCGCCGAGATCTGTTACTGCTTCCGCCGCCAAGATGGTAATCCAAAGTTGGGACTTCATTGCCTCTGAGGACGCATTCCACAAGATGATTTTCAGCAACGGCCGTCAAGAAATCGACAATTATCTCGACTCTGTCGATGAGCTTCAGAAATCCATATCGCTTCGCTATCATAATCATCCTCATCCACAGTTCAGATTGCTATGGCTTGGCTCGAAGGCCATGAATTTTGGAGGATTTGGCGAGGGATTTGTGGGGTGATTTGCTCGTCAACTGAATTCGATGATTGGAAAAGTAGGATTTTATATAACTGAGATTTAATTTCATAGTATCGGGGTATACTGGGTGTCTTATCCTATTAATTTGTATCTATTGGTAATATTGATACCATAATGTATCTCCTAGTAATATTAGTGTAGATTTTGTATTAAGTAGTAATAAATCCATATTGTTATTTGGGGGCATTGGGATACAATGACATTCTTAGTTAAGTATTTTATCATAATATTGCATTAAAAATGACATGTTGTTCTATCTTATTGTATTAAAATGACTTTATTAGGGATCTAATGTGATGGTTAGTTTTGCATTTTGTTTTCTTTGTGGTTTTAGAGTGTTGTGACTCTATTTAGTTGTAGCATTTAGCTTGCTTTTGAAAGGCACAAGACTTGTATTAGTGTCGAAGAAAATTCACTTTTATTACTGTCAAAAATTGTAGTTAACTAATAAAATAGTCTCGTACATATAAATTGATCCTAAAAATTTCACTTTAGTAGTAAGCATAGTTTTATGAAAACCGTACGTTAGTAAAAAAGAGTGGAAAAAATGACATTTTGGAGCAAAAATACTATCCTCTCAACTATTACATAAAAAATCACAACATCCTCAATCACCTTTTATTTCATAATTTTCCACCAATCCAAACAAATGAAAAAAAAAAAAAAAAAAAGCAACACAAGCAAAAACAAATCATCAATTGAAAATTCAAAATGATATTACAAAAGCACATTATTATGCACAAATATTATAACAATAATAAGATGTGCATGTCAAAAGAACCACTATAATTAAGTTACATAATCAACAAAGTTACATAATGACTACATCATCCTTATACCCTTTTAAGTGATAATTTTTAATTCCTTTCACTTCCCTTCCCTTTCACCTATATTCTTTTCTTGTTCTGCAATGTGGTGATAAATTACATATTTGAGGCAAACTCAGATACTGATCCAATTCATGATAATGTATCTTGTGATTCATAAGACCTCAAACTCTTTCTCTCTTCTCATTCATCCATTGTGTGGCGTCTCCTTGTTAATCAATGGCTTCCTAAGTTCGTGAAAATGCATTTCAAACATTATCGAACCCATGCAATCTAGTCGAGCGCTCCGTCTTATGTTATCAGGTGGAACACATAAATATTATATGCTAATTGAACACATTAAATCCACTGAAGGACTAGATCGAACATCATGCCTGCGTATGATCAACCAACTGAATATAATTGTTCTATCCATATTTTTTTTCTTACATTTTGATGTAAGTTCAAGAATTTTTAGGGTTTCAGTAATCAATTCAATTCAAGGAAGTTGAGCGATTCTACGTGATTTTGTATTGTGTTAAAGATAGATTAAAGAAGAAATTGTAAAAATGACCCCTTAGTAGTTGATTTTGAAAAAAAAAAGGTAGTTATTGGCAAATTATCACATGCACTCAATGCATCGTGGTCCGTATTCAAAACTTATATATTAATGAATAAAAATACACTTCGTTCAATCAATCCAAAGCTAACAATTTTACCATTTTGACGGTCAATCCAAAGGTATACATTTTTACTTTTTAGTAAATTGATTTCACACACGATTCACATCATTTTAATATAACTAATTAATAGACATAAAATAATAATACTATTTAATTTATGTGAAAAAACAAATGGTTAACTTTGTGCTGATCGGAGGGAGTATACACTAATAAATACTTCATCCATCCCACGTATACGTTGACTTTACCTTTTAGAATCAAGATTAGAAGATATAATATTTTAATAGATAATGGGTTGAGAAATATAAAATTTAATATATAGTGGGTAGTTGTATTAATGTTGTGTGCGGCCCTATGTAAAATAAATAATTGTTTTGTGTAAGTCTCACTTGACAAAAAAAGAAATGTAAACATTAACTTGGAACAAATTAAAATGAAAAATGTAGTATCTTAACCCCGGACGAAGGGAATAATTTTCCGTTAGTTTTTTAATGTAAAACTTAATATAAAAAAATATATATTTTATTAAAATAAAAATTAATGCAAATATATAGATTCGTAGTTAATAAATAGTCACCAGCATTAACACATATATTTGTTAAAAATAAAAACTGCGTATGATCGCATATTATTAGGTGTAGGATCGCATGGAAAATTTTATGATAGCATATTATTATGTGTAGTATCGCATGTAGGAAATTAATCCATGAAACCTTAACCCTATTATGATTAACGAGATTTAAACTGTAAAGCGGAAGCGTACCTGATCCGATGAGTCTCTAGGCGGAACACGAACTCAGGATCAATGGTTATATGGTCTTCCTCAACTAAGCCTCCTTATTCCTTATGGGGACCGTAGTAATCCCTCCCGATGGGGAGAAGGGAAGACCATGTGCGGCTTAGTATATTGGGGGACCATAACCTGGGAGCCTTTATATACTACTTGACTAGACCACTCGTAATCACCTAATCACGTAGTATTGAGTATCTACTCAATAAGCCCATATCATTTATTATTATAGCTCATGGACCTTTAACCTTAATTGGATCACTTAATTAAGTCCATAAAATAATTGAATAGCTAATATAATTGTATAATAATATATTGCCCACAATTAGATTATAATGGAAATTAATAATTTCCAACAATCTCCCACTTGGGCTATATATTTTCCGTTAGCAATTATATCAAGAGTCCTTAGTTGCGCAATTTTATGATATTCCTCTTCAGGCTATACTTAACAATCTGGTCCATCTCATATACTAATATGGAACTACCGCGGCATTCACCACATTATAAATCGTGATTAAACCCCGACAATCACCATATCAATATACTCAATGACATAGATCAAATATGGTGAGTAGCATGGAAATTACATGTCAAATGTGATCAACATCATGTCTATTTCCAACTGGTCCAACTTTAGTCTTTAGTGAGATCAATTCAAAATGTAAATACAAAATGAAATTATTACTTTATTGAATTCACAATGAATTCAAAGCCATGAACTTTATTCTGCAGAAAACTGAATTATCCAAATCAAAGTGTTTTGAAAACTTTAAAGAACAATAAATATAGACTCCCACTGAACTAATGTATTCTAAAACCATATAACACCCACATGATTAGCTAGCTCATAAATTGCAGGGCGTTGAATACATAATTGGTGGATCCATATTTAGAGTCTATCATAATATGCTCTTCTAAAATTTTATCTACACAAAACACTTTCTTTAACAACCAAGAATTCTATGTCAATATGCTTGACTTATAAGTACTCTTGTCGTTAATACTTTACTGCGAACTAACTGTCATAATCAACTTTATGTGACAAATCTTCGCAACCTTTATTTCATGTTTGAATGCCCTTAGTGTGCTACTAATTCTGTTGTCATGGTTAATGAGCTAAAGTGTTTGCTTAATACTTTTACTTGTATAGCTCTCCGACCAACAGAAAATATAGCCTGAAGTGGATCTTATACTGTATTGACATCCAACAAACTCAGAATCAGAATTCCTCATGATCTCTAACAAATCTGATCTCTGATGTACAAGCATATTATTCTTAGTTATACGTACTTTATAAAGATCCATACTAGAGTTACTTAAATGTCTACTTAATATACCAACAATATAAGCCAAATTAGGTCTTGTAGAGACCTCATCATACAACAACTTCCAACAACCAATGAATATGGAATGTTTCTACATTTCTTAAATCTTTAGTTTAACTTTAGGGCACCTGATTGAGACTGCACTTGTCTCCCTTAGTTTAATTTAAACATTCTCCCACTGAATCACATAATCATCTACATTTGTCTCAAAACCAAATGAGACACTTACTTCATGATGATACTTGTGATTCCTTTACGAAAAAAATTTGCTTGAATGCATAGATGGATTTCCTATTAGTTCTTAAACCATTTAGATCGTATCATCAGTGTTGCGATCAAGGAACTTTATCTTTACATCCATATAATATGATTCAAGATCAAAATGTGTTACTAATGCACGATTATCTTATAATAATGTCTTCCTTCCCTTTTGAGTATAATCCTATATCAAGATGCAAACCTAATCATCTTGTATTGATTTATACTCATAACTTATAGCATTAACACACTTTGGAGTAATTGGACCTTTCATGGTTTGATGAACATTGTTTGAATGTTCTGCCATTAATTCCATAGTGTCTTCATTATTTAGGAGAAAACTACATAATCTTCTGAATTATCTTTCTCCCAACTCTAGTGATTTCCTTAGTGACATTAATTCTTGAGGTTGTTGAATTTGTTATTCCTTAAATATTATTGACATTGTCATATCGTTATTCTGAATTTGCACCAATTCTTTAAAGCATAAGTGGGGATCGAATCGACCCCCTTAAGGACAATGTCTCTAATATTATTCTTCCCCCAAAATCAACATCCTCACATAATACCGTATTACCCGTCTCAAATATGATCCGATCAATTGGATCATAAACTTATTATCTTTATTTAATACCAATAAAGTAGCTTGTATCTATTTGAATTCAATTTTCTTTAGTAGATCCCAATGATCTAGCCTTAGTTGGATATCACCATATGTGAAACTCAAAGAGTTCTCACAACTACTTTGGTTGGAACTTTATTGTGACCATAAGCTGCAATCTTTAGTATTTCTCCAATTAGTAACCATATATTTTGAAGTACTATTTTTGTCTTTTAACTACACCACAACACCATTCATACTAAGTAATATTAATGTGGTGTATTATAAAATAATTCCACAAGCCTTTAGGAGAAAACGAAAGGTTATACTTTAGTTTCTTTTTAACAGCTTTCTTCACGGGTTTTTCTTTGTTGCCCTTATACTTTATTGAGACAGAGTTTGTTAGAACTTATTAGTTCATCCTTATTGTTGAAGTTCTCATCATGTATAATTTTGTTGTTGACATAAGTTAAACTTAATTAACAGACTTCTTAATTGTACAGAGAATTAATCCAAAATGATTATCATGCTTGCACTAAACTTTATAATCTTTTAAATTTAAATAGTTTAGAATCATCTCAAGGAATCGAGCACAACATTAGTATCAAGTCCAATGACAACAATACTAACTTGTAAGTGACACTTCTTTGTAGTAGTCAAATACTGACAATAAAACTGTCAAGCAATAGCCTTCCTGTGGGCCGACTTATTACTCACATGTTAAACAAATAATCATCACATATTTACCACCACAGGTGCTTATGTATTTCTGCCAAATATTAATCTACCTATGGGCCGATCAATACCCGCATGAAGATATACTTGCACAACATTATTAATTAGGGACCCATCACAAGACACCTTGTGCAACATTAACCTCGTCTATGGATAAAAAATTAACTGCATGGGTAATCTTGGTGTAACAATCAAGTATTGACAATAAGTTCTGTCAAACAAGAGTCTATCTGTGGACCGACTCATGTTCACATGAATAATCCAAATAATTATCACATACTTATTATCACATGTGTGTTATTATTCTGTCAAACTGTGTCTACCTGTGGGCCGAACACAGAACACATAAATAATACCACACCCATCTATGTAATTTCAATAAAGCTTTTCTCCACACACGATATTGTTGTGGCAACATGGTGCTTCGATTGACTAGATTGAAGGTTTACTAGACTAATTAAATAAATATTAAAATATTTAATTTAATTAAACGACATTTAACTGTCTCCCCAATTTAATTTAATTAAATTCTCAAACTTTACGAGAATATTTGATGATTCCCACATATTTAAAATTAATGAAAGATTTATTTAACTTAATTAAGGAATGACAAATCCCAATTTAATATAAATTAAGTGAGGTAAATATTTTCTTATAAATCATTGGAATATAATATCAACTTGCTCAACAAAATTTGATAATTAACTTAAAAATGAATATAATATCAACTTGCTCAACAAAATTTGATAATTAATTGGATACCAAATCATAGTAAAAAAATGAATACACGTGAATATCGCTTGTAGTAAGTCAAAATACAAATTTCTCAAACTAATAGCATAGGCGCCTTATCACCCACCATAGTTTGACCAAATTGCAAAATTATGAACAATCCATTACTCATGAAGAACTATGCAATAATATTAATGGTGTTCATGAATAAGAATTCCACTCAAGCAAGACGCTCTAACAACATCTTAGACGAATCGTAATTCCAACCATTCATAATCAAATGTCATTAGTCGGATCAATTGCCACAATATTAAATTAGAATAATCATCATACCAAAATAATAATACAATAATTCAATTCTTGTGAATCAATACATCCGTTACAGAACATGAAAGTAGTTTAAATGCATGATAGAAACCGACATTTAAACTCTGACCTTTATAAATCATCACAAAATGGATTTGCCATCAACAATTAATTAATTAATACATAAAAAAGTGCAAACCTTAATTAATGATGCATTCACGTGTCAATTTATCAAGATTCATTGCAAATATTGATACAGTGCAATCCAAATGATATATCAAAATTAGAATAAAGATTACCGAATATGAAATCTAGATCCATGATAAGAATTATAAAATTTAAAATTATGATTTTGCAGAATGATTCAATAACAAATATTTAAATCTTAACACAATTTTAACAGATCTTAGAGAATCATAAATAGGGTGGCTCTGATACCACTTGTAGGAAATTAATCCATGAAACCTTAACCCTATTATGATTAACGAGATTTAAACTGTAAAGCGGAAGCGTACCTGATCCGATGAGTCTCTAGGCGGAACACGAACTCAGGATCAATGATTATATGATCTTCCTCAACTAAGCCTCCTTATTCCTTATGGGGACCGTAGTAATCCCTCCCGAAGGGGAGAAGGGAAGACCATGTGCGGCTTAGTATATTGGGGACCATAACCTGGGAGCCTTTATATACTACTTGATTAGACCACCCATAATCACCTAATCACGTAGTATTGAGTATCTACTCAATAAGCCCATATCATTTATTATTATAGCCCATGGACCTTTAACCTTAATTGGATCATTTAATTAAGTCCATAAAATAATTGAATAGCTAATATAATTGTATAATAATATATTGCCCACAATTAGATTATAATGGAAATTAATAATTTCCAACATCGCATGGAAATTTTCCTTCGCCCGTTCCTCGTTCAGCCTCCCCCAATAACGGCACTTCCTTCGTTTTTGATATTTTTATCTGTTTGTACAAAGATTAAGAAGTTTTTTTTAAAAATATATAATATAAAAAAAAGTATGGACAAATTGAAAATTTTGAGAGAAAAAGTAAATAAAATTATTGAGAACATTGAATAAAGTGTAAAAAAAAATAAATAAACATTGTTGAGATTGATGAATAAAGTGTAAAAAATAAATAAGATATACAGTGTATTTTTACCATTAATTGAATGGATAATTATACGTGGGATGACTCAAAATAGAAAGTGGTAAAATATATATGGGTTGGAGTAATTAATTTAAAACATATATTATATGATGTATGTATTTCTTTGATTAATTTTTAATCATTACAATTGCATATATAATATATTTTATTATTATTTACTGATCATAGAAAATTTGAGAAATCTCTGAAGCACAAATGTCCACTTGTAAACAATAGAACCAAAAGAATTTATGAATATAAAATTAAGTTTTTTTTTAAAAAAATAATAATGGATCACAAATAAATATTTCTATTGTAAAAATTAAAACTATAAAATAATTTTATTAAATAATGAATTTAAATTCTATTGATTTACAATTCTTTTTACAAATTCATATTACATCAAAAACAATATACAATATAGTTCAAATGAATTGATTATCTATTCAAGAAATTTAAAATCTCTTTAATTTTAAATTTCTTAAATTTTAAATGACTAAATCTAAACCCACCACCTTATGGCCGGTACTTGGCCGGTAATTAAGTGTTGTAAATGATCTACGGCACAAAATATATTTATTTTGTGCACAACAGAAAAAAAAGATATTTTCAACTTGGAGTACAAAAAGTAATATTCTTTTTATTGATTTTGAAAATATCAAACTATCTCAAAGTGCTTATTTATTTATTTATTTAGATTTTTTTTTCTGTAAAACCAGATATATTTTGCAAGACGATCTCTCTGAAACTATGTAAGAAATAAAATGGAGCTAAAATGAAATATAGAATTGATTATATGCTCATAGGACTAGCTGGATCATTGAGAGCTGCTATGGCAGATCTTATCCTGAAGCTCAAACTTTCTTTCTCTTGCTCATCGCCCTACACATCAAAACAAATGAAAAAAAAAAAGTTTAAGAAGTAGAATATAGCTATTTTTATTTTTATTTTATAAAAATCTTTATACGAAGATAATTAATTCTTCCACTAGTAATTTTAATAGCAATTCACGAGAGTGTATCATTTGAGATTATTTTATATTGTTTTAATAATTATCACTTTTTAGTGAGATGTCGTAATTTTTTTATTTATTACACATAATGTTTTAAAAATAGTTCAACTGGTATGATTAGTTTCACCATGTGAAAAAGGGTTTGCCTCCTTAATATTATAAATTACACTAAATACCCACGTCATATGCAGGGACTCATGACTTTGTCTAAAATATTCAACGAATCCAAAAAATTGTCATAATTATTAATTGAAGTATATATATATATATATATATATATATATATATATATATATATATATATATATATATATTTGGTATTACTCTACTCTAGTCGACTGTCATCCCAAATCTAAGTTTACCATAATACAAATATAACAATTTTGGAATTAATTAGTTTATACCAATTTGGCATATGTGATGTATGTATCATTCAAATATGTCATAATTAGCAAGTAAACTGTCCTTAGCCACCAATTATTTGTTGTGTTAAAAAAAAAAAAAGGAAGTGAACTAATATATTATCTTGTTAAATCTCCAAGATAGTTTAGTTTATTTATATATATAGTTAGTTATACACACCAAGTAATTAGCCAGAAGAAGTATTTCATTTTATATTTAATAGACACTTGATGATAGTAACATGTCCATTTGTGGCAGGTTTTTATTTTATTAATTATTAACAGATAATATTGAAATAATTTTAAGGTCCCACTTTGGCAAGGATGACAATTTAATTGAATATATAATAATAATTATACGATTACTTCTATTAAAAGATATAAATATTTGACAAAAACAGATTTGTTAGATCACCTAAAAATTATAATCGTCTTATTACATCTTTTGTCTTGTATTGTAGCTAACTCTTTTTGATCTGATTCTATATTACAATTTTCGTATTTCTCTTTTTAATTACTTCTACAATTCCATAGCAAGTTTCACCCTTATTTGTTACACGTTATTTAAAAAAGTTATTTTATTATTAATTTTATTGACTTTTGTGGAATTTTAAAATTCTTAGATAATAAATAAAATAAAAGTAATATTATTATTAGTGTTAAAGTAGAATGATAAATTTGAAATTAAAGTAAATTTTGAGGTTATAGATTATAATTATTTATTTATTTATTGAAAAGTATAGTAGGACAAACAAATTTAAAAAAAGTGTAAATATTTTGATGGGATGGAGAAAGTATTTTATTTTACTAAGTAAATTCTGCATGAGATTTAAACTTTACAATTTTCATGTTTTGTTATTGATTTATTTTATTATATTTATAGCCACACAACACAAATCTTTTTTAAAAAATAGCAATCATTATAAACTAAAATATATAGCTTACTTTATTATTTTATTATTATAAATATTAACATCACAAAACCAATTAAATTAGTCAATAAAATAATTGAGGTGCAAAACTATGTAAAAGTGTAGCACTATTTATTATGGGGTTGAGGCATGATGGAAAAAACTAAGGGTAAATATCAAAATTAGTACTGTAATATGACGTTTTTTAACTTTAATCCTTTTTCTTTTGTAATTCTTAGTTTTGGTCTATTTTTGTTCACTTTTAGTCCTTTTGGTCTAGTTTTGATCCTTTTCTCAAAATTTGGTCCTTTTTTTGTCCACCTTTAGTCCTTTATGTATATACTTTCGGACCATTTTTGGACTTTTTTAACATAATGGACTAAATTTGGACTAAAATGACTAAAAGTGGACAAAAAATAACCAAAGCTGAGAATTGCAAAAGAAAAATTACTAAAGTTGGAAAACGTCATACTTATAGGACCAATTTTGATATTTACCCGGGAAACTAATATACTCCTATTATGTAATTTTAGTGAATCCACTTTTAATTTTATAATTTTTTAAATTAATTTTATAAAGACAGTGAATCGGAGTAAAATTGATGTAAAAAAATAAAAACAAAAATATAGAGTATTAATAATTAGTGAGAGAAATAAATAAAAATGTATATATATATATATATATATATATATATATACCTGGAGGAAAACAGTCTTCAAAAGCCTCCCAGAGAAAGCAGTGATATTGGCAGTAATGATTTTAAGATTCAAAGTTTCGAAGATTTCACACAACTTTATCATAGTGTCTGTTCTCTTACTGCATGTCAAGCTTACTACCAACGTTTTTTCTCCCATGCTCGTCACCTTTAACTGCATAGCTTTCATCAATTCATCAATTTTTGCTCCGGAATCCATAACCTTTGTCAACAATTTTTATTTTCGTCTGTCCCAAATATAAGACCTCATACTAGATTTTTAATAAAAAGCATGCATCACATATAACTTTTGAACACATCTTGGTCTCATCCCTGACACAAGTAACATACACCCTCCGTACGAAAAAGTTATCACATTTTTTTGGGCACGGAGATTAAGGAGTATAATAATTTAATGTAAAGTGAAGTGATAGAAATAATATTTAATGTGTAGTTGATAATTGTATTAGAGATGTATGTGGGCCCCATGAAAATAAATTAATTGTTTTTATGTGGTCCCATGTACTAAAAAGAAATACAAACACTTGTGTAAACTGAGTTCACGGTGTAAAACCATGTGGTCCCCTCTTTCAATCTTATATACTCTATGTATTGATAGAGTATTTAAATTAAGGGGGACAACAAGGTTTACAAGGGTTTATGATGTAAACCTAGTTTACGAGAGACTAACTCAAAAAAAAAAAAGTAATTCTCTTGTGCGCCCGGGCACAAGGATTTAGATCCGTGGCCCTTTGCAATTTTTGTGCCCCTTTACAATTTGAACTCCATAACAATACATAGGTTTAAATAGAATAGGGAGGGGAAGTGTTGTGTTCACATGTGGACACGGACTGTGTCCCCGGGGGCAGGAGCTTTTGCCAAAAAAAAATATGTCAACTTATAGTCCTATAAGACAAATAAAAAAGAAAAGTGTGTTAACTTCTATGAGAGTACTTTTTACATCTACTAATCTCCCTCCATCCCCCAATAAATTTATCTTTACTGTACCACGGATATTAAGAAAAATTTTTATTTTTTGACTAACTTTATTAATTTTAGAAGGGTAATTTGTAATTTTTAGGTAATACTCCCTCCGTCCGCCCGAAAGAGTGTCTTTTACTTTTTGGGCACGCGGATTAAGGAGTATTATTATTATATTTATTTAGATAATAAAAAATATAAATATATATAAAATAAATGAATATTAAATGGGTATGGGTACCCGCGGGTAGTGATAAACGGTAATGGGACGAGTACGAGTACCATAATAAATTTTTTAAACGGGACGGATATGGATACGGGTAATTGTTTTTTTAATCGGATACGGATACAGGTACCCAAAATAAAAGGGTACCCTACCCGTTGCTATCCCTAGTTACAACAGTTACCCAGAATAGTAAAAAATGCAACATTCTTTAGACTTTTGAGTGCGTTTTAAGGTCATGTCACGGCTTTTCAAAGAGTATTAAATAAAATTAGTTGAGATTGATAATCACCTCAAGGAGTTCGATGGGATGCAACGGTGGCATTGAGAATGTGGAAGAGGAGGGTAGAGAAGAATGAAAGTGATGCTCCATTCTCGTTCTCTTCTGATTATAACTAGAGAACGTGGTGGATTCTTGATCCGGGTAAAACACTTCACTTCCGGACAAGGCCCGACCCGACTCCAACTCCAAGATCTCCGCCTCGATCCTCCTCTCCTCCTCCTGCAACGACTTGATGTACTCGATCGCGTCCTTCACAATCGACGCCTTGTCCATCTAATCAATTAAACAAACAACAAATTATACGTAGCATAGAGTCGAGTCAGAGTCGGATGAGCAGAGCCCCAAGGAGTGAATCAGGTGGGCTAGCTCATCTGGGCTCCTCACTAAAGTGTCATATTCGATTCCCATTAAAAACGAATTAGGAAGGGAATTATAAGGAGACTTGGAAAAAGAGAAAGTATGGGTATTTGGTAAATCATCTACTAACTATACTAACAACTAAAGTTAAGAATAAAAAAAAAAGAAAAAAGCAGAGTCCCCAAGGAGTGAACAATGAACATACCTTGGTAATGTTGGGGACGACAGATCTAAGGGCGTAGAGCCTCTCATTGAGTTTGTGCCTTCGATTTCTTTCGGAAATGATGTTCTTGGATGAAGCTGGGTTGGAGGAGTCATGAGCTCCATCTGGTGAGCTGGAGTCGTACTCCCCTGCTGCTGATGATATGCCTTCTTCAAATTCAATATTATAACTGCACAATTCATGAAATAATTATGATTGGAATAAGTATGTACATGGGATATGTATGTATGGGCATACCTCATATTGTCCAGGTCTTCCAGTGGGAACAAGGTGTTATTATCCCAGTAGTGTATGTTGTCCATGATGATTGCACCTAGTGTTTTTAGAGAGAGAGAGAGAAGTGGGGGGATTGTTCAGTTGTAGAAATATAGTTGGGAATTTGGTCAGGACTGATATTTATAGTCTTTGGGAAATGATAATATGACGTGTAATTGGTTGTTAATGTTATGTTTCGGACATGTTATATCACTCCTCTCCTTTTTTTTGCTGACCCACGTCAGAAACCATTAGCTCTATTTTTATTTTATTTTTTTATTTCGAACGTGTGAAGATATTTTATGTCATTGTTAACTCTTCTTTCTTCATCGTGGAAATGACAGAATTGTTAACTCTTCTTTCTTTATCGTGGAAAGGACATACTCCCTTCGTCATAGGGTCATTTTTCTATTTTGATCGTCTCACCTAAATAGTTTCCTTTCTTTTTTTACACATATGAGACTCACACACCTCTCTAATACAATTAAAATATGGGATCCACACTCTCACTAATATAACTACTCACTACACATTAAATAATAATACTCCTTAATCTAAGTACAAAAAAAGCAAATGACCCTCTTACGCCGGGACGAAGGGAGTATATTAATTACTTTCACTTAACAATAATTTTTTTAAGTCACTTATTTTAAAAACAATTTATTTTAGCTATTTTTGTTGGAAGTGGTCAAAATGCTCTTTGAAAGTGACTCACTAATCACATGTTGAGGAATCTGATGTCTTTCTTTTTAACCAAAAAGTATATACCAAAGTACAATACTAGGTCAGTGGTAGACATGTGTTCCCTCATATGCTTACAAAAAATGAGGAAATATAATGCTTCATATCATACGCATGTGCTGCATATTTATTTTTCAAGTTTTTTAAATAGTGTGCACACAATGAATGTCTGAGAATTTGGGGAGTAAGTATATAAGGTATGTTTAAACTTGTTTTACAGTCTACTGAATGCATTAATTTGTTATTTTACATGTCTCATGAATGCATTTATTTATTAAAATGCAAAAAGATGCATTCTACGTTTTTTTTTTTTGGAGAAAAAAATATAGGCCGAATAGGAAAATATATATAGGCCGAATAGAACAATCATTTGGGCTGAAATAAAATATGTGTAGGCTGAATAGAAGAAAAATTTTATCCGTTTAAAATTTTGTTCTAATTTTTCTGGAAAAAAATAAAAGCCGAATAAGTCAAGTCGTATAGACTGAATAGAAGAAAATTTGGACCGGATAGAATAAAATTAGGCCGAATAGAAGAATTAATTTTCTGAGATTTTATGAGGCATTATAAAGTAGGCCAAATAACGAAACATATTTTGGGCCAAATATACTAATTTATTGACCAAATAGAATAAATTATGGGCCGAATAAAATACTTGCACCTAATTTTTTAAAGTTATGGTTTTAAATGATTATTATTTTAATGTTGACATCATTTATGTTTTTTTGTAAAACTGTGCGGATGAGTTTTAAAAAAGTTGGGATGTGTTTGGTGGATTTTGGGAAGGGTTACTATACAATGGTGGAAACGTGAACTGGTTATTCTTGCGAGATGATGATCTGTATTATAATAGTTTGCTTATACAAATTCATAACATAGTACAAGCTGATATGAGTTATTAGGTTATGAAGCGCATTCTCTGCTTGAGCACAATGGTCGTTTGTCTCTATAAGATAAAAATGATGCACATGTGAAATACATTTTCAACTGTGCTGATTTAAGTCTGGTCTATGTGACACTCCGGCCTATCGCGGGCAATACAATCAATCAACATTCTGTACAAGGTTCAGGGATTAGTTTGGATTTAGGGACGAGTTATAAAGATGGAAGTGCTGGTCCGAGCAATGATCCATGTATGAGGACACAATATAGTGCTAGTCCTGAATTTGATTTGAATGAGGATTACAGTCATGCGTCAGTGCTGCGGTGGTCTAGTTTTAAAGAAGCGCTAGATTCTAACGCTGATGACAATGATGCTGGTGAGGATGAGGATGATGTTAATGATGATAATGTTGAATCCTAGAATGGGACTGACGAAGAAGAAGATGAAAGTAACAAAGATGATAGATCGCATTAGTCTAATCAGTTTTCCGGCGATAGTGATGATGTTGGTGAAGCCTCAAGAATCCAATTGTATGAAGATATTTGTCATTACATTCGTCAGAGAGGTGGCCCTGGCTTTCCAGGGTCAATTAGTCACGACTTGCCCCGTTTCGAAATGCAGCCAGCAGAGTATCATAGACGAGAGCCGACCACCCGTCCTTGGTTGATTCCAAGTATTAAAATTTTCTTGTTTGAGAATAGAACTAACAGTAAATTTCTATTTAATAGTGATGCACATTTCATATTCATAGGCATTCTGGATGACGCTGACAGAGCAGATCATGTGACTAGCCCTGCATTTTATACATCTGGCGACCTTCACACGAACAGTGTATTTGATACGAAAGAGGAGTTGCAAATAACCCTAGGAATGTATAACTTGCAGAACGGAGTAGAGACCCATGTCGAAAGATCTAACTCCAAAAGGTTCAATGTGATTTGTAAGCTAAAGTCTACTACACGTTGTCAATTTGCGACGCACGCAAGATAGAGCTTTGGGCTGTGGAGAGTAATTAAATTGGTTGAACCTCACGGTTGTGTAAATGATCCAGACAGGACCGCTCCAACACATGTCTCATCCAAAGTAATCAGACAATATTTTGCTGCTAGGCAGTTTGATAAGATTACTGGACTCAGACCCAGGGGATGAGATCAGAGATCATACAGGATTTTGAGTTTGACATTAGCTACAATGTAGCATTAAAGGCCAAACACCTGGCTGTTGGGCACACGTACGGGGATCACGACAGCTTATTTCATATGCTCCCTGCGTATATGTATCAATTAGAATTGACAAATTCCAGTACGCACACTAGCATCTCCATCGGTGAAGATGATCGTTTTAGGTTTGTATTTTATGCACTTGGAGCATCCAGGAGTGGATTTCTTGAGTTTGGTCGGCTAGTCATTGTCATAGATGGTACTCATATGAAGGAAAGTATAGAGGAATTGTGTTTGTCGCAGTTTCGCAGGATCCAAATCACCAGGTTTTTCCTCTCGTCTTAGGCATTAGTGACATTGAGAACAACACGTCGTGGACGTGGTTTTTAGAAAGGCTGCGAGAGGCATACGGATGTCCACAAGATCTGTTGATAGTTTCCAACAGGCATTTGAGTATCGCGCATGCTATCTCTAATGTTTATCCTGATGCAAATCACGGGCTATACGGCTATCATTTAAAGAATAAATTGGTTTGTTTTGGACAGACCATTATGTTTAGATTCCAAAGTACGATGGATGCATACCATATGAAAGATTTTGATCGGTTAGTCTTCCAACCACTTCTTGGTAATTTGAAATCTACATATCATCATTATAATTGATTTTTCACTCATGTTCCCCCTTCCCACTTGGTATTTGCATCTGCATGACCTCCTTGCGAGCTGCTGGTCCTCAGGATTTCATAGACTTAGTTGAGCCATGGGGATATATGAAATGGGCAAGGGTCCATTGCCCTGTCAGACAGTACGAGTTTATAAACTCTAATGCAGCTGAATTGTATAACAATGTCATCCTTTGGGGGCGCAAACTACCTATATACACACTGCTAGAGATTGCCCGCACAATCACTGAGAGGTGGTTTTACGATCGTCGAACTCAATATGAGAAAAAGAGTACAATTCTCTGCAAGCGGGTCCATGACGAGTTAGTGGAACTTTCTCGTGCTACACCGAAGCTACACATATTGAAACCTATTGGCCATAAGTATTTAGTCAAGAACGGTGACAAGAATTTCACAGTGGATTTGAATGCTCGTAGCTGCATATGTGAGAAGTTCCAACATGAACTAGTTCCATGTATTCATGCGATGAATGCAATCGAGTATGTAGTTATATGTTTTACTTGTATAGATCGCATGAATCACTGACCTTATATTCTATTTTGTTCAGCAATTGCAGGTTGGCAGCTAGTGGGTTCGTGTCTAATTTTCCATCGCAGTATTGTAATCGGGATGTAGGCCAGTTTGTTATGCCTATTCTGCACTATAGTCAGTGGGACACGCCTGACGGAGCCCACTCACAGCGGTCATACCCTCGGTACCACACAGGCATGTGGATCACCCACGGTAGTCTCGGATAAGGTCAGGTGTGGAGTCATCCAGAAGACATCACAAACAACATCTGTGTTCAAGTTGTCGATAGCCAGGTCACAATCGAGTAAACTGTACTGTAGCTTCATTATCGAACAACGGTACAACAGCGTCTTATACAGATGCGCTTCTTCCCTTGTCTGGAGACAGAAAAAATATGGGTTTTGCGGTGAATCTGGACATACTCGTCTACGCTATCCTTCTCTGTTCAACCAGTAGATTAGAAGTGGTTTTCTTAAAAAGTGGTTTATTTTTAGCATGTAAATGACTAACTCTTATGCAATTCAATTGAAGACAATTCCAGTTCTTAATTTCTCAAAAATATTAATAATCTCCATATAAATATAATAAAAAGCAAAACATATCATCGGTGACCAATAATAATATTTTTTTACTCAAATAAATAGTAATTCATCCTTTCAATAGTAATCTTCATAATAAAGACATATTTCTGTAGGGACCATGGTGCCTAGCCGAAAGATTTGGAATGCAATGCGCTTCCAGTAAAGCATCATGTAGTCAGTGCCATTCCAGTTCATGTCCCTAGATAATAATCCCTCTGCAGTTCTGAGAGATGCAGTGCCGCAGTTGTTCGGGTCCTCTTGTCTGTAATATAGCTCTAGCTGAGCAGGAGTCAACTTCATATAAGGAGGAATCTGGCGGGAAGGTTCAAGCTCGCGTATCAGAGCTGCAATGATCCGTCTGAATGGCAGAGTCTCCACTAGTCGAAGCTCCCTCAATTCGGGCTCGCTCAGCCATTTATGCCAGAACGAGTCAAAATAGTGAAATGTCATAGTCTCTGTGAGCACCGCACAGAGGTAGTAGTACACTTCCGCATGGACTACGAACATAATCTGCAATGGAATTCAGAACAATGCAAATATTATATGTAAAATATTGGGAAATTAGCAGACATATGTATTCCACATTGGTAAAACAAGGGTTAAGTTGTAGTACCATGTCAACGTCTGTCCATCACCTCGACCCTGACCACACGGGAAGTGTTCCTACAGCGTACTGGCGAATATATGTCAATAGTTCATCTGGGATGTTTGCGAATGTCAATCTATCATCTATGGTCGTCTTTGTGTGGTCATTCCAGATGACATTAACTCTGGCCTATGAGGAAATTGATGCGTGAGTTTATAAGAACGGAGTCAAAATAATTGGAATTTATTTTAAAACTTAAGATTATGATTGTTACTTATAGAGAATTACATGTCTAGAATGCAGTAACGGCTGGCATCAGTATGAACGTGTACTCCTATGGCCGTGGGTCGCTCAAATAATATACGGAGGAAAGCATCCAGGTTCTGAAACAGAATCACATGCATTACGGAATAATGTGAAATAATTAACAAATTAAGTTGAAAATGAACACTCTTTCAATCACCTCTTCGTCTAACCAAGTAGTGGGTTCCTCGAGTCTGTGGAAAAATTGATTGTTCACTCCTTACCCAAGTCCAATGTCAATCTTGAATTCAAAAAATGTTAACCAACAAGCACATGTATTATAGAAATTTATGAAAATACCAGACGAGCAAAATAACTCTTACAGGTGAGGGCTGGTCTTGAATCGCTCATACAGCTGCATCATGTGCTCACGCTCCGCCTTTGTGAATGATGGTTGTAACGCTGTACTTGGGTTCTTGTCCGAGTAGGATGCATCAGACCAGAATAGCGACACCCAGTGTCAGTGCAGCGCCACTCTCAGGATCTACCTTCCTGGGAGGGGGTGAGCTAACCCCTGCCCTGGAACTAGATGACTCATACTCAGAGTGAGTGCATCTAAGATCAGCACGGAGGTGGTAAACTGCACCATAATCGCTATCCGGAAGATATTCTGGTACTAATTAGATACCACCATGTGACTGTTGGATTGTATACTAAAAGTCTAGCTTTAGTATGAATAATATTTTAACAATTTATTTGAAATGAGAATCAATGATCAAATGATTGTGTCTTATAATTTATTTATATGTCTGATGTAATAGTCCACTTACTTTATACTGTAGATAATATGTTGCGCGACAACACACGAAATATCATATTATCGGTTTCCTTATAAAGTATAAACAGATGCTCACAACCGAGATAGACGGGGACTCTCTATCGGGATGGTTGTAATGTGATTTGGCATTAGTTTGTCTTGACTATAGAATCACATTAGTGCGCTTTATGTATATTGAGCAGGACCGCATGAGATCGTTCAACTTATACTGACTATATAGGAGAACTTGATATCTGTTATTATGGATGTTCTTGCTCTTAATCCCTATACAATAACTTCGACACGTAAGGCAGTATGTGTTTCTTTGATTCATCAATGGGTGAGATTTACATGTAATTAAATCAATAAACTCGGTGAGTTGGGAAATAGTGGTGTCTCTATGGTGTGCTGTTGATTATAGAATGAATCCGTATCCGTTATAGGTTGATGATGTCCCCTTGAGGAACTCATAAAGATTATCATGTAAACTCAACAGGTGGATTCATTCTGGCATGATAATGAGGTTGAGTGGTACTACTCTCGGATGAGATATTAATTAATGTAGTTGTCAGTAACTTAATTAATTAATGGGCATCATATATCTTAAATATGGGGAGACTAACGGGCTCATAATAAGAAGGAGCTCATAACATAATTATAGGATTAGAACGGTAGTGCAGTAATAATATTTTAGTGGTATATATTATTATTGGACTTAAGTATAAGCTTTGGGTTAAGCTTGGATACTTAAGCCCAATGGAGGCTCAATTCTAATTTCTCCTCCTGGTCCCTACTGTAGCTCATATATAAGTCATCTCAGCTGTTCGAAAATCCTAATGATAACTAAATCATGCCTAACATTGTGAGGAGGGTGAAGAAATAGCATATTGAGAAGATCTCAAAGATCGTCGCCTACACGACGTCGAGATTGGACTTAGGAATACAACAGAATATCGGAAGGTTGTTTGCTACTGATGTTCATCAACTTCCATGATTTTTATAAAATCATTTGGAACTCAGAACTAAACGTGTGATACACCGTTGGAAAGCCACTGAAGAGAAAATCATTTTGGCACATAGATCACTCAAATATGAGATCGGATGAGAGAGTTATGTCCAAAATGGTGAGGCTGCGCATGCTGCCAGCGAGAATTCATATTCCTCCTCAGCATACCCTTGTGAAAGGTAATACGTTTCTATGTTTCTTGCTTCAGCTGATTTAAAAATACATGGAACCCTAACAGTTCACGTTAACCAAATGATCGAACGCAAATAGTGACATGTCATTTGAAAGAGGTACTCATCCTGATCAGCCAGCCTACGAAAGACCCTATCCCTGAAATCTGGATCAACCCTGTCGTTGTCACCCCTTCACTCCCACTAACACTGGGGGAGAATCCACTCCAGTATCACAGTGAGGCTCTGCAAACTGCTCAGCTATAGCTCGATCATGCCATGATCGAGTGGTGGAGGACGGAAGCATATGATGCATGTGATCATAAGTACTGGGCTCATCGAAGCACGTCTCCCCTGAATCATGTCTACCTCGGTCAAGGCTAAGGTGTGGACATCGGTCGATATGAATAGGGATCCCAGTTGGACTGCCATGCTCCAGGATCTTCTGTACGTCTGCCGTGCCACAGGTCCTCAGAAGCTTTCCGGGCATAATATCGTTGATCCCAATGATCACGGGTGGGATCGTACGCCTCCCCCCAAGCGTAGAATGGGTCAAAGATGAGCCTACAGGCTATCGGAGGACCTTTCTTCTGGGGTTCCAAAAATCCTTGGTGTACATCTTCATGCCTGAACCCTCCAACGGATCATCCTCTATACCAAGCCAATAGTCGGATGTGCTCATATTGCGGGAAATGCCACCACATCAAGATTCTGATTGAAAAAGTTAAATAATTAGATTCAAAATAACTGATTATATGTTGAATTTCCTCAAGTCTTTATAACAATTAAGATTTCATACCTCAGAAAATAGGGGCCACGTATCCTTCTTCGATACACGAAACTTCCATCGTAGGCAAAGTGGCCGCCAAAGAGCCCTTGCGACAAGGACAGCCCCAAATGGTGAAGCAAGGGTTGATATACGCTCATAGGCCTAAATCTGTCATAAACAAAATGCTATTGTTAGATTATAACTGTTACATAAACTCAGATTAAGCTGGAATAAAATAACTAAAAAGTTTCAGTAATATACTACACGCGTACCAGGAGCGCAAATGTGCACCCGTAGAAATGGTACCTGTAGGTATCGGGGTTTTACGGCCTTAGGCAGAATGGTCAGAACGCTATCAATGAAGTGCAGTAGAGTTATGTAACTAACATGGCCCCAAGGGAATAAATCCCAACTATGACTGTCCTCGACTAGCACCCAAACCCAACTATCTACATTGACCTTCGTCACGTCCGCTCCCAGCAGAAAATAATTGACCAACAAGTCTTTAGCCACATTGAATTTGTCCTCGGGATGATCATCAAAGGTACAACCTTTAAATGCATTGGCAAGCTCGCCTACTAATTGTTTGGTGTGTTGTCCATAATATCTAGCGTACATCCCACCAGCTGGGATGTCGAACGTCTGGTTCGGATCAAACCCCATCAATCCTAGAAGTATAGTCTCATAATCCGCATGAACTCTACCCTGTCAAATCTAAGGCACTGGTCCTCGATTAGAAAGAATATCTAGAACTTAAATCCTCTTCGGTAACTACAATCTCCCGTATCATCAAATCGTGTAAACCAGCGTACGCGTTCCATTGGTCGTCAAGATCCAAAAAATGCCCAAAGCATGACCCCCTAAACATTTCCGCCCATCTTTGATAACTTCTTACGAATCATTTGCATAGAAACTCTCAGTATGCAGTAATTATACTATATTTTTGCCCCTGCATACTAGGACGCTTCCACTCAAACTGCACAAGTAATAATTTTTTTATATTATTAGACGCTGCATATCCATCTATTCTAAGCCAATTCTCCTAGTCTACTTAATTCAATAAATACACATAATAAAAAAAATAAAATTACAATAAGGTAATTGCAGTTAATGAACAAATAATAAGCCAAATTAAATAAAAAAATTATAAATAATGATTGCATATTCGGCCTATCTTTGTTCTATTCGGCCAAGAAATTTTCCCTATTCAGCCTACTTCAATTGTGGTATTTGGCCTATGCCGAGATTGTCCTGATTTAATACACCTAGACCATCATTGGTTCTATTCAGCCTACATTTCTTTCTATTCGGCCTCAATTTGTTCTATTCGGCCGGCCACATATGTTCTATTTGGCCTGGAGTTGTTCTACTCGGCCTACTTTTTTTGTTATATTTTGCCGACCACAGATGTTCTATTCGACATACGTTTGGGCTTTAATATTATTCCTGTTACAATTTGTTCTATTCAGCCTAGAATTATTCTATTCGGTCTACTTTTTTGTTCTATTCGTCCTATGTCTATGTTCTATTCGGACTACACAATTTTTTTACATATTCGTCCGACATAGACTCCCACTGCGGTCCTACTTTTTAAAATGATGTATACATAATTAAGTCACATTTTTTACAAGTAAATTTCCACCATTTCACCATAAACAACACCACAAAATATAGGCAAACATGTAAAATTTAAACTGCTCCTACAACACGAAATTAAAACTGCTTTTATACTTACCCGAAAAAGCTCCATTACAAAATCTCACCGGAATCCGCCTTCCTCGGGAAACACCTACTCCAGCGAAAATGAAGGTTTGGGCCGAGAGAGAGAGAGGGGGGGGAAGCACAAATTTGGGACGAAAGGGACAGTTACGTTTGGGACAAAATGGGAGAGAGAGAGAGAGAGAGAGAGAGAGAGAAAATGACGTTTAACTATTTTTCTATAATTTTAAATGTGTTCCCATCCAGCACCGTTTAACGCGGTCAACACAAACATAATGATGGCCCCATAATTTTTGTCCTTTCCTCATGACAATTATGGGGGTAAATTGGAAATAGCCCTTAATAGTGGCTAGAAAAAATTCTTTTTTATGTAAGTGGCCAAATAAAATTTAACTTAATGCATAGTGGTTATTTTAAATTTTGTCCCTTCTTCATTTATGACCTTTTCTTTTTCAGTTATACGAAGAAGTACTATTATTTTATATGTAATTGATAGTTGTATTAGGAGTGAATAGTGAGTACTGAGTAGTAAGTGGTGGACATATTTAAGACGCTTTTACTTAAAAGAGTAAATTAGTACATTTAAAGGAAACGCCTAAAAAAATGAGGCATTTGGGTTGGAAGGAGGAAATATTATATTTCAGCCCTAAAAAGTAAAAATTTCAAAATTAATAATCAATACATTATATTTAAAAAGAGTTAATCTTCTGTGAACCGAATTTACGGTGTAAATCATGTGGTCCCCTTTTAATTTAAACACATAACAATATATAAGTATAATAGGATTGGAAAAAAGGACCATAGGATTTAGGGTGAGAAAAGACCTGAGTTCATATGCTAAACTATGTAAACCGAGTTTATAAGAGTGTTTGTGATCTAAAAAAATGCTACCCTCATCTAATCGATTTGAATCTTCCGTTACATTATGACATTACATCTTTAATTGTGAACTGTTTGATAAATGAGACGTAGGATATAGACAAAATACTCTAAAAGGAAATTTCATTGATTTTTCTATTGATATAGGTTACTTATATAACACGTGTAACACCAAAGTATAACCATACATCTTGTCCCTAATCTAACACACATTTAACTTAATTACTTTATTATCTAATCATTTTATCCCACATTAAGATAAACATTTTACACGTAATTTAAAGGATGAGATGTTTTAATGGGTGGTGGACAAATTTATATTGTACTCTTGTTTAACCTTTTAAAAGACAAAGTCTCTTGTGAGATGTGTTAAAGTATGTCTATTATTTAGATAAAGTATGTTTAATAGTTGTTAAAGTATTTTTTTCTAAAGTATGTTGGATTATGCATTAAAGTATGATTTTAGCGTGTTATAATATGATTTATTATTGACATACTTTAACTACAAATAAACATATTTTATCTATACAATAAGCATATTTTAGTGATGAGTCAATCCGTCTTACAAATAATGGTAACTCCTTTTAAAAATACTTATTTTGTGTGTAAAAATGAGTGAAAATGTTCACTGGATCTTAGGTAATATTCTAAAAAACATTTTCACTTAGTTTTAGATTACAAGAACACTTAACTCTATTTTTTTAAAAAAAAAAAGTACAGATTTTAAGAGAAAATTGTAGATTTTTTTTCTTAGATATTCAGCCAAATTTAAATTAAATTAATTTAAAGTGTATAAAAAAAATTTAAATTTAAGCGCAAAACAATAAATAAAGCACCAAAAAAGTTATGTGATAATACAATAACCAACTATGTTACATCAAGAATAGAATTTAAAGTCTCAAATAAGAAAATACTACTACTTGTATGTACACTGAAAATTAAGAATATAAAATTAACAAAAATTTTACTGCATCTGGACATCAAAAACTTATACACTAGAGTGATAAATAAAAATATATACTTCCTCCCTTTCATGTTAATGGTTACGTTTGTTTTTTTTACGGAAATTAAAAAAATAGTATTTTAATGTATATTAAGATAAGAAATTATAATATTTTAATATATAATGGATAGTACTATTAGTGTTGTAGGTGAGTATCATTGAGATATTTTAATTGTTTTGTATGATTCTCATATACCAAAAAGAAAAATGTAACTATTAAGATGAGACGCACAAATTGCAAATATGTAACCAGGGACGGAGGGATTACATTAATAAATAAAAACTTATGCATTTTGTTAGTGAAATTTTATTATTTAATTAATTTAAAATTAAATATAAAATAATTATACATTATTATAAAAAATATTTCTTCCGTCTGAAGTTAAATTTCACACTTTCTATTTTCGTTCGCCCCCCATATTAAACTTCATCATTCAAAAAGAAAACATCACATCAATCATCACCCACATCTTAATTATAAATTTGTCACTCTCATCAAGTGCACATAACATATTTTAAAATTTATTTATTACTTAAAAATATTATATTATCCTCCAAAATTCAATAAAATTGCTCAAACATCAATTTTTCTTAATTACGTATCTAATAACGTAATTTAAATTGAGACGAAGGGAGTATATAATATTAAATAGAAATTAATAGCATGATATTAAATAAATTTATATATATATATATATATTAGTAATGCTTCTAGATATCCAAAATATCAACTTAAAAGAAAATTAATTTAGCGATGAAGATATTGAAACATACAGCGTTGACACGGAGCGTGGACCAGCAGAAGGCAATTATAGGCGCGTGATATTGTTGAGTTCATCATTCTTGAATCTTGACCATCAAATGATGTTAGGAGTAGAGTAGTATTTCTATTTCCGTGTGAAATTGTATCCTAACGCTGAGTCTCCTCTATGTTAGAGTGATATTAGTTAGTTAGTTTTACCCTTTATAGAAGTGTGAAGTTGAATTTGGTACAGACCAAAATGAAAAGTGTGAAGTTGAAGTTGAGACTGAGGGAGTATTAATCACTACCATGCTTTTTTGGTTATGTGAAATTATTTAAAGCTTTTAAAGATGTTATTTAAAAATTTTTAATAATTCATAAAATAATTTAATTTAATAACTATTACTTTTTCATATCATAACTCTTTTCTTTTTATTTTATAAATACAATAATTTTTTATACATCTCACAAAATTCATTCTTTAAACAGTCTTACACAAATATTTGCCAAAATAATATTAGCATGAGATCGTCCAAATGCAGGTTATTCGGTTCGGATATTTTGGTGTACATCTTTTATTGTAAAACGTTGAATGAAAGACACATGGTACACCCTAAAATGAAAATATATTAATTTAAAAGAGAAAAATTATTTATATGTATACACTTTGTACCCCTAATTACTATTAAAAACATTGATTTAAAAAAATTACTCTCACATATAAAATATTAAAGTAAAATACCAATATAACCCTAAACTCATACACTTTTAAACCATAAATCCTAAATCCTCACTCACCACCAGACCACCGCCGCTGCCGTCGGACCGCCGCAGGCCGGTCGTCGAACCACCGACGGCCGGACCGCCGCCGCCGGAGCTCCGTCGGACCACCACACTTTTTTTGCTGCACACACTTTTTTTATTGCACACACTTTTGCTGCACACAAACATTTATGTACAGCACATTGTAAGAGTAATATTAAAATATTATTATACACTTTTAAACCATAAATCCTAAATCCTCATAGTAATTAAGGATTTTTTAGTGTACCTAGTAGAAATCCTCCCATTTAAAATAAAAGATTGAAAGGTTTATTAATTATAGGTACGTGTATTTACCACTTAATTATTAATAAATACATTAATCTAATATAATTACTGCGGGATACTTAACGATTTTTTTCTCCCAACAGTATCCTTGTTCACAACGTTTAATATTCAATGTTTATACAGAACAATAATTTTGTTGAACACCGATGTACATTATTATTATACACGAATGTACACTATTATTATACTTATCACTCGAAATTTTAGGAGAAGGAATTTAGGAAAAAAATCATTTTTCTAATTCTCTCTGCGGTCACTTTCTTTATTTCTCTCTTTAGAATGCACGCTGATGTACAGATTTTGAAAGAAATAATTTAGGAAAAAACTTTCTATTATTTCTCTCTCTAAATGTACGCCAATGTACATATTCGTCATCGTTCTTCTAATTATGACTTCATTCTTCATTTTGTGACAAGTTTTCGATTAATTAATTAAAATTCAGATTGATTAAGTACATTGTGCACACGTGTGTACAAATTAAGGTTGTATTCAATGACTCTATCTTAGACAATTATTTATCTACAACATAACTAGCATTAAATAACACCACATGGTAACACTTTAAATTTATATAACACAAATTGGTAACACTTTTTAAATTATTATGATATGTAACATTTTTGTAACACCTTTTATATAAGTAACACATACATGTAACATTTTTTTAATATGTAACACATGCATATAACACTTTTATATACATAAAACATTTTATATAACACTTTTACAAATGTAACACTATAATATAACACTTATATACATAAGTAACATTTCTAAGTAACACTTCTACATACATAAATTTTTTACATAACATTTTAAAATAGTATTTTTAAAACTCCATATTTATAAGATATATATATATATATATATATATATATATATATTTATTTATTTATTTATTACCCATATTTTAAAAATTTTAATTTTTTATATTTTTTAAAAAAATTAAAAAATTAGTTTAATGTAATTATATAATACAAAATACATATAGTTCATTACATAAAATATATTTTATTTTAATATGTACTATTTAAAATAGAATTATAAAATTTTAAAAAAATATATTATTTACAAAAAAAATATTTTTAATTATATTTACTAACATTTTATGTTAACGGTTAAAATATTTAAGAGAAACTCTCTTGTGAGACGGGTTGATCCATTACTAAAGTATGCTGATTATATAGGTAAAATATGTTTATTTATAATTAAAGTATGTCAATAATGAATCATATTATAACACTCTAAAATCATACTTTAATTCATCATTTATCATATTTAGAAAACATACTTTAACAACTACTAAGTATACTTTATCTATATAATTGGCATACTTTAACATGTCTCACATACCGTCTCACATGTATAATATCTCACAAGAGAATCTGTCAATATTTAAATACAAAATTTTATTTGAAAAGGAAAAAAAGGAATTTGAAATATATAATAAAATTAATATTAATTACTATTTGATTAGCTAAGTTGGTAGATTAAATGAATTATAACTCATAGGTCATGTGTTAAAACCCAAGCAAATGCAATTTTATTTTTTAATTTTATTAAAAGTGTTACATATACATTGTGTTGTAACTTTATAAAGTGTTACCAAAGTAAATGTAACATTTTTATTTAAGTGTTACTATATTAAAAAAAAGTGTTACATAAGACAATAGATAACAGGGACAATAACGACACCCCTAAAAGTGTTACATATCGTCTATAATAACACTATTAAGCTATTAAATATCATATTTTACGTGTTACATAAAGTCATTTATGTTGTAGTGTCACCTAAATGTACACTGATGTATATTCATATAAATAATTTATTCATTTTTTTTTCCCCAAAAATTACTTATCTCAAATAAGTGCACAATGATGTATACACATATAAATACTTAATCGTGTTTTTTTTAATTTGTTTCATATGATGCACACTGATGTTCAGTAAATTTGGGTAATATGGGAAAAATAAAATAAAATTTTGTATCTGTGCATAATTTTCTATAATAAATGTATGAATAAGTCATTTATGTTGTAGTGTCACCTAAATGTACACTGATGTATATTCATATGTAACATTCATTTAATGCTTATAGTATAAGATGTAGTAGCACCAAATGTAATAAGACTTCGTGCTCTTTTCTGGGTGGTGATGACCCCCAAATATTACATTATTATTATAGTACATGTATTTTAATGTGTTTTATATTTTTTAAAAATTTAAATAGGTATTATTGTGCATTCTAATTAAGTAAATATTTATGTGAAACATTTTCACTTAATAAATTTCGTGAGACATATAAGAATAATATTTCAATAAAAATTGATACTTAATTTATATAAATGATAATTAATTATGATGTGAACTATTTTATAAATTATTTACCATATAAATGAAAAGTGATAATATCTCTAATTAATAATGATACCTAATTAGAAAAAAAGAAAAGAAAATAATCTCAGCGTAAGACAATCTCACACAAGTATTGCTCTTCAAATTAAGTTAAGTTATTTAAAAGATATGTCAAGATTAATCGAACTAAGGTCACTCACCTTAGTGAGAAGCCCAATGACCAGGTGAGCTAATCCACCTTATTGAATATATATATAATATATAACAGTACTACAATTCTTCTTATAATTTATAAATTTTTTTTCAAAAATACACCTGACAGTAGTACAATTATTCTTGTAAAATCAAATCAATTAAATATAAAATTATTGTAATTTCAAATTTTCACATAATACACGGATTCTTATTGAATATAGAAACATATTTATTTTTTTAATATATTATTTCTAAAAAGTGCTGCTATTTGCACATTCATTTTTTTAAATACAACTTTAATATAATGATTTTTTAAATTAAAATAAATTTTTATACGATGATAAGTGAATATATTTAAAAAAAAAATTCTCTCTTCGTCCTGGTAATTTGTGCACACTTCCTTTGTACAAAGGAAGTGTGCACAAATTACCGGGACAGATGGAGTATATAATTGTTCTTAACCATTGTATATCACTATAAAATTCAAAGATTAGGACTTGGGTAAAACAAGCGCACCAAATTAATTGGTGGAACCTTTGGTCCCTACCCTTCTTAATTAATTCATGCTCCTTATCCTAAACTCTAAAGATAAATATACCCACAAAGGTAAATTTACAATTATACCCTAAATTCTAAATTATAGGGATAAATTATATTCTAAACCATAAGGGTAAAATTATAATTATACCCTAAACTCTAAACTTTAGGAATAAATTATACCCTAAACCACAAGGGTAAAATTACAATTTTACCCTAAACCTTAAACTCTAATATTTAAATATACCCTAAACCATAAGGGTGAAAATTATAATTATATCCCTAAATTTAAATTTAAAAAAAAAACAGAAAAAAAAGAATAAAACGAAAAAAAAGTAATCGTAAATAAATTTCAAAATTAGTGCAACTTGCTCACCCTAGTCATTGCCAAATTCAAAATAATATAGAATAATTAATTCAAATAATAAAATCATAAAATAGTAATAATATTGATTATTCTTTAAAATCATACAATATAGATTACAAAATTTAATTTATATTTTTAATTTTTTTTATCGTTAAATGTTACTCCATTGTTAGTAGTTAGAAGTTAATCTGGATTACTCATTTTAGTGAGGAGTCCAGTGGCCAAGTGAGCTAATTCACCTGATTAATTTATATTTTTCATTTAATATTGAATTTATATTTTTTATTCAATATATATAATACACGAGTGTATATTTTATTAAATAAAATATTCTAAATAAAATTTCATACCATGCATGACACGTGAGTTATATTACAATTTAAATATAAAGTAAATTATGTGAGTTGACATAATTATTAATTTATAAACTTATAATGTTAATTGACATTTCTTTGTTGGAATGTAAAAATAGACACACCTGTTCCACAATGGTTACACAGCGTTTCACTTTATTATTTAATTTTTTTTCCTGAAACTCACACAAAACAATTAATATATTTTTGTGAAATCTACACACAACACTTAAATAACTATTCAATATACATTAAAATATATACCTTTTTACATATCTACTACTATATACTGCCTCCGTCCCAACTTAAGAGTCTCATTTGCTTTTGGGCACGTGGATTAATGATTATTATTATTTAATGTGCAGTGGGTAGTTGTATTGGTGAGTGTTGGGCCCCATGTTTTAATTGTATTAGTGGGTGTGGGTAGGTCCCATGTGTCAAAAAAGGAAATGAGACTCTTTAGTTTGGACGATCAAAATAGTAAAATGACCCCTTTTAGCCTAGGACGGAGAGAATATTAAAATAATATATTTCTTAATTTCGTAAAAAAATTCCATTGAAATCGGATGCGGGAGTATGAGATTTTCCGAATAAAAAAAGTGTGAACATTATAACGGAGATATTACTAAGAAAGGAAGAAAAAAAAAGTGTAAACAGAATAATTGGAGAGGAAATAGCTATAGCAACGACCAAATATTTTAGTCGGAGTTTTGGCAGGTTTGTGGGAACATACATTAGTAAAGTGTAAACATTTTACATTTCTCATCTCAGCTGAATGACATCAGTCTTTAAAAAAAGCCACACAACTAACGAATCCAATGGGAAAGACGACTTATGCCCCTTTTTTAACACGTTTCTTTTTCTTCCCCACGTTTTTTTTATTTGTATGCAGTAATGTTTCACTAACATTATTTATTCTTTTCTCTCTACTTCTTATCATCAAAATAGTATATTCATTTATTTTGTATATAAATTAAGGAGTATTTCCTCTATCCACTCACCTATTATTTATATACGTTTATTTTTGCATATAATTAAAAGAGTATATTAATTTAATGTATAGGAGATAATTTTTTAAGATATATTTTACTACTTTTTTTTACCTTTTTATAACTTCAGTATAACGGTAACAAATTGTGTAATATTTCCTCCGTCCAGAAAAAAAAAATTTCACCTATGATTGAACTTTGAAATTAAAAAAATTGTATCAGGATTTTTTTAATACATTATTAGGTACTCCCTCCATCCCATAATAAAAGTTAGATTTACTGTAAATATGTGAATCTAAAAAAGTTTTTTTAATTTACAGTAATTTGATATTTTTAGGTAATAAATAAATTATAAAATAAATTATGTGAATCTAAAGGGTGACAATTTTAAAATTAAAGAATGTTGTGGAGTTGTTAGATTGTGTGATATTTTGTTATTTAAGGGTGTGAACTGATTTATACTACGGATAAAAATAGTGGTATGAACTTGTTTACGAGATGAAAAAATAAGAAATGAGTTACATAATTTATCTCTAAACTAAAACATCGAAAACAAACATATTTTAAATGTAAATAGTATTAAATTATAGTATTAGCAAAATATACTAAAAACCACATAAATAATTTCATATATATGTATATGACAATTCGTAAATTCTTATTCGAAAACCACTCTCATACTCCCTTCGTTCATTTGACAATGTTTTTATATACTTTTTTTAATTAAGGAGTAATATTATTTTATATGTAGTGAGTAATTATATTAATAGATTATGTGAGTCTTATATTTTAATTGTATTACTTCCTCCATCTCACGGAAAGATTCACATTTTACTATATTGGGCGTCCCACTCAAAGGTCTCATTTCCCCTTTTAGTAAAAAGTGACCTCATCATTCACTCCTAATACAACTACCCACCATATATAAAATAATAATAATTCTTAATTCATGTGCTAAAAGCAAAAAGAGACATTTGCCGGGACGGAAGGAATAGTAATATTTGTGGGTTCCAACTCGTATATATGTAAAAGGAGAAATAAATAAATTAAAAGTGAATAAAATTAATATATTAAGGATGAATGGTATAAAACTTCCAATTATACATCCACCTTAGCATGAGTTAAATTAGAAGTAAAAAAGAACGCGAGTAAAATAAAATAGCACCATATTTACCCAAATTTTAATAAACCAAACTACCATAGTGAACACACACACCCACCTGTTTAAAGATGACGTCATTATGTATGTGGCAATGACGACGTCACGGTCCAGTGATATCCGTCGAGTGGGATTTGAATGGGATTCTATTCTCGATAAGTGTGGCTACTTCATTGGATAAGTTACAAAGTAAATTTAAATAAATATTCCATGCTTATTTTTAAAAATATATATAATAGGTGGTCATTCCCAACTCCCCCTACTTTTAAAATTAGCGTAGAAAATAAATTGCATGATTTAACTTAAAGTAACTTAAAGTAGCTTAAGACTTATCTTTCTGTTTCGCGTTAATATTTATATTTGTTTTTTATATGTAGATTAAGATATATGATACTGTATTTTAATAGATAGTGGATTGAAAAATATAATATTTAATGTGTTGTGGGAAATTATATTTGTATTATGTGTGAGCCCTATATTGAATAATTAATTATTTTGTATGGGTCCCGCCTAATAAAAAAAGAAATGTACACCTTAATTTGGGACGAATCAAAATAGAAAACATAAACTTTAACAGGAGACGGAGGGAGTATTGTTTAACTGTTCTTGTTCTTGGGATTTGTGGATAAGTTAGATGTGTTTGTAGGGGATCAAACACATGCCCTTGCTCTTGGTTATGGTGAAAGAGTGTCTAAAATAGGAGAGAGTTAAGTCTTATTTTAAATGCGCTTGCAAGAGACCAAATTCATGTATATACTCTTGAGATCGATAAATGAGGTAAACCGCAGGTGTGACTTAAAGTGAAATATGGAGAGAGACCAAATCCATGCCCCCATGCCTCTGGTCTTGGGATTGATGGAAACTCTTTGGATTGGTGGAAAAGTGTCTCAAAGTAGGCTTATAGAGAACAGAGGTCTTAGCCATACCGTTTAATAGCGTCATGTCCACATGCCCCTGCTCTTGGCATTTGTGGATGAGGTAAATCGCAGATGTGCCTTAAGTGAGCCAAATTCATGCTTTCATGCCCCTACTCTAAGGATTGATGAAGAAGATAAATTGTAAAATGTGTTTCAAGTGGTTTATAGAGAGATCTTACTGTTTGATTGCGCTGATAATGGGTCAAATTCATGCCAAATGTGGGATTCGAACTCCCATATTACAACCATCAACTCAATTGAAAAGTCTTTCCAGCTATGCCCTAGGAGCCATGTTTATACTCCCTACATCCGGTTCTAAGGTGTCCATTTGCTTTTTTACACGTGAATTAAGGAGTATTATTATTATATGTGAAGTGTGTAGTTGTATTAGAGGAAAGTGGTGCTGTGTACTTTTTTACTAAATAAAGGAAATTGATACCTTTGAACCGGATACAAAAATAATAAAATGGACACCTTATAAGCGGACGGAGAAAGTATTTTATAAGTTGTATTAAGTATAAAACGCATGCCATGCGAGATCATTAATTTTTAATATAATTACATTTTGATATAACTTAATCGCTCCATCAAAATAAAATTTAAACGGATTTTCTTGTGATTGGAATTGACTAAGACTTGACCCGATTCTTTAAAGGTGAATCAATTTTCTACTCGAATTGTTCCATGGAAATATAATTTTATATTTATTTGAATCAATTTTTTTAGAAAAAAATTGAATAAAGCTCCTATTCCTTTTAAATATTCAAATATTGTGAATGATCCAGAATAAAGCTCCTACTCTAATTTATTCAATTAGCATAAACTTTTTTGGAACTTTATCAATCCAGGATCTGAAAAATTGGTAAACTATTAGTAGTCATGTATACATGTTTTTTAATAATTGTATATTTTTTACACTCAATTTTTCATTAAAAAACTAACAAAAAATTCACTAACAAAGTGTACATTTTTGTTCATAATTGTATATGCTTTTGTTTATAATTGTATACATTTCTGTAAGTGGATGCACCGTATCGTGGGGTGCACAGTAATATTAGTCTTTATAAAATATGATGAATGATGCATTAACGTATAATTACAATATGATTAACTACAAATATATTTTAACTCCCCATAAGTACATACTTTACTTAAAAATAAATATATATTTTAATAATTGATCTATACATCATACATTTCACATATATCCATCTCAAATTTATCACTACATCATACATTTCACATATGCCCATATTGTAAAAGAATGATATTTGAAAAACATTATCTTTTCATTAAAAATTGAATCGATCTCACGATACTAAAACCATCGAGCTAGATACCACGATATTAAAACCATCGAGCTAGATACATGTACTTTAACACAAGTCAATTTTAGAAGTAAATATGTACCTGAAAAATGAAAATCAAACCCAAGTTCAATATACCAAATCTTCAATAAAGATTCTTTCATGAAAATTTAATATATCAAATCTTCAATAAAGATATTTTCACGCAAACTAGTGGATAAGTATTACTTTTTAAACATAAATACTTATATGCAAGAAATCGTACACAAGGTTATATATTATTTTGTATAAACTTTTCCACTACAAAAAATAATATCATTTTTATTTATAACATACTATAAATTTTCTGAAAAGAGTAATATCGATATTTTAGTGTAACACTCACGTTTTTAAAGGTAACACGTTCTAAAAGATTCTAAAAGAGGCACAAGTACTACACTGGTTTCATATTATCTTTCATTTTTTTAAGATATCTGAGTGCTACTTTTCTTAGAAAATTTTAGTTTGATATGAAAGTAGTTGTATTCTTTGTTTTGAAGAGTAATTATCAATTTTGCAGAAAAATAATACTCTATTGTTCAGATGAGTATAAACGTTAATAACAACAATTCATTATAAAAAAGTACTTCCTCCATTTCAGACCACCCTTCCCTTTTATAGCACCACGTTGTTTAAAAAAAATTATTCTTTTAAATCAAATTTGTTAATTTTGGAGGGTATTGTAGTATTTTTAGATAATAAAAGAAATATAAAGTAATGGTATGTGCTTGAAAAAATAGTGATAAATTTGAAATTAGAGTTATTTTTTAATTGTTAGATAAAATGATATTTCCATTTATGGAGTGTAAATGATAGCATGGCACGAACGAATATATAAAGTGTGAAGGGTGGTGTGGTATGGAGATAGTAAATATAGTAACTTATTGTACCCCGGCACATAAAAGTTAAAAACGATCCCCAAAGGGTATTAATTTATGTTTTGGGTTTTGATCGAGTGACGTTACAATTTAATTTATGTCAAATATGATGGTGTTTTGATACACGTAAGAGTGTTGATTGAGGAGAGAGTTTGTAGATATAAATAATAGTGGACAAACACAAGTGTGAATCTAATTCATATGTAAACCCTATTTTCAAATATTAGTATTTGGTACATGAAAAATTACTCTTTAAAGATATAAATTACTATTACTCTTTTAAATGAAAAAATTATTCTTTAAATTATTATAAATCTTTATTTATCAATTACTCTTTAATACATGAATAATTACTCTTTAAAAAGATGAATTATTATTTTTTTAAATAAAAAGTATACTCTTCAAAGATTAACTTTTTATTTATTAAAGAGTAATTTTACTATAACAGGATTCATGTGAACTCAATTCACACGAACTCACACATAAGGTAATATATAAAATTTAGGGAAATTTGGAAGAAAGCCCAATTTAATAAGGACACTATTTTTAAAAATTGACATCCACGATAAATTTCTTATTAAAGAATGACACTTTGAAATTTTTAATACACAATTACCCTCCCACTTAAGTTACACAAATAGTGCGACCAACTATGCGACAATGCTCTATTATTATATGCAACTTCATGTGCAATTACTTTTGAAATCACACACGCAACCCTACATGTGATTATTTGTGCAACTACACCTAGTCGAATATTTGATTGCATAAATAGTCACATATAAGATCATTTTTTACTCAGATTTAGAGAAAAAATAATTGTATCTTAAAATTTCAAAAGTGACATTCTTTCAAAAATTTTATATGGGTGAAAATTATCAAAACAAAGTATTTATGTGTGGTTTTAAAAACCAAAACATTGGTTTTAAACCCTATAACAAATATCCCCATATTGTTTGAGGTTTATATTAAGTTTGAAAATTATGAATAATGATAATTTATATTTGTTATAGGTTTTAGTATGATAATTTTTAAATTTATATCAAATCATCATTTAAGAGTAGAGAGAAATATGTGAAAGAGTATATCAAATAACATGAAAAAGACAAAGATTTGTATGAGACTGTCTCACGGAGTGATTTTTGTGAGACAGATAAAAATTTATAATATTTTTAATGCAAAATGATAACCAATTAATGAAAAGTGATAATGGTGTTTTGAACTATTTCATGAACAATTTATAGTATAAATAATAAATGATAACATTTTTTAATAAAAAATGATAACTACTCCCTCCGTCCCATAAAGAAGTTCACAGTTACTGTAGATACGGAGTTTAATAAAAATTTGCTTTTTGGGGGTAGTTTGGTATTTTTAGGTAATAAATAAATTATAAAGTAAGTTATGTGAGTTGTAAAGAGGTGGTAATTTTGAAATTAAAGTGTGTTGTGGGGTTATTGATTTGTGTGTATTTCTTTATTTGGGGTGTGAACTTGTTTATGAGACGGACAAAAATAGAAAATGTGAATTTATTTATAAGACGGAGGGAGTAATTACTAAAGCATTAAAGAATTTTACTGTGAAACTCAGCCAATATAAAATGAAAATAGGTAAGAGGAAAAAAAATTAGGTAGTGATAATACAGAAAAATTGCATGCATTAAAGGTGATTAAGATAGGAAGGTGTATATAGTATATAAATGATTTTTAAAATATGAATATGAAAATTTAAAAATAAATAAAAACCCAAAACAGATAGTGCCATATAATTCTAAAAAAGATCACTTACTAGGAGGTACACAAAAAAATGCATAATTACTATAAACTACATGACTCAAAGCACTATTATTCATAACTACACAATTATAATTGTGATACCATAAATACCCCTATGTATTTGCACAATTGTTCTGCATAATTTGATTCTTCACAATTTAGTTCTGCACAATTTTGTTTTTGCACATTTTAAATTCCGGCAGCAGACGGCGGCGGCTAGTGGCGGTCAACGGCCGGTCAACGCTGGTCAACAGCCGATAAACGTCGGTCAACGGCCGGTCAATTGTCGGTCAACGCCGGTCAACGATCGGTCAACACCGGTGGGTGGGTGAGGTGTAGGGTTGTTGGTTTAAAAGTGTATAGAGTATAAGGTTATATTTCGTATTTTACTTTAATATTTTATATGTAAGAATAATTATTTAAATTCTATGTATCTAATAGTAAATATGCTTAAAAGTGTGTATTTGAGAGTAATAAACACTTCTAAAAACTAGCTAAATCTTATGATACAAATAAATATCCATATACAGGAACTATTAAATGACGTCATTGTTGGATTACGTCATGGTTGAATAGAGTGGGATTAAATTAGTGAAACTATTAAATTTGCGGCTGGACTGTGAATCACGTTTCTATGGCGAGTCTTCATTTCTCTTGTAAAATCATTCCCACCTCATTAACACCTTTGATATGAATATGGGTCCCAAATTTGGGTGCCCTTCAATCACTGCAAGTATGCAACATGCCAACAACGACTCATCTTATTTTGCATCACGCCTTTAATTAAAAATTATTTTTTATTATTTTAGTAATTAAAATTAAAAAAAAAAAATTATCTTCATCTCATACTTATCTTCACTGCTCAAAAAAAAAAAAAAAATCACATCAATCATTAATATCAAAAGTTATCTTAATATCAAAAATACAACTCTCACTTAATACAAACAACATGGAATACTTTACACTTTTTTTTTAATTACCTAAAGATACTACAATATTCCTAAAAAGTTAATAAAGTTGATCAAAAAGTAATAGTACTCCCTTGTCCCATAAAATCTTTCACACTTTCCTCATTTGTTTGTCCCATAAAACCTTTCACACCCAAAAAAAGGAAACATCACTTTATCTAATAACCTTATAAGTTACTTTAATTTCAAATTTGTCATTCATTTTTCACACACATATCATTACTTTATACCAGTGATTCAAAAATCGGATCGGACCGGCCGGTTCAAGCGGTTACACCGAGAACCGGTCCTGGAACCGATCCGGAACTACCTAATATTCGTTTTCATGATTGAACCAGGAAGAACCGACTAGAATCGAAAAATCGGTGAACCCGTTAGAATCGGAAAATCACCGATTTTATTTTAAAATTGCATTGCATCCATTCATATTCTGTATTTTATTTCACTAAATTGATTGAAATATTTATAAAATACACAGATCTACAGAAATACATTGAAAAAACTCTATTTCAGAAATTGAATGAGAACCTATCTACAATAAATTACTCCGATCAAATCGATCAGAAAACCTTTTGAAATGCCAAGCCACCCCTCCATAAGTCAGATTCCCAGTGTAGTATGAAGCCGACGAAATTGAGCGTATTATGAAATGTTTATTTAAGTGAGAAAACAGAGAAGAATGAGAGACGAGTGAAAGAACGAAGAAGAGTGAAAGAACGGAGATACAGAGAAGTGAGAGTGGAAGGGAAAGAGAAAGGCAAAATGAAGATACAGAATTGCAGAACGAAGAGAAACGGCGCTGCTGCCCCAGTTGATGGCTTTAGCCATTATATATTTTTTTAATCAACCTAATGGGCTTTGAAATGGACTGACTTTCTTTTTTTGATTTTTTTTAAAAATGGGCTTGGACTCTAGTTTAGTTTCATTATATATATTTTTTGATGATTATTTTAAAATATAATTAAAAATAGATAAATTTAATTTTTCCGGTTGAACCTCCCGGTCCGACCGGTTGAACCGGTTGGACCTCGAACTAATGTGAATGAGATGGGATGAGAGAAAACGAACGTTTTGAGTTTTCTATAATGAGAACAGCACGCAGGAAGCAGGATGTGAACTTAGTAGAGTCAAGTTTCGGCTCTGATATTACTTGTTAGTTTGCGTGGGTGAAAAACCAGTATATCAGACAGGTATCGTTCCTGCAATAATCCGAATAACACTACATGCAGAACAGAAACAGCAGTGGAAAATAAATAAGACAGCAAATATAACTCTTCCACAAACTTACATTTGTGGCGGCCTCATGACAAAACATTCACTAAACTTGGAAAAGTCTTCAAACATACAATCTAACTCTCTAGAATATATCCTATCTAACTCGCAAAGGCGGACCTATTACAAAATCTAAAACGTGATATGAAATAACAAAACTACTCTCAAAACGAAGATTGTAAAAAGACAATTACAATCTTCTATCATATAAGAGAAACCTCGCATCTCTCCAACGCTCAAAAGAGAATAGACAAGTATGGCTCTAAGTGTGGTAACACTTAAACCATCATACAAAGAACACCTTTAATGTGTAGATGTTTATCTGGTCTTCTACACACCTGGTATGAAGACTCTAAGGGTGTTTATATTAGTTCAAAATCTACCTTCTTCAAAAACCAATGATGAACGTGCCTTCATCAGTTTCTTGAGCACTAATATCTCAACTGCAACATCCATCTAACCCATTCCTTGAAAATAGGAAACTTATAACCTCCCTCTTTACGTGCTTATCGTGATCTTCCTTCAAAAATTCAGAAACTCTTTCTCCCATGTTCTATTAGTTGTATGAAAAATCAACAAAATAATAGCCAAGGCAACACAATATAATTAATGAACACGTGGCATGGAGAGGTGAAATTCAGAGTGTGACTTCAAGTGTGGCAACATTATCAGTCATACTAACAATCTCCCCCAATTTCACCTATCCATAGCCACAACAATCTGATGCAGACTTAAGCAATTCAAACCAATCATCAAAATATAATAAGTCCATAACATCAGATCATGATTAATCATAAATCATCAATATGTAGCTCCCCCATACATGAATTTCCACAACCTGATAGCATCAAATGCAGCACCAAAGGTTGTGACATCAGTAACAGCACTTTAGTAGCAACTTCAATGGTTCTTCATACAAAACCTAACAACATTCAAGTGTTTCACTAAAGGTTGTGACATCAGTAACAACACCTCATTAACAGTGCCTGCATCAGAATTTTCTCCCCTTGTGGATGTGGATATACAAGACATTTAAGGCTTAAGAAAATATGCAGGGTAAGTGAGGGTAGAGAGAAGGCAACACTAGCAACAGCACAAGAGATAACACTAAAGAGAGGCTGATTTTCAAAAGAAAGTCATGGGTTGGCTTGAGGGTTCTAGAAGGATGAAGATGTTTGATGACATGTGCTTGAATCTAATACCAAAGAAAGTGAACAGTGTGTACACTTGAATTTGTAAACCAATAGAAATTAGCAAGCAAGTGACAAACATTTAAATGAGAACTTTGAGAGAAACATAATAGCGAAATTAGAGGAAAATTCTCTTTGAGAATTAACTTGCAGATCATGAGAGAAATAAAGGTTGCAAAACAAAAAGAAACAATATGCATAAATAGAAAATCGAATTTAACTCCTATCAAAATTTAAATTACTCAAAAATTCATTAAGGAAAATGCTAATAAAAATCTGGGAAATTCAAAGAGAGGTTGATTTTTTATACAGGCACACATACACATCTTTTTTATTGCACTTTTTGATACCAAAAAATTCAACTCACCTTCTGAAAAGAACACATCGTAGTTGTCAGCCCCGTGTGCCTGATCATTCAGTGAGAAGTTTAAAGGATCGTTCTTTTTCCTTTTTTAAAACTAAATAGCCTTTTGAAGAGAGTGCATCGTGGTTGTTAGCCCCGTGCATCTAGTTACTCAGCGTATTTAGACCTTTAATTTTTTAAAGAACTTGTGCTTTTATTCGTGTATGTCCAGAATTGCACCTCAGAAACATCCAGATGTAAATTAGCAAAAACCAAAACGAATAATCAAACAACTTAAAGACTGAAGAGAAAAAAATTCGATGAAGGTTATTCCATGTATTGTCACACTCGAAATAACCTTAATGCATTCAATTTAGAAAATGCAACCAGAAGATTCTCCAATGCTGGAAAATCTCCCCAAGTCAAGAGATTTTATAAGATGATCTGAAATTTTGTTCTCAATAGGTAAATACTCTAACTTTTCAATTTGTTTCTCAATAAAGTATCTCTAAAAATGACGCCCAATATTGACATGCTTAGTGGGTGGGTGTTGAATTGAATTTATGAAAATGTTAAAAGCACAAGAGTTATCAAAGAAAACTCTTAAGACATCAGATTCAAGCACAAAATCACCAAATAACTTTTTAAGACAAGTGAGTCGTGAGAAACAGTACATAAGTAGAATTTTTAAGCAAAGTGTGATTGCATAATTTGACAGCATTTCGGGCGACACTGTAATCTGCCTTCTTTTCTGACTTGTTGTTCTGATCATAAAAGCTTGAAGACCTGCATCAACTTGAGCAATATCATGTGCAATATTCTTACCAACAAGATAACAATTATTAGAAGACCAACTCCCAATCATGACACAAAAATTAAACTCATCAAACACATGACATGAACTATTATAAAACTTAACATGCATGTTATCATCACAAAGTTGACTTATGCTTATCAAATTTTCAAGTAAACCATTCACATGCAGGACATTTGTGAGTTTTGGAAAATGACAGACATTAAGAGTTCCTCTTCCTATGATTTTACCTTTTAAACCACCTCCAAATAGGACTTTCCCTCCATCAAACACTTCATAATTAGTTAGATATTCAGCTCTACCAGTCATGTGCTTAGAAGACCCACTATCAAAGTACCAACAACCATGAACACATGCTTTTGAAGGAGTGCACGAAAGATTGCACTTAATATTTTATTTTTGTACCCATGCTATTTTGGTCTTGTGCTGGTGTGAGTGTGGCGACATTGGGGCTGACACTTGGTTTGGTAGACTGTCTTTTTTAAGTTTATGACAAAAGGATCTGATATGGCCTTTAGCAAAACAGTAATGACACACAAATTTCCTTTTCTTTTTCTTTTTGTCTTTAGAGGCTGGTTTGTTAGCTTTTGAAACACATGAAGAAGGTTTAACAAATTGATGGGTTTCTCAAAACACATTGAAGTTGATTCTTCAGGAGGAGAGTAACCAAGATCATACCTGTCAGATTTTCCAATGGTAAGAGCCTCGTTTAGAGCAGAGGTACCTTGAGTGAATTTTTTAAAACTCAGGGTTGATTCAGCAAGTTTTTTCATGAAGTTTGGAAATTTCAGCGTCTCTTCGTGTAAGAATGACTTCCAATCTTGTAATTGTTTCAATCAATCCTTCGTTTTCTCGAGACATTGAATCCAATTTCTTTTGAAGTTCATCAATTTTTGTCTCTTCTTTGGTTTTGGCAGTAGCCACTGTAACTGATAGGTTGTCGCCAGCCTATCAAAATAGAATTTATTTTCCGACTCACTCTAATACTGAGTATAGCAATGAGTACGGGTCGAACCCAAGAGAGTATGATGAAATTTAAATTAAATAGATGTATTGCAAACAAATAAAATAAATAAGGGGGGAGTTTTGTTTGAGGAAAATCAAAAATAGCACAAGTAATAAATCAACTCAATTTTTAAATAGCGAAGTAGAAGAAATTAATTATTAAATTAGCCTAGTGAGTGAATCCTAGTTTAGGATGACGATCCCCTCCCGTTTACTGAATCAATTAATTACAGGAATTAAATATCTTATCTAATGTGCAAACTCAAATCCCTAGATTGACGGTACGACCAATCAACCCGAATGTTCTTATGTTCATCAATTAGGGTACGACCACTAAATTGAACTATTTACGAGTGACCCTATGGATTTGAACTCGAAAATGCATTAAGATTCCAAACATAGAATTACTAGGCTATGAAAATCTGCTAGGAATATACAACCTAGATCCTATTATATCTAGAGGGAATTATCTCTATTTGCTACTCAATTCAATCCTCACAACAATTATGGATCATGGATCATGAAATAGCATTAAGCAGTAAAATAATTAAACTAGTTGGCCAGACTAAAATAATTATCAAAGTGCTATAAAGAAAATCAAAGCATATAATAGAATAAATTTGCACAAAAGATTCAAAGAAAATACTATTAATAATTAAATTGTCATTCAACGAGAGGTTCACGAAATTCTAAACTAGAAAAGGGGATTAGCCCCACATGTTCATGACAAAAACAGAATTAAAATATAAAAACCGATGATGTATGATTGCTCTTGAATCTTCGCGCTCCAAATCTGCCTTGAAGAAGGAAACTGCCGCTGCTCTTAATCTCCAGGAATTATCGTGTCTTGAGAGATTAGAAAATCTCTCCTATATATGTGTCTTGATCCCTAAGATACCCTAATTCTCTTTCCTTATCTTTTTCTTTCAAAAATATCTCCTTTCCTTTTCCATATCTTTTCTTTGAGATCCCAAAAGATATGGTCTGATTTGGGATGAATTTAGTCGACCAAACGTGAGAGAGATTTCCAGCTGCCACTTTCCATAATTACTCGGATTCTGTCCTCAGTTTCTTCTAGCACTGAGCCCATCAGTGTTGATCCAGCTAGACAGACTTGAAATCCTCGTAAAAACTTGATTTTACACCAAATTATATCATCAAAGCACTAATTTTCAAAAAGACATAATAAGTTAGTTTTAGCACCCAATTAACACATAAGTCCATCAAATAAACATGAATTCCAACCAAATAATCGCGCTAAAATATGACTTATCAAATCTCCCCACACCTGAACTTTGCTTGTCCTCGAGCAAATCAAGACCATAAAAAATAAAAAATTAAAGAACTCCATCTTAAAAGTAAATGAAAGTAATAACACAACAAGAGAAAAGTAACCGGTGAGCATTCAGAACTAATATGAAAAATGACTCTTCACTCAAAGTTTGCAACTTTCATGGCATCAAATCTTTCAAAATTCCATGGCCTCACAAAGATTCACTCAATAACACTCAAGTATACGATTTAGGTAGCAAGATCACTCAAAAATTGAAAAGAAAAGTCATTACCATAGGCTTGCTCCCAAATCAAATCTCCACCAATTTTAAATGGATCGTATTCAACAATCAAAGGGTCTTTGATAGGGTTGTAATGGGGTCTTAGGACAGGGTGAGATAACAAGAGGGATAAGAATGGCTAAATGCATCACTTTACAACACGTGATCTCTACAAATCAAATCAACCATCATCCCCAAATTTTTTTCCTTTCAAAATAGCATTTTCTTGTACTTTTAACCTCCCCACACCTGCTCCATGTCAAGATTCGAACAGCAGGTGTAACACTGAAAGGATCAGTGTTCGCATAAAATTTCAACAACTCAATGAACAGTTTCAGCAGCTCCTTTTTCCCCCTTTTTTCAAGAATTTTTCTCTTTTTTCTTTTACAATTTTCTAAATTTTCCATTCTTCCTTTTCTTGCTTTTTTTTCTCCAATTTTTTTACATCAATTCCCCTTCATCTTTAATTCAACCATAAATTATTTTCACAAGATTCACACATTGCAAAGTAATGAAGGGTTCAAACGGAATAGTTAAAGAAAGAAATGGGGATTCAGGGTTCATTTATGTGCTCATAATTCAAAGAAAAGACTTAGGCTCAACATGGCTTCCCTAGAGTTTTCATAATCGGGTGGAACAATATAAGCCAAGAGGGTTAAACCTAAGTGCCCTTATCATTTTATCACACACATCCACTCACATGTCTTGATATGTATTCAAAAGAGCAAGTTCTAGAATGAGTAATTCAAATTCAATGCACTCAAAAAAGAAATTTCGAAGGAGCTTATAGATGATAACTCGTTAAGGCTCAAAAGCTCATAAAAATTGGGTATAATTGTCATGAAATTTGAAAAAAAATCAGCCACTACAATCACAAAAATTTTACAAAGAATATCACTTTTTCAACAGCTCCTCAACATCACTGCCACCCCCTCAATCATGCATCACTCTCATCACCTCAAAAAATTTATTCCTCAGTTTCTCAAACTCCACATCAACATTACATTCAGAGAACAACAAGAACATGACACGGGATAAGAAATTCAACAACTTTTTCACCACAAGTCATAAAATTTAACAATATTACCCATCCACATCACATACTAGCACCAGCGACAATCAAACAAAGCCACAAATATAAAAATCAAATATATACAACAATAGGAGTTCACCAAAATCAGCAGCCAAATCATAAAGTACGAAGCATATTTACATTACTACCACAGTTAACATAATCATATCTCTCCCCACACCTAAACGCTTGCTTGTCCCCAAGAAAAAGCAAGTACTAAAGAGAAATTTTGAATATGAACATGAGTAGAATACACCTGATTATATTTCTGGGATGAACTCTGATGTCGGATGTTGCTCGTCGGAATCAGCATGGGCAGCGTCGACAACAAGCTGTGGGGTTTCGTCTTCGGCAGTTACATCCGGTGCAGGGGGTTCTTTACACAAATTAGTATGGGCGGGGGCGGCGTCGGGCTCATCAGGCTCAACGATTTCGCGAATTACAACCACTACTCTAGATGGTTCCACAACATCCTCCATACTATCGACAATGCCTCTTCGCTTTTTGTTTTGCTCGTGCACTTGAACAGAGTGTCACCATGGCGAGAGGCGAGATTCGTGGCCTTAATTCAAAGTGGTGGAATCAGATTTAGGCTTGAAGTGGTGCAACAGAATTCACGAACTGAAAATTGGGATAATGATTTTCTCGATGTCAACGAGACATTGGGGCTTTATCAAAATTTGATTAAACGTATGACCTGGGCTCTTTATTTTCTTCAATTCCTTCATGGGCTAAGAGAGTTGGGCACTTGTCTTGTAAAAAAAATAAAAATTAATTGGGCCACAAGTGAAATTTGAATCAATGCAGTAAGACCGTTTAGTGGCCCAATTTCTGTCAATTCAAATTCCAAAATTATTAATTATCTGGCTGCCCTTGCAGTTTGTATCCCTCCTGCTAATCACAGCAGAAAAATAAGAGTGAATAATCAAACAATTTATTAAAATAAAAAAAATTGAAATAAAAAAAATAAAATGATAAAAATAAAAAATAAAATGAGAAAATTAGGTTGCCTCCCAATCAGCGCCTCTTTTTATAGTCGTTGGCTCGACTTTGGTAAAGTGTATTTTTGTCAATTATAAATCACATCTTGCAAGTCCATTCGGTCCACCTCAACCATCTGGAATCCTTCATGATACTCTTTAGAGTCAGCAAAAAGGCCAGGTCGGCCCGGTACCGGCCCATCGGGCCATGCACATTTGCGGGCCGGGCTAGGCCCAATTTTTGGCGGGCATTATTTTTCATGGCCCAGCCTAGCCCATCCTGGGCCACCAGACCATCGGGCCATTTCGGCCCATTAATATTAATTTATTTTTTAAAATTTTAATTATAAAATTTTAAAATTTATTTATTTTAATACGTGTAATAATAATTATATAAGTTCATGTTGAATATTATCATCAAATTTATAATTAGATATAAATGGTAAATAATCTATTCAAGTTAATTATTATTATTTTTAAATCAAATAAATTAGAATTTATTATTAGAGGTCGATTGTATTATTAAGTGTTGTTAAATAATGGATTGGAGCTATTTAACATTAGTAATCACGATTATTATGTGATTAAATTATATTATTAGCATCCAACTTATTTCATTATTATAATATAATGGAATTTAAATACAACTTTAACAAATTTCAACAACATTAAATCTCATACACAATTATTTTTTCTATTCTATAGAGTAATTATTATTTTTTCTTTCTCCTTAACTTTATTTTTATCATATACAATATTAAATCTCATACACAACTTATCACATTATTTTATATGTATATATTTTCTTTCTCCTTAACCTTATTTCTATCATAGAGTAATCAAAATATCCAAGTAAATAGAAAATTCATATATAATTTGAAGATTATAACTATTTTAGAAAGTTATTTTTATGACTATTTTTATATATTTAAATTTAATTTATTTAAATATAATTTATAAATCAAATAAATTTAGTATCACAAATAATTTATGATTAAATATTAAATTAAATATAAATAAAATGACCAGGCCAAAAAAACCCAAAAAAGCGGGCCAAAAGTGGGTCGGGCAATTTGGCCCACCGGGCTTGATGGGCGGAGCCAAAATGGCCCGATTCTTTTTGGGCCTACATTTTAATGGTCCAGCCCAGCCTACTTATGGCGGGCTACGGGCCGACCCATCGGGCCGAGGTATTTTTGCCGGTCTAATACTCCTTAAGTTGGTGCCCATTAACTTTGAAACTCCTTTCAGAATCTATGCTTCTTATCTCAACTACACCATGAGAATAAACATTAGTCACAATAAACGGACCAATCTAACAAAAATGCAACTTATCAGGAAATAATTTAAGCTTTGAGTGATAAAGTAAAACTTTTTTCCCAATGCTAAAATTTTTTCTTGAGATTCTTAAATCATGAAATGCCTTTGTTTTAGCTTTATAAATCACTGAATTTTCATAAGCCTCGTTTTTCATTTCCTCCAACTCTTGCAATTAGAGTTTTCTTTGTACCCCGGTTTCCTCATGATCCATGTTGTACTTCTGGATTGCCCACCATGCCTTGTGTTGAAGCTCCACAGGTAAGTGGCATGGCTTTCCATAGAAAATCCTGTACGGGGACATGCCAATTGGTGTCTTATAGGCCGTTCGATAGGCTCATAATGCATCCTTCAATCGTGAGCTCCAATCCTTCCTACACGGATTAACCGTCTTTTCCAAAATTCTCTTGATCTCACGGTTGGATGCCTCCACCTGGCCACTCGTTTGAGGGTGGTAGGGTGTAAAGGTTTTATGAAACACTGAATATTTGGGCAACAAAGCTTCCACCGTTCGGTTGCAAAAATGCGTGCCCTTGTCATTGATAATTCGAGGAATTCCAAACCTGCAAAATATATTAGATCGAAGGAAACCTGTAACCACTTTAGAATTATTAGTTTGGGTGGCCTTTGCTTCCAGCCACTTCGACACATAATCAACAGCAAGTAATATGTAGGTGAAACTAAACAAAGAAGGAAAAGGTCCCATAAAATTCATCCCACACACATAAAAAATCTCACAAACGATTATAGGATTTTGGGGCATTTCATTTCGTTGGGAAATATTTCCTACATGCTAACATCTATCACAAGACTTGCAAAATTCATAAGCATCCTTAAACAGTGTCGGCCAATAAAATCCACACTCAAGTACTTTGAAAGCAGTTCTTCTAAAACCAAAATGACCACCACATGCATGACTATGACAAAAGATGAGAATTGAATTAAATTCAATTTCAGGAACGCATCATCTTATCACTTGATCAGAACAGCGTTTCCACAAATACGAAATATCTCACATGCAGTGCTTGGCATCACTACGGAGCTTATCACGTTTTACTTTACTCATGTGGGCTAGAAACTGATGGGAGGTCAGAAAATTTGCCAAATCGGCAAACCATGGAACAGAGCCTTCTGAAACTAAAGGGTTCAGTGTCAGTTGGCTCGAATTTTCCAGATTTTACAGAATGGCCAGCAACTGTTCACCGGGAAATTTTTCCAAAATTTTCTACTCATCTTCATCTCTAATCAGCCGGCTTAAGTAGTCGGCAACTAGATTCTCCGATCCCTTTTTATTTTTGATTTCCAAGTCGAACTCTTGAAGCAGCAAAATCCACTGAATCAACTCAAGTTTTGCTTCCTTCTTCGTAATGAGATAATGAAGAGCTGCATGATCAGAGAAAACAGTAACTTTAGTACCCAACAAGTAAGATCAAAAATTTTTTAGAGCAAAAACCACAGCTAGGAGTTCTTTTTCCGTAGTGGAGTAGTTGGCTTGAGTGTTATCTAAGATTTTTGAAGCGTAGTAGATCACATGTGCAGCCTTGTCCACTCGTTGCTTCAACACTGCTCCTACGACATAGTCACTAGCATCACACATTATTTCAAAAGGCAAGCTCTAATCCGGCGGCTGAATTATGGGTGGTGTGGTTAGCAACTCCTTTAACTTATCAAAAGTTTTCTTACAGGCTTCATTCATCTCAAACTTCACATCTTTTTACAACAACTCACAAAGTGGCTTGGCTATCTTCGAGAAATCCTTGATAAACCTTCTATAGAAACCTGCATAACCAAGAAAATAATGAACTTCCTGCACAGATGTGGGGTAAGGTAATGCAGATATAAGGTCTACTTTAGACTTATCAACTTCAATCCCATTCTTTGAAATGACATGACCTAAAACAATGCCTTGTTCGACCATAAAGTGACACTTTTCCCAATTCAAAACAAGGTTTGTTTCTATACATCTTTTCAAAATCAATTCAAGATTTCCAAGGCAACTATTAAAAGATTCTCCATAGACACTGAAATCATCCATAAAGACCTTTATTATATTACCCACAAATTCAGAAAAAATGCTTACCATACACCTTTGAAATGTGGCAGGTGCGTTGCAAAGTCCGAAAGGTAATCGACGACATGCAAAGGTCCTAAAGGGACATGTGAAGATTGTCTTCTCTTGATCCTCGGGGAGAATTGCAATCTGAAAATAACCAGAGAAACCATCAAGAAAACAATAGTAAGAATAACCTGCAAGCTTTTCTAACATCTGACCAATTAAGGGTAAAGGAAAATGATCATTTCTAATCATGTTGTTAAGCTTGTGGTAGTCCATGCATACTCTCCAACCTGTTTGTAAACGTATTGGAACCATATCACCCTTGTCATTCTCAACTACAGTCACTCCTGATTTCTTTGGAACCATTTGTGTCGGACTGACCTACTTACTATTTGAGATGAGATAAATAATCTCCACACTCAGAAGTTTTAACACCTCCTTCTTTACCACCTCCTTCATGGATGGATTCTACCGTCACTGAGCTTCTAGAGACGGCTTCGCATCATCCTCAAGCAGAATACGGTGCATGCAAAATACGGGACTAATACCCTTCAAATCCGGTACCATTGATAAGTTGCTAAAATGTCATATTTTAATGTCATATTTTCCCCATGTTTGGATGTCAATTAATCCTTAAATGTTTATTTTGATCAAGTTTTATATTTTGTAGGCATGAAAAGGATTTAATTGATGCAAGGGGCTAATTGTGCTACATTTGGAAGATGAGAATGTGGAGCTACAAAGAGAGAACCTAACTGTTCGTAAGGCGTGGTCATGCCTTAGTTGCTGACAGCAATCTGGAAATGGAGAAAAAGATACAGTAGCATTTTTGCTGATAAGGCGTGGGCACGCCTAAGGACCTGACGGAGAAATCTTATCTTGAGCGCCCAAATCAGCATTCCCTTATTCAAATTCCATCTGTTTCTATCTTTTAGGAACTTGTTAACCTCCCCAAACCTGTTTAGATATATTTCTTATTTTAAATACTTTACTTATCAGTTTTTATTAGTTAGTTTTCAGGTAGTTTTAGGATTAGTTTTGGAGAGGAGAAAAACTCCCCGTGAACTCCTATCTTCACTTCTGATAATTTCATTACTCTGTATTTTACTTCTACGCTATAAGACTCTAGGATGGAAATATACTTCTGCTTTTACTTAATTATTACTATAGATTGTTAAATCGTTCGTCTATCCGGATAGTTGGAGGCATGGTTCAACACTATTATGTGAGATCTAACTAGTTTATATCCTCTTTCACTTTACATCATTTGCATAATCTATGTTCTTAATTATATTGTTTGACAAGTTGTTTAACCCGATCAATTAATCAATTTGTGAAAATGATATGTGCCAATTAGAAACGTTAGATCCGTAATTATTTAATTGTTTCTAATATAAGTGGCAAGTAGCATAATTGATTGCATCTCACTTTCGATTATTGTTATAGGGGATATGCAACCTAGTCTAAATGAACTTACATGTGCATTTGTTGGCTAGAATTGGGTCTTTCTAAGTTGAATGCAGTCGGTAAATTAAATCCTAAGGTCGTACCTAGGGTTGTTTATTTGACTAGGGATTAATTAGAGGTCGTACCCTAATTTTCTACAATTAAGAAAAGATTAGGTCGTTAGGTCGTACCAATGACTATAACCAATTTGGTGTTAATGTGAAAGAGTCATATTTGCATCCGTGACCGTGTTTGTTGAACCATTCTAAAGATTATCTTGGCTAGATATTTTATCTCATTAATCACCTCATTTTACTTTAGTTTTTATCTTCTGCAATTTTAGTTTTAAGTTAAAAACTCAAATCCCCCAATCCGTGTTTTAATTATTTTTGTTGAATATAACTTGTTTTGCCAATATATGTGAAAATGATCCTACTCATCACTATCGCAGTATTATTTAGTAGGTTTATTATTATTTATTGGTTTTGACACCCATCAAATTCTTAGCGCCATTGCTGGGGATTGGTGTCAAAACAGGTTTATTTTTAGTTGTTTATTTTGTTTATCTTTATTTTTATACCTCGTTCATTTCCTGTAGGATAACTTGACTTTGATCCGGAAATTGAAAAGACCGTTCGTCGTCTTAGAAAAGAAGCAAAGTTGAAAAAGAAAGCATCTACTTCATCTCCTAACTTACTCTCGTTTCTTGACTTGAAAAGTGCATCTAGTAAAGGTGATCTTGTTGAAGAAGTAGTAGAGATGACACAAAGAGAAAGGACGTTGAAGGATTTGATAGCGCTGGATCTTGATTAGCAGTCCTTGTTTTGCATTCAATATCCCGATATGGATGTAGATTTCGAGTTGAAAGCCGGGCTGATTCACTTGTTGTCTAGGTTTCATGGCCTTGAAAATGAGGATCCACACAAGCACTTGAAGGAATTTCATGTTGTTTGCTCTAGCCTAAAGCCACATGGAGTGTCCGAAGAGATGGTAAAACTACATACTTTCCCATTTTTTTGGAAGATCGAGCAAAGGATTGACTTTTCTACATACCTCCGGGTTCAATTACTTCATGGACGGGTATGGCAAGGTTATTTTTAGATAAATATTTCCCTGCTTCAAAGGCTACAACAATGAGAAGGGAGATATGTGGAATAAGGCAAATGGATTCGGAATCACTTCATGTGTTTTGGGAGAGATTTAAGCAATTGTGCTCAAGCTGCCCACAACACGGAATATCCGATCAGCTGCTCATTCAATATTTTTATGAAGGATTACTACCTATGGAGAGAAGGATGATGGACGCTGCAAGTGGATGTGCAATAGTGAACAAAACTCCTCTTGAGGCAAGAGATTTGATCACCACTTTGGTAGCGAATTCTCAACAATTTGGAAGTAGACGGGAGACATCAAACAAAGGAGTTAATGAGGTAACAATTTCGTCTCTTGAAGATCGTATTACTAACTTGTCTTCTTTTGTTCAAAACATGGCTGCAGGGAACATGCAACAAGTTAAAACTTGTGGAATTTTGTGCTTCGGTGGGACATCCAACCGATATGTGTCCGACACTTCAAGATGATGTGGAGCAAGCTAATGTGATGGGAGGATTTTCGAGGCCACCTCAAAGAAAATATGATCCCAACTCTAATACTTATAATCAAGGTTGGAGGGATCATCCAAACTTTCGATGGGTAGGACCTCAATACCAAAATACTCAAGCTCAAATTCAGCCACATTTCGTCCAAAAACAGCAAAATAATCAATCTTCGAACTCAGGTATGTCACTTGAAGATGTTGTTAAAGCACTTACATTTAACACTCAAAAATTTCAGTAGGAGACACAAACGAGCATCAAGAGGATAGAAGATCAAGTGGGCAATTGGCATCATCCGTGAGTAGATTGGAGTCTCAAGGTAAATTGCCATCACAAACGATTGTCAATCCAAAATAAAATGTGAGTGCAATTATCTTGAGGAGTAAGGTGTTGACTGAGTCAAAAGGACGTGATCAAGAAGAAGAGAAAGAAATCAAGGTTTTCTAAACCTGATCAAGCTAAGAGAAAGAAGAAAGTTGTTGAAGAAGAAGAAACCTCTGATGTGGTGCCACTCCATGCTCCTTTTCCTTCCAGGTTTCTTCAATCTAAGAAAAAAGAGAAAGAAAAGGAAATCCAGGAAACTTTTCGCAAAGTTGAGGTAAATATTCCTTTACTTGATGCAATTAAACAAGTTCCTCGTTATGCTAAGTTTTTGAAGGAACTTTGCACCAACAAAAAGAAGTTGAAAGGTAATGAGTTTGTGAGTGTGGGTGAAAATGTTTCTGCTGTGATTCAAAAGAAATTACCTCCTAAATGCATTGATCCAGGTATGTTTACTATCCCTTGCAAGATTGGTAATGTGAAAATTGAAAAGGGAATGTTAGATCTTGGTGCTTCAATTAATGTCATGCCTCTTTCTATTTACTCATCTTTGAATGTTGGTCCTTTGAAAGAAACGGGTGTGATCATTAAACTTGCTGATAGATCTAATGTTTATCCAAAAAGTGTCTTGGAGGATGTTTTGGTGGAAGTTAATGGTTTGGTTTTTCCAGCTGACTTTTATGTGATTGATATGGAGGATAATGATTCATCAAATTCTATGATTTTGTTAGGAAAGCCTTTCATGAAAACATCTAGAACTGTGATTGATGTGCATAATGGTAAACTCACTATGGAGTTTGATGGTGAAGTTGTAAATTTCAATATTAATGAAGCCATTAAAAATCATAGTGATGTGTCTCATGTTCTTGCAATGGATGTTGTTAAGCCTCCTGTGAAAAATATTTTTGAGTTGAATGATGGTGATTCATCAAAAGATGCATTAAGTCTTGAAAGCTTCATTTTTAAAATTTCTGAGGAAAAGTTGAACCAATTTGAGTTTGGTGGTGTTTTAAAAGATGTTATTCATGAGTTGGATGTTGTTTTGAAAGGTGTGATTCATGAGTTGAAATCACTACTACTTCTGATAAAAGTGGTACAAAGTGATTATGGTTGAATGGTAAGGAGTGTCTAGCCAAAGACAATAAAAAAAGACGCTTGCGGGAGGCAACCCGATGTTTAGTTTATATTTCTTTTGATATTTTAGTTCTTATTTTAGTCTTTGTGTGTTTTTGGTGCAGAAGTGGAAATTTTCGATAAGGCGTGACCACGGCTAAGGAGAATTTCGCTCACTATATCTTTAGTCCATTCTTCCACTGTTTTCTAGTCATACTCTGTTTTTCCTTTTATTATATATACATACACATATATAAATATAAATATATTATTTTAATATTTTATTTGCCCACTAAACCCTTTCATTCCACCTCACCTTTCAACCTGTCACATGTCCCCATACTTGAACTTTTTTTCCCAATATCTTGTAAACAGACTCCCGACCACTCCTCTCACATATAAAATCCATCTCTAAAAATTTGGAATTCCCATTTCCATACACCCCGTCGAAAGCCCTTCTAGTTCAACAGCCTACTCCTTCCGATTCTTCTCTCCAATTTTTGAAGTCGATTTAAGTCATGCCCTTGTTAATTTCTGAAATTGATGAACCCTCACTTGGGTTTGTCAACATTTGCAATTGGGCACTTTCACAATTCTTCTTCTCATTTGACTTGTGCTTTTATTTGACTATTTTCAGGTGTGGTCTCTAAATGTAAGCAAGCTCTCACCTCAATTGGTTATAGAAGAAGTCCCAAGTACCAATGACTTCCAACCCTCCTCCATCAAATCGTTACTTCATTACAGAAATGAGATATGCATCAGTTGTCGCTTGTAGATGTTCATTCATATCAGGGAAGTTTCTTACTTTTTATGTTCGTTAATTATTTTTGAGCATCTACTTTTGAAGCATTGGAGACAATGCTTACTTTAAGTGTGGGGGAGGGAGTATTTTGATGTTTTGAGGTATTTTTGGTGTGTATTTTCATGGTCTGTTAAGAGTTTTGTTTTGCCTTGTTCTTGAAATTGCTTGAGTTGAAATGTATTGTCTCTATTTAATTGAGAACTTGATTCATCCGAAGCTCATCCTAGAAAAATTGATGGTTTTTATGCATGTGATAAAATGGTTTTGAATTCTCATCCGTTGATTCTTTGCAAGTTATCATTGATAGTTGATAAAATGAGAAATATTTGGATCTTCACACAATTTGACCTTATTGTTTTGTGAGCTTTGAGCCTAAGAGTTATCACCATTTTAAGCTCTAATTCCTTTGTTGTGTGTTGTCATTCATGGTTGATTTTTCTAGAACTTGCATTGTTATACATGTCTACATTAATCCTCTTTGATGAATTGGATGTGAAATCATTAAGGACTTTATGTTGAACCTTCTTTTATTATTTTTAGTCATTTCTTAAGCCTACCATAATACATTTACCCCTAGTGAGTCAACCTTGAGCCTTAAACCTTTTTCTTCAAATTAACCACATTACAAGCTTTAACCCCATTTCTTCATACCAACTTTGAACCCTTTAATTAATCGAAGAGTTATTTTTGCTAATTAAACAAGTTGTCCAAGTAAAGATCCACACGATTTGTTGTAGTAGGCAAGCCACTGTGAATAAAGTTCTTTAATAGTCGAAAATTTTTGAAAAATCCCAAAAAAAATGGAAAATTTTCTGAAAAAGAAAGAAAAAAATCAGAAAATGCAGAAAAAAAAAATAAAAAAAAGAGAAAAAGAGAAAAGAAAAAAAATGAATGATGTGGCCTTGCATGTTTGGAATTTTTGTAACTGTGTGGAACTTTGAAATCACTTGGTTGAGCATTACACGAAAGTGAAATGATCTCTTCGACTCTATTTTAGCCCTTATATCTTTTTACTCACTTAGCCACCTTACTAAAACCTCTCATTACATACCCTTATTTGAGTCCTTTTAGTTCTTGCATTTTGATTTATTCATTGGGGAGAGAATATGATATATTTGCAAGCTTATGGTAAAAGTCTTCTATGTTTTGACCTGAGAGATCCACTATATTCATTATGAGCCTAGACACTTGAGCGTTTGAGTGAATCCCTTGTGAGGTATTTAGGTCTAATGTAATTTAAGTTTGATTCAATTGTTGATGTAGCAGCTAAGGAGGAAGAGAGTTGGAAAATAAATTGAGATAATGGACTAAACTTAAGCATGCTTGAGGACAAACATTGTCTAAGTGTGGGGAAATTTGATAAGTTGCTAAAATATCATATTTTAATGTCATATTTTTCCCATGTTTGGATGTCAATTAATCCTTAAATGTTTATTTTGATCAAGTTTTATATTTTGTAGGCATGAAAATGATTTAATTGATGCAAGGGGCTAATTGAGCTACTTTTGGAAGATGAGGATGTGGAGCTACAAAGAGAGAACCGGACTGTGCGTAAGGCGTGGTCACGCCTTAGTTGCTGACAGCAATCTGGAAATGGAGAAAAGATACAGTAGCGTTTTTGCAGATAAGGCGTGGGCGCACCTAAGGACCTGACAGAGAAATCTTATCTTGAGCGCCCAAATCAGAATTCCCTCATTCAAATCCCATCTGTTCATATCTTTTAGGAACTTGTTAACCTCCCCAAACCTGTTTAGATATCTTTCTTATTTTAAATACTTTACTTATCAGTTTTTATTAGTTAGTTTTCAGGTAGTTTTAGGATTAGTTTTGGAGAGGAGAAAAACTCCCCGTGAACTCCTATCTTCACTTCTGATAATTCCATTATTCTGTATTTTACTTCTACTATGTAAGACTTCAGAATGGAGATATACTTCTGCTTTTACTTAATTATTATTATGGATTGCTAAATCGTTCGTCTAGCCGGATAGTTGGAGGCATGGTTCAACACTATTATGTGAGATCTAACTAGTTTATATCCTCTTTCATTTTACATCATTTACATAATCCATGTTCTTAATTATATTGTTTGGCAAGTTGTTTAACCTGATCAATTAATCAATTTGTAAAAATGATATGTGTCAATTAGAAACGTTAGATCTGTAATTGTTTAATTGTTTCTAATATAAGTGGCAAGTAGCATAATTGATTGCGCCTCACTTTCGATTATTGTTCTATGGGATATGCAACCTAGTCTAAATGAACCTACATGTGCATTTGTTGGCTAGAATTGGGTCTTTCTAGGTTGAATGCAGTCGGTAAATTAAATCTTATGGTCGTACCTAGGGTTATTTATTTGACTAGGGATTAATTAGAGGTCGTACCCTAATTGTCTACAATTAAGGAAAGATTAGGTCGTTAGGTCGTACCAATGACTATAACCAATTTGGTGTTAACGTGAAAGAGTCATATTTGCATCCGTGACCGTGTTTGTTGAACCATTCCAAAGATTATCTTGGCTAGATATTTTATCTCATTAATCACCTCATTTTACTTTAGTTTTTATCTTCTGCGATTTTAGTTTTAAGTTCAAAACTCAAACATCCCATTTCGTGTTTTAATTATTTTTGTTGAATATTTTATTTTGCCAATCTCTGTGGAAACGACCCTACTCATCACTATCGCAGTATTATTTAGTAGGTTTATTATTATTTGTTAGTTTCGGCACCCATCAACCGTCCATCCAATAACAGTCTTATGCCTCTTCAACACATCGAGCAACAGCTCTCTTGCTCATCCTTCAGCTTGGACGAGATGATCACCAGTAGAGTGGAATCATGTCCTAAGTAGGCGTACTTCAAGTGCTCAGGAAGTGCCTTTAACTCCAGCTTCGGTGCCTGCACTGTAGATGGAAGAATTTTTGGAAAAATGTCAGGCAATTTAACAGAAGCTACATCTAAGGTGCTTGGTCTCTGAGAAGAACTATGCAAAGCATTGACATGGTGATTCAGCTCCTCATTATCCCATTTTTTGAATTAAATCTTTTGGGAAGAGTACAGAGTATTTTATTGACTAACCTGAGATTTGACACAGGATCACCAAGAGATTCCAATTCATTGACAATAGAGAACAACTTTGTAGTATATGAACTTATAGATTCATCTTCATTCATCCATAGATTTTCAAACTTAGTGCTCCACATCCTAGCTTTCGTTCTTTTGGCACTGTTAGACCCTTCACAATGCTCTTGCAGTATTTCCAAAGCAACTTTTGCAGAGTGGGAGGAGTCCAACCTATCATAACACTTTTCCAAGCATTTATATTGAGAGCCTTGATGTAGGTTCGAATTCGATTCTTCCACATAAAATAATTTGTACCATCAAGAATAGGAGGGCGAGAACAATCTACACTATAGTAGTTCATGAGATCACAACACACTTTAACTGCAGGATCAGCAGCGAAAAATAAATAAGACATCATATATAACTCTTCCACAAACTTACGTTTGTGGTGGCCTCATGGCAAAACGTTCATTAAACTTGGAAAATAATGAATACAAAAGTTTTCAAGGATACAATCTAACTCTCTAGAATATATATATCCTATCTAAATCGCAAAGGTAGACCTATTACAAGATCTAAAAACGTGATATGAAATCACAAAACTACTCTCAAATCGAAGATTGTAAAAAGACAATTACAATCTTCTAGCATATAAGAAGAAACCTCGCATCTCTCCAATGCTCAAAAGAGAATAGACAAGTGCAGCTCTAAGTATGGTAACACTTAAACCAGCATACAAAGAACAACTTTAATGTGTAGATGTTTATCTGATCTTCTAAACACCTGGTATGAAGACTCTAAGGGTGTTTATATTAGTTCAAAATCTACCTTCTTTAAAACCAGTGATGAACGTGCCTTCATCAGTTTCTTGAGCACTAATATCTCAACTGCAACATCCATCTAACCCATTCCTTGAAAATAGAAAACTTGTAACCTCCCTCTTTACGTGTTTATCATGATCTTCCTTCAAACATTCAGAAACTCTTTCTCCCACGTTTTATTAGTTGTCTGAAAAATCAACAAAATAATAGCCAAGACAATACAATACAATTAATGAACACGTGGCATGGAGAGGTGAAATTCAGAGTGTGACTTCAAGTATGGCAACATCATCAGTCACACTAACATATATAATAAAGCAGACTTCGAAAGTCAAAATAGAAATCCAATTTTACCGCTCATTTGCCAGTTTCCATTTTAGCATTTTCTAATTTTAATCCTATACACTGATTTATGGTGATCAAATTCCCACCTTTGATTGGTATGATCACTTATTTCTCAATTTTTGATTAAATATTCAAAATACAACTTTTATTTGATATTGCATTTTTTTACATAGATTTAATTAATTGTAAAAATCAAAATAATCAAAATACAATTTTAAATCAAAATACAACTTTTATCTGATATACTCCACTTTTATTAATTGTCATATATTATTATTTATAAATCTATTCAATATATTGTATGTATGATTAACATATCTAATTATTTTAGAATTTGAATTAATTTATTTTTAATTTTTAATTTTAATTTTAATTTTAGCAATACATTTTAATTTTAGTAATATAATTAGCCCCATTTGATTACAATAGTTCGAGGATACATTTAACCATTTACCCTTAACAAAATTTAAAATGATAGTATTATAAGACGGTTTCACACAATTATGCACTATAAATAAATAACGTTTGTTTTAGCACATTTTGGATTGGATGTAAAGACATTAACTACATACTCCCTCCATCCTATCATAATATTTACGCTTCCTTTGTAATTTACAAAGGAAGCGTAACTATTAGGATTAGACGGAGGGAGTATATTTAAATCAAAATAGAAGTTGAAAAATCCTTCCTTTCAAACATTTAAAAGGGAGTTAGTATGTTCTCCTGGGAACTGGCCTTGAGGAGTAAATCATGTGGTCCCCTTTAATTTAAACTATTATATTCTATGTATTATTAGAATTTAGGTTAAAGGAGGGCCACATAATTTATACTGTAAATTCAGTTTACATAAGTGTTTACCTTTAGAAGGAATAAAAAAATTGAACGAGGAAGAACTTCAACTTCAATTTGTTCCAACATCCATTTAGATTTCAACCTTATTCATTTTTCCATTTATAGTGTGAAATTGATCACAGTCTTTAGTATAACATATGCAGATTCAGTTCCTTCCCAATTCATGTGAACAGTGATTCCTTGTCAACAATGAGATGTACCTGTAAACAATGAGAGGACCGAATATCCTCCCCCTATGGGAAAGAAAGAGTCCAGACTCATCTCTATAGTTATTGAAAATTTTTGAAACTTAAGCTCAAAAACTTGTTTTAACTACTCTCCTCGTCTCACGTATTTTTACTCGCTTTCCATTTTGAGTCATCCTACGTATCTTTACTCATATCATAAATAGTAAAAATACACTCTACATCTTACCTACCTTTTACTCATCAATTTCAACAACTTTATTTACATTTTCTCTTAAAATTATCAATTTATTCATACTTTTTCTTATATTTCATATAAATAGGTAAAAATACCGGAACCGAAAGAGTATTTAGGAGGTGTTTAACTGGGAAAATTAGGTCAGGGCGGATACAGGGAAGACTTGGGGATACCTGTACCCCAAAAAATTAATATAGATATATATAGCATGACATGACACCAACTCATCCTTAGCCTAGTGGTAACGGCGTGTGATCTTGCGCATTGGATCTGGATCCTTTCAATTTCATACTTTGTAAGTTTACATAAATTTTTTATAACCGTAATTTCCACCAACCACTACTTGACAAGTCACACACCATTATCTAATTAAATTTTAAAAAATAATTTAATCTTTTATTTTTATTTTTCTCATGTTATGCCTGTGGTGACGTGGCAACTTAATATTCATAGATATTAATTGAACGACGCAGATTAAAAGAAATGAAGGAAATTTATAGAAACGTAAAGGTAGAGGATCCATATCCCTTGCTCATTAGGTTAATGGCTTGTAACCCCATAACTGGTAACTGTAATTTTAAATATGGAATACTATAATTTTTATAATTACATGTCAGTTCCCTAAAAATTCTTCCTAAAACTAGTATTAGGTGGGATTAATTAGAATAGAGGTATATTAATTCTCATCGTTATGCTTGATGTAATAGAAATTAAAATTCTTTAATCATTCCCATTAATTTAATAATTACTTCACACTCTTCCATCACTTTTAATTTTATTATGTTACTTATTGTCATCCCAATTAAAAAAATTCGAACCAAACGATATCTGAGTAGTTATAAGATAGCACAGATGGACTTACTAGACATAAGAAAACTACAGTAAGTAATAAATAAAGTGTTTGGAACATAGAATTAAAACTTTAGTGCATATTTTACTTTATACGATGATCCTTCTAGAAGGGTCATTCTAACAATCTTTCTAGTTACTGCGTTCTCTATTTCTATTTGAGAAGATCTTTCTAGTCACTTCATTCTCTATTTCTATTTGAGAAGATCCTAAGGAAAAAAATTTTGTTTTCACCGAACTAAAATAATATGCCGATGTCTCCTTTTGTTTCGGGAAAAATAACTTCTCATCATATTGCAATAGGTACATTGGACATATTAGTGGTATCATTTGAGTCTCCAATAATTATTCCAATAATTACATATCCGATTTGACCTATGAATGAATATGCAAAGCATACGTTTCATCCTTGAGTAATAGCAATGATATTTCTCAATATCAATAAAGTGTTTGTAACATAGAATTGAAACTTTAGTGCATATTTTACTTTATACCCACCCATCCTCTGCACTTTTTTCCTTAATTAATACATAATGTTCCTTTTTCCTTTTTTTTTCTTTTCTCTCATTTCCTCTATCAGACCCGTTATATGATCACCATTTATCTCTTACAATATTAATATACCGTTACTCTATTTATATATTAATATTCTCTATAGTGCTAACCAACGTTTTGATCTTTTTTTAGTTTTATAAAATAATTATCATTTTTTATTTATATATAAATTATTAATGAAATAATTTATTGTATCACTATTTTTTATTAATCCGAGTATTACTTTTTATTAAGATGTTATCATTTCTTATTCATTTTACAGAAGTCTTCCCTTGAGACGGTCTCACAAAAATCTTTGTCATGTTCCAATATACTGATCCTTCATCCCGCGTTAAGTTTTATATTTTCTATTATGGTTTGTTTTAAGTTAAGATTTATATTTCAATTTTTGCTATGTGGGACACACAAAAAATAATTAATTATTCTACATGAGCCCACACACAATCCTAATACAATTATCCGCTACACATTAAATATTATACTCTCTTTGTCCCGTTTTAAGATTTACATTTGCTGTTTTGTACGTAGATTAAGAGATATAATATTTTAATTGGTAGTGGGTTGAGAGATATAATACTCTTTCCGTCCCCTTTAAAGAGTTCATTTTTTTCCATTTTGTGCATCTCGCGCAAAGAGTCTCATTTTCTTTTTTACACACACATGACCACACACACACAATAATATAATTAAATATGGGGTTCACACTAATACAACTACCCACTAAATATTAAATAATAATACTCCTTAATCCACATGCAAAAAGTAAAATATTCTTTTGGATAGGACGGAGGGAGTATTTAATATTTAGTGTGTAGTTGTATTAGTATTGTGTGTAGCTCCATATAGAATAATTAATTATTTTGTGCTCCCACTTGACAAAAAGAGGAAATGTAAACATTAAATTAAGACAAATCAAATAGAAAATGTAAACATAACGTGGATAGGAGGGAGTATCTCTCAACATACTACCCATTAAAATATTATTATATCTCTTAATCTACATGTGCAAAAAACAAATGTAAACCTAATGGTTATTTTCTTAGTACTAATCTGAAAAATAAAAATATTCCCTCCATCCACACTTAACTGCACCAATATTGTAGATTCGTAGTTTAAGAAATACTCCCTCCATCCCATAATACTTTTCACGTTTACTGTTCCACGTTGTTTAAGAAAAGTTACACTTTTGATCGACTTTATTGACTTTGAAGGGTATTGTAGTATTTTTAGGTAATAAAAAAGTATAAAGCAGTTATTTGATAATCGAACCAGAGACCAAACCGGTGGAGACAACGAATTATATTCACGCTATGAAGAGATTTTTGAAGCCTTCCTAGTGATAAGGGGAGTTTCAATTATGTGGGAGAATGTTGTGCTTGGATGGGCAAAATTGGGGGAGTTTATTGGAGCTTAAATTTCGTCTCTCCAAAAGTACGTTAATTTCTCTACAAGAAGGTTTAGAATGAAGAACCAACTACTTCTTATTTTTAAGAAAAGTGGGAAGTTGGAGACTTAGTGGAGAGGAGTTAGAGACTTCATGTCTCACAACTGCTGCAGGAATGAAGTGGCATAATATGAGTCTATAAAATATGTCCAAAGCCATTCATTTCAGGAGCGCCTCGTACAGAAAATCCATATATACTCGAGCAGCATCCCGTCTACTCTTTTGGAGCATTGGAGAGATGAGAGGTATCTTCTCATATGCTAGAAGATTATAATTATCGTTTACAATTTTCGTCTTTAGTGTAGTTTTTAGATCTTGTTGTAATAGGTCTACTTTACGAGTTTGAAAGAATAAATTATAAAGATTGAATTTGATCCTTGAAGACTTTTGTAATCACTAATTTTTCAAGTTTAGTGAAGTTTTAGCTATGGGGCCGCCACGAACGTAAGTTTGTGAATGAGTTACATCTCATGTCCCTTTATTTTCCGATGCTATACAAGTTTTTTGCTCTAAGTGTCATTCGGAGTGCTGCTGCACTTGGAACGACACTTGTCTGATTTACTGCTGCTACAAGTATTGGTTCGAGTATCGCAATATCTCAACCAACACCTCAACAAGATAAACAGTACACATGCACCTGCACTAACAATTTGTTGCAGCTTAAATTTCATCTCTCCAAAAGTACGTTAATTTCTCTCCAAGAAGGTTTTAAATGAAGAACCAACTACTTTCTATTTTTAAGGAAGTGGGAAGTTGGAGACTTAGTGGAGAGGAGTTAGAGACTTCATGTCTCACAACTTCTGCAGGAATGAAGTGGCATAATATGAGTCTATAAAATATGTCCAAAGCTATTCATTTCAGGAGCGCCTCGTACAGAAAATTCATATACACTTCGAGCAGCATCTCGTCTACTCTTTTTGGAGCGTTGGAGAGATGAACGGTCTCTTCTCATATGCTAGAATATTGCAATTGTCATTTTACAATTTTCATCTTTAGAGTAGTTTTTAGATCTTGTTGTATAGGTCTACTTTACGAGTTTGAAAGGATAATTTCTAAAGATTGAATTTGATCCTTGAAGACTTTTGTATTCACTAATTTTCCCAGTTTAGTGAAGTTTTAGCTATGGAGCTATCACAAACGTAAGTTCGTGGATGAGTTACATCTCCTGTCTCTTTATTTTCCGCTGTTGTACAAGTTTTCTACTCTCAGTGTCATTTGGAGTGCTGCTGCACTTGGAACGACACTTGTCTGATTTACTGCCGCTGTAAGTGTTGGTCCAAGTGTCGCAGCATCTTGATCAACACCTCAACAGGATAGATAGCACACACCACCGCACACTAACAAGTGGTATCAAAGCCGAAACTTGACTCTACTAAGTTCACGATCCTTCTGTCTGCGTGTTGTTCTCATAGTGGAAAACTCAAGACGTTCATTTTCTCTCCTTTCATCTCATTCAAATTGTCATTGGATAAAACGCACGCTATGAAGAGATTTTTGAAGCCTTCTTAGTGATAAGAGGAGTTTCAATTATGGGGAGAATGTTGTGTTTGGATTGACGAAATTGGGGGAGTTTGTTGGTACTTAAATTCACCTCCCAAAAGTACGTTAATTTCTCTCCAAGAAGGATTTAGAATGAAGAACTAACTACTTCCTATTTTTAAGGAAGTGGGAAGTTGGAGACTTAATGGAGAGGAGTTTGAGAATTCATGTCTCACAACTGCTGCAGGAATGAAGAGGCATAATCTGAGTCTATAAAATATGTCCAAAGCCATTCATTTCAAGCGCGTCTCGTACAAAAAATTCATATCAGAAACGGGTGCCATTTTGGGTATTGCACGAAGTGTTGCCACACTTCGAGCAGCATCCCGTCTACTCTTTTTGGAGCGTTGGAGAGATGAGCGGTCTCTTCTTTTATGCTAGAAGATTGTAATTGTCGTTTCACAATTTTCGTCTTTAGAGTAGTTTCTAGATCTTGTTGTAATATGTCTACTTTAAGGGTTTCAAAGGATAAATTCTAAATATTGAATTTTATTCTTGAAGACTTTTGTTTCACTATTTTTTCCAAGTTCAGTGAAGATTTAGCCATGGGCTGCCACAAATATAAGTTTGTGGATGAATTACGTTGATGTGTTCTTGAGTTTTCTCTGGAAATTTATTGCTGCTGCTAGTGTTGGTCTGAGTGTCGCAGCATCTCGACCAATACCTCACCAGAATGGACATCAGACAGGCACATGCACTAACAATATATAAAGATAAAGATAAATTATAAAGTGAGTTATGTAAGGAGTGAGGCTTGCGTGCGTCCGGGTGCACGGGAACACATTTTGTGCACCTTTAGAAATTTAGTATTATGGGTAAGGGTACATTGCTTTGGTCTAAAGGGTATACACTTTAATTAATAAAAGGTACACTATTTTATCCTAAAGGGTATACGATTTAACACAAAATTCCAAAGGCGCACAGAGTATTGTCCATGCGCCTAGATACACACAATAATTTTCTTTAGAAAATAAGGGTACACATCTTTATACTAAAAGGTATACAATTTAACACAAAATTCTAAAGGCGCACGGAATGTGGTCCGTGCGCCCGGGTGCAAAGAAGTTTATGCCTTATGTAAGTTGTAAACAAGTTATTGATTTGTGTGTATTTACTTATTTATGGAACGAACAAAAATAGAAAATATGAATTTATTTATGGAACAGAGAGAGTAATTTATTTTTTAAGGTGATAGCTAGAACTATTAATTTTTTAAATAAAAAATATTACTCTTTGTCAAAATATTGAGAAAAGTAATTTTTCACCCTACATTCAAATAATAATTATACATGTACACTTTATTTTAAAAAATATCATACTCCTGAAAACATTATAATCAATGAATATATAATTAGACTCGCAAAAGAAGAATTAAAATGTATCATAAGCGATTGCCTCACATAAGAAATAGTATATTACTATGTGCGTAGATCTAAATAATTAAAAAAAGTAACATTTTAAGATAAAAATTATACTATATGATCTAAATAAATAAATAATAATAAAGAGTAATAATTTAAGATAAAAATTATATATATATATATATATTTTTCAAGATACTAGGAAAAGATTTATTAGATAAATATAAATTTTCTATTTAGTCTTTTTTTTTAACTTGTGAGTCTGTCCTATAAAATGTGTTAGTAGTGAGATGTGAGTATCTGTAATTAAGGTTAATTGAAAAAAAAATCACGAACTTTACATCTATTGCAAATTAATTCTCACTTTTGAGAAATTGCAAAAAAAAACTACCACCTTTAAATATTGTTGCAAAATAAACTCAATTTGTGACTAAAAGTATGGTTTTTTGGGTGTGTTTTGCAACAATAATTAAAGGTGATTTTTTTTTTTTTTGCAATTTCTCAAAGGTGAGGATTAATTTACAATAACAGTAAAGTTCAGGGTTATTTTTGTAATTAACTTTAATTAAAAGTTAAACTAATTGATATTAAATTTACTATTAATAAATTATTTCATGAATAATTTATAAAATTTATTTTTGAAAATTGATAGTATCATTAATGAAAAAATAGTGATAATTAATAATAATTTTTAAAAAAAAAGTGAAACAATATTACGTAAGAATACCAACACCATACATACTTTTCACGTATTTTACCATATCACCATACCACATAAATCTTTGTATTTACATGCTAATGGGGGTAGTTGAATAATTTAGAGATGCTATGGCAGCTTCAATCTTGAACCCCAACCCTTCTTTCTCTTGCTCATCACACTGGGGAAATTCATGTTACATGAATCTTGTTAAAAGAGAAACATATATGACATATAAAATTAGTAAGACAAAAAAATTATGGATAATGGCATGTGTAATATTTAATTGATGTAATGTTTTTTTTAAAGCATCCAGTTATACAAGCATCAAGTCTTTTTAATTTAACATTATGGAATACCTCTTGATTTGATCAGCTGAAAATTATATCGGATCTTTTGCATCATTTTCGTACATTATCTTCTGTGTTATACAGTATATAATTGATACATAAGAGGAGAAGGGTTTAACCTTTTCTTTTAGGGTATAGTTTTCCTCTCTCTCCTACGTGTCATCTATATGGCATAGGAGATGATGTATCAAAATGACACAGATAATCCGAACCGGGTGAAAACAATTCTGACTCGATAAAGTATCATTTATACCCGTGTGAGTGTATGTCCACTTGGTGTTTCCATAACATAAGAAAATTATATCCTATAAATTTCTATTAAACCTTTGGGGCATGTGTCGGTAATTTGGAAAATGATCATAACATATATTAATCATTTAGAATATAGAATACAAAATGAAACATCGCCTTGGAATAAATGATTTGGTGCCCTAATAGTTTTAGTCAAGATAAGTTAATTGAGAGATAGAGAGAGAGGAGGAAAGGGACCTGGAGGAAAACAGTCTCCATAAGTGTTCCTTGGAAAGCAGTGATGTTGGCAGTAATGATTTTGAGGTTCAAAGATTCCAACACCTCACATAGCTTCACCATCGTGTCTCTTCTCTTACTGCATCTCAAGCTCACTCTCAACACTCTCTCTCCCATGCTTTTCACACTCAACTGCACTATCCACACTTATCTTTAATTCTTACTTTACCATAAAATTTAAGTTGAAAATCAATGAATATTGATACTAATTTGATCACCTCAAGAATTTCAATAGGATGCAATGGTAGTGTTGAAGTGGAGGGTAGGGAATAGGGACAGTGGTGGTCCATTCTTGTTCTCTTCTTGTAACTAGAGAATGTTGTGGGTTGATCAAGATGTTCTTGATCAGGGTAGACCCGACCCGGTTGCAATATCCCGGACATCTCTGCCTCAATTCTCCTCTCTTCATCCTGCAATGATTTGATGTACTCAATGGCATCCTTAACAATCGATGCTTTGTCCATCTGCAGCATATATAGTAGAAATTAGTAAGTAAAGAGTTAGTCGTTTGTACATCCGGGTAAATGCATATCCGGCTCAATTTGAGATCATGAAAATAGATGCTCCTACAGGCTACATTAATAGTTAAATTACATGGGGATGGTGATAGGATTATAAGTATGAAATGAACTCTCCCATAAAAATCTCATTCACGATTGTTGTAACTTGTTAGTATGGATTATGTTCTCTGTAATTAATATCTCATTCAAATTTGTTAGACATGTGGATGGAGGTATTTTGGGTGTGAGACATGAATAAGAACTTAATGGGTTAAGTGTTCAAAAGCGGATAATATCATGTTGATGAATCAAGTGGTACTCGGATAGTGCGGATACCGTGCAATAAATAATTAAGTTAATACAATAAAAAAATCAAATTTTATTGACATAATTATTGTGGATATTGTATTTTTTAAAATGATAAATGAATCATTGAAAATTCGTAGAAATTGTAGAGGGTATAACACAAATTATTTGGGTCACTCTTTAATCTAGGGTGTAAATTTTATATATATATAATTCTTTATCCATACGTAGATTAATGAATATTATTATTTAATGTATATTTATTGTAGTACGTAATTGTATTAATAATATATATGAGTTTCATATGTTTAAAAAGAAAAATAAATTATTTTTCATTTGTAAGATACAGTTGTACCCCTTTTAGGAGGCTGCACATGCCATGTCTAGGATCCTGTGTGGGCTTATAATATACTACGAACAAAAGTCCATGCAAATTAAACCCCTTACACACGTCGCCAGCATACATGTTAGAGTGAGAGGCATATTAAAGCAATCTAATTAAACATCAAACAATACTCCTTTTATTGATTTAAACTTTTAAATGAAATGATCATTTAATAGAAATAAAGTTGGGGAACAAATTATTAGAATAACACTCAAATGTAGGCAGTTAGAAAATAAGAATGTAATATATACTATCTTTGATTAAGAAGGTTTTAATGATTCTTGAAAAATAGAGAAGGTAACCTTAGTAATGTTAGGGACTTGAGATCTGAGTGCATAGAGCCTTTGATTGAGTTTGTGTCTTCTTTTCCTCTCAGAAATGATGTTCTTCGAAGAAGCTGACTTATTATAATACTCTGCTGATGATATTGCTTCTTCGCTCTCAAGATAACTGCACAAAAACCAACAATTAATACATACATTGATATATGTCTCTCTTTAACGTTGTATACATACGTATGTATGTAAATACCTCATGATGTCGAGATCTAGATCTTGGAGGAGGTCCCAAGGTATGTCATCCATGATGTGTATTTTGATGTTGTAGGGAAGAAATATATATGGGTGTTTAGCATTTATAGAGTTGACAACTCATAATAGGACGTGGAACTGGTTGTTGAGTTCTCAACATTTGAGAAATTTTCATCCATAGTTTCAAATTTTAAATTCTTAGCCGTCCTAATTAGCCCTTCATCATCACTGTAGATATAGAATTTAAGAAAAAATTTAAAAAAAAAATTAGGAGTACTTTCTTTGATAAATTGATTTTTAGGACATTAATGTATATTTTCAAGTAATAAATATAAATGACAAAGTTAATTATATGAGTTAGATAAGAGTGTCATTTTTTAAAATATGATATAATGAGAAGTTATTTGTTTTGACACTTTTATTATTTTTAGATGGTAAAGAATATAATGGGACAAATAAAAGAGGAAAGAGTAAAAAATTTGCTGGGAAGGAGAAAGTTTTTTTTTTTTTAAAACAAAAATAATTTAATTGTTTCAAGAAATTATTTCACTTTTCCTTGAGGAGTTATCAGGTGTCATTGCTTTTAATTTTATCCTACAAATTGTTAAGGAAATCTAAATTGATTTCCTATTCTGCATTGGTGTTCTGCTTCATATTTTATAATATGTATATTTTTTATTAAAAAATTATATCCTAACAAATGTGTAAACCCCAAAATAGAAATTTAGACAATGATTACAAATTTTAAAATAAAATAGAAATACGGAAGAGGTGATCACATTTAATATATGGAAAGTTTAATTGAATGATTATTCTTCTTCAATACGTAACACTTTTTATTAATTATCTTTTTCACATAAATTATTATTTTACAAAACAATCTCATATAAATTTTTTCATAATAATAATGTTCTAAAAATATTTGACCCTTAATGCCTAAGATTTAGATTTTAATGAATGACACATAAAATAATAAATAAGAATAACACACAAAATCTCATGATAGAAAATCTAAATTTAAAAGAGAAAATTTAAAACCTTAAAAACAAGTTATAAATTTCTTCATCTCTCTAGGCCATGTCCACACTAAGACATCTCTTTACATTTTCTAGATAAATGCTACATAAATTTTTTTTAAAAAAAATTAAGAAAAAAAAACTAAAAAAACTAAACATTTCTTCTAAAATTTGTGCAATCTTTTTAGGATGTAAATTATACTAGCTTTCGTATTCTAATAATTTTTTAACTCTTTCCTTATTTGTATATTCTATTATACTCATTATCTCTAAAAATAATAAAAATTTCAAAATAATTAACCTAACGCACATAATTTACTTTATTATTTATTTATTATTTAAAAATATAATTTTATCTTCAAAAGTCAATAAAATTAGTAAAATAAAACAATTTTTTTAGGACAAGTCTTGCGTGAGACCGTATCACGTGAGACAATTTTACACTTTTTAAATTAATTATAATTTTCGCTATAGAATGTTATCACTTTCATTATAAAATGTTATAATTTTTTATTTATAATATAAATTGTTTATGAAATAACATTAACACTTTTTATTAATTGAGTATCACTTTTTTATTACAAAAATTATCATTTTTTTTTCATCTTACGTAAATTTTACGATGTCACTGAATTCTTTGCCTTTTCTTTAAACTTCATATCTATCGCAAAAGTGAAGAGTTTCCACTAGGAAAGGAGTATCATCTAATCCCAAAATTTAATCGGAAACTTGAATGACTTCATGTCACCCACACATCATCGATGAATCAAAAGACATATAAAACGTGTGGTGTAAATGAGTGCCAATTAAGTTTAGATTTTCTAATACGATGCCACTTATTTTATTTCATGTTCCTAAAGTACACAATTATTTTGGACCCATTTTGAAGAAATTTTATCAACTTATTTAAGTATGAAACACAAACTTTCAAGCGATTTTCTTATCCGTAATAAGAAAAACAAGACAAAGCATATAACAAGCAAAGATGGATTTGGATCTCACATTTAGTATAGGTCTAAATATTCTAAATTTCCTTTAATGTACACCATTTAATATATCCGTGGACCAATATTTAATGCACCACTCAATTTTAATACAATTCATATGGTCGGCCATTCGATTTAACTAAAGTATAAAATTTTAAAATGTTAGGATTAATTACAATTAGATACACATTAATATTTGTTTATTAAAAAATATAACTATGAATTAAAAAAAAAAGCTAAAACTCGTGTGTCCCTGAGACATCGTGCATCCAGATACCTATTACTCCCTCCGTCCGCCCAAAAGGTCCACATTTTGTCATTTTGGGCGTTCGCATTAAAGGTCCACATTTCCCTTTTTAAACACATGGGACCCACACACTAATACAATAAATTTATAGGATTCATACACCCCACTAATACAACTACCAACTACACCTTAAATAATAATATTCTTTAATCCAAGTGCAAAAAGCAAACGTCCACCTTTGTGGCGAACGGAGGGAGTATTTTTTTTTTTTTTTTGGATAAGAAAATTTCATTTATTTGGGTATAATGAGATTTACCCCAAAGTTTGAAAAAAACAAATTCATCAAATAGAGTGATCAAAACTCACAAAATCCATTAATGTCCCTGAGATACCATTTAATATTAAATGGTATACCCTTTAGTATAAGAACGTATGTCCTTTACTTCCTGAAAAAATAAAAATAAAAATTAATGAAAGTGTATATCATTTAGAATAAAATGTTGTACCCTTATTAATTAAAGTGTATACCTTTTAAAACAAAATATTGTACCCTTACACACATTGTGACAAAAAAACCAACAAAAAAAGTCTAATGATACATGTAAACCTAATTTAATATTAAATCTTAGATAATGTGTTATCCAATTTTTCTAATTTGATATTGGTCTTATCATCTCATTCAAAATTATCTACTTTCCTTATTCAATTGAGTATGTCTGGTGTGAACCGGGTTCATGTATGAATCCTATTTTTGTAAAATTACTCTTTAGCACATAAAAAATTACTCTTTAAAGGATATTATTTTTTATTCAAAAGAGTAATAGTTCTTCTCTTTAAAGAGTAAGTTTTCATGTACTAAAGAGTAATCAATAAATCAGGGTGTGCAAAAATTTGAAGAGTAATTTTTGCATTTAAAAAAATAATAGTAGTACATTTCTTTAAAAAGTAATTTTTCATATACTAAAAAGTAATCGATAAAAATATTATTTTATGTGCACTTGATTCACACAAGTATTCGTCTATTCAATTATTTCTTCCACAAAAAGAGCACATGTGCAAGAGGGTCATTAAGTTAAGTTTGCTAAACGTAATATATTCATCTTCCCAAAATGCATTTACATGATTTTTTTTTTTACTTCTTCCATCCCACCGAAAATTCTCAATTTTACTATATTGGGCGTCTCATTCAAAGGTTCTCAGTTTTCTCTTTTGGTAAAAGAACCTCATATATGACCCACCACTCAATATTAATACAACTACTCACTACACATAAAATAATAATAATCTTTAATCCACGTACAAAAAGTAAATGGGGACCTTTATCCGGGACGGAGGGAGTATTTTTAATTGCACATAACATTTACATTTACAAAACATTTTTTTGTTGCAAACAAAAATATAAGATCAATTACTCAATATAAATACAGCTTAGTGTGAGATAACAATTACCTTACATTTACACTGCACACAAATTTTTATGCTGTAAACACTAATTTACGCTGCATACAAACTTTTACATTGCACATAACAATGATATTCTGAACTTTTGGAACTATATTGATGCAGATAATATTTATGCTACACAAACATTTATACCACCACAAAATCAAATTGGAACCATGGGAAAATACACAACTGGTGCAACGACTATAATGATTTTCTGAACTTTAATTTTGATAGGAAAATCAATGGAAGGATGAGCTTCTAAAGAATTAGAAATGGGGAAGATGGAATTTGAATGAGAATTTGGGGAAATGGGTAATAATGGGTGTCCATGGTTGACCAAATCAACTAATGAAAGAAAATAGGGTAAATACGACTTTATTTGGTACAATTTTGTAGTTTGCAGTAATAATAAAGACTTTCGTAAGTATTTTATTGTAAAAATGGATTATTCTTTAACTCACTCAAAAATTTATTTTATTCGTATCTTGATACATTTAACTTATCAAAGAATCTATTGTTATTCTTCAATTGAAGCCATATGATATTTTCCAGCTAAAATTGAAGATTTTAAAGAAAGTTCGGCAAAAATAACTAATTAAATAAATTATGAGACTAAGTTGATATAAATAAATATTTTGGGACTTAAATAAAAGGAAATTTAAATTATGGTATCTCTAAGTCGTCACAAATTTGAATTTACCTCGCAAATGTTGTCTCAATTGTGACGGAAAGTTGGCCTAATTGGTCACTATCACCAATCTTTTTTCTTGTTACGCATAATATTACTTGTAGTATTTCTTACAACTTCAACCTATAAATATATTCACCAGAGTATTATGATATTACCATTTTATTTTTGTAGTTTAATATATTTGTCACTCGGTGTATATATAATGAACACACATACAATTAATATCTTATTAATTTTGAGAAAAACATTTTTCAAAAAAATGTATTTTATGTTTGATATAGTACAAAAAGGAGCAATTAATTTCACATATTATTTAGGATATCAATATCAACATTTAATCAAAATTGAACAACAATTTCATCTTAGATCAAATGGATCCACTTATAGAACCATAATTTTATCTCAGATCACAAGGATCTATATAAAACAACGATATTATCTCAGATCATATAAATTTATACGGAGTATAAAATAATTTCAGATCACAAATATCTACATATATAAAACAATATTTTCATCTCAAATCACATAAATTCACATAAATTCACGAGTGAGGCTCCAGTGCACCCGAGCGCATGGAGGACATTTCGTGCGCCTTTGCAATTTCTCTGCCCTATACAATTTAAACTCCTAGCAATATATAGATTTAAATAGAATATAGAGGGGAGGATTGTGTTCACATGGGGACACGGAATATCCCTCTGTGTTCCTTAGGGCACAGGAATTTTTGCGTAAATTCACAATTTATATCAAATTAATTATAAATAATTTACAAAATAATATGTTTGTATATTTTAGTTGTAGATGCACTTCTATTTACTCAAACTACGTGGTAATATTTATATATTTCATGAAGATGGGTTACTATTCCAAATAATAAATTGAAGTATATCGTGAAAATGATAACAACAATTCAAATCTTACTAGTATCTAAAATGATAGTTATAATAAGTATTTAATCCGTAATAATACATATAAAACCACTACCAGCTAAGTTTTTTCCCACTACCAGCAAAGTTTTTTCTTCTTTTTTTTCTACTTTTTTAATTTTTTTTATTTGAATGCTTCTTGTGATCACCCCAAGTGAGAGAGGTATATATTTCTTAAAGATGAGATTAAGGTGGAATTTCTTTTTTAAAATTTAGTACATTTTGCAACAATGATTAAAGTTGTGTTTTTTTTTCTTTGCAATTTTTTTAAGATCATGTGCATTAATTTGCAATATGATTAAAGTTTGTGGTTTTTCTTGTAATTAACTCATGTATTTTTCACAACTTTTTAGAAAAAGCAAAGTGTGAATTATTTAGTGAGATTGATTAAAAAAAGTATGAAATATTTGAGGGATGAAAGGAGTATTTAATTTATAAAAATAATAAAATCCATACAATGTATAGAATTGGTCTTGTTCATAATATGAACAAGGAGTATTTATTTTTGGTTATTTTGTAGTGCATCGGGTACAGTGGTGCACCTAGAGTTGATATGGTAGTTTTTTAGGGTATAGTTATTTTTATTTTTTAATTTTTAATTATTTTGTTTAATCTAAAGGTGATTATAGAATAGTTTTTTTTTAATCTAATGGCCTATATTAACTAGGTACATCGGTACGGGTCTGGATCTTCTATGTCATTTTGGTGTGACATTCCGTTGGATGAGTGGCATGTAGGAGATCAGGAGGGAAACTATACCCTAAGTCAACCAGTAAACCGGCAAGTGATTGGATTTCTCCACCTCACCACGTGTCATTCAATAAAAATATGTTACATGAAATGTCACACCAAAGTATCGTAGGACATCTCGTGCCCATCAGTAACCAGGTACTTTGAGGGGCGCTTGGTTAGAGGTATTAGGGGAGAGTAATGAGAATGTAAGGGTATTGATTCCCATTTCTCATGATTGATTAGAGGTAATGAGAATAAAAATCCCTCAAAATTCTCATTGATTCAATGTATATCTCCACCCCTTCAATCACTTTCATTCTCATTTCCATTACCCTCATTAATGATTCTCATTACCATTATCATTCTGAAATTTGAACCAAGCAGCTCCTGACTCTTTATTTTAAGAGTTGATCTACTGTGCAATAATTGCACCTTAAAAACATTACCCATAATTGAAAACGGGTCAGATATAAAAGGTAAAAAAATCCAATTAGGGTCATTTCTTCCACTCCTCTCTCTCTCTTCTCTCATTACCATTCCTCTCTCTCTCATCTCGATCTGCCCATCTCTCTCTTCTCCTCTCTCTCTCTCTCTTTCGATCTATATCACTTGACTTCTCATGCTTATTTCTCATCCACTTCTCCCTTTTCTCTCTAATCTGTTTTCGCCCCTCTTCTCTCTAATCTGCTCTCTCTTTCTCTCTCTCTCTCTTGATGATTTACGGCGATTCGTCTTCTAACGGTGGTTCGAACAGATCTGGAGGAAAATAGATCCGGCTATGATTCGAACAGATCTGACGAGCGACGATGGCATTGATTCGTCTTTCAACACGGTATCGACAACGTGGTGCCGCAGCGGAAAACGACGGCGGGCTGGTGGTGAGCAAGGCAACGAAGAGGTGGTAGATCCGACGTGGTGTAGTCCTATTGATAAGGAATCTGCCAATCTCGCTGTTAAGTACATTTTGTTAAACTGTATTATATTTTTATGATACTTTATTACTTTTTATTAATTAATGTATATGTGTTAAATTAGTGGAGATGAGAGAAAGAATAATAAGAGAAAATTTTTGTTATGAAATTAATGTTCAAAATGTACCATCGTTGAATTTGTTTATTATGTTCAAATCTGCAATCCTTTAATTGCTTCAAATATTTGTTATCAGATATTGTATTTTTTGCAATTCAATAGTGTATAAGTTTTTTTTAATAATTGTATTACGTTTTTTATTTTTTTAATATTTTTAGTTTTGTACACTACTTTAAAAAAAGTAATACAATTATAAATACAATCATATACATTAATAATGTCCATCTAAAAGTCAATTAATATCAATTTGAATCAAATAAAAAAATAAATTAATTCCAAAAATATAAAAAATATTTAAATATTAGGAGAGAGAAATTGAAAAGATTAAGAGAGAGAGTGATGAAAATAAGGGGAGAGAGAAATTTTAAGAAAGGAAAATAAGGGGAGAGAGAAATTTAGAAGAAAGGAGCAGTTGAAAGGGAAGAGAATAAAATATGGGTCAAAATTTTTTTATATATGATGGTTCAATTGAATTTGGGTTATTTGGTGCAACTTAAAAACTGGTGCACATTAGTATTTACCTTATTTTAATATATTAAAAACATAATTAATCTGGAATTTAGGATTTATGGCTTTAGGATTTAATGTTTACGGATTTTAGGCATTAAGATTTAGAATTTTAGAATTGTTATTAAAGGGTAAGTTAATAAATAAAAATTGAAAATAATATTTTTATCAAAATCTGAATGTTTATATTCTGAATATAAATTAAAATTCAGAATAAATTAAGGTGATTGTTAGGAATATATCTATTGCCCGGGAATAGTATTTGTGTGTAAAAGCATACCATTAATTGCGGCGCCTCATCTTTAAATTGTCTTAATTTCGCATTTTCACATAAATAAGTACATCCTAATTATGCCACGCTTTCCACATTTGTCTAATGGGGACGTTGTATTTGTTTTTTAGTTGTTCTATTATTATATACTGTTAATAATAATCAGCCAATTCTAAAAACGGGTAATATATATCTACTTTCTTCATCAAAAACTTTGAACGGATTTTTAAAAAATCCGTACCTAATTCGGATCGAATTTTTTAAAAAAATAATTCGATATTGAATCCGTAAAGAAAAAATCCGATAGTGAATCCGTACCGAAATTCGATTCCGATTCAGAACGGATTTTCGGGAAAATAAATTTTAACGGAGCGGATCAAATCATATTTCTCATGAGAAATGGAGTTTTGCACATATAAATACTTAGGAAAATATCAATCAATTAAATAAAAAAAAACTAAATTTCTCATAAACACTTCATATTATAGATAAAGAATGATAAAATTTTAATGAAAAATAATAATATATTTAATAAAAATTGATACTTATTTAAAAAATGTAAAATGGTCTTACATAAGACGACCTCATCTGTTGTCCTAAAAAATAATAGTACTAAAATAAAAATAATTAATAATTTTAGATTTTTTTAAACATTTAACTTAAAATTTAAAATGTATTTCAATTAAAGTCTATCTAATATTTTAGACACAAATATGGATTATCATTTAATTTTTGCATTTTATCTTCAGTAAATATATATAAAATATAATAATTTTTTAATTAAGTTTACGACTTGAATTTAAACTTTAGAGATATCATTTACTTTATTAATTATGTTCTCTAAAATAATATTTTGAACTTTGAATATATTATTTTATTTATTTTCTTTTTTTTTAGAAATTTATTTTACTTTATGAAATATATATTTTCTAATATACAGTAATAAATAAATATTTAGAACATTAGATATATTTTTAAATTATTATTTGTAATTATATTATAACAATCTTTAATTTATTAATTGTGATTACATTATAATTAATAGAGTAAAATTAATTAATTCATGACATATAAAGCATAAACTAAGATAAATATATTATATATAATTTTAATGCATAGTTTAAATTCGGTTTTTCGGTACGGTTCGATTCAGTTATATCTAATATTCAGTACAGAAAAACGAAAAAATATTCAAGTCCGTACCAAACGAAAAATCGATTCGAATCGGTTTGATAAAAGTAAAAAAATCAATGATTTTTTTGGGTTCGAAATTAATTCGATGCGATTTCGGTACGATTTCGGTTAAATCCAATAAATATGCACACCCCTAAAATAACCTCTTTGCTTTTTATGTATCTTTCAATGGTTCACTCAAAAGTCAAAACTCTAGAACACAACGTCATGAAACTTCCCAAATCACCAAAATTTAGTTAGTTGTTAAAACTTATAAAGAAAGTTTTCATAAATATACATTTATTAATAAAATATTATGTTACTTCCGTTTACTGATAATGTATTCATTTTGCTCTTTTGATCGTTCATTTTAAAAGTATCAATTTTCTCTTTTTAGCAAGAGGATCCCACACATTCCAACCACTCACTACTAATACAACTATTCACTTTATTAGTTACGTGAGACTAAAATTATTTTAATAAAAAAACTAATGAACAATTTGCAGTATAAATAATAAGTGAAAGATAAAATATGCTAGGGTGTTGGTATGATTGATTTTTTTGAAAAATAAAGTGCATGAAAGAGATTAATTGTTTAGGTTTTTTTTTATTAGGTTAGAAATTTTTATGAGACAAACAATAATAAAAAAATAAAACTTTTACGAGATGAAGAGTACATTTTTTATAAAATTAATTAAGAGAAGAAAGAAAAAATATATATATAAATAAATAAATATAAAGGCCTCACGCAGAAAATATTCTTTCTATATATATAGAGAGAGAGGGAGACAAGCCTAAATAACTAACTTTAAATGTTGGAAATCATTGATAACCATCAAATAATTTGTATAACATCCATATCAAATTGTTCATTTTTGGAGTGAAATACTCTCATCCTGTCGGAATGCTATATCTGAGTTCCGACATCAATTCCAACGTCCGATAAAATACCCCCACCTTATCGGAATGTTACGTCGGAATTCCGAAATCGAATCCGACAATCGATGATGTCGAAATCGGTGTCGGAATCCCGACATGGTAGGAGTATTTTGGTTTTAAAATGGATAATTGAATATGAATCTATATAAATTATTTGATTTAATACGTGACAATGATTTTTGTCTTTCCATTTTAAATAATTTTGACAATTGTCACTTTTTAAAATTATACTATATATTATATTATTTTATTATACGTTTGAAATTTTGAATTTAACGTTACGCTGATCTCAGTCACTCATTCATCTCTATATTCAAAGTTTCAAAGTGATATTCCGGCGAATCAGCTTCCCAAAAGTCGATACTGGAGTATCGGAAGTTCGATTTTGAAGAACTCTCCATCAGATGAGTACTCTATTATCCAATCATTTATTCTCTCAATATTATTAACACTGAGAATACCTAATTTTCTATTCTCTTTGATTTATTGAAATTCCTTTTTTTTGTCATGAATAATTGCATCATCTGAGATTCTGTGCAATGTTTCTGTGGCTTGATGTATGTTCTACGAAAGGAATACGAGTCCTGGAAAGGGAATAAATTGTATATTTCTCAAATTATAAGTTTGGATTAATGTATGTATTTCCCAACCACAATAGCGTTGGATGGAGTAAAATAGAGGTCTTATAACCCATTCATTTTGCATAATGATTAACATATGACGTTAACGAAAACTATACACAATGATGTGGATTAATATTCAGTAAGAAAGGTCTATTTGTTGGCTTTCAGTAGGCAGAGAAATATTAAGATTGATTTGGAATCATTTTTCTAACTTGAACACTTAGCATCCTCTTTGTTAGGTTGTGTCATAATGATCTCGTGTATTTCGAAAGAGGTTATGATTATGCACATGGGTCATGGGTAGAATGTGGTCTTGATTAGTTCTGCAACTCATTAATGCATATTTTAAAGAATGTAAAGAATTTATGTAGGGTTCATTGTATTTAGGGAAAGAAAGCTGTATATTCTGAGATGATTTTCTATTGAGCTACTGTCTTAATTGAGTGGATTGATGGACCTATTTTCAGGAAGATTATAAATTTTGGTACCTGGGTACTATTGTCTAGATGATGGAGATATTTGTTTTTTTTTTTTTATGTAAATCTCTTGCTTTTTTTTTTTTTTTTTTTTATAGCATTTGAGCATTATTAAGAGAAGCTTTAACTAAATATGTCTTGCAATGTGTTTGCTCTTGTACATACGTACTCTTGTTGGTCTCAGTGTGGGTGAAATGCAGCTTGGCTTCATTTTTTTCTTTTTATTACTACTAAAAAAAATTACCACAGTATGCATTTTTGTAAGAAAGATAGGTTCTTTTGTTCAGTTTGCCACTGTCAATGTTTGATAATCTAATTTTTTTAAAAAGATTGTATGCTTGGTCTTTAGAGTGCTTTCATTTGTCTTCATCAAAATTCGATTTTTTTTTTCTAACTTAAATTTTGTGAAGAATGTTTTCTTTACAATGAGTTTGTCCATTAGTAGGTTCCATAGATTAGGCGTTGACTGTACTGTCCATATCTGGTTTCAGGCTTCTACATTATAACAGTATTACATCTAAACCTGACAAAGTATTGCTATATAATTGCTACTTATGTTTTTCTTTTTTCTTGAAAGTACTTATAAGGCAGGAATAATTTCTTCCATGGAGGTTTCTGAGGAAGTGATTCATACTGAATCCGGAACTGATACAGAATATTCTAATGATTCTGAGGACGATTCTGAGGACGACCCAAGTTTCAATATTGTTGAGGAGGCTCGATATTCGCGGTCTAATCTCTCACTCAAGAGAAGATCCAAGACACTCGAGACCAAGGGAGCTGATGAAAAAGAAGATAGAATTGATCTTAATGTGCAGGACCAGAATAGTTATGAATTTATTCTGGAAATTATTGAAGGTGGTAAGGTGGATAGTTTGAAAGTTGAGCAGTGCAAGATTTATTTGAGGAAACATGGATTGAGATTAAGTGGCAGCAAGCAGATACTAATTCAGCGAATCAAGGAGCATATTGATATTATCAATTGTGGAGGGGAGAAGAAGTATCCACCATCTAGTTTTGTGATAAATTGCAAAGGTGACACTTGCACTGGAGACGTAGTCATGTTTCAACAGAATGTATATGATGAGTTCAGTATTGTAACTCGTAGAGCCAAAGGTGGCAGTCCTTATGGGAGAAGAATTGTGGCAGGGCGGATTTTGAAGGAGAGCTATGGTGCTGCTAAGCAACAACATACGTTTACTATTGAAGTGCTATGGAGTACAGGAGAGAAGCCACTGCATTCACTACGCCCCCTGCTTATTAAAGGAAGGAACCTCTACAGGATGAACACCATGAGACAGAAATGGCAAGATGAAGGTGAAAGGCAGAAGATTTTGTTAGAAAAGCATGCTAGAGGTGGTGCTGCTCGTCTAAGAAGAGATGAGCGGGTTCAAAAGAAGAAACTGCGAGAAAGACCAAAGAAAACTAAAGAACCTGTACATGCAGTTGATGTGAGGTCTGATAAACCGATTATACAACCTTTGATCGCCCAGAACTGCAGCTCTCAGAGTGGCCATCTCACAGGCTCACAATTTCCCAACAATTATTCTTCCGGGAGCTACAATGCGATACATGAGAATCATGACGCTGTTAGAGGTCATATCCAAACTCATCCTCCAACAAGGATCCCATTGCATCCTATCCAAGGTCGTCCTCCAACGATTTTCCCAAACTCCAATCAGCCGGGAGGAAGTTCGGCAGAGAATCGTCCTCCAGCAGTTTTCCCAAACTCGAATCATCGGGGAGGAAGTTCGACAGGGAATCGTCCTTCAACAGTTTTCCCAAACTTGAATCATCAGGGAGGAAATTCGACAGGGAATCCATTGCAAGTGTTCCGTCCTAGAAACTTTCATGCTTATCCACCAGTTCAGCAGATGGGCAAAGAACAAAGGCAGATATGTTGGCACTTTGCTCGAGGAAGGTGTCATTTTGGAGAGAGATGCAAGTTCTTGCATGAAACAGCATGAAGTGATGGTATAATTCAGTTTCAGCTATATCACTTGATTAATTCATCTTCTTGTTGATTGGGGATAAGTTTCCAATTATGAAATATTATCAATAGTTTACAATTATGATTTTCTTTGGCAACTGCTCCACCTTCTAGCTAGGAGGCTGATAATAGATGTTGTACCATACAATAAAATTTAGTTGATGATAAAAGTGTAGCCTTAAGGACTTCTCGCTTTAGTCTGATTTGGGCCTTCTTTTCTCATACCTGTTTGACACATTAAATTAGGGTGATTACCCTCTTTAGAAGTTTCATTATCATCACTATTGGCTAAGTTTGTCTCTAGCCTTAACCAGTTAAACTTCAAAATTCCCTTATTGTAGAACAGTCTGCCACCTTTTACCAAAATGATCATAATGCATTTTAGGAATATTATTTTTGAACTCCATAAATTTGTTGGAAACTAGAATCAAATGGGTTTTCAAGAATGTGGAACTTGCGTTGTAATTATTCCCCAGTGAAAACTGATTACTTTTTGAGGTTACCTCAAAATTCTGATTGTGGGTCTGGAGCTGGGAAAGGAATAGGGTGAAAATTTCTTGAATTCCTTGTCTGGAAATCAAGCCTTTATTACTAAATTTGTTGGTTATAGATATAATTGTGTGGGATGGCACTTATGTTTCTTTATTGTAAAAAGGGATGGCATGTTGTGTTCCATGGCATGCATGCCAGCTAATTCTGGCTGTCCTATGTGCACAGAGTCTATACTGCTTATTTCACTTGATTCCGTTTTCTTCAGATTTCTACGTACTGCAGTACTCGAAGCAGCGTCTATGTTACGTACGTGGATTGAATGAAAATACTGGCATTCATAGGGTTAACATTAGTGGAACATGGAGTTGCCATCTCATTGATTCTGTGCTAATAAAGAGCTCATATCCTGAATGGAATTTTCCTGATGCAGGTTGTAAACGGGTCTCGTGTGGTCCTCACCCCATGGTTCTAGAAGACTCTCTTGGTTAGCTGCTCAGATCAACCAGAGGTCCATAAGCTGAAGAATGGAAGCTTTTCATCTTCTGATGACTATCCTCCTCCGCACGTTAATAAGCTATGAAACTATTTAAAACTATTTATGAATGAAAAATCGGAAACTGTTCACGCTATATTATAAGCTTTGGTATTCCACCCTATGGTGGATGGATTGCTGACCCAAAGGTAAAGAGTTTGTTTACCTCCCTACTCAAATGGGTATATTTTACTTCTCAACATTTTACTCTTCCATTTATTGCAAGAACCTTGTTGTTATATAAGGCCATTTTATACCATCATGAAAGATGTGGTGGGATACTAAACAATTATCTTCCTCTATCAGATAACTTAGTTAACTAATGGTGCATTAAATTTTGATGGATGTAAAATCTAAGGCTATTCTCAACCTTACTCTTTAGTAATTTCTTTGTTGAATTCAATAATTAGACATTTTAAATTTAAACTTGATGTTGTTCTTTGATGTAATTATGTGCGGGTTGTTTAGAAGCTTCGTAGGTTAAGACATGAGAGTTCTAGTTTGAGGTTATATTTTTAATTAGCACTACAGACCCTGAAGGCTAAACCTTGTTGAGGGAGAATGAACAATATCCTAAAAATGTGATTCTTCTATTCTCCTATACCATTGGATTAGCTATTGGTATTGCTTCAAGAGCCCTTTCACGAGCTTTAACATCACAAACGATTCTACATCTTCGTAACAATTTGCATTTGAACTTGGATCCGGAAGACGTGTTGGCACGGTTTGGTGTGATTTGCCTTAATGTTGCATAGTTCTCTGAATTTCTCTAAGAACTTGGCTCGTTTTATAGGGAATGGTATTGATTTTGTTTCACTCTATTATTTTCATTAACTAAGAAAATAGGCTTTCAAAATTAGTAGGAGCTTTAGTTAAGGCATAGTTTCCACATCTTAGCAATCTTGTTCTATAAATAGAGCTCTCCATTTTCAAACCATTGTTCATAAATTATTCCTAGCTCGCTTTTAATCGAATTCATATCTTCTAAAAAATCTTCTCTTGTTATATGAATTTTTAAGTAATAAAATTTTCATTCATGAGTAAAAGTACATGGGCTCAAGTCATTTTTAAAAATAGGCTCTTCAATTTAAAAATGAGAAATAGGGTGAAAATTGTGTAGTACGACTTATTGAATCTACTTTTTTTAGTGTTTTGAAAGCTACGGAATTAATTCTGCAGTCATATTTTGTACCAATAATGGTCTTGTTACATCAAAACTTTAATAGAATTCAACTAAGGGAGCAAGCAAACAACTCGTCAGTCAGTCTCAAGTTCGTTTATGTATGTTTGATTAGTCAAATGAATGCTAACGCGATCCATTTCGTTTTATAAATTAATAGAACTTGAGCATTGTATGATCGTTTATTAAAACTCATGAACAGACTCGTTTCGTGTTAGTTTAGCATGTTCGTGAACAGGCTCGTTAAGAGTTAGATTATTATAATAGTAATTTATTATTATTCATAATTAAATATTATATATTAATATACATAAATATGATAATAATTTAAGTGATTATTTAAATATTTATATATATCATTTAAAATTTTGTAACTATTTATTGTTGACGAATGAAAATATTTATATGTTCATGATGAAGTATTCACAAGCATGTTATTAAAGTAAACCGTGAACATGTTCACAAACATAAACAACCCTTAATTAACATAGAGATTCTATTTGAGCTCGAACTTGGTAATTTTTTCATGACAAGCTTGAACTCGAGATTAAACTCAATTATTTCTTAACAAACGAGACACAAACTGTGAAAAACATGTCAGCACCAGTTTTGAATTGATTCACCATAAGTGTTTGTGTTTAAAAAAAGCAAAAAAAAAAAACTAGTAAGAGATTAAAGGGCTGATTTAGAACCATTTTGAAACCACCTCATTCCTTTTTTACTAGAAAAAACTCTGACTTTCGGTTGGAAATGTAAAATAAAATCTCATCGTGGACAACTTTTCTGATTAAGATATAAAATAGTTTTTGGTTTATATATTTTAAAAGCAATAACTTACTTGTGCCCAGGTCTGACCCAATTTGACTTTCATACCACACATTTATAATTTTAGTATAAAAAAATTATGCTCTTGATTTTTCATTAAAAAAATATATATATTCTTTTTGGGCTGAACATTAATATTCTTATTTTTCAAATTTCAACCACAATTTTAATGAAACAGAGTAATATTCTTATTAATAAATTTACGTACAATAAAACGTTAGGGTAAATATCAATTTTGGTCCTCTAAAATATATCAAATCCAATTTCAGTTCTGAGGATTTGTTATTTCTCAAAAGTGGTCATCTGGTGTACGAAACTAGTCATTTTAGTCCACTTTTGGTCATTTTCTCGTCGGAATCCGGCAATTTTCCAACGAGAGTTAGTAAATTCCGGCGATTAAAGGATCAATAGTGGACTAAAATGATTAATTTCGGACACTTGAGGACTACTTTTGAGAAATTATCAATCTTAAGGATTGAAATTAAATTTGGTCTATCCTAGAGGACCATAATTAATATTTTCCCTAAAATGTTACTCCCTCCGTCCCACACTTATGTTCACACTTTCCGTTTTCGTCCGTCCCACACTTATCTTTATCACCCAAAAAAGGAAATTTCACATTAACCAACCACCTCAAAAGTTATCTTAATTTCAAAAATATCACTCACACCTAACGCACATAACATACTTTATAATTTATTTATTACCTAAAAATACCACAATACCCTAAAAAGTCAATAAAGTTAGTAAAAAAGTAACTTTTCTTAAACTCTGCATCTAGGTTAACTTAACTATGGGACGAGAGAGTATAACCTTGGGTCACTTGGTAACAAGATACCAACTGTTGTTCAAAATTCAAATAGCCTGCTTAATCATATTAGTTTATAGGAAAATTGAATATAGTTGGTTGGTGTGATTTGTGAAGAAAGAAAATGAAAGTGTAGTTGGAAAATGGGTTTGGGGGACGATAAAACATGGATCCACTCTATCGTTTACATCCTCCTCCTTTCTGCATCCCTTCACCTTCTTCACACGCGCCTCATCTCCCCCACCCTCACCGTTAACCATCACAACCCCAGGATCAAGAAACTTGCCCCCCACCCTCTGCGCTTCCGCTCTGATGGCACTTTCAAAATCCTCCAGGTGATGATTGAGTTACCCATGATTCACTTCTCTTAATGGTTTATGTAAAGATGAGTTTTCGAATTCTGATGCAGGTGGCCGATATGCATTTTGGGAACGGGAAGTCCACTCGGTGTCGGGACGTGTTGGACAGTGAGTTCCCCTGTTCTGACCTCAATACGACGCGATTTCTTCAGAAGATGATCCGACTCGAGAACCCTGATTTTGTTGCCTTTACTGGTACTAAATCGCTTCTGCTTTTTTGCATATAGCCGTTACTCTTTTGTGTGAGTGAGCAATTGAAATTCATGATTGCATGTGTTTTATTACTATTTGGTTTTGAGAGAATCGTGCTAAACTAGTATAATTGATGATTTATTCGATGGGTTTTGATGATTTGATTTCAGTCCAGAGGTTAGCTTAATTGGGAAAAATGATGATTGGTGGCGTAGTGTGGCTGTTGATTTTGTGGTGATTTTTTTTTTGATGCACGGGTATCTGATCCGTAGATTAGCAGGCAAATACTAGAAGTTATGTGGCCGAATATTGGTCATATGATGTGTTTATGTGCACCCGTGCTCGTGTTTATACTTTTATATGAAGGTTTCGGTTTCCCTTCCTGGGTTCATGTTTTTAGCTAAATTGATATCCCTCACCATTATGGTTATATAAGTGGTAGTAAATGAACTTCCTTTGTCACAATGGTGAAAAAAGTAAGAGCATAATTACTGTAGCAACATGGATTTTTCAAGATAGGATTGGAACTCCAAGAGATTTGCTTTTGGGAACCTGAGAGGTGGGGGTGGCATGGATCACTTAAGAATATATATTTTCTGAAAATTTGGAAGAAACCCAAAGGTAGGCTTCATCAGAAGCAAATAGCAATGGTCGACATTAATGTAAGCTAGATTTTTTTTTTCTGTGTTAAGCTGTTTTTCAAATTTGTCGCATAGAAATCTCTAAAATGTCTCATAATAAACTCTAGGTTTGTTCATCTTCCTGTTCAATTGGTTCAAAGCTGTAGTTGTTCATCACAAAAATGTTTAGTACTCCTATGTCTTAAGTAACCTTGGCAGGTTTTTTTTTTTTTATCTCCGACACATTTGCATGTTAAAGTATATCTACAGTACGATATATGATTTGATGTTGGTCCTAGTGCAGTATGTACAATCAAAGTTGGCGCCTGGCAGTAGCCCAAATAAATCATTTGAGTGCTAATCTAGCTGAAAAGGATATATATATTCGCACAACCCTGTAAAACGTATACATAAATACTTCTGGTGAGGGGCAAATTTAGACAGCATTGTCATCAAGTATCACCTTGCTTGTGCTCTTTACCTTTTTTCACAACAAGATAATGCCCAATGTAAAATCATGAATTAGGTTTACTTATGTCTGATCGTTTACGTATTTGCAGCTCTAACTTATTAGTAATTGATTCATATTTTTGTTGATTTACTTCTTGGACCTATTATTTCTTTGAAAATGCTGCTGTATCAAGTAACAACTTTTCTCAATAGCATATTACTCTGCCGGAGGACTACACTTGCTTAACAATATCATTAAATTAGGATTGGGCCGTTTTTTATATTTTCCTAAAGTGTTTGTGAAACATCTCTCTTTTAAGTGGTGTACTACAAATGGTGTGATGTAGTTCACGTTCTGTTTCGTTGAAGGTGGTCAAGTGTAATTTACATACCTGGGCGTTCACTGTATGAACCTGTCTTTAATATGCATTCTGCTGTAGTTCATGTTCTTGCTTGACTGAAGATGGTTAAGTCTTATTTACATATGAGGCCTTGAACTGTGTAGACCAAGTATATGCATCAATCATCTTTTGAAATAGACATCTAGTATGATGGTCTCTATTGAGATATTGGCATCCTAATATTTCTTGAGAAAGTGCAATAGCTTCTCTTTCTCATTTATTTGAGTTTTGAATCCCAGGTGATAATATTTTTGGTTCAAGTGCCACTGATGCAGCTGAATCCCTATTCCAAGCTTTTGACCCCATTATGAAATCAGGAATTCCTTGGGCTGCTATTTTAGGGAATCACGACCAAGAATCTACTATGACTCGTGAAGAGCTGATGTCTTTCATCTCCCTCATGGATTATTCTCTATCACAGACCTTCCCTTCGGTGGATGACACCTCCAATTCCGGCAAACAGGACCCAGTTTGGAAAATTGACGGCTTTGGTAACTATAATCTTAGAGTCTGGGGTGCTCCAGGTTCTGATGTTGCTAACAGTAGTGTTCTTAATCTTTATTTTCTTGATAGTGGGGACAGAGCCATTGTTAATGGTGTTCGAACGTATGATTGGATAAAAGAATCCCAGCTTAAATGGCTGCGTCAGGTTTCGGAGAAATTAAAGGTACAGCATCTCACAATTTCGAACCTTAAAATCATTTTTTAGTAACTTGATTCCACATTCATCAGTAACTCCCTATATGCATATGCTTATGTAACTAAATTATAGAATGTTGATTTTGTTACACACTTGTTGCTTCTTTAGTAGCTATACTATCACTTGCCTTGAAATAGGGTATTGCATATGCTACACCAATGACCTCAGATTTGCACATTTACGTGTGCATTCATGTGCATGATTTGATTGCATGCTTTATTCAACCTGGTGTAGCATTGTATAAAACCTAAAACCAACACAAGAGCTTAAAGTGCATGCATAATATTTACCCATACTTATCGAAGATTTAGAGCCATTAACACGTTTCAGGCAACACACTAACAGGAACAGAAGCTGCCATCAACCAGTCCTTCATTGACATTCTTCCACATCCCGATCCCTGAAGTCAGGCAAGGTCCCATTCACAATATAGTCGGTCAATATCTAGAATATACAGCATGTTCCATTGTAAATTCCGGTGTTCTCAAGACACTCGTCTCAATGGGAGATGTGAAGGCAGTGTTTATGGGTCATGATCACACAAATGACTACTGCGGGATGCTTGGTGGCATATGGTTTTGCTATGGAGGGGGGTTCGGGTATCATGGTTACGGTATTGCTGGTTGGCAGAGAAGAAGCCAAGTCATTTTGGCTGAACTCGAGAAAGGGGAACAGTCCTGGGGCACAGTGAAGAGGGTCAGGACATGGAAACGACTTGATGATGAAATGCTGACAAAGATTGACGAGCAAGTTCTATGGGAGAGGCATTGATAGAAGATTATGGTTGCATTGTTTATGAAGATGAATTGAAAAGATATGTGAATCATTCAGTTAGTTTCTTATTTTAACTGAAATCAGTTTACTGGAGTTATTTAAAATTAATTTGAAGTATATGTAAATGAAATGCATTCAGGGGTATAATCAATAATGAGAAAGTAGCACTCTTCTTCACCAAAAAAAATAGTAACTCACTCTCTTTCATTAGCTCTTGTAACACCATTCAATGGAAGGCAAAATAGTGTGAATGAACATGTTAAATGGGTAGTTTCTCACAAGGAGGGTATGAAAGATTCTTTCTAAGATCTTGTATGTACAAAGAATACCACTAACTATTACATGCTCTAGTATACATTTTTGTACCTAATGCTTTCTTTTGGACAAGGCACAATGGGGTAATTGGTAGAAATTATCACCCCTTGGTTGCCATCAAAAATAGAGAGAGAGGGTGGGAGAGAGCAAAACCAAGAAATACAGGATTGGAACTCCTACATGTAATTGGAATTTCATTTTCACAGAGAGTTATCCTCCATAACCTGAGGACTTGAATTGTCTAAACTTCGATTAAGTTCAAGCAGAGGATGTAGACTTCTTTCCACCTCATGACTTTGCAATTTGATTTCTTCAAGAACCATAATCAGAGCATACTTACAAGATTCTTCATCCCGGAATGCTAGAGTCCACCTTCCATCAACCAAACCTTTCGATTTTACTTTTCCATGGGCAGTATACTTCGCTGTGTCCGTAAAGGGCAGTGAAGATGGACGTATTCGAAGGTGTAACCATCTTGAGTGTTTATCATCTACTTTGGGCTGAAGGGTGAACAAATAGAATGGTGTTAAAATCGATCAAGTATAAAAGCATTGAAAATTAATGATGTATTTTGGGTAATAAAAAATATGACCTAATCTGTAGTGTTTCAAATGAATGAATAAAAGAAAATGTACATAATCTGTCAATCAAAGGGCAGAAATGCAACTTGAAAAGGTCCTTAACTTTAGTTGTTGGACTTTGTTTCAGTTCCTAGAAGGTAGTCCTTCATAGATTTATGGACCCAAAAAAATATCAAACCCCAAGGGTTCCTCTTCTCATTCATATTTCCCCACGACACTAATTTATTAGCGAAACAGTCGTACCATGAAATGGAAACAGAACTGCAGAAGTAATATTTTTCACTTAAAAGTAATTATTACTGAAAAATTGAAAACTGTAACTTTCTCGTTTTCTATTGCCCTGTGCGGCGTCTCACAGAAGACTACATCTCCAATCCTTAATCTGTTTTACTGACTACTGACCAACGTCCCATAATATAGTTAATTCCACAAATAATTTATAAGACATCTAACCTTCAATCCGTTTTACTGACTACTGACCAAAGTCTATAGTAAATTCCACAAATAATTTACATGACATCTAACGATAGGGTTGACATACAGCATATGTATTTGAACTCAAGGAATTAATACTTAAAAGATCATAAGAGCATAACTCACATTACATCCAGCCAATGGTGCTAGAACTCGCACAACTCCACGACGCGGTTTCATGGGTAATTCCTCTGCAAGGACCAGCCACCCACTGACACCAATAGAGAGTGCTAGGAAGTGAAAATGCCGTTCTTTACCCCTCTCAAATGCAATCCGACAAGGCACTGTGTCCACTGAATATGAAAGTGCTAAGTCAATAAAATAAAAATATAAAACCTTGCTTTGATCATCTTTTTCCATGTTCACTTGATCATCAAAGTAAAAGTGCCTGTTCTGGTTTCTGAGAAAGGATAAAAAGAAAACAAGGATCCCACAATATATATAGCGTTCAAAGTTGAAATTACCTAGATTTATTTCAGTATTTGATTTAAGTTCTGGTAGATTTAAACCAGCATTCTTCGCTCTGGATTTCTCTGGAATATCCAAAGCAGAGGAAACGGGAGGCTGATCCAGCAAAACTCTACCAAGTGAGAAAGTATGGAGATGATGAAGCAGCGCAAAAACCTATCAGGAAAAAAATTTGGGAATAAATAAAGTGATCATAAAAACTGTGATCTTTTTTAGACACAAAGTATCTAGAATGCAACAAAGTCCAGGTACTTCCTAAAAGTTTATACAGGGTTCATATTTTCCATCCATCTTAAACTTTGTGAACTTCAGTAGAAAGTTTTTGAAAGACAGTTTTCACTTTCATTAATTGTTATATTTATGCAAATATCATAAGGAAAATATTGTCAAGCACAACCTTCACAGTCTCGCACATTCTTTCTCCAGCAGGAAATGAAGATTCATATGAAGCTTGCTCTGTAAGACAGGAGTTGAAAAATAAGATGTCTGCATATCTCTAGCCCTTGGATACATTTTGACACCATTCATCTGCCACAGGGATACACACACACACACACACATTGAGACACAGAGAGAGAGGGGTACCACCAGAGGCCAACTTGCATGGGGGCAATAGCATACACTTTGGATCTTTTCGTGGAGAAGCGGCCTCAATTGCTGAAGGTAGTCATCATTCACCGTGAGTTACTAGCCATGCTATTCATTGTCTTAGCTTTAAGGAAAGAAAAATAATGATTTGCATACCTCTTTTGCATTTTCTCCACTCGTCACAAATAACTGTCAATAACAGATCAGACCAAGTTCCTCTGGTCTCCTCTAGTACGCGACTAGTGCAATGATGAAATGAATCCTACAGATAGAGACCATCTGTCATTGTATGAAGGCAAAACTGTTCTTTGAAAAACTAGACCTAAGTTAAGGCACTACGTATTAGTAACAGCGGAGAATATTTCACAAAATATTTAAGTGGTCTTCAAACTTGTTATTCTAAATGATCTTCAAAGTTAATGATTGAAATTAACATTTTCGAGATCCTCTACTATAGGCTTTCATTTCACCACTCGAGTGTTTCACAATATCACCAGCTCTAAGTTACTGTAGAGTGGTTTATAAAAAGAAAAAGAAAAAGAAAAAAGGTTACTGTAGAGACAATCATAATTTTCACATAATTTGGCAAAATAATATCCATCTGTAAGCACTTCCACAGTACACGTTATAAAACTTACTTTGAGCAAGTCAAGATGATGGCCACTGAACTCAGCCTCACTATGAGGTAACAACTGGCGCAAAAGCCAACCACCATCCCACAATGTTTCTGCAGAGATATTTGATCGGCAGAAGAGTTTAACCAGGGAATCAAGTACCTATAATAACAAAATAATTTATTTTAAAATATTACGTCACTTGTAAATATTTAAAAAAGACTCCTTTTCAGCATATTATTTCTAAATAATTAAATAGCATACCCGATCTTGGCTAACAAGATAATGATTTCTTCTTCACTAATTAATATGCACAAAGAAGAAAAAAAAAACATATATCATCTCTCAGCTTGAAATTATATGTCACCTGAGGTCTACAAGGGAAAGGTCAAAGGTGCCCATCTAATTCATTTGTAAAGGAATGCATTCACCAGTAAAACATAGTACAAAACACACCAACAAAAGGATGTTTGAAACTGGCAGTGTTGGATGTTTAATTATGTAGATTATACTCATTGTTGTTTATTTTTTAAAAATTTGGTTATTTGATTACAGAAAATTACTTCAAACGAAGACAAGATGTTGATTATCTTCATGTGTTAAACAAGACAGGATTTTGCAATATACGACTAGCAATTTATGATCATTCATGGAAGTCCGCAATTCCAATGTATAGCAGTTAACGCAAATATCCCTCTCAAGATATTCTAGACAAAACCAAATGAGAGAACTGAAAGATCAATCAAGTTATGATTTTATATTGAATACATTCAATGAAGACAAGAAAGTAGTTAAATCCAGAGCCAAATAAGACGCCAACAACCAATTTCAGAAGAAAATTCCTATTTAAACACAAAGGGATCAATCAGCCCATTAATATCAATGTACTACTCCACTAACTTGGCTGCCACAAGGAACCCTAAGCAAAGTTTCTAAAAAAACACAAAAAGCAATAGCTTCTTATGCATGAATAACCATATCTGCACATAAAGTTTATTCAATATGAACTCTTTGACACTCTTAACTGCCAATCAGAGAAGAACCCATTCAAACAATTGAGTATTACCAAAACTAATAAATGTACTTAGAGTCCATCAGTAACATAAAATTCTGAAATTATGAGATTTAAAGGGACAATTGGCAACTGGAACTTTAAACAATATCCCTTAACCTATGCTAAAACGTTCAACACATTGGAGCAAATTATCTGTTTCATAGTTTCATTATCAGGGTTAATCTCCAAAACCACACTTCTAAAGCATATGTATATGCACAGGCAGATTCAAAAGTAACAAATACGTTAAAAGTATCTAACAACGACTAGTACTTACAAATATAGTAAAAATGATTATTTACAATATGGTAAAAGAACATACCTGAAATCTATGAACACGAGGACTCACTCTGACCTCTGGGTTAGCGCAAGAAATCCCAACATATTCCTGCTGATTTCGATAAAGTAAAAATGAATTCATCTTACTAGGTCTTAGTGCAGAACATTATTTCACTTAACTCCCATAATTAACTATTCTGTAAGGTTTGAAATTCAATATACTACAGAAGACAGCTTTTAGGATGTTTAGACTTTGTCCAGGTGATCCTTTCAAAATACCAAGTAAAGATGTCATAATAACTTGATTATTTAGTTTACTTAGCTGTGAGGAAGAAAGCTAAATCTAGTTCTACAATAGTGGAGCACATCATGAATGCGAGAGTGTTTCATATTTTGATTATTATGGGAGAAATGAAATTATTTTTTGACCCATAACCATGACTATATCACAGAAACCGAAGAACTAAAAGAGAGAATATAAAATGGTCTTTAAAGTAAACTGATTTTTTCCCCATCAGTAAATAAGGCACCACAAGGATTTAGAACTGCATAACAGATTCCAAAAATATAGAAACATAAGAAATCTGTCTAGTAATTACAAAGCGCAGTCCTTGAATCTAGCAGGGAAAGAACGCTATATGAATTGTGTTATTCCTTTTAAACAACCTCATTGTTCAAATACAGAAGTAGCCATTTGAGAAAGCTATAAATATATATACAAGGCTAATTCAAAACTTCTTATACCTTCAGGTTCTGCAGATAGATATCAAGTTCACTCGTGACACCATCTTTAGCTTCACTACTTTCTGAAGAGAAAAGTTGCTCTTCCCCAGAATCTTCCCCAACCAAGGCTTGCTGTAGGCACACAACAAATAGGCATTCTACTAAGACATATATAGCAAAATATCACACACATAGAACTCTAATCAATCTCCCAAGATCCAGAATATGATGCTGAAAATCCTTGATTTTAAATAAGGAAAGATGAAGCTTATCAATGCTCTAATCGTTCTGGTTCTCTGGATAATGGAAAAAAGATATCATGATCACCTAAGGATAACTACATAATTTCATCACTTTGATTTAAATTGAAAACTTGTCAAATGATCCAAACCACCTATTTCTTTCACGAAATTCTATTTTTTCCTCTATCCGTCTCATTTTTCCTTCACTCCATTATTCCAATAGAGTTTCTTTCATGTAGGACCAATTTTATGGGACTTCAAAATAAAAATAAAAACTACATACCAGCAGCTTCTTCTTATGTTGTTTGCGTTGTGGAAGTATGCCAAGTGCATCAATAATTGACTCATCTAGTTCTGCAATTGCATAAATTACTTAGTTGATAGCATTCAAGTATCACCACAACAACATAGTGAGAGATTTTTGACCTTTAGTCTGCAATAAAGTAGCCAGAACATTTAAGGAGCCAGAAACTTGAACATCATCCCCACTGGCAACAAATGTAAGCAAAGCTTCTCTGCATAATTTCCACAACAAAATATAATTGATACTAATCAGTTATAGTACAAAGAAATTGGCTCATTTATCTGGCTGATGGCCAGCCACAGAAGGTCAGGGAAAAGCAACAAAATCATTAATCCAGCATTCAGCTGATAACCATCATAACAGAATATTTCAGGTCATCAGTTCATTAAGTGAATCCTGCCAAAATGGAAGTTAAAGTTTTTGCCTCATTCATAAATCTTGTAGGACCTCATATTCTGCAATTTCCAGTAGCCCCCCACCCCCCATATTGAAGAAGAAATTCCATGTTGCCCCATCTACGTAATCTTCTAAAGAGAAAAGTTATAGATCCCATACAACCCTAAAAGGCACTTAGCCCCAAGAAAAAATTTGAGCACATATCTGCCACAGAACAGCCAACATGATTTAAGATCTGGTGATGGCACGTGCAGAAATACTCTAAATGGGAAAAAAAGAAAAAAAGTGTACGTGGGAACACATATAAAAAAAGTAAAACAAAATCAAGTCATGAATTACTTAGAGATACATATAACTATGACATTTTTTAACCAATGCAGCTATTGGAGTGAGAGAGCATCACCGTGCTCCTTCCTACAAGGCTACAGTACCCAAATAGTTCAATGACAAAAAAAAAATTGGTCTCATCACTAGCTAATATAAGGCAATACAAAGGATTTATGTTAGTGTTGCTAGAAATATGTGTTCATAAACTTCATTCCAATGACTGGTAAACTTTGAACTAGAGTTGACAAGTGACAAGCAGTCTACATCCAAAACATCATAAGCCTATTTTGACAGCTTCAAAACAAGAAACTTGATGAGTTGTATTTAGGAAATAAACAAGAATTGCCGGAATAAATGCTAAGATAGATGTGGCAGATAGTACTGATTACCTGGGTGCAAATTTTTTAATACCAGAACTATGATCCAAAACACTGCACTGTCGATGGTTCTGAGAAGAACTAGATGTCAGGGATGCAACTTGCAAGCTTCCAGCATCAGATTCTGCACTACAATGGCTCTTATCTGTATATGGGTTAGCGGCATTAGTAGGAGCAGGGCCTGATATATGACCATTGAGCTTAACTTCAGAAATCTCAGAAAAGGTCTCCGGGTAACATAGAAGAGCAGCAGCAACAATGTTTGCCAGATCTTTGATCTTGAGGATGCGCAAAATGCAACAAAGTAAATATAAAGATGTGACAGCCCCAAGACTTGGTTCCTGAATATATATGACACAGATTATCACAAAATATGTGAGTTGACCCATAACATTGGTAATAAACTAAATACAACATGTGAAACCAATTGACACAATGTTTGGGGGGACAAACATATAAAAAGGCATAAGGAAACAGAATGGATGAGCATGAATACCTTTACTGCTTCAATCCTCAAAGAAGGGAGAATTATGGGAAATATGAGAAGCCTCAAAATGTTGTCCATTATTAACCTCCCAACATCTGGGATTCCGGCAGATACAACATCACTAAAATAGTAGAGATTGTCTTCAATCTCGTCAACAGCAGAAAGAATGGCAGTTGATTCCATGCTCAGATTTCTATTCAATATTTATTTGTACTTGTGAGAATGAACTCAATAAAAAAATCTCAAAGTTTAGGGATATAAGATTCCGCATCTTACTTTGAAGCACTTGAAACCACTAAATCCAAACGGATATACAGCTCTTGGAAAAAATTGACCAAGTTCGAGAAATAATTTGCATGTGGAGCCTTCGATATAAACCTATTTACAGCATCATCTCCAACTGCAAATCAGCATCGGTTACCTTTTAACATGGGCTAAAATTGAGAAGTATAGAGATTCAGAGGCTAACAAAAGTCAAATAAACAGGACCTCACCATGATATACATTCAGTGTTAAAGCACGAACAGCAGTTCGAATCATACTTTCTTCATGGAAGGCAAACCGTATCGCCTCAACGTAAAGGGGGAATTCAACCACCTCGTCCTGAAGGGGGGAGAGGGGACCAAATGGAGAATACAAAGAAATTTCAGTAAGTAACAGCCAGGTATAATTTCATGTTTATTGTTTTCTCTATTAGTTAAAAAATGACTTGCAGGTATTCCTTCAGCTACTAGCTAGCTTTTCTCAAATTGCTGGAATAAAGCTAATATGTGAGATGATGAAGCAACATTTGACAACTTCTTTGAAAAAAAATGGATGTTGAATTGTGTCAATTGAAAAGGTATAACAAATACACATTTTTATTGCCAAGAATATTTTAACTTACTATTCTACTCCCAATGAATAGATCCAAGACTCCAAAATGCACTTCGTACTAATAGCTGTTTTTCATGTCATCTTATCACATCCAAAAACACCCAAGGGCAACACTAAACCAAACATCTTAATGATCTTTAATTTCTTCCATTTCAACTTTCCTTAGTTAAAGAAGGGTATGGTAATTCCATAATTATGTACAGAAGATATATACCCACACAAAATTATGACATTCTGGAGCCTTTTTTCTGTTTCCAAGACACAAAAGAATAGTCCCAACAAAGATTTACCTCGAAGTTTTGTAAAAAAATATAAATCTTTGAAATACCATGACATATCAATCTCAGAGATCTTGAGCAGGAATGGACATATCTCAAATCCTTTGCTCACACCTCTCATATCTATATACATTTCAAATGAACTCTAAACAGATGATTACAAGAATCATTCAACTCAACTAAATTCCCATGAAGAAAAAACATTTAGCACTTTTTATATATGAAAGACCGAGATGAAGGATACAAATGCTAAAGGTACTCCCCACAAGTCATGAATTTTATATAAGGTTTTCTAATACAGAAATCAATTGTTAAAGTAATAGTTATATTATTAACTCATGTTGAAAACATTTTAAGCTCAAGAATAAGAGAATGGCTTGGCAAAGAGAAATTCAATGTCACACAGAAAAATGGTCCATTTTAATATAATAGTATGAAACAACAATGTTACCGTGAAAGAGTCATATAAACTTACATCTTCAGTCTTAACAAGGAGAGAAATCGTATCCCTGTTCAACTTCCCACTAATTGCCCTTTTGCAGTCCAAGTGCAGTTGAAGAACCAAAGTTAGGAAGTCAAAAACATTGTAAAAATTATAAAATTTCTTGAAAATCTGAATTCTAGAGCAAACCTTAGGAAAGATATGTAGTAGGATAATAGCTCTTCATTTTTGAAGTCAAAAGGGTAAGTAATAAGGTAGTTAACATGTTCATTGCTAAACATATAATCTGCACAATTTCCAAAGAAAACATCTCAGAGAGGCAAGAATGGTAGAAAGAATGAAAAACGAGCTATCCAAATCCAGAAGTGATGACGCAACTTACATATGGAATGTTCACTTCCTAGGTTTTGGATCATTATGCTCATTGTCTGTAATAGCTGCAGCGGGACAAACAAAATTTTACTACTAATTTTTAATAAACGTACAAACTCGCCCATGACCTGCTTCTCCATGAAAAACCTAAAAAGGAAGCAAAATAATCACAATGAATTAAAAAGATAGGTCATGTAATGGTTAAGGGATGGATGAGCATATCAGACACAGAAAGCACTGATGCCTCACTCAAAATAGGCAGTATCATGTTGGTCACCATAAGTTATTAACTCTGAAATAGATCTCAAAGCCTCAATCACAAAGTCCTGGGCAACACAAAACTAAAGTTAAAATAAAAATTAGAAAGTCTCTAGGACACAACAAAAAATGTAGAGCAGACAAACAGAAGAACATCTTACCTTATTAACCTCATTCACAACTTGAACTTTTATCAGTTGGTCAATTAGGAATCTGGAAAAGAAGAAAATGGCAACTGTTAGTAAACCAAGAAGGAGCCAAAGTATATGTTGCATTTTCAGTTGGTTGATTAAATTTATTGAAATCATATGATAAATCATTATCTGATACAGGTAGCTGATTTTACTTAAAACACAAAATTTCAAGATTAGACTATACATAGAAGAGCATTGCAATTTGCTACATAAGTAAACAGCAGCCCTGTTTTGACAAAATGAGTATATTAGGCTTCCATCCGTAGCATAATTACCACATGCCAGGAAAAACAACACATGGCAATAGGAAAAGATTGATTTTGCATCATCATAATAGACTAAAAGTCTATAACATATCGATCAGAAACTAAGCAAAATATAGAAGCCATCACATCCAAGTGCCTAAAGTCGACCCTGATCCACCCCAAGACCATTTCAATTATAGTGTCCAATAATATTGCACGTAATATATTTTAAAATAAAAAGGACAAATGGAATAGAAATATATCACATTCCATTTTTTTTAGAAAAAGCAAGTATAACAATCTTTCCAAGGCACTAAAAGAAGTAGTCTTTCATAACATGCTTAGACTATTGTCCTTTTTATTGGGTATTTTGTGTTATGTTCCGTTTTAAGTAAAATGTTAGACTATTGGACATGTTATGAAATACTCAATTCTCTAGGCATTGTGATAACCCAAAATCTGTAGCTTGCCTACATAACATGAAAGAAGTAGCGGAAGTAACATATACATTTTGGTACACATCTCCGGACCACCAATCAGATTCTAATGGTGGAAGTAGATTGAGCAATGTCAGTAACACTAGTTGTCTATTCGCTAGATGTAGTGTGTTAGATGGTTTATTCAGCTTTTCAAACTCAGTGAAGGATCTAAAAACTCTTAACAGCAGAGAACCTGAGACAGTTTTTATCATTTATAAGACATCATACTTGGAATACATTCTTTTAATACTTCCTTTCCAGCAATGAAAACTGATGAATGTACTCTGAAGTCTGATCATCACCTCAACTTGGTTGTCAATACTCAAAACTAACATTATAAAAGAACATGGTTTGACGAGATTCATTGTAGCAATATCATATATACCTAACTGGGAGACAGGGAGTGGGAGCATTCAGTCTGGGACTAATTGCATGTGAATAAGATTCCAGGAAAAGCCATTGAATTGCAATTTGATTGAACAATTTGGCATTTTGAAAAATTATGCAGGAAGGAATTTATGACTCCATACTAAGGTTTCGGATCCCACAAAGAAAATAGTAGTGCAAAAATGAGAGTTTGAATTCCAAATCCATGAAAAATTAACTCATCCAAGCACCCAAAACAAGAGTCATGAATTCAAATCCATTGAACAATAGACTCATCGAAACGCCTATGTTTGATTTATTATTATGTGTTTCAAATCCATTATTCAAATCCTTCAATTCAAGTGCAGAGAAACTACAAAAAATTAAGCCTAAATCCCACTCTCTGGGGAAGGCTCTATATAGATCTTATCTTGCAATCACGCACTGGCAAAACACATTTTCCCAATTATATTAAGCAAAATAGCTCATCAAAATATCAACTTAACTTAAAACTTCAATTCTCCTTTAATCTTAATTACAGGCACAAGTCCAGATCATCAAAAGCGAGTATCTTTAATTTATCTTTTAGCGATGCCCCTAACTTTTTCAAATTCATCTTTGTCTAATTTAATTAACTAATTTAGTGTGTAAGCACATCCATATTTACTCATTCCTGATTCCATCATTTTTTGCTCGTGGTAAAATTTATTTGTCCAATCCTTACGCTCTGATCCATAATGCATCACTGGTCTTGTTAATCTATAGTTTCACCTTACAATCGTACAACGTAAGGGAACTGGGATGCACTTCTCCATTTCCCAACCAACTTGAATCTTATGTGTAACATCTTTATCACTTCCCCATTTTTCTTTGATGACAGATTTTTTTAAAGGAAAATCAAAGGTTAATCAGGAATACTATGACTAGCAAGATAAGCTCATTCAACCTTCACTTGACTTTAATATTGAAATTTACATCTTGAACGAGTTTGTCTGCATATTCCAAGCATCTTCCTATGCTAGGAAAGAGTATGACTAATACTAATGTAAAATGAAACCTTGTCCAATTATCCAGCGTAATGTTTTAAGTGCAGATAAACGAGCTACATGTGCCTTCCACAACCGTACTCAGCTTTTTTAAGTGGGAAAATGGAGAAAGAATATGATAGTACATGATATTCTTGGGATTTATTCAGAATTGTTAAATGACATTGCAGTAGTAAAAGCAAAACATGAATTAAGTCCTTTCTCAGCAGAAACTCAAGCTTAGATTTTTAGCTCATGTATGGTCCTTAAAATCATCCACCGGCATACAATTCTAATCCAATCAACAGGAAAACCAGGAAATAGTTTATCATATACCTAAAATACCAGTATACTAATAAGTAAAAACTGGTATAGGTACCATCACCTTGAAGGAAGATAAATTTTTTTTCCCTAAATGTGCAGCCATGCACTAAGACTAGATTAATTGATGCTCAAGTCTTTACACTACATACAATATAAACTACACTATACTGAATGTCATTGCACAGTGAACACAGAGAATACTTCTAAAAGCTCTCAAAAGAAAAGAATTACTTGCTCAAAGAAATCTTTGAACTTCTTCCCTGCAGACCAATCTATTTACATAAACTTAGTTCCCAAAATCCATGCATGCCACTAATTCATCATTCACGCAGAGGACATTCATTAGTTTTTCCTACCAGTCCAATGTTAATCAAAGAGCAAATTGATCACTAAGAGGTAATTAACTAACTGCTGATATTGCTGAATAGATATATGTTCTCTCAATTGTAACATGAAATAGTTTCTTAAAAAGACAATTTTAAGGGAAATCCACCGAGTATAACATATCACGAATATACGTTAAAGAGCTTCCTATGCGTCTGCTTTTCAATTGCAGTTTAAACGGCTAAACTAATATAAATTCATTCATCAAAATTGAGATGGTAATAGGGAAGAGAAGGAAGCAACAGTTCACCCGATCTATCCAGCTCAATATTAAAGTACATTACTTCTACTTTTTCAATTTTTTGGGACGAAAAAAATACAGACTTCATGGCTGTTCTAGAATTATTTCAGATTCAAATTACACTAAAAAATACGTAATTACAAGTGAACAAGAAATTAAATCAAAATTATGATAATACAGATATACACTACCTGAGTTCATCTAAAGAGAATCTGTCCCGGGATCTCCAAAAGGAAAACCACATCCTTTTAAGAGCTCGCGATCACTCTTTCCTTCTTCTTGGCATAAAATTTCATCCTCAGAACCCCCATAAGTAATTAATTAACCATAACTCTTGGACTCAAATTGGATGCAATTACGACCTATCACGCTTGAGAAGACCATCCAAACGTGAAACAGAAGTATTACAAGGCGAGAGAGAGAGAAATAAATAGGGTTTGGGATTGCCTCCACCGGAAAATAAAGAGCGGTGAGAAGCTAAGAATCAAATCGAAGGAATATCCGAGGAGAGAAGGATGATCAGATCAGAGACGGAAAGATTGAGAACAGCATCTGGGTTGGGTCGGGTTAGCGGCAAGCTAGTCGGATGAACAGTATAGTTTTGAGTTGTGGCCACCTGTCAAGGAATTAGCAAGAAAGCCCTCAAACTTTTCTGACATCTCATGATTGCCCATCATCTTTGCGAGTTCCTTGTCTATTGTAGGGGTGTGCACGGAAATTGGATTTAATAAAAATCGTACCGAAATCGCATCGAATTAATTTCGAACTGAAAAAAATCATTGATTTTTTGACTTTTTTCGAACCGATTTTTCGTTTGGTACGAACTTGGATATTTCCCGTTTTCCCGTACCGAATATTGGATATAACCGAACTGAACCGTACCGAAAAATCGAATTTAAACTATGCATTAAAATTATATATAATATATTTATCTTAATTTATACTTTATATGTCATGAATTAATTAATTTTACTCTACTAATTATAATGTAATCACAATTAATAAATTAAAATTAGTTGTAATATAATTACAAATAATAATTTAAAATATATCTAATGTTCTAAATATTTATTTATTACTGTATATTAGAAAATATATGGAGTATTTCATAAGGTAAAATAAATTTCTAAAAAAATAGGAAATAAATAAATTAATATGTTCAAAGTTCAAATTATTATTTCAGAGAACATAATCAATAAAGTAAATGGTATTTCTAAAGTCTAAATTCAGTCGTAAACTTAATAAATAATTATTATATTTTATATTTATTTAATGAAGATAAAATGCAAAAATTAAATGATAATCCATATTTGTGTTTAAAATATTAGATAAACTTTAATTGAAATACACCTTAAATTTTAAGCTAAAGGTTTAAAAAAATCTAAAATTATTAATTTTCTTTATTTTAGTACTATTATTTTTTAGGGCAACACATGATGTCATCTTATGTAATACTATTTTACATTTTTTAAATAATTATCAATTTTTATTAAATATATTATCACTTTTCATTAAAAGTTTATCATTCTTTATTTATAATATGAATTGTTTATGAGAAATTTAGTATTTTTTATTTAATTGATATTTTTCTAAGTATTTATATGTGCAGAACTCCATTTCTCATGAGAAATCTGATCTGATCCGCACCGTCAAAATCTATTTTTCCAAAAATTCGTTTCGAACCGAACCGAATTTCGGTACGGATTCAATATCGAATTTTTTCTTTATGGAATCAATATCAGACTTTTTTTAAAAAAAATCTGATCCGAATTTCGGTGCGGATTTTTTATATATCTGTACCGAATCCCGATCTGCACACCCTTAGTCTATTATAGGGCAACTGGCAAGGGTTTGGATTATAAGCCAACCAAATAGTTCACGAATTATTTAAAATTCGATTTGGTAAAGTATTCGTTTGAATTTTGAACTTAAATAATCTATCAAACCAAACTCCAAGCTAAAGTGTTCGAATCGCGAACATATTTGTTAATGGGCTCGTTAATAGCTCGTAAACGCGTTCGTAAAATTTATTATCATTTTTAGTTGTATATATTATTATTTATTTATTAATATTCAATAATTAAATATTTTTATTAAACAACACAAATATAATGATAACTTAACTAAGCGATTATTTAATATTGTATCTTTTTTAACATTTATTATTATATTTTGTTTGTTTGTTTATTCAATATTATAAATAATATTAGATGTTTATAAATGAAACGCTTTTTTAATGTCTACAAACAAAAATATCCAAATTTTTATGAGAAAACGTTCATGAACAAGTTACCTTATGTATTCGTGAACGCGTTCATGACCCTTAACAAACAATCTAAGTTCGAGTTCGATACATTTTTTTCTATATGAGTTCGAGCTCGGGCTCGAGTTCGATAATTCCTTAACAAACGATACTCAAACCTATTAGTGTTTGACTTGACTCGATTCGTTTACATCCCTAACAAGGGTTATGAACTCAAACTATTGCCCATATTTTTATTTTTTATTTTGAGTTGATATTAGGTCCACCCGGGTGCAAGGTGCATCATATATGCATAACTTTTTATTATATTTTGTATACATGTTTTTTAATAATTGTATACTTTTTTCACACTCAATTTTTCATTAAAAACTAGCATCCATATGTGTATAGCTTTTTATTTAATAGTGTATACATATTTTTTAATAGTTGTATACTTTGTTACACTCAATTTTTCATTAAGAAAACTAACAAACAAATTGTATACATTTTTGTTTATAATTGTTTATGTTTTTATTCATAATTGTATACGTTTATGAAAGTGGGTGCACCGTATCCTAGAGTGCACCCAGGTGCACAGTAGTATTAAACTTTATTTTTTTGGTTAAATTGTTTGGGGTCACTCTCTTATGAGACGGGTATATGTGAGACGAATCGATTTATTATTAAATCATGTTTGTTGTATAGATAAAGTAGACTTATTGGTAGATAAAATATATTTATAATTCATCATATTATAACACTTAAAATCATACTCCCTTCGTCCCTCTGATAAGTATCTGTTTTGCCATTTTGGTTCGTCCTACTACAAAGTATCTGTTTCCTATTTTGGCAAGAAGTGGCCCCACACTTTATTATAATAGCTCAAAATTTTACACATAATTACAAGATTGTCATTATTTTAAAACACAATTTGTCATGAATTAACACTTCTATTAACATCAATTAAATCAAAATTACTGATTACTAAACATTAAACATATCTAACCCCTAAATCATTCACAACCTGCCTCTCTTTTCTATTAAGTGCTCATCTCTCTTACATACCTTAAGATATCTCTCGTCTCCATCTCGAATGAGTTCATCCGAATCACATCCCATGTTTTCTCTCTCACACTTCGAGCTTCCGAACTCCATGGTTATGGAGACGGAGAAACTAACTTCTACCCCCGAGTGTTGGGACATACCCAGTCTCGACCCATGGTTGACGATTGATTATCCTTCATCTGAGTTATCTCAAAGGCAAAAAACTTGTAAGGTGGCTAATTCGTCAGATCTGGTAACGATCTGGTAACCGAGAGCCCAGATCCTACTGGATATGTGGTTTCGGAATCTCAGATCTACAGTGATATGGTGGTAGCCGACTCTAATGAGGATACCTACGCCTCACGACTGAGGCCAAAGATTAACAGAGAGGATAAGGGTTTGCGCGCAAGGTTGTAATCAAATTTTTGCGGATTTTACTTCTGCATGCCCTAACTCTCCCGTAATACAGTGAGGTATATCATTGTTCCCTATTATTATAACACATGTGGTGTTGAGAATATGAGTATAAGGACTGAAATGATGATTATATGTGCTTCAGAGTTGGGATATTTAGTTGTGCCACCATGCATTAAGGTTGGAGGCTTAATTGTTTGTAATATCATCACTTATGCATTTAGGAGGCACACACACACACTCTATGATGAGATTATCCTAAGAGTGATGTATTACACTTCATGTATAAACTATTGGTTGAACTGATGTTGGTTGTATGTTAACTGGTGTAAGCTTTCTCAATCAATATGTGAACTGGTATCAATATGTTGGCTAGAAATGTGATAAAATGTGAGAATTTGATTGTTTTGAGGCTATTTTGCAGTTTGTGATGATTGTTTGAGGCTATTTCTCAGTCTGTAATGATTGTTCTGAAGTGTTGGGCATGAAATTTGATTTAAATGTGGAATTTATCAGTCTTGCAGTGCATTGATATGCAAATGTTGCCTATATGTGATATAAATGTCCAGGTTTTGGAGACTATTCCATTGAATATGTCATCACTTGGACATTTATGTCATATACACTCTATGATGATGCTATAATCTGAGAGTAATCATATTATACCACTAATAGAATTCACATAAGGGTAGTTTGTTTAGTGCTTAAACAACTCAACAAATAGAGTTGTTTTCTAGCTATAAACAAACAATCTTTACAAAAAATAAAGGACTAAAATTGCCACAAAATATTGAAGTCTAAGCCTCAACACAAAAGTATCATCCTGCATAAAAATTCTCTCCATCCAAAAGTTGCAAACTACCTTAAACCAAAATGTATCCAACTTGCAAAATAGTTAGTCCTTTAACATGTACAAAAAGATCTAGCATTTACCATTAGATCATTCCCTCAACACATGTTATAAAGCCTTCAAGTCCATCTATTTCATTTGCATCAATCAAATGTTCTATGCATGACTGGACCAATTCTTTATCAACCTCTAAATTGGTGGGAAGGTTTTCTGTCCTCCTCAAGGATTCCTTTCCTAAATGAGGGATCTTCTGCTTATTTGATCCATAACAAGAAATTATATATTTCCCACTGACATACTTGTAGGCTTAGGAAGATTGAATCAAGTGTGGTGTGTGTCAATCCATCAAATAATTTGTGTACAATCTTCAATAAATCATACACTAAGTAATTTGGCTCCTTATGTTGCATAGATTGTAGTGCCCTAACCACCCTAAATCATTTACATTAGTATCTGGACTGTTTGGTGGTTGAAATGTGATTTGGATGTTGAATCCATCTAAATCTGTAACTTTCCTAAAATCTGGATCATTATCATCAATGTGAGGAGTTGTATTATCTTGCTGAATTTATATATTCTTGCTTGAACCCTCTGGCCACTTAGCCTTTATAGCAGCTATAACCTGAAATAATGTCACCAATAAGATTTATTTAGTTAAATCTTATTTTGGAAACTTATTTCATTGTTTAACTCAATGATGAAATAACTTTGAGAATTACACACACATATGTATTCTGCTTAGGTTGCATATCTGAGTTATCAATACATGTTTGGAGTAGGGATGGCAATGGGTAGGGTACGTGTACGGGTATGGCAAATTCACATACTACACTACCCTCCCTACCCATACCCTACCCTATTACCCTAAAATAGAGCTTCGGGTAGGGTACGGGTATATAAAAAAATAATTATAATACATAAATAAATAACCTAAAATAAAACATGTAAATTAGAAAATAAAGTAAATAACAAAAGCGTCTAAGTCCATGTGCGTTAACAAGAAAACATCATAGATTTATAATTAGTCAAATAAAATCATAAAACAAACATTATAATCCAACAATTGCTATCATAGTATGTGAGAATATTTTAAAAGAAAGTGATAACATTTTTAATAAAAAATATTATGAAAATGGAAAACATAATATGGTTTCTCCGCGAAACGGTCTCAAACAAGAGAGTTCCTTTCTTAAATAGTTATTCCTACTTTTTATCAAAAATATTAATATTATTTTTCATTAAAAATGTTATTATCTTTTATTTATACACATAGATTATTCATAAAATAATTCACCAAACCACTATCATTTTTATTAATTCGAATATCATTTTTTGTTAAAATATTAAAAAATAATTATAATTCTCAATTAATGTAAATAAGTGTTATTATATTATTTTTAATTAAAAATAATTATAAATAACACATAATATTATAACATAGAACAAGATTTATTATAATTCTTAATTACTCTTATTTATATTAGGACAAGAATATAAATTTTAATTAAAAATATTAAACATATTATAATAATAAATATTATATACATCATAAATTTTACATTAACAATATTAATATATTAAAAATAAAATATTAGGTTTAGACATTTAATTAAATATATAATACTATCATTAAATATATGTATATATATATATATATAATAGTCGGGTAAATTTTGGATCGGTACGAGTAAAAATAAGAGAACTCGTACCCTACCCTTACCCGCATTGTTCCCTTTTGGGTTCGGGTACTACCTGACACGTTACCCTATTTTATTTTATTTTTTCACCCCCGATATGCGGGTACCGATCGGGTAACCCGACCCGTCGGGTAAAATTGTCATTCCTACTTTGGAGACTTCCTTTGTGACTGGATCGAAAGGTTTAGTCACCAGTATGCCTGCTGGCCTATTTCTTGAATTCCTTTGAGTAAGAACATGTTCAGTAAATAGGAAAACACCTATATTTTCCCATCAAATATGAACTCACGGTTTGGACCATATAATGGTCTAGCCACTACACACAAGAACATCACTTTACCAATGTACCTTTTACTTTGACATGTTTTATGTGGTTCCACTTCATCTAGTCCCAAGTAATATCTCTTACTAGTTTTTTGTGAAATTAAACCACTTCTCATCAATATGAACAATATTTGACATACTCTTAAACTTTATCAAATTCTGATCAGAAATAACATCAAGTACTAAAAGGCTAAATTTTAACTTGGTTATTTTTGTTTCTTCCGTGAGTGCTGGCTTTATAGCATTTGTATGAGGTCTGATCAGTCCGTTTTTTACCCATCTTCCAACTGTAGTTTTGCATACTTTCATCTGCTCTGCTATGTCCCTATAAGTGCCTCTTTTCCTTAAGGAAATGCTTTGTAACTTCTCTAAATCGAGTGGCTTTCTTTTGTCAAGATGAATGACTATTTTTCTGTTGCATATTTAGATTAGTTTCCCTGCTAAAACTTGCGCCATTACTCGTGACCATATCCTTGAAATCATTGGCCTTGTTACTCTATACTTGGTAGCTGCTTCGTTGATTTTGCCATGACTTGGCCTGCCATTTGATGCATCTTTCAATAGGAACTGAGCAATGAGGTTTAACTCATCACTTGTTAAGTTTTTTTTCTCCATGTTTAATTTTTTTTGGTGGTGCAGTTAAGGTGAAGGGGTGAATGCTTTTATTCCACTGTTTTGGAGGGAATTGGGATATTAGGAGGGAAATTGTGATAAGGTAAATATTTCCCTTCACTCATTTTGTAAATTATTGTACTCTCTAGTGTTGTATTGTTAAAATTTAATGGAGGGAATTTTAGTCACATTAATGTATTTGAATTGTAAACCCATTTTGATTTTGTAATGGTTTTAGGACTGTTTATTAATGTATTAACAAGTTAATGTAATATATAAATGAGGGAAGTACGAATTACTGCACTATAGAAATGAATTGTTGTACTTTTTTATGATTATTATTTTTACTTTATTTTACGTGTGCAGTAAAAAAATTGCTGCTTTAATTAGGGGAATACTAATGGTAATGACAATAAGGTAAAATATCATTTCAAATCTACCCACTACTCATAAAATATAATACTCTTTAATCCACATGAAATAAGTAAATGATACTTATCAAAGGGACAGAGGGAGTACTTGAATGCATAATTCATCATACTTTAGAAATACATACTTCAACTACCAATAAGAATACTTTAACTATATAACAATCATCTTTTTGACACTCGATTCATTCAAGTGGCTCTACTCAAATCAAGCTACAATCCAGAATAAACTCTTGAGTCAAATGAAGAAATTGATGATAAATTGATAAGGTATCTTAGAACTCTTGCTATTGAGGATGTTGAGGAAGAAAAGAAAGAAGAAGAGCAGAGTCAAAAAGCAACCAAAGAGGTCATGAAGAATGAAATCAGCAATTTTAAACCTTTAAACTCTTTAAGTTGAATTGAATGTGATAATACTACTTTCATAGAATTTTTTTTACCTAATGATACCTCACATATTTTTAGGGACAAGAATGAGTTGAAAAAGATGTAGGAAATTTTTGTAGAAAGAAAGAATATATGGTAGAGAAGAATGTAGAGGTTGATCAGATGTATTCAAAACATGGTTGGCAAATTTGAGTTGAATTTTAAGAATGCCAACAAAATCATCTACTGATATAAGTACATGATTGATGAAGAAGCACAACAATTAGAGTACAATAACAACGACGAAGGATGCCCATAGGCATTCTGATGAACTTGCTGAATTTCATCCGACTTGAAGATGTTAAACTTATTGCTTGATGGGAATCAACTCATTCGTTTTACTTTACGATTTTCCGTCTTTTAATTTTATTATTTTAGGGTGTCTTTGATTTTATTTAGCCACTCCATTCTCAATTCATAATTGTTTTGAATGTAGATAAGTGATTGGATGTAACCATACGTATGTGATTTTGGTTGGAAAATTATTGAAAAAGGCAAAATAGGGTGAAAGGAAATAGAAAATAGAATCGATGTGGTGCTCATATGATCATATCGACCGACCTCGCTTGAGGTCAAGCCATCACTCGAGATCGAGCAGAGAATAATAGCACCTATTCATCTTTATCCATCCACTAACTAATCATTATTCACCAAGGCAGGACAAATATCAACCATGAACTTCCATGCAGTGTCTGTTATCTTCAATGGAAAGGAAAAGATGAAAGAGTGCCTACAACTGTTTATTCTCTCCATCTTGATCGTAAGCATACATAAAAAATGCAAGGAATAACAACCACCACTCAACTTGTTATCTTCATGTGAAAGAAGGATCGCTAGTGGCTTTGGTGAACCTTTCCCAATCGTTACCTATCTTATCCATAGTTATCAAGTACAAGAGATGAGCAAGAAGAAGGGAGTAATTAGGCCTAAGTAATAGTTTGGAGATGAGGAATGAATAACGACCAATAACAGAGTGAATAAAAAGGAAAAAAAACACTAGCTCGATCATGTTGAGAGGCTACAGGGGATGTCAAACAGAAGAAATAATTTGTTCAGTAATTTGGCTCGAGGTAGAGCCACATTCACACGACGTCGAGCGCGACATCTGCATATCTAGAGAGTTTGTTCAAGGTCAAGCAACATTCATTCGATGTCAAGCAAAATCGTCCAATTATACAGAAGCTTGGCTTGAGGTTGCACACCCATTCACTCGATGTCAAGCTATAAATTTTTATTCATTAGCGTATAAGTTTCTATTTGTGGATACACAGTGCACCCAGGTGCAATAGAGAATTTGCCATAAATAAAAGAGAGTTACTTTGGTGGAACCTTTTCTACCAAATTATTTGGTAGAACCAACCTCCCTAATTCATTAACATGTCCCTTTAATTAATTTGTGGTCCCTTCCTCAATTAATTTTATTATATTTAAAAATCATTATACCATAAACCCTAAATCTTGGGATAAAATACTCTAAATCAAAAGGATAAAATTACAATTATATCCAGAATCCTAAATTTTATGAGTAAAATATACTCTAAATCACAAGAATAAAATTACAATTACACACTAAACCCTAGGAAGAGTGCTTGCTTTGAGTGATTAACCCATAATATATTAGTTAATCAACCTAATAATTAGGTTGATTGAAAAATTTTAGGTCCAATCTTTATTGAAGCCCGATGGTTTAAATATTAGGCCCAGTCAATTGGAACCCAAGAGATTGATGGGTTATGTAAGCCCACCGAAAATGCGAAATGTATTAAAAAATTTTGACCATTACGACCTTATGATATATATGCAGAAAAGAAACCAAAATTTCATATTTCTATTCTTTTGCACTCTCTCAGCTGCAAAAGAAGTCCAATTTTTGTTTAACCATTATGATCATATAATATTATATGATTTTATAACATGCATTTTTATTTATTTTTCAATATTAAGGCATAAAAATATATTCAGTGTGATATAAAAAAACTGTCACTTCTCATATTCATAAATAAATAAATATTTAGATTTTATATAATTTCCAAAAATTAAATCAAGGTTGATGAACCAAACACTCCCTAGGAGTGAAATATAATATAAACAACAAAAGTAAAATTACAATTACACCCTAAACTCTATGGATGAAATATACCCAAAAATACAAGGATTAAATTACAATTGCACCATAAATTCTAAGGATGAAATATACCCTAAATCATACGTAAACTCAAAACTATGGATAAAATATATCCTAAACCACAAGTGTAAAATTATAATTATACCCTTATAATTAACTTTGAACCCTAAGGAAAAACTATTAACAATTACACCCTAAATCCTAAGGATGAAATATACCCTAAATTACAATGGTAAAATTACAATTATACCGTAAACTCTAAATAATGGATGAAATATATCATAAACTATAAGTGTAAAATTACAATTATACCCTTATAATTAACCCTGAACCCTAAGAATAAACAATTAACTATTGAGGATAAAATATGCCCTAAACCACTAGGGTAAAATATATCCTAAACCACAAGTGTATAATTATAATTATACCCCTAGAATTAAATTTAAAAAAAAAAAAAACAAACAAACAAACCAAAAACTAATCAGCAAAAATGATTCTATAGATTTGATTATGTTTACAAGTTCTACATAAATTTTGCTCTAAATAAAAACATGGAGTATATACTAATGATTAAGAACTTATACGCTTTATTGGAGAATTTTCTATTAGTAGTTTTTTTAATGAAAAATTAAATTTAAAAAAACTATATATTTATTAAAAATTTGAATCTCACATGTCAAGCTCTCTTTTTCCAATATATTTACTTTTAATTACTTTCTAACTCAAAATCAAATTTCTAGCATATTTAATTGCTCATTAACCTTTTTTTAATGCAAAATCCTCATCTTAATCAATTTTCTACCATATTTAATTGTTCATTAAACCCAAAACCCTCATCTTAATTAAGACTTTCTTGGTGGAATTGATCTCAGTGTTTTTTTTAGTTCTTACAGTAGAATTTCAATCATGCATCCCTCCGTGCACCTCTTTCCAAAGTCTTCTTCCAATAGAACATATTCAGCGATTCGTTTCATTCTCTCCTATCGACGGTCTTATAAACTCATCAGATATGGAAGTACATGGATTTCTAGGCTATAAAAAACTGATAAGTTTGGATGAAGCCATTGCCCGATGCTTGAGTTTTTGCAACAAGACCGGATCCACCGGTGTATTTGATTGGGGCCATGACGCATGTTTTGTGGAGGGCTCTGGAGAGCTTCAAGCTGGTGAGGTCAATGCCAAGTAGCCCCACTATAAGATTGATTCTCGATTAACAGATTACTTGAAAAACTTACGGGTAAGTTCGAATTTTCTTTTAGTTCTAGAAGATTCATGTTGATTGATTATAGTTACTTAATTTTTTTTCTCTATCTTATATCAGTTTTTCCACGCATAAAGAATTCATTTTTATTTTCTTTGCATTAATATAATATTTAATTTTTTGCTTATGATTAAGTCGTGTGTTTAAACTAATTATTTTTAAAGCAATTATAGGTTTGGTTTTTCTTTATTTTGAACGATTAATTGTGATTGAAATGTTTGGAAGTGTCACCAAAAAACCAGGGATTTTGTGGCAAAACAGAAGAGTTAGAGCAACAACAAGCTATGTTCCATTATTTCTATCTCTTAGCTATTGTATCTTTTGAAGCTTCCTATTGTTTGAAGATCTGTTGATTCTTAAGTGTCTCTTTTTCCAAGTTAGATATGGAGAGAAGGCTGTAGAAGTAGTGGCTTAAGGGAGTAGAGTTGTCCTAGGTGCAGATGCATTTGCAACTGTAGTATTTGTATGTAAGTCTTCTGACTTATATCTGATTGCTTTTTATTATTTTTCTATTATTGTGATGCATTCTTCAGGAAGAGAAGAGACCACCCCAAACCTATATAAAGTACTTGCATATCTAATTGAATAATTACTTTCAAATATTGGTGTGACTGCATTTTTATACCCTGAAGAAGTAATCTCTTACTTCTTTTTCTAACTTATATGAATTTTTCTTAGTATTAGAGCACTCGAATCTTCTTTATAACTAATAAATTATACTCCATTAGTTTTAGTTTACTGATATATATACACAGAAAATTAAACCAGTGTCCAGTAACTAAAATTGAATCGTGAGGCATGTTTGATCGTATTGAATTATAGAGTATTTCATATGAATTGTCGATATTATAGTAGACTCAGTCATAATCTCTCTTACTTCAGAAAATAGGGCTATTTTTATAGTATTGCAGTAGAATTTAAAATGTTCATGAACTTGGGGACAAAAAAGACAGACATGGAAATTGCAAAGTTAAACAGAAATAGATATCGATTTAGTAAAAGGCTTTAAAAAATGTTGTGTTGATATACAGAGTATATACATTTGTTTCCACTCATGGAAAAGAAGTGAACATTGTTAAACCCAGTTTTTATCTTCGGTTATTTTTGCTTCATCTGCTTGATTAAAGAAGGAGATTTTTGGTCTGTTTTGTAATAGATGGTTTCTTATGATATTTCATTCGTAGGGTATGTCATTATTTATCATGTTCCATTTAGTTCTCCATTAGCGTTATGTAATAGGTGATGAGAGTATAAATTCACATGATTTGGGCTCTGATTTGTGTGGAAATTGAGTACGATTTGGTCTTTTATCAAGATAAATCGGGTTATTGATGGAAAATCCATGAATTAGAGGCTATTGAGACTTTTTGAGCATATTTGTACAGGAAAACATGTCTTAAGGGCTCAGAATTGGAAGACACTATTTTTGATGAGTTTTTCGGAGGTTGTTCGACCTCAGAGACTTGTTCGACCATCATCATTTTGGCCGAACACGGGGAGCCAAGTCGAGCAAAATGCGTAAAAACACACAGAAGCATTGCTCGAACAAGAAAGTCTGTTCGACCAACATCATCTTGGTCGAACGGGAGAAGTCTGGTCGAACAAATGCTAAAAACTTACAGAAAGGTTATTCAACCAGTGTTCGACCAGAAGGAGTTGCTCGACCAAGGAAGGTTTGGTCGAAAAGAATTGCACTGATGTGATTTTTAGTAATTCCGGGATTCTTTTACCAAATTTGACATGTGTCTCAAGAAAAAGCCCATCAGAGGTCCGTGAGGAGCACTTTACAAGTATAAAAAGGGATACAGAGCACATAAAGAAGAGAGTTAGATTCCACATCCATCCTACACCACATCCAAGCCCTAACTCCAACCTATGGAGTTGTGGAGAGAGGTTCGTTTGTCGAACCAAGTGAAGATTCAAGACGGAGAGAGTCGCAACGGCGCTCATATCTAGGGTTTACTTCACTTCTTAATTTTTCTTGTAATTTTCAAGACTATGGGTAAGATCCTACCAACCACCATGATTGTTCCTAGATCAATCATGGACTAAAACCGCTTCGGTAGTTCTAGGGTTATGAAGGTTTTATGAGTTAATTTATGTTTCATGTGTAAACTCCGTACAACACTACTTGTGGTTTATTTTATATAAGACTATGCTTTTTAAATCCGTACTCATAGTCGTTTTGTGCATCATTAACTGTTATGTAGAGTCTGAATACATATCTTGGTTATTGGTTGAGTGTGTTCACTGCTGAGCATGATTACATGTTATAATTCTAAGTGAAGGGATTCCGAAGTCTTATTAGAACTATCTTATATAAATACTTGTTAATTGAATACTATTCGGGTTAATAAGTAGGATAAAGAGTATAACTTCATAGTACCTATAAAGGGAGATCATATCGAGTTAGAGTACTAAGTGCACAGAAAATAATTGATACTGATAGTACCTAGAAAGTGGATGAATTATATCTCTTACTCTGAGGATATTCACACGTGTCATACGCTTGTTTGCTTTTGTCTATAGAGTGAACTTGCATGGTTTAGTGATACGTCCATAAACCACAAGGCAAAGTTGGACATCAACACATAGAAAGGGAATTAATAAGTAAAACTGGATGACCCGAAGAACTATCTAATTTCTCACTTGATCACAGTCATATTATCTCTAGTGCTTATTATTTTAATTGTTATTTTAGTATTCGTTACTTAGTTACTTAATCTTTACAATCATATTGCCATAATGGTCTTAATAAACTAGAACTTAATTAAATTAATAATAATCCGTCCCTTAGGTTCGATAATCACTTGGTTGCCTATCAAAACTACAATTGATATCCTTATACTTGAGGATTAATTTTGTGTGTTGAGAAAATGTTCATCAAGTTCTTAGCGCCGTTGCCGGGGACGGCATTAATATTAATTTATTATTTATAGTTTAATTAGGACTATTCTATTCTTATTTTCTTTTCTTTCTAACTTTAAATTTTTTTCAGGTGTATGCACACTAGATCGAAGGGAACTAATCTAGAACCTTTTGATCAGGAAGTAGAGGCATCAGCGAGGAAGAGGAACGCTAAGAAGAAGAAGAACAAGAATAATAACAAGGAGCCAACTGATACTATTGATCAAGTAGTTGATGTTGGAGAGCAGAACTCGCAAACGACTGAAGCTACAACTGAAGTTAAATTGGAAGTAGAAGCAGTCAACATGGCAGCGAATTTTGATACTCTTACCATCCGTGAAGTCTTTAAGAACAACGGAGGTGGCAATGCGGGGCTGTTAGGAGCAAGAGGGGTCGGAGCTGATTTTGATCTACACCCTGCTCTTATCAGCATGATTGAAAGGAGTCCCTTCTCTGGGGAAACCTTTGAAGATCCTCAACAACATCTGAATAAATTCCTTGGGTATACAAGTATACAAAAAGATGCAGGAGCTCATGAGGATGCGAGGTAGATAATTTTGTTTAAGTTCTCGCTGAATGAAAAACGAGAGATTGGTACGATAATTTTAATGCTGCTGAATGTGATACCTGAGAGAAATTGAAAGTGAAAATCTTGGAGCGATACATGCCACCCTCAAAGGTGTTTAAGATGAAACAAAAAATCAATCAATTTTCTATCCATGGTAATGAGAAGTTTCATGAGACATGGGACAGATTCAAGGACATGCTTAGGAAGTGTCCGCAACACGGGCTATCTAAAGCTCAATACATCAGTATTTTCTATAGTGGATTGGACTGTGATTCTCGAGTTCTACTTGATGCTTCTTCTAATGGAGCATTACTTACGAAGTCATCCGTAGAGGCCAAAAAGCTCTTTGAGGATATTTCGATGAATTTAAGAGATTGGCCAACTGATAGAGTGAGAGACACTTATGTTCTTGGAAAGGTAGCGCAGGTTGAACATACTATGGTTAAGTCGGGAAGAGACGATGAGATCATCTCTAGTTTGACTAATATCAGCAAGCTATTGGATTCTCAGCAAAAGCAGATCACGGACTTATCGTAGCGAGTACCAATTATGCAGGATGTGTGTAATGAAGGAGCTAGCCAAGAGGATATGGAAGAGGCAAACTATGCTTTGGGTCAAAGTATTCAAGGAACGAGGTTCCAAAATCAAGGAACTCAGAATTATCAAGAAAACTACAATAATCGTGGTCCCCCGGGTAATTATCAACAACCAAAGAGGCCAGAGTTTTCGTAGAGTAATCCCAATAATGCAGTACAACCTCCAATCGGTGTTGATCCGGGCGCTAAGGTGAAAGAAGGAAAACCTGGTTTCGAGGATACGGTGAACAGGTACATGACAAAGAATGATGCAAGAGTAGATCGTCTTGAGGCCAAGTTAGAAAAGAAGATTGATGCCAATCATGAAGATCTGTCTAAACAAGTTAAAGACCTTACATTGTTGATGGGAGAGATGGCAGGAAACGTGAACAAATTGACTCAAACTATTGAGAAGTGGAAGTTTTTATCTCAAAGTATTGAGAACCTTAAGTCTTGTCATGCCATCACATTGAGGTCAGGAACACAGTATGAAGGTCTGATGAAGCCGGCGAGCGAAAACGAATGGGGCAGGAGCCTTGTTCGACTAGACCTAACCAGTTCGACCAGACCTGATAGTCGAACTGAGGTCGAACAACCTTCGGGAAAATAGAATTTCGATGCTCTATTTTCTGTCCCACCGTTCGACCAGACCATCTTGGTTGAACGCTGGTCGAACAACAATTGGAGGATATGAAATCGCGATCAAAGTCACTGTTCGACCAAAAATAATCTGTTCGACCAGACCTTGATGGTTGAACGGAGGTCGAACAACGTCACTCAGCGCCAATTTCGATATTGAATGCTATGCCTGTTGTTTGGAACACTCCAGAGCCATCCCAAAAGCAGAATAATGAGCTTACAGTGGAAAAGAAGTGAGAAAGAGCAAAAAGATTGAGAGGCGAGAAGGATAAGGCGAAGAAGGTTTAGCGTGATGAATGGGGAATTCCAAAGACTAAGATACCTCCTCTGTTTCCCTTTCGGATAGTCAAAAAGGGATTGGAAGAAAAGTTCAAGAGATTTCAGGATATTATGAACAAGATAAGCTTGAACATTTCTTTCTCCGAAGCAATCATGGAGATGTCGTATTATGCCCGATTTTTGAAAGATATCTTATTGAGAAAGAGAAGCTTGAACGGGTAGAGACAGTGAATCTATCAGAAAACTGCAACTCGATCATTCAGCGAAAGCTACCATAGAAGTTGAAAGATCCGGGAAGCTTCACTATCTTATGTGAAATTAGAAAGGGAACGGCACATAAAGCTTTATGTGATCTTGGAGCAAGCATCAACCTGATGTCCTTATCTATATTTAAGAAGCTAAGTTTGGGGGAGCTCACTCCCACAACAGTGGCTTTGCAATTGGCGGATAGGTCTATGACCTTTCCGAATGGTGTGATAGAGGATGTACTTGTCAAGGTGGAGAAACTTGTCTTTCCTGTGGACTTTCTTATGCTTGAGATGGAAGATGACAAGGATAATATCCCCTTGATTGGAGCCATGACGCATGTTTTGTGGAGGGCGCTGGAGAGCTTCAAGCTGGTGAGGTCAATGCCAAGTAGCCCCACTATAAGATTGATTCTCGATTAACAGATTACTTGAAAAACTTACGGGTAAGTTCGAATTTTCTTTTAGTTCTAGAAGATTCATGTTGATTGATTATAGTTACTTAATTTTTTTTCTCTATCTTATATCAGTTTTTCCACGCATAAAGAATTCATTTTTATTTTCTTTGCATTAATATAATATTTAATTTTTTGCTTATGATTAAGTCGTGTGTTTAAACTAATTATTTTTAAAGCAATTATAGGTTTGGTTTTTCTTTATTTTGAACGATTAATTGTGATTGAAATGTTTGGAAGTGTCACCAAAAAACCAGGGATTTTGTGGCAAAACAGAAGAGTTAGAGCAACAACAAGCTATGTTCCATTATTTCTATCTCTTAGCTATTGTATCTTTTGAAGCTTCCTATTGTTTGAAGATCTGTTGATTCTTAAGTGTCTCTTTTTCCAAGTTAGATATGGAGAGAAGGCTGTAGAAGTAGTGGCTTAAGGGAGTAGAGTTGTCCTAGGTGCAGATGCATTTGCAACTGTAGTATTTGTATGTAAGTCTTCTGACTTATATCTGATTGCTTTTTTATTATTTTTCTATTATTGTGATGCATTCTTCAGGAAGAGAAGAGACCACCCCAAACCTATATAAAGTACTTGCATATCTAATTGAATAATTACTTTCAAATATTGGTGTGACTGCATTTTTATACCCTGAAGTGAAGAAGTAATCTCTTACTTCTTTTTCTAACTTATATGAATTTTTCTTAGTATTAGAGCACTCGAATCTTCTTTATAACTAATAAATTATACTCCATTAGTTTTAGTTTACTGATATATATACAGAGAAAATTAAACCAGTGTCCAGTAACTAAAATTGAATCGTGAGGCATGTTTGATCGTATTGAATTATAGAGTATTTCATATGAATTGTCGATATTATAGTAGACTCAGTCATAATCTCTCTTACTTCAGAAAATAGGGCTATTTTTATAATATTGCAGTAGAATTTAAAATGTTCATGAACTTGGGGACAAAAAAGACAGACATGGAAATTGCAAAGTTAAACACAAATAGATATCGATTTAGTAAAAGGCTTTAAAAAATGTTGTGTTGATATACAGAGTATATACATTTGTTTCCACTCATGGAAAAGAAGTGAACATTGTTAAACCCACTTTTTATCTTCGGTCATTTTTGCTTCATCTGCTTGATTAAAGAAGGAGATTTTTGGTCTGTTTTGTAATAGATGATTTCTTATGATATTTCATTCATAGGGTATGTCATTATTTATCATGTTCCATTTAGTTCTCCATTAGCGTTATGTAATAGGTGATGAGAGTATAAATTCACATGATTTGGGCTCTGATTTGTGTGGAAATTGAGTACGATTTGGTCTTTTATCAAGATAAATCGGGTTATTGATGGAAAATCCATGAATTAGAGGCTATTGAGACTTTTTGAGCATATTTGTACAGGAAAACATGTCTTAAGGGCTCAGAATTGGAAGACACTATTTTTGATGAGTTTTTCGGAGGTTGTTCGACCTCAGAGACTTGTTCGACCATCATCATTTTGGCCGAACACGGGGAGCCAAGTCGAGCAAAATGCGTAAAAACACACAGAAGCATTGCTCGACCAAGAAAGTCCGTTCGACCAACATCATCTTGGTCGAACGGGAGAAGTCTGGTCGAACAAATACTAAAAACTTACAGAAAGGTTACTCAACCAGCGTTCGACCAGGAGGAGTTCTCGACCAAGGAAGGTTTGGTCGAAAAGAATTGCACTGATGTGATTTTTAGTAATTCCGGGATTCTTTTACCAAATTTGACATGTGTCTCAAGAAAAAGCCCATCAGAGGTCCGTGAGGAGCACTTTACAAGTATAAAAAGGGATACAGAGCACATAAAGAAGAGAGTTAGATTCCACATCCATCCTACACCACATCCAAGCCCTAACTCCAACCTATGGAGTTGTGGAGAGAGGTTCGTTTGTCGAACCAAGTGAAGATTCAAGACGGAGAGAGTCGCGACGGCGCCCGTATCTAGGGTTTACTTCACTTCTTAATTTTTCTTGTAATTTTCAAGACTATGGGTAAGATCCTACCAACCACCATGATTGTTCCTAGATCAATCATGGACTAGAACCGCTTCGGTAGTTCTAGGGTTATGAAGGTTTTATGAGTTAATTTATGTTTCATGTGTAAACTCCGTACAACACTACTTGTGGTTTATTTTATATAAGACTATGCTTTTTAAATCCGTACTCATAGTCGTTTTGTGCATCATTAACTGTTATGTAGAGTCTGAATACATATCTTGGTTATTGGTTGAGTGTGTTCACTGCTGAGCATGATTACATGTTATAATTCTAAGTGAATGGATTCCGAAGTCTTATTAGAACTATCTTATATAAATACTTGTTAATTGAATACTATTCGGGTTAATAAGTAGAATAAAAAGTATAACTTTATAGTACCTATAAAGGGAGATCATATTGGGTTAGAGTACTAAGTGCACGGGAAATAATTGATACTGATAGTACCTAGAAATGGGGGTGAATTATATCTCTTGCTCCGAGGATATTCACACGTGCCATACGTTTGTTTGCTTGTGTCTATAGAGAGAACTTGCATGGTTTAGTGAATTATATCTCTACTGCTTATTATTTTAATTGTTATTTTAATATTCGTTACTTAGTTACTTAATCTTTACAATCATATTGCCATAATGGTCTTAATAAACTAGAACTTAATTAAATTAATAATAATCCGTCCCTTAGGTTCGATAATCACTTGGTTGCCTATCAAAACTACAATTGATATCCTTATACTTGAGGATTAATTTTGTGTGTTGAGAAAATGCTCATCAAGTTCTTAGCGCCGTTGCCGGGGACGGCATTAATATTAATTTATTATTTATAGTTTAATTAGGACTATTCTATTCTTATTTTCTTTTCTTTCTAACTTTAAATTTTTTTCAGGTGTATGCACACTAGATCGAAGGGAACTAATCTAGAACCTTTTGATCCGGAAGTAGAGGCATCAGCGAGGAAGAGGAACGCTAAGAAGAAGAAGAACAAGAATAATAACAAGGAGCCAACCGATACTATTGATCAAGTAGTTGATGTTGGAGAGCAGAACTCGCAAACGACTGAAGCTACAACTGAAGTTAAATTGGAAGTAGAAGCAGTCAACATGGCGGCGAATTCTGATACTCTTACCATCCGTGATGTCTTTAAGAACAATGGAGGTGGCAATGCGGGGCTGTTAGGAGCAAGAGGGGTCGGAGCTGATTTTGATCTACACCCTGCTCTTATCAGCATGATTGAAATGAGTCCCTTCTCTGGGGAAACCTTTGAAGATCCTCAACAATATCTGAATAAATTCCTTGGGTATACAAGTATACAAAAAGATGCAGGAGCTCATGAGGATGCGAGGTAGATAATTTTGTTTAAGTTCTCGCTGAATGAAAAACGAGAGATTGGTACGATAATTTTAATGCTGCTGAATGTGATACCTGAGAGAAATTGAAAGTGAAATTCTTGGAGAGATACATGCCACCCTCAAAGGTGTTTAAGATGAAACAAAAAATCAATCAATTTGCTATCCATGGTAATGAGAAGTTTCATGAGACATGGGACAGATTCAAGGACATCCTAAGGAAGTGTCCGCAACACGGGCTATCTAAAGCTCAATACATCAGTATTTTCTATAGTGGATTGGACTGTGATTCTCGAGTTCTACTTGATGCTTCTTCTAATGTAGCATTACTTACGAAGTCATCCGTAGAGGCCAAAAAGCTCTTTGAGGATATTTCAATGAATTTAAGAGATTGGCCAACTGATAGAGTGAGAGACACTTATGTTCTTGGAAAGGTAGCGCAGGTTGAACATACTATGGTTAAGTCGGGAAGAGACGATGAGATCATCTCTAGTTTGACTAATATCAGCAAGCTATTGGATTCTCAGCAAAAGAAGATCACGGACTTATCGTAGCGAGTACCAATTATGCAGGATGTGTGTAATGAAGGAGCTAGCCAAGAGGATATGGAAGAGGAAAACTATGTTATGGGTCAAAGTATTCAAGGAACGAGGTTCCAAAATCAAGGAACTCAGAATTATCAAGAGAACTACAATAATCGTGGTCCCCCGGGTAATTATCAACAACCAAAGAGGCCAGAGTTTTCGTAGAGTAATCCCAATAATGCAGTAGAACCTCCAATCGGTGTTGATCCGGGCGCTAAGGTGGAAGAAGGAAAACCTGGTTTCGAGGATACAGTGAACAGGTACATGACAAAGAATGATGCAAGAGTAGATCGTCTTGAGGCCAAGTTAGAAAAGAAGATTGATGCCAATCATGAAGATCTGTCTAAACAAGTTAAAGACCTTACATTGTTGATGGGAGAGATAGCAGGAAACGTGAACAAATTGACTCAAACTATTGAGAAGTGGAAGTTTTTATCTCAAAGTATTGAGAACCTTAAGTCTTGTCATGCCATCACATTGAGGTCAGGAACACAGTATGAAGGTCTGATGAAGCCGACGAGCAAAAACGAATGGGGCAGGAGCCTTGTTCGACTAGACCTAACCAGTTCGACCAGACCTGATAGTCGAACTGAGGTCGAACAACCTTCGGGAAAATAGAATTTTGATGCTCTATTTTCTGTCCCACCGTTCGACCAGACCATCTTGGTTGAACGCTGGTCGAACAACAATTGGAGGATATGAAATCCTTATCAGAGTCACTGTTCGACCAAAAATAATCTGTTCGACCAGACCTTGATGGTTGAACGGAGGTCGAACAACGTCACTCAGCGCCAATTTCGATATTGAATGCTATGCCTGTTGTTTGAAACACTCCAGAGCCATCCCAAGAGCAGAATAATGAACTTACAGTGGAAAAGAAGTGAGAAAGAGCAAAAAGATTGAGAGGCGAGAAGGATAAGGCGAAGAAGGTTTAGCGTGATGAATGGGGAATTCCAAAGACTAAGATACCTCCTCCGTTTCCCTTTCGGATAGTCAAAAAGGGATTGGAAGAAAAGTTCAAGAGATTTCAGGATATTATGAACAAGATAAGCTTGAACATTTCTTTCTCCGAAGCAATCATGGAGATGTCGTACTATGCCCGATTTTTGAAAGATATCTTATTGAGAAAGAGAAGCTTGAACGGGTAGAGACAGTGAATCTATCAGAAAACTGCAACTCGATCATTCAGCGAAAGCTACCACAGAAGTTGAAAGATCCGGGAAGCTTCACTATCTTATGTGAAATTAGAAAGGGGACGGCACATAAAGCTTTATGTGATCTTGGAGCAAGCATCAACCTGATGTCCTTATCTATATAAGTTTGGGGGAGCTCACTCCCACAACAGTGGCTTTGCAATTGGCGGATAGGTCTATGACCTTTCCGAAGGGTGTGATAGAGGATGTACTTGTCAAAGTGGAGAAACTTGTCTTTCCTGTGGACTTTCTTATGCTTGAGATGGAAGATGACAAGGATAATATCCCCTTGATTTTATGGAGACCATTCCTTGCTACTGCTGGGGCTATGATTGATGTTCAAAATGGTGAGCTTAGGATACAGATGGATAAAGATAAAGTTCTATTTAACTTTGACAAAGCAATGAAGATGCCAATGGAGACACAGTGTCACAGCATTGATGTGGTGGAGGAGATTGTGAAGGAAGACATGTCCTTGATCCTTTCAAAGGATCCCTTAGAGACATGCTTGATGTAGTCTCTTACTTTTCCCACCACAGAGCTAGATGAGCTCTCCAATGAGGTATGTATTGATTTTCTTGAAAACTTACTTACTTTGGGTGATGACAGATATGAATCAAAGAGGACTAAGTTTGAAAAGGTGAAGTGGACTAGAAAATAATTGTCTTTGGATAGAGAGAGCACTCCAAAAGAAGAAAAGAAGGAAGAGTTGAAACCACTACCGGAGCATTTGAAGTACGCCTATCTAGGTGACAATGAACAATATCAGGTAATTGTATCTTCTTTCCTTGATGATGATCAACTTGAAGTGTTGTTAGATGTGCTTAGGAAGTATAAGTCTGCAATTGGTTGGTCTCTTGATGATTTGAAGGGTATTAGTCCATCATATTGCATGCATAGAATATGATTATTAGATGAGACCAAGAGTAGCATATATAATCAGTGGAGGGTGAATCCCGCTATTCAAAAAGTGATTAGGAAGCAAATCCTAACGTGGCTAGATGCAGGAATTATTTATCCCATTAGTGATAGTTCTCATGTGAGTCCATTGCATGTTGTAGCTAAGAAGGGGAGCATGACTATAGTGAAAGCCGATGATAGTGAGACTTTAGCCACTAGGATTCCTATGGGATGGCGTGTGTGTACAGATTACAAGAAACTGAATGAAAATACATGCAAAGACCATTTTCTCCTTCCTTTCATGGATCAAATAATTGATCGTCTTGCATGGTATGAGTTTTATTATTTCTTGGATGTGTACTCGGGTTATAATCAAATCATGATTGAACCTGAAGACCAGGAAAAGACCATTTTTACTTGGCCTTATGGAACTTTCGCTTTTAGGAATATGCCTTTTGGATTGTGTAATGCACCTACTACATTTCAGCGCTGCATGATGGTCATATTTGATGGGTTGATAGAAAAGATCATGAAGATGTTTATGGATGATTTTTATGTGTTTGGTTCCTCCTTTGATATTTGTTTATCTAACTTGTCTACTATTTTGAGGAGATGCCAAAAAACTAATCTTGTCTTGAATTGGGAGAAGTGCCACTTCATGGTGAGAGATGGGATTGTTCTTGGGCATCATGTTTCGGCCAAGGGATTGCAGGTGGATCGAGCAAAGGTGGTGGGCATTGAGAAGCTTCCACCACCTACCAATGAACGAGGAGTGCGGTCATTCCTTGGACACGCCGGTTTTTATAGAAGATTCATAAAAAACTTCTTGAAATACTCCAAGGCCTTATCTCATTTACTTGAAAATGATGTTCCTTTTGTTTTTGATGAAGAATGTCTAACAGCTTTTCAGGTTTTGAAAGAGGCACTTATTACTGCACATATCTTGATCACACCGGATTGGACTTGTACTTTTGTGTGATGCAAGTGACTTAGCACTTGGAGTGGTGATTGGGCAGATGAGGGAGAAGAAGTTTTGCGTCATTTACTATGCGAGTAAAATTTTTGATGCAGCACAAAAGAACTACACTGTTACTGAAAGGGAGTTTCTAGTTGTGGTGTATGCATTCAATAAGTTTCGAAAGTATTTGGTTGGCATGAAGACTATAGTATATACAGATTACTTTGCGATCCGGTACTTGATGAAGAAGAAGGAAGCAAAGCCAATGATCATTAGATGGATTCTTCTTATACAAGAGTTTGATACGGAGATCCGAGATAAGAAAGGGATTGAAAATGTTTTGGCGGATCACCTATCAAGGTTGGAGACAAGGGAGCATTGTGATGATTCTTTCGATTACATAGAAGAGATGTTCCCTGATGAGAAGATAATGGCAGTGTTTGCTGAAGGGCGGAGAGAGCTTATGTGGTAGCTGCTTAAGGAATGGATCCATGGTATGCCTGAGATGGAGATGGAGAGTGTTCTTTAGTTTTACCATGCACATCCTAACGGGGGGCACTTCGGAGCTCTAAAGACAACAGCTAAGGTACTTCAATCTACTCTTTATTGGCCTACCTTATTTAAAGACTGTGAGTCCTATGTAGTGACATGCGATAGATGTCAAAGGATGGGAAACATAAGTAGAAGAGATGAGATGCCACTTCAGCCGAGCATTATTGTTGAGATCTTCGATGTATGGGGGATCGATTTTATGGGACCTTTTCCCCTATCTAATGGATTTCTCTACATCCTTTTAGCAGTGGATTATGTTTCTAAGTGGGTGGAAGTCATTCCTACTCGTGTGAATGATTTAAGAATTATTTTGTCTTTCTTGAAGAAACATATATTTGCCCGCTATAGAGTTCCTAGAGCACTAGTGAGTGATGGAGGTTCACACTTCGTCAACAAGCTTCTTGAAAAAGTTCTCAAGGATTATGGTGTTAAGCATAGGGTTACTGCACCCTATCATCCTCAAGCGAATGGGCAAGCGGAGGTCTCCAACCGACAAGTGAAGCAAATCTTGGAGAAAGTAGTTGGAACCCATATGAAGGATTGGGCTATGAAGCTCGATGATGTTTTGTTTTGTGGGGATTTCGAACTGCTTATAAGACGGTGTTGGATATGTCAACGTATCAAATTGTCTATGGGAAGCCGTGCCACTTACCCATAGAAGTCCATCACAAAGCTTTTTGGGCTTTGAGAAGTTTGAACTTGTCACTTAAAGATGTGAAGGAGTTGAGAGTAACTAATATCAATCAATTAGATGAGTTCCAAAATCGAGCTTACAAGAATTCAGTGATCTACAAGGAGAGAATGAAGAAATGGCATGATTCGAAGATCACATACAAGGAGTTCAAGCAAGGTGATGAGGTATTACTTTTTAACTCTCGTTTGAAGCTTTTCGCAGGAAAATTGAAATCGAAGTGGACAGGGTCATTCATTATCCATAGAGCCTGCGAAGGGGGGAGTTTTGAGCTCATGGACAAAGATGGGGACATTATCGCTGTGAATAGGCATCGATTGAAGCATTACAAGTCGTCGGATGATGCTTGCGTCATCTTTGAGGATACCTTGCACTAGATTGGTACCGTCGTGACTCTCTGATGTTAAACAAGAGCGCTTGTTGGGGGCTTTCCCTCTTGTTTTAATGTTTTATTTCATTAATGTGAGTAAGAAATTTTTATATTTGATGTGCTTATCTCTTTGCAAACTTAGTTTCGACTATAGTTTCTACTAAGTTTGAGGGGGTGTGATGTACTTACCTCATCGAAGCACCGAGAGTATAATTTTTTCCTTGTAACATTTGTTAAGAGAGTTGATTTTTGCGGCATATTAAAACTTTAACCGATTTTAGGGTGTCGATTTTTTGCAATTTGCCTAATGTTTAGTGGTATTATGTTTTGTGTGTCGTATGCGGATGATTTTATATAGTCTAAAAATGGTTCTCTAAGCTTAAGTTTTTGCTATCATGATACTTGATGTTGTCCTATAGTTTAGTGTTGTAGGAAAAGACGAGAAAAGTACGAAGTTTCTAAAGCTCGGGAAGTTGTTCGACCAAGAAGACTGGTCAGTACTGGTCGAACAAAATGCATGAAATCATACAGTAGCTCAGCTCGACCAGAACATGTTTTCTACCAAGAAGACTGGTCGAATGCTGGCCGAACAAAATGCACAGAATTATACAGTAAGTTTGTTCGACCACCACACTTTGTTCGACCACACTCTTCAGGTCGAGCAGTGGTCGAACAAAACAGGGCAGAACATGGGGTCGTTTTAATATGTTGTTCGACTTCACAATGTTGTTCGACCAAGATATTTTGGTCGAACGAAGGTCGAACAAGGTCACGTTTTGAGTGCAGATCTGAGTTATTCGACTAAGGACCCTTGCTCGACTAAGTTGTTCGAGTCAAACGGGAGTAAAATTGATTTTAAGGTCAGTTTTTCCCCTTTTGTTCGATAATCTCCCGTCACCCTTTCTCGAGCACCGATTGCAACTGTAAGTTCATCTCCCAAAACTCTTCCCCACACTTTAATCTACCCTTCCACACATTTCCACATCCAAAATTTGGAGGACTTATTACTCTGATAGCCGAGTATTATAGGGTTGATTTGAACAGGAATCGTCCAATTCGAGGGGACCCAGACTTGATCCTATCGGCATGTGTGAGGATGGGGTTGGTTCAGCGGATGGACGATGCATGGATGTTCATTCGTGGCAAGAACCCTATTTTGTTTTGATTTCCACTGTCCATTGTTGATCTTACTATGATTCAGATCAACAGTAACTTATTGATGGATACCTCGGAGCATAGGGCTATCTCGAGGACTTGTTTGGAAAAAGGGAATTGGAGAATTCTTGCTGATATGCACTTACAGGGGGTCCTCATAGACGAGGATATGATTATGATAGGAGATCCAGCCGACTTCGATGAGGGAGATCATCCACCACCACCAGCGTTCGTTTATCCAGAGATGGATTTGCCTCCGATGCAGCCACCACAGCCACAGGAGCATGAGTACTTTGACCCACCGCCACAGCAGCTGCAGGATTTTTAGCGAGCTCAGAATCAGTTCTATCGGGAGCAATTCCGATTAATGAATGAGCACTTCGCCACCCTCAATGCGAATCAGCATGAGACGAATTGCCAGCTTGCCTTGGCGAACGCGAACTATGCAGCACTCAATCTGAGGTATGATACGATGGATAGAAGGATTGGAGAGGTGCAGGCTAGTAATCGCGAGATTGATAGAAAGTTGTATGAGCTACATAAGGACTTTGACCTATGGCGCATGGATGCTAGTGATGATGATGATGCTCCAGAAGAGTAGATTGAGCCAGGTTTTTCTCTTTGTCTGTTTCATCTCATCCCTCTTCTCTTTTTCACTTTACAGGTTGAGACTTGATGGTGGGATGGTTAGGGTTTATTTTTTAGATTCATGCGTGGGTGGTTTGTACGTGATATTTGATGATGATACTTGGTGTGAATTGATGGAGGATGGATACATTGATTTGTTTTGGATTATTTAGTGTTGATTCGTGTTATGCATGTGCACTTGTTTTGATGCATGTTGGTTTGTTAATGATAAGCATGTTCTATTTTTACTTGTAGTTCATGAAAAGATTGATGTTAATTGCTTGCTTTGAAGAGTGCTTAGGATTCCATTACCCATGTGAGGATTTGAGCTTATTGGTCATGCTATGAGCATGATAGTTTATTCTCGAGAGTCATTTGTATACTCGTATTCTAGAACTTGGCTTGGAGTCTCGTTTGAAATTTATGATTGATAGATACTAAGAAATGATCTTAGGCCATTATTGATATTGAACCACTTAGCCAAAAGTTATCCTACCTTAATGTGTATATCATTGGAAGCCCTGTTGAGCCGTTAAAAGCTTTTTTCTTTGGCAAGCCTGTGATAAAAGCCTTTATTTCCTTTACTTTAGCTTAAAATACCCTATTTACTAGTAGAAAGTTAAGGTGGATGGTGTGCTAAGTAATGAAATCGAAGAGGGAAAGAAAAATTTGCCAAGTGAAGAGTTCAAAAGATTGTGGTTAAATCCTGCTTAGAAGTGTAGTGCCCAAAATTGGTACCCTTGTGCTTTGAAGAAAGAAGATGTTGATTCCAAAGAAAGGAAGGACCCGATGAATCGCAAGGATCATGAGAATGAAGATGGGGCAAGGAAATTAAACTGTTTGATGAAAATAAAACTCCAAGGTAATTCTCTACTAGTGAATTAGTCATTTTTACTCAAATTCTCCTACATTTACCAAAGAGTCAACATTACAACCCATAAGACAAGTCCTTTGTGATCTTAGTATTGAAACGATCATAGATGGATTTTTGAGACCCTTGTCAAACTTATTGTTACGCGAGTATATGAATTGAATTTGAGTGTATATACTAACCCGTAAAGTGTACATCTTTTATACTTGAGAGAGAGAGAGCAAACACTTACCCGTGAGCTAAATAACTTAGCACTCATAGAAGTATTGTGATTAATTGATATTTTTGCATGAATGAAGGGTATGATGGATTTCATGTTTTGAATTGATACAATTACATGTGTTAGAATAGGTTGTGCTTGTTATAAGGATCTTGTGATTTCACTCTCTGGATTTGATTGTTGTTGCCTCGGGACGAGCAACATGTAAGTTTGGGAGTTTGATGAGAGTGTAAAGTCACATGTTTTGGACTCTGATTTTTGTGGAAATTGAGTATGATTTGGTCTCTTATCAAGACAAATCGGGTTATTGATGGAAAATTCATGAATTAGGGGCTACTGAAGCTTTTTGAGCGTATTTGTACAAGAAAACATGTCTTAAGGGCTCGAAATTGGAAAACACAATTTTCAAGGTATTTTTCAGAGGTTGTTCTACCTCAGAGACTTGTTCGACCATCATCATTTTGGTCGAACAAGGGGAGCCAAGTCGAGCAAAATGCGCAAAAACATACAGAAGCATTGCTCGACCAAGAGAGTCCGTTCGACCAGCATCATCTTGGTCGAACGGAAGAAGACTGTTCGAACAAAATGCGCAAAAAAATACAGAAGGCTTACTCGACCAGTGTTCTACCAGGAGGACTTGCTCGACCAATGGAGGTCTGGTCTATCAGAATTGCGTTGATGCTATTTTTGGTAATTCTGGGTTTCTTTTACCAAATTTGATGTGTGTTTCAAGAAAAATCTCATCAAAGGTCCGTGAGGAGCACTTTACAAGTATAAAAAGGATGCAAAGCACATAAAGAAGGGAGTTATATTCCACATCCATCCTACACCACATCCAAGCCCTAACTCCAACCTACGGAGCTGTGGAGAGAGGTTCGTCTGTCGAACCAAGTGAGAATCAAGTGAAGATTCAAGATGGAGAGAGTCGCGACGGTGCCCGCATCTAGGGTTTACTTCGCTTCTTAATTTATCTTGTAATTTTCAAGACTATGGGTAAGATCATACCAACCACCATGATTGTTCCTATATCAATCATGGGCTAGAACCGCTTTGATAGTTCTAGGGTTATGAAGGTTTTATGAGTTAATTTATGTTCCATGTGTAAACTTCGTACAATACTACTTATGGTTTATTTTATATAAGACTATGGTTTTTAAATCCATACTCAAAGTCGTTTTGTGTATCATTAACTGTTATGTAGAGTCCGAATACATATCTTGGTTATTGGTTGAATGTGTTCACTGCTGAGCAGGATTACATGTTATAATTCTAAGTGAAGGGATTCCGAAGTCTTATTAGAACTATCTTATATAAATACTTGTTAATTGAATACTATTCGGGTTAATAAGTAGAATAAAGAGTATAACTTTATAGTACCTATAAAGGGAGATCATATTGGGTTAGAGTACTAAGTGCACGGGAAATAATTGATACTGATAGTACCTAGAAATGGGGGTGAATTATATCTCTTGCTCCGAGGATATTCACACGTGTCATACGTTTGTTTGCTTGTGTCTATAGAGTGAACTTGCATGGTTTAGTGATGCGTCCATAAACCACAAGGCAGAGTCGGACATCAACATATAGAAAGGGAAATAATAAGTAAAACTGGATGACCCGAAGAACTACCTAATTTCTCACTTGATCACAGTCGTATTATCTCTACTGCTTATTATTTTAATTATTATTTTAATTATTCGTTACTTAGTTACTTAATCTTTACAATCATATTGTCATAATAGTCTTAATAAATTAGAACTTAATTAAATTAACAATAATTCGTCCCTTGGGTTCGATAATCACTTGGTTGTCTATCAAAACTACAATTGATATCCTTATATTTGAGGATTAATTTTGTGTGTTGAGAAAATGCTCATCAATAGGTTGTTATTTTTAATAGTTCACCATCAACGTTTTGTCCGCCTTATTTTAGTGTACGTTTCGATTGTCGGTATTGATCAATGAATAGAATTGAGATTGAAAGGTCATTTTTTCCCTCTTAAAAGATTCATAGTATATCAATGAATTGGGAGTTTGATTTAAACGTTGTGTAATGACATCTGGTTATTGTTGTACTTTAGTTTTAATGCAGCATGTTACTTATTGTTGTAATTTATTTGGCCAATGTCATTAAGAAAATAGTTGATAATCGAAGAAAAATTTTGTGGATTTTTAGTAAGTATGATGCTATGAGCAATGTGGTTGAAGGTTTAGGTGTTGGTTAGGTGGATGTGTTATAATAGGTAATAAATTTATATGTTGTCAAATGATACTTTATCATGATAATTTTTACACATAGAAAAAGAACAAGACATTTCTTATCGATTCATACCTCATTATCCTTCTTTGTCCATGAAATTGAATACGGATGTGCATGGGCTGTTGTTGTAAGGTTGAGTTTATCCACCATCTCATGAGAAACAAAATTCTAAAAGTTACCTCATCAATCACCAACGAACATATCTTCCCTTTGATTTGCATTTCATGCGGAAGATGTTGTGTCTCAACCACGATTGAGTATGTTCCTGTTTAGGGGCTGCAAGAACTCTCCGTATCACCAAGAAATCTCCATCTTCGGGTTCGATCTCTTCTCGTTCACACTTTTCTTCTTCATCATAAATTGGATTATCAAATCCAAAATGTGGCTCTTGATCTTCTTCGGCTATGATTCCCGTATAAGCATCAATCTTTCTATTGGGACATTCACTCATAAAATGACCCGCTTCACCACACTTGAAACATGATTTTGCTTTGTTTCTAGAAGTTGAAGTGACACCTTTTTTGTTGCAACCTTCTTTGAACTATCTTTACTTGATTCACCATTTTGAGGATAGAAACTTTGTACATCAGCATACTTTTTTGCTCCACGCCTTTGCAATTTGGACTCGACTTTTAATGCCAGTTGATAAGCATTATTAAGCCTCCACAATTATTGTATATCAAATTCATCCCTGATCAAAGTTCTAACTCCATTAACATACCTCGCAACGAGTTGTTCTTCAGGTTCTTGGTTGTTAACTCTTGTCATCAACTTATAAAATTTCTCAGTATAATCCATCACATTTTTGTTACCTTGCCGCAAAGTATTGAATTGAAAAAAAATACTTTGAGCAAAATCCACTGGAAGAAAGTTCTCATGAAGCATAGCCTTCATTTTCTCTCAAGAATCAATTTTGGATTTTTCTTTGCACAGCCTAATTTCTTGTGTTTTATCCCACCAAAGTGATGCATATCCTGGAAGCCGAGTAGCAACAAACTTCACTTTCTGTTTCTCCGTGATGTCCATGAAATCAAAATCTCCACCATACAACTCTTTTACGCTATTAAATCCATCAAGTTGAAAACTTACATAATTTAATAGGGTGATCCTCCGGCTAAGCGCATCAGCAACTTTGTTAAGCTTCCCACTTTTATGCTTCAATACAAAAGTGTATTCTTGTAAAAATACTACCCAACCAGCATGCCTCCGATTCAAATTTTCTTGAGAGTTGATCAGTTGATGTGTTTGAGGGCTTTATGATCAGAATTAAGGATAAACTTTCATTGAATCAAGTATGGACGCCAACATGTCAAACATATCATTTGGTATCCAGAGCCAGTGTACGCTCTTGATATTCTTATCTTTTTGCGATGGTGGCAAGAAGAGGAAGAGGCGGACGTGGTAGAGGAAACGAGGAAAATTTTGAAGATGAACGTGATGTTGTAATTCAGGCACTTCAAAGGCTAGTTGAGGAGTTAACCATACGTCTTGATCATCGGGAAGCCAGAAGCGAATTAGTTCAGGCCATGGTCATTCTAGCGATGAATTAGAGTATAAAAATCCTTTTGGCAATAGAGAAGTTAACAACTTCTCAAGGTTTGCTCACCCCACCAAACTTCATCTATTTCCAAGATTAATGATAATGCCTATAAGATTGAGTTGCCAGCGCATTTGCACACTTATTCAACTTTCAATGTTCGTGATCTATCACTGTATTATGGAGAGAACGAGCTGAACTCTGAGACGAGTTCTTTTCCACCCGAAGAGAATGATGTAAGACAAATTCGATAAATTTGACATAGTTCAGTATTTCTATCATAACTCTCTTCACAAACGTCTGATTAATGCTTAGTTGGTGGCATTAGAAATCCAACTCAAATACCTTTCTATCCATATATTACAGACCATCTGAATCTAAGTATGTAGAGAGTTATGACCGTTATAATTTTGTTCAACTTTTTATCTAATAACTTTTAATTTTCATTTATGTTGGAAATTTAAAGGTTGTTTCATTTATTGAGTCTCTTTATTCTTTCTCCTATAAATACATGATGTATTGGAGAGTCAGGGCAGATTAGAATGTTTATGAATATTGTATGAATCAAGATTGAGAATAGAGTTCTCATTTTCTTGTGATCCCAACTTGGAAGTCGAATTTTGCATCCTATATTCTTTCTTCTCTTTTTCTTATTATCACCCCTCTTTGATACCAAATTTGCTCTAACTCTCCAATACATCATGTATTTATAGGAGAAAGAGTAAAGAGACTTAATAAAAGAAACAACCTTAAACTTTCAATATAAATAAAAATTAAAAGTTACTGGACCAAACGTTGAACAGAGTTGTAACGACCATAACTCTCTGCATACTTTGATTGAAATGGCCAATAATATATGGATGGAAAGATAATTGAGTTGGTTTTCCAATTTCAAAAACGACGCATTAATTAGAGACATGTGGAGATAATAATGATCGAAATACTGAACTGTGGCAGAACAACGAATCTGTCCTGCATCACCTTCTCTTTCTAATTGAGCAAACATAATTGATGCAACATTTCTGTTTCTTGATTTGTGCCCCTTAAAAAGTATTAGCTCATGCATTTTGATTCTCTTAAAAAAAACTGCAATATAATGCAATTTTACATTCGGTTGAGTCCTCTTATAGTGAGCTAAGCCTTTGGTGATAATTGGTTTGTGCAGATATTTGATAGAGTGATGATTTCGTACAATTTAATATTATTTGGAGGTAAGGAAAAGGAACTTAATTGAATTTCAGCTTATATAATTAATTTTAATGATTTTGTTTGATTTTTTGGAGGCATGGAAAAGGAACTTTAATATAATTTCAGGTTATATAATTAATATTAATGTTTTTGTTTGATTGTACCAGTGTGGTTAGGGTTGTTAAACGAGTTGAGCGACCTCGAGTAGTTATCGAGTCAAGCTCGGCTCGATTTGATAACGAGTCTACGGGCGAGCTCGAGCTCAACTCGAAAATTACTCAGCCGAGCTCTAACTCAACTTAACTCATTAAGCAAAACGAGTCGAGCTTTCTAGCCTAATCGAGCCGGATTTTAATTAATATAATATATAATATCATATTTAATAATTATTATATTAATATATATAATTATCATTATATAATATTTATTATTAATATAATTATCGAGCTGAGCTCGGCTCGACTCGATAACATTACGAGTATTTAGATGAGCTCGAGTAGTCACGAGTCGAGCCGAGCCCAGCTATCAAGCAGCTCGTTTCTTGTAACAGTTCTAAGGTCGTTTTAGCATTGTTATTCTCTTTCTCTTACCTCAGAGTAGGGATGGCAATGGAACGGGTATTTCTGGGTACTCGGTCTACCCGAACCCTAATGGGTAGGGTACGGGTAGTTGTAAACGGCTTTGGGACGGGTACGGATAATTGTGAAAAATACCATTAGGGTTTGGGATGGCTACGGGTAATGCCTCAAATACCCGCGGGTACCCCGATTATATATATATTTTTATAAAATTTAATATATATTATATAATTTATATATGGTAAGATATTTTATATGTTTAATTAATAGTTATAAGTTTTATTTAATCATATTTATTAAATATTTATTTTATATTTAATTAATAATAATGTAATTTTTATTATTATACTTATTTAGACAATAAAAAAATATAAATATATATAAAATAAATTAATATTAAACGGGTATAGGTACCCGTCGGTATTGATAAACGGTAATGGGACGGATACGAGTACCTTAATAAATTTTTTAAATAGGACGGATACGGATACGGGTAATTTTTTTTAATTGTATACGGGTACGGGTACCCTACCCGTTGTCATTCCTACTTCAGAGTGTACTAACTCTTTGTTGTTGTTTTTTTTTTTTTAATTTTATCGGTAAATGTTAGTTATTAGTTTTGTTAGTAGTTAGTATACACCAAGAACCATTACTTCCCCTTCTCCAAGCCTCCTTATATCAGCTTTCCTAATTCGTTCCCAATGGAGATTGAACCTGAGTTTTTCACTTAATTTGTTGTTTGACCAGTGGCCAGGTGGGCCTGACCAATTCATACATTTGTTGTTTTTTTTAATTTGGTAAGTTATTTGTTTAGTCACTTTCTAAGTTATATTTCTAATACAAAATTTGTTTGAATATAATAATTTCTTCTTTATATGTCACTTTTTAATTTAATTTAATAAATGAATGGGTCAGAAAGGAAAAGAAAGGAAATATCACTCAATATTGTAACTCTATATTTCAATTTTAATTTTATTCTCTGTGTATTTAATTATATAATTTTATAATTAATTTATGATACCAAATTATTCTATAATAATCATTCAAGTAAAAAAAAAGTAAAAAATTTAAATCTTTGTGGAAAAAAAATGTACATACGTAACGGAAAAAGTAAAAGATTTGTATTATGATTTCAATAAATTATGAATTTGTTTTAAAATTGATGTCTAAAAATTTTATTGCTTGATAAACTATTTGACTCATTATCAAAATTTTGTCACTGAATATAAAACTATGAAAGACTTGTGTGAGATTGTTTCATGTAATGCTTACATTAGTGTAAATAAAAAGTGATAATATTTTATAACGAAAGTAATATAATTTCATAGTGATAATTAATTTAAAACCAGTAAAATGATCTTACGTGAAACGATTTCGCACCAGACTTAACCTACAAAAATTGATTTAAAATTCAGGATTGTTGACTTAAAAAAAATTTATCATTAGTACATGAACATTTATTTCTAAAACCTCTATTATTATATAAGATTTTTATTTAATAGTAAATCGGCATGATATTAATATCGGGTATATATTCTTAGACTTTTTTTCCCTCAAAGATAGGAATATATTAGGTTTTTTAAAAGCTAAGTATAATTATAATCTTATTAAATCATAAGGTAAAATATATACTATTTTTTTTTACCATCAATAATATTTTTAATTTTTAATTTTTAGAAAATTTTAATTTATATTATATTAAATTAAATTAAATTAATAATACAATTATAAGAAATAAGAAAATTTTCAAACAAAAACCTAATTTTTTATGTATGTCTCAAATTTGGACTCCATTTCAGAAGTATCTCATTTGAGGGCTTGAATTTTTTTTTCTCAAAATGAGGCTTATTCAATGTATTGTAGAATAATACAAAATATTATTATATATTTAATATAATAATTTGATTTGAAGGTATATATTATATTTTTTTAATATTTTTCTATGACTTGAAATGAGGAAATAAAATTTATAACAAGTCTTAAAATGGAAAAAAAAAGTAAAAAATATAAAAATTGTATCCTAATTTAAGAAAAAAAATAAAGACACTCTCTTGTGAGACGGGTCGACCCATCATTAAAGTATGTTTATTGTATAGATAAAGTATGTTTATTTATAGTTAAAGTATGTCAATAATAAATTATATTATAACACGCTAAAATCATATTTTAAGGTATAATCCAATAGTATACTTTAGAAAACATAATCATTAAACATATTTTATCTAAATAATAAACATACTTTAATATATCTCACAATCATCTCAGATAAGTAACGTCTTACAAGAAATTTTGTCAAAAATGAAATTCAAATCTTAAATTGAAGCTTTTATAAAATCAAATCTTATATTGAGAGTTCAACTAAAAATCCATTCTTTCTATCAAATCTTACAAAATAACAATTCAATTATCCCGCAGGTTAAATACTTTTTCAAAGTATTCGCTTTCTACGGTTCTCAATTTCACATTAAGAAACTTCTAAGAATACCAACTCATTTTCCCCCTTTCTTTAAACCAATTCCCACATAAGGCAATCTCATATAACTCCTTTTTCTGGACAAAAATAATGACTAATTTTTTGTATAATACCTGCGATTATTTCACTTCTTTTTAATTAGCTACTCATCTATTTTCACTAAAATTTTCATTTTTCGTTATTTATATTACAGAGGACTAGTTATCGTATTTCAAATTTGATAAACGTATTTAAAAAATAATTAAATTAACACATAATTAATAAGACATAAATAATTTATAATATAAGATTTCATATTGTTCACACTACGTTCGATTGAAGTATCCGAACAAAGTGTATTTAATAGAAGTACCGGAACAATATATGATGTTTTTTGTTGGAGCAATCAAATACTTTAGCATTTCTATACGTTTAAACGTTAATGCTCATATTTTATTCCCTTTTCAAACACATATCGGGACGTAAAAGTGTGTGCGGGGACGTAAAAATGTGTGTATTGGTTTTTTTAGATTAATGTTATTTGTAGATCTGAATTAGATTCCCTCTGCTAAACGGGCCTTGAGATTGTCAGGTAAAAACTTAACGATGTGATTGACATGATGCAATAAAATTTCACACTGAAACCTTATGTACTTGGAATTTGGTTGAAATAAGTATTTCCTCGGTCCAACTAATTATTGCATGTATTCTTGAACACAAAGATTAAGAAAAGTTTTTTTTAGTGTATATTGTGTAAAGTTATTAATGTGTGCGTAAAAAATGAGTATTTTAAATAATTTAATGAAAATAATGTGTAAATTTGTTGAGGCGTGCATAAAAACTAAGTATTACATTAATCAAAGTAAAATGCGGTGGATCAACGATTGGCCGCGTTTAACTTCGAACAAATTAAAATCAATCGAGTTGTTGAATGCAACCCTCTCAATTAAAATATTAATATTAAAATTTTGAACAAATATTTGATTTTGATACTTTTTCTATTATCCGTCCCCAGTTTGAGTTTTTTATTCATGCAATAGGGGTAGGTTGATGTAGGAAAAGTCAAAAACTACATAACAAAGTCAAAATATACATGCATATTGTACCCTAATATTTTATCCCATATATATCCATATCTATATATATCAAAGAAATAGTTGGTTTGAAGTTGGAAGTATTATTTAGAGATAATTAAATTAAGGAGGTTGGAAGAGGTGTTGAATGGGGCATTGTTTATGTTTGCAAAGAGGAAGAGAAGGTAGTACAGAGAAAGGGTGCACCAGGAAATTGCCCTTATTGTGGTGGAAAAGTGGAAGCAGTGGAAGTGCTAGGGACAGGCAAGTTTTGCTATTTCCAGGTTTGCTTCAGGTTCAAGACCAAGTTCTTCTGCCGTCTCTGTTCTAAACGTTTGCTTTCCAGCTCCCAGATTCATCCTTTCTAGATTTCACTAATTACCAAATATCAATGTGTATATTTTCTTTTTTTCAATTGTTCTTTTGTAATGAAACAATTTTGTTTGGTAATTTTAGTTACTTTCATCACAATCTGTTGTGGGGAAGGGAATCAGCTGATCTTCCGTTATAGAGGTGGGAGAAATTAGCATTGATTTTCTGACCGCCCAATTCTTTATTTTTATTCATTTTTATTTTGATGGAATTTTATATATATATATATATATATATATATATATACTAATTACGAATACGCTACTATAAATAATTTTTAAAAAATATGATGTGTCGCGATGTGGTTAATCCTTATATTTTATTTTCTATTTTTATTCATTATTATTATTATTATTAATAATGTATATCTTTATATAAATAACTCCTCCTCCTCCTTCTTATTATTATTATTATTAATATTAATGCATATCTTTATATAAATAACTCCTTAAAAATATAAATAACTCTTTAAAAATATGAGTGAGTCTCATGTAAATCTATTTTTTAAAATTATTTTTTAGTATATAAAAAATTACTCTTTAAAGAGTAATAATTTTTTATACAGAAGAGTAATAATTCATGTCTGTAAAGAGAAATTTTTCATGTATTAAAAAGTAATTGATAAATCAGGGTTTACAAGAATTTGAAGAGTAATTTTTTAATTTAGAAAAGCAACAATTTATGTGTCTAAAAATAATTTTTTATGTATTAAAGAGTAACAGAGTTTACATAATAACATATGTAAACCCAGTTTACATAAGTGCTTGTGTAAAAATATGATGTATATTTTATTTTTTAAATTACGTATATAAAAATAAGTGGCCAATCTCATTTTCTTTAAAAATATATTATAATTTAAATAATTATCTTATTGAAATAATCAATTAAATAGAGAAGGGTTTGACATTAGTTTGACAAAATCTCTTGTGAGACTGGTTGACTCATCACTAAAGTATGATTATTGTATAGATAAAATATGTTAAATGATTGTTAAAGTATATTTTTTAAAGTAATTTGAATTATGCATTAAAGTATGATTTTAGTGTGTTTATAATATGATTTATTATTAACATACTTTCACTACAAATAAACATACTTTAACTATACAATAAGCATACTTTAGTGATGGGTCGACTCGTCTCACACCCATTTCAAAAATAACATGTCTCACAAGAGAGTCTCTCCATAAGTTTTTATTTATTTATTTTTTCTTTTAAGAATAAACTTTAAGGTTTTTCAAGTTCTCGATTGCACCATTCTTATTATCTCTGTTTTTTTTTCAAAAGAAGAGTAATATTTTTTCAAGTTTTTTAATATTCACTTTAAATAACTTTTTAATTTTATTTTAAAATTATAATTATAATTCATCCTCGTATTACACGAAAATATGTACTCATATATATATATATATATATATATATATATATATATATATATATATATATATATATATATATATATATATATATTCCCTCTTCTAGAGAGCAATCTATATAACAGGAAAATGGAGTTTATTCTTGGGCCTTAATTGGACTTGTATGTCAAGCCCATCATCTAGAACCCAAAAAAGAGAGACCCATATGGCCCAAATACCAAGATCCCTCTTGGTCCTATGCATCTATAAGGAATTTTGCAGAGAAGTGACCATATTTTAAATTAAATCAACAATATTTTAAAATTTGAATTAAATTTTAATTTTATAAATAAATAGTACTCCACATAATTTTCATAAAGCATTTAAGGCAAAAACTCGTGTGAGACATCTCACGAGAAAAGTTTCGTGAGACGAATAAGAAGTATATTTGACAAAGAAATAATATTGGATTGATGAGAAGTGATAATGATATAGTATATTATTTTATAAATAATTAATAACATAAATAAAAACTGATAATATATTTTATAAAAAAATTATAACTATCTATTATGAGTGAGGCTCTTGTGCCCCGGGACACCGTGCCTCTTTGCAATTTTAATCTCTAGCAATATATAAGTTTAAATAGAATATAGAGGGGAGGGTCGTGTTCCTATGAGAACAAGGCGTGTCCCGTGCGCAACAGCTTTTGCCATTTCTAAAAGTGTGTAAAATGGTTTTATGTGAAATGATTTCATGCGTGCATTCTCGAGATTTAAAGCATTATTGTAACTTATTTGTAAAGGTATGACCATTTTATCTTGCTATGAATTTCATTGAAAAATTGTCGTGGCATGACCATTTTGTGTTGCTATGAATTTCATTGAAAAATCATCCTACAGGCTATGATTGTTTTTTAGTTTTTCTGGGTTAAGTAAAACTAAATTATATAAACGTGACTTGCTTTTTACTCTTTCAAACATCACTCTTTATTTTTAGTCAATAAACATTAATTTAATATCGAATTAAAATTTATTCTACTTAAATTTTATAACAAATATAGATTAACACTATTTATTATATTTACTAAATTCATATAATTTTAAATTTAACTTTTTTATTCCTACTAAAACTAAAACTCTTGTATTCACATGAGTACACGGTGTGTCCCCGGGGACACAAGAAAATCACTTAACAAACATTACCTTAAAATTGCACATTTCATTTCATATAAATAAATTTATCACATTTTATAGGATAATTAAAGTATAACATAATATTATATATTACCTTAAAATTGCACATTTCATTTCATATAAATAAATTTATCACATTTTATAGGTTAATTAAAGTATCAAAAAATATTATATGCTCCCCCGTAGTAGTTACATATTTTCTAGCAAATATTTGTATAAGACCGTCTCATGTAAGTGTTTACATGACGAATAAAAAATGATAACTTCTGTAATAAAAAGTGATTCTCAATTAATAAAAAGTGATAATGATATTTCATTAACCATTTATAAAATAAATAAAAAGTGATAACATTTTAGAGCGAAAGTGATAATAAATTTAAGGGAGACTTTTAAAAATACACATTTTCAAAAGTTTTCGATTAATACCACCAATTTTTCTCTCTCCTATGAATAGTAATTTTTCTGGACATTAATACCCATGTGTCTGTAACCTTGTCGGCTACCATAATGGTGGCCTACATGGCTGCTAGCATGACATCTTTGTCGGTTTAAACTTATTTTAACTTACTTTTAACACTTTCCTTTTCCTCAAAATAGATATAGTCCATTATGACCATATCAGGCTCATCATGCTTCCGTTCATTAATTAAACAACATTAATCTCGTAATTAACCAACTAGAAATAGTAACATTACCTTTTTCGACCGTCAATCCACCGGGTATCCGGGAAGTTTTACAGCTGCTACTCACAACCAACCACGCACCCCGCAGTGTATGGTTCAATCTCGTTCCTTCGGCGGACCTCAGCACAACCCTGGTTTGTTTTCTACACCGGGTGTACAGGATGCTGCTACTATTTCTCGTCGAAAAATATGGAGACTAAGGTTGCAGAATATAATGGAAGGTTACATAATTCGGGTAGTAGCCCAAGATTATTTATTTATGGAATGAAAATATTTATTACACATTTATCCTCACCGAACAAGAGGAGATTACTCCTTTAGCTACCTATTGTAGCTACACTCAGAACACTCATACAAGAAAGATACAATGTTTATTTAGAAAGAGAAAACAGAGGGAAATGGTTGAAGCTTTCTGCTTCCTCATACTCTCTATTTATAGAGGCCTTCGGAATTGAAATCCGGATTTCAAAGCCTCTTTACTTTGGCTGACGCCACTGCTTACCGTCTTACGTCATTCACCTTGGATTCTAACTTTTTGCAGCTGTCTGGTCCCCATGTCTTTATTGGATGCCAATTTTAGTGGTTGGATTGTCCTTTTTTCTTTATTGGAGCCCTTTTGTGGGTCACCCTTGTCGGTCACATGCATCTTACCCTTTCAGAAAAGTCATTTGAATCTTGATTTTTTAAAGAGTCATTTGTCTTCCTTGGTGCCTGAAGATTCTCTTGGCTCTTGGGTAATTTGAAGAGATTTTACCCTCTTTTTTCCAAGTGTCTCTATTGTTGGAGGTGGATTAGCAGTTTTGATCATCCCTATGCTCAGCCTTATTCCTTTTCCAAACTCCGGCTCTGTTTGGGTGGAACAGCTCGAGCATACCTTATTCGTCCATTGTCCAAAATGGGTCATGTTACAATATCTCCGATGGGTTTGTTTACTCACCGAAATCTTGTTTCTCCAAAGAAGTTTCTGTTTTTCCTGGAAGGCCTTCTCAGCAAAACATGTCTTCTTTCCTATTAAAGTATTCAATAGAAAAGACTCATTCAAGGACTTGTGTTCGAACTTGAATGGGAACTTCACCTCCACCATTGCTTGAATGCAGGCGAACAAACCCCTCGCTCTTTGCGTAGAGATCTGTTCTTCAGAAAATGTAGAAACCAAGACTGGTTCCTTCCCAGAAGACTCCTTGATCCTATTTGATGCTGAGACATCAGGTCTTCTTAGCTTGATGAGATGAAAGGCCTCGTGGTTGCCTTTCCCAACTAGTTCTGGAGCTGCACTGGTGAAGTAAAGCTCCAATACATTTCCTCTGGATAGAGTTGAGATGTTTTCCCATGCTTTAAAAACTGTTTTCCCCAGCCATTCTGGGAGCTTTGAAAGCTCTGGAAGCTTGGTGCAACAGTATATATTGAAGCTAGTGCTCCAAAATCATACCATTGTTTTACATTATTTGGATTTGATCCTTCTCGCATCCAAACTCGGGGATATTCCCCAGATATATCCACCCGACATTTCTCCGGTCGGATTCCTTGTTTGGTGTTTAATTTCTCCCAGCTGGCCTGTATTCCTGCCAATAAGAGAAATCAGCTAAGTTAATACCAACCTTAGCAGTGCCTGTCATCGGCCTAATGTTGATCTCTCCCTCTTTCACCCCAGAGGTGCTGGGTTGACTCGTCGACTCTAGATGTGACTCCAGGTCTTCGATTTTTTCTTGGACTGGTTCCTCTTTTGGAGGTTCCAGACTAGGACTTGTGCTAAGGGTACTTGAATCCCTTGCTACGGGTTTAGAGCCCCATTTTCGACTACTCTCCTTTTGTCGATTGCTATTGCCATCAACAACCCGGATGAGTGACTCTCGTAATGACTCGAATAGACTCGCATTATTGCAAATACAATATCGTATGCGATTTGACACTTTTGTCTTATCGCCCTCTTGTATTTTTCCAGCACGCTTTGCATTGAGTGCTAGATTCTCGAATTCCCTTTGGAGCAACTCAAGGTTGTCCATCAGGTACCTTGATACCGTCAGGATTGAGTCTATTTCAGCTCCTTCCATCTCTCGTCAGGAAATCTGCCAAAATATTATCAACAGATTTAATAATGACAATATTAAAATCATAATATTGGCATTCTGCTTGCCATCTTAAAAGTCTAGCTTTTCTGGTTTAGATTCAATTTTATTTTTCAAAAAGGCTTTGACGGTTGTGTTATCAATTTTAAGGATGAATTTCTTCGCGAGAAGAAATAGCGGCTATTTCTTGAATGTCTCTCGAACCGCAAAGAACTCCTTTTCATTGATGTGCCACCTCTTTGCTTCATTCTCCGCAAAGAGTCCGCTACAATATCTGCATGACACTTCTCCTTCAGGTGTAGACTTAGTTGGGACCGCTGTCCACCAATGATCACTGACATCTGTATAAAGTACCAGTTCATCCTTGTCATTTGGTATGGCTAACTTGGGGAGCTTTTTGCAAACCTCCTTCAGTTGTTTAACCATTACTCGGTGTGATTCCTCCCATTTGAATTCAGCATCTTTTTTCAACAGAGGACTGAACACCTTCCTGTATTGCGCCATATTGTTGATGAACATTCCAACAAAGTTGACAACTCCTAAGAAACTTTGGAGTTGCTTCTTGTCCTTGAAAACTTCAGGAAAACCTTGAACCTTTTCTACAATGTGTGGTTGTAGAATAATTCCGCCTTGTTGTAATTACTGTTTTCTTTTCAGAAAGCACCAATCCTTATTTGTGGCACATTTCTGAGAATACTTCCAAATGCACCAAATGCTCTTTCATGTTCTTTGAGGCTATGAGGATGTCATCCACATAAACAAACATGAATGAGAAATAATCTTTAAACAGATTATCCATCTTCCTTTGGTATATCTGGGGTGCATTCGCCAAGCCCATAGGCATGACATTCCAGATATAGTGGCTTTGTGGTGTGGAGAAGGCTGTGAACTTCTTGCTTTCTCTTCCATCATAATCTGATAGAACCCAGATTTGCAATCAAACTTTGAGAATACCTTGGCATTCTTAATACAGTTGACCAAGTGTTCCCTACTTGGTATATAGTATCCATCGAATTCCAAGATGTTAATGATCCCTTTATAGTTGATCACAAGTCTTGGCTTCCTCAGCTTGACTTATCCATGATTTCGAACCAGAAATCCTGGACTGCTATATGGCGATACTCCTGGTGATATTAACTTAAGGTCCAGATGTTCTTTAAGTATTTGTTGCATATCCTTTCGATCCTCTTGGTTCATCAGGATATACTTATATCTCACGAACGCATGCTCATTTCCTTCTTTCACTTTGAGTGGGGCTCTGAGCTCGTTTTTGTCCCACCAGGCTAGAGGATTTTCATTGAAGTTCCTCTGTATCTTTTTCTTGACGTCCTCCAAAGATGTTTGTTCTTCGATTGTGACGTCTCTCTGTAAGCTTTCTCGCAAGCTTGCTTTGAGAAGGTGGATCGTGTTTTCTTTTAGTTTCTCCATCTTTCATCCTCCTCTAGTCTCGATTCTCATTTTAAGGACTATTTCGCCATATCTCCTTCGATCATTCATCTTTGGATGGCTAAGTTTTCCTTCATCACCACGTTTGCTGCGAAATCTGATTGGCATTTTTCTTTGAAATGCATTATGCAGTCTTGCTGCTATGATCTTATGCTCACAAAGGATTGTGAAAATAAGTCTTCTAATTGCGTTTTCTTGGGTAAAACTCTTGAATGTCTGTAGAAAATTATTTCCTAACAGAATATCTGCTTCGGTGTCATGAAAATATATCGGTGGAGTTTCACCTTGTACCATGGGGTACGATCCGCTCTCCGATCATGATCTCCGCTTGCTTGATTCCTTTGTTAAGGATTAGCACCCTTTGAGAGAAATCTTTTCCTAGTACTGTTGGAAATTCTTCGCCCGAATCTTTAGGAAAACTCCTTCTTTTGCTGTGCAGATTCCGGCTTCTGAGACAATATACGCCGTAAAATATTCTGCACGATGCTCCTTATATAGCATCCCGACAGTGATATATATTAAGAATGGACTTGTGGCCATGGGTGGATCAGACCTTATAAGCCCAAGCCTCTACTAGTACACCTTGTATCTTTTTCACTTGACCGTAAACTCCATTCCATCTTGTAGTCGTTCCCAAGATTTGTGATCCTAGAGAAACTCCAATCCCAGTACTAGTTGCTCTGGGATTCTTCATGCAACTCCCTCGATTATCAGCTCAAGATCACCAAGTTTAAGCTGTCCTTAGTATCTCCCAGTTGTTGGTTGTTGAAGATAATACAAGACATCACAAGGAATGAAGTTTTCCTTTTTAGTGATATCGAATATTACTTAGACTCCTCTCCATCCTTCTGGGCATTTCAGTTCACCTTTAGTTGTGAACTTTTTCGGTTTCTGGATTACCTCCACGATCGATTTCTTTTCCCATTTTTCGCTAATCATTCTGTCTTCTTCGAAAGAAATCCTTCTTTGTTCAAATCTGAGGCTATTTTGCCTATTCCAGACCGGCTTATCCCTGATCCGTAAATCCATATCGTGGATTGGCAGTAGCTCCATTATCTCTGGCCTAGTTGCGTAAGCCACTTTCTCGAACATTTTTGGTATCTCAATATACTCCTTCATTTGGAATAGATCCGAATGATGGGTATTGGACAGAGCATATGAGATACTGTATGTGAGGGAGTAAGGCCTATTCTCTTCTCTCATCAAATCTTTATTTTTGAAATCTTGATGAAGGGTGAGTGCCCTATTGAAATCTCTATCCGCCAGATTGTAGGCAATCCTTGGATAAATGTAGGATGCCACATTTCCTGCATATAGATTTTCTGAGAGTCCTCCTAAGCATGCTTCTCTCGTATTCTTGATCCTTTTATCAAAGACAGCAATATCGATTGGTGTATCGATTCCTTCTTTGAATGTTGCTTTGATGAGGATCTGAATAGCTCCGATATGGACCCAAGACATAGTTTTGGATACCTTTTCCGGGAGTTTTCTGAGTTATCTCTTTGATCTCTTCATAGGGAACTAGTTGCATTTCCATCATATTTCCTGTGAGCTCCATTGGGATGACAATTTCTCCTTCGGTTACCTTATATATGATGTTATGCTTTCTCCTCTTGAAGCTTGGAAAAAATTTCTCCAGCTTTCCTACCGTGAATCCACCGTATAGGTTAAGCCTTGGATCCTTCTTCATGATTCTCATAAGGGATCCTTCATGGTTCTCATAAGGGTCTTATGAGAAATAGATATCTGGGAAAAGAATCCAGACATATCTTCTTGCATCTCCTGTCTGAAGCTTTCTTCTTCACTCCGACTCATCTTCTAAGGATACGTCCTGACTGAAGAATTCTTCTTTATAGATGCTTTCGTCTGAGGGTATATCTTCGAACTGATATACCTGTACCAAATCTTGGAAGTAAACAGCTTCCTCCATTTCTGGAGTTGTTTCGAACTGTCGTACTCCCCTCTTCTAGTTCTCCGGGCAATCGGGTGAGATATGCCCTCTAGCTCCGCATGTATAGCAGTTACAATCCTTAAATCTTTCATTAGCTCGTGTAGCTGCTCTTCGGAACGTCTTTCTTGTGGGAGTTCTTCCTGTACTCCTCTGGTTTGATCCTGAGGATGAAGCTTGACTTCTTGAACTCCATCTGGATGGTCCAGACCTTTGCCCTGATTTATAGCTTTGGGTCTTTTGCTTAGACCACAAGGATCTTGGTCTTCTGGACCTCCATCCTCCGCTTCTTTGAGTGTAAGGATGATTTTTCTTCCTCCTTTTTGTTTTCTTGGACTTCTCCCAATGATCGTTGGAAGATCATTGTTTTCACAATATAAGGGTACTGTCTTATTGATTCCCCTTAGTCTCTTGTAGTTCTTGTGTAGTGATGCTTGATGACACCACTCCGCAATCTTGGCTTTGAGAAAAGACATCCTCATTGCTATTGAATCCGGCTCGCATGGTTCATACTCTTTGATCAGCATTTCCTTCCATGGGTTTGGAATCTTGACAAAGAATAGGTGGAATACTTCCTCCTCCTTGATCTTCGACTTCCATCTGTACTCTGTGAAGAGTTTGATGTACTCGTCTACGTGACAGATGTCAAGTAGTTCCAGGATGTATAGGGCATTCATATACGTCTTCTTCTTTTCTTCTTCCATTCCTTCGAAGTAACCTACTCCGATGAAGTGGATCTTGAAGATTTTGACCATTCGATCAACAATATTGCCTAGATCTTTGCCTTCCATGGCTTCTTTCTTGACTTCGTTTGAGAGTACCTCCCAGTCGCACTTTACCGATCCTTCCAGGCTCATAGTTAGGAATCTTATGAACCCTTCTTTGTCCAGCTCCAATGCGCCACCTGCAATCTTCATGGCATTTGTCCATTCATCGATCAAGGTCTCTCTGTTTTTGAAGTCGAGAGTGTCGAGGTTTAAGATCAACCCGTATGGATTTATAGGTTCAAGGTGAGACCGACCATATGGGGTGTTGTGTAGATTAGATCCTTGAACTCGCCTTGCTCCTGTGGACATTCCTATTGCCTTCATCTTGAAGTTTCCTGGTTGTTGGAATGTCTCTTCTTGTCTTGCCTCATGGACTCCATGTGATCCAGAGTTTCCTTCATTTTGGCTTTGATGAGCCTGTGACTGTTGTTGAGAACTTGATGTTCCCCAACATTCATCTTTAGATCTACAATTGATAGTCATTGGAAGGACTCATATAGATATTGTAGATCTTCAAGATTTGCTCTTTCCATCCGGGGATGTGGATTCTCCTCGAAGGATAGCAATCATCTTCTCACTTTCGGACTTTGGTCTTGTGACTTCTGTCGTTTTTCCCTTTTGGTGTAAAAGGGGTTCTATTCCGAAGGTTAGTGGTAACCTTCCTTATGGCCTTCTTCCTGTCACATTGGTTTCTAAGGACTTTACTTGTTCTATCAACTTCATGATGAGGTCGAGTTGTTTGTTCTGCAATTTTTTCACCTTATCCATCTTAAGGCTGATTTCGAACATCGTCTTGGACATGCTCTGGCAATATTCTCCAAAGAATCTCACCGTATTCTGCAATTCTCTAAGATCTTGGTTCTTCTTAGAGTTATCTGCCTCGATCTCCTTCCACTCTGTCATTCTGTCCAATGTGAAAAGTAATACGTCTTGCAGATCTCTCTTGGACCCTGGTTGGGTCGTTTCCTCCATTGTCTGTGTTTGGGAATACTTCCATGGATCTCGGTGAAACTTCGGAGTTCCACTATATTCCTTTCTATTTCTTTGGAATATTTTATGTCCATTTGGCGTAGTTCTTACAAATGTTCTTCCTTGGTGTGGTTGGCGCGAATATTCGCCAATTCCCTCATTTGGATTACACCGTCCCACCATTGGTCGGCTTCCTCGTATTCTTTCTCTGCATATTGTCTATACAACTCACAATAATATTGTTGTATAGAACTGCTTGTCTCGTCGTAGTTAACGGGCCAGAAGTCCCTGTTGCTCCAACTTTGAACAGGGCTAATAGTCCTGTCACTCTCGGATGTCGAACTTTTGTTCGGATCCATATATCTTGAAACTCTCCTCTCGTTAAGTGATATAAGTATATAATAAATTGTCCATTCATAAATAAATAAACCTAAGGCTCTGATACCATTTTGAAGCGCGAGGAATATGAGGAAATTAAGTTGAAATGAAGCTGTATACCGACATAATTACCTACATGTTACTGATATAGTCACCTACATGGATACCGACATGGAAAAGTTTTGACCAGTTGGCCCGTTTGACCGGTTGACCAGTCTGACTTTTTATTTTTTTTTATTTTTTATTTTTCGAGGGCAAATTCGTCCAAAAATTGACAAATTGGTAGAATTGATAACTTTTTTCAAAGATAGGTAAAATTGTTTTTGACATATTCATTTTGTATATTTTTAACAATTACCCTAAATTTAAAAGGGTTAATTGTGTAAAAAGTCTTCATCTTTACTTCAATTGCAAATTAGTCTAAACCTTTGAAATTTGGCAAATAAGTATATCACATTTGCAAGGGATAGAAAATCAAGCCATGGGTCAGATTTTGACCAAATTTGACTGCCCAATTCCAACGTGGAAAATAAAATTTTCTTTAAAAAAATTTTCCTGCAAACCCTTTCCTCTCCAAATTTCCTGTCTCAACTTTTCATCCTCTTAAATTTTCATTGACTGCTTGCTCAGCCTCCAATTGGAAAAGTCTCTCAGCTGGAAGCCTCGACAACTCTCCGCCCATCGAAGGTCGAGGCCTCTTCCAGTCACCATATAAAGGAGTTCAGCGCCGTCAATCGCCACCACCGTGGACAGCCGGCCAGCGTTGCCTCAATCCAATCGCGAAAGCCGAGACATCCGGAGCCCATCGCGCTACCACCGACGTACGCTGTCGATGCCGCTTCAGATCTGCAGGATCGAATCCACCCATCTCCGTCGCGCGCTGGTGCAGCGTCCCACTATGTTCTCTATTGTAAGTGTTGATGAATCAGATTAGTGTAGAAATTGTAAAGAAAGTGTTGATGAATATTGTAAGTGAAATTAGCAGTAGAGTGAGAACAAATCATCCTCACGACCCTCCTTCTTCATAGTTGTGTTTGTCATAGTTGTGCTTGTCAGAATGGAAATCTGGAGAGATATGTTGCAGGAAAAAGATTTTTTTTTTAATTTTTATTTTTCACGTTGGATTTGGGCACTCAAAATTGGTCAAAATTTTACTGGTGGCTTAATTTGCAATCACTTGCAAAGGTGATATACTTATTTGCCAAATTTCAAAGGTTTAGACTAATTTGCAATTAAATCAAAAGTGGAGACTTTTTACGCAATTAACCCAATTTAAAAAGTGTAAAATGATTTCACTTGAGACGATCTCATGCAAAACTTGCCCTTTTCAATTTGGGTATCTCACTTCAATAGTTACACTTTCCCTTATGGTATATAGGAGACTAGAACCGCATATAACAATTTTTTTTATTGGCTTACATACAGCATTAATATAACTACTCATAATACATTAAAAAATTATACTTCCTCCGTCTGCTTTAAAAAGTCTATTTTTTTCATTTTGGGCGTCTACAATCACATTTTATTTTTACACATATGGGATGCGCACACACTCACTAATATAATTAAAATTGGCCCACATACCTACTAATATACTCTCTCCGTCCGCAAGAAAGAATGTCTTTTACTTTTGTGCACGTTGATTAAAGAGTATTATTATTTAATGTATAGTGAGTAGTTGTATTAGTAAGAGTGTGGACCCCATATTTTAGTTGTATTAGTGGGTGTGTGGGGGTCCCATATGTGTAAAAAATGAAATGACCCTCTTTGGAGCGGACGACCAAAATGGAAAAAAGATTCTCTTTCGAGCGGACGGAGGAAGTACTACATAACTCCCCACTATACATTAAATAATAATAATACTCTATAACCACGTTTTTTAAAAAACAAAGAAACCCCTTAAAACCGGATAGAAAGATACTTCATCCTTCTCATCCTAATAGTTACATATTTCCATTTTGGGCGTCTCATCCTAATGGTTACGTTTCCCTTTTTAGCATATGAACCCACATAAATTAATTACTTCTCTCTCCATGGGCCCACACATCTCACTAATACACCTACCTACTTTATATTAAATTATTATTTCTCTCCCCTCAATATTCATTAAAATGTTATATTCGTTAATCCCCGTGCAAAAAGTAAACGTAACCATAAGAACGGGACGGAGGAAGTATCTTTTATTCACTACACATTAAAATATTATATAACTTAATATCTAACATAAAAATAAAAATTAAAAAAAACTAATGTAATCATTGAAATTATGGGAGACTGGGAGTATCGCGCAAAAGAAGTAACGGTATTATGACATGTACATTTCAATACTACATCAATCGATTTCATTAAACTTATCACATCATATATTGTCACATCCTCATTTGTTAAAAAAAAAAACTCTTAAAAATATATTACATTTTAAAAAATAATAACTTCCCCATCTAGTACGAATATTTATTTTAGTAACGGAGCCAAAAATTAAATTTAGAGGAGCCAAATTAAAAAATAAATACATCTCTCGTCCTGCAAAATTATTTGCATTTTTTAAAAAAGAAGTTGCTACTTTTTTAACAACTTTATTAATTTTTTTTATTGAAATATACATGATTTAATTTTAATTCATAAGAGGTATTTAGATTTTACCTTGACTTAGATCAGTTGGACTATATATTATAACTAATACTATAATAACGAATGAAATAAAAAGCGAAAAATATAAATAAAATAAATAAAAGGTAAAGAGAAAAAATTATAAGAAAATTGGAATATGAATAAAATTAATATATAAAAATAAATAAAATAAAAATTAACTAAAACAATGTCATAAGATAAAATAAAGGAAAAATCATTAATAGATACACATTTTTACCCTAAATTACTATGAGTTACAATGAGTTCAAATTACTCTCACATATAAAATATTAAAGTAAAATACCAAATATAACGTTATAATCTCACACTTTTAAATCACAAACCCTTAACCCCTCACCGCCAGACCGCCACCGACCGGTCGTCGGACATCCACCGGACCTCTGTCGCCGGCTGCCGGACCTTCGCTGGGCCGCCGCCAGACCTCCGCCGACCGGCTGCCGGACCTCCACCGGACCACCACAAAAAAAAATCAAAGTAAAATGTGCAAAAAGAAAATTGGGCAAAATAAATTGTGCAAACACATAAGGGTATTTATGATATCACAATCATAATTGTATAGCTATGAGTATTAGTTCTTTGAGTCATGTAATTTATAGCAATTATGCATTATTTTATGTATCCCACAGTGAATGACCCTAAAATAAATAAAAGGTAATTGGAGGGATCGAACCCTCAACCTATAAAATAAAAAAGAGGTCTTAAATTACTATGCTACATGCATAATATAATAATAACTTGAACATATATATACTAGAGATTTATGAAATGTCAGGGTGCCAATGCCCCCGTTCCTTAACTCCCTCCGTCATTGGATAAAGTTGATTATAAAAAAAATCTTAAACTCTATATATATATAATCATGAAGAGCCAATTTTGAGAGCCCAATTATTGTGCATCTGGACAATTTTAACCGTTATATTATTTTTTAATTTAATCTTAACCATTAAATAAAATAATACAATTAATTTTATTTTTAAAAAATACTCACTACCCCTATTTTAACCTATTAATGGGGGCAGGAGCGGAGCTAGACAATATTTTAGGGGGGCTAGAGATTTAAAAAAATAAAAAAATACTCTCACCGTTCCGTTTCTATGCTTACGTTTACTTTTTGCACGTTGATTAAGAAATATAATATTTTAATGGATAGTGGGTAGAAAGATAAAATATTTAATGTAAAGTAGTAAGTGTATTAGTATTGGATGTGAGTCTCATTGTGATATATTAATTGTTACGTAGCGATTGAAATTGGACGCCAAAAAAAAAAGAAAAAAAGTAAAAATTGAAATGAGATGGAGGGAGTATTGATCATAATTCATATTCAAATATTAAATATGAAGTAGTGCAATATTATCATAACTCACACCAAAAAGAATTTAGAGATATTTTCATACACTCTCAACGTCTAAAACTAAGAAAATAAAGATGACTTTTCTATTAATTCAAAATGAATTATAAAGTCGGTAAGAAAAGTGAGAGTCATTTCTTTATCAATGTAAACGATTAAATTATTCATAAAAATAACTATTAGGTAGCTTAGGGAGTTAAAAATCATTATTTGGAAAAATAAGCATTCTCTCTGTTTGAGATATTTTTTCATGTATTGAAGTGCGCAATGATTAATAAAATGTATTTTTTGAATGTATAATGTAAGATAAAATAATTATTTTTTAATAATTTAATAAGAAAAAAAGAGTGAATAAAATAAGTGAGATTGATAAAAAATTTATGAAGTATATGGGATTTGGGATTTTTGAAATATTGATATATTGGATGTACTTATTTAGTGAATATTTATAATTATTAAAAGTATACATAATAGTTAGACAAGATAAATAGAAAATGGGAAGAAATAAATAGAATTAAGCTAAGTAATAATTTAAAATAATATATACTACTAGGGAATTTTTAGGAAATTTGGGGGGCTAAAGCCCCTCATCAATACTCCATGAGGTTCAGCCCTGAATGGGGTGCACGGCTTATCAAGTGCACCCCAGAATAACCCCAATTTTGATAGGGTGAGAATAATTTTTCATAACGTTTTTCTTAATCGGTAATACCTGATAACATTTTTACATTTATTGTGTGATACATTAAATTAAAATTATAAAGATAGTTAGACTTAAGTATTTCAAACCTTAAGAAGACATTAAATTCTAAGAAAATATTTGTGTAAAACCGTCTCACGTGAAATCATTATTTTACACTTAATAAATAGTTATCACTTTTCATAAAATATATTGCTCGTTTTTTATTAGTTATCACTTTTCATAAAATATATAGCTCATTTTTCATTAAAATTGTACTCACTTTTTTATTTATATTACAAATTAATTGGTCATGAAATAATACACTTCAACACTACTACTTTTCATCAATTCGGGCATCACTTTTTATTCAAGGATTATTATCACTTCTTATTTATCTTATGTAACTCTTTTCATTTTTCATTAAAAATTTATAACTTTTTATTTATATTACAAATGGTTCATTAAGTAACATATTGCAATATTACCATTTTCATTAATTCAGGTGTCACTTTTTGTTCAAAAAATATTATCACTTTTTATTCATATTAGAGATCACACCGAACCCTTCACAAACAAATGTTTGCGGCAAGATTCAAAAGTCTAGTTTTATGAGATTACAAGTTCTTCTATTATTAGGTTAGTCCATGAGGGGTATTTCCCGGAAATTTCCTGACAACAACCCAACCCCCCCACTACTTATTATAGTTGGATGGGTGTATTCAGTAGTATTGCAGGTGAGGAGATAATGAATGGATTCTTTGCTTAAACCTAATGCAAAAGAATCAATATCAAACTAGTCTTCATCGCCTTCTTCTCTAAGGTACGCGCTTTCATCTCCTACCCTACCTTTATCACAATCAATACTCCTCCCATCTCTTTCTTCTCACTCTACTGTGTTTTGAGAGAGAGAGGAGAGGAGAGAATGCTCACAACACCTTTGCATCCATTTATATATTGATGTGAGCAGTACATAACCTAACAACAATAGATTTAAAAGAAATTTATACTATCTTGGAAATTAAGAGTCACTTACTATTGGATACATAAAATAATGCATAATTACTATAAACTACATCAATCAAAGCACTAATACTCATAATTATACAATTATGATTGTGATACCATAAATACCCCTATGTGTTTGCACAATTTGTTTTGCACAATTTATTTTTGCACATTTTGTTTGCACATTTTAAGTTCCGGCGGAGGTTCGGCAGCCCCCAGCGGCTGCCCAGCGAATTTTTTTGCACAATTTGTTTGCACATTTTAAGTTCCGACGAAGGTCCGACAGCCGGCAACGAAGGTCAGGTGACGGTCCGGAGAATTTTTTTTGCACAATTTGTTTTTGCACAATTTGTTTGCACATTTTAAGTTCGGCAGAGGTCCGGCAAATTTTTTTTTGCACAATTTTTTTGCACTATTTCTTTTTTCCTTCTAATTTTATTGCACATTTTCATTTTTTACAATTTAATTTTATTGCACTATTTCTTTTTTTTGCACTATTTCATAATCTAAAACAGAGAATCGATAGAAAACAGGCCTTTAACAATAAGCACTCCAGACGAGCAGTATAACCGTGATGCTCCTCCATTATAAATAGCAGTAAGCTGCTAAGAGCACAAAAGTGCATCTGCAGCAAAATCCAAGCAAGAATGTCAAAATGGATCATTAAGGATACTACCATGACTAACAAAAAATGGGCAATTCTAATTGATCCATAAAGGCCTATGCAAACAGAGGCAACAACTGGAATTCTTAAATAATTAAAGATAAATTGAAACTTCCAGGTCATGAATCGGAAGGTCCACACTAGGAAGCAGTGAAATCAACAACAAACTGATAATCATAGCAATAAAGTTACATTAGGAAGATCTGCAGATTTTCATTGTATATTGTACACTAGCATAACAGAACATTTAATCCATTTCAGAAACAAGATTGCTCCACTAAGGGTTTACCAACTGAGAACAATCTGAAAAAGTATCAAACTAAAATCCCAAGCCTATGTTATCAACCAATAAGCACAATATTAATACATCACAACACCTTACTTAAACATTGTAGTAATTCAATGTACATGAACTATGCCAATCAATTTTCTTTTTAATCAATCCCTTTCAATCGTGCACAATTTTAACACCGGCCTAACAGCACAATTATATTTTCTTATTCTTGGAAAAAGAAGGGACCAGGGAGTATCACTAAAATAATATTAATGCTCTAGCGTTTTTTATAAGCAGCTAATTAATGGCTTTCCAAAAAATATTTAAAAAATACACAAAAAATATTAAGAAAAAAATTGAAAGAAAATTTCTGTCAGTTGACGGGACAGAAACAGCGCTGAAAATAAAGGAAGAAGAAGCCCCAATTGATTCTGATAAGTCAAGCATCCAATAAGCCCGGAAATTAACGATGTACTATATTTCTTTTTCTAATTACTTTCATATTTTTCATTTAGTCCGTATCAATACTTATAAGTTATAATACTTGTTTTTTAAAATAAAAAAGAGTACATCTTAATAATATTAATTAGTTTTTTGGCTAATTATAGTGTGCACCCCGGTGCACCTATATACAAATATAAACAAAAACATATACAATTATGAGCAAAAACGTATACAATTTAATTATTAGTTTTTTTAATGAAAAATTAAGTGTAAAAAATATACAATTATTAAAAAATATGTATACACTGCTGAATAGAATGTTATACACATATGTATGTTAGTTTTTTTTTAATGAAAAACTTATTGTGAAAAAAGTATACAATTATTACAAAATACGTATACAAAATAGAATAATATGTATACAAAATAGAATAAAAAGTCATATACATATGGGTGTACCCTTACACCTAGGGGTGTGCAAAGTTTGATTAAAACCAACCAAACTAAACCGAAATATCAATTTGGTTGGATTTTTTAAAATTCAGTTCGGTTTTCGGTTTTGCCAATCCAATTTTTAAAATTTCGGTTTGATTTTCGACTTTAAAATTTAAAATTTCGGTTAACCAAAAACCGAACCGAACTTTAATTTATTATTATTTTATATATATATATATATATTAATATATTCACTTTATTATTTTATTTTATATATATTCAATAATTTTTTTCATCCTAAACAAAATTATTTAATTAACTAGATTTAATTTTCAATATCAAAATTTAATTAAAACTTAAAATAATTTCATCTATTCAATATATTTTCTTTAAATTGTATTAATTTATACTACGAAAAAAAGTGAAATATATATTTATTATGACCATGTAAATATATGTATAGAGTTATATAATATAAAATTATATATATTATTGTAGTGTATGTTATATTAAAAATATTTTTTAAGTAGTGAAAATATAATAAAATGATATAAAAAATATTGTTTATTTTTTAAAAAAATTAATAAATTTCGGTTCGGTTAATCGAAATAATCGATCGAAATAATTTGGTTTGGTTAATATCGATTTTATAAAAGTTCGGTTCGGTTTTGGTTTGTAAAAAAGTTTGGTTCGGTTTTCAATTTTGAAAGTTCGGTTTTCGGTTAACCGACCGATGCACACCCCTACTTGCACCCGGGTGCACCCAATATACACTATAATTTTTTATACACATTCCAATAACTTTATACATCATTTGTATTAAATTATTTAAAATACTCACTTTTTACATACATCTTAATACTTTAAGTACTCTCCCTCCGTCCCCTTCAAAGAGTTAATTTTTTCCATTTTGGGCTTCCCACCCAAGGAGTCCTCTTTCATTTTTTCACACATGGAACTCACACGCCCATTAATATAATTAAAATATGGGCTCACAAACCCATTAATACAACTACTCCCTCCGTCTCGCCAAAATAGCACCATTTTACTATATTGGACGTCTCGTCCAAATTGTACAATTTTCCTCTTTTAGTAAAAAAGGTCATCCAATGGCCCAGCACTACTCATCACATCTCTCTAATACACCTACCCACTTTATATAAAATAATAATACTCCTTAATTTACGTACAAAAAGCAAATGACACACTTTGACCGGGACGAAGGGAGTACTCACTACTATTAAATAATAATACTTCTTAATGCATGTGCAAAAAGCAAAAGTACCCATTTGCATGATACGGATAGAATATTTTTTTACATAAAGAAAAAATAATAATAATAATAACTTTTCTTAATCTACACAAAAAAAATACGTGCATTAATTATTGGGATGGGGAGTAGCCTCTCATAAGATATATTTGGTTCGAATTTTGAAAACCTCATCTTAAGAGGTTCTTGGTTAGGGGTAATAGGTGAGATTAACGAGAATGAAAGTATATTGTGATGCTTGTTTTATTTAATGGCAATAAAATTTTTACAATCAATTTTATTTATTTAATAATTATTCTCTATCCTTCAATCACTTCCAATCTCATTATGATTAACTTCTTTATTGATACCTATTATTATTTCAATTGAAAAATTCGAAGCAACTCTTTAATTTACAAAACTCAGCTAGTTTTACATATTACTCATATGTACGCTCCCTATTAACCATTCACTTTCTCTTCCTTCTCTTTAATCAATACTTCATCCGTCCCACGATAACACTTACACATTTTCATTTTGAGCATTCTATAAAAAGCTTTATATTTCTTTTTATAATAAATAAAACTCACACAAAATATTTAAATATCTTCATGAGGCTCACATCGCTATACCAATATAATTAACTACCCATCATATATTAAAATATTATATTTTTCATCTCAATACACATTAAAATATTACTATTAGTGTATTCCTTAATCACCATACAAAAAGCAAACATAAACATTTAAACGGAATGAAGAGAGTACTCTTTTACACAAATTTGTTTTATGATTTTTAAAATTGACATAAACCTTTAATTAACAAACATATTCTTAAAAGCAATTTTTGTTTTCGATTTTGAAAATTAAAATCCAAACCCAAAATTTAGAAACAACCCTTATACGTATATCAATAAACTTCATAATTTCAATACATTCACATTCTATATATCATCTCTCTCATCAATTAAATTTTTTATTTTTTTATCTCTCATTTTTTTATGGAATTATTACTATCTAATACAAAATATATACTAATATAAATATATACTAATATTACTAGGAAATACAAAGTATATATTTTATTACTAGCAGGTACAAAAATAGGTAATGAAAAGTCTCAACTATCCCTTTATAAATGTCACTGAATACAACTGTATTGAATACACTATTTTACGTACATTGTGCAGATTTCTTATCGTAATATAATCTGATAAAAATAATATATATAAATATTTTGAATACTTATCTAAATATTTCTGAATACATCATGTAGATTTTTTATCTTATATAATTTGGATATAAAATATGTTTAAATATTCTGAATACGTAACCAAATATATCTAAATATTATGAATACTTATCTAAATATATTACTGAATACATGCAAATTTCTTATCGTAATATAATTTGGATACCAAAATATATAAATATTTTAGAGTAAATATTTTTGAATACATATTATCGATAATATAATCTGGAGTCGTGAGAATTTTTTTTATCATAATATAATCTGAATAACAAAATATATGTAAACAAGTATATATTCCCGCATAATATGCGGATGCATTATATTTTATAAGAAAATTAATTAGATAATTCAATATTAAATGCATATTGTAATAATTTAATAATGAGAATATACTCAAAATTTTTGAAGATATATTTTTATTAATTGATTTATTTATTTAATTTTAGGGTTTACTTTTTAATTCTAAATATAAAGATATACATTAGTAATATAATAATAAAAAAATAGAAAGATTATATATGATATTAAAATAAAAATAAAAATATTTATTCCTAACCAATCAAAAGATATGATTAAAGTTGATGTTTAATTTGAAAATATACATGATTAATAATAAAAATAATAAGTTGGATATATTTTTGGATTGGTTTAATTATCTATTCCTAACAAATTAAAAAAAAAAATTAAAGGTGGTATTTAATTTATAGATATACATGAATGAATAGTATAATAATAAATAAATAAATAAATAAATAAAAGTAGAAAGATTATATATATGAAATTAAAATAAAAAATATGACAATTAATCACATCGAGACACCTCATACTTTTAAAAAACTATTTATAACAGCGTATTCGTAATTAGTATATAGTATAAGATATTTTTGAAGATATCTTTAATTAATTAATTAATTTTGAATACAATACAATTAAACCTATTTTTTAATGTTTGACCCATAAAAGTGATCATGTTTAATTAATATAATTTGGGTATTGTACTAATAGTAATAAAGGTTAATAAATTGTATATCAATAAGTAATGAACCTTTTTTTATTAACTATAGTATATCTTTTTCTATTTACAACTAATCTAACATAATTTTTAATTAAAAATTAATTTAAACTTAATTAATACTCTTTTCGTCCCTAAAATTCTTTTATTCTTTACTCATTTATTTGTCCCAAAAAAACTTTCACTTTCAAAAAATGAAACATCGCTTTATCCAATAACCTCAAAAGTTACTCTAATTTCTAATTTGTCACTCATTTTTTACACACATATCATTATTTTATGGAGTATTTTTTATTACCTTAAAATACTACAATTCACTCTAAAGTCAACTAAATTGATCAAAAAGCGCAACTTAGTATTGTGGGCCCCATGAAAATATTTAAATGTATTTTGTGTGGGTCTCATTTATTATAAAGTGAAATGTAAACCTTTTTATGGAACTCCTAAAATAGAAATGTGTAAACGTTTAGTACTGGTTAAGAAAAAATGAAAATTCATCAAACTATTGAACTATTTTATGAACAATTAATAAGATGAATAAAATGTTGTAAAATATGTAATAAAAATGATACTCAATTAAAAAAAATATTAATCAATCAATTAAACTGTTTTATAAATGATTAATAGAAACATTTTAGTATTACAAAGGGCTACCAAATATACTGTTACATTTTTAAGAATATATATACTTATTAAATTTCTTATATTCATCCAAAGATTCACAGCAAGAGCTAACACCAAAATATAATGTGTGAACTTTGCGTAATCGAAGAAACAAATTATTATTAATTCATTGTTGTAAGATGCAGTCCACGTGTCGCCTAACAGAGGAGCAACCGCGTTGAAGAGATTAGATGCATACACATCTCACAGGTCAGTTTCTAACACACAGTAGCACACACTGGAAAGTGGAAAGAGAGAGAGGGAGGGAGGGTTCCAATTTCCTCTATCATTTAGTATATCAATCTCCGCATTGTCCGACGATAGACACGTAGAAAAAAAATAAAAAAGGTTATATCCTAAAAATAAAATATAAAAGCGAATTGGATGAGGTGTATGAGTGGCGCAGTGCATGTGATCCACGTGTGTAGTAGAGAAAGAGGAAGCAAGTTTTAGTTAGGGATGAAAATGGGACGGGTATTTTCGGATATCCGATCTACCCGAACCCTAATGAGTAGAGTACAGGTAGTTGTAAACGGGTTTGAGACGGGTACGGGTAGTTGTGAAAAATATCATTAGGGTTTGGAACGGGTACGGGTAATGCTTTAAATACTCGAGGGTACCCCGATTATATATATATATTTTTATAAAATTTAATATATATTATATAATTTATATATGATAAGATGTTTTATATATTTAATTAATAGTTATAAGTTTTATTTAATCATATTTATTAAAATTTATTTAAAATAATATAATTTATATTATATTTTTTATATTTAATTAATAATAATATAATTTTTATTATTATACTTATTTAGACAATAAAAAATATAAATATATATAAAATAAATGAATATTAAATGGGTATGGATACCCGTGGGTATTGATAATAAATTTTTTAAACAGAACAAATACGAATACAAATAATTATTTTTTAATTAGATACGAGTACGAATATCCCAAAATAAGCTGTATCTTACGTGTTGCCATCTCTAGTTTTAGTCAACTAAAAGAAAGTGGATACACGGCTTTATGTTGTCGTGTGGATCACTACTACACGTGTTCCTAACCGTCCTTTACGAAACCCATTACACATTCATTCCATTTTCTTAGCATAAACAACGTGTCATTCATATTTTCTCCTAATAATTTCTCCCATTTGAGTATCAAATGACAGATTCATATCTCATTAAAAGTATAATAAAATACAATCCTTAAAAAGAAATTAAATAATAGTACTATTTTTTTTAATAAAAATATTAACTCTTTAAATTTTTATATTTTTATTGAGACGAATTATATTTTTTATTTAGAAAAATTGTAGGTAACCTATTAAAAAATAATTTTAAACAAAAATGCATGTGTGATCTGATGTACCCAAAAGCATGTATAAACCATGAATTTTATTTTCTCTTCTACACGATGCTTTACACCCATCACTCTGTTCCGAATTAACCTTACTTATCTTCCAAATTCGTTCACTTTATTGACTTTTCCCTTACAATCGTTACGAATCTTGTAAAATTATTGAGCGCATAGCTGCGCAACCCATCGCTCACACTTCACGCTTAAATAATAATTTCCGACCAACTTACTTTGTCCGATAAAAAAAAATAATAATAATTTCCCTTATCCAACGTTAAACTGTACATGTTGGTCTAGAGTTTAAAATTATTTTTTTATTAATTTTATTGATTTTAAGAGGGTAATGTAGTCTTTTTAAGTAATAAATATATTTTGAATTAGTATGTGTTAGTTGAGAGAGATAAAATTGTAAATAAGATGTACTTTTTAAGGTTAAGAATTAATGTGATGTTTAGTGTAGTAAAATTTTAATGTTGGACGAAAAAAACAAAAAGTGTGAAATTTAATACTCTTATGAGACATAAGTATTATGGGTAAAACTGTTTGAAATAAATTTTAGTGGATAATTGTATTAATATTATGTGAGATAAAAAAAATACATTAATTTTTTTTTTGTGTAGTCTCAATTAGATTTTAGTGGATAATTATATTAGTATTATTTGAATTAAAAAAAATACATTAATTTTTTTTAAGTCTCATTTAGCAAAATAAAAATTGTAATTATTGAAGTGAGAGATAGAATGCGTCCATTGGGTATTGTAATATTTTAATACAAAGATAAAAATGCGTGTGAGACAAATGAATTACGAAATAGTATATTCTTTTGATTAGATAAGATATAAAATCAGTTAAAGTAACTTTGTTTTTTTACTCTATATATATATATAAGAAACGGAAGCATTTTAATTTGACAATAAAGTATCTATTTTCTTATAAATGTAAAATTAGATTTGATTCGATTATTTCTATTCTCAAAATGAAAATAGAAACAGAATATTAAAATGAGTGAGACTCCTGTGCACCCGGGTTGCACCCGGGCGCACAGAGCACATTCCGTGAACTTTGCAATTTTTATGCCCCTTTGCAATTTAGTCTCCTAGCAATAGATAAATTTAAATAGAATTGGAGGGAGAGAGTTGTGTTCACATGAGGACATGGAGTATCACTCCGTGTTCCCAGATACGCAGGTGTTTTTGCCTTTTAAAATTAACAAATTTCGATTTTATTATCCAAATTCCAAACTATGCCGAAATACAGAAAAAAAAAAAAAAAAGTTCGGCTGCATAAAATGTGAAAAGTTGAACAACGTGGCGATATCTCAAGAGTAACGTTTACTTAATTAATTAAAAAATAAATTAAAGTTGGAAATCTGATTTAAAATTTAAGAAGCTCAAATCAACGGAAAGGATTTGAAAGTTTGTTTGTTGCAGGAAATTACAAGGAAGTTTCCCCACCATCTTCGCCTCTGTTTCTGCAACTCAACAACTGTACGAACTGCACCGACTACCGATTCGTCAGGGTTCGTAATACTCTCTACACTACGGTTAATCATGCAAAGGATATTCTACTGATTTTCAATTGAACAGTAAAGTGGAAGTTGTGCAAATTGTTGAAGCAATGAATAAATTGAACGTTCATGAGTTTCTGGATTTGCGTAAATCTTATGGTTTCTGGCAACACGTGTGTGATGTGTTGATGTGATTTCTCAGAGATAAGAGGTGTCATCTCTCCTGCGACGTAAAATGGCAGAAGATTACAAAACGTCGCCGTACCGGCGGCACCGGAACGATCCTGAAGCTCGTGGTGGTGCCAGGGACTATGAAGACGACGATGACGTTGGTTCGCCGTTTTATATTGCGCGAACTAAGAGTGCTCCGATTGATCAGCTGCGTAGGTGGAGGGTAAGTTCGCTGCATTGCCTTTTGTTACCTGTTGAATTATGTGATGAAGATGGTTCGTTTTTATTTATGTGATATACTGATACTGCGGGGGATTAGTGTTTGATTACGACAATATGGAAATGCTATGATGTTCGTTTGTTATGTTTACTTTTCTGGACTCCTTGAGGTGGTTTACAGCGCGAGATTTTTATGGCGGGATTCATTATGCATTCTGCAAGTTACTTGAAATGTAGATTCGTTTATATTTGAAACGATTATCATTTGCTCAAGTTTCTGGATTCATTCATGAAAGATGTGGCTTATGATATTTTTGGTATTAATTGATTGTTGGTTCATCATGTCTTGTCCATTAATCCAGTTAGGGTTTCACTCTTTTGTTTTTTTAATCCACATGCATACAACTGATTGCCTTAGGTGATCCCATTGTATATCTGTTGTTAGGAGAGATTTATAAACCGTACTTTTGTAATTTATTGAATTGCCCAATCTTTGTCATCAAGTCAAATGTTGATACTTCTTCAAACAAGCGAGTGCTGACTACAAATGAAACTATTCATAGCTGGAAACTGACTAAACAGAGCACTGATATTTCAAATGTCTGAACCTTTTCAATATTAATGGGCTGTAGTACCCATTAATAACTCGTGCGGGCTTTGCATTTATGGAGTTTATTAATGTTTCTGAGATGATGCTCTTCTTGCTCCAACTGCATGGATTGACATTCCTGCCATCAATATTTTTTTAGTATGTGTGTGTGTTTAATATCTTCAAATGATATGACCATTCAGGAACTTACTTTAAAAATTAGGGTAGTTTTCTACAGAATGGACACCTTGGGGTGTTAGTGTTACCCGAAGGCCATGTGGGAAGATAAATAGCGACTTGGGAATTCTGGCATGCCAATAGCATACCTCATTGCGCTTGTTTTGCTTTCTACGCATACGATCCATGTTATATTGATTGCATGGTTTCTTAATAACTTTGTCTTGGCATAGATTATCTATGTCAATTGTTTATACTTTAACAGTTAGTTATAATCTTAATTCTATGAAATTGTTGTATTTTTTCAGCAAGCTGCGCTTGTACTAAATGCATCTCGGCGATTTCGGTATACATTGGATTTGAAGAAAGAAGAAGAGAGGAAAGAGTTGATTGCTAAGATAAGAATGCATGCTCAAGTTATTCGGGTACTTATTTTTTGCTTTTAATTAATTGGATTGTTAGACATTTGTTTTGTAATCAATGATGTCTTGAGCAGGCTGCTGTTCTCTTCCAAGCTGCTGGCAAAGGTTTAAGCGGTAATTCTGTTTTTTTGCTCTTTCAACTCAGTGCTTTTGATTCTTGAAGCTTTAGTGGAAGTGTGCTAGCAAGCATCAGGTTGCATGATCTTGAATCCATTGTTCTCTTAATTTTGTTTATGCCAGATGTACTGCTTGATATCACATTATCTCTGTGTTGGAGCTTGTATAATGAAAGCTAATTCGTTTATCCTCACTTTTCATGACTTCACTCTTCGATTTGATTTTGGTTGAGAATTTGTATGTTTGCAATTTTTATGATTCCTTTTCTGTTAACAATTTTCCTTGCGATTTCATCTTGGTATAGGATGTTCTATGATTTTATGTTCTCTGCATCATATTTATATTGTCTCCTTTACTTTTAGTTGAATTAACACCTCATCTAAATGCTTAAGTTGAAAGAGTGTAGTGTCTGCTACATTTTATATATTCAGTTCATACCAATATCGTTTAAATTTTTATTTGATATTTTCAACAAATGCCCTCATGTTCAAGTGGGTTATTACATACCAAAGCGTTGCTCATGGAAATTGTTTTAGCTTAATGAATGTGGTGAGATTTGAGTTCATGATCTTTCATATGCTCATGGGCTTATGGCTCTGATACTATATTAAATACACCTCATCCAAAAGCATTAGCTGATAGAGACATATCATTTTAATACATAATTAATATCTTCAGTGTTTTCTAATCACTACTGTCACATTTCTGTGTTATAGTACCACAATCTGCAAAGTTGCCGTCAAGTCCCAAACGAATTGGTGAATTTGGTATCAGTGCAGAGGAACTGATTGCAATGTCCAGGGAGCACGATATCTCTTTTCTGCAGCAAAATGGAGGGGCAAGTTGAATTTAATATGCTGCCTCTTATCTGCTAGCTTTATATAATGTTATTTTCATATATATACTCAGTTGTCCTAATCCTTCTCTCTAATATTTTTGCATCAGGTTAAAGGAGTGGCAGAGAAATTATTGTCTGATACAGAAAAAGGTGCACCTGGAGATGAGAATGACCTGATAAATCGGCAGAGAGCTTTTGGAGCAAACACATATCCTAGAAAGAAAGGGCGGAATTTCTGGGTTAGGAATGGTTAATTTTGTTACAAATTCAGTAGTTTTACTGTATAGGCAGTGATGTATTAGTTCACTGGTCTAACTGTGTGCTCTAATGTTTTGCTTTATCATGCAGTCATTTGTTTGGGATGCTTGTCGAGATACCACACTCATCATATTGATGGTTGCTGCAGCGGCTTCTTTAGCTCTTGGCATTAAGACTGAGGTAAGTTTAGTAGAGCAAATTTAGTGAATTGTAAGTATTAGTAGAGTATACTTGTTACACTTTACCTTAATTTTGAACTGAGATGAAATTAAAAATCTGCCTTGTGCCATCAATGTTTAAGACGTGGACCACTTTACTTAGTGGCAGCAGTGGCAAGGACCCAGGTTACCTGAGTCAACTTTTCGTGAAACCCTGTTCAAACTAGCGTCATAAGTTTTTTCACACATAAAATCGAAATGTGTTAGATGCATAAACAATACGTAAGAAATTCCAATTTTAAGGAAATTAAATCTATAAACAGCTCAGCTGAACCAAAAAGATAACTAAATGGACTTCAAGCTCTAAGCTAAGTATTAAAAAAATTGATAGGTGTGTCCCATCATGCTGAATGTGGACAAGTGTAGTGACTGAGGGGTTGATTACAAATATGAAGCATTCATCTTATAGCTGTAGATTATATCTATTGAACCCTGGGGGAAAAATAAATTTCTGGGCTAAAGATGACAGAGTGAGTGAAAGTGACATTTGAATTTAGGAATTGAAGCATTTCCTCTGTTTATATTTTATACTAAAAAATACCGACCACTAAATGGGTGTTCTTTCAGTGTCACTGTCACAGGATTTCAGTTTTAATATGAAATACTTTGGTTCTATAAATTTGCCTAATTTGTTTTGAATTGTAAAAAAGTTGAAAAACTCCGTAGGTTTTACCAATTTCACAGAAACTCATGATGTTTAGTGGTCTTAATCAAGCCATTCGATGTCTAAGTGGAGATGTCAGATTGGGTGGTCTGCAAACTTTCAAAAACATTTCATTTGATTTTGCAGTGAAGGAAAAGAATGTGAGATTTTCTATTAGAATTCCTGTTCATATTTTTATATTCATTATGTTCAGAGCTCTCTCTGCGGACCGACCCTCGCATGCATAACAGGAGCACACATGAAAAAAAGAGGATGGTCTCATAAGCAGTGCAAGCATGACTCAGTGAAGATCTTAGGTCCACAAAAATAGTTAGATATTCTTATCTAGGGAGATTTCACTCTTTTTAGAGGCGCTCAAAATTGTTATTTAAACATGACATTAGTGCTTGTACATGTGATATGGTATAGTTCTTGTGCCTGTCTAAGTACATACAAAATATTGGTATCCTCGGCACTCGCTATTATTTCAATTTCAGTGTTCTCATGAAATGCTTATATAACTTTCAGGGTATAAAAGAGGGTTGGTATGATGGAGGAAGCATTGCCTTGGCAGTTCTCATAGTCATTATATTTACAGGTATGTTTTGATTTAATCTTTTATTTGTTGCAGTTTATAACTTTTGAAGCGCATGTTCTATGTGCTACTATAATTTTTTAGTGTATGAGTCCCTCAGGTGCTTGATTTTAAATTTAATTTTGATATGACTGCAGCTCAGGATGTGCTTTATCATATTAGTAATATTATAAGAGAAGATATTTAAGTTATGTTGTGTGTTAGAGACCTTACCTTTTTCACGATTTTACATACTTTTCACAGAAATGTGTTAATGGAGTTTTGGACTTTGGATGTGTGCATAGGAGTTTACGATCCACAAATAGAAATATATTACTACAGTGAGACATAGAAACACTTGGAACGAAACTGTTAAAGATATATTTTTAAATGTAAATTTGAGAAGTGACTTAAGTCTTTATTGAGCAAGGCGTGTAAGATATGATCTGTATAGCTGATCCCACTGTGAGCTTAAGACATACTTTTTTCTGGAATAGTCTGTTCACAAATGCCTTTCGTCAAAATAATAAAATTTCCAATTTCCTGTCTTCAGATGAAATGATTTGAATTTAAATATGAGAATTTCAAAATTTCCAACTTTTGTATCTTTTTCTGGTTTACAAATTACACCACTTATCTCAAGATTCAGATTGAACTAATCCATCAAATAGTTCATGGGAGAAATTTGAAATATTTAGGTCCTGGATGACTAACCGGGTAAATTGCTAGTGTTTGGTCCATACTAGTCACTATGCTCTTATTTTCCCAATTGACAAGTCGGTAGGAATTGATGCTGGACCCATTGGATCCTCAGCAATTCTTTTGAGCAAGTATGGGTTCCTGAGTGGATCTGGAATCTGCTGGTCGCGGGGTTTGTGAAGTCAGATACTTGATTAACTTTTCAAAGTTGGTTTTGGCGACCTAGAGTTGTAATTTAAAGTCCTGCCAACAAGTTTGGTAGTCCTTGACAACCCTCAACAGGGAAAAACTCATAGGCTCTGGATCCCACTAATGTCGTTTATAACCAAATTTCCATGGTTAGTTCAAAGTTAAGGCCTAACTCTGTTCTTGACCTAGCTTCTATCAATTAATAAACTGAACTAAAATTTTTGATCTTGTAATGTCACACAGTTGTCTATTTCAGTAAAATCAGTTATGATTCGTCTTTGTGATTTTGCAGCTGTAAGTGATTACAAACAATCTCTTCAGTTCCAAAACTTGAATGAGGAAAAACATAACATTCAAATGGAGGTAATTTTAGTGCAATGAACTATTCTTCACACTTCTAAATCATCCCATTGTTCTAATATTTCATGCCTTCATGGTAATTACGCAGGTTGTTAGGGGTGGGCGTAGAATTAAGGTTTCAATATTTGAAATATTGGTTGGTGATATTGTGCCTCTAAAAATTGGTGATCAGGTGATGGAAAGATTACTCTCTCGGTCTCTCCTCCCCCCCCATCCACCCAACAAAAATCTAAACAAAGTTTTGAGTATATATACTGGAAAGCAGAAAATTAAACAAAATTAGCCCTTGCATGTATTTTTTTTTTAAACAGGTACCTGCAGATGGACTAGTGGTTTCTGGCCACTCCCTTGCCATTGATGAATCAAGTATGACTGGGGAGAGCAAAATAGTGAGCTCATGAGATCATATGCCGCAATTTTTTATGGCATCTATTCTCATATTCTTATGCTAGTGAATTCTGGTATTAGGTTCACAAGGATTCAACAAGGGCACCTTTTCTTATGTCAGGATGCAAGGTTGCTGATGGGTATGGCAGCATGCTGGTAATATTTTCTGTTCCATTATTCTTAATTAGGATTTTAAAATGTGAATCCACAGATCATAGTATTAAAAAAAAAATGACAAGTAAAGAATATTCATGAAGGTCTTGCTGTAATGATTTTATCTATTATTACTCATTTATGAGTAGTTACTTCACAGCATTAGATATTACTACTTTCTAGAGCCCAAGTATGAAAAATATCTGAAATGATGCCTTTTGAATGACTCATTGCTGTACATGCATTTTTCCTTGGGGTTTTTGTGTGGTGTTTTTTTGTAGCCTCTACATCTTTTTATTGAATAGGTGAAACAAATAGTATATTTGGCTTCATTCCATCTTGTAATTTTACAAGTTACTTGACATTAAGTTATGCGGCTTAAAACTGATTGTCTCAATATTGATTTCCAATAGAATTGAATGAAAGCTTGGGGGGGGGGGGGGGGTGGAGGTAGCGAGAAAGTTCCATTTCATTTTTGTCGATCAATGTCTGCTTGAAGTTCATGATATGTTTAGATGCATTTACATGCTTGCTTGCTTGTTTCTAAGCTTTAGATTTGTATCCTTTGACCATCATAAGATGCCGGAAAAACGGTTTTATTTGGACAATGCTCAAAATCACCATTTTATGCTCTCATAGTAGGCTGGAATTTTATTGCTTACTAGGTAACAAGTGTTGGAATAAACACAGAGTGGGGTTTACTTATGGCGAGCATATCGGAGGACAATGGTGAAGAGACGCCATTGCAGGTTATTTATTCTGGAATTTTTTTAATCCTTTATCTGCATGCCTTATGCTGTCATCTAACGCTGAGGCTTCCTTGTTACTAAATATAGGTGCGGTTAAATGGGGTTGCTACATTTATTGGTATGGTTGGTCTTGCTGTAGCAGTAGCAGTTCTATTAATCCTTGTGACTAGGTAGTTCCATTGATGTTGTGGTTGATGATTTTCTTGCTCTAGTTTCTTGAAGATATGTATTAAAATATATTTTTGTGATCTTCAAGGTATTTTACTGGGCATACTAGAAACCCCAATGGCTCGATACAGTTTCAAGCTGGGAGGACTAAAGTTGGTCGTGCAATTGATGGCTTCATCAAAATATTCACTGTTGCAGTATGTTAACTATTTAGATTATTATTTGCTGCAGTTTAAAGTGCTTATCCATCTTCTTGTTAAACTAATCTGAACTATACTCTAGGTCACCATTGTAGTTGTCGCTGTACCAGAAGGTCTTCCATTGGCTGTTACCCTGACGTGAGTCTATATCTTAATATCCATCTCTTGTGAACCCTCTGCTATTCTCTTATTAGTGATTCTTGAGAACGTCATCATGTCTGCAGCATTTATGCGGAATGTTTTGTGTTTCTTTAACTAGAATGGATATTGATTATTTTCCTTTGGAAAATGGCCAAAAGGCTCATTTCTATATTCTTCATCTTTACATGGTATTATATTGTCAGCTTATGTAATCCACCTCACTTGAGGTACTATTCATTTAGAACCAGATTCTGTATAAACAGATATTTCTTTCTTATATTTTTGCTTATTTAAAATTAAATAAATTGCTTTGCAGGCTTGCTTATTCCATGAGAAAAATGATGGCTGATAAGGCGCTGGTATGTATGAATATTATAGATCAAAAGAACTTGTAACTATGCTGCTTCTTTTTAAAAGCTTCCTATTATTTATTCATAGTACAATTTAACTGCAGGTCAGGAGGCTATCAGCCTGTGAAACAATGGGCTCTGCCACTACTATCTGCAGTGACAAAACTGGGACTTTAACACTGAATCAGGTGCTTAGCACTTGCATTATCTGGATGAACCAGTTGTTCTTGCTTTCTTTTACGAAAGAGTTCTAGCATAGTTATATGTTTGAATGATTAATATATTATTTAATTATTCTTCCACAGATGACAGTGGTTGAGGTACATGCTTGTGGGAAAAAAATTGATCCAGCTGAAAATAAATCTCTTCTTCCTTCTACGGTTGTATCTTTGCTTAGCGAAGGCATTGCACATAACACGACAGGAAGTGTCTTTGTGCCTGAGGTAATTTATAAGTCAATGCTGCAATAGTGCACGTTACTTGTATTTTCTTAGGCATATATATCCCGTCTGAGAGATTAATGGAAGATGCTTGAGAAAATAAACTCTCTAAGCATCTGAGGTTATTTGGCACTTCTGAACTTGAGAATTGAGTTGAGTATAAATGGAACTGCGTGAATTTCCATTCTACAAATCTGAGTTTTTTTTTTTAAATGAACATCAACGGAAGATGCTTGGGGAGAATGCTTTTCTATGATGATCTCATGCATCTGAGATTATGTTACACTTCTGAACTTGTGTTGGGTATAAATGGAACAGTGTTAATTTCTGCTGAACAAGTCTCTTTTTTAAATGTCAATGTTCATTATCCTCTGTATCTCTCTTTTAAATATACTGATTGTGGTGTGCTCCAAATACTTTGAATGTACTCATCTAGCATCTAGTATTATTTATTGATATTTTAATTTGCGCAATATGGTTCACTAACTAACTAGAGGAGCCGGGTACCACTCCTTGTTGTACAGATCTTTGACAAACACTAGTAGTCATCCCATATTTAGCCACTGATTTGTTTTACCAAACATGCAACTAATAGATATTTTCTTAATCACTGAACATGGTGTAGTCTAGGATGTTAGTATAGATCATGTTTTTTTTTTTTTAATTATTGCCTATTATATTATATGTAGACTTACTATTTCATTTTGTATGTTAAATATTAGTCATAAGATAGTTTATGAGATATATATGTGATTCCTGATTACGCAGTTCACTTTTATGTGCTTAAGTAGCTCAGAGCTAGATCAGGATGTTCTAATCTAATGTATGTGGACGGATGTTGCCAAAGATATTAAAGTATTGAATTAATTTCCAGTTTATACTTTTAGATGATATAGTCAATTAGTCAATTTAACATGTATAAAGTTAGATTCAGACTAAAATAAAAGATCCTATTTCGGATCTCATTCTATCCATTTATCAAACTTTCCTGCAAGCCATTCTATCCATTTATCAAACTTTCCTGCAAGCCAGGCCTCGAGGCAGTAATTTAAAATCAGTTCACCTTAGGATGAGGTGCATTTTGAAATACTCAATGATAACTTCTCTAATAACTTTTCTTTCAGATAAAGTGGACATTTAACAATAGCCCTGATAATAATATCTGTATAGACCATATTGTAAGTTCTTTTCCTCACCTTTTCGTATGCTGAGCTTGAGTTCTCTGGGTTGGTCTTTAATAGGGTGGTGGAGCATTGGAAATATCTGGGTCGCCAACTGAAAAAGCCATTTTGCAATGGGGAGTTAATGTAATGCGACAGCCCCTTTTTGTTTTCTTTTTTCTTTGGGGTCATGATGTCTCTTGTTAGCTTCAGTGATGTGTTTTTATGATTTTTCGTCCATAGCTTGGAATGGATTTTGGTGCTGTGAGATCAGATTCAGTGATAATTCATGCTTTCCCATTCAACTCTGAGAAAAAGAGAGGTGGAGTTGCTCTGAAGCTGGTAAATTCTGATATCTATTAAGATGATATGTAATTTTAGTTTTTCTTATATGCCTTAACTTGCTGCATGTGAAAGCGCACATTCTTGACATCTTATTCTTTTATTCTTTTTTTGGGCAGTCAAATTCTGAGATACGTGTGCATTGGAAAGGTGCTGCTGAGATAGTCCTTGCATCTTGTACTAGTTATATAGATGCCAATGATAATCTGGTTGTGATGGACGAAGAGAAGGTTTGTCTGATGATGGCCTCTTTTTTAAACTGCTATCTCTAATGCCTTAAATAATTCCTACTGCAATATTAGTCGTTAAATTCTTCGAAACTTGGCAAGAATAAAGTTCTGAGTTTAATAGCTGTAGTGAAAAAGACATACAAGTCATCAGATTATATTGTCTGATTTTGACCTTAATAAGTTGTCCAAGCCTCTAAGGTGTCTTATTATTCTAAAGTTCTTGTTATGATTTTTTTTTTAAGCTGTTGACTGAGGATACTTTTGTCTGCAGATATCATATTTTAAGAAATCCATTGAAGATATGGCTGCAGGAAGTTTGCGCTGTGTTGCAATAGCCTATAGAATGTGTGAAATGGAGAAGGTTCCAACTAGTGATGAAGAACTGGAAAGCTGGGAGATACCTGAGGAAGATCTCATCTTGCTTGCCATCGTTGGTATAAAGGTACTTATGACTTCCAATATCTTTGATTAGTATCTTGTTGAACTTTTTGTAATTTTGATATATCCTCGATGACATACAAAAGTGGTTTCACTAATAGAAAGGAAGAAATCAGTAAGTACTAATTATTATTTAAATTGGAATAATTATGGATTGCTTCTAGAGCAGAGTATTCATAAGCATTTGAATCCTAATTAAAAACATCTTCTAATCATTGTTAGAAAGCTTTGATTTCATGAACAGTATGATGTTTTTTTGACATCTTATAAACTTCTTAAGTTCGAGAAGACAGTTTTCCGCACCTCGGTTTGTCTTGTTTGTTGTCTGCATGATGCACGACTTGCGTGCAATTGCATTTTGAGAGCCATTGTGAAAGTCATTGGTCCGGTATTTCTATTGAAGGTTCTTTATCTCTGAATCTGTTCCTTCAATAAATCAAATGTTCTCAATAGGAATGTGAATGTTGTAGGATCCATGTCGGCCAAGAGTGCGTGATGCTGTTCAATTATGTGTTGATGCTGGTGTTAAGGTATGTGCATTCATCACTTATATGTATATTAAAGAAGTGAATGTGATTTTTTACTTGTTTTACATTTTGTTGTCATGAACGCTTTTTTTCTTGTTCTTATTTCCGGATATTTTATTCCTATCTGTCCCTTTCTTATGATTGTGTTTTTGGGTTGGATTTCGTGCCTTCAAATTTTAGAATGACATTGATGATTCTTACACTGGGTATTTCATTCTATTAATCATATTCTTGGTCAAGTTGAGCTACAGAAGGAAATGACTGACTGAATTTGCATTGTAGATCATATAAGAAAGATCCTTATCTGTCAGGTTTTCCTTCATGTGTTCTGTTGATTGTGACAGTTTGAACTCTTCATGCTATTAGCATCTCAAAGCATGTAGACGGAATTTGTGATCACAATGGTGTTACAGAACTCTGTGCTCATATATAACTTACCTATATGAGGTGGATACTGTTCAGAGACATTGGGCAGTAGCTGTATTTTTAGATTATTGTTAAAAGATTATAGTATACATTGAAATAGGATGCGAATAGTATTACTGATTTCTCTGGTCATTTCATTTGTTATGATACTATGTTGATTTTTTCTTATTTGCTCGATTATGTAGCCAAACTTAATGGTTCTCCTTTTATCCTTTTCTAGTTGAGATGCTTAGGCAGTTATTATTATTATCATCATTATTATTTTATTATATATTTTTAATTATTATTACTATTTATTATTACTCTAACCATCCCACAAAACCTTTCACACTTTTCTTTTTCGTCCGTCTTACAACACTTTTCTTCCAAAAACTTGTACTACCTCTCAATACTGTATACTTTAAAAAATTCCATCCCTACCTAAGACACAGCGTGCTTTGCACTTTGTTTATTATCAAAAAGTATGTAGTTATCCTCTAAAAGCTACATTTTCTTCCATGTGAAAAAGGTGGTGTGACATCAGACATGTTTCATGTGATGGAAGAGTACTTTATAATATCATTTTAGGAACAAATATTTGATCAATACACTTATTGTCATTGGTATACCTGTTACTTTTTCTCTTCGTTCATTCTTTTTATCTATAACTGATGCAATGTATGCTTTTATGATTATAATATAACTTTAGATGTAAATAAGTGTTACAGCGTCTGTTGTAATTCATTGCTATCTGATTTGGATGATCTCTGCTTGTTTTGGTCTATCCATTGGAACTTTATATGTCCCCTAAATTTTATTTGATAATTCTTTCTTTAAAAAAAATATTATATATTAATTCGCTTCTTGTCTGACCGTTAAGTTTGTCTGAGAATCCAATCATGTCAATTAAGGGTTAATTATACTGAATTTTTGATTTAACTTTTTTATAGGTGCGCATGGTCACAGGAGACAATCTTCAAACTGCTAAAGCAATAGCTTTAGAGTGCGGGATACTAGGGAAAAATGAAGATGCTGCAGAGCCTAATTTGATTGAAGGCAAAGCATTCCGTAACATGACTGAATCACATAGATTAGAAGTAGCTGATAAAATTTCGGTATGAGCTGTACATTGAATTGCTGCCTGAGCATAAGCCTATTTGTGGTTGTTATTGATAGGGTTCTGAATTGTTTTTTGTTGCAACTTTTTCTGACAGGTGATGGGTAGATCATCACCCAATGACAAGCTCTTACTTGTCCAAGCACTGAGGAGGAAGGGACACGTTGTTGCTGTGACTGGAGATGGTACTAATGATGCTCCAGCACTGCATGAGGTTAGCTTTTCCAGTTCATGCATAAACTAAAACTCCCTTCTACATTTGAAGTAGTGTGTGACATTATGCTGTGCTTTGATCTGTGGTTGTTCCGCCATCTCGTCGCATTCTGCTTTTCACATTAATCTGTTAATTTATTACTTTGATTTGATATGAAATTATGGAGATTTTTTCTTCCGTCAATATTGATAAACAATTCATAGATCAGACTGTATCAATTTATTCCTTGACAGAGACTGAACAGTACATGAATTCACACTGTTATCTGGATGAAAATTAGATGGTTTTATCATTCACTTGTATTTGCTATCCATGAGTGGTTATTGGATTTTCGAGGGTGGTCTGTTTGAATGACTGCTGTCTCTATTTTTAGTTTCAGCTTGATTTTCTCTTCTAAACTTAATATGGCATGTTTGTCAATTCTGGTGTGGCATAGGCTGATATTGGACTTGCTATGGGTATCCAAGGCACAGAAGTGGCCAAAGAGAGTTCAGATATAATCATTTTGGATGATAATTTTGCTTCTGTTGTAAAGGTGAGTTTATAATATCACAAATATCTTTATGGAACTACATTTTTAAAGGGTTCTACTGGAATCCCATGTTTTTCTGCTACATCTTTGGTTATGATTTTTAAATAATGTTTTTGATTAATTTTCAATTGGTCATCAAGTCTGTGGTGAATGTTGAGACATGTAGTGGCCTCTATTTGTCTACATTTTGAAATTTGGATAAGAATGGCAGTCAGATATTGATTAAGAAAACTGAGTGTGTAACTGAACTTCACTCAAATAAACGTCAATTAAATCATACTTTAGTCATTGTCATGAGTTCTGCAGGTGTAATTTTTGTCAATGATATTAATTGTATGTTTTCGGCTTTATAACCTTGCATGTTCGAGAAATTTTAAGGTTGAACTATTATGTCATTAGTAGAGAAATTATAAAGTTGAACTTTTACGTCATTGATTGAGGAATTATAAGGTTGAACTGTTGCGTCATTAGTTTAGCTGGTAAAGATTTTATTTGTTTGTTTGCAGGTTGTCCGGTGGGGTAGATCTGTGTATGCTAATATTCAGAAATTTATACAATTTCAACTTACAGTTAATGTTGCAGCATTGGTTATCAATGTTGTGGCAGCAGTTTCTTCTGGTAATGTTCCACTAAATGCAGTTCAGGTGCGTGTGTAATCTCTCTTCCAATTTATCTGCTCATTTACCCAGGTTTTCTGTTTGACCTCCACTTTGGTTGGTCTCAAAAGTTTGTCTCTGAATTTTTTGTTCACACAAATTTTCCTTTCCTATATCTTCCAGCTGCTTTGGGTAAATCTTATTATGGACACGCTAGGAGCCCTTGCGCTTGCCACTGAGCCTCCTACAGATCACCTTATGCACAGACCACCTGTTGGTAGAAGGTTAGACTTTATGCATATTTAAAAAGAACCTCTGATGATATAGTGATTTTAAACATGCTTTCCTCTTTGCTAAAAGGGTTAAGACTCTTCTCATCTTTTGTTCCCCTTAAAAGAAGAAATATAATTATTCAAGTGGAGATATTGATGCATATGATCCAGTTACAGTGTTCGTTTTTTTACTTGACCACATGATTGGCATGGAATATGGCTTTGCTTACTTTCTACATGCTGAACAATCATTACCTATGGTTTAATCTAGCTAACGTACTTTTCTTTCACTCTGGCATGCAGAGCCATCAACAATCTTAGGAGTCTTTGAGATATGCAATTCTTGTTCTAGAATCTGCTTTGATTTTTTAGTCCAAAAGATCCCTTACCAGAATGCACTCTCTAGGATTGATAAGCATTTGGATCTTGTTAACCAAAGAACATTATAAGATTGTGCCTTTCTGATTCAGTTTCCTCTTAATAATTGATCGGTTTGTGTGTTTTGTCTTCTGAGCATATTATATGGCGATTGGAAGATCTATTCTACCTTATGTATTTTGACCAGTATTATTTCGGAGTAACTGTTGCACGGACTAAGTTGCCGCTTATTGTTGAGGAACTATGCCTTGTTGTCCTGCCATAACATGTATTACTTGGAAAATTTTGGATATGTCTGCATGAGTACTGGGATTTTGATATAATTTTTGTTCATGTTTATACACTTAAGAGTGTGTTTGGCAATGCATGGGTAATAAGGCTTCTAAAATGTAGTGATAAACAATATGTGCACATGATGATTGCATTAACTTGTATTAATTTCATGGGTTATTGTAACCCACAACCCCATGGGTTGTCTTCCACCAGGACGCTTGATTTTAAGTAACGGGGTAGGAAGAAAAAGAAGCACAAACAAGTGTAATTAGTGTGTAAGTGTATCTTCTAATAATTTTAGAGATTCGTTGAATATCATTAACCCAATATGAACCAAACACACTCTTAGTGAAAATGTGATTGTTTTGCAATGTGTGCTGTTTCAAAGATGACCATTGAACTTCCTGGTCACCCTAGTTATGTTTGTGACATGTTCAAGAGCTGTTGCTCAAATATGCTTTCGATGGTAGGAACACGATTGGATTGATGAAATCTTGATCTTATAGATCTACAGAAGGCATTTCTTTCGTTATATTTGTGCTATCTGTTGTTTTATATTTACTGATTAAGGCACTGTTACTGTTGTAGAGAACCTCTAATAACAAACATCATGTGGCGGAATTTGCTGATACAGGTATTATATGTTTTGTTTAAGCAGCTTCTTTGCACTTTTTTAAATATCAAATTTAGATTAGGACAAAGATGTACTGAATGTTGTTGATAACCAATATAAATAATCAAGGTCAAATTTGGTATGCAATTCAACACGTTAATCTCTACTATGAACTCCAGATAACTTAAGAAATTCCAGTGTTAACCTAATTTTCCCTGCTATTTTAATTTTGTGCCTGTACATAAATGTGCAAGCCATTGTACCAACTCACTTTTACTTGGGACCAACTCACTATTGCATCTCAAAAGCTTTGTTAATTTTTTGGAAATCATAACTTTTGATATTGAATTGTTGTAGGCTTTGTATCAAGTAACTGTTCTCTTAGTCCTCAATTTCGGCGGAAGGAGCATTCTGAACCTGAGGCATGATACGGGTGATCATGCTTTCAAAGTGAAGAATACTCTGATTTTCAATGCATTTGTCTTTTGTCAGGTAAATACATTTATGAATTATGTTACACGGAATGATCCTATATACTGTAACCCAATTTTGTCTGTCAGACCTAAAGTAAATCACTCCCCTTTCTATTTCTCTCTCATTAGATTTTTTTTTTAAATTTCCCTATTATAGATATTCAATGAATTTAATGCTCGAAAGCCTGATGAAATCAATGTGTGGAGAGGAGTCACCAAGAACCTTCTCTTTATGGGAATAATTGGCCTCGAAGTGGTGCTTCAGGTACTTTGATTACTTAAAAGTAGCAACGTGCTATAGTTCTTGAAGACTATCTTATCATTGATCATATATCATTCAGGTCATGATAATCTTTTTTCTTGGGAAATTTACTTCAACCGTACGTCTAAGTTGGAAATTGTGGCTTGTATCACTTGCCATTGCCTTTGTCAGGTTGGTGGATAAACTAAGCATTTCTGATAGTCTGTCTACTATCTATAGGACTACAAAAGCATTCACCTTCATGATACCAACATATCTATGATAAATTGTTTACCATTTATTGTTTTATGGTGTTAATAGCTGGCCTCTTGCTATGGTCGGAAAGTTGATCCCTGTTCCAGAGAGAAATTTCGGCGACTACTTTACTAGGAATCGGAAAAAGAACCCCAGTGGTAATCATGACTTAGTTTTACCTAGATGAAACAATTGTTGGTTTAAGATGCAATGATGAAGTGATGCTTGTTTTCTTCTTCTTCTTCAGGTAAAGCGGCCGATTCTTCAACGGAAGCTTCTATAGAGTAAGCTGACATTTGTGTAGAAGCAAAGTAGCAACTGAGAACTAACTTTGGACAATCATGTTTGATACATGGATAGGGGTTGCATTCTAATCTCTTAAAATGATGTTGAGTTTTCATAGTAATTGAGATTTGCATTGGTATATGTACAGTTTAGTAGTTGCTTCATCTATCTGTTCATAGCTGATAATTACATTACTGGTCTGTATATTTTTATAATTCTTGGTTTTCTTCTCATGCTCGCCTCCATTGACATGATGGATGCTTTGTTACTCCTTTTATTGTTCTATTTTTTCGTTCATTAGTGCTTGCTTTCTGTATGGTTGTTATTTTTCTTGTTTGATCTCATCAGTTTTGTTTTAGAGTATTATTTATATTTTTTGCCCCTTGAAGAAACTATTGACAGAACTTGCGTCAATTCTAAGACGTCCAACAAGAAGCTTTTCGACCGTACTCTTATAAAATATGAGAAACTTCAAAATTATTTCATCTGTTCTGGTTAGAATAAATGTACACACTTTTTTTTTCATATGTTTTAGAACAATTTTCACATTAATAAAATGAAAATGACCTATGGTATGAACTCCTTTATAATAACTAAAAAATACCAATGAAGAACTCTTTAACACTTCATTTAGTTAAACTCAACAATATCAAATACTTTAATCTAATATTGATGATCGAGAATACGCTTATATATATTCCCGGAAGAGAGGAAGTAAGAAATAGAAAATGAAAAAGATCTTAGCCATGTTTGTTTTGAATTTTCAAATCGGTTTTCAAAATACACACTTATAAATTTTAAAAAGCACCCATGTGGAGTATAATATTACAAATATTAATTCCCAACTCATATATCTTTCTTACATATTTTTTTCGATTAACATTTTTTCTTGTTTATAAGCTCAGATTCTCTTTACATGCTAATTGAATCATCTAACTGTACTTTAAAAATTAGTGGAGCTTATCATTGTTGTCGTTGAGTTATTAGGACCAATCACTTATGTTCTCCTATTCTCTACTATAATGTTAATAATACTCTATCCCAAAAAAATCTTCATATTTTTTATTTTTGTTCGTTTCAAAATAATCTTTATTTTCCTATAATGGTAAATAAGTCAAAAATTAGCATTCCCTTGCACTTTATTTACAATAATACAAAACATATTTAATAAATTTTATCATTTATTTATTACCCAAAATACCAAAATACATGTAAAAATAACAATTTTCTTAATTTACATAAAAAAAGTGGTGAAAATTATTTTAAGACGAGGTGAGTATAATACAAATGTACATGATATCTTTAAATGGTACTCTATACCTAATCCCATTAAACCTTTGAATTCTCCCAACAACATAGGGAACACCAAATACGTTCTTTTTTACCGTCTTTACCAAATGCATTCCTTTTGCCGTCTTTTGTTATTTTTTAAATTTATTTTTTTATAAACAAGACTCTAGAGGACATGCAAAATTTTTAACAGAAGTTGCCCACTTAAAATAGATCACATCAATAAGATAATAATAATCTTCTCATATATTGTAAATGACTAGTAAAATTAACACGTTGTTTTTTTCTAATAAAAAGTAATTGAATAGAAGGAATTAGTTAAGCACATTAATATCATTGTTTGGGCCTATAACTCTAAAAAATTATGTAATATTCTTAAGTTTGAAGATGCAATTATCTCAATTCTTAAGCATCATGGTTGGAACTTCAGGATCACCTCGAGTTAAATGGATCTTTCAAATCAATTGGATGGTTTTTTCCATTCCAAATGCGTACAATCAAGACTCTTAAAATTTTAAAAAACCGTGTTGTGCTCATGCATGTAGAGCAATCATCGACGATGGTATTCTCAAATATTTCGATCACATTAAAAAAAAAAACGGAACAAACAAACTATGACCATCATGGTAATGATTGGTAGGATGTCCATATCGGATGGCCACGTTGCATTTCTTAAGACTGATGCATGGCTTAAAATACCCATCAAGAGATTCAATACATTATTAACTTCACAAATAAAAAGATTTATGCGCATTCTAAAACGATAATTTGATGATGTCGTGTATTATAATTCAATACAAATAACTAACTTTTAAATTATATAATTACTATTATACTTTAAATTATAACATTAGCTTTTAGGTGCACACTACAAAATTACCCCCAAAAGATAATTTGATGATGTCGTGTATTAAATTTAGGGTTAATCGCAAAATAAACCGCGAACTTCACTCATATTGTAAATTAATCATCACTTTTGAGAAATTGCAAAAAAATCACAATTTTTAAGTATTGTTGTAAAACGCACCCAATTTCTAATTAAAAGTATGTTTTTTTTTTTGATTTTTTTGCGACAATACTTAAAGGTGGTGTTTTTTTTGCAATTTCTCAAAAGTGAGGATTAATTTGCAATAAGAGTAAAGTTCGTGGTTTTTTTTGCAAATAATCCTTAAATTTAAGATGATAAATAAATAAGAAAATAAAATAAAATGATATCTAGATTATACATGCACTAAAAAATTGGAACGGACAATTCGAATCGAAACCAGAACCACCGATTTTGGAACCGGCTAAAACGGAACTGGTAATCGTATATTTTCTGATTCGATTTTGGTTTCAAACCGAGGGTTCTTTTTCTATTTTTTTGTTTTTTTTTGAAAAAGTACTGTTTAAACTTTAAACATATAACCGAAACTTGCGGTTCTATTCTAAACCTAGTGCTTGGCGGGTTTGGCGTTTTGGGCCAAGTGTCGAACCAAAGTACCTGTCAAATCTTCATTCATTCATTCTTATTATCTTCTACAGAAAACAAGCTTTCCGCCTCCACCTGAGCTGAGCTTGGCAGCAATGGAGACGGCTCTCTCATGTGCTTCTTCTCGCTTCGCTTCCTCCCAACGTCAGTTCTCTTCTCTGCACTTTCTCACCTCCCTTTTCTTTTATCATGCCTAACCATCTCTCTCTTTTCAATTCGCTCTTTCTAAGACTACGGCATAGCGGATGCTTTTCGGAGAAGTTATCCCACTGTTTTGATGCTCTACAGTAATTTACTTTTGACTAGGAAGGCATCAACAAGGCGAGCAATTGTTTCTTCTGTGGTTCGTAATTTTCATCCTAATTTTGGGATTGCATTCATTTATTCGGAAATGTGATTTTCTGACCAAGTAATTGAGTGTTAGGTTTTATGTGTTGCAGTTGGGGAAGAATGTTAAGAAACAGACTATCATCCCGGATCCTGATTACCGTTTTCCAATTGTGCTTCTTGGTCAGCATTCAAACTCTCTCAATCTATTTCTGAGTAGAATTGCACTAACATATTTGGCATTGCATTGGATGTTTAATTTGAAGGAGTGGTGGATAGAATTTGGTATTCAAGGTTAATCTCAATAGATTTTCCTCTTAAACTGGGCAGGAATAGCTGGTGGTTTCGTTTATGTGGATAATTTAGTTGCAGCAGTCCCAACTGGCCTTCTCGGCTTACTGCTTCTTGTCCAGGTACCACTTAGCTATTTAAACTATAGCTGTATGGAATTTTTCACATTCCAAAAAACACTAATCATGGAGAAACTATCCTACATAAGTAGTTCTGAAGAGTGTGTGGTTTATTAAATATTAGATGGGCTAATTTGGTTTGAAAATGTTAAATACAAGGAATGATCATGAGAATTGCTTTACTTTTTATTAGTTTCATGGGATATTATAAATAATCTTCCCCTTAGGTTGTGATCCAACGGCCTTACTTTTAACTAACTGGTTTAGAAGGAAATCAAGCTTGCTTAAGTATAATTAGTGTGTAACTTCTTTATTTTAGTAAATTTTTAAGGCCCATTGAGTATTATTAACTCAATGTGAACCAAATACTCCCTAAAAGAATAGGAGAACATCCCACTCTCTCAATGCACTAATCATGGGATTACTAAGAAACTAAAACTGATTCGTCATTAAATTAATTAGTCTGTTTTAGGGCCAAACTAGTCGCGACATCTTTTTTTCAGTAGGTGTCTCTCTCAAATATGCAAGAAAAAGGGTCAGAATTCCACATATGCTGTTTTGGTAATGCCACTTTAGGCATGTGGCTTCATGTATAAGATACTAATTATTACGTATTCTTTCTATATCCATCTCAATTCTTGATATTATATTTGGAACTTTGTGTTCCTAAATGTTCATAAATTTATATAAATTGTTGTGCCTTCTTTAGACTCATCTTCTAGTTCTTGAGCTAACATAAGGATGGATTCTCTGGTTTTCTTCTTTCAGACATCAAGAGTGAGATTCGTCTTTGATGAGGAGGCTCTGGTTTGTTTACTCATGATTCCTTCACACTATAACATCTGATTTTTAAATTATGATGTAGACATGCATTTTATATAATCTTACATTGCCATATTATTTTGTTGTTGCTGGAATTGTATCTCTAGCTTTTGCTATTTTTGCTCTAAAAGAACTTTGTCAAATTCATTTTCCGCTGCTATTCTTGTCGTCACTTGAATGGAACTCTTTTGCTCTTTGTGCTATAAAAGAACTTTGTAAAACACATTTTATTCTTTTTTCAGTAATTTTTTTTCTTCTTATAGACATAAATACATCTGGTGCGTCCTATCCTAGTACTGATGGTGGAGTTTATTGGTAATGATAGTGTTGCCTCATAATATGTGTTATGATGTTATGAACTCAGCAGTGTCACAATGTGGAACCAATTTCCTAGTCTGATCAGATAATGAGGTGTAATGACAGATATGTGTAAATGTTTCAGGAACTTAATTAATTATCTTGAGCCATTGTAGTATTAATCGTCTTAGCTGGGAATTCTAACTTTTATCAGCACTCTTTCATACGGATTAACCATAATATTCCTATTTTCTTCTTTACTTCAATATAAGTTGTACCAAAAGAGCCTAATTACAGGAGGTAAAAGTTGGAGATGACCTACAAGACTCGGGTGAAAATGCTTTTGTGGGTGGGAAAAACCGATGGAAGTAAGTTGAGCAATTTTTTATTAATCTGATCTTTTTTCACAAAATCAATGCTTAACTATTGAGCTGGCTCTCCAGATATTCAACTTTTGTCAACTGGGAGCTCTGGTGGCCTACATTTCCAATATTGGTTTATTTTAAGGAGACTCAAACAAAACCTGAAGGACAAATTCACTTTTTTCCTGTAATCTTTGTATGTCACTGGAACTCTAAAGTTGTTTTGGATGGACAGATCTGCTGATGGATTTTAAATTTGTAGTATCAAATTCGTTGATAGGTATTTGGATAGATATGGATTTGAAATCCATGCCTCTCATCTTGAACTAATTAAGCCATTTGGATTGGTTTGAGATCTATGATAATCCATTTTTATTTCCCAAGATCAACCCAATCTAATGTTTTGGATAGTCTACTGATGTTTTCCATTATCCTTATTCCACACCATGCAGAATGGGAAGCAACTCTATGATGTTATGGTGGAAAGATGTGGTCCTTCAACAACTAGCGGACCCAAATAAGTCGGCCTGAAGTAGATCCAAACGTGAGATTCGTCTGGGATCAAACATCATCCAAGGTATGAAGCGTTGCAACAACATTTTTCGAGTTTAGCTATTTATATTTTCCATAATAAATTCGCATACTGTCTTCTTTATGAATGAAACTACAGCTTCAGATTCTCTTTGGTACATGTAGATTAGATAGATACATATATCTATCAACCCATGCTCTTACTTTTTCAATTGATGGTGATTCTTTGACCTTTAATCTCAGGGTAGTAATCCACGTTTGTGAAGATGAATTTGAGAAAGATATACGTTCTATTTCTGGCAATCTCTGCATAATCATGTATATAACGTAGTTTACCCTCTTATTATCCCAACATATATCCCATAGTAGCCTGTAACTAGTAGTTTTTCTATGTTGTACGTGGAATCTTTCTTTTCAACACAAAAGCTTGTGCGCTTAGACAATCAGTAATACTGGTATGTAAAGTCCCACTATGAGATGTGATGCCTATTCAACATCCAAATTCAAGGTCATCAGATTTTTATTTTTATTTTAATAGAAAAACATTATTTTGTTTGATTGGTCTTGTACAATTAGAGGTCGTTTCTTTGTGGGTATGGGATATAAAGGTATTGTGTATAATGAGATTTGTTTGACTTGTGATTAATTGTATTGTTATTTGGTTTGATGGAAAAATGGGATTGTTGATAACTAAGTATTAGTTATTTTATGTTTGTTATTGAGTATTAACAAATGGGATAATAAGTAAAATGACATATTTACCCTTATTGTTTATTATTATTATTATTAATATAATAATAATTATTATTATTGGATAAGGGTATGATGGTAAAATTACATTTAATATCTATGTATTAATTGGTGGTATTGTGCATCCCACCTATTGAGGTGGGATACACAATACCAAAGGAAATATTATTAATATATGTGGATTTTAATACATTTGACCAAGTATTATTAATACATCAAGACAAGCATGGTGTACTGTACATCAATCCCTCCCTTATACCTCCAAGCAAACGAGCACTTAAGCATGAAGTTAAGTTAGTATTAAATCATTGATCTTTTGTTGAAAAATGTACGAATAATGCTGAAAATGAGTTCTTTTGTGCTCGATTTGGAGTGCGTAAATGCTACTGTAAATGCTATTATATGATTATAAGAACTTGGCATGAGATAGGTTTATAAGTGTTGTCAATATGAGTAATACATTACACAATAAAAAGATGAGATGCAGTTAAGAGGTCATGGAGGAGGAGAGATGTTGATAGAGAAGAGAATGAAAATGATGCATGGGCATCTCAACCCTGGGAGTGTAGCGCCCGACGTTGTATGCTGGAGATTCAAGCCCTCGTTGAACCGCATTGCACAGTATTGTGTCCTCTTCCTGCACCATAACTGCTTCATTTTTCATTGCTTCCAATATGAATAATGCATTGTAATTATTGTTATTATTATACCTGAACTTTTTCACTTTCTTCTAAGCTCTTCTTGATGAAATCACTATCCTCCTAACCATCAAACACAATGACAAAGCTTGTAAAACCATAGTCCTATAATTAAATCAAGCATTATCAATGTTGACATATGGCTTAGAGCAAGTAGATTAACCCAAAATAAAAAGGATGTAAGTGAGTCGAGCCGACTCACAAGTTACCTGCCTCAACCCAACTAAAGATTGAAATCAACTCGAGTTGACATTTAGTAAGATCCAAATTAAGACTCCAGTTTCGAGTTAAATGTGCTAATATGTTATTTTCCTGAGCTTAGTCATGTTCTGATTTTTTCAGTCATCTTCAGGCACAACACTATTCGACTCGACTTTTCTCACTTACACACCTAATGTAAACGAACTGACACTGGCAACATGAGAGGAACCTTTTATGGTGTGAAACACGTGTAAGTCTTACCAGAAGAGAAGTATCTAAGAAGTAATCGAAAATCACTAGGCATTTCCGAGGTCCCAATGGTAGAGCCAAATTTGTGTCCATCCATGGTCCGTACCTGAGTTCCAGGCACCACTTAAGACTAAGAAATCACACACATTTAACTCATCCATTCCAGATAGAAATGGGTAGCTAGCTTAACCTATTGATCATGAAGTTCGGGTATACGAAAGCATAGACAGATTTAGACCCGAGTCGATCGAAGCCTCCTTCAGAGTCCTTGGAAATGCCTTCACAGCTTTGGATGCTAACTCTTTCATACATCTTGCAATAAAGTAGAACATCCCATGAATGATGTCAGAGCTAAATGAAGTTATAATATTAGCAGAATTTCAGTTCAAAAAGCCATACAGTGCCATATAGTTCAAAAAGAACGAAAACGGAACAACAAATCATACTCTGCTAGAATATGTATCTGTTCTGAGACTTGATGAAAGACCTTTATGTGCATATGGCACATGATAACCACCATCTAAATAGTTGTCACAGAAAACCTGCAAACAACGTTGAAACATATGTATATCATCGATAAGAAACGTTGAATTACGCACTACTGTTTAAAATATATACGAAATATGTAGCATTCAATCTTGAATGTGAATAAATTCATGAGAGAATGTTGGACCTTCCAATTGCAGTCGAGGGTGTATGTCCTTCTGCAGATGAATTTTAATGATGTATCGACTCCACTGGCACTCAGGATATCAGCTGCATTGCCTAACCATTCATCGCCCACGCTCTTGGAATCAAGAGCTTCGTTTGACAAAGCTCCGAAATTTATTAACACAAACGGCCCCCAAATTGCAACTTTGAGTGGAACAAGTCCCATTTCCTACCTTCCATGTCGTCGAGGCAAATTCAAAATTATACTATGGGAAATGAAATTGATAAATAGAAGATAGATTGCTGTTGCAGCATACATCAACTTTGAAGTTCTTGATTCCTGTTATCCTTGTTGCCTTTACAAGTGCTCCGTCCAAACTGTATGTCCAACCCTGGAAGATAAATAAAAAGATTAAAACTAAAAGATATTAAAATTGAACAAATTTAGTTCTTATTAAACTAATCATACGGTCCAATTGGTGCAACAAATGTAGAACAGTGAACACTTAGATAATCTCATGTAGGTTACATGAGCTAATATAATGAACAATGACATATCATACCATTTCAACTCATATACAGGAATTCACATACGTCGATGCCCGTTATTTAACACCACCCTTTCTCTTAACATGCAGAATTCATGCTTCAGTTCTTCCCAGGAACAAATACAAGAGAACAAAAATCAAATTTGTTACTTAAATTAAGCAAATAAAGATGAATACAGTTTAAATCAACTGATTCAAAGCAACCTAAGGCATATCCAGATCTATAGTAACAAATAAAGCAGCAGCAAAGAAGAAGAAAAACAGCAGCAAGGAGACTAGGCCTCCTCTCGTCCCAAAGCTCGCCACCACCTCACACCCACACATGAAGACATCATACCCACACCACAGCCTGTTACAACAGAAGCACCAAACGCCTACCCTCTCATGTCACCAACAAAGCAGATGTATGACAGAAGGAAGGGATAGGTGAAAGGGAAGAAAGAGAACCCAAAGGAAAAGGGAGGGAGGGGCTCGCCAGCGACGCAAAGGAAGCGCTGCCGGCAAGTGGCTGGGGAGAGGGGAGACCTGGGAGAGATGGGGAAGAAAAAGACAGAGAGGAGGTTTGACTGAAAAGGAGAATCTAACAAATGTTATTTGTCAAAATAAACATATGCAATTCTTGAAGATAATAAACACAATTGGTTTGAATAAATAGTGCCAGCCAATAAACATAAGATAACATTGCAAGAGTGCCAAATAAAGAGACATATTAAGAACATATGCGCATTAAGAACAATTCACATGCAAGAATAGAGTCTCCAATTGTGTTTGGCACTCTTGAGGAAATCTTTATGCTTTGAAGAACTCACATGATATGGACATACAAAACAAGATTTTTTCCCTGATCCTCCAGCAAGTAGAGACGCATGATGGCGGCAAACATTGTGAAAAGCATGCAGCGTGCCTTCTTCGTCCCGAGAAACCACGTACTCAATACTTCCCAATCTGATTACACTCGCAACTCACAAGTTAACAATCAACATTCATAACAAGCTTAGTCACATTAATTAAACAAGAATTTATCCCTTCATTATCTTTGTTTATTGGAAAACAGTAATTCCTTTGGAACTATTTGGAAAACAGTAAAATCTTAACATGCTATGCTGTTATATCAAGATATAAATGATTGAGTTTATGATTACCTTCCAGTAAAATAGTCACGTGGCTCCTTAATCTGCTCAGTGTATCCTTGAAAAAACCAATTCAAAAGAACACAAAAATTTCAGCACTAGAAATCAGTTGATCAGCTAAAGATTCTTGACAGTGTAGTTACAGCAAAATGCTGTCATTGTAAACTGAAAGGATGACATTATTACTAATCGGGCCTAAAATTATACCATACAAGCCCGCATAGAATTAAAGCATAGATGGGCGTAAGTATATGAGAAATCACAACGCAACACAAGAACTTCACACGAATCACACCCCAAAAGCACATGAAGAATTATAATTCGCACAAAGGAGATTGAAAACATGTTACATAATTCTAGAGAAATTGCAGAATATGAAGAAAATTGTGTACCAACGGGGTGCCATCCTGTGTAGAATACTCGATTAAGCTCTCGAGAGTAGAAATCAGGGTCAGTGTACCAAGAAGTTGGTGGGGTGGATGCTTCTTCAATTGGGATTTTGGGATTGAATTGTTGGACCATTTGTTCCACTTTCCTATCAATGTGACTCATCGATTCTTCGCATGTGAACTTAAGAGAGTTAGCTTTGATGCTGCGAAGGCTAGTGGGGTTGTTGTTTAAAGGTTTGTTGTTGAAGAAATGGAAATGGCGGAGTTGAGAATCTGGCAAAGGGGTGAGCTTCAGCAACAAGATTTTTACAGCCATGGCGATGTTAAATCTATCTTCACTTCTTTTCTCCCAAATTTAATTCTGGCAGGTGTTCATTTGGCTATATTCTACTTTTGCCGGCCAACCACTATCGTTTTTATATAAACCATTCTGCAATACCTATAATTTTATTTTATTTTTCAAAAATAAAAAAAGCAACACGTCTTTTACACAAAATTAAATAAGGAAACTAATTCTAAAATATTTGTATTAAGATTAAGATATTATTTATATTTACATTTTGTATTACATTTTTTATTGCGCATTATTAATTGATTGACAGGTAGGGTTAACTCTAGAGGACAATGTTGAAATTTTTTTTTTAACATAAGTGTCAATCATTCAATTTCAATGTAACACGTAATAAAATATCCAATATCACGAAAAAATAAAACATTTTTTAATTAAAATGGATACTTTTTATAATAAAAAATGTTATACTTTTTTTTTACTTAAAAATATCAAATTATACACTTTAGAGTTTAAAATGGTTCCATACCTTTTTTTTATTAAAAAAAATTCCAAATTAATTAGAATATTTATTTTCATTTTAAATCTTTCAATTTTTCTATGATTTTGTCTCAAAATAATTATTTAAAACAATTTGTCCCATCATATGAAATTAAAAAAAATGAAAATTTTATTTTAATTAAAAAAGATAAATTGTGAGAATTTAAAATTTATTAAACTATTTTGGAGAAATTAAATTTATTAAACTATTGTAATAAATTTAATTTGTGATTTTGATTTTAAACTCTACACTTTGCTTTAGTATAAAAACCTACTCCCTACACTTTTGATTCGCTAAAAAAAAATTAATTAAATATCGATTATTTTAAGTGAAAATAATACTTTTATTTATAAAAATGAATAATTTTTATAGAAAAAAAAATACTAGTACTATATAGTTTTCGTTATGTAAGAGACTAGACTATTCCATAGGTTTCAAAACTGGAGAGAGAATTGCCAAAAAAAAAAATTAAAAAAAAAAAAGAGGTAAACAGATGCGACGTCGTTTGCACTTTGCTGTATCCTCCGCACTCTCCACTTTCACACTCATCCTCTCTCCGCCCGTAAGGACCTGTTGCTCCGCCGTTCGCACTCATCCTCTCTCCGGCCGCCGCAACTTGGAGGACTGGTTCGTGATCTCATCTCTTTTTAATTTTCTGTTCTTCTCCGGATCACTCTTCCTGGCTTTTCATATGTTTTTTTGCTCTATTTGCTTCGCCCGCTCACCAGGTGTTTGACAAATTGCCCATTTGGCTAATTTATGCTTTCGTGCCTCTTCTTGCTCATGTATGCCTTGTGTTAGGAAAGGGAAAGAGTAACAAGAAAACCTTTGCACTTAATTTCTTCCCGAAAGTATCTTTGTTTGATAACACTCGCTGAGAATATGTATGATGGTGAACTCATTTTTTGCAACCATCAACTTGACAGTCTTTTGTTTTCCTCATCTATCCACCATTCTGATTTTTTTTTTCTGGTGGAGCTCAAATCTTGCTGTAACAGAAATGTATATTTTTAGCTCTAAATATCAGTCTGCGTGTATAACCAATTTTCTCTTGGACTTGAATTGGTTTTGTCTGCGTTCCATTAAATATTGATTTCCGAAATAGGGGAATTTTAGTGAGATGCAGGATGGTATCTCTTTTTCAACTTATTGAACTGTGCTCTTCTATCGCCTTCATACTGATTTTTTATTCTTTGGTCTCTCATCTTTTCATTTGGTTAATTTAATAATCTACTGTTATCTGCACATCAGTATATGCTTCATATTTTTTGCTCAATTGGTCACTTTATTACATGGAGCCAAAATAAGCCAACATAATAATACTAATGTGCAGACATTGTTCTGAAATTCATGTACTATAAGGTTTCTTTCAAACAGCCTTCTTCCATGTCTTAAGGGTTTCCATAGGTCTGATTCATTAACTTCTGCAAAGACATCTATATCATTTCAACTATGATTTGTGATTTTCCCACTCGCTCCCTCAGATTTATTCACTGAACACCATCATTACTGAAAAATATTATCCCACTAAACACCATCATGTCTTAAGGGCTGCCGTAGATCTGATTCATAAACTTCATAACATATTTTACTTTTAAAATATTTAGATCTTTTAAACATTGATAATGACACTTTCATTTACACAAATTTATTATTTCAGTATCTTAATGTTAAAACAATTTTACAACTAAAGTATTAGACATGATCAATAAGTGAAAAATATTCATGGGTACTAAATAAATAAAATCAAGAACGATTGATCACTCATACTCATTAACCTATCAGAACAATCTTTACATCATAATCAAATCTTAGCACTCATTTAACAAATGTAATATGCATGCCTTAACACAAAGTTAAATTATAATCTAAAATATGCAGTGAGATCATAGTTACTTTTAACTGAAACTTGTCAGCATTGTACATTTTTAAATGTATATATTGCTTTCTTTAAGGATTATACAAATATATTAAACATATTCTAATAATTGAAAGCCTTGTCAATCACCTATTACTTGGTACTCAGGATAGATCTCTTTATTGCACCCGTACAACAGGCGCACTGCAAAATTACTGTAAAAGTAAACACGCCGGAAACAGCATCACTTGGTTTGAACTGTGTTTGGTGATACCAACATCCCTCACGTAACAAGGCCTACATGAAACTCAAGGTCCGGCGACTGCAACCACGCGCAAAAGAGCTCCTGTGTTGTTTCTCCTACATGTTATATGTCATTTTCGCTTTCTTCAGTTTCTTATCTTTCGCTTATATTCTTACGCGATAGCTTTCCGCAGGAGCTATAACTGTACTCCTCGTTCTTTTAGCCTTCACACATCAGCTCACAAGTTCTACGTGTGCTCCTGTTACACTGCAGCATCCTTTTATTAACCAGTTCCTTACCCAAAAGCTGCATTTTCGTTCATTACAAAAACCTTTGCGCTATTATTCATCTATTGCCATCACTTGGTTTGAACTGTGTTTGGTGATACCAACATCCCTCACGTGACAAGGCCTACATGAAACTCAAGGTCCGGCGACTGCAACCACGCGCAAAAGAGCTCCTGTGTTGTTTCTCCTACATGTTATATGTTATTTTCGCTTTTTTCAGTTTCTTATCTTTCGCTTATATTCTTACGCGATAGCTTTCCGCAGGAGCTCTAACTGTACTCCTCGTTCTTTTAGCCTTCACACATCAGCTCACAAGTTCTACGTGTGCTCCTGTTGCACTGCAGCATCTTTTTATTAACCAGTTCCTTACCCAAAAGCTGCATTTTCGTTCATTATTATTCATCTATTGCCTTCACTTTGCTTTGTGTGTACGCCAATTAAGAGTTAATTAGCCTGTCACGAAATCTTATCTACCCTGACTTATTGCACATAAAAAGATACTTCATACACACTAACCCACCGTAACAACCTTTAAATGATAATGAAATTAAATTATTACGCTGTACAACAATATGTCCGGGCTAACACCTCAAGAATTGAGGTGTTGCCTCACTAGTATTAACTAAATTGATGAGTCAGACTCGCGGGGCTTGCTGGTTAGGCTTTGATTTTGTAGACAACTCTACCCGCAGGATCGTTTCCAGATCCACAATTGATCATAGATTTACTTAATCTCTAGTTATAATTATAATTGGTTGACTGAAGAACGAAAAGTGGAAGGGAATCAAGCAATCAGCTTCTTCTATTTCAGTTACTGAAATAGCACTCTCCTTTTGTTTCTTTGAATTGTTTTGCTTTATAGGTTCTATTCTATTCTTGAGACAATAGATTTTAAAAAAAAAAAAAATTGTCATTTTTCGTCTTATATTTGGATTGTTATAGTTCCTTGCACGGGTTTGGAAAATTGGAGAAAAATGTTCAAAGCAATTCCTTTGAAGCATTTTCATAGGCAATCAACTGCAGCTGCTGTTTTTTCCCAGTTCAATTTGTGGGTTAGTTCTTTTATCTTATATAATATTAATGTTATTTTGAATTTTTATTTATTTCATTCTTTCACCCTTACTTTGCTTTTTGTTACAGAGAGGAATGCACAGTAGAACCAAGAAGGCAATGGAGTTCATAGCCAAAGGTTTTAGTGCTTTACAGGAAGTTGATAGAGTTATTGATCATTGTGAAATCGGTGACAAGCGTCTCCTCCCTTGGCTTAGGGTAATTTCATGTTTGAATGAACAACAAGACAATTATGATTTTCTTTTTTCTTATTTTTTTAGTGCAGCATCATTTTTGTGTTTTCTGGAAAATGTTCTATCTCATAATTGGACTCTGTATGAGTTAGCCGATGAACTGATTGATTATGCTGAGGATCGGAGTCAAAAAGTTGAAATCTCTTTCTAGATTGCCTCTACTTAAAATTTTCTCTATATCCATTAGTTGACCTTTGTTTGTTTTGATACTTTGACAATATATTAACCTTTTTTTTAAAATATCATGAATGACTAGTGGTTTTTGTTATGAAACGCGCATGTTTTGGAGGTTCCAATGATGAAACTGAGAATGAGCAAACTAGCTATGTGGTTTCTATGATTTATCCAGAAATTGAATTAGTACAATTGTAGTGAGGAATTGGATTGATACTCCCCATTTAGGAGAGAAATGGGTCATTCCGGAAAAATGAGAGTTGGTTCCTTTTTTTCCCAAAGAAGTACTCAAACCTCATTTTAGAGAAATGAGCCATTCTACTTAAAACTGTGAGTATCAATGTATATCCTCACTACAATCATAGCAATTCATATCCATTCCTCTCCATAATATCAGGCACCTCCTAAGTCTTCATAAACAACTCTCTTTCTTCTTTACTAAATTTCCCATATTTTGGAGGCTTAGCCCTGTTTCTAAATTGTGCATGCTGCATCTCTAAAGTTTCTTTCTGCCTCTACCACTATATTATTTTGATTAATGTTTTTCAACTTAACACTATATTTTTTGTTTTTCATTTAATTAAAGTAAATCTTCAATTTTTTTGTTGAATAACATTCTTTCTTTTGGTGTTGTCATCAGAGAGCAAAGGAAAATTTTGAGTTGGCTCTTGAAGCTGACAACTCAAATACTCATGCTAGATATTGGTTATCCAAAATGCATCTGAAATACCATTTCTGCCCCGGTTCAAATAAAGCTATGTAAGATTACTGTTTTACTGTTGTAACTTTTCATGGGAGGTCCTTTATACACACATTTTGGGTTTTATTAAATTAGCCATGTCTGGAAAATCTCTGGGCTGCTTCTGATTTCTAAGCAATCCATTGATTTTCATAAATTTGAAATTCTGATCTTTATTACTCCTCCAATGTACTGTATCACTCAGTTGTCATAGACTAAAGTGATTATTTAAACTTGATTGTGCATTGGCAAACGTTTTGTATGAATTCCTCTATGCTCATTTTTTTTTCTTTTACTCTTCTCATAATCAAAGAGGAGCTGCATTGCTAGTGGAAGCTGCTGAAATGGGCAATCCTGATGCACTGTATGATCTTGGTTGCCGTCTAAGAGCTGAGGTCAGATTTCCTAATTAATATAAAATATTAACTTGTCTCCACTCTATCTAGTTGATTTTTTTTTTAATTTTTTTTTTTCACAAAAGTTCAACAAATTCATGTCATTAGAGTTAAAAAACCTACAACAAGCCGGCTCTTTTCACTTGGTTGATCAATGATCTACGCTTGATATTGTAGTTCTTATGCAGCTCAAATTAAGTAGTATAATCCATCGGTTACTTATTTCTATAGACCAATATATGTGGCCTGATTGGAGTTTAAGGTCTAAATAATTATTTGGAATATCTATTTATTATGTGAAATGCACTTCTGAGTTTTTTTTTTTGTATGAAATTTAGTAGGTGAATACTCATACCACACCATCCTCATGCATACTTTATAATTTCCTATACAAGCAATATTGGTTGAAACAAAATCTTGGAAAAACAGTAGGTTAAGATTGGCATAGTTTGTGCCTAAAGTAAACTTTTAAATTTAATTCTATGAAACTTTTGTTACTCAGTAGAACGACCTACTGTTTTTTGCAGTTTATTAGAATATAATCTTTTGATTTTAGTACTGTTGCTTACAGTTGTCTTCCATTTATTTATCTTGTTTCAAAGAGACAAAAATTTCTTCTAGATCTTAAAAGATTGGTATTGTCTATGTTCTTAATTTTTAAAATAATCTTTTGTCAGAATCCTTACGCATCAGAACAGCAAGCTTTCTATTATCTGGAGAAGGCAGTTGACCAGGTATTTACGTAAGAAATGCACAGATGATATCATTTTCAGTGTATTCCTTACTCTCAAGATGTTTCATATGATGTTTGAAGCCTTAATAGAACTTGTCATGTTCTAGTTACATCCGGGTGCTCTCTATCTCCTAGGAGCTGTATACTTGACTGGGGATTGTGTGAAGCAGGACATTTCTTCTGCCATATGGTGTTTTCATAGAGCATCTGAAAAGGTAGTCAATTTTTTTCTTCTTGAAACTTAATTGCGATTTGTTTTAAAGAAATAATCATTTTGATCCTTGCAAATATATCAGTTCATGTCTTGCAAAAGTTGCTCTAATGATTTGTGGTTTATGCAATGTTTAGCTATACAAAAGGTATAAGTTAGATCTCTTTAGACTTGATGGTGCTTGACTATTTTGTCCCATAAAAAACTTTTAACCTTTTGATATTATATAGGGTCATGCCGGTTCTGCCATAGCTTATGGATCTCTTATTCTTGCAGGTTAGTTCTTTTCCTTGGAATATGTTTAGCTGAATTATGTTTGCTCCTTGTGCTATCACAATTAATGGAAAAATGAGTTGGACAGTTCTGGGAGTTTTTTATAAGTTCAATGGGCAATTAAGTGATCAACAACGGTTCCCTCAAACATTGTAGTCTTGGAAAAAATAAAATTAAAGAAGCTAGAAAGAACACCTTCTGGTAGTATTGTCCACATTCAGCAGAACCACTAGGGGAAACCACTTTGTCCATTATTTGTCCGTTTCATCTTCTTAAATTTGCTTTCGTGTTAAGGAGATCAAATTAACAGTTTTTTTAATTATTATTATCTAAGTGCGTGAATGAGAAAGAATGAGTATTATCTCTGTATACCTCGTTAGCATCATCCCAATTTGTTTTGTATTATCTTAGGCACTTTCTAGATCTATGATGCGAGGCAAGAAAGGTATTTTATATATTTTTATAAAGCTTAAAGTGACAGTAGTAGCTGAACATCACTGGTTTCAAAATATTAATTTTACTCATTATCCTGCAGTTCCGTGTTAAAAGTAAATGTCAAGACTCAACAAAAAGGTTGAAACTATGTGAAGGCTAACCATCGGGATATTGTTACAGAACATTGTATAACATACCCCCTCTATCTTTTCAACATATTCCTGCCTTATGATTTGTGCTTCAGTGATTAAAAATATAAATAACTTGACTCAACCAGATGGGCTGAAACTATATGGAAGAAAACCCGTTGGGGAATGCCTCTTCCCTTCCTTTTTTTCTTTTCTTTTACTATTTTATCACTAGTGTTGTTTGTTTTGTAATAGAAATAGTTAAATTCACATAGGCAATTTCAGTAATCTGATCTCTGAGAATATTACTGAAGAATGTGTTTTGACTTTAACTTCAGAAGTTGGGGCAGTCATCCCTATTCTCTTTAGTTTTGTTGATGTCTTTGTTTCTTAAGGAAATGAAAAGAATTGTAGCCTGCTGTCTAGACATCGTTAGGCAGACTTGTTTGAACATTTTCTCTAACCTCTTCATTATTAATTTGTCACTTGAAATTAGTAATATTCTTTGCCTTTTCACTGGGTGTTTGGGATTCACAACAGCTAGATACATACTATATCCATTTCATGTATTTTGGTATTCTATCTTATGAACCAAAATTAATGAATTTTTTTTCCCTAGCCTATGTATGGGATATTGAATTGTCTCTATATATGCTTTTATCTTTTGCATTGCTATAAAATCTCCCTATAAGCAGGGACGGTGTTATTCATTAATATTTTCAGAACTTTGAAACACATGGAGTCTGAGAATCAAATTTATGAAATTAGATATGCCTTTTGATTGAGATTGTGTGATTAAATGTTCTGGGGATTTAGAAGTCCTCTCTTTTATGTAACTTGCAAATATTAAATAGTTTCTAGTTGTCTGAAGATGTTGCATCTCTTAACTACAATGCATTTAGCTTTTAGGGGGTGTTTGGTTGAGTGGTTTTGTTTGTGGGGAACTGGAAAGGAAATCAAATAGGGTGTTTACATGGAAGAAGAAATGGATTCAAATTCATTACCCTCTCTTTAATTCTCATTATTTCTCCGTTCTTTAAAATATTGGCAAATATCCCCTAAGTAAGAAATTTACTCCCTTTTATATTTAAAAAGGGTCCCAAAAAAGGTTCAAGGGACCTTCATGTTATTTTATTGCATGCCGGTTTACATTTTTGTTACAAATGTTGTAGGCGTTCAAGTTCCTGAGTCACTAACCAAATTCAATGTGAAGAAGGCATTGACAAACAAAAAATTGAGCAAGAATGTTGGAAGCTCCGAGTATAATCCAGTTGAAAAGGCAAAAGAGCAATTTGAGATTGCTGCCAATGCAGGATGTGATCTTGGAATGAAATGGCTAAAACTCCTCGAAGAGAAAGAGAAAGTAAAAGAAAAAAGCCAGTTAGCTGGGACTCTTGATATATAGAATTCAATTATCAAGTGATCAGATGCCGCCAAGAAGTTGGAAAATGGCATAATGAACTTCGTTTGGTTTCTTAAACTCATCAAAGGAACGATGATCAAAAGAGCGTACTATGCCAGTCTTTTGTACAGCAACTTTAAGTATAAAGGTGCCATGCATCCTATTTCCAGGTACGTTCATCGTGTATGGTAACGACCACATATATAACCTATTGAGGGCATGCGCCTTGAAGTCATGGTAGTATGTCAACATTGTGCCGTGTAATTAAACTGGATGGTGAGATATTGATTTTATTTGTACGGTAAGGTCATGGTGATTAGTGGTGAAGGGGGAGAGAGTTCAAATGATAGTTAAAATTTTGTCCTTGAAAGCATCTTACTCACTGATTTTTTTTACGTCTGTTGAATAATAAATGATGGTGTGTTCTCTCTACTGCACTTTCCTCGTTTAAAAGCATATGAGTTATCAACATTAAGACTCCCATTCAGCATTGCACAATGCGCGACGTTTTGTGTGGATATTAGGTTCGTGCTACGATTAGGAACCATTCAAATTCAACTCAAGTGAAAAGGGTTAATTGTAAAAAATAAAAATAAAAATAATAATAATAACGTAAATTAATTATATTTGTTTAAAAATAGTAAAAAAAAAAACTATCTATAAGTATTGTTGTAAAACGCATCTAATTTCTTAAAAAAAAAAATCACTTTTATTCAAAAATTGTGTATGCTTCAATATTTAAATATTTTTTTCCTTTAAATTTCTCAAAAGTGAGATTAATTTGTAATAAGAATAAAATTCTTACATTTTTTTTGCAAATAACTTAATAAAAAGTGCAATAACATATTCAAAGGTGGTGTTTTTTTTTTAATTTCTTGGAGGTTAATTTATAATAAAAATAAGGTTCTTATTTTCTTGCAAAGACTAGGGTGAAACTTGCCCACCAATTCTTGAATTTAGGATCGTGGGCCCACCTAGGAATGACAACGGGTAGGGTACTCGTTTATTTTAGGGTATTCATATTCGTATCTGATTAAAAAACAATTACTCGTATCCGTTCCATTTAAAAAAATTACTATGGTACCCGTACCCGTTTAATATTCATTTATTTTATATATATTTATATTTTTTATTATCTTAATAAATATAATAATAAAAATTACATTATTATTAATTAAATATAAAATAAATATAATATAAATTTTATTATTTTAAATAAATATTTAATAAATATGATAAAATAAAATTTATACCTATTAATTAAATATATAAAATATACTATAATATACTGTATAAAATATATTATATATTAAATTTTATAGATATATATATATATATAATCGGGGTATCAACGGGTTTTGAGGCATTATCCGTATCCATTCCAAACCCTAATGGTATTTCTTACAATTACCCGTACCTGTCTCAAACCCATTTACAATTTCTCGTACCCTACCCATTAGAGTTCGGATAGACCGGATACCCAAAAATACCCGTCCCATTGTCATCCCTAGGTCCACCTAGGGGTGTGCACGGTGCGGTTATGCGGTTTTTTTTATATAATTTAAATTGCATTGTCATATACGGTTCGGTTTAGTAATCAAGTTTAAACCGCGGTTATTCAAGTAATATTGATTATGCGGTTTTAAACGGTTTCGATCGGTTTTGGTGCGGTTTGGCGATTTTATTAATAGATTAACCTACATAAATATTGATCCGGTTCTTTTATTTTATAATTGTACTACATTTCGTATTTTACAACTTATTCTCTAATAAAAAAACCTATACCATAAGTAATGATCATTACATCCTTGTACATTTGGCGATAATTTAGTCATGATAATAACACATGACAAACATTTAATATGTAGAATAGGTGATGAAACTTATAAATATAATAGGTGATCTCATTTACATTAATATATAAAAAGAAACCTATAGTTATGTGAAAATATTTGCAACCTTGATCTAACAATACATAGGAGGTTAGACTATTTGATTGACTTATAGTTGAGATTCAACATTGATGTATGAGAGAAATAATAAAGATAAGAAGTACTCCATTGAAGTAAGAAGAATAGAAGTTATGACACATGTATGGTAAGAGTAAAGATAAAGACAACAACATTAATAGAATTTTTTTTATAGGAGTAGTGAATAACTAATGAGTAATGACTAAACTATTTAAATACTAACATGTATAAATATAATATAACACTAATAAAAATTAACGGTGTGGTCGGTGCGGTTTCGACTATAAAAATGAAATCGCACCATAAAGTGCGGTGCAATTTTTTCTTAAATTATAAATTGCGATTTATCTAAATAATTGTATATAGCAGTGCGGTATAATTCGGTGCAGACGATTTTTGCAGTTTTCAAAAATTTTTAGTCTAGGTCCACCCCCTTCTCACCCCCAAATTATAAGGCGATGATCAGCTAATTTTTTTCCCTTTTTTGTCGTTTTCTTTATCCTTTTCTTTTTGGGTTTTTTTATTTTTCTTTTTCATTTTTTTAAAATTTAATTTTAGAGTTCAAGGTATATTTTATTGTTGGATTTAAGGTATAATTATAATTTCACAATTGTGATTTAGGTTATATAGGATTTAGGGTATAAGGATTTCTTTTTATTTATATAAAGATAACTACTCTTTTGTATAACATACAATTAATTAGAAATGTTTAATATCTGTATAACTACTTTATATATATACTCCCTCCGTCCCACCTAAAGAGTCATTATTTTTTCATTTTGAGTGTTTCACCCAAAAAGTCAAATTTTCTTTTTTACACACATAAGACCTACACACACATACTAATACAATTAAAATATAGAGTGCACATACCCACTAATACAACTCACTACTACACATTAAATAATAATACTTCTTAAATCACGTGAAAAAACAAAATCTATACTTTAAGGGCAAAGACTTGTGTGAGATCGTCTCACGTAACCCCTTATGTGAGACGGCCAGAAAGTGCTAACTTTTATTAAAGAAAGTGATAATAAATTAATGAAAAGTAATAATGTTCTTTCATGAACAATTTATAGTATAAATAAAAAGTTATAACATTTTATAGCGAAAGTGATAATGATTTATAGCGAAAGTGATAACTATTTTAAAAAGTGAAAAATGGTCCGGTCTCACGCAAAACCTATCCTTTTAAGTGGAACGAAGAGAGTATATATATATACACTCTCTCGCCCCTAGGTAAAAGTCTCATTTTACCATTTTGGTTGTCCCACCCAAAAGATTTCATTTCCTTTTTTGGACATATGGGACCCACTCACACCCACTAATACAATTAAAACATGAGGCCCACACACCCAGTAATACAACTAACCATTACACATTAAATAATAATACTCTTTAATCCACGTGCCCAAAAGCAAATGTGACTCTTACCAAGGGACGGAGGAAGTATATATATATACTCTCTCCGTCCCACGACAAAGGTAGTTTTTACTTTTTAGCACGTGGATTAAGGAGTATTATTATTTAATGTGTAGTGGGTAATTGTATTAGTGGGAGTATGACCCCCATGTTTTAATTGTATTAGAGGGGATGAGTGGGTCCCATGTGTGTAGAAAATGAAAGATGACCATTTGGGTGGGACGACCAAAATAGAAAAAAGTGACCCTTGTTGTACGATATATATATATATATATATATATATATATATATATATATATATATATATATATATATATATATATATATATATATATATATATATATATATATAATATTTTAGATTCATTGAACTAGCCCGCATGAATCAATCCCTCTTCAGTGTAAATCTATAAGGTTAGAATATTTTTATGAAATGAACGATGAGGGATAATATTTAAAAAAAATTGATAATTAATAAAAAGGTTATAATGATCAAGTGAGGTATCAATTATAGATTCGCATTTTTTAAAATAAAAAATTTCTATTAGGACTTAGGAACCCTGTAGACATGCAAGATCTTAAAATTATTAAACCATTTAAATTAATTTAATAATAACTGCATAAAATTTCATACATCCTCACCTCCCTAACGAATTTCACAATTTTCTCATTTATTTATTCCTCAATAATTTTCACACATTAAAAAAAGAAATAAAATTTTATTCAATACCCTCAAAAATTACATTAATTTAAAATTTGACATTCCTTTTTTACACTCATAACTCATAAATCATAACATTACTTTACACTTTATTATTACCTTAAAATATTAAAATACTCTCAAAAGTCAATAAAGTTGATCAAAAAATAACTTTTATTTAACAACGTGAAATAATAAACATGATTTTTAATAGTGTTTTATATTTATTTATTATCAATAGAACATTAATCACGATAAATTTTGTAAGATCACTTTAATTTTTACTGATTAATGACAAATTTACATCTTTTAAGTTATTAAAAAAAAAAAACTTTGGACTTTGGAGTAGTAGTATAGTGGAATGATGATATCCATTTCCAATAAATTGGGCGTTTGGCGTTCCATCTTTCTTCCGCAGTAATGAAAACCTACTCACTATTTGTAGCTGTAACTGACATACTCTTCCTACTTTCTATTTTAAATCATTTCAGATTCTTAAAACTTCAAAGAAAATATTGTCTGAATCGCACATTAACGTCATACCACTTCGTCTCCTAAACTACATTTTAATTTTATTCAAAACGGTAAAAATACTCGACTATAATAATAATTATTTTTTACTCACAACTCAACATAATATTCACATTTTTACTCATCTTAATAATTTTACACACACTTCGTATTAAGTTTGTTAAAATACTACTCAATTTATTTTCTTTGTTAGTTTATACATTAAAAAAAAAAACCCCGCGGATACCCGCCCTAACTTGTGCGTTTTGAGGCGACCCAAGTTCTCATAATAGAAATAGGACGGTGCAGACCCGAAAACATTCAGGGCAAGTCCAGGTATTAGTTTAGCCTCATCCTGCACACAATATAATTAGAATTATTTTATATTTTATACATTTTATATTATATATATGATATATATATAATTATATTAAATTATTTATTGTATTTATATTATTTAGAAGTTGGAATAAATTATTTCGTTTATATTATTTTATTGTGTATATTATTTTATTATAATTATTTTATATTTTATACATATAGATTATTTATATTATATTTTATGTTATTAAATTATTCATTGTGCATAATAACTATCATTTCATTTATGTTGATCTGATGAAACTTATTTAATACTCCCTCCGTCCGGTTCTAAGGTATCCATTTGCTTTTTGCACGTGGATTAAGGATAAAGGTGTTAAACGAGTCGAGCGAGCTCGAGTATCTCATACTCGAGCTCGGCTCGAGTATTTATCGAGCTGAGCTCGAGCTCGGCTCGTTAAGGAAACGAGTTTATATACGAGCTCGGCTCGACTCGAAAAATACTCGAGCGAGCTCGAGCTCGAGCTCGGCTCGTTAAGGAAAAAGATCGAGTTTTCGAGCCGAGTCGAGCCGAGCCGAGTATTAATTAATATATTTTATATTTTTATTGTATTTAAAATATTTATTTTATTATATATTATTATAATTATATAATGATAATATTATTATTATTAATTATTATTTTCGAGCCTTTACGAGCAGAGCAGAGCTCGGCTCGTTACATAAACGAGTATATAATCGAGCTCGAGCTCAAATAGGAAACGAGTTGAGCCGAGCCTACGAGCTGCTCGTTCGACATAACAGCCCTAATTAAGGAGTATTATTATTATATGTAAAGTGGTAGTTGTATTAGAGAGAAGTGGTGGGCCATATTGTGTACTTTTTTACTACATAGGAAAAATTGATACCTTTGAAGCTGACGCAAAAAATAGTAAAATGGATACCTTAGAAGCGGACGAAGAAAGTAGATAAATTCTCTTGTTAGACGGTTTATGAGACGGGTCAATCTATTGATGTTTGTTATATAGATAAAATATATTAATGCGTGGTTTAAGTATATTTTTTAAAATATGATGAATAATAAATCAAAGTATGTTTTTAAAGTAATATGGTATGATTCACAACAAACATACTTTAATTATCAATAAGTATAATTTACTTATATAATAGCTATACTTTAACAATTGATCGACTCGTCTCACAATCCGTCTCACATATACCCGTGACCCGTCTTACAAGTGAATATTCTTATTTAATATGCTTATACTTTATTTATTTATTTAAAATTTATGAATATTATTTGTATGTGAGTGCATATTAAATTAATGTTTACGTGAAGATTGTTGTTAAAAATAATAAAAATAAATAAATAAACTAAAGAACGGGATAGGGTGGACTCGCCCAGTACGGTTCTAGGCACAAGTATGTAATATAAGACCCGTGTGGGTAATTGGGTGAGTTTGGGACATGTCTTCTAAAAACGGGCCATGTCCGAATAGTTAATTATCTGCCTCGACTTGGCCCATTGACATCATTAATGACATTTATATAATCTGATTTTACTAAACCCAATTAAAAAAAGAATTAGATAATCATTGTTATGTGTATTATATTCCCCATGCCAAACGGACCGAAAGCCCAACAAGCTGGCCCGTCGCGAACAAAATGTCCAGTTACGGGGAGGCCCAAGAACAGGAAGAAATGATAACTCATGAGATGATTGTGGCCCAAAAGAGAGTCCAAGAGACATCAACAGGGTAAACGAGAAGAGGCTCAAAAGGCAAGCCCATAATCAGGGACCGAAAAACCCAGAAGGACGAAACCAAGAGAGAGCCAAAGAGCAAGAAACTAATGCAGCGGAAGATATGAAAGAACGATAAACAATGATACTAATCCGTTGATTCTACAAAGAATATCGGAATAGCAAGATAAATGTCTACTCAAACGTTGATTCTTACAAGAATAACATAAGAGTAGACGAAAATGCGATTAAGAGTATTAGTCCATTGATTCAAGAGAAATACCAGGAAGAATACAAATAAAACACGATAAAGGGATTAACCCAAACTTTTCATTAATAAAATTTAACTCCCTAAAACTATTACAATATCACTTATTTATAGGTGATAAAAGGATCTGACATGACAAATATAAATAAAAGGAAATAAATCATAACATTATTAAAAATATTCTAATCACCATCATATCTCCATCATTCTCCTCCACTTGAAAACGATTCGACCTCGAATCATGTAGGGTTGTATCACGAACGAAAGTGCGAAGACACGCTTGAACATCCTTGAATCCATAAAATCCAAAATCCTTTAAAATAACACTTTCATATTCAATGTTGCAACAAATTATCAGATCCGGAAAATATGAATCTTTTGGATCTTTTGAATTAGGCGCATTAACAACAACTTCAATCATCTCTCTATAAAAAATTGGATCACCATAAACGTCGTGGAAAATTGCATCACCTTTTTTATAAAAAGTTGATGGGTTATCATAGCCGAAACCTTCTTCATCATCTTCATCAAAGATGGATGGACCATCATAGCCACCATAAGAAACTTCATCATCTTCCTCATAAAATACCGGTGGACCTTCATAGCTACCATCAACAAACTCGTCCAAATCAAGATTGAACGGAGTAAATAGATTAGAAAAAGAAAGATTATCGTATTTATAAATCTGCTCATCATACATGATATCATATACCGATTGATGTCTCGTAATCATCATCGAGGATCATAAATTGGCTTTGATTACCAACTGATGTAGCGAAAGATACGAAAGAACAATAAACAAAGATACTAATCCGTTGATTTTACAAAGAATACCAGAATATCGAGATAAATGTCTACTCAAACGTTGATTCTCACAAGAATACTGTAGGAGTAGACGAAAACACGAAGAGTATTAGTCCGTTGATTCAAGAGGAAAACCGAAAGAATACAAATAAAGCACGATAAGAGGATTAACCCAAACTTTTCATTAATAAAATCCAACTCCATAAAACTATTACAATATCACTTATTTATAGGTGATAAAAGGATCTGACATGATAAATATAAATAAAAGGAAATAAATCATAACATTATTATAAATTATTCTAATCACCATCATATCTCCATCAGAAACCCACCAAGGGAATCGATGGCCGAGACACCTCGACGGGACATCTCGGTTTCGAAGCTAAAGGAGACGTTCAGGGACTCAGAGGAATGGCATAGCCTCGGAAACATATCCTTCCAAAGCTAATGGGATTATCAGACCTACAAGGTAAAGTACAGACAATACTGGGGGAACGACTGGAAGTAGCAGGCTAGAAGACAAGAATAATGGTAAGAAGAGATGTCTTGAACAACACTCCCAACTAGAAAACAACACACGACAGACACGTTCCTCTTCATCCGCCAATGAGAAACAAGCAAAGGACAAAAGGAGACCTGTTACACTCTGCAAGTCACCTGGTGGCTTTGCACCGCCCCAAAAAGTCGTCGGTGTACCGGCCAGATCCCATTTATGACTGCTTGTCTCCATCCAGGTGGCAACGTGGGATTGGTCGACCATTAGAGTTTACTGGTAGTATAAATAGCTTCTCTCACAAGAGAGAAACAAGTTATTCATTCTCATACTAGACATTACACTTGTAATTAGGAGGATTTTTATAAGTGTAGTTCTTGAGGAGAGTAATAAAAAACGGTTAAGGTCTTCGGTCGGATCCCATCTCTCGCATGTCCATTGTGTTTGTTGTGATCGTTCTTAGTTCAATTAAACAATCATCTCTTCTTTCTTAATTCCAAAATTAACTAGTTAAAGAACACACATCAACAATCATAAAATTGGATTAACAAACCAAAAACAAACATAAGTTTTTGCAAATAAAAGTTTCGTCTACAAAATATACGAAAATTTTGTTCTTTTGTTTTATTTTTTCAAAAAGAAATGTATTTATTTATCCTCTAACATTTTGTTTTAAAATATATATATTTTGATTAAATTTTTAATTGAAAAGGTAACTAAAATATAAAAAGTATAAATATTTAATTTAAATTTGGGAGTAAGATGTCCCAAAACCACGCAAATTTTAGCGCTATTAATCTTAGTTAAAACTTAAAACATAGAATGAGCGTTTATAATAAATTCAATCAAATTATATAAATTCATTAATAAAAGATTCAATGATAAATATAATCCAATTAATGACTAATATACATTAATTTAGCACGTTCTCACATACTTTGTCACGTAGAATTTAGAAAGAAGAGTGTATATTGGATGCACCAGGCATACTCATATATGTATAACATTTTATTTTATTTTGTATATATGTTATTCTATTTTGTATACGTGTTTTGTAATAATTGTATACTTTTTTCACACTAAGTTTTTTTATTAAAAAACCTAACATTCATATGTGTATAACTTTTTATTCAATAGTAGTACATGTTTTTTAATAATTGTATATTTTTTACACTCAATTTTTTATTAAAAAAATTAACAATTAAATTGTATACATTTTTGCTCATAATTGTAAATGTTCTTGTTTATATTTGTATATGGGTGCACCCTATCTTAGGGTGCAACCGGGTGCACACTATAATTAGCCTAGAAAGAAAGTAATGTTATATGAGTCGGTCTAATATGTCTATGCGTGCATAATGTGGGTAAGGATATACCATTTTTTGTTATAAAAAATATACACTTTAATTAAGAAAAATAATTTTTCATTAAAAAAGTATACCGTAATATTATTATAAAAGTTTGATTAATTTTTTTTAAGAAATAAAAGATATACGTTTTTATACTAAATGATATATTATTTAATACTAAAGGGTATATTTTTCAAAAAATGTGAAATTTCGGGACATGATATCCCGAGAGCACGCAAGTTTTTGTCATGTTATATTTCTCTCAACATAATATTCATGGTGATTTTAGGGTGATCTAGATGCATCAAAATGTCTTAGGACTTATATAAGATTATAATAAGGTGTAGTAGGTAGTTATTTCTCTAAAAATTTTATTATTTTATTTTATTTTATTTAATAATAAAAATTAAATAAAAATGTAATCTAATTATTTTAAGAAATTATTATTTTATTTTTAATTTAACGATTTAAGGTGTATGTGTAATGCAAATATTTTAAAAAGAGTTGATCTTATGTACAATTGGTGTACGCTAATAATATAACCCAAATTAGAAAATGGGTTCAATATATAACGTAAATAACTCGAATGACGTCATTCAACTCTCCATCCCCGCCTCTCTCCTTCTCTCTAATTCGTTCTGAAACTCTTCAAGTTCTTCTCCAAACCAATAATTTCCTCTTCTCCTATATTACTACAAAGATTAATTCGTTCTGTAAATTGAATGAATCGATCTATTATAAAAGAATCGCTCATAGATTTATCATTTTTAACAAGATTGAGTGAAAATCAATTGGAGATTTGAAACATAATTTGAAGAGATTCTTATCAGCTATTGTGAAATTCAGAAAACTACATGTCAACTTCCCACTGAAAGCATAACAAGATGAATGAGGGACTGGTGATCGGCTCTGCGGTCAACTAGGCTGGTGGTCGGCGCTGCGACAGCGAGTTCGGCAGTCCTGGTGGTTGGCGGCAGATGGCAGAGGGTAGCGACAATTTGTAGCAGTTCGATGGTATTGTGGCTAGATTCAATGTGGTATTGTGGTTGTTTCCGGCAAGTCCGTGGCGGGTCACGCTGAGAAGGAAATTGGAAGTTCCTTTTCCATTATCGGTTTTAAGCATAAGCATTCATGTAACTTTAAACTGTATTATTTTTTTATAATAATTAATTAATGTATATTGTATGCGTTAAAGTGGTGGAGATGAGATAAAGTATAATCAAGGGAAAGCAATTTGTTGTGAACTGGTGAATTTGTTTATTATGCGTTCTGTATGAAATTAATGTTGAAAAAATATTGTTTGTGTGCTTTCTGTGATCCCTCTATTATCAAATCTTCGTTATTAGATATTGTATTTTTTGTAATTCAATAGTTCTTAATAATTGTATTACGTTTTTTTTTCTTTTAATATTTTTAGTTTTATGCACTACTTTAAAAAAAGTAATACAATTATAAATAAAATCATATACATTAAAAAATTTAAATTAATTCCAAATATTAAGAGAGAGAGAGTGTGCGAAAAAATTAGGAGAGGGAGATAGTAAGGAAAATAAGGGGAGAGAGAAATTTGGGAGAGAGAAACAAGGGAAGAGAGGAATTTAGGGGAGGGAACAGGAAAAAAAAAGAACCAACTAGTTGGAAAGAGCAAAAATGGCGGCCACCTTTTGTTCGCAGATCGCGAAATGGCGATTTGTTGACTGCCACTCCTTGGACGGGAATGAAATATGAGTCAAAATTATTTATATATAATGGATTAATTGAATTTGGGTTATTTAGTGCACCTTAAAAACTGGTGCACAATAGTATTTGTCTTTAAGAAATAATTTAACTTTTAAACTAATTTTATTGACTTATTTAAGATAAGTTAGTATTTAAAAAAAAGTATAAAATATATTAATTGAGTTTTCTAATGATAACCATTATTATAGAAAAGTGAGACTTGCGTGCGCACGGATGCACATCATGCACCTTTAGAATTTAGTATTATGGATAAAGATACATTATTTGTTTTAAAGGGTATACACTTTAATTAATAAGGGTACACTATTTTGTTCTAAGGGTATATACTTTTCATTAATATTTTTTTATTTTTCTTCATAAAATAAAGGGTACACATCTTTATACTAAAGGATATACAATTTAACATAAAATTCTAAAGGCACACGAAAAGTGCCCCGTGCACCCGGGCGCACACAAGTTTTTGCCATTATAGAAATACCCTTATAACACCTAAACATTGAGATTATTTTACTTTTCATTAATTGTTGCATTTTAATAAAAAATTATTTTTTTATTTATACTATGAAATGTTCATAGAATAGTTTATTTTACGGCCATCATTTCTTATGTGTTTTACGAAACTAATTCAGTGAGATCTTGTATTAAGTTTTTGTCTTAATTTTAAGGTATTATGTAGGGGTGTTTGGTATATGAAATGGTATGTATTTTTTAAAACATCATATCATGCCGAATTTTGGTTCTAAAATGATACGATTTTCTTATAATTCAGTATGTTCGCAACAAATTTTCGATTGTATTTGAATCGATACAGTTTGAATTGATGCAGCTCGGTATAATGGATTTACCAAACATATGCATTTACAAAAATATTTAATTTTTTTATATTTATTTTTAAAATAAGATGTAATTATGTAAATATTGATTTATAATTTGTGATTTTATAATTAAATTTAAAATATATTAAAATATTAAATTTAAGTATATTTTAAAATTTATTATTGTGATTTTATAATTAAATTTAAAATATATTAAAATATTAAATTTAAGTATATTTTAAAATTTATTAAAAAATATTATAGTTAATTATATTTACAAATAATTATTTAATTAGATAAATAAAATTATAGAAGTAAGATTTTATGCATTTATAAAATAAAAAATAAAAATTAAATAATTAATAATATTTTAATATCTAAAACGAAAGATGATCAATTTTTATATTGGAGTATAAATTATTAAAAAAATATAAATATTATTTTAGTATGAAGATATATTAATTAAAAGCAGAATATAATATTTATTTTTCATTATTGACACTACTTAAAAACTATTTTTTTACAAAAAAACTATTTTTTTACAAAAAAAATATTTCGTTGGTAAAAACCTCAATTCCATTGTTAAATTGGTTTACCAACGGAATCCGTTGGTAAAGTGGTGGCTAGTAATTTTTTAGCAACGAAAATTCAATTTCGTTGGTAAATTATTCCGTTGGTAATCCATTGCAAATAATTTCATTGGTAATTTATATAATATTTTCGTTGGTAATCCGTTGATAATTACCAACGGATTGAATTCCGTTGCTAAAATAGAGAATAAATCTGTTGGTATTCCATTGCTAAAGGAAAAATATCATTTTGGTTGTTATTCCATTGATAATTACCAACCGATTGAATTCTGTCGGTAAATTTTGTTGCTAAAAAATAATTTTTTTTGTAATGTAAGTTTTAATAGTATATAAAATTTTATTTTAAAACATATTTGTATTCGGTTTTTTTGGTACAATATGGATCAATTCGGGTTTCAATACCATTTATCAGAAGATATTCAAATATATATCGTAAATATGATTTAATTCCATTTGAAAAAGTCAAATAATCGACCGATTTTATCTATTCAGAATTTTATCTGTTAGATTTTACTAATATCTAATTACAGCCATAATATTAGTATATTACAAGATTGTGATATTAAATTTCTGTCAATAAGGTGATACAATGATTTGTACAAAACATTGGAATTGATGAAGATAATTGAAAGTTGAATTGAATCTTTTATTACATACTCTTTCCGTCCTAGCCTAAGAGGACTATTTTTCAATTTTGGTCACCTACTTTTGAACGAAGTGCGGAGTCGTTCCTAAAAAATCTATGCGCGGCCTACATTCACGTATCAGCATGCGCTATTCATATTCAATAGGCCGCCAATCCTTAGAAGTCTGATGTGATCCATCGATCCACTCTTATGCAGGGAAGGAGGGAGTATATTTTAAATTATTTGGATTCTTTCTCAATGGTGTACCCACCATTAGGGGTGGAAGGGGACAAATATATACCAAAGGCAGGATTCGAATCCCATCCTACAGCAATCAAACTCAATTGCAAGGTTTTTACACCCTTTCCTCTACCACTTGAGCTATGCCTTGAGGGCTATTTGAATTCTTTCTTATTCTAACATGTTATTCATCAGACAGAGATATCTTATTCATCTGTTTAAAACGTATTCATTCTTTTATTTTAATTTATCTCAAAGCAAAATATTTAATTTCTTTTAACAAATACGAGTCAGAACATGTCCAATAATTTAATTTAAAAAATTGCTCAATATATCATCCCTTTAAATTTAAAAGTGGAGATAAAAGAGTAAAAGAAGGTCATTATAAAACGGCAAAAACTTGTGTGTACCCGGGCGTACGGACCACACTCCGTGCGCTTTAAAATTTTGTATTAAATTATAGGATAAATTACCAAAACCCCCTCGAGGTTTGTCCAAATTACCAAATAAACCATGTGGTTTGAAAAATTACAATTTACCCCCTTTAAAAAATATTTTTTTAAAAAAATAGTGAAATTTAAAAATATAATGGTAAATATATGAGTTTTGATGTCATTTTCATCATTCTTTATTTTAAGAAAATATGTATTTTTATTAATGTTCAAATAAAAAACAAGTTAAAGGGGATAATTGGTAAATTTTCAAATCACGGGGTTTATTTGGTAGTTTGGACAAACCTCGAGGTGAGTTTTGGTAATTTACCCTAAATTATATACACTTCAGTATAAAGATGTATACCCTTTATTTTTTAAAGAAAAATAAAAAATATTAATAAAAAGTGTATACCATTTACAACAAAATGGTGTATCATTGTTAATTAAAGTTATACCCTTTAGAACAAAACAATACTCTTACCATAATACTAAATTCTAAAAGTGCATGGTGTGCCCTGGCACAAGAGCCTCACTCTTATAAAATTTACTTACTATACATTTAAACTGTATTTGTTTTCCTTTTATTATTCCTAATTGTAAGTTTAATAAATCTTCCATATATAAATTTACTTACTATACATTTAAACTGTATTTGTTTTCCTTTTATTATTCCTAAGTGTAAGTTTAATAAATCTTCCATATATATATATATATATATATATATATATATATATATATATATATATATATATATATATATATATATATAAATTTTACTCCCTTTGACTATAGTAAACAATAAACATATCAATTTGTTTTATACACGTAAATTAAGTAATCTTATTATTATATGTTTAATTAATATAGTTGAATTAGAAAAAGGTGATGAGACTATATAATGAAATAAATACTTTTGGGTTGGTTTCCTAAATAATAAAATGATACCTTAATCTTTATTTCACACACCTAATTATGTATTCTCAATTAACTTGCTTCTCTTATTTCACATCAAATTTGTTTGATATACCCTCCACTCCAAAGATATTGATATTTTTTTATATGGAGATTAAGAAGTATAATAATTTAACATATATAATATTTTAATGTGTAGTGAGTAATTGTATTATTATTGTTAGTGGGCCCACTGAATACATTTCTTTTTTTGTGTGAATCTCATATAATTAAAAAGGAAAATGTATCAATTTCTTCATAACAAACCAAAAAAGTAAGTATGTTAATTTATGTGGGACATATGTAAATATTATTAAATGTTATACTATTAAGGCAAAGACTTGTATGAGACGGTCTCACATAAGGGCTTACATTGGACGCACAAAAAGTGATAACTTTTATAATGAAAAGTAATACTCAATTAATGAAAAGTAATAATGTTATTTCATGAACAATTTATAATATAAATGAAAATAATAACTTTTATAATGAAAGTGATAACTATTTAAACAAAAGAGTATAAAAATTGATCTCACGTGAGACAGTACCACACAAGATTTACACTACTATTAAACCCTATAACAAATACTTCATCAATCCCATATCAAACTTCACACTTAACGTTTCTGTCCGTCTCACATTAAATTTTACTACAAAAAAAGAAACATTATATCAATTATCAACCTTTAAATTACATCTTAATTACAAATTTACCAACATACTTTATAATTTATTTATTACTTAAAATTACTACATTTTCCTAAAAAGTCAATAAAATTGGATAAAGTCTTTTCTTAAACTCTATATTCACCGTAAAATTTAATATGAGAAAGATGGAGTATAAATTATCATGCACCATCTCCACCCCAACTTTAATTTCATATTTTTATAAAAGAAAAAGACACTTAATTAATATATCTCTTAACACATTTTAATTTTAAAATTGTTATTACTTTTTTTTTTAACACATAACATATTTTAATATTTAATTTATTAAAAATAGAGAATTTGTGAAAAAATGCCCAAAATAATACTCCCCTGTCCCGAGTATTTTACCCGTTTGTACGGTAATGAAAATTAAGAGGTATTGTTCTTTAAATATACTCCATCCGTCTCATCCTAATAGTTACGTTTGCTTTTTGCACGAAGATTAAGAAGAATAGTATTTTAATGTGTATTGAGGTGAGAGTAATAATATTTTAAAGTATAGTGGATATTTTTATTAATGTTATAGGTGGGTCCATGAAGATATTTTAATTATTTTTGTGTGAGTCTCATATACCAAAAAAAATGTAATTATTAGGATAAGACACCCAAAAAAGAAATATTGGGATGAAGGGAGTGTAATGTAAGAAAAAGTAGGGATAAATTGGTAATTTTGTGAGATAAAAGTAAATAAAGTTGTTGGAAATTATGAATAAAATGTGAAAAATTAAGTAATATGTAGTATGGAGTAATATATTTTTACCTTGAGTTGATATTAGGTGCACCGGGTGCAAGGGTGCACCCATATATGTATAATTTTTTATTCTATTTTGTATACATGTTTCTTAATAATTGTATACTTTTTCACACTAAGTTTTCATTAAAAAAACTAGTATTCATATGTGTATAACTTAATATATTCAATAGTGTATACATGTTTTTTTAATATTTGTATATTTTTTACACTCAATTTTTCATTAAAAAAACTAACAGTTAAATTGTACTCCATACATTTTTGTTCATAATTGTATATGTTTTTGTTTATATTTGTATACATTTTTTAAAGTGATAGGGTGCACCCGGGTGCACAGTATAATTAGTCATTTACCTTTAATGAAAACATATAAAAATACATAGAACACCTTAAAATAGAATAAAGGTAAAAATACGTTGGACGGAGAGAGTAATTGATTTTTAATAATGCTACACAATTTTTTTTAATGTCACATTTTGTTTTTTTTTTTGCCATTTCATTATATAATAATTAATGGAGTATATATAGTCGCGTGTGTATGCATATATATGGTTGCACAAATGCATATATATGGTTGCACAAATAATCGTTCATAGGGTCGAATGGAAAAAAAATGTATATAAAATTGCAAGCGTAATTGCATTGCATGTATAGTAAAAAAACATAGTCACGTGGACACATGATATTATTACGTGACACTTTTAATATTCTGTGACATTTTTGTGTTACATGTTAAAACGGTGGTAAAAAAATCCAAATTCAAACCCAAATCGCGCTAGGCGTGTATGAAAGTCTTAAGTATAATTACAAATTTAATAGTATAAAAGATCGCAAATCTAAAATTTTAAGAAATGACATTTTTTTTTGAAATGATTTTAGAGGTAATATATCAAGCTACAGCCTATTGTAAAAGCAAGTAGTCTAAATTAGTAATAAAGTGAATTTTATTAAGAGTAAATATTAATCAAGTCTCACGCAAACCTTCACCTTCTCTCTCATAATCTCATGGGTTGGCAATAAAGTTAAGGAATCAATGAAACAGAATAGTACCAACACAACCTTCCCATATATCCGCCCACACACCCATTTTCAGTACCATGATCACTCTTCACTCCTCCTGCTAACAACACACTTTCTCTCTCTCCACCCGCCATGTCCTCCAACCCTTGGTTCGCTCCCCACACTGCTTTCTCTTCCCCACCTCTCCGCCCTCGTTTACCCTACGTCGCGCCTCACCTCCGCACACAACCGGACGTCACCGGAAATAACCGCTTCGCCCCTGTTTCCGACATCGATGATGTCTCGAACAAGTTCGATGATCTGAAAGTTGAGGACAAACTGGACTCGCCGCCCGAGGTGCCGGTGGAGGCGGAAGGGGTGGACATTCCCCCACCGGCGACGTCGTTTCAGGAGATGGGGTTCTCGCCGGCTGTGATGAACAACATACGGAGGTGTGCGTACGTGAACCCCACGCCCATCCAGAGGCACGCCATTCCTGTGGCCATGATGGGGAGGGATTTGATGGCCTGTGCGCAGACGGGATCCGGCAAAACTGCCGCGTTCTGCTTCCCCATCATTAATGGCCTTTTGATGGGTAAGCTTCACTGGCACAGTAATGGCGGTGGGACTGCTCGCCCTAATGCCCTCATACTATCTCCCACCCGAGAGCTCGCTTCTCAGGTACTCTAACAAATCTCTCCGATATAATACACATACATTGTGCATATAATTATGTTTTTATTTTTCTCAGTGATTTCTTCTTCTGCTTCTCTGTTTCTCCAGTTATATTCGTGGTTTAGATAAATGCGAAATTTCTGTTGCTCCGTCAACTTTTGTCAACTATTTAGTTTTTGAACACCCATCAATCTTCGTCCGCTAAAGAGAAAAATATGTTTCACATTTTAAGAAATGAAACCCTAATTTATGCATAATTTTGGGGATTTATTCTGATTCATTGTTGGTTGGGTTTACAGATTCACGAGGAAGCTAAAAAGTTTTCGTTTCAAACTGGACTAAAAGTTGGGGTTATTTATGGCGGTGCTCCTGTTCACCAACAGGTTATATGCTCTAATTTTTTTATTTATTATTTTTTTAAATTGCATTATATATTTTATGCATATACTACTGATTTCGATGCGATTTGATGACCACAGCTGAGAAATATTGAGAGGGGTGTGGATATCTTGGTTGCAACTCCTGGTCGATTGGTGGACCTCATTGAAAGATCAAAGGTTTCATTGATGAATGTCAAATATTTGGCATTGGATGAAGCTGACAGGATGTTTGATATGGGATTTGAGCCCCAAGTTCGCAAAATTGTTCAGCGACTCGATATGCCTCCTCCAGGATCCAGGCAGACTTTGCTTTTCAGTGCCACTTTCCCCCCTGAAATCAAGGTCCCCCCTCTCTTCTTGCATACACATTGGTTGTTACTTGATCTCTGTTTGCATTATAATCCTTGTTTTGTTAGTATGCACATGTGAATTCTTTATTTGAATCTTTGATGCTCCCCTGCCTTGGAATCTTTATTTGATGTGTATTGAGGAGTAGAATGTATGAGCTGTGTCTTATTCCGTGCATATATATGGCAACAACTTGCGAGAGATGGCCCTTCTAACGGCAAAGATTTCGGGTGGAGGGTGTCACTTTTGACTGGCTTTTGTATATAATCTCATTCATTGCATTCCTTGCAGAGGCTTGCATCCGATTTTCTTTTGAATTATGTGTTTCTGGCTGCGGGGAAGGTCGGATCCAGCACTGATCGCATTGTTCAAAGGGTTGAATTTGTTAAGGATATGGATAAACGGAGCTGTTTGGTGAAACTTCTTTCCCAAAACATGAACAGAAGAACCCCTGCTAAGGTACACTAACTTGCTGAGTTACACAAAACTATATAGCAATCGATGCTATGTGTAAGACGGACGAAATTCGTGTTGATTGCAGGATTGTTTGACGCTGGTGTTTGTTGAGACTAAAAGAGGAGCTGATTCACTTGAAAAGTGGCTATCTAGGAAAGGCTACCCCTCTGCTGCCATTCATGGTGACAAAGTGCAATTTGTAATATTCCAGTCTATTCTCTCTATCATCATTCTTGCATTCATTCAGCTTCTCTTAGTTTACATCAAAACTCCAATAATTAATCATCTATTGTGCTACTTGTGTGGGACGCAGGAAAGAGAGCGCTCATTGCATTCATTTAGAACGGGGCGCACCCCGATCCTGGTAGCAACCGACGTTGCTGCAAGAGGCCTCGACATTCCTCACGTAGCTCACGTCATCAACTTCGACATGCCAAGAGGCGTGGACGACTACGTGCACCGGATTGGGCGCACTGGACGAGCAGGCAAATCAGGCCTTGCAACTGCATTCTTCAACGACAAGAATCTCCCCACTGCAAAACCACTTGTTGAACTGATGCAGGAAGCCAAACAAGAAGTTCCCCCATGGCTAGTTGAGTTTGCCAGCAGGCCATGCAACAACGTCCCACGCGGTGGCCGCCATGACTACAGAGATGGCGGCGGCTACTACTCGGAAAACCAGTACGCCGCCGCTGCTGATCCTTATGCTCATGAACCCCAACTCCAACCTCAGGGGGTGAACTCTTGCTCTACTGAATATGGGGCTCCGTTTACTGCTGAATCATCCGAACCGTATTACTTCGGTTATGGATCTGATTATGGTTCAGTGGTTGCCACCGGATGGGAGTAGCCTCTCCTCCATCTGCCTGCTAATTATGCTTACTATTTTTGGTGAAATCACATGAATTATACATAGAATAGCTGATTTGGAAGTAAAAAGGTTAGGCTAATATATGGGGTTTTGTTTTGACTTTTGGTATATGAAGATTTGGAGAAGATGAAAAACGAAACGACGCAGTATTGTGTTCATCTCTTTACCCATTATTCTGTAGTCTCAGCCATTCAGCTTACTGCACTTCGTTTATTGCTACGGAGTTCTACTTTTTGCCACGACTTTCTACTCTCTTCTATGCTTGCTTTGAATTTTATTTACTCCTTAAATTGATGCTCAATAAACTATTAGTACTCCAAATGATATATTATCTCATCTCATTATTAAGTATTTGATGAAATGGTAAGAAATTTTGAAAATCTTATGTACTCCCTCCGGCTTATCATTTTATGTATTTCTTTTTTTTAATCAATTTATTTTGACTCATATTCGTAAATTTAGTTAATTGTTTTACATATATTACACTTTTATTTTATTTGATTTACAGTATATTTTTAGGAAAGTTAGATATAATTGACCAGTTTAGTTAAAATTTTTGTTGGTGGCTTTTACCAAAATGGTATAATAATACTATTAACTGAAAAAAGAAAAATAGAAATGATTATTTATAATTAAGAACTAAACTTTTCTTCAACAAATATTTACACCAAAATTTCTAAAATCAATAAGAAACGGGTCTGGAAACTCTACACCAAAAATTTCATGTGAAACTTCTATCATCTTCTCTTTTCCAAATTATGATTTTCATTTTTTTGGATTATGTTCCTCGTTCATCTTTGTCGGATTTGTCATGTAAACCGAATGGATTCTTTTCTGGAGTATACGACTTTTCCATATTATTTTTAGATGACGTTTGCTTTGGGTCAAGGATTAGGAAACCATCCGATATAATAACATTATTTGAAATTTGTTTGGACATAAATAACCAATTTTGATATTCTACTTACGTGAATCGATATTTTTAACTCCTAATTTATTCAATTTATTAATGACAAGTTTCACTTGAATTAGAATAAGATGTGCATTATGAACGATCCGAAGCGTTTAAAGTGAACTGATTAATTCGCGGACCCTCCCATCATCCTTTTCCTGCAAAAGAAAAAGATTTCCTATTCGTTGGCTGATTGCTCTGTGTTGTCTGAAAAACCAACGTATATATATACATACGATACATACATATTCTTGAATTCTACATCCTGTAGATTACTGATAACTTCTATTTTACGCTAATTACTCCTGGATCACAAATTCCTGCTGCAACAGTGCATAATTAATGTATTTAGATTTAGTGTGTAAACCCTAGAATCTATCCAATTCTCTTCTCTTAACTAGAATTGGCTTTCATGGAGGAAATCACAGAGGGAGTGACCAACATTAACATCTCCGCAGACTCCGTGAAGAATCCAGGTTTCCAACACCAAAAAACCCCTCTTTTTCTACGTCAATTTATCCAAGGTACAACCCTCAATCCCCTCTTCTGGCGTATTATTTAGTAAATAGTCAATTTGGGTTCTCATTTTATTGATCTGATTCTGAGTAATTGTTATTTATTATACTTGTAGAGGTACATGCAACAGCATAGTGAGGTTGAGCTTTCTGCTCTTGGGATGGGTATTTCTCTCCTTCTCATCTATTGCGCTTTTAGTAGTATTATTTATTTATTATTTTTGGGTAATATTTATCTTATTTGTGATATCCTTCTAATAACCCTTATACTGCGAAACACTGGGATTCTTGGACCTTTTGCTACTTTACACAGTATATTTCTTAAGTGGGATTTGGTTTGATTTGATTATCTTCAAGATTTGTTTTATACTACCACTTATGGATGCTTTAAATATCGTTCGTTCAAAATTAATTAAGATATAAATATATACTTATTTGTGTTTCTGTTTTCTACCTTTAGTTTTTGCTTCAATTTCCATGTGCTATTGCCTGAATAAAGAATCCCTGTATGGAGGACACTTTTCCAAAAAAAAAAAAAAAAAATCTTCCCCTTCTTTTTCCCCTGTTAAATCTAATGAGGAAACTTAATTGCTTTAGTTGAGCTTTTTTCTAGGATGGGTTCTGGAGTTCTGTTCTTTCTGATTATTGCTTCTTGCTTAAGATAATTCAACTAACTAGCTCACCATTGAAGGAATTCTTATGATTAGTTTCGAAGCTGCAACAGGATTTACATGATTTTTATCTAACTTAAATAAACTAAGAGTCTTCGTCTATTGCTGGCTGATTACCGGCCAAGCGATTTACCAATCCACTATTTAAGGACAGCCATATCTTTTTTGAAACATTACATAACAAATTTCGTTTGCCCCATAATTGTAAATATATAAAATAGGATCTACGATCCATGTATCGATGAGTGTTTAATAATGTTTAAACATTATTATGTGTTAATTATTTTGTAATCAGTAATGTGCATTTATTTTCTACAAAACCTTACATGAGAGCAAACACATTTCCACCACTTCTTAGAGAGTGTTTGGTTTACTAAAGTTAATATGTGGGTTAATAAAGTTTGTAAATATGATAAACAAGGAATGAGCATGAGGACCCTTAATTTCTTATTAGTTTCATGGTATATTGCAACCCACCTGTCCCCTAGGTTGTACTCCATCGAGCTCCTTGCCTTTTACCAACGGGCTTAAAGGAAAAGTTAGCCCACGTAAGTGCAATTAGTGTGTGAACTTTCTTATGTTTAACAAATTTTAAGGCCCATTGACTAATACCAACACAATATGAACTAAACACTCTCTTACAGTATAAACACACGTAGGATGCAGCATATAAAAAAATCGTATGCATATCAACATAACAGATATTGTAGCTATAGGCTGTAAAGATTTAATTGTTTATCTTAGAATTTACTATGGACAATTGCATTAAATTGTAATGCAAGGGACCAAAACTGCAGTTTTTACTTCGTACAGTTGTAAAGCGACGGAAATTGCAAGTTAAATATGTGAATTTCTATTCAAAAAATGGATGCAGTAATCAGCTCTACTCATCTGCTCAATTAAAAATAATTAACTTATTGAAATCTCGAGTTAAAAATTTTAAAAATCCATTGTGGCAGCTCTGTAATATTAAACCACCACTCCCGTTTTGGTGATTAGAATCCACCCCATTAGCAACCCAACATTTACTTGTACGCATGTAAATTAATGTTTTTTTTATTTTTTTTATTTTTTTTTAAATTTTGTTTGAAAATGGTGTAAGATTCTGATAATGGAATGTTCAAACACAATTGTTCAATTAAAGCTTCCCTAGCTTCTGTTTGGCTATTGGACGTTTGGAATTTGAGGCAGCTGGTGATATTCTTTGTTTCTTAGAAAAAGGATGTCTTTGGAAACCATCCTACTGAACCCATTTTACCTCCTTACGTTCTCTTTTTGATATTGGACAACCCAGTATTTGAGCCAGAGGCGATTCTTTGTCATGGCATTGGTCCACCAACCTATTATGCTTTGAAGAGCTGCTTCAGTTCACGAACCTTGGAAAAGACTTTTTAATGGGGAGGGAATTGATAACATGCGCATATAGAGTTAATATTTGGGCTTCTCTCACTTGGTTGGCTTAGGTAAGGGATAGGGTTTAGGTTAGGAGTCTCATTTGTATTGCTTGTTTTTTTATTAGATATGGATCTGGAGTGATCACTGAACCTATGAATCAGTAATTGTTGATTGGGCAGGATTTATTTGTGTGGATATTTCAATCCAACATTAATCTTTACACTTTTCTTTTTAATTTTTAAAGAGAATGCTTTGACACACTTTATCATGTGCAGCTATCTCTACTGTTGTGAGCATTGCTGAGATCCTTAAGAATAATGGATTTGCGGTCGAGAAGAGTGAGGCTCCCTGTAATCATATTGTTTTCCTATGCATCCTCACAAATTAACTACATCTTAATCAGTAATCTGGTGTTCTTATATTAACAAATTTATCTGCATAGATTACGACATCGACTGTTGAAATCAGAGATGAATCAAGAGAGCGACCTATCTCAAAAGCCAAAGTAAGTCTGTATAATCTATTAAGAATGTCTATCATATGTCAAGGGCGAATTGAACTCCGGACTATGCTACCCTATGTTGTCTTATAGATTGCAGATTATGGTTTCTGTTTTTTTCTTTTTCATTTTCTTTTCACCACGCTGCCCACTGTTGTCTAACGACAGAGGGGGGTTTGGTGTGGATGCAGTCTCCACCCAGAGTTTATCTGCTAGCTGCTAATGATGCTTCCTTTCTCTATATTTCCTTCATTTAGGCTCATTCTCCTCTCTCTCTGTTAATTAGATTGAGATAGTGCTTGTGAAGACAGAAAAATTTGACGAGTTGATGGGGCAGCTGCGGAGGAGAGAGCTGGAGACAGCGAAGGCCGAAGTTAAGAGATGGTTTTTTCTTAACTGTTACTTCTGTTAGGACTATAGTTTTGAGGTTGTATGTTAACTAAATTGTAAGTTTGAAGCTTATGTGCAATTTATTTATTTCAAATCTGCTGTTATGCAATTCATTACTATTAATTAGCACAAATTGGTCTAGTTTAGATTGGTAGAGGGTGTAAAGACATACCCAAATTTGGCACTTTGACATCATTACTACATCCACCATTGTTGCATATATATTTCCTTGTTCTTTCAACAATTCAGCTTTTCTCCCTAGATGGGTTGTCTGTTTACAAGGCTAGGCCATGATCCTCTCGACTTGAACCAAATTCTTAATTCTTACGTAGAGATGTTAAATGGGACATGGCTCGACCTACACTACCAAAAGAAAATAAAAGTACGGTTTGCGACCAAAAGGACGGTATGTTAAATAGGTCGTGGCTCGACCTACACTACGAAAAGAAAATAATAGAAAAATGCGGTTTGCAACGAAAATAAGGATGGTTTGATCGACGTAGTGATGGTAATTTGGCGTTCTCTAATTGTGTAGCATCTAAAGATTTGTGAAAGAAATCTTGGTGATTGAGATGGAACAGAGCTAGAGCAATTTGCAGGCGCGGCTAATACTGAAACACATTTGAAAGGTCGACGTAGTGATGATAAATATGAACAATTTACTGCACCATTATTATTATTTTTAATTAATTTAATAATATTTTTTTATTAATTTAATATCACATTTTATTAAAATGTTATCACTCCTAGGTCATAGGACGAAACTCTATGAGATGGTTTCATAAAAGAGTTAAATGATGATATTCTAACCATCATAAAGATAACATTTAATTCGTCTTTGAAATCTTGAAAATTTAATTTTATAAATTTGATTTGGTTAAAGAAGATGTCTTTTAATCCTAATTTAAGAACAAATGAAATATGATGATTCGAATTGGAGAGGAATGGACTAAAGCTGGGTTTGTGCATTTTCTGACACTGCTTTAGCAAAAAAAAAAAAGGAAAACAAAACGTGGGTTTATACATTGCCACACTGTCACACATCCAAAATTTCTACTCCACAATTATTCCTCTATCCATCATCACGTTTGCATCTTTAAATGCACTACCTCCATCCCATGCAGTATTAATAACCACATTTTCTTTTTTACAGGAATTAAAAAATAATATTTTAGTGTGTAGTGAGATAAAAAAAATATTTTAAGGGTCAATAAATATTAGGTACAAAATGTATTTAGATATTACTAATTTATACATTCAATATAGAAAATTACGCACAGATACAAAATTTAATTTTGTTTTTCCCATATTACCCATACTTGCTGAATATCAATGTGCAACGTGTGAAGCAAATTAAAAAAATGTGATTAAGTATTTATATGTATATACATTACTGTACAGTCATTTGAGATAAATAACTTTTGGGGAGAAAAAATGAATTAACTATTTATACGAATATACATCAATGTATATTTAGGTGAGATAAATAATTGTAGAAGATAAAGTCATTGAATACAATCTTAATATGTACACACGTGTGCACAATGTACTTAATCAATCTGAATTTTGATTAATTAATTCAAAACTTGACACAAAATAAAAAATGAAGTCACAATTAGAAGAACGAAGACGAATATAAAAATTAGCGTGCATTTAGAGAGAGGAATAAAGAAGAGGCCGCAGAGATAATTAGAAAAATGATTTTTTCCTAAATTATTTCTTTCAAAATCTGTACATCAACGTGCATTTAGAGAGAGGAATAAAGAAAGAGACCGCAAAGATAATTAGGAAAATAATTTTTTCCTAAATTATTTCGTTCAAAATCTATATATCAGCGTGCATTTAGAAAGAGAAATAAAAGAAAGTGACTGCAGGAAAATGATTTTTTCCTAAATTCCCTCTCTTAAAATCTCGATTAATAAGTATAATAATAGTGTACATTGACAAAAGAAAGTTTAGTTTTGTATAAATGTTGAATATTAGTGTACACTAATATTAAACGTTGAATATTAGTTTTGATGTAGTGAACATTAGTATTCAACGAAATTATTGTTCTGTATAAACGCTGAATATTAAACGTTGTGAACAAGGGTAATGTTGAGAGAAAAAAATCGTTATGTATCCCGCAGTAATTATATTAGATTAATGTATTTATTAATAATTAAATTGTAAATACACGTACATATAATTAATAAACTCATATTTTAATATAAAGTGAGTAGTTGTATTAATGTAATGTGTGAGTTCATGAATATAGAAGTAATTAATTTGTGTGATTCCCTTTTAAAAAAAGGAAACATAACTATTAAAGTGGGACATCCAAAATAAAATGGTAAATTATTGTGGGACGAAGAAAATATAAAATTTGCATTTGGTCTTATTCTCAAATTTAGTCTATATTAAATTACAATTATAAAGATTAAAATTAGATAATAAAGACTAAAATTGTTTTTTTTTAAAATTAAAATTACTATAATAAAAAAATCAATTTTTTTTTGTTATACTTACATAACCACATTGACCATATGTGATAAATATATATTTTAAGTACTCCTGATATTTAAGTATCACTTTTAATTTTTTTTTAAATAGTTAAATTAACTTTAATGAATCTTTTTATAAAATGAAAGGCGATACTCAAAAAAAAAACTTCCTCCATCATATCACAAATTTCATATTTCCTCATTTATTTGCCTCAATATATTTTTTACATTAAAAAAAAAATTCATTACAAATGATAATTCATTATACTTTGTTTGACTAAAATTTGTGTTTCAAGAATACCGTGACCCCAAATTTCACGTTTGTATTCTTTAATATGATAAGTTATACACTTTATTATAAGAACTTATATCCTTGATTTTTTTGAGAATTTTTTTTTAATTTTTATAATCAAACATTTATACTATTCATATTTCTACCGATATTTTTTAATGAAAAATTATACCCTTTATAACAAAGTGTTATACTCTGTACACCTTGTGCACATAGATATACAAGAGTCCAATTCTTTAAAAAATTCTACAATCACCTGACACGCATAACTTACTTTATACTTTATTTAATATCTAAAAAGACTATAATTACTTCATAAAGTCAATAAAACAATTTTTCTTAAATAATATAAAATACTCCCTCCGTCTACTTTCAAGGGTATCATTTTTCTATTTTAGGCGTCCGCCCCCAATGATCTCATTTCCTTTTTTATACATATGAGACTCACGCACACCCACTAATACAACTAAAAAATGGGACCCAGCCCCCAGGGCATAGCTCAAGTGGTAGAGGGGAGGGTGGAAAGGCCTTCCAGCTGAGCTTGGTTGCTGCAGGGTGGGGGTTCGAATCCTGCCTTTGGCATGGATTTGGCCCTTTGCAAGCACAAGTTTAACAGTGAGCCCTCTCTATAAGCCACTTGAGGCACATCCTGCGATTTACCTCCTCCACCAATCCCCAGGGCAGGGGCGGTGGGGGCCCCTAATGGTGGGGTACACCATTTAAAAATGGGACCCAAATCTCCACTAATACAATTACCCACTACATATTAAATAATAATACTTCTTAATCCACGTGCAAAAAACAAATGACACCCTTAAAGGCGGACGGAGGGAGTAATAATATTTTAAACAGTTGATTTTTTTTAAAATGTTAAGTTTCGTTTTTATATTATCTTATTCTATCTTGTTACTGGTAGGCATGAATGACGCAGCTCGATGTACAATTTAAAAAATTCACTTACAACAAAATAGTTATTACCCAATCAATATGGGGGCTAAATTTGAAAATCGAGTGGCTTGTAAATAATTGTTTAATTCTATATTAATCTCAGATAACATAATTTTATTTATTTTATTCCAATTTTAGTTGTGAATCCATATTTACAATTTATAGATTTATATCATTGTACTGTTGATATATTTAAAAGAACAAAATGAATTAGAATAGTTGAAGAAATGGTAGAGGACTAGCAAATGAATGATGGTGTGTGGGTGTCTATTATTTATGGAAGCAGCAATAAGTTTATAGGTTTGAAAACTTACATTTGCCCAATTTTGGGATATATTTGAAGAGTTAGTATGTGAATTGGGTTTACACCTAATTTTTTATTTTTTTTAATACTTTAGTATATACAAAAGGGCACCTAATTTTTTTTTAACACTTTAGTATATACTCAAAAGGGCATGGCTATTCACACCCATCATTTTATTACCATACACTCATTTCATTTTTCAAATAATAAATTTATACTTCCTTCATCTCTTTTAAAGGGTTTATTTTTTTTTTCATTTTCGTCGTCCCACTCAAAGAGTCTTATTTCATTTTTTACACACATGAGACCCCCACACACCTACTAATACAACTAAAATATGAAACTCACACACTCACTAATACAATTATCTACTACACATTAAATAAAAATATTTCTTAATCCACATACAAAAACAAAAAACTCTCTTTAAATGGGGTAGATGGAGTATATTAAATTAGTAAAATACTCATAAAATTCATAAACTACACTTACAACACTACACAAATGATATATACGGATACCTCACGATTCGTGCTAATACCTCACCAAATCATAAATACACACACCATCATCTTCACATTAAAATCTCCCTCACTTTTCCCTAAATCAAAACATCACCAACCCCTTCCCAACGTTATTGTGAAGAACCCTAGTTTTTTCTACACCTATAAATCCTCTTATTTGCTCAAACGGAAATAATATCGAAAGAAGATACACTTAAGAACCTAAAAGTATGTAAATTTATGCATTTACTTCGATCAAAATATTGTTTTTCGCGGGGACCAACCAAGACTGACGAAATGCAATACCACTCCCGGTCAAAATTTATATCGTGTTCAACTAGTCCTGGCCAAAAATTTATATTGTGTTCAATCAGGGATGATTGAATATATTCATAAAATTTGTCCATCACCGGCAGAACAAACCTCCAATCAATCTAGTATAATTTATTAACTTTTTCTTAATTATATATACTTTAAAATTATTAGAATGGATAACCTAGAATATTCAGAGATCATATATATATGAACTCACAAATCCACAATGATATACTTTATGTTATTTCGAATGAGTAATTCACAGAAGCTTAAACACAAAATGCATAGAATTATCAAGAAAAATTGCAAACCTATCCACAAATTAAGGGACCACCTTAATTCACTACTTGCACCACTTGACAATTGACGCTTCTCAAATGATGAATTAGAAGATTTAGATTAATAATTATGTATTAAAGATTAATCACACAATTCACACAATTCAAATGATGAATTAGAAGATTTAGAATAATTATGTATTAAATATTAATTAGATTATATTACTTTGATTTGCTTCTTTCATTTATGTTTACCATTAAAATGATAGTTATTATAATCACTTATAAATATACGATCTTATTATTGTATGGGGTGAATTTGATTAATGAAAATTGAATTTTATTTTTATTTTAGTGTTTTATTTGTATTTTTAGGTATTTGTCCCAAATCAACGTTCAATTACAGATTATAATTTTAAAACGTATTTCTTTCTACTCTCATGGTATTATAGTAATTTTAAATCGTGTTTTGTCTATTCTCATGGTACTATAGTAAGAATTAATTAATGATCAAGTAAATATTTGTCTTGCTATTCCAATATTGATTATATTGTTAGTAGTGTATTAGTGGGTAATTAATCTAGTTTAAGAGGTATTAATAATCTTAATCCTTTTGATATAATATAGTTTGAAGTGAATAGATATTTTGGTGGCCCTGGCTCATGAAGCTAACCCCCTCCAGCAAAGCAAGAATAGATATGTTTTATCTTTAATCAGTGTATATCACTTTAGTGTTGTTTATTGATATACTATTTCTCATAATATATAATATGGATTTTGAACAAGTTTCTGGGACAAACAAGCATATACCTCTGTTTCATGGATGGATTCGCTTTTGCCTTTCTATTGCCCTTCCCCACTACAACCAATCAATCAATTAAATAAACCACATGATCATTATATACATAAAAAAAAATCCCCGATATAAATTTCGTGAAATAAATAAAAAGTGATAACAATTTTAATAAAAAATAATAAACTAGATTGGTAAAGAGTGATAGTTGTTCATGTTGGGAATTTTGATACACCAATCAATCACCTTTACATTGTGGCTACTAAATGACCACCTCATCTAAAAGTTTAAGCTGGTGGAAAGGAGAATCGTTTAATATTTAATCAAGTTACTCTAACAGTGGGAATATAAGGAACAACGAAAATAATAAAACTGTGAACGAAACGATAATAATAAAGAGTCTTTAAACTTTGGTTGTGCAGAATTGTTCTGCTATAGTGTTGAAACATGAATCTTCATGGAGGATCTATAGTCCTCGGTTTTTTTTATCCACATTTGAAATTTTCATAACTTTAGGACCTTCACACTTGTCCAAAACAAAGAAGAAGAAAAAAGATTATTAATAAATAAAGGCGAGTAAAGGTTGTATCTTTTCCCGCAAAATAAATATGTCATGTTCCTTAATGTAAAACGACTTCCTCTCCTACACAATTAGCACCACAAGTGTAAGAGCTTCGATGAATTTCAGGTCAACTGGGACTGAATCATTCTAAAAGGATACGTGCAAATGCAACTATGCAAAGTGCAGATGATAATGTATTACGGTGTTTTATAAATACATGGGATGATCCTATTTATAGGGCACCAGTCCCTCAACTATAATGACAAAAGGATTTTGATTGCGGCCATAATTGCTGATGGGCGTGGATTTCTCAGTAATCAGTCATTATTACGGAGTTTGTCTCACATCCAGATTCATTGAACCTATTGCAGTGAGAGCTCAGGCTTCACAGGGTGTACAACTTGATTGGACTCGAGCCCAAATTTGACCCGACTTTTAAAGATTCTACTCTTACATTTAATGTGAGATATTAACTTTGTATTAATCCTCATTTATAACCTCTCTATTAGGTGAGCCAAATTGCACTCACTACTCTCATTTATTTGATGATTGATTTAATAATTAACCTATTAACCAATTGAATCTTCAATAGTCCACAAATCATAAAACAAATAAAAATGATCATAACTTTATTGATTTAGCGAGTTTTGTGTGAGACAATGTTAATATTTTTAATTATAACTGAAGCTTAACTAATAAAAAATGAATGTCTTCTAATTGAATTATTTCATGAGCTTTTTGTTAGGTTGATTAAAAATAAATTAACTTGAACAGACCGTCATACACAACTAATTTAACCTTAAAATATTTTAACTTTTTATGTGAACTATTTCTTATTAAAATAATTCATGATAAACATTATAGAATAGATTCCGTAGGACTATCTAAGACAAACTTTTACTCTGTAGATCTATATCGCATTATCTAAAAAGAAGAATGAAAAGTGGAGAAAAGATCATGACTATTGTACATGATTGATTGTCAAACATGATATATGGTGTTTGATGTGAGTTATGACCAACTGTAACAAGATTATTTATTATTATCCTCTCTGTTTCAATTATTTAGGGTGATAAAATAATAAATTTAACCCTAGCTTATTTTGTTATGAGCACTTGGATGTATTTTGCGAAGGTTATTCTTTAAATTATCAAAGATTATTCTAATTTAAAGTGTTCAATAATAAAAGTAATATTATTTTTTTATAAAAATAATAATAATTGTATTTTACATTATAAAATAACATTTTTATTGTATTAAAAAATCATACCATTTACACCGTAAAATCGGTCCACCTATGATTTTTGCAATATCTACATTCAAATTTTTTCAAAATACACTCAATTTTATACACACCATTATAAATACACACTTTGCAAAATTTTGCGCACTTGGCACTTACACTCACCCCACAGCACAAGACATGCACTCTAGTGCTCGCTCATAACGGGCAAATACTTAATTGAGTGATTTTCAAGGATAAAAAGTGATAGTATTTAAAAAATAAAATATTTAATTGGTAAAAAATGATAATAGTATAGTGAATTATATTATAAACAAATTATAGTATAAATAAAATTGACAATTCTTTTAAAGATAATAATATCTTTAATTAAAAGTAATAACTAATTAATTAAAAAAATATATAAAATAATTTTATTGTGAGATAGTCTCATCCATGAACACCCCTGCCAAGGAACTCATTTTCACCAATGGCTAAAAAAAATTGTCTAAGAAATATGTTCACTACAAGACATCCACTCTATATATTAATTTTTATTTAGAAATAAAAGTTAATCATGTGATTATTAATAGGTCTAAAATTCATTGGTTGTGGTTTAATTAGTTATGTAAACTTGTGGAACATGATTGCATAATTGTTCATCAGATAATGATCCACATTCACATAATTGTTAATTCAATATTGGTCAAACATAACCAACATTTTTCTGTCCTCATGATCTACTGAACACTGAATCAAGTGCTAAACTAATTACAAAAGTGAAAATGAGAATTGACCGATCAAAGCGCTTAAAATCATGCTTGGGAGTCTCGTGTGAACCGATTTTTTGGTGTAATTCTATAGTTTCCTTTTGTTTATGAGTTAAAAAGACAATTATATTTTGAAATTTTCTGTATAATAGGACTATGTTTGAATGTGTGTAAATTTTAAACAAATGGTGTTAGTTAGTTAGTTAGTTTCTTTACGATTTGGTATCTTGAGAGTTATTTTTACGTCTGTACTTTGAAATTGAAATTTAATTTTAATATTTCAGACATTAAGATTATTTAATCTTTCTATTTCATACAATTATGTAAATATGAGAATCGGGTATTTAGAAAAACTATTGAGGGTAAATATCAAAGTAGTTATGTTGCATTAATATTATTTTTTTGAAGTATAAAACACAAATAGAAATGAAGAAAAAAGAGTTGGGGATATTATAATCAAGAAAGTGTTGTATCATAATTTATGATACAAGTGGTTCGTGTAATATTTTATCCCATAAATTTAATCTTTATATGACCCTATCTATTGCTCAAGCGCAGTGTAATTTGCCACCATCCACAATCCCTACATCTATACTGCTCCAAATTGTTATTTTTGGGCAAATGGAACTACTTGATTATATGTCAACAATTCTATACTACCAATTGATGAATAATGCGGAACTACTCTGTTCTCACTCGCATGCTCTCTGAAAAACTTATTACAGGAGGTCACCCATCATCAGATTGCTCAAAGTCTTTAGATTTTCACAATAACAATCATTAAAAAAGAATATCTTTCGTTGTATTTATTGCATCAATCAATTCTTTTAAACACTTCTAACTATAGAACACTATATTATTTCCTATAAACAAGTGATACTTTATTTGTCCAAAGTCCCAATATAATCCATTTATTAGACATTGCTAGAAAATCTAGCTTTATTGGAGTTTGGAGACCTCAACATATTCTTCAGCATATCATAGATCAATATGTGGGATAATCAAAGTTTTTGATTGATTTTCAGTAAATTTCATAGAATTCAAAGTTAAAAGAATACGTTTTATAAGATGTGCCAAGTGTTTCCCATAAACGGGCTTTTAGTTTTATTAGATAAAATGAATATAAAATTTTATTTGACATAGGTTATTATTATTGTATTAATTTTGGTTAGCTCTAATTGTCTGTATATGTTTTGTAAATTTGGGGTAAATCCCATACCCAAATAATAAAAAATTCCTTTTTCAAAAAAAAAAAGAAGAAAAAAAGAAGAAAAAAAATATAAAATGTAAACTTAATTTTGGTATTTTACGGGCACTTGAAAGAATCGTCCATTTTTTTTACTAAAATATGTTAAATGTGCATTTTTTTTTTAGGTTTTTTGGATTTGATACTATTAGAGAAAATATGGAGTGCGTCATTTGAAACTAAAAATACTACTATATGCTCACATGCCTGACAAGTTTGATGCAGTTTCGAGTACGAGTTCGACACATTATCATCTAGCTCTAATCTAAATAGAAAATAGTGAAATATTGTATGAAACTAACATAAATATAAATAATATAAAATGTAACAGTACTGATTTATTATGTGGATATTTTATACTCTCTCAAGGCGTATTTAGTGGCATAAATATTGAAGCCGAAAGTCAGTATAGTAGGGTCCATCCCCCTGGAAAACCTCTCATTTAACGAAATGTAGTATTCAAAAACAGTGCACTATGTGGAGTCCTTCCACCTTGCCGCTCCAACGTTTACGTATACTTTTTGCACGAAGTTTAAAAAGTAGTATTTTAATGTATAGTGGATTGATTAATTTATTTGTATTTCAACTTTTTTGACCCCAACTTTTTGTTTGAATCAATGCTAATATTGTAAAATTTTTAAAAATGTTAATTTTAAAGTATAGGTTCTACACTTACTAAAAATTGTACTCCCGCACAACTTTCACATCTCTTTTGTAATTTGCAAAGGAGGTGTGAAAAGTGAAAATGGTGGTGAGACAACTTTTAAGTGTGATGCCCAATATGATATTGTGTAAACCTTATGGTGAGACAGAGGAAGTATAAACTATGACGCCATGTTCGTTTTCGATTTTAAAATCCAATTTTTTGTTTTTTAAAATTACTCCTATATGTGCCTACAAACTCTATTATTGATTGCTAAATCATCCATATTTTATACATTTTATCTCCAAATTAATACTCATTCTCACTATTTGTCTATATCTCTTCTCTCACATCAATTAATACATGAACTTTTACACATATCAATACATATTTTGTACATATTAATTTTACATAAATTTAAACATATCATACCAAAAATCCAAAATAAGTGTACTATTCTTTGGTTTTCAAAATTCAAGGAAAATCGAAAAAAAAATCATAGTGTAAAGCAATACTTGCGTGACACTATTTCTCGTGAGATTATTTTTACTTTTTCTTAAATAGTTATAACTTTTTATCAAAGAAATCATTACTTTTCAAAATGTTATCATTTTTTTTATTTATATGAATTATTTATAAAATAATTTATTGTATTATCAATTTTCATTAATTCAATATTTTTTTTGGAAAAGACTTGGGTGAGACCGTCTTACGGATCCCCTTATGTGAGACGCATCGCTCATTAACCCATTAATTATATTTTTAAGGGCTCAGTTTGGTTGTAGTCAAATTTGAAAATTGAAAATTTAGTTACAAAAATAAATTAATTAGGTCTTTTATATATTATATATATATAATGTTATTTTTTAAATAATATTTTTATAATTAAATTTTTTATTAATTTAAATTTATTATTTATTTAATTTATTTTTTTATTTAAATATTATACATTTATAAAATGTGATACTCAATCGATGAAAAGTGATAACAGTGCTATGAACTATTACATGAACAATTTATAATATGAATGAAAAGTGATAACATTTTAAACAAAAAGTGATAACACCTTTGATAACAAGTGATAACTAATTATCAAAGTGTATAATAGAATGGATAAAACGTGATAATATTTTTAATAAAAGTGATTCTTAATCTAAGAAAAATGATATTCGTATAATTAAATTATTTCACGAAGTATCATTTACGGGAATAATAAAAAGTGATAGTATTTTTTTTAAAAAAATTGATACTCCCTCCGTCCCATAATACTTTTCACGTTTACTGTTCCACGTTGTTTAAGAAAATATGCACTTTTTGACCAATTTTATTGACTTTGGAGGGTATTGTGATATTTTTAGACAATAAAAAAGTATAAAGTAATGATATGTGTGTGAGAAAGGAGTGACAAATTTGAAATTAAAGGAACTTTTGAGGTTATTAGATAAAATGATGTTTCATTTTTTGGGTGTAAATGTTTTGTGGGACAAACAAATGAGGAAAGTGTGAAAGATTTTTTGGGACGGAGGGAGTACATGACAAACAAAAAGTGATAACCATTTAGTTAAATTATTTATGAACTATTCATATAATAAATAAAAAGTGATAACATTTTTAGTATAAAGTGATACCTGAATAAAATAAAGTGATAATAATAGAATAATCAAATTATCTAAAAAATAATACTAATAATATTTATTATTATAAATAATTAATATTAACAATAATAATAGATAATAATTTTTTTTAAAAAAAGTGAAAATTAATTATTGAATTGAAATAAATGTCGTGATTTCCTGTTTGCGTGAGGTCGCTTACTTGCCGCGCTAAAATTGTTAATTTTACTTTAGTTAACCAAACAGACCCCTTGTTTTCCTTTAAATTTTATTTATTTTTTATTTTTATTTTATGTTAATGAATAAGATATGATTCATCTCACATAAGAAGATTCGTGAGACGATCTCACCCAAGACCTATTTTTTTTAAGTTGTCATCAACCATGTTCCTCTAATGGAAATCTTACCACGAGATGGTGTTTTGCTATAAATATATAATTAATACATTTATACAGGTATGTATACAAATACGTACGAAGAGGTGTATTGAAGAGATTTATATATAGAGGTGGTGGGTTTTGACTACAACTCCCAATCATTGAAATGGAGAGTTGACATATGGACATATCATTTTATTCTACAAATAATTCAATCTTTTTGCCATCAATTTCTTTCTTCTTTTTCTTAACTCGTAATCATTGAATCGTATATATTCAAGAATTTTTCATATCTGCAAGTATTTTAAAGAAAATGACTTTTTATTTATTTATTTATTTTTTATTTCTTTAAGGCTTGGAAAGATAAGTCAATTATATTAATTCAAGGCTTTATTTACATAAATTTGAAGGGTGAAGGTCAAAATAAATAAATAAATAAATAATGAATGTATATTGGGTGCATCTGGGTGCAAGAGTGAATAACTTTTTATTCTATTTTGTATACATGTTATTCTATTTTTTATACGTCTTTCGTAATAATTGTATATATTTTTCACATTAAGTTTTTCATTAAAAAACTAACATTCATATGTGTATAACTTTTTATTCAATTGTGTATACATGTTTTTTTAATAATTGTATATTTTTTTACACTCAATTTTTCATTAAAAAAACTAACAATTAAATTGTATACATTTTTGCTCATAATTGTATATACTTTTGTATATATTTGTATATTGGTGCACCCTATCTTAGGGTGCACCCGGATGCACACTATAATTAGCCATAAATAATAACCGGAGGGTGAAGGTCACGTAATATTCCAAGATGTCATTTTAATTAAAAATTAATAGATAATTATTTATTGAAAATAAATAAAATGTAAAATATTATTGTACGTTATTAACATCTCAATTTGTTATGGGAGATAATGCACAGCCCAAGCTATTCAAAGAGTAAGCCCAACAGCACATGCCCAAGAAGGAAGAGGCCAGAAGTTCTCCTCGCTGCGCCGACATAAAACTGTCATATAAACCTAGGAAGGATCCTTAGTTAACTCGGGGATAAATGAGCAGATATACCCGGGAAGAATCAAGAGATAACCCCGAGATATAACACAGATATCCTGGGGATAAGCAAACAAGAACAGCAGGAAGGAAATGCTGCCAAGAGAGGATTGTGATGATCCCAAACATCTGTTATTCTCAGATTCTTCATCAACCAATAAGAAGCAAGAAAGCCTTAAAGACATCAAATTTGTTATGGATGATTTTAGAATAGTACATATGACAATCATTGATTTGAGAGAACAATCTAGAAGCAAGAAAAAGAATCCAGGCCCAATCCATTGGGAAAGAGAGGTATAAATAGAAGAATCCAAGAAAAATGTAGGTGATTGAACTTTATTAAAAAGTAAAAAAAAAATATCAAGGCTCAATAGCCAAATCTATTGCATTATTCTCTTATTCATTCTCTCTTCCATCACTAACCTCTTGTTGATTCTTGTTTAAGTCTTCATGACAAAAACAAGAAACAACACAATTAACATGAGTTTTGATTTTAGGTAGGAATGTTAAAATTTAAAATTTAAATATATTTTGAAGTTATTAATTAGAATATTATTTTGTTTTTGGTATAAAATTTATAATAATAAAAGAAAGTGTGAAATTTATTATGAAATTGAGAAAATATATTTTTTCCTTGTACTAGAAAAGTATTTGTATATACCATATATGTATGAAAGATTGAGGATTTAATACTGTAGCAGTGGAGCCACTGGCCACATGTAAATTGCAATTCATTTACTCCATATATGATGTATGTGGATTGTATAGTTTACGTAATCTAATTTTCTACACAAAAAATTATTAGTTCTAATAATTCTTATACCTTATTACATGTATTTATTCCTATTTTATAGGAGTTAGAGTTGATTTTTTTCTTCTTAATTATTTTAAGTACAGTGGGTATTAATTAAGTTTTTGGAGCATAATTGTAATTTTTATTATATTTGGGGCATGAAACACTTTAATGAAATCGTTTTATGATAAAATAAAATATTTTATATTTTTAAATAATTATTACTTTTATTTAGAGATGTTATCATTTTATTAAAATAAAATTTAAAAAGTGTCAATAGCCATCCTAAAATGTCCAAAATACTTCCCACTTAATTTAAAATAGAACCCCACATCCCTCTTACCTCCTCCTCTCCCCTGGTTGCCGCCGCCGTCGGTCGCCGGTCGTTGTCGTCGCTGCCGCCTGCTAGTCGCCAGACGCGCCATCTGTCGGTTGTCGAATGGTAACCACACGGAATCCTTACCGACATCAAAATCGACACAGGATACGTACCGACAACAAAATCAATATCCGTACCGACATCAGAACCAATATCTCTACCGACACTGTCACCCATAGGACACATTGGGTATTATAATTGAATAATAGATGCATTAAAGTTCAAAAAATGTATATTGATTAGATTTGTTATAAAAGTTGTTTTTTTTATTATTAATTTAGTTAAATAAATGGATATTTTTGAAATTTTTTACAATTAAAGAAGTTATTTAAATACTATTTCCTCCGTCTCCTTTCAAATTGCATATCTCTTATGTATTTTACAAAGGAGAGATGCAAATTTAAATGAGACGGAAAGAATAATTTTTTTTAAAGAAATTATTAAAAAAATTATTACTACTTTTTATTCATAAATAGTATAATTAATGAGTTGGTCTCTTTTGCCCCCAGGTGCACATGGTATCTAAAGGTACAACTGTTCTAAAGAATATATACTTTAATTAATAAAAGTATAATATTTTCATTGCAAAGATCAAATGAAATAAAAATAGTATAAATGTTTGATTTTTTTTTGGAAAATAAAAGGCACACGTTCTTACACTAAAAGATATACAATTTAATATTAAAGTATATAACTTTAGAAAAATACGGAATTTGGGGACATGGTAACCCCGAATGCAAGCAAGTTTTAGTCATAAGTAATTGTTCACGAAATAATTTATTATATTATTGTTATTTTTCATCAATCAAATATTATATTTTATTATAATATATACTATATTTTTTAATTTCAATTAGGTTTATAACATATTTTATCCTTATAATTTAAGTATTTTATTATTGTAGTTCATAATTTATTTGAGAATTTAATTGAAAAAGGTGTGCATCCTTGTCGCATTTATGTTTTCTTATCTAATTATGCATTAATTAAATACAAATTGATTGGGTTAACTCTATAAAGGATTTTCTTTATTTTCAATAAAAATCATTTAAAATACATTAAAAAGAATAAACTTATAATTATATATTACAAATTAATCTAATATATATTCTTTCAATTTGATATATATAAAAATATTGAATCTTGTATGAAAAAATAGAGAGGGTTTAATTTTTTTATTTTATTTTTAAATTCCAAATATCATCATTAATAATTAAAAAAAAAGTTATACGTATACCTTTTATATAAATTTAAAAGTTTTGCAATTATTTATTTTTATTTAAGTCCTGTTCTAAAACAAAAATGTTACTATATTTAACTAAAGATTTTTAATGGATAAAATATTTAAAAAAATATAAAGTAATACTGTGAATTGATTTTTAAACAGTTAATAACAACCTTCATTTTTTGAGTTATACAATTTTGTTATTTTATTTCGTCACATTACAAGCTAAGTAGTAAATATCGGTCCCACATCTCATAACAAAACTAAAAAGAGTTACTACAAAATTACATAATATGTCGTAACTTTAAATTAAAAGATTGTGGATTAAAAGATTGAGGCAAAGGGTAAATAAACATCTAAAGCTCACCTACACATTAAATATCTTACTCCATTTTTTAATTTAAGCGAAAAAATAAATGCATGCATTGTTAAAGAAAGGAGGGCCACAAAATATTGCAATATTAGAGCATAATTACCTATAAAAAAAACTTTAGAGATATTTTTACAAATTGATCAAGCAACATTACACCTTAATATTTCCTGATATATGTATATGTTGGTTTTGTGATGGATGTCAACAATACCCCATAATCTACGAAAACTTTCGACTCACAACTAATTCTTTAACCCACTAAATTTAAATTCCAAATATCTTTAAGTTATTATTATTATTATTATTATTTAGTTATTTATTTATTTACTTATTTACTTATTTATTTTTAATTGAGATCAACTCTATCATTACTCTATCTGTTTAAAGATTAAGTTAAAAATTTTCTCTCCATTTCAAAATTTACTTCACATTTTTCTCATTCTTCCTACAATTAAGCTCACCTCTTAAAATAGTAAATAACATCTCAATCCAAACTAAAAGTACACTTAAATTTCAAAAAAGCCATAATTTTTTAATACACACAATATATTTTATACATTATTTATTACCTAAAAATATAATATTACCTTCAAAAGTTAATAAAGTTAATCAAAAATTAATTTTTTCTTACATAATGTGGAACGAGAAAAGTGTATTTAATCTAGAGACGGAAGGAGTATATGTAGTATATATTATTTTCCCTTAGAACTCCTTCTAAAATAAGGAGGTGTTTTATTTTTGGAGAGGAATGAGAAAGGAAAATGAAATAAAAGTTTAATGGAATCAAATTGCTACCTTCAAAAATTGTGAGGAATTAATGATTCTCAATTTATTAGGAATCTAATCACTATTCATGGAAGGATAATAGAGTAATAAACATCCACTCTACTTTATTTTGAATCTAATCCCATGCCTCTCATCAAACATCCCCTATCCAAGCATCTCCTATGTGGAATGATAGTAGATTAACAAACATCTCCTATACTATCATTCCCACCTTTAATCCCATACACTCCCACCAAACCTCCCCTATGTAAATGTCTAAAATTTGAAATCCAAAACAATGAATACTTGATATGGTGGATATACATATATAATAATTCCACATGATTCATCATTATTGTTATAATAATTGCTAGCCCATATGGCATAGAAGTGAAAAAGAGCAAGCAACAATAACACCAACATACAACATGAGAGCATTGTTGGAGAGAAGATATATGCATATGTTGATTTAAATGGAGGGAGCCTATATGGGATTACTACACTTTGTCTATATATTTTCCCTTTTCCACTTGCCTTCTTCCACCAACTTTATTCATGTATGTATTATTTTTAATTATCTTTTGACTTTTGGCCAACAACTTAGAATGATAAAATCTGATTTTATTCATTTATTATAGAAGCTCCAAATGTAGGGGGATTCATCTCTATGATTATTTGCATAAAGTGTCTCAATTATTTGTCACAAATTAAGTCTTTCTTTTCCCACTTGATGTTGTCTTCCATTACAACCCAAACCTTATCAAATTGCAAATCCTCTTCTATTCTCTTTCCTTGTTGGCTTCAATCTTTCACTCTCTATTTTGGGCTTCACATATGGGCAATCGTTGAATCTTTGAACATTATCAAATAAAGATATTACTCACTTGGTGAATGAGACCTTCAAAATTCATTCACTAAATACAAAGAAAAATACCCATCCAATTGAATTGCAAGTAAGTGTATAAGAAAATTAATATTCATGAATTTATTGTATTACAAAAAGGATGAAAATTATTTATCTATTTATTTGTTCATTAAAATTTCCGAAGGCAATGAATTGCGGTGGATTGACGTCCGCTATGTATAATATTTTTTTTATTTAAAGACACTCTTTTATGACAAGTTTATTTGTGAGATATATAAACTTATTATATAATTATTATTATATAATCTATATTTATATTAAAATTAAAGTATGATTTATTAAAGTATAATGAATAATACGTTAACGTATGAGTGTTATAGCATGCATGATTTACTACGTATTCATATTTAAGAAATACTATAACATTCTAAAATCATACTTTAATGTATAATTAATTATATTTTAACCACCTAACAACATATTTAATTATATAATATTTATACTTTAATAAATGACCGATTTGTTTCACAAGTCGTCTTACACATGTATCATCTTACAATAAACTATGTCTTTTTTCTTTTTATATATATATATATATATATATATATATATATATATATATATATATATATATATATATATATATATATATTATTTTTTTGATACTCAAGTATCTCACAATATTAAATTTAGTGAGTCTCATATGAATTTTCGGTTCACATGTATGTGTACTGTTTTTGCAAAATTATATTTTAGTATGTGAAAAATCACTTTATAAGGAGATGAAATATTATTTTTTTAGTTGAAATATATTACTCATATTAATAAAAATATAAAAAATCACAATATATATTAGAATCTCAAAACTAATATCCCCTCCGTCCCATTTCAATGTTTACATATTTCTATTTTGGGCGTTTCATTTCAATCTTTACGTTTCCTTTTTTGGAATATGGGACCCACCTAAATCAATTAATATATCACCATGGGACTCACATCCAACACTAATATACTTACCCACTTTACATTAAATATTATATATTTCCACTTACTATCTATTAAAATACTATACTCCTTAATCAATGTGCAAAAAATAAACGTAAATATTGAAACGGGACGGAGGGAGTAAGTAAAAGTTTATCTCTTTAAAAAGTAATTTTTCATATATTAATATTAAAGTGTAATTGGTAAATTAGGATGCTAGAATTTGAGACTATTCATATATTTTTCATTTAAAAGAGTTATAATTAACTCTTTAAATAATAAAATTTAATATAATAAAGAGTAATCGATAAATTAGAGTGTATAGGTAAACCCAATTCAAATTATTAAATTTGCTCAAGTGAATTAAAAAAAATCGCCATAAATGAATAATTTAAGGATTTATCATTACTTGGTGTGCAATTAGTAAACATGCATGAAATACTCTTACTTTTTTTCTTAATGAAAAGTGCATTTAGTGTGCAATTAGTAAAATTGCATGATAAAGAGTGAAGAATTAATTCTATAAAAAAAAGTTAGAATACCATCAATAAAAATGATCAACTTTTTTATGAAATATAACAGTGTTGCTCTAGATTATTTAATTCCACTCGGACACGAGATTAGTTGAATGGCAAACAATTTAAAAAGAAAAGCAATCAATATGTGGGGAGGGGTGGAACCGTCGATCGTATATATATATATATATATATATATATATATATATATATATATATATATATATATATATATATATATATATATATATATATATATATATATATATTATATACTCCTATATAATTATAAATTAAAAAGAAAATTCTAAATTAGAAACATGCTCTTATGAGACAGATTGTGAGACGGATCAATCTATCACTAAAGTATGTTTATTATGTAGGTAAAATATGTTTATTAGTTGTTAAAGTATGTCGATAATGAATCATATTATAACACGCTACATAATTCAACATACTTTAGAAAAAATACTTTAACAAGTTTTAAATATACTTTATCTGTATTATAGTCATACTTTAACACGTTTTACAAACTGTTTCACATATATAACATTTCACAAAAGAGTTTGTCTTAATATTATATCCTGATAAGATTGTAATATACCCTGTCCATCTCACCCAAAGAGTTCCCTTTCATTTTTTACACACATGGGACCACCACACACACCAACTAATAAAATTAAATATGGGCCCCACACTTTTACTAATACAATTATCCACTACACATTAAATAATAATATTAATTAATCCACGTGCAAAAAATAAATTAAAGCAATCCTTTACACGGGACGGAGGAAGTAATATTAAATAAATCATAAAATTGAAATACAATTATATCCTTAAAATAAATATTAAATTTTAAGAATAATAATTAAACACGAGTTAAAATAAAAATAGACCAGATGCAGTATTAACTGAACTTAAAAAAAGTGAAATTATAATTATATTATTGAATTAACATTAGATTTTAATAATTAAATTAGAGCATATAATTAAATTATGAGTGATTTTGTGGTGATCTTGACATGTAATTATATAGTGATTTTGTGGTGCTCTTGACATGTTTAAAATAAGGTATAGTGTTAGTTTTTTTTTTTAAGTTTTTTTTTAATTTTTTAATTTAATTTAATAATTGATATCAAATTAAAATTTAATCTGAACATCGATACTACATATACATTCTAATTGGACTCATAGACCATAAATCACAACGTTATGTAAATTGTGTCATAAAATAAGTTGCACTAAAAAAAAAAGTTCTTTTTTAGCAATGAGATTTATCAATGGATTGGCAATATTTTTCTTTAATAATGAAATGCCAACATATTTTTTTCTCTATTTTACCAACGGAATTCAATTCATTGGTAGTTACCAGCGGATTACCAACGAAATTATTATATAAATTATCAATAGAATTATTAGGGATTAACGACGACATTATTTACCAACGGAATTGAATTTTCGTTGCTAAAAATTTACAATCACCAATGTCCCAACGAAAATTTACTAATAGATTTCGTTACTAATCCGTTGGTAAATTAATTTAACAATGAAAATTTACCAATCAACATTGTCCCAATGAAAATTTACTAATAGATTTCGTTATTAATCCGTTGGTAAACTAATTTAACATTGAAATTGAATAGAAATTGAATATTCTGTTGGTAAATTTATTACATATTTTTTTTTAAGTGTTATGAATTAAAAAATAAAATATAGGAGGCACACTACTTTGTCTTAATACATACTTCATCCGTCTCATTTCAATCTTTACATATTTATATTTTGGGTGTTCTATTTCAATCTTTACATTTCTCTTTTTGGTATATGGGTCCCACCCAAAACAATTAATATATCACCATGGGACCCATATCCAACACTAATACACCTACCCACTTTACATTAAAATATTATTTCTCTCACCTCACTCCACATTAAAATACTATACTCATTAATCTCCGTGCAAAAAGCAAACGTAAAGTTTGAAACGGGACGGAATGAGTATATATTAAGATACAAAGGCTGATTGGTGATTTCTTATTTGGTGATTTAGAGACTCTAATTTTATCAAAAATATTTTTTAGTTTATTAAAATTTATTTCGTCAAGTAATGAACTATTATTATACATATGATTGAAAAATATTAACATTTTTTTTTTAGGAATATAAACATGGGCGGAGCCAGCATAGGGCCAGTTCTAATTACCTGATAGTCACAGGTTCGAAGCCTGTATTTAGCAGCTTCTTTAATTTATTTGTTTTATTCTCTATTTAATTCTTATTTCCTTTTTTTATTTACATTTTAAATATATTTAATTTCTCTTTAAAAATACAATTTAGTCTATTGAATTTTTCCACTTTGCAATTAAAATTATATTATTTATTTGAATCACAATTAGTGTATTAATTAATGATTTTTGTTACCTCCGTATTTATTATCATTGTTATTATTATTTACATTCTTATTCAAATGTTTTTAATTTAATATTTGTAATCAAATTCTTTGTTTTTTCTAACTTTATTTTAAAAATACTATATTATTTAGTTTAATTTTTTTAATTAAAATTATAAATAAATAAGTTAAGTATCTATTTAAAGTTTTTTTTAAAAATATTTTTACTATAATATTCGATGAAGTAAATTAAATACCAATCATAGAATTAAAGCGTATTTTGAACCCCCAAGTCATTTTTCTGGCTACGTTATATTATATAAAAACCACAACATATTATAATTTGACTAAGAGTTTATTTTTTATTTAAAAAGTAATAATTTATCACTCTAAAAAGTAAATTTTATTTAATAAAAAGTAATTTTTATTTACTTTTATTTAATAAAAAGTAATTTTTATAAAATAATGGTGCATGATGGTCTTGAGTGCAAGGAATTATTTGCAGGTTAGTTATAGGGGTAGAAATACTTGGACTATCAAAAAAAATAAAGCAAAATATCTTGTGCAATTGCACGCATGAATATTCAATTCTATTACATTTATTAATAGGATAAATTACCGAAATTTCTTCTATGTCCAAATTATCAAATATAAATTTTGTGATCTAAAAAATTATCAAATATTCTTTCTAACTTATTTTTTATTTGAACATTAATAAAAATACTTTTTTTTAAATAAAGAAGGATAAAAATAACATCAAGACCTATACATTTAACATTGTATTTTTAAATTTTAATATTTAATTTTTTAATTTTTTTAATGTAGAAAACTAGGGATAGAGAGATTTTTTTTTTAACATGGAAATGACATCAATACTCATATACTTAATACTGTATTTTTAAATTTCACTATTTTATTTATTTTTTATTTTAAAAATTCAATACCTAGGGATTAGAGGGATTTTTTTTAATTTTTTTATATGGAAAAAATAAAATAAATCCTTTTAATCCCAATTTTCTACATTTAAAAAAAAAGACTAAATAGTAGTGAAATTTAAAAATGCAATGTTATATGCATGGATATTAATATCATTTCCTTCCCTTTTTATTTTAGAAAAGGAATATTTTTGTTACTTTTCAAATCAAATAGTCAAAAGGGAATTGGTAGTTTTTCAAATCACAAGTTTTATTTGATAGTTTGGACAAACCCCATGGTCGGTTTTAGTAATTTACTCTTATTAATAAATTCACACTCCCTCCATTCCGTAAAAATTGACATTATAATGTAAATATGTAAAATACAAAGTAAATGTGTCAATTTTTCGAGATGGAGAGCGGCACGAATCCCCTCCATCCAGCATGCAGCAGTGCATTCACATCTCCTTTATATTTACAAAGTGGGTGAGAAAGTTTTGTTGGGCCAGAGTATACCCTAATAATTAGCCATGGTCGTGTGTATTAGCTGTAGGGTATTTTAGTCTATTTACTTTTCATTGTAATCCCTAAGTATATATACTGTTTGTTGTATTCTATTTTACAATGCAAGTCAATAAGAAATCCCTAGTTCCTTTTTCTCTATATTATCATGGTATCAGAGCCACCATTCATCGATTTCTATTTACTTTGCTTGATTACCCACTCCATTGGTGTTCAGTTGGCTAAGTATGAGACGGCTAAAGAGGTATGGGATCATCTTGCTAGATTGTACACGCAGTCTAATTTCGCCAAGCAGTATCAGTTGGAGACAGATATTCGTGCTCTTCAGCAGAATGATATGAGTGTTCAAGAGTTTTATTCTGCCATGTCTAATCTCTGGGATCAGTTGGCTCTCACTGAGTCCGCAGAGCTGCGAAAATTTGAACCGTATATGGCTCGTAGAGAAGAACAACGTCTGGTACAGTTTTTGATGGCTCTTCGGAATGATTTCGAGGGATTGCGTGGAACAATTCTGCATCGTTCTCCTCTTCCGTCTGTTGATTCTGTGGTTAATGAACTGTTAGCAGAGGAGATTCGACTTAAGTCTAACGCAGATAAGGTGTCTGTCACACCTACAACTTCATCTGTCTTTGCTGCTTCACAACAGTCTACTCCTCGCAACCAAAATAGACCTGCCCCTAAGGTCTCTCAGGATGAATGTGCTTTCTGCAAGCAGAAAGGTCATTGGAAGGCTCAGTGTCCGAAATTATTGAGTAAAAGCAAACAACCACAGCATCAACGACCACCTCAACAACAACGCCCGCCACAGACTGCTCCATGGACGTTTCGCCCACCTCAGACCAACAACGCAGTTGCTGCCCCGTCCTTGGATCCACATATGTTGGAGCAGTTTCAGCAGTTCCTCGCCTCACAGCCTCATGCCATGTCAGCCTCCTCTCATAAAGGTTTGTCCTTGTCTGATAACTCAGGTAAATCGTCTCCCCTGTGGATCTTAGATTCAGGAGCTTCTCATCATATGTCTCCTGATATCGATTCTTTTGTATCTGTTAATTCTGCTCCATCTTTGTCTGTCATGACCGCCGATGGCACTCCAATGCCATTGGCAGGAATTGGCTCTGTTCACACATCTCATTTATCTCTTTCAAATGTATACCATATTCCTAGTCTAACTTTAAATCTTGCGTCTGTTGGCCAATTGTGTGATTCTGGTTTCACGGTTCTTTTTACTTCTACCAATTGTTGTGTTCAGGACCCGCGATCTCAGAAGGTGATTGGGACAGGCCGTAGGGACGGGGGACTCTATGTTTTGGATGAGCTACAAGTATCAGATGTTGCTGCCTCTACTGTGGATTTGTCGTCTTTTCGTTTGAGTCGTTCGTCTTCTGATTTTTATCTTTGGCATTCTCGTTTAGGTCATGTGTCTGGGTCTCGTTTAAAGTTTTTGGTGTCTACAGGAGTTTTAGGTCATTTGGAAAGTCATGATATTTCTGATTGTAGTGGTTGTAAACTGGCTAAATTTTCCGCATTGCCTTTTTATAAAAGTATTTCTCTTTCAATTGCACCATTTGATCTTGTGCATTCTGATGTGTGGGGACCCTCTCCTGTATCCACCAAAGGAGGTTCTAGATATTATGTTTCTTTTATTGATGATTTCACTCGTTATACGTGGGTTTATCTTATGAAACGTAGGTCTGACTTCCTTACCATATTCAGCAATTTTAGAGCTCTTGTGAAAACCCAACACTCATCTGTCATTAAGTGTTTTCGGTGTGATTTGGGTGGTGAATTCACTTCTAACGATTTTTCTCAGTTACTTGCTTCTGCTGGGACTATCCACCAAACCTCGTGTACAGACACTCCTCAACAAAATGGTGTTGCTGAAAGAAAGCATCGCCATCTTGTTGAAACAGCTCGTTCGTTCATGTTGTCAGCCGAGGTTCCTAGTGGGTTTTGGGGAGAAGCAGTCCTTACCGCTGCTCACGTGATCAATAGAATTCCAATATCTCATAATTCAGGTTTGTCCCCGTTCGAAAAATTACATGGTCATTCACCTGATTATTCCTCGTTGCGCGTCTTCGGTTGTACTTGTTTTGTTCTTCGACCACATGTTGAGCGTAATAAATTGTCTCCCCGGTCCGCCTTATGTGTCTTTTTGGGTTATGGTGTTGGTCAAAAGGGATATCGTTGTTTTGATCCAGTTAGCCAAAAATTGTATGTCTCGCGTCATGTTGTGTTTTTAGAGCATATTCCTTTCTTCTCTGTTCCGGCTAGTTCACATCATATGACACAATCAGATCTAGTGCGTATTGATCCATTCGATACCGACACCGATGAAGCTCTATCTGATACTTTGGTTCATGAGGCATCCACCTCCCTTGCCCCTGCTCCTACGACTACCCAGTTGTCGGATGAGATTGCGGATGATCCTCCTCCGCGTCAGTCCACTCGCACTCGTAAGTCTACTAAACTCCCCGATTTTGAGTACTCCTCCTACTCTACTTCATTCGCTTCCTTTGTTGCCTCTGTTCATCGTCTTTCTGAGCCTTTATCCTATAGAGAGGCAGTTCGTGATCCCCTTTGGCAGGCTGCTATGGCTGAGGAACTTACTGCTCTACACCAGACTCATACATGGGATTTGGTTTCGCTGCCATCAGGAAAACACACCATTGGTTCTCGTTGGGTCTACAAGATTAAAACCAAATCAGATGGATCCATTGAGCGATACAAGGCTCGACTTGTTGCTAAAGGCTATTCCCAGGAGTATGGCCTGGATTATGAAGAAACATTTGCCCCTGTTGCAAAAATGACGACGGTTCGCACTCTGATTGCAGTTGCTTCTGTTTGCCGATGGAGAATATCTCAGATGGATGTCAAGAATGCCTTCTTGAATGGCGATCTTCATGAAGAAGTTTATATGACGCCTCCTCCTGGTGTTGCTCATCAGCCTGGTGAAGTTTGCAAGCTTCGCAAAGCTCTTTATGGTCTCAAACAAGCACCACGTGCCTGGTTTGAGAAGTTTTCTATGGTGATCACTTCGCTTGGCTTCCTTCTTAGTCATCATGATTCGGCTTTATTTGTCAAGCGTACACCGGCAGGTCGTATTCTACTATCCTTGTATGTTGATGACATGATCATTACGGGTGATGATTATGATGGTATTGAGTCTTTGAAGTCTGAGTTGGCACGGTGCTTCGCTATGAAAGACTTGGGTATGCTACGTTATTTCTTGGGAATTGAGATTGCCTATTCTCCAAAAGGCTATCTCTTATCTCAATCAAAGTATATAGCTGATTTGTTTGAGCGTGCTCGACTTACTGACAACAAGACTGTTCCTACTCCACTTGAGACCAATGCTAGATACTCTCCGTCAGATGGCACTCCTTTGGCGGATTCTGGCCTCTATCGTACCATTGTAGGCAGCCTGGTTTATCTTACTGTGACTCGCCCAGACATTGCGCATGCTGTTCATGTGGTTAGTCAGTTTGTCACTTCCCCCACTACAGTTCATTGGGCTGCCGTTCTTCGTATTCTCAGGTATCTTCGGGGCACCCAGTTTCATAGTCTCTTGTTTCCTTCTACATCTTCGTTAGAGCTGCGTGCTTATTCTGATGCGGATTGGGCTGGTGATCCTACGGACCGCAAGTCGACCACTGGATTTTGTATTTTCCTTGGTGATTCGCTTATTTCGTGGAAGAGCAAGAAACAAGATGTCATCTCTCGGTCTTCTACAGAAGCTGAGTATCGTGCCATGGCCTCTACTACCTGTGAAATTGTTTGGTTACGAAGGTTGCTTGCTGATATGGGTATTTCTCTTTCTCACCCTACTCCTCTACATTGTGATAACCAGAGCGCTATTCAGATTGCACGTAATTCAGTCTTTCATGAGCGAACCAAACATATCGAGATTGATTGTCATGTCACTCGCCACCACCTACAGATCGGTACCATCACATTGCCATTCGTTTCTTCTTCTCTGCAAATTGCTGATATGTTTACAAAAGCACACTCAGCTTCGCGATTTCGTTTCCTGTCTGACAAACTCTCTATGCTTATCGCTGTAGCATCGTGAGTTTGAGGGGGAATATTAGCTGTAGGGTATTTTAGTCTATTTACTTTTCATTGTAATCCCTAAGTATATATACTGTTTGTTGTATTCTATTTTACAATGCAAGTCAATAAGAAATCCCTAGTTCCTTTTTCTCTATATTATCAGTGTGGTTCAACAGTGAGGAACATGTAGGAATTAATTTAATTAATTAATTTAATTAAATTAGATTTAATTGGTTAGTAAGGGTTAATTGTTAAATTAATCACCAATTAAATAAGTATAGTGGGTGAGTGTAATTTGGCTCATCTACTGGAGAGGTTATGTGAGGCGTAATGAGAATTAATACGAAATTATTGTCCCATGTAAGAGGAAAATCCTCAAAAATCGGATCAAGCCGGAAGGCGAATCCTTTCATAAATGCTGATTGGAGTAGGTTCGTTGAATCTGGACGCAATAACCCTCCATAATTGCTTATTAGAGGAAATCACGCAGTCAAATCAAATCGTTATAATTGCTGATTAGAAGAAATCACGCAATCAACAATTAATAAGTCACAATCACCATTATGGATGAGTGGAATGGTACACCTATAAATAGGGTCATTCACCATTCATTCAAACACACCACAATCAACAAGCACTTGCATTATAAAGCATTAGCATCTTAGTTAATGATCCAGTTCTCCATCTTCTTTCGTTGAGTTCCAGCGATTGCGGTGTTGCCTCGCCGGAAAGAAAAAATCGTTTTACCTTTGGGGAAGATCCGGCAAGGCCGGAGCACTACCGAGGCGTGTTTCTTCTTGCGGGAAGAGGTTCAACCTTGACTCGGCTTCTACACGCTGCTTTATTGAAGATTCTGTAAAACGGTGTAAGAAGATCCTCTGCTTCTTCTCCTTTAATTTCATTTGTAATCTTGTTAGTACTATATTTAGTACATTCTCTCTTCTACATTTCTATCCATAATATTGTAAAGTAATTGGTTGGTGCACATATAAACCAACAGAACATAGGAGCTCAAGGCATGGTCGATTGTGTGGTGATCGTGTGGTTATGTAGAAAAAATGCACCATGAACCACCTAATTACTCGTGCTCTTTTCTTGAACCAACGGAGAAGAGCCAGGAATGGTCTTGCAAATTTGTTTTTTATATGGTGTGAAAGCTATGGAGGAGAGGATTATTTTGACATAAGGATCACCTGAATCGAAATTCATTTATGAAAATTATGATAAAATTTTTTTTACTGAAACCTTTAAATAGAACACCTGAAAATGTATAAAATCTTTAAGGGCACCCTCTTATTAGAGGGATATATATGTGAGATGATTGGATTTATTATTAAGTATATTTATTACTCCATCCGTGCTGCACCAAGGGTCTCTTTTTCCATTTTGGTCGTCCCACCCAAAGGGTTCTTTTTTCTTTTTTATACACATGGGTCCCATACTCACCCACTAATATCATTAAAACATGGGGTCCACATTCCCACTAGTACAACTAACCACTAATACCCCTTAATCTACTTGCAAAAAAGCAAAATGCACCCTTGGTGCGAGACGGAGTGAGTATATAAATAAAGTATACTAATTAATAGTTAAATTGTGTTTGTAGTGAATTATTTTATAACAATTAAAATTATACGCCCTCCGTCCGCTTCTAATGTATCAATTTTACTATTTTTGGTGTCCGCTTCAAAGGTAATCATTTTCCCTATTTAGTAAAAAAATACACAATATGGTCCGCCACTTCCCTCTAATACAACTACCCAGTTTACATATAATAATAATAATACTCCTTAATCCATGTGCAAAAAATAAATGGATATCTTAGAACCGGACGGAGGGAGTATATTAATGCATTATGAGTATTTAAAAAAAATATTTTAACTATCAATAAGTACTACTCTATCCGTTCCATTCAATGTGTCCATTTTTTTTATTTTGGGCATCTCACTCAAAGAGTCCGTTTTCCTTTTTAACATATTTGGAACCCACACACACCCACTAATACAATTAAAATATGGGGTTCACACCCCTACTAATACAACTACTCACTACATATTAAATAACAATATTCTTAATTCATTTACAAAAAATAAACACAACCCTTTGGGTGGGATGAAGAAAGTACATTTTATACATATAACAATCCTATATATTTTAACACGTTACACAATTCGTATCGTCGACTTTTCGATCTTCCGAGGGTATAACATTTTAAAAGATTTCGAATCCCTCCATCCAAACCTCTCTCAAAAAGGTTGCATATTTTTGTTAATAATCTTTGTATATAATTAGTGATTGACGTATCTCATACTTGAGAATAGTTTAATAATTTAAGCCCCCCAAAGTCCTCCAACCCTAGAAAATTTGAGTGGCTATATAATATTCTTAAATTTCCCTTTAGTTGATGTTATTTTTTCATGATCATCATGTCAATCTTTCTTCTTTATTTCTCCCTCCATTCCAAAAGAGAGAGAGAAAAAATTGTTTCTTAAAATTTCTTTTATTAATCTTGTAGGTACTTTGATATATTTTTAATAAATAAATTATAAAATAAATTATTTAATTTGAAAAAAAGATAGTACTAAATTTGAAATTAAATTGTATTGACATTAACTCCTTAAAATATATACACCTTTGTGATTCATGGTGTACGCTTAATTAGGATTTAATATTAATTTATTACAACAATAATTTTTTAAACCGAATTTACATACGTTTATATGTAAACACTTTTACTCTTTAGTAAATAAAAATTAATTTTTACACATATAAATTGTTACTCTTCTAAATTAAAAAATTACTTTTTAAATTCTTGTAAACCCTAATTTATCGATTATTTTTTAGTACATAAAAAATTACTTTAAAGACATGAATTATTATTTTTCTGTATAAAAACTATTATTCTTCAAAAAGTGTTTTTTAATATTAAAAAGTAATTTTAAAAAATAGAGTTTGTATGTAAACCAGATTTACATTAGAATCACTCTTTGATGAATATAATGCATGGTAAATAATAGATGAAGGGATTCAAATTCATGCTATTGGATGTTTTTTTTTTTTTTACAGAAATTAAAATTAGTAAAGGCATATAAAGCAAAAAAAAAAATCCATATAATTAAAAACTCATTCTAATTTGTTCATCTAAAATCAGCAATTTAATTTTCTGAGGTGCCGGCTATCCACTTTCAGGATTTTACATAATATAATTATAAAAATATCAATATTGTAAGAATAAAATAGCCTTACTCAAAGAACATACACAAACGGCCAACACTGATTAAAAATTTGCTTTTTTATTCAATCGATGATGGTTGGAAGTTTGCTCTATGTTCGACCAACACTTTGAACAGAGCCTGAAAATCAGCCAACATCTGCCAAATAAAGACCAAAAAAAAAAAAAGCAATAAAAATAAAAATAAAAATAAAAATCGTCAGACCAGAGATGAATAGGATGTTATAAAACAACAAATTTAATTTAGACTATGAATAACCAACATATTGACAACCCAAATTATGTTCATGCAATTATATTTCAGCAATTTAACCTACACTCATTAATCATAATGCATTTTAACAACCTAAAGCTTAAATGAATTTTGAAATCAAAATCAATCATTCCTTTGTGAAGAATCTTGCTTTAATATTGAAGTATAAATTGGCATGAGTGAATGTATGATATTGATTGAGAAATGAGCATGTAGAAAATTCTTTTCTTCCTTTCTTTCTTTTCTAGGAAATGTGAATGAGTTATGCGGGAGGTCTTGTTGTAGTGTATTGAATGTTGGTGTTTTTTTCTTCCAAAATTAAGTGAATGAATTAGATTAGGGGTAATATTGTAAGAGTTTGACGGGTACATATAAAATTTTACATTTTAAGTCATTTAATTTAATGGGTGTATGGTAAAATCTTGGGTGTGATAGCCAACACCTTTTTCTAATGAAATCATCAAATAGTGGTTATCTAATCTTTTACTTGTTTTGATAACGTAGTTTATTTAATGTGGATTCTTAATATGGCGATTATAGATTAAAATAATATAAAAGCGATTACTTAATTCATTTTCTTAATTGATGGTTATTTTGAAACGATCGTCAAGTTAATCAATAGTTCTCTTCTAGATAAGAATGGAATTATATGATATTATATAAGATATATATTTAATTTATCATACATGAATGATTCGAAAAAATGAAATAGATGAATACGAAAAAAGAAATGTTCTAAATCGAATTTGTTGAATAGTGCTTATTTGTTCATATTTACTTGTTTGAGGACGAAATTTGTGGGATGCATACTCTTAATTGGACGATTGTTAGGAAAACGAAAACACTCCACTTGATAATTTAATTTAATTCTTTTTAAAGTTTAATAGCATCAAGTGTATATTGAAAAATTATGAACCCTAGAGATAGCCTATTTGATTTGGTCATGAGTGGTCCAAAATTAGTCTGAAGTAGGTGGTGTGAAGGGAGTCCATTGTTGTCATAATTTATTCGAATCAAAGTAGCTATCAGATTCAAGAATGTCCATATTGCTTATAGGTTTATTAATTTGTCAGAAATTATTTGTGTAATTAGATTCCCACATATTCACCGACTCCTTTTGGGAGAGAGTTTATACCTTAATTATTTCCCCAAATTCATACACCCAAGCTATAATTATCCATAAGCATTAACATAACATAAGAGCAAAAGTGACTTGGTTGTATTAAATCAAAATAATTGAGTTGATATATCAGTAAAATACATATAAAGTATTGTACTATGAAAATTAAATGTCACTCTTTTTAGAAGATACATCATAAGCGTATCTTTTTAAGGGAAAATATTACTCCGTATAAAGGGATTGAGATAGGCTTACAATGAATAATTTTACATTTTATTAATTATAATTTTTTTATTAAAAATATTATCCATTTTTATTTATCATAATTACTTATAAAATAATTTAATCAACATATATTATTCTTTATTGTTTATATTTTAATTTTTATTAAAAATATTATCACAATCTACTTATACTTAAATATTTGTTAAATGAAATACTATTTTCGTCAGCTTAAAAGATTTACATTTCACATTTTTTTAAAAGGGTTTGACACATAACACTAATACAACAAATCATCGTGAACATATAAACTAAAAATATTCTTTAATTTATGTGGAAAAAAAATAGAGAGTATAGTATACTCCCTTCGTTTCTAGGTAAAAGTCTCATTTTATAATTTTGATTGTCTCACCCAAATGATCACATTTTCTTTTTTGGACATATGATACTTACCCACACCCACTAATACAATTAAAACATGGGGGAACATATCCAATAATACAACTACCCACTATATATTAAATAATAATATTCCTTAATTCACGTGCCAAAAACAAATAAAACTCTTACCAGGATGGAGTAGTGTTTATATCCATACACGTGCAGCAAAGAAAGATGGTGAGAATAGAGAATGAAGGTGGCTGCGCCTTACTAGGTACCTACTTTTAGTTCTAGCCTTCTTTTCTCCCAACTCCAATGACTTATTCCAACTACACTTTGGTGGGTACTACTACTACTAGTATCTTGGCTATATATTCTTCATGGAGAGAGGATCCCCTTTATTTTATTGTTTCTTTACTTACTCTCTCATTTCTTGGTAAGATCTTCGTTTATTTTTAGTCACGTGGATTAAGAAATGTTATTATTTAATGTGTAGTAGGTATTTATATTAATGGGTGTGTGAACCCCATATTATTTTAATTGTATTAGTAGGTGTAGGTGGGTCCATATGTCCAAAAAAAGAAATAAAATCCTTTGGTAGAATAACCAATATGATAAAATGAGACTCTTACCTAGCTAGGGAGATAGTATTTTACAACTCCTTTACAACATCAATTCCTTTACACACATGAATTCTAACCTATAAAAATATTGTCAATACATATCAAAATTTTAATAAATGGAAATTTATGTAAGACACTAATTACGTCTGCCAAAAAAAAAAATCATTCTAGACCATGTAAATCATTTTTATTTTATGTACCTTAGATTTCGAGTGTGTAAAAATCAAAGTTTAAAATATTAATATCAATATAGATATTGCTACAGGGCTAGTTCATTTGATCACTGGGTTCCTCACCAATAGGTTCGATTCCTTTTGGAAATGAATAAGTGAGGAGTAATAAGTGAGTTCCTCACTAATAGGTTTGATTCCCTTTGGAAACGAATAGGTGAGGATAGGTGAGGAATAATAAGGAGGCTGTGGAGATAGGAAGTTGTATGTGTGCTTGGTGAACTAACTACTAACAATACTAACAACTAACTTTGTCCGATAAAAAAAGATATTGCTACTATTTGTCAGATAAAAAAAAAGATATTGCTACCATTTGTCAGATAAAAAAAAAGATATTGCTACCTCAAATTTATGAATATATTGATATAGATAAATTTTTAAAAAATTATGAAAACATAAAAAAAAATAATTATTTAACTTCGCAATATATAATCCTTGGAATGTGGAGTGTAAAATCCAAAGAAACACAAACTTTTGTCCGATAAAATTGCTATCGATAAAAAAAAATTGCTATCTCAAATTTATGAATATATCGATATAGATAAATTTTTAAAAAATTATGAAAACATAAAAAAAATTAATTATTTAACTTCACAATATATAATAATTAATTTTAAAATATAAATACAATTTAAATTCAAAATCATACCCAAATATAAAATATGTCATGTGGACTTAAACTAAATAATATTGATATTAGATAATAGAATTAGAAAATTTTTAAACGATGTATCAGTGGTATGTTATCTGACCACCTAGTCACCTATCAAGTATATCTCTATTCTTCTTTGACAGTCGACCATACTCCCACATTAAACACACCCAATTTTTTTTTTTTTTTAATTTTTTGGCTTAGTGTTCATCCTTGGAATGTGGAGTGTAAAGTGCAAAGAAACACAAACAATTTTTCTAAATTTTATTCTAAATCTAATGTAAACAATCTTTCTAAGTAAAATTCACCTATGTTTGTAAATACTATATAATTATAATAATGAAATTAATAATATGATATGATATTTTGTACAGTAATATAGTACTCTGCGAAATTCATATCAGCATACAATACTTTATCATATACTTCATCCGTCCTATTTCAGATGATATACTTTCCATTTTGGGTTGTCCCACAAAAGTTTGCACCTTTCTAAAAAAGTAAAAAGTCAAACACAATCACTTTTCACATACATTTTATTTACAAAAGAACTACCCTTACTCAACACACCTAACATACTTTATCATTTATTTATTACCAAAAATATTATTATACCCCTAAAAATTATTACTTTTCTTAATATCGTGCATAAAGTAGGGTGCAAATATTTGTGGGATGATGGAGTACTTATTATATGTAATGACTTCGTACTCGAATTGAGCCCAGCTTTCATATATTGAGAGAATTTAATGGATTTGAGTAAGTCGGATTCAATTACATGAAGACTAATTAAATCCGTGTTTGCGTGCAAGAATAATGACTTTCATGGTATTGGTAGTTCCTATAAATTGTATGACTTTCATGCTATTTTACTTATTTATTCCCCACGTTAAACTTGCCATAATAATTATTGAACAAATGTGCATATAAACTCACCAATAATGGGTCAAAAAGCTTCACTAAATAAATACACAATACACATGAATATACAGTGAAGTAGAAGATTAAATAAATAAATAATTAAATTAACCTAAATTTCAACTCTTGAACATTCTCAGAATATGACAACAAATTCAATCCCCTTCTTGCACGATGGATATGTGTTCTAAATTTATTCTTTCTTGGTGGTCGGCAAATCCAACTTTACTGACTATGACTTCCAAAGCATGATCTTCATGATATATATATCTTGCCAAGAGAGAGAATGGAGGCATACTTACACACACATGCGCATAGAATTAGCCATACATATATGTATGGGTAAAAACTCGTCTAACACCGTCTCACAAAATGAGCTTTTTGAGATGAATGAAAAGTGACGACCATTTTTGAATTGGAAGGAATATAATTACTTTCATTTCTCTTGATCTTGAGCTTATTAAAATCTTAATTTCTAGAGTTCTTTAAAGTATAGAGTCCTAACGTCATTTGTTATTCCTGTTACTTGTGGTGTGTATTGCTTATCTTTCCTTAGTTGTTTTTGTTTAGGTGAATCTGTTTCCCGTTCTTTTTATTCTTTACGTTGTTGGGGACAAGCAACACTTTTAGTTCATGGGGTTTGATCGGTGTCATTTTCACCTAAATTTAATGGTGTTATTTTGATTATTTTTGTGTATTTTTTAGTTCTCGTTTTTGCAACTTTGATGGTGTTAAGTCATGAACTATTTCCTAAACAATTCTTATCGTAAGCGACGACACCTTTAACAAAAAAAAGTGACTAACTGATTAAAAAAAGTAAAACGATCTCATCTAAGTGTTGCTCGTACGCATAATCAAGAGGGGTGGATGAATTATCTTTATGGGTATACAGAGACAATGGAGAAAGAACCAGAGGTGGTGAGGAAACTTTTTGGGAAGTGGGGTATCAAATGCACTGAGAACTACAAGTCCAGGGGGGTTGTCTAATGTGGTTCACATAAAACACACACACAATTCATACATACCATCCATACATTCTTTTGGCAATTGCCATTCCATGTTCCAGATTCCCTTTTCTCTCACCATCTCTACCTTCCCACTTCAATATATCAACATCTCCTTTTTCTATTTTCCTTAATTAATTTCTTTCACTAAAGATTAATCTTAGAATGTTTTAATTACTAAAGCAATACAACTCTTCTAACCTACTTTAAATCATGGGGTTGATATTATGTGAGGGGCACGTAATATAGTTTCGTTAATCCATTTAATTTTGAATGAATGGTCAATAATACACGAGTGTTTGGTTCATTAGAGTTATTAGGTGGATTGATAAAACTTGAATTTATCATAAACAATGAATAAGCATGAGAATCACTTTAATACTTTACTATTTTCATGGGATATTGTAATTTATCTTCTCCTAAAATAGTAATATATACCTTAACGGGCTTAAAATGAAATTTAGCCTGTTTTAGTGTAATTAGTGAGTGCAAACTCCCTTGTATTTTTGAAAAAATTTAAAAGTTCATGGAGTATATTATTAACTCAATATGAACCAAATAATCCCTTAACAAAATGCAATAAATTGTAAGAGAACAGATAAACCATAAATCATAAAGTAAAAAAATAATATTACATTTTCGTAGATTATGCACGGATTTAATTGCTGGTTAGTAGTCAAACTATATATATATATATGAATTTAAAAGATCAAATATAATTAAAATAAAATAAATTATATAAATCATTAATGGTAGTGTGATTGATTACATTACGTTATTTTAATTACGGCTAAAACTTGTGTATCCTCGGAACAATGTGCGCCCACATATTGTATTAAATGATAGAGTATATCATTTAATATAAAAACATGTACCCTTTATTTTCTAAAAAAAAAAATGAAAGTGACTCTTTATAATAAAATATTGTATCTTTATTAATTAAAGTGTATACCCTTTAGAACAAAATATTACTTCACCCTTACACAGGCACATGAGTACACAAGATACCTAACTCTTTAATTACATGTTCATTCTAATTAATACTTTCTAGGAATGCACTTTTACGGTTTATACGTATTTTAGAAAAAAATAGTTTTCAATTTATTTTACTGGTGTGAGTGTAATTTAGTTTTTTTTAAATAATAAAAAAATGTAAAATATAGCAATAAATTTTAGCAATAATTTTAAAATTAAAGTGTAGTTTATAAATTGCAATATTGTATTAATATTCTTATTTGGAGTGCATATAGTAAAGGAGAAGGGATAATATTAAATATTAATTAACTCATGATAATTTCATTAACAATTTATAATATAAATAAAAAGTGATAATATTTTATAACGAAAGTAATAATATTTTATAGCGACAGTAATAACTAATTTACGTATCGTTTACTGATACATAAAAAAATAAATGAAAAGTGATAATATATTAAAGACAAGTGATAACATCTTTATAAAAAAAATGATAACTAATTACCAAAGTAGTATATTTCACAAATAATTTACAGAATGAACGTGATAATATTTTTAATGAAAAATGATTCAAAATCAAATAAAAATTATATCCATATAAATTGAATTATTTCACGAACAATTTATTAGAATAATAAAAAGTGATATCATTTTTAATAAAAATGACACATAATAAAGAAAAAGTGATGACCGTTTAATCAAATTATTTTATTAACCATTTGTAGAATTAATACAAAGTAGTAATAACTTTTTTAACATAAAGTGATATCCTATTAAAATAAAGTGATAATAAAATAGTTAAATTATCTAAAAAATAATTAAGAATAATAATATTAATTACCATCCACTGATAAGATATTATTTTGCCATTTTGATCGTCCATTTTAAGGTATACTTTTTAGTAAAAGGGTCTCATACATGCCAACCACTCACTACTAATACAAATACTCACTCTATATAAAATAGTAATATTTCTTAAGTCAAGTGCAAAAAGCAAATGAGTACATTATTGATGGACAGAGGATTAAGAATACCCTTTAATCCATTTGTTTTCTAATGTGGATTAAGAATTATTATTCCCTTAGTCCCATATATAAATAAATTCACACATAATATTTTTGTCCATCCTATAAACAAATTCACATTTACTATTTTTATCCGTCTTATAAATAAGTTCTCATTCCCAAATAAGGAAATATACACAAACCAACAATATCAAAAACACACTTTAAATTCAAAATTGTCACCCGTTTGCAACTCATATAACTTACTTTATAATTTATTTATTACCTAATAATATAAACTATTCCTAAGAGCAAGTCAAAAAATAATTTTTCTAAAACTTCATATCTATGATAAATGTGAACTTCTTTAATAATTTAATTAGAATTTCGTATCTACATTAACTGAAAACTTTTTTATGGGACGGAGAAAATATTTATATAAAATGGATAATTGTATTAATAGTAAATAGTGGGTTAGTAGGTTCTTAATTTTGATAAAATGGAAAAGTGAATATATTTAATGTGTAAGATGAAAATGAAAAAAATGATAACTTATTAAATAACGGGGGACTAGATAATTATGTGTTAAACTAACAATACTAGTATTAGTATTTAATTTAAACCATATGTTCATTTAAGAACAAAATTGCAAATATCTCAAAAGAAAAAAACAGGAAAAAAAGGGGCTAAAAGAGTCACCCTAGAACGTTCCACCCATAAATGGGATAGACCTAATCCCTACCAAGCAATGATCTGTCTCAACCTGGTGTTGGAGGGCCATTTAATTATTATCCATCACACACACCAGATTAAACCCCTTTGCCTATAAATACCTACTAACATTCCTCACACATTCAACCTGCACTCTCACTTGGAATTAAGAATATACACAATACATCCTCTTATATAGCTTTCTTACAAACTTCTCTTCATCTCTTCTTCACCAACTTTTATTATTATTGCCTACAAATCAACAACACATCAAAAAGATCAATGGTTAGTCTCTTGTTACGACGACCGTTTATATTCAAAACGAGTCGTGTTTGATTGGATTGAACCCTCTCACAATGCTTGTTTTCGTGCAGGCGGATAAAATGAGCTTGACAGTCGCTGATGCTGTGGATTACAAAGGATTCCCAGCTGAAAGGTCCAAAACTGGTGGTTGGATTCCAGCTGCACTCATCCTAGGTTTGCTTGTCTTCATATAATTAATGTTGGAAATATCCAACTCATTTTTTCATGAATTTAACTTGTAGCAATTATGTTAGGTCCACCATGCCTACATACAAACTTATGTATGCTAGAATAATATTACATGCATTGATAATTTAGGAGTTGATTGTAGTATTATTTTCATGCAAATCATGGAGAGATAATTTCCAGGTCCCCACAACCACAGAAGACAGCATGGAGCATAAACTGTTACAGAGAAAACAAATATTATTAGCTATAATTATATATATTCCATTACCTTTTGGACCATCTCTCACATGTGAAATTATTATTATTATTATTATTTATTTAAAAAGCATATGATTTAATTGACAAGTTTAAATTTGTTACACACACTGATCATCTGATATTTTACTTTATTCAATTTAATTAAAATTTATTAATTTGATCTCCCATGGTTTTGGGAGTGGAGATGAACTGAGATACCATCAGAAAATATTTAATTTACTGTCTTAATTAATTGCAGTAACTATAATAAAGAAAGTATATCCCAAAAGAAATAATAAAGCAATAAAAGTGATTATGTGTGATTCAGGGATAGAAATCATTGAGAGGCTTTCAACCATGGGGATTGCAGTAAACCTGGTGACCTACCTTGGTGGTGTTATGCATCTCCCTAGCTCTTCTTCTGCTAACATCGTCACCGATTTCATGGGCACTTGCTTTCTCCTGTGTTTGTTGGGAGGTTTTCTTGCTGATTCTTTCCTCGGAAGATATAAAACCATCGCCATCTTCGCCATCGTTCAAACACTGGTAATTTTGCTTCACGATTCGTTTTCTGCACCTGCACGCGATCCTGCCGTGCAGATTCCGTGTGAAATCTGCACGTCAGGTGATCTGACTGCAGTGCAGAGTCATCCTGCTGTGCAAATTCCAAAGCGTTATGTGGAATATGCAGGTCTGACCTGCTGCAGATGCATGTTAATCCTGCAACTCAATTTGAATAGAATCAGTTGAGCTGACAAAATATGTAATCCAGGGAACTGGAATGCTAGCAATAGTAACGGAGCTGCCACAGCTGAGGCCATCCCCTTGCCATCGTCACGACGTCGACTGCAAGGAAGCCACTGGTTTCCAAATGGCCGCACTGTACATTGCTTTGTATCTGATCGCGCTAGGCACGGGGGGCCTTAAATCGAGCATCTCAGGCTTCGGAACAGATCAGTTCGACGAGAAAGACGAGAGGGAGAAAGCACAGATGGCGTATTTCTTCAACAGGTTCTTCTTCTTCATCAGCATCGGCACGCTGACAGCAGTGACTGTGCTGGTGTACATTCAAGACGAGGTGGGACGAAGCCTGGCCTACGGCATATGTTCCATCTCCATGCTAGTCGCCATAGTCATCTTCTTCTCCGGAACCAAAAGATACAGATACAAGAAGAGCTCTGGCAGCCCCATGGTCCAGATTTTCCAAGTCATTGCAGCAGCCATGAGGAAACGAAACACGAGCCTTCCTTATGATGTCGAGATGCTGTACGAGGACACCCCGGAGCCTGCAAGAATCCGCCACACCGACCAGTTCAGGTTGGTTATTGCACAATCACAACACACCCACACAATATATATGTATATGAAATAATTAATTGAAGCTGATGGAGTCCGAACTTGTAGATTCTTGGACAAGGCTGCCATTGTCGGCGAAGGCGACATGGAGAGCCACTGCGCCGGGCCTAATCCATGGAAGCTGTGCTCAGTAACAAAGGTAGAAGAGGTGAAAATGATGGGGAGATTGCTGCCAATATGGGCAACCACAATTATATTTTGGACAACCTACGCACAGATGATCACATTTTCAGTCGAACAGGCTTCTACTATGAACAGAGTGATTGGAAGCTTCCAGATCCCAGCTGGCTCACTCACTGTCTTCTTCGTCGCAGCAATTCTCATCACACTAGCTGTCTACGATCGAGTAATCATGCCACTCTGGAAGAAATTCAAAGGCAAACCAGGTAATTAACTAATTCTTCCATATCCATGTTATCATATAACAAATCCTGATCAACTAATCTTGAATTTGATTTATGCATTAGGATTCTCGAGCTTACAGAGAATCGCCATCGGGCTGGTCCTGTCGACAATAGGCATGGCGGTGGCAGCACTGGCGGAGACGAGGAGGTTGTCGGTGGCGAAGAGTGTAAGCCAGTCATCAACCAATCTCCCCATCAGTGTGTTTCTCCTGATCCCACAGTTCTTCCTTGTGGGAGCAGGGGAAGCGTTCATATACACAGGGCAGTTGGATTTCTTCATCACTCAATCGCCCAAAGGGATGAAAACAATGAGCACGGGGTTGTTCCTGACGACCCTTTCGCTCGGTTTCTTCGTCAGTAGCTTCTTGGTGTCCGTCATCAAGAAGGTGACGACGAGTCGAGGTGGCCAGGGTTGGTTGGCTGACAACATAAACTATGGCCGCCTCGACTGCTTCTACTGGCTGCTGGCGGTTCTGGGAGTGGTGAACTTTGTGATATACCTCATCTGTGCAGCGTGGTACAAACCTCAGAAACCAAAAGCAGCAGCTGTGCAGGTGGGCAAGTTTAATAGCAATGGTGAAGAGAAATGCTAGCTAGCTAGTGTATGATGATGATCATCACTGCTGTAATTTTTTGATGTTTTTCTTTTTTTGTTTATGCGAAGCATCCTCGTGTGCCTGTAGATTGATTGTGTGTGTTGAATCGAAGTTCTATTATTTCTATGCATAATTAACGGCTCACATTTATTCGATGTACGAAAATGGCGCAGAAGATTCGATGTGTTATTTTACATAACATTTTTTTACCGCCTGACACGAATGAAAACAAAAAAATTATCAAAACAAAAAATTATTAATGGATCACCTATTTATTTTCATATTTTATTAATTTTTCATATTTCATTAATTAGATTATTGTCATTTATCATAACCAATGTCCAAATTTTATTCCATGATCCAAGGGTTTAGTCATTTGTCGGGTATAGTTTTTTTATATTGTGAAACAAAAATGTAAAATATTTTTATTCCGAAAAAAATTATACACAATTCATCGTGTGTAACACCCCCAGAAAAAATCAAGTAGGAGTAGATTATTCAAGTTTATGTAGTTGGCCCAAAATTATGAAAGCCCAAAATATTCGTTTCCTCAAAATTTTATTCAAAAAGCCCATAATAAACCCTGCAATTTTATTTTAATTTTTAAAATTTCCTAGTATATAAAGAGTCTAATTCCTAAATCCTAATCCATTCTTAGAGAAGAATCAGTTGAACAGTCAATTATCTTTATTTTGGCTGTTACACATTTAAGGAGGGAGAGTGAACCAATTTTTCCATTAAATTCCTGCCAATGAATAGCTTAATTACGCTGAATTTAGGAAGTTTAGGATCTAAGAAATCTACTAATCATTTTCTCCTTGCACTATGATTTAAGGTGGGAATTTACCAAAATGTATCTTATCATCATGTCAAGATTCAATGGGTAAGAACTTAATTTTTCAGAAATTATTTTGTTTATAACTGTAGTTTAATATTAACGGGTTTAACAATAATTTAGTATAGTATAATTCACGGCTCACATTTAATATACTCCCTCCATCCCACCGAAAAGTCACTATTTTATTATATTGGGCGTCCCATCCAAATGTCATCATTTCCCACTTTTAGTAAAAATGTACAACATGTGGTCCACCACTCACTACTAATACAACTACCTACTACATATAAAATAATAATAGTCCTTAATCTACGCACAAAAAACAACCGGTGACATTTGGGCAGGACGGAGGGAGTAATATCTTCGGTGCCACTAGATGTATAGTACTCTAGAGAGAGGAAAAATTTTACATAAAAAGGAAAACATCAATCGACACAAATAATTGAATTTTCTTCCTTTTTTACTAGTTAAGATAATGCAGAGTATATAAGAGCAACTCCAAAAGGCTCTCTAAATAACAAATAATGTAAATTTGAAGTTATACACATAAATATATCTTCAATAGCCTTTTATAACAATTTTTTTACATAATGGTTTTGCCTCTTTAAATTTGAAGAGTCAAACAAACTCTTTAAAATTTAATGATTGAAATTTTCACCAATTACAACACTTTAATTTCTTGATATTTTCAATTGAGTATTTTATATTTATAATGCATAATGGTTCTTTCACTTTGATTTTATACTCTAAAAATATATGGAAAAAACAAATGTAATAAATAAGTATTGGGAAGAGAAAAAATATAAAGAAGTTGTTGGAGATTAATAAAAATACATCACTCTAAATTTTAAAAATTCTTTATATTACTTAAAATCCTATTCAAATTATACATAATCTATTGGAGATGCTCTAAGATTGTATAGCTAGCCTCCAAAAATATTAAGCTTTTATCTTTATAGGCCAAATAATTAAGATCTCACATGTTCAATTATATTTTGGGTGCATATTTATTACAAGCGTTAATTGAGTTAAAGAGAGGAAAATTCAGAGTTACACGCACGTGCAAAGGAAAATCTGGACCGAACAATTAGATCATGAACTATCAATTGAAAACGTATAAAAAAAATAGTAATAATAAAAAAATTGACCTCAATTGTAGAAAAGTATGAATCTAAGAACTACTCCCTTCGTCCAATCCAAAATATAGTTTTTTTTCACGTAAATTAAGAAATATTATTATTTAATATATAGTGAATAGTTGTATTAATGAGAGTGTGAACTCTATATTTTAATTGTATTAGTGGGAGTGTGGATGAGTGTACGCCATAATGAAAAAATAAAACTATTTGAGTGGGATGAAGAAATATTATTATTTAATATGTAGTGAATAGTTATTTTAGTGGGAGTGTGAATCTCATATTTTAATTGTATTAGTTGGAGTGTAGGTGGGTGTACGCCAAAATGAAAAAATAAAACTATTTTAGTGGGATGGAGAAATATTATTATTTACTCCCTCCGTCCATCATCAATGTATTCATTTGCTTTTTCCATGTGGATTAAGGAGTATTATTATTTTATGTGTAGTAGGTAGTTGTATTAGTGGAAGGTGTGAGTCTCATATTTTATTTGTATTAGTGGAGGGTGTGGTCCCATAGTCCAAAAAGGGAAATGAATAGATTAAGGATGAACGACCCAAAATAGTAAAATAGATAGATTGACAGTGGACGGAGGGAATAATATGTAGTGAATAGTTGTATTAGTGGGAGAGTGGATCCCATATTTTAATTGTATTAGTGTGAGTGTGGGTGGGTGTATCCCAAAATGAAAAAATAAAACTATTTGAGTGAGTCAATATTTTTTTAGTTCATCAAGTCTTCATACACCTTCATTTCTCCAAGTCTCCTTATTTCTCCCCCCTATTCGTTTCCAAAGGAAATTGAAACTGGGTCACTATTCAAGCTAGTGAGGAGCCTAGTGGTCAGGTGAGCTAGCGCACTGTTGGTCAATATTCATCTTCTATTTTTTTTAATTATTGTAGTATATATCATTCATGAAATTGGGAAGACATTACATGAATGCATCATTTCCCATTTAAGAAAGAGATTATAAAAAATAATTAATTTTTTTTTATCTAAATCTTAATTGAAAACGCACGAACATTTTTGGGGTTTTTTATATTATTACTACTCCATTTTCTAAGAAAAATTTGCTATTAAACAAGATAAACTTAGCGATTAAAGGCAAAAGTTTATGCGTGTCCGGGCATACGGAGCATATTTCGTGTGTCTTTAGAATTTTGTGCATAATTATATATCCTTAGTATAAAGATGTGTATCATTTATTTTACAAGGCAAAAATTTTTGTGCGCCTGGGCGCACGGAAGTACACTCCATGTACCTTTAGAATTTTGTGTTAAATTATATACTTTTAGTATAAAGATATGTACCCTTTATTTCCTGAAGAAAAATAAAAAATATAATGAAAAGTGTATATCCTTTAGAACAAAATGGTGTACCCTTATTAATTAAAGTATACACTCTTTAGAACAAAATAATGTACTATTATCCATAATACTAAATTCTAAAGACGCACGCAAGCCTCACTCGCGATTTAATAGTACAATTTAGTGAAAATGTAGAACCCCAACAATTTTCACATTGTTCACATTGAGTTAGGCAAACTATTCCTTTATTGAGTTATTCTATAGTTCACATTGAGAGACATTTATAAAATATTATTATCAAAAATATCGATATTATTATAAAGTTATAATGTAAACTTTTTAAAGAAAATTATAGAATTAATGATATATAAATTAAAAAATAATAATACGTAAAAAAAAGAATTGGATGTGGGTTGACACCCAGTACTGGATCCCAAAAACATCACAAATTCTTGTTGGCCATATTTCGACAGTGTTAGAGTTTTGGTAGTGTTGGTGCGGGTTAGGATTTTTGTACTGGGTGATGTTGGTGCAGGTTAGGGTTTTGGTGGTGTTGACAAAATGGTTTTTAAGTACTTAGTAGATAAAATTATTGAATTAACAGAATTTATATGTATACTATTTTTAAAATCTTAGTTTTTCAAATTCAATTTAGAAAGAACATAAAATTCCAAATATTTAAAGAAATATATATAAATAAAGAACTTTCTCAAAAAGTGAAAAAAATGAGAAAAAAAGTGCAAAAAAGTTGTAAAAAGAAAATATGTAAATACAAAGAGATAATGAATTATTTTGTGTACATAATACTAATCAACTTTATATTTTTAACTATATACTATTTGCCAAAATAAAATAACAGGAAACTAATTATGAATGGAAAATTAAATACTAGCATATAGTATAAGATAGTATATCATACTAAGTCATTAAAAAAAAAATAAACAAGCCATTAATAAAAATCTCATCATTACTATTATATCATACTAATAATTAGTATCTTAAATTTATAAAATATTATTATTAAAAATATCGATATTATTATAAAAATATAATATAACCTTTTAAAGAAAATCATAGAATTAAATGATATATAAATTAAAAAAATACTAACCTGCACTGGATTAATAGCAGGATCTAGGATTCACAACAAGTATTTAGGATGCACTGGATTAATAGCAGAGGATTCATATATAGTGAAGTTAAAAATGTTATATACAGTATATATTAATATTGGGTGAACTGGTCAGTTAGATATGAGACGGTTACAAACCTCATAAACAGTAAGGAAGAACTTGTCATTAGAAAATGAGAACCGGTGAGACGAAGATCGTGCAGGAATTGATTATGTACGCGGCTAGCGCCGCCCTGAGCTGTTTAGTGCTATTCGTCGGACTCAATCAACTCGACCCGAACCGCCGCGAAACAGGGCCGGCCCTGAGATTTTGGGGCTCTAGGTGAATTAAAAAAGGGCCCCCCAATCATTGAGGCATTCATACGCTAATAAGCCTTATTATTCATCGATTTAAACAACTTGTAATAAAAACAATACATTGGATTTGTACTTTTTGAATACACAAGCCATTTTTTTTAATACACTAACCATTTTTTATCTTGATTCTCACCATTTGATAATTTTCTTGTATAATGTGTGTATGAAAAGTGTCTAGAAAGTTCATCTTTAGGAAATTTAAGATCATTTTCTCTTCTAGAACATTCTCCATCAATATATCTCTAATTTTATTATCAAAGTTATTCCAAGCTCTAAAATCACATATATCCACACATAATCTTCATCCTCTAGAATATTTTCATTAATAGCTAGCTATATAACTTTGGTCAGCGACAATACTAAAAAAGAGAAAATGATTGAATTGTTCATGAAATTCGATAAGAAAGAAAATTAAGAAAGATAAAAATTCGATAAGAATAGCTATATAACTTTTGTAAACGACAATACTACAAAAGAAAATGATTGAATATTGAATTGTTGATGAAATTCGATAAGAAAGAAAATTCAGAGTGATAGAAATTCAATAAGAATGAGAATTGTAAAAATGTTTAAATTTATATAGGCTGACTAATAAAATAAATTAACAAAATATAAATTAAGATTAAGATTATAACATTGAAAAGAGAAATATATTATATATATAGTGCGGGTATAATTTGGGGCCCCTAAGATTAGGGCCCTAGGCGGTCGCCCTTCTTAACTATGCTCAGAGCCGGCCCTGCCGCGAAGCCACCAAAAGAGCCCTAGAGCATAAAAAGGAAATTGCCAAGCGTTTAGGGCGACCTCTTATTCAAACCAATTGTTATGAGGTTTCTAATTTAGTTTTTCTTATATATTGATGTCAAATTAGGTCTTAATTTTTTATATTTTTTAATTTTTAATTCGAAACGTATTGGAATTTTTGTGTTAAATAGTTAGTTTCGTGTTTTGCTTTGTTTGATTGAATGAAGAAGTGAAGTTTGAACGACTCAAATGCCTGCTGTTAGGTTAGGGAATTATGCGCTTATTGATGAATTTGGCGGTGATTATCTGATGTATCCTTCTGTTTCACTTGATTCAGTCAAGTTGAACATGGTGGTCTGAACTTTCGAAGAATTTAAAAGTCAAGGTTATACACCTTTTAGAAAATGGTTTTTTGAGAATTTTACTCAAAATGAAATTATAAGTTTTCAAGATGAGTTTTATAAAACTTGTAAAGAAAAAAATGTGTTAGAAGAAAAATCTGAATTTGAGAAATCAGAATCAGATTTTTCATCTACTCTGAATCAGAAGAAGAAATCATCAACAATTTAATTGATGAAAATATTTCTGAATCAGGAGATATATTTTCCTAGAATTTATTATTGAACCTTTTACAAAAGTTTTGCATAGTCTTTATGATAATATCAAGGCAAAACAATATCAAATTAGTTTTTTAAAACAAGAGATTAATATTATTACTTATTGATGATCAATTGAAAAATCCTAGATTACAGGATAAAATTAGTCTTTTGAAAAATCAATTTTCATTAGAAATTTGTTACAAAAGAGGGGAATACTCAACACATGAGCTTACAAGGGTGATCAGAAGAGAGAAAGGAGAATTTAATTATAAGCCTCTACATAAAGTTCTGAAATGGATCAGACATCCAATTCCTAATAAAAAAAGATTTATTGGATAGACTTTATAATATTCTAATATTTTCGAAATTCAATCTTAAGTCAGGATACTGAATACAAGTGTTTATTAGAGCACCATAAGTATAACTTTCATATGGAATCGTAATATGATTACGTTTTAAGGTTTTTCTTACCCTTTCAGCAAATAAGCTGGGTAATCCGTCAATAAATTTTGACTTCTAATGAATGTTATTACATTCTAGTAATTCCATTACTCTGCTTAGGAAAGTATCCTTATACCACCTAAAATCAGAGAGTGTTCTGCACCTCAATGTTTGGAGCAGTGTTCTATTAATAACTGATATTATCATATCCAGTTTATTATGAATAGACTGGATTTGTTCTCCTAATACATTCAAAAATAAATTTGTATAATTTTGATTTTCAAACATAGTATTAATATGTTTAGGGATTACCAGAAAGCTTTATAGCAGCTTTAAGAGATGGTAGAAATTTAAATTGGAAACAATCTTTAATGGGTATTATACAATCCAGCTTGACTAATGGACCAGTTTAAACCTTTGACTTTAAAGGGATTACCAGAAAGCTTTATAGCAGCTTTAAGAGATGGTAGAAATTTAAATTGGAAACAATCTTTAATGGGTATTATACAATCCAGCTTGACTAATGGACCTCATAAATTCCTTCATATAGGATTAGTACAAATTGCATTTAAACCTTTGACTTTAAAGGGATTACCAGAAAGCTTTATAGCAGCTTTAAGAGATGGTAGAAATTTAAATTGGAAACAATCATTGTTTTGGCCCCACTTCAATTATTTTACCAGAAAATATGAAAATTTCATTTGATAGATGAGTGGATATATCCCCACAGCTTTTAAAAAAGCAAGAATTAATATGTACTCAACTATTTGTAAAAATAGCAATAATTCTGATAAGGTTATTGCAGCAATGATAGTTGCTGGATTAAAATTATTAAAGAATAAGAATCTTATTCAAGAATCTAGAATATCTAAATTAGAGGAATTTTCTAAAGGAAAAAATATTTCACATGAGAATATTTCTCAAAAATATTGAGGTTAATAAACCTAGTATGTTCAATGACACATTTCTTTCTACTATTGAGACAGTTATATCCCAAAAATGGATCTGTTCAAACAGATATCTTGACTTATAAGTCCTCATTTTCATGGAACTATTATCCATATATCTTTGCATTAAATTCCAAGGTTCATTGATCCATTTTAAATCTCTTTCTTCTAAAAGAAATATTATTTCTTTATATTCATTTTGAATGAATCCAATATTATCAGATTCTTCTCTCTCAACTATTTGAGCATATGATGATGAAGAGGTCTTCTGGTCGTAATATTAGACCTACTAAAATTGGTTTCAATAATTATTGTTTCATTTTTTATTTTATCAACTTAAAAATAAGAGATATTCTCTTAGACAGATTGAGAAAAGGAATAAAAGAAAGAAAGAAAAGTTTCATAAAAAGTCTTATAGACAAAGATATAATAAGAAAAAAGATAGATATTGCAAAATATGTGGTAGAAAATGTCATACCAAAGAATTTTGCTGGACAAAGAAAAAACTCATATAATGGCTTAATTTTGAAATTAGATATTACTGGAGGTGGTTGGAAGCTTGGCAAAGCTTCTTTTCCCTTATTTGTAATTATTACAGGCTAAAAATTTTGTAAATCTTTTTTCTCCTTTTCTGTAACTATTACAGTGGGTTGACTATTTTTATTAATAACTGATATTATCATATCCAGTTTATTATGAATAGACTGGATTTTGACTTCCAATGAATGTTATTACATTCTGGTAATTCCATTACTCTGCTTAGGAAAGTATCCTTATACCACCTAAAATCAGAGATATTATTATATCCAGTTTATTATGAATAGACTGGATTTGTTCTCCTAATACATTCAAAAACAAATTTGTATAATTTTAATTTTCAAACATAGTATTAATATGTTCCCCAATCTTCCAAGGATATTACCCTTTTAATTATTATTTTACTGAAATTATAAATTTCATTACTAGTTCCTGTAAAATGTGTAATATCACAAGAACTAGTTTGAAGTAATATCTGTTCATACAGATTGCGAAATACATTTGATATTAACACGCACATAAGCTTTAGGGAGCTTATAATTAATCTAGAGTTTATCACCTCCTGCATGCCATAATGTATGACTAGTTTTATGAAAATATCGAGCCTTCAGTAATATCTAATTTCAAAATCAAGCCATTATATAAGCTTGAGAAATATCTTGAGGAAAAGTTTAATAAACTTAATATAAAAACTCTTGATAAAGAGTTATATGATAATATCATAGAAAATCCTGATTATAGGCAGGGATATTACCCTTTTAATTATTATTTTACTGAAATTATAAATTTCATTACTAGTTCCTGTAAAATGTGTAATATCACAAGAACCAGTTTGAAGTAATATATGTTCATACAGATATCTTGACTTATAAGTCCTCTAATTCTAGTCTGAAATAATTCAATTTTTAGTTTAGAAATTACTAATCCATTTTGAAAAATTAATGATTTAAAAATATGCAAATGTTTAAAATGCATTTCAATGGTTTTTGAATATACCAAAATATCATCAATGTAAACAATTATAAACTCACTATAAGGAGTAAAAATATCATTCATAATTTTCTGAAATTCAGAAGGAGCATTCTTTAATCCAAATGGCATCACATTCCATTCATAATGTCCTATTGGAACATTAAATGATGTCTTGTATCGATCAGTTTTCTGACTTCATTTTGGATTTTCTCAAAATATGATCGAATGGAGAAGGAGTATGAACTTCTCTATAAGTATTACTATACATTTTCAATTTTTTCTCCAAGAGATTCATTGTCTCTATCCCATAAATCTGATGTTTTGGGATCTATACATAACATTTTATCCGAAAATTTAGTGTAAAATGTCTTGTATATGCATGGGTTTGGTAGTACGTCTTCTGACCATGACGTGATTAACTCAGCAAAAATTTTGATACTTGAAAGGAATGGATTCAACAAGAATAGGTTCAAGGAGACAGTTAGATGAAGATTTTCTGTTAAAATTGCTGTGGCTTGTGGTCGATAGGTAAGAGAGAGGAAATTAGGGAGTGGATAGAAAAAGAAAATTTTGATGTTGGTATGATACATGAAACAAATATGGAGGTAGTTGGGGAGGAGATTTGTAGAGAAATTGGTGGCAGAACTAGCTTACTTCTCACTTTTAAATCATCGGAGGGAAGGTCGGGTGGAATTATGACAGTATGGAATCCGAACACTGTAGCAGTAAGCAGTTGGTGGCATATGGAAAGTGCCTTGATAGTAAATGGTAGGTGGATAAGTAGAAGGACTGAAGTTTTCTTGATAAATGTCTACGGGCCTTGTTTCAGTAGAGAAAAGGCAGAATTATAGGAGAGGGTTTTTCTTGTTATTCAGCAGGCTGGTTATTGTTGTATTTGTGTAGCAGGAGACTTCAACGCTGTTAGAAAAGAACATGAAAGAATAGGTTGTGGGACAGGCAGAAACGATATTGATGTTAGAAGATTTGACTATTTCATTTTAGCAACTGAGCTAATAGACATACCTCTTGTTGGAAGAACATTCACATGCTACAGAGCTAATGGGACGTGTAAGAGTAGGCTGGACAGGTTTCTTATGAAGAGAAAATGGATGTTGGTGTGGCCAGAAATGTATCCGAGAGGGCAAAAAGGGAAGTATCATGTACCGATCATTTTGGAATAAAAAATAGTTAACTGGGGTCCAAAACCATTTCGTAGTTCGAATGCTTGGTTGGATCACACAAATTTCAAAAGTACAGTGGAGGAAAAATGGAAGAACTATGTAGTAACAGGATGGGGTGGTCATGTGTTAAAAGAGAAGCTGAAAAAATTGAAAATGGACCTAAAAGAATGGAGTCAGAACGTGTTTGGTAATTTAGATCAAAGGATTAAAAATAAGAAAAATGAGGTAGTGAAATTGGACTTGATTGATGATGATATTGGATTGGAGGAGAGAGAGATTGAGGCCAGAAACAGAGAGAAACCTCTGTTATTATTCGATCTTAAAGCAAAGAGAAGGATGTTGAATCAGAAAGCAAAATTCAAATGGCTTAAATATGGGGATTTTAACTCTGCGGTGTTTTATAGATATATCAAAGGTAGACAAAAGAAAAATGAGATAAGAGGTCTATATGTGAATGGCTGCTGGACTCAGGATGTGGGGCAAGTTACACTACAAGAAACTGCCGGATTATCGACGAAATTTTAATCGCTAAAATATGAAAAATTTGTCAGTAACCATTTTACCGATGGAAATTGAGTTATTGCTAAAACCATGGTCGGTAAATTCTTACCGACGGAATTTAATTTCCATCGGTAAATAAATTCCCCATTGGCAATTATGCAATGTTAATTCATCGGAGATCATAAAATAGTGACGATTTTACCGACAGAATTTTCCATCACTAATTACCGACGAAAAAATCCGTCGCTAAATTAGGTATTCTTGTATGATGTTTTTTATTTACCGACGAATTTTTCGTCGGTAATTAATACTTCATCTGTCCCGCAATTCTTATTATGTTTTTCATTTTTGGCATCCCGCATTTATTATTATGTTTCTATTTTTGGTAAGGATGGACCCCACCCAACATAACTTATACCCCCATATAATTTTTTAAATTACAGCAATACCACTCCTTTAATCACTTTATTAGTTGGTCAAACATTAATTAAAATGAGTCACCTTATTAAATTGACAAACATTAATTAAAATGTGACTAACCATCCCACTTGCACCATCTCACTTGCCCGATGAATCATCTGATTCATATCAGTATCTCTCTCACCTTTCACATATGAACCCTAATTTGGGTGTTTGTCTCTCTCTCTAAACTTCAAACGCCTCCCCCATCTCTCACTTGAGTCACTCAAGAACCCTAATTTTTACTCTCTCACACAAACTGTCCCTCTCGATGAGTTTACCCTTTTCGGTGGATTCCAATTCCATGTTAGAATAGGAGAAAACATATGGTGCGTTGACGTTATTGGGTACTTTACCGAATCTAGATGAATTTATGCCAGTCTCCACAGATCTAGAAGAAATGATAGTGTCGGAGTCTATAGATCCTTACAAAGGGATGGTAGTACCCGACACTTCGGAGGCTATGTTGCAGTCCTCGGCATCGATAGTGCATCATTCTGGATCTACGGTGAGGCAGCAGTTCGATGGGGTTTACTGCTCCGAATCGGAGAGACGATCAATGCGCAAAGTATTCTTTGAATTTATCGCGATTTTATGTCTTGCTGTTATGATCTTGTCGGAATATCAAAGGGAATATCAAGAGGGTATAGTTCTTCCTTTATATTTTTGCATATGAAGTTGTGATTTGGGATTAAATCTTACAAATATGATGAAATTATGTGATTGATAAATGTATTGCATGTTGTGTTTGTCATCATTTATTCTTGTTTGGAGACTTACTACCATGTAATGTCATCACATGATAATTAGGTGACATACACAAACACACTCTGTGATGAGAATAAAATCTGAGAGTGAATCATTTATACAATGAATATTACTATGATGAGTAATCTGTGATGAGAGTGAATCTGTGATAAGAGTGAATCTCTAATGAAACTTGAATCTGAGAGCAATGAATGTTTGTTTCTGTTTAACTATTTAGTATATCTAATTGGCCATGTATGGAGACTAATTCTTTGAATATGTCATCACATGGTGATTTAGACTACACATACTCTGTGATTATAATGTCTAAGAGTATGTTAGTTGAATATGATGATAAATGCATCAATGGTTCTGAAATGTGGAAATAAAACATGCAATGATTTATATGCATACAAATTTGCCTTAGTTGGAGACTAATTCTCAGATTTAGTCATCACAAAGCCATTTGGATGACACACTCTGTGATGAGAATATAATTTGAGAGTGTTAGTTGCTTAAACTATTAATTGATTCCAATTTGGTACATAATTTATTAGTTTAATAAGTAAAGACTATCTATGTTTACAACTTAAACAATCTCTCATAAAGAGTTGTTTTAGTTGTAAACATATTGATATTTCCCTGACAAAATTATCTACATCTCCAAATCTTCTAGAAATGTGCTTTGCTCCAAATTTATATCTCCAAATCTTCACAAAAAGCTTTTCTTCAAAAATTGTCCTTTCAAAAACTTCCTCCATTTTCTCTTAAAAAACTTGCTCAATTTTCTATCTTCACAAAAAAGATATTCACACACTGTCTTCAAAAGTATTGACTTCAAAAAGCTATCATATACCTTTCCACCAGTTTTGCATATCCTACAACTTGCACCATTTTCTATTCACACACTTATATAGAGGGAATTTTTAAACCATTTCCTCTATACTTGTGATCAAATCTTCCAACCCCTCTAATTCATTTTCTTGCATCAAAAAATTCATAGCTGACTGAATCAATTCCTAATCTACCTCTAAATCTATGGGAAGATTTCTTGTCCTCATCCATACCTCCTTTCCCATATGAGGGATCTTGTAATTGTTTACACCATGACAATTAATAATCTCTTTAAGGCATGACTGTAGAGTCAGAAAAGCTGAATTGAACTTGATGTGTGACAATTCTTCAAATGAATTGTACACTACCCCCATCAACTCATCTATTGTATATGCTGCTGTAGTAAATTGAAGAGATTGCAATGCCCTAAATCACCCCAAGTCATTTACATTTGTGGCTGGACGTTTTGGTGGTTGAAATATGATGTGCATATTAAAACCATCAGAACTTGCTGCATTTCTGAAATCTGGATCATTATCATCTATATGAGGGGGAGCATTATCTTGTTGAATAATAATATCTTTACTTGCATCTCTTGGCCACTTAGATTTAATGGCTGGTACAACCTACAATAAAGTCACCAATAAGAAGTAATCATCTTATTTCTTATTTAGGAGGCTGCATTGTGTATAAACTCAATGATGAAATATTTCTGAGAGTTAAAAAATGGATTAAATACTAACCTGATTAAGCATGACATCTTTTGTGACATCTTTTATGATAGAGTCTAATTGTTTAGTCACTATTGTACCTGTTGCTCTATTCTTAGAATTTCTCATTGCTGGTGCTTGATGAGTGAATGGAAAAATACTAATTTTTTCATCAAATATGCATTCCCCATTTGCATCATAAACTGGCCTAGCTACTGAACATAAAAACAAAATTTTACCAATGAACTTTTTACTTTGGTATGTTCTGTAAGGTTCTTCCTCATCTTGTGTCAAATAGTATCTCTCCTTTGTTCTAGTAAGATTAAACTATTTCTCATCTATGTGAACAATCTATGACGTACTTTTGAATTTAATGACTTTCTTTTCATGATTGACTTTCAATGCTTGAAGACTGTATTTCAACCTTCATATTCTCATGTGTGAGTAATGACTTGATTTCATTTGAATGTGGTCTGAGTCAGGGCCAGCCCATTAATTTGAGGGGCTCGGTGCAAAAAAAAATTTGAGGCCTTTTATTTTTCACAAGATATAAAATAATAATAAAATCGCAATATGAATATGAATATACTATTAAATATGATAGATATACAACAATAAAAGATGTCATATCATTATACATAATATAATTTATTAAATAAAAAAATTCAATATTTATACAAATATTGAATTTGATTTTGCGATAGTTTTTCAATAAAACGTCAATCAAATTTTCATAATGGAGTTTCTCCAAAAAAATTATATATTCTCGATTGAAATCAAAGACAATGCATTTACCTGCTGCCAATTGTTCTCTTGATTTAGTCCATACTCTATGAACAGTCTGTCTTGACACTCCAAATTTCTCCACTGCTGCCTTAAATCTACCAGTCTGTCTTGACAATCTAAATTTCTCCACTGCTGCCTTAGATCTACCTCGAATTGGTTCTCCATCATAGACCCTTCCAACAGGAATTGAGCTAGAGCATTTAATTCACTTTTGGTTAGATCTTTCCTCCTCATTTTTCTAGTTGTATGGAATTGATTGTTTTGAGGAGTAAATGTATTTATATTGTGTTTTAGGAGGGAAATGCAAAATGTAATTTGGGGATATTTTAATTTAGTTGAAATTTTTAATTTTCAAAGTTGTGTAATAGGAGTGTAATGATGAATGTATTTGGAGGGAATTTAGAAAAATTAGATGTGCAATACTTTATGTATGGAGGAAATGTAACTTTGATACTGATCCAGTTTTGTTGACTCTAATGACATAATCAGGTTACCGTACATTTAAATTTTTTTAAATTATCTAGTCATTAATTTTTTAAATCATATTTATTTCTAATTATTGTTAATTAGGTTGTTAACTTAATTATTGTTAATTAGGTTGTTAACTTACAGCCTGTTTGCAGATTGATAAAAGGGTAAAAGCAGATTAATAAAAGAGTAAAATAGGAAAGATATTATAAATAACTACCCATTACATATAAAATACTATATTTATTAATCACGTGCAAACAGTAAACATAACAAGAATTGCGAGACGGAGGGAGCATATATTTTTAATATTATATTTGAAATTTTAATATTAATACAAATTAAAATATTAAAATTTTTAATTAAATAAAGATTCAAAACATCACCTAATATAAATTATCATCTAATATAATATTTAAATTCTAAAATCTCCACAATCTCAGATTCGAAGGAATACAAAAAATTGAAACACTAAAAGAATATGTCATTCAAACATATGCCATCCAAAGATTTAACAGTTCAAGACATTCATTACAGATTCTTGAATATTTGAGAAGCCATTTCTCGTTAATCCTTTTGCTGCTCAACACACCTACTAGGTTGATATCCAAACAACAACTGTATACGAAGAATATTCAATCAATTTAGATTAGGTAAAATATCTCCCTAATAATGTAACATTGATAAGCAAAAGACCATTTAAAAAAAAGAACACATATCAAATAATTATTTCATCTCCATATCCAAAATAAGAAATTTCCAGCCTCAATTCTTTTGTTTTTCAACGACAGAAGCCACAGTCACTTACATCCTCAACTATAACAATATAAAATAGTTCATAATCTAAAAAAATCAATTACAAAGAAAATCAACTATTAATAAGTAACTTCTAAATACATGCAACCTAATTACTGATTTCATTATACTATTCTTATGAATTCAACACCACACTATGAAGAACAACAAGCTTACAACAATAAACTTGATAATTCAACTCTAACTAATGTTGTGTATGGATATGAAATGATCAGAAAACTTAAACTTGAAATATGAAGACAAGAATTATAGTGGTTCGATCATGTTGATCTACATCCACTTCTTGAGAGAAGAATTCACTAAACAAAATGAATATGACAATTACAAGATACAAGCATACTTAAAACCCTAATTCTTAAGCTTGTTTCTAACTTATGAGTGAAGGAGATGTGTTGATGATGATTATTAGCTTGACAGTTCTTCAACTTATATAGATGTATGTCCATCGAGTAGAACCCTTCCCATCCAAACACAAAACGCATCTCCCAATCAGTTGTAACCAACTGATGAAAACTGATGCAACCAATTCAGTTGCAACCAACTGATATTTCAACTTCTACCTTCAGTTAACTGATGCTTCTTGTTGCTGCGTTTTCAATGATCAAACTTGATCTAATGGTCTTCACTTACTATCCTTTCATTGCTTAATCAACCAATGATCAACCTCCATGTGGTACACTTCTAACTTCCACCATACATACACATACATGCATTCTGCAGTATGCATGTGCATGGTCTATATCATCACAATTCTCCACCTTAGACCTTGCATATTCATGTTAGCTTTATCTTCTCCACCTTACTGCTTTTATAAGGAGCAGCAACCTTTTCTTCTCTATTTAATTCAATAGAATTAAGTGCTTACACAACTCAAACTTCTGAGCTGGTAAGGCTTTTGTAAACATGTCTGCAGGGTTGTCATGTGTCTTGATCTTTCTGACACTTACTACCCCCTTGTCTATCATGTCTCTTATGAAATATAACCTTACATCAATGTGTTTGGTTCTTTCATGATATCCTTGATGCTTGGAGAGATGCACTGCACTCTGATTATCACAATGCACTTCAACTGACTCTTGTTCAATCCCAAACTCACTCAAGATACCAATCAGCCACACTCCTTCTTTGATTGCTTCTGTCAGTGCAACAAATTCTGCCTCAGTAGTTGACAAGGCCACTATATGTTGATGAGTTGCTTTCCAACTTACTGCAGTTCCAAACAAATTGAACACATAACCAGTGAGAGACTTTCTTGTGTCAAGATTTGCTGCATAATCAGAATCAACATATCCAACAACTGTCTTATCCCATGTTGCCTTTTTCTGAAATTCCAATCCTGTTGTGATGGTTCCTTTAACATACCTCAGTGCCCATTTTACTGTATCCCAATGAGCAAGACCAGGATCACTCATAAACCAACTGATCACACTCATCACATAAGCTAAATCTGGTCTACAGCATACCATAGCATACATTAAACTGCCTACTGCACTGGCATAAGGTATTTTACCCATTTCAAACCTTTCTTTATCTGTTTGAGGCCCTTGAAGAGATGACAAACTTACCCCTTGCTTAACTGGTACTGATGCACTCTTACAAAGATTCATATTATATCTCTTTAAAACCTTATCCAGGTATGACTCTTGAAACAACCTTAATACACCAGCTGATCTATTCCTCTCTATCTGCATTCCAATGATCATCCTTGCCTCTCCAAGATCTTTCATGTCAAACTCCTTTCTCAAAGTCTCCTTTACTGAATTGATTCCCATCATATCTCTACAAGCTATCAGTATATCATCTACATATAGTAGAAGATAAGTATAGCTTCCTTTATCACATCTTATGTATACACAGCTATCATACATGCTTCTGTCAAAACCATTTGAAGTAATGTACTCATCAAACCTGAGATACCACTGTCTTGGACTTTGCTTCAGACCATATAATGATTTAAGTAATAGACAAGCCTTTGAGTCTGCTCCTTGTAGATTAACTCCCTTAGGTATCTTCATATAAATCTTTTCATCCAAATTCCCATGCAAGAAAGCTGTTGTTACATCCATTTGATGTAATTCCAAGTCTAACTGAGTAACTAATGACAGCAGGATCCTTATGGAGCAGTGTTTAACCACTGGTGAGAAGATTTCATTATAATCTACACCTTCTTGCTGTGAAAACCCTCTTGCTACAAGCCTTGCTTTATATCTAATTCCTCCTTCCTTGCTAGTAACTGGTTTCTTCTTGTATATCCACTTACAGCCTACAAGCTTCTGATTAGCAGGCCTGTCAACAATCATCCAAGTATTATTCCTCTTTAAAGATTGCAGCTCTTCTTCCATAGCATCCAACCAATGTATACTTTCCTTACTTGAAACTGCTTCTGAGTATGTCCTAGGTTCATAGACATCAACATCTGATGCTACATATAATGCATATGACACAGTGTCTGCCTCTATATATCTTATAGGTGTTTTGATTTGTCTTCTCAATCTATCTCTAACCAACTGATAGCTACTTAGAGTTCTTCTTTCATTAGAGCCAGATGATTCAGACCTTTCTTCAGCAGCAATTTCTTCATGTACACTATCCTCTCTTTGATCTTGATCATGCTGTACAACTGTTCTGTCATCATGCTCCACCTCAAACTCACACTTATCAGTAGTTATCAACTTATCAGATCCTCTTTCCAACAAAGGCATTCTTTCTTCATTGAATGTCACATTTCTGCTAACTATGAACTTGTTATTCTCATAACACCATAGTCTGTACCCTTTTACCTCTTTAGGATAGTCAACTAGCACACACTTAACTGCTCTAGGATCTAACTTATCTTGTTTCTGATGAGAATACACCAAACATCCTATAATCCTCAGATGACTATAGTCTGGTACCCTTCCAGACCATACTTCTTCAGGTGGCTTAAACTTGAGTGCTGTGCATGGTGACAGATTAATCAAAAAGGCTGCAGTAGATACTAACTCACCCCAGAAACCCTTAGAGAAACCTCCACTGCTCATCATACACCTAACTCTTGCAAGGAGTGTCTGATTCATCCTCTCAGCCACTACATTTTGCTGTGGTGTACCTGGTACTGTCTTGTGCCTCTTAATACCTTTCTCTTGACAAAACTTATTGAATTCATGTGACACAAATTCAAGACCATTGTCTATTCTTAAGCACTTGACCTTATTTCCAGTTTGTAGCTCTACTTCTGTCAACCATACCTTAAAACTGATAGTGCTTCATCCTTTGTTTTCAGAATTTTAATCCACACTTTTCTTGAATAATCATCAATGAATGAAATGGAGTATTTCCCACCTCCTATTGTTGAAGTCTTGGAAGGCCCCCAAAGATCTGAGTGAACATATTCCAACCTAGCTTTGGTATTATGCTCAGCTGCACCAAACTTCAACCTCTTAGCTTTTCCTAATATACAAGCCTCACATTGATCTAACTTACATGTTGAACTGATCTCAAGTAACTTCTGTCTTGCAAGTTCTTGTAAACCTCTTTCACTTATATGACCAAGCCTCCCATGCCAAACATTAACACTACTCTCATCCTTAGTTGTATTACTTTGTCCAGTTACAACTGAACCATCCAAGAAATACAGATCAGACCTCTTGAATCCTTTAACAACTACTGACTTTCCTTTTATGACAGCAAGTGTATCTCCTTTCAAATGGCATTCATAACCTTGAGAAACTAGCATTCCAAGAGATATTAAATTTCTCCTTAAGCTTGGTACATATCTAACATTGTTCAACATTCTGACTTTTCCATCAAACATTTTAAGTTTGACAGAACCAATTCCAACAATCTTACAAGTATGATCATCACCTAGCATTACTGATCCTTCATCTTGTGATCTCAATTCAGTAAACCAGTCCTTTCTTGATGTCATATGAAAAGTACATCCAGAATCCATAACCCACTCTTCTGAAACTGAATTAGAACTCACAGACATTGCTTCAATGAAATCAGAGTCTGTAGCATCATGATTAGTTATTACCTGATTTACATGAGGCCTTTTATTTCCTCTTCTTTCAGCTATTACCTTTGCTACCATTGCTTTCCATTTGTAACATTGCTTCTTATAATGTCCTGGTTTATTGCAGTGGAAACAATTCTTGTTTTCTTCTTCAACTGCTGTTGCACTTTGATTCTTTTCAGGCTTCCTCTTATCAACCTCACTCTTACTATTCTTGTTGTTCTTATTCCACTGGTTTTGTTTCCTCACTGTCAATCCTTCTGCATTTGTTTGTTGTTCTGGATTCTTGTGAAGTACCTTTGCCTTGACTGCCAACAACACTTGCTCAAGGGTGATTGATTCAGCATTAGCAAACAATAAAGTATCTCTCAATCCTTCAAAAGACTTTGGAAGTGCTGACATGAGGATGACTGCCTTATCTTCAGTTGACAGAGCCACATCTATGTTTTCTAAGTCATCTATAATCTTGTTAAACTCATCTAACTGACCAATTATAGACTTATCTTCTGATACCTTGAAGGAGTATAACTTCTGCTTCATGTACAAACGGTTTGCCAAACTTTTAACCATGTACAATTCCTCCAATTTCTTCCAAACTCCTCTTGCAGTGAGCTCTTTAGAGATCTCCCTTAGAGTCTTATCTCCAAGACACAGAATGAGAGCACTTCTGGCCTTGGTTTGTTGTTCTTGATCTGCTGCAAGAACAGCAGCACCAGTTCCTACAATCTGATCTTCAGGCAATGGCTTAATGGCATCTGATAGACCTTGTTGAACCAAGATAGCTTCCATCTTCATCCTCCACAGACTGAAGTCTGCCTTATCTGTGAATTTTTCAATATCAAACTTTGTGGTAACCATTTGATCTTCTTCTTCTCCACTGAGTCTTCTTCTTCTTCTTCTGGTTTGGCCTTCCCACAGACGGCGCCAATTCTTATGAATTCAACACCACACTATGAAGAACAACAAGCTTACAACAATAAACTTGATAATTCAACTCTAACTAATGTTGTGTATGGATATGAAATGATCAGAAAACTTAAACTTGAAATATGAAGACAAGAATTATAGTGGTTCGATCATGTTGATCTACATCCACTTCTTGAGAGAAGAATTCACTAAACAAAATGAATATGACAATTACAAGATACAAGCATACTTAAAACCCTAATTCTTAAGCTTGTTTCTAACTTATGAGTGAAGAAGATGTGTTGATGATGATTATTAGCTTGACAGTTCTTCAACTTATATAGATGTATGTCCATCGAGTAGAACCCTTCCCATCCAAACACAAAACGCATCTCCCAATCAGTTGTAACCAACTGATGAAAACTGATGCAACCAATTCAGTTGCAACCAACTGATATTTCAACTTCTACCTTCAGTTAACTGATGCTTCTTGTTGCTGCGTTTTCAATGATCAAACTTGATCTAATGGTCTTCACTTACTATCCTTTCATTGCTTAATCAACCAATGATCAACCTTCATGTGGTACACTTCTAACTTCCACCATACATACACATACATGCATTCTGCAGTATGCATGTGCATGGTCTATATCATCACAACTATGTTATACATTACCATATCAATAACATCATAGACTTAGTAACCTGAGGAGAACAAAAACTAGGGTACACTTCATAAAAAAAATCTGCAGAGGAAAAAACTGAAAGTACAAATGAAATGTACATTGAGTTTCTCCGTGGGGTGGTTTGGCGATGAGATTCGCACCCAAGCATTGCGTACGTGATGGTGCGTGGGGCTTGATCGCGCGCGTCGTGTCCCAGACTCGAAGAGCCCGGTATTGTTATTTATTGTCACTACCTCTCCGTGTCAGGATTAGGTAATTTGCGCGCCTGCTGTCTTCCTTGGATGTGGTAGCCGTTTCTCAGGCGTGTGCTTAATCAAGGGGTTGGCAAGAGTGATGTGTAGACACGTGGGCATCGGTTGCCAAGCACCAAGTCCACAGGTAAGCACGGCCTGTTTAATTAAAATAAAGCATTTCGATGGTCCCTGCGGATGCTCACGCAATGTGAGCAATAATTATAATTATAATTAAAAAAATCAAACCTCCTCTAATTGTCAAGCACTCAATTCCCTATAAATGAAGATATTAATGAACATAAATTTTGAATTAAATGTGTAATGAGTAGCAGCAAAGAGAAAAGAACAAAAGAAGAGAGAGAGGGGCAGTTACCATTGCATGTAGTAGTGCCATGTGAAGACCAAACATCATTACAACGGCTGATACAAGACAAAGTAAACAAGATAGATGAACAAGTTTAGGCAAATGTAAAAAAAAAATACACATGGCAGCACTTAGGACAAATTATAAAGTTGCATCATTAATTAGATTAATCAAAATCAATAGCTAAAAATCAGAAGTGGAGATCAAATTAGCTTTCTGTTATCTAATGAAACTATTATAAGCCACTAAAACACACACACACACACACATATATAATGCGAAGAAAATTAAATAAACACTTGAGTTTGCCAATAAATCAAACTGAACAGAGAGATGCATCTTTTACATTAATCTATTTTTCTATTCAGAAAGATGTCAACCAACAGAAATATTGATGGCATAGACAGTTTAAGAGACATGGACAGTTGTCCAGGTAATTTGAAGAATTCTCAAATATACAATAATGCATTATTCTCTAATAACAAGAATCTGAAAAAATGGAAAAAAGAATGGGTGGGCATAGTTAATCAAAAGCATTATTCTGAAATCAAAAGAATCTCAAATATACAATAATGAATTATTCTCTAATATCATTTATTATTTAATCAAAAGCTCTAACAATCAACAAACTGTTCAAGAGAAATCTTTTAAACGGCATACAATATTTATCTTCCTTAATCTCATACCCATAGTCGAGCTCATTACAGCTTACATAAACCACAACAAAAACCTTCTTTAGCTCTATTCTTTCATAATCATTAATGAACTTGCTTTGTGTGTTATTATCCTGAATATTTTTACTTTGTGTCGAGGAAAGTCGACTTGTTTGATTTTACAAGAGGTTTATGAAATAAAGTGAATGAATTTTATATTGAAACTTATGTATACTAAGAAACATATAGCGAAGAAGACAGAGGAGCTTCATACCTCCCTCATTTTTTCCACTTTTCCTTTCAATTCATGCTCTTTTTTTTCCAAAACAGTTTCTTCTTACAAATGGCCCTTTGTCATCACCTGTAGTAATGTTGCTACTACATTATTACTACTTCACATAGATTTATTTGAATACAGTTAAACAGCCTACATTAGTTTGATGAATGTGCCATCTTGGTCGCTTCCACGACATAGACTTTCCTCGCACCTACCTATGCAGACACATAAAGCAAGAATTAAACTCCTCGTTCCCATATCTAGAACAGTCAACTCCATACATGAACAAAGTAACATAAAGCATGCAAGTGCAAGGACTTGCCTTCAGTTTTTATAAAGATAATAATCTCAGATACATGAACAACGTCAATAACCTGAACATAAAAATTCAATTAACATACAAAAACAAGTTAAATAACTAGCAACGAACTTGAAAATTGTGTCCTCTATGCAGAAATTTTTAAAAATGTGAATTAATCAAAATCTTGAGAATTTAATATTAATTTAAGTAATTGGTAATGAGTAAAGTGGGCTATTGATCACCTTCCCCTCTTCATCATCCTCTGCTAACTGTCTCAATAGTTTCAGAGTTACATATATTATTTTTCTACTTTGATTCTCTAAAAAATTAGCAAGTAGCGGGATCATCCCAATCCTGCGAACTTGTACCTCGTTGTTGAGGCTGAAGCTTTATCTCACTAACTTCTACACATTTTATGAAGTTAATAAGCCTTGTAATCATACTAACCGATATAAAACTCATAGAAAGGATAGCAAGAAGCACTAAATGTAGAAGAAAAGAGAGCTAATAATAAGAAGAATTCAATCTAACAATTAATGGAGAAGATAACAACAGTCAACAGTTGCAGCAAAAACATTATTAGCACAATTGCAGCAAGGAGAAGATGGCATTCAAAACCTATTGTATTTACCCTTTTCCTTTTACGTTTCCATTTCCCACCATAAAAGAAAAAATTATAAACTATTCCTCTTGAAACATAAGTGAGCTTGGCGACTAGGGTTTCTACTTAATCCGCCACCATTAGATTTCTATTTTCAAAAATAAAAATAACAAATATTGAAGAAAAATTACTCACATATTGAATTCGACCATGGATTCTGAAAGCTTCTCCACGTTTTTGTTGGAATCTTTTTGATCCCCATTGCCTGCCGTTCAAGCGAAGTTCTTGCGGAGGAGCGGTGCTCACCGGAGGAGAGCAATGAGGCGATGTAGAGGGGGTGAGACGGCGGTAGAGGGGGAAATATGCAACTCGATAAGGAATTGCATAAGAGTTTGACTGGGATCGTGCGAGTGCGAGTTGCGACACAGCGGAAGAGGCGGCTTTGGCGTACTATTAGGCAGCGTTCGCCATGCGCGGCACGGAGGCGGTGCTGAAGTTCCCGTTGCAGAGGGAAATGAGGTACGACGGCCGGTAAGAGGAGGGGTTAGATTCTCTGGTTAAGGTTGTGTATTTAATTTTTCTCGGGTAACACGTTTAAACGGGAGGATGAGGAGTGGTAATTGGAGTAAAATAAAGCATTAACTTACCGACGGAAATAACGGTCGCTATATTTCACTCCATTTTTAAATAAAATTTTATATTTATCGACGGATTATTCGGTAAATTAAAGACTTAAAATTATTTTATTTTTTACTATAATTTTATACATTTATCGATGAATTTAATCCGTCCGTAATTAAAGACAAGACTTATTTTATTTTTAAATAAAATTTTATATTTACCGATGGATTTAATCCGTCGGTAAATTAAAGATTGAAATTATTTTATTTTTAAATTAAATTTTACTCCCTCCGTCCGCCCGAAAGGTCCAAATTTTGCCATTTTGGGCGTCCGCATTAAAGGTCCACATTTCTCTTTTTAAACACATGAGACCCACACACATCACTAATACAATAAATTTATGGGACTCATACACCCCACTAATACAACTACCAACTACACCTTAAATAATAATACTCCTTAATCCACGTGCAAAAAGCAAATGTCCACCTTTATGGCGGACGGAGGGAGTATATATTTACGACGGATTTAATCCGTCGGTAAACTAAAGACTAAATGTATTTATTTTAAAATAAAAATTTTATATATTTATCGACGGATTTTATCCGTCGGTAGATTAAAGACTGAAATTGTTTCATTTTTTAATAATTTTTTTTAATTAGTGATGGAAACTTGTCGTCAGTAATTTTTTGGGATATAATCCCTATAAATTAACGACAGAATTAGCGATGAAAAAATATTCGTTGCTAATTTCGTCAGTAATCTGTCGCAAAAATAGTCAAAAATTTCTTCTGATGATTTTTTACAAATAAATCGTATTAAATCAATAAAACATCAGTAATCCGTTGGTAATTACCGACTGTTTCTTTCCGTCGGTAAATTCGTCGGTAATCTGGAAGTTTCTTGTAGTGTTAAAAATGCGATCTATGAAGCTTTCAAGAAACACCAGGAGTGTAGACAAATACTTAGATCAAAAATTGGTAGGGAAATGATGAAGAGGTGGGTGTCAGCTGAAGATAACAGAATGCTAATAAGGTCTTTCATAGAGCAAGAGGTTTTGGATGTTAATAAAAGTTGCAATGAGGCTAAAAGTTCAGGTCCTGATGGAATAAATGTGGCTATCTTCAAAGAGTTGTGACCGGTATTTCAGGAAGACTTTATGCATTTCATAAATGAGTTTCATACCAATGGAATTTTGACGAAGGGGCTGAATCACTCATTCATTACTCAGATACAGAAAGTAGAAAATTCTAAGGAAATCAAGAATTTCAAATCTATCTCTTTGGTTGGGGCCTTATAAAATTCTATCCAAAGTGCTAGCCAACAGGTTGAAAGGAGTAATGAATACTATTATTTTTTATGAACAATTTGCCTTCGTGGAAAATAGATACATATCAGAATGTATTGTGGCACTACAGGGTTTGATTGAAGAAGCTAAGGATAAAAATAAGGATATCTTTGTGTACAAAATTGAATTCTCAAAAGCCTACGACTCTGTGGAATGGAGCTTTCTTGAAGATATGATGAGAGCTTTTAGATTTGATGAGAAAGTGATCAGATGGATTCTAGCATGTGTTTCTACTACAAACGCGTCTATCTTAGTGAATGGAAGCCCTTCGAGTGATTTTAGTTTAGGGAGAGGACTAAGACAAGGGGACCCGTTATCCCCTTTTCTTTTCATCATGGCAGCTGAATGTGTGGGAACTATTGTGTCTAAAGGAATTGAGCAAAATAGGGATGAGCCATGTGAAATTGGACAGGAAAGGCTCCAGCTATCACATATTCAATATGCCGATAACACAGTCTTTGTAGGAAAGATGAATATTAAAAGTGCACTCTTCCTTAAAAGATCCTTATTGCTATTGGAATGGGTGTCAGGTCAGAAAATCAATGTGGATAAATGTTCTCTAATTGGCTTGGCAGAGACGTTGGAATGGTGATGGACATGGCAGATATTCTGAGTTGTAAAGTTAAAAAGCTGCCTATGAAATACTTGGGGCTGTCAGTTGGATGCTCTCACAAAAGAATCAGTGGTTGGAATTATGTTGTTGATAAGATTAAAAGTAGAATTAAGAAGTGGGAGAATTTGAAAATTTCTATTGGTGGAAGATTAATATTGCTCAATTCCGTACTTAATTCTATTCCAATCTATGCTCTGTCAGTCTTTCGGGCACCTCTTAGTATATTAAAATCAATTGTCGCTCTGCAAAGGCAATTCTTATGAGGTGGGAGAGTGAATTCTAAGAAAATATCCTGGGTCAGATGGAAAGTGGTTACTACGTCTAAAGATCAGGGAGGGTTAGGGGTGAGGAAGTTGGAAAGTCTAAATAGGGCTTTAATGGAGAAGTGGGTGTGGAAAGCATTAGAACATAGTGAGAGTCTATGGGTTAAAGTCATGAGGGCGAGGAATAAAATAAATAGGATGGAGGTGGAATGTTTCTAGGGTAATCCGTCTACAGGTAAATGGTGGTGGGGAGGAGTCTTAGAGTGTCTAATAGATGAACGGTGGAATTGGTTCGAGGAGAATATTAGAAAGGAGGTAGTCAGTGGGGATAGCACTTCTTTTTGGGAGGGTAAGTGGGTTGAAGGTGAGGCATTGAAGTCCAAGTATCCTAGGTTATTTTATCTTTGTAAAGATAATGGTAAGCTAGTGTCGGAAATGGGTCATTGGGAGGGGGAGTCATGGGTGTGGAAATTGGAGTGGAAGATAGAATTAAGGAGTCGTGAAACTAACATTGTGAATGAGTTTCTGTCTTTGATCAACAGGTACCATATTCAACATGGAAATGATTGGTGGAGATGGAATACAATAAACAAAGAAAGTATATTGTTGGAGATGTTTGCAACATGCTTGAAGATAGGAAGAGAAGAGAGACAACAACTTTAAAAGAGATTTCAAGGTTGATATGGGATAGCGAGGCCACAATGAAGATCAAAATACATGCGTGGAGGGTGATAATCAAAGGCATTCCAACAACATCAGAGCTATATCGACGAAGTTGTCTCTCGTACAACGCATCAAAAATATGTGTCCTATGCAATAAGGAGGAGGAAACGGTGAAGCATGTAATAAGAAGTTGCACGAAAACTCAAGAGGTAATGACAAAATGCAAAAGATGGTTAAGAGGACAGGTGTCGATAAATAAAGATCTAAAAGTAAGTCTACTTCAAATTGGAAATTTCCCTGATCATAAGAATGAAATTAAACTTGGTTTGAATGTGTTTTTATGCTCTATTTGGATAGTATGAAAAAATAGGAATGATATTGTCTTTAATTCAGAAAGGTATGACCTACAGAAAGTTATTGAGGAGATAAAAGCTCATACATGGAGTTGGTGGAAAATGAAAAAGGGGATCTGAAAAATGATGTTTTTTTCTCTATGTGGAATGAAAATCCTATAGGTTGTGCTTGGATGGAAGGATTTGAGGAGGGATTTAAATCCTTCCTTCAAATCCCTCCATCATGTTTGGATAATATTGAAATCAATGGATTTATAAATCCAAGATTTTAAATCAATGGATTTCAAATCAATAGATTTGATTTTGAATTTTTTTAGTTTTTTTTAATGGATTTCAAATTTTCACTGAAACCGTGTCATTTGAAATCCTTCCGTTGTTGTGTGATTGATATATTAATATATAAAATTAATAAATTAATTAAAAAATATTTAATATTAAATATATTTTTTTCAATATGGTAGTAAGTCTCGACTCTAGGAATAATTTTTTTCGCTATTTTTTTTTGAGTACTGCCTAAAGTTCCAACTAAAAAGATAAAATAATTTTGCATTAGCTCAATTGAAGTAATGGGCCTCCCCAAATTGGGAGGCCCATTACTTCAACTTCAACTAGTCCCCGTGTTCCTCGAAGTTAGTTTTGATCAAAACTCTATTTGTAGGTGTTTGATTGTAAATTTGTGGGTAATTCTTATACCCAAAATAAATAAATTTCCTTTTCCCAAAATATAAAACCCCATTTGTATTATTAGATCCATTTCTACGTAATTGTATAAGACACATTCTACCCTATTGTAAGCTAATTTTGATCCATTAATAATTTTAACCCATTTGTAATATTAGATCCAGTTCTACTTAGTTGTTAGTTCTACAATGGTGGTACTCAGAATATACAGTAATTTATCTCCAACAATTTATACTATTTTTTACATTAAAAATAAGTTAAATATTTTTTACTTAGTTTTAATATTTTTTTATTAATCTTATTATACTATTAAAAAATATAAATAACGATTCTAACAAAAATCTATTAAAAATGGAGTACAGCACTGCTGGAGAGGATGGAACAACTGCAACTCCAACTTATAGAACTACTATAATACTATAATTTTCTTTAAAAGTTTATAATATATTTTTATAGAATTTGTGATGTTTTTGGGATCAAGTACTGTCAACCCACATCCAATTCTTTTTTTTATCTCTCTCATTACGTATTATTATTTTTTTAATTTATATATCATTATTTCTATAATTTTCTATAAAAAATTTATATTATAACTTTATAATAATATCGATATTTTTTATAATAATATTTTATAAATTTAATACTATAATTTTCTTTAAAAGTTTATATTATATTTTTATAATAATATCAATATTTTTAATAATAATTTTTTATAAATTTAAGATACGAGATTTTTTGTTTAAATGTCTTTTTTATTTTTTTAATGACTTTAGTATGATATATATCGTACAGTATAATTGATAGATTATTTTAATGACGATTTTATGGAAATATGTATTATATACATAATAAAGATTTACAGCAATCTTAGAGAAAATTATAGTAATCATAGAGGAAATAAAGGAAATATACAATATACATAAATTTGTACAAGATGATTTAATCGATGTCATATTTATCCTTTAATTATATTTATTTATTAAGTTGATTATAGAATGATTTTGTTAAGCTGATTATAGAATGATTTTGTAGGTTGAATCAATCCACCCGAATTCCCTATTGGGCATTGATTACGAAACATAGCGAGATTATAATACATGGAATATGAGATGAAATATTGAATGGAATTGGTAAAATCTCATCTGGAATCAAACTTCAATTATTTTGATACATAATTAACCCCTCATGTTGATTATAGAATGATTTTGTATGTCGAATCAAACTTCAATTATTTTGATACATAATTAACCCTGGCATTTAATTTTTGCGTAATATTTCCTTTGACTTATCATTGAAGATATGAACGAAAATATTATATAACACATAGAGGAAAAGAAAAATTATACTCTTTAAACAAAAAAATATCAATCATAGACATGATTGAATTTTCTTCCCTCCTTACACGTCAGTGGTTGCTTTTTACATGTAAATCATACAATGACATAGAATATGATACATGAGGATTAACATAAGATCTCGTGTGCATATCTAGTCTAACAAAAATTAAGTTATGGGTTCCACTAAATACACACCCCATAATTATATAATTATAATATATTTTTTAAAAATGTCTAAACTACCCTTTATTAATTAAATACACTCCCCCTCTGCCAATTGCGTGCACATGTATATGGGCGTCTTCAAGTTCTCACCGGATGTATGCCAAAAAAGATAAATGAACATATATTATACTACCTGTCCTAAATACGATTTGACATTTGCTATAATAACATGAAAAGAAAACATATGATATTATTGGTGTAAAACATCTTGTAATGGAGGTTATAGGTAAAGGAGTCGAGACATGGAGAAAATATTCAAGACGCTTGAGTTGCCATTGATTTTCTAACCTAGTTGCATACATATTATTAGTTTGTTACCATTGAATTCATAACCTTCAATCTTCATCCAATGTTACTTAAATTTTCATACAGATTAATGCATAAAAGGCTAGACTGCTTCTGCACAAAAAGCTATGGAAGTATGTATAATAGACTATATATAGATCTTCAACTCCATTATTCTTCTCATGCGTCCTCCACTTCATTATACACAATGCTTTTTTTTTTTTTTTTTTTTGCGACAGCAAGGGATCTCTTTTGAAATTGAAAACTTGAATTGTACTCTTCAATGGGTAAAAAAAGGGGTAGATTTGTGTTTAATAAAATTGAATTTGAGGTGTTTAAATGGGGGTGTGTATGATTTTAATTTTTTAAAAGGGTAGATTTGGAAGTCTAGGAGTGTGCATGTAACAAAATTAAAAAATTAAAAATTAAAGAGGAGTGTGTATTTAATGAAGAGTGTGTATTTATTAAAATGGAGTGTATATAATAACACTCTTAAGTTATTATCAATTGAATAATTATTTAAAAAAAATTGTTATTCACACCCCTTATTTTTTTCACATACACCCATTTAATTTTGAGTTAATTCTTAAAAAATTCACTACTTTATTGAAATTTTTTTCAAATTTATCTTAACATTTTATTGTTGTCACATTCAATACACTATCTATTTAATATTTTTAATTCTATCATCATAATTTTTATTTTTACAATTTAATACACCACTTATTTCATATTTTCAATTCAATTTATTATTATTAAAATCTTCAATAATAATAATAATAATTTTATTTGATGAAATTAACCCTTTTAAAGTTCATCATGCACACCTTATAATTTCTTGTCTGGGATGAGTTATATTCCAATATTTCACCCCTCACTGTTAAAATTTTCTACTTTGATACATTAATGAAATTTGAAAACGTGCATTTATTACCAATCACTACAAACCTTCCAAATTTAATGTAATAAATTAATTGAAACCGTAACGTAGAGGACGAATTTATTTACTTCTCAGTTTTCATTTGATTTATCTAATTAATTTAATTCTTCAAAAGATAATCAATATTTACACGATAAACCAAGAAGGCAGCACATAGACACCTAGTTGATATTTGCGTAATGAACAAAATTGACGGCGAGTAACCTCCAATGTTCTAAAAGTAGTCTACTTTTATAAGTGAGCATTGAGCAACTATACTGTACACCCGGTTAAATCAAACAACTAACACCGTTAAATAAAAGTCCTTTCTCATCATGTTGAAATACTCCCTCCATCATGCTTTAATGATTAAGTTTGTTTTTCGTAAGAGAATTAAAAAATATACTCGTATTTTAATATATTTTGAATTAAGAGATATAATATTTTGTTGTATAGTGGATAGTTGTATTAGTGTTGTAGGTGAATTCATCTTATATATACTTAGGGGTGGGGAAAAATACTGAAAACTCGGTATACTGCAATCGCCGTATCGAAAAATGCCGAAAAATGTCGAAAATTCAACATACCGAAATTTTCGGTACGGCATGGTTGTCGTACCGATAATTTCGGTATGGTATCGGTATAGAATATTAAAATTTTTGGTATTTCGGTATACCGAAATTATTTTCGGTATTTCGGTATCGGTATACCGAAAATTTTATATAATTTTTTTAAAAATTTAATTATACATAATGCAATATTTAAGTATATTTTATATTATTAATATATTTAAATTATTTTTATTTTATTATGTATTACATTTATTCATATATATTTTTTAAAATTTAAAATAAGCTCTAATTAAAATAAATAAAAATATAATACACATCTAAATAAAAATATAGGAGTATAAAAATTTAATAATAAAAAATTTGTTATTTAATCATGAATAAATTAAAAGCAACATAAGTATCATTAAAGTAAAATGTTTGAGATTAGAAATTTTAATTATTTTGAAATATTTTTATATTAATTTTATTATTTGATTAAAATTAAATATTATTTTTTGGTAAAGTTTCGGTAAATCGGTATTTTTCAGTATGTTGAATTTTCGGTATGAAACGGTATGTCAACATTTCGGTATTAATTGGTATTACCGAAAAATCGGTATGATGTAAATTTCAGTACGGTATCGATATCCGATTTAATTTACTGAAATTTCGGTATACCGACGTATCGGTATAGATTTTTTCATACCGAAATTTTCGGTACAGTATCGATACGGTATCGATATTTTCGGTATACCGATATTACCCACCCCTATATATACTAAAAAGAGAAATGTAATCATTAAAATGAAATGTCAAAATTGGAATTATGTAACAATTAAAATAGAATGGAGGGAATATAGTATTTCAATTTGGAGTGAGTTGAAAGAGATATTTCCTCCATTCGATTCAAAGAGTCAATTTTGCTTCTTTTTTTCACGTGAATGAAGAGTTCATTTTGCTTTTTTTTTCACACGAAGTAAGAAATATACTCCAATTTAATCTGTAGTGAATAATTGTATTAGTTGGTAAATGGACCCTATTATATTTTAATTGTATTAGTGGGTGTGTGCATATCTCATGTGTTTAAAAAGAAAAAAAATGAGATTTTCAGAACAGACACTTATAAAAAATATAGATAATGGCAAAAACTTGTGTGCTCCCGGGGCACACCGTGTGCCTTTATAATTTGGTATTAAAGGGTATACCTTTTTAAAAAAAATGAGATTTTCAAAACAAACACTTATAAAAAATATAGATATTGGCAAAAACTTGTGTGCTCCCGGAGCCGTGTGTCTTTATAATTTGGTATTAAATGGTATATTTTTTAATACTAAATCTTTAATACCAAATTGTAAAGGCACAAGGTGTGCACCGAACACAAAAGACCAACTCATAGATATTTATATTAATGTTGTGAGTTATATTAATTGTTTTGAGTTATTTTAGATAACAAAAAGAAAAAATATAAAACTTTAAATGGAACGCATATATTAAAATTATGCAAAGATTGAAATTTATTAAAATTATGTAAAGATTAAAATTGGGTGAATGGAGTATATCCTTTAATGCTAGAGAAACATCAGCATATGTAAATTGTAAATAACTAAATTCAAGTTTAAATATGTCCTGGGTATGGAAAACACTAGCACAAACACTTAGTGTAAACTAAGTTCACCTGAAATCCCTTTAGTCCTCATTACAATCTTATAACCGTGTAATCCCTTTAATCCCCCTTACAATCTTATATACTCTATGCATTGTTAGAGTGTTTAAATTAAGAGGGACCATAATATTTAAATTAAGGGGAACCGCATGATTTACAAAGATTTATGATCCGGTTTACAAAAGACCAACTCAAACACTAGATTTATGATCCGATTTACAAGAGACTAATTCAAACACTAGAACCGGTGGCGACAGTAACATTTCCCACATTTAGCCCGTAGATGACCTGACCATCGATCCATAATAACTATGGCTCCCACCCGGCCAACATTCTTACACGTTTGCTCTATTTTTTTACTCTGTTTTAGAAACCTAGCATATGGCCTTTAAGCCGACACCATACTCTTATCAATGCCAATCTATGGACTTCAACTGTATAACCTATTGCCAACTCATTATAGAATCAACAATATGCAACAGCATGACATCCATCCTACTGGAATCATGAAACCCAATTAAGGATCTTAGCACTCAAAGGGATTCCAATAAAGCTACAGTCAAATAGAGGATAACAAACTAGGGAAAACTAGCCCTAATCTGGACATATAAACCGATTTGAGTGGATCCATTGTGAACCCGATTGCACAAATCTTATTTCCACGCAAGTACATTGACCATTTTTAATTTGAAACAAACTTACCCTAAAGCCCTAAACAAGCATTAAACCCTTAGGAAAAACTTAAACCCTAAGTGCAAAATAGTAATTTAGCAGAGGAGTGTAAAGTTTTGCCAACCGATTTTCCTGATTCTAGGGAAGTTGGAATCCAGAGAGGTTTAACCCATGGAACAGCATGCACTCATATGACTAAACGAAAAGATCACTTTAGCCAACAAACTTCATTCTACTGAAAATTCCCATAATGAACATATGAAATAACTACATTCTACTGAAAATTCCCATAATGAACATATGAAATAACTAAGAGAGAAACAGAGGAACCCAAAAACAGCTCACTTGCATCACATGAGATATAATTAGACAAAACACAACACATTCAGAGAAGGGATCTCATTAGCATTACTGTTTAGTAAAAACTTAAAGAAAATTATAGTCAGCCTACAAAGATGTCTCAGAATATCTGAGATAGCCTCAAGAATCCCAGCATGAACTGAAAAATAGGTCGACCAACAAATAAACATATACCAGAAATCCTCCCTACCACTACCACCTCTAGAATAAAGACCCTAAACAAACCCAAAAAATCATCTTGTTGGATATGGAAAACCAAGCAATCAATTTTGGGACTCGTTTTTCTTAACTCCATTATCAATCCCCCCCTCCCTTTCCCTTTCCTCCAACAACCTCCCAGCTTCCTCATCTTGCTGCTGAGACCTCTTCTGGGCTTCCTTCGCCTTAAGAGCCTGCAGCTTTGAGTGATTGTAATAGGCAACACCCAAGAAAGCCAATCCATAACCAAAGAGATTGATGGGAGTGACAGTGTCCATAATAACAGACCAAGAGAAGGCAATCAAGAGCCAATCCTTCACCACCCCAGCCACATTCATAGTCAGAGCAGAGGTTTTCCCAACAAGCAAGAACACAGCTAGATTCAACGCAAACGCACACAGTGAATTGGTCCCGAAAATGAGGTAATCGAAATGGAAACTAGAGGTCTCTTTAAGCATAGGGTACTCCACCCACACCCACGGCAAAAACAGGAAGACCAAGCAACAAGGAGCAACGTAATAAAGAGAAGTAATCGGATTGAGAGTAATACCCTTGGAAGTAAGCAAGATCTGAATTAGAACAAGCCGAGTCGCCTCGAACGCCACCGCACCGAGCTGAAGAAGAACTCCCCAAGAATCGAATTTCGCCTCGCCATAAGCCGCGATCCCCACCCCGATCGAGATCGACACCATGTTCGCCATCGTCTCCGAGCTGAACGCCTCCTTCTTAAACATCACTCCGATGGTGTACACAGCCACCGGCATTAGCGCCTTCAGCATTTGAATAAACGAAACGGAGAGATAGATGTAGGCGGAATTGGAGAGCCAGAGGGAGAGTGAGTACAGGAGGCCGATGGGGACGACGGACTTCAGGTAAAGCTCCCACGACATTGACACCGGATCGACGACCTTGAAGACGCGGACGAGGAGGTAAGCGAGGGAAGAACAGAAGGCCATGTGAATCATGGTGAGGGAGATCGGGTAGGGCCAATTGTACAACTTCCGATCCAGAATGTACTTGTTGTAGACGATGACGGTGAAGGAGAGGAAGATCCATATGGCGACGTAGGCGTAGGATAGCACGATCTTCTTCACCACGCCTTCGCTCAGAGCTCCGCCTTTCCCCATTGATGAGTGTGAGTTTCTCGCTGCAACTCTCTCTCTCTCTCTCTCTCTCTCTCTCTCTCTCTCCTCCGTTGGCGATAAGAGGAGAAAAGCGGGGAAGAGAGAGATTTCAGGCGTTGTAGATTTTGTTGGATTGTGATTATAGGAGTAATGAGGTTACTGTAATTTCATAATTAAATAGAATCTGAAAATGAAATTGTGAGATTAATTCCGATTTGGTAACAAATTTGGGAATTCTGTTTCGATAAGATTACCTTTTAATCAAATCAACTATTTTTTGATTAAATTGTTTCTTATTGTTGATCATTTGCTCGATAATTACTCTAAAAAAAATTATTTTAAAATCGATCAGACTATTTTTTATTTAATTGTTTCTTATTGTTGATCATTTGCTCGATAATTACTCTAAAAAAAATTTATTTTAAATCGATCATTACTTAAAATTTGCAACTAACTTGTCTTGTGTGATCTTTTAATGGGAAACTGAGATAGTCTCAAAATATATATATATATATTCGATTGCTATCAAATACTATCAATCATTTAATTAAGAAATTTAAAAATTAATTACAGAAGAAAATTAAGTGTCTTGTTTAGCTGATTCATCCTCACACATGACCCATGTAAATTATGACTGTTGGATCAATCACGATTGAATTTTATCCGTTGGATTCAAAATTATTTTTTATTTTTTCATAGGATACCTGCTGAGGAGGTTTCCACACTGCAAATGAGCTGGAGTGTGCAATCTCGAGACAGTCTGGCCATTCGAAAAAGGAGAGAGAAGGACACGAACATCCAGTAAAGCTGACAACTGTATAGCTTTTGATTTTGGTTAATGATAAACAATGCAGTGATTTCCTTTCAACGTCATACCCTGATGCAGCTACTCTAGCGGGGTACGCACCGCATTCCACAGAGCGCCACCTACGCACTGAAAAGAACAAACTCTGCAGTAACACACTATCGGGGTACGCAGCCTACACCAGCACCCGAACCTATGCACTGGCAAATGCATAGTCTGCAGTGCATCAAGTTTTTCGATATTTACACTATCTGCACCACGTTAAGACTGTTTCAGACAAAACCAAGTATGAGTATGCAGCGCTTAATAACCTTCATCTTACGTCTAATAAAATTAATTACTATTTGTTAAATATTCAAAAAAATTAAAACAACGCTGAATTATATTATATATAAATGTAAGAATAATGATCAATAATTAAAAGTGTAATCTATTGAGTGTATTTTTTATCTAAAAAACTTCGAAGAATATATATATATAACTACACTTAGGATAATATATAAATCGTATATTAAAACTTACAGACTATAATATTAGAAGCTATTAGAATAGAAATGAGATGTAATAGTAAACTTTGGTTGACTTTCGGGTTTTAGGAATTAGCTTGTATTTATTTTTTAGACATGAACCACAGACACATGAAAAAAAATTAAAACGTAATTGTATTATATTTTCATGTTGTAATGGTCAATTATAATCATAATAAGAATTCAAATACCTGGTAGGCAGTTATTCGAATTGTGTCTATTTTTATAGTACTTAAAACCAATAAACATGTCTATTAACTATTTTAGTTAATAAACACGAAGCTTCTTGTCTTTAAAAAAACAAAAAAAAAAAACAAAGTTTCTTGCATATGATGAACTGAACTGAATTAGGAATTGACACATCGATTCAATAAACCCTATCGACGCAACTTTTCAACTGATTTCTAAACCCCAATAGATTAGGTGTTATAAATACCATCACATACTCGGTTGCTCATCCTTGTCATATTTCATCCTCTTCACTAACATATCTTCAATAAAAAACGAAAACCATGCAGAACGGAGAGTACGCAATATGGTTCTTTGATGTAGAGCGGTTGTACATCCTGGGTTTCCTTCTTAGCGCAGCGGACACCGCTAACCAACAACACTTGTCAGACACTCGAAAGGTGTTAACCCTCATGATGGACATCGCACACCAAATGGGGAAATATCTTCATTTTTTCTATCCTCCGATGTTCATTGCGCTGGAACTGGGGCTGATGATGTCTAGTCTAAGGGGATTCATCTGGTTCAAAGCACTTCCAGGCGTCCATTATTTTATCCCAACCAATATCATTACCACCACGTACTTATACGACATACCCATAGAAGAGGTAATCTTAATTGTTGTTAAGAGCATGATTTATTTATAACAATGAATTTTATCTTCTCATTTACTCCTATAGTACATGTCTGCATTCAGCAGTATCCAACACCCCTATCGTGAACAAGAGTCGCATGAGCACACAAGCTTTCGACTGAACGGCTATCCATTGTACGTGATTTTAATGAGAGTGTTCAAGCATCACGGCCTACAAAGGATAGACTTCGGCTGGCTCTTGCGCAGGATCCAGTTTGAAGGGGATGACGATTGGCCTGGTGATCCTGTGGAGCGCGGTGCACATGAATGGCTTCTAGTTAATTAATATGATGGCATTCACCAACCCCATTCCCCACCTTCAATTTATATATTGTAGTCCCTCTGCAAAGGATAATGATACTGTTGTTTAAGTATATTCTAATAACGGAAAAAATAAAATAAAATAATACCATTGATTTTCCTTATTTCCTTATGCCAACCAGTGCAATGCTTACAGTTTTACAACCAGTGCAATGCTCACGGTCTTACAAATACAGATGCACGGCTTACTTAAACATGCAAATAAGTATATAGGAATGATCTTTTATTTAATACTCGACAATATTTAATTTAGAGAATTAAGTGTAATAATAAATTGGAATATGCGAAATATACACAACCAATGTATATTTCGACCCATCTTTTTTGAGGACAATATACACTTAATGCCGAAATCATATATAGAATGTAAACCATAGTAATAGATAATATATAAAGAAAATTTTCTTAATATTTTTTAGCCTAGTCTATCTTATTTGTTCTTATTCCTTAATAAAATTTTTGCCAAAAAGTAACCGCAACAATTAGTAGTAGATCAAAAGATATAATAAATAAAGTTTGGATTAATATCTAGGGGGACTTTCACCTTTCTACTCAGTTTTACGTTTTTTTACTCTAATTATTTTAAAATAAAAGATATGAAAGGTCATATATTATTGTATCTAAATGTAGAGTTCAACTATTGTGCACCTGTTACCACCACTAAATCTCTACCATCTTAATTGTTACAATAATAAAAGAATAACATTGTGTTTTTTTATCATAGCTGAACTAAGAGCATCTCCTAAAGCCTCTTTATATGAAAAATTATCTTTAATTAAATAATCATACAATAAAAAGTACCTCAAACATGCTCTTTAAACTAACAATAATTTTTACATATTAAAATATTTATTACTTCATATATTTAATTAAATAAATTAGGAGGAAACACAAAAAAATAAAAGAAAGAATAAATACTATAATAAATAAGCATTGAAAAGAGAACAGACTAAATAAAATATAATGAGTTTGTTGGAGATGATTGAAAATATAATTACCTATAATTTACATACTCTTTATATAATAGAAAATATTCTCTACACTATAAAGAACCTCTTGAAGATGCTCTAACACTTTTAAAAATCACCGTTGAACTATATGCTATCTAAGCGGACTCTTTGTAAGATGCAAAGTTTATTTGACTGAGTCGTCCAAAAATTGGTATGCTATTTAATATGCAAAGTTTATTTGACTATACGCTAAGCTTATAAAAAATTAAGTACAGTAGGAAAGTAAAGAACATTAGCAATATGACCAATGGAAACAATAAAAAATAACAATACATATATAACCCCTCCTACTCAATATAATTGAGCCAAATATCCAATGACAACCCAAATCGTCACCTTTCAAAACATTCTTGGAATGCGATCAGTTTATTCATTTATTCTTATTAATATTATTATTATTTAAAAAAAATTCTGAACAATTTTGTGTATTCCAAGGGGTTCTCTAGAAGGGAATTGAAACATAAATGAAATATAAGTGTGAAAACTGCTCCCTGTTGAACTCCCAGCCTCTAATTCTCTTCTTTCAGGCGAAAAAATCAACTGCACTTCTCGTGACGGCAGGGGCATCCGCCGCCGGAATCGATCTCCAGCAAGTGACACTTTACGAGTTCGCGAGGTCAAATGTAAGACTGTTGAGGCAGCATCCTATCGCCTGGTAATCTCTCTCAGTGTTTTATTTCTGTTACCCAGGGTAAATGTTATCTAATCTCACCTATTATTGTTGTATGTAACTCATCCCAAAAGCTATCGATACCCTTTTGGGGAATCAGACAGAGAAATGGGTATGCCAGGTCGGCACTGCGGGAGGAGAAAACACAATGTTTGTTTCGAATGTCATTTGGTTAGATCTGGAGAATCTCCGATTTACAGGCTAACCAGGGGATGGGTTGGGGTCACCCGCGAGCTCGAACTAGATCAGGGTGACATCGTCTATTTTGGAAGAAATATCACCCACAACGACATTGATTGTCATTCTTTCGCAAGCGACCAGACTGTTTGTCGGAGATCATCCCAGTGAAGGAAGAAAAAGAATGATCTGTTTTAGTACGTTTCTTATTATTATAACAATCATATTTATATTTTGGTGTTTTAATTCTATCTTTGGTCGTGTTTAACTTAGTAGTTTAAAACTGATAAATGTTAAATTATGTGTTCTGCCATTGTTAATTAATTATGCTAGTTAATATTAATCAGTCTCCTCCTATTTGGAGTCACTCTGATTGAATTACATGTGTTAGATGCTGGGTAGGATATGGAAGGCTTTTGTGTGATGCTGAAAGTGTACGGTGTTTGAGGTGTATTAACAGAGTTTATTTAAAAGCAGGTGAGTGCTTGATTATCCATTGGCAATTTATTTATTTTTGGTGAGTTTGATCAGCAGGTCCCTGCTTGACTTAGCATGTGGAATGTTCCTATATTTATCCATGATTGTTTATACTAATTTGAATGCACCCAGATCGGACATCTATTAAAATACCATTGTCTTGTCCTTTCACAGTTTATCTTCCACTAATTGAATAAGCCAACCATTCTTTATGCTGAAACCAAGTTAGACTATTACAATGTACCTCTAATATGTTATGTTTTTTAGCAAATGACTCTTTTTTTAGGATAAGTCCTGGTTCTTATTATTATTTTTTTTTAGGGTGTTAACATGCTTTTTATTGTATATGTATTGAATACCAATGTTATAACCTGAACTTGTGTAGTTATGCAAGTCTTATGCAAATTGGTCTAAAACACATCCCACTATACTATAACATACGTGAAAATAAAAATGTCCATTCACTACAAAGAGGTGAACATCAAAACACCAACGACAATGTAAATGCCTTGATTAGTTTTTTGGATCATCAGGCATATTGTGTTTACTACCTTTTTCTTTCCAAAACATGGGGTAGAAGACAACTCCCTCAATGTTCTTTTTCTCTTACTTACTAGAGTTCGCTCTTCTTTTGACACCATATGGTGTTTATTATGCCACTTGCTCGCCGATTTAGCAACTCTACTTGCAAAAATATTATATCAATGTCTGATAAACCACCGTATGATCTTCACTCTATTCTGTTGGCTTTCAATCTGCTTACATATAATGACAAATGTGCAAACAATCCCATTAACAAAGAATCAATAATGTTCGAAATACATCTGAGGATTTATACGCATTCGCATCATACGTATATGAACATTGTCTTGTTCATACAAACCTCTGGGTTTGGGAGTTGGTTTGTTATGATTGCAGATAGGTTGCTTACTCTCCTTGCGAATCGCATGTTCTGAATCACTAGTACTCCGCAGTCATGCCTGCACACAGCAATGCGGATGTGTTGTTAGCTCTTAATTCCATCACGGGGCTAACATTCTTGTTTACACTAAAATAAAGAATCCTGGCAATGGCCTTACCCCGACTAATGCTACATCCAAGCCGAACAACTCTTCTAATCCGAGCAACTGTGTGAATATATATTTTAATCAATTAAAATATATTGCGAGGTTAACAAGTGTTTACTGTACTTGATGTTCGTTCACACCAGGATTTTGATTTGTTCGATTTGTAACTCGTTAATGAACGTATTTCTTGGATTCAAATCCATTAGCTCAACGTTCTCCGTGCTGCAACCTACAATGAGCAAGCGATAATGGCCTGGGTTGCTTGAGAATAATGGGATGTACATCTGCAAATAGATGAAGTATTTATAATCAAGCCTCCTGATTGTCGTCAAATCCAATTCTCATATGTTCAATATGCATGTAAACCCACCTAATTACATGATCTCATATGTTCACTTCCTTCGCCGTTATCTATCCCCATCAATTTGTAGTATTCCACGCACTTCTTCTTATCAGTGAAAGAGGTGCCCTGCAAACAACGGCAATGAAATAATATATATAAATAATCTTCACCCTAGCACACTGCGAAACTGACAAGGAAAAAATGCGATTCCTCATACCACATCAAACACAAGTAGAAACCAATTCTTCGAGAGTGAGGAGCGACGCGACTGTATCCAACACCTGAAAACTCAATATCACTAAAATTTCACTATATTTGGTATATGAAAAATATTATCTAACACGTAGCCTAAGTTATTCGATCCATACCGCCGCTGATAGCCATTCGGTAGGGAACAAGGTCTGTATTTCTGCTCGCGTTAGGTGCCTGTTGTTACTTGCAACTAATAACTCACTGAAAATATTGTGACAACGAATGTTGATATGTTAGGACAGTCGGTACAAAAAATTTTTTATTTTTGCCGGTAAGGACAACTATAAATACCTTTGAGGAAGTGATTTTGCCACCGAGTACAAGACAAGTCCTATGCAGTCTTCACTCTTCAGCCTTCCGAATGCGTTGTAAGGAAATTTTGTCACACCGTTCTGGATTTGTGTTCCACACTGATCGATGGACAGTATTTCGACATTGTTGGACACACTGCGGGCTCTCCGTATAGGTGTATCCATATCATCACCATAGTTCTTCTTGATTGAAGTTTGTGATGACTCTTCAAAATGAAGCTACCACATACACACGACACGTTGATTAGGAATAGGGATGAAATTATTCATTAAGGTCGTGTCCCATCTATTAAGCATACAACACTTACCTTTCTTTCCGGTCCAGTCTTTTTCGGTCGAGGAAGTTTATGCACTCGCCCGTTGTTTATCGAGAGTCCATATCCATCAGGTTGTGCATGCGCTTTTTCTTTTGCATCATCGAAGAGCTTACTAATTACATCATCGTATTTCAATATCCCTACTAATGATTGGCCTCTTTTATCGAGATCACCAATTAGAACATTTCGCAAGAGCATCCACACTACATTGGGTATTTTAGTCTGCATAGCGGTGATAGTTCCAGATAGATCACTCATATCCTCTCTCATCGTGTGCACCTCCTTAGAAAAGTCATTAATCACATCCAATAGACTGCTCAATGATTTGCTTACTCCTCTGTCTTCAATCCCATTATTTTTTGTTGTATCTACAGTTGTTGGGGATGGTCGGTCTGCCATGTAATCTATGACTGGGGTATGTTGTGTGCACACAGTAAATAATTCACATGCAATATTCAGACTTAATCAGCAAAAACAAGCAGTACAATGTAACACAAGGCACACGCATAACCCTAAAAAGGTGCACACCATCTTCCTTCTGGATCATCTATCATGCTTTATTACCCTAGCAATGTCCTGGCGAGTCTGCTCCCCTACGACCCCAATCTCCGTCAGTTGCCTCTCTACATTTAGCTCTCTCGGTAGCTGAATCGTGATGTAATAGTTCTGCACATTTATAATCAGGAATCAGCTTAGTTAAAACTGTAAAGGGTATATTACACAACCGGCGTAGCTACCAACCTACAAAAAAATGGCGCATCCCGTTAGGTAGGCATTTTTTTTCTTGCAACACCTGTGCCGCACGATTCCCTGCACCATGCTGTCGTAGAAATACCCGGCCTAGTTCGCCTGCAAAATGTTTTCAACATTCTTCACGGCGAACAGATAATTATATTTAAGATCACTACTATTGGACGCATCCAGTACACTAGCGGCAGCGAACAACACAAATGCCCTTGCAAAGTCACACCGCATTCCTCGTCTGCGCGAAGGATCTCCTACAAGTCAACTCCATTGACTACCGTTCTACCCCCCACATTTATGGTGAATCTACCCCGTATATCTTCTATTTCAGACAGTTTCCCACCAGTGACTACTCCAAGCCAGCCTATGTTCCAGAGCATTCACAGTAAGTGGTCAAGAAAACTAAAGGAACAAATACACGTAGCATAATGTATAATTTCCAAACTACATGCGAGATGTCATACTTTCGGGGACACCCATTATGCTGCTAAAGTCGGTTGTCGTAGGGTGGTGTGTGACACCTCCCACTGTTAGGGTACAATTGTCAGTGTCAAAGGCTTCGACGAGATGATAAATAAGTTGCTTGTTTATGGCACATTCCTTCAACTCTAATAGTCTTCCAAACCCGATTGCCTGTACGACGGCACTCTTTCTGCTGTTAAACGTTGACATGTCGCTAGAAAAAAATTTTGTGATATCCATGTCCGAATTGCTGGAGATTCAACTTCCTTACCTAAATAATTTCCTTTCGGCTCACCGACTGCGTCTTGATGAGAATGGAACACATCTTGACGCCCAACACCATGATCGCCCGAGGCTAATCGATCGGGACAGGTCCTCTGTGAAAATTTTAGCTTGTTTCCAATGGCTTGGCACTGATTGGGTTGGATCATCAACGAGACTCAACACACTATCGAGGTGGTTTTCCTCTCTATGATCAGCCAAGTAATAAGCATAATCGTTATAAATTCCGTAATGGGGAACATATGATGGGGAATCCATAATTTGACTAGATTCTATTTTTTTGGGCTCCGTTGAAAGCTTTGGTGGCGCAGAGGGGTGATTAGACACTTGGTATTTCTTTATCTATGGTTTGAGGTCGATTAATGTTGTTTCACTGACGTTACCTAGAGCATATAATACTAAGGAAGGACCACATATGTTGTACTAATGGCTATTTTAGGGTTTTAGGGTTTAATCAATAACAAACAACACGCATAGTAGACCATATATTTCAAACAGACCAATACGTGATACACCGGTGTTGTACTATGTGTGTCACACTTTTCTCATCGTATATTGTACCGCCCAATCAGTGAATTCTACATGTTGGTACGTTGCATGCATATATCTTATGTATTTGACTCTATTGACTTATTTCGGCACACATACACCTGCTATAGATCAAATTATTCGCAGAGTCTTCTCGAGAAAAAACAACTCTTGTCGTCAACCCTATATTCAATGCATCACTTTATTTGTCTTTTACCGTTGGCCCAATTAACGGCTAAGCTATGTCTAAAAATTTAATGCAGTTTGGTACTAGTACTGATCCTATAGATATTATAGGTGATGAGTTACCCAAGAATGCTTGCGGTAACCATGCTTAATCCTATCATGCTGCAACCATCATATGCTTTAGACACCAAAATGCAATTATCATGCCTAACCAGCATAATCAGCTCATCTATGGTTATGAGCTTAGTGCCAAATTAATGTATTGTTAATATGATCTAAGCACACTAGGGTTAATGTTATTGTCTACTGAAATATCTGACATAATGCCAAGAGGCTACAAACATATATGCCACAATGAAGATGTCAGTTTGGGTATATCGAATAGTGATATATCGATGGTTGATATTAGTAAGCCAATTAATTACAGCATATTTAAATAGTCTTAAGTCATACAATGCGTAACAACTAATACCAAAATGATAATATATGATCCTCAAATGTAAGATATGTGATGCTACCTTGATCTAGACAATATTTGTATCAATTCATCGAATTAGAGAAATTCTGAATATAATTCTGAATGTGCTAGTATTGTTGTTTTATACCAATACAAAACTCCATCCGTTCCGATCCAATTGTATATATTAAAATAATTGTATTTTAAATCAGTGAAGGACTATCACATATTGTACATGAATGGAAACTCCTCATTTACTTAGTAGTAATAATATTAATGAAGAGTGATAATAAGTGAGAGTTAATTTAATAAAATAAAAGTCTTAAGAATTTCATACAAAAGTTGCTCTATTTGATTTTTTTTTTAATTGATCAAATTAATGAAAAAATGTCATCTAGTTGGTAACAATAAAAAAAATCACATATATGTCATCACATTAGTAAAATCAATACTAGAATACACGTGGGAGTATAATAGAATGACACGACAATACTGCTTAATCAAACCTTGATATAACAATAATATCATCCTGTTGTTATAAGAATGATATAACGTTAGAAAAGTCAAATAACCATAATTAATGATGTAAACTTACATTTCACATTACATTTCATTAATAATTTGCCAACTTACATTTTACATTACACAAGATACATGTTATAAAGTTTGTCATTGGAAAACGGGAGAATCTGGGTGAGCAGTTCATTCCAGTAGGTGACTCTTCGTATTCGATGCTGAGATTTGATGGAGCACCGATGCCCAACCTTTTGCCAGTCCACATTTGTCACCTAGTTCACCCTGCTTCATTGCATTCCACATACAATGACATTGGTTATATAACTATGCTCACTTCACATAGATGATTGATATCGGCGATGCCAATATTATATCTCACAAGCACCTTCCATTATCTCTTATTCTCCCTAACCATCAGAAAACAAGCCGCATACATAGATCCTCAACTCAATCCAGTGAGCTTTTTACCAATTGAACCTGGGTACATCCTATGTTTCCTCCTGATAAATCCAGAGAGCGACGATCCAAAAGATCTCTCTGATACCCGAGAAGTCGTTAATCTGGTACTAGACGCTGCTTGCTATATGAGTATTGATTTGATGTTATTCCGCAGTGCAGTCTTTTGGGGTCCTAAGGCAACCGGGTGTATGACATCCTAACTAACTTAGTTTTCGTCAAGAGGGATTATCAAGGGTTGCTGGTAGGGGTATGAATTCTAATTTTATATGTATGTTCCACTCTTCACCTCAGTCGATGGCCATTGACTTTTCAAATCCATGATCGAAACAGGAAAACATACAACAAGCCATGTATCGTATCCACGGATGTCCGGACTTCGCTCTAGTAATGATGGTGTTCAAGTTTTATGGTATGCCACGCATAGACTTCAATTGGATGTTTAGAAGGATCACCACCGTTGATGAGAGTGACTGGATAGGGGAACCCAATGAACTAGGAGAGACGACTGGCTTCCCATACATTGACATTATTTTATAAGATCATGGCCCTTGATTTTCTTCGTATTAAATATTGATTTTATTGTACTTCACTTTTTGATGGTTTTAGCCATAGTGCATTGCATTTTGGCTTTGTCTGAAACGTTTTTTATAATGCGATTGCTATCATTTTTCATATCATCTATTGAAATGAGAGTAAGTATTGTTGGAAATAAATCCATGAAACCTTAACCCTATTATGATTAACGAGATTTAAACCGTAAAGCGGAAGCGTACCTGATCCAATGAGTCTCTAGGCGGAACACGAACTCAGGATCAGTGGTTATATGACCTTCCTTAACTAAGCCTCCTTATTCCTTATGGGGACCGTAGTAATCCCTCCCGATGGGGAGAAGTGAAGACCATGTGCAGCTTAGTATATTGAGGACCATAACCTGGGAGTCTTTATATACTACTTGACTAGACCACCCATAATCACCTAATCATGTAGTATTGGGTATCTACTCAATAAGCCCATATCATTTATTATTATAGCACATGGACCTTTAACCTTAATTGGATCACTTAATTAAGTCCATAATATAATTGAATAGTTAATATAATTGTATAATAATATATTGCCCACAATTAGATTATAATGGAAATTAAAAATTTCCAACAATCTCCCACTTGGGCTATATATTTTCCGTTAGCAATTATATCAAGAGTCCTTAGTTGCGCAACTTTATGCTATTCCTCTTTAAGCTATACTTAACAATCTGGTCCATCTCATATACTAATATGGAACTACCGCGACATTCACCACATTATAAATCGTGATTAAACCCCGACAATCACCAATATCAATATACTCAATGACATAGATCAAATATGGTGAGTAGCATGGAAATTACATGTCAAATGTGATCAACATGTCTATTTCCAACTGGTCCAACTTTAAACTTTAGTGAGATCAATCCATAATGTAAAATATTACAAAATGAAATTACTTAAGTGAATTCACAATGAATTCAAAGCCATGAACTTTATTCTGCAGAAAACTGAATTATCCAAATCAAAGTGTTTTGAAAACTTTAAAGAACAATAAATATAGACTCCCACTGAACTAATGTATTCTAAAACCATATAACACCCACATGATTAGCTAGCTCATAAAATTGCAGGGCGTTGAATACATAATTGGTGGATCCATATTTAGAGTCTATCATAATATGCTCTTCTAAAATTTTATCTACACAAAACACTTTCTTTAACAACCAAGAATTCTATGTCAATTTGTTTGACTTATAAGTATTCTTGTCATAAATACTTTACTGCGAACTAACTGTCACAATGAACTTTATGTGACATATCTTCGCAACCTTTATTTCATGTTTGAATGCCCTTAGTATGTTACTAATTCTGTTGTCATGGTTAATGAGCTAAAGTGTTTGCTTAATACTTTTACTTGTATAGCTCTCCAACCAACAGAAAATATAGCCTGAAGTGGATCTTATACTGTATTGACATCCAACAAACTCAGAATCAGAATTCCTCATGATCTCTAACAAATCTGATCCCTGATGTACAAGCGTATTATTCTTAGTTCTCTATACATACTTTATAAAGATCCATACTAAAGTTGTTACTTAAATGTCTACTTAATATACCAACAACATAAGCCAAATTAGGTCTTGTAGAGACCTCATCATACAACAACTTCCAACAACCAATGAATATAGAATGTTTCTACATTTCTTAAATATTTAGTTTAACTTTAGGCACCTGATTGAGACTGCACTTGTCTCCCTTAGTTTAACTTAAACATTCTCCCACTGAATCACATAATCATCTACATTTGTCTCAAAACCAAAAGAGACACTTACTTCATGATGATACTTGTGATTCCTTTACGAAAAAAATTTGCTTGAATGCATAGATGGATTTCCTATTAGTTCTTAAACCATTTAGATCGTATCATCAGTGTTGCGATCAAGGAACTTTATCTTTACATCCATACAATATGATTCAAGATCAAAATGTGTTACTGATGTCACGATTATCTTATAATAATGACTTCCTTCCCTTTTGAGTATAATCCTATATCAAGATGCAAACCTAATCATCTTGTATTGATTTATACTCATAACTTATAACATTAACACACTTTGGAGTAATTGGACCTTTCATGGTTTGATGAACATTGTTTAAATGTTCTACCATAATTCTATAGTGTCCTCATTATTTAGGAGAAAACTACATAATCTTCTGAATTATCTTTCTCCCAACTCTAGTGGTTTCCTTAGTGACATTAATTCTTGAGGTTGTTGAATTTGTTATTCCTTAAATATTATTGACATTGTCATATCGTTATTCTGAATTTGCACCAATTCTTTAAAGCATAAGTGAGGATCGAATCGACTCCCCTTAAAGGACAATGTCTCTAATATTAATCTTCCCCCAAAATCAACATCCTCACATAATACCGTATTACCCGTCTCAAATATGATCCGATCAATTGGATCATAAACTTATTATCTTTATTTAATACCAATAAAGTAGCTTGTATCTATTTGAATCCAATTTTCTTTAGTAGATCCCAATGATCTAGCCTTAGTTGGATATCACCATATGTGAAACTCAAAGATTTCTCACAACTACTTTGGTTGGAACTTTATTGAGACCATAAGCTGCAATTCTTAGTATTTCTCCAATTAGTAACCATATAATATGGAGTACTATTTTTGTCTTTTAACTACACCACAACACCATTCATACTAAGTATTCTTAATGTGGTGTATTATAAAACAATTCCACAAGCCTTTAAGAAAAAACGAAAGGTTATACTTTAACAGCTTTCCAAACGGGTATTTCTTTGTTGTCCTTATACTTTATTGAGACAGAGTTTGTTAGAACTTATTAGTTCATCCTTATTGTTGAAGTTCTCATCATGTATAATTTTGTTGTTGACATAAGTTAAACTTAATTAACAGACTTCTTAATTGTACAGAGAATTAATCCAAAATGATTATCATGCTTGCACTAAACTTTATAATCTTTCAAATTTTAAATAGTTTAGAATCATCTCAAGGAATCGAACACAACATTAGTATCAAGTCCAATGACAACAATACTAACTTGTATGTGGCACCTCTTTGTAGTAGTCAAATACTGACAATAAAACTGTCAAGCAATAGCCTTCCTGTGGGCCGACTTATTACTCACATGTTAAACAAATAATCGTCACATATTTACCACCACATGTGCTTGTGTATTTCTGTCAAATATTAATCTACCTGTGGGCCGATCAATACCCGCATGAAAATACACTCGCACAACATTATTAATTAGGGACCCATCACAAGACACCTTGTGCAACATTAACCTCATCTGTGGACAAAAATTAACTGCAGGGGTAATCTTGGTGTAACAATCAAGTATTGACAATAAGTTCTGTCAAACAAGAGTCTATCTGTGGACCGACTCATGTTCACATGAATAATCCAAATAATCATCACATACTTATTATCACATGTGTGTTATTATTCTGTCAAACTGTGCCTACCTGTGGGCCGAACACAGAACACATAAATAATGCCACACTCATCTATGTAATTTCAATAAAGTTTTTCTCCACACACGATATTGCTGTGGCAACATGGTGCTTCAATTGACTAGATTGAAGGTTTACTAGACTAATTAAATAAATATTAAAATATTTGATTTAATTAAACGACATTTAAATGTCTCCCCAATTTAATTTAATTTTATTCCACTAACCAAATAGGAATATTAGATGATTCACACAAATTTAAAAAATTAAGAAAGATTTCTAAACTTTTAATTAAGGATTCCAAATCCAAATTTAGAACAAACTAAATTAGGTCAATACTCGACTGATATAACATGAGTACCAACTTGATTCGCAAAATATTATTAATCACACTAAATTACCAATCCATTCATTTAAATTAATAATAAGGCATACTGACTACAGAATACATAATCATAAGCCTACATTAAACTTTCCATAAAATTAATGTAGACTTTGATAAAAAAAATATATGATTGGCGTAAATAAATCCATAAAAATCAATTAACAAAAAGATTTCGTCAATCATATAATTTACCAGACTGCTATAATGATTCAATAATAGCCCAAATTTGAAAAATAATACAACTAAATGAGCATGAGTATGTCAACATGTATACATACATCCTTCAATTCCACTACTGAGTGTTCGCAATTCATGTATATGTCCCAAAATTTCACTATAATAATTCAAAATAAATTTGATAGATTTTAAACAAGTATGTCCCAGTGAACATGAATCATACTTGGGCGCACCACACATATCCATATGACTGAAAATAAATACAGATTCCACAAATAAACCCAATTTATGGATCCATAATTAACCAAAATGAATAAAAAAAAATTATGAATAAAGATTACTCGCATGTATTCATTCCTTCAAGAATAATAACCACAAGAATAATAACTACAAGACACAATTATCCAGAAAAATGTCTCTTCATGCAAGCATTAATCCAAGTAGTCTTATATTCCAAATAATAAAGTGAATCATATATGACAAGTTTGGTTTATTTATGATTTTGCTCCAAATCCATAATGGAGTAATCTCAACGTCCATAAGTTTAGTGGATCTGAACCCATTTTCAACCACCAAAGATGAATAATAATTCATGAAATTTAAACTTATAATAATAAGACAATTATCCCAAATGTTCAAATATAATATCAAATTTAGATTTAATCAATATTAAATCCATGTACATAATTAATCCTTATGTGTCTCGAATCAATTACTTATATTAAGCAATCATAATCATAGCAGATGTAAGAGTAATTAATATTGTAATGCCCACTACATGATGCAATTTTCCCCATCACCATTGCTGGAAATTACAATTAACATGGATATGTACTATAAGCTTAAACACAAGTGGCAACTATTTCAGTAATATAAGTGTTTGTTCCAAACAATTCATTACTACTGACTTGATCGATTTTCCATATTATAAACAATAATAAAAAATGATGGAACTGATCAATTTTCTCGTTGCTCAGAATAACTTTCAATCATCATACGACAATTACATTAATCAAGCAAATAATTCAAATAAGTATTGAATCTCAATCATAAGAAATCAGAATAACAATTTAAGAATTCAGCATAACTTTTCAGATCTCAGAAAATCATGAATAGGGTGGCTCTGATACCACTTGTTGGAAATAAATCCATGAAACCTTAACCCTATTATGATTAACGAGATTTAAACCGTAAAGCGGAAGCGTACCTGATCCAATGAGTCTCTAGGCGGAACACGAACTCAGGATCAGTGGTTATATGACCTTCCTCAACTAAGCCTCCTTATTCCTTATGGGGACCGTAGTAATCCCTCCCGATGGGGAGAAGGGAAGATCATGTGCGGCTTAGTATATTGGGGACCATAACCTGGGAGTCTTTATATACTACTTGACTAGACCACCCATAATCACCTAATCATGTAGTATTGGGTATCTACTCAATAAGCCCATATCATTTATTATTATAGCCCATGGATCTTTAACCTTAATTGGATCACTTAATTAAGTCCATAATATAATTGAATAGCTAATATAATTGTATAATAATATATTGCCCACAATTAGATTATAATGGAAATTAAAAATTTCCAACAAGTATATGGTCCCGTGCTAGTGTATATATAACAAAAACAAAAACTCATATAACGTAATGCTACATTGACATTAAAGGTTGAAGATTACATTTTTATTTCATGCAAAAAGTCCACAGATTGCGGTACACAAGACCAATTTTTGAAATAGTTCATTTGGGCTTAGGTGCCGAAGTTAAATTAAGTCCGGTTTATTGTTGGGATTTTTTAAATTTTATTTTTTATTTCTTCCAATGATAATTTCAATTTTTTTTTTTTGTGATCTTCCATCATGGAAATTTTGAATTTTTAACAAACAATTTTTGGGACATTCTTCTCTTTTTTTTCTCTTTTTTTAAAAAAAATTTGGTACACTTCTGCACCTGTGCAGCAAGGCACGTATGGTGAACAGATATATATATATCTGAAAAGGTTAATGATGGTAAGCAGGTCTATAGGTGATTCATATTACCTGAAAAGGTTACACTCCTAATCGTTGACGTCACTGAATCTCCGTCAATTGTTGTGAGTTCCCCCCCCCCGACCACAGGATTCAAATATTGGCTCAGTAGATCAACGGTGTGGATTTAATGATGGTAAGCAGGTCTATAGGTGATTCATATTACCTGAAAAAGGTTACACACACCCCGAAGGGTTGCGTCCATTGCACTTTATGTATTAATAAATAGAGGTGAGTCGCAGTGCATACTCGTGTATATCAGCCTTCCGCGGTGATGGAGAAAGGGGCATCTCCAGCAAGGGAATGGTCACTCAAAGAACATCGATTTCTCATTCAATGCCTACAAAATTCAATCGATCAAGGTGTAGACGTGACGGACGCTAGAGTGATGCATCAATGGGTCGCGGTGCAGAGTCATCTGATGAACTGCAAATTTAAAGTTCATATTTCTCCTGTGGATATAGCTGCTCTCTTACGAGACTTAGTTGTCAGGTATTGGGATTTCTACTTCTTCATAAAAATTCCTGGGGTGGAGTGTAATTTAGAGAAGGGGTCGATTACTATCGGTGATGTGTATCCTTTTGACATGGAGCTCGAGTCCCTTTTTTCACAACTTCAGTTTGTGGTCGAAGATCTACTGGACCACTTGGATCACCAATGGATCCGCCGGAGTTTTCAGGAACTATTTGATGATATCGGGACACCGCAGACTATAGATTTCGATTATTGGATATTTTTTAAATGGATGTAGATTTTACTTCAACTTTATAATGGTGCATAGTATGTTTGATTCTGAATCGTCTGCTTTTCTGGTCAATTACAGAATTGTGTTTACCTCACGTACGTTAAAGCCCCAACAGTCTTAAATCGAATACTGATTGATGCACCAACAAGTATACCCCATTAAACTTGAACTGATAATTATATCACGAGATGAAGACTTAATAGAATGCAACAAAAGTAGATACAAGGGATGTGCACTGCATTATACAAAGATTGAAATTCTTGTCTATTTATCTAACCAGAATACTTAAATAAATATGATGTATGTGGTACCTGATATACTCGTCATAATTAACTATTTCTATTAATCGATTAGTCAGTTGGAATTTGAATGAGGAAGACAATTGATCTGAAAGAAAAGTGAGAGTTGGGGTTGAAGTTCATTAGTACATTTATTATAGCCAAAGTTAGCATACGTTGAACACTTGAGGCAATCGTTACATTATGAAATATTATCACTTTACTTGCTTATGTCATTTAACTTGCACAACACACTCATCAAATAATTGAAATCTTATCAAATAATGCAGTCGCTTGATTCATATAAACCACAATAATATGTTGTCCAGCATAACAGAAAATAAAACATCGATAGCCAACTTTGCATATCCAAATCAACCAAAAAATTCCATAATTTAAATTTAGAACACTGCATATGCAAACTATCAAGCGATTAATTCAACGAATGCGCTAGGGTACACCACTATAATGATTCACCTTTTTACTCAACATTGAAATCCAACTAGAATGAGCAGGGAAGTGTGTGAGAGACACTCCTCATAATTACATTTTAGTTGGTTATTCGTGGGCAATTGGAAGAGCTCGCTTAATCCTATCTGCTACTTTCACCTCGATTACTTTAAGTATACCCTGCATACCTTCATCCTCCCACTTCAACCTTTCACTCAACATCTCCATCAACTGTTTATTATTGCACTCTAATGCACTCATCCTATCAAGAACCTCACCAAGATCACGGGACACAGAGTTTAACTATTTTTGAGAACCTCGACTTCTTCATGCCTACCAGTATGAAGACTTCAGTTGGATTCACAACAAGGGCATGTTGGCTTTCTAAGTTGTTAACCCCATGATCGTAAAATGCATCAGCAGGCTTGTTCTTCTAAACATTCCCCACTTTCCCCTCTTGTGTTTCTTGTGCTTTATCAGGGATGACGCCTGATCCTGCTATTATCCCATCACTAATAAACAGGGTAGACATCTCGCGGTGATCTTCACATGCATTCTTAACTTGTGCACACTCAGAGATTACACCAACAACATCTGTCTCCGTGACACTGTCGTCCCAAAGTGGTGTTTCCCCTAATGCAATGGAATCAGCACTCGGTGGAGTCACTGTATGTGATACATCGTAGGTCAAAGGCACTTCGACCCCATCCAGTGTGGTGAATACGCCTATGGGTCTAGTCGCAATCACTGCAACTTGTGGTTTGTTGTGTGCATTTAATTCCCCAGCTATTCCGCCAACATCCTTCTCGGCGCATAATGTGTCTTGTCTAACAGGCCTTTCTAGTACTAAACGATGTTGCATAATTGCACCACTCGACAAGTCTCTAGCATCAACTGACTTAACGATTGAGAGTATATCATCCAGAGGGGGCACTATTTAGTAGATTCTATTGTTGATCGACTTGAACCGGGGACGTACTATCCAAACAATCTAAGGAAATCTGAATGACATGAGCGCCAATAATATCATTTGGTGGACTCATCGTACCAGAATTATCCGGAAGGGTATCATCGTCACCGCAGTCGGCTATTTTATGGGTGACAACATCAACCAATTTTATTTCAGAAGCGGTGAGATCCCCATTTGGATTATCATTCTATATTCTAAGCACCTCCGGATCATACGTACTGCTTAGCAATAGTGAGACATCCTCACACCCAGCCACTTCCCTGATCCATATTTTCTCCTTGTTCATTGTGTTCCAACGAGCTAGCTCCTCCACCCATTTCCTAAGCCTGTTGGATTTCCAGCGCCGGAACCTATTTACCTTCTCTTCGCTGTCGATGTCGTTGACGACTTCACCTATTACATTGTCCACATCAAATGGCTCTTTCACAACCGCAACTTGTTTAGTTACCTTTTTCCCCAAAGATTTTCCCTTGACCTTGAAGGACTGCGTGATTGGTAACTCGTCCTCGACATCCGCCTCGACATTGACCTTCTTTGCATTCATGGCGGAATTCACTACACTGATGAGTGATATTTTTACCTAGATTTTAGTATCTTTTTATATGTGTCCTCATATTATTTTATCTGTATTTGTATACTATTTGGTTGTGTTATGTGTTTTTATAGAAATGTGTGTGAATGAACTTAATCATATGTAAAACAGGTGAAAACGAAGCAAAAACAGATACGTGAGATAAAACAAGGAAGAAGAAATAGGGCAGCATCAACATGGCCGGTCGTGTAGAGTACACGAGCCGTGTTGCAGTACCAACATGGCCCGTGTACCGAACACGGGCCTGTAAAGTGTAGTCGTGTAGCAGCATCAAAACATCCAACATGACCACTATATGGCCGTGTGTCAGCACACGACTCGTGTACCATTTTGAGTTAAGTTTGATCGAGAAACCCTGACACGACTCAACTCGTGCTGCAGCACACGACTAGTGTCGGTGCCAGAACATAATATTTTTTCTACATTTTCTAGAAGCTCTCCAAGGGGTATAAATACCAATTCATTCAACATTTTGATCATCTGGATCCGAAATTCAGCTACTCACATACCCTCACACCAATTCTTTCATTTTACGCCACATCCTTCATCACTTTCATCCATCTATTCACTCCATCATCATATCACCATAAATCCTTCATCCAAGTAAAGAGAAGAAGCAAGGAAGAGAGGAAAGTTGCAAGCAAAGGAAGGAGATAACCATTGGAGCCAATCCAAGGGAGTTTTCATCCAATTTTTGTAGTAAACCTAATTATTTATCATGACTTGTAAGGTTTTTAATGTCTATGTTAATTATCTTATGATTATGGTAGGCTAATCTCCCTTGTGAGATTAGCAATATGATAGTTGTTGGTTAATTTTGGGGATCTATGTATTTTAATTCATGTGTTGAATGGATTTATGATTTTCTATCATTGATTGTTAATTGCTTGATTTGTATTATTGAATTATGTGATTTATTGTCATAAGCATGTGGTTAGATTGTGAAATCAATTATATGTTTAGGATAGTTCATTGAATCAATTCATCATACACCTCATGTGCATTATAAGTCTTAAAGAGATAGAGATATCCTTTAGGATTTAGAACCCTTTGATAAGACATCCGATTGGTTTGATCGAGAGATCGATTGATTGTGTGAGGGCAATCTCTTTTAAGCTTAGTACCTAGTTGGAATTGTTTGAGTGAGAATCAGTCCATTGAGCTATTTTGGGATTCTTATTTGGATTCACATTTTATTCATTTCGAGAGAAAGTTTAGAAGAAGTTAGTGTTGACCCTTAATCATTTATCTATGATGCATATGAATTTGTTACATAATTTCTAGAGTTACCACTTCTTAAGTGTTATTAATCTCACTTTTGTTTAACTTGGAAAACCAATCATATTCATTTTAATTTCGTTTGCTTGATTTTACTTGCATTGATTAATTTTAATTACTTGTCTAACAAACAAAACGGTGATGATTCATCTCTATGAAATTACAAGAAATGTGAGATCGCTTAAGTACTAGTGCCTACCTCCATGTGGTTCGATAAATTCTTGAATTGGTCAACTCGACTACAAGTTATGGCTAATCATATACCCTTTACACTCGACGATGATGATGTGGAGTCACGTTGCCCTCGTTTGATGTTGGTCCTAAGTTTTTTAACAGACCATGGTGTGTCTTTACTATTTTCTTCCATTAGCCGCTTATGGCTAACATCCCCTGACTTCTTTCTTGGGTCATTCCCAACAATAGATACTGGCGAATTCGGCTTGCGCAGGTTAGCCGCACCCATCCGCCTTGATTTTATTATAGTCTACCATCAGCTAAAGATAACCCATGCCCTCGAAGGAACAAGTTAATTATAATTCCATAACCCCTGTTCTGAGACCCCCTTCTAACTTCTTCGAGCAACCTATCGTAGAGGAAAGAACTCATAGTTTATATCAACACCCTTAATGATGGCCATCATCAAATTCCACATGTCGGTGGTCCCCTTGTCATGACCATAAATCCTCCCCTCCACAGTCTTTGTAAGTATGTCAAACAACATAGCGTACTCCACTTTTAAATCCCTGTTGCCCCATTTGGAATACCCAGAGAACTCACTCGACGACTTGGCTGATTGAACCATTTACCAGTCTTCTTCAACAGTGGTCTGAAAATTCAATCCTCTCACTGAACTACCTTTGTCAGATAGCCCCCAAATACTTTTTAAGAGTTGCAGGAGATACAACCATCGATCTGCCTTTTACACTAACATTGAACTCTGCCGCCTCCGCCTGGATGTCATTAGCTACGCTGTCGTAGAATTCAACTGCGAGTCCCTCGTCATACTTTAAGGGATCTCTGGCGATTAAATGTCCCATTGTTGTCTTTCGCAATTTATCCAGTACCTCGTGCATTACACTCAAATCTGACGTTTTTTCGATTAGTTCATTGAACAAAATCACAAGACCCACCCGACTTCAATAGGGTTTTAGTATTTGCATGTGGAGACGATAAGTGAGAAGCATTCTATTTTGCCATCGTTATTGTTAATTTTCTGATAAAGGCAAATTAGGATTGGAATATCGGCAGCGATGAAAATTGGGAATTAGGTTTCTAAAGACGCGCCGTCAAATATCGAGGATGAATTCAAATTTCAAAACATGGGCGGTGAGATTTGTGACACGTGGCAAGTGATTTCCAGACTCACCCCGCTTAAACATGAGGGGGTGTTGGGGTTGGGGAGGGGGAGGGGGAGGGAAAGGGGAGGGGGAGTGGGGGTGATGTTGGAGATTGTGCCTATTACAACATCTACATTGCTCAGGTGGGCAAACATCCATACACGCAAGCCCTGAAAGACATTGACATGATAGCTCAACTACACCGCCTCATGTTTCGATGATCCATAGGATATATTATGAAAGAATATAAAAGTAATGATTATTATAATATTAATTAATATGGATAACCCCATGAAAATAAAAATTAATTTTCCATCATATGCTATAGAATTGATTAATCATACATAAAACAATGATGATATATTACGGGCGACTCTTGCTTTTAGGTAGAGATTAGTATAAAATTTTGTATTAACAATTATGGGGGGACACAAATGTAATTGAATCTAGTGGTGTAAACAAACAGACCGTGCGGGGAACAGCTCGTGTCTCGGCTCGTGAACAAGCTCGTTTAGTGTTCGTTTATGTATATATATGTAATTTATTATTATTCTTTATAATATAATATAATATATTTTATATTGAGAGCATTTATACATGTTAAATTTCATTTTTTTAAAATAATAAAAAACAAAATATTCCATGAAATAATAAAAATGGGTTGTATTTATTTGTAATTGATGAGTATTTTTTTATTTTAGTGTAGGAGTGTGTTTATTATCATGTTCATGAAGGAAATTATATAGGTGTTTACAAACAAAAGTACCATGAACACGTTATTAAACATGTTCATGAACAAAAGTTCCCGCACATGTTGACAAGCATGTTCGTCGGGATGTTTGTAACAAAAAACAAGCTTTCACTAATGAGCTCGAGCACGTTTATTTCATAACAAACGGAACTCAATCTTCGTAACGCTCGGCTCCTATTGGTTCGTTTAAATCCCTATTTGAAACCATTTGTATATATTAATTATTATTGACTAATACCTACTCCTTTGAGGTAATTAACTGTATCTCTATATATTTTCATGGTAAAAGTATATGGTGTAATCTCATCTCTTTTATAACATCATAAATAGTACGAGAAATAAAATAACTGACATATAATAAAATCTAGCATTTTCAATAAAAATAAAAATTTTCTAATTCATAAATTTCTAACTCGATTAACAAGTGAGTATACAATTGAAAGTATTATTTCATAAATTTCATATAATTGATAGTGTTGCGTATACCTAAGATAGGAATTTTATCAGTCTAATGCTTGAAAAAAATGGGTAAACTATAAATTTGGGCTTGAAAAATTTTTCTATCAATTTGGGCACTGAAATACGGCAAACTATCAATTCAATGGCTGAAATTATCAAATATTATCTCGCATAAAATCAAATTTCAAGATATGCAATTCTTAGTTATACATATCTTAGGTGCCTAATAGAAAAAGAATTAAAGGCCAGAACTGGTAGATGTAAGAATTCAGGCCCCGATTGAGTTTAATCTTTATTTTTTTCAGTTCTTGGATTGATAAAAATCTCATGTAAGATTACTATTAAATAATGTTAAACATAATTAATTTGGAACATACCAAATATTAAAATCCGGGTTCATCTGTATTTGTTTCAAGCAATTAAACTATTATAACTAGTATGAATAAAGACTCAACTTGTTTGGTCTTGTAAACCTATATTCTTATGCTCGGATCATTTTATGACATGGAAATTTCATAACAAAGGATGGTGAGATATATTCATTATAATTTATTATTTAAACTATATAATGACATTTATATTCATGACTATAATAATGTACAATAAATTTAATATAAAGAAATTACGTCTTCCCATATTTTTCACTAGTAAATAATTGTAGCTTTTGTAATTGTCAGCTTGGATTACTAAAATGCATTGTGAGACATGTAAAGTCTAGAATATTTAATTTCCGTATTATTTAGTATATATAATTTAATGGTATTTTATTTTTAAACAAGCAATACCAACCGTCAAACCGCTAAAAACTTAGTCATGAATTATAATTGACAGACGTGGTCGCACATAGACTAACTGCTTGAGAATTGCCCTAAAATTTATAGCATTAATAATAGTGTGGATGTAATAAAATAAAAGTGAATCAATCATATTGTAAAAAAAAAAAATGAAACTTTAATTGATATGGAACAATTAACATCTATAATTGATATAGTGTAACATAAAATCTAAAATAATAAATAAATTATATCTGTGTGTGTCTTACACATAACATAAATACAAATGATATTCCCACCCCCAAACACCCCCTACCTATTCCACCCTAATTCATAAAAGCGCCGCTAGACCATCAAAAACGTAACAGCCCTAATAATAACTTCTACTTCAAATCGCCGCCTAAGAACTTCATCGGAACAGGCGACACACTTTGCAGTCCGGCCAGGAATATTCAGTAAATCTACATCAGATCTGGCTATGTCAACCCCAAGCTACGCGCTCAAGGTGGAGAAACTCCGACCTAAAGAAAAACAGAGATTGTCTGCCTGGATGGAAATAAGAGTGGGTTCATGGTGGTATAAGTTTGAAGACATCATCCCATTTTTGACGACAGATGAGAAGTGGGTTGGGTCTTTCCTTTCAATAGATGAGGTTTGTGATTTGTTGTCCGATCATGCGGATAACAGACACACTCGCATCAAGGAGGGGGCAATAGCCACTGGTAATGTAAGTGCTAATGTTGATAGGAGTCCATTGTCGTGTATTTATGGGAGGGACTAGATATTGTAAATGACACTGAGACCGCCGTGGATGGCAAAAATGTGACTAGAAGTGGAGGTATCGGAACAACAGACGTGGTTACATCATCACTGTAAATTATAATTAATATTAATTAATTATATTCCACATATGAATGTGGATAAGAAAGAGAAGGAGTTCAGCGGTGGTTGATAACTCCCATCTTCTGGGAATATACAAAAACTGCAAGGCAGTTGTCCAGAAGCGGGGGCATGCATACGTTTGCGTACTCAGAACTTAGAAGTAGAAGACGTACGCTTATACGTTCAGACGCGTTACAGAATGCAGAACATTAATGCACGCAACAGAATACTGAGCGCGATAGAACGCAAGCGAAAGCGTTTTCTCTCTCTCTCTATTTCTCTCCCAAGATCATAACGCAAATCCAGTTCATCATATTCCACGTTAATACAACATCGTGGAAATTGATTCACAATCTCGTGTTGTGAGATTTGATCCAGAGATCACGGTTTACACGTGAGTACCAACCGGTTCATTCGTTCTTACTTCCGCTGCAACACAATCCTACGGTGAGAGGTAAGAGATTCCTCTCTATGCATGTGTAGGGTTCGTGTGTTTATGAACGTGAGTTTTCCAACATTGGTATCAGAGCCAATGGTTGGTACTCCGTATGCTTTTCTGGATGAAAATTTTATGGGTTTTGTTTTCTGCTCTTTACGATGCATTGCGATCACACATATTTTTTATAGATAAGTATGATTGTTGATTTTTTTTGTGTTGACTGATCATGCATATGAATCATATATGTGTTTTTAAGGCAGATTACATTGTTTCCAGTGGATGTATGAGTATATGACGTGTGATTCACCATGAATGCTTTAAGATGTGAATTTTTGTCATTTTTCTGTGCAAGAAAAAGCATGTTTTGATTATACCACTGGATAGGTCTCGTCGAGAGGAGTCCGTCAGTATTTTTTGTGCAATTTTTGGCCTTGTAAAACTCAAGTTATGTATTTTTGAAGTTATTTTCGAACTTGGGCCATATTTGCAAAGTTTCAGAAAGTTTGGGGGTCTGTTTTGGAAAATTTGATAAAGGCCAGGGTTTTTTCGCAATTACTAAATGCTGTGAGTTGAGCGGGTCGGACCAGGGTCAAACCGAGTCAGACCACCCTGAACCGGACTAAACCAACGAGGATCAGACCGGACCGGAATCGAACTGGATCGGGTCAGGAAGAGCCGGAGGACTGCCAGTCGGTGGTGGAGCATAACGAACATGCGCCGGCAAGCGGCAGTTCCGGCGGTAGCGCGTGAATCCCATGCGCAGAAATAGGAAACTCCGATTGTGGTGCGTGAACAACACGCGCCGATGAACGGAGGCATCGATGGTTGCACGTGAGTTACACGCGCCGGACGACAGCACACCAGCTATCGGCGCGTGTGGGCGCGTGTGAGCGCGTTACGGCGCGTGGGTGGCGCGTGCGTGTGCGTGGCGGCGCGTGGAAGTCTTCTGGCGGCGCGTGGAGGCATTTTCCAGCGATGGGAAGATGTTTTCCGACATGTTTCGATGCGTTGAGTCCGATGGTGATGTTTCCGAGAGTGTTTAACGTCATCTTTAGTATGTATGTGTGTTTTTGCTTCTTTTAATGACATATTTATTGAATACGAACCTACGTGGTAGCTATTTGGTTGCAATTTTTGAAAAATATGCACCTTTATATGTCATTTAATACTATATTCATGGTGTTTTGGTGATGTTTGAATTGTTCAAACTCCTGTAGCCTGTGAAAGTGGGAGCCAAAGTGAGTTGGACTGATTCACTTGTGAATATACCTATTGCATCTTGGAAAGTTGTTTCCATATGCATTAAATGGAGAGAAAATTCATGTGATATAGTTTGACTAACACTGGTATGTTTGTTTTTTGTTGCTCGTTTTCTCAGAGGCATGTCAGGACCGGGAACAATTTCAGAGGAAGACATTAACACTAAAAATGAAATCCTCCATGAATTCTTGAATTATAAAATGAAGCCTACACACAATACAAGGGACCACGCAATTGATCTGATCGAACTATACAACCGATTGTTGCCTTTAATTTATAGCAATACGATTCCACGTGATAAGTATTTCGAAGTTTCCTGTCCTGAGACCTGGGCGAACACTTTGCCTCATTACCTACAAAAGGATTTTTGGGTTCAGTGGGAGACTTATGAAGTAAAGCCTAATGGTCGACAAATTATGGAAGATTTGGTTGATGTTTCTGTAGCAAGAGATAGGACATATGCACTAAGATCGGCCTGCTTAAGGATGGGAAGGATTCGACATTCTGATTCTTTAAGACTAAGTGTTCGAGAGAAGCGTCGGATAAATAATCCTCATATAGATCCTTTGGGGCAAGCTATCTATAGTGTGGGGACTAAGAAATTTGATTATGGGCATCGATGGAAATCTAGTAATGATAAATTAGGGAGATTAATCCATAGATTTCCTTAATTCATTTCCATTGTATTTCTAATTGAAAACTCAGGGAGTTCATTAGAATTTTATGTTCATGACTTGTCAGACTTGGTGTTTTCGTTATTGTGATGGTTGTTTAAAGTTAAATTTATGAGTGGTTGTTCAATGTTATTTGATTAATTACTTGAACAATGTGTTTTACGTTTTGAAATAAGAATATAGTATTATGACACTTGATGAGATTGATGATTAGTAGTCTTCGAGCTATTTTTCGAGATCAAGTCTTGTGTTATTTATTGAGATGTCTCTGTTAGTCTTAACGTGAAATTTGATAAAACATTATTAACATACTGAATCATTTTAATCTCTATCCAAGAAATGAGCTTCGAAATCTATTGTCGCTGAATTGAACAAAGGTGAGAAACTCAATGGTGACAATTATGACATAAGGCGTCATAAAATTTGGTACATATTGTATAAACAAGATGCATTGGATGCTATAAACCAAGTGATGGCTGATCCAGGCATGGGTATTGGAAACCAAAGGAGGTGTGACCAAGGAGCGTACCAGGCATGGAAAAGGAAAATTCCATTGCACAAGGTATTCTTGTAAGCTCAGTAATCGATGCGATGATTCATGAATCCCACTGCACATGATATCTGGGTGTATCTACGTGAAAAGATGGAGGTACATCGATTACAAGGCTTATGCAGTTGACTATTAAGTTCGACACTTATAAAAAAAACCTGATCATAACATGACAATATCTCAGGGAGATGTCTAATATGATAATCGAACTTAAGACTACCGGTCATATGCTCTCTGAGGATCAGTAAGTCCAAGTCTTAATATGCTCTTTACCTGATCGTTAAGAACATCTTAAAGTCAACTTGACGCATTGTGAAAGCATTAAAACTTTAAATGATGTTACTCGTCATGTTGAGATGGAAGATGAGAGGCTCAGAGCCTCAAAGCCTTCTTCTGGGGCCTTCTATACTGGCTCTACTTCCAAGGGAGCTTCGGGCTTCAAAAGGAAAAGGAATTGGAAGAACGAAAAGAAGAGAAGACGATTTGATGGTAGTGGTGATAAGCCTGACAATAATCCAACTACAAAAAAAAAACTGATGAACGGAAAAGGAAAAATAAGCATGACAAAAAGAATAAGAAAAATAAAAGCAAGATGCCATGTTACAATTGTAGTAAGTTTGGTCATTATGCTCGTGAATGCCCTGATCCCATGTGGGTAAAGGAGGATTCATCTTATTCTGTTTTGTGTGAAATTAATGTCTTGAGTATTGTCTGGCTATCTGATTCTTATCCTTTGAGGATTATAGACTCAGGAGCAACGGATCATGTGACGAGAGACAGAGGAGTTTTTGTAGATTTTTGCCATGTTCCGAAAGGAACTAGGTAGAAATATGTGGGAAACAATGTACGAGTCGAAGTCAAAAGGACTTGGGACTTGCATATTGGATCTTTACGATGGTCCGAACTTTATCCTACATGATGTTCTATAGCTCCAGAGAATCACGCGATATTTAATTTTTGTTTCAGTTACTTAATTTGGGTTATATGTCTCTAAAGACACTATGGTAATGAGCATCAATGATACTTGTTATGCATCTGAATATATAACTGATGGCTTTATGATTTTAAATTGTAAAGAATGACGTTTAGTAGTTATGATGATCATTCATATTCGCTAAACACTTGTCCTTCTAACAATGCAAATGTGAATGATGTTTGGCATGCTAGATTAAGTCATGTTGAGCAAGATGGATGATAGACTTGTGGAAGGATTGTTGAATCTTTCTTCTAAGGTCGAATTATCCAAATGCGAACATTATCTTGCTGGCAAAATGACTAGAAAATCTTTTGGTAAAGCCATTGTGTCTTAATCTCCATTAGTAGTAATCCATTGTGATATATGCTGTTCTGTAAATGTGAGAGCACGACATGGAGCTTACTATTTCATTACGTTCATTGATGATTATTTAGTCTATACAATATCTCATATGTCTGAAGCATTGGATTGTTTTAGACGATACTTGAGTGAAGTAGAAGACACGAATATCTATCAGAACAATTCAAGGAATTTTGTAATGAAAAAGGTATAATCCGACAATCAACTGTTCCTTATACACCTCAACAAAATGGTGTTACTGGAAGAAGGAATATGATTTTGTTGGAGATGGTTAGATCCATGATGGCACAAGTTAATCTAACGAGATGCGTTGCTTACGGCAGCTTATGTGTTTAATCGCATGCCTTCAAAGTCAGTTGCTTCGACTCTATATGAATTTTGGAAGGGTAGAAACCTGACTTGAGTAACCTTAGAGCTTGGGGTTCAGTAGCTTAGTACATGAATCATCGAGTCAGTATGAAAAGTTGGGTCCTAGAGGCAAACATTCTAAGGGTTACGTGTTCATAGGAGATGAGGATGAGAGCTTAACTGAGACAGAATCGCGTAATGCTCATTTTCTGGAAACTAAATTTCCTAGTATAAGGGGCATCAGAGTTGCCGGACCTGTTTTCGAGATGGTAGAAAACCAATATCTACAAGATCTAAGTGGGAGTAATAAGTTGATGGTGTGGATCTTGATAGATATTTACCGATTGAGAATCAGGTGATTCTCAATGAGAGCATTTTGTCTACAGAAGACCATCATATGGTGTGGATCTTGATAGATATTTGCCGATTGAGAATTAGGTGATTCTCAATGAGAGCATTTTATCTATAGAAGACCATCATAAGTTATCTCATCTCGAAAAGTTCTAAGAAACATGTGCACAAAAGGCATTATGACATTGAAGGACATGTCTTCTTGGTTTCACCAGAAAGTTGAGATGTTTTTCCTGCTGATGAGGAAGAGCCCAGAAACTTTAAAGAAGCTTTAAATTGTCTGAAAAAGAATAAATGGATGAAAGTGGAGATGGAGTCTATGAAGTCAAATCAAGTCTGGGGACTTGTAGATCTTCCAAAGGGATGAAAGGAAATTGAGAATAAATAGATTTTCAAAATCAAAAGAAATACTGATGTCTCAATAGAGAGGTAGAAAGCTCGCTTGGTGGCAAAAAGGTTATACTTAACAAGGGTATAGACTACGTAGAAACTTTTTCACCTGTAGTAAGGTTTACATTGATTCATCTACTATTGGCTATAGTGGCTAGTATGGAATTAGAATTACACCAACATGGATGTTAAGACCGCATTTCTCAATGGAGAATTAGAAGAAGAGATCTACATGCAACAGCCTGTAGGATTTATTCTTTGAGATCGAGAGGATAAAATTTGTAGATTATAGAAGTCGTTCTATAGACTCAAACAATCCTCCAGACAGTGGTATTTGAGATTTCACACTACGATCATCTCATAAGACCACTGTGTTTACGTTAAATGATCCAATGGTTATTTTGTGATTCTATCCTTGTATGTGGATGACATACTACTAGCTGGAAATAACAAAGTGTATCTTTAAACCATATAAGGATGATTGTCTTCAAAATTCGAAATGAAAGATATGGGTGATGCAGAGTACATACTTGGTGTGAAGATCTATAGGGATCGTTCAAAGAAGTTATTGGGTTTGTCTCAAGATACTTACATCAAGAGACTTTTATAACGATTCAAGATGGACACCTGTAAACCTATAGATACTCCTATTGTGAAAGACGGATCATTAAGTCAGCAAATATGTCCCAAGGCTCAAGATGAGAAGAATAAAATGGCCAGAGTACCATATGCCAATGTGATTGACTGCAGATTATTCTTTCTATTATCACTGAATGGGTATACAGATGTTGACTGGAGTGATGATTTAGATAAACGTAAATCAACTCCCGGTTATATCTTCTTACTCAATGATGGAGCAATCTTATGGTGTAACAAGAAACAGACTTCATCTGCAGTTCAAAAGACTATTTGGTTGAGAAGATTCATGAAACATTTGAAGGTCTCAAACACTCCAGTGGGAGCTGTTTTAATTAATTGTGATAATCAGGCGGTTATTGCTTATACAAAAGACCCCAAATATCATGAAGAGACCAAACACATTGACATGAAGTTCAATTTTGTTAGAGATATTATAGATAAGAAGAAAGTGATTCTTACTTACTTTTCTACTCGTTTGATGTTAGCAGATCATTTTACTAAACCAATTCCTAGAGATGTATACATAGTACATGTAAGGGATTGGGTTTGCAAAGGATTTAAAACGATGAATTGAATATGTTTATGTATGTTAATGGAATAGTTAATGGTTTAACTATATACATGTTTTATATATTATATGTGATGGTTCATATATAATAGTATGTCGGCAAGTTATGATTGGCTCCCTCATACGAGCAATCGCCTCTAGCTCAGTGGGAGCGCAGAGATGAGATTACGATAATTAATATAATCGGGATAGATTTCGCCACGAATCTAATCCAACTTGTTATAAAACTAAATTGACGGAGATCTTATACGTTGGAGGGAGGATATCCGAGTTAAGTGTATGAGACACACTTGAACTTTGATTTACACGATGTCTAAATTAAATGAAATACGACATACGCTTTCTTGGAAGAAAGTTAAAGACATCGTGACATGTGTTTTAGGAAAACGACATGTGTAAAATTGACCCCAACAGGATTGAGAAAATAATCCTTATTTTCTCAAAGGTATGAGTCCTTATATATTGGTTACCCTTATGACTTTCTACTATATTCTAAGTCTTCACTTTGGTGTTGCTACTTTAGCATGCTACCAAAAGAGCTATGGTTAATAACGGCGATGCGGTACATGTCTAAGAAAGCAGCTATAGTGGGAGACTGTAGATACTTAGTAAGATGTGAAGAACGTCTTAATTTAACATATACTATTGTGATTCATTGACTAGTCAATCAAGCAGAGTCTTGATTATGAATACATAGTTATTTTGCAAAAGGGTTGAATATACTCTGACAAATTCAGGGATTGAAAAAGAGATATGTCAACTTATGTTAAATGTTCAAGAGTTCTGGGGTATAGCGAGCTTGTTGAGTTTCATTGATAAACTGGTTGAGTTGCTATATATCTCTAACAAGTGTATAGCGATTAAAACTCATATCTCGTGGGTCACACGATGTATTAATCTGTGTGAGAATATGATTCATGAAGAAATTAAGTCAAGCGACTTTTTGACTTCATATGTGAGTGGGAGATGTAAATTATAATTAATATTAATTAATTATATTCCACATATGAATGTGGATAAGAAAGAGAAGGAGTTAAGCTGTGGTTGATAACTCCCATCTTCTGGGAATATACAAAAACTGCAAGGCAGTTGTCCAGAAGCGGGGGCATGCATACGTTTGCGTACTTAGAACTTAGAAGTAGAGGACGTACGCTTATACGTTCAGACGCGTTACAAAACGCAAAACATTAATGCACGCGACAGAATACTGAGCGCGATAGAACGCAAGCGAAAGCGTTTTCTCTCTCTCTATTTCTCTCCCAAGATCATAACGCAAATTCAGTTCATCATATTCCACGTTAATACAAGATCGTGGAAATTGATTCACAATCTCGTGTTGTGAGATTTGATCCAGAGATCACGGTTTATACGTGAGTACCAACCTGTTCGTTCGTTCTTACTTCCGCTGCAACACAATCCTACGGTGAGAGGTAAGTGATTCCTCTCTATGCATGTGTAGGGTTCGTGTGTTTATGAGCGTGAGTTTTCCAACAATCACTTATAAAGGGTAATACAGGTGAGGAGATGGAGAGTAGACAGTTAGCGGACACAGTTCTATCGGTTTTGATGTTGGGCTCACGGGCGGTGGGCGTCGATCATGACAATGTGTAAGGCGACAACGGGGACGGGGCAAGGAGAATGCCATTGCAGTTTCAACACTGGCCCACAGAACAATCAGGGGAGGTGGTGCAAAGGTGGCACGATTACCTAATGAAGAAGAGATTAAAGATGGGGATCTCCCCGCACACCGGTGGATATGGATGCCGGTGCGATAAGCACTCAATCCGCTCCACCGGCATTGCATGGTCAGAAACAAATACTATTGGGGACAGATGTGGTCGACAGCCATAGGAAGGTGCGTAGGTATGTGCAGTGCATTGATGAGGGCACAAGCGGCAAACAAATGGATGCTATCACCGACAAGAGGAAAGAAATTAGGGAGTTGCGAAGTTGTGTATCACAACTCGCTAGTGAACAACAAGCATTAATGAAACATTTCAAAGAAGTTAATAATAACCAGATGGATCGAATCGCTGATGTGGTTTCAGAACGATTTAACACCAAGTTTGCAAAATCACTGGTAACCCGAACGGTAGAGGAGTCCACTAAGCATTACCTGGAGATTGTAAAGTTGATAAATGAAAGAAGGATTATCAAAACTGAGTCCAGCCTATTGATGCAAAAAACTATAAATGAGAACCTGGCCATAACAAAGGCTATGGATCTTAAGAATGACGCTAACCTTGTGGCCACCGCAAAAAAAATTGATCACATCGCCGAAGAGCTAGTAAGCACAAAAAATTGTTCGTTCTTGATGGAGAAAATATGGAAAATTTTAACAAAGGTCAGGAGAATAGACAGATCCAGAAGAACCACTGCAAAAAGCACAGTGGCCGCAATCGGTTATATAGAGGAATATGATGCCGGTGCAGACAGATTGCATAAATTGCTCCAACAATCGGGTGGGAAAGAAGTGATTTCGCCAACTAGTCAAGACCAGCGAGGTTTGAATCATGGGAACCCAAACCAATTAAATGGACACAGAAGCAACAACATGATAGCAGAATTGTGATAAGGGAACATGTTAAGGTCGAAAAACCATGTAAACCTGCGGGGGTGAAAATTTTCAATGAACTGAAGCCTTTCCGAGGAAGATTTGAGACAACGAGGATGGGTTTATAGAGAGAAATACTTTGACACATTTTGGATGACGACTCGTGCCATGGCCAAAGCCAGCAGGGAAACCGCAAGGAAGGCTTTTGATGGGGCGGAGCAGAACTGCACACTATCGATTATCAAGGAGTACTTTTGGATAATGAAAGGGCACGATGCTAATTTTCTAGGATTAGCCAGGACTCCATTGGATTGGTATGCTGGTATTGGAGGTAGTGTTAGGTTTTGGGTAATGGCGGAGGCAATCATGTATAGGGCCAAGGGGGGACGGAAGTAGGCGGTCATTCTTAAGTAGAACATCATAGGGTATGCACTGCACACAATTTGAAAACATACCAAAATTCAATCCAGTATCTAATGTAATATTAGCTGTTGTTATGGGGCTCTGACCCTGCTCCATAGAGGGTGCAGGTGGCATGGTGAAGGGTGCAGGATGCGTTGGGTTCACTGCATTGGATGGCGGTGCGAAGTTTGTTACATCTCAAATCGTCACAACTATACTTTTCTATATATATAGTTGTCGGAATATGATGATTAATATGCCAATCAATCTACAAATGTTGTGAATATTTTGTAATTGCTGAGCCATGGTTTGACTGGCTGGCCAGTTTCATCATTTGTTTTTATTATATTCGAATGTTGTTTAGAATGAGTGTGGTGACCCCCCTAAAACGCATATGAAACTTGTTTTTTGACATACATGATGGAGAGATAGGCGAAAGAAAAGATAAAAAAAAAATTAAAAAGGGTAACCTTCTTCCAAACATTATGTAGTGGTTTTAATCTAAATAAAAATAATATTGCATCTAGCATAGCAATGGGTGTTCAAAGTATGATAGAGTAATTGGTTACAAACTTATAGTACATGTTTCCAGCGGAACATTATAATATAATTATAAATAAGATACTATTATGTTATGATTGTAACAGATAAACAAACATACTAGAGTATATACTAAAATTGGAATATTAAAAACCCTAAACACCCAAATAGAAACCTAGATATAAGGTTTGGAATATTATGACTGTATTAGAAGTTTGTGAACTCACCAATTAAATATTATAAGGAATCATTGCATTGATATTGTGGACTAACCAATTACATTAACTGACAACAGCAACCTTACTACTATAAGTAAAGTATAAGGAAAACAAAATACTAATACGCTGCGCTGGTTGGTTCATTTTGGATTTTAATACAGCCTTTTGAAATACTAATAGCACACTTATTGACCCTGATTGGCATGTATGGGCGGTTTGTTTATGAAATCGATGATTGGATATTATCTTATGCAACAAGGGGGGTCTAACATACCATGGACTCTCTAGGTCTATAGAGTTAGTCAACCACCCACTAACATTGGAGAACGAATTTGGGTATATTTCAAGGAACGAATAATAAATTAGTTTTCGTCGCTGTCAGGCTAACTTCCAGTGGGTATAGGGTTAGAGTCATTGGAGGCTGTTTCCGGTGAAGCAATGTCGACGAATGCAACACAAGGGAGTGGATCATTTCACCCGGGTGATGATCCCAGTATTGAACAGATATCACCACTCGGAATTACCAAGTACTTGGTAGACGCCGGTGAACTGACTGATAAGGATCTGGTAACGTGGTCACCTGCATGTTTGCTGGGAAAGTGCTTTCGAAACATCGGTAATACGGAGTCGTTCTTCCGTGCGTATGCAATCTATATGAGATTTGGAATCAGGCGCCGAGGAACGGATTATTACAAGGGAACTGGGATGATATCATGACAAAGATGGGTGTGTTCTCGCGAGGGGAAAAGATCGGTTAAGAGTCCTTTACCGGTGGATAAGAGAATAACATATAGGCTGTCTTCTAGGTGTAAATGCCATGCAATATTTGGTACTAGAAACATAAGACCGATGATGCATATGTGGTCTATGCATTTGTACCAGGTCACTCCCACCACCTTGCAAAACCAGATAAGGTACATTTCTTTCCCTCTCATAGAAAGATAGAGGACGTACATGCTATGGAGATACGAACAATAAAGGATTCTGGAATCAGAACTTGCAAAATTATGGATTTTTTGGTAACAGCCCATGGCGGATTCTAGGGCGTAGGTTTCTCAGTGAAGGACTTGTATAATTTTGTAGGATCGGATAACCAAAGAACACAGCAGCTTGGCACTGACGCGGAGTCTACGATTGCCTATTTTGCATTATTGGTGGAGAATGGCAGGGGGCTCTATGTGAGATACGACGTGGACAGTGATAACAGATTAAGTTGTATTTTCTGGGCTGACTCCAGATCTCAGTTCAACTACAACATTTTTGGTGATGTGATTGTTGTTGATTCAACGTACAAGACCAATTGTTTTAAAATGCCTTTTGTTCAGATCGTCGAGGTCAATAATCATTACAATACAAGTGTTTTTGCCTGTGGACTGGTAAGTGAGGAGACAACTGAGTCGTACATATGGATGTTTCAGGTTTTTATTCATGCAATGGATGGGAAGCACCCATTATCGGTGATAAGTGATGGTGATAGGGCAATTGGGGTCTCTCTATCAGTGGTGATGCCACAAACAAGACACAGGCTATGTTCTTGGCAATTGATGAGAAATGCTCGAGCAGTTTCGATGAGGTCAGAATTTTTAACGGTGCTGAAGAGGTGTGCGTTGCATAGACAATCGGAGGAGGAGTTCCAAGATTGTTGGGAGAAAATGGTCCGTGAATTCGGATTGACAGGAAATGATTTTATCAGTGATATGCATGTTAGGAAGGAGAAGTGGGCAGAACCATATTTCAGTAATGTTTTCTTAGCGGGTATGACCACGAGCCAGAGATGTGAGAGTGCACATTCGTACATGAAGGTGTTTTTGCAGAGCGATCTAAGTCTATACCAATTCGTGAAACAATGCTGGCGAGAAATGATATGCATGAGGGAAAACACTCTTCGTCAAGAGTTTGTGGATAGCCAAAAAGAAGTTGTGCTGCGGACACACCTCAAGGGCCTGGAAAATTCTGCTCGAGCATTCTATACGATAAAAATGTTCATGAAGGTGAGCAAACTCTATATACTTGTACAATTGTTTGATATGTATTTTGAACCCACGTGTTAGGGGGCTGACTTACATTGATTATGCATGTACGTGATGAGATTGAAAACGAATGCAAGCATACACATGTTAGTATTATTACTGACAATGGTGTAAAGAAGTTTGAACTTTGTGAATATGGGAGTAGAGATGGTACGGTAACTACGGTGACGATAGATGAATCAGTTAAAATATTCAAATGTACATGTCAGATGTTTGAGTCTTGTTACTTGCCCTGTAGTCACATCTTTTGTGTGATGAAAGCTTCTAATATGTCATGTACTCCGAAGCTGGGCATTATAAATCAAATTGGCCGCGTGTGATGGAGGGTTGTGATGTGAATTATGGCTCTGAACAAACCAACGAGTACCTCAGTAACAATGAAAATGATGATGATATTTTTGTCTAAGGTGGTGACAATGGATATGGTACAATGGCGTGGACTGCAAAGACGAAAGCCTCTAACACTTGTATTAGAAACTGCCTATTGCTTTTTTATGATGTTGTGATTTATTGATGATCTAATTGTGGATTGTACTTAACATTTTGAGGATTGGAAGTCATCTAAGTAATTGCAAGTTATTATTTTAACAAATTATATAACTAGAATATGATTGGTAATTTTTTAGTATTACAACCTACAAAAATTATATGCGTTGCTTGGAATTTGAAATCGTCTTCGTTTGTTGGACTTTTATACATTACAAATCATCTTCATTTGTTAGACTTTTTGACTTTGCAACCAAAAACAGATCATACATAAATCCATATGGATGGGGTAGCAATGCCTGGAGAGATAGAGCACATAAATTTGTCATTATAGCAATTAATATTGTCTAGGAAAGCAGTAAATAAGCGAAATGAGGGCACAAACAACACCGCCGCTACAAAATCTAAAGTGATTAGTAACAAAATTATTGTGAAGGTTGTAACATGCGAGAGTGGAAATGCCATGATAGAAGTAAAATGTCAGTTCACAACTTGTAAGATAAATGCTCTGGTGCAATCAGATAAATGAACATTTTATTTAATGTATGATATAAGTTAAACTTGGGTAAAATATGGAAACGAATGGGTTTCTGGGTAGGGATGGTGTTGAAGGGACTTTAATCAACCTTCAGAATATGGTTGATGGTTAAGATGGGAAGATGTGTTGATGGATTTTTATTCGACTAAGGTGGCTTGTAAGATAAGTGAAAAGTGTACTAAGGAATATATATTTTATGGGCTTGCTGGAAATGAAACATTAGTAGGGGGAGCTAGGATGGTACTGAGTGCAGTGCTGTGGGCTGTGGGGTGATGAGGATTCTTACAAGGAACCGGAGCTAGTGCGCAGTGCAAAAGGGGCGAAAAGACATTGGAGTTTGCGGTGCGGATGTGATCTCACATGTGATTGAGTCTACGGTGACGAGAAAAAATGGCTGGAATTGAATGTGAAGTAATGCAGTGCAATTGTCACACAATGTCATCAGAGTGAGGCAGATTAAATCAAATGAAATCAGAAATATCTAGCATTATGTTGGGAAACACAAAAAAACTGCCAGTGATGAGATCAGCGTTGACTGGGTGATCGGGAACTTGGGAGCCCAGGTTAGCTAAGAATTGCCCGAAAATTAAATAGTCTTTCTACCTTGGAGGTGTCTATTCGCACCCCCTAATTTACTAAACATACCTCAAAATTATTAATATTAAGATATTTTTAATTAATATAACTTAAATATCCTTATAATTACTAAATATACCCCATACATTACATTCTTTATTTTTGAGGATTATATCCATGAACCCTAGTTTCATTGCTTGAAACCCCGATTTAAGAAATATCATCGTAGTCCTCGAAAGCCAATAAGAACTACACTCTTTTGTGATAATCAACTACCTATTGCTGTTATTGGGTCTGTCTTCCAACCTTATTTTCAAATACCACTTTGTCCACAATGATTCCAGAACATGGGTTTCCACGTAGTTTTAATCTACTGGTTTCCCTCTTCTTCATCGTCATGTGTATCTCCCTTTCTATCTCTTCAAATCCACTGGACATCCTTTTTTGGGATTTACGAGGAAGCTTTTTATGTTGTCGGTGTGGTGGTCGGATTTTTTGGATGTCAACAATCTGCGGTTTTCATGGGGGAATCCATACCTCCTTGTTTCAATTAATTCGCGTGAACCACAAAATAATAAACAAAAAGGAAACAAAAAGGGAAGGAATACGTTGTGTATACTTATCAATTATTAGTGCTCTGTTTGCAAACTTCATCTGCTGGAGTCTTGTTTATGATGTTGTGGTTTTAGTTCGGAAATGTCATTCCGCCGTATTGGATCTTTAGATGATTTTCTTGTTATTTAAATTTTAGTTACAAATTTAGGTGAAATGTTGTGATATAACCTTTGATTCTATAAGTAATCTAGGGTTCGTGGAGGAATAATTCTCAATACATCTAATAAAGAGTATAATGTAGGGGGTAGATTTAGGAAATATATATAATAATATATTTTTTAAAAGGTATTTAAGTCCTATTAAATAAAAATATCTTAATTTTAATAATTTTGTAGTATGTTTAGTAAATTTGGGAGTGCGAATAGTGGTCCCCTTCTACCTTAATACAGTAATTTTTCCGTGACACAAACTCTTCACACTTTTCTTGTTTATTTGTCTTACAAAATCCTTTACTATAGAAGGAAATATCAATTTATCCAATAATCTCAAAAGTTACTTTAATTTCAAATTTGACAATCTTTTTCACACACATATTATTATTTTATATTCTTTTATTAGTTAAAAATACTACAATAGTCCTAAAGTCAATAAAATTGAAAAAAGAAAAAACAATTTTTCTTAAAAAAAGTGAAACAGTAAACGTGAAGCGGGACAGAGGAAGTAGTATTTTTTTAATGTTTTTACCTAATTTATACTCCATTTTCCAGTTCTAATGTATCCATTTGCCTTTTGCACGTGGATTAAAGAGTATTATTATTATATGTAAAGTATGTAGTTGTATTAGAAGGAAGTGGTGGGACATATTGTGTATTTTTTTACTAAATAGGAGAAATTGATACCTTTGAAGCGGACGCCAAAAATAGTAAAATGGATACCTTAGAAGCGGACAGAGGGAGTATTTTTTATTATTTAAAAATATAATAATTTAAATTTTATTATTTATTTAATTTATTTTTTAATTTAAATATTATATAAATTTATAAAATAAGGAGTGATTGATATGATGGAATGAAATGAAATTCTCATTCCTATTTTAATCATTTCTCCATGGTAATAGAATCCCGACTCCATTTAAAATCTCAATTCCTTCAAATTAGGAATAGTGATTTCTCACCATCCATGAGGTTGTGTATTTTCCATCAATCCATGTATCAAAGGAATCACTCTTTTATTTTTATTTTTATTTATTTTTATTTATGTAACTCATTAAAATTAATTAAAATTTATAAATAAATATTATTTTTAATTTATGTCACATCTTTATTTATATGATTACAAAAATTACAAACAAATTAATATTTTTCTAATTTAACATATACTCCATTCGTTCCACTCAAAGAGATGCATTTGATTTTTTCACGTAAATTAAGGAGTATTATTATTTTAAGTAAAGTTGGTAGGTGTATTAGAGAGATTTGATGGGTAGTAGTGGGTCATTTGTGGGCCCATTTTTACTAAAAGAAGAAAATATTGCAATTTGGATGAGACGCTCAATATAGTAAAATGATGTTATTTGGGTGGGACGGAGGGAGTAGTTATAAGGATTTTAATTATAAATTATCATAAAAAATAAAATATTAAATAATTGAAAAATTAAATAAAGAGAAACTTTCTTGTGAGACGGGTTATTTGTGAGACAGATGTGAGATGGGTCGACCTTTAGTATGCTTATTGTATACTTAAAGTGTGATTATTTGTAGTTAAAGTATGTTAATAATAAATCATATTGTAACACATTAAAATCATAATTTAATGCATAATTCAGCATACTTAGAAAACATACTTTAACAATCATTTAACATAATTTATCTATACAATAAGCATACTTTAGTGATGGATAGACCCGTCTCTTAAGAGACTTTGTCTAAAATAAAATAATCAAATACAGTATTTTAATATTCATTTCAATAAAAAAATTAGGGAAGATTACTACTAGATACACTAAAAAAATTCTTAATTACCATGAGATACAAACATATAAAAATAGTACTACTAACTACATAAATATATAGTGATATTACAATATTACATTTACAATGTGTTGCACATAAATATTTGTGGCAGCAGAAATTCGTGTGCAGCAAAAGTGTGTGCAGTAAAAAAGTGTGTGCAACAAAAAAGTGTTGTGGTTCGGCGGAGCTTCGGCGGACGGCCGGCGGCGATCCGACGATTTTCCTGCGGTCCGACGGTGTATTAGTGTGGTAGGTGAATCCCATGGAGATATATTAATTGTTTTGTGTGGATCCCCTTTACTGAAAAGGGAAATGCACCTCTTGTGTTGGGACGAACGAAAATGGCAAAATGCACTCCTTGTGGTCGGACGGAGGGAATATTATTTTTAATAATTTTTTCTCATCTATATTCCATTCATGACTTCATTCCATTTTATAGTAATTTCATTAAATCATATCAATCTATCAATGACTCTAGGTTTTTGGAGGGAGAATACGACTAAAATTTGTTAAATACTAACACCCAAATTCCTATTTTTATTAGTACTTTGAATGATACAAGACTTCCACTTTAAAAAAGTAATGCGAATGGTCAATGTCTAACCTACCTTAGCCGCTACTTTGGTAGGCAGTAATAAGGACAAACCTTGTACATAGTATGCCATTTTATAGCGTTTGGTAGCTCATAAACATTCGAAGGGGGAGCGTGTGTAATATATTTGACCCATTAGAAATCGTTGTTCCCTTTTACATATAAATATTAAGGGTCAACTAAAAAAAATATTCATTTATTTAATTAAATTAATAATATCACCAACAAATAATTTTTATAACAAAACTAACTAATACACTTTTTAGATTTTAATATTCATACTATTCAACTAATAATACTCAATGTCTCCTATATTAGTATGGATATCGATGACTGTCAGTGACCATATCAACGATCGAAGGCAGTGACTGATCGGCGGCGGTAAGCTGTGGTAGGAGGGGGAGGTAAGAGGAATGGAGGGTATTTTGAATCTTTTAGGGTGCAATTGGTTAGAATTGTTATAAAAGTTACTCCTTCCGTCTCATAATCAAATTCATATTTTCTATTTTTGTTCGTCTCATAAACAAGTTCACACACTCCCCCCAAATAAGAAAATATGCACAAATCAATAATCTAATAACACACTTTAATTTCAAAATTACCACCCTTTACAACTCACATAACTTTATAGTAATTTATTTAATACCTAAAAATACTAAACTACCCTAAAAATAAAACAAAAATTAATTTTTTTTTAACTCCGTATCTATCGTGAGCTTCTCTTTGGGACGAAGGTAATATTTAATATGGAGCAATTATTTGCACCCCGAATTTACTAAACGAAACCCATTAATTTATGAATTTAGAATATATGTGAGCTTCTCTTAGGGGCGAAGGTAGTATTTAATAGGGGGCGGTTATTTGCATCCCGAATTCACTAAACGAGCCCCATTAATTTATAAATTTAGAATATATTTATGTGAGAAAACGTAAATACTCTTATCAGATACCCGCATCCACGGATAAAATTCACAGCCCTACTTCCCTACTTCCTTGTTCTCAATTGTTTGCCTATCGTTGCCTATCGTTAAGACATTCTTACCCATGATTTGATGTACATGAAAACAGTGGTAAAAATAAATGTATTTTGTCACATATCACAAACATGAATGCAAAAGCAGAATTCTTTCCCAACAATGACTATTCTATCATCGGATTGCCAATGGAAACGAAACAAATTAATAAAAGAAAACCTGAACACGGCAATGAACTAGGATCTAACAACTGACACACTCAAATTGAGGAATCTCATATTCACTAGAAATGAATTAAGAATGCATGAAAATCCTAATAAATGGCAATAGGATGACGTTATCTTGGCTGATTGACGCATGGTGTTTAGTAGTTTCCAACTGCAGATCCCTCGTTCGGGCCAGCAAGCGTAATCTGTTAAAATAAGGTCGGGTTTATTTAGATCTCCAGTCGTATTTTCAAACAAAATGCAGAATGTTTGACAAGAAGAAATTATTGGACTGAACAATTTTGCTTCTCCCACCCAAGATTATCGTACTTACATTGCAGTCAAATGCAAATCTTCTTGCCAGCATGATAGCTGCGTTCCTTTCTCGTTCTGATTCAAATGCTAATATGAAGGATAGTTCTGTCTTTGCTTGCCAATAAACTGCCTGAGCTGAAGCATTCCCACTGCCTCTCATTCCACAAAGCTGAGGAAACAATATACTTGCTTTTTCCTCATTTGTAACCATCACAAACAAATGCATGCATAATATTCCTATGGTTTAGATGAATACCTGCATTGAATTGGAATAAAACTCTTTCGCAATTGTTGTTTTCCCTTTACGAAGTTTTATTCTCATCTTCCCTATATGCAGTACATGGATAGAACTCTGAAAGATGATCCACACCATTCATCTGGATAAGGATGACCTACAAAGCATTTCTTTTTTATCACAATTGTGAACACGTATATTCAAAGGTTGTGCAGTAAGACGTATGCACCTCGTACAGCGTAAGATAAAGGTCAAATGTAAAAGAACAGAAACTTCACGAGGGGGAAAAGGTGATTTATATAATTATCAATTATGTACATATATAAAATTTTGGTTAAGTATCTCAAAAAAGAGCATATGTATGTTGAAACTTCAAAGTGAAGATAAAATATAAATATAACATACAGTGAACTCAGTGTCATGCCTTCGCACCAATGCTTCTACATAGTTTCCCAATCCTGGAGCTGAATTAGAAAAAACTAATTTAGTTCTAAGGAAAATAAAAAAAGAGAAGATTTACTGCATACCCTGATCAATAGGAGCAGAAGTCGTAACGGTTTCAGTATGGTTGTCAGTTGAAATATCTGCTTGCAGGATTCGTCCAACGTCAATGGGCTCAGGAGCATATGAAGGTTTTGTAGCCCCTGGAATGATGTAAAAGCCAGTCAGAGTGGAACCCAATAAAAGTTGGAAGATATGACCACGTGAAATATCTGATATATTTCCTGCATGAGCATGAAGCGAGCATTGTATTCAGTGTGATAATACCAATGCTACGCAGCACAATAACATGAGAAATAATAGGATACATTCATGGTGGGAAGGAATCTTATATTTCACAAATAGCAATAAAGAGGTTTGCTATCTGCAGGCATGTTCACACCTTGGCAACATCCATATATCCTGAATGAGCCTATCAATGTACAAGTTGACTACGGCATGGTGATAGAGGGAATTACTCATTCATACAGATACCTGATATAAGCTCTCTCTCAGCACCATCAGATGTTGACCAGTACCATTGGATAGTAACACAATAATATATACAAAGTAACACAATAATATTCCACTTATCACTCACACAAAGCCATATACATCGATAAAAATATCACAGTGCCATGTTTAGAATATAGGTTGCAGATTAAATTACCCTACTAGGCTGATGAAGCAAATTACCCTACTAGGCTGATGAAGCATTTTGATTCGTCTAGCCTCTTGAACCTCTTTCATCAATTCATCCAACTCCTGATTATGCACAGAAGGGGATATATCACATGTCAAGACCACAGGTAGAATTCATGAGTTCTGATGCACAAATTTCGACGTACTGCACAAAAGAAAAGTGTAGCCTGATGGCATTTTCAGATGTATAAATAATGGCCTTAAGACTCAAATACAATCATTCCAAATACCAAAGATGATTCTGGTCCAATTAGATGCAGTAATATATGATAACCAATTATATATTTGAGAAGAATGATCACATTGGCCATATCTCTAAGATGAAATGAAATTGTGAACCACAGGAAAACAAGTTAAAAATTACTAAAAGCACTTTCCATCTTCATTTGAGGTCCATACAAAGTAACGTAATTAAAAGTAAAGAATGAATTATGACTATTCTACATGTGTAACTACAAATCTTAAGGAAGCTTCATGTGGAAGTTATTTGATTGAACATTAAAAGGAAGACACCTTACAGCAGAAAATTTGAATTGGAATAGATTCATGTGGAAAAAAATATGCATTTCCCTCCCCTGCCCCAATAAATGAAAACATAAATTTTCAATTGGACCTGCTTTCCTAAGGCTCTGGACATTCGTTCATGTTCTTCAAGAGCCTCTTCCACTCTCTGCACTGCTGCTCTCGCATTTTCAATTTCAGACCGTGAAAAAGCTCTTTCTTCATCAACAAGTTTTTTAGCATCTTCAGAAGCCTGACAGAAAAGTGTAGTCTCGTAAAGTGGATAAAAGGAAAAGAAAGAAAATTTTATACAGAAGAAGCCCTCATCCAATATTTACAACAAGCATTTACAAGTATAAATGAGAGGAAAAGTCTAAGTCTCACAATCAGACCTTACAAAGTCATGTCATCCACATTGAATATCAACCTGTGTGCAGCATTTTTAATCAATGCACTGGTCCGACTAAGTGAGGGGAAATGCTCAAGTAATGAAACCAGTAAAGTATTATAAATTTCTTCAAAAAGATATTGAATGAAAATGGAGAAAGCTGGGAAAAGATTTAGGGGGCCGTTTATTCTAAGAAACGGGAATGAGAATGGTAATGACAGTAGAGGAGAATGATAATGGGTTTGTCTTTAGAGTATTGTTTGGTTGCGGGAACGACTATCATCCCTGAAAATTTTGTTTGGTATGCTTGTAATCTTTGAAAAAAAAAAGAAAAAAAAACTTATGATATAATTTTACTTTTTTTGAAGAATAGATAATTTTAATATTTTTAGATTCTTTAAGAAAAAATTTATCATGCAAAAACAAATGAGTCGGGATTATTTGGTAAAGGAATGAAAGTCAGAGTGGACAATATATCAATGAGTGATTCACTCAGTTCTTGGGAATTAAAAAATTGCAGAAGTAGACAAACACCTCTTTTAATCCCATTCCTGTTCATTTTTTTTAAAAGCCTCCGTACAAACATCCCCTTAATACTCTAATGATTTAACAGTTAAACTGCCGTCAAATATCTTTGCACAAGCTTTAGCATGGTTCCAGAAAAAAATTCACATGTCTGACTGAATAAATATAAAATTGCACGAAATTATTTCAAATTTTCTGATATTGCAACAAGAAAATGACAACAATGATTAGTAACAGAATCAACATCAGGAAAAAAAAAAAGGAAGATAAAACAATTGCATCTCCATAATCATCAAATGTGAATCACACCCATGCTAAAAATATGAAGTGATTGTTCCTTGTGGCACTATAATTTAACAGTATTTTTCCTTTCTAGTATGTTCACCTGGAGAGATAAGGAAGCAAAAACATCACAAAGTGAGCATATACAGTGGCTAAACCTGCTTTAGAAACGTTGCAAGCTTTTTCACTTCAGCCTTCTGTTGAATTAGTTCTCCTTCCCTTTGAGTCAACTGGACTGCTAGAGACTCGACCTGCAAATATTGAAAAATGAAAGGACAAGTGGTAAACAAAAAAAGCACATAGATAGATTTAACTTTTTTATGAATAAAGCGAAAAATCATTATAAAAAAAAATCCATACAATCTTTACCTATAGGACACTCCCACAAAAACTTAAACATAAAACATCAAAGACAGCAGCACCTAATCTTAGACAAACACCATGTCGACTTACAGGTAATAATAGTAAGATACAATGCAATGAGATTAACTGTGTAATATTACCGAACTCTAGCATACAGCCATATTTTTGTAATGCCTATGTTTTTGTTAAAATAAAACTTGTTTCAAAGGGAATGTCATATTAAGATTAATAAGTTTACCCTCACAATCATTTATAATTCACCTTTCAGGTGTTAAAAGGAAATGGAATAGTTGCCATCTCTCTTTTTCCATAATATAGTCCATGCATATATAGTCTATAAAAATCATGCAAACTGAATGACATCTTTATACAGGAAAACAAAATTCCCAAAGACGATTGAATTTTTCCATAAGTAGCTTCCAGCCTTACAGTAACAGTACATCATCTTCCTCCCAACCTGACCGGTAAAGCATCAACAATTCAACAGTTTAGTTCAGCATTAATTTACTAATCCATATAGTATTGAGAAGTATTGGATAATCAAACATGCATTTTCAGAAGAGGAGAAACTCAAAGTACATCTGCAGTACCTATTATTAGATTTCGAAAGGACCTAGTTCTTACTTCCTTGTTTTCTTTATCTTTTTATTTTGTTACTTTTTTACACCTTTCTTTTCTTCTTCCATTCTTTTTGGTGCTAGAGGGAGCAATGAGATGGATAGTAATTTTTAGGTAAGATACATGGATACATAAGGAGTTGAAAATAACTAACAATAGCAATAGCTTCCACAACATCATCTTCGCTCTTGGCAGCTACTCGGCCTCTTAAGGCTTCAAGTGCATCCCTTAGTTTCTTAAGAAGCACATGTTTCTCCAATGAAGCTGCCTCTTTTAGTCTTGCCTGGGAATCATAATAAGGAAAATGATATTTAACAAGTGCATACAATATATACATACACATGCATGATATCTCTAGCTTTTGAGTGAACAGCAATAGAGACAGCTTTACAAAATACCAAATTGTACTTCTTAACGTCAACTTAAGGAAAATGCTTTTTTCCCCCTTAATTTTACCCTATTATTCTTTCAGTCACCTTAAGTTTTTCCTTTTGATTTTAGTTCCTTAACTTTGACTTTTTTATTTCTTAGTCCTTTAACCTTTCTAGACAGTTATATTTGAAATTTAAAAAAAATAAAAAATGTTTTATTAACTTAAGGTATAGGAATTTTAAAAATAAAAAATAATGTAACTATGTTTATAATATGTTAATAATAAAATTTTCACCAAAGATTTATGAGTATTAACTTAAGGATTAAAAAATCAAAGTTAAGAGACTAAAATCAAAACTAAAAACTTAAGGCAACTAAAAGCAGAAAAGGGTAAATTAATCGACAAAAAAATGCATTTTCCCTCAATTTAACATTAAATTTTCAGATGGAGAATCACTCAAGATACTTCATAAAAAAAACTTGATTGTGAGGGAAAACCATCTCAAGGAACTTTAACAACAAAATTAGCCTAAACTTTGCAATTTCTGAAAGTATGAGAAGTAAACTTCAAAACATGTGGGGAGTTAACAAGACCAGACTTCATCAGATAGCTTTGCAGCAGCTGCCAAACCCTTCTCAAATTTGCTAGCAAGATCCCGTACTAAAAGACGTTGCTGCTGCTCCACCAGCAAAGCAGTTTCTCACACAACCATTTCTTTGGTAGCTGTCACATTGGAATCCTCTTTTATCTCCACGATTTGATTGTTTGCTCCAATTCTATATCTTGGGAAATGACTAGAGGCAAAAATTACATCAGCTGACACAGGTGAGACTGCATCTTTTTGCACTGTGTAACTAAATCCCCGGCCTAATCTCGTCATATTGCAAGTTCCTGAACATCAGCCAACGCATGTAACCATCATTACCCTAGCTTATATAAGTTCATGACACCATATTCTCGAGCGATAATATTAAAGCAAGCAATTTCTAACAACTTCTCAAGTGATCAGATTTACATACTACCTTCAGTTACCTAGAGCAGCTTCGCTAGAAAACAGCTTACATAAAGAATATATGTCATTTTCCCACTTATCTATCCTTATTATATGAGCTAGATAAACAGGGGAACATTGAATAGTAATGTGAAGTCATTGCTCCTAACCACCTTCTTCACTCATCCCACATATGACTAGATTAAGAAAGTAATAGAAGATTCATCAATAAAACCCCAATGTCAGGCCAGTTAATGAAAAAGTAGCTATTACCATCCACAAACTTCAACAATTTCTTATAGGTAGGTGCTTATAACATAATGACATTTGCACTAAAATCAAGCAATTATCTGAGAACAGTAATCTCGTTCCTTCTACCCCAACAAAAAAAACCCTAGACAGGATTTTAGGCCAATTGAATTGAGTAAATGTAATCAAGCCTAATAAAACAAAGATTAACAAGAGACGAAAATCAGTAGCAGTATCTAGTCCAGAAAAGTTACAAATGACGGCCAAAAACAAAAACAAACTGAAATTAACATCAAAAATCTTAATCAAATTAAACAAAAAAGAAAATCAAGGAGAAAGCAACATTTGGAATGAAGTAACTCAAGAAACTAAAAAACTCACGGCTTTAGACTTCGCGGATCACGAATGTAAGAACTTTAATGGAAGATTTAAGCGCGTGTGAACAGAAAGCAGGTATATGGAAATGCAGAGGGAGGGATGGAAGGTAAAGGTTGTTTGCTCGTTTAAAGCCAATCCAATGGAAGGAAAGGAACTCTGCTTCAATGATTTCACTGTGTGTAACAGCAGTTGGTTGAATTTTTTTGGCCGACAGTAGCTCTTTGTTTTTATTTTTACTAGTATTGAGCCCTTTAAATTATTTAATTTTTTAATAATAATTTTTATTTTAAATTTTTTTTGAAAAATATTTATATTTAAAATTTATTTTATTTACTAATTTAATATGAGGAAACATTTAATATATATCATAGTATTTTTTTTTTATAAAATTTACATTGTAAATTTATATACTCCTTATTTTATATATTTTCATAAATTGTACTCTCCATGTCTCTTTTTTTGAAGACATACTTTTTATTTTGGGTTATCTTACAAAAGTTTGGCCTTCCTAAAATGGTGAAAATTCAAACAAAATTACTCTTTCCCCATACACTTTATTAAAAAAGAAAAAAAAAAAACAATCTCTATCTAGCACACTTAACATATTTTATAATTTATTCATTACAAAAAAATCATAATATCTCTAAAAGTTATCATTTTTCTTAATATCTGTGTCGGATGAAGGGTGCAAACATAAATGGTACAGGGGGAGTATATGAGTATTAATTTTTGGGTTAATTGCAAAAAAAGCCAAGAACATTACTCCGATTACAAATTAATTCCCTCTTTTGAAAAATTTCAAAAAAAAAGACACTTTTAAGTATTGTTGCAAAACGCACTCAATTTATAACTAAAAAATTGTGTTTTTTTTGTAATTTTTTAAAAGTGAGAATTAATTTGCAATAGGAGTAAAGTTTGTGGTTTGTTTTAATTAATCATTAATTTTTTTAGTTATCATCATGAATTGTCAATAATAAAATTTGATTCCACATATAGTAATAATGTACTCAAAATTAATTTAATAAAAAATTTCTAAATCATGATAATTATGTTTTAAATGGAATATATATAGACTAAAACAATTGCATATGCAAATATATGAAGAACAATATCATATTTTATTGATTTAATCTTTGAAATGTATGTAATTGTTTAAAGCATAATCATATTTTATTAATTAAATCTTATAAATATTTGTAAAAAATTAATTTTAAATAAGGAAATAACATGTTATTTCCAACACCAATTTATATAAATCACTAATTTTTATAGCAAAGAAAAATCATATTATCAACTACTCCCTTCGTTCCACGTTAAGGTTTAGACTTTCCATTTTGGGTTGTCACACGTTAAGGTTTACATTTCTTTTTTTGTCAAATTGGACCCCCACAAAACAATTAATTATTTCTTGTAGGGATCACACACAACACTAATACAACTACCAAGTTTATATTAAATATTATTTCTCTTACCTCACAATACATTAAAATATTATATCTCTTAATCTCCGTGCAAAAAGCAAACGTCAACGTTAAATCAGAGAGTATATAAACATAATTTTCACAATCACATCTATTAGATATTATTTCTCTCACCTCATTACACATTAAAATATTACTGTATATATTTTAATCTCCGTGCAAAAAGAAAATATCAACGTTAACGCGGCACAAAGAGTATATAAACAAAATTTTTACAATCACATCTATAAAAAAAATATAAAAGAATAAAAGTATGTAAGACATTTAATTTAATAAAAATTAAAATTATTAAAAGATCATATTTATATACATATTCTATCAAAATAAGCCTTTAGCCTTCTAATAGAATAAAATTAACATACATTGATTGAAATTAGTAAAGAAAAAAGAAACTAAAATTATGCAAATTAATAAAAATTGTTATAAAAAAAAATTCAAATCAATATAAAAATAACAGTTCATCAAGAATGATGTATAGAGTGTCACGTCAGTATAAAAAAGAACTTTCAAATATGTATATAAAGATATATGAAAATATAAATTATATTAATTTAAGATGAATGATTAAATCTAAAATGAACATCATAATAAATAATATTATTTAAACACTAATGAGTTGATTACTGTGCTTAAATAATTTTTTATTTAATAGTGTATACTCCCTCCGTCTCATTTTAGATGATAGACTTTTCATTTTGGGCTATCCCAAAAAGTTTGCACATTTTCAAAAAAACAAAAAGAAAAAAACAATCACTCTTCCCATACACTTTATTTTTTTTTAAAAAAAAGACCATCTCTACCTAATATATTTTATCATTTTTTTTAAAATACTATTATCCCCCTAAAAGTTATCACTTTCTTAATTTCCGTGACGAAATTAGGAGTGGAATCTTTTGTAGGACAGAGGGAGTATATGTTTCTTAAAATTTGTATAATAATTTTTAACACCTAGTTTTTTATTAAAAAAATTAATTGAAAATTGGGTCCATTACTATTAGGCACAATCTAGGTACCTATATTACTACTAGATACATAAATCAAATTATATTATTGAACAATACAGGTTGAATACGTGAAATACCACTATTATCCCTATTTTAAGTGTGTTCAAAGATTAATTAAAAGGTATTATGTGTAATTTAATAATTGAAAGATAATGAATCTCATTAATTTCTCCTAAAATTCGGGAAGATTGCCGTTTCAAAATTCTCACGTAGTGATTAAATTCAAAAATCAAAATTATTTGATTGTGTTCAATAATAATAATTTAAAAGGATAAAATATATTATGTTAATATTAAAAGAAAAAATAATTTCATTATTTACTCACATTAAAAATCAGTGGAGATTGGATTCAAATTTTATTTTTTAAATTTTTGTGTTCAATAATAAAAATTTAAAAGGATAAGATATTATTTTAATATTAAAAGAAAAATTAATTTCATAATTTAATCCTAAATCGATGTTTAATCTGTGACATGGATCAGATTAATTTAGCATTCATTATTTCTAAATGCATCGTTATTGAACATTAAATATTCTGAATAATTACTGATACTAAATACAAAAAAAATTAATGAATGAAATATATATAATCATTATAAATACAATGGAATACTATAAAAATAAATAATATATAGAATACATTTTAAATACTTCATGGAACATAGAGAAAGTATTTTTAAATACATTAATATTGAACATTAAATATTTTGAATACATCGTTACTGAATATTAACATGAATCAGATTGATGTTTATCATTTTTTAATACATCTTTATTGATTATTAAATATTTTGAATACTTACTAATATTGAATACAAAATATTTCAATAAATGAATCTAAAATATATATAATCATTATAAATATTTCATGGAATATTAAGATAAGAAAATAAATAATATATTGAATACATTTTGAATATTTAATGGAACATTGAGAAAATAATTTTAAATATATTGATATTAAATATTAAATATTTTGAATACTTAATATTTTTTAATATAAAAGTATTTTAATAAATGAATGAATCTAAATGTATTGAATAATTAATATTTCATGGAATTGGAAACAACCCTGAAATCTAGATTTTGGCAGCCTTTAATTAATGGATAAATATTAAATAAGATAAGAAAATATTATAATTTGTCGAGATGGGAGAGAATTATTGCATGTATATAATTATAAATATAAGATAATAAAATGAATGGGTTTAGATGCGTGAATTATGGAAGATTCATTATTATTATTATGGAAATATTTTTAAGTCAAATTTTACCGATCCTTTATATAATGAGCGTAATAGGAAAATAATCATTAATTTTTGTATCCAATAATAGTTTTAAATGCACTTTATATCTAGTAGTAATTGAGGATTAAAATGTGTACTTATTAATAATAATTCCTTGAAAATTTGCTCACAAAGTATATACATTTTTATTTGTTAGTATATATTTTATCCATAAGTGTTTAAGCTTCTTAAAGTGGGTAGAATAACTTGCAAACACTAATAATATAATTAGACTTATCAGCGAAATAATTAAATAATACATAATTTTTAATTAAAATATAACTGAATTTTATCTAAGATTCAAAATATTGAATTATCGCCCTTACTAAATACTTCCTCTATTTCACAATAATGGATATGTATTTTTAATTTGGGCGTCTCAATTTAATAATTACATTTTTCTTTTTAGTAAATGAGACCCACATAAAGTAATTTATATATTTCTATGTGGCCTCCACACAATATTAATACAATTATTCACTTTACATTAAAATATTATTTCTCTAAAATATTATTTCTCTCATCTCATTATATATTAAAATATTATATTCATCAATTTACATAAAAAAAAGCAAATGTAATCATTATTCGGAAAGGGGGAGTACTAATTGATTTATAATTATATTAAAGAAAATTTAACATTCACATTTTTACGTATTCATTAGTATTTCCTTATCAACATCTAAATTAAATTATAAGAGTAATTCTTTTAATTTAAATTCACAATATTTAATTTTTAAACTGATAGTTTCAAAAGATAAAATCGTGAAATCTAAATCACTTCTTCAAAACACATCAATATTCTTAATGCTCTTAAAGAAAAATAAATAAATTCTTAAATGTCAAAATAAAAAAAGTAATTAATATCGAAACCAAATTCTTAATTGATAAATTATGAGTGCAAAATAATAATGTGAGGAATAGTTACTAAAATGTAAATGAATTAAATTGTTAAAGTAAAATAAAAAAAATTAATTCATTATTTCTCTATCCTCCTTAAACTAACAAATCAAAGTTGGGACCAATAAATTAATATTAATAAATGAATATAAATAATTAAAAATTAATGTAATTTAAATTTTATTAAAGATGTTGAGTAATTAATTAAAATTAATGTAATATTTATTTAGCATTGATTGATGATTATTGAAATTTAATGATTAAAAAGATTAAGTATAACTGAAACAAAAGATAACATTCATAATTCGGGCCTTGATAAAACTTCAATAAATATTTTATGGAATAAAGTTAGAACTTAAACAAAGAAAACCATTCATTTTTATACTAAAATAAGATAAAAGAAGATACGGTATGAAAGTTAAATTATGGAATATTATTAAATAACTTAATTTAATACAATTAACATAAATCATGGAATAGGGTAAAAAATAATTTTTTTAATTTTTTTAAAAATCATGGAATAAATGAAGGCCAATTGTTTTTTTTTTCATTATCATTGTAATAATTATTGGATAATCAAGTATTTAAATTATGTATAAAATGTTTTATCCCTTTATTGTGTTTGAATATTTTATGCTTGATTTATGTTTATGGTAGTTTTTTTCTTTAATGCAAGATTTAATGTGGCCCTTAACTAAAATCTAGATAAAATATATTGCATGTTCACTTATTTCAATCAATTAAGATAAATTATAATCAATCAATCAATCTGTGTAATACAACAATAATCATAATTCAAAGCATTTATCCATATTTAATTGATAATAATCATTAATTGAAAAAAAGGAAGGAAATGTTATAATTAATTTATGAAATTTAATTTTTTAATTTTAATTATAAAATATTAGTTATAAAGGGATTTAACCTAATTATGCTTGAATTCATTTTGATTTATAGTTCTTTATATCGAAGTAATGGATAGAAGTTATAAAATAATTGAAAGTAATTAATTTTGATATTGAATTTGATTATATACCTTTATATATGAAAGATAATTAATAAAAGGTAATTGATAAGACGTTTAAAGGAATTAAGTACAATATATATGAATCAATAAATAAGATTCTAAAATTTAATTTTAAATATAGCTCTATATGTGGTTTTTTTTCTTTAAATGAAAATGAGTAATGTGTACTAAATTGTGTCCCATTTTTTTAATTTTATTATTAATTAAAAAGAAAATGTAAATATGTAGGTCTATACACTATCATACAAAATTGATCATATAAATTCTGAACAATTCTTATAATTAATCATGGGTAAATATAATCCAATCATACTAAAAAATACTTTAATTTATTTTAGTTTAAATTAAAATATATATGATCTATTTTAACATGCACTTCATATTCTAATTAACCACTTCATAAATATGACATTATATTTAAATAAAAATAATTTTCAATTTTGGAATCAATACAATTTGGAAACTTTTATATATATATATATATATATATATATATATATATATATATATATATATATATATATATATATATATATATATATATATATATATATATATATATATATATAATTAAATAAAAGTATATTCTTTAAAATAAAACATACTATAATATGAAAACATTAATTTGAACGTTAGAATGAACTTTTAATAAAAATGATTTTGTTGAATTTGTTAAGATATGTAATTACATAATTTAGATGGGAGATCAAATTTATTTACAATGCATACATATATTTAATTATGATTACTTATTCATAAAAAAAAAACTTAAAAAAACTTTTAAAAAAATTGTTTTGAGTTGATACCGTAAAATATAAATAAGTAATTAGGTATTCTCCAAAAATCTTAATTCATAATAAATTATTCATAAGTAATTTATTTAATTATTTAATCACAAAACCATTATCATAATAAATTATAATGATACACGTAACTTACAATTACATCTGTTCTTACATTTAATCTCTCTTTCACACTTTTTGTAATCATCACAACACAATTAATTATTAAAAAAATACATAACAAAAAAACAAAATACGAATCTACGATTATTTTAATTCCTTGTTCGTTGACGTCCTCCATATTCAATCACATCAAACGCATAGTCTTCCTATACAGATCTACAGTTATAACTTTTCCACAACAAATCTTATTCATTAAAATAAAATAGAGAATAGAGAGAGAATGAAAGTACAAAATTACAGAAAACGTGTCTTACCTCATATTTATGTTATTCTATGTCCTTGTTTGTTGTCCACCACTTAATCAATTCGTTGTCCACCACTCTATTTTATCGTCCACCAGTCAATTCCATCAAACACATCATCTTTTTTTCGACACCGCTCACAAAATTAAATATTTTTGATGAAGGAGGAGAGAAACATAAGATTGAAAAATGAATGAGCAAAGTTTATATAAAAAGGATACAATTCTTTATTTAATGAGATTTAATGCCACAAAGAATAAAAACAAAAAATAAGTATGGAAGGTTAGAAAAAGTAGGCAGAATTAAAAAAAAATAACGCATGAAAGATTAAGAATTATAATGAAAGCAAAAAAGAAAAAAAAACGTAAAAAAAATAAAGCTAGATGGAATGTACCGTGGATTATCTCCTTCTGTCATGTCACTAAGGAAGAAGTATACCACACATCTGAAAAAAAACTGTGAAATAGATGTTTTAAGATTTTATTTATTTTATAATTTTTAATGGCTTTTTCAATGTCTTGAAAGATATTATTACTCATTTAGTCAACTTCGATAAATGACATATTTCCTTATCATTATCTCTCATATGAATCTTTGAATTAGTTATGATAATTTATATAAACAAATTTTATTTTTATTTTTAGAAAACAAAACAATGAAGTAAGATATTAGTACAAGAATATTTTGTCAATTTTTAATATAAATATCATTATTATGTTTATTACATTTCACAAGTCACGTGTGATTATGGAACCTCTAAATCCTTGATCAAATCTCTTAATATCATTATCTCTCATCATATCTTTGAAGTTATGATAATTTACATAAACAAAATTTTCACTCTTTGAATTAGTTATGATAATTTACATAAACAAAATTTTCACCCTAAAGTTTGTAAATTCAGGTATTTTTCGTTAAATTTGAGCTATATTAGATATTGTGTAACCTGTGTATATTAAATAAAAAAAATCTAATGAAATTAATTATTGAGATTGATTAGAAGTAATTATATTTTTAATAGAAAAGTTACTCTTAATTAATAAAAAATTATAATCATTTTATAAAATTATGTTATCAATAAGGGTTCTTTTAAATACACACCTCTTTCTATTAAATACACACCCCTATTATTATTTTATTAAAATATATATTTAGAAAAAGTCAAAATTACCCTTAATTTATTTAATACACACCCTACATATTAAAATTAAATTATTTCTAAACCTATCTTATCTTATATTATAAAACCTAAATATCTCCATTCTTAAAATCTGTTAATGTTTTAAGTTCAGTTCTTCATCACGCTTTCAATCGCTGCCCATTAATCTTGTATGTAGTTTTGCTTATCTTCTAATTTCAATTGACATTTATTAGTATGGTGAAATCATATAATCGAATCAATTTTAAAGTAGGAATTTCTACAAAAAAAAATACGACTGAACTACGTTCAGCATCAGGAAGTTTTTTTTAATAAAATCCAAAATGAAAATCAGTATTTTGATTTTGAGAAGATGTTTGTGAAAAGTGAGACTCCCTGTAAGTGGAAGAAGAACCTCTCTTAATTATGTAAGTCATCGAGCAACACTATGAAGAAATGATCCATAGCCGTATCAATAAAAAAAGGTGTGTATTTAACAATACTCTATGAATAATTGGTAAGACACATGAAAAATAATACTCTCCCATAATAAACTTCATAATTTCCATTTTTGTTTGTGCCACGTTAACTTCACCATCCAAAAAATAAATATCACATCAATCCTCACCCCTAAAAATTTATTTTAATTACAAATTTAGCACTTCCACCTAACACACATAATATACTTTAAGATTTATTTATTAACTAAAAATACTACATTACACTTTAAAAGTCAATAAAGTTGGCCAAAAAATAACTTTTCTTAAACTCTGTGTCTACAGTAACGGTAAAGATTATTATAGACGGAGGGAGAAATATTTTTATTATTAAAAAGAAACCAATATTTTAATAAAAGGGAGATTTTTTGTGAGATGGGTATTTGTGAGACGGGTTAATTCATTATTAAAGTATAACTAATATATACATACATAAAATATATTTATTGGTACTTAAAGTATGTTTGTAGTTAATCATATTATAATACTTTAAAAACATACTCCCTCCGTCCGGTTCTAAAGTATCCGTTTACTTTTTGCACGTAAATTAAGGAGTAATATTATTAAAAGCACGTGAATTAAGGAGTATTATTATTAGAGCATCCCAAGGAGACTCTTCAAAATTTGAAGAGCATTTTCATAATATAAAGAGTAATTTTAAGTTTAAAGAGTTATAATTTTTTTATGCTCCAACAAATTCTTTAAAATTTGTTTTCCAATATTAATTTATTACATTATTTTCTCTTTTATTTATTGATTGTTTAAACTACTTTCAATGGGTGAAAACAATACATTTAATGAAGTAATAAATTATGAAGAGTGATTTGTGCTCTTCAAATTTGAAGAAAGAAGATGACTCTTTAAATTAAAATTTTAAAATAAAAAGTGTGTTGGAGTTTATTTTTCGTGTATTTCTTTTTAAAATATGCATATTCTTCATTTTAGATGAGCTTTAGGAGATGCTCTTGTATGTAAAGTGGATAGTTGTATTAGAGGGGAGCGGTGGACCATATTATGTACTTTTTTACTAAATAAAGGAAATGAATACCTTTGAACCGAATGCTAAAAAAATAAATTGGACAGCTTAAAAGCGAACGGATGGAGTATTTTAATTCATTATTCATCGTACTTTAAAGAACATACTACTTTAACTACGAATTGACATAATTCACCTATATAACAAGTACAGAGTACACTTTAATAATGAGTCGACTCATCTCACACAATTACCGTTTTACAAAAAACTTTGCCTTTTAAAAATGATTTCACAAAAAGAAAAAAAATTAGAGGAAGAGATTATATATTTGATGCAAGTCTTTATAAAATGGGGCGTTGGAATTGTAGCATGTGGAAGGTAGGCTTGTAATAAAAAAAAAAATGACATGGAAAAGAACAAAAAATGATAAGTTGTAAAATGGGGCCACTAATCGTTATGATATGTTGTCTTGTTTTGCTTGGACTTCAATTTTCTTTTTCATTATTATTTTTTTATTTTTTACTTTACTAGTAGCTAACCCGTGCGTTGCACGATATGTGTTAGTTTTAAAGCTATAATTTCATTCGTTTTATGATGTTTAAGTCGAATAATATTTCTTTGTATGTTATCTAACCTAATGTTTTAATATTAAAGTCTGCTAATATGACAAATTAAAATGCAACAATAAAATTTACATTTTTTAAATTATAGAATCAGATTTTATATTACTACTTACACAATTGAAAACCATTTATTGTTAATACACCAAGTGAATTGACAAACTCTTTCGAGCGCAACATTGATTATAATATAAATAAAAGAATGCTTCATCTGAAACATCTAGACATTCTATGTTTATTGCAGAATAAATCGATAATATTTATTGTTTCGAAGAACTAATATATTATTTAGTTCAACTTAAAGAATCTATACCATATTTTTTAGTGGACAAACATTGCCACAAAGTATTGGTTGATTAATTTAGCAAAGATGATATGAAAATGTCAAGTATTGAATTCAGAATAATTATATCATCCTTGTTCACATAAAAAACAACCAGATTGCAAAATACTAAATTAAACATTTCTGAAGACTTCTCTGAAAATATAATTCTTGTATACTGCGCTCGAGCCATCCTTATTTTTTTCAATAGTATTTCCAAACCTTTTTTGGTCGTCGATCTCGACACCACTACATACAGTTGACCATGACTAAAAATGGACCTTTTTAAGAATAAACCAACATTCTCCAACAATTGTCCCTAACTCTTATTAATTGTCATCGCATAGGACACAATCAACGGAAACTGTCTTCTTTGGAATTGAAAGGCAATCTAATATCTATAGGTGTCAACGAAAGCCTCGGTATCAAAATAATATTACTGGCATTATTACCAGTTAATTCCTTAGCTTGAAGACACGTTCTCCCAACTTTGTTATGAGGAGCCTCGTTCGGTTGCATAAACCTCTTGAATGGTCATTGTAGCGGAGCAACATTACCGGTGTTCCTACTCTGATGTTCAGCTTATGGTTGGGTACTCCAGAATATTTGAGAGAATTAAGGAACTCCGGCGTGTGAACATCCGCCAATATGTCAACATTTGCATTTGACTTGCAGGCTGAATCCGAGCTCACACACGTCGTCAGTGCATTCCCATTCATTCATATCATGTACTCATTTATTGAATCAATGACATCAAGTATCAGTGCAAGAATAGCTCTATTCTGCAAATACGTCGGATCATCTATAACATCCACAAAGTTAGGATATGTGCTTTCCACAATTGCTCCTATAAGGTCGTCTCCGTACTCGAGCATAATTTCATTCGATATCTCTACATCGGTTTCATAATCTGTGGAACATCCTATATTACCATCACCAATATTCGCAACCCACTCTGCGAACTTTTTTATTTCTACCCTCTCACAGTTCTGATGAGAGTGAAAATAAGTGTGTTTTAGTGTCCAATTTATCACTTATTTATAGAAATTATTGTTATATATTATCACAAGTATCTTATATTCAATATATATGATAAAAAGATGCATTTGAGGTGTTTTATTGTGTTTTAGGTGGAAAAGTGATCAAAAGTGCAAAGTTGGAGAAAATGTGCAACTTGTGCAAGAATAGTGAAAAACGCACGTCCCACTTGTGTAATTTTTCTACATTTTTGTGGAGCTCTGAACTAGAAGTGTGATATATAGTTGGAAAGTCACAGAAGAGAGGGTCGTTCTCGCATAAGAAATAGCTCAATCGGAATCCAAACGAGAAAGTTATGATCAAAATGGTGATGTCGCGCAAGCAGTTTCTATTGAGCACGACTGTTCCACTTTACATGACTTTTTACATCTTTAAATGTTGAAATTTTGGGGAGATCTTTATATGGATAGAAAGCCAAGGAAAAAAGGATCATATGAGCATAAAAATCACTAAAATTGAAGATCGGACGAAGAAGTTACGCTCAAAATCGTGAGGTCACACAGCTGGATCACAATTAATCCCCTTATCACATAATCCTCCATGATTCACCCATATATTTTATTTTCTTATTTAATTCCCTTCTCACACCTATAAATATTTCACATCATTATTCATGTGAGGATTGGAACACAATCATCCTACACCCTACAAGGGGATCACCCCCAACCATCATCCACATCATTTCCTTCATCCATCCATCACTTGAAGATTTGTCTGTGGAATCAAGAGGAGAACCAAGAGGAGGATTCAAGAAAAAAAGGACGCGACGACTCCCGCATCTAAGGTTTTATTTGTTTTCTAATTTATCTTGTATTTTCTGGACTACGGGTAAGATCTATCCAACCCCATGATTGTTCTTCGAAACATCATGGGCTAGAACTATTTTGGTAGATTTAGGATTTTGAAGGTTTTATGAATTAATTGAACTTTCGTGTGTATACTCCGTACAACACTACTTGTGGTTTAGTTTATATATTACTATGCGTTTTTAATTCATACTCTGAGTTGTTTTGTGCATCATTAAGTAGAGTCTGAATACATATCGTAGTTATTGATTGAGTGCGTTTACTGCTGAGCAGTTATGATTCTAAGTGAGGGGACTCCGAACTTTCATTAGAACTATCTTATATAAATACTTATTAATTGAATTGAATTCGGGTTATTAAGTATGATAAAAAAGATAATTTTATAGTACCTATAAAGGGAGATCATATCAGGTTAGAGTACCAATCCTAGGGGGAAATAATTGATACTGATAATATCTAAAAGGGGTGTTAAAATTATATCTCTTACTCCAAGGTTATTCACACGTGTTACACGCTTATTTACTTGTGTCTATAGAGTAGATTTGCATAGTTTAGTGATACGTCCATATTCCACAAGGCAGAGTCGGACATTGATACACGAAAGGGAGATTAATGAGTGAAACTAGATTATCCTAGAACTACATATTCTCCTACTTGATCCACTTTCGTATTCTTCCAGTGCTTTTATTTTATTTGTTATTTTATATTTTTGATAGTAGATTAATAATTCAAACCTCAAACTTAATTGACATCTTGTCTTCATTAATTTAGTTAATAATTAAATTGATAATACGCCGTCTTTTGGGTTCGATATTTAACTTGGTCGTTTGCTTAAGCTGCAATTGATATCCTTCATACTTGGGGATTAATTGTGTATTAAGAAAACGCCCATCAGATTCTCTGGGGTGTTCATCAATCATGTTTTTGGTCAGTCTGAGCACTTTTATTTCTTCCTACAAATAAGATGAGTTGATGGTTGCTTCGACGATGTTTTGCCTAGATCCCTTTAAAATTACCGAAAGTATCTAGCGAAAGTCACCACCAAATATCACCATTTTTCCTCCAAATGGCTTCGAAGCACACAATGGATCCTTAAGCTGCATTATATCTCTAATCGTTCTGTCAAGAGCCTCAACGCATAACCTGTTCACCATAGGAGCTTCGTCCCATATTATGAGTTTGCACATTGATATTAGTTTTTCCAGATGAATACCTTGTCGAACATTGCATGTCGAATCTTCGTGAATGTTAATTGGTATCGCAAACCTTGAATGAGCTGTTCTGCCTCCAGCAAAAGAAGGGATGCAATACCCGCTCGAAGCAACATTCAGCACTGTTAGAGTGATTTGATTTGATTAAGTATTAAATGATTCAACTCTCTATCAGCTTAAGCTTTTAGATGAGGTGGTCGTTTAACATAGTATCAGAGTCCATGGTTAACAAATGTCCATAGTTCGAACCTCACCACCACCCATTTATGAAAAAATTACACATGCAAGGCTTGAGGCAATTTCTCTGCCTGCATGTGAGGGGGCGTGTTTGAGTGATTTGATTTGATTAAGTATTAAACGATTCAACTCTCTATCAGCTTAAACTTTTAGATGAGGTGGTCGTTTAACAAGCACTATCACCCCTTTTGATCTCATTGCTGCCAATAGAATTCTTCATAGGAATATTTTTCCAGTTTCGCCATAGCCATAAATAAAATAAACTGTATCATCGTGGCGTTAAGAGATCCCGATATCGTATCATACATGATGGGTTGCTCCTCATTCAGCATAGTAAATTTGAGTGTTCGTGTCTCAACTCATGCTTATTGTAACATAACTCATTCATTAGCATTCTGTTGAGGCAATGTATCTCTCTATTGAAAGTTGGCATATATTTATTTTTTTACTTTTATGAGATTATATTAACAATTTTATTTCCTAATTTGAAAAGGTCGTAATTATAATTATTGAATAATCTTATTGAGTGATTGAAATTTGTTTAAGAAATAGATTGTCAGGATTTGGCCCTCTGGAAACATTATGTCATAAATTCTAAAACCCTAAAACCCTAAATTCTTTGGAAACATTAAATTAAATAATTATTTTAATGTGTAACTGATAGATACCCTTTGAAAATATTAAATTAAATAATTATTTTAATGGGTGGCTGATAGATGGTCAGGATTGAATTAATATTATTGATTTTTAAATAAATAATAATCTCTCTGTCCCGACCAAAGGTCACCATTTGCTTTTTGCACGTGAATTAAGGAGTATTATTATTTTATGTAAAGTGGGTAGTTGTATTAGTAGTGAGTGGTGGGTCATATGTGGGACCTTTTTACTAAAAAGAAAAAATGAGGACATTTGAATGGGACACCCAATATAGTAAAATGGTGACCTTTCGATAGGACGGAGGAAGTATCTTATTTTGTTTGAGAAATAGACGGCATGATTGACATTATTTACTAATTTGAAAAAATTATAATTATAATTACCCTTGAAAACATTAAATTAAATAGTTATTTTAATGAGTGGCTGATAGATGGTCAGAATTTGATTAATATTATTAATTTTTTAAATTAATAATATCTTATTTTCTATTTTGAAAAGATCATAATTATAATTATTGAATTATTTTAATAGGTGGTTAATAGATGGTCAGGATTAAATTAATATTATTAATTTTTTAATAAATAATATCTTATTTCCTAATTTGAAAAAGATATAATTATAATTATTTAATTTCACGAAATAATGTGTACGTATGTATTGTTGCCATATAGTTAATAATTATTTAAAAATTGGCATATATTTATTTTTTGATTTTATGAGATTATTAACAATTTTATTTCCTAATTTGAAAATGTCATAATTATAATTGTTGAATTATTTTAAGGGGTGACTGAAATTTGTTTAAAAAATAGATAATTAGGATTTGGACATCTGAAAACATTATGTCATAAATCCTTAAACCCTAAACCCAAAATCTTAAAACTCAAAACTCCTAAAACCTAAACCCTTTGGAAACATTAAATTAAATAAATATTTTAATGGGTGGCTGATAGATGATCAAGATTTGATTAATATTATTATTTTTTAAGGTCGGGATTAATATTATTAATTTTTTAATAAATAATACTCCCTCCGTCCCACAACTAGGTATACATTTTCCATTTTGGTCCGTCCCAAAATAAAGTATACTTTTTATTTTTTTGGTTGATGTGACCTACATAAAATCATTATTATATCCACATGGCCCCACACACTACACTAATACAACTACACACTACACATTAAAATATCATTTCTCTCACTTCACTACACAATAAAATATTATACTCCTTAATCTCCGTGCAAAAAGTAAATGTATACCTTGTTCCGGGACGGAGTGAGTATCTTATTTCCTAATTTGAAAAAGTCATAATTAGAATTATTTAATTTTTTTAATGGGTGACTGAGATTTTTGTTTGAGAAATAGATGGTTATGGTTGATGTTATTTCCTAATTTGAAAAAAATCATAATTTCAATTATTTAATTATTTTAATGGTGATTGAGATTTGTTTGAGTAATAGATTGTCAGTTGGAAACATTAAATTAAATAATTATTTTAATGGGTGGGTGATAGATGATCTGGATTGGATTAATATTATTAATTTTTTAATTGAGAAATAGATGGTTATGATTGATATTAATTCCTAATTTAAAAAAAGTCATAATTAAAATTATTTAATTATTTTAATGGGTGACTGAGATTTATTTGAGAAATAGATGATTAAGATTGGATTTATTCTGCTTTATATATATTAAGATTAAGATTAAGATTAAGATTAAGATTACTCATTCTTTGCTTCATACACAATTTGAATTTTCCTATATTCAAATTACCATGTATAAATAATGTGCTCTTAATTACACAAGTTCTCCATTAATTAATCATGAAAAAATTAATCACAGTTTTAATGCAGCCCAAATTAAGTTGAATGAGTGAAGTGCACACATGTGGTTTGGTCCATTAAGCAGTGTGGTGGGCTCAGACTGCTCAGCTAAGCAAAGCTACCACTTACTGTGGCTAACCACTTCGATCACTATCACAACCAATTTGATTGACACTACCATACAGTTCGTGAGGGTAAAATAAGTAAGCCATCATTAGCCCATCGGCCATCACCCCTCGTAGAATTAGAGGTGTAAAATTCGATTTTAACTCGATTAACCGATCAAAATCGAAACAAAATGTTAATTCCGATCAATTATTTTTAATACAGTTTTCGATTATCAATTCTGAAATTTTAAAATTTCAGTATTCGGTTTGATTTTTAAATAAAAACCAAAATTCGGATCATTTAATTATTATTCTTATTTTTATCATTAAATAATCTGTGTTATATAACGATTCAACATTAATTAGGCAGTTTTTTTTATAACTAGACAATTTCTAATACTCCATCCGTCCCACACTAAGGGTAGTATTTTGCTTTTTGACATGTGGATTAAGAAAATATTATTATTTAATGTGTAGTGGGTAGTTGTATTAGTGGAAGTGTGTGTCCCATATTTTAATTGTATTAGTGGGTGTGTGTAAGTCCCATGTGTGTAAAAAAAAGAAAGTGAACTCTGTGGATGAGACGACCAAAATGGAAAAAAGAAACTCTTTGGGTGGGAGGGAGGGAGTATATATATACATATATTCTAATTTTTTTTAAAGAATCTTGACTTGTAATTTTTTTAAAATGTTGCATTATAATATAATACAATTAAAAACTATTTATTATTCTTTTCGTTTCTCTAAAAAAATGTGAAACCACATAGAGGCAATTTTGTCTCTTTGTTATATATTTATGCAGTTGATAGTATATCATTTTTTTCCATTGTATTTAAGTGCAATTATGATCAAAGTATGTATTTGTTAGTAATAAATTCTTAATTTTTATTGGTTGTCTAAAATAAATATCAATTATAAAAAAATTCAATCTATTCTTTTTTTAATACATTATTTGATTTAATACTAATTAATTTATTTATATTAAATAATTTATTTATTAATTATTTAATAATACTAAAGTAAATAAGCATAATAGATGTATTAAAAATAATAAAAAAAACTATATATCATTTTAGAGCGTTTAAGAGATGACAACATTAGCAAAAAATACTTTGATATACTATATATATAAAAAATAATACTCCACTTAACTATTATTTATAATGACAGATATATTATAATATATATATATATATATATTATAATATATCTCAACATATTGTTATGAATTGTGTGCAAGTATTAAAACTTAGCAAGAACTTATTGCATGAAAACACACGTACACTCACTTATGTTGATTGTTTGAAGAACAAAAGAAAACTTAGAACACCAAGAATTATAGTGGTTCGGCAAATCGCCTACGTTCACTCTTAAGGGAGAAAAATATCTTATTGATGAAGATTACAACGACTATTAAACTTAGATCTTATACAAACCCTAATCTTGGGAATGTATGGATGATTCTGTGAACCATACTGAATGACTAAAACTTAACCCATATATATACACTCCAATATATGATATATATGGACAATATATGATTTGCATAATCTTAAATCATATATATTTTACTTGCATAGCAAGCTATCCTCAATATCTAAGCCCTTGAGCTTATATGTTGATCATCCATCCTTTATCTTCCACGTGTTATATTGCTGATTTAACGTATACAAGCGTCTACCTCTCAACAATCTCCACCTTAGACCTTGCATGCGTCTACTTCTCAACAATACTCCACCGTAGACCTTGCATTACCACATCAACACTCTTACTTTTCTTCTCCCACCTGCTGCATTATGGTTCAGCCACCCTTATCCACTGTTTTAACGAGTGCAGCAAACTCCTTCACACTGCCTTTAGAGAGCAGCAAACTCCTTAACTCGGTTCCACGGAATACTCCTTACTATACTTTTTACTCTATTTTTTTGGAAATAAAAAAACTTGTGCGTTCCGGTTACGTGTTTAGTTTCCTTGTGTCTTAACGGCTCCGCTGCTACTTGTGTAATGGATAACGCTCTACCCGTCTTTTGATTTCTACCCATTTAGTAAGGAAGTATGGAAAGGTACATGGTTTTGATCTTATCTCAAAGAAAGCATGTGGGGATTATCTTCTTGGTGTTTTGTTTGGGTGTTAATTAAACATATCTTCTCCAATGATTCTTTGGAACTCTTTGCTGCTACTTGCTGGGCTATTTGGAGAGCTATCTGTAGTTCAAATTTGGTTTTTTAAAAAATTGGAAGTAGGTGAATGTGGGTTGGGTTGAAAGTAACACTCTTAATTGATACAAATCAGTGTAAAGGGCAGTCACATTAGCCCAAGTAGGCAGTGTGATTGTGGTATAACCAAGGTGGATATGTGGATGGTGATGAGAGGGTGAATGCTTTTTGTGTGGACTTTGTTCCTTGTGATGGTTTAAGAATTAAAACATTGGCCATGTCAGAATAAATTTCTTGGTCAGGATCAGTGGTAGGATTAGAGTTGAGAGCATTGGAAAGTTAGCAACATCAATATTTTGATTCATTTGGGATTATTATTATTACTAGAGTTTACCCGGCCGCGCGTTGAGCGAACAGCGAAATTTCTGAAATATTTTTATATATATAATTTTTTTCTTATAGTCATATAAGATTAATAGAATTTTCGTAAAATGCGAGGAGTATTTTTTTTTATATACTCGGCCGTGGTTTTTTTTTTTATGTTGTAATTTTTTTTTTATTATGTTGCACTGGTATGAATTTTGTTAAACTTTTTTTTTTATCTAAATTTGAACCGTGTTTGGTTTGTGTAGGGATGACAACGGGTAGGGTTCCCACTTATTTTAGGGTAGCCGTACTCATATCCGATTAAAAAACAACCCGTACTCATTCCATTTAAAAAATTTATTCTGGTTGTCATACCCGTTTAATATTAATTTATTTTATACATATTTATATTTTTCATTGTTTAAATAAATACATTGTTATTAATTTAAAAAATGCATTATTATTAATTTAATTAAAAATTAAAAATAATATAAATTCTATTAATTTAAATAAATATTTAATAAATATGATAAAATACAACATATAACTATTAATTAAGTATATAAAATATCTCATAATATATAAATTACAATATAATATATGCGTACCCGTCCTAAAATCTAATGGGATTTTTTACAATTATCCGTACTCGTCCCAAATCCGTTTACAACTACACATATCCTTCCTGTTAGGGTATCCGAAAATATTTAAAATCAATATTGATTTTAGGGATATCCATAACCCATATTCTTTTGAATGCCAAATACTAATGCTCGTATGCCCTGTTTAAAAAATTCATTATAAAATTTATACTCATTTCAAACGTTTTTTTGTTGATATCCACCGTTATTCATACATGTTTAATACTAATTTATCTTACCTATATTTATATTTTTTAGTGTTTAAATCTATACATATATCAACTGAACATAAATAAATATCAGTAGGGAAGTTTATTAATATTATCTCATAATATAAATAAGGGTTAATTCCTAAAAAAATTACCACCTTATTATGAATTTTCAATTTTATCACGACCTTTTATTTTTGTCAATTCAATACACGATCTATTTAATATTTTCAATTCTGTCGCAACCTTTTATTTTTGTCAATTCAATACACAATCTATTTAACATTTTCAATTCTATCACAACTTTTATTTTTCAATTTAATACACCACTTATTTTATATTTTCAATTCAATTTATTATTATTATTATTCCATTATGCCAAAAAAAAGGCTTAAAATGAACGAACTTTAACTTACAAATTTTAAAGTTGTGAATAATTAAACAAATTTAAAAAATGACTTCAAAAAAATTAAATCAAATAAAATTTGTACTCCAATGTTGAATACACTAACAAAAACTGAAAACAATTTAATAACATTTAACTGCCAATTTTTTAAAAGTTAACATGAAATAAATAAAAAAAAGTCGAACCTACGACTTTCTGCTTACCAGACGCTATTATTATTTTTATTTTTAATTTACTTCATAGTGTATATAATTCCTTTTGTAAGAATATAATTTTAAAACGATTAAAACTATTATTTTCTTATATTATTATTATTATTACATATATATATATATATATTTTTTAAAGAGACCCACAGTTAAATAATAATAATAAATTGAATTGAAAATATAAAATAAGTGGTAAATCAAATTGAAAAAATAAAAGTTGTGATAAATTGAAAATATTAAATAGATCGCGTATTGAATTGATAAAATTAAAAGGTCGTGATAGTATTGAAAAGAGTATTAAATAGATTATATATTGAATTGACAAATATAAATGGTGGTGATAGATTTGAAAACCCCTCAATAAATGGGTGAATTTTTTAGGAATTAACCTTATAAATAACTAAATTTACTATACTTAAAAAACAATTGTACCCTAAACCTTAGAAGTAAATACACCCTAAACTACAAAGGTGAAATTACAATTATACTATAAACCTTAAATCATAAAGTGAAATATACCCTAAACCACAAAGGTAAAATTATACCCTAAACCCTAACCTTAAGGATGAAATATGCCCTAAACCATAATGATAAATACAATTACACCCTAAACCCTAGGAGTGTAATATACCCTAAACCACAAAGATGAATTTACAATTATACCCTAAACCCTAAACCGGTGAATATACCCTAACCAAAAGAGTAAAAAATTAATAAAACAGCGAAATTGAACAATATACCCATGGTTATCATTCAGTTTGGAACGGGCCCACGGTTCTATGAATTTGGAAAAAAAAAAGCACTCTATGCTAGTCATTGACTCTTTGCCTTTAAGAACATTAGATATACTTCAATTCTCACTTATTGTTCAGCGATTGAAGTCATATGAGTATTACTAAATTATTATACATAATAGTAGTAGGGATGACTAACAAAATTACCCAAAGAATCCCACGCAAGAAAATCTACAATCCATAACGCAAACTAATGATTAAGAACACATCATCAGTTGAATGAAACTTTCAATCAATTGTTCAAGAAATTAAGTTCTTCCTGGAAACAAATGACAACATTGTTAACAATGTTGAAACAAAATAAAGTAAAAATATATATAGAACTCTTATTTCTGACAATCAAGACTATTAAGTAACAAACAATATTAATGTGGTTAAAATAAATCGAATGGTTACCATTCGCAGACTCCCAGTCTTGCCTTCATGTTGCTAAAAAGGAAAAAAAAAACTATGAGGTCTATATTTGAGCTTGCATCTATTCATGGTCGTCAATGTGAAGTTTGAGTAAAAGTTGAATTGAAAAATAAAATAAAATTGTACAACTATCTCTTCTTATAAATTCGCAACATAATAAACACAATTATAACTTCTAAAGTTATTACTTAAACTCTTATAACTTACTAAAACACAATTATAGCTTCTAAAGTTATTACTTAAAACTCTTATAACTTATTGGAAAGACAATTATAACTTCTCTCCAGTTTTTAATCCATTTATCGTGGTAACTCTAAAAAATGTCATTTACAGTTGAACATGTCTAAATATTGGTCTTTTTAAGTACAAAACAACATAAATCAGTAACTGCCAATCAACCAAACTCCTTTGGATATGGCAAATTTAGGTGGACAATTTAAATGATCTAAAGCCAAGCAACAAACTTTGAACCAAAGGTTAAGACTTACATTTTCATTTAGAGCAGAGCAGAGCAGGCAACATATAAAATGTAGAAAGAAAATAAATAAAATAAAAATAAAATACACCAAAATAACAATGAAATCCCAATTTGGAAACATAAAAAAATCCAACAGGTTTTGGTGTATTCCCACGTGAGCCATCAAATTCGTCACTACTAATCAATCTGTTTCATGTCCTTCCTACAAAATTACCAACCCTTTCAATGGAAACCTAACCAAAAACCCATAACTAAGAAACCTTCATTCACAACTAATACTAATAATATTCGAAAAGGAACAAATAAGTGTTACCGAGAAAAGAGGAAGACTTTTATGCCATTCGCAATGAGGCAGGCAGCATCTATATTTTTCATTGATGTACTGTCAATACAGGCTCAAGGACCCAAATCAAATAAAAATATTATCAATAAACAAATGATTCCACAGACCAAAAATTCATAATCAATAGCTTAACATCACGTTTAAATTCAAGCAAATACGGGCTTGCATTCCTGAATAAAAACAATAATATTATCATTAAGCAATTAAGGCCTCCGGCTATGAATTTGGAATTAGTAGCTCAACAACACTTCCAAACAATAACAGTAGTCATGCAATTAAAAGTATGTAATCATCACCTCCGATAGATCCAATTAACTATAAATGCAGCAGATAGACAATCTCCCAATGAGAACTGCATCAAGTAAAGAAAGTCATGATTTCAATGAACTATATGCTTATCCAACAGAGCATGATGAAGAAAAAATAGAAAACACATCAAGTTAATACCTTAAAAAATGAATCAACATTTGGGGTGACTTTATGATATAATCAGGTTTGTTGGAATTTGCAACACCAATGTAATTAATAGAAAGACAAATTCATACACATTGCTTTTCACTTTCTCGCACACTATCTACAAAAAAATACAAAATGAGAAGTTACCATGGGGTAACTCTTAAACTGAAACTTCATTGCACTTGTAACACAGATTGCGTTACTTGAAATCTATGAGATCCTGCCAAGGTGAATTAACAGATATGTTGATTGTAGACCATTATACCAACTGCAGCTAGAAAAGCCCATGACTCATGCACTTTTAAAATACGTAATAGTCCATTAACAAATAGTAAAACATGAAGCTGATTAATTTTGTATTCATGATGCAACTGCCATGTAGAAAATTTAGTCTTCCTCAGCTCTTTCATAAAATGCGAAAGCTGTGCGTGTGGAAACAATATATAAATTACGTAAAAATTGAAATGGAACATAGAGTGCATCAAAACAGAATTTTGGAATTACCTAGTCCCAAATCTAAACCTTCAAAGTGAGAAAATAAAGCCATAAACCTTAAATATAAATTCAGTAGCTCAAGTGCTCAACAACAATCCATAAATTATATATTTCATTTTTTAACTGCATTTTAGTAAATAAATTTTTTATAGACATATACATATGCAGTCCTCAACTCTTTCATAAAATGTGAAAGCTGTGAGAGTGAAAACAATATATAAATTACGTCCAAAATTTAAATGAAACATAGATTGCATCAAAACAGAATTCTGGAATTTTTTTAAAACATAGATTCATAAATGAAAGTATGAAATGTTTAAATTTAATATTACTATTATTCCATTAAGCTCGGTATCATTGCTTGCACCGGTAAAAACCACATTGTAAGAAAAAGCATGCTAGTTATGGACATGAATACAATATTACCTTCACAAATGAGTAATGAATGGAAAGACCATTACAAAATTGAACCTCCATATCACGAAGATTGATAATATATCCATAATCATTTCTAATGTAATATTAAGAGAGAAAACACTTATGTTTATTTAAAGATTCTAGAACATTGTATTCCAAATTCAATACACAGTAAGTCACATATTGTAGTTCAACTCAATTGACACAACTCAACAAAACTTTACGCATATATATCCATATATCACTGGCTAATCTACCAAGGCTTTAGTAATAGACTGGATTATCATAGACAAATTTATGCATTAGGTGTTCATTATAGTCTTTGCCAAATATGTGTTCTCAAAGCAAAGTTGCTTGTACATAATCAAATTTGCAAGGATAAACTAATTTCAAAGCAATCCCATTGAATCTTACTTACCAATGTTGTAAGATTCAGGATTGGAACTCCTAAAAATAAAGCAAGCAAAAATAATCATCAACATTATGTATCAGGTAGGCTAAGATATCTAATTCCTCCAAAATATTAAAAAATATAGTTCAATATAATGAAGATATGTAGTGTAAAATGCCTGACTGCTGCAACTGGCCATTGGTTTGTGGCTAATTCGTCTAATAACCTTACCTAAATACAAAAATAAAAGACACATAATAAAATGACATTGAAATACAATCTCCCACCAAACACAATTACGTTGCAGAAAAAGGAATGTCACCTATTTCTAATAATTTAGACCAAACACGTGAGAGTTGTATATTTTAATTACTCAAGAAAATAATGAAAGAATAGAAAACGAATAGAGTTCGAAAATAAACCAGATAAATTGGGCCAAAAGTAAAAAAAGTTTCCCCTTACGAACGCATGTACACTGCAACAATAAGGAAAAAAGTACTTCAATTTGATTTTAAAGATAAATACATCAAATCAAATTGATTTTAAACGTAAAACTGTTTTTCCATAATATAGCATGGCAAATATATATATATATATATATATATATATATATATATATATATATAATGTCTGTTTAAATCCAAATAAACATGTTTTAATTACATAACTTCTTCTCTACACATCCTCTATTGTATAAGAGAATTATACATATAAATTCTAATACAATTGGGAAAGCAGAAAGAATATAATTATTATGATCATTTTGAAAAAGAAAGAGCACTAAAACGGAATAACAAATACCTAATTTAGTTGGAAGCTTTCATCTATTGCAAATTCATTTAGCAAAATTACTCAACTCGAGAAATAAATCCAGTTTACATGCATTGCTACACCTTCTTCTATTGATTTGGGGGAAATGTAAATACAAAAGTGGTTTCAACTTCAGCTGCCAATTAGAGGACTCCAGGAGTTGTTCAAGCCACAAGCAATGGCATCAATTATAGCAAATTCCGGCGTTGATACTAAAGAAATAAATATATTTTAAAATGGATATTTATGCACGTAAATAAATAAATACGAATCGTGATAGGTGTGGAGAAGGAAGAGGAGTACCTGTGCCAGAGCTTTCGCCATGAAATATGAAATTCCCATGAATAATAAAAATTGAGATATATCACTTGCCTGCAGAAATTTAATATGAAGCACCCAAGTGAAATAGATTCTCTTTTGTTTATGATAGAGAAACAAAGAAATTGAATGCACACTGATTTATAAAAATGGGAAAAAGGCAATGTCTACAGCGGGGAGGCTACGAAGATCATAGAGGAGGTATCTAGGGCGGTGTGGCAACGGATGTGGCGGCAGTGGAAGAAGTGAATTAGGGCTTGTTACAAATGAAAAGATGTGAGAACTGTAATAATGAGAATAAGACTATAAAGATTGATAACAGGAAAACACTTGTAAAAGAATTAAGAACAATGTATTAATTTCTGTAATTTAAGATTATATTAAAAGGAGGCCAAACAAACCAAAATTAGTTAAGAACTAATTAGAGCAAAACAAATGGGATATGACAGACAAAGAACTTTCAATAACTTCATACTCGGAAAAGCTGATGGTGCATCCTTAACCGTAAAATACCATTTATGACACCTTCTGTTTCATGTGAAAAAAAATCAATGCAGGTAATAGAAACAAATTAAGCATGTGTGTGAGTTTCAAGTTTCCTCTCTACTAAAAAGATTTACATTTCATAAAATAAAGGAACAATGAACATGAGAAAAAAAGAATTTGAAATATATTATATCATCTACCATTGAAGCTTCTCTAAATCCCACAACATCTAAAGATTTAAACTATTTAAAACACCTAGCAAATAGAGAACTCAAGTAATGTCAAGTTTGCTTCAGGATTGGAAGATAAAAACACACTATGATTTCCCAAAAATACATATAACTAAAATACTGGTAATTCTCTAAAACTTGTAAATACTCCAAACTGCAGTATTGAAGCTTGTAACTGCAGTGCTCCCAGCTTTCTTTAAAGGCACAATAGTTCTAGAATATGAAGGAGGCGGATAAGGGTTATGAGTACTTATTTTTATTGCTTTTCAAGAAATTGAAAACAAATGTTGTAAGGTCATACATAATACAATTTTCATGAGCACATGTGTTCTTGAAGTTTCATTCAGGTCATTGCCACCGTACATCGACTGGTTGTAAATTTTTTCAAATGTTTCTGAAAACTGGAAAAGTGTAAGGAATCAAAAGATTAAAAGTCCAGTTAAAAGACTTGTCTTAAACATGTTTCTCAAATAAAACTATTATTTGGCATCCTTATAAAATGCAAGTAAGATTTTCAGCTAACTTTGGTAAATGAGTATATGTTATAGGTGGACAATCAAGATTGTATTTTATATGGGACATAAATGCAACAACTGCTATCATACTACAAAGAAGCAGAGTAAGTTAATCAGATACCTTTGAACCATATTTCGCACCAGAAGATTGTTTCCTCTCATCAAGAAACCTCAGAAAACCCCTGCAGATTACAAAACAATAAGTGAACTAAATTGATAAAAGTATTAAAAGCGTACTTTTGATGCTGGTTTTTTTTAATTATTATATACATGCAAATTAGCACATATTGAAAGATTTAGTTTGTATTGTGAGTTAATTGTCACAGTGTTACAAAATCAACACATATCAGACTGTATAACAAATAGAAACGTTAAAATATGCATAATATATGGGCATAATACAACATAAAAAGGTTAGGATAAACCATTCTGAATCGAAACACTCCAATGATTGTCCCTTTGAATGCATGATCAATAGGCAGGATACACTTATCATTTCCATGAGGTTAGGAGCAAAACCAGTAAGTTAAAGTTTAGAAGTTACCTCCTACTCTGAGGGGATATTATCAAAATTGATCAAAATCAATTTCAGACACCGAACAAACACCAAGAGATCAAATATGTGTGACCGTCCTATATAGGTGATGACAAATCATAAACATTATTGATTTAAGAAAAAATTACATTTTACAACTGTAGTCGTGGTGATGATATCTAATGTCATGAAACAAAAGAAATTGATTTTGAAACCAAATTCCGTCTATACGGCTCACAGTCCATATATAATAAATTAAAGAGCATAGCATTGCATTCAAATCAAAGATCTTACGGCCTCACAGTTCCAAATCAAAACAAAAATACTACCAATATGCAAATTCAAATTTTTAGCCCAAGAACACTTCCAAATCTAACCAAATACGAGTTTATATTCCAAAATGAGAATCAATAATATTATCATATAGTTAAAGTCTCAATTAAGCACTATCATTGCCATTACTTTTGACTGATTTTTCCACCATCTTTAAGTACTTGAACCTTCAAACTTCCACTTGTTCATTATATCCTCTTTTATTATGACATTTTGCAAAGTCTATTACGCTAATTAAAACCTAGAAGCCAAAAATAAATAAATAATAAATAACAGAAGAAGTTAGAAAACGTACATAACATGTAATTTCAATATCATACAAAAAACTGTACATCAAGAATAAAATAAAATCCAATAGAACTTCATGAAAGAAAATATGACTAAAATTTCAATTAGATCAAATATAAAGGAATTTTTAGCGATTCATGTTTTAACCCACACACATAATCGAGCATGCTATAGTAAAAATGAATAAAATTGTATCAAGAAAATTGTCAAAGTTAGAATTCCTTAAAGCTGATAATTCATAACCATAAAGAGGACTTTACCTTTGAATATATGTCCATGAATAAGATTATAGAAAAACTGAGGAGAATACGTATCAATGGGAGTGATCGTTGTGATGGTGATGTAATGAAAGTTATAATTCTCAATATTAAAATCAAAATCCATTCATACTCAAAGCAAGATCAAATAGCTTAATAAATTGTCAAAGTCAATTAATAGTAGGTAAGAGTTATGCCACCAAAAAAAATAAAAAATAAAAAAGATAAGAAACATATCATTATGAACCTATACCAATCTTGATGAGTTAATCAAAGAAAAACATATAAACAAATTATGGCAAATGAGGCATGTAATTATCGTTGGTTGAAGGATCTACCATAAACAAACATATTACATGCAACAATCCCAAATGAATAACAAATTTTAGTTAGATTGTCAAGATTAAATATTTAGAAGGTTATTAATCATTAAAAACTATATATAAAAGCATGCGCACACACACACACACATAAATTCAAATATATATCATATGAAAATACATATACGAATTTGTGTAGGCAGGAATGTAGTAAGAACTCACTTTTCAAGTGCCAATGGAGATGAGACAACATTTTACAGTCAATAATCATATTCCATTCAACTAAATCTGCATAAGAAAAAAGAAAATTCATAATGGACGTAGCAAGTTAGAGAACTCAAGTAAAGTCAAGTTTGCTTCAGGATTGGAAGATAAAAGTCAAGTTAATCATATACCCGTAAACCATACTTTGCACTTTCCTTTCATCAAGAAACCTCAGCAACCTTGCAGATTACAAAACAATTAGTGAACTAAACTGCTAATAGTGTTAAAGGCATACTTTTGATGCTAGTTTTATTTCTTTCTCTTTTTTTTTTCTAATTATATACATATAAATTAGAACCTATTGATCATTCAACAATTTTTATTTTTTATTTTTTTAACTGAGGAGAAAGAAATAAAAAATGGGTGTTTCAATCCACCAAGCAATGTTGTTCTTGTGTTAAAAAAATAAGAGAAAAAGCACCAACGAAAATTTCAATTAGAAATAAAAATCAACTTACCATATTCCACTTTCATCTGTAGTGAATATCGTGGGATTGCAATCAAATCCCACTCCTAATAACCATTTATTCAGAAATGAACAATACCTAAACCAAATGAAGATTTAAAAACAATTGATTTTTTCACATCATCATGTCCTAATTTAATCGCTAAACTGCCAACCTTTGCAAACGGATGGCCGGATGAAGAATGAGTGTACGGAAGAAACAGCTGCGAAGCCAGCCTTTTACTTTGGATTCAAGAGGGCTGAATTGAAATTGAGATTCTCACAGCACAACGTCGCACCATCCTCTCGCTTTCTTTTCCCCCTACTGGATTTTGAGAAACAATGTGCAATTAGGGTTTGAAAATTAATTTTGTTCAAAAAGTTTATTGTAATTATAAAAGAGTCTAAAATTTTGGTGAATTTAGTGAAATGGCACTGAATTCACAAATTAGTCAAGATAAAGGGTCAAGATCAATTTATATAATAATTAATGGTCAAGATTAAAATTAAATTTGATCAAAATTTGAGAATTCATTTTGCTTTTATAATAGTATAGATAGATATTGAAGACGCATGGAAGTTGCTTTAAACGATTGTTTTCTTGGTATTTCACATGAAGGGCTTTTGAGGAGATCTGATGTGTATTGATGGTAAATGTCCTCATCATCTCATCATAAATTATTTAACGATTCACTCTTAAATTTATATATATGACTGTAAAATTAGATATGAAGTTATACTCGTCATTAGTTAATATATATATGAAAATCTCTTGTAAATATTAATATTTATATATATAATTATATTTAGAGATCTTTATTACTCCCTCTGTCCCGATCAAACTGCATCGTTTGACTGCATAAAGCTCTCACAAAAGTTACAGTAAACGTAGCTGTTTGATCGGGACGGAGGGAGTATTAGGTATAACACATTGTGTAGTGCCATTTTAATAGTTTGTTTTGAAAAAATGCCAACTATTATAATTTTTTTGAGAAAGTGTAATTTTTTTTAAAATATAATTAACCTTAGTCAGCGATTGACTAGGCCCGCAATCCTATGTGCGATATTACATAAAATTATATGTGTGACCCTATTGTGAGAATCACCCTTGAAATTAAAGGGTAATTATCGAAACTTTGGCTCAGGCCCGGAGTTACAACGATTAAGAACTGAGACTCTGACTCAGGTCAGCAATTCAACGGGTTTGCAAACAATGTTGCTAAAGAATTAACTTTGTTTTTCTTATTTTTTTCCATTCTTACGCTTAAACTAATCACTAAAAATAAATAATGGGAAAAAGAAATAATTCTGTAGAAAGTAAATATTCTAAATAATAACCTAATATCTAAATATTGATAAAAAAAAATCTAAATACTCATTATTCTCGTCTCGTTCAAGAAGATCTTTGTCCTCAAGGATAAACTTGAAAATGCACTTCTTCAATCAAACGTAATCGTTTGGTTCGACTAGTTTTCTGTTTGCTCTAATCAACCATACTTGCTTGGAAATTTTTTTGTAGAATAGCGTTTTCCTCGTAGAAATTTGATGGGCTTTCCTCGTAGACAAATGATGGGTCTGTTGTATTATCTTTTTCATCAAAATTTTTTTCGTCGAAAATTGGTGGGCCATCATAAACGTCGTCATCCTCCCCAACAATGATCGGTGACTCAGCAGCATAAGAAAATTCATCAATTTCATTATAAAAATCGGTAACACAATATCATACTCACTAGAAGATAAACCGGAGTCTTCCATTGATGAAATATCTTCTATAGATGAAACGGATGAAGAGGTGAATCTGCTACTAATTGATCAAATCAAACCTCCAATAATCGAATCCTTGGATTCTTCAACAATCTCTCTCAACAATGACCTCTCAACGAGAGCATCAATGATCTAATCACTAAAAGATAAATAAAAATCTAAATACTCATCACCTACCCATGATTTATTTATTAATTACAATATAATAAAAAGGGGCAAAAGAAGTTAAAGAATAATATTTTTCAAAAAAATTATATTAGGCGGTATTTTCTCAAAATCAATTATTAAAAATGACAATTTTCACAATTTATCATGCATTTTTTTATTATTATTACTTAGACTAGATATATAAATCTCAAATTATTAGTACGGGCTACCCCTTCACTCCATTTTATAATAATAATAAATACTATATCCGTCCATCTTCAATGTATTCATTTACTTTTTGCACGTGAATTAAGAAGTATTATTATTTTATGTGTAGTAAATAGTTGTATTAGTGGAGGGTGCATGTCCCATATTTTATTTGTATTAGTAGAGGGTGTGTGTCTCATAATCCAAAAAAGAAAATGGATAAGTTAAGGATGAACGACCCAAAATGATAAAATTGATAGATTGACAATGGACTGAGGGAGTATTATTTTAATATTCCTAACATCTTCGTGTAATGCAGAATTATAAATTATACTCCATCCGTCCCATAATACTTTTTTCACACTTTATTTATCTGTCCCACAAAACCTTTCACACTCCAAAAAAAGGAAACACCATTTTATTCAACAACCTCAAAAGTTACTTTATTTTCAAATTTGCTACTACTTTTTCACACACATATCATTACTTTATACTTTTTTATTACCTAAAAATATTACAATACCCTCTAAAGTTAATAAAGTTGGTCAAAAAGTGCAACTTTTCTTAAACAACGTGGAACAGTAAACGTGAAAGGTTTTCCGAGACGGAGGAAGTATCATTTTTCCAAAATTTTTGTATTTCTAAATCCTTCGTTCGATAATATTATTGGAAAACTGGTGCTGCACAACTAATAAAGAAAAAATTGAAAATCAATCAAATCCAGACATCACATGATATTTAACCCCGTAATTTATACAGTAGCGACATAGTCTCCAAACTCATGTGCATTCGAGTACATGGAGTATTCATATTCAAAATTTATATATTAATAAATAAATTATTAATTAATGAATAAAAAATGATATACTTTATTAGTATTTTTTTAAAATTTTAATAAAAAAATTAAGTGCAAATAGTGAAAAATACCCATTTTGATTTTCACACTTTTAGTACCAACATTTTCATTACAACATTATCAATTTTACCATTTATTAAAAATTTGGACAAAAAAGTATCTAATGATGTTTTATTAAATTTACCAGTGGTAGTAGAACCCCCTTCCCCTCCACACCCACCCTACCCCACTGTCCCCCTCACCCTACCCCAATCTAAAAACGCACATTACCTTCTATTCCTCCGCCCTACCCCGATCTCCTTCATCCGACCCCAAACTCTGCTCCAATCCATTCGTCAATCTCCTTCATTCGGTTTGCCATCTCCCCAAATCTGTTAGTTAGTGGCGGACTAATCACACGACGGGTAGTGAATGAGGCGCAAAAACGCTGTCGTTGCTGGCATCCCTGATCAGCTAGCTTCGTAGAATCGGCTCAGGAGCCAAGACTTGAACCATCGGCTTACTGCTTCAATATATCCAACCACTGCCGACTTGTGTCATTATCACTTCCATCTTAAGTGGAAGAACCACCTTCCCTTTTCCCGGCCTGCAGTTTAACCCAAGTCTATTCATCCGTAAGTTTTCGACATCCTCCAGCGGCCGTTGAACCCACAATTGGTCAGTAATCATTCCTAACCTTAATACTTTAGTTTAAATTCTTCAAATGGATATGCACTGTGTGTTTGATGGATCGAGTAAAAGCCCTAAATTTTGTATTGCAAGTTCTTAAATTTTTCCCTTATAGTGTATACTGAATTTTGGTAACTCGTTATAATGTATACCTACTAAACTTTGGATGAATGTTTTCCCTTTATCATTTTGTCCCGTTATAATTGTAAGTGCAATTGAATTTCAACTGTATTCATTATTTATGGAGGTAATTGATGCATATTTGTAAATGAAAATTTCGTTTAATATGATCTAAAATGGGTCGTTTGAGAGAAGAAGAGTACTGAATTTTGGTTATAATTTATGACAGAAAGACTCAAATTCTGATGCACTTGGAGTTTTTCATACATAATCGATTCAACCTTTAACATTCAAATTCTGTTAAAAGTTTGTAAAAACACTGCAGGCGCCATTTTAGTTGTATTAGTGGGTGTGTGAGTCTTATATGTGTTAAAAATAAAATGTGACTGCGGGCGCTCAAAATGAAATAGAATGGACTCTTTAAAGCAGACGTAAAGAGTATAATTTTTTAATATATTATGAGTATTTATATTAATGCTGTATGCAAATCAATTAAAAAAAATACTTATTTTATCCGGTTCCAGTCTTCTATATACTATAACGGAGAGTGTAACCATTGAAGTGAGATACCTAAATTGAAAAGGGCAAGTCTTATGTGATTTCACACTTTTAATTTATTATTACTTTCACTATAAAATATTATCACTTTTTATTTATATTAAAAATTGTTATTGAAATATCATTATCACTTTTTATTAATTGAGAATCACTTTTATTACAGAAATTATCATTTTTTATCGGTCACATAAGCCTTAGGTAAGACGGTCTAATATAAATCTTTGTTAATTAAAAATATATAATCTATTGAAGGGAGTATATAATATTATGTGTTACTTTAACCTATAAAATGTGATATATTTATTTATATGAAATGAAATGTGCAATTTTAAGGTAACAAGTATTATTTTGGATTTTAATAGGAATAAAAATGTTAAATTTAGAATTATATAAATTTAATAAATCTAATACATAGTGTTAATTTATATATGTTATAAAATTTAAGTAAGATAAATTTTAATTATATATTAGATTAATGAGTAAGAATAAAAAGTGATGTTTGAAAGAGTAAAAAGTCACATTTATATATTTAGTTTTACTTAACCCTAAAAAGCTAAAACAATCATAGCCTATCGTAGGATGATTTTTCCATGAAATTCATAGCAAGACAAAATGGTCATACCTTTACAAATAAGTTACGATAATGCTTTAAATCTCGAGAATGCACACATGAAATCATTTCACATAAAACTATTTTACATACTTTTTTATAAATAGTTATAATTTTTTATTAAATATATTATCTATTTTTATTTATACTATTAATTATTTATAAAATAATATACTACATGATTATTACTTCTCATAAATCCAATATTATTTCCTTTTCAAATATTACAACTTTTTATTCGTCTCACGAAACTTTTTTCGTTAGATGTTTGAGTTTTTGCCTTAAATATTTTATGAAAATTATGTGGAGTATTATTTATTTGTAAATTATAAAATTAAAATTTAATTCAATTTCTGAAACATTGTTGATTTAATTTAAAATATGGTCACTTCTCTGCAAAATTCCTAATAGATGTATAGGACCAAGAGGGATCTTGATATTTTGGGCCATATGGGTCTCTCATTTTTGGGTTCTAGATATGGGCCTGATATACGAGTCCAATTAAGGCCCAAAAGTGAACTCCATCTTCCTGTTATATAAATTATTTACGGTTTCTTGACAGATATCTTGGAGCCACTCACTGCCGAAGACACCCTTCTTGTCGGAGCTCATTTGAATCAAGTTAGTCGACGATCTTTGTTTTAATTCATGTTTTCTGCGTTTCTTAGAAATTATAATCATCAATGGCTGTATTTGTAATGCGAATGGATGCTGATAGAATCGTTGCGTCTAATTTTTGAGATTATTTAGGGTTCTATAGACTTGCTGTTTTTTCTTTCATTGCGTTAGATGAATTTCATATTTTGGTGATGAATGTTGTATAACCGCCTTCTAATCAAGAAAATTTAATGATGGATTAGTGAATTGTAAAAATGATTTGTGAAAAAGAAAGATGATTAGGACTTATAGTTCGTCTTAGTAACGCTCCTTGGTTCTAGGGTTTATATGTAGTGTTCAGGAGACTACAACATCCTCTTCTGACTTCTCTGAATCTCGATATTCGCCTCGCCACCACCAGCCACCAGATAGCCTCCATTGTTGTTCCGCCTCCATCTCTGCACTCTTCCTTCTTTTATCTTTCTTATTTTTGTGAATTTTGTCTTTTCGCTGTACTGTGAGACCTGCTACTCCTATATTGGGGTTAGGATTTTAATTTGTTTGATTTACTATGTAGATAATTTCTTATTTCAAGGCATTCAATCATGTTACATTGCGATTAAATAATTGAAATGTTATTTTCCCCTTTGATCTCTGGGATTGATGGGTAATGTTTGGGAAGAAATACTTCGTACGATTTTATTCATATATGAGAATGAATACTTTAATATCCTTTAGAGAGTGCTGATAAATTGTGTATTTTATGGTTTATTTTTAGGTATGAATTTCGTTATATTAAATTTCGACATGTAATAAACTTTTGGCATTTCGATAAATTTTCGGTATTTCAGTATATACCGAAAAAAATCAACACGGTATAATTTTTGGTTTGGCAACGGTATGCGTTTTTCAGATACCGAAGTTTTGGTATGCCAAAATCTCGGTTTGCTGAAATTTCGGTATTGATTTTGCATACCGAAAATTTCAGTACGATATTGGTATTTTCGGTATGCTGTGTTTTCCCACCCCTACTTTTGAGTTTGTGATAAACAACTTGCTAATTTTGTCGGAAATCATAATATTCAACCTTTTTTGCACCGTCGTTTTTTTTCTTAGCAAGGATGATTTCTTACATATTTCATCGGTTCCTTCCTAATAGAAAAATTCGAGCGAAAACAATAGAGACCCAATTACCAGGGTACAAAGATGGACAGAATAGCCTAGAGAGAGAAAACCACAAATTCAAGTAAAATGGCGTCAGGATGGGGAATAACGGGGAACAAGGGTCGATGCTACGATTTCTGGGTGGACTTTAGCGAGTGTATGTCTCGCTGCAAGGAGCCTAAGGACTGTGTGCTGCTACGTGAAGATTATTTTGAGTGTCTACACCACTCTAAAGAGGTATATCCATTTATTCTACTTATCCCATCTCTTCGACTCGATTATTGGTAAAAGAAACATCTAATCAGCTTCGGAGCTGCAAATTACAAGGGGATTCTTTGTTTGCGTGCTTGAAATTTATAGAAATTGAGGTTTATATCGAGTATATGATACTGGGATTAAAATAGAAAATGATTGTGATTACATGTATAAAAAGTATCAAGTGTTTGCATTTAAATGTGATTAATTGTTTTGATCCGTAAATTGAATTAGAAAATGTTCAGTTCTTAGGATCTTGATGCAATGACATTGGATTGTTTATTTTCTTCTATTAGTAATGTTAGGGTTATGAAAGTAATGTGGATTTGCATTTGATGAATCTAAAAGTCACTGAGAGTGAATTTTTTATAACCCTTTAATTAAATGTGCAATTTGCTAGATTACTTGTCTTGGAATTTTTTCATTTCAGTTTCCAGCGTGCAATGTGTTATAGGTTGAAATGTTTGCTGTTATGAGTGGTAAGGTTTCCTTTTTTACCTTTATCTGTTAGGATGCTTGCTTGTTAAGGGTACTTATATAATTGTTAATATGTATTTTTTCCAATCTTATTTGTGAGATTCAAATACAATCTATACTGCCATTGTTATTTGCATTCTGAATCCAAAATACAAAATGACCGAACTTCTGAGCGACTTAAATTGCTTCTTTAAATAGATGAAGCCTTTAAACGGGAAAAAAGTGGAAGCTTATCCCTTAAACTTCTCTAGAAATCGATCAAGCTTAAAACCACTCCAAGTGTTTGAAGGTGTTGCTCTTTCATCTTAGTCTCAAACCTCTCTATAATATGTTCACTAGCCAAGTCATTAATTTGTTTTTTGTTTGTTTGTTTGTTTGTTTTTTTTTTTTTGAGAATTAAGTCTTTAATTTGTTTAGTCCAAACAAGTCTAGAGTTTTTAGAATGTTGCTTATTTCTTTTGAATCTGAATCTGTTATCACGTTGGATGAGGTGTTGCTAGTCTTTAAGAAAATTGTCATGAAAGGTCTTTTTGATAGTATTTGAGATGGAACACTAGATCATATTCTCATAGAGTCTCACATTGCATCTTGTCAAAGCTTTCAAAGGGAGGGAAATAAATGCTTCCAGATTTTAAATCTATAGTATACTGTATCCATCAAACGTTTTTTATATGTTGCACCAATAATTTACCTGACCTGAATAATCATCAGTTGAAATTTTAATGTGCTTAGAACTACTAAATGTCTGCAATTTTTATTGGCACTGAAGGCTAGTGTCAATGAATTTATAGTGGGTGTACATATGCGTGCTTCCTTCCAGTTGCTTGCTTTACATATTGAGATTTCAATTATCATAAGCATTTAATCTTAAGAAAACGATTCAACGAGTTGGTGTAGTACTGACCTTATGTATTGATTTGATTGATTCCTTATGATATCAATCCCTAATGTTTATCTTTTGTGGTGATAGTTTAGCAATATCACTATGAAATAAGGTAGCATCTTGTTAGATTTAAATAAGATGACATAATTGATCATTCCTAAAAGTATGCCTGCAGAATGACTGGATGAGCGAGGATTATGAAAAAAATTATGAAGGCCCCATATCTCTTAAAATCTGGCCTTGCTCTAGAAACAGCTTTGTTCTGCCAACAAAGCTTTTAGCCTTTTAGAATAAGCTAACACTCACAATTTATAACTGAGCCTATAATCTCCATATCCACCTTGTTTTTTCATTTCTCCCTTTTATGAAGTGGAAATTGTATTATATCATGATAATTACTTCGGATGAAGTATTAACTCATGAGAGATGTAAATATGCTGAAACAAGATTTATATCCTCCCCAATCAACTTGAACACCAGCACATGGTAGCCTGTAGTTTCTATATTTGACAATATTGGTTTTATTGTAGTTCCAAAGGAGGAACCGAATGTACAAGGAGGAGCAGCGTCAGCTGAGAGCTGCTGCGGAGAAGGCCAAGGGAGGTGGAGGTGGAGGTGGAGGCAGTGGTCATCACTGAGAATCAATATTGTTCCCCCTTCGGTTTGAAGACGGATGAGTGAAAAGAGAACTTGATTTTCTTTAATAAAACGGTTGCGCTTTTATTTGTTCAAATGCATGATCATGATCCATCAGATACCTTCAAAATGGAATTATTACAATGACATGCCTGTTTCGTCGCACTTGAAATGTGTTCAAACATTATTTTGTTTCATATGAACTTGCTTTTTTGTATTAGTATTATTTTGATCTCTTCTCTTTGGATTTTATGCATTCTCTCCGGTGTCGCAGTTTTCAACATTCTCTTGTTTCTTATAAAAAGTGAAACTGGCTCGTTCGATGAGGACTGATGGTATCACCCCTTGCTATTCAATTTGGTCTAGCATTTGGGAATTAAGTTGTGTTGCACGTGATGGTCCATTTGCTGGATTTCCTATTTGTGTTGTGTTTTCTAGAGATAATTGCTATTCAATTCTACTTTATGTTTCTCCAGGAACCAAGAAAAAACTTGAGTATTTTTCTATAGTTGGAATACTGTAATCATATACTTTCTTTATGACTCCAAGAACTAGTTACATCTTTCTGTCTGCACTCATCCTGTCTTGTTTACTTGGTCTATGTTGAGCGGTTACTCAGAGTTGAAGCTTTTGTAGACCATTGCTGTAAGATGGAGTTTGAATTGTTTTTGCTCTCGTGTGCTATGTTTATTGCCAAGATATAACCACTCATCTTGCTAAAACGAGCACTAAAGCGGTTGAATGTTAGCGTATGGTCACAGTTTCAAACGAAATGGCTGAAAGCGTGTTCTCAAAGCTCTCAGACGACGTTATTCTCAATATACTCGATAAACTAGAAGAAGATCCCCGTAACTGGGCCCGAATCGCCTGCGTCTCGCCGAAGTTCTCCTCTTTAATCCGAACCGTCTGTTGCAAGACGAAATGCTGTGAGTTGATCCCCGCCGTCGTTTTGGAACTCTATCCCCTGCCACCGCTGCCGCCACCGATGTTTGGGTGCCGCTCTACAAAATCAGAGTCTGCTGCCCCGGGCTTCTCAACGCCGGCGTCCTCCTCGAGAACTCAGATTTCGGGCTTGAGCGCGAACTCGGGCCCGATGAGAATTACCGATTACCCGAAGAAGTTCCAGTAATCGTGACCACGAGCCCGCTGATTCCGTCCCGGACTCCGTATGGTCGCTGTACGATGACTTGCTATTCGATACCTTGTACACCGATTCAGAGACGTCGAGAGAGCCCGAATTTGTGGACGACTTGCTATTCGATACCTTGTACACCGATTCAGAGATGTCGAGAGAGCCCGAATTTGTGGAGAAGCCCGATTTGCCGGTGTGTAAAAGGAGGAAGATCTGCAGGCCACATAGATCTCATCTGGCATCTGGAATTTGGAATTTGAGCCGAGAGCAGGGCAACAAATTGCTTGCGAGTAGATTCAAGGGGGATTGTCTGTACATTTGTGATTGGCCCGGATGCGTTCATGTTGAGGAGAAGAGGAATTACATGTTATTCAGAGGGATTTTCAAGAACTTCAAACAATCTAGGGTTTGGAGAACCATCAATGATGGGAGTCGGAGCAAAATTGATGTAAATTGTGCATTCTGCTCTTCGAAACAAACTTGGGATTTGCATTCTTCCTTCTGTTTGAGGCGGTATTTCGGGTTCCACGATGATGGTGAGCCCGTAGTTCTGGCTTACGTTTGCGAGAACGGCCATGTTTCCGGAGCATGGACCGATTGGCCATTATACACTTGAACCGGGTAAATAAATCTTGTTATTCCCAGTTTGTTTAATTTGCTTCAAGAATTGAAACACTCGATTGATTTGAATATTATGTCCTATTTTCAGAGCATGGGATTTTTGCATTGGCTTCTTTATGAAATGAATTGAACGATGAATCATCTTGAGAAGGTAAACCATCAACATGAGAGACCTTACATTTGGAATTCTGCTTTAAAAAAAAAAAAATTAATTCAAGTTTCATGCACTATTTCTGTTCGCCTTAATTTGTTACATCCTCTGCCACTTGTCTGGGATTCTTATAACCGATATAGGGTGTAAACAAACAAGTCTAAAAACATGCAATGAATAGGACCACCACTAGTAGTCCTTTAAAGAGGTTAATGGTTTCTTTTTAAAGCTAAGTTCACGGAGTATCTTTTTGCTTATTGAGGCTTGGTGATTCTTGTTTATGTATAATTTGAATTGAATTATTATTGGATCATCTAAAGTATCTTTGAATTTATTTGTATATTTGCAATCAGCTATTTAAGTGATTTCATATTTAACATCTTAATAATATTAATAAATTTAGAATTTTGAACCGATTTTCATTCTGACATTGTGATTAAAGATGTGAAGACGCTGAGAGGGGAACACAAGTCACGTGCGATTGGGCGGTTGAGTGGGAAGGGAGGACGAACGAAATTCGCGATTGAGAACTCAACAAGATCGAGGATCGTAATTGCTGATACGAAGATTCATATACTTGGATCATTTTCGAATATCAAGGTCGCAAGGGACTCGTTGTGCAGCTTAATTTTGGGTTCACCTGCTGCTAAAGTTCATTCCAAGCTGAGAGCTGTGTCTGCACGCCTCTCCGAAAGGTTTTGAAATTTTCTTTAGCTGTTTAAAATCATAGGTACAGTGAGATGAGTTACCGAAATTTTGTCATACAAATTTGATCAGAAATGGCTTTGTTACTCTTAGATTACTTTTATGCTTTGTCAGTTTCTTTTCTTTCTTGAAAAGAATTGAATTCCAGTTGAAGATTGTTGGTCAGCAAGCCTTTCTTGGTGACAGGAGTGAATCTTGATTCCCCTACTTGAGAACTGATGTTTGTTTGGATTCAATTATTCAAACATAAGGCTTTAAATTACCAATGACTACTATGATTGAACATTAAGGCTATCAACAATGAAGCCATATTCAAAGCTTTCTGTATGTTGGTATTCAGAGCACCAAGTGTCCATTTCTACTCCTATCTGCTATCAGTGCAACTGAAAATGGACAAAGCCCCAAATGTTACCCATCTTATTCATTGTTGTCCTGACTTTAAGTTTTCTATACTCCATTGCTCCCAAGTCTACTCAAAGCAATATTTTTTTTAAATACATATATTTCCCCCAGCAATGTGTATTTGTTTATGAGTTGTTCACATAAACCCTATCATCTTCCTTTATTTTAAAACACTATGTATTATTAATTTAAACACCTAGTTAAATACTCCCTCCGTTCCATACCATAGTTATGTTCACCGTAGATATGGAGTTTAAGAAAATGTATTTTTTGACCAACTTTATTGACTTTTTAGGGGTATTGTGATATTTTTGGGTAATAAATAAATTATAAAATATTTTATGTGCTAGGTGTGAGTGATATCTTTTGAAATTAAGATAACTTTTGAGGTTGTTAGTTAATGTGAACTTTTCTTTTTGGATGGTGGAAATAAGTATGAGACGGACGAATACGGAAAGTGTGAACATAAATATGAGACGAAGTGAATACTTATGATGCAATTTGACTCACTTCCCAAGTTCAGAAAGGTTGCTTTTCAAATTCAAATATTATAATGTAAGAAAAAGTATATTAATAGATGTAGTTTTTTTAAATATTATAAGTTGGTAATTTAAAGTAAAGAAATAAATAGAGTTGTTATAAATGATGAATAAAATGTAAATAAATAAATAAAATTGTTGAGATTGATAAATAAAATGCAAAAAATAGGTAAAATGTATAGTTTGGTTTTACAAAACTTAAAAAAATATTTAGATCGATAAAATAAAAAATGTGCAAAAATACCTTGGACTACGGATGGAGTACTGTATATCAATTTGTCGTTGAGATAAAATAGTTTTTAATCCATTATCCTCTGCTAAATTTGAAGGAGTATATCAAGTTGTGAAAAATACTTTTCTATTCCATTGACATCTGCTAAACCCGAATCCATCATGTTACTGCCTTAATTTGCATATAAATAAATAAATAAATAACTCTCTCTCTCTCTTCATATGCATGCAACTTGCTTCGCTGCCAGGATTTACAGGGTCAATGAAATATTTAGCTAAAATTTGAAAATTTATTTGAAAACAAAATACCTGAAATCATTAGAATTAAATTTTAATGTCAAGTGCATCTTGAAAATATCATTTAATATTTCCATTACAAAAGGGTGTGCGAAAAATCGAAAAGAACTTTCCATTGGCACGCAGATAATCGAAACAGGGAGACTTCTGAAATAGAAAACAGAAGTTTAAAGATTGAATAATTTAAGGCAATAAGGGATTGATGGAGCATTAAAAATGGTGCAAAAAGCAAGTAGAATTGAGAATACAATAAACTAGATAAGGCATCAGAAAATATATAGATTCATGTAAGCGTGTGTATTCCATTATCTCATTCACACTTTTTATGAAAAATCCATGTGAATAGTGACACCCTCTTTCCCTTTTCTCATCCTCTAATCGTGAGTTTCAAGCGTCTTCTTAATCGGACATTTGTGGAGAAGTAATGATAAAATGAAATTCTGTAATAAATACGAGGAGTTGCTTGGGCAGAAGAAGTTACCTCTGCCACAATCTCAAAAATATCTTAGACAGTTGCAAAGAACAGCTTCATTCTCAGGATCATAGTATCAACATTAATGGTGATGGAACCTCAACTGACCAACAACACTTCCTAAATTCAACTCTTGCCAATTTTCACGATTTTCTATTTTTGATTGTTTTTCTCAAAGCTTTCTTGTTTTATGGAATCTCTAAGATTAATTCTGGGATTTAACGCGATTCAATTCTATTTTGTTTATTGGGTTCTGGGATTTATGGGTTTTGCAACATCATGCCCAATTACCATTAATTGTTATAATGTCTTCAGATGATAAGTTTGAAAATTCTAATGTTATTGAATAAACAGTCATCAATTATTAGGATCGTTTCACTCATACTATTTATCCTAATTTTTGAACCTCCTAAGCTTTTCGTCTGTAGCAGACAACGAACAATTTGTACTAATCAGACATTTGTTGTGTCTGCAACTTTTCTTTCATAGTTGATAATATACAGTATCTCAGTATATTTAGTTTGAACATTATTTTGATGCAAACTTACCTTAATGTGGTGTGTAGTGTGTGATGGGACATTTTTCCCTCTTCTCAAGGAAATGTCTGCAGTGGTAAGATTCTTCAATAAAAGAGCTCAAGTGTTGCTTGATCACCACCTAGCATCTGGTTGCACAAAGTGTTTTATCTGTTTAGGAGACAGATTTCTAGGAAATAAAGTTACCCTGATTCAAGAATTCGAGAACCTGGTCGCATATGCCACCATTAATACCATTGCTATGCGTAGAATACTCAAGAAATACGACAAGGTACCTTCATTCGTTTATACACATAAGCATGTACCTTATAGTTTTGAGTACGTCTAACTTTGATTCACTATTCTAAGCAAGGTCAAGCTTTCAAATCGCAAGCCCAAAACATGCAAATCGAGATCCTTCAATCAACTTGGCTCTATGAACTCATGGTTTTCCACATAAATTTGAGACAGTCCAACATTGATAAAGTAAATGCTTCTTCACTACAGGGGTGTTCTCTCGTATTCAACGAAGGAAAACCATTCGTCTATTGAGCTCGTTGATTTAGTCAAGCTTGACATTGACTTGATCTGTTCCATATGTTTGGTGAGTCTGAAAGCCAATTGTATTATCCATTCTTGGTACACATCTCAGGTGGAGTACACTAAAGAATTAAATCTTTGATTCAAAGAAAGATTTTTCTCTACTAGTAGAATAGAAGGAAGATGGAACAGTATAGAAACTTGTAATTTAGAATGATGAGTTTGCTTCTCACATACATTCATCTTGATGGAATTCTGTTATTCTCTGTTCATCAGGATACGTTGTTTGATCCGGTATCACTTAGCTGCGGCCATTTGCGCATGTAAAGCCGGTGCAGTGAGCATAGTGGATGGGCTGAAGATGGCATATCCCCATAAGAAGTGCCCTGTTTGTCGAGAGGTATCTGCAGCCTTCTTTTTTCCCTTAGTTTGATAAATCCATGGGCGAAACATGTCATCACATCTCAAAATTTTGACTATTGACACCAGAAAGGAGTATATGAATCTGCAGTTAATTTGGAAGAACTACACATCCTTTTAAAGCGAAGGTACCTCCGAGTTGCTGAACCCTTCTTGCTTATGGAACAATACACTCTGTTTTTCGCTCGTTTTTTGCCATTAACTTTGTGATTCGTTTATCAGTTGCCCCGAGTACTGGGAAGAAAGGCGAAAGTTAGAAAAAGCAGAGAGAATTCAGCAGGCAAAGGAACACTGGCAGTCCCAGGCTGCACGATTCAAGGGAATCTGAACTGAAATTCCCTCATTACCATATGTAAATAATTATGTGCTTGTTGTGTATCAATTGAACAAAATTCTTGAGAAAAAAATCTGAACTAGTTGATGAAAATTCATGAAACAAACATTTTCCCTCTTCACATGTGAAATACTTTATCCACCATCCATACCACAAAAAATAGGCAGAGTGTATCAACACTATTTTAGCTTTAAATATAATATATATATGGATTACCAGTGAAATAGAACACAAGTTCAAACAACTAGTCTTCCTCTAAACTGGGTACTACAACATCTTCTCTCATCATTCCCCAATAGTGCTCTCCAACTTCGGCTCCAGCTTGTGCAAACAGTTCAACCAGTGCAGGTAACTTTCCGTAGTATCTCTTTAGATCGTGTACGAGAAGTGCATTGTGTGTTTTTGGGACATGCCAAACATAAACTGGAGGAACAAGATCGTCAAAGGTTGCCTCTTGCCAAGCGTGTTGGCCGTCTCTCATCTGGTGCTTGAACGCCTGGCAGTCCCTCATTCTGTGCCCTTTAGGCCCTACTTGCACCTCACCACAATACCCGCATGTTTGCACCGCGTACGTCCTCATTAGTCGAACAACTCCACGACGCAACTTTTCCAATGCCCCCATACCTTGATCAGCAAAATCTGCTCAACCATTATCAACATTATGTTTGAACAACGTATCATGCTAGTGAGAGCATAATTAAGTGATTTTGGATCATTTAAGAAATCAGATATCTATTACAAACCTTTGAGATCGTCACCTGGCAAATTCAAAGACATCTGATCACCATTCGACCTCTTCTTCTTCTGCCAAAAGCCACTGGGGTTAATGTCGTTACCTGACAAATCATTTTTTGGGAACCACTTCTCAAAATCGATGATCCTTCCAGCTACACGATAAACTGGGAAGTCTCGCCTTCTCGTTGGATACTTGGGAATGTCCACACCCGCCTGAATGCATAGCTCCACAAGGGCTGGGATCCGGTCCACTTGTAGGCGCTCATTATGGGAAACTGCTCGTTCCAACCGATCATACAGATGAAAAGATTCCACTACAGGAAAAACATGATTCATGCCACCCATCTGCCATGTATGCTCTTTGTTCTTTGGGCTACCACTCACATCACAAGTTCTGATCTTATGTGGTGGATCACCTACATGTACATCACCACAAACACTTCATTGCATGATATATTAGTGATCACAATCAGCTTGATGCTGATTTGCTCATTGTCAATTGCAATCAAATAACAAACAAATGGATAGACAACATTTGGTCACCTGCAAACGAAAACTCTGATGTCCTGAAAAGCTCGTGAAACGCAAGAGAGCAATCGTGTTCTAGCAGCTAAAACATCATGAGCAACTGGGATTAGTTCTTTCACTAATAACCCATTTAACTTTGCCTCTTTTACAGTGAGCCTCTCTTGCTTTTCTGACCTTGCTTTACGCGTGAGTTCATTGATGTCAGTTACCCAAGGCTTCCTCTCAGACTTTTTAAGCTTTCTTGGTAGCTCTATAAATACTGGCACCACAGAGTATAATGCACAACTATAACTTTTTAAATCTGCTATGACTTTGAAATCCTCCAATACGTGATCGGGATTGTCTGAAGAACATGACTTCAGTTGATGGGTGATCAATTCAGATTATATAACTAAAGTTGCTTCACTGCGGAAATTCATCGAACATGTAGCAAGCAATGTACCATCGGCCTCCATTAGAGGATTAAACACATCTCAGCAGAATCTGTGTCGGATAGCATGAATAGTCGATTCAAGAACATGATGCGAATGCAACTCACAGTTGCTCCAACGAACTAATCGACACCAAATTTGGAATAGAAAATGCTAATGGAGAGGAATAACCAGTCGATATATGATACAATGATGGGCGCCGGATTTGATCACGTTTGGGCCGCCATCAACTATTAAAAACATTTATCAGTTTAGTTGGGAATGGAACCCACGAATCCATTTTCTTATTTTATGAATATTTGCATTTTCACAATATATTTTTATTTGAATGAATTATTCATTAACAACTTTAAGATATTACTCCAATGATATATACTTTATCACTTTAAAATAATACTGTAATTGTTGGAATAGCTCATGTTACTAAAACACAAACCCTATTCATAGAGAGAAATCTCATACTTCTTATTTTAGGATTATGAAGTAGCAGAAAAATACAGATGAACCCGTTGATATTCACGTTAGTATCTCTGGATCAAATCTTCAATACGGGGTTTAAAGATTAATTTTCACGAATGTGTATTAATTGTGAAATGGATTTTGGGTTGTGATTTCGGGAGATGAAAGAACCACACCGAGAGAATAGGCTAAGCCTTCTGTATGTTGTGTTCTGCGTTCTCAAAAACGTTTCAACGTATGAGCGTGTGTTAACTGCCTCCGTGCAATAAGATATATCTCCAAAGAGATAGGAGTTGAGAACCGTCTCATACTCCCTCTCTCTCTATTATTTTATATGTGAAATATAATTAATTAATATTAATTATTATTTACATCTCCCATTCACATATGAAGTCAAAAAGTCACCTGACTTATTTTCTTCATGAATCATATTCTCGTACAGATTAACACATCGTATGACTCACTAGATATGAGTTTTAATCACTATACACTCGTTAGAGATATATATCAACTCAACCAGTTTATCAAAGAAACTCAACAAGCTCGCTATACCCCAGAACTATTGAACATTCAACATAAGTTGACATATCTCTTTTCAATCCCTGAATTTTTCAGAGCATATTCAACCTTTTTGCAAAAATTATGTATTCATAATCAAGACCCTGTTTGATTAACTAGTTAATGAATCACAATTGTATATATTAAATTAAAACGTTCTTCCCATCTCACTAAGTATCTACAGTCTCCCACTGTAGCTGCTTTCCTAGACATGCGCCATATTGTCGTTATTAATCATAGCTCTTTTGGTAACATGCTAAAGTAGCAACACTAAAGTGAAGACTTAGAATATAGTAGAAAGTCATAAGGGTAACAAATAGATAAGGACTCATACTTTTGAGAAAATCGGGATAATTTTCTCAATTCTGTTAGGGTCAACTTAGCACAAGTCGTTTTCCTAAAACACTTGTCATAATACCTTTAACATCCTTCCATGAAAGCTTATGTCGTATTTCATTTTAATTTAAACATCGTGTAAATCAAAGTTTAAGTGTGTCCCATACACTTAACCCGGATATCCTCCCTCCAACGTATAAGATCTCCGTCGATTTAGCTTTGCAACAAGTTGGATTAAATTCGTGGCAATCTATCCCGATTATATTAATTATCGTAATCTCATCTTTGCGCTCCCACTTAGCCAGAGGTGATTGCTCGTATGAGAGAGCCAATCATAACTTGCCGACATACTATTATATATGAACCATCACATATAATTTATAAAACATATATAGTTAAGCCGTTAACCATTCAATTAACATACATAAATATATTCAATACATCGTTTTAAATCCTACGCAAACCTAATCCTTTTACATGTCCTAAGAAAATATCTTTAGGAATCAGTTTGGTAAAGGGATCTGCTAACATTAAATGAGTAGAAATGTATCTAAGAATTACTTTCTTCTTGTTTACAATATCTCTAACAAAGTTGAATTTCATATCAATGTGTTTGGTCTTTCCATGATATTTAGGGTCTTTTGTATAAGCAATGGCTGCTTAATTATCACAATTAATTAAAATATCTCCCACTGGAGTGTTTAAGACCTCCAAGTGTTTCATGATTCTTCTTAACTAAATAGCCTCTTGAACTGCAGATGCACATGCCACAAACTTAGCTTCAATAGTGGACAATGCTATGCAAGTCTGTTTCTTGCTACACCATCATATTGCTCCATTGTTGAGCAAGAACACATAACCAGAAGTTGATTTAAGTTCATCTAAATCTCCACTCCAGCCAGCGTCTGAATACCCATTCAGTGTACTATTATTCCCTTGATAACAAAGAGAATAATCTGCAGTCCCTTTCAGGTATCTGAAAATTCTTTTTACAGCCATCCAAAGCTTCTTTCCCGAATTGGATTGATACATGCTTACCAGACCAACAACATAGAAAATGTCTGGTCTTGTACACAGCATTGTGTACATAAGACTTCCAATCGCATTGGCAAATGACACTTTGGACATTTCATTCTTTTCATCTCGAGTCTTGGGACATATTTGTTGACTCAATGATTCGCCTTTCACAATTGGAGTATCTATGGGCTTGCAAGTTTCCATCTTGAACTGTTCTAAAAGTTTCTTGATATAAGTCTCTTGAGACAGACCCAATAATTTCTTTGAACGATCCCTATGAATCTTCATACTAAGTATGTATTCTACCTTACCCATATCTTTCATTTCAAAATTTGAAGATAACCACTTTTTTATGATTTCAAGATACTCTTTACTATTACCCACTAGTAGTATGTCATCCACATATAAGGATAGAACCATAAAACAACTATTGGACCATTTAACGTGAAAACAATGGTCTTCATTTATCATAACAAAATTATATGAGATGATCGTAGTATGAAACCTCAAATACCACTATCTAGAGGATTGTTTGAGTCCATAGATTGACTTCTTCAATCTACAAACTTTATCCTCTTGACCTTGAAGAATAAATCCTACAAGCTGTTGCATGTTGATTTCTTCTTCTAATTCTCCATTGAGAAATGCGGTCTTAACATTCATTTGGTGTAATTCTAAATCCACAATTGCCACTATAGCCAACAGTAGACGAATCGAGGCAAACCTCACTACAGGTGAAAAGATTTCTTCGTAGTCTATACCCTCTTATTGAGTATAACCTTTTGCCACCAAGCGAGATTTATACCTCTTTATTGAGCCATCAGCCTTCATTTTAATTTTTAGAATCCATTTATTCTCAATTGCCTTTCGTCCCTTCGAAAGATCTACGAGTTCCCAAACTTGATTTGATTTCATAAACTCCATCTCCTCTTTCATCGCTTTCATCCATTTCTCTTTTGCTGGACAAGTTAGAGCTTCTTTAACATTTCTGGGCTCTTCCTCATCAACAGGAGAAACATCTCCATTTTTTGGTGAAACAAAGAAGGCACGTCCTGCAATATCATAATGCTTCTTGGGCACATATTTTTTAGAACTTTTCCGAGATAGCTATTGATGGTCTTCTGTAGACAAAATGCTCTCATTGGGAATCGCCTGATCCTCAATTAGCAAATATCTATCAAGATCCACACCATCACCCACACCATCACCTAAACTACTACTCCCAATTGGATCTTCTAGATACTTAGTGAGATGGGAAGAACGTCTTAATTTAACATATATTATTGTGATTCATTGACTAGTCAATCAAGAAGGGTCTTGATTATAAATACATAATTTTTGCAAAAAGGTTGAATATGCTCTGAAAAATCAGGGATTGAAAAGAGATATGTCAACTTATGTTGAATGTTCAAGAGTTCTGGGATATAGCGAGCTTGTTGAGTTTATTTGATAAATTGGTTGAGTTGCTATATATCTCTAACGAGGGTATAGTGATTAAAACTCATATCTGGTGGGTCACACGATGTATTAATCTGTAAGAGAATATGATTCATGAAGAAAATGAGTCAGGTGACTTTTTGACTTCATATGTGAGTGGGACATGTAAATAATTATTAATATTAATTAATTATATTCCACATATGAAAGTGGATAATAGAGAGAGAGGGAGTTATGAGACGGTCTCAACTCCTATCTCCTTGGAGATATATGTTACTGCACGGAGGCAGTTAACACACGCTCATACGTTGAAATATTTTTGAGAACGCAGAACACAACATACATAAGGCTTAGTGTATTTTCTCTGTGTGGTTCTTTCCTCTCCTGAAATCACAACCCAAAATCCATTCCACAATTAATACACATTAGTGAAAATTAATCTTTCAACCCCATGTTGAAGATTTGATCCAGAGATACTAATGTGAGTATCAACCGGTTTGTCTGTATTTTTTCGCTACTTCATAATCCTACGGTGAGAGGTATGAGATTAATCTCTATGCTAATATTATATATTATTTACATCTCCCACTCATATATGAAGTCAAAAGTCTCCTGACTCAATTTCTTCATGGGTCATTTTCTCGTATAGATTAATATATCGTGTGACCCACGAGATATGAGTTTTAATCGCTATACACTTGTTAGAGATATATAGCAACTCAACCAGTTTATCAAAGAAACTCAACAAGCTCGCTATACCCCAGAACTCTTGAACATTTTGACATATCTCTTTTCAATCCCTGAACTTATCAGAGCATATTCAACCTTTTTGCAAAATCTATGTATTCATAATCAAGACCTTACTTGATTGACTAGTCAATGAATTATAATAGTATATGTTAAATAAGACGTTCTTCTCATCTCACTAAGTATCTACAGTCTCCTACTGCTACTACCTTAAAAATAGGTTTGGCATCCCTGATGCCCCATCTACTAGGAAATTCCATTTCCAGAAAATGAGCATTACGTGATTTAGTCTCAGTTAAACTCCCATCCTGATCTCCTATGAACACGTAACCCTTAGAATGTTTGCAGTATCTTATGAAGATACACTTCTTTCCTCTGGGACCCAACTTTCCATATTGACTTGATGAATCATGTACGTAAGCTGCTGATCCCCAATCTATAAGATTACGTAAGTCAGATTTTCTACCCGTCCAAAGTTCATATGAAGTCGGAGCAACTGATTTGGAAGGCACACGATCAAGCACATAAGCTGCCGTAAGCAACGCATCTCCCCAAAAAGAGATCGGTAGATTAGCTTGTGCCATCATGGATCTCACCATCTCCAACAAAGTCTTATTCCTTCTTTCAGCAACACCATTTTGTTGAGGCGTATAAGGAATGGTTAATTGTCGAATTATACCCTTTTCATTACAAAATTCCTTGAATTGTTCTGATAGATATTTACGTCCTCTATCAGTTCTTAAAACTTTAATAGATTTGTCCTTTTAATTTTCAACTTCACTCAAGAATCGTCTAAAACAATCCAATGCTTCAGACTTATGAGATATCAAATAGACATATCCAATACCTGAATAATCATCAATGAACGTAATGAAATAGTGAGCTCCATATCGTGCTCTCACATTTACAGGACCACATATATCGGAATGGATTACTTCTAATGGAGATTCAGCTCTAATGGCTTTACCAAAATATTTTCTGGTCATTTTTCTAGCAAGACAATGTTTGCATTTGGATAATTCAACTTTTGAAAAAAGACTTAACAATCCTTTTTTTACAAGTCTATTCATCATATCTTACCCAATATGACTCAATCTAGCATGCCAAGCATTATCATTCACATTTGCATTACTAGAAGAACAAAGAATTAGTAAATATGAATAATCATCATAATAACTAAAGGTCATTCTATTACAATTTAAAACTATAAAACCATCATTCATATGTCCAGATGCATAACAAGTAGCACCAATGCTAATTACCACAGTATTTTTAGTAAATAATACATCATAACCCAAATTTAGTAAAATTGAAACAGAGATTAGATTCCGCGTGATTTCTGGAGCATAGAGAACATCATGTAGAATAAAGGCCCGACCATTGTCAAGCTCTAGTTTGTAAGTTCCAAGTTCTTTAACTTCGACTCGAGCATTGTTTCCCACATATATCCAACTAGTCCCCTTTGGAATACGATGAAAATCTAAAAAAGCTCCCCTGTCTCTCGTCACGTGGTCCGTTGCTCCTGAGTCTATAATCCACAAAGGATAAGAATCAGTTAGCAAGACAGTACTTAAGACATTAATTTCACACAAAAAAGAATAAGATGAATCTACCTTATCCCTCCTGGGCTCAGGACATTCACGTGCAAAGTGACAAAGCTTACCACAATTGTAACATGGCATTTTGCTCTTATCCTTCTTATTCTTTTTGTTATGCTTTTTTTTCTTCTTCTGTTCATCAGTTTTGGTCGCTAGATTATTGTCATGCTTTTCACCATCAGATCGTTTTTTCTTCTTCCAATTCCTTTTCCTTTTGAAGTTCGAAGCTCCTTTGGAGGTAGAACCGACATAGAAGGCCCAGAAGTTGGTTTTATGTCTCCGAGCCTCTCATCTTCCAACTCAACATGAGGAGCAGCATCGTTGAAAGTTTTAATACTTTCATTATGAGTTAAGTTGACCTTTAGATGTTCCCAACGATCAAGTAAAGAGCAGATCAGTGCTTGGATTTGTTGCTCATCAGAAAGAATGTGACCAGCAGTCTTAAGTTCGATTATCATATTAGACATCTCCCTGAGGTGTTGTCTAATGTTATGATCAGTTTTCCTTTTGTAGGTGTCAAACTTAATAGTCAACTGGCTAAGCCTTGTAACCAATGTACCATCATACTTCTCACGCAGATACACCCAGAATCATGTACGGTGGGATGTTGCTCACATTCATGGATCATTGGATTGATTACTGAACTTACAAGGATACCACGTGTAACGTAATTTTTCTTTTTCTATGCCTGGTATGCATCTTGGTCATGCCTCCCTTGACTTCTATTTCCCGCACCTGGATCGGCCATGACTTTGTTTATAGCATCCAATGCATCTTGTTCATCCAACACGTACCAAATCTTATGATGCCATGTGTCATAATTATCACCATTGAGTTTCTCACCTTTGTTCAACTCAGCGATAATTGATTTCGACGCCATGATCTTTATTAGAGATTAAAGTGATTCAGTATGTTAATAATGTTTTATCAAATTTTACGTTAAGCTAAACAGAGACATCTCAATCAATGACCCAAGACTTAATCTCAAAATATAGTTCGGAGACTACTAATCATCAACATCATCAAGTGTCATAATACTAGATTCTTGTTTCAAAGCGTAAACACATTTAAGGTTCAAGTAATCAACAATAACATTGTACTGCCACTTATAAATAGAACATCAATAATCATCCATAATAGTAAATAAATCAAGTCTGACAATACATAAATTCTACTGTATTCCTTGAGTTTCCAATTAGAAAATACAATTAAGGATATCTATGGATAGAACCTCTAAATTCGTTACTTGAATCCCAATAACGAACATAATCAAAATCTCTAGTAGATAGCTCGTGCCAAAGGATCTATAAGAGGATTCTTTATCTGATTCTTTCTTCGACTTGATCAGTCTTAAAAAATCAGAGCGTCGAACCCCACCCATACTTAAGCAAGCTGATCTTAGTGTCTGTCTTTTATCTTTTTCTAAAGAAGCAATCATCAAATCATGCATCATATGACGACCATTTGGCTCCACACAGTAAGTCTCCCTATGAGCCCAAAACTCCTTTTGTAAGTAGGGAGGTAAAGTGTTAGCCCAGGTCTTAGATCTAGAAATTTGAACATACACTCTAGTTGGAAAAATTTTATTTGTGATCAAGAACAATAATCGGTTGTAGAGTTCAAACAGTTCCAATGCGTGGTGGTCCCTAACGTTGTGTGTTGGCTTCATTTTGTAGTTCAGAATTCATGAAGGACTTCATCTTTGGTCCTGATGTCCTTTGTTGAATTGTTCTCCTCCTTGAAACCATGCTTATGAGAAAATAAGCAACCAAAACAAAACACACCAGTGTTAGTCAAACTATATCACATGAATTTCCTCTCCATATAATACATATGGAAACAAATTTCCAAGATGCAATAGGCATATTCACAAGCGAATGAGTTCAACTCTCTTTGGCTCTCACTTTCATACGCTAAGTTTGAACAATTCAACATCACAATGAATTTATAACTAAATGACATATTAAGGTGCATAATCAACATAAAATGCAACCAAATAGCTACCACATAGGTTTGTATTTAACAACTATGTCATAAAATGAAGTAAAACAATACATACACACTAAAGATGACGTCAAACGCTCTCTAAAACATCACTATTGGACTCCACATGTCAAAACACGTCAGAATACGTTGGACAGTCATTGGAAAATACCGTGACGCGCCGCCTGGAGCCACCACGCGCCGACTGCCAGTAGGTTGCTAGCCGGCACGTGTACCACACGTGCCATCGCCGGAGAAGGTGTCAATCGGCATGTGAAACCCACGCGCCACCACCAGAGTCGCTGGCCATCGGCGCGTGGGAGTCACGCGCCCGCCGCTAGTGCCGCTGTTGGCCGGCGCATGACCTTCACGCGCCACCGTTGGTCGCCCGACCTCCGGTGGACTATGGTCCTGGTCTGGTTCACTCCTGGTCCGACCCGATTCTGTCTGGTTTGACCCGGTTCAGCCTGGTCTGACCCGGTCCAACCCAATTTAGAGATAATTATATTTTAATTACGAAAAGGTCCCTGAACTTTCTCTAATTTTCGAAAACACACATCTGAAGTCTTTGAAACTTTGCAGTTTTGGCCCAAGTACAAAAAAACTTCAAAAAATCATAATTTGAGTTTTAGAATGACAAAAAATGTATAAAAAATACTGACAGACTCCTCTCAACAAGGCCTATCCAGTGGTATAACTGAAACATGCATTTCTTGCACGAAAAAATAATGAAAAATAACACCCTTTAACAATTAATGGTGAAAAGTGAACGTCATACACATAGCCACTGGAAAAACCATAATCTGCCTCATACCCACATAAATGACCAATAAATGTCACACAATACAATAATCATATAACATTTAACTAGAATCATGTGAGAACGTTTAAATCATAAAAGCAGAAAACTTAAACCCATGATATTCCAGAGAAAAAGAATACGGAGTACCAACCATTGGCTCTAATACCAATGTTAGAATAACTCACGTTTCTAAAACACAAACCCTATTCATACATAGAGAGAAATCTCATACCTCTCATCGTAGGATTATGAAGTAGCGAAAAAATACAGATGAACCAGTTGATACTCATGTTAGTATCTTTGGATCAAATCTTCAACACGGGGTTGAAAAATTAATTTCAAGAACGTGTATTAATTGTGGAATTAATTTTGAGTTGTAATTTAGAGAGAGGAAAGAACCACACAGAGAGAATACGCTAAGCCTTCTGTATGTTGTGTCATGCGTTCTAAAAAACGTTTCAACGTATGAGCATGTGTTAACTGCCTCCGTGCAGTAACATATATCTCCAAGGAAATAGGAGTTGAGAACCGTCTCATAACTCCCTCTCTCTCTATTATCCACTTTCATATGTGGAATATAATTAATTAATATTAATTATTATTTACAGTAATAAATTACTCATTTTATTTTAATTGTCTTTAAATAATATATATTTAGACAAAGACTTGCATGAGATCGTCACGAATCTTAATTCGTGACATGGATTTAAAAGAACCCGTTTAACACTCGTAGTAATTTTAAAACTTAATTAGGCAACAATCACCTGCCAATGAATGCATTTGAACCTTTTCCTTTTACGTATTATATATTAGTTCTGTTTTATTATTATTATTATTAAATGTGGCAACAAATTTTATTGTCTTTTAATTTAATTTTTAATTTAAATATTATAAATTTATAAAAAGTGATAATATCTTTTAAAAAATAGTGTAACATTTTTAGTAAAAATGATACTCGATTAAAGAAAAGTGATCCATAAATAATTCGTAGAACAAACAGAAAATCATAACTAATATTTAATAAAGAGTGACATTTAAATAAGGAGATGTGATTTAAAGAAGGTAAAAAAGTTATAACATTCTTAATAAAATGTGATATCTAATATCATATTTGTTCAATTAAACTATTTAATGAATAATTTGTAGGATATAAAAAAAATGACAAACTCTTTTGTGAGACGGGTCACTAGAGAAATGGGTCTAAGACGGTTTAACCCACCATATTTTCTATAATTTAATATTATATTATATATTAATATTATTTTTAAGTCAACCCAGTATCTTAATTAGTTCCTAAATTTTAGGGATTAATCATTAATGATTTCTACGTGGATGACTAACCATTTTCATTATGTACATTTCTTCCCCCTCTTCCCATTCTGCTTCGAATTCTCCCCATCCCTCAAAGTACCAGCACTTTTGGTATTTCTCGCTGCATTTTTACTAAAATTTGATAAATTCCACCCTCCTATTTTTATTAGTAATATCCTACCCAATCACCTTCAACTATATCGCTGGGTATGGTGCACACAAAGTTTAAAAATTTTGGATATTTCCACGATATATCCGTATTTGGAGAGTATCGATATCGATATTGGGGAAAAGATATATATTTTCATATGTCGAGGATATATCGAGAAATATCGAAAAATATCGGTAACAATATCGATATCGGTTTGCCACAGTTCAAATTTTTCAAATGTCGAGATATATCGAGGAAATATCGCTAAAATATCAAGGATAAATCGAAAATATCGAAAAATTATTCATATTTTTAGAAAATTTTATGACTTTTCATATTACTTTTACCAACTAAATACAAATTTTTTATTAATTTGATCAATTTTAAAAATAAAATAAAATAGAGCAAGACTTACATGAAATTATTAAGACTGTTTCATTTTATTTAATTAATTATCACTTATTATCACTCTTCATTAAAATTATTATTATTAAGTAAATGATGAGTTTCCTTTCATGTATACGGTGTGATAGTATAATCTGATTAAAAATACAATTATTTTGATACATTTAATCGGATTGGGGCGAGTAGAGTATTTTATTGATACATAACAATACTACTCGCACATTCAGAACTATATTCAAAATTTTCTAATTCGATGAGTCAATACCAATATTGTTTAGATCAAGATGACATCACATGTTTTACATTTGAACATCATAAATTATTATTTTTGTATTAGTTATAAGTATTGTATGACTTTAGACTATTTAAATATATTATAATTGATTTACTTATCATATGCTACGAGATTTTAAATTATATTTATATATTAAAATTAGTTAAAATATATTGAAAAGTTAAATAATTAATTTTCTCTTTTTTTTTCAAGTTTTCGTGATTTTTTTAATTTTACCGATATCAATATCGATATTCGATATATCTATCGATATATCCATAAATTTCGATATTTTTATTAATATCGATATTTTAAACCTTGGGTGTGCACATAGCATAGGTGGATAATCCACTAATAAATGATTAATCGGGTATACTATTACCATTTTCTTGCGGGTAGTGTACTACTCAAAACCTGAAATACCCCACTCTACCCGCACCCAATGCCAACAGATTATTATCAATCGAATACCCACATCCACACGTAAAATTCACAGCCCCACTTCTCTACTACTGTGTTCTCAATTGTTTGCCTATCGTTAAGACATTCTTACCCATGATTTTCCTTGTACATGAAAACAGTGGTAAAAAATAAATGTATCTTGTCACATACATCACAAACATGAATGCAAAAACAGAATTCTTTCCCAACAATGACTACTATTCTATCATCAGATTGCCAATGGAAACGAAACAAATTAATAAAAGAAAACCTGAAAAAGGCAACTGAACTAGGATCTAATAACTGACACTCAAATTGAGGAATCTCATCTTCACTAGAAATGAATTAAGAATGCATGAAAATCCTAATAAATGGCAATAGGATGATGTTATCTTGGCTGATTGACGCAGTGTGTTTAGTAGTTTCCAACTGCAGATCCCCCGTTCGGGCCAGCAAGCGTAATCTGTTAAGATAAGGTCGGGTTTATTTAGATCTCCAGTCGTATTTTCAAACAAAATGCAAAATGTTTGACAAGAACAAACTATTGGACTGAACAATTTTGCTTCTCCAACCCAAGATTATCGTACTTACATTGCAGTCAAATGCAAATCTTCTTGCCAGCATGATAGCTGCGTTCCTTTCTCGTTCTGATTCAAATGCTAATATGAAGGATAGTTCCGTCTTTGCTTGCCAATAAACTGCCTGAGCTGAAGCATTCCCACTGCCTCTCATTCCACAAAGCTGAGGAAAAAAATATACTTGCTTCTTAATCATTTGTAACCATCACAAACAACTGCATGCATAGTATTCCTTTAGTTTAGATGAATACCTGCATTGAATTGGAATAAAACTCTTTCGCAATTGTTGTTTTCCCTTTACGAAGTTTTATTCTCATCTTCCCTATATGCAGTACATGGATAGACTCTGAAGGATGATCTACACCATTCATCTGGATAAGGATGACCTACAAAGCATTTCTTTTTTATCACAATTGTGAACACGTATATTCAAAGGTTGTGCAGTAAGACGTATGCACCTCGTACAGCGTAAGATAAAGGTCAAATGTAAAAGAACAGAAACTTCACGAGGGGGAAAAGGTGATTTATATAATTATCAATTATGTACACATAAAATTTTGGTTAAGTATCTCAAAAAAAAGCATGTATGTTGAAACTTCAAAGTAAAGATTTGTGTAAAGAAAAAAATATATACTATAACATACAGTGAACTCAGTGTCATGCCTTCGCACCAATGCTTCTACATAGTTTCCCAATCCTGGAGCTGAACTAGAAAAAACTAATTTAGTTCTAAGGAAAATAAAAAAAGAGAAATTTTACTGCATACCCGGATCAATAGGAGCGGAAGTTGTAACGGTTTCAGTATGGTTGTCAGTTGAAATATCTGCTTGCAGGATTTGTCCAACGTCAATGGGCTCAGGAGCATATGAAGGTTTTGTAGCCCCTGGAATGATGTAAAAGCCAGTCAGTGTGGAACTGTCACGACCCACTTCACATAACTTATAATTCAAATACTAATTTACCTAACCATCGTCATAATAAAAAAAACTGCATTTTTTTTTTTTTTTTTTCACATAATATGCTTATAACCAACACAATCACACCAGTTCAACATACGTGACTGGTTTCTGATACCACCTCAAATCAGATAAACTCACGACAATACTTATTATATTACACAACCAAAACATCAGCGGAAAACAAAATAAACCCACGGCCTAGCCCAACAGGTCGTCATCTATGTACATCCTCTCAAAACTGGAAGGAGCTCCACAGCTTGCACAGTCACATCACACACTCAATCATCAACAGGCTCACCTACAATGCATAAACTAGTGAGATAAAAATCTCAGTAAGTAGAAATCATGCATGTCCGTGCATGAAAATGCATTTAGTTCTCTATCGCCTATTTCTTAATTTTTCCTAATTGATCTCTTTTATTTTGAAAATTATTCACGTTGCGGGATCCCCACGACACACTTATGATATGCACCCCAAAAGAGCTCAATGGGGACGATTTTTCCGAACCCCGAAAATAGTGCCGAGAACGATTTTTCCGAACTCTGGCAAAGTGGTGGGGACGATTTTTTCCGAACCCCTAATAAAAATGTCGGGAACGATTTTTCCGAACCCTGACAGAGATGCATATATAGTGGCCGCACACACCATTAGTATCTTATTAATTTTGAGGAAAACACTTTTCATGTTTATGCATGGTATGCACCCAGAACAATTAAATGTGCATCATAAACTATTTACAATATCAATATCAACATTTAATCATAATAAAGTAACAACTTAATTTCAATTCATAAAAATTCACTTCTGAAATAACAACTCCATCTTGGATCCCACAGATCCTTATAACCAATATTTTCTCAAACCATATAAATATATTTGTAACAGTTTCCAATCACACAGATCTATATAGGATAATAATAATATTTCCAATCACATGGATCCACAACTTGTATCACAATATTATCACAAATAATTTACATATACTATTATTAAATATGAACCCTACTTTCTCCAAATCACATAAATACACAGCTTGTATAACAATTTAATCACAAATAATTCATATTGTAATTAAACTAATTACCAATAATCCATAATATAATTATCACATATTAATTACAAATAATCCACAAACAACATGTTTATGCATTGTAGTTGAACTTCTACTTACTTGGATTCCGACAGTAATATAAACCCCGTAAAGAATTGTAACTAATTCACTCCGACACGCACGTTCCGGCGCGCTCCCTCTTCTCTTTCTCTTCTTCCTCTCTCTCTCCTCTCTCTCCCTTTCTGCTCTCTCTCCTCTCTGCTCTCTCTCCTATCTCTCTCTTTCTTTTTCCTTCTTCTTCTTTCGTTTATACATATTTATAGAGGTGAAAAATTTTTTTTTTTTTTTTTATTAATTAAAACACGGCTGATTGCAGCCATTCACCATTTTTTCAAATTTGGCTGCTTAATGCAGCCACCACAATTGACTTTCTTTTTTTTTTTTTTTTTTATATATTATTATTATTATAATAATTAAAATACGTGTGATACTTAATAATTAAGAAAAGTGTATTTATACTCATAAAATAATTTACTCATATATCCCAAATTAATGCACGTAAATATTTATGCACCCATATATTCACATATTGTCACCATGTTTATCACGTATGTATCAAATAAAATGTAAAGATAATTAAAATGTAAAAACAATTATCATATAATTATAAAATGCACATAACAAAAATTAAATTATATTGGCACATGAGTAGTGAGAAGCTCGGGTATCACATCTTTCCCACCTTATAAAAATTTCGTCCTCGAAATTTACTTACCTGAAGAGGTCTGGGTAATTAGCCATCATTTCATCCTCTCTTTCCCAAGTGGCTTCTTCAACTAACTGGTTCCTCCATAATACCTTTACTAATGGTATTTCTTTATTTCTGAGCTTCTTCACTTCTCGCCACAAGATCTCAACTGGTACCTCCTCATAACTCAAATTTTCTTTCAACTCAACTGGTTCCTGCCTGAGAACATGAGATGGATTTGGAACATACTTCCTCAAAACAGATACATGAAACACGTCATGTACTCTAGACATCGATGCTGGTAACTCCAATTTATAGGCAACATTGCCAACTCTCTCAATGATAGTGAACGGACCAACATATCTTGGACTGAGTTTCCCTTTCTTTCCAAACCGCCTTACCCCTTTCATTGGAGAAACTTTCAGAAATACCTGATCACCCACTTCAAATTCCAATTCTCTCCTCCGTTTGTCTGCATAACTCTTTTGCCGATCTTGAGCAACTTTCATCTTCTCTCGTATACGGTTAACAGCTTCTGACATTTCACGAATCAAATCTGGACCCAAAAGTTTCCTCTCTCCAACTTCATCCCAATGAACTGGAGATCTACACTTCCTCCCATACAATGCTTCATATGGAGCCATCCCGATAGTAGACTGATAACTGTTATTGTACGAGAATTCTATCAAAGGCAAAAATTTACTCCACTGACCTTGAAAATTCAACACACATGCTCTGAGCATATCCTCCAAAATTTGTATTGTACGCTCTGATTGACCATCTGTCTGTGGATGGAATGCTGTGCTGAAAGATAACTGTGTCCCCAATGCCTTATGTAAACTCTTCCAGAAAGCAGACAAGAATCTCGTATCTCTGTCTGACACAATGGAAAGTGGTACTCCATGGAGTCTGACAATCTCTTGTATATAAAGTTGGGCATAACGATCCATGGAATACGTAGAGCTAATAGGAAGAAAATGAGCTGACTTAGTCAATCGATCCACAATTACCCAAATAGCATCGTGACCTTTCACTGTCTTCGGTAGCCCGATAACAAAATCCATCGTGATATTCTCCCACTTCCATTCTGGAATAAATAAAGGCTGCAAAGTTCCTGCTGGTCTCTGATGTTCGGCTTTGACTTGCTGACACGTCAAACATTGTTCCACATATCGAGCAATATCTCTCTTCATTCCTAGCCACCAATAATGTGTCTTCAAATCTCTATACATTTTAGTAGCTCCTGGATGCACAGAGTAGAGTGTTGAATGAGCTTCTGCCATAACTTCTTTCCGAATGTCATCCACTTCAGGTAGACACAATCGACCTCCATAACGAATCACGCCATCATCTCCTAATTGGAAGTCAGAAGACTTTCCAGAGCTGATATCATTCTTTATTTTGTCAAACAACTTATCCTCATGTTGACTCTGTCGAATCTTATCCATCAAAGTTGGTCGAAGTGTCAGAGCTGCCATCCTTGCTTCCAACGATCCTTCCTGAATGATCTCTACACCCATCCTTTGTAAATCAAGCAACTCTGGTTTCTGATTTACGATCATAGCAGCTACACTCTGTATTGCCTTTCGGCTCAATGCATCAGCAACCACATTGGCTTTTCCTGGATGATAATTGATAACACAGTCGTAATCCTTCACCAATTCTAACCATCTTCTTTGCCTCATATTCAACTCTTTCTGAGTGAAAAAGTACTTCAAACTCTTATGATCAGTATAGATTTCACAACGTTCCCCATACAGATAATGCCTCCATATCTTGAGTGCAAACACCACTGCAGCTAACTCTAAATCATGAGTTGGATAATTCTTCTCATACTCCCTTAACTGTCTGGATGCATACGCTATCACTTTCCCATTTTGCATCAATACACACCCAAGACCATTCTTTGAAGCATCACTGTAAACCTTGAAGTTTCCTGTCTCTGTAGGAATAGTTAAGATAGGTGCTGATGTCAATCGTCCCTTCAATTCTTGAAAACTTTGTTCACATTCCTCTGTCCATGTGAACTTCACATTCTTCCTGGTCAACTGTGTTAATGGTGAAGCAATCTTAGAAAATCCTTCAACAAACCTTCGATAATATCCCGCCAATCCAAGAAAGCTACGAACCTCAGTGGGATTTGAGGGTTATGGCCAATCATGGATTGCTTTAACTTTACCTGGATCCACTGAAATTCCTTCTCCCGATACCACGTGTCCCAAGAAAACAACTCGGTCTAACCAAAATTCACATTTCTTGAACTTCGCATACAACTGTCTCTCCTTTAGAATCTCTAACACCTTTCTCAAGTGCAGTGCATGATCTTCCTTATTCTTAGAGTAAATTAGAATATCATCGATAAACACAATCACAAATTTATCGAGAAATTCCTGAAATACTCTATTCATCAAATCCATAAATGCTGCAGGAGCATTTGTTAATCCAAACGGCATCACTAAGAACTCATAGTGCCCGTACCTTGTACTGAATGCAGTCTTTGGAATATCCTCTTTCTTTAACTTCAACTGATGATACCCCGACCGCAAATCAATCTTCGAAAAGATAGCTGCACCCTGTAACTGATCAAACAGATCATCAATGCGAGGCAATGGATATTTATTCTTCACCGTAACTTTGTTGAGATCCCGATAATCAATGCACATTCTCAATGTGCCATCCTTCTTTCGAACAAACAGAACTGGTGCTCCCCAAGGAGAGAAACTAGGTTGGATGAATCCTTTGTCTAGCAACTCTTGTAACTGTATCTTCAATTCCTTCAGTTCAGCTGGTGCCATTCTGTATGGTGCTTTAGATATAGGAGCAGTTCCTGGTTGTAACTCAATAACAAACTCTATTTCTCGGTCTGGTGGCAAACCTGGAAGATCATCTGGAAATACTCCCAGATATTCCTGAACTATTGGTACATTATCAATAACTGGACATTGTTGCCCCTCAACATTCATTACACTCACCAGATACACCTCACAACCACTTTCCAACAACCGCTGTGCTTTTGCGGCTGATATCATCGGAAATCTAAAGCTTTTCTTGATTCCAACAAAAGTGAACGGTTCACCTTTCACTGGCTGAAAAGTGATACTCTTCTTCTGACAATCTATTGTAGCACCGTATTTTGACAACCAATCCATGCCCAATATGATATCATAATCATTCATACTTAACACAATCAAATTAGCGAGGAGTCTTCTTCCTTCAATAGGAATAACACAACCTCGAAGAAGTTGATTAGTTTGCTTTGACTCACCAGAAGGTATTATCACCTCATAATTAGATTCTATCAAGTTAGGTGTTCCACCCAACTTTTTCACATACTCAGTGGATACAAATGAATGTGTTGCTCCAGAATCAAATAGCACATATGTAGAAGTGCCAAAAATAGAGAACTTACCAGTGACAACTGAGGGATTCGCGTCTGCCTCCTCTCGCGTCAAAGTATACACCCTAGCTGGAGCTCTTCCCTGCTGTACCTGCTTCCCTTTCTTAGGACAAGTAGTAGACACATGTCCTTTCTCCCCGCATGTGTAACACGTTCTCGGAGGAATTTGACACTCCCCACCATGTGATCTAAGACAATTAGGACATATAGGTACTGGCGGCGCCGTTGGCACTTTTCCCTGATCAAATTTAGGACGCTTGTTGGGTTCTCCTCGTCTCTGTCCTTGCTCCACTTGAACATTTGAATTCGGTCTCTGAAATGACATCGGCCTCTTATCAACTCTCCCAAACTGTTGTATTGGTTTCTGTTGAAATTGACGTCTAATAGCTTGCGCTTGTCTGATCCTCGTTTCCGCTTGCTCAGCAATTTGAGCCCTTTCTGCAACTTGTGAGTATGTTGCTCCATGCAGTCCCGCCATACTCACATCTCTATAAAGTTCAGGCCTTAAGCCTTCCACAAATCTCTCAACTTTCAGTGCCTCCGTACTAACCATATGTTCAGCAAACCTCGACAACTGCTCAAACTTACGAAGGTATTCTGTGACTGACATGCCACCTTGCCTCAACTGTATGAACTCATTCATCTTCATGGCTCTCACTGGTGCCGTAAAGTACTTGTTTCTGAAAAGCTCCTTGAACCTTTCCCATGTCATAATCGTGACATCCTCGATACTTTTAATCGTATCCCACCAGTGGCCTGCACTTCCTCGTAACATGAAAGAAGCACATAGCACTCTATCCCCATCTGGAATTCTACTGTATTGAAACATGTTTTCCACTGTGCGTAACCAATCCTCTGCATCTGTGGGGTCTGCTGCGTCCTCAAATATTGGAGGGTTCAACTTTCGAAACCTCTCACAAACCATTTCCACACGTTCTGATTGACGTCTATCTTGGTTTGCATTACCCTCTGGTTGTCCACCCATATCTCTTTGCTGAATTAGTTGCTGTATCTGTTGGGACTGGCGCTCAACCAATTCCATTAGTCGAGTAATCACCGCATCACGATTATTCCCTTCAGTAAGTGCTGCTTGCTCAGCAGTCCTATCCCCTTCAGAACTTTCACTTGTATCCCTTACCATATTGTCTAATAATTACGCTTCCTGCATCCCATGACCAATATAATTTATAAGACACATAATAACACAGAAGGAAAATAACACTTACTTGCAAAGCTGCGCTCCCAAAGAATGAGTTCATGTACATAGACAGTCTGCAGGACCCAAACCGTGCTCTGATACCACTCTGTCACGACCCACTTCACATAACTTATAATTCAAATACTAATTTACCTAACCATCGTCATAATAAAAAAAACTGCATTTTTTTTTTTTTTTTTCACATAATATGCTTATAACCAACACAATCACACCAGTTCAACATACGTGACTGGTTTCTGATACCACCTCAAATCAGATAAACTCACGACAATACTTATTATATTACACAACCAAAACATCAGCGGAAAACAAAATAAACCCACGGCCTAGCCCAACAGGTCGTCATCTATGTACATCCTCTCAAAACTGGAAGGAGCTCCACAGCTTGCACAGTCACATCACACACTCAATCATCAACAGGCTCACCTACAATGCATAAACTAGTGAGATAAAAATCTCAGTAAGTAGAAATCATGCATGTCCGTGCATGAAAATGCATTTAGTTCTCTATCGCCTATTTCTTAATTTTTCCTAATTGATCTCTTTTATTTTGAAAATTATTCACGTTGCGGGATCCCCACGACACACTTATGATATGCACCCCAAAAGAGCTCAATGGGGACGATTTTTCCGAACCCCGAAAATAGTGCCGAGAACGATTTTTCCGAACTCTGGCAAAGTGGTGGGGACGATTTTTTCCGAACCCCTAATAAAAATGTCGGGAACGATTTTTCCGAACCCTGACAGAGATGCATATATAGTGGCCGCACACACCATTAGTATCTTATTAATTTTGAGGAAAACACTTTTCATGTTTATGCATGGTATGCACCCAGAACAATTAAATGTGCATCATAAACTATTTACAATATCAATATCAACATTTAATCATAATAAAGTAACAACTTAATTTCAATTCATAAAAATTCACTTCTGAAATAACAACTCCATCTTGGATCCCACAGATCCTTATAACCAATATTTTCTCAAACCATATAAATATATTTGTAACAGTTTCCAATCACACAGATCTATATAGGATAATAATAATATTTCCAATCACATGGATCCACAACTTGTATCACAATATTATCACAAATAATTTACATATACTATTATTAAATATGAACCCTACTTTCTCCAAATCACATAAATACACAGCTTGTATAACAATTTAATCACAAATAATTCATATTGTAATTAAACTAATTACCAATAATCCATAATATAATTATCACATATTAATTACAAATAATCCACAAACAACATGTTTATGCATTGTAGTTGAACTTCTACTTACTTGGATTCCGACAGTAATATAAACCCCGTAAAGAATTGTAACTAATTCACTCCGACACGCACGTTCCGGCGCGCTCCCTCTTCTCTTTCTCTTCTTCCTCTCTCTCTCCTCTCTCTCCCTTTCTGCTCTCTCTCCTCTCTGCTCTCTCTCCTATCTCTCTCTTTCTTTTTCCTTCTTCTTCTTTCGTTTATACATATTTATAGAGGTGAAAAAAATTTTTTTTTTTTTTTATTAATTAAAACACGGCTGATTGCAGCCATTCACCATTTTTTCAAATTTGGCTGCTTAATGCAGCCACCACAATTGACTTTCTTTTTTTTTTTTTTTTTTATATATTATTATTATTATAATAATTAAAATACGTGTGATACTTAATAATTAAGAAAAGTGTATTTATACTTATAAAATAATTTACTCATATATCCCAAATTAATGCACGTAAATATTTATGCACCCATATATTCACATATTGTCACCATGTTTATCACGTATGTATCAAATAAAATGTAAAGATAATTAAAATGTAAAAACAATTATCATATAATTATAAAATGCACATAACAAAAATTAAATTATATTGGCACATGAGTAGTGAGAAGCTCGGGTATCACAGGAACCCTATAAAAGTTGAAGATATGACCACGTGAAATATCTGATATATTTCCTGCATGAGCATGAAGGGAGCATTGTATTCAGTGTGATAATACGAATGATACGCAGCACAATAACATGAGAAATAACAGGATATATTCATGGTGGGTTCACCAATAGCAATAAAGAGGTTTGCTATCTGCAGGCATGTTCACACCTTGGCAATTTCCATATATCCTGAATGAGCCTATAAATGTACAAGTTGATTACGGCATGGTGATAGAGGGAATTACTCATTCATACAGATACCTGATATAAGCTCTCTCTCAGCACCATCAGATGTTGACCAGTACCATTGGATAGTGCATTCTGAAAGATCTGGAGCACTATCAGAGCATGGATATATCCGCAGATATGAACCCAATGCCTCAACACCATCCATTTCATACAGATAATGCATGTTTTTGTCACCCTTCTTGCTTATTGACAACTGAACATATTTATATAATGAAGATATTAGTGCCAGATTATGTTTCACAAATAATACTACTCTATATGAACACATTCCATCTGTATATGTATTGAAGTCCTAGCATCTAGCTGAATATTTTATTCTTCCTCCTGACATTAAGACATATATTACAAGTATCACCAAGTTTCTTAAAGGGTATCCTAGGAACAATCCAAGGTATATATCCGCAAAATCACACACATTACCTTCGCTGAGTTATCTAATGTAAACTACTAGGGTGGCATTTAAATATTTAAATAATAAAAATATTATCACCCAACCCAACCCACCCCCTCCACCACCCCCACCCCACCCCACCCAAAAAAAAATTAATAAAATTTTAGATTTTATTTTTTAAATATTAAAATTTAAATTTTTTTAAAAAAAAAATTTTGGTGGGGGGTGGGTGGGGTGTGTGGATGGATAGAGTGATAGGATTGGATGGTAATATTTTTATTATTTAAATATTAAAATCTAAAGTTTTGTATAAAAATTTTTTTTTGGGGTGGGTAGGGGTAGGGTTGGGTGGTAATATTTTTATTATTCAAATATTAAAAATCTAAAATTTTATAAAAAAATATTCTTCTTTTGGTGGGGGTGGAGGGGTGGGTGGGTGGGTAGGGGTAGGTTGGATGGTAGAGTTCCCTTCCAAAAAAATTATTTTTAATAAAATTTTAGATTTTAATATTTGACAAAGTCTCTTGTGAGACGTTATTTACATAAGACGCTTTGTAAGACGTGTTAAAGTATGTCTATAATTTAAATAAAGTAAGTTTAATGGTTGTTAAAGTATGTTTTTTAAATTATACTACATTATTATGCATTAAAGTATGATTTTAGCGTGTTATAATATAATTTATTATTGATATACTTTAACTACAAATTAGCATACTTTATCTATACAATAAGCATACTATAGTGATGGGTCGACCCGTCTCACACCCATCTCACAAATAACCCGTTTCACAAGAGAGTCTCTCTTAATATTTAATATAATAAAATTTTATTATTTTTATTTATCATATATAAAATTCTATTTTAAAAATAATTTTTGAATTATGGATTTGAAATCCTTTCAAAGATCCATAATTTATCCAAACAGTGGAATTCAAACGAATTGATTTAAAATCCACTAATTTTCAAATCCATTGGATTTAAAATGACTCAATTCAAACACAACCTAAGGGTATCATTGTAGGGAGCGTTTACGTGAAATAGGGTTCATGAGAGACTCTCTTTAGGTTTTGGTGGGTAGATTTAAACTTTATGTCAAATCAATGTGCAAAAGAGGGAAGAGGTGGATAGTAATATGTGTAATAGGGTATTATTTCATGCGAGAGAAGAGATGAGAGAAGATAGAGAAAGGAAGGAAAAATATTAATTAACGAGAAATAAAATATATGGTACGTGGGTGGGTTGAGGATTAACGAGAAATAAAATATATGGTACGTGGGTGGGTTGAGGATTTATATGGTTTGTAGGTGTATATAGGGGAGATCTATAAATATAGGGGTGGATTTTGAAAAACTAAACCTGGTTTAATAAACCAGAAACAAACATAGCTGTGAAATGGAGAGAGAAGACACAATCAACAGAACAAAAGTAAGTGAAACATGCTATAAGACGGCTAAACAATAAGAAGGCAGAGATGACATTGGATATAGGATCGGAACAAGAGTGACCTCTTTCTGGAGCTGCAAAGAATGCTTTGACTTTTCAACAAATTGAATCCTTAATGCACGAAGTTCGTGTTCCATGTCCATTACCTGTAAAAACAATGTCTCTAACAATTGAAGTGGCATGTGGAACAAAAATGCTGTTATCAAAAAACTTAAAAAGAATGCTCTGTGTTTATAAAGAGATTTCAGAAGATCAAGAGGTCTTGACAAAAATTCCTTTCAGATGAAAATGTAATGTTACCGAAAATTGGAATATATACAAAGTAACACAATAATATTCCACTTATCACTCACACAGAGCCATATACGTCGATAAAAATATCACAGTGCCATGTTTAGAATATAGGTTACAGATTAAATTACCCTACTAGGATGATGAAGCATTTTGATTCGTCTAGCCTCTTGAACCTCTTTCATCAATTCATCCAAGTCCTGATTATTCATAGAAGGGCATATATCACATGTCAAGACCACAGGTAGAATTCACGAGTTCTGGTGCACAAATTTGGACGTACTGTACAAAAGAAAAGTGTAGCCTGATGGCATATTCAGATGTATAAATAATGGCCTCAAGACTCATATACAATCATTCCAAATAACAAAGATGATTCCAGTCCAATTAGATGCAGTAATATATGATAACCAATTATACATTTGAGAAGAATGATCAAATTGGCCATCTCTAAGGTGAAATGAAATCGTGAACCATAGGAAAACAAGTTAAAAATTACTAAAAGCACTTTCCGTCTTCATTTGAGGTCCATACAAAGTAACGCAATTAAATGTAAAGAATGGCTTATGATTATTCTACATGTGCGATTACAAATCTTAAAGAAGTTTGTTGTGGTAGTTATATAATTGAACATTAAAAAGAAGACACCTTGCAGCATAAAATTTGAATTGGAATAGATTCACATGGAAAAAAATATGCATTTCACCCCCTGCCCCAATAAATGAAAACATAAATTTTCAATTGGACCTGCTTTCCTAAGGCTCTGGACATTCGTTCATGTTCTTCAAGAGCCTCTTCCACTCTCTGCACTGCTGCTCTCGCATTTTCAATTTCAGACAGTGAAAAAGCTCTTTCTTCATCAACAAGTTTTTTAGCATCTTCAGAAGCCTGACAGAAAAGTGTAGTCTCGTAAAGAGGATAAAAAGAACAAGAAAGAAAATGCTAAAAATATGAAGTATTTGTTCCTTGTGGCACTGTGATTTAACAGTACTTTTCCTTTTCTAGTATGTGCACCTGGAGACAGAAGGAAATAAAAACATCACAAAGCGCGCATATATAGTAGGTAGACCTGCTTTAGAAACGTTGCAAGCTTTTTCACTTCAGCCTTCTGTTGAATTAGTTCTCCTTCCCTTTGAGTCAACTGGACTGCTAGAGACTCGACCTGCAAATATTGAAAAATGAAAGAAGGACAAGTGGCAAACAAAAAAAGCGCATAGATATATTCAACTTTATTATGAATAAAGTGAAAAATCATAAGAAAAACATCCATACAATCTTACCTATAGACACTCCCACAAAAGTTTTAAATATAAAACATCAAGGACAGTAGCACCTAATCATGGATAAACACCATGTCGACTTACAGGTAATATTAATAAGATACAATGCAATGAGATTAACTGTGTGAAATATTACAGAACTCTAGCATACAGCAATATTTTTGTTATACCTATGCTTTTGTTAAAATAAAACTTGTTTCAAGGGGAATGTCATATTTACAATTTATAAGTTTACGCCCACAATCATTTATAATTCACCTTTTAGGTGTTAAAAAGGGAATGGAATAGTTACCATCTCTCTTTTTCCTTAATATAGTCCATACATATATAGTCTATAAAAATCATGTTAGGAAGCAAGCTGAATGACATCTTAATACAAGAAAAAAAAACTCCCAAAGACGATTGTATTTTTCCATAAGTAGCTTCCAGCCTTACAGTGACAGTACATCATCTTCCTCCTAACCTGACAGGTAAAGCATCAACAACTCAACAGTTTAGTTCAGCATCAATTTACTAATCTATTGAGAAGGTACTGGATAATCAAACATGCATTTTATGAAAAGGAGAAACTCAAAGTACTTCTGCAGTACTTATTATTAGATTTTGAAAGGACCGAGTTCTACTTCCTTGTTTTCTTTTATCTTTTTATTTTGTTACTTTTTTACACCTTTCTTTTCTTCTTCCATTCTTTTTGGTGCTAGAGGAAGCAATGAGATGGATAGCGTGTTTTAGGTACGTGGATACATTAGGAGTTGAAAATAACTAACAATAGCAATAGCTTCCACAACATCATCTTTGCTCTTGGCAGCTACCCGGCCTCTCAAGGCTTCAAGTGCATCCCTTAGTTTCTTAAGAAGCACATGTTTCTCCAGTGAAGCTGCCTCTTTTAGTCTTGCCTGGGAAACATAATAAGGAAAATGAAATTTAACAAATGCATACCGTATATACATACACAAGCACGATATATCTAGCTTTTGAGTGAAAGACAACAATAGAGATGCAGCTTTACAAAATACCAAATTCTACTTCTTAACGTCAACTTAAGGAAAATGCTTTTTTTTTGTCCCTTGATTTTACCCTTATTATGCTTTCAGTCACCTTAAGTTTTTTGTTTGATTTTAGTTCCTTAACTTTGATTTTTTTTTCTTAGTCCTTTAACCTTTTGTAGACGGTTATATTTGAGTTTTAAAAAAAAAAATTATTAATTTAAGGTGTAGGGAAAAAAATGCAACTATATTTATAATATGTTTATTATAAAAATTTTCACCAAAAATTTATACTCCTATTAACTTAAGGATTAAAAGATCAAAAAATCAAAGTTAAGAGACTCAAATCAAAACAAAAAATTTAAGGCGACTAAAGGATAAAAGGGTAAATTAAGTGACAAAAAATGCATTTTCCCTCAATTTAACATCAAATTTTCAGATGGAGAATCACTCAAGATACTTCATAAGAAAACTTGATTGTAAGGAAAAACCATCTCAAGGAACATTAACAACAAAATTAGCCTAAACTTTGCACTTTCTGACAGTATGAGAAGCAAACTTCAAAAACATGTGGGGAGTTAACAAGACCAGACTTCATCAGATAGCTTTGCAGCAGCTGCCAAACCCTTCTCAAATTTGCTAGCAAGATCCCGTACTGAAAGACGTTGCTGCTGCTCCACCAGCAAAGCAGTTTCTCGCGCAACCATTTCTTTGGTAGCTGTCACATTGGAATTCTCTTTTATCTCCACGATTTGATTGTTTGCTCCAATTCTATATCTTGGGAAACGACTAGAGGCAAAAATTACATCAGCTGAAACTGGTGAGACTGCATCGTTTTGCACTGTGTAACTAAATCCTCGGCCTAATCTCGTCATATTGCAAGTTCCTGAACATCATCCAAAGCATGTAACCATCATTACTCCGGCTTATATAAGTTCATGACACCTATATTCTCGAGAGATAATATTAAAGCAAGCAATTTCTAACAACTTCTCAAGTGATAAGATTTACATACTACCTTCAGTTACTAGAGCAGCTTGGCTAGAAAACAGCTTACATACAGAATATGTCATTTTCCCACTTATTTATCCTTATTATATGAGCTAGATAAACACGGTAACATTGAATTAGTAATTGAAGTCATTGCTCCTAACCACCTAATTCACTCATCCCACATATGACTAGATTAAGAAAGTAATAGAAGATTCATCAGTAAAAAAATCAATGTCAGGCCAGTTAATGAAAAAGAAATTATTACCACCCCCAAACTTCAACAATTTCTTGTAGGTAGGTGTTAATTGTTGTAACATAATGGCATTTGCACTAAAATCAAGCAATTATCTGAGAACAGTAATTTTGTTCCTTCTACCCCCAACAAACAAACCCTAGACATGAATTTAGCCCAATTGAATTGAGTAAATCGTAATCAAACCTAATAAAACAAAGATTAACAAGAGACGAAAATCAGTAGCAGTATCTAGTCCAGAAAAGTAGCAAATGACGGCCAAAAACAAAAATCAAACTGAAACATCAAAAACCTTAATCAAATAAAACACAAAGAAAATCAAGGAGAAAGCAACAATTGGAATGAAGTAACAGCAGAAACTAAAAAACTCACGGCTTTAGTCTTCGCGAATCACTAATGTAGGAACTTCAATGGAAGAAATAAGCGCGTGTGAACGTAGAGAGAGAAAGCAGGTATGTGGAAATGCAGAGAGAGAGAGAGGGGGAAGGAAGGTAAATGTTGTTTGCTTGTTTAAAGCCAAGCCAATGGAAGGAAAGGAACTCTGCTTCAATGATTTGTAACAGCAGTTTGTTGAATTTTTTTGGCCTACAGTAGCTCTTTGTTTTTATTTTAATTTTAATTTTTAATGGCTTTTTAAATGTCTTGAAAGATATAGTTTAACGAAACTCATGTGAGATATACTACTCATTTAGCCAACTTCGATAAATGACATATTTCCTTATTATTATCTCTCATCATATCTTTGAATTAGTTAAGATAATTTTTTACATAAACAAAACAATTAAGATATTAGCACAAGAATATTTTGTCAATTTTTATATAAATATCATATTATAAAGTGATTATTACATTTCACAAGTCACGTGTGATTATGGAACCTCTAAAAATCCTTGGATCAAATCACTTAATTAATATCATTATCTCTCATCATATCTTTATTTACACATAAACAAAATTTTAACCTTAAAGTTTGTCAATTCAAGTACTTTTCATTAAATTTGAGCTACATTAGATCTTGTGTCACTAATCTATGTATATTAAATAATAATAATAATAATAATAATAATAATAATAAACTTCAAATGAAATTAATTATTGAGATTGATTATAGAAGTAATTATATTTTTAATAGAAAAGTTACTCTTAATTAATAAAAAATTATAATCATTTTATAAAATTATGTTATTAATAATTGGTAAGACAAATGAAAAATAATATTATCCCATAATAAATATCACACATTCCATTTTCGTTTGTCTCACATTAAATTTTAACATTCAAAAAAGAAATATTACATCAATTTTCACCCCTAAAAGTTTATCTTAATTACGAATTTACCACTCCCACCAAACACACATAATATACTTTATAATTTATTTATTACCTAAAAATACTACATTATCATCCAAAAGTCAATAAAATTGGTCAAAAAATAACTTTTCTTAAACTCCATATCTATGGTAACGGTAAAGTTTATTATGAACGGAAGGAGTAATATTTTATTATTAAAAAGATATCAATATTTATAAAAGGGAGATTTTTTTGTGAGACGGATATTTGTGAGACAGATTGTGCGACGGCTCAACTCATTATTAAAGTCTAGTTAATATATACATAAAATATGTTTATTGCTACTTAAAATTAGTGAATTATATTATATTACTTTAAAAACATATTTTAATTCATTATTCATCATACTTTGAAGAACATACTACTTTAACTACGAATGAACATACTTCACCTATTTAACAAGTATACCTAATGATGGTCGACACATCTCACAACACGTCTCACATAATTACCGTTTTACAAGAAATTTTGTCTTTTTAAAATGTTTTCACAATAAAATAAATAGTTGATTAAAAGAAAAAAAAAATAAAGGAAGAGATTATATATTTGACGCAAGTCTTCATAAAATGGGGTGTTGGAATTGTAGCACGTGGAAGGTAGGATTGTAATAAAGAAACGAAAATAACACGGAAAAGAACAAAATAATGATAAATTGTAAAATGGGGCCACTAATCGTTATGATGTGTTGGTTTTGCTTAGACTTTAATTTTCTTTTTTATTATTTTATTATTTTTAATTTATTACTCATTCTTTGCTTCATACACAATTTGAATTTCCCTGTTTCAAATTACCATGTATAAATAATGTGTTCTTAATTACACAAGTTCTCCATTAATCATGAAAAAATTAATCACAGTAAAACAGGAATGTAATGCAGCCCAAATTAGGTTTACACACTTAGTGCGGCTAACACTTCGGATACTATCATAACCAATTTGATTGACACTGCCATGCAGTTCGTAAGGATAAATCAGTAATTTTCACTTCAGTTCATGAGCCATCATTGGCCCATCACCCACTCCAACACCTCATAGAATCCTTTTAAGCTATCTTATTTTTTTTAAAGGCAAAAAGTTTTAATAAATTATTTAAATGGATATAAAGAATACCCATGAGTGTTACATTTCACATCACATCAATACCAACGTCAAACACGAATTTGAAGCTTCTTTGCTAAATTTTCTACTTCAATTTTCTCATTTCGAAACGCAAAAGCATTCCTAATTTTCTATATTAACCAAATAAGACATTTCCAAATGCAGACAATGATATTTTTTCCTTTACTCCCTCTCAAAATCATACTAAAATATAGCAAATTCGTTGAGGGATTCAAGGACATGACAGTTAATATCTCAAACCACTTGTAAATGTGCATTCAAATACTATAAGCAAACGAGCATTCAAAAAAATATGGCGTACTGTTTCTGGTTTCAATCCCCATAGAGGACATAAGACACACATCAATTTGAACTCCTCTTTTTTCCACATTTGACACACTTGTATTATTCATCAGTATCCATTCATAAGCTGCCTTTGTAGTGTATGCTCCATCTTTCGCCTTGTTCCACCTCCAAGTTATTAAGGAAAGTAATTGATAGATAAATCAATTCCTAAAATTAAGGGATTCTAATTACTTAATTTCCTCAATTGTACAGCTTGTATAGCTTATATATATCCTTGTATCCCTTCTGTAAAATCATGATCAATACACACATTTTATTTTTTGTATATGGTATTAGTATAGGTTTCGTTTGGGACGTAAACTTTATTTCCTCTTCCTTTCTCATAGGCCACCACCATGTCTGACATTTCTATTACCACCGCACAAACACAACCACCCATTATTACTGCTACTGCAGAAATACAACCATCTGTTATTCCATTAACAGCCCTCCACCACCTCCCTATAAAACTCACCCACTCAAACTACCCTTCTTGGAGAGCACACCTTCTAGCCCTCCTCAAAGGTCATGATCTACTCCATTTCATAGATGGAAAGCAGGCATGCCCATCCCTTCATACAACTGGATCCAACTCCGCTGCAGTTACGAACTGGGCTCGTTAAGATTCGTTGCTTCTTACTGCAATCTTCGGCTCTCTTGCGCCGAATGTATTGCCACTAGTGTCCTCCGCCACCACCTCTGCTGAGGCTTGGGCAATCCTTAATCGACTTTTTGCAATCCGATCTCGCTCTTGAGTAAATCAACTCAAGAGTGAACTTTATCGCATCTCTATTGGTGCACGTTCGATCACTGAATATCTTTATCATGTCAAATGAAGGCTAATGAGTTGGCACTAATTGATTAACCGATAAGTATTGATGATCTCACCCTCTTTATCATCAATGGTCTTGGTCCAGAATATGGTAATATCGTATGACCCATTCGCACCGGGGAGACAGCTCTAAGGTTTGAAAAGCTTCACGATCTACTCGTTGAGCATGAGTTATCTCTTAAAACTCAAGAAATCGCTATGACACAACTAGTAGCTACAACTAATAATGTCTCTGCTTAAAATAATTTCCATCAAAGCAACTCCAATCCAAACAAAGGCTGTGGTGGAAGCAATCGCCAGAACCGTGGCCAGCAGTCACACAGAGGCGGCAATCTTCAGTCTCGAGGTGGAAATCACAACTCTCACCGTCCACAAATGACTTGTCAATTGTGTGGTATTTTTTTACATTCAGCCTTGACTTGTCGATGGATCCCGGTTCATTCCAACATGGCGTTCTCTCCCTTTAATAGTTCATCGCCAATCCAATGGCTTATTGACTCGGGAGCCTCTCACAATCTCACTGTTGATTTAGGGAACATGTCTATACATTCTGAGTATAATGGTACAAATGAAGTCCACATCATTGATGGCTCTAGCCTACCTATTTCACACACTGGTACTTCCCTATTAAAATTCCCGAATCGTACTTTTATATTACCTGATGTGCTTTATGTTCCAAATGCTAGCCGGAATTTACTATCTGTGAGTCAGTTTACAAGGGCTAATAATGTTTCTATGGAATTCTTTCCATCTTATTTTCTGGCAAAGGATCGAAACACGGGGGCGTCTCTCATTAAGGGCTCATGCAGTGATGGTATTCATCACATCTCTTCGAGTTTGGTGGTTTCTCTTCAAATACGATTTCCTTAAGTATTCGTACTTCCTCACCAAATTGGCATGCTCGACTGGGTCACTCATTTTTGGAGATGATAAATTTTATTATTAATATTTTTTAATTACCTGTTTTGAATAAATCTATTGGTTCAAACAATGATTGTGTTTCTTGCCTTTTGAACAAATCAAGGAGACTACCATTTAACACAAGTTCTTTTAATGCTTTACATCCACTTCACTATATTTATGTTGATGTTTGGGGACCTGTTTTTGTTATTTCGTTGGATGGTTCTAAGTATTTTCTGCTTTTGGTTGATTTATTTACAAGATACTGTTGGTTATATCCTATCAATGCTAAATCACATGTGGCTGTTATATTTTCATAATTTCGCAAACTTGTGGAAACTCAATTTGGGCATCAAATACGTAATGTATTTTTAGACAACGGTGGGGAATTTGTATCACTGTGTTCCTTCTTTGTTTCTTGTGGAATCAGTTAGCTATCTACTGCTCCTCATACACCTCAACAAAATGGGATTTTAGAGTGTCGGAATCAGCATATCTTGGAAATTGGACGGGCTCTGCTTCATCAATCCAAACTTCCTCCAAAATTTTGGTCACTTGCTTTGCAGACTACTGTTTACCTCATATACAGAATGCCAACTCCATTGCTTGATAGATGCAGTCCTTTTCAAAAATTATTAGAGTATGCTCCTAATTATACTAAATTGCGCATTTTTGGGTGTCTATGTTTTCCTTGGTTGCGGTCTTACATCTCAGAAAAATTAGCAAATCCTTCAAAACCATGCATTTTTGTGGGCTACTCAACTGCTCAGAGTGCATATTGCTGTTATGAAATTGTGACAGGTCGAATATATATTTCCAGACATGTTCAGTTTATTGAGTCTACCATACCTGGAGTCACTAAAAAACCAACCTCGACTTTCTCAGCTGAGCCGAGCTTCATATCTTTACCATTTCATAGTGTGTCTGGGTCCTCTGAGCACCCAGTTCATCGCCGCAACCATCGAATATTCCAGCAACAACTGAAAATCCAATCTCAACCTCATGTCTGTTGCCTGCTTCATCACAAACCTCACCACCTCGCACTCACACTATGCAAACTCGAAGTCAGAATAATATTTATAAGCTAAAAAGTTTCTATGTAGCCACAAAACATCCACTCCCCACAGATATTGAACCAACCATGGTGAAATAAGCACTTAGTATTCCTCCTTGGCGTTCTGCTATGGATGAGGAGTTTACACTTTACAGTACTTCAGCTTCATGGAACATGGGATTTGGTTGCTCGACCTCCTAACTGTATTGTCATTGGTTGTAAGTGGGTTTTCAGAACTAAGCGTAAGCCCAATGGAACTATTGATAAATATAAAGCTCGTCTGGTTGCTAAAGGTTTTCATCAAAGACCTGAGATAGATTTCAAGAAAACGTTCAATCCTGTTATCAAGCCTGCTACTATCAGAACTGTTCTGACTCTAGCTACCAAATTTAATTGGCCACTTTGCCAGTTAGATATCTATAATGCCTTTTTGCATGGTGATCTTGATGTCCCCATCTATATGTCGCAGCCTCAGGGATTTAAGGACCCTTTGCATCCTTCTCATGTCTGTCTTCTACGTCGATCTCTCTATGACCTCTTGCAAGCTCCTAGGGTATGTACAACTCACTTTGTGCTTCTCTTCAGTCCTTTGGTCTTAAACAATCCCAAACAGATTCATCCATTTTCACGCTCTATAGAGGTACTGATCGCTTATTTGTTCTCTCATATGTTGATGATCTTATCATTACAGAATCAAATTCAGACTCTATTTTGCCTCTTACTATGCATCTCAGCTCGAAATTTGCTGTCAAAGATTTTGGACCATTTTCTTACTTTTTGGGAGTTGAAGTTGCACACTGCAAAGAAGGTTTATTTCTTTCCCAGCATAAATACATAATTGATCTCCTCCAGTGACACAAAATGGATGGTGTAAAACTACTCTACACTCCTTGCTCCAAACATGAAGCAGAATCGGCAGGTTCGATTGATGCCACTATGTATCATAGTGCTATTGGGGGTCTGCAATATCTTACGATCACTTGCCCTGATATTACCTTCGTTGTTAATAAGCTTGCTCAGTTTATGTCCTCTCCCTCTTTGTCTCATCGATGTTCTGTCAAATGTCTATTTCGTTACTTGAAAGACATCTTGCATCATGGGTTGTTGGTTCGTCGCTTCGACAACCTCACTCTGAAAGCATACTCTGATTTAGATTTTGGTGGGGACTTATCATATTGCAAATCCACATCAGCGTAAATTGTCTTTCTTGGCTCAACCCTCATCTCATGGCACTCTCGTAAACAGCAAGAGGATGCACGATCATCCGCTAAAGCAGAATATCGTGCACTAGCAACAACTGCCTCAGAGGTGTGTTGGGTTCATCATCTCTTTCGTGTCTGGGTATCCCGTGTCCAAGTCCCCCTATTATATTTTGTGACAATATGGGTGCAACTCGTTTGACCTTAAATCCAGTTCAACACTCACGAATGAAACACATAGCCATTGATCTTCACTTTGTTCGTGATCTAGCATCTAAGGTTCTCCTGACCGTCTCCTACATAAACACGCAAGATCAACTAGCAGATTTGTTAACAAAACCACTTTCTAAGTCGCGTTTTTAGCTACTGCGTTCCAAAATCTCTGTGGTCAATGGCACGGCGCTTTTGCAGGAGCGTATAAAGAACAGTAATTGATGGATAAATCAAATCCTAAAATTAAGAGATTCTAATTACTTAATTTCCTCAATTGTACAGCTTGTATAGCTTATATATATATATATATATATATATATATATATATATATATATATATATCCTTTTATCCCTTCTGTAAAGTCACGATCAATACATACATTTTATATTTTCTATACAAGTGTCTTTAGCTACTTGTTTTGGAATGTACCTGTTAATCATATTAGTAAAATTATCAAGTATCGTTAATTTTCTTTCTCTAAGCTCCCTTCTCCACCTCCACTCCCACGTCCATCCATTATCCCCCAACTCCTAAAACTTGCCACTGAATCATTCTTACTAAGGCTTAAATTGTAGAGTTTAAAAAATTTATTCTTCTACCTAACACCTTCTACCCATACATCTTCCCAGAACAACGTATCTTTACCATCTCCAATAACCCTCTCTAAACCCCCAAAAAGCCACCCATCTAGTTGCCCCACAACCTTTATAATCTCCCCCCACCATTCTACTGTTAAACTATCTTGTTTAAACTAATGGAAACTCTCAGATGCTGGAAAGTATAAATATATTTTTCTAAAATATTATGAATGATGCATTAAAGTAGTGATGTCGAAACCAGAACCGAAGTTGGAATCGGTTCGAAATACCCAAAAAATTACTCCATCCGTCTCAGGCTAAAGAGGTCATTTTATCATTTTCGTCGTCCTACTTAAAAGGGGCCGTTTCTATTTTAGGAATGTGGGGGGCCCATCACTAACACTTTAATTAATGGATTAATTAGGTGGAAGGGTAGAAAGGTAATTCACAAATTCCACATACCCACTACATATTAAACAATAACACTTCTTAATCTACGTACACAAAAGCATTTGGCCCTCTTAACCTGGGACGGAGGGAGTATTTTTTAAGGTTGAATCGAGTTAAACCGAAAAAATCGATTGCACAGGTTCATTTTTTGTGATGTTTTTCTTTTATATTATTTCAGAACATAATATTAAAATTTTGAATTAAATTATAAATTATTGTATTAAATTGACATATTATAAATTATATGAAGTATGAATTATGCACTATAAATATTTTTATTTTAATTGATTATTTAACTTTGTAAAATAATTTGTGGTGATTTTATAAATGATGATTCTATAAAATATAATTGAAAACATGTAAAATCAATTTTTCGGTAAAAATCGGTTTGATTGGTTGAATCTCGAATTGTTGCCTCTATTAGTTCAACCTCCAGTCTGGTTATAAAAACACTATATTAAAATATGAGTAGATCTACTGTACAACACTTGTACACTAAATGGGTCTTTCATAGTCATAGACGATGGCAATCCCCTTTCCTCTCTTTTCTTCCTGCCGCCCCTCGGTCTCTTCTCCGTTCCGTCTCCACCTTCCGTCCCTCCATCTCTTCTCCACTCCATCTCCACCGTTCGTCGTCGCTTCCCTTCTACAGCAGATCTCACTCTGTCGTTGTCTAATTCTTTTTCGCTTTCTCCGCATCATCATCGCCTCCACCTTCCATCACTTCAGATTTGTATCATCTGATCTCCCGGTGACATCTCTGATAATTTCAGCTTCCTCACATATTAGATCGCCCTCCATGCTTCAGATTGATATCATTGGATCTCCCTCATTTGCATCATCGAATCATGCCACGACACTTTTTAGAGTTTTGCCCTCTTCGCATATTCAGCGGATCACGTTCAGTGCAACACTTCTGAGAGTTTTGACTTATTCGCATATTCATCGGATCACATTCAGTGCTTTAGATCTGCATCATCACACATCTACCACTCAGATATCTACAACTGTCATCGTTTCAAATCTGCATACGACGACTCATATAAGTTGTGATTTCTTCGAGTTTTATTTTATTATTCAATTCAAATTGATATCTATTGACTTCCAAAATAACTGTATTGTTTTTAATTTGTTAATTTACGTGTTTGTATTTATATATGTATTACTTTTTTATAGTAGTATACAAAATTAAAAATATTAAAAAATATTTTTAATTTACTATTAATGTATGTATTTATACTTATAATTATATTACTTTTTAACCGTATGAAATTAATAATATTAAAAAATATTTTTAATTTATTAATGTATGAATTCGTATTTATAATTGTATCTCTTTTTTATAGTAATGTATAAAATTAAAAATGTTAAAAAAAAGTAATACACTAATTAAAATTTTAAGTTACTAAATCACAATCAATATAATTTTTGATGAGGGAAGAAATAGAGCACCCAAGATCTCAAACCATCTAAAAGCAGTGATAGGCAAATTGGTGATGATATAAAGAAAACCAAAAGAAAGTACAGAAGGAGAAAAAGATGTTCAAAAGTCAAGCCAAAAGCGACAGAAGCCACGCAGGGTTTAAACTACTTAAAACGAAAGTATTCAGAATTCATATCATTAAAGATGTGATTTTGAATGAACTGCGGAGCGGTGCTGTGCCAATCAAAGTCACCACCAATATCTGACAGGGCATCTGAAACAGTGTTTTCCTCACGGTAAATATGAGAGACATGAACATTCATATGCATCATCAAACTCTTAGCTCTACTCCACCCAGCCAACAATCTCCAAGGAATCTTAGGAGTAGGATTTGTCAGTGCGTACACAACATATGTTGAACCTGTTTCTAGCCACAGAGTATGCCAACCCTTATCGTATACCACTTCGATTGCTGTAAAAGCTGTGAATAATTCAGCCTCAAAAGCATGGCCAATGCCATAACCACACGTAAAGCAACCTCGCGCCAAACCCATGCTGTTTCGAAGATACCAGTGCCCCCGGGGCTCCTGCAGCGTGGCCATCGGTGTTACATTTCATCCAGCCAGGTAGTGGTGGCTGCCATCTTAGTGAAGTAATAGTATGAGTTTTCTTGGGTATTCATTTTACTCCAAAGTATCGAAGTATGATTAATTCCCCCACAGTATTGTGCATCGTTCCAATTGACAGTCTGCCCATTTCCTTGATTAGCGCTGCCAACACTGAGATCACGCATGAAATTCGTAAAGGTTTGTGATGTCCTTCTGAATTAGCTCCATATTCATCATCTCATTTCTAGTACTCCAAATGATCCAGAAATAGGAGACAATTGCAGCTCTCCACAGATTGTTCAGTTGAGTACTTCCTGTCATGCGCATAGCATGCAAAAGGAAAACTGTGAAATCCTGATCCAAAGGAACCTTAAATTCAAAACCAGCTAACACAAAATGTAGTAGTTGCTGAGAGACTTTGCAATGTATGAATAAATGATATAAAGTCTCTGAATCCTCCTCGAACAAGTAGCAGCATGAGGGTCCAAAAAAGCCTCTATGAGTCAGCACGTCCCATGTAGTTAGAATGCCCCTGATGGCCTTCCAAAGGGTGATGGATCGACGAGCTGGAATGAAGCTCGCCCATATCCAGGAGCCCAGTTTGTGGAGGGAAAACTCGGTCATTTATGATTATAAGCAAGCTTCGATATGACTTTTCCATAAATGGTTTTGGTCCAAAACCTTTGATCTCGTAGGTTTGGAGACATACGAGTTGAGAGGATGGCATCAACAATAAAAGGAAAAGCATTAGTAAACTCAATTGTAAAATGCTAGTTTCCATCATATAGGTAGTCCCCAATCTTTTGTTCATAATGATGCATGTATTCTAGGGGGATGCCAACCATGTCTGCTATGGGTTTACCAATCCAATTGTCTAGCTAAAAAAGCACATTGGAGTCGTGTCCCACTATCCAAATATCCTCGGTCATAAGCTGTTTGATGTGAGAACTGCAAGCTGATTTTATTGAAGAGGGAAAATAGGAATCCTTCAGTTTGGTACCTTCAAACCAGCGGTTCCTAATGAGCTGCAAACATGCCTCATCTCCAAGTATATCCCAGGATAGTTTCATGAGATAGGCCTCGTTAGCTTCCTTGATAGAACGAATACCCAGTCCGCTCTCCTCCGTAGGGCAGCAAATGCGACTCCAAGCAGCTGTGAAATGATGAGTTTTCGAAACCTCTTCAGTCCATATGAAGTTTCTGCACGATCTCTCAATCTTTCCAATATGGTGTTTGGGCCATCTATATATTATCATGAGATGCACTATAGATGATATAATCACTGAATTTACAAGATAAATTCGACCTGCCATTGATAGGGAGTTCCCCTTCAACCTCTGAAATTTGGAAAAAATATTGTCCGTTGCTTCTTTGAAAAATATAAGTTTTTTGGAACACCTTTAAAAATAGGAACACCAAGATATTTGAAAGGCATGTTGTCCTCTGAGATCATCAACTCTCCTTTTATTCGTCGTTTGATAGCCTCCCTCACATGCTTTCAGAAGAATACCTTTGATTTCTGCGGTTGAAGAATTGTCCAGAAATATTAGCATAACTGGACAGAGTTGTCTTCAATCCGTTGATGGAGGTCCTATCTGCTTTACAAAACAGCATTATATCATCAGAATAAAATAATTATGATGGTAAATAAAATCCACGATCACCCTTGGCCCTCGAGATAAGCCCCTCATTGGTAAGTTTGGTAATCCATAGGCCAAGAATCTCCTCTGCAATGCCGAATAACAGTGGAGATAGAGGATTTCCCTGACGAACCCCTCTGCCACAACCAAAGAAACCCTTGGGCGCGCCATTATTCAAAACTGAGATTCTAGCAGAGTAGAAGACAGCTTTTATCATATTGATAAAATGACTAGAAAATCCCATACGACGAAGAACTTTTAAAAGGAAACCCCATCGAATTGTGTCAAAGGCTTTCTTAATATCGATCTTATACGCCACTCTGCCATTCTTCGAGTTGTCCAGACAATTCAAGCTCTCTGATGCCAAAGCGATACAGTGATGTATGCTCCTTCCAGGTACAAAGCCAAACTAAAAGATTCCTAGCTTCTTCCTATGCAAAATAGGACTAAGTCTGTTGGAAATAATCTTCGTATAGATTTTGAAGTAGAAATTGCAAAGATTGATAGGTCGAAAGTCTTCAACTTTGGTAGCTCCATCAACCTTAGGAATCAACACCAAAAAGTTGCAATTTATCCCCAACGGAATATTTGTATGAGTGAAAAAATATTGCACAGACCTACATAGATCCTCTCCAATAATGTGCCAACATTTGTGATAGAAACTTCCCCCAAAACCATCCGGACCAGGCGAGCTATCAGCTGATAGCTCCATAACTGCAACTTTGATTTCCTCCTTAAAAGAAAGTCTGGTAAGAATTTGGTTGTCTGAAATATCTATGGACTTATCCACAAAATCTAATACTTCAAAATTCGGGGTATCCTCAGGCTGTCGGAAAAGGTTGGTGTAGTAATTAACCACATGTTCGCCAATTGCATCTATATCTTCCGATCTGACCCCCTTAATAATCATCGACTTGATATTAGCTTTTGTTTTAATAACAAGTTGGCTTCGATGAAAGAAATCCGAGTTCCTATCCCCTTCCTTTAACCAAGTAGTTCTGTGTTTTTGTGCAAAAAAACAATGTTGGTCCAGTAACTTATCACTGAGGTTAAGATGAGCATCAACTTCATCTGAGAAAAGATTAGGATTATCTCCCTCACAATCAATACGACTTTGAACATCTTGGAGACGAGTTAAAGCTGTCTCCACCCCATAAAAAATATTCCCAAATTCCCTCGAGTTCCAATTTTTTATATCAAGCTTTAACCTGCGTAGTTTAGAAGCAAACATAGAAATCGGGTTGTTGGAATGTATGTACCTTTGCCAAGATGTAGCAGCGAGCATATAAAAACCTGTGTCCGCGAGCCACATGGATTGAAAACGAAATGGCCTTGGAGTGTGTATGCTAAGACTATAATTCATGACTATAGGATTATGATCAGAACTATGTCTAGCATATGCAGTGGCGGTGACTGAATCCCATCCATCCGTGGTCAAGATTCTGTCAATACGAGAGGCTCTCATGCCTCGAGTGGATGACCTGCTCACCCAGGTATACTTAGAACCATGCATACAAGATCATGCAGTCATGTAACTTCCAAAAATTCCAAAAATTCAAATTGTCATGTCTGGTGGCATTCAATCTCTCAAGAGCTCCCGTAGTAACGTTAAAATCACCTATGATGAACATAGACTGCTCAATATGAAGAGAGATATCAAACCATAATTCCCTTCGACGAGTGTAATCATTATTAGCATGGACAAAACCACACCTGAAATCCTTTGTAATCATTATTAGCATGGACAAAACCACACCTGAATTCCTTTGTATCAAAAGTGAAATCATATATGATGATTTGAGAGGAGCTAAACACTCTTCTAATGTTGGTGATGAACTTAGGATTGCAGAAAATCCATAAGTTAGGCCTAAGATCATCATGTTCATTAGTTCCCACAAACGAGAGGCGCAGGCTTCGCCAATAGTGTGATGGAATTGAAGAAAATAAAACCTTTGGTTCGGTAATGCCTAACCACAACGGGTTGTGGCGTAAGCAAAGTTCTTTAAGAATCGCTTGAGAATCATCATTCCCAATCCCTCTGATATCCCAGAAGAGAACCTTCATTATTTACGATTCACCTTCCCGTGCTTCGGCAGGTTTTTCAAATCTTTCCAACCCTTGGAGGCAGTGGATGTCATGTTTTTGTGCTCCGTGGTTTTAGGATTAACAATCTTCACTCCAGGATTGCGTGATCTGGTGGTGGGTGACTCCTTTTTAATAAAATAGGAAGCACTATGTTCAGTTCCAATCACCGAGGTAGGAGGCTCAGTAGTGGCCAAAGTTAAGTCCCCAACACTTGTAGGACTCTCATGTTGAAATGGGTCGTCCCTTCAATCCTTTGCAGGACTAGCGACGGCGTGAGGAATAAGTTCTTCCTCTTGAATCACAATAGCCAATTCCTTATTAGAATCCTCCTCATCCAATCCACTATCATCAAAGTTCTCATGCTCTGAGCCATCATTGATATCACTAAGGCTGTTCCTATCATCATCATCAGTCTCTTCCTTGTCATCAGTAGCAGCCTCATTATTCTCAGGATCCTCACTATCCACTGATGTTCTACTCTTACCATCAGTGTCATGCATTTCAGAAATTTCATTAACTTCACCTTCCTTCTCGCCTAGGTCATGGAAAGAGTTAGAAACATTCACAGGAGCATGTGGGGATCTCTCCTTGTCCAGGTTTTCTTTGGAACCATGAAGCCATCCTGATCAACAGGCCTTTTGTTTTTTCGGCTTTCCTGTCTCCTCTTTCTTTGTGCTTGTTTGTTCCTTTTTTTCAGACATAACTCCACATCATGTCCAAGATTTGACAGTACTTGCAATATTCTGGAATATTTTTGTAACCGGAAGATATATGAATTATAGCCTCTGAGGTATCTATATTCATTGATTTCGCGAGCTCCTCCAAAATGTCTGCCTCCACCAATACACGTGCAAAATATCCAGTAGAGTCATTCAAAGCTCTTTCATCTGTACGTATCGGAACACCAACCACAAAAGTAATTTTGCGAATTACTTTCTCATTCCATAATTACATCGGGAGTTCATAGATACGTAACCATATAGACACCAAAGACGATTTAATTTTGAATGGGTTAAATGTAGGTGTCCATTGCTGTACACGCAGCTGCATATTACCCTCCTCAAAAAACCTTTTCTTAAGGAGCTTAACCTTGACTTCATCATCCGGAATATATACATTAAAGTATCCCCTTCCAAGAGGTATGGCAAGTACCTCTTTGAGCAAGAACACCTTCCCAAATAATGCTTCAATCTCCTTCTGCGAGTGTGGCTTGGATCCCTTTGAATTAAGAACCCTATTAATCACAAATTGTGAGAACAATTTTTTACAACTCTCATAAAAATCATTAGAGATAGACAAAATAGGGATATCACCTCTTTTATCGATTGGTCTCGCCACAGGAGCACGAAAGGGTCTCTTGCATATGGCCGCTTTGATGTGAGAAAATGGGTCGGCAGAACTGCCAACTTTAGATGCATATGACTTGGGATCGGTGTGGTTTTTTATCGGAGATGTACGATCAGTAGCAGGCTTCCCAGTTTGATGATCAGACGATGCGTGATCGATGAGAACTCCATGCATATTAGGGTTAAAAGAAATCCCATGAAAACTAGGGTTCCCTGTTTGCTTGCCGGAAAGGTTAGGGCTTAATGGCTGCGTGTCTGCTGGTAAAGGACTAGGGAGCCTCTGCCGCGTGGAATCCGTGTGCGATCCCAGGTTCAATCGATCTGGGCCACCGCTGGGAGGGGGCTGATTATCAACATACTGTTGATTACGGTTCAATAATTCATCAAATCAAGGATTTGAGACGAAAGCCATCTGATCAGTGGACCGATCAGACGAGGAGGGAGGAGGCCGGAAGGTGCCCTCGCCAGGCGGAGCCCCCATGCTAGAGAAAGATCGTTTAGAAAAATTAAATAAATTTAGAGAGAAGACAGAGAAAAAAACCTAGAGAGAGAAATATCTTTTTTTTAGAAGAAGTTTTGAAATATAGGTGGAGAGCTTTTTTTTTCTAAAAGCAGTGATAGGTAGGATGAGAAAAATGAGGATAGAAAGTGCATCAGAATAAAGTCAGGTGAATAAGGAGAGATAGTACAAAGTTAAGATGAGAGTGAAATAAGAGAATAAAATACCGAAATGAAATTGAGGAGATCGGGTCAAAATTACTTTTATATAATAGTTCATTGAATTTGGATCATCTATTGTACCTTAAAAACTACTACCTCCGTCCCATTGAAACGTGGGCATTTACTTTTTGTTCGTTAATTAAAGAGTATAATATTTTAATGTGTAGTGAGGTTAGATAAATAATATATTAATGTAAAGTGGGTAGATGTATTAGTATGATATGTGGGCTCATAGAGAGAGTAATTAATATATGTGGTTCTCTTTACCAAAAAAGGAAATGCACACTTTGTATTGGGACGGACCAAAATGGAAAAACGAGTGCATTTCAATGGGACGAATGGAGTATTATATATTAGTATTTGCCTTAAAATATAATTCTAGTTTATAATATGATAAAAAAATTGTATGAGACTGCCTCGCGTAATGACTTACGTAAGACGAATAAAAAATGATAATTTTTATAATGAAAAGTAATAATGCTATTACATGAACAATTTATAGTATAAAAGAAAAGTGACAATTTTGTATAACGAAAGTGAAACATTTTATAGTGAAAGTTATAACTAATTACGAAAGCGTAAAATTATCTCACCGTGAGATGGTCTCACAAAAGACTTGCCCTAATATAATTAAGGGTTAATTACATGAAAAGTCTCAACATTTTTCGTCAATTGCGAATTAGTCTAAACTTTTGAATATTTACAAATAAGTACCCAACTTTAATCCCATGTTGCAACTTGAACCATCGGGCAACTGGAGGCTGCTCGAACGTTGATGTGTCATATTTGACTATCAAGTATCACTGCCATGTGTACAAAATGACACCATTTTAATGTATATAAAGAAATAACTATAAGTGGGATAATTTTTTTTTCATCTATACATATATAAAAGCAAACCTAAATTTCTACTTTTATTTTAATTTTTTTTCAATTTTACTTTATTTAGAAATAATTCAATTACTCCAATTAATGTATTTGATTTCAATCATAAAATCTAATTATACTAATAATAGATTTTATTATTTAAATTTTACTTTTTATTTAACAATATTAATTTAGTAAATATGAGAGATATGTTTGACATATTTAACTAATTTTTAATCAGTATTTGCTTAATTTAAATTAATTTATCAATCAATATTCATATATTATAATTATAATTTAATTTAATATACATAGAACATATGATTTTTCTTTGATTTCAATCATAAAATTTAATTATACTAATAATGTATTTTATATTAAAATTCCCTTTTTTATTTATTTAATTTAACAATATAAAATTAATTTATTTTTAATCAATATATTCTTAATTTTAATTAATATATCAATTTTATTTTCATTAGGATCGTTTCTATAAATATTTGCTTTCAATCATGGTCGTTCATTTATTAAAATCATTCTATATAAATCTTTTTATTACTTAATCAAATTCTTACTCTATCCCTCTTTTTGTTTTTGTTTTTGTTTTTCTCTCTATTGTTTCTTCTTTTTCTTATTTTTTACAGATTCTACTTTCATATTATTTATAATCTACTCTAATTTGTTTTGTCTTTTATACTTTTATTTGATCTTATATGCATGTTCAATCATTCTCCTTAAAGGTATCATTATACTTTTTTAACTTTTTTGTTATCTCTTTTTTTTTCTTTTTCTTCTCTTTTACAGATTCTATTTTCATATTATTTATATACTACTCTAATTTGTTTTGATTTATTTTCTCTTTGATTTTTGTGTTTTTTTTAATAATTCTATAAACCCTATTTTTATAATTTCATTTATTTTCTTTTCTTTTATACTTTTATTTTATATTATGTTTAGGTTCAACTATTCTCATATTTGATCTTATTTATAGGTCCAATCATTCTCATATGAGGTATCATTCTTTTTTTTTATTATTCTATAAACCCATTTATATGCTTTAATTTATTTTATCTTTTATATTTTTATTTGATCTTATTTTAATGTTCAATCATTCTCATATTTGATCCTTTAATTTATTTTTATCATTTATACTTTTATGTGATCTTATTTTTATGGTCAATCATTCTCATATTTGATCTTAAGTGTAGGTACAATCATTCTAATTTGAAATATCATTCTTCTTTTTTAGTTTTTGTTATCTTATTTTTGTTTCTCTACGATTTTTGTATTTACTTTATAATAATTAAATAAACCTTATTTATATGCTTTAATCTATTTTACCTTTTATACTTTTATTTGATCTTATTTTCAGGTCCAATCATTCCATTTAAGGTATCATTCTTCTTTTTTATTTTTCGTTTATCTTATGATTTATGTTTTTTCCTTCATTTTTTACGTATTCTTCATATTCCATAAACCATGTTTTATATATATTTTTTAATCTTATTGATTTTATTTTTATTTGATATTATTTTTAGGTTCAATCATTTTTATATTTGATCTTATTTGTGGGTCCAACCATACTCATTTGAAGTATCATCCTCTTTTTTTGTCTATATTTTTTTCTTCAATTTTTGTGTTTGCTTTATAATAATTCTATGAATCTTATTTTATATTTTAATATTCTATCTTTTATTATTCTTTTTAATCTTATTTTCAGGTTCAAACATTATCATTTGAGGCATCATTTTTTTTCCGTTTATCTTATGATTTATGTATTTTCTTCTTCTTTTTTATGTTTTCTTTATATTCCATAAACTCTATTTTTAAATTTTTCTTATTTTATTGTTCTTATTTTTATTTGATTTTATTTGCAGTTTCAGTCATTAACAAAAGTTATCAGTGTACGTATCTTATATGCAGGTTCCATTATTCTCCTTAAAGGTATCACTATACTTTTTAATTTTTTGTTATCTTATTTTTTTCTCTTCGCTTTTTTTTAATTTTTTAATAATTCTATAAATCTTATTTTTATAATTTAATTTATTTTTATCTTCTTTTATACTTTTATTTGATATTATTTTTATATTCAATCATTCTAATATTTAATTTTATTTGTAGGTCCAATCATTCTCATTTGAGGTATCATTCTTTTTTTTCTATCTTTTTTCTTCAATTTTTGTGTTTGCTTTATAATAATTCTATGAACCCTATTTTTATATTTTAATATTCTATCTTTTGTTATTCTTTGTAATTTTATTTTCAGGTTCAAACATTATCATTTGAGGTATCATTATTTTTTTCGTTTATATCTTATAATTTATGTTTTTCTTGTTCTTCTTTTTTTGTATTTTCTTTATATTCCATAAACTCTAATTTTAAAGTTTTTTTTAACTTTATTGTTCTTATTTTTATTCGATCTTATTTGCAGTTTCGATCATTAAAAAAAATCATTATCCAAAATTAGCTTCAGAAATTTTAGAGTTAGAAAATCCAAAGCACATGTCAACTATATTTTTTATTTAATCTTTAAGATTAATTTATGAAATCTATTTTTGAAGTATTGTAATTTATTCTAAGTTTTTATTTAATTTTATTTTCATTAGGATAATATCTCTATATATTCTTTTAATTTAATTTTTTGGATTAATTTATGAAATCTATTTTTTTAAGTTCTGTAATTTATTTTAAGGCTAATTATATTTTGTACCCGGGTGCACCCTAAGATATGGTGCACCCATTTAAAAAATCGTATATACAATTATGAACAAAAATGTATACAATTTAATTGTTAGTTTTTTTAATAAAAAATTGAGTGTAAAAAAATATACAATTATTAAAAAACATGTATACATTATTGAATAAAAAGTTATACACATATGGATGCTAATTTTTTTAATGAAAAACGTAGTGTGAAAAAAGTATACAATTATTAAGAAACGCATATATAAAATAAAATAAAAACATATACAAAATAAAATAAAAAGTTATACACATATGGGTGCACCTTGCACTCGGGTGCACTTAATATCAATTCTTATTTTAATTGTTTATTAAATTTTATTTTCATTAGTATCGTCTCTATAAATATTTTTTTTAATATTTGTAATTTATTATATTAAATAATATTTTATATTTTATTTTATTCATATATTATTTAATTAGAAATATATATTATAGTAAAATATATCTTTATTTTAAAACAAAATAAGAATTGAGTTTTATAGAGAAATTATATCTACTTTTTTATAAGATAAATATAAATTAAAATAGAATAACTTTAATATAATTATTTATACAAAGTTAATATTTATATTAAATTCTGAATCAAATCAATAAATGAAATTATCTATAGATAAATAATGCACTTGCCTATTATATAAAGCGAATATGATATATGTTTTTTATATTAATTGCAACCAATTTAAATATGAGAGATTCTCTTGTGAGACGAATTTTATGTGAGATGGTTGTGAGACGAGTTGACCCATTATTAAAGTATGGTTATCATATATGTAAAGTATGTTTATTTGTAGTTAAAGTATGTCAATAATAAATCATACAATAACATCCTAAAATTATACTTTAATTCATTATCCATCATACTTTACAAAACATACTTTAACAATCATTAAACATACTTTATCTATATAATAGGCATATTTTAACACGTTTCACAAATGGTCTCACATAAGTAGCGTCTCACAAGAGAATTTATCTTTAAATATTGTTTGATGCAATTAATTAGATAACGTTTCAATTTTATTTTAATAAATTAAAAAAATATTAATTAATTTCTTAATAATTAATATAGTCAAATATTATACATAATTTAAGTTTTATTTATATATTAAGTATACTTAGATCACCATTAAAATTTTTTTAGGATATTATAATAAAGACTCCAAGGTGCTTTAACCTAAATATATTGAGTGCCCCCAAAATCACTCTATAATTAATATATCATTATATTTTATTTTGGGCGTATCATAAATTATCTACCTATCTATACATACATATATAAAAACAAACCTAAATTTTTTTTTATCTTCAATTTTTTTCTCATTTCAATTTTATTATTATATTTATAAACCATGCCATTTTAATTATGACAGTCCATTTAAAAGATTAAATCTTAACCATTAATATTATTTATGCTAATAATAATTTTTTATTATTTTTAATTAACAATATAATAATTTAGTAAATATGAGTGATATTTTTGGCATATTCTATTAGTTATCAAATCTATATCCGTTCGCTCCAAAGAGTCTTATTTTTTTCATTTTGGGGCTCCGTCCCTAAAGGTCTAATTTCTCTTTTTATACACATGAGACCCACACATATCCACTAATACAATTAAAATATGGAATTCATACACACTAATATAACTACCCATTACAAATTAAATAATAATACTCCTTAATTCACATGCAAAAAGTAAATGCACCCATTTGGGGCAGACGGAGAGAGTAGTATTAAATGTAACTTTAAGATTAAAATTGAATAAAAACTAAAAACTGTAAAATTATGGATACGAGTAGTAGATATTTAAACGGATACGATATCTCTTCATAAGCGTGTAACTTATACATTGTCATTCCTAATATAAGTAAAAATTAATGTTATGAAAAAATAAGCATATATACAATACTATTTAATTGATAAATATAAAATTATATTATGTTAAAAAAAATTACATTTATATATTATACTCCATATAAATAATTAACAGTTTATAAGAGAAAGTATGTTCTTAGCATGCTTTGAAGCAAATAAGAAATAACCCGAGGTAAGAGAAATAACATATACAGAATTCTCACAGCACTTTGTTTGGAAAAGCAACACGAGAGAATGGGTGAAAAGAAAAATTCGTAATTGGCTGTTGGTAGGAATTTCTATGTTCTACCTGATAGAATGATGAGCAATCGAATTTTTTTTGGCTAATCTAAAAAAATTGGATTATACCCTCATTAAATTATATTACTACAACTATACAATACACAAAAAATAATAATAGTTCCTCTGTCCCGTTCTAATTGTTACATTTGCTTCTTGCACGGTGATTAAGAAATATAGTATTTTAATGTATAATAGATAGTTGTATTAGAATGATAGGTGGGTCACATGATGATGATTTAATCGCTTTGTGTGGGTTCCATATATAAAAAAGGGTAATGAAACCATTAGGAACTGATCCTCGAATTGAGGATATGTAACTATAAGGGCTGGAGGACATAGGAAGTATAAGAAAGAAAACCAATTATAGAGAAAAATATTTATAATTATTTTCGTGCAAAACACATGAGATATTTATAAACATAAATAAAAAATAATACTACAACAAAATTCTAACCAGACCGAAACTGGACGAGACAAGCTCAAACATATTCGTAGAGATAAAACTATTAAAACTAAAAAATAATTAACAATAATCCTATTATAAAATGTTTAAATATTATTCTCAAAATATAATTATTTCCGTGCAAAACACATATGAAATTATTAAAACATAAATAAAATAATAATACTGCAACAAAATTCAAACTAGACTAAAATCGGATGAAAAAAGCTCAAAATATTCATACAAATACATAACACTATTAGAAAAAAAATTAACCAAAAATCTTAAAATAAAATGTTTTCCGTGCAACGCACGGACAGAAAATACTAGTTATTATTAAAATAAAAAACTTATAAACATTAAAATTGGAAATAAAAATATCTTCAATGGTTGTCTTCTCCATAGTAGCTTTCTCTTCTCTGCATACATAATACGTGGCGGCGGCGTGAAATTCTTAATTTTCCGGCAATCGAAAACCTCATTGTTTCTGGGTTTGGGTCTCCAGTCGTCGTGTTCGGCAGGATAAAGAGAGGTTGGAAACTCGCCGGAGGGACTGAATGGTGGCGAGGATGAGAAAATGCTGCCGCTATCATAGACGGTGTCGGCGCCGAATTCGCTGTCGAGATTCTATGTGCATAATTCCAGAGATTTGGAGCTGAGCTTCGAGAACGACGAGTATTCGTTTCATAATAACTGGTTTTTTTAACATCCCTTGAATTCCTAGTATTCGTTTGGAGGAAACCCCAATTTCTGAATTCAAGAACCACGTGATAAACGACCGCCACAGGTGGCGGCGGCGGCGGCGCCACTTTGAGCTTAAGGTGGTGGTGGTTTCTGATGCCTCGAAACACACATGAGGTTTTGGCAAACCAAATGGATATGTTATTACAAGGGACGATGAAGAGGCTGTCGTTGACTTTGTTGTTTATTGTAGAGAGAGTGGAGGGAAGTGAGGGAGAAGGAACGAGGGATAAGCGAGGGTTTCCACGTATACATTTAATTAATTTTGTACACATGGCAGTGCTACTTGACAGTCAAATATGACACATAGCATTCGGCAGCTCGAGCTGCCCAATGATTCAAGTTGCAATACGAGATTAAAATTGGGTACTTATTTGTAAATAATCAAAAGTTTAGACTAATTCACAATTGGCGTAAAGGTCAGGACTTATGGTGTAATTAACCCTATAATTAACTACAAATATAATTTATTTAACTATTAATAAACATACCTTACATATATAATAATAATATATTTTAATATTATGAGTCGACTCATTCCATAATCCATCACACACACACATCAGACCCAAGACATAACTCAAGTGGTAAAGGAGAAGTTGGAAAGGTCTTCCAACTGAATTGGCAAATGCAGGGTGGGGTTACGAATCCTGCTTTCGGCCTCTCTATAAGCCATTTGAGATACATCCACACCATTTTTTTAACTCCCTCCGACCACTTATAATTTATCCGTTTACTTTTTACGAGTGGATTAAGGAATATTGTTATTATATGTGTATTGGGCAGTTGAAGTGAGTAATTTTACCTATTTATCATCTCTCTAAACAAAGGATTCAAATTTGCTCATCACATCTACTGCACTAATCTAAATGAAATCACAATATATTTACATCCAAGTCAAAATAACTTGTTCAAAATTATTATCACTCACACATCAAATAATTAAATTATACGCCTTAGTTAATACAAAAACAAATTAATCCCTTTCATAACTAGGGTTGGACAAAATTATCGATTTTTCGGTATACCGCAGTTACCGAACCGAAATTTAACGAATTTAACGAAAATTTTGGTATACCAAAATTTTTGATACGATAACGATAAATAATTTAGAGAATTTTTGGTATTTCGGTATATACTGAAATACTGTAAAAATTTCAATAAGAAGGTATTATCGGTATATACCGATATAATGTACCAATTTATATTAAATATATAATAATATTAATTATGTATTTAAAAAATATATTAGTTTATTTAGTGTAGACAGTATACTGTATACAAACATGACACAAATAATTTGAGAAACCTAACCGCTTTTCTCTTCTCTCCCTTTTCCCCCGTAACCTCGTTCTGTTCTCTCCAATCTCAAGATCTGTCGGAGACTCACCATCCATCCGTCTTTCCTCTTCCCATCGGCTTCATCAACTTTATGTAAAACCTTTATTTTACCTATCACCTCTTTCCTCTTTCTAATCTCTCACATACTATTTCTTGTTCGCTTCTAGGGTTAGTCTCCTTCGATTAATCTCTTACTCACATTTGAAATAATTTTGTACGCATTTTGATAGATTTTTGTGTTCTTAGTTTAATTATTTGTTCGATTTCTGTTTGCAAGGATTGGAGGCGGGAACTTTGACGAGGTATTCTCTCGTCTCCTACGCGAACAGGTGAATATCTCTCGTGTCTTTATTTAAATATCTTTTATTGTTCTGTTTAACTGTGTTCACCCACCTTCCTAAATACGTATTTATTTTATCCTTTGCTAAGGTTTTGCACTCACATTATGCCTTTTGGGGGTTTATTTAATTATTCCAGAATGAAATTTTTGTGGAACACCAAAACTAAATGTCTTCCTGCTCATGTTTTCTTAGACAATACATCAATGATAATTTTTTTGCAATCTCAATCTCTTCTGATTGGTTGATGGCTAATTGTAGCCTTGAATATCTATAGCTGTTGGAAATTTATATACCACAAACTATGAATAAGCATTCAATTTTCAAGTTCTGTTAGACATGTAATGTGTATAAAATACAATTTAAGTGAAAATGTACATTAATTTTCTTTGTGTGTGACAATCACTACATTTCTGTACGTGAAATTATTTGATTAGTTACACATTTTTGTGAACAGAACATCAAAATTTCTTTTTTATGTATTGGCCCTTCATATCCTCCACTTTGGGATGGAGTATATGTAGTCTACTAATTGCATGATAGATCAGCAAATTGAAATCACAAGTTGTATTGGATTTTAGGGATTTCTGCTACCATAAAAGAGAAATTGAACTATCTTCGTATATGCTAAGAAATTAGTATATATATTTATTGGATTCAATGAATTGTGTTTTGTGATGTCCACTTATCCTTCTGTCATAGTTGCATTAGGTTTCTTTGGCTTTTCTTTTTTCTTGTTGGGCCTCGTGATGTAGCCTTGTAGTTTCAGAGCACAGAATAGTAAAGTCACGATTTAGAATTCAGAAATTCAAAACCAGCTTTTTAAGTTTATAGTGGGGCATTATAATATAAGAATATAGTAAGGTAAAAGCTCCTCACTGAGGGTATAACTATCATAGCAGGTCTTGATTTTTATTTACTCATGTGTTTCGTTTATCTTTTAAGAAGTGATTAGTTGTTTAGATAATTTTCTGTCTTTTTATTCTGCAATTTTATAGTAACCTTATTACCATCAGTATACTAGAAAACTCATATGATGATGTCATCAGAGTTATATGATATAAATTTTGTCTTGTGCTTCAAATTGGTACCATTTTATGTTTTTAATGAAATTTACACTTACCAGACTTTTTTTAAATCTTGAAAAGGTATATAGCACTTGCAAACTAATAAGTAATTTTCCATGGATACACAATTTCCGATGATGACCATTTTTTAAAAAATATAAAAAAGATGATTCACTCTCTTTAGAAAATATTTGAGCTATTACTTACTTCATTTCTATTTTTATTCTTTTTAGAATGGAATTTGAATCTTCTCATTCGTTGCCAAGTCTATCTGAAACTCAAGAGCTATCCGACTCTGAAGCACTTGAAGAGTCTTCTTGTCAAAAACGATCGAAAATTGGTTCGACAAGGCCTCCAATTCCTAAGTCATCTAAAAGTCCATATTGGGGGCATTGTGAAAAGGGAACAAGAAAGTTGAATGATGGGAGTTCGCAACAAATAGGGATATGCAATTATTGCAAAGTTGAAATCTCGGTGAATTATGAAAGTACTAGTGGGTTAAAAAACCACTTAGTAAAGAGGTGTAAGTCAAGTCCATTATATGAGGCGAGTGGGAGTGAGAAAAGTCAGCCTATATTGACGAATGAGATTATGGGGCAAGGGAGTGTTTTAGTTCCTCATACATTTAATCAAATGAGGTGTGAATTAAAGCTCATTGAGTACGTGATTATTGATGAAATGTCATTCCAGGCTATTGAAGGAAAGAGTTTTCTAAGTCTCGTACGTGAATCGATTCAGAATCCCCGGTCGAAAGAAAATTGCAGGTATGGTGTATGACTTATTTCTTGTTGAGAAAGCTAAGATAAAAAGTGCACTTCATGATCAAAGAGTAAGTATCACAACTGATACTTGGACATCCATTCAAAACATAAATTATATGGTTATCACGGCTAATTTTTTGGATAGTGATTGGAACTTGCATAAAAGAATAATCAATTTCACAAAAATAACAAGTCATGTTGGGGAAGAAATTGAGAAATTGATTGAGGTTTGTTTGATAGAAAGGGGGATAAAAAAAAGTATTCTCAATAGTAATGGATAATGCATCTTCTAATAATAGTGTTATTGATTACTTGAAGAAAATGATGAAAACTGAAAATAGATTGTTGTTTGAAGGGAAATATTTACATTTGAGGTGTGCATGTTATATACTTAACTTAATTGTTAAGGAAGGTTTGAAGGAGATTAATGCATCTATTAAATCCATAAGAAATGCTATAGTTTTCATCCATTCTTCCCCTTCAAGGTTGAGTAAGTTTAGGAATTTTGCTGTGTTAGCCAATTTTCCTAGTGGATCAACAGTACCTATGGATGTCAAAACTCGGTGGAATGCAACTTATAAAATGCTTGAAGCCTCTCCTGCCAAATGATCCATACGTATGATACAATGGCCAACCTCCACAAAGATATGATCTGTTTACTCCCCTCAATTCCAATGGCTTGGATTAGAAATCCAATAAAAGAGCGATCAACTCGCATTCTTCCTAAAAAAGCAAAACCTGCAAGTATTTTTTAACCACAACAAAAGATATAGGACATGTAAGAAACAAGTACTCCAAGCTTTCCTCTCCTTCCTTGCACAAATAACATCGAAAGGGATGTCTGTATCCATAATACACCATGAGGTCCCAAGTAGTAAGAATACCATGTATCGCTTTCCATGCCGTGATAGACCTCCTAGGAGGAATAAAACCTGCCCAAAGCCAAGTCCCCCAGCTAGTTTTTAAGAATGTGGCATTTTGGGTGTAGGCCACAATCGACATCACATTACCATGTAAATACTTGCTCCAATACCTGCCATCTTCCATATTATCCGACATTCAGACTATCAAAATAGCCTGCACAATATTCGGGAACATAGTAGTGAAACTCTCAGTGAAGTGCCAGTCGCCATCAAATAAGTAATCTCCAATTACATCATCATATAGGTAACGAAACTTTTGGGGGATTTTCACCAAATCAGCAATGGGACTCCCTATCCAATTATCAAGCCAAAAGCGAACATTAGAGTTGTATACTGCAACCCATATCTCCTTATTTTTCAGCTTTTTAATGTGAAACATGCATGGCTTGCGAATAGAAAAAACAAGATAGTTTTCCTTAAGATACTCTCCATCAAACCATCTTCCATTGATCAAAGATAGCGCACCTTCCCCTTGTAAGATATCCCAAGATAGCTTCATAATGTATGTCTCGATTGAGGGTTTGTTCAACCACCTATGGTCGAAATTTTTTAATATTTTCGACCAACGACGATCGAAATTTTTTAATATTTTCGACCAACGATGGTTGACAGCTTTGAGTATCCGTCGACCATGCCTGGTCGAATAAACCCAACTTTCACGACGAACCAGGGCCGAGCCACGCTGCTCTTCATCCATCGTCGATTTATCCCATTTTAAGAACTACCTATATTGATTTACCCACCTACAACAAATGTCATGCTACCCACAACATTACTCACAACTACATCTTTCATCCATTGTCGATGTTCTATGAAAGATCTTGGAAGTGAGAGTTGGTCCTTTTCTCCTCTTCTCCTTTTCTTCTCTTCTCCTCTTCTTCTCTCTTTCTTTTTTGATTCAATCGTGAAGTGTGTGTTGGGGTTGGTGGGTGTATTCTTTAATATTATGTTAAATGTAGGATTTGTAGAAGGGGATGGATTGAATATTTGAGTGTATTTTATTAAGGGTAATTTAGTATTTTCTAAGTGTGTGTATATATAATTTTTGTATGTGTAGATATAATTGGGTGTTAGAGTAATTCGGTGTGTGCGAATAGCCGGCGCCTATTTCTTATTCCTCAATTTCAGCCTGTCTTACGTGAATAGTGAGAAGCGCATTTCCTCCAGTACGGGAGAGGATCTGCATCTCAGTCACACTCACTGAATTGTACTTAAGATTCATCCTTGTAAGAAAATGATAGCTATCTTTTTATTTATCCAATATATGTCTAAATAAAGTTGGAATAAATTGTAATAATGCTTTTTATTTATCCAATGTATGTCTAAATAAAGTTGGAATAAGTTGTAATAATGGTTAAAATTCATTCAAATAAATTTCTCATTATGTTTAATCCCACGTAAAATTGAGTATTCTTTCATTGTTAAGATTCAATTGTTTTTCTAAGAAAATTGCGAAATGTGTATTTACTTAGGAAGATACAAATTATATTCTTATTTTATACTGACGAGACATTTGGGCCACTGGAGAAGGCATGCAGCCCATTATAATGGTCTTATATCAACGGCCTAATTTCATTTTTTGGGCCGATTCTGTAGCCCATTATAACGGTCTTATATCTGGCCCAATTTCATTTTTTGGGACTTGTAACGCTGGAGAGAAGCAAAGAAATATCTTGTTGCAGGTATGATTCTAGGCGTAACCCCTCTCTCTCTCAATCAAAATCTGCACGATTTCTCTCTACCCTTTTCTCTCTCCCCTTAACCCCTCTCTCAGTCTCTCTCTCAATCAAAATCTATTTGATTTCTCTCTAGTCTCTACCCAACTATTGATTTTGATATATTGTAAGTTAATCTATCGAGCTAGTCGATCGTGTGTTTTGATTCTGTTGGATTGGCGGAATGTTGGAATACTGTGAACAGGGAAGGGTGTAGGGCGTGTTTGGGTAACGCGAGTAGTGAGATCAGAAGCTGTTTACCGAGTACTGAGTAGGGAAGGCAGAGCGTCATACACTGGTTGCTGTTTGAGATACTCCACTGAGAAATTCTATTCCAATCAGACGCAATCAGGTCAAGATTCCGGTGAGTTTATTGTCATTAATAATTCATAAGATTATCTGGGGTGATTATATCAATCTCAAGTTTTCACTGTGTTAATTTGATGTTAAATCTCATTTAATGATGATTCTCTGTTGCCTTTACTGTTTACACATCTTCTGCTTGCTTTTGATCTGTAACATAAATGCTAGTTTCTTTGTTTATCAACTTTCGGTTGATAATTATATTAAGTTGTACGTATCTTTTTCCATCCTTTATTGTATTTCCCTACGCATAATAATTATGGTTATTTGTGTCTTCTTCATATAGAAAGAAAGAATACTGTTTGATTCTGAAATTGTTTAGGGGTGTCTAGAAGAGGTGTTATCGTGGCCGTCGTTTTATCGGTGGTGGCGTTCTGTATGCTCTCTGTGTTTGGTGCCTGCATTTCTGTGGGATTTGTTTTCGATTGAAAATTTGGGGTTTTAGAAAAATTATTCACTGAGTGGAAATAATCAGCCCAGAGTTATTTTTCGAATAAGGTGTTTTGTAAATAATCAGCCCAGAATTCAAGCACGTTGGTGATGCTTGACTGTTCCACATCAGATTACATTAGCATTGTATCAATAAAATTGGGGCATCAGAATTTGAATTGGGGCAGGTACTAGGTAGTTCTTGTTCCTGATTTTCATTCTTATTGTGGCGCCTTTAAGGCATCTGATGATTGATAATGTAATGAATATGGGATGATCTTGATCCTTGATATTATAATAATCTCTACATGTGTGCTTTTTTTTCCATGGAATGATCCGTTTCGTTATACCACTTGTTTCTTCATGACTGGCTCTACATTTGAATCATCTTCATATTAGAGAAAAAGAAAAATTATACTTTCATTTGCTTGCCTGAATAACTGTCCCAAAATATGCCCAAAAACAGCTTTAATGTTACGAATAACTCATCAATTAATACCTGATGAAGAAACCATTTTCAAAATAAGAAAGGAGTTGCTTCACTTGAGATAAGAATTACTAGGGCATTACATGGGAATATCAACAGAACATGTTAATGAATTTGTCCTTGACATCACTGCATTTTTATGGATGCTCTGTTTAGCTTGCGTAACTGGATGATGAATGCATCTCTTTTTTTTTTTTTTGTCATTTTCCTTTTCAAATAAATATTTATCTTCATTTAAATCTCATTTATAATATTCTACCTTCTTATCTCGTGCCGCCTATCAAACGAGTAGTAAATATATAGCGAGTAGGGATTGCGTGACAAGGTTGCATTTTTCACTTATATCAAGATAATTTGCTGGAGCAGCAGAGTGTTGCCAGTCGCCATGGGAGAAGCTACGGAGCACAGTCTGCCTGAAAACGTGAGAGCAACGGTGTTAAAGAAATCCGAGTCTTTAGATGATTCATGTCGCAAAATCGAGGGCTATGATTTCAACAAGGGCGTCAACTATCAAGAGCTTTTGCAGTCCATGGTCGTAACCGGATTCCAAGCCTCCAATCTCGGCGAAGCCATTCAGCTTGTTAACGAAATGGTTTGTCATTCTTGTTTGCTGAATTTGGTCTGAAACTTTCAAATTTGTTCCTTTAAAATTCTTACTTATTTTTCTTGCTTAGAATTTCCATAAGTAAGATAGGATGAGATTCCCTTTGGCTGTCAATTTATCTCATGGGTGTTGGTGTTTTGAAATTAGGGTTCCGAGCTGTTAGTTGAAATCATGAAAATGTGTTCTCAATTTTGTCTATGTTGGCTTACGATGAGCTATGCTATTTGAAGGCAGAGTAAACATGTTGGAAACTACCATGTGTATTAATGGAGCATGTGATACTTTTTGAGATAATTGAAGATTTCCATCTTTATTGTGTTCATATGCCGAGGGTTTTACTATTTGTTATATGAGTACTTAATGAATATGGGATTTGAAATATGCTTTTTCTTGGTGATTCCATGTTTAACTGTGGTTGAAGCTAGATTGGAGGCTCTCCGATGAGACCCCAGGAGAAGATTGCAGCGAGGAGGAGAAAGACTTTGCTTATCGAGAATCTGTGAGGTGTAAAGTATTTATTGGTTTTACATCGAATCTGATTTCCTCTGGCATTCGGGATATAATCTGTTATCTTGTGCAACATCATATGGTGAGTGGTGTTTGGAAGCCATTTTTAATGGCTTTTATATTATTGTATTTATGTCACTCTTTAGATACTGAACGTACTGCATCTTATATGATGTGTTTAAAATGGAAGATTAAGGTGGTGGAATTATGATTATGAAAATTAAAAAATTAAAAATTAAAATACCATTGTGTGGCTAAATTATTTTGATTCTCTATTGGTGCTTAATTAGTTGCCTTAATCCCTGAACATTCTGAAGCCTTGATGAAATAGCTATCGAAACCATTTTGTTATTATGTGTTAATATCATGCAATATTAACTGAACTTGGAGATGGGTTTAACATTTTTCGAACTTGTGGTTTCTCAAGTTAAATGTTGGGTTAAGTGTTGATGTGTCTGCAGGTTGATGTAGTGGTAACTACGGCAGGTGGTGTAGAGGAGGATCTTGTGAAATGTCTTGCACCCACTTACCGAGGTGACTTTTCCTTGCCTGGCGCCCTTCTTCGTTCAAAGGGTTTGAACCGCATTGGCAACTTGTTGGTTCCTAATGATAATTACTGTAAATTTGAGGATTGGATCATACCCATTTTTGATCAGATGCTGGATGAACAAAATTCGCAGGTAATACTTTCTCTGGTTTCCTATTTCAATCTATCTTCTTCTGTTCAAATAGTAATTAGTACTTTTTGCATCAATTAGTTGTCCTTATACTCTCTCAAGTCTCATCTGTGTTCATTGATTAGATGGTACTAGGTAATTGAAGTCTCTCTTAACAAAGACTATGCTTCTTCACTTCTGTTTAATTGATTCTAAGAATTGAAGCTCCAAAGGCTTGCAACTTATCACAGGTAGTTTATTGTGTGCACTTGATGGTGGTGATCCATGACATGTTATGGTTTGCTACCCATGTAATTGTATAAGACTAGGAAAACTGAAAAAATTATTTTGCTTGATCCTTTGAGGCTTTGTTTGCTAAATCCAAAGCATGCATGTAATAAAATTTTATTTAATCTATCAATTCAGAAGAAAAATGCATTGTGGGTCTTAATGTAATCTGGACATGCTTAGAACTTGGTCCAATGGAAGTACTGTCTAAATACCTAAGCATCGGTTAATATTAAATTTGCTAAAAATAGATTTCGATTATTTATTATTGCTTATGTTATGATATCTCGCATCGGTTCGACGCAAAAGTGTGGTAGGGCATATTAGTGGGGGTCAGCCCTTTATCTTGCCCTTATTTGGCTGCTAGGTTGTTGGTGAATCCAAGACCTTGTGCCAACACTTTGCTCAACAACATCCAGGATGCTACAAGAAATTCAGCTTCGGAGATATGTTCTTCATCTATCTATGCAAAACTGAGAAGCATGTTTGTCTTTGAGGAAAAAACATACGGAGCGTTGTTTGTCTTTTCTCAATCTAAATAGAGTCTTGGAAGTTTTGTGAATGTTGTTTGTGTTAATCCTTCCTCGGAGCATCATTTCTAATGTGAGCTTACAGCAACTAATGGACAGCGCTCCATCACACTAAAAGCCTTTGCTGATTTCTTGCCAAAATGGACCGCACAAACCCAAAACGGCAAAACTATGGTTGAAGGTAAAGGGTTGACCCCCACTTATAAGCCCTTTTACGCTTTGTGTAGAATCGATGTGGGATATTGGAACAATTTCTGTGTGTTAGTGTGCATCTGCTGTGCTGCTTGCTTTTTTTTTTGTTGGTATATTTCCAGTTTTGTTTACCATTCACTTTCAAGTTATTCATGTGTACTTCTTAGGCTTAAATTTATATAACAAGATAGCCATCTGGTTTTCGTGACAAACCGTTCTCATTCCATACTTTCCTTAATTTAATTTTGCAGAATGTGTTGTGGACTCCTTCCAAAGTAATTGCTCGCCTGGGAAAAGAAATCAACAATGAAACTTCATACCTGTACTGGGCATACAAGGTATATGATTCTGCAAGTGCTTTTAGTTAAGCACAATTTTCTGTCTTTCAACATCTATTTTGTGTTGTTTATGTGTTCCTAACAGTTATTGGTCCTTGTAAAACAGCTAAGTAGCTATGAGCCTTTGGTACCTTGTTTCAAGCTGTGGGCATAATCCTTTTAAATTCTTCCCCTACTTTCCCCTGGGTTCGCCAGTTAACAATATATTTATCCACACCCCAATTTAGGGGTGACAGTTTATCTTAAATGGCTGTGTCATGTTGCAATATTGTATGTGTTTCCGTGAATTATTAGAAGAATGTGTGTTCCCTCCAATATTGTTAAAATGCTAGGTTTTAGGTTTAAACATTTAAAAGCTTGTTATTTGTTATTTTTGTTATCCCACTTAGATTTAGCATACTGGGGGAATCAAGATTTGATTAATCAAGATCAAGTTCTTTAATATGTGATATTCTCATCTATCCCTCCCATGCAGAACAATATTCCTGTTTTCTGCCCTGGCTTAACAGATGGTTCACTTGGTGACATGCTGTACTTCCACTCGTACAAGAATCCTGGTTTAGTAATTGACATTGTACAAGGTGGAGTTCTACTTCCAGTTACACCCTTTGCTAATTATATATATATATCTCTAGTCTAGGGTGATCGCCAGTGCATGCATGTACAGATATTAGAGCGATGAATGGTGAGGCTGTCCATGCTGGGCCAAGGAAGACTGGGATGATAATTCTTGGCGGGGGGCTTCCGAAGCATCACATCTGCAATGCTAATATGATGCGGAATGGTGCTGATTATGCGATGTTTATTAACACGGCACAAGAGTTCGATGGAAGTGATTCTGGTGCCCGTCCAGACGAAGCTGTGTCCTGGGGCAAAATTCGAGGTTCTGCTAAGACTGTGAAGGTTTGACTCCCCTCTCCCTCCCTTTCTCCCTCGTGTATATGAAAAGGGTGTGATTAATTCGTAGGCTGCTTTAATTTTCTTTTGTTTAAGCAGGTGCATTGCGATGCTACCATTGCCTTCCCTCTGCTGGTTGCTGAAACATTCGCAGCACAGAAAAAGAGAGGTGCTGAAACAAGCTCTTGATTATGATTAAGATACATGATGATAGGTTAAAATCAACACGATGCACTACGAACCAACCTAGGTATACAATTCCAAGTTCCAACATTGAAAACATGTTTTCTAGCTCTTGACATGTGAAAAAACTATTGGGACCTCATAATTAAAAAAAAAAAATCTGATCTTAGCTCCATTTTACCCTACGTCTAATATGCCGGCCATAGTTGGAACCCCATTGAACATCCTAAACCTTCTTACTGATCCTAGATCCACATAGAATTAAACCCTAATTTTTAAATCTCAAGGTAGTTGTATTCATTTTATCCATAAAAAGGTAAATTAAATCCTTTTAATGTTTGGAGATGAAATAATTTGTTTGTTCGTTTGTTTGATGCAAGCTGTATTGGTTGCAGATGAAATCCCAAACATTAGATCTTGTATTTTGTATTTTATCTCCTGTAGCATGTACTATTTTAACTTGTGTGATTTATGTATTATTTTATCCCATTAATTTAATTTTTACCCTCAAGTTTGAATGTTAATTCAAGAGTATAATTGTCGTTTCACTCCATGTTTGTCTTCTTTTAGTTAAGTTGTGTTTTTGGTTCCATGGAATACTCCTTACAACTATTACTTTTTATATTTTTTCGAAATGAAAAAAACTTCATATTTGTCTTCTTGTAGTTCAGTTATTTGTGGTATCCGTTCCACGGAATACTCCTTACTATACTTTTTACTCTATTTTTTGGGAAATGAAAAAACTTGTGCGTTCCGGTTATATGTGTTTAGTTTCCTTGTGTCTTAACACTTTATTCCATGATGTCTGCTGCTACTTGTTAATGGATAACACGGGTCTACCCGTCTTTTGATTTCTGCCCATGTAGTAAGGAAGTATGGAAAGGTACATTGTGTTGATCTTAATCTCAAAGCAAGCATGTGGGGTTAACTTGTTGGAGTGTTGTTTGGGTGTTAATAAAACATATCTTCTCCAATGCTTCTTTGGAACTCTTTGCTGCTACTTGCTGGGCCATTTGGAGAGTTATCTGTCGTTCAAATTTGGGTCTTTAAAATAATGGAAGCAGGTGAATGTGGATTGGGTTGAAAGTAACACTCTTGAATACAAATCAGTGTAAAGGGCAGTCACCTTAGCCCAAGTAGGAAGTGTGACTGGTGCAACCAAGGTGGATTTGTGAATGGTGATTAGAGGATGAATGCTTTTTGTGTGGACTTTGTTCCTTGTGATGATATGAGAATTGTTATATTTGGTCATGTCAGCATAAATTTCTTGGCCAGGATCAGTGGGTAGGGTTAGAGTTGAGAGCATTGGAAAGTCAGCAACATCAATATTTTGATTCATTTGGGATTATTATTGAAGACATATGGAAGTTGCTTTGACGTACTGTTTTTTTCCTAGTATTTCACATAGAGGGTTTTTGAGGAGATGTTATATATAGGGCTGGGGAAAAATACCGAAATTTCGGTATACCGCCCTTACCATATCGAAAAATACCGATTTTATCGAAATTATAGGTATGCCGAAATTTTTGGTAAGGTATGATATCGTATTGAAAATTTTGGTACGATAAAGGCATACTATAAATTATCAATACCGTGATATTTTGGTATATACCGAAATACCGTAAAATATTCAATTTTTTGGTTACATGATATGGTATACCATACTACTACATGATATATGTAATTATAATTTTTTTTATATGTTATAATTTTTAATTAAAATATATATATATATATACTATTTAATTAAAAGATTAAATATACAATCCTACTATATATTTCATAATTATGAATGAGTGATAAAGTTGATTGGTTTTTATGATATCTTGTACTTATTTTTTTATTACGTAGTTCTATTCTATATGAAAATATAAAAGTGTTGATTTTAATATAAGTTACATATGGTTCTTGTATAAAACTCTTGGATACTATTTATTTAATGACAAACACTTGTGTAAACTTAGTTTACATACATTAATTATGTAAACCCTGTTACTCTTTAGTACATAAAAATTTACTCTTTAGCACATAAATTGTCACTCTTCTAAATTAAAAAAATTACTCTTCAAATTCTGGTAAATTCTGATTTATCGATTATTTTTTAGTACATGAAAAAATATTCTTTAGAGACATGAATTATTACTCTTCTATATAAAAATTATTACTCTTCAAAGAGTAATTTTTTATATACTAAAGAGTAGGAGTAATATTAAAAAAAATGAGTAGGAGTAATATTAAAAAATAGGGTTTACATGAGATCCACTCTTATTTAATTTGGTCGTCTGTGGATTGTCGTATATTTTTCTTATTATGAATTTGTTATCTATTAGAATTTATTTTATAGCTATCTTTCACTTTTCTAGTATAATTTTAATTAGATTTATTGAATTTTAGGTACATAACGGTATAGAAAACTATTTAATAGGACGATATATATCGATATTTTAGGTATGATATGGTATACCGAAATATCGGTAAGCAGAAGATATATTATTTTCCTATACCGAAATATAGGTATACCGAACTAAGGTATACCAAAAGTTTAGGTAAGATAACGGTATGATTTTTCTAAATACCGAAAATTTCGGTACGATATTTAATATAACAAAAAATCTTCGGTATGACATACCGCCCACCCCTAATTATATATACATAATACATTGATGATATATGTCCTCGTCGTAAATTATATATGGATTCACTATTTAATTTATGAGTGCAATTGTTGCGCACCTGTTCAAATAATTTAAACGAATTTAACTGTTAGATTAAAATTTAATTTAATATCTACTATTAAATAAAATAAAATAATTAATTTTTTAAAAAATAACTACTCACGTTTCATTTTCTATTATTAATGGTGTACCCCATCATTAGGGGCCCTCACCGCCCCTGCCCTGGGGATTGGTGGAGGAGGTAAATCGCAGGATGTATTTTCTATTATTATTACTAGACTCGGCCGTTTACTTTTGCAGTTAACTTGTGGAGTTGATATTGGGTGTGCACTCATATGTGTATAACTTTTTATTCTATTTTTTATACATATTATTTTATTTTGTATATATGTTTCTTAATAATTTGTATACTTTTTTCACACTCAATTTTTAATTAAAAAAACTGGCATCCATATGTGTGTAACTTTTTATTCAATAGTGCATAAATGTTTCTTAATAATTGTACATTTTTTACACTCAATTTTTCATTAAAAAACTAACAAATAAAGTATATACATTTTTGTTCATAACTGTATATGTTTTTGTTTATATTTATATACGTTCTGAAGGTGGTTGCGTCGTATCCTGAGGTGATTACTTATCGAGTTAAAGTGGAAAGGGTAACACCCTAGCCAACAAGGGCCCGATATTAATTTTACTGCGTACAATGTTTATTTAACAGCCCAATTTGGGGGGGTTTATTTTTATCCCTAGGTTAATGAAGTCAAATTACTCAACTGTTCCCATTTTTATATTAATTTTATGTCTTTCTCAAAGAATCTGAGAACAAGGGGTGAGCATAAAATTTTTAAAATCGCTCAACCTCCCGAGCCGTACTGAATTGCACCGCCACTAACGATATTTTTGTGTAAACCGCGATTTATTTTATTTGGCAAAATCGAACCACCATAACGGTGCAATTTCGATTTTTTTCTAAAACTACACCACACCGCATCGCCTTGTATATACTCCATATATTTACATGTTTATGTACATATATGAATGTGATTTAAACTTATTTAAATGTTAGAATCTCAACTTTTGTTATACTCTTTAAATATTTGTTCTTTGTCAAATTTTATAATTACAAATTTTTCTAACAAATGGTGATGGTTTTAAAAAATAATTCATAATAATTTATCTTTTAAATATATAGTGACATTTCAATTTATAGATAGAATAAGATACTATAAGTATAAAATAGCAAACAAGTTATTATAATTAGGAAATATTTTTCTTAAGATTATTTTTTATAGGTAAATGTTAGTTGTTAGTATAGTTACACCATGCACCCTTACAAAATAACATTTATCATGTAATACCCTTACAAAATAACATTTATCATGTAATTATGCTCCCAGGGCATATCTCAAGTGGTAGAGGGGAGGATAGAAAGGTCTTCCAATTGAACTTGGTTGCTGCAGGGTGGAGATTCGAATCCTGCCTTTAGCATAAATTTGGCCCCTTGCAAGCACAAGTTTAACAGTGAGCACTCTCTATAAGTCACTTGAGGCAGTTTAACAGTGAGTTCTCTCTATAAGCCACTTGAGACTTTATATATAGATTTTATGTTATATATTATGTTATTAGAAAAACCGCCGACTTTAGCAAGACAATTTAAAATTTGTAAAAAAATCGATCAAACCGCACCGTGATCACCCCTATCGGGACCTCTCTCTCTACTGACTTCCTCTTTCTTCCGCCACAAGTGGTTGTGGCGCCACGCCGTCGACGGTGATGAAATTGCCGACAGCAAGGTAGCGTTCGAGTCAGGGGTGAGAAACAGTGACGGCCGACAGCGGCACGATTTTGGTGGTAGTAACGATGGGCAGTCGTGTGGTGACCGGATGCGGCAGATGGCGGTCGCTGGTTAGGGAAAGGAGGGTTGGTTGTTGGCGGCGCATCGGGAGCCAGATCCGCGCCGGCGGCGGCTGGTTTCGCGACAGCAGCGGCGGTACACAGTGGTATGACGATGACGATTGACGTGTTGGGAGGGGAGAGAAAGTTGTTGCATCCCTTGATATCATTCACAGTACTAGGAATTTGTATGTTGCTATGATTGGGCAAATTTTATTAGTGTAGTGCAAGAATTGAGTGAGAGAAAAATGAGATTGAGGAAGAATTACTGTGCAAGAAAAGGGTATGAGAGAGAAAAAGAGAGATTACGGAAGAAGACTAAAAAGTGGAGGAAATTATATCAATTTTAAGTTCAATTTTGTAAAAGTAGTTCATTGAAAACCTTCTAAGCAAACATGATCTATAATCGTTTTAACCATTAATTGATGGTTAATTTGACCATAGGCTCTGGTAATTCTGCCACGAAAGTAAACGGCCAAATATATAATTCTCAAATTATTAGTACGGGTATATGAGTATTGTGAAATTTTAATTTTACTGCTTCACTTTTTTTTTTTTTATCACAATAGTAAAATATTTTAATATTCCTAACATCTAGTGCAATACGAGATTACAAAATTATATTATTTCCCAATATATATATATATATATATATATATATATTTTCTAAATCCTTCATTCCATAATAGTGGAAAACTGTTGCTGCGGCACAACTAATAAAAAATAGTTATCCCTTTGTAAATTCTGTACTTCTCTTAATATAAATACCCTAGAGACACAGGGGTTTACACTTTAAACTTAATTTACAAATTGTTTATGATAAAAAAAAAATCAAAATTAATCAAAACCTCACCCCTAAGAATATTTAACCCTGTAGTTCTCATTCCTCCACCGCTCTTCTTCAATTCTCAAACTTCACAGTGGAGTCACTGGTGTAGTGACGGATCCTCAAATTCTTACTACTATTTGTTTAATTTTGGATACAGTGTGCACTCATATCCAAAATTTATACTCCTATGAATAAACTATTAAATGAATAAAAGTTCATATTAGGAGTACTATATTAGCAAAAATATTTTAACAAAAAATTAAATATAAAAAAATTATACCCTTCATAAAAAATATATATACCGAATAAAAAACTTAATAAACATATGAATTTACGCATACACCCAGTACACAGATATCACTGTTTATACAGAAGGCTTTTCCTTGTTTTCTGATCGAGTGTTAGCTGGTGAAGTAAAATAATTAGAGAGAAATGGAAAGAGAAGGAGAAGATGATATTGTATGCTTGGACGAATCTTTCTTCATCAATGACAAGTATGCACTCTGCTTTTCTCTTTCCTTAACCCCTACCATTCATTTTCATATTTATTTATTTATTTATTCCCTGCTGTTTGTAGCTATCAACTTACGAGATTTACATTTGGGTCGCAAGTTCTTGAACTCTATTGCCTGCAATCTGCTTCAAGTGAGATTTCCGTTTCTCCCTAAAGGATTCTGAAACAAAAAGGGCATGTTTTTCTATATTTCACATTTGCTACTGTTTGATTTTTATGTTTTATTGTATATTTTCTGTTACTCAATTGTGTACCATGTTACTGTCTGATTGAAAGTAGGAACCATCTAAACAAACAGTCATATAAATTGCTTCAAAATCAATTTGAGTACTTGATCCTGATGTGCAAATACTGTATGCAGTGTGAGATTGGCCAGCATTCATTCAGTTCATGCTGGGAATGATCTGTGAATGGATATCTTGTAGGATATAGAGGAAGGAATTTGTAATTTGATGATCCTAATAAGATAAAGTGCAAAATGATTGTGGGAGGGATGGGGTTTAAGTCACCAGATAACTTGAGAAAATTTCCCGATGTAAAAGAGACGATCTTGGTGGTTCCAATTGAGAACATTCTGTGGCTCCAGTAGTATCTTGTGAAATATTGGGCGTTGAACATGTTATCTTGATGAAAATGCATGAATGAGTTTTTTAATATACAGGACCTTGATGTATGACTTCTGTGCACACATTTAATTGGGCCTTTTCTTCGTTCGGTTTCAACATTGATTGATTTCCATTTAATCTTTGATCCGTTATACTATCTGCAAACAATCAGTACAAAGAGTTGTGGTTACATTAACGGTGATGCTTGATGCATCATATAGTTCATTTCATGAAGTAAACTTGATACTGGAAAAGCTAAAGATATGTTGCATAAAAAATCTATATTATACACTGCATAATGCATAATAGTTCAATTAGACTCTAACTATCCATATGGCAGCTGATTTTGATTTGACGGGGCAGTTGGTATGGCCCGGAGCGGAGCTTCTGAATGATTATCTCTCAAAAAATGCTGACATACTGCAAGGATGTTCTGTTATTGAGCTTGGCTCTGGTGTTGGTTAGTGTCAAAGATCTATCTCATTCCACGTGTTTTCTACAGTTGCTCTGAACTTGATGAGTGACCTTCTGTTTGTGCTATAGGTCATCAACTGTGTCACGTAATTTGCATCTTTAGGAAATGATGAAAAGGAAGAAAAGTTTCAGTTATTTATCTAGATATTCAATCTGCCAATATACTGAATTATGTCAGCCACATAAAGCAAACTAGTAGTTTCATTTGCATATTTTTAGATGACAAGTATGCAAAAATTCTGTTGTGTATTTGGAACGCAAGTGAGTTGTTTCAATAACGTTACTTTGCAGAAAGCAAATAAAAAGAAAATTAGTGAAAGCTGTTTCTCAAAAGAAAAGTCAAGAAAATCTTTCCATTTCCATGTTGCTTGTTAATAGATATAGGTTTCAGCTTGATCATAGTCATGCAACCAAAAAGAGTGGTCTAATTACTCGACTATATTTCAAGCGAGTTATTTAGAATAAATGAGTAATAAGAAGTCTGAAGCATAAAATAAACCAACCTTATTTAGAATCTCCTTCTCAAACGAACTGTTTGCTGGATTGTAAAATGCAGGCATTACTGGTATTCTGTGTAGCAGATTTTGTAGTGAAGTAGTTATGACAGACCATAATGTGGAGGTTCTCAAGGCAAGGTTCTACTATATGCGTAATGCTCAGATATATCTTGATTTGAGATCTGTTTCGGTTGACATGCTTAATTTATGGACTTGTTCAGATCCTAACAAAGAATATAGAGCTACACGATCCTTCAAAAACAGATACTTGTTCTGCTGGTGAGTGAACAACTTTAGGATTTGTTCTAAATTGCAAAAGTTTCATCTTATTATATTCAGTTGATTGCAGAATTGAATTCTGAGAAATTAGAATGGGGGAATCCGGAGCAGCTCAATTATATACTACAGAAGCATCCACATGGGTTTGATCATGTTCTCGGAGCAGATATTTATATCCTCATTTTTTCTGTTAATTTATTATTTTAATCATTTTTAAATGGTTATTACACATTGTTTTCGCAAACCCCTTTACATGATTTCTAACAAAGAAAGCACAGTGAATGATGTTCCGAGGTTTACTCCTACTTAATCTAGCCTTTAACTTATTCTGTGGTGTATGCCTTAATAGTTCTCAAGCTTTCAGCAATCCAGTGTGCCTTTGCTCTTTGATACTGTGGAAAAGCTTCTACATTTTAGACGTGAAAGAAATTGCAGATTCATATTGGCCTATGTATCTAGAGCAAGAGTGTAAGAATTTGTATTGGAGTGATAATTTATTTTGATTTGCATCTTTGATTCCTTGGAAGAATCTGGTACTCATTTGTTGAGATGGTCTTAAATACAACGGGCGTATGTATGCATCCGGGTCTATTTGAAATCAATTCTAAAAGGAGCAGGCATGAAAATAAAACATACACGTATACAAGCTTACACCTTTTGCATATCAGACTTTGCTATTTTGTTTGGATTAGTACCTTTGATTCCTTGCTCTTAAAGAATCAACCATATTTTCATGAATGAATTTCTTTTTCGCGTCTTGCAGAATGGATGATTTAGTTATCCAAGAGGCCGTTCGACATGGGTTGGTTGTGAAGGAAGTTGCAGGAACTCGTGCTACCGTAAGAAATCTTGGAGGTGTTATATATGAGATCACCTGTGCATGAAATTGGTGGTGGCATAAACACTTAAACTCCAAATTTAATTGTATTGTTTAGCGGCATTGATCAGAAATATTCTTCCTGTTTCTCTCTTCCTTCTATCTTTCAACATGTGTGCAACAACAATCTTCGCTAATGCTTCATTTGATACAAGAGATTTAAAGGGAAGAAGAAATTAAGTTGATTAATTTTCTTTTCTGCTGAAGTATACTCAATCCATGGATCAATCAAGTACAATGTAATATGATCAAATGTTACAAAAGCTAATTACCAATTTGGCTTTTAGCTTTATATGAGGAGATAGCTGATATTCTTCAAAACTGAGATGCTTAACGCATTTTTGCTCTTGCAAAAAGCACTCCTGCCAACAAACCTGAGAGAGAGAGAGAGAGGGAGAAATTAGCTGGTTTGTTAGGATCACATTACAGCTACTTAATTCAGAAGAGTTCTCAGAAATTTACCAAAAAAGATGCTAGCAGAATTTTCTAAGCTTGTGGGTACTTTGAAAAGAAGGATACCAGCAACGGAAAGTGGTATCTTGTTTAGAGACCCCACTAGACTGCAAGATTGAAAAACAATAAGCAACAAGCTGTTTAAAATCATTTTAGCAGTAGTAAAATACAGATGAATCAAACAACTCCAGAAAAGGAGTGTCTCGTCTCGTCCAAGTAGAAGTAGATACATGGTCACACCTCCGTTTCATTATCTTTAAGTCTTTACTGATTTATAAACGTAATTCTTATTAACCAAACACATGAATACACTTCTTAATCATATTAACCAATAACTAATAACCAATGACAGATGACATCTCTATAAACTAGAAGCACAAAAAAAATTGAGATCACTAGGATCACGCAAGTATCCATTCTCATATAGAGGGATTTGTCTGCATAAAAAACTAGTTGTGAATTTTTCACATTCTTGTTGAGATGAGTAATAGTTTGTTATTTAGAAGAGTAATAGTTCATCATTCTAAAGAGTAATTTTTCATGTTCTATATACTAAAATTCAAGTGTATTGTGTACAAGCTCCATTTTTATTTGTACCACTATTATGATCATGGCTAAAAAGTTTTAATATATAATACAACTATTTCCAAAGTGGTTGTGCCCTTGTATTTCTTAATTCAGAAGAAGAGTTTACCTGTATGTAGTAGCTCCTGTTTGATGGAGAAACCACATGGAAGTGAAGCTGATTGCAAGGCCCAAGAATCCACTAAAAGTGATAATCAGCCAGAAGGAAGGGATCCTCAATAAAGGTCTACAATTGGCGACAAAAGATCAGAGGTAACATGGTTAGCATAGAGGATGAGTATATTTATGCTCACTTTTAACACGAGGAGAACAAGCCACTACATTCTATTGTATATAGCAACTTGTCATTGTATCTCAGCTCTCAAGACAAAAACACTGGCATTATAGTTCTTAATATAATCTGAATAGTTTGGAGGAAAATTTTAGTATTTTCAAAGTATCATGGTTATTGTGAACATAAATGTTGGTGAAGAGAGAGGTTTGTTAGCAACAACATTCAGTGGCACTTTTTCTAACTGATTCAACCAAACTGGATATCAAAAGGCTTTACTTTTACACTTGCATTTCTGAAAATGTTTCTTAAAACTTATCAAGTATGACCAGTTTTTGCTCAGCCAGACATAGAGCATGAAATATATAATAAATCCTTACGTCTGTAAAAGATAATCAACCTCATTGAACACAAAAATAAGCAAAATTCCTAGAGGCAGTGAAAGGCTGTTGTTTAGCATCACCATTGAGAATTCATTCAACCCTCCAGATTTTGTGACCTGTTTGGCAGTATCCATGACTCTACGTAAAGTCAGCTGCCACAGAAGGAGATTTCTACGTCAATAATCAAGGCCATACAGTAAAACAGATGAACATTCATTAGCTAGAAGTTCCCAGAAAATATAACAGCCCTTTCTTGAAAATTTTCGATGAGCTTTTAATATTAAATTGCATGCGCTATCTTAGGATTAATTAATCAGCAAACAATAGGACCAGGACACTTAGACATTTCTGATGGTAATAAATGTAGAAAATATAAACAAGACAAATGTAAATGGGATTGATACAAGCATAATTCTTAGTGCTGCTGAGATTTCACTACATACAACCCTAATAAATTCAGAAATGATAAGCATGGTCAACCAAGATATACAAACATTAGATTTTTTGCAATATAAACAAATGGATTACAACCAGTGTGGCAGTGTCTGCTGTGAGGAAAAACCACCAAGTAGGTAAACAAATAACTGTAGGCTATAGCAAGTACAAGCGAGATTTGGCATATGAAACATAATAACTTACGGAATATGATGCTGTCAAAAAACAATTCATAAACTGCCATGCATATCCAAAGGCATGAAATGAGAGATCCGTAAATCCTCCTGATATTGCAGAAATGATCTGCATAAGATTAACATGAATCAAAAACTTCACACCAATTTTAAATGAAGACAAACTTAATACGTAACTTGTAACAAATGATATTCGGAACCTAGGAAACTTTTCACCACGTTACAATGGGAAGTACAGAAAAAGTAAACATTTAAAATAGGCAAAGGACTTGGGTCTCTCTTCTGGGAGTATACATGCTTTTATGTTCTCAACAAGAACGAACTCCTTTAATCTCAGTAGTATGGGGTAAACTGATTATCAGTACTAATTTCAAATATACAATTTTCTAGAGCATAGGGTAGCTGATGACCTATTTAGATATGCCTCTGAAAATTTAATAGTAATAAACAAGTGCATTAGAAACTACAAGTTTACCCAACATGCACTCAAGTCATGATGCACCTTCGGGATTCCTCAAAAGAGTTTTTATTAATTTAGGAATTATCAATGGGAAGTATAAGCTTTACTAAAATATGTTATTTGCCATAACATACCATTAAGAAAAGGGCTGCCCAAACTCTGTTATCATGTTGCTTGTTGAAAAGATAAATTTCACCAACAGCAGTTATCACATTTGTTACGTTCTTCAGAACAGTAACCATTGCAACATTTATGTATTTTAAACTGCAGTAAACATGAAAAAGTTGTCAGGCAACATGTTTCAGGATGAAAGCAATCTGGATGCATGTGTCTGAGAGATGAATTTTATTTTTTATTTTAATTTTTTTAGATGAGCACTCTGACAAATGTTGGTAATGTTGAACTTAGGCAAATGGATACAGTAAATAAATCCAAAATCAGGAAATATTTTAACAAAAGAAGCACCAAGAAATTAGAATGATGAGATAGTTCGCCACTAGAATAATTAAATTATAAGATCAACAAAGCCCTTTTAAATTAATCCTTTCATGCATAGGATATTTACTGGATGAGATCATCCACCAATGATGGCATTCAAGAAATCAGTCCATGAATACCACACTCTGCAAAGTCAAGTAAAATTATATTCTCCAAAACCACGCTCCCTCTGTCTCAAGTTATGGAACTACTAACCCATCATCATGATTATCGTTTATACTATATTAAAACAATGCTCATCACTCACTTTTTCAACTTTTATATAAAACTTGATAATGTCAACTCCAAAATTTATATTTGGATGGAGAGTAATATAGCAAATAAAATGAAGAAACAACATTGAAGTATGCCAGTTCATAACTTAAATTTTTAATAGTATTTCCTAAATAAGAAGAGAACTAATGATAATCATAACTGACATAAAACCTTCACAGAAACAACCAGTCATCCAGGTAAGACATGAAAAAAAATTGGATGAGTAGAGAACCAAAATTGAGGTCTTGAGCGAGTAAAATTAGCAGACCTAGAGCACATATATGAAATTCATATATGCTGCATTGATGTATTGTAAGATTATTCTTACTGTACATCAATAGAAAAAAAAATCATGACTTTCTCAAGAACTGTAGTACAACGATCATGAAGAAGGCAGCTTATAACCAATCAAGAATATGCCAACAAGTGATGACTCTATACCAAAATAAAGAAAATCACTTTGGACATTGAGAAAAGAGATAAGAAAATTAAAAAAAGTAGTACCTAAACATGCTTGTGACCAGCATCCCAACAAATATAAAATTGACAGGCAACCAAACTCTGATTAATCTCCATGTGAGTGGCTCCGTCGTGATTATCCCAAAAAAACTCAAAATGGATACAACAACTACAGATACAAAATTCTGCAAGTATGTACTAATATTTGTCAGTTGATAGAATATAGAAATTATTTTAAATCAACTAAAGTGAGGTCGCTGTAAATAGTTTCTGAAATGTTATTATAGCGAGTACAATGGGAACTAGTATGGAAAAGGTAACCTGGTATAGCATCAACGATATTCCAGCATTAAAGTCATAACTGGAGAGGACATACTTGTTAACCAATATCATCCCACAGGAAGACAAACAGTAAGCCAGACCAGATAATAAGGCCGGATTATGCAATGTAAGTCTTCTTTTACTTCGAACTATCTTGTCTCTGTCTTTTTCGAACCTTCCACTCTCCACATCAGACTCCTCGTAATTAATTGGATTCTTCATCGACAATGTAGCTCTGGAAAAGTACATAAAGTTGTAACAAATACTTACTCCAATGGCAGAAAGGGAATTTTTAAATATTAATAATCAATTGCAGGAAGTAACAAGTATTAATTAATTCATTTAATTTAACCACATTTCCAAATTAGAAAAAGCTGTATTCAATATGTTCAAAATGGAAGCAGGAATAATGTCAGAACTCTTATGTATGTATATTATCCAATCACTAGCAGTGTAGTTATGAGATGATGGATTAAACATACAGTTCAATAAAACGAATTATGTGAAGGTAATAAAGAAAACTTAAATTCTTGGACTGTGGACACCATTTTCAGGTCACCACAACTTCCAAAAATTGCTGAGGAATTATGTGCGGAAGTATATAGAAGACAAGTTATCAATTTCAAACTGAAATTTAGTACTTCTGTCTGGAATTGGGTTACATATAAAAAGGCTGGAATTTACAGAAAAGGGTTGATTTAAACAGCTGAAGGCACTAAAAATGGAGGAGGGTCTATGGGTGAGTGGAAAAAGAGAGCTCCAAGAGATTCATATATGTAGCAAGGACAGATTCATAAATTAAAATAAAATAACTATTGGTGTTTGGTCATTGGATCTTCACTTTTAACTGATAGACAAAGTTTTCATCATTACTTCAGAACTGATCTTTATGATATGATTTTAGGACAAGATAAACGCAGAACATGTACACTACTTACATTACTGCAATCATAGAGGATTCATTGGGGTGGCAAAATGCTAACAGAATTAGAATGCTGAATGCTTATCTATCTCTGCAACTGAGGCCCCTAAGGAAAAGATCTTTAGAGTGAAGGAAACAGAAAATCATACCTGCTCGCAACTTCTCTTTTAACTGGACTTGAGACTGGATCTACAGTGCTGTTAAACTGATGATTTATAAGGCTTCTTTCTCCATGCGTGGATTCCATACCATAACCCAATGTTATGTTTCTCTAAAACGGTCAGGCAAATCTAGAGCAACACACCTCTTGAAAATGATCAATCATACAGAACAAACTGATATGGCATGTGCTGCATAAAGTAGTTAGTAGTTAAAAATAATATCAATGAATTAAAAGTTAAATACATATTGCTAGAAGTACAGTTTTCAGGACTAGTCATTATCCTAAGAAATCAATCCCTAGTATAAAAATCCTGCAGAGAATTCTACTCTAAACATTAAACAGGAAGAGCACAAAATAGTTGCTTAGAAATTATCGTGCTAAATCTGGCTGCCATTAAATATGCCACAAAGAAAATTAATACCACACCAACCCAACCTCTCAACATTCCATGGGGGTCTATATTTACCTTTTGTTAACTTTATACATATTGGCAGAGGCTATATACTTCCTAGAGGAATATTCTTCATCATGTTACATAAAATGGAAAATGGTTTCATATGCTACTCATCTCATCTATGCCTTTGCCACAATTCCAGCTTCCAACCATGGACAGACAACTAGTTCTTTTCATTCTCCCTTTAGAAAGTTGATATACTCTTCTTACCCACTCTCTCTTACAAAAAATTGAAGCATCAACGTATTTTTCAGCAAAAAGCAGGTTCCCAGTATTAATGTCAAAGGAACAAAAGATGAATTAAACTCAATCAACTAAAATTACCGAACACAGAGAGAATCTAATAAATTAAGCAGTAATTCAAGTAAGTAGCATTGATGATCCAACGTCTCATATCATACTCGTGAATATACAGCTGCATCAGCAAGATTTAAGAGCACAACCAGGAAAAAAGGAAGTCTAACTAGCAGGATTTCCATCAGTGAGCGGAATCTACTAGGGAAAACAATCAAAATACCAGAAGAAAAATGGTTACCTAGGGAATTATTTGCAGTATGAAGAATGAGAGAAAGTCAGGAGAGGGTGTGAATTATTGTGAAGTGAATCACCGGTGGAAACCCAGATGAGATGAGCTACTTTATGTGAAATGAACGTCGAGTACAGTTTACAAACCGTGATTACGACGGTTAGTCCTCTCTAATTCTTGACCCTTCTACCCAAATTTTCTGGGTAAAAAAGTTTTTAAAAGGTTTTGAACCTTTTTATCCAAAAAATTATCCAAAAAATTTGGATAAAAAGGTTTTGTAACCAAATTTAGGTAAATTTTGGTGTTATCCAAATTTGTTACTCAAATATTTTTTTTTATAATTATTTTTAATGTTCAATTTAAATATAATTATATTTATATATATTTTTAAGTACTCTTAATAATTATTTTTAATTGTTAAATATATATTTATGTTTTTATATTTTATATAATTAATATAGAATAAATTATGTGTCATTAAAATAATTTAAAAAATTACTTCTTGCACAATTAAAATTAAATATTACATTAAAAAATTACATTGAACATTAAAAAAGATAGACATACAAATACATTAGACACTAGACATATAAATAAATATCCTAAAACTTAAAACACGACGAAAAATAAAAATACAAATACAAACACAAACACAAATACTTAAAAAATAAAACAACATAATTTTTGTTCACAACCCACCAACCAGTCTCAACGGCTATGATTGAAAGCCACCAACCAGTCTCAACGGCTAGGATTGAAAGTCACCAATCAGTCTCAACGGCTGAGATTGAAAGTCACCAACCAATCTCAACGGCTAGGATTAAAAGCCACCAACCAGTCTCAACGGCTGAGATTGAAAGCCACCAACCAATCTCAACGGCTAGGATTGAAAGTCACCAACCAAAATTGGATAGTTGAGATCGAAAGCCATCAACCACAATTAAGGGTTGAGATCAAAACCTACCAATAAATTTTTTATTATATAATGGGTGCATTGCTCATCAATCATACACATCATTTCCCATATTCTTCTCATCATTTACAATTCTCTTATTTCTTTTGTCACAAAAGCTTTTTAAGATGAACCCACAAAATTCAACTGGCACTTCACACATATCATCCTCATCATCAGACTCTTCTAATGATGATGAGTTTGAAGCATTTCGTATTAGTGTCATCAATCAGCAACGATTGGCTCAGCAAGCAATGCATAATAACGTTTGTTGGATGCAAATGATGAGGCAAAGTCGAACCAACAATTCTTCTGTTGGTGGTTCAGTCTTTGGCATAAAATGGTCAATCGTGATCGAGAGACTGCAGCTCAAAATTTGTACAACGACTATTTTTCTGAAAATCCCACATTTGGTGAAACAATGTTTCGTTTGAGATTTCGAATGTCTCGAAGTTTGTTCATTCGTATTGTTAATGCAGTCCAAGATCATGATGGCTATTTTATCCAACGAATGGATGTCATAAAGAGACGTGGGTTATCAACACTTCAAAAGGTAACAACTGCTTTTCATATTTTGGCATATGCAGTGCTAGCTGATACAACTGATGAATATATCAAAATCGGAGAATCAACAGCTATTGAGTGTGTGAAAAAATTCTGTCGTGCAATTGTGGAGATCTTTGGAGAGCGTTACTTAAGATCTCCTACTGAAGAAGACGTTGCTAGACTCTTGTATATTGGTGAGCAGTGTGGTTTTCCAGGTATGTTAGATAGCCTTGATTGTATGCACTAGAAATGAAAAAATTATCCGACCGGATGGGCGGGACAATATGCAGGTCGCAGTGGACACCCAACTATTATTCTTGAAGCTGTTGCTGACTATGATCTTTGGATATGATATGCTTATTTTGGTATGCCAGGATCCAACAATGATATCAACGTACTAGATTCCTCTTCTATTTTCTCTAATCTTGCTAAAGGTGTTGCTCCTCCCGCGCGTTATGTCATTAAAGAAAGAGAATATGATATGGGGTACTATTTAGCTGATAGTATATACCCCAAATGGGCAACTATTGTGCAAACCATTCATGAACCACGTGGCCGTAAAAAAAAACTTTTTACACAAAGACAAGAAGCATGTAGAAAAGATGTGGAACGCGCATTTGGGGTTCTCCAAAATCGATTTGCTATCGTCACAAATCCAGCACGATTCTGGAGCAAAGAAGTTTTAGGAGATATAATGACAGCATGCATAATTATGCACAATATGATAATTGAAGATGAACGTGATCTTGATGCACCTATTATTGACCACGTAGAATCACCGGCTATAAATATTGAAATAGGGGATGATGATGATTCTCAATTTCAGGAATTTCTGGCTCGATTTAGAAAAATAAAAAATCGAGATGCTCACTTTGAACTTCGAGATGCATTAATTGATCATATTTGGGAACTGTATTCATCTGATGATTAAAATTTATGTCTTTCATTTGTATGTGTTGTATTATGCAATTATCAATAAAATGTGTTGTTCATATATTTCTTTAATTTCATTTTGATATTTATTTTGATGTAATTTGTAAAATTTATACAACATTAAAATTTAAATATTAATTAATACAAAATAGAAATATATTATTTAATTAATAATTTAAAATTAGAGGGATAAATAATTAATTTAAAATATTATTATTATTTAAATTTAATAAAATAATATTTTAATATTTATTTTGATGTAATTTGTAAAATTTATACAACATTAAAATTTAAAAATTAAAATTTAAATATTAATTAATACAAAATAGAAATATATTATTTAATTAATAATTTAAAATTAGAAGGATAAATAATTAATTTAAAATGTTATAATAAGATTCTATAGAATATTTCATTTTTACACCAAATTTTGGGTAAAAATAATTGGAGTAGATATGATCCAAATTACCAAAAATTTGAGTATTTGCTGATTTGGATCATATTGTCCATTTGTTATTGGCCTATATATCTCTGGGTGGGGTGGGGGCGGGGGTGGTGGAAGTCAATTGAGAGGGGGAGAGAGAGAGTGAATTGAAAAACTTCCACAGCATTGGACTCCACTGCTACACCTCCCAAAGTATTTTGTTCCACATTCAATGAAGCTTATTTATTATCCTATTCGATTAAATTGTAATGTTACAACACAAATTCTCGAGATTATATATACGTAGGACGGTTTGTGAGACGTATTAAAATATGTATTATATATATAAAGTATGCTTAATGTTATTAAAGTATATTTTTTAAAGTATGATAAATAATGAATTAAAGTATAATTTTAGAGTGTTATAATAAAATTCATTATTGACATACTTTAACTATAAATACATATATTTTACCTATATAATAAGCATACTTTAGTTTCGTCTCAAAATAATCTCGTCTCACAAGAGAGTTTCTCATATTACAAAATAAAATGATTTTATGATTAACTTTTTTTACTTATTTGGTTTTGAATACAAAATAAAATACTTAAGGATTAAAGAGTTTTTTTTATTTAAAGTTAATTAATTATTATAGTACATGACAGAATACATAGAGTATGAAGTTAGTAATTATGAAAAGAAATTACTCATGTTGGAGAAGTATTTTTATCACCGTGAATGTTTGGTGATATCAATTTTGATATAAATAATTAGAGTACGATAGATTAAAAGGTAATAGGATCACGACAAATCTTTACAAATATTTTCATCAATTTAGAAGAATTAAATTAATTCTCTTTTATTGCTTCCTTTTTTATCTAATATATCTTCAATCTTGGTATTATATTCCTTATTACCCTCCCTCAAGTAAAGTTTAGTGTTCTTAACAATATACTCCTTTTTTATCTAATATTTATCTAATATATCTTCCATCTTAGTATTGTATTCCTTATTACCCCCCCCCCCCCTCAAGTAAAGTTTAGTGTTCTTAACAATACGAAGTTTAAAACGTAAAAGCTCAAACAAGGATCGAGCAAGACTTTTAGTAAATATATCTGCCACCTGAAGATTGTAGGCACAAAAAGTGTATCCAACTGTTAGCTTGTGACAAGCTCACGTATAAAATGGTAGTCTATGTCAATATGCTTAGCTAGCTTATATGCAATAAGATTTTGACTTAGAAACAATGCACTCTTATTATCACGAAGCAGTAAAATTCGAGCAGCATGTAGGGCACGAAGTTCACAGAGAAGGTATGCAAGCCAAATTAATTCTTGTGCGGTGTTGGAAAGGGCATGATATTCAAATTCAAAACTTGAGCGAGTTACGGTAGGCTGTTTCGTAGCACTCCATGAAAAAGTTACCGCTTAAGAAAATGGAATAGCCATAAGTTGAGCGACGTGTTTCTATGCAACAAGCCCAATCCGCATCAGAAAAACTTAAAATTGTATAATATGGTGAATAAGAGAATTGAAGGCCATGATGGAAGGTGCCCTTAACATAATGTAGAACAAGTTTAACAACCGTGTAGTGTTCAATAGTAAGAGATTGAAGAAACTGTAGATGTGATTAAAAGTATAAGATAAGTCCGGACAAGTGATCACGAGATATTGAAGAGTACCGACGATAGAGCGATAAAGTGTGGTTTCTTGAAAGGGTTCTCTAGTACTAAAAGACAATTCCCCGGTGCTAGCAGAGTGGAAATAAGCTTTGAGTCAAGCAATGAAGCATGAGTAAAAATGTCATGAGCATTAGTTTGTCCTAATAATAAACCATTTTCAGAGTGAGTTACTTCAAGACTAAAATAGGGGTATTATGAAGAAAAAAGAGAGATGTATCCGCCTTGCTGCAGATAAAGCCCAACCTAATTAAAAAAGTACTAAAGCGGTCAAACCACGTACGAGGAGCTTGGCGAAGGCCATACAGATCCTTCTTGAGGCAACAAACATGCTGTGGAAAGCGAGGATCTAAAAAACCCGAAGTTAGGGTATGAAAACTGGCTTATCAAGAACACCATGCAAGAATACATTCTTCACATCAAGCTGATGTAATGGCCAATGGCATTGCATCGCGATAGCCAAAATTACACGAACTGTGGCAGCTCGAACGACCTGATTGAAAGTATAAGAAAAATCAAAACCAAGAATTTGAGTAAAGCCCTGCCTTACCTAGCGAGTTTTGTAGCGATAAATTAAACCATCTGATTTATTTGGTGCGAAATACCCACTTCGAACCAAAAAAATATTTGGCATTCATAGTACGAGGCATTAAGTCTCAAGTGTTATTCGAATGCACTGCATCCATTTCCTCATGCATTGCGTTGAGCCAATGAGGCATTTTGAGAACAGACTTAAAACCCTTTGATTCTTGAGAGACGAATAAGGAAGACAATAAAGTAATGGATGCAATGTCCACAAAGTATTTTGTTTTAACAATTCCTGATTTTGAACGAATACGCATGGGATGAGTTTGTTAGAGGTGGTGAAATGATAGAAGGTGGTTGTTGCGGGGAATTAATGGAGGGAGCAAGTGCATCTGACTGCGTATGAGCATCAACGAGTTGCTGCATAATATTTGTGGTTGGGGTTTTTGAAGCTAAAGTATGCAATTGATGCAAAGAATCTGATTGGACATCAGTATCAGAAACATACGGATAAAGGGTAAAAAGTGGACAAAAATTATTATTATTATTATTATTATTATTATTATTATTATTATTTTCTTTGTTGATCATAGTAGCAGTCAGGGATGGCGCCACGCTGGGGCCAAGGATACTGGGCCCCCCTGAAAATTTAAAAATAATTAATGTATATGTAATAAGTTATTACTCCCTTCGTCCCACACTTATGTTCACACTTTCCCTTTTCGTCCGTTCCACACTTATGTTCACCACCCAAAAAAAGAAACTTCACATTAATCAAAAATCTTAAAAGTTATCTTAATTTCAAAAATACAACTCTCACCTAACATACATAACATATTTTATAATTTATTTATTACCTAAAAATACCACAATACCCCTAAAAAGTCAATAAAGTTGGTCAAAAAATAAATTTTCTTAAACACCGTATCTATAGTATTGGTGAACTTAACTATGAGACAAAGGTAGTATAATATATTAATGTAGCTTAGCGGTTGGCCCCTATCTCTCATACATGAAGGTCTCGTGTTCGAGCCTCCCCGAGGCAGAAACCTATCTTTGTTTTTCTAATTTTAATTCTTTTTCCTTCACCTTTCTCTTTTATCTAAAAAATTTCTCCCCCTATTTTCTTATGTTTTATCTTTCTTTTTCCATTTTTATTACATATAATTCTTTTCTTCTTCTAATTTTAATTCTTTTTTCTTTTCATGTTCTCTTTTATCTATAAAATATCTTCCCCTATTTTCTTATGTTTTATCTATATTTCTTTTTTTATGACATAGAATTCTTTTCTTCTTCTAATTTTTATATACTTATAAATTGTTATCTTTTAATACTTCTATAAATTTTTTTTTGAAAATTTCTAAATAAATGGAGCATTTATTTAAAAAATATATATTATCATTTCTTTCTTTTAATTATTTTTATTTGTAAAATAAATTTTACTCTTTTCTTTTATTAAAAATACTAAATTATCAAAAAAAAAAACATTTCTCTAAATTTATGTGCAAAAATAAAAGTGAAAATTTTTATAAGATAAAGAGAAATTGGGCCCCTACCGAAAAATCCTGGCACCGTCCCTGGTAGCAGTAACAAGATATTTCTAGGTTGAGGGTTTTGTTCTCGAAGATATTAGCTTGATCTCAAACTCTCTTCATGTTTAGGTTCAGACATGTTCCATGCAACTCAAAGAATGTGGTATGCAAAATGTGCTTGCCAGGTTTTCTTTATCCTCCTCTTCTTCTCATGATGGGTCAAGAGAATTTGAAAAGAAATTTAAAAAAAGCAAAAACTTTATGCTAACACATTATACGTGCAATGTTTACGTAAAACCATCTCACGTGAAATTATTTTTTACGTTTTTTAAAATAATTATCATTTTTTATTAAAGAGATTATCATTTTTATTAAAATAGTATTAACTTTTTATTTATACTACAAATTGTTCATGAAATATAACACTACACCACTATCACTTTTTATTAAAATATTATTATTTTTTTATTTGTCTCACAAAAAGTTTTCTCGTAAGACAGTTTTGCATGTAGTAAAAAGATTTAGAGTGTATTTTTAAGAGAGAATTATATTTTAACTATTATAATTTATAAGTAATATTTTACTTTTATAGTTCATAAAGTATGTTTGTTTTGGATTTTTTTGAGATAGATTATAGTTTTATGTCAAATTAACATATAAGAGTTGAGAGGTGATGTGTTTAAAAAAGTATTAATTAATGCGAGTAAGAATAGAGAGAAAAAGAGAATGTATTAATTGAGGAATTGACGTGAATGAATTAAGAATTAATAGAATTGTAATCCAAACCAAATACTGTCAACCCATAATTTAAGAGAATAGTTGTACACAAGACAAGCTCTTGAATAAAATCCTCTTTTTCCTTTTCAAAAATACAGTAAAAAACTACATTGTGTAATACCTACAACAATCCTACACTGATCCCAAATTCTATTGAATATGCTCCTATATCATATGGATTATGACATGCTTTATATTAAATTATGACATTATCTATCAGTGACACAACTCCAAGCTAAGGCAGATTGATCTTGTGAGATTTGGTTTTTGATACAGAAAGAGTTCCTATTCCAGTACCTGAGCAGGCCACAGCTTGTTCCAACTGGAAATTTCTTCTTCTCCACGAAGCTTTCGAATTCCCCCATAAAACCCATCAACTTCGTTCCCCTCTTCCCGGTGATCTTTCCTGTTAACAATCGTTCTTCTCCAACGAGAGCCATGTGTGTACTGCTTGAACTCCAGCACCACAGTGTCTGCACCACATTATCCGGTGTTACAAGAAAAACAGGATTACTTGAATAGACGTCGTATCTTTGTCATCAAATCACAGCTTTTGGTGTTCTTTCTAAAAAGCTTTTTTTTTGTTCAATCAATCATACATGCTTAGGATGAAAGGAAATGCAAGTTGAATGGTCGAGGGCTTTCACTTGGGCCAGTAGAGTTGGGAGGAAAAAGAGAAGTGGAGGTGATAATTGTACTCCATAAGGATTATCATGGCAAGAAAACGGACACGTAAATAACCAAAGAAGGAATAAACAAACTGGAAAGTAATATCAAACAATTCAAGCATAGAACCATTTTCAATTAAAAAAACCAAACAATGCGAAAGGGGAAAAGTAGGTCCTTTTCAGCTTGGTTGGCCATAAGTGTACCCTTGAGACAGCACTTATGGTTGTGTTGGTCGAAAATACGACAAAAAACAAGTTACAAGTTTATGGGAGGACCACTTCCATGAGAAGGGATGCCTAGATGAAGAAAAGAATGACTAGTTTTCTGTTGGAATTCAATATTTACCACAACACATGCACACATAAACAACGTGGTGGAAACTCACCACTATCGCGGCAACTGCAGTAATTGGCATCCCCATCACACGTTTCCAAGTGGCCTACAATACCATACCACCAACCTGTACACATAAACATTCATTTTAATTCAACTTGGTGTGCTCGAAAAGGACATGATCATGTCGTAAAGGAGGCAATTCAATTGAGTTACGTCTATGTAGCATACAGATAATATAATACTTGATGAAACTCTCAACCAAACAGAACAACAAAAAATTCTACACTCAAGCAGGGTTGAATTTCCAACACAAAACAGACATAACAAGTCAATTAAGACAACTTAACGCGTGTGGAAACTTTTGAGAAAAGAATAATTTATTTCCATTTAGTTCAAACTTTTTGGATAGTGTTTCTTTTGTGAAGTTTCTTAGCAGACTTTCATTCATTCCAAAAGCAATGTAACGATACCACCACCTACCACCCCGTAGGTCACAAAGAGCACTTCAGGACACAGTTAAAAAATGGCAAAAACAGGTATGAGACGAGTATCACATTTTCTTGACAAGATATCATTTTTCATTTTTAGTACGTAATAGGGTATCACTTTTATAATAGAGTATTACTTCTCATCTGCCTCACATAACGGTCTCACCAAAGGACTTGCCTAAAAGAATAGATTCATGTTCCATTACATGCATCTGTAACCTTATGTTAATACAGTGGAACAGATAATCAAGCTCTATAAGCATAAATCGAGCAATACCATACGGGAATTCTTTGTTTCGCCTCCATTGTATCTCCATCTGATCACCAGGGTGCAGATCATGTAAACAATCAGATATGTGAAGATTGTGTGGAAAAGTATCAACACGGGGGGCTCTTATTCTGTCCCATGTTACACCACTCTCTACTGCACAGTGTCTTGTTCCATGTGCTGGATATCTACTAGCATTAATAGGAAATAACACACATTCTTAATATGGCACTTCAAAAATCATTACAGAATCTAAACACAGATACTAAAATTGCAGCAAATTCATTCCAGATTCATATATCCAATCAATCACTCACCTTGCAAGAAAAGTATCAGTTCTTTTATCATAGCTGAGCATAGCATCATAACAAGATAACACAAATCCAACATGGCCATTCTGCATATCAAACACAACCCACACACACACCTTCAATTTCCAGCAAGAAAGCAGAAATGGAAAATCAGAGATAAAACAATCATTACCTCACGGTTATACACCTGAGCAGGGAACCAGAAGTTGCCAGATTCAAGAGCAAGATACCAAGACATTATGGAATCAACTGGGGTTAAATCACTCTGCTTACTAAAACTAGGTTTGATAAACATAAAGTGCCAAAGATGAATGATATTATCCATCAATCCCTTCTGTTTACCATGGTTAAACAGGAGTGAACCTTTTCTGGTAGCCACATAAGACTTATATGCATCAGAGCCAACAATTCTACCCCACTTCCTGTTCATGTGTTTCTCCCAAAGATGATCACATAAACACCTATCTTTCAAAGAAGTACACACACTAGCCATTCTGCAAAGCCCCTCTGGAGGAAGCTTCTCAAGAATGCATTCCAAAACAAGGTCAGGCAAATCCAACAGAGACATCTCTGAATTCACCCCAACATTCTTATCTGCAATGGAATTCTCATTCCTAGGTGACTTTCTTGGACTTAAAAATGAGAAATCTACCCCTAAAAGAGTGTTGCCCACACACTTGGTGATGGGGTAAAAGGAAAGATCTTTCCAAAACCAGAGGGATAGCAATCTCATCTCTGAAGCCCAGAAGGAAATAGGGTTGAGGGAGAGAGAGAAGAAGAGGAGAGAGGGAGAGAGAGAGAGAGAGAGCGAGTGATCAAGAAGACGAGCATTTGACACGAAGATTGACTCTACTCAACACCTCATTTATATGGCGATTGTAATAAAAAAAAAAAAAGTTAGGCAATCAACAGTGTAAAGCATGAGAAATTAATAAATAAACTACAAATCATCTGCTAATAAATTATGGAAAAGGGATTTTCCAAATCTTTTCAAGATCAATGGCTTTAATTGGCTAAAGCATTAGATGAAGCCACCTAACCCAAATTGTGGGCCTCGCCTAAACAAGATTAAAATAGGATTATCTTTAGACACGCATCCAAGATTCTTGAAATAAAATCTTGCTTTAAGAAGCCATTGTGTTTGAATGAAAAGAAAGAAGGAACAATACATTGACACTCCGGGGGGTAGGGTTGGATGGGGTGAGGTAGGGTGAAGTGGATATGAAAAAGAACAGAGCAGGTGTCTGAATCTTGCTATTAGCAAAGATTATGAGAATTAAGCAAGTTTTTTGCTGAAAAACACACATTTGGATCACTTAGAAAAGCAACTGCGTTGAGAAAGGGAAGCTTGTTTCATATGATCTTGTTCACAGTCTCCCTCAATTGAAACACTCAATACAGAAATCAAGAAAAAAAACTGCTCCAATTTAATTATATAGTTATTCAATATTTAATGGATGGAGATCTTGTGGAATTTCTTGCTTGATTGCATATAATAAACAACCTTACCGTAGGCGGTAGGACTACTTGTTAGATGGACTCTAACACAGTTTAAACTTATTAGCTCATCACAGTGACAAAAACTTGACTTGGATTATTTCACAAAATAAATTTTGTGGGCAAAAAATTCGAATTATTTCATCCATTGAACTTTTATTTATTTATTTATTTATTTATTTTATTTGGTCTATCACATATTTTGTTCCTATGATTTGACATTTATGCCTAGAATACAACTATCATATCAATTCCAAAATATATAACCTCTTCTTTCATCTTCGGCGTGTGTTTTCTTTTTTTTTCTTTTTTTAAAACTGTTGCTGTTACTGTTTTTTTCTTTTTTTTGTTTTTTATTTATTTAATTTAGGGATATAATTGTAATTTTATCCTTTGGTTTAAGATACTCCCTCCGTCCCACCGAAAGGTCACCATTTTATTATATTGGGCGTCCCATCCAAATGTTCCTATTTTCCACTTTTAGTAAAAAGGTACCACATGTGGCCTACCACTCACTACTAATACAACTACCCACTACACATAAAATAATAATACTCTTTAATCTACGAGCAAAAAGTAACCGGTGACATTTGGGCGGGACAGAGGGAGTATAATTTATCACTAGGGTTTAGGGTATAATTGTAATTTTTCCCTTGTGGACTTGTGGTTTATGGTAAAATTTATCCCTAGGGTTTAGAGTTTAAGGTATAATTGTAATGTGGTTTAGGGTATAATTTATCTCAAGTGTTTAGGGTTTAGGGTATAATTGTAATTTTACCTTTGTGATTTAGGGTGTAATTTATCCCTAGGGTTTAGAGTATAATAGTCATTTAAATAAAATAAATTTAAAAATAAAATAAAAAACAACATTGATGAAGGAGCATAATTAGTTAAGAAGAGCGAGAACCAAGGGTGTATCAATTCTTAGTCCCTCTCTAATATTTATTTATATATAATGCTATGTTTGTTTCTATTTTTTTTTTTCTAGATTTAAGATTATTTACTTAATTTTTTGTTTTAGTTGGGATGTGTAAAACCATCTTACACACATCAACATATACTCTTTTACAAACCTCACTACTATCTTTCACATATTAATTAGACATAAAAGTTAAAATACAATTTACTTAAATCCCTCAAAACATAGATTAACATTATTCGTTTGATTTATTAAATTCAACTAATTTTAAATTTACATTCTTTACTCAGTACTTAAATCCAAAATAATATAACTTTAAAATTTAATACTAATTTTAAGAGAATAATTATAAGGCTGCAGCTATTCGCACCCCCGTTTTACTACATACACTCATTTATATTCACACACACTAAAATTATATATACACACATATAAAAGACTAAAATACCCTTAATTTAATAAATCCACACATCCACTCCATTCATCCCCTCAAACTAAAACACACACCCACCATAAAAAAGAAAAAGAAAGGAAGAAAGGGAAAAGAAAGAGAATAAGAGGAAGAAGAGAAGAAATCCAATCCTTCCAAATATTTTTTTAAATTTTAGGGTTCTAGTTTTAGGATTCAAATTAAGCCAAATAAGTTGTGTTTTGTTTAGGAAAGGTTGTGGGTAGCATGATTGTTCGTTTTGTTAGGAAAATAGAACTGGACAGTGAGAGTCGAAAAAAAAAACCCACATTTGTTCGATCTTGGTCTGCCGTGAATTGGAGGTTTTTTCGGTCGGTGATGGACAAATTTTTTGGATATGTTTAACTAGTCCTGGTCGAACACAATACAAATTTTCGATCAGGACTAGTCGAACAGTTTGCATTTCATCAGCCCTGGTTGGTTGAACAGCCTGAAGTCAAGGAAACAAAGAACCCACGAAAAACAACATTTAATCAGTATAAATGCATAAATATATATACTTTTAGGTTCTTAGGTGCATTTTCTCTCGACATTATGTTCGTTTGAGCAAATGAGGGGATTTATAGGGTGTGAGAAAAATTAGGGTTCTTCACAATATTGTTGGAGAAGGAGTTGGTGGATGTTTTGATTTTTTGGAGCAAAATCATCTTTTATTCAGGTCGATTATGTTTCTTTTTATTAGACACGGATAGCATCGTCAAACTTCATTTATAATTTAATCTTGATATCCAAGATTAATAAGATGATAAGAGTGTGAAAATATGGTGTAAAAGTGTGTTTCCTGATCTAGAAAATGAAAAAAAACATTCAAAATAACGTAAGAGTAATTTACTCCCTCCGTTCCCCCTTAAGGTATACATTTGATTTTTGCACGTGGATTAAGAAGTATTATTATTTAATGTGTAGTAGGTAGTTGGTTTAGTGGGGGTGTGTGGGTCCCATATATTAATGTATTAGTGATGTGTGTGAGTCACATGTGTGTAAAAAGGGAAATGTATACCTTTAGTGCGGACTAAAATAGAAAAATGTATACCTTTTTGGTGTACAGAGGGAGTATGTAAATTGGGGGAAGATTCCCGATTTTGACAATTGGTAAATGCACAAAACTTCAATTGAGTTTTCCTGATTTGGTCGAAGTTTCGTGCATTTCACGATTCTTCAAGTGCACCTTACTTTTTCCTTCCCACTTCTTCATAAATCTTCAACCGAGTTTCTATGCGTAGGTCGAGTTTTTCTGAAAAAAATAGGAAATCTGTAGATGGTTCAGTTAGAAACTTTAGGCGAGTTTTTCAGTGTTTCCCAAGTTTTTATGCAATATACCAAAATGTGCAAGAAGTTTTGTTAGAGAAACTCGACCGAGGTTTAGAACTTCGATTGAGTTTTTGTGCATTTTCTCAACTTCCCTTCATTTGTTCATTTTCTCCATTTTTGACTCGATTTTCCACCTAAAACACATGTTCACCAACAATGTAACCTCATTTCCATAATCACCATCATTTCTTCAATTAACAATTAAAACACGATATAAAACGAACAAACAAGTACAAAATAGTAAAAAAACACTCAAAAAAGTAGGTGAATTAATTACACGACGATCAGTTACACTTGGTGTTCTAAAGAGTAATCCTTCCCTGGAAGGTGCATCAAACATTCGGTTCTACTCTAACATTTCTTATATTTTAATGTATATTGAGTTGAAAGATACTATAATAATTAAAATGTGTAGTGAGTATTTACATTAGTGTTGTATGTTGGCCTCATAAAGATTTATTAATTGTTTTCTGTGGGTCTCATCTACAAAAAAAAAAACATACATTTTATTTTGAGACGAACCAAAATGACAAAACATATACCTTATTTTGGGACGATGAGAGTATTTATTATCTAAAAATAATTACATTATCCCTAAAAAGTAAGAAAAGAAAAAGGAAAAGAAAAAAATATATATATATACACTTTTTAATTTTGTGTCTAGTAGAATATTATTTTTCTTTGTTAAAAATCCTTTGATGTTGTCATGTTGAGATAATTCATGATCTGGTCGGCGAAAACATCAAAGATATAGAATTAAAAAAAGCAGGTGCCCCCGGATCGGGGTGGACAAGGGCATAGACGTATCTAATAAACTATACTACTTCACTTTATGGCTGTCCAAATTCAATGTTTATTAAATGTAGCTTAATTGATTTGATTCCTCTATATATAACCCCTTATGAAACAAAAGTAGAGATAGTCACTGTCCTAAAAATTGATAGGAGAGGTAAATTGTTTAGTGTTTATAAAGAGCGTTTTCTTCATGTTTCTTTGTATTTTGTGCATGTACACTTAAGTTATTTATCTCTATTTTATTTTTAGAATGGGAACCAACGATATTCTCCAATTGGAACCGTGGATGTCTACATTAAATACTTCTTCGTTGCGGTACTTTGAAATCATCCAAAGTTAAGTCACAGTTGCATATTCTTTAATGCATAAATTTATTTGGCTTGTGACAAATGAGTTTTATTTGACTTGTGATAAATGAGTTTATACATGCGTTGTTATTGTTTGCGTGCGCCTAGACACTTGGATCTAAATTTTGCGTCTAGGTCCAATTTGGTTTAGAATCAATAAAGAATTTATTGAATGTTATATTCTTATAGAAAGTTATTCCTTTAATTTTTTGTAAAAAAAAGTCAAACATTAATATTCTTAATATTTCAATTTACCTATCAATCTAATGAAATAACAAAATCCTTAGTAATTAAAATGAATATATCCTTTGAAATAATACTCCCTCTATTTCATTTAAGTCTGAGTCCCCATCCTGACACATAGATTAAGAAAAATGATAAATTTTAGGGATATAATGGTATTTTTGTAATAAATACTTAAATAATAAAGTGTTTTAGGTGTGTTAGTTTTTTTTTTGTAAATAAAGGGTGTATGGAAAGATTATTGTGTTTGACTTTTTGCCTTCTTATGTATGTGCAAATTTTTGTGAAACAACTTAAAATGGAAAATGTGTAATTTAAAATGAGACGAAGAGAGTATATCATACAATTGAACATTTTGAGCATCCAGATACATAAGAGAATAACTCTAAGGGAGTGTATGGTTTATATTAAGTTAATATGTGACTAGTAAAGCTTGTACATATAATTAACAAAACGTGAAAATGAAAATTTTCTTAATATATTATTAGTTTGAAGAGATATTGTAACTCACCTCACATCTATGTTGTATTCCATTGGCCTTCTTATTTTTCACTAACAATATGTATGTAAGTCCGTATAACTTCAATTAACATACTTATAAACTTTCTTATTTTTCGAAAATCTTCAAGGGACGTCATGCTAATAATAATTCAATTTGAAACAAACACTGACACCCTCTTAACAAAGTGATTATTTGTGAGAGTGTCAATCCATCACTAAAGTATGTTTGTTGTATAAATAAAGTATGTTTATTTGTAGTTAAGGTATGTTAATAATAAATCATATTATAACACGCTAAAATCATAGTACTTTAATGCATAATCAAGCATATTTTAGAAAATATACTTTAACAACCATTAAATACTCCCTCCATCCCTTTAATATGTATCCATTTACTTTATTCACGTGGATTAAGGAGTATAATATTTTAATGTGTAATGAGGTGAGTGAAATACTATTTTTATGTGTAGTGGGTAGTTGTATTAGTGTTGAGTGTGGGTCCCTTGTGTGTCACATCAATTCAAAAAAGGAAATGGATACTTTGTATTGGGACGGACCAAAATGGCAAAATGGATACGTATCAAGGGGACGGGGGGAGTATACTTTATCTATACAATAAACATACTTTATTGATAGGTCACGAGAGACTTTGTAATAATAATAATAATAATAATAATAATTGTCTTTATCTGATGTTAATATACTTGATGCTTTAACATTAAATGTTATAACACATGGTTATAATTATATTCCTGGAACAGAAGTGATATGTATCTGTTACATAATATATTATAAACCATTGTATACACTGAATCCTCAGTGTAAACGTATTGATAAAATGAAAAATGAAACAATAATTATTGAAACCAATTTTAGTAGGTCTAATATTACGACCAGAAGACCTATTAAATGGGAAGAAATTGACTTTCCAGAAAATTGGATTCTTGAACAAGCAGTTCCTGTACAAACACAGATACAAAATCAGAATAATATTTATGATATTTTTCAGAATACTGATGGAACAATTAATATACGATTTGAGAATAATAAGTCTCTTTCGTAATATAGATGAGTCAGAACCGACAATGTCGAAAATGGATTTTAAAATTTAAATTATGGATTTATATGAAAATATAAATTTCAGTCCTGGTTCTTCAGCCAGAAAAATTATTTCTGAAGAATTTAAAAGTCAAGGTTATACACCTTTCAGAAAATGACTTTTTGAGAATTTTACTCAAAATGAAATTATAAGTTTTCAAAATGAGTTTTATAAAACTTGTGAAGAAAAAAATATAGTAATACCTTTTGCAGCATGGTTTATGAACAACTATGTAAAAAATTATATTTCTATTTTAGAAAGAAATTATAATTTGCAAAATGGTACAGTTGTGATAGATATATACTCCACAACAATCTTTTAATATTGAAAAAAATGGAAAATTTTATAATTTTCTAGCTTTTGCTAAATTTATAGAAGATGATACAATACAAATTACTTGTAAACATATTAATACTATGTTTGAAAATCAGAATTATACAAATTTATTTTTGAATGTATTAGGTGAACAAATCCAGTCTATTCATAATAAACTGGATATGATTATATCAGTTATTAATAAAAATAGTCAACCTACTGTAATAGTTACAGAAAAGGAGAAAAAAGATTTACAAAATCTCCAGCCTGTAATAATTACAGGAAAGGGAAAAGAAGCTTTGCCAAGCTTCCAACCGCCTCCAGTAATATCTAATTTTAAAATCAAGCCATTATATGAGCTTGAGAAATATCTTGAGGAAAAGTTTAATAAACTTAGTATAAAAACTCTTGATAAAGAGTTATATGATAACATCATAGAAAATCCTGATTATAGGCAGGTTTTTCAAAATCAGATCAATAAGATCAATACTAAATGGGCTGATAAGCCAATTCAGAATAAATTTTATTACAATAGACCAACACCCATGGATGTATTACATGAAGAATACACTGATACTATTGATATTAGTTATTCTGGTAATAAGATCTATGAGTGGAATATTGATGACTATTCTAATAAACAGATTTATAATACAGTACATAGAATGCTTATGTACTCAACTATTTGTAAAAATAGCAATAATTCTGATAAGGTTATTGCAGCAATGATAGTTGCTGGATTTACTGGACAACTTAAAGGCTGGTGGGATAATTATTTATCTCAAAATAATAGAGATAATATTCTCAATATGGTTAAACAAGAAGGTAATAATACTACCGAAAATGTAGTTTATACACTTGCAGTTAATATAATTGAACACTTCACTGGAAGATTCAGTGATAATAGTGATACTATTAGAACACTGCTCCAAACATTGAGGTGCAGAACACTCTCTGATTTTAGGTGGTATAAGGATACTTTCCTAAGCAGAGTAATGGAATTGCCAGAATGTAATAACATTCATTGGAAGTCAAAATTTATTGATGGATTACCCAACTTATTTGCTGAAAGGGTAAGAAAAACCTTAAAGCGTAATCATATTACGATTCCATATGAAAGTTATACTTATGGTGCTCTTATAGACACTTGTATTCAGGAAGGATTAATTTTATGCAATGAAATAAAGCTAAATCAACAGATTAAAAGGCAAAATCTCGATGAGAAAAAACAATTGGGAGAATCTTGTCAACAATTTGGTTTGGATAATCCTTCATCCAGTAAAGCCAAAATTAATAGAGATAAAAAGGTTTATAAACCTAAACATATGAGATATTCTCCTAGACAGATTGAGAAAAAGAATAAAAGAAAGGAAGAAAAATTCCAAAAGAAGTCTTATAGACAAAGATATAATAAGAAAAAAGAGAGATATTGCAAAATATGTGGTAGAAAAGGTCATACCAAAGAATTTTGCTGGACGAAGAAAAAGATTAATAATCTTGATATTCCTGATGATATCAAGGAAATAATAATACTGACTCTTGAAGAAAAATTTGAATTTGAGAAATCAGAATCAGAGTTTTCATCTACTTCTGAATCAGAAGAAGAAATCATCAATAATTTAGTTGATGAAGATATTTCTGAATCAGAAGAATGTGAGTCTTGTAAAGAAGGATTAATATGTCCTAAAGAGATTAATAATCTTGATAATAATCAATCTGAGTTTTATAAGATTATATCTCAATTCTCAAATATGACGATTAATATTTTAACCTCTGATAATATTTTTGAGGTGCTAAAAATGATTAAAGATCCCTTATTAAGGAATCAAATTATTAATGAAATTGATGGAGCTTCCTCTTCTAATAAAGAAGAAGAATTGACTCAAGACATTCTTAATAAGAATAAGTCTTATAACATGACAGAAGTCATGAATCAGTTAAGAACCAAATATCAGGTTCGAAGAGATATATCTCTACAAGATCTTCATAAAGAGGTTAATAATCTCAGAGAAGAAATAAAATTATTAAAGAATAAGAATCTTATTCAAGAATCTAGAATATCTAGATTGGAGGAATTTTCTAAAGGAAAAAATATTTCACATGAGAATATTTCTCAAAATATTGAGGTTAATAAACCTAGTATGTTTAATGACACATTTCTTTCTACTATTGAAATGGTTATATCCCAAAAATGGTATATAAAAATATCATTATTGATTGATAATCATTATATAAAAACATTTACTGCTCTTTTGGATAGTGGTGCAGATTTAAATGTTATACAGGAAGGATTAATACCTACTAGATATTTTCATAAAACTAGTCATACATTATGGCATGCAGGAGGTGATAAACTCCAGATTAATTATAAGCTTCCTAAAGCTTATGTATGTGTTAATAATAAATGTATTTCTCAAAGTTTTATACTTGCAAAAAACATTTCAAATCAAGTTATACTTGGTACTCCATTTTTAAACAATATTTACCCTATAAAAAAGATTGATAATAAAGGTATTATTGGTACTTTTAAAGGAGATGATATTTTCCTTGAGTTTATTATTGAACTTTTTACAAAAGTTTTGCATAGTCTTTATGATAATATTAAAGCAAAACAAGATCAAATTAGTTTTTTAAAACAAGAGATTAATATTATTACTCTTGATGATCAATTGAAAAATCCTAGATTACAGGATAAAATTAGTCTTTTGAAAAATTAATTTTCATTAGAAATTTGTAATGATCATCCTAATGCTTTTTGGGATAGGAAAAAACATATTATTTCTTTACCTTATGAGGATTCTTTCAATGAAAAGAATATTCCTACAAAGGCTAGACCTTGTCAAATGAATTCAGAGTATTTAGAATTGTGTAAAAAAGAAATTGAATCTTTATTACAAAAAGGACTCATTAGTCATTCTCAATCTTCTTGGTCATGTACTGCATTTTATGTTAATAAACATTTTGGGATTGAAAGAGGTATACCAAGATTGGTTATTATTTACAAACCTCTAAATAAAGTTCTGAAATGGATCAGACATCCAATTCCTAATAAAAAAAATTTATTGGATAGACTTTATAATAGTCTGATATTTTCGAAATTCGATCTTAAGTCAGGATACTAGCAAATTCAGATTAATAAATCTGATAGATATAAGACATCATTTAATGTTCCAATAGAACATTATGAATGGAATGTGATGTCATTTGGTTTAAAGAATGCTCCTTCTGAATTTCAGAAGATTATGAATGATATTTTTACTCCTTATAGTGAGTTTATAATTGTTTACATTGATGATATTCTGGTATATTCAAAATCCATTGAAATGCATTTTAAACATTTGCATATTTTTAAATCATTAATCATTCAGAATGGATTAGTAATTTCTAAACCAAAAATGGAATTATTTCAGACTAGAATTAGATTTCTAGGTCATATTATTGAAAAAGGAAATATTATTCCTATCAATAGAAGCATTGATTTTGCTGATAAATTTCCTGATGAGATAACTGATAAAACTCATATACAAAGATTTTTAGGAAGTCTTAATTATATTGCTCCTTATTATCATAATTTGGTTAAGGACACAGCTATTTTATATGATAGACTTAAGAAGAATCCTAAACCATGGACTAATAGTCATACTGATGCTGTTAGAAAGATTAAATCCAGAGTTAAAACTCTACCATGCTTAATGATTAGCAATCCAAATTGGAAAAAAATTATAGAGATAGATCATCTAATATAGGATTTGGTGGTATATTAACCCAGATTAATCCGGATAATAAACAGATATATCTTGTTAGATTTCATTCTGGGAAATGGAATGATTCTCAGAAGAATTATGCTACTATTGCTAAAGAGATTCTTGCTATTGTTAAATGTGTTTTAAAATTTCAAGATGATTTATATAATCAGAAATTTACTATTATAACAGACTGCAATGCAGCTAAATTTATGTTTCAAAAAGATTTCAAATATGATGTTTCTAAGCAAATGTTTGCTAGATGGCAGGCTCATTTAGCCCCATTTGATTTTGATATTGTTTATAAAAGAGGAAAAAATAATAGTCTTCCAGATTTCTTAACTCGTGAATATTTTTAGGTATGAGTACACGAGGCAGAGGATCTTCCTCTTATAGAGGAAGAGGTGACAGAGAAAAAATGTCTGAGATAATATCTCAACATGGCAATAAAAAGCTCGTAGCAATGAATAGAGCTGAAGAAGAAGCATATCAAGAATTTCTTAATAAAAGAAATAAACAGCAAAAACCAAATGAAGAAAGTAATACTTCTTCATCATCATATGCTCAAATAGTTGAGAAAGAAGAATCTGACAATATTGGATTCATTCAAAATGAATATAAATAAATAATATTTCTTTTAGAAGAAAGAGATTTAAAATGGATCAATGATCCTTGGACTCTAATGCAAAGATATATGGATAATAGCTTCATGCAAATGAGGACTTATAAGTCAAGATATCTGTATAAACAGATATTACTTCAAACGAGTTCTTGTGATATTACACATTTTACAGGAACTAGTAATGAAATTTATAATTTCAGTAAAATAATAATTAAAAAGGTAATATCCTTGGAAGATTGGTGAATTTCTCCATTAAGAGAAAAAGATGTTATGAATAATAAAGGAGTTCCAATGAAATACAATTATTGAGACTATTGTGATGTCTTTATGAAGGTACTTAATTATGAAAATGATAAAAAGAAACATACTTGGTTTATCAAGATATGTTCAAATGTTTATAAGGATGATATCCCACACTGGTTTATACACTGGTTTCATTGTTTTGGCCCCACTTCAATCATTTTACCAGAAAATATGAAAATTTCATTTGAGGATCGCTAACAAGATTTCATTATACAATCCAGCTTAGCCAATGAACCAGTTTATTTTAATGTCTATCCAGTGATAGGATCGCTAACAAGAATCATTGAGGACATTTTACAGAATAGAAATAAAACCGGCTATCTTATATCTATCAGATTTATTAATCTGAATTTGCCAGTATCCTGACTTAAGATCGAATTTCGAAAATATCAGACTATTATAAAGTCTATCCAATAAATCTTTTTTATTAGGAATTGGATGTCTGATCCATTTCAGAACTTTATTTAGATGTTTGTAATTAATAACCAATTTTGGTATACCTCTTTCAATCCCAGAATGTTTATTAACATAAAATGCAGTACATGACCAAGAAGATTGAGAATGACTAATGAGTCCTTTTTGTAATAAAGATTCAATTTCTTTTTTACACAATTCTAAATACTCTGAATTCATTTGACAAGGTCTAGCCTTTGTAGGAATATTCTTTTCATTGAAAGAATCCTCATAAGGTAAAGAAATAATATGTTTTTTTCCTATCCCAAAAAGCATTAGGATGATCATTACAAATTTCTAATGAAAATTAATTTTTCAAAAGACTAATTTTATCCTGTAATCTAGGATTTTTCAATTGATCATCAAGAGTAATAATATTAATCTCTTGTTTTAAAAAACTAATTTGATCTTGTTTTGCTTTAATATTATCATAAAGACTATGCAAAACTTTTGTAAAAGGTTCAATAATAAATTCAAGAAAAATATCATCTCCTTTAAAAGTACCAATAATACCTTTATTATCAATCTTTTTTATAGGGTAAATATTGTTTAAAAATGGAGTACCAAGTATAACTTGATTTGAAATGTTTTTTTGCAAGTATAAAACTTTGAGAAATACATTTATTATTAACACATACATAAGCTTTAGGAAGCTTATAATTAATCTGGAGTTTATCACCTCCTGCATGCCATAATGTATGACTAGTTTTATGAAAATATCTAGTAGGTATTAATCCTTCCTGTATAACATTTAAATCTGCACCACTATCCACAAGAGCAGTAAATGTTTTTGTATAATGATTATCAATCAATAATGATATTTTTATATACCATTTTTGGGATATAACCATTTCAATAGTAGAAAGAAATGTGTCATTAAATATACTAGGTTTATTAACCTCAATATTTTGAGAAATATTCTCATGTGAAATATTTTTTCCTTTAGAAAATTCCTCCAATCTAGATATTCTAGATTCTTGAATAAGATTCTTATTCTTTAATAATTTTATTTCTTCTCTGAGATTATTAGCCTCTTTATGAAGATCTTGTAGAGATATATCTCTTCGAACCTGATATTTGGTTCTTAACTGATTCATGACTTCTGTCATGTTATAAGACTTATTCTTATTAAGAATGTCTTGAGTCAATTCTTCTTCTTTATTAGAAGAGGAAGCTCCATCAATTTCATTAATAATTTGATTCCTTAATAAGGGATCTTTAATCATTTTTAGCACCTCAAAAATATTATCAGAGGTTAAAACATTAATCGTCATATTTGAGAATTGAGATATAATCTTATAAAACTCAGATTGATTATTATCAAGATTATTAATCTCTTTAGGACATATTAATCCTTCTTTACAAGACTCACATTCTTCTGATTCAGAAATATCTTCATCAACTAAATTATTGATGATTTCTTCTTCTGATTCAGAAGTAGATGAAAACTCTGATTCTGATTTCTCAAATTCAGATTTTTCTTCAAGAGTCAGTATTATTATTTCCTTGATATCATCAGGAATATCAAGATTATTAATCTTTTTCTTCGTCCAGCAAAATTCTTTGGTATGACCTTTTCTACCACATATTTTGCAATATCTCTCTTTTTTCTTATTATATCTTTGTCTATAAGACTTCTTTTGGAATTTTTCTTCCTTTCTTTTATTCTTTTTCTCAATTTGTCTAGGAAAATATCTCCTATGTTTAGGTTTATAAACCTTTTTATCTCTATTAATTTTGGTTTTACTGGATGAAGGATTATCCAAACCAAATTGTTGACAAAATTCTCCCAATTGTTTTTTCTCATCGAGATTTTGCCTTTTAATCTGTTGATTTAGCTTTATTTCATTACATAAAGTTAATCCTTCCAGAATACAAGTGTCTATAAGAGCACCATAAGTATAACTTTCATATGGAATCGTAATATGATTACGCTTTAAGGTTTTTCTTACCCTTTCAGCAAATAAGCTGGGTAATCCATCAATAAATTTTGACTTCCAATGAATGTTATTACATTCTGGCAATTCCATTACTCTGCTTAGGAAAGTATCCTTATACAACCTAAAATCAGAGAGTGTTCTGCACCTCAATGTTTGGAGCAGTGTTCTAATAGTATCACTATTATCACTGAACCTTCCAGTGAAGTGTTCAATTATATTAACTGCAAGTGTATAAACTACATTTTCGGTAGTATTATTACCTTCTTGTTTAACCATATTGAGAATATTATCTTTATCATTTTGAGATAAATAATTATCCCACCAGCCTTTAAGTTGTCCAGTAAATCCAGCAACTATCATTGCTGCAATAACCTTATCAGAATTATTGCTATTTTTACAAATAGTTGAGTACATAAGCATTCTATGTACAGTATTATAAATCTGTTTATTAGAATAGCCATCAATATTCCACTCATAGATCTTATTACCAGAATAACTAATATCAATAGTATCAGTGTATTCTTCATGTAATACATCCATGGGTGTTGGTCTATTGTAATAAAATTTATTCTGAATTGGCTTATCAGCCCATTTAGTATTGATCTTATTGATCTGATTTTGAAAAACCTGCCTATAATCAGGATTTTCTACGATGTTATCATATAACTCTTTATCAAGAGTTTTTATACTAAGTTTATTAAACTTTTCCTCAAGATATTTCTCAAGCTCATATAATGACTTGATTTTAAAATTAGATATTACTGGAGGCGGTTGGAAGCTTGGCAAAGTTTCTTTTCCCTTTTCTGTAATTATTATAGGCTGGAGATTTTGTAAATCTTTTTTCTCCTTTTCTGTAACTATTACAGTAGGTTGACTATTTTTATTAATAACTGATATAATCATATCCAGTTTATTATGAATAGACTGGATTTGTTCACCTAATACATTCAAAAACAAATTTGTATAATTCTGATTTTCAAACATAGTATTAATATGTTTACAAGTAATTTGTATTGTATCATCTTCTATAAGTTTAGCAAAAGTTAGAAAATTATAAAATTTTCCATTTTTTTCAATATTAAAAGATTGTTGTGGAGTATATATATCTATCACAACTGTACCATTTTGCAAATTATAATTTCTTTCTAAAATATAAATATAATTTTTTACATAGTTGTTCATAAACTATGTTGCAAAAGGTATTACTATATTTTTTCTTCACAAGTTTTATAAAACTCATTTTGAAAACTTATAATTTCATTTTGAGTAAAATTCTCAAAAAACCATTTTCTGAAAGGTGTATAACCTTGACTTTTAAATTCTTCAGAAATAATTTTTCTGGCTGAAGAACCAGGTCTGAAATTTATATTTTCATATAAATCCATAATTTAAATTTTAAAATTCATTTCCAACATTGTCGGTTCTGACTCATCTATATTACGAGTATTTGCTTCTCTGACAATATTATTCCTGTTAATATATAATCTATCTGTAACAGGAGTAAATATTTCAGAATTAGTATCTTCTCTTATTTGAGAAGTTGAAGATCGTGGCAATTCCACTTTGTAATCTATTGGAGAAATATAATTTCTCATCGAATTATATCTTTGAAGAGACTTATTATTCTCAAATCGTATATTATTTGTTCCATCAATATTCTGAAAAATATCAGAAATATTATTCTGATTTTGTACCTGTGTTTGTACAGGAACTGCTTATTCAAGAATCCAATTTTCTGGAAAGTCAATTTCTTCCCATTTAATAGGTCTTCTGGTCGTAATATTAGACCTACTAAAATTGGTTTCAATAATTATTGTTTCATTTTTCATTTTATCAATACATTTACACTGAGGATTCAGTGTATACAATGGTTTATAATATATTCTGTAACAGATACATATCACTTCTGTTCCAGGAATATAATTATAACTATGTGTTTTAACATTTAATGTTAAAGCATGAAGTATATTAACATCAGATAAAGACAATTGTAAATTAGGATAGACATTAAAATAAACTGGTCCATTGGCTAAGCTGGATTGTATAATACCCATTAAAGATTGCTACCAATTTAAATTTCTACCATCTCTTAAAGCTGCTATTAAACTTTCTGGTAATCCTTTTAAAGTCAAAGGTTTAAATTCAATTTGCACTAATCCTATATGAAGGAATTTATGAGTATTGCTATAAGCACCTATATATTTTTCAGATAATTATCATATCAATACTATCTAATGAAATAGATTCTTCAGTAGTTTTAACTACTTGTTTTAAATCTATTTTTTCAAAAGTACCTAATTGATATATTAATCTAGGTTCTATCTTAGAGATTGTCCACTTATTAAGCAGATCTAAATTCTCTAGAATATCATATTCCTCATTTCTAATATTCTTAATATTATTATTCTTATTAATCATATTCATGAAATTCATGATAAAACATGTGTTAATCCATAACATATTTATTATAACTACCATGGCTCTGATACCATCTAGGGACATGATCGCTAACAAGAATCATTGAGGATATTTTACAGAATAGAAATAAAACATTATTATTATTATTATTATATAAATATACAGACCAAAAATAACCAAATAGTCAGGCCAATGTAGTCTATCCCAGGTGTCAGGTGGGTTGTTTATTAATGATTACGCCGGGCCGAATATGTCTGGTTTAATTTGGGCCCTTCCATTTTAAAGCCTAATCTAACTTAACTTTATAATTTTCTAGGAAGCTCATTGACGGCTCTATAGAATTAGGGAAATATGCAAAAAATATTATTTTTAATTAATACTTATTTTAGAAAAATATCATTCAGTATAAATATTTTTTTAATTTTTATTTTATTAAAAATTTTAGACATTGGCTGCATAACTTACCTGCGATTACATACATAATTTTTCCTGCGTCCTTACACACGATTATATATGTGATTATATACATATTTTTTTAGCTAATATATGTGTGACTGTACATGCGACTATCATGTATATTAATTATTATGTATATAATAAAGAGGGAAAAAATTAGAAGATATCATTTTTAAAAAATAATTATATTAAGTGAGAATTTTCAAAATCAATAATAAAAAGGGCATTTCTCACCATTTCTTCACGAAGTTATTAACTGCTATATAATGTACCTTATTAACAATTGGAACGTTGAAAGTGAATTAGTTGAAAAATACACATTTTATTATTGAAGAATTAAAGAAAATATTCCCTCCGTCCCACCAAAAGGTCTCTCTGTTATTTCTTTTTAAAATACAAGTATACCCTAGTTAATGACCATTAAATCCTTGGAACATGTGACGAAAATTTGGGCATTGATTACGACACGTGGCAAGACTATAATACATGGAATAGGAGATAAATATAGAATGTAATAGGTGTTCCCATTTGCCTAGAGGATTCTTTTTTTTTTTTTTTCATTTTGGACGTCCCACCAAAGAGTTTCATTTTTTTTAACACATATGAAACTCACACACACCCACTAATATAATTAAAATATGGAGCCTACCGATACATTATAAATCTTACATACTTTTTACACTTGATTCATTATTCCCAACAACTTTATTTACCTTTTTTTCACTTTATTCACCAATCCCTACAACTTTATTAACTTTTTCTCTTTAAATTATCAACTTACCCTTATTTTTTCTTACATTATATTATATATTAAGAAAACAACACTTCTTAATATCTGTGCCCGTATAAACATGAACAAATACGTGGGACCGAGGGAGTAATAACATTTAAAGAAAATTAATACTCCCTCCGTCCCACCGAAAGGTCCAAATTTTACTATATTGGATATCTCATTCAAAAGTCCTCATTTTTCACTTTTAGTAAAAGGGCCTCACATATGGCCCACTACTCACTACTAATACAACTACCCACTAAACATAAAATAATAATATTTCTTAATCTACGCACAAAAAACAACCGGTAACATTCGAGTGGGACGGAGGGAGTAACATTTTAAGTAAAATAAAAATAATTAATTACAAAAATATAAAATTGTCTTACCGACTATCTCATGGTCTCTAAGTCTAAATTCAAACACTTTGAACATTCTCATTATGAATAAGAAGATCTGCGAGTACAAAGCTGTACTGGACTAGTACACATTCAAGGGTATCATGTACACTCTCATCCCAAAGTACCAAAATTTAGTACAATCAAACTTATTCAACACTTTCTATATACTAATTTTCTAACTCAGACACAATCGTTCATGCAAATCTACCAATATTTCGTGAAAACAGTCCAACAGGGGTGTCATGAGATCACACGTAATTTTTATTTTATAAGTTAGAATATTCGTGTGTTCTCAGGTCGCCTTTGTAAGATTTTTTTTCACTCATTTGATTCATTCATTGGATATATAAATTTTCTATGTTGTACTATGGAATAATCTATTAATTAATTTAATTACTGAAATAGGTGAAGTGAATTTGGACCACTTATTACAAACATTGGAAAATGCTAGTATTCCTCTTCTCCTCCCATTTCCAACAATAAAAATTGGTGGTTTTGAAACCTTTTTTTTGGTAGACTTGTTATCTTAAATACACCATATATCTTCAAATTAGGTTGAGTTGGATTATTTGGTTATTTATTATATTAACTCATACTGTAGTTCCTATCCCCTTTTCTCCTCCCATGGGGGTAAGTAGTGCTTGTATATGATTAATCAACTGCCTTTTCTTCTATGCATAGTATTAGATTCGAAGACCGATTAACTTGCGAAGGTTAGAATTCACCGTCCACAGCTTTTCACTCTGTATGGATTCATCCCATAATTGTTGATTGCACTCGTGGGTTTCGAATTTGAGACCATGGAAAATTTCATCCTAGACACCCAAGTCCTTGGCCAATTTCTGGATTGATCAACTACCTATATATCTAATCCATCCCAAGGGTTAATTCTAAAAATCTCTACCTACTTAGAAAATTATATGTGGAGATTAGAGAAATCATAACAAGGAATTTCTACCTAGGGTTCCTTATAACAGAGTGCAGCTTCATATTAAGGCAATGTAAATTAATATTTTATTTCTTATGTAAATATATTACGTTTGACATTAAGAAGTCTCAAGGGAATAGGGAAAAGTGCATAGAACTATCTCTTGACCAGATAGGTGTTGGCTTATATTATGCATACAATGTACATATGAATTTATGTATCTATGTGCATTAATGACAAGATGATGATGCTCACTTCATAGGGGAGACTAAAGTTAATGAATTTTTTTAAATTATATTTTTAATTTATACGTATATAATTTAGTTATGTGTGCTTGCGAGTAGATTTAATTTCTTCATAATTTAGTTATGAGCACATTAAGTATCAACGGCTTCCGTTTTGATTTCTTGTAAAAAAATGCGTAACACATCTTCTATGCACATAGCAAAATTATAGAAATTAAATTTTAAAAGAAAAATATAAATTTTAAGAGCATTGGTTAGATTTCTCCTTTTTCTTTACAGCTTCTCATTTATATAATTAATGATACAAGAGATAATTTAAGAAAACGAAAGAGGAAATCATGTGTGCAAAGGCATTAGCTAACGTGCTTCTCTCGACCAAGGGGGTGTTAGCTAATGCACTATGTAGACTATTTAAACCTATCGAAATACATGATAATCTAGTTTATGAATGAATATGTATGCAAAAATTGCAGAAAAGCAAGGCGTCGGGGTCATCGGTGCCAGAATTTGGAGGGTGGGATGGAAAAAACGCAGACGAAACAAATTATTCTGTAGTGTTTTCAGAGACTCGCACGAACAAGAAGAAGCAGAGTCAGAATTGCCTTGAAGGCAACTTCAATCTCAACAAACCACCATCTCATTCAATTACTACTCCAGATCCCTCATCTCCATCTTATGTGGTACGCTTTAATATTATTAAATTTGTGTAGGACTGGTTCATATAATGAGTTAAAAGAAATAATTAATTTCTAATAAAAAATGATATTCGATCGATTAAAAATGACAGTCATTTAATTGAACTATTTTATAAAACAATTCGTAAGATAAATGAAAATTAATAACATTTTTAATGAATAGTAAAAAAAATTACGATCTCATTGTGAAACAATCTCACACAAGACTTGCTCAAGTTAATTTGATTATTTGATAAGATGATAGAAAGATACAAACATGACATGCAGAAAAGCAGAGTGTCATCGTCATCGGTGCCACAATTCGGAGGGTGGGATGGTAAAAACACCGACGAAACAAATTATTCTGTGGTGTTTTCAAATGCTCGTGCGAACAAGAAGAAACAGAGTCAGCATAGCCTTGGCAATGAAGGGGAATTCATCCTCAACAAACCACCGTGTCATTTAATCAATACTCCGGACCCTTCATCTCCATCTTCTGTGGTACATTTTAATTACAAAGTTTATATGAGACCGTCTCATGAAATAAGTTTTGCAAGACGTATAAAAAATAAAAACAATATTAATAAAAAAGTGATAGTATATTATGAAAAGTATTAACTATCCAATTGAACTATTTCATAAACAATTTATAAGATAAATAAAAAATGATAACATTATTAATAATAGATAATACCAGATTTGAAAGGAAAATAAAAAAAGGTCTCACTATACAACGATCTTGTTCAAGTTAATTTAATTATGTGCAGAAAAGTAGGGTGTCATCGTCATCGGTGCCACAATTTGGAGAGTGGGATGGAAAAAGTACAGACCGAACGAATTACTCGGTAGTATTTTCAGAAGCTCGCGCAAACAGGAAGAATAATAAGCACTCCATTCCAACTCACCACAGCCTTGGCAATGAACGTGAATTCATTCTCAACAAACCACCTAATTCATCACATGATTCTCATGTGGTAACAACATTTCTATTTCTATTTATTTTATTTACATTTTACTTTCAGCTACTTTTTCTATTGGATAATGGCTAGCTTTGTCTGGATCCATACCCCCTTGGTCAAAATATATATGAAGCACTTGGATCTTGACAAGCTGAGCAGCCACACTAATTATATTGAATTGTGATATTCATATAGACTATAGAGGTGGTGGTCGTGTGAGAATTAAACACCACCATTAGTATACATCATGATATTAGAAATCAGATTTGCTTTTGAATAAATGGTTTAATTAGATTAACTTAATTACATATGATCTTCTCTAATCACCAAAATCATTTCACTAATCAGACATTTTAATGGGTATGAAGATTGTCCAACAAATTTATATAATGATTAAAAAGAAATTCAAAAAGTAAGACAAGAAAATTGAAAGGAAAATTTATGATAGGAAAAGAAAAAGTATACAAGTAATTACTAATTAAAATGCCGAATTTATATAACTCAGCTTCATAAAAAAAAAAAAAGTAACAATTTATCATAAACAATAATAATATATTTGACATTCGTTTATGCACTAAAAATGCTATTACTCTTTATTTTAAGGAGTGACAATTTGCTACATAGAAAAGTAACATTTTATTTATAGAAGAGAATAAAAGTGGGCATAGTAAGTAATCGATTTCCGTGCCCCTAGGGCATACACGTATGTGCGTTTATTTAATTAGTTGACAGTCGAGTATATAATGTATTTAAATGTAGGAATTTTATCAATTCAAGTCCTGAAAAATAGATAAACTATCAATCCGATGTCTGAATTATTTTTTCTATCAATTCGGGGTATGAAATATGTAAAACTAATAATTCGGGGTCTGAATTTATCAAATATTATCTCATATTTTATCAATTTTAGGCTTAAGTTCAGACTCCAAATTAATAGTTTTACATATTTCAGGCCCCAAATTGATAGTTTACCAAATTTTCAGGCATTGGATTGATAATATATGTTAAACCCTGGGAAATTGTAGGAATAGGTTTGTATAAGTGTGACCCGTTGAAATAAGGTCATTTTTTTCTCGAATCGATTAGCCCGCAACCCTATAGAGCTAGTTAAAAGGGTTACTCTATTAGCTCAATTAAAAATTTTAGTTAAAATAATTAATTATGCACCCTTCACTAAGACAAACACCCTCATTTTATCATTTTGGGCATCCAACTCAAAGGTACTCATTTTTCCTTTTAAATAAAATGACCCACATTGGTCCATCACTCATTACTAATTATACTATAAAATAATAATGCTCCTTAATACACATGAAAAAAAGACAAATGAGGATGTCTGCACTAACCAAGGGAGTAATATATTAAATTATTAATATTAATAACAATTATTCATATATTAACAAATGGCAAACAACAAGAAATCTGTCAAATTCCAACAAAAAGTAAATTCATTGGAAATTTTAGAGTTTTAAAAATTTTTTCAATGAAACCTGAAACCATTTGAAAATTTCCATGGAAATTTAAACAGTTGAAAATTTCGAATGAAAATTCCTATAAAACTTAAAGCTTTTGGAAAATTACGACGATAATTCACATATAAATTTAAACCGTTGGAAAATTTCAATGCTAGTTCCAATAGCTTTATAAAGATTCGAAATTTTCAATAGAAATTCTAATTAAACTTAAGTCGTGAAAAAATTCCAATGAAAGTTCCTTCGAAAATTGAAAACCACTAAAAAATTCCAATTCAAATTCTAATGGACCAATAAACCATTGAAAATTTCAGTAGAAAAATCTATTTTTAAAAAATAAAATAAATAGATCTCCAAATAATAAATTTTCCATTAGAGAATTTAAGTAGAAAAATTAATGGAAAAAAAAGAAAGAAAAAAAAAGCATAATATGAGAGTTTAATAAATTAAAATGTAAATTTATAACACAAGTTATACATTATCTAAGTTGTCAGAGGATATACTAATATACTCAATAGCTCATGAAAAATTCCAATGTAGTTGGATAAGTTCTAATTAGATATGGGGAAAAATATCAAAATTTCAGTATATTATCCTTACCATATCGAAAAATATCGATTTTATCGAAATTTTAAGTATGTCGAAATTTTTGGTAAGGTATGATACCGTATTGAAAATTTTGGTACAATTAAGGTATATAAATTATCAATACCACGGTATTTCGGTATATATCGAAATACCGTAAAATATTCAACTTTTGGGTATATGATACGGTATATCATACTACATGATATATGCAATTATAATTATTATTTATAAATAATTTTAATTAAATTATATATACACACTATTTAATTAAAGATTAAATCTAAAATGAGTTTATTACTCTCAGATACACACTTTTAAACATATTTACTATTGAGAAAATTTCAATTTTAGTCCCATAAGAATGGTTGGATTACAAAAATAGTCTCATATCTATAAATAAGTCCTAAAAGTTGCACTTTCAGTCCCATACATTAATTTATGGACGGAAACGTTAAATAAAGATTAATTGAACCTCAATTCCTTAAAAAGCCAAATCTATTTAACATCTTTTCCGATTTCAATCGAGAGCCGCCGGCTAATACAGTGTAACAACTTTCCCGATTTCAATATCGTTCAATACCGAAACCCGTGGCAGCGGAAACAATTGTAAGAGGAAAAGCATTGGCTGATTTAAGGTTGCAGATGGAGGGCATTTACATCCTCCGCTCACCTTCTTCATGCACGACATACTTGGCGGCAGTTAGCCCTCCGCCATCGCCGTTGACTCACGGGCATGTCACCAACCCAGTCATCCGCCATCGCCGTCATCAGCAAGAACAACGTCCCATTCCTGACGGGGCTCAGCGGGTTCACATAGAACATCGTCCAGAGCAACGACTACGGCATCATTAGAGGAGCCGCCGGATTCCCTGTTCTGAACAGCGCAGATTACTCATCCGGCACCACCCTGCAGAATACAAAATTTAATTCCTTTCACTTTCTCTATTACAACAACTCTCTCTCTCTCTTAATCTAAATACAAATTTAATTCCTTTATCTTTCTCCGTTTATCTCATCGACCTACGACGTTGTCACCGGAATCATGAATGTCGAGCCATACCTGCTGTCAGAATTAGTGACGTCATTGCCACCGTTGTTCAGCCGCACGCCTAACAGCTGTTGCGAGCGAACCGCCGCTGCCTCGTAAACGCCGTTGAGCGAGCCTGACGCGCTCCAGCCGCCGTCGACTGCCCCTCCACCTCTTCCTCTACTACGACAGCTACCTCAAGCTCACCCACCTTGAGTTCGATCTCCTCCGCGCCTACGCCGCCACCACCTCGTGCCGCGTCGCCTTCATCGGCTCCGTCCCCCTCCCTCTCACCTCTATTCTCCTCGCCTCCCACCACCTCGACTCCGCCGAATTTCACAACTTCGACCTCGACGCCTTCGCAAACTCACCCGCGTCGAGGCTGGTGGAGCCGTACCCGGAGTTCTACCGGCCAGCATCTACAATTGAGTAGTAAAACCGAAGATGTGCGATGCCAATTTTGGAGAATCATGATATTAGACGGGGAATTCGTTGTGGTGTGAAGATTTGCAGTAGGGTTCAGTGGAGGATTATAGAGAGAGAGAGAGAGATTTTGGGGATGAATTTGGGCCAATAAGCTTGCCCAACCCACTGCCGACGGCTCACGTGACTAACACATGATTAAATCCGTTAGTTATTGATGAAAAATGTGTAAAAATTCCTATGGGACTAATCATGTAAGAACGAGGATCATTTTGGCACTCACTAATTCTTATGCGACTAAAAATGAAAATTTCTCATTTACTATTAGATACACAGAATTTAAATAATTATTCTCATATACAAAATATTAAAATAAAATATCAAATATAATCTTATACTCCATACACTTTTAAACCAACAATCCTACCCCTCACCCACCCATTGACATTGACCGGTCGTTGACCGACCGTTGACCTGTCATTGATCGACTGTTGGCCGGTGTTGACCGATCGTTGACCGGCATTGACTGGTCATTGACCGCCGTTGACCGTCGCTGACCGCCGCCGCTTGCTGCCGGAATTTAAAATGTGCAAAAACAAAATTGTGCAGAATCAAATTGTGCAAAACAATTGTGCAAATAAATAGGGGTATTTATGGTATCACAATCATAATTGTGTAGTTATGAGAAATAGTACTTTGAGTCATGTAGTTTATAGCAATTATACATTTTTTTTGTGTATCTCCTAGTAAGTGACTCATCTAAAATCCTACTGTATATTTCATAATTATAAATGAGTGATAAAGTTGACTGACTTTCATGATATATTGTACTTTTTTTTAATTACGTAGTTCTATCCTATATGAAAATTTAAAACTGTTGATTTTAATATAAGTTCCATATGGTTCTTGTGTAGATCTCTTGGGTACTATTTATTTAATGACAAACACTTGTGTAAATTGAGTTTGCATACATTAATTATGTAAACCCTGTCACTATTTAATATATAAAAATTTACTCTTTAGCTAATAAATTGTTATTCTTCTAAATTAAAAAATTACTCTTCAAATTCTTGTAAATCCTGATTTATCGATTACATTTTAGTACATGAAAAATTACTCTTTAGAGACATGAATTATTACTCTTCTGTATAAAAATTATTACTCTTCAAAGAGTAATTTTAAAAAATAGGGTTTAAATGTAAACCCGATTTACATGAGACTCACTCTTATTTAATTTAGTCGTTTGTGAATTGTAATATATTTTTCTTATTATAAATTTGTTATCTATTAGAATTTATTTTAGAGCTATATTTCACTTTTCTAGTTAGTTTTAATTTGATTTATTGAATTTTAGGTGCATAACGGTGTAGTAAACTATCTAACAGGACAGTATATACCGATATTTTAGGTATGATACGATATATCGAAATATCGGTAAGCAGAAGGTATACTATTTTCATATACTGAAATATTGGTATACCGAACTATGGTATACCAAAAGTTTAAGTAATGTAACAGTATGATTTTTAATATACCAAAAATTTCGGTACGGTATTTGGTATGATAAAAAATCTTCGGTATGTCATACCGCTCACCCCTAGTTCCAATTGTAATTCCAAAAGAAAATTGTGTTGGAAAAATGTTTGAATCACTTTTCCATAAAAAAAATTTTCAATACAAAAATGTCATGGTTGTCCCGTTGAATTTTAGAAACTGTTGGAAATGTTGTTTGAAAAAATAACATTTCAACGACCACTTTTTCAACCTAAATAATTCATTGGAATATAAGTTGATTCATGAATTCCAACGATATTTTTGCATATTCCAATAATTTTTCGTGTTGGAGGTTGGCAGTTTTTCAAATTCAAGTAAATGAATTATTTGAAATGAACCCGTTTAAATTACTTTATCAAATGTATTATAAATTTATAAATGGAATTTCAAATCAATACATTTTAAATTTATTATTTTTTTAAAAAAAATAATTTTCTGATTAATAAATTAAAGTATTTTAAATAATAGTAATATGATTTTAGAATTACACTATATAAAAATATTATATATATATATATTAATTTTTTTAATTATATAAAAGGTAATTTAGTTATAAAATGTATATTCCCTCCATCCCATTATCTCATTCGGCACAGATATTAAGAAAAGTGATACTTCCTACATCCCAAAGAGAAGTTCACATTACTGTATATACGAAGTTTAAGAAAAACTTGCTTTTTGCTTTCCTTTTAGAAGTAGTTTGACATTTTTAGATAATAAATAAATTATAAAGTAAGTTATGTGAGTTGTAAAGGAGTGACAATTTTGAAATTAAAGTGTGTTGCGGGGTTATTGATTCGTGTGTATTTCCTTATTTAGGTGTGTGAACTTGTTTATAATACGGATAAAAATAGAAAGTGTGAATTTGTTTATGGGACGGAGGTAATAGCTTTTAAGGGTATTATGGTGAAATTAAAGTGTGTTCCGTGATTATTGATTTGTGTGTATTTCCTTATTTGGGAGTATGAACTTGTTTATAGGACAGATAAAAATAGAAAGTGTGACTTTGTGTATGAGACGGAGTTAGTAACTTTTAAGGGGGGTATTATAATATTTTTTTTTGTAATAAATAAATGATAAAGTACGTTAGATATGTTAGGTATAAGTGATTTTTTTGTAAATAAAATGTACGAGGAAAATTGATTGTGTTTGACTTTTTACTTTTTAGAAAGATAAAAACTTTTCGTAGAACAACACAAAATAAAAAGTGGGTATTGAGATGAGACATAAAGAATAGTATCGGGGAAGGGGGGATTGGGGAGCGAGGGTGAGTAATAGGAGGACTTGGAGGCATGGGTCAATAAAATATTCTTTCAGTGCGTTCTAAGGTATTCATTTATTTTTTGCACGTGGATTAAATAATATTATTATTATATGTAAAGTGGGTAGTTGTATTAGAGGGAAATGGTGAGTCATATTGTGTACTTTTTTTTATTAAATAGGGAAAATGGATAAGCGACGGAGGGAGTATTTTATTTTATATTTTTATAAGTTAGAATATTTTTTTATATTAATTGAAAATTTTCAAATTACGAGATTTGGAAATCCTTTAAAATCAACTAAAAAATATTAAATTCAAATTCATAAATTTAAAATTTATTCATTTAAAATCATGAATTTATATATCCGTAAATTTAATAATTAATCAAAACATAACAAGGTGATTTAAAAGAGATGTTTAGTCATTTAAAATTCAAAGATATTTTAAATGAATTCATTTAAAATACTTTATTGGGATATATTATGAAATTATAAATGGAATTTCAAATTAAAAAATTTTAAATTCATTATTTCATAAATATTTTATTTTTTCTAATTATCAAAATTAAAACACTTATTTATAATTAATAAATACTCCTAAAAATAAAATTTTAGAGTTGAGACCATCTCACGGTAAGACTATTTTACGTTTTCGTAATTAGTTATCGCTTTCGCTATAAAATGTTATTGCTTTCATTATAAATGTTATCACTTTTTATTTATGAGTGAGGCTTGCGTGCGCCCGGGCGCACGGAAACACATTCCGTGCACCTTTAGAAATTTAGTATTATGGGTAAGGGTACATTGTTTTGGTCTAAAGGGCATACACTTTAATTAATAAAAGGTACACCATTTTGTTCTAAAGGGTATTTCTTTAGAAAATAAAGGGTACAGATTTTTATACTAAATGGTATACAATTTAACACAAAATTTTAAAGGCGCACGGAGTGTTGTTCATGCGCCCAGATACACAAAATATTTTTCTTTAGAAAATAAAGGGTACACATCAGTATACTAAAAGGTACACAATTTAACACAAAATTCTAAATGCGCACGGAATGTGGTCTGTGCGCCCGGGTGCTGTGCGCCCGGGTGCACAGGAATTTTTGCCTTTATTTATATCGTTTCATGAAATAATTTACTGCACCATTATCAATTTTCATCGATTAAGTATCATTTTTCATTAATAATATTACCACTTTTTATCCGTAAAGGCTTACTTAGATGGTTTCTTATAAGTCTTTACTTAAATTTATAATGAATTAAAGTTATTAGATAATATAAATTAATGAATTAAAATTGGCATAACTTATTTAATATCTCATTTTAAAATTTTGGGGAATAATTTATATTGAATATATAGAATTATGAGCATAATTGTCCCGTGTAACATGAATTACCTCCGTTCTCCCACTAAAAATATAACAAAAACATACATGTAAATCGAACTTATATATATTTATATGTAAATCCTATTTTCATATATTATTTTTTAATAAATAAAAAATTATTTTATAGAGACATTAATTATTACTACTCTTTTAAATTAATAAATTACTCTTCAAATTCATGTACACTCTAATTTATCGATACTCTTTAATACATGAAAAATTATTCTTTAGAGACATGAATTATAACTCTTTTATATAAAAATTATTACTCTTCAAAGAGTAATTTTTTATATATTAAAGAGTAATTTTTGTAATTTTTAAAAATATTATTTATATATATACTCAGTTTAAGGAAACTAACTCAAAATATAATTATACCATAATATATAATGAATTATGGGTTAAAATAGGGGTGTTATATGGGATGCACATTAATTATGGGTTAAAATATGGGGTGTTATATAGGATTTACATAGTGTATAGTTTATATAGATTTAAAATAGAGCGTCTTGGGTAGCTAATTTTTTTAAATTTTATTATTTTATTATAATTATTAATGGAGAATAAATTAAAATTTAATTTAACGGTTAAAATCGTCCAATTACATTTTAATTGGACTCTAAAATATACTCCTTCCGTCCTATAATACTTTTCACATTTACTGTTCCACGTTGTTTAATAAAAGTTGTACTTTTTGACCAACTTTATTGACTTTGGAGGGTATTGAAGTATTTTTAGTTAATAAAAAAGTATAAAGTAATGAGATGTGTGTGAAAAAAAGGAGTGTCAATTTTGAAATTAAAGTACTCCCTCCGTCCCGTCCTAATAATTACGTTTGTTTTTTGCACGGGGATTAATGAGTATAGTATTTTAATGGGTCCATTACTATTAAGTACATTCTATATAACAATATTACTACTAGATACAAAAGGCAAAAACTATTATTAATCAATACAAAATAAATACGTGAAATACCACTCTTATCACTCTTTTAATTGTATTCAAAATTAATGTAATAATTGAACGATAAGACTCCCACTAATTTCTCCACAAAGATCAGTGGAAGATTACTCCAATCTCTCCAACATACGTAACTTGTTGATGGTGAGCGCATACATGTCATATTGCATACATGAACTATTTTGGTATTCGAATTTTTAAAAGACAAATTAATTAATAAATTATTTAAGAAATTACAGATGATATTACTTTAATATTCAGAAATTACTTTTAAAAAAAAAGTTTCCAAGCCGTATTAAAAAATATTTAGAAATATTTAAATTTAAGGGTTTGTATTGTATTCAAATCAATTTAATTTAGAAATATTCAGATTTTTTTTTAAATAAGGGTTTGTAATGTATTCATAATCAATTTAATTTAGAAATATTCAAATTTTAGGTTTGTAATGTATTCAGAATCAATTTTATTAATAAATTAATTAAGAGATCACCATAATTAATCAGATGTATTCAAAATGAATTTACTTTATAAATTACATAAGAAATTACCACAATTGATGATCAGATGTATTCATAATTGATTAGATGTATTCAAAATCAATATAATTTATAAATTACGTAAGAAATTATTGTGATCAATATATATTTAGAAATATTTAGATACAATTGATGATAAGATGTATTCATAATTGATTAGATGTATTCTGAATCAATATAATTTATAAATTACGTGAGAAATTATATTCAGAAATATTTAGATACAATTAATGATCAGATGTATTCAGAATCAATTTGATTTATAAATTACGTAAGAGATTACCGGCCATCAAATGTATTCTGAACTATTTAGAAATATTCATAAATATTTTTGAACACAAATTTCGTATTATATTGTTTTATCACGCCGACTCCGAAGACCTAATTCATATTCTACGATTAGCGATTACCATGGTAGGAATAGGTAGCGGCGGAAGGTTCAGAGAGTTTGACAAGTCTGACGATGTATCTCGATCTTCAATGGGTATGGTGTGAAATGGATTGGTTATGGAAATTAGAAAGAGAACTAAAATTTAAGAAATGTATTGATTTATAAACGTAGATTATTTTGATAAGGGTAATTAAGACTTTTTAATATATATTTTTGTAATGGATGATAATAAAATTTATACTATGTATTTAGTAGTAATAGTAGTGTATATTTTGTAGTGGTTAGTAATAAATCCTATTTTAATGTGTATTGAGGTGAGAGAAATAATATTTTAATGTAAAGTAGGTAGGTGTATTAGTGTGATGTGTGGGTCCATGGAGAGAGAAGTAATTAATTTGTGTGGGTTCAATATACCAAAAAGAGTAATGTAACCATTATGATATGACGCCCAAAAAAGAAATATGTAACTATTAGGATGAGACGGAGGGAGTAACTTTTAAGATTGTTAGATAAAGTGATTTCCTTTTTTGGGATGTGGAATGTTTTGTGGGACAAACAAATGATATATGAAAGGTATTACGGGACGAGGGAGTATCATAAATTACAATGATAAAATTAAAATTCTATCTTGAGAATTAATGCTGAACTTTAAAGATAAACATGTAACTCTAGAATAAAAAACAACATGAATCACTAGTGTGTGCATGCAATAGGGTGTTATAAGGAATAATTTTCCTAAAATCGTGCATAATGTTTCTAACATTGTTATATATTTTGGCAATGCAGAGAAAAAAGAAAAGTCATCAGAAGAAGGAGAAGACAGTGACATGCCTTGGTTGTTTTTTTTAGGATTTGATATCCATAGTTTGTTATCTCCTTCTCCACATCAAAGAATGTCTCATTTAACCACTCGTTGAGAGGAAATTTGCTCTCTCAATTACATCTATAGAGAGAAGAGAAGATAAGAAAGTTGTAATCATCTCTGATCCATAATGAAATAGTGCAATTTTAAATTTTAATTTAACATGCTCGTATAATAGATTCTACGCAATTAATGTGTGTGATTTTCTAAGATGATTTTTGATTTAAAGGCATTTGGTTTATTATAAAGAATAGAAATAGAAATGGTAATGATGATAATAATAAGGCAAAGTAGTGTGATACCATATCACTTTTTATTCAAAAGAGCAAGGGTTAGTGTTTTGTGTCCAGGTGTACAAAGTGTGTAAGAGTATTATTTTATTTTAAAGGATACATATTTTTATTTTAATTAATAAGATTACAACATCTTATTCTAAAGGGTATACACTTTTATTAAATTTTTTTTTTCAGAAAATAAAGGGTAAACGTCCTTTTACTAAAGGGTATACAAATTAATACTAAAAAGTATTTGGGCTCACGGCGCCCTCGGGCACATAAGTTTTAGCCAAAGAGTAGTAGATCATCTACCTAAAAAGTAATTTTTAATATGCTAAAGAGTAATCGATTAATTAGGGTGTTCAAGTTTTTAAAGGGTAAATTTTTTCATTTAGAAGAGTAATAATTCATCTCTTTAAAAAATAATTTTCCAACGGTCTTACTAATTACAAAAGTGAGAAATGATCTTACTGTGAGACGGTCTCACACAAGACTGCCATTGATAATAATATTGTAAAATGGTATATGATCTTTAGGCAAACACTTGTGTAAATCGGGTTCACACATAAATCCTGTTTTTAACGATTACTCTTTAATATATGAAAAATTACTCTTTAGACAGATAAATTATTATCCTTCTAAATGAAAAAAATTATTATTCAAACTCTTACATGCTCTGATTTATCGATTACTCTTTAATAAATGAAAAATAAGATGAACTATTACTCTTTTAAATAAAAAAACTTACTTTTCAAAAAATAATTTTTTAAAATAATAAGGAATAATTTCAAAAAATCAATGTTCACGTATGAACTGATTCACACCATACTCTCTCATGATCTTAATTGTTACTCCCTCCGTCCCATAAAAACGTTTACGCATTTTCATTTTAGACGTCCCATAGAAAGATTTGCATTTCCCTTTATAATAAATAAGGACCCACACAAAATATTTAAATATATCATCATAGGCCCACAACACTACACTAATACAACTACCCACTACTGATCGTTGTCATTTCACCTAGATTTTAATGTCTTTGTTTGTGAATTTTCGGATGTTTTCATCCGTATTTGCATAATTTTTGATGGAGTTTATGTAATTATGAGAAATGTGGTATGAATTGATAGAAATGTGTAAATGAGCTTAAATATGTGCAAAGTAGGTCAAGAAATGGAGAAAAAGGGAATCAGGAGCAAAACGAAGAAAGAAGAATAGGGCACGCTCGGACACGTCCCATGTGCAAAACACGGGCCTGTTCGAGGTGGCCGTGTTCGAGCATCAGAACGCAGGACTCGCCCAGGACAAGGCCGTGTTCCGGCGCACGAGTCGTGCTCCAGCACACGCCTCGTGTGTTGAACACGGGCCTGCTCGAGAAGGCCATGCGCAGTCGTCAGAAAACGCTACACGCCCATGGGAGAGGCCGTGCGCTGATGCACGAGTCGTGTTTGGAAAACGCGCAGCACACGCCGAACTGCGTGTGCACTACACGAGCCGTGTGCTACTACACAGCCCGTGTAGGTACAAAAGGCAGTTTAAATTTCAGAATGTTTCGGAAGCTTCTAGAAGGTCCCCAAGTGATATAAAAGACTGATTTATGTGAAATTGAAGAAAAAATACAGATTTGGAGCAGTTACACACAATCCCACACCACATTCTCACACACTAGATCCTTTTGATTCATCTCCACACATTTACTCCATTCAATTCACTTGATCTTCAACAATCCATCCATCAATTCATCCTTCCATGACTTTAAGAAGAGAAAATCATCAATGGTGAAGATTCTAGCACGAAGAGAGGAAGAGAGGCTAACTTCAAAAAAGGGAAGTCGATCTACTTTTCAATTGTTATTTTTTTTATATTTTGGCTCAAATAGAGCAAGCCTTTGAATGTATTGATCTAAGCACAATGTGTAGTGGCTAGTCCTACAGTAGGGCTAATAATATGATTGGTTGAGAAGAATGCTAAATAGGTAGGATTTGAGATGTTGAATTGAGTTAATTTTGGACTTCCTTTTATGAATAATGAATCATGTTTCATTTCAATACTTGTGTGATTAAATTCTCTATTCATAGTGTTAGGATGACCATTCCAATATTATGATTAGTGTTTAATTGAATCATATATTAAGATGTGCATGCATGTTAGTGTGAGGGGAGGTAAGTCATACCATTCTTATGCTTAGAACATTCATAAGGGGACACTTAAGAAATTGAGTGAAAAGAACCAAACTTTCGATCATAGTACCTTAAGGGAATTGAGAGTAAGAACAATCCTAGGAGATTTAGACTTGTCAAAGAGTCGAGAACCTAATTGGCTTGGCCATAGGGATTAGGGATAAAAACGTGATTGATTTTAGTTCAAAATTAATGAAGTTCAATATCAAGAGTTATGCATATCTAGCTAAATTCTTAACCATGAGTGTGATTAGCCTTGCTTTCTTCTTAAGTGCACTCTATCCACATTCCATCCATCTTATCATTTGTTTGATACTTGTTATATTTAGTTGTTAATTGATTTCTTAGTTAATTGATTAGAATAATAAGTAGTTTTAATACCAAACATTTAATCTTGTCACTCTTACAAAGCATAAATCAATGACAAATTCGAATATAACAATGAGTTTACTTTCCCTTGAGACGACATACTTATAAATTTTGTTACTTGGTCACACGTGTACAACAACGATAGAGTCTCTTACTCTAAAATATTTGATTAGAAATGCGACTAAGAACACACATTAACATATTATTTCTATCACCTCAATACACATAAAAATACTATATTCCTTAATTTCCGTGCAAAAAGCAAACGTAAATATTTCCACGGGACGGTGGGAGTATATTGTTTTTTAATTGATAATTAATCATTATAATAAGAGTTGATATCGCTGCACATGTTCATCTACATGTGTATAAATTTTTTTTCAATAGTGTATATATATTTTTTAATAATTGTATAGTTTTTATACATTCAGTTTTTCATTAAAAAAACTAACAAAAAATTCACTAACAAAGTGTATAAATTTTTATTCATAAATATGTACTCCCTCTGTCCAGTTCTAATGTATCCATTTGCTTTTTGCACGTGGATTAAGGAGTATTATTATTATATGTAAAGTGAGTAGTTGTATTAGAGGAAAATGGTAAGTCATATTATGCACTTTTTTACTAAATAAGAGAAATGGATACCTTTGAAGCGGACGTAAAAATTAATAAAATGGATACCTTTGAAGCAGACGGAGGAAGTATGTTTTTATTCTTAATTATATACATTTTTCTAAGTGGGTTCACGGTGCACCGGGTGCACAAAATAATTAACCATATAATAAATATGACTGTGTTTGGTTTATCCAACTTCTTTTGAAATGAAACTAATTTTTTTTAAATTAAAAAATAATAATATTTTACTGTTTAAAATCTTTACCAATAAATTAACAATTTTTCTATTAATTTTATTAAATTATACTTTAATGCCCTTTATTTATACAAATATATGTAGGTTTTTAAGTCGGTGACCTTGTCGGCTGTCATGTCGGTATACACACCTTTAAGGATATTTTGGACTATCATTTGGATAATTTGATAAATAGTTAGGTGTTATGGTGATAATGATTTTTGACATGTCTATTTTGAACATTTTTGTATATTGGCAGAAATGTTTTTAATTTATTTTTTAAGTTTATTATTTCAGAAAAATAGTGTTGTACTCCTCCTTAATAAGTACTATTATTATTTTACATAAAATGAATACTTATATTTGTGGTGAGTAGTGGGCCATATATGAGTCCCTTTTACTAAAAAAGAAAAATTGATATATTTAGGGTGGACGATAAAAATATAAAATCGATACACTCCGATTCTACTAAATATACCCACACAAATACATAAGACTAAAATAACATTATCTATTATAACATAAATACCCTTAGCATCTATATTCATACCCAAATTATTCTAAATACACCCCATAAAAATTAATTCGAATATTTAAATTAATAAGACCTAATTACTCTTCTTCTTCACCTTCAATAGATTTCTCCCTACGCTTCCATTTGTAACCTGAGCTTCTTCTACTTATGCCAATCGCGCTCATTTCGATCTTCCCAATTTCCCACCTTTTGTTAGGAATGTTAATATATTCCTCACTAAAAGTAAGTAACTCAGGTTCGATTCCTTCTGGGAATAAATTGGAGTAGGGAGATATAAGGAGGTTAGGAGAATAATCTTGGAGTATGGAGTATGGGTGTACAATGTACTAACCACTAACAAACTAACTTTGTCCGATAAAAAAAAATCTTTGAAATTCATTTTAAAATTTTTTGATGGTGTTTGTTTGAATTCCAGTTGAATCTTTTAGATGGGCTCATGGCATGATTCAATATTTACATATTTCTTCTTCAATTCTTCGAAAAATCCTTCATGAATCAGAGGAAGCGCGAAAGCTTTCTGGTTTTAGTGTGTGGGTACGACTTACAAGATTGAAACTATTGTACTCGAAAGATTGATTATAGGTTATAACCCTTTCTATTGGCGTGCAGATAATTGGTGTACACCACTAATTACATTCTCTGGTTTATAAAAGGGCTTTCTCTGGTTTGTAGCAAAAGGATTCGTATGGAGGGTTTCAAACCTCTCTTGAATGATATTAACAATATGATCCACAAATGGTCTTCAAAGTCTTCTCCTTTACGGGTAGACTTGAGCTCTCACCTCAGACATCTATGAAGTCCTATCCTTTTGGTGTACCATGATAAAAATACCGGCAGTGGTCACTGGAAGAGTTGAGGGCCTGAGGCATTGATTAGGCGGTACCTTTGGGGCACGAAGGCAAGTGCAGTGAGCTGGAAGGATGTCACTCAACCTAAGCACAATGGAGGGTTGGGGTTGAATGATATATCCACTTGGAACAAGACCCTCATGGCAGTGGCACTATGGGATATACAAAGGGAAGCCGCCTTCCTTTGGGTAAGGTGGATCCATACAGTGCACCTCATGGAGCATGATTGGATAATGGTTAACCCAACTATGAACTCTTCGTACGTTTGGAAGGTGAGGGAGATGCAGTGGATCAGATTATGAATGGTTGTGTTCATGGGAGATTTCTACCCTCACTACTGTATCATAAGACAAGGAAGGAGGAGATTGATGACACCTTGTTTGTGTATAAGCAAATTTGGCAAAAGTAGATTGTGAGAAAGCACAGCTTCAGGTTATGGCTTTTACATAGAGGAAGAGTGTACATCAAGGACAGGGCGTGGAATTGCAATGGAGATATCACTTGTGAGTTTTGTGTAGGGTGTGTAGAGACGCAGACACATTTTTTCTTCCAATGTCCATATACACTGCGCATATGGGACATAGTGAGGAGCAAGATTGGATGGAGCGACGATTCACATCCGTAATTGATGGATTTCGGAAGATTCATGCAGATACAAGAGGCAATAAGAAAGTACGGAGACTCTTCGTCATATCATTCTCATTCATGATCTACAATATATAGATGAAACGAAATGCTCTCCAGTTTGGTTCGAGGATGCTTTCTCTTGCACATATTACTGACAAAGTCATTTATCAAATTGTTAATTTGTATTTGAATTATGTCATTGTAACGTCCTAAGCGTTCAACTTAGGACATATGGATAAGATTTCAATTTTCGCATTGTGCTTATATACTTCATAACCGTTGAATTTGAAATAAACATTTACCAATTAAAAAAAAAAGGCTGAGATTGATTATAATTTGTGGGTTTTGGAATGGTTGAGATTGATTACTGTGGCCATCAAATGAAGTGAGTGAAAGATTTCATTTCTTAATAAAAGAGAAAAAATGTTATAAATGGGGTATATTTAATAAATATGTTATAAATTATAATATTTATTTGGTTTATTTATTTTATGAGGTAAGTTTAGAAGATTTTGGGGTATTAATAGTTGTGCCATTAAAATATTTGGGTTTAATTAATTAAAATGGTAAAAAGTTTATAATGTGGTATATTAAATAAATAAACTCCCTCTGAAAAATATGTAAACTATTCATTTAGAGTATATTTAGTAATAATGATATATTAGTAAAATTGAGGGTACGCGAGCCCTTATTTTTAATTTTTTAGGAAAACGTTTAAAAGAAAGAAAAGAAACGGTTAACACTCGTTAAAGTAAGTAATTATAGTTATAGTATCTTAAACTTATTTTTCATGATGTGTTTTTTTCAAAACCCTAAATATTCTAAAGTCAATCCGCAATAGTTAGCCCGAGTGTAACTATTACCACAGTTTACATTAATTTTTGGGGATAGTTCATCTACAAAGATTTATAACCCTAGTTCAACAAATTGATCCAGCCATGGCAGCAATCAGCCTCCGCAAAGGGAACACTCGCCTTCCGCCTGAGGTCAACCGTGTTTTGTACGTCCGCAATTTGCCCTTCAACATTACCAGCGAAGAGATGTACGATATATTCGGCAAGTATGGCGCCATTCGGCAGATTCGCATCGGAACCAATAAGGACACAAGGGGCACTGCCTTCGTCGTCTATGAGGACATTTACGACGCCAAGACCGCCGTCGACCACCTCTCAGGGTTCAACGTCGCTAACAGGTATTTGATTGTTCTGTATTATCAACAGGCCAAGATGGGCAAGAAATTTGACCAGAGGAAGAAGGAAGAAGAGATTCAAAAGCTCCAGGAGAAGTACGGGATTGCTACTCCTAAAGATAAGTAGTCTGGCTATGATGATTGTGAAGTAGTTTGATGAAAAGTTTATGGTTGATCTCGACAAGTTGATCTGTATTAGGTTTATGGTTTAAAATTAGGGTTACTCAGAATTTTAATGTACTTGTGTGACATGATCCCTTGCTTTTGCTACTTTTTCTTGTATTTGTTCAAATATTTACTTTTGGTATAGGAAATTTCTAATTTCTATTGCTGGCTAGTTTATTGCTAAATCATTGACTATGAATCATTCTTGACTGAGCTCTCAAATCTAATCACTGCAATTTTTGAATTGTTTAACTTTGTTGTTTCTGTGTGGATTAATTTCTTGGAATGCATCATCTCCAAGCAATGAAGTAATTTTCAGTTCAGGATTGCCTTGTTTAACTTGGATACGCTGGGAATTGACTGCGTTTGCTTAGCCAGTTAATGAGCATATGCTTAAGAATTGCAGATTTGAACAGTCTTTTCCTGCTTTCCCTTCTTGTAGTTGTTGATTTCTCGAGCTTCTGGGAGATTTGGCATTTGTTTAATTGTTCACTGCAATTTGTGGTTGAAAGCATCGTAATATAATCTTTTGATGTTTATTTGCTTTGAGTATGGCTTTTCTTATCAGTCCTTTTCATCTTATTAGTCAATTATCTTCACTGATTGTCTCACTTGCTAGTTTGTAGTAGTGATGTGTGCTAACAACATTTGTCATCTATAAAGCTCAATTTATGCATCTGATCATTATCCACCTAGGAATTTTTTGTTTTGTTTTTTCCTTTTTTGGGATAACTGTGCTTAGAGCGTGCCTGGAGCAAGTCATCTTGCTAGCATCTTTGTGGGCTAAGCATCAGGGCTAGTTGCAGTAAGCTTGATTATAACCCTGGATGTTGAATCCCCTTCCTAAGCTCCCCTATAACTGGGTAACACCAAGTAATGTCAACTACTTCCTGAACTGGGATGAGACCTTATGTTTATGTACTTATCATTTTCCCTACTTTGTGTTAAATATTCTGTATTTGTGGGCTAGAAGTTCCATTACTTAAGATTATATTCAAATGCAAACAACTCCAGTTATATGACAACTTGTTGTCTGTTTAATCTGTGATCATTATGTTCGTACGCAGCTGTTCAACTTGTATTATGTGAATGAAGCATAAAACTAATAGGTAAATGTACATATCTTTATCATTTTGTTTGGAGTTAATATGTTGTACTTTTCAATTGTAAATGTTGGGGTTTGTTCTTACAAATTTGTTTTATTGGGTCCTTGTACCAAATTTTATGTAAATGAAGAAGTTTATTCGGCCAGCCCGAACATTTTGATACCACCCCCTCTTTTGCAGACAACCCTTGCTAAAAGCCCAAAACCCTCCCCTCTTCCTCAGCCACTCATCAGCTGCTCCACAAACCCTCCTCTCACCATTCCTTTGGGCTTTCTTTCTCTTCCTTTCTCACCTCATTTGTCACCCCATTTACTCAGTGGTGATGAGTGTGTTTAGGGTTTAGGTGATTTTGATTGGAATTTAGGAAGGTGATTGAGCTTTCAATAGTTTTGATCTCAAGGTGTGTTTTAGCTTCTGCTCATCTTGTTATTGTGGTCTTTTTTGTTTTGCTTTATTGTACCTCCTATTACATGTCTCCTTTGTTACAGTGGTTCTTCTTCCTTTCCGGAGTGCTTTTGTTTATAGACAAGTGTTTGTCTTCCTCGATTAAAATGCACTTTGAAGAACAAGGTACCTAAATTTAAGACAAAACCGAAGCAGATAACCAATTAAATAAAATATGTGAAAGCAAGTCAATTATTAAATGTAATCCACCATGAATCAGATATTCAAGAAATAAAATGAAATAGTCTAACCATGGAAGATAATTAAACTAAATAAATCAAAACTTAAAATGTTACATCAGAAGGGGAATCCTGTATTGTACTTCTTTTTGGAGGAGTGGGCTAATCTTGGGACAGATTTAGCAGTCTGATATGCAGCCAACAACTCTTCAGCCACACCCTGGGGGTGACAAGTGATAAACGCCGAGGCGAATCTCTTATCCGACATCCTGAAGGCTCTCAACAGTACAGGTCCTTTAATTTGAGGAACGAGTCCCATTTCCTCAATTTTGCACGCTATCTGAAAACGGGGTTTTAAGACAGTCTCCAAGTTGAAGAAGATCAAGAATGGGTTGCGGAGTACCACCCCAGCCGGCAGCTTCATCGTTCCAATTACAAAAGTCATGTTTCTCTGAACTTTATCTATGGATAGAGTCAACACAAGGGGGGAACGTCCAATGAGACCAAGAAACTCCTCCTCTGAGACCCCATATTTCTCCATGTTGGTCACCTTTTCTCTAATGGTCTCCGTGCGTGATATGGCGAATAGGGAAACCACGTGTTTGTACATCTTTGATTCCTTTGAAACTCCAGTTCTACGAATATAATTGATCTTCTCGTCATCCAAGTTAGTTCGTGGAATCAAGGTAGGGCGAGCTTGAAGCACACTGATCAAGTCCTGTTTGGTTATGCCCAGGGACTCATAGATAGCAATGACAGGCTTGATTTTATTGTGAAAGTCGTAGGTAAGTAGAGATGGATTGCGCACAATAGCCTTCACCACAACCTCACTGGAGCCAAACACCGTCTCCATGTATCCAAGACGTTCCCTCAGCTCTATATTTATTTTGGAGTGTAGAAGGCGGGGGCGACAGTGTATCATTTTCACAAGTTGAGCTGATTTGATGCCTAACTCGGAAAATATTTCAAGCTTCGACTCAAGGATCTGAGCATCTGCTCTACGTAGAGATGGACATCGCTTGAAAATTTTGGCTATATCACTCTCACAACAACCCCATTCTCTAAAAACGTCGGCTGAATCTTTAGTCTTGAGTCCATTGCATGCTAACTCACAAGCTGTGTCATGATAAAGACTGGGACATGAGCGGAACGGGAGTGACTGAGTTGCAGCATTGCTACTACTCTTAAGCAGATGCAGGCCCTGAAAACCACAAAAAATTATCCTTCATAATATTTCATTTTTGAGCAAGCATCATGCTGTCCTATAAATGGACTCAAGTAGCTAGGTTATATTCTCTGAGGATTAACTTAATAAGGTTTGGGCTTGGAGCATGGGATATCGAGGAGAACATACAGTAACTCCATTTTATGAACTTAATATTGAGGGTTATACAATACAATACTACTCAACTGATACCACATTCTCCAGTAATTACAACTTTAATTCATATAAGGCACATGCAAAATGTAAAATTGGAAAGCAGAAAATGGGAAACGATAAAGAAATTATAGGTGATTGCCATAGCTGCAGTAGAAGAAAACTCACCGTAGTTAGACAAGTGGAGAAATGAGAGGTGCGGTGGGGGGAAGAAAGAGCAGCACATCTAGTAAGAGCACGGAACAATACCATTTATATTCGGAGACACAAGTTGGCCACTGTCGAGTCACAACTTACAGTAATCTATCTCTGTGGAGAAGACAATATATGTGAACTTATCAGTTTGGGGGGCTGTTGGGCTCACTTTTAGTTAGGCCCCCAACAGGGATATATAATTTTCTTGGCAAAATGAATATGGAATCCAAAGCTACTAAATCAATTCTCTTTTGAACAAAATAACACTAATATATAGTATACTAGTAAAGAGGCACCTCAATGCTTGACGTGCAACCCAGGATCAAGTGTTTATTTAGAACTATTTCTTATAAAATAGTAACGTTATATTGGGGTGTTAAATTTAGTTCTTACAAGTTGGGAAGAGGATGCAAAAACCAGTTTTTCTTCTACAAGTGAGATCACCTGTTCTAACACCCTGTTTCATCTTATGTTTCACCTTTTAAGTGGATAACACATGTCAGAAATTAACATATATACTTAGAGATCAAGGTTTTGAAGTATTTTTCACTCAGGATTTAGAAAAAAATTTTGCTATCGTTTAGTTTGATTTACTCCATATATACAAACTGACTGCACTCCATGATATTTTCCAACATATAAAATACAAGCTGAAATCTAGAACAATTATATGGCATCATCAGTTTATGTCAGTTTATGTCAGTCTATATTAGTATCCAGGCATATCTCTGGAACATATTTTACTTCCAAAGAAAACATGAGAGCTACAGACGATGATGTTAATGAAGTAGGCCAGTGAGAGAATATTGGCAACAGTAACATGTTAGTAGTTATTAATGCTCCAGAGTTGATCAAAGTTGGGGCACGAACTGTAAAACTAATGAAAATATATAGCAACGGGTGGGGTTATGCTGCAGTCAAATTATAAATAACTCTAGCTAACATCATGAGTCCACTTTGAACATAGTGATGTAATGTACTTTAATCGGCTGGAGGACCTGGAATGTCTATGTTCACCTTATATATATTTAAGGTTTAAACGCATTATATATGCATGTAAAAAGAAGTTCTGCTAACAGATTCAAGTCATACTATATGACTCTTTATGGCATCACAAGACAGATTGATGGTATGTGGTAACCAGAAAGTTGTTGTAGCCATAGCCATCAAGTATCTAGCAGGGCCAGCCCTCATGGTTGAACGTAGCAAATGTGCAGGTGAATAAGGTACTAAGTAGCCAGAGAAAATATTACTCATATGTGACCAAATGCTTAGACAACATGAAACTTAATGGAGGAACCGAAGATGGAGCATTTCAGTTAAGACAGTCAATGACAATGTTATGTGACAAGCGGTTCTCAGGTGACACGCTCACATTTGACGATACAGCCAATAAAGTCCCCTTCTTGCAGAAGTAACATTTACCATATACATACAACAGTAAATTATTTCAGTATCAATGTAATGCCTGAAATCTACTTATGTACGTTGCACTAATTTTCATTATGATGCATAATTATTTGACAATCAGGAGAGAACTTGGTACAACCTCTGAAATCCATAGACGCCATAATTTGGTCAAGCTTTCTAATTGGTTATCATGTGGGAAAAAGTAAGGTGGCGTGCAGCTTTTAGAGAAGGTGTATACGAAATTTTGAGTGAGGCTTTTCATCGAATGGGTTGTGAGCAGAGGGCATAAGACAGGAACTGAAGTGTGTAGTCCTAACAATTGCCTAAAATCAACTAAACTAAACATAGTACACTTAACATAATTTGAAAATAAGAAAATGGTTCATTCAACGACAAGCAAAGTGAGAAGTAACAAAAAAAAAAAAAAAAAAAAAAAAGGTGAGCAGTTAAGTGAGAGGTTCGTGTGTACCGTAGATGTTGCAGCGACCCAGGCGAGGCAGTTGAGGAATGAGGCTTCGTATGTTTTTTGGTATGGGAAGAGGAAGAGGAAGAGGCGGACAACCAAACTCCGTTTTTATATTTAGGCACCCTGTTTAATAACAGAAGAATCTAATCAACTGTAGTATAAACACAGAAGAATCTAATCAACAAAGAAAATTCATTATTTAACTTTGTAATATATTTTAACTAATTTTAATATATATTATATATTAAAATTAATTAAAATATATTGCATAGTTAAAATATATATATAATTTAAAATCTCAATAAAACTCAATAAGCAAATCAAATGCAACATATTTAACTAGTTTAAAGTCGTACAATACTTAATAACTAATACCAAAATGATAATCTATGATGCTCAAATGTAAAACATGTGATGTTATATTGGTCTAAACAATATTGGTATTAGGTCATCGAATTAGAGAAATGAACATAGTTTTTAATGTGTTAGTATTTTATGTATTACTCCAATAAAATACTATCTCCATCTCCATCCCCATCCGATTGAATGTACCAAAATAATCGTATTTTTAATTAGAGTATACTATCACATTGTGTACATAAAAATGAAACTCCTCCATTTATTTAGTAGTAATAATTTTTATTTAGAGTGATAATAAGTGATAATTAATTAAATAAAATAAAATAGTCTTAATAATTTCATGCAAGTGTTGCTCTATTTTTAAAAGAAAAAAATTGATCAAATTAATGAAAAATTTTGTATTTACTTGGTAAAAGTAATATAAAAATTTGTTAAAATTTTCTTTAAAATATGGATAATTTTTTTATATTTTCGATATATTCTCAATATTTTATCGATATTTTAGCGATATTTTTTCGATATATATCGACATATGATAAAAATTGAACTGTTGCAAACTGATATCGATATTTCCCGATATATCCTCGATATTAAAAAAGATATATCTTTTCCCCAATATCGATATCAGTACTCTCCAAATACGGATATATCGTGGAAATATCTTGGATATCTTCGGAAATTTTAAACCTTGATCCCATCCAACCAGAGAGATGGGCTGCAGCCTCTCATTCTCTGTATCTTTACACTGGATCAGACAATGGCTAATTTATTTCGACACAAAAATCTAATTCTATGTTGCAATTACCCTCCAATTACCCCTTCAATTCACAACATGTAGCAAGAAAAAAGGAGTACCATCATCTCCATGATCGATTCTTTAAAGAAAGGCCAGAGCTGTAAAACCCTTTCACTAAGATTCACTTCAATTCATTTCAGAAGGGTTGATGATGTTCTTGATGCTTGTGAATTTGTGTTTGATCATGGGATTTCATCTACTTTCAATTGTTCCCTACATGTGATGCAAAAATCCTACAATGTACACTCAGTTTGGGGTGTATGTGAGCTTATCATTAAGAGGAGAATAAGCCCAAATGAGATTACAATGAATATCATGGTTAGCACTTTGGGTAAAGAATGAAAGTTGCAGATGTTTCTAAGTATGGTAGATCAGATGCATGGGAACAGGCGTTCACATCCTCGGCTAATTGCGAATACGTGTCTAGTGTATGAGATGATAGATTGAAGAGGCTTTGGTGCTGTTGAAGCTAATGTTGCAGAAAAATATGATCTTGGATTCAATTTTCATACTCATTGGTTGTTTTTGCTAAGTTTAAGATGGGGAATTTGGATGCTGCAAATGAAATTTACGAGGAAATGCTGAAGAGAGGGCAGTTTGTGAAGAGGGCAGGATTGATGTTGCAATAGCAAGGTTTAAGATATCGATATCGGTAAAAATATCGGTACCTCAAATTTATAGAAATATTGATGGATATATCGAATATCGATATCGGTTAAAATTAAAAAAAATCATGGAAACTTGGAAAAAAAAGAGAAAATTAATTATTTAACTTTGCAATATATTTTAAATAATTTTAATATATAAATACAATTTAGAATCTAAATAAACTCATAACATAATATAAGCAAATCATATACAACATATTTAAATTGTTTAAAGTCGTACAATACTTAATAACTAATACTAAAATGATAATTTATGATATTCAAATGTAAAACATGTGATGTCATCTTGATCTAAACAATATTGGTATCAGCTCATCGAATTAGAAAAATTCTGAACATAATTTTGAATGTGCCATTAGTATTGTTATGTATTACTCCATTAAAATACTACCTCCATCACGATTCGATTGAATGTACTAAAATAATTTTATTTTTAATTAAAGTATACTATCACATTGTGTACATAAAAGGAAACTCCTCCATTTACTTAGTAGTTCTAATTTTTATGAAGAGTGATAATAAGTGATAATTAATTAAATAAAATAAAACAGTCTTAATAATTTATGCAAGTGTTGCTCTATTTTTTTTAAAAAAAAAGGATAAAATTAATGAAAAAAATTGTATTTAGTTGGTAAAAAGTAACATAAAAATTCGTTAAAATTTTCTTTAAAATATGGATAATTTTTTTTTATATTTTTGATATTTTATTGATATTTAGCGATATTTCTTCGATATATCTCGACATCTAAAAAAATTTGAATGGTGGCAAACCGATATTGATATTGTTACCGATATATCCTCGATATCAGAAAAGATATATCTTTTTCCCCAATATCAATATTGGTACTCTCCAAATACAGATATATCGTGGAAATATCGTGGATATTTTCGGAAATTTTGAACCTTGGTTAGAAGAGATGGAAAGCTTAGGGTTCAAGCCTTCGGCCAAAGCCTTTAATCAGCTGATCGGAGTTTGTTCTTCAGATGGACGACCGGAGGATATAGCTTGGTATTTTGCAAGATAATGATTGAGATGGAGCTTCTTTGCGAGAATGGGAAGACAAACTTGGCTGATGAGATGTTAACTGTGTTGTTGGGCATAGGATTTGCTCCTAATGAAGATACATGCTCATCTTGTCTCTGGTTATTGTAAAGATGGTCATATGGAGGGGGTCACCAAGCTTATATTTAATATATTGAATTTCGATCAATCTCTCCTAATTTATTGGGTTTGAGTTTGGAGACAAGAGGAATTCTTGATAATATGAAGAGTCTAAATCTTTACCACATTTAGGAAGGTATCTGCCTGGTATAAAACGAGGGGCTGATTGACGACATAATTTGTAGTCAAAACTGCTTAACTATTTATGTAATATATACAAATCAGAGTATATTTATTATTGATCTATAGTTATTAAGACAAGAAATTTAATAAAAAAAGATGATGTAATCACCAAAGTGATGAGTTAATGGTCATGATGTTAACAATTTAAACTCGTATCAACAAGGGTAATGTAAGATTTCCATACATTTAAAAGTTGCTCATTACATACAGAAACAGGGGGAAAAGATGCCACTAGTGGTCATAATATGTTTGGCATAAAAACTATATATCCTAGTATTCTGGTCAAAGATGAGAATGGCATTAGCATTACTAAGAAGCCTAAAAGAGAAGTCCTACGAAAAATATATCATAGCTTCAGGTGAGGCTTTGGGCTGTGATTTATACTTTACTGAAAGCTCTTGTAGTTGCTCTGATGTAAACACGCGTTCCTCACAGGAAGGTTCTTGGGTCGATATGACAAGTTTTTGCAATCGTATAGCACTCCTCAGCAGAAACTTTACCATTTCCATAACATGGGGATCATTCACAGACCCATATATCATGATGGTTCCAAGGCAAGGTAAGGTAGCCTCCTGCAAGTCCCAATACTTGTCCACATCAAACTCGTGAGCTTCAATCCATATCGCCTCAGGTTCCTGGCAGATCAAACAACATTAATAAATCTACATATATATTAATCATAGATTGGACAGTTTACAAAGAAGCTCAAACTAGGGTATACCTTGATCATATTATAACCTCCAGAGCAGGAGGAAATATTGATGGTCAACGTCTCTAAACATGGAGACTTTCTCAAAAGCAAAGAAAGCCCAGGATGGTGCCATTTTGTCAGGTATATTTCAAGATGTAAGTCTTTCCACTCAAAGGATGGGCAACGCACATTTATGAAGTTCCATATGGAGAACACCTGATTAAACGCATAGAGATACAGATGAATTACATGACATAAAACTGAACTACCATCAATATTTGTAATAAAAAGGCTCAGCAATCCTCTGAATTCCATCAAATTAAAAACAGTCTTCTCAACTTGTTATTTGCATGACCCAACAATAAAAATAGGCATGTAAATGCTATTTTTAATTCTAGAAGAATCAAGAAATGTGTGAAAAAATGTTTGAAGGACCAAAATGGCATTCACATCTGTAACACGACCAAAGAAATGAGCCATAAAATGAACTGATTAAATGCAAAATAAACATATCAGAATAGTCCATGAACACATACTAAAAGTCTTGCAATGGCGAACTGAATATAGAAGCCAGAGAACATTAGTATATTTTTGCTGCCTACCCCTGAATTTGTAACTATAATGGATGGAACCATCAACTGTAGATGAAGCATACAAAAGGTAGGCATGCTGTAACCCATTTATTTCTAAAGACAATACATAAGGACAGTATATCACCAAAAGTTCATTCTCGAAAGCGCCCAGAGTAAGCATCAGTTTCTTCAAGTTTGGATTTTCGCACACCAATTTTCTTAAGCCATAGCAGTCAATAAGGGACAGATCTTCAAGACAAGGACAAACAACTAAGAATTTTTCCATTATCTCATCATTTAACCAAACCTTGAACAAAGATATGACTTTCAGCAACTTCAAATTTATGGTCGTGCAGAACTTAATGTTAAAAGCAGCAAGCTTCAGATCTGTTAAATAATTACTACTCAAAACATCAGGCAGATCATATAATTCAGCTAAGTACAGTTGTGCACCGGCCCGCAAGTTGAGATTCAAAACCTTGACGTTTCTTCTCATGGCAAACCGAATCAACTTCTCCAGTAGATCTGATATACTTTTCCCCCATTCCAATTGAAAGTCGCAACCATTTTCTTTAAAAAATTCAAATTTAAGACGGAGTTTATCTAGCACCCTGCAATCATGAAGATTCAGAACATGACGAACTAAGCCCACAAAGTTCTCATTATAATAATCTGACATGCAGTCATATTCAAACTCCTCAAAATTACGGTACAAATTGCTATCGAAATCAAGGACTTGGATCCCACGCCACAGGTTACCAAATCTACGTAGAAGAACAGTTTTTAAAGCCTCCTGTATAGGCAGAAATGACAAAATATGCACAAGGATGTCATCTGGTAAGTTACTTATAAAGTCCCTGCTCTCATAAGAAATCCTTGCCTTCTTCGAACTACAGCACACCTCTTCGCCTACACTACTGCTTATGTCCATGATAACATTATATAGAGTCACCAAATATCAGCAGTTACTGCCCTCATGTCTGTACCCCTTAAAATCATAAATGTAATAAGCATTAAAAAATCTGTAACAATGCATCCATCATCAGTAACTAAAACACCAAGCTATAGATGTATGATTCTTAATGCATTTAAATAGAAACAATTGCAAAGTTAGCTTAAAACTCTATACTGATGCAAACAGGACACACTTGGACCAGATAAACATATGCTCAACTTAATTTGATCTTTTAGCAAGAATTTTAATGGTTCAGAAAAACAAAAAAGATTTAAGTAAAATTAACTTAGTAGACTCAAAAAGTAAGATATACAGCACATAATTCTCAGCGTTCAAAACTGTAGGAATATGCAACTGATAGTAACTGTGACTACGAGCGATAACTCTTATTGAGGGATGAAAACAACTGCAGTTCGTCCCTATTTCCCAACATTGTTACAATTTCTCCAAAGAGAAAGATGAAAGATCGTTAAAAGTGCTTCAATTCAAATCTTCACAGTATCTTAAGTCTTAACCCTAAAATCTCTGCATTTTTTAACGAAATTGCGCGCAAGAGGGCAAAAAAATGCTTTTAATCTCGTGTTTCAATGTATCAACATACAGAATTAAATCGAAACAATACAGCAATATTCAAGCACCTGTGAGAGAAATTTGCGATTTCTCGATGGAGCGTCGGAAAAACGACGGCGTACGCCGATACAGTAAAAATTAGGCATCCTTCTCAGTGCTCCATGTGGGACTGCCGACGTGGTAAATGGTAACAGAGTAATTATTGAGCCTTGAGAGAGTGGTTATTTGGAGCTGTAGAATATGAAAATAACGAGTTTACACAATTTTTACAAGTTAAATTCCTTTTCCACATTCGTATTTCACAATATAAAGAAATTATGCTCTACAAACAATCATTAAAATTTTTGAATATGTATTGAATTTTGGGCATGAGTTATAATATGTAGTAAGTAATTAATTTGTAGAATAGCAGATGAAACACCAGGTAATCCAATTTGCAAGTAATCCAATTTGCAATTTTTATGAGTACAACGGCTTAAATCAATCTTCGTCCTCAAATTAAATAAGGGTAAATTATCAAAATCCCCCTCGGGGTTTGTTCAAATTATCAAATAAATCATGTGGTTTGAAAAATTATAAATTACCCCTTTTAAAAATATTTTTTTTAAAAATAGTAAAATTTAAAAATACAATGTTAAATATATAGGTCTTGATATCATTTCCATCATTCTTTATTTTAAGAAAAAATTTATTTTTATTAATGTTCAAATAAAAAACAAGTTAAAGAGGGTAATTGGTAATTTTTTAAACCATATGGCTAATTTGCTAGTTTGGGCAAACCTCGAGAGGAGTTTTGGTAATTTACCCATTAAATAAATAACACAACAGAATCACCTCAAATAAAAGAATTTCTGTAGTACATTCGGTACACCGGAGCAGTTAAATAATATCATCCTTTAGATCAAGTTTTATTTAATCTTTATCATTAATAAAATAAAATAATTTAAAATAAATTTAAAAATTATCCACAAAACCCTCACTTTTACCCTATTAACTATCAGGTGCACCGTTGTATCGGATTAACGGTGAACCACATACTCACCCTAATTCCTAGTTAAAATTTCAATTTAATTAATAAAAGTTTTCATTTAAAGGAATAAAAAATAATTAAAGTAATGCACTGTTGAAGTTCAAACTCATAACCTCTCCAAATCATCCAATCAATAATATTTCTCCACCTCACAAACTTATAAATATTAATTAACCTAATCATGCCACCTCATAATTTAAAATTTTAATTTTGTAAACTTATTTTGCTTTAATATTTAAAGAGATTATATTAAAGAGATATAATATTTTCAGATAAAAAATACTAAATAAAATAATAAAATAGGTTAGATGTTATATATATATATATATATATATATATACTATAATTTTTTTATAAATAAAATAAAATGTATGAAGAGAGGACAAATGTGATCATTTATTCCACAGAGATATTTCATCATCTATTCCACATATTAAATATTTCTTATGTGTCATAATCAAAGTCCAAATAATCTCTATGTGCAAAAAGATTTATTAGTCATTAATTAGAATATACTCCTATTTTAATAAAAAATAAGTTATGAAACATTAGGTGAAACATCGAACAAGGAATTCAAATATGAAGAGGAATAAGGATGATTGTTTTGACATTTTATCATTTTTAGAAGGGATGGAAACTTTTTAAATGGAAAGGTAAAAATTCATTAGAGACGGAGAGACCCATGAAAATAAACAACAAAATATATTAAGCAAATCATATAGACCATTCCAGGCCCAATGAGATATAAGAAAACTTCACGTTATCCCTTAATCTACCTAAAAAAAAACCACTTCGGCGACTTCGCCCTATATATATTATTGATTTATAGTTTTAAGACGAGAAGTTAAATAAAAAAGATGATGTAATCACCTAAGTGATGAGTTAATGGTCAAGTTGTTAACAAACAATTTAAACTTGTACCAACAAGGGTAATGTAAGATTTCCAGACATTTAACAATAATGTCGTGCATTACATTACATGCAGAAACAGGGGGAAAAGATGCCACTAGTAGTCAGGATATGTTTGGCATAAAAACTATATATTCTAGTATTCTAACTAAAGATGAGAATGGCATTACTAAGAAGCCCAAAAGAGTAAGTACTATGAAAAATATATCATAGCTTCAGGTGAGGCTCTGGGCAGTGATTTATACTTTCCTGAAAGCTCTTGCAGTTGCTCTGATGTGAACACGAGTTCCTCACGGGAAGGTTCCTGGGTCGATATGACAAGTTTCCGCAATCGTGTAGCACTCCTCAGCAGAAACTTTACCATTTCCATAACATGGGGATCATTTACACATCCATATATGATGATGGTTCCAAGGCAGGGAAAGGTAGCGTCCTGTGAGTCCCAATACTTGTCTACATCAAACTCGTGAGCTTCAATCCATATTGCGTCAGGTGTCTGGAAGATCAAACATTAATAAATATATTGATCATAGATTGGACAGTTTACAAAGAAGCTCATACGTAGGTATACCTTGAACATATTATAACCTCCTGAGTCAGACTGAATTTTGATGGTCAACGTCTCCAAACGTTGAGAATTTCTCAAAAGCAAAGAAAGCCCAGGATGGTGCCATTTTGTCAGGTATATTTTCAGATGCAAGTCTCTCCACTCAAAGGATGGGCAACGCACTTTAATGAAGTTCCATATGGTGAACACCTGATTAAAAGCATAGAGATATAGATGAATTACATGACTTAGAACTGAACTACCATCAATATTTGTAATAAAAAAGCTCAGCAATCCTCTGAATTCCATCAAATTAAAAACACAGCCTTCTCAACTTGTTATTTGCATGACCCAATAATAAAAATAGGCATGTAATTGCTATTTTTAATTCTAGAAGAATCAAGAAAATGTGTAAAAAAAATGTTTGAACTTTGCAAGACCAAAATGGCATTCACATCTGTAACATGACCAAAGAAATGAGACATAAAATGACTTGATTAGATGCAAAACAAACATACCAGAATAGTCCATGAACACATACTGAAAGTCTTGCAATGGCGGAATGAAAATAGAAGCCAGAGAACATTAGTATATTTTTGCTGCTTACACCTGAATTTGTAACTATAATGGATGGAACCATCAATTGTAGATGAAGAATACAAAAAGTAGGCACGTTGTAACCACCCATTTATTTCTAAAGACAATACCCAAGGACAGTAAATCAGCAAAAGTTCATTCTCGAAAGCGCTCAGGGAAAGCATCAGTTTCTTCAAGTTTGGATTTTCACACACCAATTTTCTTAAGCCATAGCAGTCAATAAGGGACAGATCTTCAAGAAAAGGGCAACCAACTAAGAATTTTTTCATTATCTCATCATTTAACCAAACCATGTTCAAAGATAAGACTTTCAACAACTTCAAATCTATGGTCGTCCAGAACTTAATGTTAAAAGCAGCAAGCTTCAGATCTGTTAAATAATTACTACTCAAAACATCAGGCAGATCATATAATCCCTCTGGGTAGGGGCCTCCAAAGGCCCGCAAGTTGAGATCCAAAACCTTGACGTTTCTTCTAATGGCATACAGAATCAACTTCTCCAGTAGATCTGATGTACTTTTCACCCATTCCAATTGATAGTCGCAGCCATCTTCTTTAAAAAATTCAAATTTAAGATGGAGTTTATCTAGCACCCTGCTATCATGAAGATTCAGAACATGACGAACTAAGCCCACAAAGTTCTCATTATAATAATCTGACCAGCAGTCATATTCAGACTCCTCAAAATCACGATACAAATTGCTATCGAAATCAAGGACTTGGATCTCAAGCCACAGGTTACCAAATCTACGTAGAAGAACCGTTTTTATAGCCTCCTGTATAGGAAGAAATGACAAAATATGCATAAGGATGTGGTCTGGTAAGTCACTTATAAAGTCCCTGCTCTCGTAAAAAATCCTTGCCTTCTTCAACTACAGCACACCTCTTTGCCAACATGACTGTTTATGTCCATGATACTGTTATATAGAGTCTCCAAATATCAGCAGTTACTGCCCTCATGTCTGTACCCCTTAAAATCATAAATGTAATAAGCATTAAAAAATCTGTAATAATGCATCCATATTCAGTAACTAAAACACCAAGCTATAGATATATAATTCTTAATGCATTTAAATAGAAACATGTGCACAGTTAGCTTAAAACTCTATACAGATGCAAACTGGACACCCTTGGACCTCATAAACCTATGCTCAACTTAATTTGATCTTTCAGCAATGGTTCAAAAAAAAAAATCCGAGTAAAATTAACTTCGTAGACGAAAAAAGAAAGATATACAGCACATAATTCTCAGTTGTACAAAACTGTTGGAATTTGCAACTGTTAGTAACCGTGACTACGAGAACATGAGTCACATTTTCTAACAAGCGATAATTGAGAGATGAAAAAAATGAAACAACAGGCGAAGCTTGCAGTTCGTCCCTATTTCTCAAAATTGTTATAATTTCTCCAAAGGGAAAGATTACCGATAAAAGTGCTTCAATTCAAATCTTCGCAGTATCTCAAGTCTTAACCCTAAAATCTCACTTCTGCATTTTTTTAACGAAATTGTGCGCAAAGAGGGCAAAATAAGCTTTCAATTTCGTGTTTCAATGTATCAACATGCAGAATTAAATCGAAACAATAGAGCGATATTGAAGCACCTGTAAGAGAATTTTGCGTCCATGTGGTACAACTGGTGACAGAATGGTTATTGATACTTGACAGAGATTATTTGGAGCTGAGGATGAGTCATGCCAGTATCAGCCATAGTATCACTTGTTAAGAAATACTGAAATTATCGAGAAAAGAAATACTCATATCGAACGAGAAAAAAAAGTATCCTAATTTTCAATTAAAGTATATTAATAATAAATCAAATTATAACACAATAAAATCATACTTTAATGAATAATCTAGCATATTTTAGAAAACATATTTTAATAACCATTAAATATACTTTATCTAAATAATAGACATACTTTAACATGTCTCACAAATCGTCTCAAGTAAGTAACGTCTCACAAGAGACTTTGTCAAAAAGTTATATCGAACTCAAACTCAAAATGAGAATTTTTTTTTATTTTTTTTGTTAAGAATCATTATTTTCATGAATGTATATTCAAGAACATATAAATATTTTTATTTGTAAATATTAATATACAAACTAACAAAAAATAACAATAAAAATTAAAAAGACATATTTAAACGGTAGGTCTTGCGTGAGACCGTCTCACGTAAAATATTTTACATTTTTTAAAAAAAATTATCACTTTTACTATAAAACGTTATCACTTTCGCTATAAAATATTATCACTTTTCAGTTATTTATACTATAAATTGTTCATGAAATAACATTATCACTTTTCATTAATTTAGTATCACTTTTTCAATATAAAGGTTATCACTTTCTGACCGTCACACGTACGTGAGACGGTCTCACACATGTCTTTGCCTTTAAATAATCACTTAAACTATTAGTATTATATTTGTGGTTTTTAATATAAATATTTAATTATTAAATACTAATAAATAAATAATAATAATATAAACTACTTAAAAATAATAATAAAATTTAAGAACGTGTTCGCGACATTTAAGAGTCCGGTAACGAATATGTTCACAAGTTTTCGAGTAGAATAGCTTAAACTTAAGTTTTGTTTGATAAACTATTCGAACTCAAATTTTAAGCTTGATTTGGCTTAGGGGTGGGTATTGGATCTCGGGTAATTCAGGTCCGAGTACCCAAAATTTAGGGTTTTAAAATGCATTACCCTAACCCGAATCGAAAATTTAAGTACCTAATATTTTGGGTACCTCATCGATTAACCCGAATTTTTTTTAATTCTTCCTATATTTTCATGTAATAAAATTAGTACTATTACATTTTGTCATCCTCATATTGTTACTCTCAACAAATTTAATATTTATCATCCTTAAAGTAAATTTATTAAATAAATTTAATTAATTATAATATTATACTCCCTCCGTCCCGACGTAAGATGACCATTTGCTTTTTTGCACGTAGATTAAGGAGTATTATTATTTATTGTGTAGTGGGTAGTTGTATTAGTGGGAGACTGAGAGTGTGGGTCCCATATTTTAATTGTATTAGAGAGGGGGTGTGGGTCTCATGTGTGTAAAAAAGAAAATGAAACTCTTTGGGTGGGACGACTAAAATGGAAAAATGACCTTCTTAAGTTGGGACGGAGGGAGTACTAATTAATATAAGAATAATAATATGATTTAATGAAATTTAAATATATTTTTAAGATGTATTATATTAGGAAAAGACTTGGGTGAGACTGTCTCACAGATTCTCTTATGTGAGACGGATCACCCATTAACCCATTTAGATAATTTTTAAGGGTCTTGTTTGGTTTGTATAAAATTAGAAAATTGAAATTTTAATTATATGATAAAATTAAGGGTTATTCTATAGTGCACTAGGTACACATGTGCACTTGGAGGTTTATAGAGTAAATTGGGGTTGTAGTGGGTAGTTTTTAATTTTATTTTTAATTATTTTATTTTATTGGGTGATGAAGATTAAATAAAAATATGATCTAACGGTTGAGATTATCCAGGTGCATCGGTGTACCGGGTGCACAATAGTTAATGGGCTTAAATAAATTTCTAGAGTCTTGTTTGGTTGTTATGAAATTAAAAAAAATTTAAAATTAATTATGAAAGGTAAATTAATTACGTCTTAATGTATATATATTTTGTCTATATGCTTTTTTTATTTAATTTATATTTTTATTATTTAAAAATGTAATAATTTAAAATTTATGATTCATTTAATTTATTTTTTATTTAAAAATTATAAATTTATAAAATGGTCTTTAAAAATTCATTTAAAGACTTATGTGAGTCCGTCTTACGAATGACTTCCGTAAAAAAGATAAGAAAGTGATAATATTTATAAGAATTAAGAACAAGTGATATCAAATTGATGAAAAGTGATGACGGTGATGTAAATTATTTAATGAACAGTTACACTATAAATTAAAAGTGATAACTGATTAGCCATTTTGTAATAGGAATGACCAATTAAAATAATTTATCGAACCACAGGGAGGTAAACACTAGTGCTTGAGCGATCTCACGTTTCTTGTAATTTTATAAAGACGAATCATCAAAGGGATTGGTTGTAAACAAATAGTAAATGACAAGTAATCAAAACAAGCAATGATCACAAACAAGATGAACAAATGAATGATGTTTTCCAAATTAAGTAAAAGTGAGATTAACAACAATTAAGAAGTAAAAATTCTAGGATAAATGCATCAAATTCATATGAATCATAGGTGTAGACTAAGGGCTAACACGAAGTTCATCTAAATTCTCTCTCGAGATGTATATGATATGAATCATACATAGCTCAAACAATTGGTTCTCGCTCAAACAATTCCAACTAGGTACTAAGCTTGAAATGAGTGTCCCTTCACACAATTAATCAACGTCTCGATCTAATCAATCAGATGTCCTACCAAAGAGTTCTAAATTCCAAAGGATTTCTCAATCTCTTTACAATTTATAATGCACATGAAGTGTATGACAAAATGATTCAATTAATTATCCTAAACATATCATTGACTTCTCAATCTAATAACATGCTTACAACAATAAACCACACAAATCATCACAAACATCAAGATCTAAAGCATCAATGGTAGGAAATCAATTAACTCAATCAACATATGATTTTTAATACATAAATCCCAAAATTATCCAACAACTCTCATGTTGCTAATCTCACAAGGGAGATTAGCCTACCATATTCATAAGAACATTAACATAAACATTAAAATCCTTACAAAACATGATAAAAAACAAGGTTTTACTACAAAGTATGGATGAAAACTCCCTTGGATGCCTCTAATGATGATCTTCTTCTTTCCCTTGCAATCTTTCTCTCTTCCTTGCTTCTTTTCCTCAATTGAATGAAGTTTTTGATGGTGGGATGATGATAGATGGAATGGATGAAGATGATGGTGTAAAATGGAGGAAATAGTGTGTGAGGTGTGTGCAGGGGTGAAACTCTTCGAAAATCTGATCAAATATTGAAGTATTGAGTATTTATACCCCTTGTGTGCTGCAACACAGCTCGTGTGCTGCAACACGGCCGGCCGTGTTGGTGCAACTCCTGTTTTTCACAATTTTGTTTCGACTCGTTCTCACTCGTTTCAACTTCGAATTGAGATCCACTTTTTCCTACGTCTTTCTTTTCGCGTCTAGGATCTATTTTTGCCTGAAAATCATACGTTTAAACTCATTCACACACATCTCCATAAAAATACAGAACACAACCAATACACATAAATACGGATAAAATAATACAAAAACACATATAAAAAGACACTAAAATTTAGGTGAAAATATCACTCATCAATAATATTTTAGAAAAAAAATAAAATTTTTAATAAAAATTGATAAATAATTACAAAAGTGAATTTCAAGAACAATTTATAGAATTGAAAAACGTGATAATATTTTTAATAAAAGTGTTAAAGAAAAGTGATAACTGACTAATTGAACTATTTCATGAATAACTAGTATGACGGATAAAAAGTGATAATATTTTAAAGAAAAAATAATATTTGATTAATGAAAAGTGATAACAATTTAATTAAATTATTTTATGAACAATTAATAAGATGAATAAAAAGTGATAATATTTTTAATATAAAATTATATCCAATCAAAATAAAGTGATAACAGAATTTCAAAATAATTAAAAATAATAATTATAATTATTATTATTCCTTAAAAATAATAATGATTATTATAATAAAAATATTCATTTCACGAAAATTTTGAATTTTTTTGTAAGAGAGACATCCGCCCATTCACGGTATAAGGCGACAGCTGTACACTTCTTTCAATTTAATTTTGCCAAACAGTTTTATTATTAAATCTAATTTAAATTATATTTATTTGGATCAAATATAATCCGTCTCAAGTAAGGGATCCGTGAGACGGTCTCACCCAAGACCTACCCATTATATTATAAATTTAGTAAATTGTTGTATAAAACTCTTTAAAAAAATATTAATTTCTTTATTATTTCATATAATATATGAATAAATGAAGATTGAGATTCTTCACTAATTGTGGGAAATGAAGATTTGAGAGATTATTTATTTCTCTTCAATGAATGTGTGGCGTGAATCAATGATTGGAAAATGAAGATTGAGTAATGGAAACCTACTTAATATTAGTATATATTATGTTATATATAATTTTTTTAAAAAATCGAGTAACGTGATCGGGTAATTTTCAAAATCCGATATCTGATCCGATAATTACAACCAGGTTCAGGTAAGCCCAAAGCCCGAAATTACCCGAAAAAATATGGTTTTATGGTTAATTTTTTTCGGATCGTTTCGGGTACCTGAAACCTGAAAAAAAAATGCTCACCTCTAATTTGGCTTGTTATGATTAACGAATGACTTGAACGTATACTTTATCAAATTGAGATTTGAATAGTTCACGAATGATTTGAGGTAAAAACTTATGTGCTCCCGGACGCACGAGAACACATTCTGTGTGCCTTTGCAATTTTGTGTTAAATTGTATACCCTTTATATGAAGATGTGTACCCAAGAAAAAAACTTGTGTCTGCCCGGGCGCATGGAACACATTCAGTGTGACTTTAGAATTTTGTGTTAAATTGTATATCCTTTAGTTTAAGGATGTGTACCCTTTATTTACTGAAGAAAAATAAAATATTAATGAAAAGTATATACCCTTTAGAACAAAATGGTGTACCTTTATTAATTAAAGTGTATATCCTTTAGAACAAAACAATATACTCTTACCCATAATACTAAATTCGAAAGGCGCACGTTGTGCACCCGGGCGCACGCAAACCTCACTCATGATTTGATTCGCTTATATCCATATAGGAGACCATGAGATAGCATCGTAATTTTTATTAGTATTATAATATTTTTTAATAATAGATAAAAAGTAAATAATAAAATATATCAGACGTTTTAAATATGTACATTTTTTTAAGGCCAAGAATAGTTACACATACTTTTTTTTTTGGCAAAAGCTCTTGCACCCTGGATATGGAGGGATACTCCGTGTCCTCATGTGAACACAACATTTTCCCTCTATATTCTATTTAAACCTATGTATTAATAGAGATTTAAATTACAAAGGGACACGGAAATTGCAAAGGGGCACAAGAGAATGTTTCTTTTTTTTTTTTTTTAATCTTATACACTAATTTCTCAATACATACGGGTAGATCCTCTACATTTGAAAAGATTGTCAATTTCATATATTTTCTTAAATCTACGCAATTTATTAAATTTAACTGTTATTATAAAGCCACGTCACCCCTTTAGCTAATTAAAATTTGAATTTATTACTATCTAAAACAAATTATACATCCATATTACTGTTAGGTACGATAAGGTAAAAATATTACTAATCGATACAATATATTAGGATGAGATACCCAATATATCCCTATTTATAATCTCAATCAATTTTTTTTATTAATAATTCCAGTTCTCTATTCTTTTATGTTTTCGTTGATCTATTCTGGTGACTTTTCCTTTTCTTCCTCCAAATTTCCGGCGTCCTCTTAGCCATGAGGAGGATATTTCAATGCTTCTATAGAGAGAGGGGGTGAGCGTTATATCTCTCTAAATTTTTTCTACCTCCTCCCTCTACACTTTCTCCTAATTTTGCCCTAGCTGCCACCATCTTGAGTACTTTTCCCGGCTGGGCTCTTGCCATCCGACTACCACAGGCGCCTTTCCAGGACGTGCCGGCTGTTCTGCACCTATCTAGGGTTCAGATTTCTACAATTGGTGATGTCCCTCGACAGGTTTACCTCGCTTTCAACACTGTATATCCGATCTGGGACACCTGCGCCTCATCTTCTCCCTCACACAGTACATAATCGCCGCCTTTATCGATCTACCTCACGTTCGATGGCCGACACCATTAAACCAGCTACATCTGGTTTCTTACGCAACATGCCCAATTTCAAGATTGGGCCTCCGTTTCTCCTCTCCAAGCTCTTCAGCCGACGCTGCCTCATATGCCCAATCTGACAACAGATTTCCTTCCTAGGGCTTCCATTTTTATCGATGATGTCATCGCCGCCGTCATGTTTCATGACAATAGCGGTCTGTCCGCTCAATCCATCACAGGGGCGACCATCGCCGATGGCCCCTTTCCGTCGCCATCGCTTTCCGCGACTTCCCTGACCGGACCCACCTCCGTTCACAATCAGCGGGGACCATAGCTTTCGCCGATTTCTGGATTTTTGCTTGTTTCTCTTTCTCTTTGAAGGCTACAATTCTCTTTGATTTTTTTACAACTTCAGGGATCGATGAATCTGTTTGCTTAATAGACAGATATTGATGGGACTTTGCTTGATGATGCTTTTGTTTCCACCCTTGGGTTCTCCAATTACATGGCCATCGTGGCTGCTCCCGTCACTCTGCCGCCGTCATCCCTCTTTGCTGCCTAGGGCAAAGTGGAGGCATCAACGAAAGGTATTGCTGAAGAAAATTAAGAATTAAGAATCAGGAAGTCGGACTAGGAGTTTTCTTCAACCTGCTATGTTTGTTCGCTTCCATGCTTTTGGTCTTGGATTTTTTTGCTTTAGTTTTAGTATATTTTATACGATATTTAGAAATATTGCATCCAGAAACATTGCCTGCTCCTGGTCTTGGTTTTTCTATTTTAGTTTGTGTATTCAAAAATACTGTATTCAGAAATATTGCATTCAGAATATTGTCGTGCTTTAATCTTAGTTTTTTCTTTAGTTTGCATATTCAATAATATTATATTCGGGAATACTGCACTTGTACTTAGAAATATTGCATTCAAGAATATTTCTCTGTTTTTTGTCTTGGTTTTTCGTGTACTAAAAAATATTATAAATATAGTCCTGCTTTGATTCTTTCAAACGTTTTTCTATTTTGTTTTGGATATTCAAAAATATTAAATGCTAAAATATTTGAATATGTGGGTTACTGCTTACCATTCTGAACATATTTAAGAATGAAATTATGCTATGGGATGATTTATGGAATCTATTTTTCCTTATTCATAAAATATTTCTGGAACTTAGGAGTTCGTGAGGGTGAAAAAATGGGTGTATCTTTCTCTTATTTTTTTTCCTGTTGTTAATAGATAGAGTGGTGGGGGTATTCAATAATGAAAATAAATTAAAAAAAGTTGGAGCATGAAGATTCGAGATTAAAATTTGAACACAACAATCTTTAACATATTTTCTATTTTCATGGAGAGATAAATAGGTAAATTAATTTTTGAATATAATTAAATTTAAAATAGAGTTAAAATTAGTATTTGATGTATTCAATTTGGATATTGTACCTAATAGTAATATATGTACATATTATGTACCTATAAGTAATGGACCCTTAAAATTTTACTATTTCTCTTTAAATTTCTACATTTCTTAATTTAAAAAAATCATAAATTTATTGATAATAATTTTCCACATCAACTTTTTATAATTTTAATTAATTCTAAATTTTTATAGAACTCATCCTTTCTTTTCTTTATTTTTTAAAAATATTATTATTATTAATTAATTACTGTTAATTATAATTATACTCTTAATATTAACAATGAACCCTAAAAATAAATATTAAACACTAGGCCAAAATTTATCATAAACCCCAATAATAAAATTGCAATTACACTTTTAAAATTAATATCAAACCCTAAATATTATACCTTAAAGGCAAAATAAATCTAAATTACAGGGAACAAATTATCATTATAGTATTTAATAATTAACACTAAATTTTTATAAGACTCATCCTTTATTTTCTTTATTTTTTAAAAATATTATTATTAATTAATTATTGTTAATTATAATTATACTCTTAAAATTAACACTGAACCCTAAAAATAAATATTAAACACTAGGTTAAAATAACCAAAAGAATAAAATTGTAATTATACTCTAAAATTAATATCAAACCCTAAGGTAAAATAAATCTAAATCACAGGGAACAAATTATATTTATAATATTTAAGCTAATAGATGGCTTTTATTAAAAAGAGAAAAGAAAGGAAAGGGCACAGTAAAAAGAAAAGATGTTCAATAAAATGCTAAAAGCAGTAAGCAAGCCTAAACATGCGGCATAAAAAAGGATCAATAAGAGGTGATCCATATATAGAGCTAGTCAAGATTATCAAGGTCTTCTCGTATAATATCATTTAGTTCTTCTCGTATCAATTTAAGTGCAGGTATATTCATAAGCTCATGCTTATTTATCTGAGGATTATTGAGCTTAACTTGAAGGCGAGTATTGGGATTGGATGTCGGTTGATAAAAATTTTTCTTGTGCCTGCCTCGTTTCTTTTTTGCAACACTTGTTTCCAAAGTTGGAAAATCCTCCACATTCTCCTTGGTATAGAGATCTACAAGTACAACACCAGGGAAAGGAAAGTTTTGAGTTGCTCACAAAATTTTTAGAAAATTCTCTCTAAAAATTTTGGCTTTCCACGTTATTGGAGACCTTGTCCCGGTTCTTCGCCTTGCAGCTTCTTCCCGGCATCCAGATTTCTCTCGATTCCCTCTCCGGCGACCAGGATTTCACAGCGGAGGGTTTAGATTTGATACCCCACACATCGAAGATCTCTAAAACAATGCTCGACTGAAGTGACATCTCGTCTCTTCTACTTATATTCCCTATCCTTTGACATCTATCGCATGTCGTCACATAGGTTTCACAATCTTTAAACAAAGTATGCCAGTAGAAAGCGGATTGAAGTACCTTAGCTGCTGTCTTTTGAGCTCTGAAGTGCCCCCCGTTAGGGTGTGCATGGCAAAACTCGAGAACACTCTCCATCTCCATCTCAGGCACACACCGACGGATGATAGAATCCATGCATATCTTGTAAACAAATGGATCATACCATATAAATGTCTCATCATCTCTCTTGAATTTAGCAAGTTGATATCGGTTGAGATCTCTGGGAATTTCACCCACAACAATGTAATTGACATAATCCGCATACCATGAATCCATCCCTTGTGCAGCCACCACACATGCTTGTTCAGCACCTTCAACGAACACAACCATAATCTTTTCATTTGGGAACATCTCCTCAATATAATCAAAAGAATCATCACAATGCTCCCTCGTCTCCAACCTTGATAAGTGATCCGCCAATACATTCTCCGTGCCTTTTTATCTCGAATCTCCATGTCAAACTCTTGAAGAAGAAGAATCCATCTTATGATTCTTGGCTTTGTTTTCTTCTTCTCCATCAAGTACCGAATCATAGAATGATCCGTGTACACTATAGTTTTCATGCCAACCAAATACTGTAGAAACTTGTTGAATGCATACACCACAGCTAAAAACTCCTTTTTAGTCACAGTGTAGTTCTTTTGTGCTGCATCAAAAGTCTTACTCGCATAGTAGATGGCGTAGAACTTCTTTTTCCTCAGCTGCCCAAGCACCACTCCAAGTGCTACATCACTTGCACCACACATAAGTACAAATGGCTGAGTCCAATCTGGTATGATCAAGATAGGTGCAGTGATAAGCGCCTCTTTCAAAACCTGAAAAGCTGTTAGACATTCATCATCAAAAACAAAATGAACATTCTTTTCAAGTAAATGAGACAAGAGCTTGGAGTATTTTACGAAGACTTTGATAAATCTTCTATAAAATCCAGCGTGTCCAAGGAAGGACCGCACTCCTCTTTCATTGGTTGGTGGTGGAAGTTTCTCAATTGCCACCACTTTAGCTCTATCCACCTGCAATCCTTACATGATGCCCAAGAACAATCCCATGTCTCATCATGAAGTGACACTTCTCCCAATTCAAGACAAAATTAGTTTCTTGACATCTCTTCAACACAGTAGCAAGGTTAGACAAACAAATATCAAAGGAGGAACCAAATACAGAAAAATCATCCATAAACACCTCCATGATCTTCTCTATCAACCCATCAAAAATTGCCATCATGCAGCGCTGAAAGGTAGCAGACGCATTACACAATCCAAATGGCATCTTTCTAAAAGCAAAGGTCCCGTATGGGCAAGTAAAAGTAGTCTTTTCCTGATCCTCGGGAGCAATCATGATTTGATTATATCCCGAGTACCCATCCAAGAAACAATAGAACTCATACCCAGCGAGACGATCAAGCATTTGATCCATGAAAGGAAGGGAGAAGTGGTCTTTGCATGTATTTTCATTCAGTTTCTTGTAATCAGTACACACACGCCATCCCGTTGGAATCATAGTGGCTATTTTCTCTCCATCCTCAGCTTTCATAATAATCATGCCCTCTTTTTAGCTACAACATGCAATGGACTCACATGGGGACTATCACTAATCGAATAAATAATTCCAGCATCTAACCACGCTAGGATTTGCTTCCTAATCACTTCTTGAATTGCGGGATTCACTCTCCGCTGATTTTGGATATTACTATTGGCCTCATCTAACAACTTTATTCTATGCATGCAATATGAAGGATTAATACCTTTTAAATCATCAAGAGACCACCCAATCGCAGACTTGTACTTCCTAAGAATATCTAACAACTCCTCAAGTTGATCATCATTAAGGAAAGAAGATACTATTACCAGATATTTTTCATTGTTACCAAGAATGGCATACTTCAAGTGTTCCGGTAACGGTTTCAGCTCCTCTTCTTTTCTTCCATCGGAGTGCTCTCTCTATCCAACGACAAGTACTTCCTAGTCCACTTCACTTCTTCAACCTTAGATTTCTCCAATTCATACCTGTCATCACTCAAAGCAAGTAAGTTTTCAAGATATTCAATACATACCTCATTGGAGAGATCATCAAGCTCCGTAGTGGGATAAGTAAGAGACTCCATCAAGCATGTCTCAAGAGGGTCCTTAGATAGGATCAAAGACATATCTTCCTTCACAATTTCCTCCACCACATCAATACTATGACATTATGACTCCATATGCATCTTCATTGCTTTGTCAAGGTTGAATAGAACCTCTTCTTTATCCATCCGCAACCTGAGCTCCCCCTTTTTAACATCAATCATGGCCCCAGCAGTAGCAAGGAAAGGACTTCCCAAGATAAGAGGGATATTATCCTTGTCATCTTCCATCTCAAGTACAAGAAAATCCACAAGAAAGACTAGTTTCTCTACTTTGACAAGAACGTCTTCAATAATACCCTTCGAAAAAGTCATCGACCTGTCCGCCAATTGTAGAACAACTGTTGTAGGAGATAACTCTCCCAAACAAAGCCTTTGAAAGATAGACAATGACATCAAATTGATGCTTGCCCCAAGATCGCACAAGGTTCGTCGTGCTGGCCCTTTTCTAATCTTACACAAGATAGTGAAGCTTCCCGAATCCTTCATCTTCTGTGGCAGCTTTCTCTGGATAATCGAGCTGCAATTTTTAGATAAGTTCACCGTCTCAACTCCGTTCAAGCTTCTCTTTTTCAACAGTATATCCTTAAGGAATCAGGCATAGTACGACATCTCCAATATTGCCTCTGAGAAAGGAATACTCAAGCTTATTTTATTTATGATATCTTAAAACTTCTTGAACTTCTCTTCCAATCCCTTCTTAACCAGCTTATACGGAAATGACGGGGGTATCTTTGTTTTGGGAATACCCCATTCATTACGCTCGACCTTCTTCACTTTATCTTTTTTGGCTCTCAACCTCTTAGCTCTTTTCCACTTCGTCTCTGCAATGATCTCAGTTATTTGCTCTTTTGGAACCAATGGAGTAATGTTCACATCATGAGGAGTATTCGGTGAAGAAAAAGGTGCCGTGGAATATGATTCGACCTAGATTCGACTAGAAGCCCTGGTCAAATTGGGTATGTAGTGGTCGAATTATACACCTGGAACTCTATTCTCACCTTATATACTTGATTCGACCAGGATTCAACCTAATGGTCTGGTCGAATTGAAGTCCCCTGGTCGAATTGGCTCTCTGTAAGATTTCTGCCCTCCAATTCGACCTCAATTCGACCTGAGGATCTGGTCGAATTGAATGGCTGCTGATTGAATTAGGCTTCTGATGAAACAGAGTGCTCTGGAAGGTTGGATTCTACCTCAATTTGACCTGGTCCCCTGGTCGAATTGAAGTGGTTTTGGTCGAATTGAGGCTCTTTTGCTTCCACATCACGTCCAGGCATCCAATTCGACCTCCCTTGCTGAATTTGACTTGAAGTGTTGGTCGAATTAGGGTCGAATTGAGCCCTCAATGTGTCCAATTTTGATTCCGGCCTCATAAGTCCCTCGTATTGTGTTCCAGACCTCAATGTGATGGCGTTGCAGGACTTTTGATTCTCAATACTTTGCGAAGGGTGTTTTTCTTTCTCAATAGTTTGAGTGAGCTTATTAACACTTCCTGCCATCTCCCCCATCAAGAATGTAAGGTCCTTCACTTGCTTGGATAAATCCTCATGGTTTGCATCAATCTTCTTCTCTAACCTTTCCTCAAGACGATCCACTCTAGCATCATTCCTAGCCATGTACCTGTTCACCGTATCCTCGAAACCTGGATTTCCTTCTTCCATTTTCACACTCGGATCAACACCCATCGAAGCTTGAATTGCATTGTTAGGATTACTCCATGAAAGCTCCGGCCTCCTAGGCTGTTGATAATTACCCGGAGGACCACGATTGTTGTAGTTCCCCTGATAATTCTGGTTGCCCTGATTTTAAAACCTCGTTTCTTGAATACTTTGGCCCATAGCGTAGTTTGTTTCTTTCATCTCCTATTGGATCGTTCCATCATTAGTAACTTCCTGCTGCATGATTGGTATGCGCTAAGATATATCACTGATCTGCTTTTGTTGGGACTCAAGTAGTTTGTTGATATTTGACAAGCTAGAGACGACCTCATCTTCTCTACTTGTTTTCACCATATCATGTTCAACCTTAGCTACTTTTCCAAAGATGTAAGTGTCTCTCACTCTATCAGTTGGCCAATCTCTTGAGTTCATCGCAATATCTTCAAAAAGTTTCTCGGCCTCTACAAATGACTTAGTAAACAATGCTCCATTAGAAGAAGCATCCAATAACACAAGGGAATCGCAATCCAATCCATTGTAGAATATGCTGATATATTGAGCTTTAGATAGCCTATGTTGTGGACACTTACGAAGCATGTCCTTGAATATGTCCCAAGCTTCATGAAACTTCTCTCCAATAACGATAACAAATTGGTTAATGTCTTGCTTCATCCTGAACACCTTCGAAGATTACATGTATCTTTCCAAGAACTTTAACTTAAATTGCTCCCATGTAGTGCATTCAGCTGCATTAATAGTATCGTACCAATCTATCGCCCTTTCAGTAAGCGAGAATTTAAACAAGAGGATCTTCCGTGCATCTTCATGTTCTCCTGCATCATTTTAAGTACTTGCATAGCCCAAGAACTTGTTTAGATGCTGCTGCAGATCCTCAAAAGTCCCTCCTACAAAGGAGTTCCTTTCTATCATGCTAGAGCGGGGTGAAGATCGAAGTCTGCATTAGCCCCCCTTGCTCCTAGAAGCCTAAATTTTCCAGCCCCGTTATTCTTGAAGACTTCACGGATGGCCAGATTGTCTGGATTGGCCACATCGTTAGCCATGTCGACTTCCTTTGCTGCTGCGTTTGGATCAACTACAGTTTCAGTCGCTTTCGAGTTTGATTCATCCACTTAAACTCCAAAATTCAGAGTTGTAGTTGGTTCTTCTTTCTTGCTTTGAATCTTACTCTTCTTCTTCTTGGTTGACACTCCGATCTCAGGATTATATGGCACTAATTCACCTTGCTTTGATCTTTTGAGCATACACCTTAAAAAATAAGAGTTAGAACACAAAACACGAATTAAAATAGTCCTAATAAAACTAGAAATAATAAAAAGATATTTTATGCCTTCCCCCGGCAACGGCGCCAAGAACTTGATGCGCGTTTTCTTTGCACACAAAATTAATCCCCAAGTATTAAGGATATCAATTGCAGCTTAAGAAAACGACCAAGTGAATATCGAACTCAAAGGACAGTGTATTATCAATTTAATTATTAACTAAATTAATTAAGACAAGAAGACATTAACGTTGGGATAGAATTATTAACTACTGAACAATTAGATTAAATAACAAATAAAATAAATTAAAAACTAGAAGTATACAAAAGTGGATCAAGAGAGATAATAGATAGCTCTAGGATAATCCAGTTTCACTCATTAATTTCTCTTCCGTGTGTTGATGTCCGACTCTGCCTTGTGGAATATGGACGCATCACTAAGCCATACAAATCTACTCTATAGACACAAGTAAACATATGTGTAACACGTGTGAATAACCTCGGAACAAGAGATATAATTCCACCTCTCTTTCTAGGTACTATCAGTATCAATTATTTTCCCATAGGATTGGTACTCTAACCCGATATGATCTCCCTTTTTAGGTACTATAAAATTATCCTTAACCCGAATTCAATTCAATTAATAAGTATTCATATATGATAGTTCTAATGAAGTTTCGGAGTCCCCTCACTTAGAATCATAACATGGAATCCTGTTCAGCGGTGAACACACTCAATCTATAACCAAAATATATATTCAGACTCTATATACCAATTGAAGATGCACAAAACGACCGTGAATATGGATTAAGAAAGCACAATCATAAATAAAATAAATCCACAAGAAGTGTTGTACGGAGTTTACACAAGAAAGTTCAATTAATTCATAGAAACCTTCAAAACCCTAGATCTATAAAAATAGTTCTAGCCCATGATGTTGCGAAGAACAATCATGGGTGTTGGATAGATTTTACCCGTAGTCCGGAAAATACAAGATAAATTAGAAAACAAATAAAACCCTGATGTGGGCGTCGTCGCGTCCTTCTCATCTTGAATTCTCCTCTTGGTTCTCCTCTTGATTCCACAAACGAACCTTCAAAATGATGGATGGATGGAGTAAAAGATGTGGATGATGGTTGGGGGGGGTGATCCCCCCTTGTGGGGTGTAGGATGGTTGTGGCCTTTCTTCCTCTAATCTATTGTATTGTTGTTCTCCCTCTAATGATGTGATCTACACCCCCTTTTATACTTGTAAGCTCTACTTATAGGCCTTGGAATGAGCTTTTTGAGCGATCACATACATTGATGGTGTAAAAATATAGATATGGTAAGTTTCCGCACGTCAATTCGACCACGAAGCTAGGTCGAATCACCCTACTGGAAGCTTCAGACACCGGATTCAAGCTTCAGGTGTTGGATTCGACCAGCACAGCAGGTCGAATTGAGGTGTCATGGTCGAATTGCTTCTTTTGCCGTCCAATTCGACTAGGATTCGACCACATGGTCAGGTCGAATTCAAATATTGTGGTCAAATTGTCTTGCGCAGTCTCACCGTTTCGCGTATAACTTCCACATTCGAGCTCCAATTTGAGTGATTCTTGCACTCACGCGATCCTCTCTTCCTTGGATTTCTATCCATATAAAGAACACAAGAAAACTCCAAGATTTGAATGTGCAATAAGCCATGGAAAATAGCACAGTAATTCTGTTGGGCACAGCTCGCGCGACGTCACTTTTTGATCATAACTTCCTGATTTGGAATATGATTGGGGTGTTCTTTACGCCAAATCAAACCTCATTTCAGTGGCTTTCCAACCATGTATCACACCAACAGGTTTGATCTCCACAACAACACAGAAAAATTATGAAAGTTGAATGTGCGTTTTCAGCATTCTTGCACAAATTGCACCTTTTCTCCAATTTTGCACTTTTCATCCTTTTTCCACCTAAAATACAATAAAACACCTCAAGTGCACCTTTTTCCCATTTACATTGAATATAAGATACTGTGCTAATATATAACAACAATTCTCATCAAAAAGGTGTTAAATTGGACACTCAAACACGCTAATTTCCACTCTCAACACCTTTCCTCTCAAGCTAGTTAAGAAGGGATTGGAAGAGAAGTTCAAGAAGCTTTCAGAAATCATAAACAAAATAAGCTTGAACATCTCTTTCTCCGAAGCAATATTGGAGATGTCGTATTTTGTCCGCTTTCTGAAGGATATTCTTTTGAAGAAGAGAAGCTGGAACGGAATTGAGATGGTGAATTTGTCTGAGAAATGCAGCTCGATCATTCAAAGGAAGATGCCAGCTAAGTTGAAGGATCCGGGAAGCTTCACTATCTTATGTGAGATTGGAAAGGGGCCGGCACATAGAGCCTTGTGTGATCTTGGGGCAAGCATCAACTTGATGTCGTTGTCCACTTTTCAAAGGCTTGGTTTGGGGGAATTAACTCCCACAATAGTTGCTCTACAACTGGCGGATAGGTCTATGACTTTTTTGAAGGGTGTTATTGAAGATGTTCTTGTCAGAGTAGAGAAGCTTGTCTTTCTTATGGACTTTCCTGTGCTAGAAATGGAAGATGACAAGGATAATATCCCTCTTATCTTAGGGAGACCTTTCCCTGCTACTGCGGGATCCATGATAGATGCGCAGAAGGGTTAGTTGCGGCTAAGGATGGAAAAAGAAGAGGTCCTATTTAACCTTGACAAAGCAATGAAAATGCCAATGGAGATGCAATGTCACAGTATTGATGTAGTGGAGGAGATTGTGAAGGAAGACATGTCTTTGATTCTGTCGAAGGATCCTTTAGAGACATGTTTGGCGGAGTCACTTACTTTTCTCACTACTGAGCTAGATGAACTCTCCAATGAGGTATGTATTTGAATTTCTTGAAAACTTGCTTGCTTTGGGTGATGATAGGTATGAGTCGACAAGGACCAAAACTGAAAAGGTCATGTGGACTAAGAAGTACTTGCCATTGGATAGAGAGAGTGCACCTCAAGAAGAGAAGAAAGAGGAGTTGAAACCGCTACCGGAGCACTTGAAGTATGCCTATCTAGGTGACAATGAAAAATATCCGGTAATTGTATCTTCTTTCCTTGATGATGATCAACTTGAGGAATTGTTAGATGTGCTTAGAAAGTATAAATCTGCGATTGGTTGGTCTCTTGATGATTTAAAGGGTATTAGTCCTTCCTATTGCATGCATAGAATAAGATTGTTAGATGTGGCCAAGAGTAGCATTCAAAATTAGCGGAGGGTGAATCCCGTTATTCAAGAAGTGATTAGGAATCAAATCTTAACGTGGCTTGATGCAGGAATTATTTATCCTATTAGTGATAGTCCCCGTACGAGTCCATTGCATGTTGTTTCTAAAAAGAGAGGCATGACTATAGTGAAAGCCAAAGATGATGAGACTTTAGCCACTAGGATTCCTACGGGATGGCGTGTGTGTACGGATTACAGAAAATTGAATGAAAATACATGCAAAGACCATTTTCTCCTTCCTTTCATGGATCAAATGCTTGATCGTATATAGGGTATGAGTTTTATTGTTTCTTGGATGGGTACTCGGGTTATAATTAGATTATGATAGCACCCGAGGATCAAGAAAAGAATACTTTTACTTGCCCTTATGGAACTTTTGCCTTTAGAAAGATATCTTTTGGATTATGTAACGCATCTGCTACATTTCAATATTGTATTATGGCCATATTTGATGGGTTGATAGAAAAGATCATGGAGGTGTTTATGGATGATTTTTCTGTGTTTGGTTCCTCCTTTGATATTTGTTTATCTAACCTTGCTACTTTTTTGAAGAGATGCCAAGAGATTACCACTTCATGGTAAGAGATGAGATTGTTCTTGGCCATCATATTCCGGCCAAGGGATTGCAGGTGGATAGAGCAAAGGTGGTGGCAATTGAGAAGCTTCCTCCACCTACTAATGAAAGGGGATTGCGGTCCTTCCTTGGACATGCCAATTTTTAGAGAAGATTTATAAAAGATTTCTCGAAATCTCCAAGCCCATATCTCATTTACTTGAAAAGGATGTTCCTTTTGTTTTTGATGATAAATGTCTAATAGCTTTTCAGGTTTTGAAAGAGGCGCTTATTACTGCATCTATCTTGATCACATCGGATTGGGTTCAGTCGTTTGTAGTTATGTGTGATGCGAGTGATTTAGCACTTGGAGTTGTGCTTGGGCAGTTGAAGGATAAGAAGTTCTGCGCCATTTACTATACGAGTAAGACTTTTGATGCTGCATAAAAGAACTACACGGTGACTGAAAATGAGTTTCTAGCTGAGGTGTATGCGTTCAATAAGTTTCGATAGTATTTGGTTGGCATGAAGACTATAGTGTACACGGATCATTCTGCGATCCGATACTTGATGGAGAAGAAGGAAACAAAGCCAAGGATCATTAGATGGATCCTTCTTCTGTAGGAATTTGATATGGAGATCCAAGAAAAGAAGGGTACTGAGAATGTTTTGGCGGATTACATATCAAGGTTGGAGATAAGAGAGCATTGTGATGATTCTTTCGATTACATTGAAGAGATGTTCCCTAATGAGAAGATAATGACAGTGCTTGTTGAAGGAGCAGAAAGAGCATGTGTAGTGGCTGCTCAAGGGATGGATCCATGGTATGCGGATTATGTAATTTACATTGCCGTAGGTGAAATTCATAGAGATCTCAACCGATATCAACTTGCGAAATTTAAGAGGGATGTTGAGACATTTATATGGTATGATCCGTTTGTGTACAAGATATGTACAGATTCCATAGTCTGTAGGTGTGTGCCTGAGATGAAGATGAAGAGTGTTCTTGATTTTTGCCATGTACAACCTAACGGGGGCATTTTGGAGCTCAAAAGACAGCAGCAAATGTACTTCAATCTGCTCTTTAGCCTACTCTATTTAAAGATTGTGAAACCTATGTGGCGACATGCGATAGATGTCAAAGGATGGGGAATATAAGTAGGAGAGATGAGATGCCACTTCAACCAAGCATTGTTGTTGAGATCTTCGATGTATGGGGGATCGATTTTATGGGGCCTTTTCCTCCATCTAATGGATTTCTTTACATCCTTTTAGCAGTGGATTATGTTTCTAAGTGGGTGGAAGCCATTCCCACTCGTGTGAATGATTCAAGGACTGTTTTATCTTTTCTTGAAGAAACATATCTTTACCCGTTATGGAGTTCCTAGAGCATTAGTGAGTGATGGTGGGTCTCACTTCGTCAACAAACTTCTTGAAAAGGTGATTAAGGATTATGGAGTGAAGCATAGGGTTACTACACCCTATCACCCTCAAGCAAATGGGCAAGCTGAAGTTTCCAACCGACAAGTGAAGCAAATTTTGGAGAAGGTAGTCGGAACCAATAGGAAGGATTGGGCTATGAAGCTTAATGATGTTTTGTGGGGGTTCCGGACTGCTTATAAGACGGTGTTGGATATGTCACCGTACCAAATCGTCTATCAGAAGCCGTGTCACTTACCCGTAGAGATTCAGCACAAAACTTTTTGGGCATTGAGGAGTTTGAACTTGTCTTTGAAGGATCAAAAGGGGGTTTGATGAGTGTGTAAATTCACTAGTTTCGAGCCCGGATTCGTGTACTTTAATAAATGGTTGTAATTCGATGTGAATCGATATATATGATGGAAAAGTCACGAATCAGGTGTCTACAAGGCTATTTGAGTTGATTTTCGAAGGAAAACAAGTTGGAAGTGATCGGATCCGGAAAGAGAAAGAAGCAGGCGTGCGATTCGACCAAGCAGTGGTCGGATTCGACCTAGAAGGAGAGAGTTCGACCAGCAATTCACACAAATTTTGAAAATCAAAATAAAAATTCACTATTAAGAATTCTCTTAACATTTCACTCGCCCTTCCTTCCGCTTTATATATCATTTAAATAAAACACTACATTGGATGAATAAAAACAACACTTTGAGTCGGGTCAACACCTCACAAAATGAGGTGGCCCGTACACTAGTTACTTAAATGGAGAAGATCCAAATCCATTAAAAAAATTATAGTAAATATCATAACTAAAAATATACCCATCTTAAAAAGACATGTATATCATTAAGGAATATGTTGATAGTGTAAATTCACATGTTATAGGCTTCGATTTGTGAAGAAATTGAGTATGATTTGGTCTATTATCAAGACAAATCGGGTTGTTTATGGAAAGCCATGAATCAGAGGCTATTGAGGCTTTTGGGCATATTTACATAGGAAAATAGGTCTCAAGGGATTGGAATTGGAAGACACGATTTTTAGGCATTTTTCTAAGGTTGTTCGACCAGAAGAGGGTTGTTCAACCATAGTCACTTTGGTCGAACAATGGTTGCCAAGTTGAACAAAATGCGCAAGACTTCCAGAAGCATTGCTTGACCAAGGAAGTCTGTTCGACCAGAATCATCTTGGTCGAACGGCTGAAGACTGGTCGAATAAAATGACCAAAACTTACAGAGAGGTCGTTTGACCAGCGTTCGACCAGATGGCCTTGCTCGACCAGTGGAGGTGTGGTTGAACGGATTGTCGCTGATGCTATTTTTTATAGTTCCGAGTTTCTTTTACCAAATTTGACGTGTGTCTCAAGTAAAAGCCCATCAAAGATCCGTGAGGATCACTGTACAAGTATAAAAAGGGAAGAAAAGCACAAGAAAAAGAGAGTTAGATTCCACATCCATCCTACACCCCATCGAAACCCTAATTCCATCTTTCGGAGCTGTGGAGAAAGGTTCGGCTGTCGAACCAAGTGAGAACCAAGTGAAGATTTAAGACGGAGAGAGTCATAACGGCGCGACGGTGCCCACATCTATGGTTTATTTTGCTACTTAATTTATCTTGTAATTTGCAAGACTATGGGTAAGATCCAACCAACATCCATGATTGTTCTTCGATCAATCTGGGCTAGAACCGCTTCGGTAGTTCTAGAGTTTTGAAGGTTTTATAAGTTAATTGTACTTCCATGTGTAAACTCTGAACAATACTACTTGTGGTTTATTTTATATAAGACTATGCTTTTTAAATTTGTACTCACAGTCATTTTGTGCATCGATAATTGTTATGTAGAGTCTGAATGCATATCTTGGTTATCGATTGAGTGCGTTCACTGCTGAGCAAGATTATATGTTATGATTCTAAGTGAAGAGATTCCAAAGTCTCATTAGAACTCTCTTATATGAATATTTATTAATTGAATATTATTCGGGTTAATAAGTAGGATAAAGAGTATAACTTCATAGTACCTAAAAAGGGAGATCATATCGGGTAGAATACTTAGTGCACGGGAAATAATTGATACTGATAGTACCTAGAAATGGTGGTGAATTATATCTCTTGCACCAAGGATATTCACATGTGTTACACACATGTTTGCTTTTGTCTATAGAGTTGATATACACGGTTAAGTGATGCGTCCATGAACCATAAGGCAGAGTCGGACATCAACACATAGAAGGAAAATTAATGAGTAAAACTGAATGCAGACCTGAAGAACTACCTAATTTCTCACTTGTTCACAGTCGTGTTATCTCAGCTGCTTATTTATTTTACTGTTATTTTAATTATTTGTTACTTAGTTATTTAATCATCACAACTTAATTGTTCCATTAGTCTTAATAAATTGGAACTTAATTAAATTAATAATAATCCGTCCCTTTGGTTTGATAATAACTTGGTTGCCTATCAAGACTACAATTTATATCCTTAATACTTGAGGATTAATTTTGTATGTTGAGAAAACACCATCAAGTTTCTGGCGCCGTTGCCGGGGACGACATTAATTATTAGTTTATTATTTCTAGTTTAATTGAGACTATCCTATTCTTGTCTTGATTTTCTAACACTTGTTTTTCTTAGGTGTATGCTCACTAGATCAAAGGCAGGAGAGTTATCACCTTTTAATCCTGAGATCGGTGCGTCATCGAGAAAGAAGAAGAAGAAGAAGAAGAAGAAGAGCAAGAGAGTAGAACCAATTGAAACTCTTGATCTAGGAGTTGAAGTTGGAGAAACGAATCCAAAAGTGATTGAAGCTGAAACTGAAGTTAATTTGGAAACAGAAGCAATCAACATGGCCAGAGCTGTGAATCAGGATGAAGTTGCCATCCGTGAAGTCTTTAAGAATAAGGGGGGGAGGGGGGCAACGTGGGGCTGTTAGGAGCACGTGGAACTGATACGGATTTTGATCTTCACCCCGCTCTTATTAGCATGATAGAAATGAACTCCTTTTCTGGAGGAACTTTTGAGGATCCTCAACAACATCTTAATAAGTGCCTTAGTTATGCAAGCACACAAAAAGATGCAGGAACTCATGAAGATGCAAGGAAGATTCTCTTGTTTAAATTTTCGCTTACGAAAAGAGCGAGAGATTGGTACGATACTCTTAGTTTGTTGAATGTGATACATGGGACAAGTTGAAGATGAAATTCTTGGAGAGATATATGCCACTTTCAAAGGTGTTCAAGTTGAAGCAGGAGATTCATCAGTTTATGATCAATAATGGAGAGAAGTTCCATGAATCTTGGGATAGATTCAAGAACATGCTTAGAAGATGTCCTCAGCATGGATTGACAAAGCCACAGTACATCAGTATATTCTATAATGGATTAGATAGTGATTATAGAGTTCTACTCGATGCATCATCGAACGGAGCTCTACTTGTAAAGACATCCGTTGAGGCCGAGAAGTTTTTTGAGTATATTGCTATGAACTCAAGAGATTAGCCCACTGATAGATTGAGAGGCACCTATTTCCTTGGAACGGTAGCTCAGGTTGAACACACTATGGTAAAGTCGAGTAAGGAGGACGAGATCGTCTCTAGCTTGGCGGGTATAAGTAAGCTACTTGAATCTCAGTAGAAGCAGATCACTGATTTGTCACAAAAAGTGCCAATGATGATGCAACAGGATGAAGGAGCTAGCAAAGAGGATATGGAAGAGGCGCTATGCCCTGGGTCAAAGTATTCAAGGAACGAGGTTCCAAAATCAAGGAAACTGGAATTATTAAGGGAACTACAATAATCATGGCCCCCCAGGTAATTATCAACCACCGAGGAGGCCGGAGTTTTCATGGAGTAATCCAAATAATGCAGTGCAACCTCCTATTGGTGTTGATCCGGGCGCGAAGGTGAAAGAAGGAAAACTGGGTTTCGAGGATACGGTGAACAGGTACATGGCAAGGAATGATGCAAGAGTTGATTGTCTGGAGGCTAAGTTAGAAAAGAAGATTGATGCAAATCATGAAGATATTTCTAAACAACTTAAAGACTTTACATTGTTGATGGAGGAGATGGAGGGAAACGTGAATAAATTGACTCAAACTATTGAGAATGGGAAGTTTCCATCTCAAAGTATTGAGAACCCTAAGTCTTGTCATGCCATCACATTGAGGTCAGGTACGCAGTATGAAGGTCCCATGAAGCTGGCGAGGAAAAACGAAGGGAGCAGTAGAGTTGTTCGACCAACTACAAACCGTTCAACCAGACTGGATGGTCGAACAGAGATCGAACAATCTCCGAAAAAATAAAATTTTGATGCTCTATTTTTTGTCCTGTTATTTGACTAGAGAACATTTGTTCGACCAGACCATCCTGGTCGAACACTAGTCGAACAAGAGCAGGCAAATGAGAACTCGCGATCAGAGCAGTTGTTCCACCAAACACCTATTGTTCAATCAGAACCTTTAGGTCGAACAGAGGTCGAACAACTTCGTTCAGCGCCTGTTTCGATACTGAATGCTACACCTATTGATCTGAACAATCTAGTGACACCTCAAGAGTAGAATACTGAGCTTACAGTGGTAGAGAAGAAGTGGAAAAGAGCCAAGAGATTGAGAGCTGAGAAGGATAAAGCAGAGAAGGTTGAACGTGATGAATAGGGAATTCCAAAGACTAAGATACCACCTCCATTTCCTTTCAAACTAGTCAAGAAGGGTTTGGAAGAGAAGTTCAAGAAGTTTTCAGATATCATAAACAAGATAAGCTTGAGCATTCCATTCTCTGAATCATTCTTGGAGATGCAATACTACGCCCGTTTCCTAAAGGATATATTGTTGAAAAAGAGGAGCTTGAACGGAATTGAGACAGTGAATTTGTCTGAACTGCATCTCAATCATACAGAGAAAGCTGCCAGAAAAGTTAAAAGATCCGGGAAGCTTTACTATCTTATGTGAAATTAGAAAGGGGCCGGCACGTCGAGCCTTGTGTGATCTTGGGGCAAGCATCAATTTGATGCCTTTGTCTATTTTTAAAAGGCTTGGTTTGGGGGAGTTAACTCCCACAACAGTTGCTCTACAATTGGCGGATAGGTCAATGACTTTTCCGAAAGGAATAATTGAAGATGTATTAGTGAAAGTGGAGAAATTGGGATTTTCTGGTGCTAAAGATGGAAGATGAAAAGGATAATGTTCCCCTTATCTTAGCGAGGCCATTCCTTGCTACTGCTGGAGCTATGATTGATGTTCAAAAGGGTGAGCTAAGGCTTCGGATAGATAAAGAAGTGGTCTTGTTCAACCTTGACAAAGCAATGAAGATGCTGATGGAGATATAGTGTAACAGCATTGATGTGGTGGAGGAGATTGTGAAAGAAGATATGTCTCTGATTCTTTCTAAGGATCCTCTTGAGACATGCTTGATGGAATCTCTTACTTTTCCCACTACAGAGCTAGATGGACTTTCCAATGAGGTATGTATTGAATTTCTTGAAAACTTACTTGCTCTGGGTGATGACAGGTATGAATCGGGAAGAACAAAGATTGAAGAGGTCAAGTGGACTAGGAAATACCTACCATTGGATAGAGAGAGCGCACCTCAAGAGAAGCAGAAAGAGGAGTTGAAATCGTTACCAGAGTACTTGAAGTATGCTTATCTTGGAGAAAACAAAAAATATCCGGTAATTGTATCTTTTTCCATTGATGATGATCAACTTGAGGAGTTGCTAGATGTCCTTAGGAAGTATAAGTCTATGATTGGTTGGTCTTTAGATGATTTGAAAGGTATTAATCCTTCATATTGCATGCATATGATAAGATTGTTAGATGAGGCCAAGAGTAGCATTCAGAATCAGCGGAGAGTGAATCCCGCTATTCAAGAAGTGATTAGGAAGCAAATCCTAACGTAGCTAGATGCAAGAATTATTTATCTCATTAGTGATAGTCTCCATGTGAGTCTATTGCATGTTGTAGCTAAGAAGGGGGGCATGAATATAGTGAAAGCTGAGGATGGAGAGACATTAGCCACTAGGATTCCTATGAGATGACGTGTGTGTATGGATTGCAGGAAATTAAATGAAAATACATGCAAAGCCCATTTTCCCCTTCCTTTCATGGATCAAATGCTTGATCGTCTTACAGGGTATGAGTTTTATTATTTTTTGGATGGGTACTCGAGTTATAATCAAATCATGATTGCACCCGAGGATTAGGAAAAGACTATGTTTACTTGCCCGTGTGGAACTTTTGCCTTTAGGAAGATGCTGTTCGGACTTTATAATGCACCTGCTACATTTCAAAGATGCATGATGACTATATTTGATGGGTTGATAGAAATGATCATGGAGGTATTTATGGATGATTTTTCTGTGTTTGGTTCATCTTTTGATATTTGTTTGTCTAACCTATCTACTATTTTGAAGAGATGCCAAGAAACTAATTTTATCTTGAACTGGGAGAAGTGCCACTTCATGGTAAGAGATGGGATTGTTCTTGGGTATCATGTTTCTGCCAAAGGATTGCAGGTGGATAGAGCAAAGGTGGTGGCGATTGAGAAGCTTCCACTACCTACCAATGAACGAGGAGTACGATCCTTCATTGGACACGCAGGATTCTACAGGAGATTCATAAAAAGACTTCTCAAAATATTCCAAACCCTTATCTCATTTACTTGAAAATGATGTTCCTTTTGTTTTTTATGAAGAATGTTTAACAGTTTTTCAGGTTTTGAAGGAAGAGCTTATTACTGCACCTATCTTGATCACACTGGATTGGACTCAATCGTTTGTACTTATGTGTGATGCAAGTGATGTGGCACTTGGAGTGGTGCTTTGGCAGATGAGAGAGAAGAAGTTTTTTGGCATTTACTATGCGAGTAAGACTTTTGATGAAGCACAAAGGAACTACACTGTTACTAAAAAGAAGTTTTTGGCTGTGGTGTATGCATTCAATAAGTTTCAATAGTATTTGGTTGGCATGAGGACTATAGTGTGCGCGGATCACTCTGCGATTCGGTACTTGATGGAGAAGAAGGAAATGAAGCCAAGGATCATTAGATGAATTCTTCTTCTGCAAGAGTTTGATATGGAGATTTGGGATAAAAAGGGAACAGAAAATGTGTTGGAGGATCACCTATCAAGGTTGGAGACAAGGGAGCCCTGTGATGATTCTTTCGATTACATATAGGAAATGTTCCCTGATGAGAAGATTATGGCAGTATTTGTTGAAGGAGCGGAAAGAGCTTGTGTAGTAGCTGCTCAAGGAATGGACCCATGGTATGCGGATTATGTTAATTACATTGTCGTGGGAGAAATTCCAAGAGATCTCAACAGATACCAACTTGCTAAATTCAAGAGGGATGTTGAGACTTTCATACGGTATGATCCGTTTGTCTATAAGATTTGTACGGATTCCATAGTCCGTATGTGTGTGCTTGAGATGGAGATGGAGAGTGTTCTTGAATTTTGTCATGCACAACCTAACGGGGACACTTTGGATCTCAAAAGACAGCTGCTAAGGTACTCCAATCTACTCTTTATTGGCCTACTTTGTTTAAAGATTGTGAATCCTATGTGGCGACATGTGATAGATGTCAAAGGACGAGGAACATAAGTAGGAGAGTTGAGATGTCACTTCAGCCAAGCATTGTTGTAGAGATTTTTGATGTATGTGGTATCGATTTTATGAGACCTTTTCTCCAATCTAATGGATTTCTTTACACCCTTTTAGCAGTGGATTATATTTCTAAGTGGGTGGTAGCCATTCCCACTCATGTGAATGATGCAAGGACTGTTATATCTTTCTTAAAGAAGCACATCTTTGCCCGCTATGGAGTCCCGAGAGCACTAGTGAGTGATGGAGGATCACACTTCGTTAACAAGCTTTTGGAGAAAGTACTTAAGGATTATGGTGTTAAGCATAGGGTCACTACACCCTATCATCCTCAAGCTAATGGGCAAGCTGAGGTTTCTAACTGCCAAGTGAAGCAAATCTTGGAGAAAGTAGTCGGAACCAATAGGAAGGATTGGACTATAAAGCTCGATGAGTTTTGTGGGGGTTCCGGACTGCTTATAAGACTGTGTTGGATATGTCACCATATAAAATTGTTTATGGGAAGCCGTGCCACTTACCCGTAGAGATTCAGCACAAAGTTTTTTTGGCAATGACGAGTTTGAACTTGTCTCTTAAGGATCAAAAGGAGTTGAGGATGACTCATATTAATCAATTGGATGAGTTCAGAAATCGCGTTTTCAAGAACTCGGAGATCTACAAAGAAAGAATGAAGAAATGGCATGATTCGAAGATCTCTTATAAGGAATTCAAGCAAGGTGAGAGGTATTACTCTTTAACTATCGTTTGAAGCTCTTTGCAGTAAAATTAAAATCGAAGAGGACGGGGCCGTTCATTATCCATCGAGCATGCGGAGAGGGAAGTTTTGAACTTATGGACAAAGACGTAGACATCATAGCAGCGAATGGGCATCGATTGAAGCATTACAAGTCGCCGGATGATGCTTGCGTCGTCTTTGAGGATACCTTGCACTAGTTTGGTACCGTCGTGACTCTTCGATGTTAAACAAGAACGCTTGTTGGGGGCTTTTCCTCCCATTTTAATGCTTTATTTTCATTCGTGTGAGTAAGAAATTTTTATATTTGACGTGCTTATCATTCGGAAATTACATCTCTTTGCAAACTTAGTTTCGACTTAGTTTCTATTAAGTTTGGGGGGTGTGATGTACTTACTTCATCATAGCACGAAATGTATAATCTTTTCTTTATAATATTTGTTAGGGGAGTTATTTTTTGCGGTATATTTAAAATTTAACCGGTTTGGATGTGTCAATTTTTTATAATTTGCCTAATATTTAGTGGTTTTTTTGTTGTATGTGTCGTATGCGGAGTTATACATGATTCTATACAGTCTAAAGTGATTCTCTAGCTTAAGATTTGGATATCATGATACTTGATGTTGTCCTATAGTTTAGTGTTGCAGGGAAAGACGAGAAGAGTATGAAGTTTCTAAAACTCGGGAAGTTGTTGACCAAACAGGTGTAGTTCGACCAAGGAGACTGGTCGAACGCTGGTCGAACAAAATGCACGAAACTTACAGTAACTTTATTCGACCAGGACTCGTTGTTCCACCAGGACTCGTTGTTAGACCAGGTTTGTCAATTCGAACGCTGATCGAACAAAATGTGTAAATTATACAGTAGGGTTGTTCGACCAAAGCACCTTGTTCGACCAAAAATTTTGGGTCGAGCAGTGGTCGAGCAAAACAGAGGCCTTTTTTTTAGTTTGTTCGACTTCAAGAAGTTGTTCGACTAAGAAAGTTTGGTAGAATGGAGGTCGAACAAGGTCACATTTAAGGGCAGATTTGAGTTGTTCTACTAGAAGCCTTGTTTGACCAAGTTGTTCGAGTCGAACAGGGTTATCAATCGGATTTTAAAGGTCAGTTTTCCCTTCTTGTTTGACTAAATCCCGTCACCTTCTCTCGAGAACCGATTACAACTGTAAGTGTTTCTTCCAAAACTCTTTCCCACACTTAAATCTTCTTTTCCACACACTTTCACTACCAAGATTTAGAGAAAGCAAGTTCAAGTTAGGGCTAATTTTTGCACAAATTTTGGGGATTCACTACCACACATCACACGCATTCCATGGCCAACAAAGAAAAAGAGATTCTTTCTTCTTCAAAGAGAAAGGAGACTAAATCTCCTTCGAAGAGTGAGGTAGTAAAGTAGATGAAGATTGACAAAAAGAGGCCGTTTGATCACGGTATTAGGCTAGGAGATTGGGAGGAGAAGAATGAGTTGTGGACAACGATAGAGCAGTAAATAACAAGGACAAGATATCAAGATGGTTAGGTTATGTTGGAGATGAACATCATCAACGACATTCGTTGGATGTTCAATCAAGTAGGGATTACCAGGTTCATAGAGATGAAAAGGGAGACGTATTTCTACATAACTGCTGCAGTTCTTTGTTCGTTAAGGATTGAACGTGGAGATCGGTACCTTCCATATGCTATCCGGATTCAGATTGGTGGGCAGGAGCAAATGATGTATGCCCAAGAGTTTAATGAGATGATCGGCTGTGAGAATGTTGCTGATGTGGAGGATGATAATTTCAGACCGGATGAGTTTTGGAGGTCAATCTCGGGGAGGCGAGGAAGATATAATTCAAATACTTCCAAGGTTGCTTTCATCTGCAACCCCGTGATTGCTTATATGGACCAGATTCTAAGTAACACGCTGTTTGCTCGATCCGAGGGGAGTTGTATTCCAAGAGGTGAGCTGTATGTGCTATGGTGCATGCTTAATAGAGTCTGCTTCAGTATTGTGGCTTACTTTTTTCAGCAGCTTCACAAGTTTACTACCCACGAATTTCAGCGTGTGAACATTGAAGGGCTCATTACTCTTATACCCGAGTATTATAGGGTTGATTTGCGAGGGCATCGACCGATTCGAGGGGATCCAAACTTGATTCTATCGTCATGTGTGAGGATAGGGCTGATTCAGAGGATGGATGATACTTGGATGTTCATTGTGGCAAGAATCCTCTTTTATTTCGATTCCCATTATCGATTATTGATCTCACTACAGTCCAAATCCAAACTAACTTGTTGATGGATACATCGGAGCATAGGGCTATTTCTGAGACTTATTTGGAGGAGGGAGATTGGAGACTCCTTACTGATATGCATTTACAGGGAGTCCTCTTCGATGAGGACATGATTATGGTAGAAGATCTAGCCAATTTCGATGAGGGAGATCAGCCGCCACTTCTAGCTTTCATGTATCCGGGGATGGATGTTCCACCGGTGCAATAGTCGCAGCCACAGGAGCATGAGTACTTTGAGCCACCGCCACAGCAGCAGCAAGATTTTTGGGTAGCTCAGGATCAGTTCTATCGGGAGCAATTCCGATTAATGCATGAGCACTTTGCCACTTTTAATGTGAACCAGCAGGAGACGAACAGACAGCTGGCGCTGGCGAATGCTGACTATGCTGTGCTCAACTTGCGTTTTGATGCAGTGGATAGCAGATTGGAGAAGCTATATGATCATGAACATGAGTTGGATAGAAAGATTAATGCACTCCATCGAGATTTTGATCATTGGAGAGATGAGATGAATGATAATGAGGATGATAATGCACCGGAGGATTAGGGGTGCCATGTTTTTTATCTTTTTTTTATTCTTTCCATCTCCATTCTCTTTTTCACTTTACAGGATGGAGGCTTAATGGTGGTATAGTAGGGTGTTATCTTTGAGATTCATGCGTGGGTGGTCTGTATTTGATATTGATTGATGATTTGGATAGATTGATTATGTGGATTTGGATATTTGATCGGATTTGGAGTATGATGTTTCTTGATTATGCATATGCACTTGTTTTGGTGCATGTTGATTTATTAATGATAAGCATATTCTATTTTTACTTGTAGTTCATGAAAAGATTGATGTTGATTGCATTCTTTGAAGAGTGCTTAGGATTCTATTACCTATGTGAGGATTTGAGCATATGGTCATGCTATGAGCATGATAGTTTCTTCTTGTGAGTCGTCTGTATACTCGTATTCTAGAACTTGACTTGGAGTCTTGTTTAAAATTCATGATTGATAGATACTAGGACATGATCTTAGGCCATTATTGTTGATTAAGTCACTTAACCAAAATTTTCCTACCTTGTTATATGATAATCATTAGAAGCCCTGTTGAGTCTTTTTAAGCTTTTTCTTTGGCAAGCCTTTAATAAAGAGCCATTGTTTACCTATTTAGGCCTTTTATACCTATTTACTAGTAAAGAGTTAAAGTAAATAAATGTTGTTTAGAGCTATGAACAAGAACGGAAAGGAAAGTTATAGTAATGAGGTGAATTATAATAATATGGTTAAATCTTGTTGAGGGGTAGTGCCTGAAACCGGTATCCATATTGCTAGAAAGGGTAATGCCCGAAATTGGTACCCTTATACTTGAAGAACACCGGAATTGGTATTCTGCTTTTGAAGAAAAGATGTTGATTCAAGAGAAGATGGAGAAAGCGAGTATTGAAGTGCTAGTAATGATGATGAATAAGAATGAAGATCGTTGATGAAAAGCAAAATTAGAAGGTAATTCTTTACTAGTAAATTTAGTCACTCATCTATATTCTTCTACCTGTACCAAAGAGCCAACATTACAACCTAAAAGTAAGTCCTTTGTGATCCTAGTATTGAAACGATTATAGATGGATTTTTGAGACCCTTGTCAAGCATATGGTTACCCGAGTATATGAATTGAAGTTGAGTGTATATATTAACCAGTGAAGTGTACATCTTTTGCACTTGAGAGAGAGAGAGTAAACACTTAGCCGTGAGCTAGATGACTTAGCACTCATAGAAGTATTGTGATTAATTGATGCTTTTGTATGAATGAAGGGTATGATGGATTTCATGTTTTGATTTAATATAATTGCATGTGTTAGAATAGGTTGTGCTTGTTATAAGGACCTTGTGATTAAACTTTCTGGATTTGATTTGATTGTCGTTGCCTCAGGACGAGCAACATGCAAGTTTGGAGGTTTGTTGAGAGTGTAAATTCACTTGTTATAGGCTCCAATTTGTGAAGAAATTGAGTATGATTTGGTCTATTATCAAGACACATCGGGTTGTTTATAGAAAAGCCATGAATCAAAGGTTATTGAGGCCTTTTGAGCATATTTACATAGGAAAACAGGTCTCAAGGGCTTGAAATTATAATACATGATTTACGAGGCATTTTTCTAAGGCTGTTCGACCAGAAGAGGGTTGTTCGACCTAGTCACTTTGGTCGAACAACGGTGGCCAAGTCGAACAAAATGTGCAAGACTTGCAGAAGCATTGCTCGACCAAGGGAGTCCGTTCGACCAGAATCATCTTGGTCGAACAAAATGGCCAAAACTTACAGAGAGGTTGTTCGACCAGCGTTCGACCAGGCATCCTTGCTCGATCAGTGGAGGTATGGTTGAACGGATTGTCGCTGATGCTATTTATGGTAGTTCCAGGTTTCTTTTACCAAATTTAACGTGTGTCTCAAGTAAAAGCCCATCAAAGGTCCATGAGAAGCACTGTACAAGTAAAAAGGGAAGGAGAGCACAAGAAAAAGGGAGTTAGATTCCACATCCTTCCTACACCCCATCGAAACCCTAATTCCATCTTTCGGAGCTGTGGAGAGAGATTCGTCTGTCAAACCAAGTCAGAACCAAGTGAAGATTTAAGACAAAGAGAGTCGCGACGGCGCCCGCATCTAGGGTTTATTTTGCTACTTAATTTATCTTGTAATTTTTAAGACTATGGGTAAGATCCAACCAACATCCATGATTGTTCTTCGATCAATCATGGGCTAGAACCGCCTCGGTAGTTCTAGGGTTATGAAGGTTTTATAAGTTAATTGTACTTCCATGCGTAAACTTCGTACAACACTACTTGTGGGTTATTTTATATAAGACTATGCTTTTTAAATTCATACTCACAGTCGTTTTGTGCATCGATAATTGTTATGTAGAGTCTGAATGCATATCTTGGTTATAGATTGAGTGCGTTCACTACTGAGCAGGATTATATGTTATGATTATAAGTGAAGGGATTTCGAAGTCTCATTAGAACTCTCTTATATGAATATTTGTTAATTGAATATTATTCGGGTTAATAAGTAGGATAAAAAGTATAACTTCATAGTACCTAAAAAGGGAGATCATATCGGGTTAGAGTACTTAGTGCACGGGAAATAATTGATATCGATAGTACCTAGAAAGTGGGTGAATTATATCTCTTGCTCCAAGGATATTTGCACTGTTACACGCATGTTTACTTGTGTATATAGAGTAGATATGCACGGGTAAGTGATGCATCCATAAACCACAAGGCAGAGTCGGACATAAACACATAGAAGGAAAATTAATGAGTAAAACTGGATGACCTGAAGAACTACCTAATTTCTCACATGTTCACAGTCATATTATCTCAGCTGCTTATTTATTTTACTGTTATTTTAATTATTTGTTACTTAGTTATTTAATCATCACAACTTAATTGTTCCACTAGTCTTAATAAATTGGAACGTAATTAAATTAATAATAATATGTCTCTTGGGTTCGATAATAACTTGGTTGCCTATCAAGACTACAATTGATATCCTTCATACTTAAGGATTAATTTTGTGTGTTGAGAAAACACCCATCAGAATACACCCATCCAAATTCATTTAAACATCACTTAAATACTCGCTAACCTCAAACACCCACCCCCACTAACTTAATTCCCCTAACCCCATACCCCCACCTCTATCACACATGCCTCTTCCTTCACCTCTATCACATACACTTTCATAAAAGAAAAAGAGAAGAAGAGTTAATATTGTTTATGTTTGAAAATTAAGCAAAACACATCTTTTCCTAAAAACATATCCATAGAAGAGAAAACAAAAAAAAAAATGAAAGAGAAGAAGAGTTAATGTTGTTAGAAATTAAGCAAATGTGTTTGAAATTTAGAGTTCTAGTGCGCAACTATGAAGTTATATTATTTAATTTTAATTAAAACACATTAACTACATTAATTTAAATCAAAATTGGGCGATTTAGTTGTTGGGTCATCGTGATTGAACACGAATTATGTTGAAATCAGGTGTAAATGTTCGGCTCTTGTTGGATGCTGGAAACTGCAAAGTTTGTTCAGCACTAGACAAAAACTTCTATAATTTTCATCCAACACCGGACAAGAGTTTTTTTAATTATCGTCCAACGTCTACCGAACAATCTTAATATTTTCGTCTAATATTGGATGATTAATCTAATAACTTTCGTTCATGGTTGGTCGTGAAATCCGTGATTTCAATTAGATTCAATTGCTTAAAAATAACATTTAGATTGGTCAAAATGTTTAAAATAACACATTTTAAGCCTCTTTGTTGTTTTTTCATCCGACATCATACTTCTTCAGTGAGTTTTTGGGGTTGAGATGGATTGGGTTAGGGTTTAAATCTTTTGCAAAAAAATAAAAAAATGGAGAGGGTGAATGTTTGAGAGAGAATGAGTATTAGAGGTGTAAAGGTGTTATACTTGAAAAGAATTCGTTTTTTTCAACTCATTTCTATCTAATCAAGTTGCAGTGCTAAGTCTAGTTTCTTTACTCTTTCACATTTACTGAATCCAATTAGGAGTTATGGAAAGGACTGAAGATAGTTTGTATCAGGACATGCGATAGGATTTGAGTGCTCAGTCATTCAATATTTGATTAGTGATTCTTTATTTTCTATTCGCGGTTTCTCGCTTGCAGGATGCTCGAGGGAAATAAGCCCGCATACGCAGCTGTAGAAAAGTCAAAAAGAATATTATAGGTATTTTATTTCTTGGTATTTGTAAATATGATGAGGTGGGTGCCTCCTAAGGGGAAAACATGTGTGTAGAACATATCTGCTGCCTTTTGTAATAAATAAAATCTATGAAAAGAGATTGATTGCTTTAAAATTTTACACTTTCGGAGAGTTAAAAATTTCCAAAATGGGAAAGGTAAAAATAATTAGAGACATAAGGTATAATTTAAGCCCCTTCAGCCCATGAAAATAATCTACATCGTGGAATATATTAACCAAATTATATAGACCAATTCCATGCCCAATGAGATAAGAAAATTTCACCTTATTATTATAGGTCTCGTCTATCCACACACACTGTTTTAACGAATACACACATCTTTATTAATTATTAATATGAAATGTCAAAAATATCCTTCATAACAAACTAAACCCATATACTCACCTCTCACTCACTATTTATTTTAAACTTATTCATACACCCACCCATCCACCAAACATATTAAAATACCTATATACACTCACCACTCAAACAAAATTTTCATATGCTCATGTCTTTTGAACTTAAAAAAAATCCAAATTCACAAAATTATCTTAGAGCCATACCTACACACAAATGTAGCATAATGGTGGACAAAGGTAGCTCAAAGATCATAATGGTACATGTTTTTATATGTTATAACCGATTAAAATATAAATTTGTGCTTTTTTTTTTTTTTTTTCTGAAAATCACGAAAAAAAATCGATCAATCACGTATGAACGGGACGGAAATTTTCGACCACCACTAGCCGACAAAAATAATACTTGGACAACTAGTAGTGGTTGAAATATTACAAAATTCTCGATCGTCGACCAGAGATTGAATTTTCAATCGTCGACCATGGTATAAATTTTCGTCCAATACTGTCAACATTCATATAATTTTCGGCCACTGTTGGATGAAATTTTGGACTATTTCAACCAGTACTGGACAAAAATTTGGACAATTTTCATCCTTTAGTGGTCTAACAGTAGCATTTGTAGGCATGAACTGATACTTATGTTATTTATTTATTTTTTGGGATTCACTTGTTCCATCTACACAACACGATGTAGTGCTATCTCCAAATATGACGAATTGAGTAAAAATGTTTACATCGATGAAGACTTCACACACTTATTTGAAATGCAGGAATGGTTTCAAACACGAGAACAATTGTATCCTGGGTTTGTGCCGTGGGTAAAGGAAATCAGATGTGTTGGTAGTGACGTGATTTGATAATGGTGGCGGCATAAAAGAGCGAAGGTAATTTTGGACTGTGAACATGTGGTGGATTGTATCGAAAGTTCAAGGGTAAGAAAAACTTCTATAAGGAGGTTGATTTGGAAAATGAAGTTGTTGTGGAGAATAAGGTAATAAAAAAATAAACAGGTTCAAAAAAGTGTGGTTGACCATTTTGTTGAGAGGACGAGAAACAAGTTCGAAAAAGTGTAATAAAATTATACGAGTAGGAATAGTAGTTTTCTTTTACGAGGCCACCTGTTTTGGTTCTCTTTTAAAAGCCACCTGTTTGGCTCTCTCAATGATCATTTTTCAATTTCTTTTCTGTACTCTTTTAGTTTTCTTTTTTTATAATATCATTTATTTATCATTTTGTTGAGAGGGCGAGAAATAAAGTTAAACGGGTCATGGGCATTAGAGGTTCTTAATGGTTTTCACAGTCATCCGATAACAAATATCTCGAGGGTCACGCCTATGTGGGGAGATTAACAAAGGAGGAGGAGGAGTATGTATGAGATGTCAATGCAGGATGTTCGTCCGAAATCTCACAAATAACCTGTTTTACAAGAGAGTTCTTTTCTCAAAAACCTGAATTGATAAAAAAAATTTGAATCTTTAACTGATATTTAATTTATGGGGCAACCCTAAGACCGGTGAGCCGATGTAGCAGCCGAGAAAGTAGCGCACTACTCTTCCGATGTCATTTCGTAGGCCAAGTCGGCGGCCAGGTAGAGATCGCCAGCGGCAGCCGGGGAGGTGGATTTTGCTGGAAGATACGTACACAACGTGCGTGATATCTCCGGCCGGTATTTTCCAATGTTTCAGACAGGATAATCTCACCTCTTTGCAGAGCAGTAGAAGGAAGACGTTTACATGGATTAAAAAAATTACTCCCTCCGTCCACTTTCAAGTGTATCAATTTTCCATTTCGGACGTCCGCCTCCAAGGGTCTTATTTCATTTTTTATCCACACAAACCCACTAATACAACTAAAAAATGGGACCCACCCTCCACTAATACAACTACACACTACACATTAAATAACAATACTCCTTAATCTCCGTACCCAAAAGCAAATGGCACCATTGAATCCGGACGGAGGGAGTAAGAGATAGGGTGTTAGAGAGAAAAAAGTCAATTTTTTTAATTTTTAATTTTTCATGTAAGCATACGGGCAGTCAAAAACTTACCGATGGTTCGAATCGCAATACGGGCTTAAGATCGTATACTTATTTATAAATATCCAAAAATTTGGACTAATTCACAATCGGCGAAAAAGTTATCACTTTTCATGTAATAACCCTGTTCTTTTTATAAAAAAGTATAGCACTTTTTTCTATACTAGCGTTTTAACCCGTGCATCATGTTATGACAAAAATAATGTATTTATTTGTAATTTATAAAAAGTTTAAAAGAATGAGCTTTGGTTATTGGGAATAATATTAAAGTTATTTAATTTCATTTAAGGTAAAATATTGTGAGTGCAATCCTATATATTATTTTTGGTTTAATATTTAATGTATTAAGACTAATAATATGATGAATCCCTTATTAATATAATATAATAACATGTATAAGAAAGATGTTTAGGTCTACAATAATAAAATTTGAAATTGAAATTTTTTATATTATGAAAAATGAAAGTGAAGACTTTAAAAAAGGATTGGTTAGTCAATTCAAAGTCGAAGCTTTAATGTAACATTGACATAATTTTTATAAAAATTAATAGGTTAAATATAAATATTTACAAATAATATAATTAACACATAATATAATTTTGTGCTTAACAGAGAAATTAAATCAACAAAGATTTAAAACATAATTAGTTAAACTTTTATATAAATAAACAATAAATTTAAAAAAAGTATAACAACTCCCATTGAAAGATATATGAGTTAAATTTTGATGTTTGTAATGCTATAAGGCATCAACAATATTAAATACTTAGTAATAAATTTAAAGCAGTATTAAATATTATGTAATTTCAGTACATAACTAATAAAAAAAAATTACGTATGACCTGCCAAATGAAAGAATATATATATATATATATATATATATATATATATATATATATATATATATATATATATATATATATATATATATATATATATAATGTTGGAATATTTGAATCTAATCCTCAACTACTAACATAACACTTCACAATTTATTATTTAATCACATTGAAAAGTATGATTTGCAAATTTATAGTCCTCAATAATACCTAATTATTATATAAAAAAATCGGACTCAAAATCACCAATTTTAGCAAAAGTCAATAGAAATAAAGAATGAAATCTGAAACATTATTTATACATTAACTAAATAAAGAAATTTAATTCGTTCCAATGTCTGAATCAACGAACATGATGATTCTCAACTATAAAAATAATAATCAAACATTTCTAAAAACTTCTCTAAAAACATAATTCTTGCAAATACCTGTTTCACCGCCGCTGTCCTTGTCCAACAAAATCTTCAAACCTACTTTCGTGGTTGATCTTGACATAGCAATGTACAGTTGGGCATGATTAAATACTGGTCTCCTCAAGTACAAACCAACATTTGAAAGCGATTGGCCTTGACTCTTGTTTATAGTCATTGCATACGACACGATCACTGGAAACTGCCTTATTTGGAACCTAAAAGGAAGCCTAATATCAGTCGATGTTAATGTAAATCTTGGTATGAGCACTATCTCTCCTACATTAGTTCCAGTCAACAACTGTGCATGCAAAACGTGTTTCCCCAAATTGGTAACCAAGAGCCTTATTCCATTACACAAACCTCTTAAGTGATCAATATTCTGTAACAGCATTAGACACACTCATAGAAGAAGCATAGACACGCTCGCAATCCCAAATTTAAACATCAATATCACCATTAACATATTAGTTGATTGAAAAGATGATGTAGAAAATAAAATCTTTGAATAATTTCACTTTAGAAATATTGGTTGCCTGCTAACATATATTGCTGAGTGTAAAAAAATCCAGTATGTTGCAAATTTATAACATATCGCGTCATGGGTTATGGTGCTTAAGTGACTATTATTTCAAAGCTATATTGGACATGAGTTTGTTCTGCTAAAATTAAGTGTAGTGTCAGGGGTGGTTTTGGTGCTAAAATTCAGTACTATTTTTTGAATATGAGTTGGAGAAAGCATGAGTACAAATTTATCTATCTACAGTACAATATGATCTATATATCTTATAAACAAACAAACATATTTATCTATACTATAGCAAAGAGAACACTTTTCATAACTACATTATACACAATGATAGTACTGCAGTGAGGTCTTACGATGAAACCAAACTTTAGGATCAGTTCACACGTTTAATTGTTGCAATCTGCGAGATACTCCAAACATCTAAGAGCCTAAAAAAGGGTGACATTTCTCCACTCGCAATAGCACATAGCATAAAAAATGAGCAGCGATTTGAATATGAGTTGGAGAAAGCATGAGTACAAATTTATCTATCTACAGTACAATATGATCTATATATCTTATAAACAAACAAACATATTTATCTATATTATAGCAAAGAGAACACTTTTCATAACTACATTATACACATAGATAGTACTGCAGTGAGGTCTTACGATGAAACCAAACTTTAGGATCAGTTCACATGTTTAATTGTTGCAATCTGCGAGATACTCCCAACATCTAAGAGCCTAAAAAAGGGTGACATTTCTCCACTCGCAATAGCACATAACATAAAAAATGAGCAGCGATCTACCTATAAATTTTTAGAGAGTGTTTTCCAGAAACTAAAGTGTTGTCAATATTCATTTGCATCGGAAAAAAAATCCACAAAGAGGATTACTTTTTATGTTCATGTTCAGCCAACAAATTTAAATTTTACAACCAATTCATTAAACATAGAGGAATGATACAATTAATTAATATTCCATAGGTATATATACACAATTAAAATATGTTCTGAATGTGAAATATGTACATCAAGATAGATATAAAAGGATCTATCGGAAGACATAGATGAATACTGTAAATAATGAGTGGGACACTGGGGAGTAAAAGTGTAGAAAGAAACATGATTCAAAGGAATTAATAAGCGCATGAATCAATATAAAACTAACAATTGTGGTTCGAGTTCAACAGTTATTAACTGACACGTGCGTCATACAATGCAGTGATATACAATATATGTTCCCAAATAATGCACACCCTGATGTTTTAAAGGTACTAATTCCTACTTTGTGGGAAAAGCCCACCAAATTTGAAGTGACTAACAATGTTTCAATTAAAATAATTCCTAAAATCATCAAGATATCGCACTCAATGTGAAAGTAACAAATACAAATATTTTCATGTTCATGTAGATAACAAATCAACTATTTAAAATTACCATTACAGCCACAAATTAAGGTAACCGATGCAGAACACCGCATTGATGGTCTGATTTGCTGCAACTTGATTTGTAAATACTAAATGCCTCTTAGTCAAACATGTTATAGGTTTATTAGGTTATCTCACACTAAGACTCAATAGGCCAGCATAATTACTTTCCCACTCTAAGGGAAGTTTCAGCATTCCTTTTCATATGCATAGATTTAGACTTAAAGTTAAACAATACATAACAAAGATTTTCTAAGATACAATAAAAGCAAGATTTCATCTGTATAATTTCACTTGATTGAAAAATGGGAAGCAGATTCCTGTAACTTTGCAAACTTTTCAAGACATAATAATAGCAAAATTTGGATTCTATAACAATCACCTACTCCACGAAAAATGTAACTGAATCAAATATAATTACCTTGATCAACTGCCTCTTGCAACATGAGCAACCTGCAATTGTTTCCTCATGAACACCTATCTTCATCGCATCTATAACTTACATTTATTATATCTCTTCCAAAATCCTTTAGCAAGTATTTTCATTTACTTGGAATTGCCTAATTAACAATGTCAATTAATAAGAAGAAAAGTACTACAAATAGATTAAACAAACAGGGGATGTGATAAATAAAATTAAAATTGTGAAATACTTACGAATTAAATTTCATCTCGCCTTGCTCGTCTATTGACACCTATTTTATTGAATGATGCACTTATCAAGGTTGTCATAACAGACATAAAAATAATAATAACGACTACAGAGAAACACAACAAAACATAATATGAATCATATTAATTAACTTCACATCTGCTAATACTTGTGCATTTCCGTAAGGAATCTGTACTCATCATTTTTTCTGATAAATATGTGATAGCCATTAAATATCGCTGCAAATGAAACCGTAAAAGTGGCAATTAAAAAATAGCAAAATAAAGATTTGATTCATTACAAAACACCAACCATTATCATCAGCAAAATCCAAAAAACAGTGAAATTATAGAGCCTCTCTATAATTCATCATCCCTTTAACTAATTATAGAGCAAAAAATATATATCTCTATAAGGCATTATTTTCACTTGAGTGTTAAAAAATCTATGTTATCGTACATATTATAAAATATGTCAATAATACAATCCTAAAATGTGGTGCATCTATATTGCTTAATATCAAAACAACATATCTGAGTATGCAAACAGTATTATACGCAACCTATATGATTCAAGAACCTCACCTCTAACAATGATTCATATGTCATTATTAGTCGCATCTTACAATTAAAATAATAGTGGAGCTCACATCTGAGCTAACATTACTAAGAAAAAAATATAAAATAAAGATCTAAAACATTCACTTTTTATATACTATGAGTATTGTATTCAAGTAAATAATTAAAAATAGACATCATATGATAAGCAAAATGTCTGTGTTTATTGCTAACAAACCCCAAATCAAATATATTTCTGATTTATCGAGTTAACTGCTTCTTGATCTCTTTCAAAAAGTGTAATATATTCAGCATCCACAATCAATGTTGGCTGTCCTGAAGAAACTGTAAATCAGATCATTACAATTGAGGTAGGTCGGTTCATCACTTTCAAATAGGCAACCTTACCAGATGATGCTTTTATATTTTCCTTCTCAACTTCAACAATCTCACAAAATTCATATCCGTATATAAATTCCCAACCAATCACTTAAGCTGCTATAAATGTATCTCCTGCTCCCAGCAGAACCTAGAAAAATTCAAAATGAAATGATAAACAGTTCTATATAGTTCCAGAAAATATCTAAGGTAGCTATGATGTCTCTGTTCATGAATATGAAATACATTTTTTCTTAATGAAAATACTCTAAAGTAGCAAACAATCCTTTATTTTAAAATGTTGTAGAATAACCTCACCTTGGTCCCCTCATACCTCAATCTATTTGCCTCCATTCCTAAATAGAAGATAAATTTTAGTTATTTAAGAGTCCTCAGAATCCACATTCAAAAATTGAAAAATAAAAGAAGCAATAGCAATACATATGTTTCGTGTGAATAATTATCCAGTTGTGTAAGCTCTGGAGATATGCAACTAATTAGAGCAATATGCCATCTACAATTGTTTTAATCCAGCTGCAATTTCTCTCATTTGTGATCCTGTAGAAAAATGAAGTCAGTTTTTTTATGTTTTAAGAGTGCACAGATTCAAATTTAAGAACACTATTTTATATCAGTGGTAATATCTGATTTAATAAAAATTTTGCTTAAGAAGAGTAATTAAACCTATATCAAGAACACACTAAGTTCAGTAACATTGACAGACTACTGCAATACCATTGTTATGCAAATAAAAATTTGCTGCAATAATAGGTTACGCAAAAATAAATCCCTGAAATTGCAGTGGTGCTAAAAATCATCACATGGATAGACAAAATTGTTTTTAACTGGAAGAAAATATGAGGTTTTTGAAAAGTGACAAAAGATGATGGGTTGTGATGAAAACTGAAGTTTCGAAGTATTGCCTCGATGACGTATTTCATAATTCGATTGATGACGAACGTCAAGGATCTTGCTAACTTGAATACCTTAATATAATAAAAGAGCACTTACTCAGATTAAAGAAGTAACCACTGCCATAAACATTTGCTTGATAAGCTCTTTCTAACTTGACCTACATTGATGTGGTGGATTCAAGTTTCAACTAATTTAAAATGAATTCTGAACTGAACAATAATATACAAATAAAAATAGGTTGAGAAGTTGAGAAAAATCAGGAACAACACTAAAAATAAATATTAAACAAATAATTCAAAATCTAATAGGATTATTAGTCTTCAAAAGCAAAATAAGGCAATAAGGTGAATATAAAGCAAAAAAATAAAGTATGAATACACTAATAATGAGCAGATAAACATCACCTTGAATGTGATATATTCCTATCATTCTTGATTATAATCTGAAGAAATAGACGGATTAAGTTAAGACTCATTTTTAATCAGTATAGATGCCATGGACAACATGTTATCAAGACGGATTATACAATCATCATCCTACATGTATAAATTCAATGGACATACATAAATTTTGTGAAAAATTGGCTATCACATGAATAGGAGAAAACATTAGTAGTAATTAAAGATGGAACATAAATTTCAGGAATACTTGAGTTAATAAAACTCTCAGTTTGTGGTAAACTACCATAATATAAAGCACAAAATAAATACATTGCGTACTTAAACTCATATTAAACCCTCCAATAAGCATATACTCCATAAAATATTTATGACTATGAAATTAGCAAAATCTAAATTAAAGAAAGCCATCCTAAATTTAAAATATATATGCAACTTCTACTTGAAATCAACAAAATCTAAACTAAACAAAGCCATATAATTTAAAATGTATATGCAACTTCTACTTCCATGAAATTAAATTAGAAATTTCCACCACTTGTGGCTGAAATGATCAAAATAAATTTTAAACTTATAAAACTTCTACAAAAACTGATATCCACAAATTGAAGGGAAACTTTTTTTATCCAGAAGAATTCAGCAGCATACATGAGATGGTGTCATATATTATTTTGAAGAGTCAAAATAAAGTTCCTACCAGTTGTATATAATTCTTCATACCAAGTTGTAACTTCTGAATCGATGAGATTTTTTTCATTTTGCAATCACACAAAGAGTTTAAGATTTTCTAAACCCAATAATTTATTACACGAAATGATATTGGTTAAAAGCGAGAGACGCACAACATTTTACCTTAGAAAATGATATTACCTAAGGAAAATTTTAGTTGCCACAACATGTGAATACTTTTCACATTCGCCTGTATTTTCACATTGTGTGAATACTTTTATTCTCTATATAGCAAAATCGCAATACAAACATAGCTAATCGTCTAAATTTAACAAAAAACTGAAACCATAAATTAGAAAACCTGGCTGATCATCAAACCTCAATAATCACATCATATTTTCTTAAAAATGAAATGCAACACTTACTATAAAAAATTATAGTATTTATCAAACAATTTAACATAAGACAAAAATATTACAAAGTGGTTCTATAAGATATATTACAAATTCAAGATTGAATTACCTGCATTTTTCTATGTAATTTGACATCACCATTAGCAATGATGTCATCCAATTTGAGCAATTGATTCATCAACAACTCAATCAAAATCACAACATCCTTTTCCACTGCTTTGGCACCTATTGAAACTACATATTCAAATGTGGAAACCTAACCACTGTATAATAAAAAACCAACCTTTTTAATACAATCAATTACTTATAATGTTTTAAGTAGCAAATATAATGAATGAGTGATGGAATTACCTTTCCACCAAGCCTATCCACTTCCAAGCTAATATCCGTCAGCGTTTTGGCAACCTTCTCTATCTTGGCATTCTTCCTCATTTTCAAGAAACGCTTTTCCTTGCTAATTGGATCCTCCTCTAATACGACTTTAAATTTATCCCTGCACGGTGGATTCTTGAGTGCACATATACATGCAATAAGGCATATGTTTCAGGAATGCTTTCAATAAGACCCTCCGGCAAAAGGATGACATCTTGGTACTTATCTAAAGCAAAAGACTTTCATTATTTTTTAAATTTTTTGAGAAAAAATGGAAAAAAATTAAGAAAATGTTATAAACGATACATTCCCACAATGACAATGATAAAAATAAGAGCTCTGACATATTTTACCTTATTCACTCCTGGCCTAAATAGCATCACATATTTGTTTTGTGATGTCAAAAGGATGAGCTTTAATACAGCCAACTCTTCAGGAAGAATGACCTGCAAGAACAACACCTATTCAAATTCAAGAGAAATAGTAGAGACCATTTGCATCACTACCTTATCAACCCTGCAGCCACCTGGCCTTAGCATTTCATCAAACACTTTAAGAGTTGATTCATTGTCACAACAATGAACACAATCCTACATTACTATATTAATCATGATTATGTTAAAAAAAACCAGCAAATCAGGCTTATAATAACTTTCATCACAACTTGTAATGACATAAAATTTGGATGCAGCTTATATTCACCTGATAAATAAGGCTGAAAGATTTATATATTTGAGAATCATTCAGTAGCATTTTTTCCATATTTTTAGCCATAAAAAATAGGATTTTATGTTGGCAACAACTTATGATAATCTGCTGCTAATTTGATAAATAATCTACCGCTATTTTGGCAACAACAAATCTGCTGCTATTTAGTTAAAAGATTTTTTTCATATATTTGATAAATAATCTATAGCTACTTTGTAATTGCTTATGGTAATAACTGTTGAGTAATAATGTTGATAAGTTGCTGTAAAATCTAGCATCTAAACATTTCATATATGTCCCATCAGTCATAGGTATAATGCATCTAAGGAACACAAAGCATTCATTTGATAAAAAGATGATGCAGAAAAATAAAATCTTTTAATAAATTCACTTAAGTATTATTTAATACTTTTATTCTTTATACTGCAGAATCGCAATACAAATATATCTAAGCATGTACAACAAAGCAAAAAATTGAAAAATTGAAACCATAAATGAGAAACCCTGACAAATTGTCAAACCTCAATTATCACATCAGATTTTCTACAAAAATAAAATGCAACATTCAGTAAAAAAGTATAAAAAATGTAGAATTTAACATAAGCTAAAAGATAACAAACATGTCCAGAGCAACCAAAGGGATCAACTTCGACAAAAGCAGGTACGTTATTGCAATTGTTCAAGTCGGGTTCCAATGAAGAGTCTTGGCCCAATGTTCTTCACGGAATCAACAATGGCGATTAATTATTTCACTGGATAAATTCCTAACTATGATTAGAGTTAGATTTTTTAGAAAAAAAAAACGAACTTGTATCATGGTAGCACCTTTGAGATTGTTAGGCCTTCCATAGAAGAGTCATTCATGCTAAGTGAGAGTGCTCAATGTTCAGGTGTACCATGGAAACTGCCTTCCATAGAAAAGTCTTCCACAGATAATGTCATGTGCTTAAAGAAAAAAAAAGACCTCAAAACGATTACAACAGTTCTAATTCCTATAACAATAACTGATTAAACAAAATCACAATATAAGTTGAAATTTTTCATTGAGGTATTTCTACAAACATTTGGCATTCATTGTAATGTAAATAAGAGACTAATTATCGGTAATTATAAGGTGTATCACCATATAATCAAACATCTGTTGTTCTTAAATTCTATATAATTAACATAGTAACCTCTCACAGTCTAATATTTTAAGGTATGCAACAGGAAGTTAAAATATTGCTAAAATTATTCTCTTGTTGTTTGCCTTGGCTTGGTACATGTAACACATAATATTTATTCAAATGGGCAACTTTTAAGTTTTAATGCCATAAATGTCATTTCACCCATTTAATTTTTTTTTTAGTCATGGATAATTCATCATTTCATGCTAAGGTATAATTATAGGTAAGTAGTATGGATAAGGAGAAGTTTACATACCATAGGTGCTTCATGTGTTGTCTACCCCCATTGGCTTTCCATAGATCATCTTCTCACCTTCAATGGCCCACTTGTTTACCAGTTTTATCTCACTGTCTCCAAACACTTGCCAACATTGATGGCTAAAATCCAATTTCACAGGATCAGACAAAGCAATTAGAATTTAACATTGAGGCTTATGAAAAGTAAGATGTGTATTTCCTTAATTAGAATTTAATATCAAGGCTTATGAAAATTGAAATTAAAAAACTTAGATATATATATATATATATATATATATATATATATATATATATTATCGTTTTCACCCTTTTCAAAGTTGATTTCAAATCAGTTTCAAGTAATAATCACTGAATTGATTAACATAAACTGCATGTAAGGGTTAGAAGATAACATTACTAATATGCAATACAAATAAAAAAATTAAAAAGAAAAAAAGAAAAACATTCCAAGAAATTTTTGCTTCAATTGTCCGCCAATTTACTCACCACTCCAAGAACGAAAACACTTTTCTGATTTATTATTCAATTTAATTTCCAAATTAAAACACTTAAAATAAGGGTATCCAAATATCCCATTTTAAATATCTAATTCTTTAACTATAAACTATTTTTCTTGCACATATTCCATTAATGAAAAATGAATCAAAATCAATAAAACATAAATTAGTACCAAATTTTCTAAACCTTTTAGTATTTATTTCTACCTTTTATAAGAATGTGATTTATTCAAACGTTTTTCATCAAAAGAAACACCATTTCTTGCTCCTACTGCTTCATAGAAATCTTAACACTATAAATCAAAATTCAACAAAAAATAAGAATTGTGTTCAGAAGATTCTCAAAGAATATGATACATAAGTAAGGATTAATGACATACATATTTAAAGTCTTATGAGGCATCAGCAAATTCTTACGAAGCTTGTTAATAAAGTCTTCCAAAAGAAGTTTTTTAATGTATTGCCTTAGAAGTAAATAGCAAAATTTTACCCTAGACTGACTTGCCAAAGTCACTTTTTATTTGTGAGATGGTTTCAAAATAGATCTTGTCAAATAAGCATACAATATACATTAATATTAAAATTTACAACTAACTTTACACCCTGCAAATAGGCTGTTATTTGCTAAAGAATAGATATAAGAATACCCTTCTCAAAGGGAATGAACTTCTTAAAATGTTATGTAGATACCATGCTTATTGATTATTCTTCTGAGACCATTGTCAGAAAACCTTAATGCAAATGGCTTCATAATTCTAATTAGAGTCTATTTTGTTATCAAAATAAGGCACTATAGCATAAATTTGAACTTATAATTGGAATACCGACACCACTTGCATACACTATTTGTTTCTGATTACAATAATATCAAACCAAAAACGATGACCAATATCATAAATATTACACACCAACAAACCAAGTTCCTTAAATTGTTTTACCTAATCTATAGAAGTACAGCATCAACTCTGTGATACAAAAGATAATATAAAAAAAATACTAAACAAAGTGACATTGAGTAAAAATTTGTAAGGATAACATGGAATCACACCTCAATTCAGATCAATTTTATGAAGCAAGCTCACTATTTTGGAATGCCGAAGTACTTAATGTCTTTATAGATTCTTGAAATCCAAAAACCAAGTAATAGCATTTAGAGAGAGAAAGATAGAGAGATAAAAAAAATAGCATCTTCAGATTGATGGCTTTAGTCTAATATTAACAAAGATAGGTTAGTATAATCACTATCCATACCAATAAAGCATGACATAACAGAAACATGGAAGATCAGATTCTGAGAATTAAATTAATTTTATGAAGCATAGGTTCAAGCGGTAAAACCTAATTCATATATTTTTTTAAAATGAAAACCAAGTTATAACATTTAACAAAAGATAAAAAACATAAGATAAGCAAATGTTGTCAAAAAACCTGAGACATACACAAATATATATGTGTGTGTACTTGTGTTTTGAGTGTGTGTCGTACTATTCAGCTGTTCTGATTCACACTCTACATGAACATAAGATAGGCAAAGGTTATTTGAAAATTCATAGAAAATAGCAAGAGAGAAGAGCTCAATAATATTTGTGCCTATGAAAAAATGAGCAAGAATACTTTTAATACCAAAAAATTGCAGAACCTCTTTATAACTTGTATTCTTCAAATTCTTGATCTAATCATTTTAAAACTCGAATCATTAGCATATTAAAACATGTACTGGTACTCGAGAAATAAGGACATTACAATTCACAACATCCAAACTATAAGAGTTTATTGACATTAGCATAAGAAGACATTCCATAAACCAAAAGAATTGACATTGCCACTTTGGAAGTAAAAAATTTGCACCAAGAACAAAATTTGCATCACGAATAGTGATACTATCCCTATCTCCATGACATTCAATAAATTATAGATTTTTGCATTTTTCAAACTCTTATCCATGATCATTTAGAAACATAGATAATGCTTCACATAGAAAGTGAAAAAATAAATAAATAAATAAATAAAAAGCATGCCATATGAGAATCAACAAAAGATACGTTAAACAGATATATTAAACACAATCAATTAACTTAACCTTGACTCTTAGAAAGGAAAGGTGAGAATGAAATCAAACTCTCCTACATTTAAAATGTATTAAGGTAGATTTGAAACAACTAATTAGAATTTTGTTGTCAAAATGAAATCAAAATAACTTTTAGAGAGGAGAGTGAGAAGCAACAAAGACCCACATAATTTGTTTCAATCCGGTGAGTCAGAAACAATAAACCCCATTGATGTGCCTTAATCACCATTCAGTTTGATTCTAATAAAGATGTTAAAATAGATTTCTTCATCATATATGTAACTTAAATATAGAAACATCTTTAAAATATTTAAACATAGAGTCAAACCAAAAAAGTCAAAGACATTATATAAGAATTCACATCAGTGAAATAAACCAATCTGTATGTAAAACTTGGAATTTTAAAACAAATAAATAACTATAAAAAAAAAGTGAATCTACATTTCAGGTATCAGCAACAATAAGTCATTTTTCTTACCTTCTAATTATTTCCATCTTCTCTTGAATTACTTAAATACATTTTCTTGCAATGTGAGCCTGACAAACAACACTCACCTAACTGAAATATTCAAATATAATGCAATAAAAAATCAGTAGCAGTAATGGATATGGTTGTTAGATGTTAAAATAGACGCTTCTTTTTTACCTTCTCAACACATGTGCGAACCTTATTTTTAATGTCTTGGACAATACTTTCTTGTTGTCCCTCTATAAAGATGAAATAAGTTCATATATTAAGTAAAGTTCAAGTTAATTGCAAATTATAAATGCTTCACCAGTTGTAAGGATAATAAGTGAGAATAAACCAACAAATGAGTAAACTAAATCAGAATACGTATAATGCAGGAAATGTGCAATAACCAAATTCAGAAAATTCTGATTCATACTTTCTATGGCACTATTGCAACCTAGTGACCCTTTAACAACAATATACTTGCACCTCATCTAAACACTGAAAAGTAAGCAATATGACACTTTTAATTAGACGAAATTAATTATAACCTAACCATCTGCACATTCAAATACCCAAATTAGTCGTATAATTATTTATAGAGCACTGCTAATTTAAAATGACAAAACTTGCTGTAAATTTTACTGTATTGGTGAGATTCAAAACAAAAAAAAATGAATTTGACAATAAATAGTCAATAGGATGACAGTTCAATAACCATGTACAATTCCTCCAATTACAGATATGATTCTAAAGTTTTAAATATATTATTCTCCAAGATAGAGAAAGTACTCGAAACTGAAATGGATATAAAACGGTATACAACACCTCCAAATTTAAAGAAAAAATGCACTGATAAATGTAAATTCTATATAAATTAATAAATTATATAAAGAAGAAATATTTCACCTCTTGATTAGTTGATCTCCTGCAACATTTTGTTTGTCGAGCTAATCAAATGTTCTTAAGAACATACCTATATTCAGTTTCCAATAATCAAACAAAGAATATATACATTGTTCTAAAATTTAAAAAATCCAAAGAAATTAATATAATTTAACCATTTTGAAATTGAATATAATATTATATAAAAAATATTGCCTCACGTAATATTTACTGCGTGATGTGGCATTTGACGCATGGAGAAGTTGTGTGTTTCTTCTTAAAATAGACATAAACACAAAAAAGAATCAATAATTTTAGAAGAGTGATTAGACAAAAATAGTGGAAAAGAAAGCAACAAAAGAAAGAGAGTTACCTTTTTTCCTCTCTCAGTGCACTTAATTGCATACAACTTACCGATTCATCTTCTCAAGCCATCTAAATTTCAATGGAGCAAACATGCGTTGTGAATTCAGCAAGAAAATATTTATCTCGTAAACATCAAAGTGATTAGGTATGCAACTGCTAATTATCAATTAAATTCACTTCAGCTTCAACATTGTCTCGCTGAGCCTCCTCGATTAAAGAATGCAACTGCTAATTATCAATTAAATTCTATCAATAACAAAGAAATTTGGGTTTCTTATTTATACACATAATTCTTCATATTCAGTTTTACACGTGAACGAATAGATACATACGCACTGATGAACTTTACCTAAAGAATATGTGCAACTCTATTGCACCATCCAAAAACCAGTGTATCACACTACTTTGTTATATATGAGCACAAATGAGTTTAATTGACTACTTAGATTTAGCTCAACTTAAATTTCATAAGTTCTGAAATTGCGTTCAGAATCAACGGACCTCTAGTACCTATGTAATTCACATTCTCTCAATACCCACGTATAAACCGAGTCAATGATTTACAGGCTGTAGATTACATAATTTTTTGGTATATTAACGTAAAAAAAGTAAGAAGGAATCGTGAAGGAGCTTTAGCTCAAATACCTGATTCGCTGATTTCAGCCCTATTTTCTATCTTATTTTACTCATAAATGAGGCCACAGAATGAACAATTTACCTAGTTTCATCATCTAAATCCAATGATAGGAGGGAAAAAACAATGAAAATATAAAATTATATGAGGCAAGATGAGAGAGTGATTACATCCTAGAGGTTGAGCCACTGGTTGCGGAAGCGCAAAAGACGCCTTTATTGGTGCACAAATCGACTTCGCAGTGGAGATTTCTCTGATGTCTAGAATCTGTCTGGCTTTAACGTTGGTGATAATGGAGGGGACAAACTTATTTCATGTGCAGCCATAATTCTTAAGCAATTGATCTGTCATTTACATCATGATAAGATGGTCTCGAATATGTGAAATTGAAAACCCTATTCACACAATTGAATATCATTCTTCGATTGGTAATCAAATCAGGGGTCGTGGTTTACCTGAATTGAACGATGATCCGTGTGGAAATTGAGGCAAAGAGAACAGAGAGTCATGAGATCAGAGATGAAGATTGGATTTCACATTTTATGTTCATATTATCCTGTTTCACAGATTTGCGAACAGAGAAGAATAGTAGATTTCACATATGATGTTCATATTGCCTTGTTTCACATATTTGCATTGATTTGGTAAAAATTCTTTCATTACATTGAATAACTTAGGGTTTCCATAAATTAATAAGACGTATGAATGGTAGAAATTTAATTGTAAAATGGATGGTCAAGATTTAAATACAAAAGTTACCTAAAGTGGTAAAGTAAGGTGGTGAAATTAGTTTAGGAGGGAAAGATTTTATCTCACATAATAAATTTGGTTGTATTATATATATAAAGATTCTTTTTTTCATTTATGAAATAATGGTTTTTTCGAAAAACAAATATGGAAAGTAACACATATCCTCGGATTTAGATTGTGGTTTACGACGGCCGTGCATCCCACATCTCTCCGCCGCCCGCCCTCCGGCAGCGTGTGCTACAATCTTGTTTCTCTCAATTCCCCAATTTTGCGAAGAATGAAGTAGGGTTCTCTGTAAAAATGGGAGGAAGAAGACCAAATTGCAGGCTTTGGTGGCCGATCAATCTATTTTCTCAAACTCCTCCCAATTCCAGTTTCTTGTTTGGATGGTTTCTTCCGTCTTCCGATGCTTCTTCATTCGATGTTGTCGTCGCTTTTTCCATCGATGAGTCCAAACTTACTTCTTCACTGAGTTCCGGTTTGGATCTTCAGGTACGTTTCCTTTGTTCAATTACTAAATGTAGCTGTTCCTTGTTTTTATAATACCTTTTTATTTGGTTGGGAGCTTAGATGTGATTAGTAAACGGATATTGTGTGTTGGATTGAGCTTAATCCGTAGGTTATCTCCATGCGCTTTCGTAATTGATAGCCCTAATTACTTTCTAGATATTTTATTTATTCAAGACGCTGAAATGTGTGCTGTGTTATTTCGAATTGAAAGTCACTCCTATTAAAGTCAAAATTTTCTTGATTGAAAGTTGATTGAGTTTAATACATGCGGTTTAACAAACTTCATTTTTTCCTTTTCTTTTGTGGGGTGACATAATGAATGCACCTCTTTGACAATGTTGATTGCATTACCGCTGTCTTCTTCTTTTTTTTTTTAAGGAAATGCTTCGAGGGGCAAACAAGAACATGTCTGCACTTGTTCAAGATAAAAGCAAAATCTCTCCGGTGGGGTATTTTGAAGCAGATTTTAATGGCAACAGAGAGTTAGTTAAATGTGGAAATGACAGAAATAAATATGTGAACTCAACTAGGGATCAGTATCAAAATATGCATAAGATAATATACAGTGGGAGTTGTAGCTGTGGATGCCACAGACATGATGGGATAGTAGAACAAGAGAGACTTGCTGCTCTGAGTAACATTTGGATGAAGATTGTGTATAGTGGTTCGGACACCAAAGATGGAAGAGTTCTTGTCCTTCCAGAATTGGATCATCTGCATTTGAACTGTGAAACCATTTCCCTTTTAGATCTCCACGTATGTAAGTCATGTTCACCTGTGCAATAGTGCTTAAGTTTTCTCATCCTTAGCAGTCATTGTGCTTGACTTCGCTTCTTGGTAATCTAGGTAATATTTTATGAAAAACCAACTTTTGGTGGTCACCATTATTCCCTGGGAGACATTACTTCGTCAAAACTAGTGGTATCTCCTTGCAAGAAACCCAAGTGGTTTAATGATATTCACCAAAGAGAAGCACACCTTAACTTGGTAAGTATTTTTTTTTTATTGAAATCTATCTGATCTGAATTTTTTCTGAATGAGTTCTCTTCTTCGTCCAAAAGGATACTGTCATCCAGGCAATGAACAGTGCTAATGCTGCTCAAGTGTTGTTTGATGGACATCGTCATTCTGAGTGTGGTCTTCCGTTTCTAATTGCTCAAATGTAATTAAAGATAACCATTAACTCCCTATTGCTCTTTCTTTCTTCATCTCTATTAAAGCTTATTTTGTGACTTTCCAGGTTCTTGACCTGTGCATGGAAACTGTCTGCTGTATCCGTGGCTTCACTTTCGACATTTATATATATTATTCTCCAGTCATCCCATCTTCTTCATTATTGGTTATGCTGTACACGCATCGATATGATATTTGCCAAATTATTTAGCAATTCATTGAAGAATATTCACTACCGCTGCTGTCAACTTCTGTATTGGCCTGTCTTTCTTCAGGATCAGGGTACAAGGTATCTTGCCAATCTGTCTTCTTCATCTGTTCCCTTTCATGATTAGGTCTATTCAAAAGGTCATTCTTTCAAATCTATTGATGAGACATGTGTTTACCACCAGCAATTCAAGGTAGAAAACATGTGAAATTCATTGATTAAAATTTTGTTAGGGGGCTCTAAAGTAGAAACCTTAGGTACAGGATGGTTCAGTGACATAATTGACTGAATTTGTCTTCAATTCTTTCCTCGTTTACCCTTTTAATTAAGTAGAAAAATAAATTTTAAATATGTTACTGAGTTACTAGGAAAGTTCTTCGTTGATCCACCCAGGATCTTTATGTTCTTCTTATAGAAAGAATCTATAACATTGGAACATTCTGGCATTCCAAGTTATAGTCCAGCCATGTACTTCTGATGGCTGGTCAAGTTTGCTGCCTTCGCCGTATGAAGGAATGGGGATTGTGAGATACGGGTACTTATTATTTTTCTTTTTATATAGGTATTGGTCATGTGTTGAGTTTGCAGAGAAAGCTACATTCATCAAGCACATGTTATGGTCAAGTATTGTTGTTGATGTTCTCCTGGGAAACATTGTGGGTATTACACTGTGGTTTATGACAGAACCTGTTTGCATATGGGTTTCAAACTTTGCACAGGACTTCACAAATGATTGGTTGCGTACTGCTTGTGTATGGCTTATGGGAAATCCGGCTGGTTTTAAGTTGAACACTGAGCTAGCAGGAGTTCTTGGCTTGGTATCCCTAAATGCGATTCAGATTTGGTCAACTCTTTGGGCTTTTTTGGGTTTTCTTCTCATTTATATCACAAAAGGGCTTGCTTTATGCGGTATTATATTTGGCTTAACTTCTGCAGCAGCACTGGCCATTGACATAATTTCATTATTAGCAATGCATGTTTTGGCTCTTCATTTATTTTTGTCGCTCCTCTATTCAACTCAGATTCAGGCATTGGCAGCCTTGTGGCGCCTATTTAGGTAAAATATCTTTCACGTTTCATAATAGTACATCTTGATACAGGGACCTGAGGTGGTGATTTAGTCCGATACGTAACTGTTAAATGATTGCAGGGGTAGGAAGCAGAATCCTCTGCGCCACAGATTGGACAGCTATGACTATACTGTTGAGCAAAATGTAGTTGGATCTCTCCTGTTTACCCCAATTTTACTTCTTTTACCAACATCATCTGTGTTCTATATTTTTTTCAACATTTTACATACAACTATTAGCTTTATCTGCATTGCGGTTGATGCCTCCATATATTTTATCCATTCCACTCCTTACTCTAAACTCTTCCTTTGGATGAGGAGGAAGGAGAGATTTCCATCTGGGATATGGTTTGAAGTGGTGGCTTTATGTCAACATTCTGAGAATGGAGCTAATACTGGCATTACATTCTCCCCTCAGAATCTGCACAGAAGACCTTATCCAAGTAGCATTAGTAAATCAATCCCTTTGGTTTCCTTTCTTCACAGCAATTACTTGAACTTAGGTAAAAAATCTTGATCTGAATTTTTTTAGAATTTTATTACTTCTAACTTTGTGAAACCAGAGGTTAGAGATAAATGAAATTTGAACTCCATGCATATCTTACATCTTTGTCTGAAGTTTTTGAGAATTCTTTATTAGATCTATTTAGTTGACTCTTGAATCAGGAAGCTCATTTTACTTCATAAATCGGTGACCAGTGCCTCTTCATCGTCATCTGAACACATGATCACATTTGTTTCAGGAGAGGTAGTCTGGCCACACTACAAGCACTTCTACTCAACTTTTTCTAGATCATCCATTGGTGCATCAGCTTATGGGCTTCTCATCGGGAGAAGGTATTCTTCCTCTCCACCCACCTCCTTATTCCCCATCATCAGCCACCCATGCATTGTTTGTATGTTATATTAGGCATTTTCCATATCACGAACATTTGATTGCCTTTTCTGCTCCATCTGCAGCATTGTTTATGCTTCGGGTCCTAGTATCCCTATGAAGTTGCCGTGGATGGTAATCCCCTGGAAAGAATATTGGCATCTTTGCCATAACTCATTTTTTTCATGCAGAAAACACAGATACTAGACTTGGTTTTTTTCTCTTTTGCACTTCATTGAACGCTGAGACTGCGAGAAGATGCTTCCTTGTACCTATTGAATTAAGAGAGGTTTGCATCATCGTTCTATTTAGGTTGCTAAACTGCCATTAGTTGTGAGCTCCCTTGTAAATTTTACGGATCCTTACAGGTGGTTGGGATTATCAGAGTATCAACTCGTGGTTTATCATATAGCATCCAGGTAATATACATGTAGAACATGATAATCATATGCGTTCTTCACCTTTCCTCTTGTTCCTACGATTTTAATCGTAAATTTTTCATGTAAAATGTAGAAATGGATCAGGGCTACCGAAGAACTTCTACTTGAGATTAGATGAATCAGAACCACTTTGCTTGTTACTCTTTCACCACTTATCTCGTTTCACTGCATAAGGATTTAAAAATAATTTGTCATTTGGAAATAATGTTAAACTAGACTAAATAAAGGTTGTTAGTTGAAAAGCAATAAATTATCTAACAAATATCTCATATAAAGCATTTTTATCGTTTTAGAAATGTAATTCGAGAAATAAAAAATGAAGGAATTATTAGGTACGAAAATAAAATAGAAGTGGGTTGTTTGGAAGGCAAGAAGGATTTGTTTATTAAAATTCAATAAATAAATAAATATATAAAACTCTTTACAATTTAAAAAATAAAATGTAAAATGACTAGCTACTCTTTATTCATTAATTATTTATTATCTTAAAAACAATAATATTTCTATGGGTTATTTGTCAAATGAACCTATTTAAAACCTGAAGTTTGTTAGAGAAAAGAAATACTAGTATTTAATATTTAATTAAATCATTTTAACACGCCAATTATCCTCCAAATGTGCGACTGATAATTTTAAAGCACGTGTGAGTAGTTCAACTGGTCAAGTAAGAGAATAACTTGTACAATGACAAAGGATCGAATATCACTCGCATCGATTGATAATATTAATATTTTGGATATTCTCAATTTAGCCCCTAACAAACCTTTATTAAGTAATAATAATAACTTGATATTATACTAAATGACTTTCTCATTAAAAAATTTAAATTTAATAAATAAGATTGATTTAAATAAAGTGAGTATGTAAAAAGAGAGAGAAAAGAATTTATTTGGAGTGAGTGTGTGTTTTGAAAATCCAACACCTATTAAACATGGCTTGAAAATTAATTGGTTTTTCACTTTTTTTCATTAAGATTATTATTTGTTCAATGAAAAAATCGTTTGAAATATGAATTATATTAATGTTAGAGTAAAAAAAAATCGAAAAAATTATGGATATAACTTTTCATATTAAAGAGTATGACATTTAATAATAAAGAATACAACTTTTTGTGCTCTGTGAATCCATTTTTAGACGTCAAACAAACTTTTTAAGTAGAAGTGTTTGTGTTTTAAAAAGAATACTATGGAGTTATATAAATGTGATAACAAATGAAACTAACCTACAATTAAAAGAGTAAAAAATAGAGTGCAAGTGGAACTCCAAAGTCCAAACTAACGAGTGGTGGTTAAAAACATTTACAGTATTAGTTTTCAATGCAAATCATAACCATTCAAGAAGTAATTAATGAAAAATAACTCTAATTTCTATTCATCACAATTAATTAAAACAGCTCCTACTAAAGTGTTTAAGACCTCCAAGTATTTTATGAATCTTCTCAACCAGATAGCCTCTTGAACTGCAGATGCACATGCCACAAACTCGGCTTCCATTTTGGACAATGCAATGCAAGTCTGTTTCTTGCTACACCATGAGATTGCTCTATTGTTCAGCAAGAAGACATAACCAAAACTTGATTTACATTCATCTAAATCTCCACTCCAGTCAGCGTTTGAATACTCATTCAGTGTACTGTTATTCCCTTGATAACAAAGAGAATAGTCTGCAGTCTCTTTCAGGTATCTGAAAATTCTTTTTACAGTCGTCCAATGCTTCTTCCCCTGATTGGATTGATAACTGCTTACCAGACCAACGACATAGCAAATGTCTGGTCTTGTTCACAGCATTGCGTACATAAGACTTCCAATTGCATTAGCATATGGCACTTTGGACATTTTCATTGATTTCATCTTGAGTCTTGGGACACATATGTTGACTCACTGATTCGCCTTTCACAATAGGAGTATCTATGGGCTTGCAAGTGTCCATCTTAAACCGTTCTAAAAGTTTCTTGATGTAAGTCTCTTGATACAAACCCAATAATTTCTTTGAACGATCCCTATGGATCTTCACACCAAGTATGTATTCTGCCTCAACCATATCTTTCATTTTGAAATTTGAAGATAACCACCTTTTTATGGTTTCAAGATACTCTTTGTTATTACCCGCTAGTAGTATGTCATCCACATACAAGGATAGAATCACAAAACTACCATTGGGCTGTTTAACGTAAATACAGTAGTCTTTGTTTATCATAACGAAGTTATATGAGATGATTGTAGTGTGAAACCTCAAATACCACAGTCTAGAGGATTGTTTAAGTCCGTAGATCGACTTCTTCAATCTACATACTTTATCCTCTTGACCTTGAAGAATAAATCCTACAGGCTGTTGCATGTAGATTTCTTCTTTTAATTATCCAATGAGAAATGTGGTCTTAACATCCATTTGGTGTAATTCTAAATCCATATCAGCCACTATAGCCAACAGTAGACGAATCGAGGCAAACCTCACTACAGGTGAAAAGGTTTCTTCGTAGTTTATACCCTCTTGTTGAGTATAACCTTTTGCCACCAAGCGACTTTTATAACTCTCTATTGAGCCATCAGACTTTCTTTTGGTGTTGAGAATCCATTTATTCCCAATTGTCTTTCGTCCCTGGAAGATCAACAAGTTCCCAAACTTGATTTGACTTCATACACTCCATCTCCTCTTTCATTACTTTTATCCATTTCTCCTTTGCCGGACAAGTCAGAGCTTCTTTAACATTTCTGAGCTCTTCCTCATCAATAGGAGAAACATCTCCATTTTCTAGTGAAACAAATAAGGCATGTCCTTCAATATCATAATGCCTTTTGGGCACATGTTTCCTAGAACTTTTTCGAGATAGCTATTGATGATCTTCTGTAAACAAAATGCTCTCAATGGAATCTCTTGATCCTCAATTGACAAATATCTATCAAGATCCACACCATTAGCTAAACTACTACTCCCACTTGAATCTTGTAGATATTGGTTTACTACCACCTCGAAAATAGGTTCGGCATCCCTGATGCCCCCTCTACTAGGAAATTCCATTTCCAAAAAATGAGCATTACGTGATTATGTCTCAGTTAAACTTCCATCCTGATCTCCTATGAACACGTAACCCTTAGAATGTTCGCAGTATCTTATGAAGATACACTTCTTTCCTCTGGGATCTAACTTTCCATACTGACTTGATGAATCATGTACGCAAGCTGCTGATCCCCAAGCTCTAAGATTACTTAAGTCAGTTTTCTACCCATCCAAAGTTCATATGGAGTCGAAGCAATTGATTTGGAAGGCACTCGATTAAGCACATAAGCTACCTGTGAGTAACGCATCTCCCCAAAAAGAGATCGGTAGATTAGCTTGTGCCATCATGGATCTCACCATCTCCAACAAAGTCATATTCTTCTTTCAGCAACACTATTTTGTTGAGGCTTATAAGGAATGGTTAATTGTCGGATTATTCCCTTTTCATTACAAAATTCCTTGAACTGTTCTGATAGATATTCACGTCCTCTATCAGTTCTTAAAACTTTGATAGATTTGTCCTTATGATTTTTGCCTTCACTCAAGAATCGTCTAAAATAATCCAATGCTTCAGACTTATGAGATGTCAATAAACATATCCAAAACGTGAATAATCATCAATGAACGTAATGAAATAGTAAGCTCCATGTCGTGCTCTCACATTTACAGGATCACATATATCGAATAGGCAACCTTACCAGATGATGCTTTTATATTTTCCTTCTCAACTTCAACAATCTCACAAAATTCATATCCGTATATAAATTCCCAACCAATCACTTAAGCTGCTATAAATGTATCTCCTGCTCCCAGCAGAACCTAGAAAAATTCAAAATGAAATGATAAACAGTTCTATATAGTTCCAGAAAATATCTAAGGTAGCTATGATGTCTCTGTTCATGAATATGAAATACATTTTTTCTTAATGAAAATACTCTAAAGTAGCAAACAATCCTTTATTTTAAAATGTTGTAGAATAACCTCACCTTGGTCCCCTCATACCTCAATCTATTTGCCTCCATTCCTAAATAGAAGATAAATTTTAGTTATTTAAGAGTCCTCAGAATCCACATTCAAAAATTGAAAAATAAAAGAAGCAATAGCAATACATATGTTTCGTGTGAATAATTATCCAGTTGTGTAAGCTCTGGAGATATGCAACTAATTAGAGCAATATGCCATCTACAATTGTTTTAATCCAGCTGCAATTTCTCTCATTTGTGATCCTGTAGAAAAATGAAGTCAGTTTTTTTATGTTTTATGAGTGCACAGATTCAAATTTAAGAACACTATTTTATATCAGTGGTAATATCTGATTTAATAAAAATTTTGCTTAAGAAGAGTAATTAAACCTATATCAAGAACACACTAAGTTCAGTAACATTGACAGACTACTGCAATACCATTGTTATGCAAATAAAAATTTGCTGCAATAATAGGTTACGCAAAAATAAATCCCTGAAATTGCAGTGGTGCTAAAAATCATCACATGGATAGACAAAATTGTTTTTAACTGGAAGAAAATATGAGGTTTTTGAAAAGTGACAAAAGATGATGGGTTGTGATGAAAACTGAAGTTTTGAAGTATTGCCTCGATGACGTATTTCATAATTCGATTGATGACGAACGTCAAGGATCTTGCTAACTTGAATACCTTAATATAATAAAAGAGCACTTACTCAGATTAAAGAAGTAACCACTGCCATAAACATTTGCTTGATAAGCTCTTTCTAACTTGACCTACATTGATGTGGTGGATTCAAGTTTCAACTAATTTAAAATGAATTCTGAACTGAACAATAATATACAAATAAAAATAGGTTGAGAAGTTGAGAAAAATCAGGAACAACACTAAAAATAAATATTAAACAAATAATTCAAAATCTAATAGGATTATTAGTCTTCAAAAGCAAAATAAGGCAATAAGGTGAATATAAAGCAAAAAAATAAAGTATGAATACACTAATAATGAGCAGATAAACATCACCTTGAATGTGATATATTCCTATCATTCTTGATTATAATCTGAAGAAATAGACGGATTAAGTTAAGACTCATTTTTAATCAGTATAGATGCCATGGACAACATGTTATCAAGACGGATTATACAATCATCATCCTACATGTATAAATTCAATGGACATACATAAATTTTGTGAAAAATTGGCTATCACATGAATAGGAGAAAACATTAGTAGTAATTAAAGATGGAACATAAATTTCAGGAATACTTGAGTTAATAAAACTCTCAGTTTGTGGTAAACTACCATAATATAAAGCACAAAATAAATACATTGCGTACTTAAACTCATATTAAACCCTCCAATAAGCATATACTCCATAAAATATTTATGACTATGAAATTAGCAAAATCTAAATTAAAGAAAGCCATCCTAAATTTAAAATATATATGCAACTTCTACTTGAAATCAACAAAATCTAAACTAAACAAAGCCATATAATTTAAAATGTATATGCAACTTCTACTTCCATGAAATTAAATTAGAAATTTCCACCACTTGTGGCTGAAATGATCAAAATAAATTTTAAACTTATAAAACTTCTACAAAAACTGATATCCACAAATTGAAGGGAAACTTTTTTTATCCAGAAGAATTCAGCAGCATACATGAGATGGTGTCATATATTATTTTGAAGAGTCAAAATAAAGTTCCTACCAGTTATATATAATTCTTCATACCAAGTTGTAACTTCTGAATCGATGAGATTTTTTTCATTTTGCAATCACACAAAGAGTTTAAGATTTTCTAAACCCAATAATTTATTACACGAAATGATATTGGTTAAAAGCGAGAGACGCACAACATTTTACCTTAGAAAATGATATTACCTAAGGAAAATTTTAGTTGCCACAACATGTGAATACTTTTCACATTCGCCTGTATTTTCACATTGTGTGAATACTTTTATTCTCTATATAGCAAAATCGCAATACAAACATAGCTAATCGTCTAAATTTAACAAAAAACTGAAACCATAAATTAGAAAACCTGGCTGATCATCAAACCTCAATAATCACATCATATTTTCTTAAAAATGAAATGCAACACTTACTATAAAAAATTATAGTATTTATCAAACAATTTAACATAAGACAAAAATATTACAAAGTGGTTCTATAAGATATATTACAAATTCAAGATTGAATTACCTGCATTTTTCTATGTAATTTGACATCACCATTAGCAATGATGTCATCCAATTTGAGCAATTGATTCATCAACAACTCAATCAAAATCACAACATCCTTTTCCACTGCTTTGGCACCTATTGAAACTACATATTCAAATGTGGAAACCTAACCACTGTATAATAAAAAACCAACCTTTTTAATACAATCAATTACTTATAATGTTTTAAGTAGCAAATATAATGAATGAGTGATGGAATTACCTTTCCACCAAGCCTATCCACTTCCAAGCTAATATCCGTCAGCGTTTTGGCAACCTTCTCTATCTTGGCATTCTTCCTCATTTTCAAGAAACGCTTTTCCTTGCTAATTGGATCCTCCTCTAATACGACTTTAAATTTATCCCTGCACGGTGGATTCTTGAGTGCACATATACATGCAATAAGGCATATGTTTCAGGAATGCTTTCAATAAGACCCTCTGGCAAAAGGATGACATCTTGGTACTTATCTAAAGCAAAAGACTTTCATTATTTTTTAAATTTTTTGAGAAAAAATGGAAAAAAATTAAGAAAATGTTATAAACGATACATTCCCACAATGACAATGATAAAAATAAGAGCTCTGACATATTTTACCTTATTCACTCCTGGCCTAAATAGCATCACATATTTGTTTTGTGATGTCAAAAGGATGAGCTTTAATACAGCCAACTCTTCAGGAAGAATGACCTGCAAGAACAACACCTATTCAAATTCAAGAGAAATAGTAGAGACCATTTGCATCACTACCTTATCAACCCTGCAGCCACCTGGCCTTAGCATTTCATCAAACACTCTAAGAGTTGATTCATTGTCACAACAATGAACACAATCCTACATTACTATATTAATCACGATTATGTTAAAAAAAACCAGCAAATCAGGCTTATAATAACTTTCATCACAACTTGTAATGACATAAAATTTGGATGCAGCTTATATTCACCTGATAAATAAGGCTGAAAGATTTATATATTTGAGAATCATTCAGTAGCATTTTTTCCATATTTTTAGCCATAAAAAATAGGATTTTATGTTGGCAACAACTTATGATAATCTGCTGCTAATTTGATAAATAATCTACCGCTATTTTGGCAACAACAAATCTGCTGCTATTTAGTTAAAAGATTTTTTTCATATATTTGATAAATAATCTATAGCTACTTTGTAATTGCTTATGGTAATAACTGTTGAGTAATAATGTTGATAAGTTGCTGTAAAATCTAGCATCTAAACATTTCATATATGTCCCATCAGTCATAGGTATAATGCATCTAAGGAACACAAAGCATTCATTTGATAAAAAGATGATGCAGAAAAATAAAATCTTTTAATAAATTCACTTAAGTATTATTTAATACTTTTATTCTTTATACTGCAGAATCGCAATACAAATATATCTAAGCATGTACAACAAAGCAAAAAATTGAAAAATTGAAACCATAAATGAGAAACCCTGACAAATTGTCAAACCTCAATTATCACATCAGATTTTCTACAAAAATAAAATGCAACATTCAGTAAAAAAGTATAAAAAATGTAGAATTTAACATAAGCTAAAAGATAATAAATATGTCCAGAGCAACCAAAGGGATCAACTTCGACAAAAGCAGGTACGTTATTGCAATTGTTCAAGTCGGGTTCCAATGAAGAGTCTTGGCCCAATGTTCTTCACGGAATCAACAATGGCGATTAATTATTTCACTGGATAAATTCCTAACTATGATTAGAGTTAGATTTTTTAGAAAAAAAAAACGAACTTGTATCATGGTAGCACCTTTGAGATTGTTAGGCCTTCCATAGAAGAGTCATTCATGCTAAGTGAGAGTGCTCAATGTTCAGGTGTACCATGGAAACTGCCTTCCATAGAAAAGTCTTCCACAGATAATGTCATGTGCTTAAAGAAAAAAAAAGACCTCAAAACGATTACAACAGTTCTAATTCCTATAACAATAACTGATTAAACAAAATCACAATATAAGTTGAAATTTTTCATTGAGGTATTTCTACAAACATTTGGCATTCATTGTAATGTAAATAAGAGACTAATTATCGGTAATTATAAGGTGTATCACCATATAATCAAACATCTGTTGTTCTTAAATTCTATATAATTAACATAGTAACCTCTCACAGTCTAATATTTTAAGGTATGCAACAGGAAGTTAAAATATTGCTAAAATTATTCTCTTGTTGTTTGCCTTGGCTTGGTACATGTAACACATAATATTTATTCAAATGGGCAACTTTTAAGTTTTAATGCCATAAATGTCATTTCACCCATTTAATTTTTTTTTTAGTCATGGATAATTCATCATTTCATGCTAAGGTATAATTATAGGTAAGTAGTATGGATAAGGAGAAGTTTACATACCATAGGTGCTTCATGTGTTGTCTACCCCCAATGGCTTTCCATAGATCATCTTCTCACCTTCAATGGCCCACTTGTTTACCATTTTTATCTCACTGTCTCCAAACACTTGCCAACATTGATGGCTAAAATCCAATTTCACAGGATCAGACAAAGCAATTAGAATTTAACATTGAGGCTTATGAAAAGTAAGATGTGTATTTCCTTAATTAGAATTTAATATCAAGGCTTATGAAAATTGAAATTAAAAAACTTAGATATATATATATATATATATATATATATATATATATATTATCGTTTTCACCCTTTTCAAAGTTGATTTCAAATCAGTTTCAAGTAATAATCACTGAATTGATTAACATAAACTGCATGTAAGGGTTAGAAGATAACATTACTAATATGCAATACAAATAAAAAAATTAAAAAGAAAAAAAGAAAAACATTCCAAGAAATTTTTGCTTCAATTGTCCGCCAATTTACTCACCACTCCAAGAACGAAAACACTTTTCTGATTTATTATTCAATTTAATTTCCAAATTAAAACACTTAAAATAAGGGTATCCAAATATCCCATTTTAAATATCTAATTCTTTAACTATAAACTATTTTTCTTGCACATATTCCATTAATGAAAAATGAATCAAAATCAATAAAACATAAATTAGTACCAAATTTTCTAAACCTTTTAGTATTTATTTCTACCTTTTATAAGAATGTGATTTATTCAAACGTTTTTCATCAAAAGAAACACCATTTCTTGCTCCTACTGCTTCATAGAAATCTTAACACTATAAATCAAAATTCAACAAAAAATAAGAATTGTGTTCAGAAGATTCTCAAAGAATATGATACATAAGTAAGGATTAATGACATACATATTTAAAGTCTTATGAGGCATCAGCAAATTCTTACGAAGCTTGTTAATAAAGTCTTCCAAAAGAAGTTTTTTAATGTATTGCCTTAGAAGTAAATAGCAAAATTTTACCCTAGACTGACTTGCCAAAGTCACTTTTTATTTGTGAGATGGTTTCAAAATAGATCTTGTCAAATAAGCATACAATATACATTAATATTAAAATTTACAACTAACTTTACACCCTGCAAATAGGCTGTTATTTGCTAAAGAATAGATATAAGAATACCCTTCTCAAAGGGAATGAACTTCTTAAAATGTTATGTAGATACCATGCTTATTGATTATTCTTCTGAGACCATTGTCAGAAAACCTTAATGCAAATGGCTTCATAATTCTAATTAGAGTCTATTTTGTTATCAAAATAAGGCACTATAGCATAAATTTGAACTTATAATTGGAATACCGACACCACTTGCATACACTATTTGTTTCTGATTACAATAATATCAAACCAAAAACGATGACCAATATCATAAATATTACACACCAACAAACCAAGTTCCTTAAATTGTTTTACCTAATCTATAGAAGTACAGCATCAACTCTGTGATACAAAAGATAATATAAAAAAAATACTAAACAAAGTGACATTGAGTAAAAATTTGTAAGGATAACATGGAATCACACCTCAATTCAGATCAATTTTATGAAGCAAGCTCACTATTTTGGAATGCCGAAGTACTTAATGTCTTTATAGATTCTTGAAATCCAAAAACCAAGTAATAGCATTTAGAGAGAGAAAGATAGAGAGATAAAAAAAATAGCATCTTCAGATTGATGGCTTTAGTCTAATATTAACAAAGATAGGTTAGTATAATCACTATCCATACCAATAAAGCATGACATAACAGAAACATGGAAGATCAGATTCTGAGAATTAAATTAATTTTATGAAGCATAGGTTCAAGCGGTAAAACCTAATTCATATATTTTTTTAAAATGAAAACCAAGTTATAACATTTAACAAAAGATAAAAAACATAAGATAAGCAAATGTTGTCAAAAAACCTGAGACATACACAAATATATATGTGTGTGTACTTGTGTTTTGAGTGTGTGTCGTACTATTCAGCTGTTCTGATTCACACTCTACATGAACATAAGATAGGCAAAGGTTATTTGAAAATTCATAGAAAATAGCAAGAGAGAAGAGCTCAATAATATTTGTGCCTATGAAAAAATGAGCAAGAATACTTTTAATACCAAAAAATTGCAGAACCTCTTTATAACTTGTATTCTTCAAATTCTTGATCTAATCATTTTAAAACTCGAATCATTAGCATATTAAAACATGTACTGGTACTCGAGAAATAAGGACATTACAATTCACAACATCCAAACTATAAGAGTTTATTGACATTAGCATAAGAAGACATTCCATAAACCAAAAGAATTGACATTGCCACTTTGGAAGTAAAAAATTTGCACCAAGAACAAAATTTGCATCACGAATAGTGATACTATCCCTATCTCCATGACATTCAATAAATTATAGATTTTTGCATTTTTCAAACTCTTATCCATGATCATTTAGAAACATAGATAATGCTTCACATAGAAAGTGAAAAAATAAATAAATAAATAAATAAAAAGCATGCCATATGAGAATCAACAAAAGATACGTTAAACAGATATATTAAACACAATCAATTAACTTAACCTTGACTCTTAGAAAGGAAAGGTGAGAATGAAATCAAACTCTCCTACATTTAAAATGTATTAAGGTAGATTTGAAACAACTAATTAGAATTTTGTTGTCAAAATGAAATCAAAATAACTTTTAGAGAGGAGAGTGAGAAGCAACAAAGACCCACATAATTTGTTTCAATCCGGTGAGTCAGAAACAATAAACCCCATTGATGTGCCTTAATCACCATTCAGTTTGATTCTAATAAAGATGTTAAAATAGATTTCTTCATCATATATGTAACTTAAATATAGAAACATCTTTAAAATATTTAAACATAGAGTCAAACCAAAAAAGTCAAAGACATTATATAAGAATTCACATCAGTGAAATAAACCAATCTGTATGTAAAACTTGGAATTTTAAAACAAATAAATAACTATAAAAAAAAAGTGAATCTACATTTCAGGTATCAGCAACAATAAGTCATTTTTCTTACCTTCTAATTATTTCCATCTTCTCTTGAATTACTTAAATACATTTTCTTGCAATGTGAGCCTGACAAACAACACTCACCTAACTGAAATATTCAAATATAATGCAATAAAAAATCAGTAGCAGTAATGGATATGGTTGTTAGATGTTAAAATAGACGCTTCTTTTTTACCTTCTCAACACATGTGCGAACCTTATTTTTAATGTCTTGGACAATACTTTCTTGTTGTCCCTCTATAAAGATGAAATAAGTTCATATATTAAGTAAAGTTCAAGTTAATTGCAAATTATAAATGCTTCACCAGTTGTAAGGATAATAAGTGAGAATAAACCAACAAATGAGTAAACTAAATCAGAATACGTATAATGCAGGAAATGTGCAATAACCAAATTCAGAAAATTCTGATTCATACTTTCTATGGCACTATTGCAACCTAGTGACCCTTTAACAACAATATACTTGCACCTCATCTAAACACTGAAAAGTAAGCAATATGACACTTTTAATTAGACGAAATTAATTATAACCTAACCATCTGCACATTCAAATACCCAAATTAGTCGTATAATTATTTATAGAGCACTGCTAATTTAAAATGACAAAACTTGCTGTAAATTTTACTGTATTGGTGAGATTCAAAACAAAAAAAAATGAATTTGACAATAAATAGTCAATAGGATGACAGTTCAATAACCATGTACAATTCCTCCAATTACAGATATGATTCTAAAGTTTTAAATATATTATTCTCCAAGATAGAGAAAGTACTCGAAACTGAAATGGATATAAAACGGTATACAACACCTCCAAATTTAAAGAAAAAATGCACTGATAAATGTAAATTCTATATAAATTAATAAATTATATAAAGAAGAAATATTTCACCTCTTGATTAGTTGATCTCCTGCAACATTTTGTTTGTCGAGCTAATCAAATGTTCTTAAGAACATACCTATATTCAGTTTCCAATAATCAAACAAAGAATATATACATTGTTCTAAAATTTAAAAAATCCAAAGAAATTAATATAATTTAACCATTTTGAAATTGAATATAATATTATATAAAAAATATTGCCTCACGTAATATTTACTGCGTGATGTGGCATTTGACGCATGGAGAAGTTGTGTGTTTCTTCTTAAAATAGACATAAACACAAAAAAGAATCAATAATTTTAGAAGAGTGATTAGACAAAAATAGTGGAAAAGAAAGCAACAAAAGAAAGAGAGTTACCTTTTTTCCTCTCTCAGTGCACTTAATTGCATACAACTTACCGATTCATCTCCTCAAGCCATCTAAATTTCAATGGAGCAAACATGCGTTGTGAATTCAGCAAGAAAATATTTATCTCGTAAACATCAAAGTGATTAGGTATGCAACTGCTAATTATCAATTAAATTCACTTCAGCTTCAACATTGTCTCGCTGAGCCTCCTCGATTAAAGAATGCAACTGCTAATTATCAATTAAATTCTATCAATAACAAAGAAATTTGGGTTTCTTATTTATACACATAATTCTTCATATTCAGTTTTACACGTGAACGAATAGATACATACGCACTGATGAACTTTACCTAAAGAATATGTGCAACTCTATTGCACCATCCAAAAACCAGTGTATCACACTACTTTGTTATATATGAGCACAAATGAGTTTAATTGACTACTTAGATTTAGCTCAACTTAAATTTCATAAGTTCTGAAATTGCGTTCAGAATCAACGGACCTCTAGTACCTATGTAATTCACATTCTCTCAATACCCACGTATAAACCGAGTCAATGATTTACAGGCTGTAGATTACATAATTTTTTGGTATATTAACGTAAAAAAAGTAAGAAGGAATCGTGAAGGAGCTTTAGCTCAAATACCTGATTCGCTGATTTCAGCCCTATTTTCTATCTTATTTTACTCATAAATGAGGCCACAGAATGAACAATTTACCTAGTTTCATCATCTAAATCCAATGATAGGAGGGAAAAAACAATGAAAATATAAAATTATATGAGGCAAGATGAGAGAGTGATTACATCCTAGAGGTTGAGCCACTGGTTGCGGAAGCGCAAAAGACGCCTTTATTGGTGCACAAATCGACTTCGCAGTGGAGATTTCTCTGATGTCTAGAATCTGTCTGGCTTTAACGTTGGTGATAATGGAGGGGACAAACTTATTTCATGTGCAGCCATAATTCTTAAGCAATTGATCTGTCATTTACATCATGATAAGATGGTCTCGAATATGTGAAATTGAAAACCCTATTCACACAATTGAATATCATTCTTCGATTGGTAATCAAATCAGGGGTCGTGGTTTACCTGAATTGAACGATGATCCGTGTGGAAATTGAGGCAAAGAGAACAGAGAGTCATGAGATCAGAGATGAAGATTGGATTTCACATTTTATGTTCATATTATCCTGTTTCACAGATTTGCGAACAGAGAAGAATAGTAGATTTCACATATGATGTTCATATTGCCTTGTTTCACATATTTGCATTGATTTGGTAAAAATTCTTTCATTACATTGAATAACTTAGGGTTTTCATAAATTAATAAGACGTATGAATGGTAGAAATTTAATTGTAAAATGGATGGTCAAGATTTAAATACAAAAGTTACCTAAAGTGGTAAAGTAAGGTGGTGAAATTAGTTTAGGAGGGAAAGATTTTATCTCACATAATAAATTTGGTTGTATTATATATATAAAGATTCTTTTTTTCATTTATGAAATAATGGTTTTTTCGAAAAACAAATATGGAAAGTAACACATATCCTCGGATTTAGATTGTGGTTTACGACGGCCGTGCATCCCACATCTCTCCGCCGCCCGCCCTCCGGCAGCGTGTGCTACAATCTTGTTTCTCTCAATTCCCCAATTTTGCGAAGAATGAAGTAGGGTTCTCTGTAAAAATGGGAGGAAGAAGACCAAATTGCAGGCTTTGGTGGCCGATCAATCTATTTTCTCAAACTCCTCCCAATTCCAGTTTCTTGTTTGGATGGTTTCTTCCGTCTTCCGATGCTTCTTCATTCGATGTTGTCGTCGCTTTTTCCATCGATGAGTCCAAACTTACTTCTTCACTGAGTTCCGGTTTGGATCTTCAGGTACGTTTCCTTTGTTCAATTACTAAATGTAGCTGTTCCTTGTTTTTATAATACCTTTTTATTTGGTTGGGAGCTTAGATGTGATTAGTAAACGGATATTGTGTGTTGGATTGAGCTTAATCCGTAGGTTATCTCCATGCGCTTTCGTAATTGATAGCCCTAATTACTTTCTAGATATTTTATTTATTCAAGACGCTGAAATGTGTGCTGTGTTATTTCGAATTGAAAGTCACTCCTATTAAAGTCAAAATTTTCTTGATTGAAAGTTGATTGAGTTTAATACATGCGGTTTAACAAACTTCATTTTTTCCTTTTCTTTTGTGGGGTGACATAATGAATGCACCTCTTTGACAATGTTGATTGCATTACCGCTGTCTTCTTCTTTTTTTTTTTAAGGAAATGCTTCGAGGGGCAAACAAGAACATGTCTGCACTTGTTCAAGATAAAAGCAAAATCTCTCCGGTGGGGTATTTTGAAGCAGATTTTAATGGCAACAGAGAGTTAGTTAAATGTGGAAATGACAGAAATAAATATGTGAACTCAACTAGGGATCAGTATCAAAATATGCATAAGATAATATACAGTGGGAGTTGTAGCTGTGGATGCCACAGACATGATGGGATAGTAGAACAAGAGAGACTTGCTGCTCTGAGTAACATTTGGATGAAGATTGTGTATAGTGGTTCGGACACCAAAGATGGAAGAGTTCTTGTCCTTCCAGAATTGGATCATCTGCATTTGAACTGTGAAACCATTTCCCTTTTAGATCTCCACGTATGTAAGTCATGTTCACCTGTACAATAGTGCTTAAGTTTTCTCATCCTTAGCAGTCATTGTGCTTGACTTCGCTTCTTGGTAATCTAGGTAATATTTTATTAAAAACCAACTTTTGGTGGTCACCATTATTCCCTGGGAGACATTACTTCGTCAAAACTAGTGGTATCTCCTTGCAAGAAACCCAAGTGGTTTAATGATATTCACCAAAGAGAAGCACACCTTAACTTGGTAAGTATTTTTTTTTTATTGAAATCTATCTGATCTGAATTTTTTCTGAATGAGTTCTCTTCTTCGTCCAAAAGGATACTGTCATCCAGGCAATGAACAGTGCTAATGCTGCTCAAGTGTTGTTTGATGGACATCGTCATTCTGAGTGTGGTCTTCCGTTTCTAATTGCTCAAATGTAATTAAAGATAACCATTAACTCCCTATTGCTCTTTCTTTCTTCATCTCTATTAAAGCTTATTTTGTGACTTTCCAGGTTCTTGACCTGTGCATGGAAACTGTCTGCTGTATCCGTGGCTTCACTTTCGACATTTATATATATTATTCTCCAGTCATCCCATCTTCTTCATTATTGGTTATGCTGTACACGCATCGATATGATATTTGCCAAATTATTTAGCAATTCATTGAAGAATATTCACTACCGCTGCTGTCAACTTCTGTATTGGCCTGTCTTTCTTCAGGATCAGGGTACAAGGTATCTTGCCAATCTGTCTTCTTCATCTGTTCCCTTTCATGATTAGGTCTATTCAAAAGGTCATTCTTTCAAATCTATTGATGAGACATGTGTTTACCACCAGCAATTCAAGGTAGAAAACGTGTGAAATTCATTGATTAAAATTTTGTTAGGGGGCTCTAAAGTAGAAACCTTAGGTACAGGATGGTTCAGTGACATAATTGACTGAATTTGTCTTCAATTCTTTCCTCGTTTACCCTTTTAATTAAGTAGAAAAATAAATTTTAAATATGTTACTGAGTTACTAGGAAAGTTCTTCGTTGATCCACCCAGGATCTTTATGTTCTTCTTATAGAAAGAATCTATAACATTGGAACATTCTGGCATTCCAAGTTATAGTCCAGCCATGTACTTCTGATGGCTGGTCAAGTTTGCTGCCTTCGCCGTATGAAGGAATGGGGATTGTGAGATACGGGTACTTATTATTTTTCTTTTTATATAGGTATTGGTCATGTGTTGAGTTTGCAGAGAAAGCTACATTCATCAAGCACATGTTATGGTCAAGTATTGTTGTTGATGTTCTCCTGGGAAACATTGTGGGTATTACACTGTGGTTTATGACAGAACCTGTTTGCATATGGGTTTCAAACTTTGCACAGGACTTCACAAATGATTGGTTGCGTACTGCTTGTGTATGGCTTATGGGAAATCCGGCTGGTTTTAAGTTGAACACTGAGCTAGCAGGAGTTCTTGGCTTGGTATCCCTAAATGCGATTCAGATTTGGTCAACTCTTTGGGCTTTTTTGGGTTTTCTTCTCATTTATATCACAAAAGGGCTTGCTTTATGCGGTATTATATTTGGCTTAACTTCTGCAGCAGCACTGGCCATTGACATAATTTCATTATTAGCAATGCATGTTTTGGCTCTTCATTTATTTTTGTCGCTCCTCTATTCAACTCAGATTCAGGCATTGGCAGCCTTGTGGCGCCTATTTAGGTAAAATATCTTTCACGTTTCATAATAGTACATCTTGATACAGGGACCTGAGGTGGTGATTTAGTCCGATACGTAACTGTTAAATGATTGCAGGGGTAGGAAGCAGAATCCTCTGCGCCACAGATTGGACAGCTATGACTATACTGTTGAGCAAAATGTAGTTGGATCTCTCCTGTTTACCCCAATTTTACTTCTTTTACCAACATCATCTGTGTTCTATATTTTTTTCAACATTTTACATACAACTATTAGCTTTATCTGCATTGCGGTTGATGCCTCCATATATTTTATCCATTCCACTCCTTACTCTAAACTCTTCCTTTGGATGAGGAGGAAGGAGAGATTTCCATCTGGGATATGGTTTGAAGTGGTGGCTTTATGTCAACATTCTGAGAATGGAGCTAATACTGGCATTACATTCTCCCCTCAGAATCTGCACAGAAGACCTTATCCAAGTAGCATTAGTAAATCAATCCCTTTGGTTTCCTTTCTTCACAGCAATTACTTGAACTTAGGTAAAAAATCTTGATCTGAATTTTTTTAGAATTTTATTACTTCTAACTTTGTGAAACCAGAGGTTAGAGATAAATGAAATTTGAACTCCATGCATATCTTACATCTTTGTCTGAAGTTTTTGAGAATTCTTTATTAGATCTATTTAGTTGACTCTTGAATCAGGAAGCTCATTTTACTTCATAAATCGGTGACCAGTGCCTCTTCATCGTCATCTGAACACATGATCACATTTGTTTCAGGAGAGGTAGTCTGGCCACACTACAAGCACTTCTACTCAACTTTTTCTAGATCATCCATTGGTGCATCAGCTTATGGGCTTCTCATCGGGAGAAGGTATTCTTCCTCTCCACCCACCTCCTTATTCCCCATCATCAGCCACCCATGCATTGTTTGTATGTTATATTAGGCATTTTCCATATCACGAACATTTGATTGCCTTTTCTGCTCCATCTGCAGCATTGTTTATGCTTCGGGTCCTAGTATCCCTATGAAGTTGCCGTGGATGGTAATCCCCTGGAAAGAATATTGGCATCTTTGCCATAACTCATTTTTTTCATGCAGAAAACACAGATACTAGACTTGGTTTTTTTTCTCTTTTGCACTTCATTGAACGCTGAGACTGCGAGAAGATGCTTCCTTGTACCTATTGAATTAAGAGAGGTTTGCATCATCGTTCTATTTAGGTTGCTAAACTGCCATTAGTTGTGAGCTCCCTTGTAAATTTTACGGATCCTTACAGGTGGTTGGGATTATCAGAGTATCAACTCGTGGTTTATCATATAGCATCCAGGTAATATACATGTAGAACATGATAATCATATGCGTTCTTCACCTTTCCTCTTGTTCCTACGATTTTAATCGTAAATTTTTCATGTAAAATGTAGAAATGGATCAGGGCTACCGAAGAACTTCTACTTGAGATTAGATGAATCAGAACCACTTTGCTTGTTACTCTTTCACCACTTATCTCGTTTCACTGCATAAGGATTTAAAAATAATTTGTCATTTGGAAATAATGTTAAACTAGACTAAATAAAGGTTGTTAGTTGAAAAGCAATAAATTATCTAACAAATATCTCATATAAAGCATTTTTATCGTTTTAGAAATGTAATTCGAGAAATAAAAAATGAAGGAATTATTAGGTACGAAAATAAAATAGAAGTGGGTTGTTTGGAAGGCAAGAAGGATTTGTTTATTAAAATTCAATAAATAAATAAATATATAAAACTCTTTACAATTTAAAAAATAAAATGTAAAATGACTAGCTACTCTTTATTCATTAATTATTTATTATCTTAAAAACAATAATATTTCTATGGGTTATTTGTCAAATGAACCTATTTAAAACCTGAAGTTTGTTAGAGAAAAGAAATACTAGTATTTAATATTTAATTAAATCATTTTAACACGCCAATTATCCTCCAAATGTGCGACTGATAATTTTAAAGCACGTGTGAGTAGTTCAACTGGTCAAGTAAGAGAATAACTTGTACAATGACAAAGGATCGAATGTCACTCGCATCTATTGATAATATTAATATTTTGGATATTCTCAATTTAGCCCCCTAACAAACCTTTATTAAGTAATAATAATAACTTGATATTATACTAAATGACTTTCTCATTAAAAAATTTAAATTTAATAAATAAGATTTATTTAAATAAAGTGAGTATGTAAAAAGAGAGAGAAAAGAATTTATTTGGAGTGAGTGTGTGTTTTGAAAATCCAACACCTATTAAACATGGCTTGAAAATTAATTGGTTTTTCACTTTTTTTCATTAAGATTATTATTTGTTCAATGAAAAAATCGTTTGAAATATGAATTATCTTAATGTTAGAGTAAAAAAAAATTGAAAAAATTATGGATATAACTTTTCATATTAAAGAGTATGACATTTAATAAAAAAAGAATACAACATTTTGTGCTCTGTGAATCCATTTTTAGACGTCAAACAAACTTTTTAAGTGGAAGTGTTTGTGTTTTAAAAAGAATACTATGGAGTTATAAATGTGATAACAAATGAAACTAACCTACAATTAAAAGAGTAAAAAATAGAGTGCAAGTGGAACTCCAAAGTCTGATTTTGGTTGAAAATGTTGCCACAGATACACTCAACAGCTTGTTGATCGACATCCCTTCGCCTGATGTCTTCCTCTTTTCTTCATACCTGTGTTTGATACTGTTGGAATACTCACGTTCCTAAAGTACATACCCTAAGCATGCATAGAGAGGAATATTATACCTCTCATCGTAGGATTGTGTAGCAACAGAAGATTATAGACGAACCAGTTGATACTCACGTTGGTGTCTCTGGATCCAATCTTCAACACGGGGTTGAAAGATTAAATTTTCACGAATTAGTATCTAAACTGAATGAGGAATGTTAGAGAGAATTCAAGCAAGAGTTCACCCCTGGGAACTATTCTGTGTTCTGTTTATGCGCATGCGGTGTGCGATGGATCTCAGCGCAGTTTCCTTTATCCAAATTCAAATAAGGAAACTATAAGAAAACCGCATGAGTTACAAACTCCCTCTCTCACCGCGCCACATAATTTCATATGTGAAAAATTATAAATAAATAATATTAGTTATTATTTACATCTCCCACTCATATATGAAATCGAAATTCTCCTGATTCATTTTCTCCATGAATCATATTCTTGTCCAGATTAATACATCGTGTGACCCATGAGATATGAGTTTAAATTGATATACACTGGTTAGAGATATATAACAACTCAACCAGTTTATTGAAGAAACTCAACAAGCTCGCTATACTCCAGAACTCTTGAACATTTAACATAAGTTGACATATATCTTTTTAATCCCTTAATTTGTAAGAGAAGATTCAACCCTTTTGCAAAAACTATGTATTCATAATCAAGACCCTTCTTGATTGACTAGTCAATGAATCAAAATAGTATAGGTTAAATGAAGACGTCCTTTCCATCTCACTAAGTATCTATAGTCTCCCATTGTAGCTGCTTTCCTAGATATGCAGCGCATTGCAGTTATTAACTATAGTTCTTTTGGTAACATGCTAAAATAGCAACACTAAAGTGAAAACTTAGAATGTAGTAGAAAGTCATAAGGGTAACATATAGATGAGGACTCATACTTTAGAGAAAATGAGGATAATTTTCTCAATCCTGCTGGGTCAACTTATCACATGTCGTTTTCCTAAAACACATGTCACAATGTCTTTAACTTCCTTCCAAGAAAGCGTATATCATATTTCATTTAATTTAGACATTATATAAATCAAAGTTCAAGTGTGTTCCATACACTTAACCCGGATATCCTCCCTCCAGCGTGCAGGGTCTCTGTTGATTTAGCTTTATAACAAGTTGGATTCGATTCGTGGTGAAATCTATCCCGATCACATTAATTATCATAATCTCATCTCTGTGCTCCCACTCAGCCAGAGGTGATTGCTCGTATGAGAGAGCCAATCATAACTTGTCGACATACTATTATATATAAACCATCACATATAATTTATAAAACATATACATATAGTTAAGCCGTTAACCATTCCATCAACATACATAAACATATTCAATACATCATTTTAAATCCTTCGCAAACCTAATCCTTTTACATGTCCTATGAAAACATCTCTGGGAGTCGGTTTGGTAAAAGGATCTGCTAACATCAAACGACTATAAATGTATTTAAGAATCACTTTCTTCTTTTCTACTATATCTCTAACAAAGTTGAATTTAGTATCAATGTGTTTGGTCTTTCCATGATATTTGGGGTTTTTTATGTAAGCAATGGCCGCTTGATTATCACAATTGATTAAAACATCTCCCACTAAAGTGTTTAAGACCTCCAAGTATTTCATGAATCTTCTCAACCAGATAGCCTCTTGAACTGCAGATGCACATGCCACAAACTCGGCTTCCATTGTGGACAATGTAATGCAAGTCTGTTTCTTGCTACACCATGAGATTGCTCTATTGAAGACATAACCAAAAGTTGATTTACGTTCATCTAAATCTCCACTCCAGTCAGCATTTGAATACTCATTCAGTGTACTGTTATTCCCTTGATAACAAAGAGAATAATCTGCAGTCCCTTTCAGGTATCTGAAAATTCTTTTTACAATCGTCCAATGCTTCTTCCCCTGATTGGATTGATACCTGCTTACCAGACCAACGACATAGCAAATGTCTGGTCTTGTACACAGCATTGCGTACATAAGACTTCCAATTACATTAGCATATGGCACTTTGGACATTTTCATTGATTTCATCTTGAGTCTTGAGACACATATGTTGACTCACTGATTCGTCTTTCACAATATGAGTATCTATGGGGTTGCAAGTGTCCATCTTGAACCGTTCTAAAAGTTTCTTGATGTAAGTCTCTTGATACAAACCCAATAATTTCTTTGAACGATCCATATGGATCTTCACACCAAGTATGTATTCTGCCTCACCCATATCTTTCATTTTGAAATTTGAAGACAACCACCTTTTTATGGTTTCAAAATACTCTTTAATATTACCCGCTAGTAGTATGTCATCCACATACAAGGATAGAATCACAAAACCACCGTTGGGCTGTTTAACGTAAATACAAGTGTGTTTGTTTATCATAACGAAGTTATATGAGATGATTGTAGTGTGAAACCTCAAATACCACAGTCTAGAGGATTGTTTAAGTCCGTAGATCGACTTCTTCAATCTACATACTTTATCCTCTTGACCTTGAAGAATAAATCCTACAGGCTGTTGCATGTAGATTTCTTCTTCTAATTCTCCATTGAGAAATGCGGTCTTAACATCCATTTGGTGTAATTCTAAATCCATACTAGCCACTATAGCCAACAGTAGACGAATTAAGGCAAACCTCACTACAGGTGAAAAGGTTTCTTCGTAGTTTATACCCTCTTGTTGAGTATAACCTTTTGCCACCAAGCGACCTTTATACCTCTCTATTGAGCCATCAGACTTTCTTTTGGTGTTGAGAATCCATTTATTCCCAATTGCCTTTCGTCCCTGGAAGATCTACAAGTTCCCAAACTTGATTTGACTTCATACACTCCATCTCCTCTTTCATCACTTTCATCCATTTTCTCCTTTGCTGGACAAGTCAGAGCTTCTTTAATATTTCCGAGCTCTTCCTCATCAATAGAAGAAACATCTCCATTTTCTAGTGAAACAAATAAGGCATGTCCTTCAATATCATAATGTCTTTTGGGCACATGTTTCCTAGAACTTTTTCGAGATAGCTATTGATGATCTTCTGTAGACAAAATGCTCTCATTGGAATCTCTTGATCCTCAATTGGCAAATATCTATCAAGATCCACACCATTAGCTAAACTACTACTCCCACTTGAATCTTGTAGATATTGGTTTTCTACCACCTCGAAAATAGGTTCGGCATCCCTGATGCCCCCTCTACTAGGAAATTCCATTTCAAAAAATGAGCATTACATGATTCTGTCTCAGTTAAACTCCCATCCTGATCTCCTATGAACACGTAACCCTTAGAATGTTCGCAGTATCTTATGAAGATACATTTCTTTCCTCTGGGATCCAACTTTCCATACTGACTTGATGAATCATGTACGTAAGCTGCTGATCCCCAAGCTCTAAGATTACTTAAGTCAGTTTTCTACCCATCCAAAGTTCATATGGAGTCGAAGCAACTGATTTGGAAGGCACTCGATTAAGCACATAAGCTACCCGTGAGTAACGCATCTCTCCAAAAAGAGATCGGTAGATTAGCTTGTGCCATCATGGATCTCACCATCTCCAACAAAGTCCTATTCCTTCTTTCAGCAACACTATTTTGTTGAGGCGTATAAAGAATGGTTAATTGTCGGATTATTTCCTTTTCATTACAAAATTCCTTGAACTGTTCTGATAGATATTCACGTCCTCTATCAGTTCTTAAAACTTTGATAGATTTGTCCTTTTGATTTTCAACTTCACTCAAGAATCGTCTAAAATAATCCAATGCTTCAGACTTATGAGATGTCAATAAACATATCCAAAACGTGAATAATCATCAATGAACGTAATGAAATAGTAAGTTCCATGTCGTGCTCTCACATTTACAGGATCACATATATCGGAATGGATTACTTCCAATGGAGATTCAGCTCTAATGGCTTTACCAAAAGTTTTTCTAGTCATTTTTCTAGCAAGACAATGTTCACATTTGGATAATTCAACTTTTGAAGAAAGACTCAACAATCCTTCTTTTACAAGTCTATTCATCATATCTTGCCCAATATGACCCAATCTAGCATGCCAAACATTATCATTTACATTTGCATTACTAGAAGAACAAGCATTTAGTGAATATGAATAATCATCATAATAGCTAAAAGTCATTCTATTACAATTTAAAACCATAAAACCATCATTCATATGTCCAGATGCATAACAATTAACAAGTACCATCAATGCTAATTACCACATTATTTCTAGTAAATAATACATCATAACCCAAATTAGCTAAAATTGAAACAAATATTAGATTTCGCGTGATTTCTGGAGCATAGAGAACATCATGTAGAATAAAGGCCCGACCATTGTCAAGGTCTAGTTTGCAAGTCCCAAGTCCTTTGACTTCGACTCGAGCATTGTTTCCCACATATATCCATCTAGTCCCATTTGGAACACGACGAAAATCTACAAAAGCTCCTCTGTCTCTCGTCACATGGTCTGTTGCTCCTGAGTCTATAATCCACAATGGATAAGAATCAGTTAGCAAGACAGTACTTGAGACAATAATTTCACACGAAACAGAATAAGATGAATCTACTTTATCCCTCCTGGGCTCAGGACATTCACGTGCAAAGTGACCAAGCTTACCACAATTGTAACATGGCGTTTTGCTCTTATCTTTCTTTTTCTTTTTGTTATGCTTCTTTTTCTTCTTCTGTTCATCATTTTTGGTTGCTGGGATGTTGTCATGCTTTTCACCATCAGATCATTTCCCTTTCTTCCAATTCCTTTTTCTTTTGAAGCCTGAAGCTCATTTGGAAGTAGAACCGGCATAGAAGGCTTCAGAAGTTGGCTTTGAGGCTCCGAGCCTCTCATCTTCTAACTCAACATGATGAGCAACATCGTTGAAAGTTTTAATACTTTCATTATGAGTCAAGTTAACCTTCAGATGTTCCCAATGATTAGGTAAAGAGCGGATCAGTTCTTGGATTTGTTGCTCATAAATGAGAATGTGACCAACAGTCTTAAGTTCGATTATCATATTAGACATCTCCCTAAGATGTTGTCTAATGTTATGATCAGGTTTCTTCTTGTATGTGTCAAACTTAATAGTCAGCTGCCTAAGCCTTGTAACTGATGTAACACCATATTTCTAATGCAGATACACCCAGATATCATTTGCATTTGGGTGTTGCTCATATTCATGAATCATTGGATCGATTACTGAGCTTACAAGGATACCACGTGCAATGTAATTTTTCTTTTTCCATGCCTGGTATGCATCTTGGTCACGTCTCCCTTGAGTTCCTTTTCCCGCACTTGGATCGGTCATGACTTGGTTTATAGCATCCAATGCATCTTGTTTCAAAACGTAAAACACATTTAAGATTCAAGTAATCAACAATAACATTGAACTGCCACTAATAAATAGAACATCAACAACCATCCATAATTGTAAATAAATCAAGTCTGACAACACATAAATTCTAATGATCTCCTCGAGTTTCCAATTAGAAAATACAATTAAGGAAATCTACGGATAGAACCTCTATATACGTCACTTGATTCCAAATAACGACCATAATCAAAATCTCTAGTCCCCACACTATAGATAGCTCGTGCCAAAGGATCTATAAGAGGATTCTTCATCTGACTTTTCTTCAACTTCTCAGTCTTAGAAAATCAGAGCGTCGAACCCTACCCATACTTAAGCAAGTTTATCTTAGTGCCTGTCTTTTATCTTCTTCTAAAGAAGCAATCATCAAATCAAACATCAAATGATGACCATTTGGCTCCACACTGTAAGTCTTCCTATGAGCCCAAAACTCCTTTTGTAAGTAGGAAGGTAAAGTGTTAGCCCAGGTCTCAGGACTAGAAATTTGATTATACACTCTAGTAGGGAGAAGCTTATTTGTGATCAAGAATAACAAATGGTTGTAGAGCTTAAACAGTTCCAATGCGTGGTCTCTAACGTTGTGTTGTGGCTTCATTTTGTAGTTCAGAAATTCATTAAGGACTATCCGTTTGGTCCTGATGTCCCTTGTTGAAATTGTTCTCCTCCTTGATGCCATGCCTATGAGAAAATGAGCAACCAAAACAAAACACACCAGTGTTAGTCAAACTATATCACATGAATTTCCTCTCCACATAATGCATATGGAAATAAATCTCCAAGATGCAATAGGCATATTCACAAGTGAATGAGTTCAACTCTCTTTGGCTTTCACTTTCATAGGCTACAAGAGTTTGAACAATTCAACATTACAATGAATTTATAATTAAATGACATGTTAAGTTGCATAATCAACATAAAATGCAACCAAATAGTTACCATAAAGGTTTGTATTCAACAAATATGTCATAAAACAAAGTAAAACCACACATACACACTAAAGATGACGGCAAACGCTCTCGAAAACATCACCATTGGACTCCACATATCAAAATACATCAGAATAAGCTGGACAATCGCCGAAAAACATCGTGACGCGCCGCCACGTGCCAACTAGAGCTGCCACGTGCTCGAACGCGCTCTCACGCACTGCTACCAGTAGCCTACTGACCGGCGTGTGTACTATATGCGCCACCGCTGGAGATAGTGTCGATCGACGTGTGAACCCCATGTGCCACCACCGGAGTTGTTGGCCTCCAGCGCGTGAGTGTCACACACCTCTGCCGGAGCCGCCATTAATCGGAGTGTGAATCTCACGCGCCACCACAGGTATCCTGCTCTCCGATGAGCTGTAGTCCCAGACTGACCAGTTTGTTCCGACCCGATTTAGTCTGGTTTGACCCGGTCCGACCCAATTCAAAGACAGATATGTTTTAATTATGGAAAGGTCCCTGAATTTTCTCTAATTTTCAAAAACATACCCCTAAAGTCTCTGAAATTTTACAGTTTAAACCCAAGTACAAAAAAACTTCAAAAATTCATAAATTGAGTTTTAGAAGGCCAAAAATGCATAAAAAATATTGACGAACTCCTCTCGACAAGATCTATCCACTGGTATAACCAAAATATGCTTTTATGCACAAAACATTTGACAAAAATAAGAACCCGTGAAGAATTTTAAAGCATTAAAATCATCATACACTTGAATTGAATAGCCACTGGACACATAAAATTCTGCCTCAAACTCACATTAATGACCCATCACTGTCACACAATACACCAATCATATGACATCAAATAAGAATCATGTAAGAATATTTAAATCATAAAGGCAGAAAATATAAAACATGAAATTCCAGAGAATAATAAATAGAGTACCAATCATTGGCTCTGATACCAATGTTAGAATACTCACATTCCTAAAGTACATACCCTAAGAATGCATAGAGAGGAATATTATACCTCTCACCGTAGGATTGTGTAGCAGCGGAAGATTATAGGCGAATCAGTTGATACTCACGTTGGTGTCTCTGGATTCAATCTTCAACATGGGGTTGAAAGATTAAATTTTCACGAATTTGTATATAAACTGACTCAGGAATGTCAGAGAGAATTCAAGCGAGAGTTCACCCCTGAAAACTATTATGTGTTCTGTTTATGCGCATGCGTGTGCGATGTAACTCAGCGCGGTTTCCTTTATCCAAATTCAAATAAGGAAACTATGAGAAAACCGCAGGAGTTACACAACTCCCACTCTCACCGGGCCACATAATTTCATATGTGGAAAATAATAAATAAATATTTATGTTTTGCATTGAAAATTATTCACCTTTTTGCATGTCCCCAAGTGTAGGGAATAAATTATAGCTCAGCGTGTGACCAAGTAAAAATATCGAACCCAAGGGATTAGAGTTAAGCAAGATACACACTAAATAACTGTCACCACTAATAATTAAGACATAAAAACCTTTTGTGAATTGGAATTATTAACTAATATTGCAGAAAATAAATACTAAATAAAATAAATAAATAGAAGCCACACTCAATCACATGTGTTTCAAGAGACAAGAACAAGATAGTTTTAGGAAAATCCAATTTATCATGCGAAATAAGACAATAGACAAGTGAATCAAATCATGCAAAATTTTATAGGAATTATCACATATGTGTAAAATTTCAAATCAACATGATAAACTTTCAAACCCTAAAACTATCAAGAGGAAACTAGCACATGGTGTTACAAGTAACAACCATGGTAAAAGATGAATACTTACCCATGAGTCTATAAATCAACAATAAGAAATTAAACAATGAAAGAAAAACCCTTGTCTGGAATAATTCTCATTTCTTCTCTTTCCATCTTGATGATCCTCCTCCGTTCTCCTTCTCAAGTAGCAAATACCGTGACTGAGTGTGATAGGTAAAAGGTGGGTGAAGGGTGGAGATGGATGGCGGAAGGTGATGTGTTAGGGTTTAAAACCCTAGGTAATGTGGTAGTGGTAGTGGTAGATTATGCGATTTCTCCACACTTTATGTGGTGATGAGAATGGGTATATATAGGTGTGAGAATTAAATAAAATAAGGAGTAGATCTTGAAAAATCTGGAAAAATATAATTATAGAAGATATGGAGGGATATTAAATTAGAAAAATACTTAGCCACCAAGAAAATAGGAAATAGAGGATAATTTTCGTGAATTTTCGGTATTCTCGCCAGCAGCTGCGCGACCTCATAGTTTTGAAGTGATTTTTGCGCTCACGCGACCCTCTCTTTCGTAGCTTTCTAACCATGTATCACATGACCAGTTTGAACTTCTAAAGAAATACAAAAAAATTATAGAATATAATCCTCTGTTTCCTTGACATCGTGCACAAATTCACACTCCATTCCAACTTTGCACTTTTAATCCATTTTCCACCTAAAAATACGAAATAACAGCTCAAATATACAAATATCTTAAATATATAAAAATAAATCATTTAGTGCTAAAATATGAATATAAATTCCACAAAACGGTGCTAAATCAGACCCTAAAACATGCAGATTTTCACACTAAACAAATTTCCCAAACTTAAGATGTTGTTCGTCCCCGAACAACAAAATCGAACAAAGAAGAAAGATAGTGTGTAAATCAAATGAAAAACAAGGGATATGACAACTAGGCCATTCATACAATTGTCATCAACTCCGGTCATTCTACTCTCATCACATGCAATCATTCATTCATAGCATACAAGTTAATACAATTAGTACCAATTAAAATGCTTCATCAACTTATTCTCACAGGAAGTATATCACTCGAACTCAAGTGTAGAAGATGTATACTTATGGGATATGGTGTTTACGCTCAAATTCAATTAAGTGCATGAGTAACCATAAACTTGCCAAACGTCTCAAACTCTCCACCACTTAAAGTATGATTCGACAATGGGATCAAAAAGGGCTTTTATTAGGATGTAATGTTGGCTCTTTGGTTAAGGTAGGAAATATATGGACAAAGTAACTCAATTAGTAGATAATTAAAACTGGATATCTTTTGTACTGCAGATTTTTACACTTCAAGGCTATACAGCTTCATGCACTTTTAATTTTCTTTTCTCTCATTTCCTTCAAGCTCAACATTCTTTTTTCCTTTCTTTTCTTTTCCTTTTCTCAAGGTACCAGTTTCGGGCACTACCTCTAACATCTCGGGGTACCAGTTTCGGGCACTACCCCTAAACAATTTATTTTTCAGCTCATACTTTTCAGCTCATAATCACTTGTACAGCTCCAAATATTTTATTCCTTCCAAACTTCATGAAAAGCACTCACACACTTTGACAGCATTTAATTCTCCACTAAATATAGGAATTTAAGGCTCAAATAGGATATCAAAATGGCTATCTTCGTCGGTTGCCAAAGAAATAAGGTTTTCAAGCTCAAAAGGGCTAACTACGGATATATAATTATTTGGTAGGAAATTATTTGGTAAAGTGACTCATAAAAATCAAAGATGGCCTAAAATCATCTCTCATTATCTAACATAACACGCGGTCTCGAGTAAGACAAAAGGCAAGTTCTAGAATACACACACCAGAATGATACTCACCAGAAATAAATATCATGTGATTATGTACATGATCTATATGCTCAAATTCTCACATGGGTTTCTAAGTAACAGAGCATTCTTCATGGTAAGCAATATCTCACAAGTACACATAGAACTTCATATCACAATATAACTTAAGTACTATCCCTTCATCAATTTCAAGAGCACATGAATTTCTGGCAGAATTTTAACAAATAAATATTCATACTAAGCACATAACCAGAAACTCACACTTCAACACCTCAACTACTCAATAATCCACACAATTTATCACATGAAAATTAAAATAAGAAAACAAAGGCACCTGATTTTTAATCTCCTCCACATCTTGTAAGCTCCTCAAATTGTTCAACTCGGTTAGGCATAGGCCTCAGATAGAACTCGCTTATCTTTCATCACCACTCAAACACAATTCATCAGTAAAATCATAGGAAAACTCAAAAAATTCAACCAAAAATAAAATCACCGCTAATCTAATAAACAAACAAGACATACACAAGACACTTGGATAGTCGCAAAAAAATTCGAAAGATCGAAATAAATTTCAAAAATTCTAAAAAAAATAACCTCCAAGCATCACACACAAGTGAAGAAAACTTACCTCAGTGCTTCAAGACATTGGGATGCACATCCACCCCCCAAACTTAGTTCATACTAATTGAGAAACTAAGTTTGTAAAAAGTGAATACCAAAGACGAAGAAGCACCTAATAAAATTTTCTACACCAAACAAACACATAAAAGCAATAAAAAAAATAAAATTCCTAATTAAAAGTGATAACAAATAATTTAGTGGTCTCCTATTTAAACAATCTAATCCCCGGCAACGGCGTCATTTACTTGTTCACCTTTTTGCATGTCCCTAAGTATAGGGAATCAATTGTAGCTCAGCGTGTGACCAAGTAAAAATATCGAACCCAAGGGATTAGAGTTAAGCAAGATACATACTAAATAATTGTCACCACTAATAATTAAGACATAAAAACCTTTTGTGAATTGGAATTATTAACTAATATTGCAGAAAATAAATACTAAATAAAATAAATAAATAGAAGTCACACTCAATCACATGTGTTTCAAGAGACAAAAACAAGATAGTTTTAGAAAAATCCAATTTATCATGTGAAATAAGACAAATAGACAAGTGAATCAAATCATGCAGAATTTTATAGGAATGATCACTTAAGCATGCTAAACCACTCATAGACAAGTGAGATTTAACAATTTTAAAGAACATAAATTCCTATGACCAAATTAATAAGATAATTTCCTATTCCCTTTAGGTACTAAGGAAATTTAATACTCACAACCCCTTATTCGCTTTCTAGACGATTCATATGCAAAATTCCATATAGGCTAGTGCAAGAGATCTATCCTGTATAGGTACTAAAGGAATTGAATTAGGGCTTCCTTACTATATTTCTCTTTAACAATGGTCATGCAAAGATAATAAGGTATCCTATATTGATGGTCAAACAATCAAAGGTTATATATTGGTCAATCCCCTTCAATTGTCACGAAATAACAAATATAATCATAAAACACATCCAAATATCAATCATACACCAATCAATGATCATATCATGAATATATAATTGACAAGAAAATTAAGAAACATGACCATAAAAGTCTAAAACAAAACTTCAATAAGGAATAAATATTCTGCAAAAATTATGATCATATATGTCTAAAATCTCAAATCAACATGATAAACTTTCAAACCCTAAAACTATAAGAGGAAACTAGCACATGGTGTTACAAGTAACAACCATGGTAAAAGATGAATACTTACCAATGAGTCTATAAATCAACAATAAGAAATCAAACAAGGAAGAAAAACCCTTGTCTGGAATAATTCTCTTTTCTTCACTTTTTGTCTTGATGATCCTCCTCCATTCTCCTTCTCAAGTAGCAAATACCGTGACTGAGTGTGATAGGTGAAAGGCGGGTGAAGGGTAGAGATGGATGGCGGAAGGTGATGGGTTAGGTTTTAAAACCCTAGGTAATGTGGTGGTGGTAGATTATGCGATTTCTCCACACTTTATGTTGTGATAAGAATGGGTATATATGGGTGTGAGAATTGAAATAAAATAAGGAGTAGATCTTGAAAAATCAGGAAAAATATAATTATAGAAGATATGGAAGGATATTAAATTAGGAAATAACTTAGTCACCAAGAAAATAGTAAATAGAGGGTAATTTTCGTGAATTTTCGGAATTCTCGACGTCAGCTGCGCGACCTCACAGTTTTAGCATAACTTTTTCATCCGAGCTCCGATTGAAGTGATTTTTACGCTCACGCGACCCTCTCTTCCGTAGCTTTCTAACCATGTATCACATGACCAGTTTGAACTTCTACAGAAATACAGAAAAATTATAGAATGTAGTCCTCTGTTTCCTTGACATCGTGCACAAATTCACGCTCCATTCCAACTTTGTACTTTTAATCTGTTTTCCACCTAAAATACGAAATAACACCTCAAATGTACCAATATCTTAAATATATGATAATGAATCATTCAGTGCTAAAATATGAATATAAATTCCATAAAACGGTGCTAAATCGGACACTAAAATATGCAGATTTTCACACTAAACAAAAACTAATATTGTAAATGACACGACCCACCTTACACAACTTATAATTCAAATACTATTTAACATAAACATCATCATTATAAAAAAACTGCATATAATTTTTTTTCACATAATATGTTTATAACCAACATCATCACACCAGTTCAACTTACGTAACTGGTTTCTGACACTACTTCAAACAACCCAGACATGTGATAATACTTATTACATTACACAACCAAAACATCAGCGAAAACAAAATAAACTCACGGCCTATCCCAACAGGTCGTCATCTATGTACATTCGCTCAAAACCCTGAAGGAGCTCCACAACTTGCAGCACACACCACATACTCAAACATCATCAGGCTCACCTACAATGCATAAACAAGTGAGACAAAAATCTCAGTAAGTAGAAATCATGCATGTCAGTGCATGAAAATGCATTTAGTTCTCTATCGCCTATTTCCTAATTTTTTCTAATTGATCTCTTTTATTTTGAAAATTGTTCACGTTGCGGGATCCCCACGACACACTTATGATATGCACCCCAAATGAGCTCAATGGGGACGATTTTTCCGAACCCCGAAAATAGTGCCGAGAATGATTTTTTCGAACTCTGGCAAAGTGGTGGGGACGATTTTTTCGAACCCCTAATAAAAATGTCGGAAATGATTTTTTCGAACCCTAACAGAGATGCATATATAGTGGCCGCACACACCATTAGTATCTTATTAATTTTGAGGAAAACATTTTTCATGTTTATGCATGGTATGTATCCAGAAAAATTAAATGTACATCATAAACCATTTACAATATCAATATCAACATTTAATAACAATAAAGTAACAACTTAATTTCAATTCACACAAATCCACTTCTGAAATAACAACTTCACCTCAATCACATAGATCCATTTATAGAACAACCACTTCACCTTGGATCACACAGATCTCTTTTTGGAATAACAACTTCACCTTGGATCTCACAGATCCTTATAACCAATATCTTCTCAATTCATACAAATATATTTTCAACAGTTTCCAATCACACAGATCTACAACTTGTATCACAAAATTATCACAAATAATTTACAAATAATATTGTTGAATATGAACCATACTTTTCCCAGCTTGTATCACAAATTAATCTCCAAATGATTCATAACGTAATTAAACTAATCAAAAATAACACATAACATAATTATCACATATTATTCACAAATAATTCACAAATAGCATGTTTATGCATTGTAGTTGGACTTCTACTTACCTGGACTCCGACAATAACAACACTATAGACCCGTGAAACACTACAACTAACCCTTTCTCTTCTCCCGTTCTGACTACGCACGTTCCGACACGCTCCTTTCTCTTTCTCTTCTTCCTCTCTCTCTCCTCTTTCTCCCTTTCTTCTCACTTTTTTTTGCTTATGCTTTCCAATTACCCTGAACAGGAGTTAACGTATATATATAGAGGGGTGGGGTGGAAGTCGTACACGACTATCCCACCGGCCCAACTTTATCTTTTTTTTATTATTATCCATTCTTAATTTACGTGCAATATTTAATAGCTAAGTACATTTATAAATTAATACACATACGTGTACATTTTTCTACCCACTATTATTATTACGAGAACACGTGTGATACTTAATAATTAAGAAAAGTGTATTTATATTCATAAAATAATTTACTCATATATCCAAATTAATGCACCCATATATTCACATATTGCCACCATGTTTATCACGTATGTCTCAAATAAAATGTAAAGATAATTAAAATGTAAAAATAATTATCACATAATTGTCATATTATTATCACATAATTGCCACATAATTATCACATAATTATAAAATGCACATAACACAAATTAAATTATATTGGCACATGAGTAGTGAGAAGCTCGGGTATCACATCCACCCCACCTTATAAAAATTTCGTCCTCGAAATTTACTAACCTGAAGAGGTCTGTATATTTAGCCATCATCTCATCCTCTCTTTCCCAAGTGGCCTCCTCAACTAACTAGTTCCTCCATAACACCTTTACTAATGGTATTTCTTTATTTCTGAGCTTCTTCACTTCTCGCCACAATATCTCAACTGGTACTTCCTCATAACTCAAATCTTCTTTCAACTCAACTGGTTCCTGTCTGAGAACATGATATGGATTTGGAACATACTTTCTCAACACAGACACATGAAACACGTTATGTACTCTAGACATTGATGCTGGTAACTCCAACTTATAGGCAACGCAGCCAACTCTCTCAATGATAGTGAACGGACCAACATATCTTGGACTGAGTTTTCCTTTCCTTCCAAACTGTATTATCCCCTTCATTGGAGATACTTTCAGAAATACCTGATCACCCACTTCAAATTCCAATTCTCTCCTCCGTTTGTCTGCATAACTCTTCTGCCGATCTTGAGAAACTTTCATCTTCTCTCGTATACGAGTAACAGCTTCTGACATTTCACGAATCAAGTCTGGACCCAAAAGTTTCCTCTCTCCAACTTCATCCCAATAAACTGGAGATCTACACTTCCTCCCGTACAATGCTTCATATGGAGCCATCCCGATAGTAGACTGATAACTATTGTTGTATGAGAACTCTATCAAAGGCAAAAATTTACTCCACTGACCTTGAAAATCCAACACACACGCTCTGACCATATCCTCCAAGATTTGTATTGTACGCTCTGATTGGCCATCTGTCTGTGGATGGAATACTGTGCTGAAAGATAATTGTGTCCCCAACGCCTTATGTAAACTCTTCCAGAAAGCAGACAAGAATCTCATATCTCTGTCTGACACAATGGTAAGTGGTACTCCATGGAGTCTGACAATCTCTTGTAATATAGTTGGGAATAACGATCCATGGAATACATAGAGCTAATAGGAAGAAAATAGGAACAGATCAAACATTGCTCTACATATCGAGCAACATCTCTCATCATCCCTGGCCACCAATAATGTGCCTTCAAATCTCTATACATCTTAGTAGCTCTTGGATGTACAGATTACGGTGTTGAATGAGCTTTCGCCATCACTTCTTTCCGAATATCATCCACTTCAGGTAGACATAATCGACCTCCATAACGAATCACGCCGTCATCTCCTAATTGGAAGTCAGAAGACTTTCCAGAGCTGATATCATTCTTTATCTTGTCAAACAACTTATCCTCTCGTTGACCCTGTCGAATCTTATCCATCAAAATTGGTCGAAGTGTTAGAGCTGTCATCCTTGCTTGAGCTTTCGCCATCACTTCTTTCTGAATATCATCTACTTCAGGTAGACATAATCGACCTCCATAACGAATCACGCCGTCATCTCCTAATTGGAAGTCAGAAGACTTTCCAGAGCTGATATCATTCTTTATCTTGTCAAACAACTTATCCTCTCGTTGAGCCTGTCGAATCTTATCCATCAAAATTGGTCGAAGTGTCAGAGCTGTCATCCTTGCTTCCAACGATCCTTCCTGAATGATCTCCACACCCATCCTTTGCAAATCAAGCAACTCTGGTTTCTGATTTATGGTCATAGCAGCTACACTCTGTATTGTCTTCCGGCTCAATGCATCAGCAGCCACATTGGCTTTTCCCGGATGATAATTAATAACACAGTCGTAATCCTTCACCAATTCCAACGATCTTCTTTGCCTCATATTTAACTCTTTCTGAGTGAAAAAGTACTTCAAACTCTTATGATCAGTATAGATTTCACAACATTCCCCATACAGATAATGCCTCCAAATCTTGAGTGCAAACACCACTGCGGCTAACTCTAAATCATGAGTTGGGTAATTCTTTTCATACTCTCTTAACTGTCTGGATGCATAAGCTATCACTTTCCCATTCTGCATCAATACACACCCAAGACCATTCTTTGAAGCATCACTATAAACCTTGAAGTTTCTTGTCTCTGTAGGAATAGTTAAGATAGGTGCTGATGTCAATTGTCTCTTCAATTCTTGGAAACTTTGTTCACATGCCTCCGTCCATGTGAACTTCACATTCTTCCTGGTCAACTATGTTAATGGGGAAGCAATCTTAGAAAATCCTTCAACAAACCTTCGATAATATCCCGCCAACCCAAGAAAGCTACAAACCTCAGTGGGATTTGAGGGTTGTGGCCAATCATGGATTGCTTTTACTTTACCTGGATCCACTGAAATTCCTTCTCCCGATACCACGTATCCCAAGAAAATAACTTGGTCAAACCAAAACTCACACTTCTTGAACTTTGCATACAACTGCTTCTCCTTCAAAATCTCTAACACCTTTCTCAAGTGCAGTGCATGATCCTCCTTATTCTTAGAGTAAATCAGAATATCATCGATAAACACAATCACAAATTTATCGAGAAATTCCTGAAATACTCTATTCATCAAATCCATAAATGTTGTAGGAGCATTTGTTAATCCATACGACATTACTAAGAACTCATAGTGCGCGTACCTTGTACTGAATGCAGTCTTTGGAATATCCTCCTTCTTTATTTTCAACTAATGATACCCCGACCGCAAATCAATCTTCGAAAAGATAGTTGCACCCTGTAACTGATTAAACAGATCATCAATGCGAGGCAATGGATAATTATTCTTCACCGTAACTTTGTTGATATCCTGATAATCAATGCACATTCTCAATGTGCCATCCTTCTTTCGAACAAACAGAACTGGTGCTCCCCAAGGTGAGAAACTAGGTTGGATGAATCCTTTGTCTAGCAACTCTTGTAACTGTATCTTCAATTCCTTTAGTTCAACTGGTGCCATTTTGTATGGCAATTTAGATATAGGGGTCGTTCCTGATTGTAGTTCAATAACAAACTCTATTTCCCGGTCTGGTGGCAAACCTGGAAGATCATCTTGAAATACCTCCAGATATTCCCGAACTACTGGTACATTATCGAAAACTAGACATTGTTGCCCTTCAACATTCATTACACTCACCAAATACCCCTCACAACCACTTTCCAACAACCGATGTGCTTTTGCTGCTGATATCACCGGAAATCTGAAGCTTGTCTTGATTCCAACAAAAGTGAACGGTTCTCCTTTCACTGGTTGAAAAGTGATACTCTTCTTCTGACAATCTATTGTAGCACCGTATTTTGACAGCCAATCCATGCCCAATATGATATCATAATCATTCATACTTAACACAATCAAATTAGCGAGGAGTTGTCTTCCTTCAATAGGAATAACACAACCTCGAAGAAGTTGATTAGTTTGCTTTGACTCACCAGAAGGTATCATCACCTCATAATTAGCTTTTATCAAATTAGGTGTTCCACCCAGCTTCCTCACATACTCAGTGGATACAAATGAATGTGTTGCTCCAGAATCAAATAACACATATATAGAAGTGCCAAAAATAGAGAACTTACCCGTGACAACTGAGGGATTCGCATCTGCCTCCTCTCGCGTCAAAGTATACACCCTAGCTGGAGCTCTTCCCTGCTGTATCTGCTTCCCTTTCTTAGGATAAGTAGAAGTCACATGTCCTTTCTCCCCGCATGTGTAACACGTTCTCGGAGGAATTTGGCACTCCCCACCATGTGATCTAAGACAATTAGGACAAATAGGTAGTGGCGGCGCCGGTGGCACCTTACCCTGATCGAATTTGGGACGCTTGTTGGGTTCTCCTCGTCTCTGTCCTTGCTCCACTTGAACATTTGAATTCGGCCTCTGAAATGGCATCGGCCTCTTATCAACTCTCCCAAACTGCTGCATTGGTTTCTGCTGAAATTGACGTCTGATAGCATGCGCTTGTCTGATTCTCATCTCCGCTTGCTCAGCAATTTGAGCCCTTTCTGCAACTTGAGAGTATGTTGCTCCATGCAGTCCAACCATACTCACATCTCTGTAAAGTTCAGGCCTTAAGCCTTCCACAAATCTCTCCACTTTCAGTGCCTCCGTACTCACCATATGCTCAGCAAATCTCGACAACTGCTCAAATTTTCGAAGGTAATCTGTGACTGACATGCCACCTTGCCTCAACTATATGAACTCGTTCATCTTCATGGCTCTCACTAGTGTCGTAAAGTACTTGTTTCTGAAAAGCTTCTTGAACCTTTCCCATGTCATAATCGTGACATCCTCGATACTTTTAATCGTATCCCACCAGTTGCCTGCACTTCCTCGTAACAAGAAAGAAGCACACATCACTCTGTCCCCATCTGAAATTCTACTGTATTGAAACATATTTTTCACCGTGCGTAACCAATCTTATGCATCTGTGGGGTCTGCTGCGTCCTCAAATATTGGAGGGCTCAGCTTTCGAAACCTCTCACAAACCATTTTCACACGTTCTACTTGACGTCTATCTTGATTTGCATTACCCTCTGGTTGTCCACCCATATCTCTCTGCTGAATCAGTTGATGTATCTGTTGGGACTGGCGCTCAACCAGTTCCATTAGTCGAGTAATCACCGCATCACGATTATTTCATTCAGTAGGTACTGCTTGCTTAGCAGTCCTATCCCCTTCAGAACTTTCACCTGTAGCTCTTACCATATTGTCTACTAACTACGCTTCCTACACCCCATGGCCAATATAATTTATAAGACACATAACAATGCAGAATGAAAATAACACTTACATGCAAAGCTGCTCTCCCAAAGAATGAGTTCATGTACATAGACAGTCTGCAGGACCTAAGCCGTGCTCTGATACCACTTTGACATGACCCACCTTACACAACTTATAATTCAAATACTATTTAACATAAACATCATCATTATAAAAAATCAGAATATATTTTTTTTTTCACATAATATGTTTATAATCAACACCATCACACCAGTTCAACGTACGTAACTGGTTTCTGACACCACTTCAAACCACCCAGACATGTAATAATACTTATTATATTACACAACCAAAACATCAGCGAAAATAAAATAAACTCACGGCCTAGCCCAACAGGTCGTCATCTATGTACATCCGCTCAAAACCCTGAAGGAGCTCCACAGCTTGCACCACACACCACATACTCAAACATCATCAGGCTCACCTACAATGCATAAACTAGTGAGACAAAAATCTCAGTAAGTAGAAATCATGCATGTCAGTGCATGAAAATGCATTTAGTTCTCTATCGTCTATTTCCTATTTTTTTCTAATTGATCTCTTTTATTTTGAAAACTGTTCACGTTGCGGGATCCCCACGACACATTTATGATATGCACTCCAAATGAGCTCAATGGGGATGATTTTTTCGAACCCCGAAAATAGTGCTGAGAATGATTTTTCCGAACTCTGGCAAAGTGGTGGGGACGATTTTTCCGAATGCCTAATAAAAATATCGGGAACGATTTTTCTGAACCCTGACAGAGATGCATATATAGTGGCCGCACACACCATTATTATCTTATTAATTTTGAGAAAAACACTTTTCATGTTTATGCATGGTATGCACCCAGAACAATTAAATGTACATCATAAACTATTTACAATATCAATATCAACATTTAATAACAATAAAGTAACAACTTAATTTCAATTCACACAAATCCACTTCTAAAATAACAACTTCACTTCAATCACATAGATTCATTTATAGAACAACTACTTCACCTTGGATCACACGAATCTCTTTTTGGAATAACAACTTCACCTTGGATCCCACAGATCCTTATAACCAATATCTTCTCAAATCATACAAATATATTTTCAACAGTTTCCAATCACACAAATCTACAACTTGTATCACAAAATTATCACAAATAATTTACAAATAATATTGTTGAATATGAACCATACTTTCCCCAGCTTGTATCCCAAATTAATCTTCAAATGATTCATAACGTAATTAAACTAATCAAAAATAACACATAACATAATTATCACATATTATTCACAAATAATTCACAAACTGCATGTTTATGCATTGTAGTTGGACTTCTACTTACCTGGACTCCGACAATAACAACACTATAGACCCGTGAAACACTACAACTAATCTCTTTCTCTTCTCCCGTTCTGACTACGCACGTTCCGGCACGCTCCTCTCTCTCCCTTTCTTCTCTCTCTCTCCTCTCTCTCCCTTTCTTCTCTCTCTCTTTTTTTTTTGCTTTTGCTTTCCAATTACCCTGAACAGGGGTTAACGTATATATATAGAGGGGTGGGGTGGAAGTCGTACTCGACTATCCCACCGCCCCAACTTTATCTTTTTTATTATTATTATTATCCATTCTTAATTTACGTGCAATACTTAATAGCTAAGATATAATACATTTACAAATTAATACACATACGTGTACATTTTTCTACCCACTATTATTATTACGAGAATACGTGTGATACTTAATAATTAAGAAAAGTATATTTATATTCATAAAATAATTTACTCATATATCCAAATTAATGCACCCATATATTCACATATTGTCACCATGTTTATCACGTATGTCTCAAATAAAATGTAAAGATAATTAAAATATAAAAACAATTATCACATAATTGTCACATTATTATCACATAATTGCCACATAATTATCACATAATTATAAAATGCACATAACACAAATTAAATTATATTGACACATGAGTAGTGAGAAGCTCGGGTATCAAAGTAAATGTTTTTAACCGTTAGTTTGGACTTTGGAGTTCCACTTGCACTCTATTTTTTACTCTTTTAATTGTAGGTTAGTTTCATTTTTTTTTATCACATTTATATAACTCCATATTAATTTTTAAAAAACACAAACACTTCTACTTAAAACACTTTTAGATCGAATCCTTTTTATTTGTAATAATTAGAGCACCATGATAGAGAAACAATTTCGAGAAACAAATACCAAAGTATTTTTCAAGCCAAGTTTGTTTGAGGTCTAAAAATGGATTCACATATCTCAAAAAGTTGTACTCCACTTTTTATTACTAAATGTCTTACTCTTTAATATAAAAAATTATTTCATCCGTCCTGTGCTAATAGTTACGCTTTCTTTGTAAATTACAAAGAAAGCGTAACTATTAGCACGGGACAGAGGGAGTATATATATTTTCAATTTTTTTTTACTCTAACATTAATATGATTCATATTATAAACGATTTTTTCATTGAACAAATAATAATCTTAATGAAAAAAAGTGAAAAACCTATTTATTTTCAAAGCCATGTTTAATAGTAGGTGTTAGAAAAGTGAAAAACCTATTAATTTTCAAAGTCATGTTTAATAGGTGTTGGGTTTTCAAAACACACACTCACTCACTCCAAATAAATTTTTTATCTCTCTTTTTTTTATACTCACTTTATTTAAAAATTAATACTCTTATTTATTTATATATATAAATATATATATATATATATAATTATTTTTATATTTTAATTTGATATAAATAAATTGATATAAAACTAAAATGTATCATACCAGAAACTTAAAATAAATAAAAATGATCATTGTTATGATTTTTATGTTGGCCCAGTGGTTGAGAGGCCAACATTGAGGTGCCCCTGATTGAAATGTCAGAGTTCAAGCCCCCCGAAGCGCAATGGTGGAACAATTAATATTGAGGACTACAGGCGGCGGTGTGGAAGGCTGAAACTCGGTGGGGAACCTGCGGCTGAGCTGGGGGGGTCAGTATGGAGCAATCACTTGGGGATCAACTCCTCCATTGCATGGCTACCGCGGTTTACCTGGAGGCAGTTCTGAGTGGCCGGGAGGGAACCTGCGGCTGAGCTGGGGTGGTCACCTGGAGGCAGTTCTGAGTGGCCGGGAGGGAACCTGCGGCTGAGCTGGGGGGGGTCAGTATGGAGCAATCACTTGGGGATCGACTCCTCCATTGCATGGCTACCGCGGTTTACCTGGAGGCAGTTCTAAGTGGCCGGGATTGTTTCCTCGGGGTCAGTATGGAGCAATCACTTGGGGATCGACTCCTCCATTGCATGGCTACCGCGGTTTACCTGGAGGCAGTTCTGAGTGGCCGGGATTGTTTCCTCGAGGACTAGTCGGGCGTAAGCCTGGAACCTCGATATCAAAAAAAAAAAGACCATTAACAAACATGAACTACCCCACCCGCTTTAAAACGTAATAAATAAAATAAAAAAGAAAAAGGAAAATGGGCATGTGTTTTTTCCTCTTTGAAACTAGCAGCCAAAAAGATATATCAAGAAATTCAATGGTGCCTATTTTCATGAACAATATTAATTCTATTTCCCTAAAAATAAATGTTCCACATTTTTTTAAAAATCATCTAATAATTGTCCAATAACTCCAATCTAACACAATAATAACGTAAATTTTTCTCAAATTTGATTTTACATATATTTGCAGCAAATTTCACATTCCAAATCAATTTTTGATTTTACCATTTCTATTAATGAGAAATTCATTTAGTATAACATCAGTTATTATGACTTTATAAAGGTTTGATAGGAGCTAAATTGAGAATATCCATCAATTATTATGACTTAATAAAGGTTTGTTAGGAGCTAAATTGAGAATATCCGAAATATTAAAATTCTCACTTGTAGAGTGACCTGATTATGTCACCCATTTGAAATTACCAATTGATGCGGGTAATCTTCGATTTTTAGATATTGTACAAGTTATTCCTTTTAAAATGGTCAATTGCACATTAGTATAAATGGCATAAGTGGCATGTTAAAATGATTTAATTAAATATTAAATACCATTTCTTTTCTCTAACAAACTTAAGGTTTTAAATAAGTTCATTTAAAAAATATCCCATAGAAATATTATTGTTTTTAAAATAATAAATAATTAATGAATAAAGAGTAGCTAGTCATTTTATATTTTAATTTTGAATTATAAAGAGTTTTATATATTTATTTATTTATTGAATTTTAATAAATAAATCATCCTTGCCTTCCGAACAACCCACTTCTTTTTTATTTTCGTACCTAATAATTCCTTCATTTTTTATTCCTCGATTTACATACTAAAACGATCAAAATGCTTTTATCTGAGATATTTGTTAGATAATTTATAACTAGTTAGTTAGGTTGAAAAAATACCTATTGCTTTTCAACTAACAAATTTTAGAGGCTTGCTTAGGTGCCCATGGATCGCCGGGTGACCCACACACATGAGGTGTTGCTTTTCAACTAACAAATTTTAGAGGCTTGCTTAGGTGACCACGGATCGCCGGTTGACCCACACACATGAGGTGTGCACAGTGCATGCCCCATGTGAGAGGGTCATCGATGACCACGGGTCACCTAAGAATCACCCCAAATTTTATTTAGTCTAGTTTAACATGATTATTTCCAAATGACAAATTATTTTTAAATCCTCACGCAGTGAAACGAGATGAGTGGTGAAAGAGTAACAAGCAAAGTGGTTCTGATTCATCTAATCTCAAGTAGAAGTTCTTCGGTAGCCCTGATCCATTTCTACATTTTACATGAAAAAATTACGATTAAAATTGTAGGAACAAGAGGAAAGGTGAAGAACGCATACGATTATCATGTTCTACATGTATATTACCTGGATGCTACATGATAAACCACGAGTTGATACTCTGATAATCCCAACAACCTGTAAGGATCCGTAAAATTTACAAGGGAGCTCACAACTAATGGCAGTTTAGCAACCTAAATAGAATGATGATGCAAACCTCTCTTAATTCAATAGGTACAAGGAAGTATCTTCTCGCAGTCTCAGCGTTCAATGAAGTGCAAAAGAGAAAAAAACCAAGTCTAGTATCTGTGTTTTCTGCATGAAAAAACTGAGTTATGGCAAAGATGCCAACATTCTTTCCAGGGGATTACCATCCCCGGCAACTTCATAGGAATATTAGGACCCGAAGCATAAACAGTGCTGCAGATGGAACAGAAAAGACAATCAAATGTTCGTGATATGGAAAATGCCTGATATAACATACAAAAAATGCATGGGTGGTTGATGATGGGGAATAAGGGGGTGGATGGAGAGGAAGAATACCTTCTCCCGATGAGAAGCCCATAAGCTGATGCGCCAATGGATGATTTAGAAAAAGTTGAGTAGAAGTGCTTGTAGCGTGGCCAGACTACATCTCCTGAAACAAATGTGATCATGAGTTCAGATAACGATGAAGAGGCACTGGTCATCAATTTATGAAGTAAAATGAGCTTCCTGATTCAAGAGTAAACAAAAAAGATCTAATAAAGAATCCTCAAAAACTTCAGACAAAGATGTAAGGTATGAATAGAGTTCAAATTTCATTTATCTCTAATGCTACTTGGATAAGGTCTTCTGTGCAGATTCTGAGGGGAGAATGTAATGCCAGTATTAGCTCCATTCTCAGAATGTTGACATAAAGCCACCACTTCAAACCATATCCCGGATGGAAATCTCTCCTTCCTCCTCATCCAAAGGAAGAGTTTAGAGTAAGGAATGGAATGGATAAAATATATGGAGGCGTCAACCGCAATGCAGATAAAGCTAATAGTTGTATGTAAAATGGTGAAAAAAATATAGAACACAGATGTTGTTGGTAAAAGAAGTAAAATTGGGGTAAACAGGATAGATCCAACTACATTTTGCTCAACAGTATAGTCATAGCTGTCCAATCTGTGGCGCAGAAGATTCTGCTTCCTACCCCTGCAATCATTCAACAGTTACGTCATCGGACTAAATCACCACCTCAGGTCCCTGTATATCAAGATGTACTATTATGAAACGTGAAAGATATTTTACCGAAATAGGCGCCACAAGGCTGACAATGCCTGAATCTGAGTTGAATAGAGGAGCGACAAAAATAAATGAAGAGCCAAAACATGCAATGTTAATAATGAAATTATGTCGATGGCCAGTGCTGCTGCAGAAGTTAAGCCAAATATAATACCGCATAAAGCAAGCCCTTTTGTGATATAAATGAGAAGAAAACCCAAAAAACCCCAAAGAGTAGACCAAATCTGAATCGCATTTAGGGATACCATGCCAAGAACTCCTGCTAACTCAGTGTTCAACTTAAAACCAGCCGGATTTCCCATAAGCCATACACAACCAGTACGCAACCAATCATTTGCACAATCTTTATGAATGAATCAAACATAAACCTGCTTCATAATGCAATGACATACAAGATGTCCACTGTCAAGATTCACAAACTGATGGTATAAGTTGGTTCTTGAAAGCACACAGTGGTCTCATAACAATAATATAATAGAATGAACCTTCAAGAATAAATCTTTTGCAAATTCAATCCATGAAAAACACAACAGAAACTGGAGAAATGCAGAAAACATGCAATAATGAAAGATCAGCAGAAGGCTATGAACATATGGAATTGTAATTATTCATTGATCATTATGAATTGCAGGAATCAATCTACAGTTGCAAAATATTTGATCTCAGATCCAATAATATGAACAAGGAGATTGATTATTCAGAGGCCTTCTCACACACACTTCCACCCAACTCACAGTAATACACGCGGAATTCACACTTGGGAGAAATCACTTTCAACAGCATCCTGGCAGTATCTTCATGCCTCACTTTAGACCCTTCTATCTCCACCAACGCCGCCGCCACAATCCTATCGTAGCCACCGCCGCCTCCGGCAACATACGCTACCAATGCCGCTTGAACCGGCCCAAGACTAGGATTATAAGCAGCAGACTCAACATAAGAGCCCTTATACACTTTTCCTTCGCAATCCATCAATGCCACCCCTGATGGACACCCACTGTACGGAGCGTGAGAACTGTTTGCTGCTTCCAACGCTGCTTCCGCCAGAACAGACTCATCCGTTCCACAATCCCCATTACTTAATTTAATTGGATCCACACCTCCATTGGCGAAATTTGCATCACCCGGAGGCAATAGATCCAACATGTTGTCATGATTCTCAAGCAGTAGCGGCGTTTCCTGATCGAGCAAATCGTGCGGACCGAACGGATTGGGTAGAAATTTGGTCAACGGCTTAAATTCTGGAGATTCGTTGTCTTCATCAGTGACGAGGATTTGTAGGGATGAGGAGTAGCGGAGTTCCTGGAAGAATTGGCGGCAGTGGCCGCAGGGGGCGGCAGAGACGGCGACGGAAAGGAGGCGAGGGCAGCCGTGGACGGCGAGATTAGTGAGGAGGAACTGCTCAGCGTGAACAGAGTGATGGAGGGGCAATCCGGGGAATTCGAGATTAACGCCGATGAGTATCCTGCCGTCGGAGCCAAGACCGACGGCTCCGACGTGGTAGTTGGAGATGGGGGGTCGGGCTAAGGACTTGGCCGAGGGGACGAGGTGGGGGAGGAGGTTGAGGACGGAGGAGAGGTTGAGAGATTGAGCAATGGATTCCGCATCTGATGCCTCGATCACAAATTGAGTTGCAGTGAATTGACGATGGTTGTTCATATTTTGGGTGTGTGAGAGAGACCAAGAAAGTTGGATGAATTGAAAGGAGATATGTTGTCGTGCCTACTGCCTAGTGGGTTATTGTATGCTGGAAGAAAGTGGAGAAATTGCCCCAATTTTCATTTTTTAAAGGTAGGTTTTTTTTTTTTTTAAATCAATTTTTTTAAAAAATAATCTTGACTCAATTAAAATAAGTACCGCAAAAAACTTTTACAAAAAGAACTAGCGTATACTATAGTAGTAGTGTCGGATGACTTATTAAATTATCGATTCACTGAAAATTAAGAAATTAACAAAATTAAAAGTTAAAAGCAGTTACAATTTTATTGGGATTTTATAAGAATTACAAATAAATGAATATATTAGCTGCAAATATAAGCAAAGAAAAAAATAAAAAAATATGTGATATGATGAATAAATTTCAAATAATAATATCTCCTTAAGTTACCTATAAGGTGCTAATATTTCATTTTTTACGTGCTATGAATTCACTAAAATTTAAGCATCCTCACCTAATCAACTAACCTTACAACTAAAAATGGTGTTCTATCACATGATTATAAATATAAGAGGATAACTCTATTTTCTTCTTACACTAATACACATGAGATATATAATGAAATGATTCAACTAAAAATCCTAAACATAATAATTTAAAGCAAAAACTTGTGTGCGTCCGGGCGTACGGGAACACATTCCGTGTGCCTTTAGAATTTTGTGTTAAATTAATGTGTACCCTTTATTTTCTGAATAAAAATAAAAAATATTAATAAAAAGTGTATACCCTTTAGAACAAAAATGATATACTTTTATTAATTAAAGTGTATATCCTTTAGAACAAAATAATGTATTCTTATTCATGATACTAAATTCTAAAGTCGCACGGTGTACGTCCGGGCGCACGCAAGCCTCACTCATAATTTAATTCTCATTCTAACCATACGTCCAAAACAATTAATTACACAAATCAAACAATTAACATTAATTATAAAAATAATTTAATACTTAAATAAGAATAAAATTAAATAGCATCAAAATAATTTATCCAACACAAATCATAGAGATAATCTCACATGATAGTATTTAAGTAAACAAAATAAATTGTCTTGTAAAAATGCTTCTCGTTTGAATTTCTTCAACTAATGATTCTATTATAAAACTGTATTTCAATGCAAATATCTAGTTGCTTGGGCCTCCAAAACTTTGCTTTAAAAAAAATGGCAAAGTATTGCCTATTCTCGATAACACTGTGCTCTAAAATTCAAATTTTTTTTAAAGTTGTACTTCCCACACCCTATACTACTGAAAGTTCACAATTTATTAAATTGAGTGTCTCACTCAAAAATTATTATTTTCCACTTTTAGAAACAGGTTCCACGTATGATTCATTACTCACTACTAATACAACTATCTACTACATATAAAATAATAATACTTCTTAATTCACGTGAAAAAAACAAATGAGACATTTGCCCAAGGGCCAGATGGAGTAGTCTTTAATGTTAAATATTATACTATATTTTAATATAAAAATTTATATCCTTAATTTTATGAGAAAAAAAACTTAATTTTTTAAATAATTATTTATGCTTTTCATATTTCAATTGTCATTTTCAATAAAAATATGGGGCCGGCTATTTGCACACAAAATTACTAAACGTACCTCAAAAATATTTAAATTAAATCATCATTAATTAATAAGACATAATTACCCTTATAAAACTTATATATTTTCGGTTGCAACAACCGAAGAAAAATGATAATTCCTCTTTAAATGAAAGTAAGCAAGTTTCTGTTGAGTTTCTATCAACGGAAATGCAGTAACAATGATTATGATTTAGACGAATTTATGACCAATACCATTGTCCGTTGATAGAATCAACAGAAACTACTTACTATCAACGGAATCACCATTTTTTTTAAAGATTAATGAAATTTATCTGTTATCTGATATATTCGGTAATGTAGATATAAATTAAAAAAGTCACTAATCTCGATTGTATCGAACATATAAGATATATGAATTCTTTATTCTATTCGATTATTGCAACTGAACATACATATATAAGTTTTATAAAGATAATTATATCTTATTAATTAATGATGGTTTAATTTAAATATTTTTGTAGTACGTTTAATAATTTTGGAGGTGCGAATACCCAGCTCCTTAACCTATTACACTCTTATTAATTAATATGGCAATGACTAGGGTGGGAAAGGTCCACCAAATTGAATTGATAGAACCTCCTGCCTTCACCTTCAATGTGTGTTTCACTGTTTTATCTAATTTCATTTTTTTTTTCTTTTTGTACGGTTTGTTGTTTGTTTTCTTTTTTTTTATTGTTCTGTTTTTTTATTTAATTTTTGGGATATAATTATGATTTCAACCTTATGGTTTAAGGTATATTCCCTCCGTTCCATCCAAATGCTTTTTGTATGTGAATTAAGGAGTATTGTTATTTAATGTGTAGTGTGTAGTTGTATTAGTGAGAGTATGGGACCATATTTTAATTATATTAGTGTGTGTGTGGGTCCCATGTGTATAAAAATGAAAGGGAACCCTTTAGGTGAGACGAACAAATTGGAAAAAAGAGATCATTTGGATTGGACGGAGGGAGTATTTAATTCTTAGAATTTAGAGTTTAGGGTATAATTGTAATTTCACCATTTTAGTTTAGGGTATATTTCACTCATGGGGTTTAGGGTTAGGGTATAATTGTAATTTCACCCTTGTGGTTTAGGGTTTATTTCACTCATAGGGTTGAGGGTTTAGGGTATAATTGTAATTTCACCATTGTGGTTTAGGGCAGTATTTTCATAATCGGACCGGAGATCGAACCGGTGGCCTCAACGGTTCACGGTCGGACCTGTCGGATTGGTCGAACCGGCGGTTCAAGAGGAAAAACTAAAACTACACTTTTTTTTATAATATCTTATATATTTTATATATATGATTATATATTAATATGTTTAGTGTACATTTAAATAAATACCTAATTAAAAAACAATAGGAATAGATTGAAAGAGGAAATTTTATTTTGAAGAAATATGATTTTTGAATTTTAAATTCTTATAATAGCTAACTAGTTCGATCACAAATAAATAAATTGGAAAGAAATATACTAATAATTATTATTTTAATCCGCTTTAATAATAAATATTCCTAAGAATTAAATTTGAAATAAATTTCGAAGGAAAACTTGATTAAATATTAAATTGAAATAAATTTGGGATAAAAAAAATTTTGAAATAAAATAAAAATCTAAAAAAAAATAAAAAAATATCAAAACCGGAGGTTTTCGGTTCGGCCGGTCCAATCAATTTTTCCAGTTTTGACCGGTTCGAATCGGTTCTTTCCGATTTTAAGCCAAAAACGGTTCTTAGCGGGTGATCAGACCAGTTCCCGGTCCAACCGGTTGAACCGGCCAGTCCGGTCCGATTCTGACAACATTGGTTTAAGGTATACTTTACCCTAAGATTTAGGGTATAATTGTAATTTCACCTTGTGATTTAGGGTATATTTTATTTTAAGGTTTAAGGTTTAGGGTATAACTGTAATTTTACTCTTGTGGTTTAGGGTTTATGATTTTAGAGTATAGGGTAGGTTTTGAATGAGACCATCTCACGGATTCCCTTATGTGAGATGGATCATCCATTATCAATTAAATATATTATAATTTAAATTTTAAAAATAAAATAGTAAAAATGACGTCCCTTTTTGGCTTCCGTAATCACGAAACGCACATCCACCAGCCCACTTTGGCAACACTCATAAATTCCTTCATATAGGATTAGTGCAGATTGCATTTAAACCTTTGACTTTAAAGGGATTACCAGAAAGCTTTATAGCAGCTTTAAGAGATGGTAAAAATTTAAATTGGAAACAATCTTTAATGGGTATTATACAATTCAGTTTGGCCAATGGTCCAGTATATTTTAATGTTTATCCTAATTTGCAATTGTCATTATCTGATGTTAATATACTTGATGCTTTAACATTAAATGTTAAAACACATGGTTATAATTATATTCCTGGAACAGAAGTTATATGTATCTGTTACAGAATATATTATAAACCATTGTATACATTGAATCCTCAGTGTAAACGTATTGATAAAATGAAAAATGAAACAATAATTATTGAAACCAATTTTAGTAGGTCTAATATTACGACCAAAAGACCTATTAAATGGGAAGAAATTGACTTTCCAGAAAATTGGATTATTGAACAAGCAGTTCCTGTTCAAATACAGGTACAAAATCAGAATAATATTTCTGATATTTTTCAGAATACTGATGGATCAATTAATATACGATTTAAGAATAATAAGTCTCTCCAAAGATATAATTCAATGAGAAATTATATTTCTCCAATTGATTATAAAGTGGAATTACCACGATCTTCAACTTCTCAGATAAGAGAAGATACTAATTCTGAAATATTTACTCCTGTTACTGATAGATTATATATTAACAGGAATAATATTGTCAGAGAGGCAAATACTCGTCATATTGATGAGTCAGAACCGACAATGTCGGAAATGGATTTTAAAATTTAATTTATGGATTTATATGAAAGAATAGATTTCAGTCCTGGTTCTTCAGCCAGAAAAATTATTTCTGAAGAGTTTAAAAGTCAAGGTTATGAACCTTTTAGAAAATGGTTTTTTGAGAATTTTACTCAAAATGAGATTATAAGTTTTCATGATGAGTTTTATACAACTTGTAAAGAGAAAAATATGTTAATACCTTTTGCAGCATGGTTTATGAATACCTATGTAAAGAATTATATTTCTATTTTAGAAAGAAATTATAATTTACAAAATGGCACAGTTGTGACAGAGATATATCCTCCACAACAATCTTTTCATATTGAGAAAAATGGAAAAATTTATAATTTTCTAGCTTTTGCTAAGCTTATTGAAGATGATACTATACAGATGACTTGTAAACATATTAATACTATGTTTGAAAATCAAAATTATACAAATTTGTTTTTAAATGTATTAGGAGAACAAATCCAGTCTATTCATAATAAACTGGATATGATAATATCAGTCATTAATAAAAATAGTCAACCTACTGTAATGATTACAGAAAAGGAGAAGAAAAAAAATTTACAAAATCTCCAACCTGTAATAATTACAGATAAAGGAAAAGAAGCTTTGTCAAGCTTCCAACCACCTCCGGTTATATCCAATTTCAAAATCAAGCCATTATATGAGCTTGAAAAATTTCTTGAAGAAAAGTTTAATAAACTTAGCATAAAAACTCTTGATAAGGAGTTATATGATAATATCATAGAAAATCTTGATTATAGGCCGGTTTTCCAGAATCAGATCAATAAGATCAATACTAAATGGGCTGATAAGTCGATTCAGAATAAGTTTTATTATAATAGACCAACACCCATGGATGTATTGCATGAAGAATACACTGATACGATTGATATTAGTTATTCTGGTAATAAAATCTATGAGTGGAATATTGATGGCTATTCTAATAAACAAATTTATAATACAGTACATAGAATGCTTATGTACTCAACTATTTGTAAAAATAGTAATAATTCTGATAAGGTAATTGCAGCAATGATAGTTGCTGGATTTACTGGTCAGCTTAAAGGCTGGTGGGATAATTATTTATCTCAAGATGATAGAGATAATATTCTCAATATGGTTAAACAAGAAGGTAATAATATTACTTTTATACACTTGCAGTCAATATAATTGAACACTTTACTGGAAGGTTCAGTGATAATAGTGATACTATTAGAACACTGCTCCAAACATTAAGGTGTAAAACACTCTCTGATTTTAGGTGGTATAAGGATACTTTCCTAAGCAGAGTAATGGAATTACCAGAATGTAATAACATTCATTGGAAGTCAAAATTTATTGACGGATTACCCAGCTTATTTGCTGAAAGGGTAAGAAAAACTTTAAAGCTTAAAATATTACGATTCCATATGAAAGTTATACATATGGTGCTCTAATAGACACATGTATACAAGAAGGATTAGCTTTATGTAATGAAATAAAGCTAAATCAACAGATTAAAAGACAAAATCTCGATGAGAAAAAACAATTGAGAGAATTTTATCAACAATTTGGTTTGGATAATCCTTCATCCAGTAAAACCAAAATTAATAGAGATAAAAAGGTTTATAAACCTAAACATAGGAGATATTCTCCTAGACAGATTGAGAAAAAGAATAAAAGAAAGGAATAAAAGTTCCAGAAAAAGTCTTATAGACAGAGGTATAATAAGAAAAAAGAAAGATACTGCAAAGTATGTGGTAAAAAGGATCATACTAAAGAATTTTGTTGGACGAAGAAAAGGATTAATAATCTGGAAATTTCTGATGATATCAAGGAAATTATTATACAGACTCTTGAAGAAAAATCTGAATTTGAGAAATCAGAATCAGAATTTTCATCTACTTCTGAATCAGAAGAAGAAATCATCAATAATTTAGTTGATGAAGACATTTCTGAATCAGAAGAATGTGAGCCTTGTAAAGATGGATTAATATGTCCAAAAGAGATTAATAATCTTGATAATAATCAATCTGAGTTTTATAAGATTATATCTCAATTCTCAGATATGTCGATTAATGTTATAACCTCTGATAATATCTTTGAGGTGTTAAAAATGATTAAAGATCTCTTATTAAGGAATCAAATTATCAATGATATTGGTAATAAAGATGAAGCTTCCTCTTCTAATAAAGAAGAAGAATTGACTCAAGACATTCTTAATAAGAATAAGTCTTATAACATGACAGAAGTCATGAATCAGTTGAGAACCAAATATCAGGTTCAAAGAGATATATCTCTACAAGATCTTCATATTGAGGTTAATAATCTCAAAGAAGAAATAAAATTATTAAAGAATAAGAATCTTATTCAAGAATCTAGAATATCTAGATTAGAAGAATTTTCAAAAGGGAAAAATATTTCAAAAGAAGATATTTCCCAAAAAGTTGAGCTTAATAAGCCTAGTATGTTCAATGACATATTTCTTTCTACTATTGAGATGGTTATATCTCAAAAATGGTATATAAAGATATCATTATTGATTGATAATCATTATACAAAGACATTTACTGCTCTTGTTGATAGTGGTGCAGATTTAAATGTTATATAGGAAGGGTTAATACCTACTCGATATTTTCATAAAACTAGTCATACATTATGGCATGCAGGAGGTGATAAACTCCAGATTAATTATAAGCTCCCTAAAGTTTATGTATGTGTTAATAACAAATGTATTTCGCAAAGTTTTATACTTGCAAAAAATATTTCAAATCAGGTTATACTTGGTACTCCGTTTTTTAATAATATTTATCCTATAAAAAAGATTGATAATAAAGGTATTATTGGTACTTATAAAGGAGATGATATTTTCCTTGAATTTATTGTTGAGCCTTTTACAAAAGTTTTGCATAGTCTTTATGATAATATCAAAGCAAAACAAGATCATATTAATTTTTTAAAACAAGAGATTAATATTATTACTCTTGATGATCAATTGAAAAATCCTAGATTACAAGATAAAATTAGTCTTTTGAAAAATCAATTTTCATTAGAAATTTGTAATGATCATCCCAATGCTTTTTGGGATAGAAAAAAGCATATTATTTCTTTACCTTATGAGGATTCTTTTGATGAAAAGAATATTCCAACAAAGGCTAGGCTTTGTCAAATGAATTCAGTGTATTTAGAATTGTGTAAAAAAGAGATTGAATCTTTATTACATAAAGGACTTATTAGTCATTCTCAATCTTCTTGGTCATGCACTGCATTTTATGTTAATAAACATTCTGAGATTGAAAGAGGTATACCAAGATTGGTTATTAATTATAAACCTCTAAATAAAGTTCTGAAATGGATCAGACATCCAATTCCTAATAAAAAAGATTTATTGGATAGACTTTATAATAGTCTTATATTTTTGAAATTCGATCTTAAGTCAGGATACTGGCAGATTCAGATTAATAAATCTGATAGATACAAAACAGCATTTAATGTTCCAATAGGACATTATGAATGGAATGTAATGCCATTTGGTTTGAAGAATGCTCCTTGTGAATTTCAGAAGATTATAAATGATATTTTTACTCCTTATAGTGAATTTATAATTGTTTACATTGATGATATTTTGGTTTATTCGAAAACCATTGAAATGCATTTTAAACATTTGCGTATTTTTAAATCATTAATTGTTCAGAATGGATTAGTCATATCTAAACCAAAAATGAAATTATTTCAGACTAGAATTAGATTTCTAGGTCACATTATTGAAAGAGGGAATATTATTCCTATTAAGAGAAGCATTGATTTTGCTGACAAATTTCCTGATGAAATAACTAATAAAACTCAGTTACAAAGATTTTTGGGAAGTCTTAATTATATTGCTCCTTATTATCATAATTTGGTTAAGGACACATCTATTTTATATGATAGACTTAAGAATAATCCTAAACCATGGACTAATAGTCATACTGATGCTGTTAGACAGATTAAATCTAGAGTTAAAACTCTACCTTGCTTAATGATTAACAATCCAAATTGGAAAAAGACTATAGAAACAAATGCCTCTAATATAGGATTTGGTGGTATAACCAGCTTAATCCTGATAATAAGCAGACATATCTTGTTAGATTTCATTCTGGGAAATGGAATGATTCTCAGAAAAATTATGCTACTATTGTTAAGGAAATTCTTGCAATTGTTAAATGTGTTTTAAAATTTCAAGATGATTTACATAATCAGAAATTTACTATTGTAACAGACTGCAATGCAGCTAAATTTATGTTTCAAAAGGATTTTAAACATGATGTTTCTAAACAAATGTTTGCAAGATGGCAGGCTCATTTAGCCCCATTTGATTTTGATATTATTTATAAAAAAGGAGAAGATAATAGTCTTCCAGATTTCTTAACTCGTGAATATTTTCAGGAATGAGCGCACGAGGCAGAGGATCTTCCTCTTATAGAGGAAGAAGTGACAGAGGAAAAATGCCTGAGATAATATCTCAACATGGCAATAAAAAGCTTATAGCAATGAATAGAGGTGAAGAAGAAGCCTATCAAGAATTCCTTAATAAAAGGAATAAACAGCAAAAACCAAATGAAGAAAGTAATACTTCTTCAACATCATATGCTCAAGTGGTTGAGAAAGAAGAATCCGATAATATTGGATTTATTCAAAATAAATATAAAGAAATGATATTTCTTTTAGAAGAAAGAGATTTAAAATGGATCAATGATCCCTGGACAATAATGCATAGATATATGGATAATAATTCCATACAAATGAGGACTTATAAGTCAAGATATCTGTATGAACAGATATTACTTCAAACTGGTTCTTGTGAAATTTCACATTTTATAGGAATTAGTAATGAAATTTATAATTTCAGCAAAATAATAATTAAAAAGGTTATATCCTTGGAAGATTGGAGAATTTCTCCATTAAGAGAAAAAGATGTCATGAATAATAAAGGAGTTCCAATGAAATTTAATTATTGGGACTATTGTGATGTCTTCATGATGGTACTTAATTATGAGAATGATAAAAAGAAACATACTTGGTTTATCAAGATATGTTCGAATGTTTACAAGGATGATATCCCACACTGGTTTATACACTGGTTTTATTGTTTTGGTCCCACTTCAATTATTTTGCCAGAAAAAATGAAGATTTCATTTGATAAATGGGTGGATATATCCCCACAGCTTTTGAAAAAGCAAGAATTAAAACTGTACATTGAGGGAATTGCCTCATGCTACTTTTTCATTGAATTGTATCTTTGGAGAGACTTATTATTCTCAAATCGTATATTAATCGATCCATCAGTATTCTGGAAAATATCAGAAATATTATTCTGATTTTGTACCTGTGTTTGAACAGGAACTGCTTGTTCAATAATCCAATTTTCTGGAAAGTCAATTTCTTCCCATTTAATAGGTCTTCTGATCGTAATATTAGACCTACTAAAATTGGTTTCAATAATTATTGTTTCATTTTTCATTTTATCAATACGTTTACACTGAGGATTCAGTGTATACAATGGTTTATAATATATTCTGTAACAGATACATATAACTTCTGTTCCAGGAATATAATTATAACCATGTGTTTTAACATTTAATGTTAAAGCATCAAGTATATTAACATCAGATAATGACAATTGCAAATTAGGATAAACATTAAAATATACTGGACCATTAGCCAAACTGGATTGTATAATACCCATTAAAGATTGTTTCCAATTTAAATTTCTATCATCTCTTAAAGCTGCTATAAAGCTTTCTGGTAATCCCTTTAAAGTCAAAGGTTTAAATGCAATCTGCACTAATCCTATATGAAGGAATTTATGAGTGTTTCTATAAGCACCTATATCTTTTTCAGATAATAATCTGATTATCATATCATTACTATCTAATGAAATCGATTCTTCAGTAGTTTATACTACTTGTTTTAAACCTATTTTTTCAAAAGTACCTAATTGATATATTAATCTAGGTTCTATTTTAGGAATTGTCCACTTATTAAGCAGATCTAGATTTTCTGGAATATCATATTCCTCATTTCTAATATTCTTAATATTATTATTCTTATTAATCATATTCATGATATTCATGATGAAATATGTGTTGAATCATAACATATCAATTATAACTACCAAGGCTCTGATACCATCTAGGGACAGGATTGCTAACAAAATATTAAACAGGAAGGATAGGCTGAATTTCTAATAAGAATCATTGAGGATATTTTACAGAATGGAAATAAAATCGGCATCTTTTAAATAAAATCATACCCAAGTAAAACCTCCAACATGCCCATCACAACGCCTTTCAAACGGCTAAAACTGGGACTTACAGGAGCAACATATTTAAGGCATTATTTTATTTTAAGGCCAGTTAATTTCTATCTAACCCATTAAATTCTTATTAGAATATTCTAACAATCTAACCTGTTAAATACTTATCAGAATATCCTAGCCATAAACTATATAAGTTCCATGCTAGCACAATTAATAGTTATGAATCAACACATGAATAATTTAGCCTATTAGGCTAAACATGAACATAATTAAAATTAAAAATAAACAAAATAAAATAAAAACTGTAAATACTTACAAATTTTATACACTCAGAATGCTTCTTATATTGATACAAATTTATATATTACAAGAGAGGGGGGTGCTCAACACATGAGCTTACAAACTTTGATCAGAAGATAGAAGAGAAGGTTTTCTGATCTATCTCTTACAAATGAAAATTCCTAATCTATTTATAAGCAAAGAAAACGCGTCCCAACAGTAGAAAACGCGTGAATGTACAGTAAAAATCCAAAATTTTCGGTATGCACAGTATAAAGTGCTACAGTAAGTCAACTTTACTGTTGATGAACAGTAATTTTACTGTTGATGAACAGTGATTTGTCCGGCTGCTTTACTGTTGATGAACAGTAGCCTGTCTGGCTGCTTTACTGTTTATGAACAGTAATTTTACTGTTTATGAACAGTATTTTGTCTGTCTGCTTACTGTTTATTACGTAAGCAATGACATCATTTCCTCCAGGTGTATTATTTCCCTTTATGAATTGATGATGAAGAAGATGCTTCTTTTTCAGGTGTGAATTTTTCTATTAGCGTATCCTGAATAGCCATAAAAATTTCATCAATATCCACATCATTTGGATCTTGTGCATCTTGCATTTGTTCAGAGACCATAGTCGACTCTGATTTATTATCATCACCAAATTGGGATATTAAATCCTTTTTCATTTCTTCAATATAAGCAGCTATCATCTGCTCTTTTGTCAGATTCTCCGACTTCATTTTGGATTTCCTCAGAATATGATCAAATGGAGAAGGAGTATAAACTTCTCTATTATACAATTTCAATTTTTCTTCCAAGAGATTCATTGTCTCTATCCCATAAATTTGATTTGTTTTGGGATCTGTACATAACATTTTATCCCAAAATTTAGTATAAAATGTTCTGTATATACAGGGAATTCTTGTTTCGGTATTACCTTCTTCTGGAGACCATTTAAAAATTCATGGTATTGAGAATTCAATGAAAAAGTAGCATGAGGCCATCAACAGTAAAATTACTGTTCATCAACAGTAAAGTTGACTTACTGTAGCACTTTATACTGTGCATACCGAAAATTTCGGATTTTTACTGTACATTCACGCGTTTTCTACTGTTGGGACGCGTTTTCTTTGCTTATAAATAGATTAGGAATTTTCATTGGTAGGAGATAGATCAGAAAACCTTCTCTTCTCTCTTCTGATCAAAGTTTGTAAGCTCATGTGTTGAGCACCCCCCTCTCTTGTAATATATAAATTTGTATCAATATAAGAAGCATTCTGAGTGTATAAATCCATAAATTAAATTTTAAAATCCATTTCTGACATTGTCGGTTCTGACTCATCAATATGACGAGTATTTGCCTCTCTGACAATATTATTCCTGTTAATATATAATCTATCAGTAATAGGAGTAAATATTTCAGAATTAGTATCTTCTCTTATCTGAGAAGTTGAAGATCGTGGTAATTCCACTTTATAATCAATTGGAGAAATATAATTTCTCATTGAATTGTATCTTTGGAGAGACTTATTATTCTCAAATCGTATATTAATCGATCCATCAGTATTCTAAAAAATATCAGAAATATTATTCTGATTTTGTACCTGTGTTTGAACAGGAACTGCTTGTTCAATAATCCAATTTTCTGGAAAGTCAATTTCTTCCCATTTAATAGGTCTTCTGGTCGTAATATTAGACCTAATAAAATTGGTTTCAATAATTATTGTTTCATTTTTCATTTTATCAATACATTTACACTGAGGATTCAGTGTATACAATGATTTATAATATATTCTGTAACAGATACATATAACTTCTGTTCCAGGAATATAATTATAACCATGTGTTTTAACATTTAATGTTAAAGCATCAAGTATATTAACATCAGATAATGACAATTGCAAATTAGGATAAACATTAAAATATACTGGACCATTGGCCAAACTGGATTGTATAATACCCACTAAAGATTGTTTCCAATTTAAATTTCTACCATCTCTTAAAGCTGCTATAAAGCTTTCTGGTAATCCCTTTAAAGTCAAAGGTTTAAATGCAATCTGCACTAATCCTATATGAAGGAATTTATGAGTGTTTCTATAAGCACCTATATCTTTTTCAGATAATAATCTGATTATCATATCATTACTATCTAATGAAATCGATTCTTCAGTAGTTTTTACTACTTGTTTTAAACCTATTTTTTCAAAAGTACCTAATTGATATATTAATCTAGGTTCTATCTTAGGAATTGTCCACTTATTAAGCAGATCTAGATTTTCTAGAATATCGTATTCTTCATTTCTAATATTATTAATATTATTATTCTTATTAATCATATTCATGATATTCATGATGAAATATGTGTTGAATCATAACATATCAATTATAACTACCAAGGCTCTGATACCAAGATTAGGAATTTTCATTGGTAGGAGATAGATCAGAAAACCTTCTCTTCTCTCTTCTAATCAAAGTTTGTAAGCTCATGTGTTGAGCACCCCTCTCTTGTAAATACTTACAAATTTTATACACTCAGAATGCTTCTTATATTGATACAAGAAGCATTCTGAGTGTATAAAATTTGTAAGTATTTACAGTTTTTATTTTATTTTATTTAATTTTAATTTTAATTATGTTCATGTTTAGCCTAATAGGCTAAATTATTCATGTGTTGATTTATAACTATTAATTGTGCTAGCATGGAACTTATATAGTTTATGACTAGGATATTCTGATAAGTATTTAACAGGTTAGATTGTTAGAATATTCTAATAAGAATTTAATGGGTTAGATAGAAATTAACTGGCCTTAAAATAAAATGATGTCTTAAATATGTTGCTCCTGTAAGTCCCAGTTTTAGCCGTTTGAAAGGCGTTGTGATGGGCATGTTGGAGGTTTTATTTGGGTATGATTTTATTTAAAAGATGCCGGTTTTATTTCCATTCTGTAAAATATCCTCAATGATTCTTATTAGAAATTCAGCCTATCCTTCCTGTTTAATATTTTGTTAGCAATCCTGTCCCTAGATAAGTTCAATTGTTCTATTATTACTTTATTTTGATAGAGTATCATTTTATATTAAAACTGTTATCACTTTTTATTCATTCTAAAAATTATAAAATAATTTAATTTAGTGGTTATCACTTATTTTTTTATCATGTATTACTTTTTATTTAATATGTTGTCACTTTTTATTATTCTAATGAATTATTCATGAAATAATACAATTAGGCATATACAAGGACGAAAATATCCTGATATATCCATGATATATCCACGATATATCTATTTTTTAAGAGTACCGATATCGATAAGGGGGAAAAGAATATTTCTTTTCTGATATCGAGGATATATCGGAAAATATTGGTAACAATATCGATATCGAATTGTCACAGTTTAAATTTTTCCAGATTTCGAGATATATCGAGAAAATATCAATACAATATCGACAAAATATCGAGGATATATCGAAAATATCAAAAAAATTATCTATAATTTTAAAAAAAATAAAATAAAATTTTGTTTTATTTTTACTAATCAAAAACTTTTTTTTATTAATATGTTTGATTTTAAAAAATAAATAAAAATAAAGCAACACTTGCATGGTGAGATTGTTTTACGTTTGATTAAATGATTATCACTTTTTATTAAAATTTTTATCACTTTTCATTAATATTATTATGACTAAGTAAATCAAGAGGGCTCACGTACACAGTATATTGTGACTAGACTGCACATTCAGAATTATGTTCATTATTTTTCTAATTCGATGAGTTGGTACCAATATTATTTAGATTTAGACGGCATGACATTTTTTACATTTGAGCCTCATATATCATCATTTTGATTTTAGTTATTATGTATTAAACAATAAGTAGTAATTATTGTATGACTCCAGAATATTTAAATATATTGTCATTGATTTGTTTATCATGTACTATGGGTTTTTATTGAGATTTAAAGTATATTTATATATTAAAATTAGTTATAATATATTCAAAAGTTAATTAATTAATTTTCTCTATTTTTTTCAAGTTTCTGTGATTTTTTAAATTTTTATCGATATCGATATCGATATCGATATTCGATATATCCATCGATATATTCATAAATTTGAGGTACCGATATTTTTATCGATATCGATATTTCCATCCTTGGGCATATATCACATTTATTTAATTATGAATCACTTTTTATTAAAATTGTTGTTACTTTTTATTATTCCAATAAATTGTTCGTACTTTTTGTTATTCCAATAAATTTTTCGTGTAATATATTTTTAATTAGTTATCACTTTTTATTGTAGATATTATCACTTTTATTTTAAAATGTTATAACTTTTCATTTATATTATAAATTGTTTATAAAATAAAATTTTTCTTGTAATACATTCTTAATTAGTTATCACTATTTATTAAAGATATTATCACTTTGCTTTTAAAATGTTATCATGACTTTCTTTATATTATAAATTATTCATAAAATAGTTCACTACACACTTGTCACTTTTCATCAATAGAGTATCATATTTTATAATTTTGTAATATTAAAATTAATTAAATAAATAATAAATTTTAAATTATTATATTTTTAATAAAATAAATAAATTAAATAAGAAAAACGTTGAAAATTTTTATATAAATGTAATGCCTAATTAAATTTTCTTTTATAATTAATTTTTAAAATTTTAAGTTTAATATAAAAAAAAGGCTCTTTAAATTTATTTAGACCTAATTAATTTTACTCTACAACTAATTATTCAATTTTCTAATTTCATAACAACCAAATATGGCTCTTTAAAATTATTGAGTGGGTTAATGAGTGATCCGTCTCACATAAGGGGATCCGTGAGACGGTCTCGCCCAAGTCTTTTCCTAAGTATAATGGTCTTTTAAATATAATAAAATAAAATAAAAATTAAAAAAATAATATTAATTGTAAGGGAACCACATATTAATTAATTACACTATTAGGAAGAGGTGGGGACCAATATTTCCACCAATTCATTTGGTGAAACCGGTTGCACTCAAGTGTGCTCAATTAATATATACTAGTATGATGTCAGTGCATTGCACGAGAAAACATTAATTTAAATTATTTTTTTGGCATAAGTTAAAGAAAATTATAAAATAAAATATAATATAAATATCACAAACACTTGGGTAAACTGTGTTTACATAAGTTGATATGTAAATCCGGTTACTTTTTAATACATAAACAATTACTTTTTAAACACATAAATTATTACTCTACAAAATTAAAAAATTACTGTTCAAATTCTTGTAAACCCTGATTTTTCAATTGTTGTATAGTACACGAAAAATTACTTTTTAGAGATATGAATTATTAATCTTCTATATAAAAATTATTATTCTTAAAAAAATTTATATACTGAACAGTAACTTTAAAAAAGGGTTTACATATTGTTTAAGATAATATTTATGATAATTGAACCATTAACGCAATAAATAATTAATATACATAAATCATTAAGAATTAACTTATTGACACATAGTCACCTAAATTTCATATAAATTGACACATAGGCATCCAACACCTTATTTTAAAGACACGTGTGCAGAAAAACTCAAGATTAAGTATCGGTAACTCTCATACAATACTACCTATTACATCTTATTTTAAACTCATACGAATATTAGGTAAACGGTGCACCCATAGCTTATTACGTCTTATCTAATCATATCATAATCATATATAATATCATATAATCTTAATTCTAATCCTAATATATTAAAAGTGATAAGAGATTGAAAAACTTTTTTAGATCATTATGTCCCTACTTAATCTCATTATTTACACTAGCGTTTTCGACCTGTGCGAAGCACGGGATTGTGTTTAACATTTATAATTTTTATTTTATTTAATTTTAATTCACTGAAAACGAATAAAGTTATAGTGATTCTAAAAGAAGTATATAATTGTAAAGTCTTACTGATTATCTACATTTGAATTTTGAATATTATATATTAAATTTTATCTTCTTATTATATTAGTTTATTTTAAGTATAGTATGTTGAGTTTTTTGGAACGAAATTATTGTTATGTCTTTTTGGAACGAAGTTATTCTTATGTTTTAATATGTTTATACTCGTCATATTTGTTATACATCAATTTTATAAAATTATGTCTTTTCTGTATGTTTTTATGTCATATATGCTTATAAATGTTCAATGCGAATAATTTTATAGCGAATGTAGTATGTGCATTAAATTTTATACATAGTTTCTTGAATCGTAAAAAAAAGTTATGGAAAAATCAAAATATATTATTACAAATCTTATTATTTGTGAAAAGTAACATGTAATTTGTAATTTATATGTCCAATAACTTATAGTATGTTTTGCAAAGCATAATTATTTTTGTTCAATATAGTAGGTCCAAAACGTTTATCCTAAATATTTTGCAAAATCCAATACTTTATTGTCTAATAAATTTCGTAAATGTTTTACAGATATTGAAATAGGCATGGGAAGATTTCACTTATATAAACTACTCTGCAACATAATTGTCTTTAATTGTTAAAAAAAACTTGGTAAATGATATTACAAGTCAGCCGATGATATTAGGTATTGCAGCGATCATTAAATATTGTAATTAACAATAGATCATTACAGGCGATTTCTAGCTAGACATTCAATAAAAAAACAAAATAGGAAGATTGTTCCAATCAATTGAATTAATACAAAAACATGACTAATAAGAATTGAGTTGATGATCTATGAATAAATCAAAGATTTTACACTGATGCTACGTTACCGTCATTGGCCGCTGCATGTTCAAGCCTTGAAATCGCCTCAACCAATGTCAGATCTTGCATCTGCATCACCAAATACGATGCAATTACTATTAGACAAAATTATTTCGAAAGTGGATTAACATTGTTGTAATTAAATTTATTGCAACCTTAAGAAATTTTGAAGTTAGATCAATTGTAATGGATCAGGTAATTCTTCATTAATCACTTGTTACACCTGCCATAGAATAGCTAGTTTAATGCTAAATTGAACATGAGGAGTTCGAAAATCTTGGAATGAATGACTCATGCTAAGACTATTTTATTTATCAATAACCCTGTATGAAAATTTTTCATGAAATTTGATTCCTGTTTGAGAATTACTACTTTAATTTCAGCATCAAGTTGATTCCTAGAGGTGGCCTTCCACATCTATGTCCCGCAATGGTTTAAGAATTTAAGGTCACACGCCACAAAATAATCTTCCACCCAAGCATAAGTCGATTGAGTACTCGTCAATGGAGAATAACTCTCCAAAGTTCCCTATTTCGTCCATGCACTCAGCCATGTGCTACTTGAACCTTGCACGATTCAGTTAATATATTACATGCAAAAGATATCATTACGGGCATTCTTTTCAAGGTGCTCAACGATATCATTATGGGTTATTTTACAAAACATTATCTACGCCTACTGAATAGGTTAAAAAGGTGCTCAAGATCATAAAATGAAATAAACAAATATTGAAAAATGGACAATTTTAGTGTTGCACGGGATTAAATAACAAAAAATGGACAACACTTAATATAAAGTATGTTAGATTATGCATTAAAGTATGATTTTAGTGTGTTATCATTTAATTTATTATTGACATACTTTAACTGCAATTAAGTATACTTTATCTATACAATAAACATACTTTAGTGATGGGTCGACCCGTCTCACAGCTGTCTCACAAATTACCCTTCTCACAAGAGAGTGTCTCAAACTTTAATTTAATGAAATAATATATTAACAAATAATATTTATCTTTTGAACAATATAATATTTATAAACAAAACACTATCATAAGTTTATCTAATTCCTTGTTAAAATTTTATAAGAATAACAAATTTATTCTCTTAAATTCATTTAATGTCTTACCACTTAGACAAATGATAAGCTTAGTTTGTTTGCAAACCTAAATTTTAGATCATATTATATAATGTTAATCTCGAAGAGAGCTACAATAGTGTATTGAAGAGTATAGAATTTTTATACCGAGTGCAATCATGCAATTTCTTATTTTCTTATTCTTCAATGATCCATCATGTTCTTATTGTTGATTCAACCTTTAAATTAATTCATATAAATCCATGATTCAACCCACAAATCATGCACAATTAATAGATACATAAGTAACTCAACAACACAAATCAACAATGAACAGGAAATATGGTGAGCTCACCATTCTTCAATGTTTTGTCTATTGAATCAATATTATGAGAGTATTTATTGACTTACTCATAGTCACACACAAATCTTAAAGTTGCATTTAAAAAATAAAAACAAAAGATCTTGGATAACAACTTGAAATATTTTACTAAAAGTTTTAAAGGAATGCACAATAAGATAGAGCCAATTCAATAGAAAAGAAAATTTTCATTCATTACCCAACACAACTTAATGATTCATGACTCCTCTTTCTTTCCTTTCACTCTTGTTTATTCCAAAAGAAAGTCAAACTTGTTCCGAAACTATTCTTTCAAAAGATGTATTAGAGTTTCAATAAATGCACTCAAAACGAAGTGCAAATAAGATTCCTCATAAGTTTGCACTACTAAGTTAATTAAGGAGAGTGACTCAAATTATATGCAAAAAGTCATGAAAACCTTGAATGACAACGCAAAAATTCCTAGGAGCATGAGAATAAAATTACAGAAATATCAAACTCAAAGATATACAATAGGATTTTTCTGCACATGGAAACTTATACCAATGAATATTGGAAACCCTGAAGGATAATGCAAAAATTCTTAAGAGCATGAGAATTAAATTACAGAAATATCAAACTCAAAGATATACGATAGGATTTTTCTGCACATGGAAACTTATACCAATGAATTTGGGCATCCAAACTAATATTAGAAAATTACAGGTAAGTCCAAAATGAGGGAACCAAATGAACTATACGACTTTAAGAGAATATAAAAACTGGCACCCTATTATTTTTTATTTATTTTTAATTAATAAGGAACATAAAAGAAGTCAAAGACCCCAATAAAGGTCAAATCCAAATGAGCCTCTAAGGATATTTAAGATGGATCCCAATTTTCTTTTCTTGTGGACTTTCAAAATCGCAGAACACTATGAACCCGCTTCACTTCATTGTTAACCAGAAAGTTATGCAATAGAAGAACAAAAGAAGTAAATTATCAATAGTGCAATAAATTTAAATAAAAACAGAGCTAATTATCTCAAATGTAACTACGTGGTGAGATTTTAAGTTTTGGCATGTACATGGCAGACGTGAAGTTAAAATAAAATGTCATAATCCATATTTTAGAAAGGAAAACATCTTGATCATTTTAAATATTAAATTAATGGTACTACATAATATGGTAGGACACAAATGTATGAATCATAGGTGCTACCATGGAAAGTCATCATAATCTTCATGATCAGTCTCTTCATGCTCTGCAAATGAAGATAAATTCAGCGATAAATGAATAAAACCAAAAGAAAAAATATACCAAACAAATAACAACTATACGTTAAGGCACATTTAGTATATAAAAAAAACCAATAAATTTGGTCTGTTATAAATTTGAATAAAAACAGTGCTAATTATCTCAAATGTAACTACGTGGTGTTATTCTAAGATTTGACATGTACATGACAGACATGAAGTTAAAATAAGAGGTCACAATCCATATCTTAGAAAGGAGAACATCTTGATCATTTTAAACAATAAGTCAGTGGTGCTACAAAAATACGATAGGACACGAATAAAGTGTAAGAACCATAGCTGCTACCTTCATCAGAAAAGTAATCATAATCATCATGATCAGTCTCTTCATGCTCTGCAAATGAAGATAAATTTAGCGAATAAATAAATAAAACCAAATAAAAAAAATATACCAAACAAATTAAGCTGACCCATTATTTGCTTTCCAGCACCACAAAATATCTAATTATAGGAAAATTGGAGAGGAAATTACAGAAAATAGCATTATCATATGATCCTCGAAAATATTCACTAATGTAAGTTTTAATTTTTTGGTAAGATAGTTGGTTTTGCAGCTAAATCTAACAAAATAATAATAATAAAATTCATTTAAAATGAGATTAGAGATTTTTTATGTTGGAACTTCATCTCATATATCCATGAAACAGTCTCCTATTATTGTCATTGAAGAATTTATGGTGTATAATAGAGAAAATTATATCACGAATCACACAACTCATATTATTGAAAAAGCACAAGAAAAGAAGTATTACTGCAAATGTGCTTGGAGAAAATTGAAATGTGTGAATATAGAAAATGAATAGATCATGAAATCAACATAAATCACTAATATTATACACAGCAGTATGTCCTCGAATTTCAAGAAGCTAAGTGCCATGGATTAAAGGGAAAAAAACAAATGAGTTTAAAACGTGAAGATCAAAAAGAGGGGAAAAGGCAGTTGTGAGAAGATTTGAGGCAAACAAATAAGGGGAAAAGAAACAGCTCACCAGTCTACAGCGGCGCACTAGGATAACAACAATAAGGCTACTTCGAGAGTAGAGAGATAGAAGAAAAAGATCATCACTTCATCAACAAAAAAACAAAAACAGGACACCAATCTCTGGCAATGAAAAGACTTTAAGCGGAGGAGATAGAGAAAGGAGGGTACTCGCCGCCGTGGAAAGTGTAGTCTCTGGTGGCGGGCATTGATAGAGACGAAATTTCCATCGCATTTTGAGTGCATGGAGAGTGCCTACGTAGTTGAATTAAAGTACAATAATAAAATTAGGACCAAGAACAACATAGACGCTTACATCCAAAATTAAATCGATGATTAACTGCACATAAGCAAAATATGCTCTATAAATTGATCATAGAAACCTAACAAAAAATCCTTAAACTAAAAAATGAGATGGTAAATATTTATCCAAAGAGTATTGCTATCAAATAGAATGAAGACAATGTGGGTATCACAGAATTTCTATGAATAATTGAATGAACAACATCAGTTAATCTCTTATGAACTATTGAATGCAACACTATTGTTGACCTTTTGGATAAATAGTTGAGTTTATTAGACACAAAGGAAATAGATTTTGAAATATATATCTAAATGTAAAAATAGATTACACCAGAGGTTAAAATTCCCCTGAAACTTAGGTGAAGTGAATGCAAACAAATAAATAAAAATGCAAACAAATAAATAAAAATAGAGAAAATATATTAACCGGAAATCTTAACCAACCTTTACATACTCCCAATAAAAATCAGAAAGAGGTATTTCTATATCCATTAATGAGCAATGAACCACCTTGTCGATAAAAGCTTATACTCTTGGAGGCTGCAAAACACGACGCAGTCACGGTCTATTAGCTTTTCTATGAAATGACAATACAATTAAAAGTAAATATTAAAGAGTACCGATTTAAAGTCAACAATACACATTGTCATTATAGAACTCAAAATTCGAATAATTCAAGACTTGGATTCAAAGAATATGTAAATAAAAATATATCATCATAAGTTCAAAACACATCCCAACTGTATACTTAGATTAACTAAATCTAATTGTCATAATCATTTTAAGAAAGTTTATATTATTTATATTTGATATGTAATACACAATTAAATATCATTATTTTTCTGCTCAAACATGAATAAAATACAATAAAGTAAAATTTTTTATGTATAGCTACTTGTATAAAAAAAACATGTATGGGGTGGAACTACCGTCTAACCTAGCTTTTCACCTTCAATTGACCAAGATAGTAATCAGAGTGGTCAAGATTTCTCTCCAAGTAGTTCCAACCATTTAAACATATATTTTAAAAAATAAATAAATAAATAATAAAATTATATCTAGATACTTATTAAGCAATTGGAGAGAGGCTCACCTCATAAGCAACACACTTAGCAAAGGTAGCACCCATTATTATCATTTCGATAATACAGCTCTAAATATATCTCCTGCCCAACAATACCAAGAAAAATTAACAGCAAAGATTTTAATTTCATGAAATTAAAGAAATTATTTTAATTTCACGAAAATAAAACTATATATATAAATCACGAAAATTAACAGCAAAGATTTCAATTTCATGATTGATTTGCTAACCTAATTGCTAAAATAAAGAAATAAAAAGAGAAAATACTCCTTAAGAACCCAAACATGTAAGAAAAAAGAACGTCATCTCACGACCTATCATTTTTCTTTTATCCAAAAAGAAAATGTGCTGCTATAAATGTATCTCCTACTCACAATAAAAAGAAAAAAAAAATAAATCATTCCGAAATGAAAATTAGTTCCTATCATAAACAAACACTTGCAGACCTCGATTAGAGTTATAAAAACTCATTCTTAATTAAGTTAATTCTCATAACTCATTTGATTAAAAGGTCGAGCCCAAACAAAAAAAAAAGAGCACAAAACTAAAAACTGCTCGAATTCAACCGAAAACAGTAAAGTCAAACAATTAAAACCAAAAGTATTAGGGAATTAAGAAAATATAAAGCACGAAAACTAATGGCAAAGATTTCCCTTTTATTGATTGCTATGCTCACCTGGTTGCTAAAATAAGGAAATAAAAAGAGAAAAATGCTCCTTATTACTTTAAACATGTAAGAAAAATAACATGAAATAATGTCTCAAGTTTAATGTACATCAATAAGAATATTGTGTTGAACAATATTTTATTCATTATCAACTATTATTAGGCTGTTCTTTGTCAATATTTAAACAATATAGCTTCTAGCAAGTCTTTTTTCTAGTTTCTTTTCATTGTCTTTTTTCTAAGATTAGCACAATAACATTTGAGTCTTTTAATAGTTTCTTAGGCAAGGATATTAGTCTTTTAATAGTTTTTTAGGCAAGGATATTAATACAGTGTAAGTCTGGTATATATATGCAGTATTATTTCACATTTGTACGTATATATATGCGGTAATATTTCACAATGTATAGTGACCATTCATTAATTCTTGAATTGAGTCTGGTTACCCCTCAATTTTTATAAAATCCAAATCATCTCATTAAACTATTACTCAAAATTAATTTTGTAACGTCAATTAGGAAGAAGAAATCACATAAAAAAACGAAAGAAAGCAATCAAAGAAATCAAGACATCAACCATTACATGCTAAATTTTGATGTCTTAATTTTGTAACTCAAAAGAAAATGTCATTTAGGAAGAAGAAATCACATATAAAAAAAACTGAAATACATAAATCAAAGAAATCAAGACATCAATAATTACATGCTAAATTGAAGGAAGAATAAATAACATACAGAAAATAGGAAAATATCAAATTGAAGGAATACAGAAAATAGGAAAAAGATTAAGAAAAATCAGGAACACAATTACAAAGCAGAGAGGAAGTTTAACTCGATATGGTTCCGTTACATCAACAGGTATAGGTAAAATACAATCCACTTTGATCTGCTAAGATTGTAAACTAAGACAAGCTATTTCTTGTAATTCTGAAAAGCTGAGGTTACATACTGGAGAGAGTGTTACTACTTAAGCTGAATAGCTCTTCCATACAGTGGACAAAGGAGATCCAAAAAAAATAAAGTTTAAGGTGGAGAGATTGCACAAGTAAACTTAAACTTATTTTTTACTTGATTATCAATCAGTTTATCATGTGATCACATGTCTTGATATACACTTGCTTACAATATATTAATTTGGACTTATCAATCTTTTTAAATTCTACCATATATCTTGTCTTTCTTTGCATCCCTTATGGAAACAGTTGGCTGATAGGTAGCCTTCAATGATAATAATTATTAGATGCCTGTTTCATGTTGAAATTTTACCATTTTATGAACAAGTTAATACTGATTCGTTCTGAGTATTATTAAATAATGGTAGAAGCAATTGAAAGAAGCTCAACACTGATAATCCATCCTGAAGCGTTGTGAGAATTTTGAGAAGCTTGCCTTTTATGGACAGTTAAACATGGTCCACTTTTGGACCTCTAGGATTGGACAAAAAGGACCACTTTTGAGAAATTACCAAATTTGAGGACTAAAGTTGGATTTTGCATATCCTAGAGGACCAAAATTGATATTTTCCCGTCAACACTGGGAAGATCACATGCATTTACTGTCTATGCACATTGATATTGATAGTATATATGTGAAAATGGATGGTGGATGCTATATGGCAGAAGATGCAGTTGACACAACTAGAAATTTGAGCCCAGTAAACAAATGCATTACTCACACCCTTCAAATGATAGGTGCTCATGCATACGAGCCCAGCAATATATATGTGGGCATGAAGAGGTCATTTGGTGGGAAAGTTGTTCCAGGTGTCATGGACTCTATATTAGCAAAGCATTTAGCACATGCTTATGGAAGTTTTGCCCAAAGACTAGCTGCTATTTTTCTATAAAAGAACTTTATTCACCTTAACACATCAAACTTTATTCATTTTAAATTTTGAATTATAAAAATACTCTTTATTATTTTACATAATTTAAATCCTAAACATCACATTCTTTTTAATCTTCACATCCTAAATATACGCCAAGAGATATTCAAGACGAATGATGTATATATACATCAAGTTTTAAATTCATATAAAATTTTAAAGAAAAATTGTGAAAAATGCCAATTTAATAGTTAATGGAAAAATGTCATCCAACATAAATTTTTTTTTAAATGTCATTTTTTAAACTTTTTTTTAACCCCTCTTTGTTATATAAAGTAATGTATAGTCGCACGTATAGTAGTGTGCAGTTTGCATATATGTTAGTAAATAAAACATGTGAATAAGTAGGCTTGCGGCGTAGTCACAGAAGAGGTCGCATATTAGAGTTAATTATGTTCAAATTTTAAAAAAAAAGTGAAAATTTTTTAATAAATTATAGTGGGTGATATTTTTTTAAAATGAACTAATAAAAGTGGCATTTTTATTGCTATTTCGACTATAAATTATTAATTTAGTGCTAAAAGTTTCAAAATAAATAATATCTCAATACATTGTATATTAAAAAATGTCATTATCACATAACACACATAATTTACTTTATTATTTATTTATCATTTAAAAATACAACTTTAACAATAAAAACCAATTAAATAGGTCAAAAAGATTTTTATTAAATTCCGTATTTATAGTGAAAATAATAGAAATTACCGAGATAGAAGGAGTATTTCATTTCAATTAATAAGTGTTATCATTTTGTTTAGTTAGGATCTCTTTTCAAGGGAAGATAGCTAGGGTTCTTTCGTGGATTATTTGTTTTGGAGACCTTTAATATTTGGTTATTAATTAATATTGATCTTGTGCTGTCAAGAAAAATTTTAAAAAAAATCCATCATAACTTTAATTTCACATTTTCAAGTTTGATCGATTACTACCTCAACTTCATTTCATCTCAAGATTATGGTTGAGAGACATAAATGCTTGACAAATGCCTCTCTCTCTCACACACAATAATAAATAAATTAATTTGGTATGAACTTGATTAATGAGTTGTATGCACTCATATGAACATGAATCTCAAAATAGATCACTATTGAACATTGATTAACATTTGAAAATAAAGTTCACAGGTTAATTAATTCTAATAGTTAACAACAGACATATATATATATATATATATATATATATATATATATATATATATATATATATATATATATATATATATATATATATATATATATATATACTCCTACGCATTCAGAGAACCTTTCTAAATTGAGAAAGGTTTCAGACTGCAGAACTGCAGAACCCAATATCCATGGTTTTAGAAAGACCTACAATTTCCATCCGATGCAATCTAGGCGACAACAACCTTCACCTCATCATACGATTTCTCGTAACAGGTGGTACTCGCGCTCCATGTGTTTAATTGACTTATGGGCTCGTGATTCTTTCAAGTTTGCAACTGCACCATTATCATCAAAATAAATTGTGATAACCTTGGGCAAACTTAGAATCACTTCGAAGTCCATCATGAAGTTTCTAGAGTCATATAGATACTTTGGCTGCCTCATAGGCTCCAATTTATCATCTTTCCATGATGGAGTCCGGAGTCTGAAATATATTTCCATATAATACTCCTCCACATTATGGCTATACTTCCTAAAATTAAACACATAACCTTCGAGGTGGATTTACTGTCGCCCCTATCTGATTTGAAAAATCCGAATCTATGTAACCCATAAGAAGCAGTGAATCTGTTCGGTAAGTCCACATATAATTTCTAGTCCTTTTCAGGTACATAAATATATGTCTTACTACAGTTCAATATTCTTATTTCGGATTACTTTGATACCCATTGTCCATGCATTTAGCAAAACAAATATCCAATCTCTTGTATAGCATTCCTTATATTAAGCTTCCTTATTCGCCGAAACATAAGGAACCGCTTTCATCACCTTTATCTTCTTTTGTGTCTCAAGACACATCTCCTTAGATAAAGTCACATGCTAAAACAAGTAAGGATTGTATCATCTCATGAAGCTTGAGACAAACATAACATCTCTTCTTGTGATCCGTATTAGCGTGATCAAAAGGATATATCTTGTTTTTCTTAAGTCCTTCATCTCATACTGTTTTATCAACCATACACATATGCCCGACAATGCTCTTTCATTGTCTCCAATGAGCAATATATCATCTACGTACAGTACAAGAAATACCACCACGTTTCGATCACTCTTTTCAATACACAAGACACATCCGCGCATTGAATAAATCCATATGCCTGGATTTCCTCATCAAAATGGATGTTTCATGATCTTGAAGCTTACTTTAGTCCATCGATGGATACTTTTAAGCTAACTATCACAATGCTCTTAGCCCTTTACAATGAATCACTCTGGTTGCTTCACATAGATATTTTCCTCAAAACTTCCAATCAGGAAAGCTGTCTTGACATCTATTTGTTATCCCTCATATTTTACATGAGTAGCAACAGATAAAAGATTCCGGATCAACATAGGCATAACTACCGGCGAACAGGTTTTCTCATAATCGAAACCTTTCTTTCTGAGTATACCTTTTCGTAACAAGCTTTGCTTCCAAGGTTTTCACCTTATCATATGATCCTCTTTTATTTTACAGAGCCACTTCCAATGGCTTTCACACCATCCGTGGTTCTACAAGCAGTCAGATCTAATTTAGAATTCATCGATTCTATTTCAACACATTGCACTTTGCTAAGATTCCGCATTTCTATCTTGTAGTGCTTCGTTGTATCCGTGAGTCCATTCATGTTTACTAGGGATCAAGTCTCACGACTCTCCCAAAATATATATCTTACCGGTTGTCGAACAACCCTCCAACTACGACAAGGCACTACACGCAATTGTGTATCAGACGTGACACGCGTTGCAGCCCGTAACCTGTTAGGGTTAGGTTCACATTTTCATAATCCATTTAAATAGACTCGATTAACTCGAAGCCCGATCAACCTGAAGTCCATTAGAGCTGGCCCGATCTCTAGGTTTTTTTGGGTGCAAACACATAAAAGTAGATAAAAAATATATTTTTATTTGAATGTATATAAAAATGTAGGGTGATTTTGGGGTGCACCTGATGCATCCCCATGTTTATAGTTAAAAAAGTGTTAGTGGGTAATTTTTTTAATTAATTATATATGATATTTAATGGTGGAGATTATTTTATAAATTAATCTAACGGTTAACATTGTTCAGGTGCAACGGTGCATCTGGTACACTATAATCGGACTAAAAAATGTAATTTATTTGAAAGTGAGTATTATTGATTTTGTACCTTATTTTAATATGGATAATTTAATTTTAATTAAAATTTAAAAAAGATTGATTCTGAAGAGTTGCAGTTAATGAGCATATGCTTAAGAGTTGCAGATTAGAACAGTCTTTTTCTGGTTTCCTTGTAGATTTCTCCAACCTCTAATATAAGGGAGGTTTTGGCTTTTATTTAACTATTCACTGCAATTTGTGATTGAAACTTGAAAGCATCTTTAATATTATCTTTTAATGTTTTATGTGCTTGGAGTATGGCTTCTTTTATCAACCTTTTCATCATAACTAGTAATATTCAGACTTCACTAGTTGTGTAACTTGAAATTTGGTAGTAGTAATGTGTTCTATCCTAAGATGACATCTTTCATGTCAAGTCATTAGCCTGCTCCTCAAGGTATATGCATCTGATCATAATTCACTTAGAAATGTCTTTTTCTTCCTCCATTTTTTTATTTACTAAAATTGAAAATCATCATGCTGGTGGGAATTGGGATTGAAATCCCTTTGTCAGCTCCCCAATAACTGGATTTACCCTTGGTGGCACCAAGTAATCTTGGCTACTTCCTAAACTGGGATAAGACCATATTTTTATACTTTATCATTTTATACTTAGAAGTTTCTCTCTCTTTCTGGTCTAGAAGTTCTCCAAAGTGCTTAAAGTTTACTTAAGATTATATTCAATAATTCAAATGCAAACAACCTTAGTTATATGACAATATGTTTAAATTATGACCCTTGTGTTCCTACCCAAGATTTCCAGTGTTTATGTGAATTGACCATAAAAATAGTTGGTAAATTAAGGCACGTTTAGGTATCCATAGTTTTTTTTTGTTATGTCTCTTGGAGTTAGTATGTATTCCCTTTATCCCTTGTATTTTTACACACTTTTCATTTTCGTTTGTCCCGATACTTTTGCACGTTTCTCGATTTCTGATAATAGTAACACCACACAGTATTAATACCCTTAAAACCACAATAGTAACACTACACAATATTAATAGGCACCGGATATCTACGCTTCTTTTTTTACTTCATACACTCTTTTCTCAATATACACACCATATTTTAAAAAATAAATATTATAAGAATAAATACACACACCTTAAATGACACATATACCCTTAAGGTATATACCCACCCAAATTATTTTAAAATTACTCAAATTCTCACTTTACTCATACACCCTCCCTACTACTTTCATTTAAACACCACATTCATTCAATCAAACTCATACACCCCATCATTATTACCCACATTCCCCATTCAATTGGAATAGAAAGAGAAAAAGAACAAGAGTAGAAGAGAAACTCAAACTCACACCTCCACAACTAGAAGAGAAAGAGAAGAACAAGAACAGAAGAGTTAATATTGTTTAGAGTTGAAAATTAAGTAAATGTGTTAGAAATTTAGGGGGTTAGTGCTAATTGTGAAGTTATATTGTATCATTTTTGTCTCAACACATAAACTATATAATTTTCAATTGAAATATGATGATTTAATTGTTGGGTCATTGTGATTGAGCATGTATTGTGTTGAAATCGGATGTAAACGTTCGACCCTAGTTTTACGCAGGAAACTGCACTGTTCGTCCAACACTGGACAAGAATTCCTATAATTTTCATCCAACACCGGAAGAGAGTTTCTATTATTTTCGTCCAACACCGGACAAATATTTCTAAAATTTTCGTCCAATACCGGACTAACAATCTTAATATTTTCGTCCAACGTTGGACGATTAATCTACTAACTTTCGTCCCTGGTTGGACGTGAACTCCTCAATTCCAACTAACTTCAAGTGCTAAAAAACAACATTTAAATCGGTCAAAACATTTAAAATAACGTATTTAAGCCTCTTTGTTGTTTTTTTCATACGACATTATACTTCTTCGACAAGTTTTGGGGTTGAGATGAGATGAATTGAATTAGAATTTTCATTCTTTTGTAAAAAAATAAAAAATGAAGAGGTTGAATGTTTGAGAGGGTGGTGAATGTTAGAGGTGCAAAGATGTGAGAGTGTTACGTGGGTGTATGAAGTTATTTTTTATGAATTACGAATACGAGGGAAAAAAATGAGTGTAGATATCCGCGGCCATATTAATATCCTCAGCCACTCATTGGCTGCACAATGCAGTCGCCAGCAAGCCCCCTCCTCTCATGTTCTTTTGGGCTCTCTTTCTCTCCCTTTTTACCCTTCCATCTGCCACCACTTATAATTGGTGGGGATGAGAGTGGGTCAGATTTAGGTGGTTTTGGTTGGAAGTCTGGTTTTGTGTAGGGATGGTGATTGAGCTTGTGGGTGATGGTGTTGGCAGTCTTGGTAAGAATGGAGGTCTTCTTTGCTCCTGCTATTGGGGCATCTCCCATGTGGTTGTTTTTTCCTCTTCTCTGTTGGTGTTTGTTGGCTTCCTAACTTATGTTTCTTTGCTTCAGTTTGTCTTAAGGTGTATTTTAGCTTCTGTTCATTTGTTTTGATCTTGTTTTTGTGGTCTTTGTTGTACCTGTTATTACATGTCTCCTTTTGTGGGCATTATAAGAGTGTTACAAGCGTTTTTCTTTCTCAATGACATGAGGCCATATGTTTGGAAAAGTGCTTGGGGTTTCCACTTAGATTGATCATAAGGGGACTTAGACTGTACTCTCGTTTGTTAATTGAACAATAAGAAAATGCACTTTGAAGAACAAGGAACCTGAATTTAGACAAAATTGAACCAGATAATCAATTAAATAAAATATATGAAAGCAGAATTCAAAATCAAAATATAGATGGAATTGAATAATGCACTGGGAAAATTCATAAAATTCAGTCTGATGAAGTGATGAAATGTCCACAGGGGATGGATGAGATCAGATTTTGAAAAGAAAATGATATGACTGGTAAAGTTGTTGTATGAGGGAAAATGCCTCTCTCATAATATTAAGCTCTCTGTCTAACCTTTCTTTTTGAAGATAAAAGTCTTTGATTGCTACTTAATTATTTACAAAAGGGTGTCATATGTACTATTGTAACAAAGCTTTCAGTTCACATCACCATTAGAAGTAACAAAATCAATACTCAAAGAACTTTTCCTTCAAATTTTAGCACTTGAAGATATTAATATACAAGATTTTATATTATATAAAGCTACATAGGTATTTATAGACGAGGCCTATAGCGTTTGCATCTCTCTGATCTGCACAACGGTTCGCCTTCCCTCCGTGAAGTAATTGTGTGTGATATGTATGTTTTTATAAAATGTATGGATGAAGTTCATCTTCTTTTAATTTGGTCTTGGGCAAATTAAGTACCAAAGACTCCACTTCTTCTTTTCTTAGTATTTGCTGCCATATCTGGGTTGCCTTTTTGCATCATGGCCACAAATTCATCGTAGTTAATTCGTCCATCCTGCACATTTTTGAAAAATTAATGTTTTGGACTCATAACTATCAATCTGAATAGTTGAATGCATTCTGCAGTGATTTATATATAGAACAGAAGTCCAAAGGAATGCTGAAAACAATGAATTCTATAGAAAAATATGATAAAATAATAGCTATGGAGTTCTTACATTGTCATCATCGACTTCAGAGATAATTTCCTTGATGTCCTTATCATCATCCATTCCATATTCTCTGAGAGCTTGCTCTAGTTCTTCTATCGTAATGAACCTGATATTGAGAAAAACTAACAATTTAGACTTACAGGGCAGTAAAAACATAGGACTTTCTAGTTGTAAAAGCTTGTATTCGTTCATGATTACCCGCTATTGTCTTTGTCGAAATACTGGAATGCTGTGTAAAGGTGCTCTTCTCTATCCATTCTATTCATTTGCATTGTCGCCGTAATGAATTCTTCATAGTCAATGGTGCCATTCCCATCAGCATCGGCCTGTCAAGTGCGTTGTGAGTTGAATATGCTGTCATGTAATAACATTCTATTGATGCAATAATAATCTATAATGTATGTCGTCTCTGTGAACTTACTGCTTCCATCAACTGTTTCACTTCAATTTGGGTCAAGTTTGTTCCCTGGTTGGACAATCCCTGCTTCAGCTCTTCGAGTGTTATGGTACCACTGTTATCTGTATCCATACCTTTGAACATTTCTTTCAACCCCATGATTTCTTCCTCTGACAGGCATCCAGCAATAACCTTTTGTGTGTTTGATCATAGTTAGATTTTCATTGCAACAAGTGATTGCATGTTAAGGTATGAAATACTTACACGCAGTGCAACTTTCTTGAACTTGTTCATGGCTCTGAATTGTTTGAGCTTATTCAGAACAGCATTGTCAAGTGGCGTGTCGGGCGCCTCGCCATCCTCCTTAATCCATGGATGATCTACAGAGCACAAACACACCATCATATTATCAAAGAACCTTGTAAAGAAGGCTTGGTATGTAACATAGTTTGCAATAAATAAAGAGTGTCATACTTAGCACTTGGGATGCAGAGAGCCTCTGCTTGGGGTCTGAATTGAGCATCTTCCTAACAAGATCCTTTGCTCCGCTTGAAATCGAAGGCCAGGGGTCCGACGAGAAGTCGATATGGCCCCGTAGAATTGAGTTGAATATTCCGGTTTCGGATTCTGTAATAAACTCCAGGAGTAAGTATTAGATGCATCATTTGGGAGGGGAAATTATTTGTATAGGACATTAATTAGAGCTGACAATTTTAAGACAATATATAAAATGCATTTTGCTTCAAAGGGAAGCCTGATTTGAGTGATTTAGGCTTAATTTGTTATTATTTAGTGAAACTTAAAGCATCATATCTTAAAACAACTCATCTGAAAATATAGTGTCTTAAAATGCAACATCCCTTAATTTGTACCCTATAAAATAATCTTTCCATAACATGTAGAGTTTAAAAACAATTTTACTTAGGACAATAACTCAAGCATTAAGACACTATTTTGGGGCTGGCAAAGTTAGGATAATATATTACTATTTGTGCAACAAATTTGGTACATTAATTTTCAAATTTTGCTCCCAATTAAGCCAGATAGAGGTGATGTGAACTTAATTTGTTCTTCTTGAACGAAAATTAAAATATAATGTCCTAAATCGGTCCCTTCTAAAATGCCACATCCCTAAAAAAAAAAAAAAACAATGTTTTCCCTATTGTAATATATTGATGAAAAATATGGAGGGAGAAATACCTGCCCAGAAAGGGGGAACTCCAGAAAGAAGAATATAGAGCATTACACCAATACTCCAAATATCAGCTTCTGGTCCATACCTCCTCTTCAACACTTCTGGAGCTATATAATATGCACTACCCACAATGTCCTTGAATTGCTCACCTGCCAAAACCATGCAGTTTAATTACACAACATTTGTTTTGTCATATAGACTCAGATGACGACGAACTTACCTTCTTTGTAGAAGACGGAGAGACCGAAATCGGTGGCCTTGAGGGGCGCATTTTCATCCTTGTTCAACAGCAAGAAATTCTCAGGCTTAAGATCCCTATGAATAACCCCCATGCAATGGCAGGTGTGCACAATTTGCACAATTGTCCTCATGAGGGACGCGGCGGCGCGCTCTGTGTAATGACCCTTGGCGATGATCCGGTCGAAGAGCTCGCCGCCGGCGCAGAGCTCCATGACGAGGTGCACCGAGTGCTTGTCCTCGTAAGCCCCCTTCAGCTCCACAATGTTTGGCTGCCCTGCCAAATGGTGCATAATCTGAACCTCTCTACGAACGTCCTCAATATCCTCCTTGTTCGCCAGCTTCCTCTTCGCGATTGTCTTGCACGCGAACTGCTCGCCCGATTGCTTGTGGGTCACCAGGTGGGTCACCCCGAACTGCCCTCGGCCGAGCTCCTTCCCCATCGTGTACGTCGCCTTGATGTCCTCCATGGGCCTCCCCAGCACGGGGCCCATGTGGGACGGCTTCGTCGGCTTCGCTGGAGAAGCCGACGTAGGCGGAGACGACGGCTGAGGAGCCGTCGTGGCCGCCGCAGCGTTCTTGGGGGCGTCCTCTGCGCTGCTGTTGGGAACGCCCTCGGCCGCTGCGTCGTCGGGTGGGGCGTCGTCGCTCCGGGAGCAGCAGTTACCCATCGCGGTGGTGGTGGTGGTGGGGCGCCCGGAGGTGGAGCAGAGGAAGAAGCTTTCGGGGTTTCTTTAGGTTGGTTGTTAGGAGGGGGAGAAAACCATGCATGGACGCAAAGAGATGTTAGAAGAGAGAGAGAGGGACGATGGAAGTCATTGCATTGGAGAGATTTTAGGAGGGAAGAAAGAGATTATTTTTTTATTTTTTAAAATATTATTCTCATTTAATTCTGCGGTTAGAGTTTCAATTCAAGTTTATATTAATTTTGTATGATTTTGACGTCGAGATGAACCATGATATAGTCAAATTTATATATTATCAATTAATTAAATAATAATCGATATTATTGATCAACTCTTTAGTTATTGGTATTCCTAGTTTAATTGAATGCACCAAATCAACAATTAAGTTCAGGATTATGTTAGGGTGGATCGGTGTACTTACAATTTATAGGTGTGAATTAAGAGTTAGTGTGTAGTTATTTATTTTAAATTTTTATTTTTTAATGGTGGAGATTAAATTAAAATTTAATTTGACGGTTAAAATCGTCTAGATGCACACCAGTAAAACTCTTAACTTCTTCTCTTTATGCACTCCGGGAATGCTTACAGATGTGAACGAACATTATTCTTACGAATGAAAATAAAATTGACCATGTAAATTAATTTTCGTTCGACCATTGTCGTCTACACCATCATTCGATCGTCACTGTCTACTACATCGTTTGACCTCGTCGTAAATATAGTTTTCATATTCTCAATTATCACCGTATCTAAATTTGATTACTTTGACCCAAAGGCACTTCCCCTTGTTCAAAAACTGCCAACCCTATTTTTCTAATAAAGCTTTGTTGAAAGTCTCCACATCTCTAACCCATAAACCTCCAACCCTTTCAAATTGCAAATCCTTTCCCATTTTACTCATAGGATCTTTCTATATTCAATCCCCTCCCCACCCAATAAAAAGTTGCATTGTAAGCTCACAATTTCTCTAGCAACTTTTTTAGGAATAAAGAAAATGAATAGGGAGAGAAAATAGCACTGAGTTTAGTAGTGTAATTTTACCCCAATTGAAATTTTCTTATCCTCCCACCTTTTCATGTGATTTTTTATTTTTTGAATGATGTTGGACCATTCAGAGACTCTTCTATGGTTAGCACAAACTTTCATGCCCAAGTATGAGAAGGGGAGAGATCCCACACCACATTCAAGTATATCTACCATTTCACGAATTTTTTCATCAGTAGTATTGACTCCCATTACACAATATTTCTCAAAGTTGACTTTTAGCCCAGAAAGAAGCTCGATGTTGTGGAGTAATCTTTTTATGGTCCATGAATTATCCACGGTTGCATTCCCCATGAAGACTTTGTCAACTGCAAATTAAAGATGTGATACTCTCATTTTATCCCTCCCAATTTCAATAGCTGGAAACCTTCCTAACTCTGTAGCTTTTGACATTAGGATACTCAATCCCTCCGCTGCAATAACAAATAAAAAAAGTGACAGTGGATCAATTGTTTTAATCCCCTTTCAAGTTGAAACTCACCCAATGGACTACCATATACCAAAACTGTAGTAGAGGATGAAGAAATACACTTCATTATCCTCTGTCTCCATTTAGTATGAAAATTAAACCTCTCCATAATTAGATTCAAGTAGCTCTAATCAACGGCATCATATAATTTAGCAAATTCAATTTTGAAGAACATTATCTCAAGGCAACCTCATCAATAGCTTCATTCAAAATGGTAATGCTATGTAGAATTAGTCTACCTTAAAGAAAAGCACTTTGTGAATATGAAATAATGGAGTCAAGAACTGAGCCTAATCCTTCAACCAGGATTTTTTAGATGATTTTATAAAGCCCACTAACAAAAGATATTGGTCTGAAATCATTCAAGTCAACAATTGCTTTTTTTTTTTTGGAATCAGAATAATAAAAGTGGGGTTTAAAGTCTTTCACAAATTGTCAATTATCATGAAATTCGTTTATAAGTCTCATGAAGTCTTCTTTAAAAAGATCCCAGAATTCTTTCAGAAATCTAAAATTAAATCCATATAGAAAAATTCTTGTATTAACCCTAGACTTTTCGAGCTCTCACAATACCATATTGCATCTTTGACTTCATCTTCAAGAAATGTGGATATTAACCTCTCATTATCTATATAAAAAATATGTTTCCTTGAAAAATCGAGCTAAAGAAGGTCTAATAAAATCACCTTTCTTAAAATGCTTTTGAAAAAATCTGAATAATCTGTTTTTCACATCTGCTACCTCTTTACACCATTCCCCATTACCATGTAGACCCAAAATCCCATTTCTTTTGCGTCTTTTATTGATGAACTGTGGAAGAATTTTGAGTTTACATCCCGATCCTTGATCCAAGAACATCTTACTTTCTGAAAATTCAAAGTATTTTTTCTTTTCAAATATCTCAATAACAATGATGAAATTTCATTTCTCTTGATTATCTCATGCTCCTCCAAACCTAAGGCATCATCAATCAAGTCCAATTCCCAATTTTCTTATCTTCTCCTCTCTATGCTCTTATCAATATTTCATAAAACATTGATAGTCCCTAATCTTTAACTTTAATTCCCAGAATAATAGGATAATGGTTAGATACTGATCTACTCAACCTAACGTGATGTGAGCTAGACCAACTTGAGAGCCAAACATTATCCAAACATTATTTACCAAAATCCTATCAATCCTGCTTTTGGATATATCATTCATCTTATGCCAAGTGAAGGTCCTCCCATGTAACAGTAGATCAACCATGCAAGAGTTACTAATAAAGCTGGCAACGAAAGCAACAATATCTCTAGTAAATGAAGACCATAACTCTCTCGAATAGAATTGAAGTCCCCAATCACACATGCAAGAAGAAGAGTATTGATTAATCACAGACCCAATTTGATCTCATAATGTCAATTTCTCAGAAGGAATGTAAGGAGCATAAATATTGATAATGCAACAGTGGCATCTTTCCTGACCCCAAAAACCATTCACATTTATAGCTTCTGAAATATGCTGTGAAATTTGACAAGAAAACACTTCAGGATTCTATAGGGGTATAATACCACCAGATCTACCTATAACTTCTAAATATGTACATTTTATTTTATTAACACAACATAATTTTAGACAAATATCTTCATGCATGATCTCCAATTGGACTCTTGAATACAAAAAATCCACTCATTGATCCTTAATAAGATTTTAAATTTCTTTCTTTTCACACTATTCCACATGCCCCAAATATTAATGGATAAAATCTTTATGTTGAAACATTCTGAATTAACTCCATGCCCATTTTACTATCCAACATTTCTAATTCACAAAATTTTTCCAGAATTCTTCCTTAGAGTTTGCAATTAATCCCAACTCTTTTTCCAAATTATCATGTTTTACTAGCTTCCGAATCAAAATTAGAATTAGTCATAGTTGGATTAACATTAACTTTATTCGAACCTCTCCTGATCAAATTGGCTTCTACTTCCAAATCTTTATCATGATTTAAAAATATACTCCCTCTATCTTACACTACCCTTCACACTTTCCTCATATCCCACACCACCCTTCACACCCCAAAAAAAGAAATATCACTTTATCCAACAACCTCAAAAATTACTTTAATTTTAAATTTGCCACTCATTTTTTTACGAACATACCATTACTTTATTTTTTTATTAACTAAAAATATAACAATTCCTTCTAAAGTTAACAAATTTGGTCAAAAAGTGCAACTTTTTTTAAATAACGTGATACAGTTGAAGGAAGAGTGGTCCAGGATGGAGGAAGTATTAGATTTTTTAGGATATTACAACAAGTTGATTTTTTCATTTAGTCTTGGACTAAATGTGTCTACAGACTATTGTTGAAATGTTTTCTCTTCACGGTTCGGATTTCCTGTTACATTTTTGTGTTACATCTTTTATTGCAAATCGTTGGGTGATTGACAAATAAGATATAATTAAATCTATGCCCTAGAAGGAAATCATATAAACCCAAGGGGAACGATTAAGATTTTCCTTCCCACATACGTGTCGTTCATCTAACGTGCCTAACAAAAAATGTAACACCAAAATGTAATAGGTCATTCAAGATCTTCTCCTAACTCTTATTCACCCCTCCTCCCTTCTTTGATGTAAACATTCACCTTGTTTTTTTTAATGTAGACATTCTCCTCTGAAATTAGTGATTTTCCTTCTTCACAAGAGAATCTTCTTATTGCTGGATAACTAACTCCCGATCTGTAAATATCTTAAATGACGCCGCAGCTCTTCACTTTTGGAGTTGCTGTAAGCACGGGCTTTTAATATGTTGAAACTTATACGTATTTACAGCTTTCGTAGTACTCAATTTGTCTTTCGCAATACTATTTCATATTCCTCTACAGGTCTTTTTCTGTTTAGGTCTTTTGTTGAATCTTCGCAATGTCAAATGTTTTCCGCATCTGCAGATAGTTTGCCTCATCAAACTTCTTTACCTTTGCGACATTTATTCTTTCGCTAGTGTAGTATCTATGTGCTATGTGGTATTATAAAAAATTATTTAATAAATAAAAATACATTCACCATCCATAACATCTTTAATATTAAAAGAAATGAAAAACTAAATTTTATAATTTTGTTGTATGTTTATGTATATATATATATACATATATATATATATGTATATATATATATATATATATATATATGTATATATATATATATATATATATATATATTATTGTTGTTGTTGTTGTTGTCGTCGTCGTCTTATTTTTCTAAATTAAATGAGTTATTATCATATGTGTTCGGGGATACAAATTATTTAGAATCTATGCACTTATTTATTTTTTATTATTTTTATATCGAACTTCATTATTCTTATAAGTTAATAATATATATGTATTTTTTAATTAATGTATTACTTATTTTATTCAATTATATCATTAAATTTCCACATAAATTTTTTGTTAAATTTTACTATGCATATTCTTTAAAAAATTGTATTAGTTATAATATATATATATATATATATATATATTAATAAATGTATTCGAATTAAATTTAAGTATAAAAATATAATGTTGTTATGGGTATTATATCCCCCATGCTTTGTAGGCCCAAAAGCTCAAGAACCTCTATAGTACCTGAAGAAAGAGGCCCAATCCTCTAGCGGCCCAAACTGAGGACACCATAATTAAGGCAGCCCAAGGAGGTCACTGCAGTCCAAAAGCCCGGTCGAGGAAAGGACAAAGAAGGAAACTATTAAAGGGGCCGAAGCCAGAAAGCACCCTCGGCAGGGAACCTTGGCGAAATCCTCCCCCTACCCGAGAGTTCGGACGAGCACCACAGCACCGGAAGTCAACCTGTCCGAAGGTCAAATGGACTACAGAAGCAGGGCAGTAAAGAACAAATACCATCATGAAGACTGACAGGTGCGGCAGGCTAGAAGATAAGGCTAACGGGAAGAAGAGAGGTCTTGGACAGTAATCCTAACTAGAGGACAGCAACTGACTGGCACGTCTTACTCTAACGACCAATGGGAAGCCAGAAAAGGACGGAGGCGCTCTGAGAAACCCTGCGAAAAGCAACAAGTGGCATCCAGATTTCTCCCAAGGCTGGTCGGCATACCAGGCAGCTCCATTAAAGACGGCTTGTCTCTATCCAAATGGCGCAAGGCGATTGGCTCCAGATTAGGGGTTTTAGATGATATAGATAGCCTCTCTCACATGGGAGAGGCAGGTTACGAAGGCTCACTTTAGACATTATGCTTGTAGAAAAAGGGAAGTTTCACGAGTGTTGTTCTAAGGGATAGTAATAAAATGGTTGAGTTCTTTGGTGGGAATTGAGTCTTTTATTGGTTTTAATCCCTCTTTTGGTAGTTCTATTATGTTTAATTATGTTCGTTTTTGTCCTCGTTGTCAAATATCTTAATCTTCCAAGTACTAAATCAACAAGCCAAGAACAGCCATCAACATCTGGCGCCGTCTGTGGGAACGCTACGATTAGCCACCCTCTGTTTTATTTCTTCTTGGGTTCTTGGTTTAATTCTGGAAATCAAGATGGGAGGTGAAGGATTTACAACACATGGAAATGAAGAAAGGGGAGAGTGTTCCAGAGCCCAGCGAAATGTGACAAGAAGTGGAAATAATATTCAAATTAGTGCTCCAGCCGTGGAGATATCTACTCAGGCGAGATCTATTCCTGTCCCAAACTTAGGCGATCCTCAGAAAACAAAAGAGATTAATGAAAAGATTCAAATGGTGATTAATGAGTACGCTGCAGAACCTCCCCCGGTTCGACTGGTAAGGTTGAGCTTTAGCGGCCCTCACAAAAGAAGCCATGGCAATCTGCGGGAAGACCTCGAAAGGAGAAAAGAGGCCAAGAAAGAACACAGCGTAGGAGATGCAAGAGAAACTATCAACTTCATAAGGAGGAGGAACACCGGAGAAAGGGAGAGTGTGAACGAAACTCTGGCAGAAAGAAGGCGTAGCGAATACCTTCGTCGACCGAAAATAGAAGCTCAAAGACAATCACAATCGAGAATGCATCAAGAAGCAAGGAATCCTCCTCCCCCAGAGGTATCCATGGGAAATGATGCTCAAAGGCGATCACAGCCAAAATGGGATCAAGAGGCGGGAAACCCTCCACCGAGGGAAAGGCGGAGAGCAGAAGGATTCCACCAGAATCACTCACCTAATCAAAGGAGAGGTCAACCCACCACTAGGGAAGTACCCGTGGGAGAAGAAATCCCACAAAGAACCCCATCTATCTCTCAAAGGAGGCATAACCGATGCAGAAGGCCAAGGAACCAGAGATCCCGCTCATCTTCGGTACCCTACTCATATGAGAACCGAGATCCCTCGTGGGAAGATCTGCCCACAACAGAGCTGTCTTTACCACAGGACAGGAAGAATGGGGGACCCATCTCACGAAGAGGGACGAGATGGAAGGAGACCCAGACAAAGATGCCGTCAGGGAATAAAGAAATATTCCTCAAGGCCCCAACCAGAGATCTACAGGCCCTGATAAACGAAGAGGTGAACAAGCATTTCGCGGATCTAGAAAGGAAGATGTCCAGAACTGGATGAGTCCTCCAATTATCGATAGCTTCTTCACCTTTCACGGCAAAAATCAACAATGCCCCTCGGCAACAAGGAATCAAGTTTCCCTCCAATTTGATTTTCGATTGTGATTACGACCCATATTCTCACATTGAAAAATATCTAATGTGGATAAGAGTACAAGGTACAAATGAGATCACACTATGTCGGATGTTCCTGCTGACCCTGAGAAACAAGGCTCACGCCTGGTTTTAGGATGGTCCCTGCAGCCTCTGTCAGAAGTTGGGGAGAGTTGATGGAGGTATTCCTAATGCAATACTCGTATCTTGGGGTACCGAAGGAACCAAAGCATAAGCTAGTCAACATCCGTCAAGTTTCAACAGAAAGCTTACGAGACTTTCTGAAAAGATTCAACGAATAATGGTCGATGGGGGAAGTCATGTGGGACGAAGCTTGTCTCATCACGGTGATGGGGGCTCTTCACCCGGAAGTTAGCTTATGGAAAGCGGTCCAGCTTAAACCACCAACGTCTTACGCGGCCTTCATGGTCATGGCGAACGAGCACATCCAAGCAGAAGATATTTCCAAGATGGCAAAGAAAGCAAGCAACCAGAACCCTTTGGCAGAACCGAATAAGAAGAGGGTCAGTACCGGAGGAACGAAGTAATACAAAATGTCCACCACTTTCAAACCCTTTACGAAAGACACCGAGGTCCAGCAGATGTACGAGGAACTAAAATCAGGAATCAACTTGAACGTTGCCGAGTTCTTCTATTATATCAAGGATCAGCAAGTTCTTCGGACGCCGAGGCCAGTCCTACGAATCTCGGAACTCACCAACCCTCAGAAGTACTGCATGTACCATCAAACACACGGGCATAACATAGACCAATGTCGAGATCTAATTACAGAGTTATGGAAGTTATTTAAGGAGGGGAGATTAAGAGGAATGCTGCAGGCCCCAAGGCCGAGGGTATATATGAGAGATGCTAATCTTTCCCCTCGCCCGGGTCGACAGAGGTCCCCGGGCAGAGGACAGAATGGAGAAGCGATGCCCCTACCCCTCCGTCTCTAGGACGACTGCCAGTGTTTGACAGGATCGGGGGCAAGCCCCGAGAGGAGACAGACCCGGAGAAATACACATGATGGAGCCAATAGAGGAAACCCCTTACATAGGAACCTCTCAAGCACTGACCACGGCATCGAAATGGAGGATGAAGGCAGAACTGAGAGACTTGGACTAACAAATCCCTCAAGTGTGATCGCTAACCCCAACGACGAAAGGGGTAATGGAAGCGGATATTATCTTCACAGAAGGGAACTTCTACGGGGTAAGTACTCTTCATTCCGACCCTTTAGTCATTTCACCAATACTGTCAGGAGTCAAAGTTCACAGATGCTTAGTGGATACCGGGGCGTACACCAACATAATCTTTAAAGAAGTTTTTGAAAATCTGGGAGAGGAGCGCCACCACAAAGTAAGGCCTTGTGGTGATGAGATCAAAGGTTTCGGCAATGCGTTGACTAGACCAACCATGGAGGTTGATTAGTTAGTTCAGTTAGAAGGATCAGATGGGAAAACTCGAATGCAGAAACAGTTGACATTCAAGGTTGTGGACCAAGCCTCTACCTACAACAGCATATTAGGGCGTCCGTTGATCCACGCTTTCGGAGCTATCCCATCCACCCTTCACCAGTGCCTCAAATTTGTCACGGCTGATGGCAGCGTACAAACGGTGATAGAAAATCAGAGGAGGCTGAGAGAATGCTCATTTGTGGAAAAGGTAGAAAGTTTGAGTTATCATGATATGGACTATGAGATGCTAAGCTTCGAGGATATCCTGGAAGAAGGAGAGAACCCCAAGGTGCGGACAAAAACTAAAGAACTACTAGGACTGGAGCATGAAGGGAAAGAGCCCGGTACGATCCTGGCGGTCGCCGAAGGAAAGAAAACAGAGGAGCAAGAGAATAACATGCTCATGGCAACAACAGAAACACATCCGGACCCGAGGACTCAAAGAAGGAAAGAAAAAGAAAAAATGGCAAAGGTGCCAAGATAAAAACAGGTAACGCTGAATGAGGATCCGAGGACGAAGCTGAGGGAATGAGCCTCGGCGGCAGAAAAACAGAAATGGTACAGTTGGATCTTGAAGATGCTGATATCAAAGTCAAAATTGGGACAGAATGGGAAAATGAATTCAAGGAAGAGCTAATCCAGCTACTGAAAGAGAACTTAGATGTGTTTGCCTGGAACCCGAATGAAACACCCAGAGTGCACCCGAAGTACGTCTATCACAAGTTGAACATCGACCCCCACATCCTGCCATTCCACCAGAAAAAGAGAAAATTCAGCCTAGAGAAGAATGCGACTATAGAATTGAAAGTTCATAAACTACTTGCGAGCGGAAGAATCAGCGAATGCAAATACCCGATAAGAGTACAAAATCCAATTATGGTCAAAAAGAAAGTGGGATCATGGAGGCTATGCATCGACTTCACCGATCTAAAAGGATAGTTATCCACTTCCGTCAATTGACCAGATGGTCGATGCCACGTCTGAACATGAGATAAAGAGCTTCATGGATGTATTTTCGGGGTACCACCAAATCCCTATGTACCCGGATGATAAGGTAAATACGACTTTATTCTACGAGAATAGAGTTTATGAATAGAACAACATGCCGTTTGGTCTGAGGAATACGGGGGCTATTTATCAAAGATTGGTCAACAAAATGTTCGAGGGAGAAATTGAGAAAATACTCGAGGTCTATCATGAGTGATATTTTCACCTAAATTTAGTGTCTTTTTATATACGTTTTCATAGTATTTTATCTGTATTTATGTGTATTTTGGTCGTATTTTATGTTTTTATGGAAATATGTGAGAATGTGCTTAAACGTATGTAAAACAGGTGAAAACAGAGCAAAAATAGAGAAGGGAGATGAAACAAAGAAGAAAAGCAGGGCTCGACCAAGCACGACTTGGGCCTGTAAGAGATGGCCGTGTGACTACATCAGAAAATCCTACACGGGTACCCTGCACCCATGTGCCGCAACACGAGTCGTGCCCGGAATCAAGACACGAGTCGAGTTACCGACTCGACTCGAGCTCCGTCTGCCACCGAGAAATACCGAGAAGACATGACACGACTCGAACCGTGTTGCAACACACGAGTCATGTTGTGTAAAATTATGGTAAAAATTCAGAAACCTTCTTGAAGCTTCCCAAGGAGCATAAATACCCAATACTTCAATATTTTATCAGTTTTGGACGAGGGTTTTCACTGTTTTCACACACATCACACACAATTCTCTTCATTTCACACCATCATCTTCATCCATTCATCATCCTATCCATCTATCTTCATCCCTCCATCAAATCTACCATCAAATTGAGCAAAAGAAGCAAGGAAGAGAGGAGAATTACAAAGGAAGGAAGGAGATCACCATTGAAGCACTTCAAGGGAGTTTTCAATCATACTTTGTAGAGAATTCTTATTGTTCATCATGTTTTGTAAGGATTTTAATGTCTATGTTAATGTTCTTATAAATATGGTAGGCTAATCTCCCTTGTGAGGTTAGCAACATGGGAGTTGTTGGATAATTTTAGGATTTATGTATTTTAATTCATGTGTTGATTGGATCTATGATTTTCTATCATTGATTGTTAATTGCTTGTTTTGTATTGGTGATTTGTGTGTTTAGTTGTTCTATATATGTGATTAGATTGAAAAATCAATTATGTGCTTAGGATAATTGAGTGAATCATTTCATCAAACACTTCATGTGCATTATAAATTGTAAAGAGATTGAGAAATCCTTTAGAGTTTAGAACCCTTTGATAGAACATGTGATTAGTTTGATCGAGAGGTTGATTAATCGTGTGAATGGACTCTCATTTCAAAATTAGTACCTAGTTGGAATTGTTTTGAGTGAGAACCAACTCATTGAGCTATTTGATATTCATATCCTATCCATCTCGAGAGGAAGTTTAGGTGATCTTAGTGTTGGCCCTTAGTCTTCAATCCATGATTCATATGAATTTGATACATAATTCCTAGAATTACCATTTCTTGATTGTTGTTAATCTCTCTTTTGCTTAATTTGGTAAACCACATTTCATCCACCCATTTTGTTTGTTGATCATTGCTTGCTTGCTTGTTTTAAGTACTTCTATTTACTTGTTTGATCAACTAATCTATTGATGATTTGTCTCTATAAAATTACAACAAACGTTAGATCGCTTAAGCACTAGTACCTACCTCCCTGTGGTTTGATAAATTCTTGAATTGGTCAACCCCACTACAAGTTATGGCTAATCAGTCTATGTGGATGATACCGTGGTGAAGAGCCTGAAAAGGATGGATCATTTCGACCATCTCAGAAAGGTTTTCGGAATCTTCCGACACTATGGAATTAAACTAAACCCAAAAAAATATACGTTCGAAGTGAGCAAGGGGAGTTTCCTCGGATATTTGGTCAGCTCCAGGGGGATTGAGATGAACCCAGAAAAGGTGGAAGCAATCCTAAAGATGGATTCGCCGAGGCATATGAAAGAGGTCCAGAACCTGACGGGTAGGTTGGCCGCTTTGAACATGTTCATGCCGAAAGCATCAGATAAATGTAAACCCTTCTTCGACGTCATCAAAAAGGCTAAGTTCGAGTGGACAGAACAGTGCGGGAAGGCATTCGACGAGATCAACCCCAAGATCCTCTCCAACCCTCACCGGGCGAGACATTGCAGCTGTACCTAGCGATGTCGGGAACTTCAATCAGTTCAATATTGGTCAAAACTGGGGAGAAGTATCAGAAGCCAGTGTACTTCGTAAGCTAATCCCTGAGAGACACAGAACTTAGATACCCAGTAATAGAGAAGATGGTGTATGTTCTCGTTATGAGCTCGAGGAAGCTGAGACCATACTTCATGGAGCACACCATCGAGGTATTGACGACGTTCCCTTTGAGGTAGGTAATCCGAAGGCCGGATGATACAGGACGACTGTTAAAATGGTCCATCGAATTGGGGCAGTTCGATATATCGTACCTACCGAGGAATGCAGTCAAGGGGCAAGTCATGGTGGACTTCATAGTGGAACTGACCTTCCCTACACCAACCGAGGATGAAAAGAGAAAGCCTTGGATCATGCATGTGGACTGTTCGGCAACAGCAGTAACATTGGGAGCAGGAATCATCATCCGAACACTGTCCAGAGAAATCTTTTCAATCGCGATCCAATTCGGTTTCTTGGCTACTAACAATGAGGCATAATACGAGGCCCTACTGAACGGTTTAAGAATGGCACTGGTCATGGGAGCAGGCGAGCTAATGATATACAGCGACTCACAGTTGGTGGTGAACCATGTTAAAGGAGAGTACGAAGCCAAGGATGAACACATGAGCCTTTATAGAAGATTGGCTGTAGGCTTACTGCAGAAATTCTAACACGTGTTTTTGGAATGCATCGACAGGAAAGACAACATGAGATCCGACGCGTTGGCTAAGCTGGCCATGACATCGAATGTTGAGGACCTAAATAACATCAATATTGTGAGGCAAGAGAGCCCGTCAGACACTGCCGTGTGGGTCCTGAATGAACAACCACCAGAAGAGTCATGGATGACCCAATCAGGGCATATTTGGAAGAAGGAAGAGTACCCTCGGATAAGGACAAGGCTCGGCAAATCAGGCTTCGATCGGCGAGATATGTACTAAGAAGAAGGGAAGCTGTATAAGAGAGGCTATTCGTCACCGCTTCTGAAATGCCTAACTCCTGAGGAAGCGAGCTATGTGCTAGCAGAGATACATGAAGGCGTATGCGCGAACCATACAGGCAGGATCGCTCTAGCACTCAAAGTGATCAGGCAGGGTTATTTCTGGCTAATGCTAAAAAAAGACGCCACCCAATACGCGAGGGCATTTGCAATTTGCTAAAGGCTGGCTCCGATAGTCAGAGCACCCTCGGAGCAGCTAACCTCAGTGTTCAGCCCATGGCCCTTCGCAAAATGGGAGATTGATTTGATCGAGTAGCTGCCTACCGGGAAAGGTGGAAATAAATTTGCTATCGTGGCAGTAGATTATTTCATGAAATGGGCAGAGGTTGAACCCCTCTCGACGATAATCGAGGCTCGGGTCGAGAAATTTATCTGAGAAAATATCATATACCGGTTCGGGATACCATTTGCCATAGTGACCGACAATGGCAAGCAATTTGACAATGCCAAACTGAGAAAATTTTGTGAAGATTAAAGCATTAAGAAGTGGTCCTCCACACCATACCACCCGCAGTCTAATGGATAAGTCGAGACAGTGAACAAAATCATCAAACACACATTGAAAGCTAAGTTGGAAAAGCTAGACGAGAAATGGCCTGAGGAACTACCGGGAGTATTGTGGTCCTACAAGACAACGACGAGAATCTCCACTAACGAAACACCATTCTCGATGGCCTTTGGTGCCGAGGCGGTAATACTAGTGGAAATAGGAAAGCCTAGCCCTAGGATTACCATCCACCGAGAAGGGGCCAATGATGAATTGATCCAGGAGGGTCTGGACCTATTGGAAGGGAAGAGATTGAACGCGGAATTGCATAACGCGATTTACAAGTAGAGAGCGGAGAGATTCTATAACTCCAAGATAAAGCTGAGAAGGTTCAAAGGTGGGGAACTGGTACTTCGAAAAGTATTGGGCCCAACGGCGTAGGGTAATAGTCAAAACTGGGAAGGCCCTTAAGTAATTAAGAGGGTTCTGGAAGGAGGAGCGTACGAGTTAGAAGAAGTGGATGGCAAAAAGATACCGCACCCATGGAACGCACAACACTTGAAGAAATATTACCAATGAAATGGAAAGCGGGATGAATGAGGTTGGTGACACGGTTTCTGTTATAACTTCTAATCAAGGCATTAGGCCATACTATGTGGGAATGCAAATTGTATGGAAATACTTTTGTGGATATATGGTTAAAGATGTTGGTATGTTCATAACAAATGGTAAAGGGTATTTATTTGTTGGGATTTCGCGACTTTGGGAATATCAGTAAAAAACATGAAGGGAAACAACCAAAAAGGGGAATGAGATGCAGGCCAAAACAAAAAGGCATAATCGGAATAGGAATAACAAAGATGCCAAGGCATTGGGCTAAGAAGTCAAAACCAAGGTAACAGGTTAAAACTAAAAGGCTGGTTGAAGGAACCTCAGTATAATAGGAAGTGGATCATCTCGGGTATAAATTGGAATAGCGGAGCTGGAATGAAGGGGCAACAATAGACCTCGAAAGGGCGTCAAAAAGGGCGCGGGTATATGTATATAACGAATATATACAACGGTCAGAACATCAAGCTTGTAGTAAAAGAAACGCTCTTCAGGACAACAAGGGAAACAAACGTAAACACGTACACATAGCGGATGTACAGGAAGGCCAGAATATCAGAACCAAAATAAAGAAAAAGAACTTCGGTAAACAAGAATACATCAAACAACAGTATAAACATCTGCACAGAGAAGGGATAAATAAGCAAAGATGCACAGTAGAAATGAGCGTACACAAAGACACATCAACGAGTAAACATTAACAATAAATAATCGGCGTTTCTCAAATATTGGCGTCGAAAGATGACATCGGACACCCAACAAGGACAACACATAAAACAAAGTAGTCAGCAGTTAAAACCAGCAAAAGGTAGAGATGAGGGGATCAGTCTTTCTTTCGGCTGCTAAAGGTATGGAAAATACTCGCCATTTTGTCCTCCATCTCCTTTAGCTGTGCTTCAGCACAAAGGGCCTATTCTTCTGCCGAACCAGGACGAGAAATGCGCTGCTCCAAGGCTCGGATACGAGCCTCAGCTTCAACCAACCTAGCACGCGCCTTAGCGGCCTCGACTCTCGCGACATTTCTGGCAGCCACAGCCTCAGTCAGACTTACCTCCACAGATTCGAGAGCAGCTCGCCCCAAATTAACCTAAAAATCTGAGACCTCCAACCTTTGTCTCTGATGCGCGACAATTGAGGTGAGCTCAGCATTCTCGATCTCAAAGGTATTCAACCTCTCCTCGAAGCTAGAGGAAGACCCCTCGAAACGATCAATAACCCGGTTAGTGAATAAATGATATTGGTCCATAAAGTGCAGAGAAGAGGTAAGGGAAGCAACAACAACTCCAGCCATCACGGCTAAATCGGAAGAATCTTACGAAAGAGAATTAGGGACAACAATCGACAAAGCTTGACAAGGGGCCCTATGAGAGGCACCTGCAATAAAACCCTGGGTCCCTAGCTCCCAAAACTCAGCCATGTCAGGTTCATCATCTTCCTCAACTGTTTCTTTTCCTCGCGCAAGGCCCTCTCGGCAGCCAACCCAGCAGCTTCAGCATCAACATCGATAGGATCTGTTGTTGCAGCAGCACCTATGAGGTTTGGATTGGAAAGAGGAACTGTCGGGACAGCGTGAAATGTAGAAGGGGTAGAACTAACATCAGCTCTGGAAGCAGACTCACCCTCAGCCCAGCCATTATATCATAGTCCTCGGTTTCGGAGCCTCGACCCTCCCCAACTTCGGGAACTTTCGCTAGCTCGGGATCCTCATGATCCTCCTCTGTGTCATCCTTGGGATCTTCCTCGGGATCCTTCTCAGTATCCTCTTCTGGATCTTCCTCAGGAACTACTCCGGCCTCGGGCTCGACAAGAGGAGGATCTGCAAAAAGACACCATGGGTAAGAATGCAACGTACACGGAAAGGATAAAGAAGCATGAACAAAGATAATTATCCCCCTTAATCTTTTAGCGAGAAGGTCGAACTCACCAATGGAAGGGGATGGACGAGGCACATAGCTAATTCTGATTGGCCGAGAAGGCCCACCATGCTCATAAATACTCCTTTTTCTCTTCCTGAGCAGGGAAGCAGAGGCAGATTCAAAACTAAGAGCGGAAGAAACACCAGAAGGGACAGCAAGTGAGTGACGCAACTATTGACGGGAAGGAGACAAAGGAGGAAAAACTCTATTTTCGGTAAGCTGCACAGCCAACAGATCTTTACCAAGTTTCATATCTTCGGACCCAACAGACAGGTCATCCATTTCTTCATCTTCGTCACGAGATGAAGAACGAGCAGAATAATCGGAGTCGGCTTCATCATCCAAAAATTGGTACACATACTTGTATGGAGTTAATGACAAACCAGCCACAGAACCTGTTGATCCCATCGGTGACAGGGCATTCTGGAGCTCGCCTGTAGAACAAGAAGAAATGTAAGGAATGAGATCAAGGGAATAGAAACAGAATAAGAAAATGGATTACCAGTTGTAGCGCCACGGCCAAGGGTAGACAACCCGGCTGAAATTAGGACAGGCTTGGAAAGCAGTGGAGAAACGCATATGTATTCCTCCCGTGAGATAAAATCTCATAAACACGGTAGAAACCATCACTTAGCTGTTCAAGGGGACGACGAGGGAGACCTGCACGATATAAATGTCAGAAAAGAACATCAGAGTCTGCAAAAGATAGTCCAGATACCGGAAGACAGAGAAGAATCATACGCTTATCCAACGGAAGAAATCGGACAGAAAAAGTCATGTACAGACCATTCACACGGGTGCGATAATCACCACCCAACCAGAACCAGACCTGCTCTCAGCTTCAGCCAATAACATCAGAAGCCCCCAGAAAATGATGATTATCATGGGAAAGCAAATGGTTGAAACCATCAGAACGACAGAAAGAGCATAAAAGAAAAGAAACTCTAATTCGAATGGGTCTCGTATGGTGTGACTCAACACATGGAACAGTGACATAGTAGATACTAGACGCAACCAAGTGGAAGACAACAACTGACCTATAGTCATGCCCCACCTTTGCAGCAGCAAACCAATAACAGGGAGAAGGGGGAGACACAAACTGGCAAGAAAGAGAGAGTAATAGAATGCAGTACGACCTGGAGGCGGATCAGAAATGGGAACTCCGTCCAAGGTAAGCTCGAAGGTGACATTGGGATTACTATACTGCCGATGGAGTTCCTCCAAGTAGCTCGGGGATAGCCTAGAAGCTGCACCCAATCAAGCCGCTGAGCCATTCCTCGGAGTGCGGCCCCAAGTCGTCGATATCCCAACGACTAAGAAGATAATCCCCCACGTTCAGAGAGAGTACAACGCCTAAATCCACGTCAATGAATATCGCCGTACCACCATCCTGTTGAGAGAGGAAAACGGAAGCTTGGTTGCCACCAGAGGAGGAAGAAGCAGATAAATCCCTCAGATTGGGACGCAGCATCCTGCGGAGGCGATTGGAACTACGAACACCGGACTGCAAACGGCGCACTGGCGTGCTATCAGAAGTATTCACCTCTTGGACATTAGGCGGAGGAGGAGTACCCTCACCAGACATTTTCCACTGACTAAAGAGCTCAAGAATTAGATTCTGGCGAAAAGAGGGATGGTGGAGAGCAAAATTTTCAGAAATCGCAAAGGCAGCGAGAGTATCAGAAATCGTAAAGATATCGGGGGAATTGGGTTAAATGAAATACAAGAATATACGAAAGGAATACGAGAGATTTGAATTTCAAAAAACCAAAATGGAAACTGTCTGACATGATGAAGGGCGGCACGTATCATCATTGGAAATTATGGAGCAAAAAATGGCTAAGATCTAACGGCTGGGCTGTGGAGACCTTACAACTCCCAAGGAGAATGGAGGGCTTAGATTGATCCCCGCAGCACCTGACCAAGGACGTGACAACCCACGACAGAAAAGCGGCGGTTATGTTTTAAATTGAAGGTAAAATACCAAAATGCCCTTGCAAGACCCACTAACAGGGAAAGAAAAGTGCTTCATTCATGAATAGTGAATTACAAGAGAAGCATAAATAACTCAGAATTTTATCGATCGATAATTAAAGGAAACATAAGGGAGGTACAGAATAAATGCCCTAATAAGGAAGAAACATTCGATTAAACACTATGAGCTCGGTAACACTTTATTGACCAGCAGAGGAAAGTTCAGAATCAACCACGTCTGTAGACTGTGGCTCTCCACCTCTAGGTGACCCATCTCGGAGAATACTCAAAGGGACTTCGGAGGTCACCGGCCCCGATGAAATATCAACACTCTCGTTGCTACCCGAATCGAGTTCGACATCTGAGATCAAAGGAATGGGGTGAGCCATAGCAGTCTCAGAATGCAGGGATTCAGAGGTCTCAGCAGTAACAACCTGACTAGGAGCGTGTGCATCTCCAGATTCGGGAAGTCCAGCCTCAGTAGGTGCCTCTCGGATAGGCGCCCCAATGATTTCGGCGAGATCGGCGAGAGAATCCTCGGCTCCTGAGTCAGCCGTGGCAAGATCCAAAACACCATCGGCAAACTCCTCATCAGATCCCTGCTCCTCATAACCTTCGGAAGATTCCTTAGGAATGTCAATAATAAAGTCGGAGTACTCGCCAAGCACCCCAAAATCAATGTCGTCTTTTAAAGTCTCCCCTGGAGGCATCTTCTCCTCACTGATGACTTGGCGAAGAATCCCACGCATGGCATCGAGATAATCAGGATACGATTTCTCAGAAAAGGCTTGAGCGAAAGTAGAAGCGCAAGAGCAGAAATAGTGAATATTAGTTTTCGGAAGGATAACTTCTCTATAGCATAGGTTGTCGACTTCTGATAGGAGGAACGCATCCTTCATGTGTTCCACTTTGGCCAAGGCCCCATCACGTTCCCTTAAAACCTCGGCAACAACATCCTCAGCCGCCTTGATCTTCTGGGCGTAAGAAACCCCTGATGCTTCTTTCTCCTACCGGACTTTTTCCAGCTCCTGCTCGGAAGACGTCTGGAAAGCATGAAGACTATTCTGAACTCGGGATAACTCGGCTCGGAACTGAGTTTCCTTCGTAGTGATCTCTTCTTGATGTTTCACCTCCAAAGCCGCAACCTTATCCGAAAGCACCTTATTCTGGAGCTCCAAAGCACTCCTCTCTTCCTCGGATTTAGCCAACAGGCTGTCATACCGAGAAGGAAGTGTCTTAAAAGTTTCCTGGAGCTCAGCTTTATTATCCTGCTCAATCCTCAACTTACCTCTGATTAGAGCCTCGGCTGCCCTGGCTTCGGACACTTTTTTCTCACAATCCTTCACCTTATGAAGAAGAGAAGCAACCTCGTCCTGAAAATGGGAATCACGTCGTTCCAACTCGGAAATATAATGCAAGGCGTTGATAGCGTGGAGTGCTTGCCGAACTATATAGCTAGAGATGCAATGGAGAGAATCCTTGGCAGATATATTTTCCATATGATCGAGGAGTTCTCGAGTACACCCTTTAAAAGGAAGAGTGGCAGCGTGAGCCAGACATGCCGAAGCATCAAAATCTAACAGGAGCTCCCCGAGTTCGAATGAGGTCTTCCTAGCCTCATCCAAGTGGACATACCTCTACAAGACCTCCTGGTCGGCTACCGGATCTACTAGAAAAAACAGAGTGGTGACATCCGATAGAGACAGAGCAGAGGAAGCACCCTCAAAAGAAGACTCGTCATGTGACCAAAAATGCAAAGGGGTCGTCACATCTCGAAAGGGGAACAATGAGACGTTGGGTCATAGGAAGTACCGCCAGGGTCTGCTGAGATTTGTACAGAGTAGGACCACCCGGCTGACCAAAAGTGACAAATGGGGACCGGGTAAAAGCTTCAAGGGAAGGAGAAGAGCTGATGTCACACACTTCAACAGTCCTTTGAGGGGCAGTACTAGGCGCGGTGGAGGAACCACAGTAGCGGCACATATATCATCGTCACTGACCTTCTTTGAGGGGCGTACGATGAGAGCAGAACTGTCATGAGTACTCTCCTCGGAAGTCTCGTCCACTAACTTATACTTCCATTTTGGAGCAATAGATTTAGCAACGCGACCTCGGACATCCCTTTCTTTGACTTCGGAGCTCGAGGGGCTTTCTTGGAAACTTTCTCCCGAGGACCCATAGCTGACTCCTGGATGAGATCGGCCTCCAACCTCAAGGAGAGAGGATCCGAAGGCCCTTCAATCTTGACATATGTGAGAGGCTGCACGGTAAGAAGAGCTCCAGAGTCCTTCGGAGAAGAAATCTTAAAAACTTTCTTCTTCCCTTTAGTGAGCGTGGCCCGCTGACGAGCAGAGGGGAGAGTAGCCATACGGGAGATATCGGTCTAAAGATATTTCTCATCTCCTAAACATAACCAAAAGGAGGAAGAGTCAATACGATAAGGGGATTATACAACGAATGCCGTAGACTGAGAAAGCAATGATAAATAATCACATGACATAGCTATAGACGAAGTAGTAAAGCCGGCTCGGAAAATGTTCTTCCCTCTAAGAACACGCTTGTAATGGCGCCTTTTGTTGGAAAGTTTGCGAATACGATAGAAGGCGTCCTGGAACTCTGCCGACAACTTCTCAAGAGCACACGATTCGCCTACTACATAAGGCAAATGAAAGAAATATTAGAATACCCCAAATAATATAAAAGGGAGCCGAGAGAAACATACACACATTGAGGACATGCTTTAAGAAGGAACTTCTAGGGAGCACTGTGGGATTTCAAGGATCCCCGAGGTCATAGACAGAATCTCCCCTCCAGGGACCGTGAACCCAGAACCATGGATTCTTCCACCCTTTGACCAAACTGGGCAGAGAGGCAACAAGGTTGGTATGATGAGGTACCAAATAATAATATCTCTTCGTCCTATTATTTGAGGTAATCCGGTACAAGAAATTGATCTCAGCAGTAGTAAAGTAGGAGTAATTTTTCTTGCGGAAAAGAACCAATATCCCTATTAATGCCGCCCAACCGTTGGGAGCCAATTGAGCAGGGGCTATGCCCTTAAACTCAAAAATATCTCGAATGCAGGGATGGAGAGGGAACCTAAGGCCGAGCTCAAGTTGCAACTCGTAGGTTGCAATAGCATTCGGCGGAGCATAACACATGCGACCATCGGGAGAAGGAAGGAAGAAATTAATACATTCCCCACACTGAAATTTGCTGAGAGCAATGACGGTGCTCTTTCTCAACCAAGAATCATCAAGGGTCGAGGAGACCTCAGCAGCGAAAAAGGGGTGTCCTTGTCCTACCGTGGAAGTTCCCCGAGATGGGCTAATAACCAGGGACCGGCGTTGGGAATCTGAGAATTGTGCTCTAACGAAAAAGTAGAAACAAAATCGGCAACCCTCTGATCAAAAGTGACCAGAGAGGAAGATGGGAGACCCGAACTTTTCTCTGAAGACGACGAAGAGGACCCCGAACTATCGAGTGAAGAATTGGTCGAACGAGAAGAGGATCTAAGAAGAGAGAAAGAACCCTCACAGGCATATCGTGCTAATCATAACAGGAAACAGAACGCAGAGAGAGAGATAGATAAGGAAACCCTAAGCGCCGGCAGTAGAAAACTCAGAGAAGCCAAAAGAGAAAGTCAGGAAAAGAAAGGAAAAAAGAGAGAGGAGAGAACAATACCTGAAGGAAGAAGATGAACGCCCTGAATGAAAGGAATGCCAACTGCTTACAGGATCAAGAGGAAAAAAGAGGGAGAAGAGAAAGGAAAACTGGCAAAAAAGATTCAAAATTCAAAATTCAAATCGACAGTTACACCCAAAATACTAGAAGTACCCCTCACCTGAACGAAAATACCTCAAAGACGTCGCAGAGAGCCCGATAATACATGAACTTATCAGGATGAAGACAGCGAGTGGGAACAACAAATAGCCGAGAGGGAAAGAACCCTAATATCGCAGACACCGAAGCATGAGGGATATAACCCGTGAAATACGGTTCGACTCTAAACAATCTCAAGTCATGAAATTATTCAGGCTCGAGGGGCTAATGTTATGGGTATTATATCCCCAATGCTTTATAGGCCCAAAAGCCCAAGAACCTCTATAGTACCTGAAGAAAGAGGCCCAATCCTCTAGCGGCCCAAACCGAGGACACCATAATTAAGGCACCCCAAGGAGGTCACTGCAGCCCAAAGGCCCTGTCGAGGAAAGGATAAAGAAGGAAACCATTAAAGGGGTCGAAGCCAGAAAGTACCCTCGGCAGGGAACCTCGGCGACATCCTCCCCTTGCCCGAGGGTTCGGACGAGCACCACAACACCGAAAATCAACCTGTCCGAAGGCCAAATGGACTACAGAAGCAGGGCAGTAAAGAACAAACACCATCATGAAGACTGATAGGTGCGACAGGCTAGAAGACAGGGCTAACGGGAAGAAGAGATGTCTTGGACAGTAATCCTAACTAGAAGACAGCAACTGACTGGCACGTCTTACTCTAACGACCAATGGGAAGCCAACAAAGGACGGAAGCGCTCTGAGAAACCCTGTAAAAAGCAACCAGTGGCATCCAGATTTCTCCCCAGGCTGGTCGGCGTACCAGACAGCTCCATTAAAGACGGTTTGTCTCCATCCAAATGGCGCAAGGCGATTGGCTCCAGATTAGGGTTTTTAGATAATATATATAGTCTCTCTCACATGGGAGAGGCATGTTACGAAGGCTCACTTTAGACATTACGCTTGTAGAAAAAGGGAAGTTTCACGAGTGTTGTTCTAAAGGATAGTAATAAAATCAGTTGAGTTCTTTGGTGGAAATTGAGTTTTTTTATTGGTTTTAATCCCTCTTTTGGTGGTTCTATTATGTTTGATTGTGTTCGTTCTTGGCTTCATTGTCAAATATCTTAATCTTCCAAGTACTAAATCAACAAGCCAAGAATAACAGTAAAAAAATGTATTGAATTAGTTATAATTCACTAATATATATACTATTATGAAATCACGTACAACGCATGATCATTTAATTACTATTCTTATTTTTTACAATTAAATAATTCGTATTATATAAGGTAACAACATTAATTAAGAATTTTTTTCTTATAGCTAGACAATTTCTTTCATTATTCTAAAGAATTTGCAACAAATTATGTTAAAAATTAATATATATGTATATATATTCTAATTATTTGAAAGAATCTTGACTTGTATTTTTTTAAATATTACTTTATAATATAATACAATTGAAAACTATTTATTACTTTCCCAGTCTCTCTAAAAAAATGTGTGAACACACAAGGGAAATCTTATCTGTTTGATGTATATTTATGTAGTTGTTAGTATTTCATTTTTTCATTGTATTTAAGTGCAATTATGATCAAAGTATGCAAGTCTTAATAATAAATCCTTAATTTTACTGTATATTTATGTAGTTGTTAGTATTTCATTTTTTTCATTGTATTTAAGTGCAATTATGATCAAAGTATGCAACTCTTAATAATAAAATTTTACTGTTTATATAAAATAAATATTAATTATATATAAAAGAAAATCTCAATTTGTTCTTTTTTTATTTGATTTGATACTAATTAATTTATTTATATCGAATGATTTATTTATTAATTATTACAATTAATAACACTAAAGTAAATAAGTCATAATAAGTGTATAGGAAAAGTAAATAAATAAATAGTAAAACTAGCGAAAAAGGAAATTACTATACTATACCTAATATATATATATATATATATATATATATATATATATATATATATATATATATAAACAAAATTATTAAAATATTTTAAATAGTTGATATATATATATATATATATTTAATATACGCTAATATTATAAATAGTATTGTAAAGTTTTTGCTATAATATACTTAATATATATATTAATTACAAACGTATTTGAATTAAATTTAAGTATATAAATATTGGTCCTGCGCGAGATACTTTTGTAACTTTAGATGGATTAAAGTTAATATAAATAAAAATTAAATTATGTTCTATATGTTTTTTATATAAATAAAATATAATAAAATAAAAAAATTAATTCAACTTCTAATGCTTATAGCAATTTTTCTCTTATTATTTGTGTTATTTATTATTTTATTATATTTCTAAATAACTATCGCTCATTTTAGAAATATAATTTTTTTCTTCTTATAACTAATTAAAAAAAAGCTAAATAGACAATATTTAAAATATATCATTTAAAACTATTTATATATATTTTGATTAATATTTTTAAGCAAACTATTTATACATATTTTGATTAATATTTTAAAGAATTTAATTATAATAAATAGGAATTAACCAATAATACAATAACACGTATTTTAAAAATTACAATTCATTTAGATTATGACACGTGTTTTTATAAAAATTATTTTAAGAAACTACTTTTTAATTATATATGTCAAGATAAAATATATATAAAATAGGATCTCTACCTAGCAATATTCCTTTCACAATTCTTGATTAAGCTCATTTTGCTTAGTACCGCAATTTCCTACTTAGATTTACACTAAAATATTTCTTACTCTTTCCATGCTAATCTTCAATTCAAACACTATAAATAATAAAGTAGATGAGATCTCTATTTCTATTGCTGTATCATCAAAATCTACCGTACAAAAATTTCCTAGTTCTTTTCTTTAATTTCAATTGATTAATTAATTAATTTAAAACACTAGTGTGAAAGTTTTTGGCAACACATACTAATGTCTAGTACAACATTTTTCAATAATTCAAAAAATAATTCGATCAAATTAAATTCGTTTAGAAAGCTAATTACTACTGTCAACAACTATTAAACTACCACCCCACCCCACCCCACCCCACCCCACCCCATTATTAAACACAAACACAGAACTAAAAACAAAGCAGAGGAGCCAACTCTGGTTGGTTGCATCTAATGCTTCATCTATCCATTATTTATCTTTGCTTTCTGAAATGAAGGAAAAAGAAAATGAAGAATAAAATATAAGAGAGAGAGATTGGGAGAGAAAATCCAGTTCTTGCTGTTCGTCTTTACTTGTACAGATCTTCATCGATTCTTTAGCCTGAGTTCGATCCGGGTCGACCCGGCGTTGAATCCTAGTTGAGATGATGATAACTTTACCTTGAAAAGGGAAATTTGAACAATGTCGGCTTCTCTTGCCGAATTTGAACGCCCTCGCATTGGCAACTCAAATACGGTAATGCTTTAGCTCTTGTTTAATGTTATAATTATCGAAGTAATTTTTTTTTTCTCATTTTGTGTGAGTGAATGAAGAGAAATGAGGGGCAAAAATGGTGTGTGTTCTTCTAGTCAAACTTAGTCAAGGTGAAGCTGAAAACCTATCAACGTATTAAGAGACTTGTTAATTTGTTTTAGCTTGGCCCTGGATTGCTGTAATTTGAGATGAATGAATAGTGGTGAGGTTGTGATTTGATATCTTTCCATATTTTGCGTTGTTGTTGTTCTTTACGAGATCTCTGTAATTTGTAGATATTCAAGAGCGGACATCTGCTTATATCTTCGAAAGGTTGGTGCTTTTGTGATTCGTAGAAATTATAATTATTTATTTATTTTAATTTTTGCTACATATATATTTTTTTTAAGAGGATGCACTAAGAAATTTTATTTACGGATATCAACTTCCACTGCCCCTGAGTTGCCTTAAATGCAATTTTTTAAAAAATTCTTCTCACTTCTCTCTGTGCTTCTCATTATTCAGTTTTGCCGAGTTACAAAATATGATATTCCTCATTTGAGCAAACTATGTTTTCCTTAATTGGGTTCATTTAATTGCATTTCTTTTTAATGGATATATGTTACATTTACTTCCATCTTAGTGCAAATGTGAGTTCTAAGTGTTTATGTGTACTCAATAAATAAAGAATTCATTACTTCCATCTTCTCTGTATTGACAAAAGTGTTTATGACTCAGGTGTCAAGTTTGTGTTTATTACTGTATTTTGGTAGGGCTATTTAATTTCATGCATCCTTTAAACACTTAAAACTTTTTGCAGGTTTAGGTTGGAAATCTTGGAAGAAGAGATGGTTTATTCTTACACGCACTTCTTTGGTTTTCTTTAAAAGTGATCCTGTTAGTTCCCTTTTTCTTCTTCATTTTCCCGTTCCTTATATGTATGCAATATAATTGATTCCTTAATCTGCTAATTTTCACATCATCAATAAATGTGGTTCTGGTTGACCAGTTTCATAGTACTTTTTTCATATTAGTACTATTGCCTTATATATCCATAATTTCACTTTGTTTAGAGTGTGCTTCCACAGCGTGGCGGTGAAGTAAATTTGACTTTGGGTGGCATAGATTTAAATAATTCAGGAAGGTATTAGATAGAGGTTTTCTCTTACTTTTGATCTATCTATGTATCTACAGCAATTTTTTTATTTCATCCTGTTTGGCGTTTGCAGTGTTGTTGTTAGAGAAGACAAGAAGCTTCTAACAGTTTTGTTTCCTGATGGACGTGATGGGCGAGCGTTCACTCTTAAGGTTAACAAATGTTTGCACAATCTTGTCTGTTTCCTGCTTACACTAACTGGTTGTTTATATGATTTATTCTCTTAATAATTATCTGCATTAACTTGTAATTAAACAGTTGTTTGCCCTTTTTTGTTTCTAATGTCAGGCAGAAACATCTGAGGACTTGTATGAGTGGAAGACAGCCCTTGAACATGCTCTTGCGCAAGCTCCAAATGCTGCTCTAGTGATGGGACAAAATGGAATATTTAGAAGTGACACTAATGATGCTATTGAGGGATCTTTCCATCAATGTTCGTGCCTATATACTATATTTCTTTGGTTTTCTTCTGTTAATACTTAATACTGTATTAGAACCTTTCTGCAAGATGATACTGCTCCTCAACCTCCAATAACTTAGACTGAAGTTTTTCTCTATGTACAAGTGCCCTGATGTGGGAACCTTTTGATTCAGGGAGAGACAAACGACCAGTGAAGTCTTTGGTTGTTGGACGCCCTATTTTGCTTGCATTAGAAGATATAGATGGAGGTCCATCCTTCCTAGAGAAAGCGCTACGGTTTCTTGAGAAGTATGGTAAGCTTCTCTTTTATCGTGAGATACTTTTACGTATATAATGTGATACATTTACTTATATTAAGTTTATATAATACTCATACTTATATACATCGTGATACTGTTAGGTGTACTATGTGATACTTTCTGTAATTTGAAACAGGTTGGAGTGTAAAATTGAAACTGTATTATATACAGTGTCATACTTTATCCTATTTGGTGCAAAACTTTTACTTATAACGGTTTATTCTTTTTCCATGAATAAATTTTGATCAGACTGATCTGGAAGGATCTGTTTAACTAGTGCACAAAAGTGCAACTCTTAGTCTTTTGGCATCATCAAAATATGTATAATATTTTCCTTACAATCTACATCAGTATATATCCCATCTTCATCATTATCAATTAAGATCATCTCCCATGTTACTTTAGCTTATAGATGATATGTTAGGATATTTAGTAATTGTCAAATGACCATCTCATCTAAAGATGTGTGTCATTTATACTTTTTATGAATTACTCTTTAATACATCATATAGAGATGCATACTTTTTAGGATTTTTTTTAATACTCCCTTTGTCTCGGAGAATGATACATATATACTTTTCTATGTTGTTTAAGAAAAGTTACTTTAGCATAGTTGTTAGAGGTGCGGGGCCGTAGAGCTGTTACAAGCTTGGCTCGGCTAGGCTCGGCTCGATAAAGCTCGAGCTCGACTCAACTCGTGACAACTTGAGCTCGTCTAAATACTCGTTACATTATTAAGCCGAGCCGATAATAATATTAATAATAAATATTAAATAATGATAATTATATATATTAATATAATAATTATTAAATATAATATTAAATGTATTAATTAAAATCCGGCTTGATTAGGCTTGAAAGCTCGACTCGTTTAGCTTAAAGAGCCGAGTCGAGCTCGAGCTCGGCTGAGTAATTTTCGAGTCGATCTCGAGCTCGCTTGTAGGCTCGTTATCAAATTGAGCCGAGCTTGAGCCCCGCTTGATAAGTACTCGACCTCGCTCGGCTCGTTTAACAGCTCTACGCGGGGGCGATGAGGCTTTGGCCCTTGTGCCTTATTTCCTTGATTTTTGGTCACTAAAGGTGATGTCTCTGAGTTGGTCGCCTATGTGCACCTTCTTCCCCCTTAAGTATTGCCTCATAATTGGCAGAAATCGACTTACATTTATATAACTACTATGAATTAGCCAATTAGGGTTTGGGTTTTTTGTTTCGAATGTTTACAAAAGGCGTGATAAAGGGAATTAGTAGTTTCGGATTCATATATCTTATTATTTTAGTTAGTTTCTTTTAATTATAATGATTATATTAGATTACAGTAGATTAGATTAGATATGGGTGTTGGACTTAGTTTGTATGGACATAGGTTTAATTAAACATTTTAGTTCTTATTTCTTGGTTGAACGACATTTTTAGATATTGAATATGGATTTGGGCTGAGTATTTTCTCCGTAGAATTGTTATTGAATTTTGTGTTCAGTTTTCAGGTTTTTTTTTTTAGGTTAATGTGGGTTTTGAAAGCTATGAATGATGATAATTTATGTTTGTTTTGAGTTTTTGGTACATAGATTTAACTTTATGTTAAAGAATCAATGTGTAAGAGGTGAGTAGAGAGTATTAATTGATGTGCGAGAAGATATGAGTGAGGAGAGAGGAGAGAAAAAGTTTTAGTTGAGGGGACTGGAGAGTGGAGAAAAAATATATGGAGGTGTATTAATGAGGGTAGTTTTTAAAACCTCATCTTAAATGTGTGGGTTTTGAAAACCCAAAAGTGGGTTTTCAAAATTGCAAAGTGGTATTTTTGTATAATAAAATTTTAAGTATGTTATGAGTGTTAGGTGGGGGAGACAATTTTTAAATTAGAGTATATTTTGAGGTTATTGGATTGAGGTGACTTTTTTTTGGCTTGTGAATGTTTTCTGGGACAAACGAATGATGAAAGGATGAAGGGTTCTTTGGGCCGGAGGGAGTATTAAAATTAATTATTCCAACACGTCCCTTCACGTTGAATTTTTTTTTTTAATGGGGTGGTAAGATTTGAACCTGGACCTTGTATTATGTCATGCCTTTGATATCATTTTAATTGACTACCTCATCTAAAAGGTTAAGCTTTTAGAAATGTGTAATATTTAATACTTAATTAATCACTCTAAAAGTGATTGTTCCCATGTTAGTTTTAGCTTTACTGGTGATATGTTAAGGTATTTTTTGGTGATAATCATATTGAGCTTTGCTGAGTAATCTCATATTGTGATGTTCCAACTAGTGTCATTATAGCAATAAATAATAATCTCACCGAAGCTTTCCCTTTCATATACTCGCTTTAGTATACGTTCTGACATCGGTGCAACATTAACAGGAATTAAAGTAGAAGGAATTTTGCGGCAGTCTGCAGATGTTGAGGAAGTGGAGCGAAGGGTTCAAGAATATGAACAAGGTAGAGTGAATGCTTTAGCTAGTAGTTTCTTTTCTTTCCTTTTCACTATCACTGCATTTCAACTTCTTTTTGGTTGATAACGATACAGGTTCATGTCAGGTAGTTTTGAGTTCTGTTCTTCTGTCACTTGTTAGAACTTCTTTGTCCTTGTGCACTTATTTTCTATATTTAAAATAAATATTGAAAATATAGCATGAATTTATTATTTCATACAGTATTGACCACTAAGGTTGGTATAGAACTCTTTTTTGTTTAAATTTTTGTTAGCGCAGGGGATTCAGTCTTGTTGAAGGGACTTGCTTTTTACCCGTTGAATGAGGTCAAATCTATGGAGTGTTATCACATAGTTATCATTTTTACATAAAAACTTCTTTGCAGTTGGAAAACTTTAGTTTCCATTTGAATTTGATACTTTCTCACGCAATTTTTTGGAGAATTATCATGATAAATTGGCTGGGTCAAAAACTAACTTTCTTATGAGCCCAACTCTAAAACTTGTCTTGAAATGGGAAAGGTTCATCCATGCAGGAGTCAATAAATGTATGCATAGTGGATATGCAGAACATGTTTGCCGCTGAAGCATATATGAGATCATATTCATAGCTTTTGTAGGTTGACCTCCAGAGATAATAGTGTGCATCTTAGTATGGGATCATATTCATAGCTTTTGTATATATATGGGATCATTTCTCAGTGTGCATCTTAGTTGGTGAGTAAAATGATACAAGAAGATTTGTATAACGATTAATGCTAATAGTTTTCATCATTATCTATCTTCTCTTGCCAAATTAATGTCAAAATTTCAATAAACTACACCATATGTTCAAATTGAATGTTACGTCCTTGCAGGCAAGACTGAACTTGATCCTGATGAGGATGCTCATGTTATTGGCGACTGTGTTAAGGTTTGATCTCCAAATCAGCACTTGGATCTAGTGTCATAATAACATTTTAACTGATTCTTATTTGAGTTACCTCTCCTTTAGCATGTTCTTCGTGAGCTACCTTCATCACCAGTTCCTGCATCCTGCTGCACTGCATTGTTGGAAGCTTACAGTAATTTTCTGTTTCACCATTCACTTCAAAAACTTATGGCTAGTTTCAAAGCTGTAGCATTTCTCCTTTAATAATTAGCTTACTTGTAATCTGTACGACTTGGTTTCTTTGTGGCTGTCATGAGAAGAAATTGACAGGAAGGAAATTCGAGTGAATGCCATGCGATCTGCCATACATGAGGCATTTCCTGAACCCAATAGGCGTCTTTTACAGAGGTATGGCCTCCTCTTTGTGCTTTCATGCATCTTATGGCCATCAATATTTTAATGTCTCGGTGATATTTGTTAGGAAATTGTAATCGAAAGAATGAATAGATAGTGGAATTGCAAATCCTCAAACTGAGGCCTAAGCATCCTTAAATCAGTGCTCAAAAGACGCTTCCAATGATAAAAGAACGTACTATAAATAAACTCAAGCTACCCCTAAAGCCCAAGCTGACAACCCTAAACCCATGACATGGACCTAAATGTAGTTAATATTTTATAAGGTCCTGTAACTTAGGTGGATCTGCATTTAGTCCTTCAACTATCTACTTTATTAATTTTAGTCATATTTTGTCCAATTTTAGTCATTTTTGTCCAAATTGCCATAACAATGTGCGTTGCATGTTATATGTTGATATATTTTTTGGCAGTAGATATTCATATTGGAATTTTTATTAACACATCTATATAGCAGCATATGATGTAGAATACAACCCAACATGTAGGTGATGTTGGTGTCTATATATGTCCATATATGAAAATGCTGGTATGAATATCTATGGCCTATTTTTATTTGTAGAGAGTTATAAATTAAAATTTTAATATTTAAAAATATCTAGATTTAAGCACCTCAGCTGTAACCTCTTTCTGAGCACTAATTGTTGTAGTAACACTAAAGTTGTGTTTGGATTGAGTCATTTCAAATCCAATGGATTTGAAAATGAGTGGATTTTAAATTAAATGGATTTAAATCAATTCATTGAATTACGTTGTTTGGATGAGTTATGGATTTATAAAAGGATTTTCAAATCCACAATTCAGAAATTATTTTTAAATTTTTAAAATAGAATTTTATTTATGATAAAAAAAATGAAATTTTATTATATTAAATATTAAAATCTAAAATTATATATATATATATATATTTGGTGGGGGGGGGGGGAAGGGGTGGGTGGCACTTGGCAAGAGGAAGGGGGTGGGGTTGGGGGTAGGGGTTAAAATTAAAATTTATTATTATTTTTAATTAATTTAGTAATTTTATATTAATATATCTATTACACAATGGAAGTATTTCAAATGACACGGTTTGAGTAAGGATTTGAAAATCCATCCAAAACAACTAAAAAAACTTCAAAATCAAATCCATGATTTGAAATCCATTCATTTGAAATCTTGGATTTATAAATCCATGGATTTAATGATGGATCCAAACATGAAGGAAGGATTTGAAAGAAGGATTTATAAATCCCTCCTCAAATCCTCCCATCCAAACACAACCTAAGGGTACTGGTGCCTTTTCTTGATATCTTAACTAAACACATTTGAGAATCTGAATTTTGTGGATTTTATGGTTCTAAATTTCCCATCTAATAAGTACAAGTTGAGTGGATGTATCTTTCTCATGACTTAATAGATTTAGTGTGTGATATCGTTTGTTTTCTTCTGTGCACATGTAGCAGTAATACTGATATGGATAGTGATCGTTTTTCGACATGATCAATAATTATGCACTGTAGCACAAAATACACTTTTGAATCATGCATGGTTTTTATTGTTCAATTTATCCATCATTACATGATTATTCTTCACTATCGCATTTGTCCCCCTCTTCATTTTTTCTAGAATTCTCAAGATGATGCTTACAATTTCTTCTCATGCTTCCGAGAATCGGATGACTCCATCAGCAGTTGCTGCTTGTATGGCTCCATTGCTGTTGCGCCCTCTCTTAGCTGGTGAATGTGAATTAGAAGATGACTACGATATCAATGGAGATAATTCTGCTCAGCTTCTTGCTGCTGCCAATGCTGCTAATAATGCCCAAGCAATTATCACAACTCTCCTTGAGGAGTATGAGAATATTTTTGATGTAAGCTAATCATCTGGTTTCTAATTTTTAAGTCTTTTTCGTAGTTTATAAACTGCATTTGCATTGATGCTGCTTTCCTAATAATACTTTTTGGCATGGTTATTAAAGGCACGCCTCAAACAACGCTATGATCTTTGCTCCTTAAAATCACATGTCCAGGCACTGATCTCCCAGGCGCACACCTTTGTGCGACTCGGTTACGCCTCAAGATTCTGCCTATTTTGGCTTTTATATTTTTTAAGTTTTGATATGATTGAAACAACAAATTTTATTAGTTGAATAGTAACTTTTATATTGGAGTAGCAACTTTCCCTAGGTATAAAATTCTATATACCATTTATTCTCTAAATTTAAATTAGGGATTTACGGTGACCTAGTTAGGGTTTTGAGAGATGCACATAAAAACCTTCACAATCACCAAACTCTGCTGCCACTGCAACCACCGACCAGGCGACCACCAGCCGCTGGTTGTCGGCCGTCTGCCCGCTGCCGTCAATCAGTCGTCTGTTATGTTTCTCATTGTAAGATATTGATGGTTGTAATGAATGGTTGAGAGGTACAAGATGAAGATAATGAATTGGTGTTTGAGGGGGATGACTTGACATGGGATGTGGTGGATAAAGCTAGCGGAGTTGAAAAGCCAAATATCAAACTAGATGAAAAAACATTGGTGGCAACTGCCACCGTTTCCAAATGGAAGGCAAAAATTTAGAGAAGGAGAAGAGACCTACTTTAAGATTAATAGATGAAGAGAATGAAGAAGAAGGTGAAGCTGGATTCGAAGAATATTCAAATTTTAATGAAGAACTATTTGATGATGAGGAGGACTTTGATGTTGATGATGAAGATGATAATTAGATTATTTTTATTGCTAGTATCTTGTGTGATTGACTTGTTTTATGTCAATTATGATGAATTTTTATTTACGCATGTTTGATTTTAATGTAAATGGCTTAATGCATGTGTCATATTCGTGTCATTTGGTATATTATATTCTTTTAAACTTAATTTATTAGGTAATTATGTTCTATCTATGTTATATTTAGTGTAGGATAGGACCGATAAGTTATAATTCTATATTTCATCTTAATATTCAAGGATGCCTCAGGCACAAATATGCCTCAATGGGCCTTGCTCCTTTAAAACTATGTAAATTGTAAACTGTGCAGCCCATTATCTCAAATGCATACTTGTTTTACTGTCCTATCTGAAGAAAATTTAAATCTGCATATATCTTCTACATTCTGGTTAACTTATGAGTTTCAACTGAAGTAAAGATTATGTGGTCAGATACTCATCTTTTGAGTAATCACTCCCCTTAATGGTGGTAATTAGCTGCTATATATTTGGAATTGTTGGTTTAGACTAACATGTTGCTCCTAGCTGCTTAATCCTTAGTGATTCTCCAGAATAGAATTCTTTAGCTGAATGATGATTAATGGATAAAATTGACATTTTTCTAGACGGGCTTATTCATATTGAAGCCCTTTCATAGGCTCTCTATTTTATTTTTACCTTCTTTTGCAAGATTTTACCCCACATACTAATTTTACTTGGTTTAAAGTGCATCTAGAACAGCAAAAATGTCAATTTTTGACATCATTAAGTCTGATAGCGTCTTTGATGGTAGTACATTTATTTTTTCCTGCATGAGAGGCGTACATCTTATAAGTTCTCTCGTACGTGCTGTTTTCTATTAAGATTAAGAGTATGAGCTTGAATATTTGCTGTGGTTCCATTTCAGGATGATTATCTGCACAGATGCTCTCTGTCAGTAGATTCTCAAACTGATAAAAGTGGAAATGAAGATACAAGTGATGATGAGAATGCAGAAATTAAAGTAAATGGTTATCATGATGCTCACAATGAAGCTGACCCTGAAACAGATGTTGATTCTGATCGCAGACATAGTGGGAAGTTAAGTGAAAGCAGTGGTTCTGCTGCCAGTGATCTTTATGACTATAAGGTTCTTTTTCACTCTCCCTTCCCCTCCCATAGTGATGCCTAGCATGCATTCTAAATGAGCTGAAAACTTTTTTTTTTCTTCTTTGTAAATATGCATTTTGGCTATCTGATGAAAACTAGATTATTCCATCATTTTTATATCTTGTGGATGATTTATTTAATAAAGGTGCATTGGCAATCAGATGGAAAGTTATCTCCAGATTATTTCATTACTTGAGGCTTTTCTAATTTATTTTCCACCTACTTGCACGAATGTTTGTTCAGTAGTGCTTTCTCCAAGTATTCAAATTCTGATTAGAAAAATTGGGTCATTATTTTGGGAAACAAGCCATTGAAGCATAAAAAATACTGCAGCGCAGCATATTCACCTGCTATTTGTACTGCTCTTCTTCCTATACAAGTATTACTAAAATAGTTTTGGTTGTAGTAACTTGTTACTAAAGCAAACAAAAATGCAATAATAATGGAAGTAGTGACAAAAGCCACAGTATCCTGTAACGTAGATTTCAGATATGCGTGTTGATTCTACTATTGTGAATGCTCTGTCTTTGCATGTTATTCTTAAATGGGATTATAATTCACAATTTTTCCATAATATTATTTTTTGTGTTTTCACTGTCAATCGTTCACTATTGTTAGAGAGACTTTGCCATCAAGATTACTTATCCCTTACCCAATTCTTAAAAAACGTTACAATTTAAATGCAATTCCTTGAAATTTAAGGTCTAAGTTGTATCATGTTTTACATACTTCAGGCTCCAAGTGATGATCATGATTGGGTGCTTGTAACTCCTTTTGATTTCTGAATCTTGTATGTGATTGCTCATTGCAGTTACTTTTTCTTGTACCAGAATTCATTTTCTTCTCCATTACATTAACATCTGCATTATAATTCCACTGCTTTGGTGAGGCATTGGCATGGATCTGTGATTTAGGTGCTAGGTTGTTATCTAGAACTATATTCTGAAGTTGCTTCTGGCATTCTTCTTATGCCAGGCCATTGTAAATGATGACTTGGATGATGCTGGTCTCATGCATCATCTTGCTATGAAAACAAAATCAGATCCAACATTGGACACTAGAGCTTGTAGAGATTCTAAAATCTCAGTCAATAACCAACAGGACAAACTAAAGACTCATGACAACTTGATAGAGGCTTCTGCAGAAACACATGGTAGTGAGTCCCAGCGATCTGTTGGAGAAATTTTGTCATCTATGAATCAAGAGCTACATCAGTCTCTTTCTGGATCTGAACTGTTGGCTGAGAAGGGAACGCCCAAACTTACCAATCCCAGTATTGGTAGTGCCAAAAAGTCAACATTTTGGGGAAAGAAAAATGTAAGTCTTTTCCTCAGCCTTCCCACGGCGGGATAAGAATCACTTTATGATAAATATACAAGCAGGGGATGGATCGAAGTGTTTGGTGGATGGAGGTTGTTCAAAAATAGAGGTTAAAATTATTGACTTATAGCTAAATACAAACAACTCTATCTGCATAAAGTATTTAAAATTGTGTTATAGAATTTCAAGACATATCTAACCCTGTGTCACTTATACGGGATTTAGCTCAACTTACGAAGTCTGGCATTGTCTTGAAACATATTTGGTTCTTGAAACATATCTGGTTCATTTTCTGGCAGTGGCATCCAGATACCTCTGCACATGTTTGTTTATGAACTTTATCATTGTTGATATCTGTTACTTCTTCTCCCATTAGTTGAGCAGCCAATTTTGATTGATCTGTAGATATTTTTCTTATTTGTCATCAAGTATAATGATTGTAGCTTCTTGTATTACTTTTTCGCTTCTTTTGTAGCCATTTAAGTGCATATGGACTCTCTACATAATTGTCAAATAATATTTTCTGAGTCCTGCAGTTATACCTACAATTTTTGATAAAATGTGTACATGCATGAGTTTAGAAAATAAATTTCGTTAATATCTGCTCAAGTTTTAGAGATAAACTTTAGGTTTTCTATTTTAATATAAAAATATGGCAGTTAGATTATACAGTATTATATGGTTATGAAATTTGAATTTAATTCGGTGAACCCACTTTGTAGGGCTAGTGGGCCTTGTAGCCCAGCATGCTGGTAGGGGGTGTTTAGTTGCTTCCATAATTTTACTTGTGATGTATTGAACAAATAAGTTTCTGATTTGTCTGATTATATTACGAATCAATATATTTTGTCTTTTGGAATGCAGAGAAACTGATTTTTCTAGTCTCGCAGGTGAGAAAGACTCCATCAACAGAATCAATCGATTCTTCTGGAGAGGAAGAGTATGATTGTCTTCTTGCATTTTAATTTGCTGTTTCTACAATATAATGTTGTTTCTTCTTCCAGAACCTTGTGAAACTAAGTACTATTCAATTCCATGTAACTGAGATTTTCAACATTGGTTTGTGCTTTTCTTTTTTATTAGAATTTTTTGTTACTGCATCTTCTGTTTTGAATTATGATTTGGGGCATGAAATGAGCAAGTTTAGTTGAATTGGATTAAAAAATGTATGTTTCTGTCATTTATTGAGCAAGTGATGAACCTTGTTATGATTAAAGCCATTGTCAATTGGATCAGGGTTCACTATGGATTTTTCATTAGCATTATAAAACAAACTTACTAAAACAGGTTTATCCCAAGAAGACTTAGAAATTAGAATACTAGTTTTCATCAGTTGCATTGGTGCCTGCTTGTGTTGTCTGATGTGATTTTAAAACTTTTGCATTTTGTATTTTATTGAGGTTCAATGTTTTCTTTCACAGGCTTGCTATCCAAAGATTGGAGATAACAAAGAATGATTTACGCCACAGGATAGCAAAAGAGGTAATTAATGTGGGAGTGCTGCAACAGTTTTTGTATATGTTAGTGGTCTCGGGTGACAATATGATTGGTTTCTTTTTTGTCTGTGTCAGGCAAGAGGAAATGCAATTTTGCAAGTTAGCTTGGAGAGGAGGAAGCAAGCTTTACATGAGCGACGATTGGCACTTGAGCAAGATGTAAGTGATTTTTTTTCTGTATTCTAAACATGATCATTTTTACTATATTCAAATTTAATTTTGAAAGATGATAAGAGTTGCAGAAGATTGAGTTGCTTGTTTCTCCCTTTTATTATATTGCCCTTTAATGTGCCTTGAACATCAATACTAAGATAAAACCATAAATTTAATAAATACATGTAGTGAGGTATTATTTGAAGAAATTAAATAACAATTTTACTTAAATTTATTTCTGTAATAGGGTTATTGTATTTCTTTGTTTCGCTGTAATGCAGTCTGCATGTCATATGTTTATCTACTTTTCTTTTGCCACCTGCATATGCTTTGTATTTACCTACTTGCACAATTTGTTTCTTTTGTCATCCCAAGCCTTTAGGTATATGAGTGTGTGAGAATACACACACACATGCACATACATTATTTTTCACAAGATTGACTTTTGGATGAGATTGCTAGCATATGTTTCTAGTTTTTTGTAATTTTTTCTGCAACATTGAGGGGTTTCAGTTATGAATATCTTAGTCTATTGTGGGTTGTATCCTTTTGTCTGTTGTGATATCTCTTAGTTTTTTGAGCTATGTCATCTCCTATTTGAAGGTTAGATTTGCCCATGGTTTTAATTATCTTTATATTTGAAATCCATTAACTTGAAATCCTTTGTTTGGAGTTAGTATTTGTGAAAGGATTTTCAAATGCATAAATTTCAAATACATTGTCTGACATATCTTAATTCAATATAATCGTTGGTTTTTAATTAATAAGAAAAAAAAATCACTAAAAAATTTCAGATATTCAATAAAATAATGTGAATAATTTTATTTAAAAAAAAAAATTCAAATAGAAATCCAAAAGTTTCCATTAATCATCAATATATATTGAACATTTTCAGAAAATATGAGAAATTCAGAGAAGGAATTAGAAGAGATGAAAATTAATTATTTAAAAGAATGTTTAATAATTTACACAATTCAATAGAAATATGAAACATTGAAAATTAATATATTGAACATTTTCCCATTTTCTTAAACTTTCAATTTTTTTCCAAACTTTCTGAAATTACGATTTTGACTTTATTTTTAAAATTTTCATTTTATTTTAAATCTGTTAAATATTGCAATTCGTTTTGTATATTCTGATTTATTTTTTTATAATCTTTTCAATTTCATAGAATTTTTTTGAATTTTTTGTCTACTTTCTATTTTCCTAGAGTGAAACTTGTGCGCACTAGTTAAACGGATCTAGTATCCGTGCAACTGACTTCTAACCTGGCCTGAAAACTTTAATATATTTGCATAGTATAATACTTTATTGTTGTTTGACCTGATTCAAATAGAATTTTATTGAATTCGGGATGGGCTGGATCCAGTTACACACATACTAGTGCGCACAAGTTTATTGTGATTTTCCTGATATTGTTGGAAAATTACTGATAATATTTTATTTTCTTAAAAATTCATTACTTTTCTGACATTTTTCATTAAGTTTTGAGAATTTCTATTATTTTTTTGAATTTACTATAATTTTTTTTTCATCATTTCGTTTTTTTCTGATATTTTTGGAACGTCTTATGAAATTGTTATTTTTCTTCAAAAAATTACTTATTTTACAAAATTTCTGTAAGCAAAAACTAGAGGGGAATGAGAGAGAAAGAAAAGTAGATTTCCAATTTGGAAATTCTTATTGAGACAACTATGAAACAACCAACTTCAAGTCAAAGATTTAAATCCAGGAATTCAAAATGTAAGATTTAAATCATTTGAGATCCCAGCCTAACATGTGGATGGGATTGTACTAGATCGTAGTCCAACTCCCTTCATCCAACACAACCTTATAATTTTATCAGCTTGCATTTGGGGGTTCTATTTATCCTCGAGGTTCTTAATAGGGTGACTAATAGGAGAATCTCTTGATAAGAACAGATTGTTCCCGTTGTTTTGATTCTCTGAGCATCCAAGCTTGTTAGGTATCATAGACCTTAGGCTTCATCAAGAGAGAGATCAATGTCTCGTAGAACAGAGGATGATTTTCTGCTATCTTGTATTCATTGCTTATGATCTGATCTCTTTATTAATAGATTACAACATATAGAAAATAAGGAAAGCTGCACTTAAGGTTCGCTGTCCTAAATAATCAAACTTGAGGGCTTGCAGAAAATCATCCTTTAGATTGAAAGATAAACAAGCCAAATATCGAGTTAAATTGAGCTCAAGCTCACTGAAGTCACCTCAATTAGAGCTGCAATTAGGCTAAAAGTCGGGCAGAAATCTAGCTAAAACAAAGCTGATTATGTATACATCTGTACACATTGAAGTTTCTCCTAGCATGGGATCTAGTTTTAACTTTTTCCACATTCTCTACTCACAATTCCATATATTAGTAGCTTTTCCTTCTGCTAAATCTCTTTATTTATTCATATCCCTTGTAAGCCCTCTTAAAGATCTGAAGGGCTTAACTTCCATCTGAAATCCAATGGTCATTGTAAGTAAAACTTTTCAGTGAAACATATTTACATTAGAACTATTCTACGTATTTCACTATGCTCTAAATTCTTTCAGCTCTGTATTAACTACTCTGGTGCACTTAAAGAAGATCAATGGATACATTTAGTGCATGTGGCAGTATATGATCTTGCATTTGGTGGATGCTAATGGCAAAGTGTTCTTTTGATTGTTCTTTTGTGCCTCACTGACACATTTTAATTTGAAAAATTTGTAACATTCATTATCCCTCCACATTTACACGTCTGTTTCATGCAGACTGATTTTTTTTTCTTTATTTTTTGTTATTTTATTAGGTAGCAAGATTGCAAGAACAGCTTCAAGCTGAGAGAGATTTACGAGCTGCTCTGGAAGTTGGCTTGAGCATGTCTACTGGGCAATTTGCTGGTTCTCAAGACATGGATTCCAAGGTCTATATCTATTTTTAATGTTCTTTAATCAGAAATTAATTCAGAGGCTGAAATGTTTTATTAACTTCTAAGACGAGGGCTGAGCTTGAGGAGATAGCTCTCGCTGAGGCAGATGTTGCCAGATTGAAACACAAAGTTGCTGAGCTTCACCATCAACTAAATCAACAACGCCAGAATCACTATGGCTCTATTTCTGATGCATGTGATAGATATCAACATGTGGCAAATCAACCGTGAGTCAAATTCCTTCCAGTTATGATAAAATTTTTTCCTCTTAGAATATTCATTTTGGCAGAGGATTGCATTCTTTTCCTATTAAAAATGACTGCCAGTAGTTCCAATGCAAAACAACTATGACTATTAGTTACTGTGCTAGGTAAATAATGTTCTAGATGCACTTCTTAGAATCTTCAGAGCAGCAAAAATACTAATGCAGGATTCTGGTGTGGTATAGAATATAATCTTCTTGACATTGAAATTTTTTTTAATTTTTTTAAAAGTAATTCTTAACTTTAAGACTTAATGAACCTATATTGGTTCTTGAGTGCTTTAACTCATAATTTGTCTACTAAATTTTTGAGTAGCCATCTTTTTGGTTAAGCATTAGGCTACAACATGGAACTATCATTTTTTAACATTATTTGCCTGCTTAGAAGTTACTGATGACTTGGAAATTAGGACTGCTGTTATTTCTGTTTTGTAATCTCTTGATGCTTTTGACTATCTTTTGTTTCAATGTGATTTTTTTTGGTGTGAAATATACTAAGAGCCTCAACCAAATTCTTCTTCAAGTCATAGTTATTGAATGTGCAAAGAGTATGGTGCTGGCACCTAGCACGCCCTTGAAAATGAGTCATATATATGTATATATTTATGCTATACAATTGGATAAATCTTTATTTATTTATTTATTTTTTCCAAAGAGTAGAATATATGAAAGTGATGAGATCGCAGGATTCCATTTATAGGGAAAAGAGAGAGAGAGAGAGAGAGAGAGAAAGTCGAGCAAAAAAATTTAACTGTGCAACTGGGCAAGGGATGGCACAGGTACTTTGTGGCGGTGGCACTGGTGGTTGGCTTGGGCTGATGGTTGGCAATCATATGGGTTTGCTAGAAAGTGAAGAATCACTAGGGACTCAAAAAATCTTGTCCTGAATTTTTTTCTTTTTGAATGAGTGAAGTCCTCACTGTTTTCTAATGTTATGTTGTGTACAACGCTTAGAAATGTGTATTTTGAGTAAGGAATGATAGAAAAGAAAATAATGCTTGTACAAAAGACACCTGCAAAAGGTGCACAGAGGCTCATGCACTCCCCCTTTTGCCTGCACAGGCCCTATCCTCTGCGTAATACTAATGCTTTCTGTGTGGTCAGTTTTGTCAATGTTTCACCTTTCAGTATTATTTGATGTATGACTATAGATGTATAAGAACGGTTGTTTCTCACTTAACAATATAATGCTGCATGATATGCTGATATGCAGAGACTTAAGAACTAATTTTTTTGTTTTGGACGGCTTTAGGGTAGGATTGGGTTCAAGAAAGTAAAAGGGATCCAGTTAGGAATCTGGGATTTATTCGAAGTATAGCTGGAGTCTCAATAAGACTGGCATCTCAGTTTGGTTCAAAACTGAACTTTTTGTGATTTTGTTATGATTTTAATGATGCTGTTCAATACTGGATGCAGGAAATACTTCCAGCAAAATTTTGATACAACACTTGCTGTTTGTAACCATGAAAGAAGACAGAGAACAGAGGTAATTACTCTTTTTACATTGTTTATATAGAAATCATCTATCAGTAATCTAAAACTTTGAAGTGACTGAGTGATTTATTGTTTTTATCTGTACACACACCCAACTATAAGCGAGTGATTTATTTTTTTTCTGTACGCACACCCAACTATATTGTATTATGTGATGGTTCAGAAATGTTTCATGAAGAAAGATATAAGAGCGTGGCCATAAAGCGTACATGAGAATTATGAAGAAAACATTTCTATTGTTGGCAGGCACAAAAAACCTACTTTATCTTCTAGCTTTGTTGCTTGAGCTACCTTGCTGGACCTCCATTTTGCATGCTCCCTGAACCTCTGTGGCTGGACCTCGTTTATGTGATCTCCCTCTTCAGACCTGTAAAACATGCCATGAGAGTTCGTGAATTAGGCACTTCAAATATTTTACTATCCCCAAGTCCAAAATCCCTATATTAAGAATATCAAGAGAATGTCAAGAAATATGAGAGAATAAAATTATTTACATTAACTTGTGTCTACATGCCTGAATTTCTAGAGGGAACCACGTCAGCCTAATTTCCCTTCCACTTTGGGTGAAAAAGCTTTAATCACTAACTGAGAAAATCAAAACTGCTCAGATCACTTTACTACTCCTTTACTCCAGAGTTATCACTGAAGGAGCTTCCTCTGTTACGAAGTCTGGGACATATCTCATGAGTTAGGTCCTTTAAGTCCCAGAATGAAATCAGGTTCAAGAAATAGCTTGGGTTCAGGTCTATCTCTTCAATTCTCATCAGATATAAGGTTGTGGTCAAAAGCTGGTCTCAGGGAGCTTAGTCCAGCCCAATAGAGCTCCCTCACAGGTCTCCTTTTATCAACTACTCATCACTATTGATCATCTAGGAATTAGGTCCCAACACCATACTCCTCAACATATCTTAAGTCTGGTCTCTTGTTGAGTTATATGGAGCTCCACCTCAAATAGATCTCCTCTTAGGTCTTCAAATGTTGTGCATAACCCCAAGACATCAGTTCCCAAATCAACTTCCATATATAACTCCTAGGTAGTGTTTCGATATCCCACATTGATTACTTACAAAAGTGTGCAAGGGCATATTAGTGGCGTCCAATCCTTTACATCTGACCATGGTTTTAGGTTAGGTTAGGGCTCCCTAGCTTATATGCCAAATAATTTGGTACGACTTGGCAGATATAGGCAGGCTGCTGAAAGGGGCTACTCTATGGTGGGCCCTGGGATTGCTATCCTATCCTGGATATAGACCTAAGGGGGATTGCCAGCGAGAGGTGGGCCTTTGTATGTGGGTTGCCACCCAGCGTGTGGTCCGTGAACATCTGATTCGAAGGGGATGTATTGTTATAAAACTACACAAAAGTGTGGAGGGATATATAAGTGGTGGTCAATACCATGATTTTAGGTTAAGTTTGGGCTCCCTGGTTTATGTCTTACAGGTAGGGTGCATTTGTATGATGTGAATATTCCTTAGATGAAGGGATTGCTTTTGTTCCACTAAATTTGGAAATATTAACTTACTGAGGACAATTTTAATAAGATCCCCCGCCTTCCATGGACACATCCGTGACCTGTTTTCTTCACTTACTGATGATTGTTTTTCTCTCTCCCACCTTCCCGTAAATAAAAGTTAAACGCAATGGCTTCTGGAATTCAGACTCGTAGATAGCAGGTAGAAGCATCATGATACGGTTCACATTGGAGGCCTCATCACCGCCTTCAATCATCCCATTCATACCTCCTCAAGGCCAAGCGTTGATTCTGAGCTCCAATCCTTCTTTTCCTGTATAGTTTTGCTCCTCCAACAGTCCACTTATGTATGTTTGAGCTCGATTTTGCAGCCATAGTCATCTTGCTCACCTCAGGGAACCATGGTACTTGGCAACACACCATCACTTGTATCAGACAGATCTTGGGGGATCTTAGACCCAGATCTGGCACATTAACCAAGGTGAAGAAGTCAGTGGATCACCTTTATCACATTTGGCTCCACAGTTAGCTCCCTGCATGTGATCACACAGGATTCAACTATTTTTCTTTTGTCGCTTATACACGTGGATCAGCTATAGGTTATCTGAATTTTAGACACTAGCCCTTTCTCTGCACTTATTTATGATGGTCAAATCTTTACTTGCTCTTGACTTTCATGCACCCGCACCCTGAATGGTGCACCTTGTTTTTATATGATTAGGCTGGTTTTTCAGGCCTTAGGCTGATTTTTCTGGCCTAAGGGCCTTTGATTATTATACTTGCTCTATTATTCTGTATACGGGTTGAGGATTGTGCCTCAATCCCCGTGTCTATTGGAGTGTCATTCTTTTACAAAAACTCGAGTTAGATCCCCTTAACAAGGAAATAATCAATATCTCCATTATTTTAATATTCTCCTTCATATTTATCTTGATTTACTATTCCACTTCTTTTACAGTTTTTTTTTTTTTTAAGTTTCTCACTAGAGTAATTCAGTTTTACTATATTTATACTACGCTGTTCCCCTGTCACTTAGCCTATTTACCTTGCACATTCTCAATATTCTTTTTGATCTGCTTTTTTTTTTCTTTTTTTTTTTGGTTGAGATTTATGAGACCTCTTTGTTGGTTTGGTCCCAGTTATCAAGATTTATTTGAGATTGAATTGAATGGGTAGTTCTGGTATCTCTTATTTGTATTTTTATTAAATAAAATGAACTTCGTTTTTAAACATCTCAAGTCTTTTGATGCAAAATAAAAGGCTGTACCATGCAATAGAAACCTAAATAGTTTAATTGTTTTATATACCCACGTTTTCTGCAAGTGCTTTTGACCTACTTAGATGATGTTGAAGCTGTCATATCCTCTATGCTTGTTACAAGGGGCTTCAGCAAGCCACCTTTTCATATCAGAGCGTACATCCATTTAGATTTTTGGATGAGTCCGTACAAGATTTTACTGCTCTTTCATATTCATTCTTCTCAATTCTGACACTGCTATTTTTAAACCATGATTGTAGCAGGAGGTTTTAGTAGCAGACCCAAGAAATAATAAAGGACAATTATTGACATCTGGAAGCAGTAGTAGGTTGCCTTCTCGGAAGCAGATTATTGGATCTGCAAGCTTGAGTAATTCTAAAAGTACTGAGGCCTCCACTAGTTTATCCATGGATGACTTTAATACTGTTGATTCTGCAGCTCTACCTTTTACTTCCAGGGTGTCCGAGGTAAGACAAGTTATTTTTTGCCCCCCCCCCCCCATGTTCTTTATTTGTTACTACCTTTGCCCCCATTACACATTTCTTCACTTGTTTGTCCTATAACAATTTTCATGCCCCAAAAATTAGTAAAAGCACTCAATTCAAATAACTTTTGAATGCACTTTATTTTTAAAAATGTCATCCTCACCTCACCTCACCTTGACATATAACTTACATTTTTCTTTATTTATTACTCATTTATTACCCTAAAGACTACATGATCCCTACAAAGTCAACAAAGTAACTTTTCTTAAACAACGTGGTACGGACCGTACGGTCAGTATGAAATGTTTATCTAGATAGAGGGAGTATTTTTTCCGCTAATTACAGTTGGATGATGGCTAGAAATGGAAGAAAATACTTTCTTTTCTATATTATAGATTAGGAATATTGTTGTGACCAGATTTAATATTACCTGTACTAAGCATATAAATATCATGGCCTATTTAAACAATGGTCTCATATTCAGGTGACCTCATGGTCTTATAGTGTACTTGTCTGTATACCCATACCTTGGGCACTTGGTGTCAACTAAGCAGCATATTGCTTAACTCTAAATCACTCCATTGCGTTTATAGTATTCATATTGTATCATCGATCAGTTTTTGGAAGGTGACATTGGTTTACTTAAAGGAGAAACCATATCATTTATACGGCACTGAAAATTTGTGCAAGCCTTTTCTGTACGATTTCGGTTTGTAAATTTAGACTCTTCGTATGTGCCGATTGTAAGTACCATCAGTAAACTGAACATGCTATGTGGCTCTCCTATGCCTTTGATAAACTTTGATTTGCTTAGGATAGTAAATGGAGGTTTTTAGATTTTTTATTTATTTTATTTTTTTTTGACATCTTGTACTAAAATCCCTCCTAACCTACGGCATGGTTCTGCCCTGACCTCCCATCAGGAATAACTGCATAGTCAGCCTCCCACCCTCTCATCCCAAAGATAAAAATAAATACTCTAATAAACAAACAACACCTGGAGTTCCAACGTGTCAAGTGTATGGTTGAATAAACCCTTAGATGCATAAATTGTTCTGCTCCATATAATAACAGGATGTTTGTTGGGTTACTTCATCATTTGTGTGTGCGCACTCACACATGTGTGTATTTGTATATATTATTTTCAGATTTAATGACTGCAGGTTATGGATTATCCACGACTTCCATCAGCAGCATCTTCAACTTTGGTAGAATTGACAACCCGTCTTGACTTTTTCAAAGAAAGAAGGTCCCAGTTGATGGAACAGCTCCACAATCTGGATTTGAACTACGTAGCCACTCAAGACTTTGTGTATAAACCATAATCGCCTCCATGGAATTAACACGTGCTGCTTATGATTCCTTAAAAGGAAAAACTCAGGAGACTCCATTGTATATTTTCTGCTGAGTAGTAAATATATGCATTTCTTATATGCTCTTTGCTTGGAGCAGTTTCCCATTGAAGCTGGTTTTCTTTTTTCTTTTTTTTTTTTTTTTCTTTTTTTCCTCTTTCGGAATGTAATTAGTGTCTACTACGTTGGAAAGTTCATCTTAGTCGTTTATAGATAAATAAACTACCTTTGGGAAGAAGAGATTCTGAGTTGGTTCCACAAATATAAACATGTCAATTTTATACTCACGGTAGATTTCGATTTGATGACAGTTGTGTCCTTGACTACCATGGCATCATATTCTGCAGAACACTTATGATAGAATGTTTGTTTTGGGTTGGTTTCGTAAGTTTTAATTTTATATTAAATTAATGTGTAAGAATATACTATTAATTTATATATATAAAAAAGAAAGAAATAGAGAGAGTGCATTAACTGAGGAGAAATAATGTATGTAGGTAAATATTAGAGTGATTTTTAAAACTTGGGTGTGGATTTTGAAAATCAAAATTTGGGTTTTAAAACCGGAACAAACATCATCATTTTAAATAATTTGATTGAGACTGTTTGACAGATAACAAGTTTATTTGGCCTTTTTGGTAGGGAGATCGACTCTCAAAGTGTAAAGCTCATTTTATGGATTGTGTATAGTTGTTAATTGTAAATACCATTTAGATATTCTGTTGAGGCAAAAACTTGTGTGCTCGGGGTATATTGTGCGCCCATATTTTTTTGTATTAAATTGTATACAATAATACAATTTAATACTAAATAATACAATTTAATAGTACTAAAGAGTATGGGCGCACGGAGTGACCCCGGGGCACAAGACACCATATCAATATTAAATTACAAAGTGAAACTTGCTTGGATTTTTATAATAGCTAGAAATATATATGAAAGGTATATTATGCGGGATTTCATATGTTGAAACTATGTGCTTTATTTTGAGCTGGATTGACAAGATTCGTTAACCAATTGTATTCAGTATTTTATACTCCCTGTTGTTTGTTTTGTAACAGCCTTCACACTAAATAAATAAACTCAAATCAATAATCATTATTCAAAAATACCAAATTATCATCTAAAAGGCAATAAAATTAGTAAAAAAAAAAATTTTTTTTAAAAAATGTAAAACTGCAATCATGAATGGTGTTTCAAGATGGAGTGATGATATCTTGACGTTTCATATTACACGAAATCTAATCTAACAGCACAGAATAAACCTTATCATTCATATTTTTTAGGAATCAGAATTGTTTCTCTACTATTCACACCCCGAATTCTCTAAATACATTACAAAATATTTAGGGCAAAGTAGTCATTGATAAAAGACAAATTTACTCTTCTATACTTCGAAAATTTTCATGATCTTTTGTTTGGTTTGCATGTCTTTTGTGTTCAGTGGCGAACAAAACTACCGAACAACTTATTATAAAACATAGAGAATAATAAAATTGTCTATTTTGGGGTGTATTCAGTGGAAAAAAAGGAAAAATAATTTAATGTGTGGTGTATTTAGCATTTGAGGTATGCATGGAGGATTTAGGGGTTTAGTAAACCTTTGAGAGATATTTCTAGATTTAGTTTGTTTCTTCACTATTTTTATATCTCCCATTTATCTATTTTATTTAGTTTTTTACTAGAGCAATTATGATTTAGAAATCGATTTGGGGCTAAATGTTCGGATCTATTATGACATAGTCATAAGTTAAGGTGGGCAAATATTTTTTAAAAAGCCGCACTGCATTTAGTGATTTTTTACCTAAATAGTGGTTAATTTTATTCTAGAAAACTGCACTGTACCGCACTATTATATAAACTAGAGGTCTTAAACGTTCGTTACACGTTGCTTGTTTGATATACTTTGTAATATATTTTAAATGAGTTATAATTTTAAGTATATGAAATAAAAATTTAATAATGGAAGTAAATAATAGCTTCATATAAATGAAAAAAAAATATGCAATAAAAAGATTACTTTTAAAATATTGTTCTTGTTTTCTAAAATAACCGTCATTACTCTTCTGTTGCTTCCCTTTGTTGTCTTCTTGAGAGATCCAAACATTGTTTTCCTCATCATATAAATTATCCATGTCAATTTTCTCCAAAATATAATCTACAAAAATAATTTATCAATAATTTAATTTCATTATATTATCCTCATTACTTAATTCAAAACAATTATCATAACAATCGAATAGATATCATCTTTCAAAATCAACCATATAATTTTGAATTTTTTCAACATGATCCCTTCATACTTTAGAAACATTTTATCTATAAATTTGATAGATGAATAAACAAATACTAATAATAACATACATGGGCGATCAAGATGTCTTTACATATTAAGTGCAATTTTTAAAGTTTGATTGAATTCACAACTGCAAAATAATATGAAATGAGAAAAGACTTACATAATATACAATCACAATTCCTCTCCCAATGCTCCTCCCACCAATGAGATCGCCTTCATATTAGCATTGTTATCTCCCGTCGAAGATGTATTCGTAGAAAGATGCAACTTTTATAGAATTCCAACTTTTCTTCGTGTCTCAATCTTCCTTCGGGAGTGTTCTCAGTCTCCTATTGTAGGAGTGTTTAGTCCTTATTGTGAGGTGTTTAATATTTTTGTGTGAGTTGTCCCCTTAAATATGGTGGGGTTTTTCTGTTTCCCTCGAGGAATGGTAGGGTGCAGTCGAGTCCGATTAACGATGTTCATTGGTTAGTTAGCCACGTCGTAATTTTTATCTCTGAGTTTATTTATATTAAAAACTATAGTTTTGAAAAAAAAAAAAACTAATAACTATGTACTGAAAATTTTGTACTTGCAGATAAATAAATAATGAATATGGAAAATCCCAACTATCAACTATGAATTCAAGAGTTTTGCCTTATAATGATTATGATTTATTGTTTTTAATTTTGAGTAATTGTATTTTTATTTGAATAGGTTTTTTTTCTTTTTTTATTACAATTTTATTATAAATGAATTTTATACATACGTGCACATATAATTCATTATATTAATTAATGCGTAAATTTTATTTTCTCACACTCACCTATTATTTTCACGAACACACTTTAATTTTTTTTAAAAAAAGTCATCTAATCTTCATTTCCACACAACATACTTTACAAATGTTTTATTATCCAAAATTTTGGCGAGGAATTATTACAATGCAATTTTATTCGGATATTTTCCATCATTTCCTACACTAAAATCTCCCTCTTAAAATTAGAACATAAAATAATAATAATGTAATCGATTTTGAAGAGTGTTATTGATATTATATCCCCTATGCTTGACAAGTCCAAAAGCCCAATAACCTCTATTGTACCTGAAGAAAAAAGCTCAACTCCCTAGCGACCCAAACTAAGAACAGAACTGAAAGGACAATTGGAGCAGCCCAAGGAGGTCGCGGCAAACCGAAGGCCCAGCCGAGGAATGGACAAAGAGGAACTCACTAAAGAGGCCGAAGCCAGGAAGCACCTTCGGCAGGAAACCTCGACGACGTCCTTTCTCGGCCTGAGAGTTCGGACGAACACCACAACACCGAAAGCCAACCTGTCCGAAGACAAAAGGGGGCAATAGAAGTAGGATAGTGAAGAGCAAACACCATCATGAAGGCTGACAAGTACCGCAGGCTAAAGGACAAGACTAACGGGAAGAAGAGATGTCTTGAGCAGCAATCCTAACTAGAAGACAACGACTAACTGGCGAACCTTACTCTGATAACCAATAGGAAGCTAGCAAAGGACGGAGGCACTCTACGAAACCCTGCAAAAGCAACCAACGGCGTCCAGACTTCCCCTGCAGCTGGTCGGCGTACCAGACAGTTTCATTTAAGGCGGCTTGTCTCCATCCAAATGGTGCAAGGTGATTGGCTCTAGTTTAAGGTTTGTAGACAATATAAATAGCCTCTCTCACAGGAGAGAGGTAGGTTACTGAGGCTCACTTTAGACATTACACTTGTAAGAAAGGGGAGTTTTATGAGTGTTGTTCTAAGGGAGAGTAATAAAATCGGTTGAGTTCTTTGGTGGGAATTGAGACTTTTATTGGTTTTAATCCCTCTTTTGGTGGTTCTATTATGTTTGATTGTATTCGTTCTTGGCTCCGTTATTAAGTGTCTTTATCTTCTAAACTCAAATTAACGAGCTAGGGACAGCCATCAATATCTGGCACCGTCTGTGGGAACACTACGATTAACCATTCCTGTTTGATTTCTTCTGGAGTTCTTGGTTTAATTCTGTGAGAAAAATCTTTAGTTTTTTGTCCTGTGTCTGGAAATTGAGATGTGAGGTGAAGGATTTATAATCCATAGAAACGAAGAAAGGGGAGAATACTCCAGAGCCCAGCGGAACGTTACTAGAAGTGGAAATAATATCCAAATCAACATGCCAGTCGTGGAGGTGCCCACCCTGGCGAGGTCTATTCCTATCCCGAATCTGAGCGACCCCCCTGAAAGCAAAAGAAATGAACAAGAAATTCGGAGGGTGATCGATGAATACGCCGCGGGAGCTCCCCCGGTTCAGCCGGCGGGTTGAGCTTTAGCGGCCCTTATAGGGAAAGCCACGACGATCTATGAGAACACCTTGAAAGGAGGAAAGAGGCCAGGAAAGAACACAGCGGAGGAGATGCGAGAGAAACTATCAACTTCATACGGAGGAGGAACGTTGGATAGAGGGAGAGTGTAAACAAAACTCCGACAAAAGGAAGGCACAGCGAATACCTTCGCTGACCGAAAATGGGAGCTCAAAGACAACATCAACCAGGAATGAATCAAGAAACGAGGAATCCTCCACCCCCAAAAATATCCGTGAGGAATGATGCTCAAATGCGATCGCGACCGAAACAGAATCAAGAGACGAGAAACCCTCCACAGAGGGAAAGGCCGAGATAAGAAGGATCCCGCCAGCCTCACTCAAAAAATCTAAAGGAGAGGTCAACCCACCACTAGGGAAATGCCGGCGGGAGACGAAGCCCCACGAAGAACCCCATCTGTTTCTCAAAGGGGACATAACAGGCGTAGAAGGCCAAGGAACTAAAGATCCCGTTCATCTTCGGCACCCTACTCATAGGAGAGCCTAGATCCCTCGTGGAAAGATCTGCCCACAACAGAGCTGTCTTTACCACATGACAGGAGGAACGGAAGACCCGTCTCATTAGGAGGGATGAGACAGGAAGAGACCCAGGCAGAGATACGGTCGGGGAATAAAGAAATATTCCCAAAGGCCCCAACCAGAGATCTACAGGCCCTGATAAATGAAGAGGTGAACAAGTATTTCGCGGATCTAGAAAGGAAGATGTCCAGAACCGGATGAGCCCTCCAGTCGTAGATAGCTCCTTCTGAAATCAGCAATGCCCCTCGGCAATAAGGGATCAAGTTTCCCTCCAGTTTGATTTTTGATTGTAATTATGACCCATATTCTCACATTGAAAAATATCTAATGTGGATGAGAGCACAAGGTGCAAACGAGATCACACTATGCCGGATGTTCCCGCTGACCTTGTGAAACAAGGCTCACGCCTGGTTTAGGGCGGTCTTGGCAGCCTCCATTAGAAGCTGGGGAGAGCTGATGGAGGTATTCCTAATGCAATACTCGTATCTTGGGGCACCGAAGGAATCAAAGCACAAGCTGGTCAACATCTGCCAAGGTTCAATAGAAAGCTTACGAGACTTTCTGAAAAGATTCTACGAGCAAAGGTCAATGGGGGAATTCATGGGGGACGAAGCTTGTCTCATCACAGTGATGGGGGCTCTTCACTCGAAAGTTAGCTTATGGAAAGCGATCTAGCTTAAACCGCCCGCATCTTACTCGGCCTTCATGGTCATGGCGAACGAGCACATCCAAGCGGAAGATATTTCCAAGATGGCAAAGAAAGCAAGCAACCAGAACCCCTCGGCAGAACCGAGCAAGAAAAGGGTCAGTACCGGAGGAACGAAGGAATATAAAACGCCCGCCACTTTCAAATCCTTTACGGAAGACACCGAGGTCCAGCAGATGTACGGGGAACTAAAATCAGGAACCAACTTGAATATTGCCGAGGCCTTCTATTGTGTTAAGGATCAACAAGTTCTTCGGACGCCGAGGCCAGTTCTAAGAACCTCGAAACTCACCAACCCTCGAAAGTACTGCATGTACCATCAGATACATAGGCATAACACAGACCAATGCCGAGATCTAATTACGGAGTTATGGAAGTTGTTTAAGGAGGGAAAGCTAAAAAGGATGCTGCAGGCCACGAGGCCGAGAGTGTACATGAGAGACGCTAATCTTCCCCCTCCCCCGGGTCGACCGAGGTCCCCAGGCAGAGGGCGGAATGATGGAGCAATGCCCCTACCCCTCCACTTCCAAGACGGCCACTAGTGTTCGTTAGGATCGGAGGGCCAGCCCCGAGAGGAGTCAGACCGGGAGAGATATATATGATGGAGCCGGTAGAGGAAACCCCCTATATCGGAACTTTCCAAGCACTCACTACGGCATCTAAAAGGAAGAGAAAGGCAGTGCTGAAAGACTTAGACCATCAAATCCCTCAAGTGTGGTCGCTAACCTTAGCGGCAAAGGGGATAATGGAGGCAGACATCGTCCTCACTGAGGCCGACTTCTACAGGGTAAGTACCCCTTATTCTGACTCTTTAGTCATTTCGCCGATACTTTCGGGAATCAAATTCCATAGATGTTTGGTAGACACCAGGGTGTATGCCAACATAATCTTTAAAGAGGTATTCAAAAATCTGGGAGGAGAGCGTCATCACAAGGTGAGGCCTTGTAGTGATGGGATCAAAGGGTTCGGCAATGCGTTGACCAGACCTACCATGGAGGTTGATTTGTCAGTTCAGTTAGAGGGTTTGGATGGGAAAACTCGTATGCAGAAACAGTTGACATTCAAGGTTGTGGACCAAGCCTCCACCTACAACTGTATACTAGGGCGTCCGTTGATCCATGTCTTCGGAGCTATTCCATCCACCCTCCACCAGTGTCTCAAATTTGTCACAGCTAATGGCAGGGTAGCGACAGTGATATGGAATCAAAGGAGGGCGAGAGAATGCTCGTTTGTGGAGAAGGTAGATGGTCTGAGTTATCATGACATAGATTACAAGATGCTAAGCTTCGAGAATATCAGGGAAGAGAGAGAGACCCCTGAAGTGCTAACGGAAATGGAAAAACCACCAGAAGGGGACCAAAAGGATAAAGAACCCGAGATGATCCTAGTAGTCGCCCAAGGAGAGGAGACAGAGGAGCAAGGGGATGATATGCTTGTGGCAACAACAGAAATGCATCTGGATCCGGTTGTTCAAGAACGGAAAGAAAAAGAAACAGTGGCAAGTGTGTCGAGGTGAAAGCAAATAACATTGGACGAAGATCCAGGATGAAACTAAGAGAAGGAGCCTCGACGGCAGGAAAAATAGAAGTGGTACAGCTGGATCCGAAGGACGCTGATATCAAGATCAAGAATGGGACAGAGTGGGAAAGCGGATTCAAGGAAGAATTAACCCAATTACTGAAAGAGAACTTGGATGTGTTCGCCTGGAACCCAAATAAAACACCCGGAGTACATCCGAAGTACGCTTGCCACAAGCTGAACATCGACCCCAACATCCCACCATTCCACCAGAAAAAGAGAAAGTCCAGCCCGGAGAAAAATGCGGCTATGGAGCTGGAAGTACATAAACTGTTGGCGAGCGGAAGAATTAGCGAATGTAAATACCTGAAAAGAGTACAAAATTCGGTTATGGTAAAGAAGAATGAGGGATCATGGATGCTATGCATCGATTTTACAGATCTAAACAAGACGTGCCCCAAGGATAGTTATCCTCTTCCGTCAATTGACCAGATGGTCGATGCCACAACGAAACATGAGATAATGAGCTTCATGAATGCATTTTTGGGGTACCACGAGATCCCCATGTACCCGGATAATAAGGCAAATACGAACGCCGTCCGGAGAAACCTTTTCGACCGCGATCCAGTTCGATTTTTTGGTTACTAACAATGAGGAGGAATACGAGGCCCTACTGAATGGTTTGAGAATGGCGCTAGCCGTGGGAGCAGATGAGTTGATGGTGTATAGCGACTCACAGTTGGTGGTTAACCAGATAAGAGGGGAATATGAGGCAAATGATGGACATATGAGCCACTATAGAGTATTGGCCGCTGGTACAGTGCAGAAGTTCAAATAGGTGTTCTTAGAATGAATCGACAGGAAAGATAATATGGGAGCAGACGTATTGGCTAAGCTGGCCACAACGTCGAACGCTGAGGACTTGAATAACATCAACATTGTGAGGCAGGAGAATCCATCAGATACCACCGTGTGGGTTCTGAATGACCAACCGATAGAAGAATCGTGGATGACCCCGATTTGGGCATATCTGGAAGAAGGAAAGGTACACGTAGATAAAGATAAGGCTCGGCAAATCAGGCTTCGATCGGCAAGATACGTCTTAATTAAAGAAAAATTGTACAAGAGTGGATATTCATCACCACTCTTGAAATGCCTAACTCCTGAGGAAACGAGCTACGTACTAGCAGAGATACACGAAGGCATATACGGGAATCATACAGGTGGGATCGCTGTAGCACACAAAGTGATCATGCAAGGCTATTTTTGGCCAACGCTAAAGAAAGACGCCACTCAACATGCAAGGGCATGCACAACTTGTCAAAGACTGGCTCCGATAGTTAGGGCACCCTCGAAACAGCTAACCTCAGTGTTCAGCCCATGGCCTTTCGCAAAATAGAGAATTGATTTAATCAGACCGCTGCCTACCGGAAAGGGCGAAAACAAATTTGCTATCGTGGCGGTAGATTATTTCACGAAATGAGCAGAATTAGAACCCCTCTTGTCGATCACCGAGGCTCGAGTCGAGAAAAATCTAGGAAAACATCATATGCCGGTTTGGGATACCATTTGCAATAGTGACTGACAATGGTAAGCAATTTGACAACGTCAGACAGAGGAAGTTTTGTAAATATTATAACATCAAGAAGTGGTCATCCACACCATACCACCCGCAATATAAAGGGCAGGTCGAGGCAGTGAACGAAATCATCAAACACACATTGAAATTCAGGTTGGAAAAGCTAGATGGGAGATGGCCTAAGGAACTACCGGGAGTCTTGTGGTCGTACATGACAACGACGAGAACCTCCACCAACAAGACCCCATTTTCAGTGGCCTTCGGTGCTGAGGCGATAATACCAGTGGAGATAGGAGAACCCATCCCAACGGCGCAGGGTAACGGCCAAAACTGGGAAAGCCCTTACACAATCAAGAGAGTTCTGGAAGAAGGAGCGTACGAGTTGGAAGAGGTGGATGGCAAAAAAATACCGCACCCGTGGAACGCACAACATTTGAAGAAATATTACCAATGAAGTGGAAAGCAGAATGAATGAGGTTGGTGACACGGTTTCTGTTACAACTTTTAATTAAGGCATTAGGCCACATTATATGGAAATGCAAATTGTATGAAAATCTTTTTGTTGATATAAGGTTAAAGATGTCGGTATGTTCATAGCAAATGGTAAAGGGTATTTATTTGTTGGGATACCATGGCTTTGGAATATAAAAAAATACCGAAGGAAAACAACCAAAAAGGGGAACGAGGGGCATACCGAAATAAAAAAGCAGAATCAGAATAGGAATAAATGGCATAAGTGTCGGATTTATGGAAAGTCAGAACAAAAAGGCAAAGGTATTGGGGTTGGAAGTCAAAACCGAAGTCAAGGTATCAGGTCAAAACTAAAAGGCAGATCAAAAGAGCCTCGATATGATGGGATTGGATAATCTCGGATACAAATTGAGATAGCAGAACCAAAATAAGATGGTAGCAACAGACTCAGAGTAGCGTCGGATTACATCAGGGTTGGAACATAAGGTTCACAGTAAATGGAACGGGCTTCGGAATGTCGTTGAGAATAAACATGAATATATATACATGGCGGATGCATAGGAAGATCAGAAGATCAGGATGAGGACAAAGGAAGTGAACCTCGGAATAACACATGAAATAGCACGAAGGTACAATATAGTATAAGTAGAAGACAAGACTTCGAAATCTAAGTAAAAGCCGAAGATAGCGGAAATAAAAGGAAGGTTCGGGACCTTAGCATCGAGCAGAGCTCTTGAACCATAAACACTCAGCGAAAACGAAAGGCCTCAGACAAGAGCATAAACCCCCCCACGCCGAGGGTGAACAAAGCAAAGACGCATGTCAAGTGATAAAAGTAGAGCAAAACACACCAACAACCGTGAATTAACTAAAGGTAAATCAACTACTCATAAATTGTCAAATTCACAAACCAAAGGGGCATCAACGGACATGTCTACTAGGCAAAGGCAAAACAAAAAAATAGAGAAAATCAGTAGCCATTGTTCATACATAGTCAAGACAAAAACAACAAATACAATCCTAAGCAACACCAGGATAAGGGCAGAATAAAATCAACTGATAAAAGGAGGAAACATATGGGTTTCAATCTTTTTTTCCGCTGCTGAGGGAATGGAAAATACTCGCCATTTTATCTTCCATCTCCTTTAGTTGAGCTTCTGCATGAATGACCCTCTCTTCTACAGAGCCAGGACGAGGAATACACTGCTCCAGGCTCGGATGCGGGCCTCGGCTTCAGGCAACCAAGCACGAGCTTCGGCAGCTTCGACCCTCGCAGCATCTCTGGCAGTCTCAGCCTCAGTCAGACTCGCCTCCACGGACTCGAGAGCAGCTCGCCTTACGTCAACCTCAAATTCTGAGACCTCCAATCGTTCTCTCTGGTCTGCAACAATAGAGGTCAGCTCAGCATTCTCGATCTCTAAGGTATTAAACCTCTCCTCGAAGCTAGCGGAAGACCCATCGGAATGATCAATAAGAAAGCTGGCGAACAAACGGTATTGGTCTATAAAGTGCAGAGAAGAGGTGAGGAAAGCAACATCAACTCCAGCCATCACGGCTAAACCGGAAGAATCTTGAGAAAGATAACTTGGGACAACAGTCGGTAGAGCTCGATGAGGGGCCCAATGAGAGGTACCTACAATAAAACCCTGGGTTCCTAGTTTCCGCAACTCGGCAAAGTCAGGTTCATCATCTTCCTCAACTGTACTTTTTCCTCGCGCACGGGCCCTCTCGGCGGCCAACCTGGCGGTTTCAAGATCAACATAGATAGGATCAGTTGTTGAGGCAACACCTGTAAGGTTCGGATTGGGAAGTGGAACTGTCGGGACGACCTGGGAGGTAGAAGGAGCAGAACTAACATCAGCTCTAGAAGTGGACCTCACCCTCAGTCCATCCATCATGTCATAGTCCTCGATTTCGGAACCGCTGCCCTCCTCAGGTTCCTCCTATGTGTCCTCCTTGGGATCTTCCTCAGGATCTTCCTCCGGATCATCCTTAGGAACTACTCCAGCCTCAGGCTCGACGAGAGGAGGATCTGCAAAAAAACACCATGGGTGAGAATACAACTAACACAGAAAGGATAATGAAGCACGAGCAGAGGTAATTATCCCTCTTAATCTTTTAGCGAGAAGGTCGAACTCACCAACGGAAGGGGATGGACGAGGCACGAAGCTAATTCTGATTGGCCGAGAAGGCCCACCACGCTCATAAACACTCATTTCTCTCTTCCCGAGCAAGGAAGCAGAGGCAGATTCAGAACTGGAAGTGGAAAAAACACCAGGAAGGATAGCGAGTGAACGACGCAACTGTTGACGGTGAGGAGACAAAGGAGATAAAACTCTATTTTCGGTAAGCTGCACAACCAACAGATCTTCACCACCCAACAGACTGGTCATCCATTTCTTCATCTTCATCACGAGAGGGAGAACGGGCATAATCGGAGTCGGCTTCATTATCTGAAAACTGATACACATACTTGTACGGAGTTAATGACAAGCCAGCTACGGAACCAGTCGATCCCACCAGAGACAGGGCATTTTGGAGCTCACCTATAGAACAAAAAAGAGAAATCAGGCATGGAATAAAAGTAACTGGAACAAACAAAGAAAACACCCGAAAAGTAGAGGAAGGGATTACCAGTTGTGGCACCACGGACGAGAGTAGACAACCCGGCTGAAACTAGGACAGGCTCGGAAATCAAAGGAGAACACGATAAGTATTCCCTCCACGAGATAAAACCTCATAAACACGGCAAAAAGTGCCACTCAGCCATTCAAAGGGACGGTGAGAGGGACATGCACGATATAAATGTCAGAAAAGAACATCAGAAACCGCAGAAGATAGTCAGAACTCGGAAGACAAGAAAGAATCGTACACTTATCCAACGGAAGAAATTGGATGGGAAAAGCCACAGAAACACCATTGACACGGGTACGATAATCACCACCCAGCCAGAACCAGGTCTGCTCCCAGCTTCAGCCAATAACATTAGAAGCCCCCACAAAATGATGATTATCGCAGGGAAGTAAATGGTCGAAACCGATAGAACAACCAGATAGAGCATATAAAAAAAGAGAAACTCTAATTCAAACGGGTCTCGTATAGTGTGACCCAACACATAAAACAGTGACATAGTGGATATCAGACACAACCAAGAGGAGGGCAGTAGCTGGCCTACAGCCATGTCCCACCTTTGTAACAGCAAACTGATAACAGGGGAAAGTGGAAGACGCAAACCGGCAAGAAAGAGAGAATAGTAAAATGCGTACGACCTGGATTGGGATAAAAAATGGGAACTCCGTCCAAGGGAAGCTCGAAGGTGACATTGGGATTACCATACCACCAATGGACTTCCTCCAAGCGCTCGGGAGCTAACCTGGAGGCCGACACCCAATCAAGCCGCATGGCCATCCCTCGGAGTGCGGCCCCCAAGTCGCCGATATCCAGGCAACCACGAAGGTAATCCCCCACGTTCAGAGGGAGTACGGCGCCTAAATCCGCATCGATGAATATTGCCGCGCCACCAGCACCCACAGCCGGAACAATAGAGACCAACTGCCTGTCCGGAGAAGGAACGGAAGTCGGGTTACCACCCGAGGAGGAAGAAGTAGATAATCTCTCAGATTGGGACGCGACATCCTGCAGAGGCGATTGGAACTACGAACATCGGACCACAAGCGGTGCACCAGCCTGCTATCAGAAGTATTCACCACTTGGACATCAGGCGTAGGAGAAGTACCCTCACCAGACATTTTCCACTAGCCAAAGAGCTCAGGAATTAGGGTCTGGCGAAAAGGAGGACAAAGGAGAGCGAGATTTTCAAAAATCGCAAAGACAACAAGATTTTCAGAAATCACAAAAATATCGGGGAAATTCGGTTAAATGAAATACAAGAACATATGGGAGGGATACGAAAGATTTGAATTTTGAAAAACCAAAATGGAAAATGTCTGAAAAGATGAAGGGCACATGTATCATTATTGGAAATTATGGAGCAAAAAACGGCTAAGATCCAACGGCTGGGATGTAGAGACCTTACAACTCCCAAGGAGAAGGGAGGGTCCAGATTGATCCACGCAGCACCTGACCAAAGACGTGACAACCCACGACAGAAAAATAGCGGTTATGTTTTAAATTAAGGTAAATTACCAAAATACCCTTGCAAGATCCACTAACAGGGAAAGAAAAGTACTTCATTCATGAATAGTGAATTACAAGAGAAGCGGAAATAACTCAGAATTCTATCAACTGATAAATAAAGAAAACGTAAGGGAGGTACAGAATAAACACCTAATAAGGAAGATACATTCGATTAAACAACAGGGGCTCGGTAATACTTCATTGATCAGCTAGGAAGGTTTCGGAATTGGCCGTATCTGTAGACTGTAACTCCCCACTTTTAGGCGCCGTATCTTCGAAAACACCCAAGGGAGCCTTGGAGGTCGCCGGCCTCGATGAAATGTCAACTTCCTTAGTGCAACCCGAAGCAAGATCTACCTCCAGGATTGGTGGAATTGAAAGAATCATAGCGGCCTCGGTGAGCAGAGCTTCGGAAACCGCAGTAGTAGTGACCTGACCGGAAATACATGCATCACCAAGGGTGGGAAACTCAATCTCATCGGAAATCTCTTCAGAAGATCCCCTTACATATTCAACAGGGAGCGCGGCAAATGTATCCTCAACCCCAGAATCAACCGCAGCAAGATTCAAGACATCATCGGCAAAATCCTCATCGGATCCACCCTCCCCGGGCTCATCAGAAGACTCTTTAGGGACGTCAATAATAAAGTCAGAATACTCGCCAAACATCCCAAAATCAACATCATCTCTTAAAGTCTCCCCCGGGGGCATCTTCTCTTCACTGATGGCTTGGCGGAGAATCCCACGCATGGCATCGAGACAATCAGGGTACGATTTCTCAGAAGAGGCTTGAGCAAAAGCAGAAGCGCAAGAGCAGAAATAGTAAATCTTAGTTTTCGGAAGGATAACTTCTCTATAGCATAGATTTTCGGCTTCTGATAGGAGGAAAGCATCATTCACGCATTCCACTTCGGCCAAGGCCCCATCACGTTCCCTTAAAACCTCGGCAACAACATCCTCAGCCGCCTTGATCTTCTAGGCGTAAGAAACCTTTGATGCTTCTTTCTCCTGTCGGACTTTTTCAAGCTCCTGCTCTGAAGACGTCTGGAAAGCATGAAGGCTATTCTGAGCTCAGGATAACTTGGCTCAGAATTGAGTTTCCTTCGTAGTGATCTCTTCCTGATGTTTCACCTCCAAAGTCGCAACCTTATCCGAAAGCACCTTGTTCTGGAGCTCCAAAGCACTCCTCTCTTCTTCGGATTTAGCTAACAGGCTGTCATACCGAGCTTGAAGTGTCTCGAATGTTTCCTGGAGCTCAGCTTTCTTATCCTGCTCGATCCTCAACTTACCCCTGATCAGAGCCTCGGCTGCCCCCGGCTTCGGACACCTTTTTCTCACAATCCTTCACCTTGTGAAGAAGAGAAGCAACCTCATCCTGAAAATGGGAATCTCGTCGTTCCAACTCAGAAATATGGTGCAAGGCGTTGACAGCGTGGAGTGCTTGCCGACCTATATAGCTGGAGATGCAGTGGAGAGAATCCTTGGTGGTTATATTTTCCATATGATCGAGGAGTTCTCGAGTACACCCTTTAAAAGAAAGAGTGGCAGCGCGAGCCAGACACGCCGGAGTATCAAAATCAAACAGGAGCTCCCGAGTTCGGAGGAAGGTCTTCTCAGCCTCATCAAAGTGGCCATACCTTTGCAAGACCTCCTGGTCGGCTACCAGATCTACCGGAAGAAATGGAGTGGCGACGTCCGACAGAGGCAGAGCAGAGGAGGCATCCTCAAAAGAAGACTCGCCGTGTGACCAGAAATGCAAAGGGGTTTTCTCCCGGTAATATTGCCACATCTCGGAAGGGGAACAACGAGATGTCGGGTCATAGGAAGTACCGTCAGGGGTCTGCTGAGGGTTGTACAGAGTAGGACCACCTGGCTGACCGAAAGTGACAAAAGGGGACTGGGTAAAAGCTTCAGGGGAAGGAGAAGAGCTGATGTCACACTCTTCAACAGTCCCTTGAGGGGCAGTACCAGACGCATCGGATGAACCACCAATAGCGGCACCGATATCATCGTCCCTGACCTTCTTTGAGGGGTATACGATGAGAGCGGTACTGTCAACAGATTTAGTAATAGCGACCTCGGACATCCCTTTCTTAGACTTCGGGACTCGAGAGGCTTTCTTGAAAACTTTCTCCTGAGGACCCATAGCTGACACCTGGATGAGATCGGCCTCCAACCTCAAGGAGACAGGATCCGAAGGCTCTTCAATCCTGACGGATGTGAGAGGTTGCATGGCAAGAGGGGCTCTAGAGCCCTTTGGAGAAGAAATCTTAGAAACTTTCTTCTTCCCTTTACTAAGCGTAGCTCTCCGGCGAGTAGAAGGGAGAGTAGCCATACGGGCAACATCAGGCATGAGGCGTTTCCCTTCCCCTAAACGTAACAAATAAGGAGGAAAGGTTAGTGCAAGAGGGAGAACTATACGGTGAGCTCCGCAAACGAGGAAAGAGTCACAAATAAGTCACTTGGCATGGCTATGGAAGTGGTAGTAAAGCCAGTTCGGAAAAAGGTTCTTCCCTCGGAGAACAAGCTGATAATGGCGTCTCTTTCAGAGAGCTTACGGATGTGGCGGAAGGCATCCTGAAACTCTACCGGCAACGTCTTGAGAGCACATGAATCGCCTACTGCACAAAGCAAAAGAAAGAAATGTTAGAATATCCCAAATAACATAGAAGAGAGTCGAAAGAAACATACACGCACTAAGGACATGTTTGAAGAAGGAACTTCTAGGGAGCACTGTGGGATTTTGAGAATCCCCGAGGTCATATACAGAATCTCCCCTCCAGGGCCCACGAACCCAGAACCACAGATTTTTCCACCCTTTAACAGAACTGGGCAGAGAAGAAGATTGGTGTGGCGAGGTACCAAATAATAATACCCTTTCGTCCTATTATTCGGAGTAAGCCGATATAGAAAATTAATTTCAGCAGTAGTCAAGAAGGAGTACTTCTTTTTCCAAAAAAGAACTAAAATCCCCATCAAAGCTGCCCAACCGTTAGGAGCCAATTGAGCAGGGGGCTATACCTCAAAACTAAAAAATACCCCGAATGCAAGGATGGAGAGGAAAGCTAAGGCCGAGCTCAAGTTGCAACTCGTAGGCCGCAATAGCGTTCGGTGGAGCATAACACATACGGCCATCGGGAGAAGGAAGGAAGAAATCGATACCTTCCCCACACTGAAATTTACTGAGAGCAATGACGACGCTCTTTTTCAATCAAGAATCATCAAGGAGACCTCAGCAGCAAAAAAGGGGTGTCCTTGCCCCACCGCGGAAGTTTCCCGAGATGGGCCAATAACCCGGGACCGGCGTCGGAAATCTGAGAATTGTGCTCAATCGGCAACCCTCTGATCGAAAATGACTCGAGAAGGAGACGGGGGACCCGAACAATCCTCTGAAGACGACGAAGAGGACCCCGAACTACCGAGTGAAGAATCAGTCGAATGAGAGGGAGATCTAGGGGATCTGGGAGGAGAAAAAGATCCCTCGCAAGCCATATCGTGCTAATCGTAACGGAAATAGAACGCGGATAAAGAAATGGAGAAGGAAACCCTAAGGACCGGTGGCGAAAAAACTTAGAGACACGAAAGGAGAGAGTCAGGAGAAGAAAGTAAAAGAAAGAGAGGGGGAGTAATACCTTGAAGAAGAGGATGAGCGAACCAAATAAAAGGAACGTCAACCGTTTGCAGGATCAAAAGAAAAAAAGAGGGAGGAAGGAAAGGGGAAACTGACAAAAAGGTTCAAATTTTAAAATTCAAATCGACTGTTACACCCAAAATACTAGAAATACCCCCCACCTGAACGAAAATATCTCAAAGACGTCACAGAGAACCCGATAATGCAGGAACTTATCAGGATGAAGACAGCGAGTGGGAACAATGAAGAGCCGAGATGGAAAGAACCCTAATATCGCAGACACCGAAGCATGAGGGATATAACCCGTGAAATACGGTTCAACCCTGAACAATCTCAAGTCATGAAATTATTCAGGCTCGAGGGGCTAATGTTATGGGTATTATATTCCCCATGCTTGGCAGGCCCAAAAGCCCAATAACTTCTATTATACCTGAAGAAAAAGGACCAACTCCCTATCGGCCCAAACTGGGAACAGAACTGAAAGGACAATTGGAGTAGCTCAAGGAGGTCGCGGCAAATCGAAGGCCCAGCCGAGGAATGGACAAAGTGGAACTCACTAAAGAGGCCGAAGCCAGGAAGCACCTTCGGCAGGAAACCTCGGTGACATCGTTCCTCGGCCTGAGAGTTCGGACGAACACCACAGCACCGAAAGCCAACCTGTCTGAAGACCGAAGGGGGCAACAAAAGCAGGATAGTAAAGAGCAAACACCATTATGAAGGCTGACAAGTACCGCAGGCTAAAGGACAAGACTAACGAGAAGAAGAGATGTCTTGAGCAGCAATCCTAACTAGAAGACGACTAACTGGCGAACCTTACTTTGATAACCAATGGGAAGCCAGAAAAGAACGGAGGCACTCTACAAAACCCTGCAAAAGCAACCAACGGCGTCCAGACTTCCCCTGCAGCTGGTCAGCATACCAGACAATTTCATTTAAGGCGGCTTGTCTCCATCCAAATGGCGCAAGGTGATTGGCTATAGTTTAGGGTTTGCAGACAATATAAATAGCCTCTCTCACAGGAGAGAGGTAAGTTACTGAGGCTCACTTTATACATTACACTTGTAAGAAAGGGGAGTTTTATAAGTGTTGTTCTAAGGGAGATTAATAAAATCGATTGAGTTCTTTGGTGAGAATTGAGTCTTTTATTGGTTTCAATCCCTCTTTTGGTGGTTCTATTATGTTTGATTGTGTTCGTTCTTGGCTCCGTTATTAAGTGTCTTTATCTTCTAAACACAAATTAACGAGTCAGGAACAACCATCAACAAAGAGCAACATATTATTAATATTATATAATAATCTCACGTGTTGTTTTTAATTTTAGTTTTTCTATTTATCAGTTTTAGCAATTTTAATATTTAAATTAAAATTATTTGAATTATCTCATAAATGTGTGGTTATTTGCACTTTCGAATTTACTTAACATACCCCATTATGTGATAAAGACTAAAATATCCCAAACCCAAAAGACATAAATATCCTCTTAAACAAAATAATTATAATTACAACAAAAAGAAAAGAGAAAATAAATAAATAAATAGAAAAAAAATAAATAAAAAAAGCTGAAAAACCTTCTCCATCAATAATCCACCTTCACGCATCAGTTCGCAGAGAGCCAACAATCCACTTTTTCATAGAAAATCAAAATTCAGTCACCACAACCAGCGGCGCAGCCATTATTTTCACCACATGAAGCTCCCAGAAAACCCATTCCTGCGTCGCCTTCCGGTGGGGAATGTCATGGGTCACGAAATTCCGCCACGGCGGCAACCCCCCGTTGGCCCTCAGATATTGTCCGTACCTCGTCTTCAGCTTGACACCGTCATTTTCTCTGATGGGCTCCCACTTGACGGAGCTATCAACCCGGCTAGGCAGCGTCTGCAGAACCTTACGGCCCTTCATTCCGAGGAGAAACAAGTGGTTTGACTCCGTAGCAGATCTTGAGGCGGAAAATGGTGTTGGAGCTTTGGACGAATTCGATGACCCGTTCCGATCCTGGGTCACCGATTCCTCATCGTCCTCGGTGACAGGTGGGCTGGGACGATCAGGCCCGCTTCCAGGTGCATAAAATTGCTGCAGCCTAACGTATTGATGTGGCGGAGGGATGACATTATAACAGGGTCGGAAACCGCGGCTGGCGGTGAGATTCGCCGGAGTCAAATTCCGAATGGTCTCCGGGGTCTATCAGAATAGGTTCTCCTGACTTGGGCCCTCTGAACTGTAACAACTTAAGCGTCAACTTTGTGCTGGAAAATTATAATTGAAGCATTGAAATTGGAAGCTCGAGAGAGTTGGAACGAAAATAATTGCAATGCTTCAATTAGTTAATACAAAAGATCGATGAATGATTTCAGACCCCGTGGAGGAAAGAAAATGAATAAAATTGTTGGTTTTCGAAGAATGATTTTGGGAGGAATATGTTAGAGAGAGTTGTTCGCATGATTAAGTTGAAGTTTGGTGGATTCATTAATACGAGAAGGGTATAACTATGTGTATTTAGTAATTTTAAAATAGGTTTATAAAATATTTTGGGGTACATGTTGTAATTGGAGTATATTTAGTATTTTTGGGTATAATTAGCCGTCACCATCTCATAAATATATTCTAATATCCAAATCTAAAAATATTAAAAATATTTATTTTGTTAATCTTTGATTATTTTATTAAAATTTAATATTTATTTATGTTTAGACATTATAATTATACACAATTAAATAATCAAATCACTTAGTTAATATTAAATTAATTTAGTTGTCGGTCATGTAACAATGGGAGTTTTTATGTTTCAATGTAATTCCTATTTGATCTCATATCAATTTCCTGTGTTCATTATATTAATTTTAGATCATATAAAATTAATTAAACATGTTTAACTACTCCATAACTTAATTAATAAATAATTTTACTATACTTAAAGAATAATTTTAATATTAAAAAACACTATCATAATAATAATATAGCAATAATTATTTTCATAGTACACATCAAATAATGAAATTACCTACAACCAATAAAATTAACAAATTAATTAGTTCATAATCCTAAACATCTGGTCAAACAATAAATCACTCCCTAGTCAACAATTCTAATTCAAAATCTCAAAATAAAATCTAAAAAATAATATAATTGCTCAATATTCAACTAAGAAAGCTATCTCATCAATAATTGATTAAGAACTCTACTTGAACCCTCCTACTTTGAAACCTTAGATTTGAATAACATTGAACGAAAGCCCAAAATCGAAGTTTGAAGACTTCCTCATCTCCACTTCAAAGCCTACATATCAAATTAGCATCCATGTTTATAGAGGAGTTTTATTATCTATTTGAAAATACAAAAATATTTTGATTCAGAAGAGACTACACAATTTATAATGTTTGATTAGACTCTTCAATTCATTGAATAATTTTATGAATATATTAATGATTTGAAATTAAAAAGTTGTGATGAGTAATATGAAGAGACATTATATTAATATTTTGTTATTAATAATTAATAATATATATATATATATATATATATATATATATATATAATATAACAGATTAGGATTTATTACAGAAGCTCAAGAGATGCTTGCAATGAGTCAATAAATGGAGTATAGTAATTATGATATGATGATATAGCTTATCAACCAACGTAAATTCATTAATCAATTATTATCAAAGGTGACGAATTTTTAAATAATAAAATTCATAATGATTCAAAATTAGTTTTCAAACTATTTTTTTAATATATTATTATTATTATCGTCGTTTAATGATTGGTTAAAATTAATTAAGAAAAAATGAAAATATAATTATTTTTTTACAAAATTTTATTTAATAAATAAAACAATGTTATAATTAATTACTATAAGAATTTAAAAATCCAGATGTTATAACATCTAATTATTATAGATAGATGATATGAATACGAAATCATAAAATAAATTAAAATTTGAAATTTGATTAATAGATGCATTAAATGAATTTAATTGAAGAAAATAAAAAGAGATCATTAAGAATTAATTCAATAAATAAATAATACATTATAATAAATAAGGATAAAATTGAAAACAATAAAAATGAAGAGGGACAAAAGGGTCTAAAAAAGTTTCTCAATTCCTTGTCTCTTTTAATATATTAAGATTAAGATTAAGATTAAAAATATATTTAATTATATATATATATATATATATATATATATATATATATATATATATATATATATATATATATATATATAATTATGTATGTGTTATTGTAAAGGTAAAAATGGGTCACTTACTAAGGGGTACATAAAAAAATGCATAATTGCTTTAAACTACATGACTCAAAGCACTATTACTTCTAATTACACAATTATGACTGTAATACTATAAATACCCCTATATGTTTGCACAATTTGTCTGCACAAATTGATTTTGTACAATTGTTCTGCACAATTTTATTTTTGCATATTTTAAATTTCGGCAGGCGGCGGCGGCGGTCAGTGGCGGTCAACGGCCTGTGGTCAACGCCGGTCAACGGTTGGCCAACGGCCGGTCAACGTCGGTCCGGCCGCCAGTCAACGGCTGGTCAACGCCGGTAGGTGGGTGAGTGGTAGGGTTGTTGGTTTTAAAATGTATGGAGTATAAGGTTATATTTTGTATTTTACTTAATATTTTGTATGTGAGAGTAATTATTTAAATTCCATATATCTAATAGTAATTTAGGTTAAAAGTGTGTATCTATTAGTGATAATCCCAGGTAAAAAGATATATACAAGGTTAAATACTAGATCGCAAAATAATGTTAATGTAAGTTAGATTACATCATTCGGATTATTTATGGAGATCGAAAGATGATTTCATCTTTAAGATCGTATAATCTAATTTGAAAAGTCTTTACAATATTTTATTTTTAAGGGTGAATAAACGCTTTAAATTAAGCATTTACGCATATTTATCTTTTATATATCCGTATGTATTCTATTTTATTGTTATTATGTAAGTATGTTAATAATTCTTAAACCGTATGTCAAACTGTTAAACCATAAAAAATTCGTCTAAAACCGCATAATAAATTTTACTCGATAAATGGTAATTTAAAATATATTGTCAAATCGAATCACTTATAACAATGCAATTTATATTTTTTTCAAAATAACTTCAAAATTGAACACCGTGACCATCCCTAGTCGTGAGGCGCTCAATGGACCTTTCTAATCTCATAAAACCTTTTTTTAGCTTCGAATCAATGCAAAACGATTTTTTTGTACAACTTGGTGATATGAATTCATCTATTCAAATCACGAGAGCATCATTTGCTAAGAAACATCACGGTATAGCGTGAATAAACGAGCCTTATATTTATGTAAAAAAATTTAAGCAACTAAGAGTTTAATTCAAATTTTGCTTGACATGATTTACATGCCATATTTTTGAAATCAGAGTTTTGAGGTCATTTCAACTATTCTTTTTATGCATCATTATTCTCATAAATATATGTTGTATTCATGGAACCAGTTTGTCAATCTCCTCTGTACAATGTATTAATGTTGTTTCTCCCGGCAAGCAAAATTTTAATCAATTTTTTTAAATGAGTAATAATTTGTCACGTAGACTAGTAGTACTGATTCAATAGAAAACTTAATGGTGGAAACTTTTTATACCATTATTTGCCCTAATATGTATATACTGAAGAAGAGCAATATGCTAAAATAAGAAAAGAGTGAGGTTTAATTCATAAATAGTGCAACTCCGTGCCAAAATTAAGTTCACAATTTCCTCTCGGTATCACAACAAGGTTTACCTCTAAAAAATAAATATCATCTCAATCTAAACCTCAAAAGTATACTTTAACTTCAAAATTGTACTAATTACTTTTATAATATATTTTATTTTATACATTATTTATTACTTAAAAATATCATATTACAAAGTTATTTTAAAAGTTTTTTTAAACAACGTGGAACAATAAATATATTCATGCGACAAAGAGAATAATAAATGTTTATTTGCCACCTCCTAACTAATCGTATTCGTTGTTTCAAATAGAGCTAGTCTCCTTTGAAATAGGTTTTACGCACACCCTCTTTTTATGGGTTTGAAAAATGAAAAGAGAGTTATATTACTCTATTGGTAAAGCAAGCATACACCATGAGGGTGTACATTATTGATTAGGTACTCAGTTGAGTTGGAAACCTACTTTAAACTTCAATAAAGCTTTACACAAATACTTAATTTTTAATTCATTATTGTTGATGACAGTTGAAGCAAAAAGAGAGAGAATCTAATAATATAGAAAACGAAAACTTTTGATGTTAGAACTCAGCTCTTCATTTTTACCCAAAAACATAAATAATAATAATAATAATAATAAATAAATAAATAAATAAATAGAGTCCTTGAACCCAAAAATGTTCTCTTCTAGTTGAGAGATCAACCAAGAAGAATCAATTGCATGAATTTTGAGATTGTTACCTAATTGACTAAAGGGTTAAATTTATAAGTCAGTATCCCTCTAATGAAAAGGTTCAAAAATGATCATCTTTAAATGCAGAATTTTCATAATTTTCTTTATGAATTTGGTTATAGATTTCTTATTCTCTCAAGCATTGGAAACCTTTTTCCATAGACTCGTATTACAAGAAAAATATGAATGGAGTACAGCAGATACTAAGCATCAAATGGATGCGCATAACTTAGAATGTGAATATCCTGCACCTTTTATATGTTCTGTGGATTGCTGCAAGATATGATTCATCAGCCTCAAGATTTAATAGAAATGACCCATTATGAGGACTAATTTTTTTTTTAATCAACAATTTTAAACTGATAAAACAGGGCACACAAGGGAACTATACTCTATTAAACCCTAATGACCAGATCGTAAGAGTAGCTTGTTACCGTAAGTTAAGCCCGTTACCGAGCAAACATATATAGTTTAGAAGAATCTGAAATCAGAACTAGTTCCTGGGAACAAATTTACAGCAATACCTTGTGGTACAATATACAAATATAGCCCCTATGCTTGTTTACAAGTCCCACATTTGGTATCTTTATTGTTACAGAATCTTACATGCATACTGTACAAAGTGCCTATAACAAGGCTTTGTGGTGTTTATCCACTGCAATCACATCTTCAGGCGACCCAACCTCACTAGATGCTGCTGGTGCTTCTCTGCAGCGGCCTTGTCTGCAGCTTCACGCTTCAGAGCCCGTTTTGCACGTCTTCCAACTGTTTCTTTTACTGCAGGTTCCTTCTCAGGCCGACGAGATGTGCCAGCACCTGAATCCTGGAGATTTGGGCGATAAACAGGCCTTGCTTCTTGCCTTCCTCCCCTAACAAATCCATTATCTCCCCATCTACGGTTCCCTATGCGGAGACTTGAGGAACGACTTAAATAAACATCGTCTAGATCCTCTTCATCCTCCTCATCCTCGTAATAGTATTCTTCTGTTTCCTCATGCACATACACCTCCTCTCTTTCCACCATAACCAAGGGCTCAAACCATGAGGCCCTTAGAAGAAGGCACACACTCTCTTCAAACATGTAATCATGGATACTGTTCAGAGAGTAGCAGAACATAAGACGAGAACATAGAAACAAAATTTTGTGCTTTTTCCATGACTTCTAGTGCATCAATGGCAATTAATTACTATTTGTATCATTTAAGGAAATCTTTTTTTAACAATAAGAGAAGTGAAGATATTCGCCACATCAGCTAGAGTTAGAAAGAGATTTATCATACTAAACACATTATTTATACTTGGCCATCAAGATCACTAACTTAACCATCTACTCCATTGATATATAAGTTTCATTTTGCGAATTCAAATAAAAAGGCATAAATATGTCCTAATAGTCAACTCTTGCTTAAGTTTATCCCACTACAAATTAACAAAAAACTAACAGGCTTTGAAAAAAACATCTTCTTAAGTGAAGAAAGAGGCGCTGATATACCTTCCATCAAGTGCCCGATTAACATTAAGGAACTCGAATGGATTTTTACACTGGGGGCACGTTGGTTCCTTCTTGCATGATGCCCATTTCAAGATGCACGTCACACTGCACCAAAAATTACACAACAAATATTGAACCCATTTATAACCATAATAATTGCATTCTATCGCACGTAAATATATTGATATAAAAAACACAATTAACATATCACCCAGTACACAACAAAAACTAATACCAATTATCATCTTTTCTTACTATCCTCAATTCCGATATCATTAGAACTCTCTGGAGATGATATTGACACCAATACTCAAGATTTCACTAGTCATGTAACAAAAAGTAAAGTGAAAATATACAGAGATTGAGACAAACCAGTAGGCATGCTCGCAACCTTTTACAAGAGCAGTGTCTTGAAGCATTATATTATTCAAACAAATGGCGCAAACACCATGATGACTATTGCTGTTAGAACTGTTAATCCCGCAGGCAGATTGGTTAATCTCCTTCGCAGCTACTGTACAATTCCCGGATTTATTCTGAAATTCAAGAATTCAACACAATTCATTTACCGAAGCATAATTAAACAGAAAAATAGCACTAAAAATTCAATAAGCAGATCATTCTTCTCAATAAGATCCCACCCCCAATTAGAAATGTAAAGATCAAACCTAACATACGCCAGATCCTATAAAATCAAGCCATCTACACTTCATCCCCTGACTGCCCAAACCGCAATCTTTTTTAAAAGAAATGTAAGCAAAATCACAGAATATCATTTTAAAACAGAGAATAAATTAGCGATAAAAAAGGAAAGGAAGATAGTTTAGAACCTGATCTTGGAGTGCGAGGTCTTGAAGACCATCGATCAGTTCCCGATCAACAATTTCTACAGCAGACATGTTGAATTTTTGCTATTCTATACACCTAAGAAGGAATGTTGAAGAGATTATGTACTCAAGAGCGAAAAAACCTAGATACAAAGAATGACTAGATCTACAATTTACACGGAAAAACAATTGATAAAAGAAAAAAATGGATAAGAAAAAAAAAGGAAAAAAAAAAAAGGATTCCAGAGAACAATTCTGATTCCAGAAAAGAGGAGAGTGAAAGGGGCAAAGAAAGAAGAAGGTGCGGCAGAGTTATCATTATGAATTTATGACACGCTGCTATTTCAATTTTTCACCTCCTCAAGAATTAAAAAAAAAAAATTAATAAAATAATATAAAATAAAATAAAATAATAATAATAATATTAATAATAAATAAAATAAAAATTTATGGCACCAGCTACCAGCTACACTGATACACCGGCGGCGTTTACTTTTCTACTCAGGGATAATTTGACAAATGGAAAAATATTTAGATAAATTGAGTTTACACGAAAATCATCTTTTTGCTTTAATAGAATATTATTATTTAATGTGCAATGACTAGTTGTATTAGTGAGAATATGACTTTATATTTTAATGAGTTGATATTAGGTGTACCCGGGTGCACCCGGGTGCACCCATATGTGTATAACTTTTTATTCTATTTTATATACATGATATTTTATTTTGTATACGTATTTCTTAATAATTATATATTTTTTTGCACTAAGTTTTTCATTAAAAAAATTAACATTCATATGTGTATAACTTTTTATTTAATAGTGTATACATGTTTTTAAATAATTGTATATTTTTACACTCAAATTTTTATTAAAAAACTAACAATTAAATTGTATACATTTTTGTTCATAATTGTATATCTTTTTGTTTATATTTGTATACGTTTTTTAAAGTGGGTATACCCTATCTTAGGGTGCATCCCGGGTGCACAATATAATTAGCCTATTTTAATTGTATTAGTGGGTGTGTGTGAGTTTCATATATGTAAAAAAAGGAAATAACTCTCTTTAGGGCGGATTACCAAAATGAAAAAAAGACCTCTTTCGAGCGGATAGAGAGAGTATTATTTTTGGCAAAAGTTTCTGCGCCCCCGAGAACATGCCGTGTCCCCATGTGAACACAACCCTCCCCTCCATATTTTATTTAAACCTATGTATTGTTAGGGAGTTTAAATTGCAAAGGGGGCACGGTGTCCCCGGGGCACAAGAGCCTCACTTTTTTTTATACATGTAAATTTACTTTTTAAACACCAACTGTTATTTTTCAAATTAAAAAGTATTATTTAAAGATATGAATTATTAATCTTTTATATTAAAATTATTACTCTTAAAAGAGTAATTTTTTTATATATTCTCTCTCATCTAAAGAGTTTTTTTTTTGACGTTCCACCCAAAGAGCTTTCTTTCATTTTTTTATACACATGACACTCACACACACTAATACAATTAAAATATGAGTCTCACACTGTTACCCGAGACTAAGGGAGTATTAAAGAGTAATTTTAAAATATATTTAATGTGAAATGGTGTGTATAGGCCTTACATGAAATAATTAAAAATTATTTTTATTGACTCAATTTAATAAAAAATGAAATGTAAATCTTAAGTGGACAAACTAAAATGGAAAATATAAACTGAAATGAAAGGAGTATTATGGGTAGTCTTGTGTGAAACCGTCTTACGGTGAGATTATTTAACACTTTTGTAATTAGTTATCATTTTTTATTAAAGATATTACTCCCTCCGTCCCACCCAAATAACATCATTTTACAATATTAGACGTCTCATCCAAATTGCAACATTTTCCTCTTTTAGTAAAAAGGGCCCACCAATGGTCCACCGCTACCCATCACATCTCTCTAATACACTTACGCACTTTACATAAAATAATAATACTCCTTAATTTACGTGCAAAAAGTAAATGCGTCTCTTTGGGCGAGACGGAGGGAGTATAATTTTACATTTATACTATAAATTTTGGGTGATTCAGTGGTGCACCTCCAATATTTATAAGTTAAAGTAGGGTAGTGGGTAGTTATTTTATATATTAATTTATTTAATGGTGAATATTAAATTAAAAGCAATCTAACTGTATATTTATAGGTTAAAATAGGGTAGTGGGTAGTTATTTTATAAAAAAATATTAATTACATTAATTTATTTAATGGTGGATATTAAATTAAAAGTAATCTAGCAGTTAAGATCGTCCAAGTACACTGGTGTACTGGGTGTATCGCAGTTAGACTCATAAATTGTTCATTAAATAGTTTTACAACATTATTATCATTTTTTATTAATTATTATGTATCACTTTTTGTTATAAAGGATATCATTTTTTATTCATCTCATGAAAGTTATTTTGTAAGATGGTTTCACACAAGTCTTTGCTTATATATTATACTCTCATTGTCCAATTTCTAAAAAAAACTTCGTTTTGGTCACAAATTTGGTTTGTTTTGTAATCATATTTAAAGAGTTTTTTTTCTCTTAGGTGAAATTAATTTGTGGAGTAAAATTAGTGATTATCCCTTAACTATATCCTTAATAATTTGTATTAATTGAACCAAAACTATTTTATGCTCTCTCCATCCCACGTTTTCATTTTTTATTTTCATTTTACATATTTTCTCATTCTCATAAAACAATTATATATTTTACATATGATCACACACAATACTAACACAACTATCTATTACATATTAAATATTATAATTTCTTAACCAACTATCAAAAGCAAACGTCAACTGGACGTGAGTAGTATTATAAACTGTTTTTTTTCAAAGGTACTATAATTATGGTAGCATCCGTAATGAAACTAAAAAAAATAAAATAATAATAAAAATTCCATGTAGAAATCCGACAAGTGGGGGTGATTTGTTTGTTTAAGCTGAAAAGAAAACTGAGCGCAACACGTGGAATCCTTATACAAAGGCCAAAATACCCCCTGAAGAAGTTCCAATTTTCTCCCTTTTTTCCTCCCACATTCTCTCGCAAACACTGCAGATCATCAGATCCTCTTCTGCTGCCAGGTAATTAATTAATGGTTTTTCTTGCTTTACATCAACTTATTCATTTACTACATCTATTTCTTCGTTGATCGCTGTTCCCAATTTCGAATTTATTATGGATTCTCTCTACTTGTGCTCACTCAAAATGCTGTATTTCTTTGCTTATTTCCCCTTCATTTCTCCATTTTCTTTTTCTCTTACTCATACCCGGTTACTGCCTGTTGTATATATGTTTTTTTTTTCCTCCCTTTTTTCCTTTGTGGATAAATTCTTGTTTTAATTGTTGGGTCTGGCCATTTCTTTTCTTTAATTCACTGGATCAGCTTGCATGCTATGCATGTACATGTGGCTTAATGAGTTTGAATCTTATGTTCTTCTCTATGTCGAGCGTTTTGAGGGATCTTGATTTACTTATGGGAACTGATTTAGACCCTTTTTGGTGGATTTTTTGGGGCTTTCTGTAGTTAGATGTAACTGGGGCTGAAGCCTGAATGGGGATTCAAACAATGAACTCTCATGTGAGTAGTGGAGGGATGCAATCTCATGTACAGCATCCGTTGCAACGGTCAAACTCGTGGTTAGGGCTCACACTTGATGAAGTTGAAAACCATTTAGGTAATTTTTCAAAACCATTAGGAAGTATGAACATTGATGAATTGCTCAAGAAAGTATGGACTGCTGAGGCTAGTTACTCATCATCTGGAATGGGAAGTATTGACGCAACCCCTGCTGCCTCTCTCCAGCGCCAAGCAAGTTGGTCTCTGGCTCTGGCTTTTAGCGGGAAGACGGTGAATGAGGTGTGGAGGGATATCCAGAGAGGATATAAGATGAGTAATGCAGAGGGTATGACTAGCCGCGAAAGATCCCCTACTCTTGGAGAGACAACTTTGGAGGATTTCTTGGTAAAAGCAGGGATGTATGTATCCAATGCTTCAAAAACTTCCATTGAACCTGTGATGTCCTTGGATAGCGCACTGAAGTCCCATAAATTCTCATCTAAGATGGGGTTATCGCCATCACCTTCCATTGATGACTTGTCTGATACACCAACACCAGGAAGGAAGAGGAGCTCTGGGGACCTTGAGAAGGCCATTGAGAGGAGGCTAAGACGAAAAATTAAGAATAGAGAATCTGCCGCACGTTCACGGCAAAGAAAGCAGGCAGGATTTGAATCCATTTTACTGTAATATCTTTTTGTGCTGGTCTTGCGTAAGATACTTTTGTCATGCATTTGGAAATTAGATATTTAACTTATTGTGGCATTCACAGGCTTACCACAATGAGTTGGTGACAAAAGTCTCACGTCTGGAAGAGGAAAATTCAAAGCTTAAAAAAGAGAAGGCAAGTTATACATATTTGCATATTTCTTTCATATGTGCATATTCTATGGCTTTGTTTTACATGCTATGCTAATGAATCTGATATTTTGGGTACTGTTGTCAATCCAGACTTAACTAACCAACACCTTGTATTCTTTACCAGTTGAATTGTTGGCTTTTATTAAGAATGATGGCTTTTACTGGATTACAATCATGTTTGGGCACACTCAGTGCTGCATTCCACAACATCTTTCTTTGATATAGCTGTAAATCTTTATCTTATCTTCTAAGATCTGATAGTTCAGTTACTTTAGGCTATCAGTTTCAAATAATGCCTAGGCTTAGGAGAGGGAAGACATAATCCTGTAAAAGAGGTAAATTTCTGGACGTTGAAAGGGAATCCCTTTACATTAGGACTTAGATAGTATGCATTATAATGAACTCTTTGCTATTTTTTACGTAGCTTTTTTCCAGAGTTTCAGAGCCAATAAGCTGAGTAGGTCTCATGTCAGTTGTATTTGTACATGAAGTGAATGGTTTACGATGTTATAAAACTTCAACTCTGATACCACTTGTTTAGCACCTGGTCTTTCTCATTGAGATAGAACTAGAACAAAGGGCACATGCTTTGAGTTGGTAGTGCCATGGCTTGTAATGAGATTTTGCTTGTCTATCCAAGAAGCTGGTGGAAATGAAATGTTCTAGATTGAATATGAACTCTCACTTTATCTTTGGAAATCTTTCTTTTGCTTTTACTGTTTTATAATCTACACACCAGCAGAACCTCATTGGAAAGTTTAGTTGATATTGGTTAACTGAGTTCAGTCAATGTCATAGGGAAGGATACAAAGTTTAACCTGTTGGATTTTGTCATGTATAAAAGGTAGCGTTGCTTTGATTTTTGTTTTCTTTTTTCTCCTTTTCTATGGCAGGTTACGCAGAGTGTAAAATATAACGGCACGGTTTTGTTCAAATATTTTTTCTAATATAAAAGTGCAATTAAGTGATGTTTACAATAGGTTAAGAATTGTTAAAATCACATTTATAAAGTTCGAGAGAGGGGTGCTTTTAGAAAAAAAAGTGATTTGTAAGCTGGTAGAATTTTTCTAAATTACCCCTTTAGTTTGGTTCAAAATTTTAAGTCCTTTTTCACTGTAGTGTCTACCCATTATTCAATCTGTTTATTCTACACTTTTTAATGCCTCTATGGTACATTTGCATAGGCTTTGGCCTCGCCTTGTGTTAAAAATTTAGGAAATACAGGAGTAAGAGATAGGAAAGGTGGTATTCTCTAGAATAACTATGATGGAAGAGCAGAATATTATGATTGGCTACCACATAAATTGGAAATATAAAATTAAAGATTTAACAAGGTAAATTCTACATCATCTCATGTAAGAATTCAAAATATTTTAAATATTTTAGTGTGATCCATCTTTATCATTTGAGATTTATGAGCCATTCATCATATGTTTTATTTATCTCAATTGAAAACTCATGTGGATAATAATAATGCCAGTAAAACAGGTTACAAATCAACATCCTTTTATGTATCAGATTGTTGAATATGCCAAACATATCTCAAGATTTCAGACAAATAACATCCAATTAATAGTGCATATGAATGCATAGTGCAGTAGAACCATTTGAGAGACTGGCCCAAAGCCTAGTGAAGGAATCTTGAAGTGTACAAATAGAGAGCTTGTGAGAGTATTTGAGCTATAAGTTCCTCCGGTGGGTTGTTGGATCTAATCCTAGTGAAGGAATCTCCATAACAGGTTCATCTTCATTTGGAGCAAATAAATGTACAAGCAGTGTATATCTTAAGGCCATGATATTTAAATTAAAGGAGCAAGAAGAAACAACAACAAATCTCGATCATACTCAATTACATATCTTAAATACCCTCAATCGTTAGTCTCATATTTGCTACTCTTCCGCATGCATTTTTTCCACCCATAATTTCATACACCTGTCCCATCTTTTGAGTTGAGCAAGTGGGTGAAAGTAAGTTCACTTTACACTTGAATATGGAAGGATGCTTAGTAGTACATTATAACTTTATGTTTTATATTTAAGTGACTTTAAGCTTCTTTGTTTTTTTCTTTTATGATATGATTGGTATGTTCCCGAACTTACAACATGTTTAAACAACATATCTAAGTCTAATATTAACTAGAGAGATGTTTGATTTAAAGCTGAATAATGACACTTTAAAATCGTTTCAGTCAGAAAATGGATATTACTAGTATTTCAATGCAAATACCAAAAACCAGTTATACATGGAAATTTGATAGAAGTAGAAACTGATGGATGGTGCAATAAAATACTCTCCTTTAATACTTCAGTCTGCCTATTACCTGAAAAAAGCATCATAGTTTGGTGAGTCTGGGTTGCAAGAATAGTAGAGATGGTATCCATCAATATGTGATTAACCGATCAGACTTGTGTTCACACACACACACACATACATAAATGATAACGAACCCAATGCTGGGTTTCTTATGGAACCAGACAATATACGTGACTAAAAATTTATCCATCAGTTTAGGTTGATTATATTGATCTCATATGTACGTGTGAAATTTGCTTCCGTAGGAAATCCACCTTTGAGCTCCATATCAGATCTGAGTTATACATACACAGGCGTGTGACTATATTTGATATAAACAATTCCATTAATATGATTTTTGAAAGGTATAATTATTCATTAAATTAGTTGATAATTTTTTTATTTTTATTTTATTTTTTGTGCGTTGATAAAATATCTATAAAACCATTCAAAAGATGTTTTTGTCCCTTAATGTTTTGATAGGAAACAATAACATGAAATTGGAATTTGAATGGAGTACTTTATAGTTTAGTTCAAAAGGCAACTGAAATTAAAGTTGTTGGCTTGGATGATGTATCTAAGGATATAAAAGAAAGCTGCAGTTATGTGAAAAGTGTAAGTCCAGGCAAGACATGATGTTGGATGTGAATGGAAGTTGTGTGGTTGTAAGAAGGATTTTGTATGCAAGTTACACATTTGTGTCCTCTACATGCATTGGTTCATATCTCTCCATCACATTTGTCCGTAGAAAGTTACATGTTAAATTTGTCAGCCAGTGGAGGTGAAACAATGGATTGGTCTTTGTAATCAAACTGGCTTGAAATGAAAGACTCTCTGCATATAAGGATATCCTTAATTAGGAGGTTTTCGTGAGAAAATTGATCATATTCGTCATCTCATATTGATGTGTATTGGTGGATAGTCTCTCCCCAGCCTCATATATTGTTCAAGTTTTGGGATATAAGCATACTCCAAGATAATTGTTTTGATGCAGGGTTGGCTTAATTCGCTGTTTGGATCATATAGAAATTTTTTCTTGGAATTAGTCCTATTTAGTTTGTTCTTCCTTGGACATTTGCAAGGTTGAAAGCATAATGAAGCTCACTGTTGCGCACCTCAGCTCACTTGGGCCAAGTCACATAAAGTGTTATGACCATGAGGTTTTGTACTAGACAAGCCCTAACCGGTTGTGCATAGAACTCTCTTGGAGAGTGTGGTACTGTATAGTAAGAATCTAGAATGATAAAACCAACCTCCACCATCCTTAATAAGGAAAAATTTCATATGTTAGGGCACGGATTTAACATGCTTTTGAGTTATTATACATATTTTTAAGTTCTCTTGTGCACTTAGTTTCTAGTTTCCACTTTAGCAGACACAACACTATGTTTGAAGGCTGAATAACTACCATGAGGGTTGGAAGGGAGCTGACGTGGCAGGTTCTTTGTTAAGGGAACAAAACCTTGATATCACACCTTCCATAGACTCCAAGGGATTTACTTTGTTTTATAGCCATTTTAAAAAGAAAAGGAATTGCAAAAGCACCCATTTAACCTGTCATATCATTCTTTTTTTTTTTTGATCGGTAAATGTTAGTTGTTAGTATAGTTAGTACACCAAGCACCCTTACTTCCCCTTCTCCAAGGCTCCTTATATCTCCCCTCCTAATTCATTACCAATGGGAATCAAACCTAGATCTCTCATTTAAGTGAGGAGCCCAGTGACCAGGTGGGCTAGCCCACCTGGTTACCTATCATATCATTCTACCTTTATTGTGGTGCAGTTGCAGATCTAGAATAAAATTTCAAAAACTAGACAAATTTGAACTGGAGAGCGACCTAGTTTAATTATTGCATAAATTTATTTTGAGTTGTTGTTACATGTTCTGTCTTCTGAGTAAAGTTGGTCATAATTCCTGTTTCCCCTTCACAATAAAAGTTGCAACTCCTTATTCAGTTTCACTTTTGTTTTTTCTGTTTTGATGTTGTGTGTTGATAGTTTATCTGTACTTCCACGTGTACAAAATTTCTTTTGAATTCTGGTGTTAGAATGCTGTAGAAATTATATATAAGGCCCTGCATCATAGCATACGTTGAAAAAACAAAGTTAGCTAATTGTTTTACAGATTTTTCTTGTCTGCTTTACTAGCTTGAAATGATACTCTCACTTTATCCTTGTGTGTTTCATTTGAAGATGGCCTTTTAGCCTTCATAAAACCCAGAATTGGTTGTTTCCTTTCTTCTTGTTTGAGAGTGACAAGCTATCTTAAAGATAGTTTATTTTCTCTACTAACTTTGGGCATTGATATCCTTCTCACATTAAATTACAATACTTCGTCTGCAATTTTTTTGTTCTTTTCAGGAATTTGAGCAGATCGTCGACTGTGATTCTTCTGAAGCAAGGTACCAGCTCCGAAGAACCAGTTCATTCTGACATGAAATCAAATCAAGTTCTTGCAGCTCCACAAAATGGAGCCTATACAAAGTCTTTGCATAGAGTTGATATGGGGACTACTTTGACATGCTTTTTTTCTTTTTGTAGAAATTGTTCTACTACGTATTAGCAATAATGGTGGATTATAAGAGGTTCGTAGTGTGTATTGTGGTAGTGCTTATTAGCAATAACCATATATTATTAGAGAGGTGAAGATAAATTTATGGATTATTATAGGTGTGGATTTTAATAGGTGAAGTGTGTGTTGCTAGATGGAAATGTCGTGTCAAAGACACGAAGGAATGTCAAATGTGCAGTTGATTCAGCAACTGATGCTACTTGGATTGAGTAATTATCTTTAGGTGTTTTCTATTCCAAATTTAGTCATAATAACTTTTTTCAGTATCTAAATTAAGGGAGTGGTTGTTTGGGAGGTTTCGTGGGAATGAATGGATATCAAAGTGATATTAAATGTTTGCTTTCACTCTATAATTTCCAAATATTGTGGATTACATCAATTTCCCAAAAGTAAACCTAAATAGGCATAAAATTGTTTTAAAACCAAATTCAAGTGCAAGGCAAAGCAATAAAAGTGAAGCGGGTCATAAGAGAACCAAGTGAAAGTTCTCCCAATCTCATTCAAACCTCTATATGTAAAACTAAGAGGGAAAAATCATATAGAGGTAAAAGAATACCAGAGTAAAAGTGAGCAGAATTAAAATCTGGAAATCTTAGAAAATCTAAAATATTCCTTGTTGACTTCAAAAATACACCTATCTTACATTAAATCTAGAAAATAACTTGTCTCAATGCACATGTCAAATTGTAACTTTTCTTAAAAATAACTTTACTTAATGTAGACATGTATAGAGTAACTTTTCTTAATGCAGATGGACTTTTAAAATGAATTGGTCTCAAATTGATAAAAAAAAATAAGATTGCAAATATAATCCTGATTGAGTGCTGATGTGGAGTGACTCAATTCTACATGATTATAAAATTTAAAATTAAAGCTCAGGTTCATTTGAAGCAGAGCCAGATAAGAGATGTTAGGAAGAAGAGATGGAAAGGGGTAATTTCCAAAAATCAACATAAACAAAAACCTGCCAAATGAGTTTTTTCAAAGTGTCCTTCCACTTAATTACCTCTTGACATCATAACATTTCTGGGCAATATAAGGTAATAAACCAAACCAAAGGAAAAGCTCAGTGAAAATAACAAAATTACAGCCAGGGAAGGCCATGCAAAGTGGCCCTCAAATTTTGTTGAAGGCAACAATGTCGCAACTTTGCACGTATTCATTGTGAGGCTCGACTGTTAGAGTCTCTTCAATCAGAGTATCAACAGAGACCAGATCATCAACTATCGTAAGCATGATCTGCAGCTTCTTAATTCCATAGCCAACTGCAACCAGTTTCGCTGCATAAAAAAGGTTTCATGCATTAGAACCATTTGCTCTACCATCTTCAGTGTACTACAGAGATATACCCAACTTTGCTCCAAAAAAAAATAATAAAAAAAATAAAAGAATAACGTATGCTAGATGTGACATACATGCTCCCCACAATAGGCCTGGCACCTCAATACTACGAACAGATTCTTCCAGCTTCTTCATGTCTGTTTCATCATCCCAAGGCTTAATATCCATGAGAACTGATGATTTCCCACCTGAAGAGAACAAATGCAGGTTCAAAAAATCAATGTGGGTCATATAATAGCTAGTAAGGACAGAAGGTCAACACATGAAATAAGAGGGGGGCAAGCTTTAACAGATTTCAGGCATTAACTTATGGTGGTTGAAAAATGTTTGGGGCAAAAGCTAGAAAGCTGAATTAACCAAAAAAACTCTCGAAACTCTGGCCACTTACGAAAATTCTACAGCAAAGGAAACGTATTACATTATCATTATGATTTAATACTCACTCTCTTTCTTTTTAGTAGTTGCCTTTGCAGCCTCCCTCTGTTCTGCAGCTGCCTTCTCCTCCTCTGTCTCATCACCAAAGAGATCAAGATCATCATCATCATCTGCAGCAGCCTCCTGTAACATTTAATGCCAGGAAAATACATATCATTTGTTTTGGAAAATTAGAAATAAAAAAAGTGCATATATATATATATATATATATATATATATATATATATATATATATATATATATATAAAGTATGATTTAATTAATACAGGACATTTGATTGATTACCGAAAATAAAATTCAATATTGCTTGCCATAATGCGAGGAAAACAAAACATACATTAAGAGTGTTCGGTTTATAAAGTAAACATGTTGGTTAATAAAGCTTCTATATAATAAAAACAAGACGTCAGCATGATTATTCCCTCAATTTTTCATTAGTTAATTAGATATTATCCGCTAAATTTTTCATTAATTTCATGAGATATTTTAACCAACCTCCTTACAGTGTATTCCATTGGACCTCTTGGTTCTTACTAAACACATAGGTACTATGCAATTAATATGTAAACTCTCCAAACACTAGTCTCATCAGCAAGTAGTTCTGTAGTTATACCACAAAAACCTTTGAATAATAATGAAAGATAAAATAGCACGCAAAATATTCCTATCTAGTTGCTAAGCTTAATCAAAGCTAAAATTCAGAATTTGCATATACTTAATGAATAATCTCCTAAGAAACTATTTCTAGCATCTTGCAAGGCTTTTCAAGAGTTCAAAAGGAACGGAGAAGTAACAATTAACACATAATAACAGCTACACTTTTAGTCAAAACATTAAAACCCTTTGAAAGTATCAATATTTAGAATTAAACAAACAATTCTATTCCTCTTATTCATGTGAGACTAATATACAGTCAAAAGTAAACAACAAAGTTAAAGCAGTAACCTTTGGAGCAGCAGATTCTACTGCAGGTGCAGCAGCACCACCCCCGATCCTTACTCCAACAGCCTTACCAGGAAAGCTATGTCCATCACAAGCAATTAACAAGTCAGTTCGCAAGAATATGCCGATTACTCATATAATCTTTTTTAAAAGTTTAAAAGTAAATAAATATAGATAATTTCAAAAGGCACCAATTAATGTAAATTATGGTTGATTCATCGGATAAAGGACATATATTAACCTGGATGCGAGCTTCGTGGAAACAGCTTCGTACCACTTGCTGGAATTAGGGTACAGATCAGGGCTTGGCCGCTCCGAAACAGCAGCATAAACTTTAACATCGTCTTTTGTCAATTGGTCTCTGAAATTCCGTGATAGACATCGCAAGAACAATTAATATCGTGAAAACAATACAGAAAAAGAAAGGGAAATAAAAAGGCGTTACCCAGAGATGCAAGATTTTCCAGAAAGGAAGTCATTAAGGTGCTTGAGACCAGATTCTGTATGCAGATCTGAGAAGGTAATGGCCATTGTCGAGTTTCAGAGACAGAGTGCGAAGGAAGTGAGAGATGGGCAGCGAAACTCAACGATGATGGGCAAGAGAGAGAAGGAAGTGAGAGATCCTTCCGGCTTTTAAATGGGCTGCTGAAAAACCCTAGACGCAGATATTCATCAATTCGATATGAGATGGTATATTCCCCTCTTCTCTCTTCCAACTTTTTTTTTTTTTTAAGTTTTAAATTAATTTTGTCCCGTATAATTTTTTTATTTAAAATAATTCAATTTTTTTTTAAAAAATAACTTGTGCATTGTATGAGATGTGTTATTTTTAGGGCAATAATTTCACTTAATTTTATAATATTTGAACTGAATAATATTTATTTGAATTATATTTAACATAATGTTTTTTATATTAAAGTCTAATGTAGTTATGAGAAAAATACTTACAAAACCTTGTGAGCTTGTTAAGTTAATCAATTCGTATAAGTTTACTAATATCTTTTACAATGAAATTAAAATGCAGAATTTTAATTGAGGTATGCAACAATAAAATTTTATTTTTTCAAAATTATAGGACCATATTCTATATTAATAAATATCAATGTTTTACTGTTAATTAACTCAACCAAACTTTCATTGCAAATAATTTAAAAAACTCTGCTAAAGTTTTGTGTATAGAAGTTAAAGTTTGTAAAAGAGTCAAACTCTCTCCATCCACCTATATAGCAAAAACCACCTATGATCAAAACCACCAACCAATTGTTTCCAAAATAATCTATAAGTTGGAATACAGTTGGGAGTGATAACTCATTGGTGCAGATGTATGTCCAAGGAATTTACTACACATAAAATATTCAATGTTTTTTATTTGGGGATGGTTATTTACACTCCCAATATATTACTAAACATACTCCCAAAAATTAAAATTTTTTTTTATTAAAATGACTTAAATGTCCCTTTAAAAATTTTACTACTAAATATACCCAATTCATAAATAATTAAGAGTGAGGTTCTTGTGCCCCCGGGGCACAACGTGCGCCTTTATAATTTAGTATTATGAGTAAGAGTATATTGTTTTGTTCTAAAGGGTATATACTTTAATTAATAAGGGTACACCATTTTGTTGTAAATGATATACACTTTTTATTAATATTTTTATTTTTCTATTGAAAATAAAGGGTACACGTTTTATACTAAAGGGTATATAATTTAACACAAAATTCTAAAGGACACAAGTTTTTGCCAATAATTAAACCCTAATTGAGATAAGATTCTCTCTTGCTCCTACGTGAATATATCTTATTCTCTTACATTTCTTTTCTTCAACATCTCTAATTTCTTTTACTTCTCTTTCCCTCGTTCTTCAAGGTAAAGGGAAATGGTATTGATTCTCAGTGATGGTCACCAAATCTCCTGAAGTTTTATAAAAAGTCTAGGAAGACACAGAATATGAAACACATGATAGCATATCTTCATGCATGTTCAATGCGACAATGTATTAGACATGTTTTTCAATAAACTCCATCTCTTTAATTCCTATACGAATTTACTCAGGAATGACTTCAAATTCATCCTGTTAGGGGTGGGTCAAAAGATTTGTCCCAATTTGAATTTTGGATTCGTCAACATTGAGTTCGTCAACATTGAGTCACTGTTGGGACGAATCTTGAAGACGTGGATACAATTGAAACAAAAGCGCTCACTGAAGAAATAATCCATTGCTTTTTTATTTGGATTAATGCACAGATATGTTTAAATAATTTTGGGGTTGTTTAGTAATAATATATTAAGTGATATATTTCTTATAAGTATGGTTAGGTCATATTAATAAATTTATTTTAATTTAAAATATTTTGCGGTATATTTAATAATATCAGGGGTATGACCTAAACATGGATTTAATGAAAAGGGTAAAATTGTCCAACATGGGATATGTTTAGTGATTTATGTATTTATCTTCTAATTTTAATGGGGTTTATTTAGTAATTGAGGTTTATTTAGTAAAATTGGAGGTGCAAATAGTCGCGCCCTTTTTATTTTTTCCAAAATCTACCATATTATTAATACATTTAGATGAGTTATACAACAAAATATTTATTCAAAGTATTTGTCTGAAATTTAATGAATTATACATTTCTAAAGACTTCTCTGAAAACATAATTCTTGCATATTGTGTTTGTGCTATCCTCACACTTTTTCAATAGAATTTTTAAACCTTTTTTGGTCGTCGATCTCGACACCGCCACGTAAGTTGACTATGACTAAAAACAGACCTCCTCAAGAATAAACCAACATTCTCCAAATATTGACCCTAACTCTTATTAATTGTCATTGCGTAGGAGACAATCAACGGAAACTGCCTTCTTTGGAATTTGAAAGGCAAATCTGTAAGTGTCAACGAAAGCCTAGGTATCAAAACAATATTATCGGCGTTATTACCGGTCAATAGTTTAGCTTGAAGCACACATTCTCCCAACTTTGTTATGAGGAGCCTCGTTCCGTTGCATAAACCTCTTGAATGATTAATGTTGCAGAGCAACATCACCGGTGTTCCAACTTTGATGTTCAGCTTACGATTAAGAACTCTAGAACATTTGAGAGAATTAAGGAACTCCGGCGTGTGAACATCCGCCAGTATGTCAACATTTTTGTCTGACTTGCAGGCTGAATCCGAGCTCACATATGTCCTCAGTGCATTCACATTTATTCATATCATGTACTTATTTATTGAATCAATGATATCAAGTGTCGGTGCAAGAATAGCCCTATTCTGCAAATATGTTGGATCAAATGAAATTGACTGATATTATGACGATACTAGGTAGCATAGATATCATTATTGGAGAAGTTGATCGTTGAAATGATAATTGATACAACATTAATAAAAGCATCAATTCTTTTTCAGATTGAGATCCTTAAAAGAAGTCTATGGGATCATATGGATGCTTGTCACTATTTTCATTCTTGTATTAGGAATCACACTAGGTGTATTAGTAATTGTTTGGTTAGAAAGAGAAATATTTGCAGGAATACAACAACGTATTGGACCTGAACATGGGGGGCCTTTGGGAATTCTTCAAGCTTTAGCAGATGGTATCAAGCTTTGAAAGGTGGCCGGTGCATTGCAAAGTCCAAATGGCAATCTTCTAAAAGCAAATATTCCATAAGGACAAGTGAAAGCGGTCTTCTCTTGGTCTTCGGATGCTATGAGAATTTGATTATACCCGAAATACCCATCAAGAAAGCAGTAAAATTCATACCTGGCCAACCTATCCAACATTTGGTTCAAGAAAGATAGGGAAAAGTGGTCTTTATGTGTGTTCTCATTAAGTTTTCTATAGTCAACACACACGCCAACCCGTCACCGTCCTAGTGGCTATGGTCTCATTTTCTTCAGTCTTCACTATAGTCATACCTCCTTTCTTAGATACCACTTGCAAAGGGCTCACATAGGGGCTATCACTAATAGGAAAGATCATATCGGAGTCTAGCCACTTAAGAACCTTTTTTTTTACTACCTCTTGCGTGATAGGATTAAGACTCCTTTGGTTTTGAACACAAGCTTTCCTTTCATCCTCAAGTCTTATCTTATGCACGTAAATAGTTGGGCTAATTCCCTTTAAATCATCAATAAACCAACCAATAGCCGACTTATGCACTTTAAGGACATTATGCAATTTATCAAGTTGACTAGAGGTTAAAGAAGATGACACAATTTCCGGGTTTGTTTCATTTTCACCAAGATAGGCATATGCAAGATGATCGGGTTGAGGCTTCAACTCCACCTTCTTTTCCTTTTTCTCTTCTTAATTGAGTGGATCTCTAAGTGGTAAGAATTTTTCATTTTCCCTCGAGATAGCGGCTGCAACTTCTTAAGCTTCACTACAATCACCTAGATCAAGCAAACAATTAATCAATTCATCATTTAAATAACAAGTAAAGATAATTAAAAATAATAAAAGAGAATAGATATTAAAGTTCAAGTATGGACAAACATGGGATTAGAAATATCCAAGCACACTCAATTCATATTATCATGCTAATGGAATCCAACTCAATTGATGTAAATTAAGCGTGATCACAATTATATTCTAAGCTCCCTCTCGGGTTACAAAGGTTGTTGATCCACTAGAGACTCCCAAAAGCAATTAAAATCAAAACCCAACATTAATCTCTTCCATCTAGGTACTAATTAATTCTCAATTCTCCCTTAAAAGGTGCTAATTAGAATTAACACTCCCTTTTGTGTCCTAGAGCTAACGAATGGATTGGGTCTCCTCATCGAGTTCAAATATCCTCTCGGTCAAACCTAAACTCGATGTCTATGCATGCCTTTCTAATACTTAAGAGGGTCGTCTATGTCTCACTCCAATCAATATACACATAAACATTATGATAGCATTTAATTACCACAAATCATCCATTGACCAACAATCCATTAAATCAATAATCATTCATAAATAACAAACAATGCCATCACAATATGCAAACAATTAAAGCCCATGAATAAAAATCAACACCAATTAAATTAAAAACCAATTTAATTCACATGATAATATAAATCTAATATGCTTTTCATATTCCTAATCACACTAGAGGGATTAGTCTAACATGATAAAAGTAATAAAACACATAAATGATTCATTACAAATACCCGTTAGTCTAAGATAAAAAAGAAACACAAAAGGGATTAATTCTTCCCTAGCAATTTTTTGTAGAGAATCTTCAACACCCTTTACTCTCCTTCTCTAGCTCTTGAGTTTTTGAATTCTTTAACACCAAAAAAATGAAAGAAAATGGAGATGGATGAAATTGGAGGTGAAATTAGGCAAAGGAGTAGGTAATGTGTGTTTTTGCTTATGTACTCTATTTTCTCGGCTGAATAGGGCTGGTACGTTTTTCATATCTGCCCTATTTATATGAAGTGAAAATTAGGTTAAGATGAGGAAAGTAAAACACATGACACATTCTGGGAGGATGTGGCAATCAATCAACTAAATACGGCTTAGGAGTGGGTTTGCTAAATGGTGAATTGGAACTAGTGGGTACGTGGCAGCTTTTGATTGGATGGATGGTGAATGTTCTTTGTTTGACAAAATATAGCCACAAAGTTTGGTAAAGCAGGGGAAATTGTGAAGTGCTGATGTGGCGACAAACTATTGGACCTCAATACATCATCTTACATGGCTAAAAACTAGACATCTGTTTCCTTTGATCAAATTCTAATCATGACATGGCAAGCTTGGGTTGGTTGATTTGATTAATTCTTTCACATGCCTAGGTGATCACCCACGGCCACCATGAAGGCTTGTACATTCTATTTTTTTACTTAATTTATTTTCTACTCCACGTCTCGTATATCTGATACAATACAAAATTACCTATTCCTGCAACAAAAATACAAAAATAAAATAAAACTAAAATATAAAATAACAAAAAATAAGACACGAAACAAAACATAGAATACGAGAAAAATCACATGAAACACGAAACAAATTTAGGTGAATTTCAAGACAATCTTTGGATCATCCATAACACCCAGAAATTTAGGATAGATGTCTTCCACAATTGCTTCTATAGGGTCATCTCCGTACTAGAGCATAATGTCATCCGGTATCTCTATATTGGCTCCATAGTCTGTGCAACATCCTATATTCTCATCACCAATATTTGTAACCTACTCTACAAACATCTTGATTTCTTCCCTATCACGGTTCTCTGGAATGTTCATCCACCCTCTTCGCCTCCTCGATCGCCTCCAACTCCTTAAATACATTAGAGTAGTGCCTGTTGTAGTCCCTCGTGTTGGCCAACACCACCGTGGAGGGGTTCTCCTCTGCCGCGCCCGCTACGCTATTATCTCCGCGGAGATAGCGCTCGATGATGGCGTCAGCGGAGGGATGGCCGAATGAGAAGATCCATTTACCGAGTGAGTGAACAATGATGTCATTTTTTACACCGCTTAGAATGCACAACTCACTCACTTTCTTGAATAACTCGATCCGACGTTTGGAGAATGTGACTTGGTAGTTGCTTAGGGTTTCGATTTTCTATATTTTGATTTTTTTACCCTGTTTTGCTTTCTTCTTCTTCAAGATGCCATTTTCTCTCAAGATCACCATGTATTTTTTTAGGGGGAGAGAGTTGTTGTTAGAATGAAACCCTCCGCAAGAAAATATGTTGATTTAAATAAGGATATTTTTTTAGAGAGAGTATTGTAAAAAATTAAGAATAATCCCTCTGCAATAAAATACGTTGATTTAAATAAGGGTTTAGGGCATAAAATTTGGTAATTAATACACCCAAGAATATGACCAAGATTTTTTAAATTTCCTGCCTTTTTCACCGTGTTACTCTCTCTCTCCGCCGGGTGACATTAAATCGAATTCTTCAACGTGCTAATGTACTACTATCTCTTTCTTCGAGTGAAATTTAATTTAATCGAATAAGGGTTAAATGAATAATTTTGGATGATATCTGTGTACCCGTCCTTTTAATATTTTTATAATAACCCTTTGCATGGGTCGTTCAGAAACGACAAAAAAAAGGTTAAAAAATTTTTTGAAAAATGAAAGTAAATGAGCAACCGGTTGGAATACATTTCACTCAACAACCCACCATCCAACCCACATTTTTATCCCACTTTTATCCACCACGTGACAAGTGGAGTAATGTGATTGAACACAATTTATTTTAGTGGATATACTTTAGATTTTTTTATAAATGATATTAATTTTTTTTAAATAATAAAAATTCTTATTTTTTTCCTTTATAAATAGAGTATAGTATTGACATGTTTTGGATCTCAACAAAAAACTCTCTTATTTCCTCTCAATCTCAAATTATATCTTCTTCATCTTCTTATTCTTTCTTTTGAGCTACTTTTTTTTATCATTTCTTATGGATTCAAACAATCCAAATTACTATCCAAACTCCCAAAAATTTTCAAACTTTGAGGATTTTATGAATTTTGGAAGTTAACAAAACTAGTGTTGGCCAACACCACGATGGAGGGGTTCTCCTCTGCCGCGCCCGTGCCGCTATTACCTCCGCGGAGATAGCGCTAGATGACGACGTCAGTGGAGGGATGGCCGAACGAGAAGATCCATTTACCGAGTGAGTGAACAATGATACCGATTTCTACACTGCTTAGAATGCACAACTCACTCGCTTTCTTGAATAACCCGACCCGACGTTTGGAGAATGTGATTTGGCGGTTGCTTAGGCTTTCGATTTTCTAAGATTTCAATTTTATTTCGACCCTGTGTTACTTTCTTCTTCTTCAAGATGCCATTTTCTCTCAAGATCACCATGTTTTTTTAGGGGGAGAAAGTTGTTGTTAGAATGAAACCCTCCGCAAGATTTAAATAAGGATATTTTTTTAGAGAGAATATTGTAAGAAATTAAGAATAAGCCCTCTGCAATAAAATACGTTGATTTAAATAAGGGTTTAGGACATAAAATTTGGTAATTAATACACCTAAGAATATGGCCAAGATTTTTTCAATTTTCAGCCTTTTACACCGTGTTACTCTCTCTCTCCGCTGGGTGACATTAAATCGAATTTTTCAACGTGCTAATGTGCTACTAACTCTTTCTCCGAGTGAAATTTAGTTTTAATCGAATAAGGGTTAAATGAATAATTTTGGATGATATCTGTGTACCCCTCCTTTTAATATTTTTTATAATGATCCTTTGCATGGGTTGTTCAGAAACGACAAAGAAAAGTTAAATTTTTTTTGAAAAAATGAAAGTAAATGAGCAACCGGTTGGAATACATTTCACTCAATAACCCACCATCCAACCCACCTTTTTATCTCACTTTTATCCACCACGTGACAAGTGAAGTAATGTGATTGGATACAATTTATTTTTGTGGATATACTTTAGATTTTTTTATAAATGATATTAATTTTTTTTTTAAATAATCAAAATTCTTATTTTTTTCCTCTATAAATAGAGTATAGTATTGACGTGTTTTGGATCACAACAAAAAACTCTCTTATTTCCTCTCAGTCTCAAATTATATTTTCTTCATCTTCATCTTCTTCTTTCTTTTGAGCTAATATTTTCTTTATCATTTCTTATGGATTCAAACAATCAAAATTACTATCCAAACTCCCAAAAATTTTCAAACTTTGAGGATTTTATGAATTTTGGAAGTTACCAAAACTCTCAATATCATCAAAGCTCTCAATTTTCGCTAAATCTCAATCAAACTTTTACTTCCGAATAAGTTCAAGTATCACAAAATATCTCTTGAAATTTATTCACTAATGTTCAACAAACAAATCCCTCCCCAAAGAGCAATTGGTGTGTGAAAGAATATGTTGTTCTTATGTCATCTTGGTGTTTCATTAGTGAAAATAGAGTGAATGGCAAACATCAAAAGGGTCCTTCAATATGGAGACGAGTTCATGAAATGTTTCATGAAGCTCGAGTAGAAAATCCTGAAGATATGAATGAAAAAACTGTGGATATGTTGAAAGGTCACTTCAAACGACTCAATGAGAGTGCAAACAAGTGGATTGCAGCTTGCAAGGAAGCACATACTCCAAAAAGGAGCGGAATGAGCCAGAAAGATATCGAGAAAGAAGCTCATACAATTTATGAAGCAAGTGGTAGTAAGTTTACTGATTTAATTGTATTTAATTTAATAAAGTAATGTCTAAACATCCAAAGTGGGAGCAGAAATTAGATCATGACTCTACACGTTTCCATCCTGAAAATGAGGATGACAATAATGAAAGTGGTGGAAGTTCCAAAAAAGCTAAAACAAGTGAAGATTGGGAGTATTCTGCTCCTTCAAATCCTGAGACTCCAAATAGTGGATGCTCAACCATTGCTCGTCCTAGTGGTGGAGATAAGGCAAAAAATAAAAGAAAAGGTAAGACCTCACAATCTTTTGCTATGAATGAAGTTGCTGCTGAAATTCATATGTTGAGGCTCACCAGAGACAATGAAGTTGAAGTAATGCAAATTTTAGGAAATGCAAAAATTGAATTAGAACGAGAAAAGTTACAGAGAAATTAGATGAGGAAAAAAGAAGTTATGCTGAATACACTGCTGGCTAAAGATCACTTATCACCAGAAGATGAAGAAATGAAACACAAATTAATGGCAATTGTATTTGGACAGTAGATGTATCTTATTTTCATGTATTTTAGTTATCACGTTTTAATCAATGTCTTTTAATTTAAATATATTGTAAGTCTTTTAGTTAATGTCAATTGTCAATTTTCTTACTTTATCACATACAAATGATACTTTTGTCATTCAATTGTCCATTCCTTACTTTGTTCACATGCTTGTCATTCACTTTTGTCATTCACATGCTTGTCATTTAATTGTTATTCACTTTTGTCATTGAAGCTAACGCGTATTTGCATTATCATGTTTGTCCATTCCTTACTTTATCACATGCTTGTCATTCAATTGTTATTCGCTTTTGTCATTGAAGCTAACGTGTATTTACATTATCATGCTTGTCCATTCCTCTCTTTATCACATGCAAATGTTCCCATGCCTTAGCATTTTTCTACTTTAGTCACATGCATTTTTCTTTTTTTAAGATAGCTTTCACATGCTTTGTTTTTTTTTTCTATATGTACTTGTTGTAATTATTTATAACTTACACATAAATCAATTTTTTTCATCAACTGCAAAAATGTCTTTCAATGAAAATTCATAAATAGATTCAAATTCAATCTATCAATTTCCCAGAATTTGATGAATGAGAAAATCGAGTTGTTCAAAGCAATCATCAAATTGATAAGATTATTGAGGATGTGATCTTAAACAATCCTAATATGATTGTGGAAAATCACACATCTAGAGCTACACGATGATATATTGATAGAGAACGTGAAGCTGGTGAGGAGTGTTTGATGAATGACCATTTCGACGCATATTTCACATGCAAAAATTATTATTTCTTCGTATAGTGGAGGTTGCTGCTTCCAATGATGAATATTTTCAACAACGACTTGATGCCACAGGTAGACAAGGGATTTCAACATTACAGAAATGTATTGGAGCTATGAGGGTGTTGGCGTATAGTACATCAACTGATGCTGTTGACGAATACTTGCGAATGAGTGCAATTGTGACAAGGGAAGCTCTCGTAAAATTTGTAGGCGGTGTTATTTCCTGTTTCGGTGATGAGTATCTTAGAAGGACTAATGAACAAAATTTAACTAGATTACTCTACGTCGGGGAACAACGTGGATTCCCGGGCATGATAGGCAGTATTGATTGCATGCATTGGGAATGAAAAAATTGTCCAACTGCATGGGCTGAACAATTTGCAGGAAGACAATTTGCATGGGCCAACAATCATTTTAGAAGTTGTTGCATCATATGACTTATGGATATGACATGCATTCTTTAGAACACCATGTACGTGCAATGATATTAATGTACTCCATCGTTCTCCAGTTTTTAATAATGTGTTGGAAGGTCGAGCACTAAGAATTAATTATGTTGTGAATGGCCACAAATTTGATAGAGCATATTATTTTACTGATGACATATATCCTTCATGGGCTATATTTGTTAAGTCAATTTCTGGTCCACAACTCCAAAAACATAAGTTGTTTGCTCAACACCAAGAGGATGTGAGAAAAGATGTAGAGCGCGCATTTGGAGTTCTACAAGCTCGTTTCGCATTTCTTAGACGCCCATGTCTTGTTTGGGATAAACTTCAAATTGGTAAAATTATGATGGCTTGTATCATCATGCACAATATGATTGTAGAGGATGAGCGAGGTACATATCAAAACTATTATGATCCCAGTGAATTTATTACGAATAGGCCTCTAAACCGACAAGAAAGTACAAGTGGAGTACATGATGTAGATGATCACGATTTGCCATACTCTACCAGAAGCATTGCAAGCTTGTCCACTTATATGACTAATAGGGTAAAACTTCGCAATAGAGAATCTCATAATGTTCTTAAAAATGACTTGATTGAGTATATATGACAAAAATTTGGTAATGACAATTGATTGCATTGATTTGTACCTTTTATTATTATAATTTTATATTTCATGCAATTTTTTTTGTATCTCAATTATGTAATTTTTATATAATTATTGCAATTTTAATTTTGTTATTTTGTATGTGTTCAAAACATTTTTTTAGTATAATTACGGAATTAAATATTTTAATATATAAGATTATTTTAATTTTAAATATAATTATTAAAAAAATCTCAAAATGATAATATATAATTTAATAAAAAATATTGTATATATAGATGAGAGAGAAATGAATATTTTATTAAAAATGTAGGTTGAGTTGGGTTGTTGATGGTGTATAAAAAAATTGACATTGTGTTGGGTTGTAGGTTGTATATGTGGATGAGAGAGAAATAAATATTATATTGTTGGGTTGGGATGTTGTAGGTTGTTAATGGGGGTAGTCTAATTCTGCTGCTTTTAATCCATCCCTGCCCCATGCGGTTGATGGCACTAAGCCCCTCCAAATCGGCGCATCTGAATACCTCCAAATCAGCGCTAGGGACACCTTCATCACAGTGCAGCTTTTGGTCCAAGTACGGGGGAGCCCAAATCCTTCACACAGGCGGTTCGAGTCGGACGCCCTGCTCCGACAATAGTGGGCTCTTCCCCTGCTTCGCCTATAGATCAATCAACGATAGGTGTGGAATCCTTCGTCTCCTCCATCTGTGAGAAATTGAACCTAACCGATGTTTTTCCTTTCAATTGCTCCGACGAAAAAGTCACTGTCTCTATCGATGAGCAATACTACAAAAATCGGGTCAAGATTCGTTCGCCCTTCATTACCATCCGGCTGCTCTGCGACCGCGGTGAATCATCGATTTGCCATGGCGATTTTGTTATTTTTCTCAAACAGCTATGGAAGCTGTCGGCCATTTTCGTGGTTCCCATTGGCAAGGGTTATCACAATGTGCTCATTCCAGACGAGAATCAAAGAAAAGACATTCTTAAGGAACGATTCTTTGATTTCAAGGGGGGAAATTAGGGCACAACGGTGGTCTCAAGGTTTCAACCTGTACAAAGTCCAATTTTCGGTAATCTCCATTTGGGTTTGAATCTTTGAACTTCCTTTCGAACTTTGGACTGAAAAGGTACTGCTCTCTATCTCCTCTGCCATTAGAACTCCACTCAAGATTGATGAAAAGGCTGGGAACGGTTCAATATGTCATTTTTCTCGAGTTCTTTACGAACTGGACATCCAAAGATAGCTTTTGGATCACGTTTTACTTGATATTTCATCTACTGTCTTGAAGATCTCAATTGGTGACGAGAATGTTCTCGATTATTGTAGTCGGTGTCATAATTTAGGCCACCAAATTGAGTCTTGCAAAAAGAGGCTGAGGCCTACAAAGATGTAAAGCACGGATGTGGATGGGTTCAGAAATGCGAAGCAAATCCATCCATGTCACTGCAGAGAAGGCTGTTTCTCTTGCTCCTACTACGTTTCCTTCATTGCAGGTTGTTGTTGCCTCTGACAGAGGGTTAGATACTTCAAACCCTTTTGATGCTTTGCAGGATATGGTTGATGCATCTCTTACCGGGGATGCTGTTGGTACGAGGAATGGGCATTCTGCCCATACTGTTGCACCAGTTTGGCCTCTGCGCCAGTTGTGGCCACTTCTTTTGACGGACAGGGGGAGTTTCTGATTTTTAGGTTCGAATCACTTCTTCGAATGGTACTTTGGTTCTTGATGTAATCCAAGTTTCTCCTAACTTGAATTCTGTCGAACTGGACTGTAATGAGAATGTTGAGTTAGTAGCTGAAAATCAGTCCAGTTTGGTTGATTTAACAGCATCTCACACTGTTATTGAAGAGGCTTTGCATGCTATCCGTACATCTCAAATTCATTCTGCCTTACCCAATTTACGTGAAACCCTTCCACTGGAGCTTTCTAATAAATTTAATGTCTTGGATGATACTTGTGGTCATGCGACGGACAACGGCAAGGGTGTTGAAAATTCCATTTGTCAATCTTCTCCAAGGGAGGCAATTCCGCATGATATGATTGTAGATCAACCTACAATTATTCAAAAGCCACTTGTGCTCGTTGTGAAACCTGGTAAAGCTGACTATGTTTTTGTTGAACCTAAGACGAGGTTTTAAGATTACACTGCCCTTATTACTTTTGAGGAGTTTCCAACTCTGAAAGTAGTAAGGTTAAATATAAAAGGGGGCGTAACAAAAACTTTTTCCAACCGGTCATTAAACCTAATACGCTTCTTCAAGCGAAATCTTCAAGTATAGAACCGGTTGATCAGATGCAACTTACTACAACCATTGAATTAAGAGGAAGACAAAATGATACTGGTTGATTTTATTAATAGGGCCACCTGTTTGGTTCCTTTTAAAGCCCCTGTTTGGCTAAGATACTGATTATTTTATTTTACAGACATCTTTTTCATGCTTCACTTCTTTGTAATATTTCTTTTAATAATAACCTATTTTAATAAAGAATATCTTATTTTCTAATTTGAAAAGTCATAATTATGATTATTTAATTATTTTAATGGGTGACTAAGATTTGTTTGAAAAAATAGATGGTAAGGATTTGGACTAATTTTTTTTATTTGAAAAAGTAATAATTATAATTATTTAATTACTTTAATGGGTGGGTGAGATTTGTTTGAAACAATGATTTAATTAACTATTTTAATGGTTAACTGAGATTTGTTTGAGAAATAGATGGTTAAGATTTGAACTAAATTATTTCTTGATTTGAAAAAGTCATAATTATAATTAATTAAATAATTTAATGGATGGATGAGATTTGTTTGAAATAATTATTTATTTATTATTTTAATGGGTGACTGAAATTTGTTTGATAAATAGATAGTTAGAATTGAATTTATTCAGCTTTTATATATATATATATATATATATATATATATATATATATATATATATATATATATATATATATATATATATATATATATATATATATATATATAAAAGAACAAAAGGGTGTTCATTAATGACACCCTTATTTAATTTCCCACTCAACAATTTTGTCCATATTTGGTATGTTTTTTAATTCATCATAGCCTTTGGTTTATAAATGGTTAATCTTGGCCATTAAATACTAATAATTTTAATTAATAAGATTAATATATATTGTTTACAACAAACATAATTCAATAATTTTTTCCATAAATACTCCGTTGTTATTTATTATTGTGTGATGTTTGTCATTTATTAGTAATTTTTTTATTTATTTATTTTAGTTACTAATAATGTTGTATTGAGCATATTCTACTGAGTTGGGCTTATTTGTACACTCTTTTATCCCTTAATCAATTTTATCCATGCTCTTTTCAATACCTTAAACCATTGAACATGCACATAGAATTTGGGCTGCATATTCATTTATATTATATATAATGACATTAACAGATTAACCACATAAGTTTTATTTATTGTGATCATACTTTAGTATATACATTTGATCATATTTAATTAATTTTGAATTACCACATTTAGTTATTTATATTTCTTGTAAAAGAATAAATTATGTATTATAAAAGTTAATTTAGGAAGTAATTTTGATTTTTTTAGGGTTTAGGGTTTTAGGTTCATGGTTTAGGATTTAGCGTTTTAGAGTTTAGGGTTTATGGTTAGGGTTGATGGTTTAGGATTTAGGGTTTTAGTGTTTTAGTATTTTAGTGTTTTAGGGTTTAGGGTTTTATATTATTTTTATTACATATATATATATATATATATATATATATATATATATATATATATATATATATATATATATATATATATTTTAGTATATTAGATGTTTTATCTATATTTTTCTTGGGTTTGGAACACTTTTTTTTTTAAAGTTTTATAAATAACAACGGATTATCTTATCGAATAATTTATCTAATTTTTAGATGTTATTAAAGTAATAATTTATTTTTATTAATTCATCAATCATTAAATCTCAGAGAAATACTTGTGTGAGATCGTATTATGTAAATCCTTACGTGGAACTGATAAAAAATGATTACATTATTATCTCTTTCAATATAAAATATTATCATTTTTTATTTATACTATAAATTGTTCATAAAATAGTTCATTTCATCAATAAAATTTTTCATCGATTGAGTATCACTTTTCGTTAATAATATTATCATTTTTTATCCGTCACACGTAAGGACTTACGTGAGATTATCTCACACAAACCTAACGTAAATCGGATACATCTCAATATCATTTTATCAATTAATTATATTGTTTAAAAATAATAATTATTAATTGAACTTTATATATTGTTAATCATTCTGTTTATTTTTTTTAATTTTTAATGTTAATAAACAATAACAATAAAGTATCCATTTTCAAATATATTTATTTTAACATACTAACAATCATTTAATCAAAATTACATATTTAACATGCTTACCTTTTATTAATCAATCAATCAATTATATTTGCACTAGAAAGCTGGCTCACGAATGATTGTCTTAATTAATATTAATTGTCTGAATAAATTGATTTTAACAATCATAATAACCGCATATTAATTATACTATTACTAATGTAGTATATATATATATATATATATATATATATGATAACATATTATTCATCTTCTTAAATTATTTATAATAAAAAAATCAATTAAATTTTATAAATATATAAACTAATTTGTTCTAATTATCAAATATATTGAAAAAAATTCATTCAATCACGGTTATAAGCAAATTATTTATAATAAAAAAATCAATTAAAATTTATAAATATATAAACTAATTTGTTCTAATTATCAAATATATTGAAAAAAATTCATTCAATCACGGTTATAAATAAATATGATTAAATTTTCCATAATTACTCTTTCAATTTCAATTAATTACACATATTTTATTGTGCATATATAGATTACCTCACAGTTTGATTTCCTCACTACCATCGCCGGCAATATTTTATACACTTTGATAAGATTTTCCTTCATTGGTTCATCTATTTTGTTTTAGAATGACTACAAGATATACTCTCATCAGGGATTTGGCTGTCAACCAAACTAATCTGACCAAACTAATCTTTGTATGAAGATGAGGTGTGCTCGTCTGTATGAAGGTAAAGAAAAAGGTTACATAGGTTCTAGAAACATCCAAACCGTTTTCCATGACTCAGAGGTATACTATTTTCAATTGTTTAATATTAATCTTGATTTAAATTTATTTTAATTTCATATATATTTTCTTTTTTATGTAGGGTGATCGCATTCAAATTACCATTATGAGCAATCACGCTTCAAAATTCAAAACTAAACTGAATAAAGGTTGCCTCTATGAGATTCACAAGTTTTGTGTGAGTGTTAACACTGATCCATGGAAAAGTATTCCATACACCTACAAGATTTATTTTATGCAGGATACAATCATATATGAGTTATTTGACGAGTCCTTTCTGATGAAAGTCTTCAATTTTGTGGATACTGGAGATATTATTTCAGGCAAAATAACTAATGAGACAACTCTTATAGGTATTTATTCTGATTTATCATTAAAAATATTTTATTAGTATAAAGTTAATATATGCTGTTTAAATAAGTATATAGTCATCCTTAAAAATTATTCCAGGAATTCGTTTATGTCAATGATATGATGCAAGATAGTTCCAAACAATCAATGGTATATAAATAGATTTTCATTGATATATTCATAATTATTTTTATACTATAACTATTTATTATGACAGTAATAAAAATGTTTACTCTAATTATTTATAAACTTCTTGAATAGGTTGAATCAACATGTGATGAAGCCGAATCTCCAATTAAGTTGGGACATGAGAATTTTGAGATTATAGATGTTAACAGTGTCGAGAAGACCTCAAAGAAAAATCTAATAGGAGATTTTTCAAACAATTCTTCAACCACCAAGTCCAAGGCCATTGTTATCAAGATGGAGAAAATTGATTGAGTTTCATTTTTTTATTACTACTTGATAAATAAAATTGGCATCTGCATTTCCTGCATGTCAAGTTTTAATTGTTAAATTTATCCATGAATGACTTTTGTTCAATTTTTATTTTAATAACATCTGATTTCTTTCAATATCATATCTTTATTTCCTTTAATAATGAATGTAAATTTATCTTAATTTATATCTCATTATTAGAATTGACAAATTACATTTATTTGATTTAAATATATATGGTAACTTTACGATAATTATCATTTTTTATTTAATGTCTGAACAATTTCAAAGCAAATTTCATTTATCTTAACCATTACATAAAATTATATAATTAATTTTATTTCAAAATAAATTATCCACTACTCCTATTATTAAATTTAAGGTCATATTTATTGAGCATGTGTAGGTATGATGTGTAAGTATGTTTTCAAGGTTTATGATTATGAAGTGATATCATGTTTATTCGTGTTAAAATTATTTCTTTAATTAGCAATAATAATGATTTTACGGGAAAAAAATTTCAATTATTCCTAATTCTGTTTTACAACAATAATGACACCACATTCCTAGAATTTAGAACTTGAAAAGATAATGCAGTCATAGTGTTTTTTATGTGAACTTTTCTAATTGACATTATAGTCGTACTTGATTGATCTTTGGAATATGGTTGTTAATTATTGTTGCCTTGATCTTTACGGTTTTGGGGGCTTTAGGGTATAGTCTTTAGGAGTTTAGGGGGTTTAGGGTTTTAGAGTTTAAGGTTTAAGGTATATATTTTAGGGTTTTAAGGTTTAAAGTTTAGGGTATAGGCTTTAGGATTTTAGGGTTTATGATTTATTCATGAATGGTTATATTAAAAATAATAAGGTTAAGAAATATAATACTCATATAAATTCCAAATAGTATGATTCAAGAAAAAAATTGTGTTTTATTAATTTAAGTTCTAAATAATAATTATTAAAAAATACTATTAAAATATTAATAATTTATATTAAATATAAGTAGTATTGTAAAAACTAATTCTTGTGCAACGCACGGGGTAAGTTTCTAGTATATATAAAGATTTCATAATTTTTAAATTCTCACCAAAATAATTTTTTTACTTAAAAATGTCCAAAATTTCTAATTTCATGGGATAACATTGAATGGATCCTTTAATTAAGTTATGGGACGAAACAAAGGTTGTAAACGAATCAAATCGAAGTGAATAGTATTGTATTCGAATATATTCAATTTAATATTTGAATATTCGAATTCACATTCGTTTATTATTCGAATTATAAATCTAATTCGTATTCGATTCGATTATATTATTTGAACTATTCGGAAGTATTCGAGTATTCGTATTCAAAATTCTTTAATTTATATTAAATTGAAGTTGTCTTCGAATTTGATTCGAAAATATGAACACATATTTTTAATTTGGGATTGTTACTACTAGGTACATTGGAATCTCATTAATTACTATGAAATACAAACATATAAAAATATTACTGCTAACTACATAAATATATAGTGATATTCCTATATTACCCTTACAATATGCTGCATATAATGTTTTTGTGCAGCAAAAGCTCGTGTGCAGTAAAAAAAGTGTGCAGCACAAAAGTTCATGTGTAGTAAAAGTTATGTGCAGTAAAAAAATGTGTGCTGCAAAAATTATGTACAGTAAAAAAAGTGTGTGCAGTAAAAAAAAGTGAAACGTAAGTATCATGTGCATCAAAAAAATTATATACTCCTGTAGCAAAAGTTATGTGTGCAGACTTTTTATTCTAAACCCTATAAATCAAAATTCACAAAATCATGTCCTGTTCGTAATTATCTACAAACCCACCAACTCCAGCTTCATAATCCCAAAAAAAAATTAATATTCTAATCCCCATAAATCAAAATTTACAAATCATATCCTCATCACACCCACACGAATGGCCTGCACCAATACTTCCAACTTTCATAAATCGCATCCACACACTTATTCTCCTTCTCAATCACTTCTACTACACATCTACCCTTAGCACCCACCAACTCCAGCCATGAATTTTTCCCTGCACCAAAAAATTATTCGCAGAACAATTAAAACCCGTTAAAAAGCAGAGTAATTAAGAATTATCCTCTATAGAAATGAAAACAGATGTTTGACTTTGAGATACCAAGTAGAATCCAAGCAGCAGCAACTCCAATTAACAAATATTGAAAACCATGTAATTATGATCAAGAGATAAATAATGGAGGGGTTCCTACCTGGACATTCAATTTCGAATCGCACACCGTCCTGGCGTTGGGATCTGACAGTGTCGCGTACGATTTCGGATCTCGATGAAATTCCGATTATCTGATGTTGATGCAATTGAAGAGTTCATAAATCTCGAGGTCACATGGGGATGATACTACTTTGTAAGTGTTCGGTACACCGTTTTAATCTCCACTTGTGAGACGTTCTGCCTGACACAGAGGATCTCGTAAATGTTATTTCTGTCCTGCGAGGCGGCGGTGGTGGCGGCGATGGCGATCTCAGAGGTGGAAGTAGCACGACATCTCGATTGCAGAAGGAAGAGGGATATCTGGTGAGAGAAAGTAAAGGAGAGAGAAGGTCGTACTTAATAATGCCGTGAGTATCGAATATGGATTATACTTAATTAGGGGTATTTTGTTTTAAATTTTTGTATGTGGGAGTAATTTTTTATAATTGATGTATCTCATAGTAATTGTGGATACTAAGTGTGTATCTAACAGTAATTATTACTTTTAATTTTTTTTTAAGTGGAAGTTTATTTTCCAACTTATTTTCAAATTAAAAAATTATAATAAAATACATTAAAAAATATATGAGAATATATAAAATAAAATAAATTAGATTTGAAGTTATCAAAATAAGATTACATTATTAATAAATAATTTTTCTCAAATAAAATTTATTTAAAAAAAAGCTTCAATAACAATAAGTAAAATTTTCCAATCAAAAGTTGCATAATCCGGACCAAATCCATAAATACAGAACAAACATTGTTTAATCAACTAGCATCCCACCATTATATTGGTAATATAATATGCATAGACTCTTCCTTTTCCTACAATAGAAAAAAAATTATATATCAATTATAGAATATCAATTACTATTATTATATAAAAAACAAAAGTATATTATATAATTTAAGAAAAGAAAACTTACATAAGTCATTGGAGGTTTCTTAATCCCATGAAGTTGACGAACCCAATCTGCTCCACAAATCAATATTTGTACCATATTCGGAGACAATTTAACGATAAGGATCTAAAATCTGGGTCCTTGCACTAAATGTAGCCTCTGATGCCACTGTGCTAATAGGAATAGCAAAAACATCACGATCCAACTAAGACAAGAGATTGAATTCCAGTTCTTGAGATTTCCACCAACCTAAAGTATCAAAGACTACGCTATTATCTCCATCTTGACATCTAAAAACTTCGTCTCCAAATAAATATCCAACTTTGACTTTGAAGGAATATCATGCTCACCAGTATTCAAGTACTCATCATACATAGATAAATCAGATGGTACAATTCTATCTTTAAAGATATAACTAATTTTTCCATTTGTACATATATTATCTAAATTCTGAGAATTCAATTTACGTACTTTCATGTGATCAATTGCAACATATTCAGAAAACAAATCATGTAATGCATTTCGAACCATTGTCACATTTGCACGTGCATCAGCCTCATTATATATTGGGGCTTAGGCATAAATGCCTATTCACAATTTTCATTTAGCAAAAATGGCCACTTCATTTTTAATAAAGCAAATCTGTCCACTTTAATATAATTTGACTTAATATCCTTCGACCTACCATTTTTATTTAAAATTAAATACTTAATTTTGGAAAAAAAATCATTGATTCTGTCAATCATTAAATGATTGACCGATTAGAAGATCGAATAGAACAATATGCATTGACCGAATAGAACAAAATAAAGATTGACAGAATAGAATAAAAATGATTGACCGATTAGAAGACCGAATAGAACAAACAGGCATTGACCGAATAGAAAAAATTAAAGATTGACATAATAGAATAAAAATAATTGACCGATTAGAAGACCAAATAGAACAAATAGGCATTGACCAACGAGAACAAAATAAAAATTGACAGAATATAACAAAAATAATTGATCGATTAGAAGACCGAATAGAACAAAAATGGTATGACCGAATAGAATTAACTTACATTGACAGAAATAAAAAATTTTTATATTAAAATATTAAATTATTGAGTGATTTGATGGGTGTTTGACACATGTGAGTGATATTTTGGTAAATTTAAAAGAAAAGTGGGCAGATTTGCAACATTTTAGTCAACTGGGCATTTTTGCTTATTGCATTTGAGATTGGGCAAGAGGGGGCAATTCCTCTTATATATTTTGTTGAAAGCAAAATCAACCAATCTAATCTTGAACCTAGGATTAAGTACTGCTCCAATATAAATCAAAAGATTACAATTCCCCCAATATTTGTCAAACTTTACTTTCATCTTTTCAATCATATCTCTTACAAACACATCAACATATTTTTCATTCTCATTCAACACATGCTTGACTCTCCAAATGACAGCTAGAAAATATTAGAAGTAGGATAATCACTTTCAAATATTACTCGAGTAGCTTCATAAAATATCTTCAAGATCTTAACAACTTCTACTTTTTTCCAATCTTCTAGGCTAGACAATGAGTGTATGATGCCTCTATATGTGAAAATATGGGAAATTCAACCTTAACTCTCATGGCCTTAACTAACATTTCATATGTAGAATTCCAACGAACAATCAATAATAAACATTTTCACAGGAATTCTTAAATGATGACTAATATTAGAAAATTTACTCAACTTTGACTCAAATGAACCGCACACTTTCTTTTACATCTTGAATGATAGATTTAATCATTGAAAGACCATCTTACACAACAATATTCAATATATGTGCAGTGTATCTAATATGGAACAACTTACCATCCAATGGCAACTTACGACTCTTGGAGAAAGTTCCTTTAGCAATATTAATTGCTCTATCATTATTTGAGTCATTGTCCACTGATACATGAAGACTTTATATCCAGTTCCCCAATCTTTAGTTCACTTTATAAGTCCATAAAAAATATCAAGTCCTACAAAAAGAAAATTATTTATATTAGTAAGAATATTCATATTAAAGGTAACGTATAATAATATCGAATATAAAAAATATTTAACCTGCATGTGGAGGAGGGAGAGGTATGAAACTAAGAACTCTCTTTTGAAGTTGCTATTGAGAATCAACAAAGTGGCTAGTAAAACACATGTAAGAAATCTTTTGCACCTTAGACTTCCAAATATTCGTGGTCAATGATATCTTATTAATGCCTTTAACATTAACTACAATTTTTTCTTCTCAATTTCATAAATATTTATGACATCACTCCTGATCATGGTACGAGAGATCTTATCAAGTTGTGGCAAATTAACATTGAACATAAAAGTAAAGCCATAATTTTTCACAACGTCAAATGATTGTTCATTCATTAGAACCTAATGAGCAATAGCTTCTCTCTGCTTCATATGATCATATCTACCATCTGACAAATGTTTCATCTTAAATTTAGATTCTGAGGGTTGAAATTGCAACTTCTTTTGCCTATTTATATGAAGTTTTTTTTTGCAAGCATGATCTCAAATGATTCCAAAGATGTGTTGTTGTTTTAGAAACTGGCTTACTAAGAAAACTTTCACAATGCATGCATTGATATTTGTCTTTCCCTTCAGATTTCACATCAATGAAATCATCATGAGCTTTGAAAGTCTTCTTTCTTTTTTTCCTTTCAAAATTGCTCTTATATTCTTCATGCTCATGATCTTTCCCATCTTCTTCATACTCATGAGTTTTTTCCATCTTCTTCATGTTCATGATCTTTCTCGTCTTCTTCTCCTATTACTTTATTCATTTTCGCCTATTCACTTCTTTCATTTTAATCATTTGCATCTTCACCCCTTAAACCATAATCATCATTTTCATATTCAATATTCTCCCATCCATCACAAATTATCTTGATTCTAGACCGCCCCTTTAACAAAAATTATTAATTAGATCTTATGAGGTGGAAACAAATAGAATACACAATAGTAGATGATTATTGATAAAATATAATTTTTACCTCATGCTCTTCCATTGGCATGCCATTTTCTAGAAATTTTCGATTCTCTTCGTCTCCAATACTTTTCTCTTGATGTATATGACTATCTTCTAGAGACGTATTATCCTTTGTGGTTGATGGATCCATTCCAAGACAAGGGATTATGTTTGACTAGGACATTAAACACTTTTTCATAAAGAGAGAGAGATAGAGAGAGAGAGAGAGAGAGTCATAAAAAAATCCGTGAAAAGTTTTGTTTTTAATTATATATTGTTGTTTACTCTTATACTTCATAAACCACGGTTAGTTATAAGGAATTTTCATAAAGAAACATATGTAAATGAGTTCTTATCGAAATGAGACGCAAGCAACTCGTTGAACACATTATTATAATAATTAAAACTAAGAACAACTGAGCCAAGTTGATTCACACTGCTCGATCAAGTGAATTTGGCAGTAATTGATCCCAAAGCTCATTACAAGATTATTATAATTAGAACTTTAAAAGACCCATATATAAAAAGCATGAGGAAAATTTGCTCTTAGAAGAGGCACAATCTACTCTGAACTAGCCTAGACGAAAGTTTTGTCCGATCCCATTTGCAATATGAATGTCTTTCCAAACTTGATTAATTAAAACAATAATTGTTCTTTTACTGAATTCCAAGGAGCATCCATTTTAAAGGAAGCCCCTTAAAAGGAATACATTATGAAAAAATATCAAACTACCAACAAAAGACAGAACTACTACAAATCTCATATATAAATGAAATGTAAACATACATGGAAATTAAAAGAAAAAAAATTGAGTAGGTACCATATACCGATAAGAGAGATGGAGAGAGAGTGTGTGTGATACCTTTAACTTGGTGGCCCTCACCACTTGGAGAAGAAGAAGCACTATCCCCTCATAGCCTCACCACTTTGAGAAGAAGAAATAGAGGGCAACAATGGTGCGACTGCAATCTCCTCACGGCCTCACCACTTGGAGAAAAAGAAACAGAGGGCGACGATGGTACGACTACAATCTCCTCACAGCCTCACCACTTAGAGAAGAAGAAGCCCACTTGGAGAAGAAGAAACAATGGGCGACGATGGTGTGGCTACAAGCAGATTCAAAATGACAAAAGCCCTAATCTATAATTAAATTTATAAAATAATATATATATATAATTAATATATATATAAAAACATAATATATATTATTATTATTTGAATATATTCGCGAATTTTCGATTCAAATACCTTGCAAATTAATGATATCATATTCGATTCGATTATTGTTCGAATCAAAATTTGCATTCGAATTCGAATATTAATAATAGAATTCGAATATCGAATCGAACCAAAAATATTTGATTTGTTTACAATCCTAGAAGAAACTACTAATATATATATATATATATATATATATATATATATATATATATATATATATATATATATATATATATATATATATATATATATTATTATATATTATTTTGGGACAAAATTAGAGAAAAATTGAAAGATATGGGACGCAATTGAATGTCTTAACTATTTTAGAACTTTCTCAAATAAAATAAAAAGAAATGAGACTGTTTATGTTTTAAATGGAATAAAAACATGTTTTGTCTCATAACTTTAACCATGTAAAAAAGATAATTTTTAGGGTTTTATCCTATTATCTTTTTAAGTTGCCCCGTTTTCGCTTGAAATTGAAGAAATTGTTGAAATTAAGCACGTGAATGTCACGTGACCCTCAGAATTGGGGCTTTTCAATGAGATAAAAATAGTTTTGACCCATAACCTTGTTCATGCATAATTTTTGTCCAGAAAAAGATAACTTTTGGATTTTTATCCAACTATCTTCCATATCGCACCAATATTGACCCGTTTTGGCCAAAAATTGAAGAAGTTGTCATAATCGAGCACATGAATTGTTGGATTGTACACTAAAAGTCTAGCTTTTTGTATGAACAATGTTATAACAATTTATTTGAAATGAGAATCATATGATCAAATAATTGTGTCTTATAATTTATTTATATGTCCGATGCAATAGTCCATTTACTTTATGCTGTAGATAATATGTTGTGCGACAATACTCGGAAGATCATATTATCAGTTTTCTTATAAAGTATAAACAAATGCTCACAACCGAGATAGACGGGAACTTTCTAACGGGATGGGTGATTTGGTATTAGTTTGTCTTCACTATATAATCACATTAGTGCACTTTGTGTGTATTGAGAAGGACCGCTTGAGATCGTTCAACTTATACTGACTATATAGAAGAACTTGATCTCTATTATTATGGATGTTCGTGCTCTTAATCCCTATACAATAACCTTGACATGTAAGGCAATATCGATTAGTGTGAAAATCTGCATGTTTTAGGGGTCCGATTTAGCACTGTTTAGTAGTATTTATATCCGTATTGAAGCATCTTTTGGTGAATTGCATATAATTGTATTACAGATGCATATGAGGTGTTGTTTCGTATTTTTAGATGGAAAATGAGGTAAAAAGAACAAAAATTGAAGTCAGGAATGAAGTCGGGAAGAAAAGAGGCCTGCACGACTCGTGTGGCCAGGTGGAGAACTCATGCCGCACAGCGTGCAGGCATGAACGCCGAGAGCTGCCGAGACATGTCGAAGGAATCCACCAGCATGTGCCCGGCATGACTCGTGCATCATATGGCATGACTCGTGCCAATGCCCGGCGAGCCCAGTTTCGTCGTTTTGTCATTTTTTCGGTCTATTCGTGTTTTTGACATAAAAAAGCCAAGTTTTGAGTCAGAATTCAGGATTTTTACAGTCCTCAACTATAAAAGAGACACTTTGGTATTTTTATTCATAACTCTCCACATCCATTCATCCTTTTATATACCCTTTCACCGCACCATCCCATCCACCCAGCCCGGGTGTTTAGTGTGAAAATCTGCATGTTTTAGGGTCCGATTTAGCACCATTTTGTGGAATTTATGTTCGTATTTTAGCACTAAATGGTTAATTTTCATATATTTAAGATATTGGTGCATTTGAAGTGTTATTTCGTGTTTTTAGGTGGAAAACGGATTAAAAGTGCAAAGTTGGAATAAAGAATGAAATCATGAAAGAATGCTGAAAAATACATATACAATTTGCATAATTTTTCTATATTTATATAGAATTCGAAATTGATCATGTGATATATGGTTGGAAAGCTACAAAAGAGAAGGTCATTTTGGCTCAAGAAACACCTCAATCGGAGCTCAGACGAGAGAGTTCTAATCAAAATGGTGAAGTCGCATAAGCTGTGCCGACCCTGCACGACTCGTGCCAGCATTGGCACAGGTCATGCCGGCCACATGAAGCACTCGTGCCGGTCAAGATCAGCACGACCGCCCAGCACGTCCCGGACAAGCGCCGAGACCGCCCATCATGCCTCGAAGGAGTACTACTCGTGCCACTACATAGCACGATTCATGCCACACTCAAATGGATGAATTTGCAGGAGTTCTTTATATAGTTGGAAAGCCAACAAATAGGGGATCGCGTGAGCACAAAAATCACCTCAATTGGAGATCGGATGAAGAAGTTATGAGTAAAACCAATGATTTCAGAACTGGACCGGACAAGCTGGTTCGACAGGTTCAACCGGGAACCAGTGCCGGAATCGATCCGGAACCCCCCATAAAATTGCTTTTGTGGTTAAACCAGGGAAAACCGATTTGAACCAGTCCAAACTGGAATAACCGGCTGAATCGATCAAACCGAAAACTGCCGGTTTTTTTATTTTTTTTAATTTTCACTTTTTCTCTTCTAAATTTTCACTTTAAAACTTGAATCGTTGACTAATTTAAGAGCCAACAATCTCAATCTCAACAAAACAAATGTGAAGAAGAGGAAGTGTTTATCTCTTTATATATAGAAATCCAATGCTCATTCTCTCTATAAATAACCAATGTGGGATGAAGAAAAAGAAGGGAAAGCATAGACCTTTATATAAGATTCCAATACTCCTCATTTTTAATGAGTAACCAATGTGAGATATTGGATAAAAGAAGAAAAAATATTTTATTAAACAAAATATTTTACTACATGTACTTTTATAATTCATTATTTATTTGATTTTGAAATAAATAAATTTATTTGCTTTAAATACAAAAAAATTTAAAAAATATATTTTGCTAAATGATGATTAAAATTAGGATTAATAAATTTCTTTCCATTTTAAAATTAACAATTTTCTTTTTATTTTTATTTTTATTTCAATTTCAATATTCATAATTAATTTTCTTTCGATATATTATCTCTAATAGATATATATTCACATGTAAATTAAGTATGTTAATGTAAAATTATAAATAAAATAATAAATTATTAAATTATATATAAATATTAAGTTATATATAAAATAATAAAATATTAAATTATATATAAATAAAGAAATAATATTAAAAAAATATGTGATTTTTATTTTTTCCGGTTGAACTACCGGTTCAACCGGTCCGACCGTGAACCGTTAGGTCAACTAGTTCGATCTCCGGCTCGATTATGAAAACACTGAGCAAAATCGTGAGGTCGCGCAGACTGCCGACTGGTGGCACGACCCGTACGGAATTGCGGCACTGGTAGGTGGCACGACCCGTGCCATGGCCGACACGACTCGTGCCATGCCCGGCACGATTAGTGCCAAGCCCCAACGTGTCCGAAATGTATTTTTTTTGGTCCGTTCGTATTTTTGACGTGAAAAAGCCCACTTTTGAGTGATAATTAGAAATTTTCCTACTTTCAACTATAAAAGGACCCATTGGGGTGTTCCAAACTCTAACTCTCCATAACTCTCTACAATCCTACATACTTTTCCATACCCTTTCACCGCACCACCCCATCCACCCATCCTGGAGAGTTCATCAGTGTTGCTTACTTGAGAAGGAGAACAATAACGTTCAGAATCACGGAAGAGAGAACGGAGAATCACACCATATCTAAGGTATTTCTTATTCCTTCTTTATTTATTTTGAATAATAAACCTATGAGATTGTCTTCATATCTAACCATGGGTGTTGCTTATAACACCATGGGCTAGTACTTCTTGGATAGTGCTAGGTTTTGAAGGTTGAATTTGTTTGAGTTGATGATCTAGAATAGGTTGGATACCTGCAGTATACTTATTCCCTTATTAATGCTTTGATTTTAGACTTATATTTTTGTCTTATATGATCTACCCTCATGCATGTATATGTCATTGTCTTATGCATATTTATGCTTATTGCTTGTGTTATATAAGAATTATATTTGTCAACCTGTTATGGGTAAAGGGGATTTAATCATACAACCTTTATTCATTAGAATATTTAATATTGAACACTTAATATATCTATTAATTATCATTCTATAGAATTTGGTTTCTTAGATTGTTAGGTGGGAATTGATGATTAATTTTAAGTACCTATAAAGGGAAGTCTAGTGCTCTATCCTAATAGGAATTTTGCATGAAGTACATAGAAAAGGAGTAGGAATTATTCTTCTGTGTCTGAGGGATTGAACCAGGTTTATGTGTTAAGTTTCTTCACAAAAGAGATTTAACATAATTAAGTGATTGCTTTCATAACAGCTGTTGAGATTCTAACCGATTGTCTAGTGATTTGATTTGACCGATTTAACTGGATTTCCTAGTGCTATCTATCTTCTCTCTTGAACACTTCCATATTTAGTTTATCTGCTATTTTATATTTTTAGTAATTATTTTTTGCATATTTAGTTTAATTAATTCTTTTAAAATACCCAGATTTGTCTTAAATTAGAATAGTTATAATTAGATTAAATAATTAGTTTATAATTGTCCTTTGAGTTCGATAATAGACTTGGTCACACGCTGAGCTACAATTGATTCCTTACACTTGGGGACACACAAAAAAGCGAACAAGCACCGGGAAGTTCATCAGTGTTGCTTACTTGAGAAGGAGAACAAGAAGGTTCAGAATCACGGAAGAGAGAACGGAGAATCACGCCACATCTAGGGTTTTTTCTTATTCTTTCTTTTAAGCTTTTGAATTATAAACCTATGTGATTGTTTTCATATCTGACCATGTGTGTTGCCTGTAACACCATGGACTAGTACTTCTTGGATAGTGCTAGGTTTTGAAGGTTGAATTATTTTGAATTGATGATCTAGAATATGTTGGATACCTGCAGTATACTTATTCCCTTATTAATGCTTTGAATTTAGACATATATTTTTGTCTTATATGATCTGTCCTCATGCATGTATATGTCATTGTCTTATGCATATTTATGCTTGTTGCTTGTGTTATGTAAGAATTATATTTGTTAACCTGTTATGGGTAAAGATGATCTAACCATATAACCTTTATTCATTAGAATAATTAATATTGGACACTTAATATATCTATTAATTATCATTATATAGGATTTGGTTTCTTAGATTGTTAGGGGGGAATTGAGGAATAATTTTTAAGTACCTATAAAGAGAAGTCTAGTGCTCTAGCTTATTAGGAATTTTGCATGAAGTACCTAGAAAGAGTAGGAATTATTCTTCTGCATCTGAGGGTTTATACCATGTTTATGTATTAAGTTTACTTTAAACAAGAGATTTAATATAATTAAGTGATTTCTTTCATAAGAACTGCAGAGATTCTAACCGATTGTCTAGTGATTTGATTTGACCGGTTTAACTAGATTTCCTAGTGCTATCTATCTTCTCTCTTGAACACTTCCATATTTAGTTTATCTGCTATTTTATATTTTTAGTAATTATTTTCTACAATCTTAGATTTAATTAATTAACTCTTAAAATACCCAAATTTGTCTTATTTTAGAATATTCATAATTAGAATTAAATAATTAGTTTAGAATTATCCTGTGATTTGATATTTTTACTTGGTCACACGCTGAATGAACTTGGATTTAATTTTAATTAAATTGATTTAGAGCAAGTGTACTCTATCGTGTGTAGCACGTAAGCGACCAAGTGCAAAATTTATAATATATCGAACCCAAGGGTGAAAGTGAATAGCCATGTTTGAGAAGTGTTTCACTCTAGAAGGACTAATTGATTAAGGATGGGGCTGATTGACACTAAGATTAACTAAGAAAGCAAGTAAAGATAGAACATGTACAAATGGGCATGGAAGATGGATGAAGGTGAATAATCTAAGAAGTATGCAAAGCAAGCAATATTCATGGATAAGGTATATATAGACTCACGCACATATATGCATTGATGGTCTTCTTGTTATGATATTGAGGGCAATCGCGTATGTGCCCCTAATCCCTGTGGCCAAGGCAATTAGATTCTCTACTCTTTTACAAGTTTAAATCTCCTAGTATTGTCTCTTACTCTCAATTCCCTTAAGGTACTATGATCATAAGTTTGGTTTCCCTCACTAGTTCATCACTAATGTCCAATCATGAGGTTCTAAGCACTTGAAGAATATGGCTTACCTCTCCTCATTAACTAAGTCACCTCATGCAATCAATAATTCAATTAAACTACTAAACATAATATTGGAATGGTCATCCTAACACTATGATTAGATAATTTAACCACACAAATCATACATAAAATGAGAGTAAGCATTCATGATAGAAAATATTCATAACAATCATTTCATCAAACATGTGGTGTGAAAAATGTACATAATACCTAACCAATCATATTGCTAGTCTCACATGAGGACTAACCACTACATATCATGATTAAATTAATACAATCCATGTCATGCTCCAATTGAGCCAAATAATGAAGAAAATAACAAAATAAAGGTAAGTTGGCTCCTCTTTGATGGTGAACTTCCTCCTCCTTGATCATACTAAAATCTTCAACCAATGATGAATTCCTCTTCTTAGATTGGTGGATGAGTGGATTTATGGATGGATTTGAGAAGATCAAGTGGATTGGATGGATGAAGTGAAGGGTAGAAGAGATGAAGATGAATGTGTGTGATTTTGGTGTCTAGTGTGTGTGGAAACTAATCCAAAATTATTCCCTCCCGTACTTTGTGATCAAAACTTGCACTTATACCCCATGGAACCTTCTAGAAGCTTCTTGAATTTTTCTATTTTTTAGTACAGCTCGACTCGAGTTGCAAGTCGAGTTGGGTCATGCAACTCGAGTTGGCTCTCTAGACGCCTTTTCTTCTCCACGACTTGCAGCTCGACCTGGACACTACCCAACATGACTCGAGCTAACAACTCGAGCTTTCGCCTGCAAGTCATGTCGTGTCGATCAAAAACTACAATTTTTTTGGCACTCAACTCGACTCGAGTTGCAAGTCGAGTTGGGTCTTGCAACTCGAGTTGGGTCACTATATGATTCTGGACTTCTTCTAGGCCTCAACTCGAGTTGGGTCACTTCAGCCCGTTTCTTGCTCGTTTCAATTCTGAATTGAGATCTGTTTCTTCCACATCTTCCTTATCGCGTCTAGAATCCATTTTTACCTGAAAATTAAACAAATTACACCAAAGTACCAATTCTTTAAATATTTACAAATATTGCGCATTTATGGCACTTATTCATTAAAATCACACATTTATCATTTCAAAGCACAAATCTCCATATCTTCATATAACACCACCAAATGATGTACCAAATGAATAAAAACACACAAAAATATATAATAAAAAGACACTAAAATGTAGGTGAAAATGACACCGATCAACCCCCAAACTTAAAGTGTTGCTCATCCTCGAGCAACGAAAATGTGAAAACGAGAGGGGGAATTTTTTCCTAGAGAAAGACTTAAAGAACATAAGCAACAACACATCATAAGTAACAAGGACTACAAATCATATCAAGTCACACTACAACGTTAAAATCATAACATGAAAAATTAACAAGTTCAAGTCTAAGAAAATTAAGAGTAATAAAGTTTCTTTCGGTTCAAACCTCACGTCGGATATCAAAATGCACTCAACACTCTATGAAGTAAGGTAGTTTTCACTCATCAATCGATTAAACCTGACGCACCATAGGCTTGCTCTCGGACTACATTCACAAGCCACCATAGCTTTAATTAGTAATCAAAAAGGTCTTTTATTTTTGGATGTAATGTTAGGCTCTTTGGTGGGGTAGAAAAATTTGGATAAAAGTGACTATTCAAGTGTAGATAATCAAAGAGATGATCAGCTCTTCAACTTCTTCACATTTCCATCTTCCTATATTTTATCCTTTAATCACAAGCACTAATCATTATCATTCCTTGGATTTCTTGAGCTTCTTTTGATTTGCATGCTTCCTTTCTTTGACTTTTGAATTCCTTGAGCATATTTTTATTTTGCTTCTTTTCTTGTGTTGAGGTTGCATGTACATTTTGCTTGAGCTCTCTTCATCTTTTTCTTGCTTGTTTACCATTTCCTTCTTTCTTTTGCATATTTCTCACATCAAACCTCGTAAACCATCATCTCCTCAATTACCTACACAAAGGTTATATATAAGGCTTAAATGGGTAATCATGGCTTGTAATGTTCTTATATCACAAGAAATAGGCTTTAAGGCTCAAAGTGGTTAACTAGGGATGATGTATAAGGTAATATATGACAATGACTTTAAAGTAACAAGGATGGCCTAAGATCATATCACTAACCTCCACCAATCTGGCTCATTCCCGTAGTCCATGAGCAAGTTATAGTTTATCAAGGCTCAATCGATCCACTCATGAAGAAATTAACCATGGATGCATGGTTGAGGCTCAAAGGCTCACAAGCTTTTGCTCGGACCCTTAGGAACTCATTACACCTCAATTCATCTCAAAATTGAACAAGTTAAATAGAACATGTCACAATTTTAAAGAGTAGAGATTCCTAATATAATTCGCCATCACCTATTACAAACAACATGTTATTACTCACATTCAAAAATGACTCACAACATCCCAAAACATACAACCAAGCAATCCTATACAAGAATAAAAATACAAACAAAGCACATGAGCAAAGACTCACCAAACAAGGAACAAGACAACAACACAAAACATGCAAAAACAAAAATTCATCCATCAAAAGAAAATCAAGCACATATCCTCATCATCCCATATCATTTAAGCTCAAGATTTTGCCACCTTATTCAAAAATAAGAAAAAATAATAAATCAAGTAAACCTCCCAAGTACATAACACATGAAGTTGCATACTAATCCAAACAATCCAAATCAAATCAAGTACATGCTAAGCAAATAGAAATGATGAGTATTAAAGTAAACTCCCTGAAACGGCATTTGGCAATGGAAATGGTTGGCACGAGCTTCCGGATTGCATGCACAAAGAATCTAGACATTGATTTTCGGGCTCAATTCATGCTTCCACTACGCTTTATATATGCTCAACAACTCATCAAAACTATTAGTGCAACAATTAGTAGCAAATACTGAACTAGCATGCACTTCAACACAACCAAACGATCCAAAAAATCATACCAATACTCATGAGAAAAATTTTAAAATTTACCCAATTTTACAAGAAGACCTCTCTATCATCATAATAAGCATACTCAAGTAGTGAGTCACACCACGCACTCTCCCCCAAACTTAAATTGAAATACGTTGAGAATTATGTTTGCAAAAAGTGGTGGGAATTACCCTTGTAGTTTCCAACAATGAGCTTCTTGTAGAGAAGTATATGCATCACAACAATTCAAGGTATGTCCACCACCCACTATCCCACCAAACTTAAAGTGAAACAAGAGTTGAACTTTAAGTTTGCAAGAAGTGGTGAGACGTACCTTCACACTTTAAATCGAGCACTTCTTGTATCTCCAATATGCATTCTCCTCACGAGCACAAACAACCTACATACCAAAATGCAAAGAAACTAAATCAAAGCAACTAAATGAAAGCAATAAAATAAACGATGGGTTGCCTCCTATTCAGCGCTAAGTTTAACGTCTTCAAGCCGTACCAAATATAGAGAACTCATCGGAATGGCCAAGGATATCGTTCGTTCTTGCCATAAAATTTTAAACTTTGTGCTTCTTCCTCTATTGGACATTTGTGGCAAGTAACAACCTCAGTAGCATCCTTCGAGATTGACTTTAAAAATTCAACTTGTTTGAGCTTTCATTCTATTAACCGCTCCTTTCGTGACCACCACTTATTCCTCTTAATCAAATATGTCCCCAACATCTCTTCAAGCTCTTTCTTGTACCTAAGACTTTGAGAAGAATCAATAGGTAAGATAAAGTCAATATAAACAATATTTTGAAATTCAATACAACTTGGAGAGTTTAAAGGTGTAGAAATGCTTATTTCACTCCCGAACTATCATCAAGTGCTTCTAGACCTTGTTCCACTTCATCAAATTCATAATCCTCTCTCGATTCTTCATCTTCACTTAAATTTTTCTCATCACCAAGAGACAAGAAATCATGAATACTCTCTTCATCCTCAAAGCTCTCTTCTACCTTATGCTCTTTACTCCTCTCACTTTCCTCCTCTAAGCTTTCTTTTACCTTGTCTTCCTTATCCTCAATAAGCTCAACATCTCTTGAGTCTTCTTCATTATCCCCCGAACTCTCTTCTACCTCTAACTCTTCTTCAATCTTTTCATCAAAATTCTCCATTTCACGAAAAGTGTTCGTTCTTTTATCATTTGACTCATTCGATGTTCTAAGGCCTCAAATCTCCTTTCATTTTCCTCATTCATTTTTCTTTCAAATTCAATCATCTCATTCAACATACTCATGAGTTTACTATCTCTATCTTCTACGGATGAATTTGCTTCTTCACTCGGTGGTTGCCATAGTTGTCTTTGGAAATAATTCCCTTGATCAATACTTGGGAAAGTACTCCCTTCCATGTAAAACATATCATCTACTTGAGAACTAGGCATCATCCACTCTTGTTGCACCGTAGGATAAGAAGTTGGCATACATTGAAGATTTTGAGCCCATAACTAGGAAGACTAGGTTGACGGTCTATGGCTTCAAATCTCCTCTCATTTTCTTATTTCTTTTTCTTCCTTTCTTCTTCAAGCATTTTCAACATTTCACTTAATTGATCTTGAAAGGAAGGTTTCCCATCATCATATGGTGGACACTCTTCTTAGAAATTCCTTTGGACATACCCGTTTTGCATACTTGTTCCATTCCCCATTTGGTAATTGGACATGTTCCACACTTGTCCCCCATTAAAGTTAGAAGTAGGCATTGAGTAGGCAGTTTGAGGCTCATAGCTTGAAAGACTTGGTTGAAAACTTTGCATTGTATCAGTTCCATAAGCATATCTTCTAAGCGACTCCATCAAGGCATTGGATAGGGGTGTAAATGGAAGAACTTGGTTGTAAGAACTTGGAATAAAATAAGTGTTTACTTGATACAGTTGGAATGTATTCGCATTGTAAGCTCCTTGCCATCCCTCATAGCTCCCATTGTTGTAACTTTGATAGCTTGCTTGACTCATTTGACTACTATACCCATAGTTGCTCTCATCCTTGTAGCCATTTGATTGTTGTGGTGGAACCAAACTAAGTAGATTTCCATAATTTCCTCCCAAGTATTGGTTCCACCCATCCATGTTCATACTCTTCTTTTCAAGGTTTATTACAACTTTCCTTCACTTACTATTTTTGGTTTGTTTCTCCTCTTCTTCTTTCAAGGTTGATGTACCTATCAAGAAGAACAAGTTAGAACAAATTTTTCAAAACAAATATAGAATGAAAAAATAAGAAAAATATCCTAAGTAGAGCTAACAAATTCAAACACGTTACATCGAATGCTTTCGCCCCGACAACGGCATCATGAACTTGGTTTTAATTTTGGTTAACTTGATTTAGAGCAAGTTTACTCTATCGTGTGTAGCACATAAGCAACCAAGTGCAAAATTTATATTATATCGAACCCAAGGGCGAAAGTGGGTAGCCGTGTTTGAGAAGTGTTTCACTCTAGAAGGACTAATTGATTAAGGATGGGGTTGATTAACACTAAGACTAATCTAAGAAGTATGCAAAGCAAATAATATTCATGGATAAGGTATATATAGACTCGCGTACACATATGCATTGATGGTCTTCTTGTTATGATATTAAGGGGGCAATCGCTTATGTACCCCTAATCCCTATGACCAAGGCAATTAAGTTCTCAACTCTTTTACAAGTTTAAATCTCCTAGTATTGTCTCTTACTCTCAATTCCCTTAAGGTACTATAATCATAGGTTTGGTTCCCCTCAATAGTTCATCACTAATGTCCTATCATGAGGTTCTAAGCACTTAAAGGGTATGACTTACCTCTCCTCATACTAATTAAGTCATCTCATGCAATCAATGATTCAATTAAACCACTAAACATAATATTGGAATGGTCATCCTAACACTATGAGTAGAGAATTTTAACCACACAAATCATACATAAAATGAGAGTAAGCATTCATGATAAAAAATATTCATAACAATCATTTTATCAAACATGTGGTGTGCAAAATCTACATAATACCTAACCAATCATATTGCTAGCCTCACATGAGGACTAGCCATTACATATCATGATTAAAACAATACAATTCATGGCATGCTTCAATTGAGCCAAATAATGAAGAAAATAACAAAATAAAGGTAAGTTAGCCCCCCTTTGATGGTGAACTTCTTCCTCCTTGATCATGCTAAAATCTTCAACCAATGATGAATTCTTCTTCTTAGATTGGTGGATGGATGGATTTATGGATGGATTTGAGAAGATCAAGTGGATTGGATGGATGAAGTGAAAGGTGGAAGAGATGGAGTTGAATGTGTGTGATTTTGGTGTCTAGTGTGTGTGGAAACTGATCCAAAATGATTCCCTCCCGTACTTTGTGATCAAAACTTGTACTTATACCCCATGGAACCTTCTAGAAGCTTCTTGAAATTTTTTGATTTTTAAGCACAGCTCGACTCGAGTTGCAAGTCGAGTTAGGTATTGCAACTTGAGTTGGCTCTCTGGACGCCTTCTCTACTCTGCACGACTTGCTGCTCGACCTGGACACTATCCAACAGGACTCGAGCTGACAACTCGAGCTCTCGCCTGTCAAGTCGTGTCGTGTCGATCAAAAATTAGAATTTTTACGGTACTCAACTCGACTTGAGTTGCAAGTCGAGTTGGGTCACTGTATGATACTGGACTTCTTCTGGGGCTCAACTCGGCTCGAGTTGCCAACTCGAGTTTGGTCTTGCAACTCGAGTTGGGTCACTTCAGTCTGTTACTTGCTCGTTTCAACTCCGAATTGAGATCCGTTTCTTCCCACATCTTCCTTATTGCGTGTAGAATCTATTTTTACCTGAAAATCATACCAATTACACCAAAGTACAAATTCTCTAAATATTTACAAATATCACGCATTTATGACACTTTTTAATTAAAATCACACATTTATCATTTTAAAACACAAATCTTCATATCTTCATATAACACTACCAAATGATGTACCAAATGAATAAAAACACACTAAAATACATAATAAAAAGACACGAAAATCTAGGCAAAAATGACATCGATCACTGAACTACAATTGATTCCCTACACTTGGGGAAACACAAAAAGGTGAACAAGCAAATGGCGCCGTTGCCGGGGATAGTTCTTAGATTTATTTATTTAATTCTTTTGTGATTTATTTTAGCCTAGGACTTTAAATTTTATGCTTTTATTTTGTTTTATTTTCATCCAAACTATTCTGATTAGCTGCGTGAGAACATGTGTATAATCACTAGGTCAAGTGGACTCCCTATTGAACCACTTAACCTAGAACTTGAAGCACTTGTCAGACTAAACAGGAGAAAGAGAAAGAATCTAGCCACACCTATTCCAAGTCCAGAGTCGGATATCTATTATTCGTCAGAAGAAGAGAAAGTTTAAGATTCTGAGAAAGTAGAGATAGCTGAAGAAACTCAAGGGGCCCCGACTCCCTTACGGGACCAGTATAAGCTTAAGCATACCATGAACGCTGGATTGAATGGACCCGCAATCACTGCGGAAATTTTGAGTTGCCGTTTGGACTGATCCAAATGGTACATGCACATTAGTTTAGTGTTAATCCTTTGGAAAATCCTATTGCTCATCTGCAATTATTTGATGAGTATGCAAGGATGCAGAAGCATAGGAATGTTCCGAAAGATACTATCAAGATGCAGCTTTTCCCATTTTCACTAACGGGGAGAGCCAAGGAGTGGGACAACAACCTTCATGCAGGATGTTGTACTGCATGGGAGCAATTGGCTGACATGTTCCTGAATAAATACTTTCCTCCCTCCAAGATTTTTAAGGTGAAGCAAAAGATCACACTTTTTAAACAAGGAGCCTTGGAGAGTTTCTGTGAGGCATGGGAAAGGTTCAAAGAGATGTTGCGTTGTGGTCCACTGCACGGATTTACAAAAGACACTTACTTGGGCCTCTTCTATCAAGGCCTAAGAAGTGAATCAAGAGTATTAGTGGACGCGATAGCTGGTGGATCGATTTTCAAAAAGTCAGCAGATGAAGCAGAAGAGATCTTTGAGGAGATGGTAGCTAACACTTATGATTGGCCTATGGAGAGATCAAAAGGAGGAGTCGCTTTCAATAAAGTGGCAAAAGTAGAAGTACAGGTCAACAACAGTGAGATGTTAGAACTCAAGAGTTAACATAGTGAGCTGCATAAGAAGATGGATCATCTCGGACTAGGAAACAGAGGAGAAGAAGCTAGTATGGAAGGAGATGAAGATCAGATGGAGGATACAAATTATGCTATGGGTCAGAGCTTGCAAGGGATTACAAAAATAGACAGAATTTCAGGCCTAGTAATCAGCAGTAGGGAATGAAAGATCAGGGAAACAACTGACAGAATCAGCTAGTGGTTTACTAAGGAAATTCTAACTTTAACAATCAGAGAAGGAATGATAATCTATCATATGCTAACCCGAGTAATGCAGTTGAGCCTCCTCCAGGAATTGATCCATCCCATAAACCAGTCGAAGGAAAAGCACCCATGGATGATGAGATGAAACTGTGGATGAAGCAGGAAGGGGACCAGATGAACTTGATGGTTAAATTGATGGTGACTAATCAAGAGCAATATGAGATCAGGCAGAAAGAGAATGAAAGAAAACATAAAGAAACTGATATTGCTCTTGGACAATTACATGTTGCAGTTGGAAAACTAGAGCAACAAGGTAAGTTTCCTCTCAAACGGTGACGAATCCAAAAGAACAAGTTATGGATGTCACCTTGAGGAGTGGAACACAGTAAGAGGGTCCAAAAATGCATCAAAATAAGCTGACGTCGAAACGGAGGTCAAAAAATTGAACGAGCACGTTCAGGTTGGTGCTGACACGCTGCACAACTCGTGCAAGAAGCAACACGACTCGTGCAGACCTTCATTCAGTACAACCGATGAGTCGTGCCTGCCAACGGACGATCAGGTGCGCGGTACGACTGCGTATGATGGCCAATACTACAAGAAGCACGAATCGTGCCTTGCCAAAAACACTGTCGATTCTCGATGGCATGACTGCCGGCACGAGTTTGAAGAAATTCGGGATGACTCATGCCCTTCTCTGGTGGAAATGTTAAAAATTCATCCTGATCCTCGCGCTAATGATCTCATCCAAAATGATTTTTAGGTCCTTGAAACTGAACAAAAGTCGAAAAAACCTGAAGTTAAATTGAAAAAGTGGCAAAAAGCTAAGGCAGAAAGAGCTGAAAGAGAAAAAGAAGAGGTGTTTGAGAGGAATATTTGGGGAATTCCAAAGACAAAGCATCCGATCCCGTTTCCACAGTAATTTTTTTAAGAAAGGTTTGGATGAGAAGTTTCAGACGTTTTTAGATATATTCAAGAAAATCCATATCAATATTCCCCTTGTAGAAGCCTTAAAAGAGATGCCTAATTATGCAAGGTTCTTGAAGGACATCATGTATAAGAAAAGGAGTCTAACTGGAGCTGAGACAGTCAAGCTAATAGAAAGCTACAGTTCAGTGATACAAAATAAGCTTCCAGTGAAGCTAAAAGATCCGGGTAGCTTCACCATACCTTATGAGATTGGATGAGGGGGATCGAAGAAAGCCCTATTTGATTTTGGGGCTAGCATTAATCTGATGCCTTATGTATTATTCAAGAAGCTTGGTTTGGGGGACGAAACATCAGTGGCACTACAGCTTGCTGATAGATCCATAACATACCCAAGAGGGGTGATTGAAGATGTCTTGGTGAAGGTTGAGAAATTGTGCTTGACATGGAAGAGGTTGATGAAGATAAAGTTCCTTTGATTCTTGGAAGATCGTTCTTAGCAACTGTAGGAGCAATGATTGATGTTCAGAAAGGGGAAATCAGGTTGAGAGTCAATGATGAAGAAGTCATCTTTTCTTTGGAGAAAGCTATGAGGTGGCCTTCGGAGAAAGAAGATTGCAACAGCGTTGAAGTAGTAGAGGAGATTGTTGAGGAGTGCTTACCTCTGATCCTGTCTAAGGATACACTTGAAACTTGCATAAGCGAATCTCTTAATTTACCTATTACTAATTTTGATGATCTTGATGATATGTCTAATTAACTCACCCTTGAATTTCTTGAAAGCTTACTTGCGTTGAATGAGAATAGGGATTCGAAGAAGGAAGCAACGAGAGTGGAGGAAGCAAAGTGGAAGATGCCATATCTGCCACTTGAACCTGAAGGAGCTGTACTTGAGGAAAAGAAGAAGGAACTGAAGCCGCTGCCTGATCATCTCATGTATGCATATTGGGGGAGAATGAAACTTTTTCGGTAATTGTATCTTCTTCCTTATCTGATAGTGAGCTTGATAGATTGTTAGTGATCTTAAGAAAACATAAATATGCTATTGGTTGGTCTATTGATGATCTGAAGGGTATTAGTCCATCTATTTACATGCATAAAATAAGATTGGAAGACGAAAGTAAAAGTTGTGTGCAGTATCAAAGGAGATTAAATCATGCGATGCAAGAGGTGGTAAGAGTAGAAGTGTTAAAGTGGTTGAAAGCTTGAATTGTGTATGCAATTAGTAATAGTCCATATGTGAGTCCTTTGCATGTAGTTGTTAAGAAATGAGGGATAATTGTCATTAAGTCTGATAGTGAGGAGACCCTTGTTACTAGAACCTCTACAGGTTGGCGTGTGTGTGTTGATTATAGAAAATTGAATGAGAACACACGTAAAGATCATTTTCTTTTACCCTTCATGGATCAGATGCTTGATAGGTTACCAGGTTATGAGTTCTATTGCTTTTTGGACGGTTATTCCGGGTATAATTAGATAATGATTGCACCCGAGGATCAGGAAAAGACCGCATTCACTTGTCCTTATGGCATTTTTGCATTTAAGATGTTGTCTTTTGTTCTTTGTAATGCATCTGCGACTTTTCAAAGGTGTATGATGGCTATATTTGAAGGGTTGATAGAAAATATGATGGAAGTTTTTATGGATGATTTTTCTGTCTTTGGATCTTCTCTTGATGTTTGTTTATCTAACCTTGCTGTTGTTTTGAAGAGATGTTAGGATACTAACCTCGTTTTGAATTCGGAGAAATGTCACTTTATGGTGAAAGATGACATTGTCCTAGGCCATCATGTATCATCTAAGGGTTTGCAGGTTGATAGAGCTAAGGTGGCGGCAATTGAAAAATTACCTCCGCCAATAAATAAGAAGGGAGTGCGGTCATTCCTTGGACATTCAGGATTTTACCGAAGATTCTTCAAAGATTTTTCTAAATACTCTAAACCTCTTTCTCATTTATTAGAAAAAGATGTCCCTTTCAAATTTGATGATGAAAGTTTAAAGTCTTTTCAGACTTTGAAGGAGGCATTGACGTCTGTCCCTATCTTAATTACTCGAAATTGGACTGAACCTTTCGTGCTTATGAGCAATGCAAGTGATGTTGCTTTGGGAGTTGTTTTGGAGCAGATGAGGGAGAACAGGTTTCGAACCATCTACTACGCAAGCAAGACATTTGATGCAGCTCAAAAGAATTACACTGTAACTCAAAAGGAATTTTTAGCTGTGGTGTATGCTTTTGACAAGTTTCGTGCATATCTGGTGGGGATGAAATTTATGGTGTATACAGATCATTCTGCGATCCGATATTTGATGGAGAATAAGGATGCCAAGCCTAAGATTATCAGATGGATTTTACTGCTGCAAGTATTTGACATGGAAATAAGAGACAAGAAAGGAAGTGAAAACGTGGTGGCGGATTATCTCTCTAGATTGGAGACAAGAGAGCATTGTGAGAATGAGAAAAAAATCATCAAACAGGTGTTCCTGGATGAGAAGATTCTAGAGATGGATCTTCACCAGGCATACGCTTTAGCTACAAAACCTAAAGCCCCTTGGTATGCTGATTATGTCAACTATCTTGCAAGTGGGACCAAGCCATATAATTTGAGTCAGCATGAGCATTTGATATTTATGAGAGATGTGCAGAAATTTATTTGGGACGAGCCTTTCGTCTATAAGATATGCGCAGACTCTATCATCCAGTGGTGTGTGCTGGAAGAGGAATGGGAAAGTGTGCTGAATCACTGTTATGCACAACCAACTAGGGGCATTTCGGTGCCGAGAAGACAACTGCAAAAGTTTTACAATTAGGTTAGTTTTGGCCATCCCTTTTCAAATCTTGTACTTCATATGTTGCAAACTGTGATAGGTGTCAAAGAGTTGGAAGCATCTCTAGGAGAGATGAAATGCCTCTGCGGAATAGTTATGTGGTGGAGATTTTTGATGTGTGGGGGATAGACTTTATGGGTGGAAACAATTCCAACCAAGACGAATGATGCCAGGATTGTGCAAGCATTTTTTAAGAAGCACATCTTTTCGCGATTTGGAGTACCTAGAGTACTAGTTAGCGATGGAGGAACCCATTTTGTTAACAAGCTCATGGAGAAGGACTTGAAGGATTATCATGTCTGGCATAGGGTGGCAACTCCCTATCACCCACAATCTAATGGGCAAGCTGAGGTATCCAATCGCCAGAAAAGTAGGTTTTTGAAAAAACAGTGAACGTGAGTAAGAAGGATTGGGCTATGAAGCTAGATGATGCATTTTGGGCATTTAGAACTGCTTACAAGACTATCTTAGAGATGTCTCCGTTCCAAATTGTCTATGGAAAATCAAGTCATCTTCCTGTGGAGATTGAACATAAAGCATTTTGGGTGGTGAGGAAGCTGAATTTGGATTTGCAAGAAGAGGGCGGCCTGCAGATGACTCAGATGAACAGACTTGAAGAGTTTAGAAATAGAGCTTATGAAAACTCACGAATCAGAAAGGATAAAGTAAAGAAGTGGCATGATGAATATTCATTTTAAGGAGTTCTGTGAGAAGGATGAAGTCTTGTTATTCAATTCTAGACTTAAACTTTTTCCTGGAAAGTTAAAGTTTAAGTAGATGGGGCCATTCATGGTACATAAAGATTTTGGTGGAGGTACATATGAACTGTTGGATAAGGATGGAAATAGTTTCGTGGCTAATGGGCATCGGATGAAGCATTATAGGTCGCCACGGGATAAGGAAGTCCTTTTAGTTGATAACCTCCATTAAGCTGTTTCCGTCAAGCTCTAAGATGTTAAATATGAGCATTTCGTCGTGACTCTCCGACGTTAAATATGAGCGCTTGTTGGGGGGCTTACCCTCCTATTTTATTGCTTTTATATGTTTGTTTGGTGTAGGAATTTTTATTAGGTGCTTCTACGTCTATGGTATCCCAATGTCTTGAAGCACTGAGGTAAGTTTTCTTTCACTTGTGTGTGATGCTTGGAGGTCAATTTTTTTTAGAATTTTCAAAATTTATTTCGATCTTTCGAATTTTTTTGCAATGTTCCAAGTGTCTTATGTGTCTTGTTTATTTTTCTTAGATTTGGTGTGATAAATTTTGGGTTGAATTTTCCTGATAATATTACTGATGAATTTTCATGTATCTGAGCTTAAATTGGATGAAAATTCGATGAAATATGTTGAAAAAGTCGAAAGAAATGCCCAACATTACGTTGAAGGGTCGCACAACTCGTGCCACGTGTTGGCACGTGTCGTGCCAAAGCTGAGAAAGGGCAGATGAGCATCGTGTCCACCTGGCACGAGAATTGGATGGCCGACACGACAGGCAGAGGTGTGTGGCACGACTGCCGAGAAATGTCGGCCCACATCGTGCCGGACTAATGGCACGAGTAGTGCCATTGTGTGGCATGAGTCGTGCCATGTTCCGAAAAGGTTTAAAATCACGAGTCCATGTCAGTTTTCCTTATTTTCTCCACTGCACGCGCACGGGTCTTGCATTCTTTCGAATTTTTGTCATTTTTCAGCTCGTGAATCACCAGTTCACCCCACACATTTCACTTTCCACACACTATACCCACTCTATACACCTGGATTGAGGATTAAAAGGGAGATATTAGGGTTCTAAGGCCAAAAATTGGGGAAAAGTTCAAAGTTGCAAAATTCTAGACACTTTTTCGATAAGGTATGTTTTCTTCATTCTTTTGCTCTGATTTTCAAGTATGTTCGTATTTGAAGCATGGGTAAGTTGATTCGAGTGGAAATTTTGAAGTGAAATTTCATTGAGGCATTTTGTCGAGCACGTGATATGCACACTGTTTTACCTTCAAATTCGAAAGTTCTTGTTGGAATGTTGGTTATATGTTGATTGGTTGATACCATTAGGTTATAAATTGTTGGAATTTGTTGATTGTTGATGGTTGAAACTGTTAGAAGCATGTTAGATGGTTAATGTTTAATTTTTCTTGGAAAAAGCATGCTGTTTTTGGGAAATTGACATGTGGGGTTCGAATTCCATATTTTCATGTTCCTACTGGATTAGAAACGTGAATAGTATCTAATGTATTGTTCATGGACTGTTTTGGCATGATTTGACTAGAAATCAAGAATATACATGCAATGTTGATTTTATGAGGAGTGATTTTTGATATTCTTACTTAGTTTAAATTTGAGTCAAGTGAAGATGCATAATTTTTGTTTTTGGGAATTATTGCATGCATCTTACTTGTAAATTTTGTAGGATATAAAATGGGTGATGAATGGACGGATGAGCAAAATCAAAACGAGATAGCTCGAATTAGAAGGAACAGAACTTCTCCTCGCCACCTTGGGATTTATTATCCTGGTTGGAAGAAAAATATTATGGAGTACAGCCATTTGGAGCGGCGTATAGTGCGTACGCGCTATCACGACGAGGAGACCATGATCAGGATTAACATTAAGAATGATGTGGATACCCTTTTCTAGAGGGCGGGCATATTGGAGTTCATGAATGCCCGAAGGCCCACCATGTATGCATTGACTATGGAGTTTTTCATGTCATACGAGGTCTTTTGGGAGGAGCATGACAGGCTTCCCAATGGATGCATGTTTATATTGAGAGGAAGGAAAGAGATTATGACAAGAAAAGAGCTGAACATGGGATTTGAATCTCCTTATGATGCTAGTGATGAGATAAGCATTGCATTTAACAATGATGCTTTCTGGAAGAGGATCACAGGCAAGAATGAAGCTTTTGTGCCCAGGCAGTCTAAGTCTACCTGCATTATTAGCCCTGTTCTCAAGTACATCAAGAGGGTTTTATCATATACCATCTTTGCCAGGCATGAAGAGGGACAAGTCAGATTAGATGAGCTTTATGTACTTTGGTGCATGTGCGAAGAGAGATATTTTGACTTGGCTCCATTGATTATGGAGCAACTCCTTCATTTTGTAAACAGAGAGACTAGGTCTATGATGATGGGTGATATTATCACCTAGATAGCTGAGATCAAAGGAGTGCGCATTGATGGGATGAAGCTAGTTGGTAAGAAAGTGTCTGACATAGACGTGCAAGCTCTGAAGCATGCACGCATCTTGAAGGAGGAGGATGGTCAGCTTTCCTATGAGCATGGCAATAGTTCGATACCACTCCCTTGTGAGCAGTTGACTACGTTGATTGTTGAAGATAAATTCACTCTCAAGTCTTATTTGCACACTCATGTCTCGAGTGTATTTTCTAAAAAGGGAGATTCATTTTTTTAATAATTTAAGAAACTCTACCCATCTATTTTATGGAAAAAGGTTATCAGGGAGCACAATGAACGAGCAGCAAATCCACAAGTTCATACTGATGCTGATTATGCTGATACTGGTGGTGATGAGGATTAGGTGATGCTTACTGAGGAGGACGTGCCGGAGCTTTTTGGGTTACTCACAGCATCCTGCTATCCAGAGTAGCACCGGATCCATTTGCACCGGGGACATCTACAGCTCCATCTGGAGCTCAGTAAGGAAGGCCCAGCACTTCTGTGGGTCCCGTACCCCTTGACTATCATTCTTATCATGTTCCAGGTGTACAGGATCCATAGGGAGAGATGTACCGATACCTCAACGATCAGTTGACTCCATTAGGTGTTCAAACGACTATCAGTTTCGAATGTTGTTCCAGGAGGTCAGGCGTTCTGGAAGGGAGACACAAAGAGAGTTACAGAGTTTGAAATATGAAGTTCGATAGTGCCGATAGAGACGTGACTGATGAAGGATATAGCCCTTGTTTAAATAGCCTTGTCTGTCGAGGTTGTGTCATTATATCTCTTCACCTTGTTTTTATTTTTTCTGTTTAGGCTTTGAGTGGTGTGATAGTTTGTTAGGGTTGTTTCTGATGTATTTGTTTCTTCCATGTATTATCTTTATCTTGATTTGTATTGTTGGATATTTGTGGGGGATATTATGTTGAGTTTATTGTCTAGTAGTTGAGATACTTATGTTTGGGTTTTTGGATGTGTGCTTATTATGTTCTTATTTGTTAGATTTCTATCAGAAATTCATATGCTCTTGAAATTGATGAAGGAAGTGTACTTAAATTATATTGTAATATGAAGTTTTATGTGTAATTGTTAGACATTGCTTACCATGAATAGTGCCCTGTTACTTGATAACCCATGTCAGATTTTGAGCTTATTATCATGTACATAAACACATGATGTTTTTTTATGGTGAGTATCATTCTTATGTGTGTATTCTAGAACTTGCCTTTTGTCTTGCTTGAGATCGCATGTTATGTTAGATAATGGGAGATGATTTTAGGTCATCCTTGATTTTTATGAGTCACTTTGCCAAATAGTTTCCTACCAAATAATTATATATCTGTAGTTAGCTCTTTTGAGCCTAAAAGTCTTATTTCTTTGGCAACCTACGAAGATAGCCACTTTGATATCCTATTTTGAGCCTTAAATTCATATATTTAATGAAGAATTAAATGCTGTCAAAGTGTGTGAGTTGATTTTCATGGAGTTTGGAAGGAATAAAATATTTGGAGTTGTACAAGTGATTATGAGCTGAAAAATAAGTTGCTTAGGGGTAGTGCCCGAAACTGGTACCCTGAGATGTTAGAGGTAGTGCCCGAAACTAGTACCTCAAGAAAGGAAAAAGAAAGAAAAGGAAAAAAATGTTGAGCTTGAAGGAAAAGTAGAGAAAAGAAAATTAGAAGAGTATGAAGCTGGATGGCCTTGAAGTGTAAAAATCTACAGTATAAAAGATCTCCGGTTTTAATTCTCTACTAATTGAACTACTTTATCCATATGTTTCCTACCCTTACCAAAGAACCAACATTACATCCAAATAAAAGTCCTTTTTGATCTCACTGTCGAATCATACTTTAAGTGGTGGAGAGTTTGAGACATTTGGTAAGCTTATGGTTACGCATGCACTTGAATTGACTTTGAGCGTAAACACCATACCCTATAAATGTACATCTTTTACACTTGAGTGCGAGTGATATACTTCCCGTGAGAATAAGTCAATGGAGCATTTTAATTGGTGGTGATTATCTTAACTTGTATGTTATAAATAAATTATTGCATGTAACGAAAGTTGCATGACCGGAGTTAATGACAATTGTATGTTGAATGGCCTAGTTGTCATATACTTTGTTTTCTCTTAGATTTATACACTATCTTTCTTCTTCTTTGTTCTTTTCCGTTGTTCTGGGACGAAAACCATCTTAAGTTTGGGGGTTTGATTAGTGTGAAAATCTGCGTATTTTAGGGTCGATTTAGCATTGTTTTTTGGTATTTATATCCGTATTGGAGTATCTTTTGGTTGAATTGCATATAATTGTGTTACAGATGCCTGTGAGGTGTTATTTCGTATTTTTAGGTGGAAAATAAGGTAAAAAAAGCAAAAATGGAAGTCAGAAGCGAAGTCGGGAAGAATAAAGGTCGGCACAACTCTTGCCAGCCAGGTGGAGAACTCATGCCAACAAATGTGCCCATTCGTGCCGCACAGCGTGCGGGCACGAGCACCAAGAGCTGCCGAGACATGCCGCCCACTCCGCAATCGTGCTGCCGAGATGTGCCGAAGGAATCCGCCAGCATGTGCCCGGCATGACTCCTGTGACATATGGCATGACTCGTGCCAGTGCCCGACGAGCCCAATTTCGCCGTATTGTCATTTTTTTGTCCTGTTCGTGTTTTTGACGTAAAAAATCACACTTTTGAGTCAAAATTCAGAATTTTTACAGTCATCGACTATAAAAGAGACACTTTGGGATTTTTATTCATAACTCTCCACATCCATTCATATTTTTATATACCTTTTTACCGCACCATCCCATCCATTCATCCCGGGGAGTTCATCAGTGCTGCTTACTTGAGAAGGAGAACAAGAAGGTTCAGAATCACGGAAGAGAGAACGGAGAATCACGCCACATCTAGGGTTTTTCTTATTGTTTTTTAAGCTTTTGAATTATAGACCTATGAGATTGTTTTCATATCTAACCATGTGTGTTTCCTGTAATACCATGGCTAGTACTCCTTGGATAGTGCTAGGTTTTGAAGGTTGAATTTTTTAGAATTGATTATCTAGAATATGTTGGATACTTGCAGTATACTTATTCCCTTATTAATGCTTTGAATTTAGACTTATATTTTTGTCTTATATGATCTGCCCTCATGTATGTATATGTCATTGTCTTATGCATATTTATGCTTGTTGCTTGTGTTATATAAAAATTATATTTGTCAACCTGTTATGGGTAAAGGGGATCTAACCATATAATCTTTATTCATTAGAATAATTAATAGTGAACTCTTAATATATCTATTAATTACCATTCTATAGGATTTAGTTTCTTAGATTGTTAGCTGGGAATTGAGGATTAATTCTTAAGTACCTATAAAGGGAAGTTTAGTGCTCTAGCCTATTAAGAATTTTGCATGAAGTACCTAGAAAGGGAGTAGGAATTATTCTTCTACATCTGAGGGTTTAAACTAGATTTATGTGTTAAGTTTACTTTAAAAGAGATATTTAACATAATTAAGTGATTGCTTTCATAAGAACTGCAGGGATTCTAATCGATTGTCTAGTGATTTGATTTGACCGGTTTAACTGAATTTTCTAGTGTTATCTATCTTCTCTCTTGAACACTTCCATATTTAATTTATCTGCTATTTTATATTTTGAGTAATTATTTTTTGCAATCTTAGATTTAATTAATATACTCTTAAAATACTCAGATTTGTCTTATTTTTGAATAGTCATAATTAGATTAAATAATTAGTCTAGAATTATCATGTGGTTCGATATTTTTACTTGGTCACACGCTGAACTACAATTGATTCCCTACACTTGGGGAGAGGCAAAAAGGTGAACAAGCAAGTATGTATTTCTTTGATTCATCAATGGGGTGAGATTTACGTGTAATTAAATCTTCAAACTCGGTGAGTTGGGAAGTAGTATTGTCTCTATGGTGTGATGTTGATTATAGAAGGAATTCGTCCTATTAAATAGGTTGATGATGTCCCCTTGAGGAGCTCAAAAGGATTATCATGTAAATCTTGCAAGTGGATTAATTCCGACATGATAATGAGGTTGAGTGGGTACTACTCTCGGATGAGATATTAATTAATGGAGTTGTCAGTAACTTAATTAATTAATGGACATTGTATATCTTAAACATGGGGAGGCTGTTGGGCTCATAATAAGAAGGAACCCATAACATAATTATAGGATTGGAGCGGCAGTGCCGTAATAATATTTTAGTGGACTATATTATTATTATTGGACTTAAGTATTGGGCTAAACTTGGATACTTAAGCCTAATGGAGACCCGACTCTAATTTCTTCTCGTGGTCCCTGCTGTAGCCTATAAATAAGTCATCTCAGCATATCCAGAACTCTAATCAGGCGTGTAAGATCGTGAGTAAGAGGGTGGAGAGTAGATTGAGAGGATCTTGAAGATCGTCACCCACAAGACGTCAAGATTGGACTTGGGAATATAGCAGAAGATCAAGAGGTTGTTTGCTGCTGCTGTTTGTCAACTTCCACAATTTTTCTAAATTCTTGTGTAACTCCAAACTGTTTGTCTGATACACCATTGGAAAGCCACGGAAGTGAGGTCGAGCATGCTGCCAGCAAGAATTCATTCTCAACATATCCTGGTGAAAGGTAATATGATTTTATGTTCTTGCTTCCACTGATATAGAATCGTATGAAACCCTAACGGATCACGTTAACCAAACGATCGAATGCTGTGACCCTCATAATTGGGGCTTTTCGACAAATTTGCTGACTTGATGCATACTCCCTCCGTCATGCATTAAGGTTTATATTTGTAATTTTGGTTTATCCCAAGTTAAATGATCGCTATTTTATTTGATGCGAACTAAGGAGCAAGTGTACTCTTATCGTAATAGTCAGAGCCAATCAAGTTCAATTATCAATCCATGGCAAACCAAGCAATTTAGAGTTTAAACGATCTTGAGTTTATTATGATTTTATAAGGACGACATAAGATGCGGAGATATAAGAACATATAAAATGAAAAGAAGTGAAAAAAAAAAAGTAATATAAAAGATAAAAGATATGATGAAATGATAGATGAGTGGGTGAATATGAGATTGATTCCAAATTATGCAAGGATGAGATTAGCATAATTATGGCATGGAAAATCTAGAGTTTGTGCAACTAAATCTAACATGTCATAGGCAATGGAATAAAGGCACTCAATATAATTCCACCTAAACTCTTTCGCAAGATGAATATGATGTAGACTATTAAGGCAATCTCTAAAAGACTCCTAAGATTGTCTCCAATATTCCCTATTCCATTCAAGGTATTAAGTTCCTATTGTGTTCTCTCACTAGTTCAAATACCTTCAAAAGTAGTCCTCACTAATATCCTATCATGATATTCTTAGCATGCATTAGACTTCACAAACTCAAGTCACATTTAATAGAAATAACCATAAGAAGATATGATTCAATTAACATCCATAACACATAATTCAGTTTACACTCTAATCAATATGACATGAAGAATTAACCACACAAATCATCAAATGAATTAAGAAATAAGCATTCATGATAGAAATTATACAAAACTCATTCAATAATAGAATTAAATTGAATAAAATTCTAATCAACCAACACCAATCATAATTGCTAATCTTAAAAAGGAGATTAGCCAAACATGGTTCAAGTATCATAAAAGACTTTGATCTACAAATTTTCTTGGATGAACCAAAGAAAATTACAAAATAAGAATATGCTTCCCTTGAAAATTTTCAATTGGAACTCCTTCTTCTCTTGCAATCTTCAACACTCTAATGCTTCCTTGATTAATTGGAGTTGGTGATGGATGAATTTAGTTGATTTAATAAAGGTTTATGGATGGAATTGATGGAATGAGTGGAGAAATGAAATGGGGGAGAAAATGTATGAAAATGAGGTGTAGAAGTATGTGTTTTCATTCTGGAATTGTAAACTGCTTTTCGAAACAGATAGAAGGGTTAAATAGCCAAATTGGGGAAGATTCTCAAAATTCTGGGCATTTGGCCACTTTAGACCGAACTCAGGTCGAGCTCGGAAACCAAGCTCAAGTCAAATTCGGACATGGATTTCCCGTCGAGATTGAGTTGGTGTTTCAGGTGTCCGAACTCGACCATCTGCAGGGTCGAGTTGCGCAATTCGACTCAAGTTGCGATCGATTTTCAGCAATTTTATTTTTGCTCGTTTTTCCACGTTTTAACTCCGAAGCTCCATTTTTTTCTACATCTTCCTTTTCACCTCTTGAATCCATTTTTACCTGAAAATTATAAAAACTCCACCAAATATCAATTCTCTAAATATTTACAAATATCACGTAATATAGGGCACTTAACCATGAAATTCAAGCATAATTATATAAAACCATGTTATAAAAGGACCCTAAATTCATGAAATTTCTGAACTCATCAAACCCCCAAACTTAAAGTGTTGTTCATCCCCAAACAAAGAAGAAAGAAAAAGAACATTAGGGGAGAAATTGAGTGAATTGGAGCATAGATTAATGAAAGAATATAATCATTCTTAACTACTCAATCAATCAAACCACATGAACTAAACATTAATAAACCTATGCACAATACTCATTCTCACTAATCCTCTCAAGGTAGTGTACGCACTCACACTCAAAGTGAAATTGTCGACGTGTTTACTCTCATAATCGATTCATATGCACGCATTACCATAGGCTTGCCACAAGTCTCAAACTCTTCACCACTAATGAAGTGTGTTAATCATTAAATAAAAAGGACTCTATTGGATGTAGTGAAGGCTCTTTGGTAAGTGTAGGAATATATGGATAAAAGTGACTCAAATATATGTGTGGATGATTAGAAGAGATGTCTTCCTTCTCGTTAAGCACTCTTTCTTGCTCTTGAATACACTTCTTCCTTCTCCACTTTTCATATACTTCATCGACCCTTCCTTTTTCAACTCTTGAAGTTTAGCATTTCTTTTGTAGCTTTTTTTCTTCATACTTTTTGCAATGCACATTTGAGTTTTTTTTATTATTTTATTTTTTTTAGCTCTAATGCTCTTTTTATTTTTTAGAGCTCTCTCTATTTTTTTTCTTTCTTTTTTTTCTTTTTCTTTGCTTACACATCATCATTCGTTAGCTTCCATTTCCTTTTCAAGCACAATTTTGTTCTTCCCTTCATAATCTCCTTTAGTAATCATCTCCAACAATCACCCACATAAAACATTTTATGTAAAGGCTCAAGTGGGTTTCATTAGCTTGTAATGAGCTAATAATCAAAACAATAGGCCTCCATAAGCTCAAACTTACTAAGGAACAATGTTATGATAGGGATATCATTTGGCTAGTGATTTCAAATTCAAGGATGGCCTAAGATCATTTTCAACAATCTCCATACAAATGTAGCCTCAAGTAAGACGAATGACAAGTTCTAGACACATGTACGATGCACACATGAAAGAAATGAATCGCATAATGTTTGTGCATTCGAGGCTCAAAATCTCACGGCTTATCAATAGTAAAAAACAAGCATCACATAAGTAAATTCTCAACCATAACAAGTACACAAACTCATATCTATTTAACCATATGATCAAACTCAATCTCATAGTCTCAAACAATTACCAAATAAGATCCACAAGAGAAGAATTAATAATAAGAGATCATGGGAAAGCTCAAAAAAATAAAAAAATAAAAGAAAAATAGAAGGAACAAAAGGTATGTCGGTGCAAAATGTATAACTAAGAGCAATACGAGCATGTAACAATACGAACCATCCCCTCCAAACTTAAATTTAACTAAGGGTTGAATTTTAGTTTGGAAAGAGTTTTGTTACCAATTTTGTTGCAATTCCTTCCTAACTTCAAGACCATCACTAGGAAGCTCGCTTTGTATTTACAAAAGACAAGAAACACGATAAAACTAAAAACTACTAAGAAAGTAATAAAATGAAAGTATCAATCCACTCAAACACAATATTTATGATGCAAATGTATACTCTAATCATAACATATTCAAAGGCTCATGCATCAACTTCAAGCCAAAAGGTCAATTCATGAGTGAAGAGTAGAAAGAGCATACCTTTGCTTGCATGGAGAGGATATGTGCGAAAATCGAGTGAAAGAAATTCTAAAGTGGATTGAATGCACTTACCTCACCAATTGGCCAAGAATTACGGGTAGTAAGTGAGAATTTTCATTTAGTATGGCCTCACATATCAAGACGAGCCTAGGAATGAAGGGGAATGAATGACAACACTGACATAAACATTCTATTTTTATTCTGGATTTCGGACCGACTCGACTTGAGATCTGAACTCGAGGCAAGTCTCGACCTCAAGATGGTTGAGTTGATGTCGTAGGCTTCCGAGCTCGATCTTGTAGGGTCAACTTACAGAGCTCAGACTGGATTTTCTAAAATTTTTAAACTTTTCCCCCTGTTTTTCCCTGTCTTTATGTTCCAAAAACTCCAATTCTACTCAACAAACTCATCAAAATTCATAAGCACCACAAATATACCACAAGAATGGATTAAGATACAAAATTTACACCACCAAATCAACCAAAACAAACCTCTACTCATGAGAAATTTTTAAAATTCACCCAATTTTACAAGAAGCCTCACAATCAATATAATATAATAAGCACACTGATCGGTGTCATTTTTACCTAGATTTTAGTATTTTTTATTAAGTATTTTCTTGTGTTTTTATTCATTTTGTATATCATTTGGTGGTATTATATGAAGACATGGAGATTTGTGCTTTGAAATGATAATGTGTGATTTTCATGATTAAGTACCTTAAATTGTGTGGTATTTGTATATTTAGATTATTAGTAGTTTGGTGTAATTTTCAGGTAAAAATGGATTCTAGACGTGATAAGGAAGATGTGGAAAAAAATGGAGCTCAATTCGGAGTTGAAAAGAGGGAGAACGAGCCAAAACAAAATACTAAAAAACGTATGTCCAACTTGTATAATTTTTTTGTATTTGTGTGGAGCCCAAAACTAAAAGTTTGGTACATAGTTCGAAAGCCACAAAAATAGGATTGCTTTAGCGTAAGAAATACCTCAATCAGAGTCCAAACGAGAAATTTATGATTAAAATAGTGACGTCGCACAAGCTGTTCCTACTCAGCACGATTGTGCCACTTTACGTGACTTGTTACACCTTCAAATGTTAAAATTTTTGTAAGTTCTTTATATGGATAGAAGCCAAGGAAGATAGGATCGCGGGAGCATAAGAACCACTCAAATCGGAAGTTGGATATGAAAGTTATGTGCGAAACGGTGACACTGCGTTGCACCAACCCGAACTCGACCCGAGCTCGGCCAGAAGTCAATCTTATGATTAGAACGTGTTCTAGAAGCTTCTAGGGGGTATAAATACATGTTTTGAATGTAAAAACCAGAAGGAATCATTTTGGATCAGTTCCACACATTTTACACCACATTTTCACACACTAACTCCATTACATTCATCTTTATACCCTTCATACATCAAATCCAGTTGATCTCCTCAAATCCATCCATCCACCAATCTAAGAAGGGCAAATCATCATTGATTGAAGATTGGAGCATGTTGAAGGAAGAGAAGGTCTACTTTAAAAGGGAAGCCAACTTACATACGATTTGTGATTTTCTTCATTATTTGGCTCAATTGGAGCATGTCATGGATTATGTTGAATTTGTAATGATATGTAGTGGCTAGTGCTAATGTGAGGCTAGCAATATGATTGGTTAGGGATTATGTAGATTTTATACACCACATGCTTGATGAAATGATTGTTATGAATATTTTCTATCATGAATACTTATTCTCATTTTATGTATGATTTGTGTGGTTAAATTTTCTATTCATAGTGTTAGGATGACCATTCAAATATTATGCTTAGTGGTTTAATTGAATCATTAATTGTCTGAGATGACTTAGTTAGTGTGAGGAGAGGTAAGTCATACCCTTCTTGTGCTTAGATACTCATGATAGGACATTAGTGAGGAACTGGTGAGGGAAACCCAACTTATTATCATAGTACCTTAATGGGAATTGAAAGTAATGGACAATCCTAGGAGATTTAAACTTGTAAAAGAGTTGGGAACCTAATTGCCTTGGCCATAGGGATTAGGGATACATACGTGATTGCCCCTAATATCATAACATGAAGACCATTAATGCATGTGTGTGTGTGAGTCTACATGAGCCTTTTCCATGAATTTCGCTTGTCTTACATACTTCTTAGATTGCTCACCTTCATCCATCTTCCATGTCCATTGTATCAATCTATCTTTAATTGCTTTCCTAGTTGTTAGTTTTTAGTGTTAATCAACCCCTCTTTATTGATTAGTCCTTCTAGAGTCAAACATCTTTCAAATAAGGATACACACTTTCGCCCTTGGGTTCGATATTCTAAATTTTGCACTTGGTTACTACGGTCTACTACGCGATAGAGTACACTTGTTCTAATCAATTTAATACCAAAATTTAAACAAAGTTTGTACACTCAAGTGGTAAGTCATATCACGCACTCTCCCCTCAAACTTAAATCAAAATAAGAGTTGAGAATTAAAATTGACCTATGATGATTGAAAATCGTCATAAATTTAGGCCAGCGTTGGTTGACATTTCACTAAATATTGTTTGGTTTGCATTGAGCGAACATTTTCACCTCTTTTGTCAAATCAAAGTCGAACATAATGTCTTTCGAGGTCCATCAGTAGAAATGGTAGGATGAGGGGAGCTCATAAAAGGTATCAAACTTGAAACTCAATAGCTGCATGAAAGGAGAATCCTTACTCTAATGGCTCCCTAGAATTTTCATAAATGACCATTGAACCTTATTGCCCAAGTCCACACTTAAAACTGATTGAAGATCCAGCTCGAGATAGCTATATATAACAATTTACACTGCAAGTCTTTTTCTGAAAAACCATAAGACAAGAAGGCAATGGTTATTTTAAGTAGCGAACAAAGATCATTTTTTAGCATACTAACGTCCATAAGAATATACATGATATTTTCAACTCCAGCCAATGTCAAAACTTGATTATTTCCTACGTACTCAACATTTTATCTACACAAATCATGTTGACACAAGTATTATTGACCTATTAAACAAGGCACCAAATATTTTCCTACGCTACTTTGGTTTCACATCTCACATATCACTAGTTATATAATTGGAATGAAAGAGGGAGGACAAAATCCAATATTTGCCCCTAAATTTATGTTTTCCTTATAAAATATAGTTTTCTCTTCTTCTCTATGTGTCATCCATAAGAAATGCCACATTAAAATGCATATGAAATCCGACCCCTTAAATCAATAGCCATGAATTATAGCTACATTCTAATGTCATGGGTGACTAAGGTTGGATGCATTTTGGGTGAAGGGTTGGTGTGTCGTCTTTGTATTAAGTATGAGTGTGAGTTTTTCCTAAAGATATGAGTAAAGATGTTTAAGAGATACGATAAAATTAATAATTATTATATTTATAGAAATATATATATGTATGTATAATTTATAAATTAGACCTAAATTTGAACTAAGATTAGATTTTCAAAACAAAATTTTAGCTTAAAAACTTTAAATAAACATGGATAACACATGATATTCTCTCAATTTTTATCATTTAAATTTATTTTTATATAGAATACCCCTCCGTTTATTAATAGTTTGCACCATTTCCTCTGTATGAAAAATTAAAAAAAAATGATAACTTTTAGAGATATTATGATTTTTTTAAATAAATATATAATTAATTATATTAGGTGTTTTAGGTGAGTGGGATTTTTTTAAAAAATAAAATATATGTAGAGGATGATTACCCTAACTACAACAATCTAAATGAGAACTATTAAGAAATGGAGGAAGTAACATCATTATCCCTAAAATTACATTTTTCTTAATCTCAACCATGAAGCTTTAATAAGATGGAAGAATATATAAGGGCAAGATTAAAAGACTAATGAATAATGATAAAGCTTATGATTGGTTGATTGGTAGGTAACATCACGTGTTGAAGCTGTTGGCAGCGATGGCCGAGTGGCGTCCAAGCTGGCACAACCTGTGCCACGTAAAAATCATTTTGTTTTTGACTGCCAGAAAGCAATCTCTCATTTCTCTTCCTTCCATTTATCTTTTTCAATTCCAACTTCTTTTAATGGCAATTTTGATGCTAAACCCACCAAGGATTTCATTGAGATGCTGAAAATGAAGGATCAGAAGAACAGATCTTCAAAACCCACCACAATCCATGCCTTCGCCCAGTCTGGGAATATCAATGCATTCCAGAAGTTGCTTCGCGACAACCCATCTCTTCTCAATGACCGCAATCCTGTTGTAAGATCCTTCAACCCCCCATGGATAATCTGAAACCCACAAATGCCCATTTCCTTTCGTTTCTGTCATTCGTTAGGAAACCCTATCTTTTAATAATTAGTTGCTTTCTTGATATATGCGTGAACCTGGATTTGATATATTTGTTTAAATTACAGCTAAAATATGGTGAATCTTGGGATGCTGTTGTTGCCATTATGTAGTGTCTTTCAGTGGATAGTTAAGGTTATGATTTAGGCATAAATTTTTTTTTCCTATTCATTGCTTGATGGAGATAATGGTTACTTGTTTATTCTTTAAAATATAATATCTAGGTCTTTAAGGAATTTTGCAGCTAAATATTGCAATTGTGATTTTGAATGCTTGTTGATGTTTCTTGCCCAACTAGGTTTCTTACTGTATGATCTTGATCTTTAGCATAAATGGATTATTAAGTTTATACTTATCTCTTTAACTTAAGATACCTTTATAAATGCCAAGGTAATTATTTACAACACATTCGTACAGTTTGATTCACATTGAGTTAATATTATTCAAAGGTCTTTAAAAAATTACTAAAAATATGGGAGTTTGCATACTGATTGTATTTATACGGGTTTATATAAATTCTAAGCCCGTCAGTTAAATGCAAGGAGCTCGGTGGAATGCAATCTAAAGGGAGGTGGGTTACATTATCCCTTGAAATTAATAAAAATTTAGGGGAATTTTCATGGCCACATCTTATTAATAACATATAACCCACTTATTAACTCAATTGTACTAAACACTCTCCTAGTGATTAAATCATGCATATATTTGCCTCCCCTTTTACCAAGTATTTTCTACAGAAACAAATATGCTTTTTGTGTAAAGATACTGATTTGGTGCATTGCAACTCTGTGAGAATGCTGCTATTCTTATTTGCTAGAAAAAAAAAAAAGCATGGTCTATGAGGGTGCATCCTAAGTATTTAAGTCTTACAGTCAAGTTTCCAGGTGCTGCTGCAAAATGAAGGCATATGATATCAAATGCAAACCACATATAATCTTAAATTATCTCGATGACCTTATTTTCACTGGGAGAAATGTTGCCTCTGTCTCATCTTTCAAGCTGTTATGTAATTCTCTCAACATTATAGTTTTGTCATATAGATGGGACAAACACCCCTTCATGTTTCGGCTGGTTATAATAGCATTGAGATTGTGAAATTTCTTCTTGATTGGCGAGGACCTGAAAAAGTCGAGTTGGAGGCCAAGAACATGGTATGATGTTGTTCACAATTTATAATAGTTAGTATTGTCCTTTTTATTCTGTTCAAGAGCTTGAGAACGTAACTTAATGTCTTATTGTACTCCTTCATTTATCAATTGTGCAGTATGGGGAAACTCCATTGCATATGGCAGCAAAGAATGGATGTAATGAAGCTGCAAAGTTGCTTCTTTCTCATGGTGCTTTTGTTGAGGCCAAAGCAAATGTGAATTACTGGCTATTCATTTTTGTCGTCTTTTTTTACTTTATCTTTTTTCAGATTGTCCATATATCTGACCTCATTGGGATTGTGGGAACTCTTGACAGAATGGGATGACTCCTTTACACCTTGCTGTTTGGCACTCCCTTCGAGATGAAGACTGCTCAACTGTTAATACGCTGCTAGATTATAATGCCGATTGTAGTGCTGAAGACAATGTATATTTTTTCTTTTGAGAATTTCATGCTACATGTTGCTTTCTCTTTGCTGATGCTAATTGTGGACAATCTGAAACGCAGGAGGGAATGACTCCTTTGAATCATCTTTCACAAGGCCCAGGTACTGAGAAATTGAGGGATCTCCTCCTCCGACATCTAGAAGAACAGCGAAAACGGAGAGCTATTGAAGCTTGCAGTGAGACAAAAGCCAAGATGGATGCGCTTGAGGATGAATTATCAAATATTATGGGCTTGCACGCGCTCAAGTTACAACTTCGAAAGTGGGCAAAGGGGATGCTCTTGGATGAGAGGCGCCGTTCCCTTGGGCTTAAAGTTGGAGCAAGAAGACCACCTCATATGGCATTTCTTGGAAATCCTGGAACAGGTATTCTACTCTCATCCTGAATTACACTACATGTCTACATGTTTTGAATGTGGCTCTCTCACTTGAATTAAACGAATTAATCTGTCATGTATTGGATGAAATTATAGTGTTTTATGATGACTATTCAGGTAATTGAGTTTTCTTTATCTTAGGATGATCTTAATCATTCTTCTACAGGTAAAACTATGGTTGCTCGAGTTCTTGGGAAACTACTGCACATGGTAGGCATACTTCCAACAGATAGGGTAACTGAAGTTCAGAGAACTGATTTGGTTGGAGAATTTGTAGGCCATACCGGACCTAAGACAAGAAGAAAGGTAAGGCTTCAATTTAGACAAACTGCAGTTTTGTAAAATGTTGAGCGACTATATGTATAAAGCAGATAATCTCACTTTCTTAAACATATAACTTCGTAGATCCAAGAAGCCGAGGGGGGCATTTTATTTGTGGATGAAGCATATCGCTTGATACCAATGCAGAAGTCAGACGATAAAGATTATGGATTAGAAGCATTGGAAGAAATAATGTCTGTGATGGACAGTGGAAAAGTAGTTGTAATATTTGCAGGGTATAGCGAACCAATGAAGCGTGTAATTTCTTCAAACGAAGGCTTCTGCAGGCGAGTGACCAAGTTTTTCCAATTTGACGACTTTAGCTCTGAAGATCTTGCCAAGATTCTTCTGCTTAAAATGTCTAGTCAAGCCGAAGATAGTACATTGTATGGATTTAAGTTGCATCCGTCTTGCACTGTAGAAGCCATTGCTTCATTGATCGAATGTGAAACCACTGAGAAGCAGCGCAAAGAGATGAATGGAGGTTTGATAGAGCCGATGCTAGTAAATGCTCGCGAGAATTTGGACCTGAAGATCGATTTTGAATGTGTAGATGTAGATTCTTTGCAAACAATCAATTTAGAGGATTTAGCATCTGGTCTTCAGGATTTGACGCGTTGAGAGCTTCATCGTAAGTAGTTGTGATATCTTTGATTCATTATTTGTCCACATTTTTTTCTTTCTCATTGTATTTTCACGAGTATGAAATCCGTGTACTGATTTGTATGCTATACTTGACCATGATATTTCATTGGAATTGGCTGATTATAATTCAAAGAGTTTAATCAAGTGTGTTTTATTGAATCATATGGCCTGACATGGAAAAGATTAAATTGTTGTTATGCTTGTTTATAGAAATTCCTATGTCTGTTTCCAATTTTGTTTCTAGCTTTTAAATCGGATTTTAGGTTTTGAAAAGCTACACGTATTTTAAATGGGTTCAAAACCACCTTTACATGCATTTATATACTTTGTTAACTCAAATTAATAAAATAAAAAAAAATAATATATATATAGACACTGATGTTTACTGTTCTAAAAAAGAGTTATACTCTTCTTTTAGGCGAAAACTTATGTGTCCCCTTGCACAAGAGTCTCACTCATTCTTCTATTTCAAGTACAAATTCTGAATCGGTATTTGGAGATTTTATCTCAGGTTGCAAAAGAATACTAGAGCAAAATAATTCTTTTTTGTTCGTCTTGTTCGTCGTACTGCCAATCTTGTGACACATCATATTGCTCGAACTTCGCGTTTCTGTAGCGAGTCCCCATTATTGGGTCGAACCTCCAAACTTTGTGGATGATCTTCTCGATATTTCTTGTTCATGTGACTTGAATTAATGTCATTTATTTTACTTTAAAAAATTATAATTGGGATTGAGACATGTATTGCCTTACATGATGCACTTATTATATGGTATTATATAATATATAGATTTTTTTTCGAGATATCAAATATATATAACATATTAATAGATATAAATTTTATATATATATATATATATATATATATATATATATATATATATATATATTAATAATTATCAGTAAAAATTTCTACGAATTATTAACTTTAATTCTTTTGGTTTTTTAATTCTTTCCTGTTTTATTTATAACGAATATTATTAGATAAATATATTTTGTTTTATTTTTTTCAAGATAATTACACAATCACAACTAGATAATCTGCTCTAAAAAAATCTATTTATCTTTTCTATTCTTTTAAATATCCTCTTGATTGTTCTTCTTTTCTTAAATCTTTTCAATTCTTCATTTTTGGTGAGCACAAATTTTGGCAACATATTTGAGAAAACTCGTACATCGTTATTCTTTTCGAAAAGATATTTTTAATTTTACAATAATACTTTTTATTATTTGTATTTTTCTATTCAATTTTTGTGTTTGTGATTCTGTTGAATTGATTTTATTTTATAAATTATTCTTAATAGTTAATTGTTAATTTGAGATGCGTCCTCATCGATAATGTCCATCCGAATATGAAAAACGTAAGAAAAGAAGAAAGAATAGGAATTTATTGAAACTCAAAGAAGGGCAATAGATAAGTTTTTTGTTATGAAAGAATAAAAAAGTTCATCACTTGAAGATTCAGAAAAGAACAAATTAATACAGACAGGTTGCAAACTGATTCGTGCTTAAAAGATACTAATAATCCAGATAATGTATTCCATGAAGAAGGCGAGAATATTGATAATTATTATAGTGATTGTGATGGAGATAACATTGATCAATCTAGAAGTGACAACGATGGTGATGTTGATGTCACTAATGAAGATGCAGATTCCTCAATTCCTTCGGATATTTTTGATCCAACAAATTGGGATAAGTTAAATGATAAATGGAGAGATCTATTGGTTGAGAAAGGTCCGATTAGAGATGTAATGATTGGGAAAGGTCCTAAAGATAAACCAAAAAGCGTTTCTCTTCAGAATTCTATACTCTAATTTTACTGAATGGTCAAAAACACCATAGAGATTGGTTAGTTTATCCAAAGCACTTGACAAATTTTTTGTTTTTGTTACAAGTTGTTTAAAAAGGGGACTCAACAACAACAACAAGAGTCAACTAGTAAATAAAGGACATTGTGACTGGAGGCATCTTAGTATCAGACTTAAAAAACATGAGAAAAGTATTGAGCATGTGATAAATTTTGTTAGTCGGTCTGAATTACATAGTAGAATAGAAAAGGGTAAGACGATTGATCATGCCATCCATACCCAAATTAAGAAAGAAAAAAACATTGGAGAATGGTGCTACATCGATTAGTTTCACTTGTAAAAATTTTAACTAAACAAAACTTAGCATTCCATGGCAGCAGTGAGAAACTCTATAAGGATAATAATGGAAATTTTATGGCTGGTGTTGAAATCATTGCTGAGTGGGATTTAGTAATGAAGGAGAATTTCGATAAAAAGTACATCATCATTATTTTAGTCATAAAATTCAGAATGAGTTAATACATTTGCTAGCTTCAGAAATTAAGAATTCTATTCTTAAAAAAACCAAAGAAGCTAAGTTCTTTGCAATGATACTTGATTGTACTCTAGATGTTAGCAACCAAGAGCAAATGACATTGGTGATAAGATGCGTTGATGTTTCTACATGTCCCGTAAAAGTAGTAGAATATTTTTTGGGATTTCTGAAAGTGGATGATACATCAAGTCAAGGATTATTTGAAGAGCTACAAAATATATTGAAAAGTTTAGGTCTTGATATTGATAATGTTAGAGGAAAAGGATATGATAATGGAGCTAATATGAGAGGGAGCCACCAAGGTATACAAATAAAGCTTTTGGATATAAATCCTAGAGCATTTTATACTCCATGTGGTTGCCATTATTTGAACTTAACACTTTGTGACATTGCAAGTTCATGTGGGAAAGCGAAAGACTTCTTTGGAGTGATACAACGTATTTATACATTATTTTCACATTCAACAAAGAGATGAAAGATTTTGATAGATCATATAACAACAAAAGGTGTAACTCTGAAGTCATTGTCCACTACTCGATGGGAAATTCGTATTGAAAGTGTTAAGGCAATAATACTTCAAGCTCAACAAGTTAGAGAAGCTTTACTTCAACTTGCTGATGAAACAGATGTTGACTCCAAAATAAGACGTGAAGTTAAGTCCCTAGCAACTTATGAACTCGGAAATTTGAATTTCTAGTTGGTATTGTTACTCCCTCCATCCCCTTGATAAGTGTCCATTTGCTTTTTGCACATGGATTAAGGAGTATAATATTTTAAAGTGTAATGAGGTGAGAGAAATAATATTTAATGTGTATTGGGTAGTTGTATTAGTGTTGAGTGTGGGCCCCATGTGTAGTGGGTTGAGTATAATAATATTATTGTGTGTGTCACATCAACCCAAAAAGAAAATGAATACTTTGTATTAGGATGGAGCAAAATGGCAAAATGGACACTTATCAAGGTGACGGATGTAGTATTTGGTATGACATATAGGTAGAGTTAATATTGTCAGTAAAAGTTTGCAATCTAAAGACATGCTTATTGATATTGCCATGCTCAAAGTCAAGGGGTTAATCACCTCTTTTGAAGAGTATAGAGTAACTGGATTCGACCAAGCTATGGATAAGGCAAAAACGCTTTTTTATCAATGGATATTGATCTTGTTTTTCCTAAAAGAAGATATCTACGTAGAAAGCGACATTTTGATGAGCTTTCTAGTGAATCGTCTCAAATGCCTCATGAGTCTACTAAGGAAGCTTTCGAATTCATTACTTTCTATACATAATTGATCAATCCCTTGAATCATTGAAGAAAAGATTTGAGTAGTATGAAGAATATATGAAGATCATTTTGGGTTTCTTTTTACAGCTGACAAGTTAAATGCATTGGTCGATGATGATTTAAGAGCTCATTGCAAGAAGCTTGAGAATAAACTACTTGGTAAAGATGATACTGAAAATCATGTTTCAGATTTGGATGGAGATGGTTTATATCAAGAGTTGAAGATGATACACAATATTCTATCGAATGATATAAAATCAGCTGGTGAAATACTAAACTTTTTACGCTGAATGAATTGTTCTCCCAATGCTTTCATTGCCTACAAGATATTATTGACCATCCCTGTGACTGTTGCGTCAGCAGAAAGAAGTTTTTCCAGATTAAAGTTGTTGAAGTCTTACTTGAGATCAACTATGACTCAAACAAGATTAAATGCATTGTCTTTGATTTCAATTGAGAATATTTTCTAGAGAAACTCAATTATGAAAAATTGATTGACGGTTTTGCTGAAAAAACAGAAGATTAATTTTTCATAGTTCGTTTCATATAAATTTTATAATAAATATTGAACCTCTTTTTACTTGATGAGTTATATCACATATAATTATGTGATATATTTTATTATTTTTTGCCTAGTTAATATTTTTAATTGTATATTTATATTTATATTATTATTTTATTATTATATTTATACTTTGGATAAAAATAAAGCCCAAAAAATATTTCACACCGGGTCCCTCAAACCAAAGGGCCGGCCCTGGTCAGGGGTCGGTGATGGGGGGTATGTGGATGGGTATGGGGGAGTTAGGTGGATGGGGATGGGGTAGGTGGATGAGTTATAATAGATTAATAAATTTGTTTTTGTATGTTGCCTTCTCTTACTAATTGAGCAAACAGAATTGATTCAACATTTACGTTTTCTTGACACTACTACATAATTCACGTGTTACGCGGGATATATATATATTCTTTTAATATTTTTTTAATGTATAAAATATGTTATATACCATAATTAAATATACACCCGTACATAATACATACTAAAAAAATTTACCATGCGTTGCACGGGAATAAATTTTAAAAAAATTAGAGCATATAGTAAATACTAGCGTTTAACCCGTGCGATGCACGAGAAGATGTTATGACAATAGTATTAATTTATTGTTTAAATTTAAAGGATTTAAAATGAATGATTGTTTCTTATTGAGAATTTTATTTATATCGGCATGCGCGTAAAGAAAACGATTGTGGGTACGAACCCCCCATTTGATACTCGTTGAGTTAATAAACTATTAAGCGTTGTGTCGCGTGAAACTCCTATTTACACGACACTGTAATAAAGTTCCTACCAGTAAGTAGGAGCGTGAAAGTTTAAAAAACTTCTGAAGTAATTAATTTAAAGGAGAAATGACGAAGTAAACTCTACACCAAATGTTAATATAGAATAAATTAAATAGTTTATTCATTGTATACGACCATCATGATAAGAGAATAGATGAAGGTGAATATCATTTGTTGATAAATACTAACTTCAAAATCAATTAATGCTTTAGAAAAATTTGTTAAACTCCATCAATTTTATACATCACTGGTCAAGTATAATAAAAAATAAATCCAAGTGAAGATAAATTTTAATATAAATTCTACGATAAAGATTCAACAATATCCATATATCTACCAAATCAAAGCCAATATATCATGCACCAATTTTGCTCTATGTTGTCAATATATTACACAGGTCATTGCTAGGTGTTTTCAATTCAAATTTCAGACGATAGATTGAGATTTCAAATCAGTATCCAGATAGGTGACAAAATCTCTGACTTATTAGTGAGACGTAGTTAAACACCTAGTAAAATACCCATGTGTTGCACGGATATAGTTATTTTAAAGTTATGACATATTTTTAAGTAAAATATTCATATCATGACTAAATTGTCTTCTGTTTCAAAATTATTAATTAAACAATACCTCATATATTCCTAAAGACCTCTCTAAAAATATAATAATTCTTGTATATTGATTTCTTGTGCATTGATATATGCACCATCATTCTTTTTCAATAGAATTTTCAAACTCTTAGCTCGTTGATCTTGATACTGCCGCATACTGATCATGACTTAAAGCTGATCTTTTCAAGAAAAAAATCATGATTCATCACCACGTATATAATATGAAGTGGCATACCTGTTTTCATATAATCCAAGGAATCATTTAAAAGGTGTTTTCATACGTTGATCGACAATATATGCCTTTATTATTTATGCATTAAAGAACTCAAAATTTATAATTACTCAAGTGAAATAGTCTCATTTTCCTTTTTAATTATATGAGACCCACATATATCAGTAATATCATTAATACAACTAAAATATAGGTTCCATATACTTCATTAATACAATTACCCACTATATATTAAATAATAATGCTCCTTAATATACACGTGAAAAAAACAAATGACAACCTTGCACGTAGACGAAGAGAGTATAATTTTTTTAATGATTCCAAAATTGATTCAATAACACAGCTTAGTTTTAGTGATTCCAAAACTGTTTCAATAATAAAACTTTGTTAGAAAAAAGGTACTTTTACACTATATCATATCCTCTTAACAAAACTAATTCTAAGATGCATTGCTTTTTTACCTTTTACACCATTACTTTTTTTTAAGCAGATAAAGAGAAAATTGCAAAACTAGTCCCACCCGTCACGGTCCCATTTGGGTTTGGTCCCAATAATGGTCCCATACAATATTTTTTTGCAATTTTGATCCTCAGCCGTCAAAAACTAACGGAAGCCCCCTTACGTGCACACCACGCTGCTGTTAATTCATGAGAATTGGGATTTCTCTCCCAAATTCAAACCAATTCCCAAAAACCAAAACCCTAAATTTTTTTCCCAATTTGCGTCTACCCTAATTTTCCTTCCCAAATCCCTTCCCTCCCGTCGAAGATTTGAACCTCCTCCTGAAAACCCTCCTCAGCCTTTTCGTCCCACCGTCATGACCATGAATTATCTGCAAATGCTAGATAAGCCGCTCTCACTTTCCACCGCCGGTCGTCGGCTTTCGCGGTCAGTCTCAGTGCTACTCGTCACCAGGCCAATCAACCCCATGCCGCAACGCTTCTCGCTCACCACCTTCACCCCGCACTCACTGACTCGTCTTCACCCCGCGTCTTCCCTGACGCAACGCTGAGGTAATTTCTTCTAAATGGTGTTATGGTCATCTCTATGTCTCCCTCCTTTCCCACTTCATCAACTCCGTCTACCTGTCTTTTTTAGTGTATTGAATTCATATTTCATTTGCTGCGCCATTATTGCCCATTGGGTGTATGAAAAATTACCTATTAGACTTGTAGTCCTTGTAATTGTTTTGTTCTTGCACTGCCTTCACATCTCCACTTAATCGTCTACGTCTTTATCCCTAAGTGCAATGATCTCAATAAAAATTTCGGCGGTTTTTTTGGTTCAATTTATTTTCCTGAATGGATATGTGAGCACTTTAATATGGTTTAATTTATTTGCCTACATCTATCTTGTATATTATATCTTGTGGAATTCATGGTTAGAGTTCATTTTCATAACTGCGTGGGGTTTAATTTACTTATCGCACAAGTTGCAAAGCTAGGAGGAAGCTTATGTTTCACCGTGTGGATCCAGAAGCTGTAAGTTGTACCTGAAATATTTTTCTTCTTAACTATGTCATCATGCTGTCTCATTGATTTGATCACTTTATATTTGGAAGAGGTGAATTATCGGTCTAGTCACTCTTGATGGCAATTTAGTTCCATTTAAATCTGTTGAAATATTAAGCTGAAATAATTAATATTCTCAAATACATGGATTTTCATAGTTTCTAAATGTTGCTCTGTTTCATTTTGTGCATACTTTTTGTTTTTTCATTGGACTCATGACTAATCCATTGCCTGCTTATCAGGTTCTTTCTTGCAAAATGGTTTTTTCAATTTATCAGAAGGTTCCTAGATCATTGCAAAATGGTTTTCTCAAGTTATCAAAAGGTTCTTAGATCACCTACTCTAACTGCTGATAAATCTTTCAAAAATGATAGTGAAACAAAGAGAGTAGCAGTGGGGTTGGTGCATGATGTAAGGGAACTTCCAGTTAGTTTGCTTGCTGATGCCGTCGTGCCGACAATTTATTCATTTCTTGTTAAGGACTGATTGTTCATTACAAGCTAAGCATGTCAGATTCGCCTTCATGTTCCTTGTCATCAACAAACTTTCTTGACCAACCACCATTATACATACCACTTAAGGATCAACTACTAATGCTTTCTTCTCATAATTAAAGTTGGTTTTGATGCTCGCCTATCGTGCGTAGTTTAATATTTTTAGCATGAATTATGAGCCCATATCATATCATATAGTATCTATTTGTGATTATGCATTTTGTTAAAGATGTGACCTTTATTTATTTTCAATTGTAATATATTGTAGTTGTTTCGGGACCAAAAATGCAAGATTTTGCATTTTTTGTCTCAATATTTAAGGTTAAATCCAGTGGGACCAAAATTGCTAACCGGAATAACATGACAGTTGACGGCGGGACCACTATTGCTGAAAAAAAAGGTTTGGGACTGAAGTCAAGACAATTGGGACCAAACCCAAACGGGACCGTGACGGGTGAGACTAGTTTTGCAATTTTCTCAGCAGATAAAATTATCTTTTTACTTGAATTTATATATTTTTGAATTATCTATCAAAAAGAAGTATCTACATATTTTTATTTGAATCCATATGGAGTATTTTTTTAGTTATAATCATGCCTTATTCGAATACAAATAACCTTGATTTATTTGAATATAATATATAATCTTAGTATCATAAACCACAGGGCAGAGTCGTAATTTTACACATGGAACGAACACTATACCTTACCGATAAATGGTAAATCCTCTAGAAACATTATGCCATAAACCATTGGGTAAGAGTATATAAAAAACCACAAGTTAAAAACATAATTTTACCATTAGAACAAACGCTATAACTAAATGGTAAGCCCTCAGGAAACATTATGCCATAAACCACTGGGTAAGAGTATACCAAAAACTACTGGATAAAATCATAATTTTACCCTCCGAACGAACGCTATACCCTACTGATAATTAGTAAAACTTCGAGGTACAATATGCAATAAACAACTGGATAAGAGTATACCGAAAACCACATTTGTAAAATCATACTTTTTCACTAGGAACGAACACCATACCATAACAATAAATGATAAACCCTCGGGCTACAATATGCCCTAAACCACTGGGTTAGAATAAACCACAAACCACAGGGTTAAATTCATAATTTCATCCTTGGAATGAAATAACTTAAAAAAAAAGAAGAAGACCAAATAAAAAAAGTTACATGTTCAATACCCATAATATTGAGCTCAAAATAATCTTTTTTTTAATGAAATGCATTTGCATTTGAATTTAAAATCAAAACCAATGTTTGTATCAATTCACGTAAAGATGATTTAAAATCTATAAATAGACCATTCATTTCCATAATTCGTCAGTTGAAGAACTTGTACATTACTTGAAAATATTCCGAACACATTTCCATACTAAGAGTTTTGAACTCAAACACACATGTTTCGTAAATGTCCAATGAAGTTCGAGTTGCCTAAAGAATTCGTAGTGTATTCCTATGTCGTCCTACTCCTAAGGTGAGTTCATAATATCGGTTGGTTCGCCGTATCTTGTGATTTGTAATGTTACTATCACAGATGTGAGTCGTTGTCTCTTGAAAATGATTGCCATCAATCCGTAAGTACCAGAGTGGGGCAATTTCGTCTTAAGAAGAAAGAGTCTAACTCTTGCCTCGACTCAATTTCATTCTTATTATTTTTTATCAATTTTTCTAATCAACACATTATACCGAATCCAAATATACCCAACGCATCCTACATTCTTTGTACATAATTTTTTATTTATCCAACAGATATATTTCAGTTTTCAGAAAAAAATACTAACCAAAGCTTACATGTGATAAATAGATTAATATTAGTCAAAACTATCAAAAATTGAAGACATACAAACGAAATTACTATATAGTAAAACCAAAATTTGATTCTCTAAAACTAAAATAATAAATATTCACCCCTTCCGAACCTATGCGTTGCACGAGAAGTGATTTTTCACAATGTAACTTATTGTTTACGTTGCACGGGAAGTATTATATATATTTGCAATTTACACTTGTAAAGCCTCATGCACTTTTTTAGAAATTAATTAAAGAATAATACTCCCTCTGTCCATCAAGGCATATTTTACTATTTTGGTTGTCAATTTTAAAGATATCATTTTCTCTTTTCAGTAAAAGGGTCTCACATATAAAACCACTATCAATGTGCAAAACGTAAATAGACACCTTACCGATAAATGGAAGGAGCATAATATTGTGTCAAAACACATGTCCCTTAACAATTCATCACATTTCTAAATACTTCCCAAGAAATATAGTTTTTCTTTCTATAATACTATCCTTCTTACAGTTCACCATGATATTTTTACCCATATGATTACACGGGTTTTTTACAATTTCAGAAATCTTTAGCTACCTTATTTCTCGTATCATACACATAAGCTTCTACAACATTCTTTGTCTTTATACATAGAATACACATTTTGTACAGGATCCCATTTATAAAAAGAAGTAAAACTCAAATCAATTACTAATTATCAAATACTTCTATGAAATAATTGAACTTATCGATGAATTTAAATATAAGTAGTAGTTATAACTTAAGCAGGATATCCATAGGTTAGTTACAACTCATTCGAACGGAATAATTAATTAGGTCATTTTAATATTTATGTAAATTAAAACCAAGAATGGAAATGTAATAATACCCTCATTGAAGTATTATAATGTAAACATATATTCAAAGTTGAGCATTGTATCCATTATATCTAAAAGTTCTCAATCATTTTTCCTACTCTCCTCATCTTTGAAATGAGATTGAATTGCATATCAAAGTCAATTAAATTGTTAAACCAAAAGATAAATTCTAGAAAAAAAAAAACGAAATTAATTCCTGCAGATTTCTAGGCATTACACCGTCAGCTTCGTAAGTACTCATACCACCTAAGTCTGCCATTAATTAAACTGGAAATAAAAATTACCTCTAAAAACCTACAAAGAAATTATAATAAAGATGGAACCTTTTTCCCTTCTGGAGCCTTGAAATCGTATGAAATTGTACAGTGAGTTGTTAAATGCAAGGTATAAAAACCATTTCAAGAAAAAAAAAAAGAAAAAAGAAGGTGTATTCAATTACCTTATACCAGATCAATGTGTGATTGATTGACAAATTACTTCCCTTAGTCCATATCTAACTATTTACAAGAAACACATTCTCAAGTCCTTGCCATTAAAATTTCTCATAGATATTAAAAAATCACAGTGAATTGGTTAATTTAAAAAAGAGATAATGATTTAAAGATGCACATTCAGTGAAAGACTAATATTTTGTAGAAAAAGTTAAAACATTAATAACAGCAAATACCCACATATATAAAAGTTGCAAGTCATTGTTATTGTTAATTTACAAATTAATAGCCAAAAGATATTTTTCATTCAATTGATATTTGCAACAATAATTAACCTACAGAAAGATCAGAGATAATGTATGGAAGGGGATATTGTGGCAATAATAGATGATATATTTACCCTCCAAGTTTATAACAACATATTAACTTAAAAGACAAATCATGGTTTCAAAATCAATGATAACAAAAAGCCACATTCTGGTTCTAAAAAAATTAATCAATCTAAATTGGAAAAAGGTAATACAAGGAAGCTTAAAATTTTATGATTCTTCCAAACAAAGATTTTATGTTCAACATGGACAATTAAGAACAATATACCACAAAGTAAGAGCTAGTTAATTCCATAAAGAAAGAGCTGTAGTTTCTATAAAACACGACATTTAAATGAATAGTTTTTATTTAAAAAAGAATTAATAAGAATATTATACTTTTTATCTCACATTCTTCATAGAGATAAAGTAAAAAATACTTTGATTATTGAACAAAACATGATCTTGTTTTAAACAGTGAGAATGATATTGAAACATCTTTCTCAGCTCTGGTCATCAACTATAACAATATAGTTTATAAATTTTTTGAAATTGTAAGTCAGGCCTTTTAAAATCTCGAAATATTTTCAACTTCTTTTGCCAACATTTGTTCAAGACTATATTTAGATGAGATTAAACTTCATAATATTTCCCCAACTTCGTATAGGGCAGCCCATAACAAATAAGTTGTTTGTGATAAGATTAAATGCAAGCTCTTAAGTTCCCCTTAAAACATGCTTTGATAATTCTCACAACAAAAAACATTAATAAGTTAATAGATTATTTAATTAAACACACAATGAAAGAACTAAAAATATTATGAATCATAAAAAGCTGGAGCATTATAATCTTCGCTTCAACTGCTAATACTAACCAATTCATTATTCAATCACAAATAATGAAATTATTTGCAAATTTAATAGTAAATATTTGAAGTTTAATAAAGTTTTTGCAAAGTTTTGATATTTAAAGTTAATAACAATAAACACCCAAATTAACAAAGTTTTGATATTCTTATATTCTTCTCTAAAAATTGACTAGTAAACATTTACCTTGGTATATGTTGCAGTTGAGAATAGATACTATTCCACTTATTACATTCATGTCCTCTGAATTATGTTGATTAGCAAACTTCATATTATGCAGCTCATATTTAAAATCTCTTCACTATGCAATAACATCCCACACATAAATTTGTAATTGCTACAAATAAATGATAAGATCTTCTTCCGATAATACATCTTATATGAAATATAATCTTTTTTATATTTCACACAAAATATTTAATTGAAATCTGGTGTATATTGTCTATTTTTACGTGTAAGGTACACATTAACACTTTTAAGATATTCTACAAAAAAGAGAGATGAAAAAGCTGTTCAGGAAAAAGAGCTGTAATAGCGGGTGATCGTATGCGTAGATAGTGAGTTAATCAAACTGAAATCGAATCAACAAATCTACTATATAAACTAGAAATTCCATTGATGTAGGATGCTCATGAGATTTCAGGTTAATATGTTTTGAAATTTTCTATGGAGTGTTATGAGGGTTCTTCATCTGTTTATTAATTTCTCCCCACAATTAGGAATTTCCACCTCGCACACTACACATACTCATATACATATATGCTTAAACACTTCTCAATAAAACATGCAAATATATAATAAAAAATAACACCATGGAATTAAAATTGGTGCATTATTATTGATTAAAAAAAAATCATGAATTCATTACAAAAAAATTTAATAATCAAGAAAAGAAATCAAGATAAGTTGATCATGTTAAAAATAGCCTTATCATAGGTACTTGGGTTTATTTTGTTGCATAAAGATCAGATATGGTTCAGTAGGGGTTGATGCAGAACGATGTCGAGAGATGTTTGAGTTGGGTTTTTGCAGAAAGAGATGGCGAAACGTGGGTTGTCCTGTTGATCTCTGTAACCTCATATCTGAACCACCTTATCAAACTTGGCTTCGTTGGTAATAACCAATTTGTGCCAACCTAATTTTAGCACCAATTTCTTCAAACTTTCCCACGTGGTCATATCCAAGTAAAAATTCTCCCTTTGGGATCCCCAACATCAATTCTCTGCAGCCCATATTTGGAATTTTGAACAAGATCAAACTCTTCTGGTTTCAAGAATCCCTTCAATACTCCCGTGTTGTTTTCTAAATTCAAGAACAGCTGGTTCTGGCTCTTTATGACGTCCAACATCGTCAGCTTCTTCTGATATACAAATACGGGTTCTAACCCCGCCCCCCTCCCACCTTTATCTTTTGAGATATGGCCAAAGGAATCAAGAGCGGCGTTGATTCAACAACATCCACTTTTCTTATCTTATTCTTTTCACCTGCAGTGCAGTCGCACCTTCTCTTTCTTGTGGGCTTTTCTTGGCTTGAACCCGCATGGAGGGGTTCCAACCCTAACCCCAACCCCAACCCCAACCCCAACCCCAACCCTATTTGTTCAGACAGGGCAGAAGGATTACCACCACCATGTTGTACTTTTCTTCTCACATATTTTCTCTTCTTATTTTCAGCAAGAATGACAGTAGGGTTTTCTTGGTTTTTCTTAGGTTGAAGTCGCATGGAGGGGCCTAATTGAATGGCGTCGAATTGGAAACATGTGTTGTTGGATTGGTGACAGAAGTGGTAGAAGACGAAGAAGAAGAAGTGCAGGGTACTCCAGGTGATAATATTTTTACTCAAATAACATAATCGAGGGTAGAGGAGGTGCAGAATCAACACTAGGTGGATGTGGGGGTGAGATGACTGCTCCAAAAATAACAATGGATCAATTACTCTCCATCTCTCAATCAATTAGGTATTCTCTCTGTCAAAGTATAATTAGCATACAAATTTATAATAGAACACGAGCCCCATATATAAGGATGAAAGGATGGAATTATTTTAGGTAAAACAATTTCATTTACATTACCTTAGACCCCACTCAACCTCACCCCCAAATTTGCTAACCTTTTCTCACCCCCCCCCCCCCCCACCTTTTATAATTTTACTAAGGGTTACAATTACTCTACTAATTAATCCAATCTTAAATATATCCCAATATAATTTAGCTATATGTACATTCATTATTAAACATACCCCATTAATTATATTTCTGCCCTTCGTTAATTTAAACAACATACATATATAAGTCATATGGAACCTTTTTCCCTTCTGGAGCCTTGAAATCATATGAAATAGTACAATGAGTTGTTAAATGCAAGGTATAGAAACCACTTCAAGAAAAAAAAAGAAGAAGAAGGTGTATTCAATTATCTTATACTAGATCAATGTGTGATTGATTGACAAATTACTTTCCTTTGTCCATATCTAACTATTTACAAGAAACACATTCTCAAGTTCTTGCCTTTAAAATTTCTCATAGATATTAAAAAATCACATTGAATTGGTTAATTTAAAAAAAAGAGATAATAATTTAAAGCTGTACATTTAGTGAAAGTCTAGTATTTTGTAGAAAAAAAAACATTAATAACAGCAAATACCCACATATCTAGAAGTTGCAAGTTATTGCTATTGTTAATTTACAAATTAATAGCCAAAAAGATATTTTTCATTCAATTGATATTTGCAACAATAATTAGCCTACAGAAAGACCAGTAGATAATGTATGGAAGGGGATATTGTGGCAATAATAGATGATATGTTTACCCTCCAAGTGAATGTCATAGCAACATATTAACTTGGAAGCCAAATCACGGTTTAAAAATCAATGATAGCAAAATGCCACATTCTGGTTTAAAAACAATTAATCAATCTAAATTGGATAAAGGTAACGCAAGGAAGCTTAAAATTTTATGATTCTTCCAAACAAAGGTTTTATGTTCAACATGGACAATTAAGAACATTATACCACAAAGTAAGAGCTAGCTAATTCCATAAAGAAAGAGCTGTAGTTTCTATAAACCACGATATTTAAATGAACAATTTTTATCTAAAAAAGAATTAATAAGAATATTATACTTTTTATCTCATATTCTTCATAGAGATAAAGTGAAAAATACTTTGATTATTGAACAAAACATGATCTTGTTTTAAACAGTGAGAATGACATTGAAACTTCTTTTTCAGCTCTGGTCATCATCTATAACAATATAGTTCATAAATTTTTTGAAATTGTAAGTCAGGTCTTTTAAAATATCGAAATATTTTCAACTTCTTTTGCCAACATTTGTTCAAGACTATATTTAAATGAGATTAAGCTTCATAATATTTCCCCAACTTCGTATAGGCAGCCCACAACAAATAAGTTGTATGTGATAAGATTAAATGCAAGCTCTTAAGTTCTCTTTAAAACATGCTTTGATAATTCTCACAACAAAAAATATTAATAAGTCAATAGATTATTTAATTGAATACACAATAAAAGAGCTAAAAATATTATGAATCATAAAAAGCTGGAGCATTATAATCTTCACTTCAACTGCTAATACAACCAATTCATTATTCAATCACAAATAATGAAATTATTTGCAAATTTAAAAATAAATATTTGAAGTTTAATAAAATTTTTGCAAAGTTTTGATATTTAAAGTTAATAACAATAAACACCAAAATAAACAAAGTTTTGATATTTTTATATTCTTCTCTAAAAATTGAATAGTAAATATTTACCTTGGTATATGTTGCAGTTGAGAATAGAGACTATTCCGCTTATTACATTCATGTCCTTTGAATTATGTTGATTAGAAAACTTGATATTATGCAGCTCATATTTAAAATCTCTCCACTATGCAACAACATCCCACACATAAATTTGTAATTGCTACAAATAAATGATAAGATCTTCTTCCAATAATACATCTTATATGGAATATCATCTTTTTTATATTTCACACAAAATATTTAATTGAAATCCAATGTATATTGTCTATTTTTACATGTAAGGTACACATCAACACTTCTAAGATATTCTACAAAAAAGAGAGATGAAAAAGCTGTTCAGCAAAAAGAGCTGTAATAGCGGGTGATCGTATGCGTAGATAGTGAGTTAATCAAACTGAAATCGAATCAACAAATCTGCTATATAAACTAGAAATTCCATTGATGTAGGGTGCTCATGAGATTTCAGGTCAATGGGTGGTGAAATTTTCTATGGCGTGTTATGAGGGTTCTTCATCTGTTTATTAATTTCTCCCCACAATTAAAAATTTTCACCTCGCACACTACACATACTCATATACATATATGCTTAAACACTTCTCAATAAAACATGCAAATATATAACAAAAAAAAACAACACCATGGAATATAAATTGGTGCATTATTATTTATTTTTTAAAAAATCATGAATTCATTACAAAAGTTTTAATAATCAAGAAAAGAAATCAAGATAAGTTGATCATATTAAAAATAGCCTTATCATCAGTACTAGGGTTTGTTTTGTCGCAAAAATATCAGAGATGGATCAATAGGGGTTGATGTAGAACGATGTCGAGAGATGTTTGAGTAGGGTTTTTGCAGAAAGAGATAGTGAATCGTAGGTTGTCTTGTAGATCTCTGTAACCCCATATCTGAACCACCTCATCAACCTTGGCTTCGTTCGAAACAACCAATTTGTGCCAACCTAATTTCAGCACCAATTTCTTCAGACTTCCCCCATGTGGTCATATCAAAGTAAAAATTCTCCCTTTGGGATCCACATCATCAATCCTCCGCAGCCTACCTTAGGAATTTTGAACAAGATCAAACTCTTCTGGTTTCAAGAACCCTTTCAATACTCCCATGTTGTTGTCTAAATTAAAGAACAGCCGGTTCTGACTCTTTGTGACGTCCGATATCGTCAGCTTCTTTTGATACACAAATACGGGTTCCTACCCCACCCCACTCCCACCTTTATCTGTTGAGATAGGGCCAAAGGAATCAAGAGCGACATTGACTCAGCAACATCCACTTTTCTTCTCTTCTTCTTTTTCCCTGCAGTGCGGTCGCACATTCTCTTTCTTGTGGGCTTTTGTTGACTTGAACCCACATAGAGAGGTTCCAACCCTAACCCCAACCCCAACCCTTTGTGTTCAGACAAAGCGAAAGGATTAACCCCACCATCATATTATATTTTTCTTCTCACATATTTTCTCTTCTTCTTTTCAATAGGAATGGCAGTAAGGTTTCTTGGTTTTTCTTAGGTTGAAGTCACATGGAGGGGCCCAATTGAATGGCGTCTAATTGAAAACATGTGTTATTGGATTGGTGACAGAAGTGGTAGAAGACGAAGGAGAAGAAGTAGAGGTTACTCCAGGTGACAATATGTTTACTCCAAACAACATAATCGAGGGTGGAGGAGGTGTAGAATCAATACGAGGTGGATGTAGGGGTGAGACAACTGCTCCAGAAATAACAATTGAGCAATTACTCTCCATCTCTCTCTCAATTATGTATTCTCTCTGTCAAAGTATAATTAGTATACAAATTTATAATAGAACACGAGACCTATATATAAGGATGAAATGATGGAATTATTTTAGGTAACAATTTCACTTACCTTACCTTGGACCCCACCCAATCTCACCCCCAAATTTGCTACTCTTTCCTCAACCCCCTCCCCTTTTATAATTTTGCTAAGGGTTACAATTACTGTACTTAACCCAATCTTAAATATATCTCAATATAATTTAACTATATGTACATTTATTATTAAACATACCCCATTAATTATATTTCTACCCTTCATTAATTTAAACACCATACATATATAAGTCATATATAGTACTAGTATTCAATTCCAAAACTGAATAAAAACATTAATAGATTTAAAATCAAGAAAAATATAGACTACCCCGCCAAACAAAACATCCATCTATGCATGCGAAAAATGTAGAAAATAACAAGAAAAGTAAGATGGATGAAATAAGCAACGGCTTCCATCAGACTCCCTACGAAATACTCATCGATATACTCTTTTGCTCTTCTATCAGACTCTCTACCAGATTTCATAGTTCCAGTCACGAAATGATCATTACAATTTCCATGGACCATGATCATCTTTGCAGATCGAACACACTTTGAAAAGAATCAGCTATTTGAAATTTGTAAAATGGAAATATAAAAAAAAAAGTTTTCTAAGGAAAGGCAAGATTTGCCCAGAGATTTGAAATTGGATTAATACACAGAGATAGTATATACTAAATTTATGGAGGTATATTTAGAAATCTTGAATAAAAATTTTAATAGAGGTATATGTCTCTTACTAATTAAAGATATTTTGGTCTTATTTATATAGGGGATACATTAAGTAAATAGCTTCCACTTTACTAAGTTTTTCTTTTTTCTAAAAGAAATTTCAAAAGCAATAATATTTATATTTTTTAATGTCCAAAAAAATATTTGTTAAATTTATATGGTATTTTATTACTTCATTTTTGTATTACATTTTTAATTATTTTATTAGATTTCTTATGATAAGTGCACCAAACATTTTCCATTTAACTTTTCTAATAATGTTTTTTTTCAAGAGTGGGTCAATCTCTCCTTAAATCCTCAAGCACCACCATTGCATCATAACAAAGTTAAAAATGGTGTTGCATAAGACGTTGTGGAGTATAAATTGGTTTTAAAGTAAATTTTAAATTCATTACCTCATAAACTTTCTAAATGTTCATATATTTAGAGTAATATTTGGCAACGTGCAGATTATATGGTTATTACTTGACATTGGTTTGATAATACATAGACTACGCAAAAAAGATTAATTGCTTATAGAAACTTTGATGTTCCTCATACCACCGTAAATATTGCTCACAAAATTAGTACCATTTTGCAAGAATTAAATTTAGTTACAAATTTTTTTACTATTTTATTTTGATAATGCTAGTATTAATACTACTAGTTTAGAAAGTCTTATTGATATTTGGAAACCCTCAATTGGTGGTAGATTTTTTCATGTTAGATGTATTTATCATATATTAAATTTATGTGTTCAAGATGGTATAATTAAGTTCTTTGAAAGAATATATTGCTCCTATTAAAGATGCTTTCTGGTATATAATGAGAAATCCTTCCGTGTCTTAAAGGTGGAAAAGATATTGTATATCTATTAACATTAAAACTAAAAAAATTTTCCTTAGATATTTCTACTCGTTGGAATTCAACGTATAAAATATTAAATGATTCTTTTGTGTATAAAGAATATATTTGTGTTTTTTACTCACAAATATCCCGGTGGTCATTTATTATTTGCCAAAATCAATGGGAAACGTGCACTACTTCATGTGAAGTTTTGCAAATTTTTAGTGAAGCTACAAAAGAATTATCCTGTGTTTATTATCCTAATTTAACTTTAGTTGTTGATAATTGTGTTAAAATTGCCATGTTTTTAGTGCTAATGAATCAAATCCGTTGTTGACAAACGCTATTCTTTCGATGACAGCTAAATGGTTAAAATATTTTTTTAATATTCCGGACTTGTGTTTAGTTGCTAAATTGTTTGACTCACATATTAAAATGGATGGTTTGGAAGAATTGTTAAAACTTTACTATGATTCCTTCTATGCTAACTGTGAATTAGAAGTTAGACAACAAGCTTCTAATCCTAAAGACATAGTGGTTACTACTTATAATCTCTGAATAGAACTTTTTAAAGAATATATAGAACAACAAGGTATGAATGATGATTAATCTAGTGGTGATGATTGTTGTGGTAGTGGTGATAATTCTAAAAAATGTGATGCTCTTGAAAAGTTATATTTTTGTGATACTAGATCTCAAAAACGTGCACGGGCTCAATCTAATCCTTTTGAAGAACTTGATTCTTATTTTACTAACACTTTTGAGTTTGAAACAAGTGGAAGTACTCTTGATATTTTGAGGTGGTGGTCAAGGAGAACAAAATCCTTTCCCATTTTATCATTGATTTTAAGAGAGGTCTTTGCATCTCCCGCCTCTACGGTCGCCGTCGAACAAGCATTTAGCCTTGGTGGACTCACTTTGGATCCGACACCATCCAATTTAAGTGTGTCAAATTTAGAAAATTTATGTTTGTTTGATGATTGGTCAAAAGCGGAAAAACAGATTCAACATGAAAATGATGAAGACGTTAGGGATGATGAATTCATTACGGAGGGAAGCAAGTAAACAAAAAAAGCCATCGCCATCCACCGAGCCAAAGAGGTAAGTTGAGGTAAGTTAAGATAACTACGTGGACTTTGATTCCTTTCAATGATAGTAGGCAACTTAAATTTAAGTTCGAACTTGAAATTTCGAGTTGAACCCTAAATTTAAGCTCAAGTCCTTTTTTTTTCTTTTTTTCCCCTCTTTTATTTTGTTGTTTGTTAATTTGTAAAGTTTGTATAATGATCAAATTTTAATAGTTGTACATTTGTAATATATATGTTATAAGATTGTATGATTATAAATTTAAATTTATTGTAATGACTAATGATAAATGACAATTGACATTTGTTATTATATTTTTTTTAAATAAACGTCTTTTATCAAGTTCAAGTGTTCAACATTCAAATTTCTAATTGCATATATCATGTATTAATAATTAAATTAAAAATGCTTAAATATTTAATAATAACAATAGTGCATTATAAAAAAATAGTAGCCGATTGTGTTTGTGATCCCACGGAAATCCAAATGTTGTGAAATTTGAAAAGAACAATAAAATTAAAAAAAAATAGAACTGGCAGTTCCAAAACTATAACCTAAACCGTCTATACCCCGGTACGGTTTCGATTTTCCCTACCTTGGAACCGGAACCGGCGATTCCGAACCTTGAATAGTAAATATTTAACTTGGTATATGATGCAGTTGAGAATAGAGACTATTCCACTTATTACATTCATGTCTTCTGAATTATGATTAGCAAACTTGATATTATGCAGCTCATATTAAAAATCTCTCCACTATGCAACAACATCCCACACATATATTTGTAATTGCTACAAATAAATGATAAGATCTTCTTCCGATAATACATCTTACATGGCATATCATCTTTGTGATATTTCACACAAAATATTTAATTAAAATCCGGTGTATACTGTCTATTTATAAGTGTAAGGTACACATCAACACTTCTAACATATTCTACAAAAAAGAGAAATGAAACAGTTGTTCAGCAAAAAGAGAATATAGATGGTCAATATGCATGAAATCTCTTATTTACCCTTGAAAAAAATTATTGAAAACCAAAATTTGTCATCAAAGACAACACGCCTGAGGAATCAAATACAAATACAAGTAAAATGCATAATTTTGATCTGGATGATTAGGCATATCTCTATAAAGAACCCTGAGTCGATAGAGAGAGAAAAAACTCTTGTAGATATGCAAGTCGACAGAGAGAGAGAGAGAGAGAGAGGAGATGGGAAGAGAGAGAACAAAGAATGTGTTGAAAGGATGCATCAAGAGCAGTAAAGGGCCATGTGTATTTTCGTAGAATGGGGTTTTTTTTCAAAACTTTTTGCACGGGCCCTAAGATTTCTCTCTCTAAGTTCTAGGGTTCTCTCCATTAATGAAGAAATTTATTAGTATTAATTTCTCATGTGTCTAGAGTCGTGGTCTTTATTGTCTCTTTTCTTCCCTTTTTCTCTTTCTAACTTCTTTGTTTTTCAGGCTTTTGAATTATAGCTGGATTATTGGAGTCCTAACTTTATTTGGGCTCCCTTTTAATAATATAAAAAGTCATCGTTATTTTAAGAGCAAATTAATAGAAAAATCGATACGGTGAAACTCACGAAATTCACCAACTACTTAAATGGAGAGTATCAATTCAGTGTATGATGTGAGCATACCAACTATTTAAATGGAGAGTATCAATTCAGAGTATGATGTGAGTAATGTGGTTGAAAGTTTAGGTGTGGAGGTTGGGGGCAGGGGCAGCCCTGGGGCGGGGTGCCGAACGAGTGCCCCAAATTTATATATATATATATAATTAGTTATATATTTTAAAGTTGATTTATGTATATTGATGTTGAGTGGCATAGTTGGTAAGAGACATGCACGAAAAAATTAAAACCAACGGTTCTAACTAGAGAATCGTCGCTTTTAACCGGAACCAGAACTGAAATTGCCAGTTTACAAACTGTGAAAAATAAACTAGAATCGAATATCCACGGTTCGATTTCAGTTCAAAATTTACCAAAATCGGAACCGACGGTTCGAATTGGCGGTTCGAACTGGCGATTCTCAATTTTTTTAGGTTCTCGGTTAACTGTCGATTTTACAGTTTGTGAACAAACTGCCGATTCATGTATTTTTTTAATGGCATGGATTAATTAACCGTTTGAGATCGACGGCTAAAAAATGACCGTTGGCCGGTCGGAACCGCCAGTTTTGGTTCGGGAGGGTAAATCGGCGGTTCAAAAATTGGGCTTCAAAATTTTTGAATTTGAAATTCTAATGTGCGGTCTAGATCTTTTGACCATTGAAGATCGACGGACCAGACCACTCCACGAACTGACAGCTTTCGAATTTTTTTTAAGGAATGAGATTTTGTGATTCTTGAATTTTAAAATGGATAGATGAGATCATTTGTGCACCTCTATAAATACCTCAAGTGTGGGATCAATTTGCTTACACCACAACACATCTCAACTCTCAACTCTCAATTCTCTCGTTCTCATTTCTCATCTCATTACTCAAATTCAATCTTCAAGCTCTCAAGTCTCAACTATTCTCAATTTCAATTCCTAAGCTTTCATATCTTATTTCTCTTCCTACTATACTTTAGTGATATACTACTATACTAGTGTATTTTTAGTTCATCTTATTTCATATCTTGTTTCTTAGTTCATGTATCCTTCAATACCTAAAAAAAAAGCTAAGAAGAGGTTCTTCATCTGATACCTCATCTTTTATAGATAAAACCATGGCCAACACCTTTAATTGTCCTCCACCATCACCACGACCACTTCCAACAACTCAAGAAGATTTTGAAAATTTTTCTTCGCAAGAAGAAATTCACCCTCATTTATATGATTTGAATTATAGGGGTATACTTGGAGATGATATCACCTCCGACAACGAGGATGGTATCCAAGTTGAATCACAATAAATGGAGAGTGGAAGCGAAACAGAACCACAACCAACCTCAGGTGGAGAAGGTGGTTGGGAAGCGGAAGATCTACCGGAGGCGGAGGATCAATTCAAAGTTCCTCACAAGTGTTACGTTCCGATATATTTTTCATTCACTTCAAGAAAGAACTGATTGCGAATTCAACAGAATTCAAAGTTATTTGTAACTATTGTGGTACCATTTATAAATTCAAGCATGGTGGAGGATATGGAACTTTCATCAAACATATTAATTCAAAGCATTCGGACAAGATTGGCATCTCAACATGCCAAACACAAATCAAACGAGGATTCACGGGGTCTTCGGGAAAAGAAGGTTCTTCGGCTTCGGGTAACAATTTTATAAATTTAATGAGCCTAATTATTTGAGATTATATCTTAAACTTATGTGCACCAAACATTTTTCATTTAACTTTTCCAATAATATTTTTTTCAAGAGTGGGTCAATCTCTCCTTAAATCCTCAAGCACCACCATTGTATCGTAATAAAGTCAAAAATGGTGTTGCAAAATTTGTTGTGGAGCATAAATTGATTTTAAAGCAAATTTTAAATTCATTACCTCATAAAGTTTCTATATGTTCGGATATTTGGAGTAATGCTTGGCAACGTGCGGATTATATGAGTATTACTTGTCTTGGATTGATAATACATGGACTATGCAAAAAAGATTAATTGCTTATAGAAACTTTAATGTTCCTCATACCGCTGTAAATATTACTCACAAAATTAGTACCATTTTGCAAGATTTAAATTTAGTTACAAAAATTTTTACTATTTCATTTGATAATGCTAGTGTTAATACGGCTAGTTTAGAAAGTTTTATAGATATTTGCAAACCCACAATTGGTGGTAGTTTTTTTCATGTTAGATGTATTTGTCATATATTGAATTTATGTGTTCAAGATGGTATAATTAAGTTCTTTGAAAGAATATATTGCTCCTATTAAAGATGTTATATGGTATATAATGAGAAATCCTTCCGTGACTAAAAGATGGAAAAGATATTGTATATATATTAACAATAAACCTAAAAAAATTCTTTAGATATTTCTACTCATTGAAATTCAACGTATAAAATTTTAAATGATTCTTTTGTGTATAAAGAACATATCTGTACGTTTTACTCACAAGATCCCGGTGGTCATTTGTTATTTGCTAATCAATAGAAAACGTGTACTACTTTATGTGAAGCTTTGCAAATTTTTAGTGAAACTACGGAAGAATTATCCGGTGTTTATTATCTTACTTCAAATTTAGTTATTGATAATTGTGTTAAAATTGTCATGGTTTTTAGTGCTAATGATTCAAATCTGTTTTTAACAAATTCTATTCTTTCAATGAAATCTAAATGGTTAAAATATTTTTTAATATTCCGGACTTGTGTTTAGTTGCTAAATTATTAGACCCACGTACTAGAATGGATGGTTTGAAAGAATTATTAAAACTTTACTATAATTCCTTGTATGCTAATTGTGAATTAGAAGTTAGAGAACAAGCTCTTAATCCTAAAGATATAGTGGTTACTACTTATAATCTCTTAAGAGAACTTTTTAAAGAATACAGAGAACAACAAGGTATGAATGATGATCAATCTAGTAGTGATGATAGTAGAGGTAGTGGTAATAGTTCTAAAAAATATGATGTGCTTGAAAATTTTTAAAATTTTTATGATGTTAGATCTCAAAAACGTGCACGGGCTCAATCTAATCTTTTTCAAGAACTTGATTCTTATTTCACTAACACTTTTGAGTTTGAAACAAGTGGAAGTACTTTTGATATTTTGAGGTGGTGGTCAAGGAGAACAAAATCCTTTCCCATTTTATCATTGATTGTAAGAGAGGTCTTTGCATCTCCCGCCTCTACGGTCGCCATCGAACAAGCATTTAGCCTTGGTGGACTCACTTTGGATCCGACACGATCCAATTTAAGTGTGTCAAATTTAGAAAATTTATATTTGTTTGATGATTGGTCAAAAACAGAAAAACGGATTCAACATGTAAATGATGAAGACGTTAGGGATGATGAATTCAATACGGAGGGAAGCGAGTAAACAAAAAAAGACATCACCATCCACCGAGCCAAAGAGGTAAGTTAAGATAACTACGTGGACTTTGATTCCTTTCGAGGATAGTAGGCAACTTAAATTTAAGTTCGAACTTGAAATTTCGAGTTGAACCCTAAATTTAAGCTCAAGCCTTTTTTTTCTTTTTTTTCCCTCTTTTATTTTGTTGTTTGTTAATTTGTAAAGTTTGTATAATGATCAAATTTTAATAGTTGTACATTTGTAATATATGTTATAAGATTGTATGATTATAAATTTAAATTTATTATAATGACTAATGATAAATGACAATTGACATTTGTTATTTTTTTTAAATAAACGTCTTTTATCAAGTTCAAGTGTTCAACATTCAAATTTCTAATTGCATATATCATGTATTAATAATTAAATTAAAAATGCTTAAATACTTAATAATAACAGTGAATTATAAAAAAATTGTAGCCGATTGTGTTTGTGATCCCACGGAAATCCAAATGTTGTGAAGTTTGAAAACAACAATAAAAATTTGAAAAAAAAAACAGAACCGGCGATTCCAAAACCGTAACCTAAATCGTCTATACCCCAGTTCGGTTTTGATTTTCCCTACCTTGGAACTAGAATCGACAGTTCCGAACCTTGAATAGTAAATATTTACCTTGGTATATGATGCAGTTGAGAATAGAGACTGTTCCGCTTATTACATTCATGTCCTCTGGATTATGTTGATTAGCAAACTTGATATTATGCAGCTCACATTTAAAATCTCTTCACTATGCAACAACATTCCACACATAAATTTGTAAATGCTACAAATAAATGATAAGATCTTCTTCCGATAATACATCTTATATGGAATATATCATCTTTGTGATATTTCACACAAAATATTTAATTAAAATCTGGTGTACATTGTCTATTTATACGTGTATGGTACACATCAACACCTCTAAGATATTCTACAAAAGAGAGAGATGAAAGAACTGTTAAACAAAAAGAGAATATAGTTGGTCAATATGCATGAAATCTCTTATTTACCCCTGAAAACAATTATTGAAAACCAAAATTTGTCATCAAAGACAACACGCCTGAGGAATCAAATACAAATACAAGTAAAGTGCGCAATTTTGATCTGGCTGATTAGACATATCTCTGTAAAGAACCCTGAGTCGACAGAGAGAGAAAGAACCCCTGCAAATATGCAAGTCGACGGAGAGAGAGAGAGTAGATGGGAAGAGAGAGAAAGAAGAATGTGCTGAAAGGATGCATCAAGAGCAGTAAAGAGTCAAGAGTCATGTGTATTTTCGTAGAATGGGATTTTTTTTTCAAAACTTTTTCCACGAGCCCCAATATTTCTCTCTCTAGGTCCTAGGGTTCTTTCCATTAATGGAGGAATTTATTAGTGTTATTTTCTCATGTGTCTAGAGTAGTGGTCTTTATTGTCTTTTTTCCCAACAATCTCTTCGGTGGAGGATGCAATTCCCTCAATCTTTTCAGTGTCGGATTTGATGAAATCAATGACGATGGTCTCGTCGGTGGGCACGACTTTTTCCAGCAAACCCCAAGGAGAGCTGTGGTAGAAAACCTCGTCGAAATTCTCTGTTTTCAATTTCTGAGTACATTGTTTTATGTTAGAATTTTGAAGATTTCTTTCTCTTTTTTTTTTTGTAATATATGGAATATGAAAACAGATTTATATGAAAGTAAAAAATAAATAGAGGTTAAATTAAAGGGGTTGATATTCACACCCCCAAAACTGCTTAACGTACCTCATTTATAATAAAAATTAAAATATCTTTCATAATAAGACATAAATATCCCAGTAAAATTATATAATTAAAATTAACTAGGAAATTAATAATCTACCTCCTCTAACATGTTCATCGGGTGCTGTAAGCCTGTAACCGATCTAATCCCAGGATTATCTGCCTTATCTCTTCTTCACTACTCATCCTGTTAATGGAGAGTTTTCAGTTTCCTCCCTTCTGTGTCATACTTCATCGGTGCTGCCTCTCTTCTTCTTCTTCCCCATCAAATCCCCATTTCTGCCACCACGACCACCGCCGCTCAACACGATGGCACCACCACCCATCACTCCGCCGCAACCACTTCCATGGGGGAGGGTGTATCGCCGTGTACCCTTCTCCATATTCACGTTCATACCCAGAACCACCGGTCCAGCATAATCACCGCCGCTCAACGGCAGAGAATCCAAAATTAAGTTACCGCTCAACGACCTAAAATCCGTGCTCTGTTTGTCTTCAACCTCTATTTTTGTCTCGATTTGGGACCTCCATTTCTGTCTCGATTTAATGAGCTCCGTTGATCAAATCACGAAATAAAGATTGTTTTGGAAGATTAGTAGGTGAAACAAATGACGGTAGAAAGAATTCAAGAATTGTGTAATCAGAAGAGTTATAGATTTTAAAATTTCAGCTTTACTTTTTGGGTAGAGAATTGTTCAATTGAGTTCCCTCCATTTTTGGGGTTGGAAAGATGAAAGAAGAAAAATCTATAAAATTCTTCATCATCATTGTTTCTGTTAATTGAATTTACCCAAGTTTTAATTTTTTCTGTTCACGAGACTGGGGAGGGTGTGAATTGCACGAGTGTTTTATTAATTAAAAGGTTAAATAGTTTTTTTTGTTTTTTTTTTTAAATTGAAAGGGTAAAATGATAATAAAAAAAAGGTATGTTTAGTAATGTATGTATATATTTCTTAATTTTAATGTGGTACGTATAGTTTTTTTTTTAAAAAAATTGAAAGGGTAAAATGATAAAAAAAATTGGGTACGTTTAGTAATTTATGTATACATTTTTTTAATTTCAATTGGATATGTTTAGTAATTTGGGTACGTTTAAAAATATTGGGGGTTCATATAGTCGCGCCCTAAATTAAATACGGATATCCAACTCACAAAAATGAAGTCTCACAAGAGAATTTGTCTTAAAGATATACTATTACATTTATCTAGAGACACGCGAAAAGATAACGTAGTTTAATACGGCATGAGATGTTTTGTGACACTTTGATGTGACATTTCGCATAACATCTTCTCATTGTATAATACTTGGCAGGGTGGAGTAATCAAATCCCTTACCCTAGGGTTTAGGGGTTGACTTAGGGTATAGTTTCACTTTTTTCTCCTGCGTGTCACCCATCCAAATCCAATCCAAATCTAACAAAGTATTACAAGAGATGTCAAACAATAGTGGCACAAAAAATTCACGCCGTTTAATACACCTTGCTCTACAGATATTTTCTTTTTTTAAAGAATTTAGTAATCATCTTAATACCATTACCACATTATATCTTAATACAATTACCACATTATATAAAATTTATAGAAGTATTAATATTATATAATGAGTGAGGCTTGAGTGCGCCATTAGAATTTAGTATTATGGATAAAATTATATTATTTTGTTCTAAAGGGCATACACTTTAATTAATAAGGGTATATCATTTTGTGCTAAACGATATACATTTTTCATTAATATTTTTTTATTTTTCTTCAGAAAATAAAGGGTACACATCTTTATAATAAAGAGTATACAATTTAAGACAAAATTCTAAAGGCACACGAAAAGTGCTACGTGCGCCCTGGTGCACACAAGTTTTTGCCTTATATAATACACATAAAAAAAATAAAAAAATGAGTTGATATTAGCTGCATCCGGGTGATAGGGTGCACTCATATGTGTATAACTTTTTATTCTATTTTGTATATATGTTATTCTATTTTGTATACGTGTTTCTTTATAATTGTATATTTTTTCACATTAAGTTTTTCATTAAAAAAACTAGCACCCATATGTGTATAACTTTTTATTCAATAGTGTATAGTGTATACATGTTTTTTTAATAATTGTATATTTTTTTTTACACTCAATTTTTTATTAAAAAATTAACAATTAAATTGTATACATTTTTGTTCATAATTGTACAATATGTTTTTATTTATATTTATATACATTTTTTAAAGTGAGTGCACGTGCACCTGAATATACAGTATAATTAACCTAAAAAATTATCCTACAATGGAAGACTAAAATTTAATATTGGTATGATGGAATGAGATGAGAATGGAATCGTAATTCCTAATCTCATTCTCATTCCTTGGATTAGTATATTTTTATGAATGAGAATACCAATTTCAATGGAATGAGCATTACCTTATATGTGGGAATGGACATTCCTCCCACTTCATGGTATTGTCTATTACATTCCCTATTCCCCCATCTCATTTATATATATATATGGGATGGGGTGGGGTGGATATATATATATATTTCTTTTTTTTAATTTATATAACATCTATTTATATAATTATAAAAATTATAAAAATGTTATTATTTTTCTACTTAACATGTAATATTTATTAAAAACATTTATATTAAATTATTTAATAAAAAATAAAATATTAAATCATTTAAAATCTAAATAAAAATAAAAAAATTATATACTCAGTAAAAAAATATAAAATTAAATTTAATTCATAAAATTTAAAATATAGATGATATAATTATTTTAATATTTAAAAATTAGTAAATTATATATAAAATTTTTATATTATTAATTAAATTGAATATATACATGTAATATAAATATAAATATATATTTTTATACATAGTCTAATATTTTTATTATATATAAATTTTTTTATTTGTATTTTAAATTTTATTATATTTTAAAAATATTAATATTTTATTTTATTTTTATAATTATTAAAATATATAAAATCTTCACTAAAATTTTAAATGTAATATTATAAAGATATCATTAATAAAATTGAAATTAATTAAAAAATACAAATTTTATTACTTGAGTTAGTCCTAAACCATACAAATCAGTATAAAAATAATTTTTTAATCATTTTATTCTCATTACCATTTCATTCATGAGTTCATTCAATTCCACTATTGCCTGCAGGGCATAGTTGAAGTGGTAGAGGAGATGATGGAAAGACCTTCCAACTGAGTTTGATGGCTGTAGAGTGTGGGGTTCAAATCCTGCCTTTGGCATGGATTTGGCCCGTTACAAGCGCAAGTTAAATATTGGAACTTCTAGGGAATACTATATACAGAAGAAAAATCGATAAGGATGAAAGTATAAGACCAGCCTGACAATGATTGGTTCCAAGTTATGTTACCGGCCACAAATGGCCGCCAGCACCTTTACATTCAAACCCCTCCAACAGACTCTACTCCATCTCTCCTCATTCTCTCACTGTAACTACTCTGCTACTACTCTCAACGCTTTCCAATTCCACATTCCCCATGATTCTGCCGCCCTCCACGTCTCGCCCGCAAACCACGCACTCATTCTTCCCGAAACGACGTCATCCAGAGACACACCCGAAGAACCTTCTAGAAATGGTGTTATCTCCGTTTCTGCTGCTCAATTTCGTTCAGGTTTTTCTTCATTTGCAGGAGCAAGAGAAGGGGATGATCGAGAATCTCCAGATTGAAATATCGGTGGCAAGGACGCTTTCGAGAGAAGGGTTGTGTTGAAGGATAGGCATGCGAAGTCAGGATCGGATTCTAGTAGAAGAAGAGAAGTGGGTAATGGAGCGTCTTCTATGAGGTTTAAGAGTAAAAATGCGGTGAGAAATACCGAAAGTGCTGGTACTTTGAGGGATGGGGAGAATTCGAAGCAGAAGGAGAAGAGGGGGAAGAAATCTAAGGTTGTTGATTCGTTGAGGATTGGGTTGGATATGTGCTCGAAACGGGCGATGTTACTGTTGCAATTAAACTGTATGATTTGGCTAAGAAGGAAGGGGTCAGGATTGACCAATATCATTATGCTGTTCTTCTGTATCTTTGTTCATCTGCTGCAACTGGGATTGTGCACCCTGCAAAAAGTGGCAACAGTACTCGTAGTTTGAGGGAGAATTCATTGGATAGATTAAGCGAAATGGTGAAAAGTTCAGGCGAACTTGAGATGTTACATCTCAATGGTATTCCGGCTGATGAGGGAATTAGTGATTTTTGGGATGGAGAGGAGGATTTAGGCAATTCTTCGAATTATTCTGTGGAAATTTGCTCACAGACTTTAGATGGTTTGGTTGAATCCATGAAGAAGACTTCCGATATCAGAAATGTAGATAAAGATTATGGAATCCTAGTTAGTGAAAACATGAAGCAAGTAGCACTCCGGAAAGGATTTGAAATATATGACGAAATGCGTTTGGAAAATATTGCTATGAATGAAGCAACATTTACATCTGTAGCCAGAATGGCTATGGCTATGGGTGATGGTGATATGGCATTTCAAATTGTAAAACAGATGAAGGAACAAGGTGTGAATCCCAGACTACGATCGTATGGCCCTGCTCTAGCTATTTTCTGCAGTAATGGAGATGTTGAGAATGCATTTAAGGTTGAAAAACATATGCTCGAAAACGGTGTTTATCCAGAGGAGCCTGAATTGGAAACTCTTCTTAAAGTTAGTATAGAAACTGGGGAGAGTGCAAAGGTGTATGATGTATTGCATAAGCTTAGGACTAGTGTGAGGCAAGTCTCATCTACCACGGCAGATTTGATTGAGAAGTGGTTTGGGAGCAAAGTAGCTTCAAGAATCGGAAAAAGGAAATGGGATCAAGATTTGATCATCCGTGCAATGGAGAATGGAGGAGGTGGATGGCATGGAAAGGGTTGGTTGGGTCAAGGAAAATGGAACGTCTCCCGTACAACTGTTGGTCCTGATGGAGTGTGTAAATGCTGTGGTGAGAAATTGGTTACAATCGATCTTGATCCAGCTGAAACTGAAAATTTTGCAAAGTCTGTGGCATCTATTGCTGCACAGAGAGAAAAACATTCGAATTTTCAGAAATTTCAAGTATATATTTAGATTCAATATCTTCTTTTAGTATTATTTAGAGTTGTTTACAGTACATTTGAAAAGAAAATACCCACCCTTGCAGAAGTGGCTTGACTATTATGGACCTTTCGAAGCGGTGGTGGATGCTGCAAATATTGGCCTTTACAGCCAAAGAAAATTTAAACCATCAAAGGCAAGTGCTGTGCTGTACAGATGTTGTAGTGAGTTTATATGTATATTATATTATGCCCCTAACTTCTTGTGGTTTGGCATGCTGTTATCAGGTCAATGCAGTCGTGAATGGAATTCGTCAGATGCTTCCTTCTAGAAAGTGGCCACTCATTGTTTTACATAATAGGCGGATTACTGGGGAGAAGATGAATGAACCTTTCAATAGAGTATTGATCGACAGGTGGACAAATGCTGATGCGCTCTATGCAACACCTACTGGATCAAATGATGATTGGTAACTTTAAACAATATGATACCAACAACAGGTTTGTTTGAATACTCGGGAGTGTTCGGTCTCAACTTCAACAGAGAATAACTTTTGTTTCAGGTACTGGTTGTACGCAGCTATAAAATGCAAAAGCTTGATTGTGACAAATGATGAGATGAGAGATCACCTGTTTCAACTTTTGGGCAATGATTTTTTCCCCAAATGGAAAGAAAGGCATCAGGTGAGAGAGATTAACTATTTATTATAGGTCTGAGGAGCCTACTGATAAATTCAGCCAATACATAGTAATGAACTCCAGAGTTATCCATTTGTGTTATGCCATTAGTGTAAGATGTTTTCCTGGATATATACTGGTACTACTCAAACTCTAGGAAATTAGTCCTGTAAATGTGTTCCAGCTCTACTACGTGCTCCTATTATTATAGGACGAAAAGATCACAAAGCTTTATCGTAGTATGTGTCTGTATTCATTCTCTCCATGACTTTTAGGAAAGAGGAGAAAGGGTATTCAATGTAATTATCTGTTCTCACGCTTCTTGTAATTGCATTATACTTCTTGATGCTTTTTTATATGCTCTAATTTATTGAAACCTCTAGTCTTTTGTCTTCTGTTTATCAGTGAAGTAATGTCTTTCTTCTATATTTAACAATTAGAAACCTAATTGGCTGCCATTAGACATTCTATTCTTTTATACTTTACATGTTCATTGATCTTAATTGGTGTTCTTTATTCTCACTGAAAGGTTCATTTCAGTTTTACTGAATCCGGTCCAATATTCCGTATGCCGCCTCCATGTTCTGTTGTTATACAGGTTAGCTGTTCTTAATTCTTACACGCTTGCTCATTTTCTCTGACTTGTTCAGGGCCTTACTGTGTCTGAGCTTAGACATGGAAAGGCTTGAACACGTGTGTGGGGTGTTATACTTCAAACAAATAATCAATATTAACAAATCAGACATTCAAGTTCGACCTTATATCACGCAAAAATGGCTTAAATTGTAAATATTCTTGAGGGATATAAACGTACAGTATTTTTATATTCTGAGTATTCCAAAATAATCCTCTCCATAATGCTGTGTCTATTACTTGCGAGTTTTCTTGACTCAGTGAGATTTTGAGAAATTTGATTAAAAAAATTTTCTATATTAAGTGATATTGCTCATTAATTGAAAATGAGAACAACTCATTTAGAATGAAATCCTATCATCATATTATAAAAGTAAATATAATTGTATAATTTTTTTTTTTCCTTCGCTTAATCCATTGACTGCTATGCTCCACCGAATAAAAAAGATGGACTTTCCTTGATGAATTAAGACAATCACGTTATTTTAACAATTCAACTAATTTAAAGAGAAAACACACCTGCTGAGCGATGTTGAAGTTCTGTTTGAATAATTTTCGGTGAGTTAATCATCATTTAATTCGGAATAAATATTCAATTTGACCTTCAAATGATTTTTTTTTTCCTTAATGAAAATAATTGTTACCAGCTTTTTTTGTGTCTTGGCAAATAGAAAATCTGTATTCTTTTGATATTGTAGGAATCAGAGAAAGGTCACTGGCATGTCCCTATTGTATCAGAACTTGAAAAAGAGGATGAGAGGAAATGGTTATGCTGTTCTCGTGGAAAATCAAGCTTGACTAACCAAGATTCTTTAGATGAACAAAAAGGTAACTGTTAAATGGTGCAGAAAAATGAATTTTCCTTGTGTTCTTGGTGCTACCCTCTAAACCTTGTCAAGTCTCTTCATATCAGTATTACTCAAGCAAATGCTTGACACTGCATATAATTAAAAGGAGGTTGATAGTTTAATTAAGAATCAGTTTGTTTGGTTATTAATAGCTAGCTTCATACTTTTCTTTAAGCTAAAAGATCCTCTGTATTTCATGAGAAATGCAAGTTAAGTAGACTGGCAAGTAAATAATTAAAGGAGATAGAATTTGCATTTTTTTGCAAGCTTCGAGTGCAAGTGAATTAAGGTCATCTTGTCGTCCATAGGCTTTTTCAATTGGGCCTCTGTGTCCCTTGTTATTAGTAAGAGATATTGGTCTTGCTCTGCTATAAGAATCTGCTTAATCATCAAAGATCTTAGAGGCACAGTTGAAAAAGGTCCATATGGTTTTCCAATTGTGCCTTAATTTCACCAGGTCCTATAAGTTCGTTCATATTATTGAAATAATCCTTTTTAAAAGATTACATAATCCTTTTGATAGCTACATCTCTCAAATTGAGCAATGTCTCGAATTCAAGCGCCTTGTTCCCGGTTGCTCCAAAGAAGAAAGGACTGCGAGTTTGAATTTTCCTTTTCTACTTTTTTCAGTGTTACATAGGAAAGCGCCCTCTTTTTGTAAGTTATATCATATAAAATCTCAAATGTTTCAGACCCCTTAATTATTCTACAATCTCAAATCAAGCAAACTTCTTGCATAATGATGGTTATTTCAGTTATAAGCTTTACTTTCAACATAATCGTGTCATTATTTGGGTACTAGGTCATGATTTTCAAAATAAATAGACATAAATGCATCATTATCATATCTTTGGTAATGTGACATTCGTCCTGATGACTTGCACCTTCAACCACTGCCCCGCCTATGGTCAGCTCGGTTAATATGAGTCTCTTTCGTTTTATCTTGTGGGTGCTTTGTGTTATTTTATAGTTTGTGTTTAAAAGATGATCAGATTAAGCACAAGTTACTGTCTTCACAGAAGCTAGCCCTTCTCACCGGAAGAAGAGAGAAACGAGAAATGGGGTCACTGGACCCCTATTGGCTCGTGATCACAAGCATGATTGCAGCCTACATCAAGAAAGCTCAACTGAGTTCGAAAATGGCTCTTCAGTCCTTACACAACTTGAGTTTGCGGAAAAATACGGTGCCTGTGTGATTGATTTCCAAATTTAAGGGGATGTAACTGAGCCATTCCATTAAATGTTGAGCTCTATCTGTATGTATATAAAAGGTCTTTTATATTCTATGATGAATATGGTGTGATTGAGGAAATTAGAATGGGTAAGTGGGTGGGGTATAGTAGGGGTTACTTATCTCACTACGGAAAGATATTAGATACTACTCCCTCCGTCCCGGAATTAAATTTACCGACACTGTAGATACGGAGTTAAAGAAAAGTTGCTTTTTGATCAACTTTATTGACTTTTGAGGGGTATTGTGATATTTTTAGGTAATAAATAAATTATAAAGTATGTTATGTGTGTTAGGTGAGAGTGATATTTTTGAAATTAAGATAACTTTTAATGTGAAGTTTCCTTTTTTAGTGAAATTGGTAAATGTTATTTCACTGAATACGGTTACATCAAGTACTTACGTACGATGCGAAAACAAAACCAAACCAACCTATCCAACCTACTTAAGCAAAGTGCTTAAGGTGAATAAAGAAAATACATCAAGGATTCATGTACAAAGATGCTATATGAATTATGATTCTGTCTGCAATGTGTGTCGGGGACAGCATCCTCGTGTCAAAATGAAGAGCGTTCCTTTCCATCCAAATGTAGTAGATCATGGTAGCAAAGGTGATGAAAAGGAGTCTTCTTGCCTTTTTGTTGCTTCTGGTATCCTGCAGAATTTTACGAAAGACGTCTGTGACTGATGATAGCCTTCGTCTTCTCCATCCAATTCATCCTCTCACTTCATTCCAAATGCAAGTGGTATAATGGCAATTAAAGAAGAGATGCGATGTAGTCTCCTGATCGAAGCAAAAATCACATCGTTTGTCTTCTCTTGTGCACCATATACTGTCCTTCGTAGCTACTATGTCCCTATGCACTAACCAAAGTCTGAAGCTGTACTTTCTCACAATCCATTTGTGCCAAACCTGCTTATAGACAAAGCTAGAGTCCGCTGTGTATCTACTCCTCAGATGATCATACATACGGCTGACTTTGAATACCCCATTTTCACAACACTTCTCCATAATTCCAATCACTCCTTCATCCCCTTCTGATTCATTCTCTACAGCATTCCTAATGGCAATGAAAACTCTCCATAAGGGTGGTGAATATAAGTGTGGAACGGACGAAAACGGAAAGTGTGAAGATAAGTATGGGACGGAGGGTGTGCTCTGAATATAGATGTTAATATTCAAAAAAAGGCCGAGGCCAGAAACAATGTACAAATACAACCTCAACGGCTAAGGCCGAAGAAACAAACAAACGAAAGCAACAAAACAAACTCTAAAGGACTAAGTACAATCACCTAGCTAGAAGGAAATCAAACCTAGCTACATGCATTAACACATTATTAACAACTGTACTAATAGTCGGTCGAATATTATCAAATATAGCATCATTCCGCGCCTTCCAAATAAAGTAGATGCAAGAAAAAAGGGCAAGCTCCCGCCTTCTACGAACAGCCTTCCTAGGGCCAAGATCCTTGAAGACCCGTTTGACACCTGCAAAAACGGTAGAAATACACCTTCACCAACCAAGATAGCTTCGCACTTGGTCCCAAACAAGCTTCGAAAAGGAACACTGAAAGAACAAATGATCCCTCGATTCTTGATGTCCAACACAAAAGCAGAAATCTGAACAATCACCTTCTGCATGCCATCGATAAAACGTGGCTAAGCGATTCTTAGCCACTATCCACATGCGAAAGACGTGCTTCCTAGGAGCACAAGAAAACCAAATCTTGGCAAAGAAGAACTTACTAGGTGCTGAAGGAACAACTATAGCATAAAGTTTCTTCCCAACCAGGTTGCCCATATCTGAACACTCCATAAAAGCATCAATGATATCACCTTGAAGTCGTGCTCGTATACGATCACGAGCCCTAAGCAGTTCTTTCCAAACAATGGAAGATGCATGAGTTGGGACTGCATCCCAAACAGAAACCCCATGAAGATAGACTTCGTGGATCCACCGAAGCCACAAAGAATTCTTCTCCAAATGAAGGTCCCAAATAACCCCACACAGCGCCACATCATTCATAAGTTCGATACTCCGAAGACCCAATCCTCCTTGCTCCTTAGAAAGGAGTACTTCTGACCACTTGGCAGATCCACGCTTCCGCCCCCACAAAAACAAGCGAATCATGCGCTCAACACGCTGAATAACTCCCACAAGGATCTTGACCATAGAAGACCAAAAATTCAAGATCCCGTAGATGACAGAACGAACTAACTCCAATCTACCTGTATAAGAAAAATGTCGAGAAGACCAACTTTGGATGAGACCCGAAATCTTCATGAACAAAGGTTGAAAATCAGTCTCCCTTAACTTCTTACTATGCAACGGAATGCCCAAATAACGAACTGGCAACGAGCCATCATGGAAAGGCAATATAGCTCGAATTTCCTGCTCAATGTCCTCCGAGAGCCAGCCATAAACAAACTAGATTTTTCATTGCTAACTTCTAATCCAGACATGGAAGAGAAGGTATGCAAGGCTTGAGAAACTAGATGTGCAGTACGAACATCATCATAAGCAAATAAGATCAAGTCATCCACAAACACTAAGTGCGATAGATTAACTTTCACACATAATCTCAAATGAAACTTAAAATTATTGGCATTAGCAAGCTTCTTGAACGATCTAGTAAAATAATCCATACACATCACAAAAAAAGGGATGAAAGCGGATCACCCTGGCGAAGACCACGCTTACCTTCAAAGTAATCTTCCAGAATCTCATTCACAAAATAGAAAAAGAAGTAGTGGAAACACACTCCATTATCCATCCAATCATCTAAGGGGGGAAAACGAAGGCCAGCAAGCACTCCCCTTAAGAAGTCCCAGTTGACAGAATCCTACGCCTTCTTGATGTCAACTTTAAGAGTCATACGAGGAGCAATGCTTCCCCTGCACCATCCATAATTCTTCAAAACCTCCTGTGCCAACATGATACAGTCCCTCATATGTCTCCTCTTAATAAAGCCAAAGTGATTCTCTAAGATCAAGAAGTCCATCACCTTAGAGATTCTGGCAGCAATAATCTTGGAGATAACTTTGTATAACACATTGCAGCAGGAAATGGGTCTAAAATCCTTCACACTAGGATCATGCACCCCCTTTGGGATAAGGGTAATGAATGTGGCATTCAACTGACGAAGAAGCCTTCCTGAATGAAAGAATTCCTGAACTGCACTCACAATATCATGTCCAATAACCTCCCAAGCATCCTTAAAGAAACCCACAGAAAAACCATCAGGACCTAGAGCCTTATTGACATTCATATTCCAAATAACTTCCTTGATTTCAGACTCATAAACAGGGGCAACAAGATTAGCCCTATGATCATCTGAAAGAAGCCCACCCCATTCGAACACTGAATTGTCAATAGGATGACAATCCCGAGAAGTCCCCAGTAGATTCTCATAAATTGAAACAAACTCCTCAACCATTTATCCCTGGAGGAAGTATGCCCAGAAGCTATTCTAACAGAAGGGATAAGATTGCGACCACCATTAACTTTGACCAACTTGTGAAAGAACCTGGAAGGCTTATCTTGACAAAGCAAATATTCATTATGAGCTAACTGCGTAAAGAACAAGTGCTCTGCATGAGATAAGAAAGAAGCCACTTTTCGAGCGTCTAAAACCCTCGCCCAAATATCCATGTTCTCTGGGTCATCATGACTTAAAAACTGAAGCTGCTCTAGATCAGCCCTTGCTCTCTCCGCTCTCTTCGCTATGTTATGAAAGTATCTTTTACCTAAGCCTCGAAGATGAGGTTTAAGTAACTTCAACTTTCGACAAACAACAAACTGTTTCGCACCATGAATGACTTGTGGCGAACAAGATCAAGAAATCCATCACTAATTCTCCACATAGTCAAGTATCTAAACTGTTTTCTCTTATGAGGCTTACTATGAAAGATAGAAATAATAACCAAACAGTGATTAGAAGTAGCACCCATAGGCAAGAAATCCACCTGCACCATACTACTTTCACCCGCCCACAATTCATTAATTAAAACTCTATCAATGCGACTCCACCTTGTACCATTCATCCAGGTAAAGAAACAACCTCGCGAGATTGCATCACCTAAACCCAAATTCACACAACAATCTTCAAAGTCTACTCTAAACCAATTGGAGATGGTTTGAGAAGACACAGACCTCTCTTCCGGTCGTCTAATAGAGTTGAAATCACCCATCAACAGCCAAGGAGAATCAACAGAGGCACCAAAATCAGAGAGAGATTGCCATAATAACTTTCTCTGAGCCACAGTATTATGACCATAGACAAAAGATACCTTAAACTCCTTATGGGTAGTCAAACAAATCAACGAACCAGAAATACATTGATCATTCATGACTAAAGGAACAAACTGAACAAGGGAAGGGTTCCATGCCACAACAATACGACCACTAGAAGCAATTTCAATGTTATGAGCAATCGACCAACTACGAACGATAACATTCAAAGTATCAACAACATTATTAAGTCCCAACTTAGTTTCAATAAGACCCAACAGACACAAATCATGACTCCCTACTAACCTGCGAACTGCTTGTTGAGCCGGAGCACCCACCAAGCCTCGCACGTTCCAAGCTAGTAACTTCATGATAAGTGAGAATCGAGAGGCCTACCCCCAGATGCATTCAACGATTCTCCACCCTCACCAGGCTCACGAATAACTATTCCAGTAGTACGTCGAGATGCAGATCTAGACCTCCCACATCTACCTCGAGCACACCTAGTCACATCTTCCTCCTCAGACTCCAAAGAGGAATCTGACTTAGAAGGTGATTTTCCCTTCCTACGATCCTTCTTCGAAACCACAACATCCCTAGGGCAATCATCTTTAGAGGAAGACTTAATCGGAGGAGAAGGCGAGTCCTCAAGATGCGCACTACCTTCCAAAAGAGCATTAAACTGCGAAGAGATGGGCACCATAGTACCACCATCCGCAACCCTACCAACTACCGCACCTCCCATCTTGGTTTTGGATTTCGATCTTCGCTTAGGTTTAACCTTAACAAACCCATCCGAAGGCTCCACACCCTTAGCATCTCCACTCTTAGTTTCCACACCCTTCGAATCATCACCTTTAATATCCACACTACTCTTCTCAACCCCTTTATCTTCACCCATATTACTAGATTGTGCCACAACTTCTTTGTTAGGTACCTTGCAAGCACCATTTTGATCACCAAATTGAGTACATACATGGCAATAGGAAGGAAGTTGTTCATAAACAACTTTTTGCTTGAAAACCCCTCCTGGAAATCGAAGAGTAACTTCCTCAGGAAGGGAGGTGGAGGTGGTGGAGGAGGTGGAGGGCTGCGTGCATGAAAAGTAGAACTGTGCATGGGAATGGGAGGGGGAGGGGGAGGGGGAGGAGGAGGAGGAGGAGGAGGTGGAGCACTAGATAGAGGTGAAGTGATAGAAGATCTTATAGATGATGCATGTATGACGGAGGGAGGTTCATTGGGGGCTGGGGGCTGTGGGTATAGTTTTGATGGCAACCTTGTAGCTATATTTGTAAATGAAGACGGTGGAGGTGGGGGTGGGGTGGAGGGGGAGGGGGAGGGGGTGGGGGAGATGGTTTAAAAGCTGCCCCATTTGATGTTAGGGTTGGACGCAGAAGTTGATAGTGCCTTCTAACATGAAATCACATGCACTACAACAAAGGGTGGAAATATGCCATACTATTCGATAAAAGCTTATGACTCGACCCATTAACAACTCAACTTGGTTCATCTTCTTTAACAAAAGCGCAAAGATTTGTGTGAGATCATTTCATGTAATTTATTTCATAAGACGAATAAAAAGTGATAATATTTTTAATAAAAAATTATATTTAATTAATAAAAAGTGATAAAGTGTAGTAAATAATTCTCTATTTATAGTATAAATAAAAATGTTAACATTTGAATGGAAAATGATATTTTTAAAGAAAAGTAAAATCTAATTACGAAAATGTCACCGTAGAATTGCGCAAGTAAATAGTAGATTATTGAGCCATCAACGGGCAGTCATCGATAAGTAGAGTTATAGGAGAGACTATTCCAAAACTACTCCCAATTAAAGAATAAAAATACGACATGACATGAGTTTTTCGTGTTCTTACCGCATAATAATGACACGAATTCGATAAACCTAAACACTAACATACTAATTTTCATGTCATTTTTGTGTTGTGTCTAAAATTGTTGCTCGCAACCACAAAAGGGTTTCTCGAGTGTTTGATTTATGAGCTGGTACAAAAATGGAAATTCTGAACAGGTCAAAATTGCTCTTTTTTATACTGCATGTATATTACTATTAAAAAATTTAAATCATAAAACTTATATACTCTTTTCATACTTATACACTGCATATATTAACTTACAAAAAGCTTTATGATTTTTTAAAATTAATATTGCAGTAGAGAAAATAATAATGAGAACGAAAATTTGAAAAATAATGATCTGAGGTAATGGGTGTTTTCTCGTTTCTCCTTTTATAATTGGAACTTGCTATTGGGCTCAATTTGATCCGGATCCATAGCCTTTTAACAAGGTTCAATTTTTAACCTTATATTGCTAATTTAGTTTATTTGAGTTAATTAATTAGGTTAATTAATTTTCTTCCATAAATAAAATATAACTAATTTAGATTATTTGAATATCTTATCTTAGTATTACTATTTTTTTTGTTTCTTTTATATTATATATATTATATTTAAAATTAATTTTAACTAATAATTATTTATTTAAAAATGAAAAAAAAGGCATGAACGATTTATTATTATGAACTTAATATTTATGTTAATTAAATATTTTAGTTAAATTATTAATTTATATAATTACTATTCTCTCCATCCCAACAAAAGGTCCACATTTTACTATATTAGGCATCACACTCAAATGTTTCCATTTTCTCTTTTTAGTAAACTCGATTCATTTTACTTAACGAGCCCAATCGAGCTCGACTCGGCTCAAAAATTACTCGAGCGAACTCGAGATCGTTCTTAGAATAATTTCTTTAAAAATTACTCGAGCGAACCATGTTGCAACACATGATATTCATAAAAGTTATTTATAGTAGTATATTCACAGTTAGTATACTTAAAATAAGATATATAATTATTAATTTAATAATATATATTTAATATACTAAATGAGAGATTAATTTTGATGAGGTGACATGTCCACAATTTTTCTCAATTATTTTAATTATTAATTGTAATTTAATAAAGATAAACACATATTTTTATTTTAGGATTTATAGATATTATCAAATAATTAAATTTAATTCTTAATTAATATTTAATGTAGATAAATACATAATTATTTTTAAGATAAATACAAATAATTATTTTAAATTTAATATAAAATATTAATAAAAAAATATTTAATTTTTACTGCGTATGAATAAGGTCAAAAATATTTTTCTCCTACTTCTATTTCACTCCTGGCAGAAAATTTTTTCCCAGGTTTCTTTCGGTTTTAAAGAATTTACTATGTGCAAATTTATTCATTTAATTAATTTATTTTATTTTTTATAAGAACATTTTTTTTTTCTCTTATTATTGTCGTGAGCTTTTTCTTAATATTTATTTATTATGTTACATATGATAATTTTATTCTTTTTATGTAGAATTGTAAATTTTTAACATGTTAAGTTTTTATTTTATTATTTTTAATATTATTTAGGTGTGAGAGTTTTTATTTTTATGTTATATTACATATTTTATAAATATTTTATATTTTTATTTCATGTTGAATCTCCATAATTATTGTCTATTAGTATATTTTAGTTATTAATTAAAATTTAATGTAGATAAAGATATATATTTATTTTTATTTAGTTTGATTAATGTATATAATACATTTTATTATAAAATTTATTTTTTATTAATAAAAATATTAATTTTAATAATTTTTTTTAATTGTCATTCACTTCTTATTTTTATTTTTGCTTTCTAAGTTAATTATAATTTTTCTTTTAATTTCTCAATTTTTATTAATTATTAGAAGTATTAATTATTAACTAAAATTTCATTTAATAATATATGAATTTTTTTTAAATTAATTATTTAACATTTATCAATATTTATAGAGACTGTATATTTATATATTTTATTTGAATTATCTGCATCATGATACTTATTTTTTCATCATGATGCTCATTTTCTTTATCATGATATATAACTTCTTCATCATGATGCATAATTTCTTCATCATGATGCATATTTTTTCATCATGATGTTCATTTCCTTCATCACGATTCTCATTTCCTTCATTAGTTATATTTATATTTTAAATATCAATATATATATATATATATATATATAATTATTAGTAAATAATTATATTTATAATTTTAATAATTAAATTCTTCATTAGTTATATTTATATTTTAAATATTAATATATATATATATATATATATATATATAAACAAAATTAATAATAATAATTAGTTATAGATTAATATTTATATTATAATTAAAATTATTTTATAAGATAAGTAAAACAATTAATGCATCTCATTAGTTCAATTAATATGATAAATTCTTACTTAAATTATAGTTAATACTACCTTATATGATAAAAGGGTAATTTAGTCTTTGAACATTTTTAATTTTTTAAAACTTACCATAACAACCCAATTGATCTGATCAATTTAATCCATTTACATTTATCCTTTATGATTAGCCAACTTTTTTTAGGTTTGGATGTCTTATAACACTTTAGTGTGAAAAGTCAATGCAACCTTGAGGCAAGTCACTGTGTCAATTTTTGAAGAGATGGCACAGTAGATCTCACACTAAAGTATTACAATTTATACTGCCTTCGATCACTAAATTACTGTGGCATGATCACATTTTTCACTCTTTGAATGCGAACACATACACAATGTTTCGACGAACTTTTGGAAGAGAACACTAGTGCTTGGTAAGCTCAAGCAAACACTTTGCAAGTTATTTGCCTACTATGGCTGATCAAGTTATAAACTTTTGGTTATAGTGTGTATGTGTATACACATTGACCAAAGGCAATGGTATGATTTATTGTAAATGCTATTTACAAACTCTGCCTAAGTTAATACTGGTGGTATGATATAGTACAACTACAAACTTCTCACTCATTAGAGGAGGTATATACTTTGCATATGAGCAGTCATTCTACAATCTAATCTTAGTCAATTCTACCTATAAAAAGTTTCAAATCTTTTTAAAAGTCATGAGTGATGCTGAAAAACTATACTGTAAGATCAGCTCTTGACTTGTATGTTAACATCAGTTAGATTCTCTCATGCTAATCTTCCTGAAAATTGAATGTGAAAAATATCTTGCCTTTCAGAAAGTATACGAGCCGATTGACATGGCTTGCAATGAAGCATGGAGCAGCACTTTCTTGTCCATAATCTCTTTCTGGTGATGATCTAACACAAGTGTTCTAGGCGAGCGAAACCACTTTATCTGTTGCCAAAAGGCAACAAGATAACGATTTAAAACAAAGGAGTGTATATTAGTGAGACCAAGAATCATGTTTCATGGCTATGGATATACCAACCACTATATATCATATGTTGTGTGTTCAACAAATGGAAGGAATGGCAATATATGTATACCTTAATGACGAGGTGTTGGACTTCGCAAACCACCAATGTCGATTTTATCTATGTAAGAGAACATCTTGGCAGATTTGCTCGTTAGGTTCTCTTCTTCTCCCACATTGTAAGACTCTAGGTTGCTGGCAGATTTATGCTTCTTGATTTCTGTCTCAGGTGGCTCCATGTTCCAGCCCATGAAATCAGAAAGTGTCATTGCCGATGGTGTGTCTTCAGTGGAACTCAACTTCTCTGTCTCGTCTCCGGGGCTAGGAAAGCTCATCAATGTTGGTGAATCATTTGACTGATTCCGAGTTGCCACTGCCAGTGAAGGATCTTGAACCAGAGAATCGGCATATAAGACATCTTGAATGCGAGACATCACTGTGTTGGCTAAGGTTTCCAATACTCTAGAGTAGCTCTCAAGAATGGACAAGCCTACATCCTAGTCAGAAAGAAACACATTAAGAAAACATATTTCAGTTAAGATTTACATCCTCTGCTGCACACAACAGACGCTGTCGGGTTTCACAACAGTACTAGTACTTTGCGTGGATCCAACAACAGCTGTTGTTGCACATCAGAGGATGTTGTACCAAGAATAAAAACAGAAGCTCCTTGTTTGTGTTCTTTTACTTTGTTGAATTGGATCTTGCTTATTTCAAGTGAGGATTGAGGGATCCCTGGGAATTGTTGTTTGAGTAGCAGCAAAATCGTCTCGGCTCTTTCTTCGAAAAGCTCCCTCTTCTCCAAGCTTATAGCCGAACCCCAAGAAGATTTGGCATCCTTGTAAACCATCTTTCTTTTCCATATCACAATTGATGCCTCAATTCTGTTCTTTAGATCAAGAACTGCATGCTCTGATGACAAGTCCATGGTGGAAAGAAGTTGTAGTGGATCAAAGAATTCAACAGTAATGCTTTTGTATATTAATTCACCAAGGCTCGCTCTACCGTTCTACGACAATAATCAAAATTCAAAACAAAATTTATATCATTCTTTGGAAAAGAAGTTTGCTGAAATGAGGATGCACAAATCAGAGTTGTTCACGGACCTTGGGGAGTGATTCAATATAGCTATCAGGGATATCCATATCTGCAAGAATTTGAGCATTTATTGCCATTGAAGCTTTTAAAACTTGATTTACTGCTTCCTTTTGCTTTTGCAAAAACTGTCGCGAATCTTCTGATAGCCCGTTCGGGGGAACTTTGATCGTAGGCAACCACCATTTGTCAGACCTTTGGACCCCTTTCTCCGACTCATCAGCATCTTTCGACACGTATTTGAATTCTTGCTCTTCCCCAAAGTTTTCCAGGATATCCTGCTCAGTACCATTGCATGAGGATTACACAACACATTATGATGCAAATGAATATGCATCATTATATACACATAATGGAAACAAAGAAAGTATTGAGTTCACTTATTCCTTACAAGAAGCATGACATCAAGCTTTCTTAACGCTGGAACGTTAAGAAAAAGGTCTCTACGTTGTTGTGTCACCATTATCTATAAATAAAAAGAAAAAACAAGAACATCAACCTCTTTGGCTATGATCTTTGATAAAATTTCTGAGCAAATTCTTAGGATAAATGGCCTAAAATATTGAAAAATGATTAGCAATACCTCCATATGTGATCCATCCTTTGATTTCTGTTGGGAAGGAACAAATTCCACTATATAATCTGTAACAGACAACAGCCAATCGATTTCCTTTTTCCATCTAGCCTTTCTCTTTTCAGACATTGGCTCTAATCTGCACTGTTCTCCAAAAATAGAAGCTGGAAAGATTTTGATTAAATGAATGTCAAAAGTATGTTTTAAACACATCAAGTAAAATGAAATTATGACCATTTCCAAATACATTAAATTGAATCCATTTTTCAAAATTACCAGCAATATTGGTGATGGCATTTGAGAGGGCCAAAGCAGAAGAAACACCCTTTCCACCACCTGACATGTCCTCTCCCAAAAGCAACTTACAAAATTTTTCCTTCATCAACTCCATATCTACAAATAACTCAAATGATTTAAGTACATATATAATTTAAGGAAGCAATGTAATGAGTTTGGTATACCTGAAGGAGGGTTATCTTTCTTAGGTGGGATGGGTGCCTCCTCAGCCAATGGAAGAGGAGGAGGTGGAGGAGAAACAGAAACAGGGCTTTTGTTGTCCAAAACAACATCTGCCTGTTCATCTGGAATTGGCAAAGATTCTGATGGGATTTCTTGCACAATCTGTGCCTTAACATCAGAGGTATCTCTTCCAAGTCCATTCTCATGAACAAAGTTATAAGCTTGTCTCACAGGATTTATATCAAACATCTTCCGGAAGTGGAAAGACCCCTTTTTCTGAATGCCCCTTTCTTCTTTGGCCATATTTTCTATTGTTTATTCCAATAACAATAATAATAATAATCAAGATTCACATACCATAACAATAAGGAACAGACAATACAAACAAAGAAAAACCCATTTTGATATTGTGAATTAAGGGTTTTTCTAATCTTCCTTTGTTGAAAACATGATAATGAAAGGATTTATGATTTTTTCAATTTCTATTTTTGTGAAACATGTTTGATCACCGGAGATTGAGAGGAGCAGGTTGAAACATGAAAGAAAAGAAAAAAAGAAAATTAATTGAAAAAATAAAATAAAATAGTGACAATGTAAAATTTGATTTTCTGTTAAATGGTTGCACTTTTTAGCGCTTTCCAAGGAAAATGTATGTATATTTAACCAACCATCTTCAACTCTTTTCCCAACATTTTATTTTACCACAAATAATACTTTTATGGGATAATTTCATTTTTAATGACTTTGATGTTCTCTATTGACTTCTCAAAGTCCAGGATTTCTTGCCTATAGGATCCTAGCATGAAATCAGTGTATGTGCTGTGTGCATGCTTTCTTTGGAAGTGCAGTTTTTTTTTTTTTTTTTGATAGAATTATAATTTGTCGAGTAATACTTGTCCATTATATTAAAGAAAAGTAACCCTCTATTAATTTAAAAAAACTTAAAATGATTGTATGAAAACTTGTGTGCAACCTACTACACTTGATTTGTTTATTGTAAAGGTAGAATTCATCAAATTGAAAAGGATAAAACTTATACTCCTTCCGTCCCACATTTATCTTCACACTTTCCGTTTTCGTCCGTCCCACATTTATCTTCACACCAAAAAAAAAAAAAACTTCACACTAACCAACAACCTCAAAAATTACATTAATTTCAAAAATATCACTCTTACCTAACACACATAACATACTTTACAATTTATTTATTACTTAAAAATATCACAATACCCTTCAAAAGTCAATAAAGTTGGTCAAAAAGTAACTTTTCTTAAACTCCGTGTCTACAGTAAGTGCGAAGACAAATATGGGACGGAGGGAGTATGTCCCTTGCTCGCAATACGTTTAGATTAGACACTCACGAAAATTGTAACATTTAATATTAAATATTGTGCCCTTTGGTACAAAAGCTTATACTTTTAATTTTTTCAAAAAAAAAATTGCTCAAATGATAATACCATTCATATGTCAACCGACTTTTTCATTGAAAAACTAATATCCTTATGAATTAAAATGAATATCCTTTAATGCATATGTAGAGATCAAGTCTTGAGCGGCTACAAGATTTATGAGTCTTTAAAGGACCAAGTCATTTAGATCAAAAAATGAATTGAAGAGATTTATTGGAAGAATCACTCGAGGATTCTCAATAACAATCATAAGTCCCTCGCACACAATATGATTCAGGCTAAGACAAATGAACAACTTATTCTTATTTGACCCAGGAGATAAGGGAGGCCATACAAGACAAGACAATGCCTCACCAAAAATATCTTAAAGTGAAATGAACCGGATTAGCTACTGGAGCGAGTTGAGTTAGAGGATTAAATTTACACCTTACTCTATATGGAAGGTCACATCTTAAATTTATAAATTCATACGGGCTAATTCTGTATCTTAACACTTTAAACTTCGAAAATAGGAAACTCTTGATCGATAAATAAGTAAATACAATGAAAATTGCAAGAGGAACATTGTGGCTAGACCAAAAAGGCTTCATAAAATTCCATGTTTGGAAGGATCTTCATTCATTTAATTACTTGATTCACTTTCATTCATGATTTAATTACATTTTAATGGAATCACCATTCATTAATCATTCATTCTACTTCTTCAATTGAACAGAAAATGTAATGATTACCTATATAGAGATAATTTGATAATAGAGAGGTGCAACATTTCCGCATGCGTCATTTAAGTGTAGTCTCATAATGGCCTAATGGCAGTTAAATGATTCAATTATGCAGTATTTTTTGTTGAAGGTTTAAGTAGATTTTAAAAATCATAAATACTCCATCTGTCCCAGGTATTTTTACCCGTTTATAAGGGCACGTGAATTAAAAAGTATTATTTTTTTAATATATAATTTCAGAAAAAATAGGGATTAATTGGTAATACTGAGAGAAAAAGTAAACAAAGTTATTAGGAATTGTTATGGGTATTATATCCTTCACGCCTATTGGACCGGAAGCCCAACAAGCTAGTGCGCTAGGAGAAAGGAGCCTAGCTACAAAAAGGTCCAAGAAGGAAGAGAAGGACAAATCAAGGGCTGAAAGAGACCCAAACAGAAAGGCCAGGCCCAAAAGATACACCTTAGAGAAGAACCAAGAAGAGGTCCTAAAGATGAGCTCATCATCAAAGGCTAAGGAAGCCCAGGAAGATGAGGCCATGAAAAGGCCAAAGAGCAGAAAGCCCACGGAAAGGACATAGGACCGAGACCCCTCGGCAGAACACCTCGGCTTCGAAACCGAGGGGGATGTCCATGAGCTCGGACGAATACCAGAACCTCGGGAACCGACCCACCCGAGATAGAGAGGATCATCAGAGCGGCTGGAGAAAGTACAGACACGACTGAAGGAACAACTAGTGATGACAGACAAGAAGACAAGAATAACGGTAAGAAAGGATGTCTTGGACAACACTCTCGGACTAGTGGGCAAGAACAACAGGCACGTCTATCTTCGTTCCACCAATGAGAGGAAAGCAAAGGATAGGAAAAGACCTGCTGCACTCTGCAAGACATCAGGTGGCCCTTTGCACCAGCCTCCATTGATGGCAGCTTGTCTTCATCTAGGTGGCACGACGGGATTGGACAATCGTTAGGGTTTTGTTGGTAGTATAAATAGCTTCTCTCACAAGAGAGAAGTAGGTTACTCATTCTCACACTTGACATTACACTTGTAATTGGGAGAGTTCTATGAGTGTTGTTCTTGTGGAGAGTAATAAAAATGGATTAAGTTCTTTGGTGGGAATTTGGTCTTTGGTTAGCTTTGATTGTTTGTTTTATTGTCTCACTTTGTTTGATTGTGATCGTTCTTGGCTCAGTTACAAAATAATCCTTGTTTCTCAATTATAAATTAACTAGCCAAGAACACGCATCAACAGTTGGCGCCGTCTATAGGAACGCTACATTTAGCTGTTCTTGTTCTTTTTAATTGTTTGTTCGGTTCTAGTTATCCGATAAAAGTTTCTTAGATCCCTGTTCTGTTTTCCTGGTTTGGAGATGGGGGGAGAAGGATTTACAGCTCTCAAAAATGAAGAAAGGGGGAAATGTTCCAGGGATCAACGGAATGTGACGAGAAGTGGAAATAATGTGCAAATCAGTGCTCTGGCATCAGAAGTGCCCACTTTGGAGAGGTTTATTCCTGTCCCAAATTTAGGCGACCCCCAGAAAACAAAAGAGATGAATGAAAAAATTTGAAGCGTGATCGATGAGTACACCGCGGAAGCTCCCCCGGTTCAACCGGAGAGGTTAAGCTTTAGCGGCCCTCACAGGGGGAGCCATGGCGATCTGCAGGAGGATCTCAAGAGAAGGAAGGACGCCAGGAAAGGACATAATGGAGGAGACGCAAGAGAAACTATCAATTTCATATGGAAGATGAACGCCGGAGAAAGGGAGAGCGTGAATGAAACTCTGGCAGAAGGAAGATGCAGTGAATATCTCTACCGACCAGAAATGGGAGCCTAAAGGCAATCACAACCGGGAAGGAATCAGGGGGAGAAATCCCCCACCCCAGGTGTCCATGGGGGAAGACGCTTGGAGACAACCACGGTCCAGACGAAATCAAGAGGCCGAGCACCCCCTACAGAGGGAAAGGCAAAGGGAAGAAGGATCCCACCAGCCTCATCCGCAAAACCAAAGAAGAGGTCGACCTGCAACCCAAGAAGTGCAAGTGGAAGACAAAGCCCCACGAAGAACACCATCTGTTTCCCAAAGAAGGCATAATCGGGGCAGAAGACCAAAAAATCAAATATCCTATTCATCTTCGGCACCGTACTCACAGGAGAGCCGAGATCCTTCATGGAAAGATCTACCCACGACTGAGTTATCCTTACCACGGAACAGGAGGAGCAGGAGACCCACCTCACGAAGAGGGTTGAGATGGATGGAGACCCAGGCGAAAATGTGGTTGGAGAATAGAGAAGCATTTTCGAATGCCTCAACCAGGGACTTACAAGCCTTGATAAACGAGGAAGTAAACAAACACTTCACAGATCTAGAAAGGAAGATGTCAGGAATGGAAGGAGTCCTCCAACAGGCTGTGGCTCCCTCATCTTTCATGGCGGAAATGAATAATGCCCCTCGGCAACAGGGAGTCAAGTTCCCCTCAAATTTAATTTTCGATTGTGATTACGATATTTATTCTCATATCAAAAAGTATCTGATGTGGATGAGGGCTCAAGGCGCGAATGAGGTCATACTGTGCAGAATATTCCCTCTGACCCTGGGAAACAAGGCTCACGCCTGGTTTAGAGCAGTTCTGACAGCATCCATCAAAGGCTGGGGAGAGCTGATGGAAGCGTTTCTGATGCAGTATTCATACCTTGGGGCCCCTAAAGAACCAAAACATAAACTTGCCAACATTCACCAGGGATCGACAGAAAGCTTGCAGGATTTTTTGAAAAGGTTCAACGAACAGAGGTCAATAGGAGAAGTCATAGGGGACGAGCGTGCCTCATCACGGTGATGGGGACACTTCACCCAAAAACTAGCTTGTGGAAAGCTGTACAGTTAAAGCCGCCCACGTCCTACGCTACCTTCTCGATTATGGCAAACGAATATATCCAAGTCGAGAACATTTCAAAGATGGTGAAGAAGGCGAGCAACCAAAGCACTTCGGCAAAGCCGGGCAAGAAAAAGTAAGCACGGAAGGGACGAAGGAATATAAAACATCTACTACGTTCAAACCTTTCACAGAAGATACCGAGGTGCAATAAATGTATGAGGAGCTGAAGTCGGGCACGAATCTAAACGTGGCCGAGGTCTTTTACTACGTAAAGGATCAGCAGATCATTCGGACACTGAAGCCTGTATTACAAACATCAGAACTCACAAATCCTCAGAAATATTGCATGTATCACCTAACGCATGGACACAACACCGATCAGTGCCGAGACTTAATCACAAAATTATGGAAGCTGTTCAAGGAAAGAAAGTTGAGAGGAATGCTATTGGCCCCGAGGCCGAGGGTTTATAGGAGAAACGCTAATCTTCCTCCCCTCTGGGTCAACAGAGATCCCCGGACAGAGGAAGGAATGGAGGAGCAATGCCTCTACCCCCTCCGCCTCTAGGCCGACCGCCGGTGTTCGACAGGATAGGAGGACAAGCTCCGAAGAGAGCCAGACCTGGGAAAATACACATCATGGAACCTGTAGAGGAGATCCCTTATGCCAGAACCTCTCAGGCGCTCACCACATCATCAAAAAGGAGGAAGGCAGAGCTGAGAGACTTGAGCCAACAAATCCCTCAAATATGGCCATTGACTTCAGAGACGAGAATGATAACGGAAGCTGACAACATCTTCACAGAGATGGATTTCTATGGGGTAAGTACTCCTCACTCCGACCACCCTTTAGTCATTTCGCCTATGCTGTCAGGAGTCAAAGTGCATAGATGTCTAGTAGATATGGGTGCGTATGCCAATATAATTTTCAAAGAGGTATTTGAAAACTTAGGGAGAAAGAGTCACCACAAGGTGAGGCCTTGTGGTGACAAAATCAAAGGATTTGGCTATTCATTGACCAGGCCAACCATGGAAGTTGACTTATCCGTCCAGTTGGAAGGCTCAAAACGGAAAGACCCGAATGCAGAAACAGCTAACGTTCAAGGTTGTTGATCAGGCCTCTACATACAACTGTATCCTAGGGCGCCCGTTAATCCATTCCTTCACAGCGGACAGTAGGGTAGCGACGGTGATAGGAAATCAAAGGAGGGCAAGAGAGTGTTCATTCATAGAAAAAGAAGAGGGCCTGAGCTACCATGACAAGGATTATGAGACGCTAAATTTTGAAGATATCATGAAAGAGGGAGAGAATCATGAAATACAAATGAGAATCAAAGAACCACGAGAGGAGGAGCAAAGGGAGAACGAACCGGGTGTGATCGTGGAAATTGAGGAATGGAAAGAAGGAAAGAAACAAGGGTATAATGTGCTCCTCATGATAATCAAAGTCCAGCCAAATCCGATAGATCAGAAAATGGAAAAAGGGAAAGAAAGTGGCAAAGGAGCCGAAGCGAAAGTCATTGACACCCGATGAGGATCCGAGGACAAACATACGAGAAGGAGCCTCGGCAGCAGGAAGGACAGAGGTGGTTCAGTTGGATCCAGAGAATGCGGACATCAAAGTTAAGATCAGTACAGAATGGGAAAGCATATTCAAGGAAGAACTGACCCAACTACTAAAAGAGAATTTGAATGTATTCACATGGAACCCGAACGAAATGCCGGGGGTACATCCAAAATACGCTTGTCATAGATTAAACATCGACCCCAACATCCCACCATTCCACTAGAAGAAGATAAAATTTAGCCCAGAGAAGAATGCGGCTATGGAATTTGAAGTGCATAAGCTGTTGGCGAGTGGAAGAATCAGCGAATTCAAATACCCGATAAAGGTGCAAAATTCAGTTATGGTAAAAAAGAAAGAAGGGTTGTGGAGATTGTGCATCGACTTCATGGATCTAAACAAAGCATGCCCGTGCATCGACTTCATGGATCTAAACAAAGCATGTCCCAAGGATAGTTACCCCCTCCCATCAATTGACCAGATGGTCGATGCCACTGTGGAACACGAAGTTATGAGCTTCATGGATGCATTCTCAGGATACCATAAGATCCTAATGTACCCAGACGACAAGGCGAATACGGCTTTCTTCTGTGGAAATAGAGTATACGAATAGAACAGCATGCCATTCGGTCTGAGAAACGCGGACGCCACCTACCAAAGATTGGTAAAAAGATGTTTGAAGGAGAGATCGGGAAGATAGTTGAGGTGTATGTGGATGATACCATGGTGAAAAGCTTAAAAAGAATGGACCATTTCGATCACCTAAATAGAGTGTTCGGAAACTTTCGACATTATGGAATAAAGTTAAACCCGAAGAAGTGTACGTTCGGAGTGAGCAAGAGGAGCTTCTTCGGTTACTTGGTTAGTTCGAGGGGAATCGAGATGAATCCAGAGAAAGTGGAAGCGATCCTAAAGATGGATCCCCCGAGGCACATGAAAAAGGATCAAAACCTGACAGGTAGGCTGGCCGCCTTGAATAGATTCATGTCGAAAGCATCAGACAAGTGCAAGCCTGTCTTCAACGTCATACAAAAGGCCAAGTTTGAATGGACAGAGGAGTGTGGAAAAGCACTTGATGAGATCAAAAAGTAACTATCAGATCCCAGGATTCTCTTTAAACCATCACCAAGTGAAACACTGCAGCTGTATCTAGCAGTGTCGAAAACGCCGATCAGTTCAGTACTGGTCAAAACAGAGGAAAAGAATAAAAAATTGATATACTTCGTAAGTCAATCTTTTAGAGATGCGAAACTCAGGTATCCGGTAATAGAGAAAGTACCTTAGCTCTTGTTATGAGTTCGAGAAAGCTAAGACCATATTTCATGGAGCATACCATAGAGGTGTTGACGACATTTCCATTTAGACAAGTACTCCAGAGGCCGGATGCAGCTGGAAGATTGCTCAAGTGGTCTATTGAATTAGGACAATTTGATATCGCATACCTGCCGAGGAACGCGGTCTAGGGACAGGTCATGGCCGATTTCATAGTAGAGCTAACTTTCGCTACGCTAAGCGGAAAAGAAAGGAGAAAATCTTGGGTGATGCATGTGGATGGGTCAGCCACGGCATCAGCTTCAGGTGCCGAAATCATCATCCAAGCCCCATCTGGAGAGACCTTCTCAACGGCAGTCAGGTTTGATTTTCTGGCTACTAACAATGAGGCAGAGTACGAAGCCCTACTGAATGGATTAAGAATGGCATTAGCCATGGGCGCTGACGAGTTACTGGTTTATAGCGATTCTCAGTTGGTAGTAAATCAGGTGCTAGGGGAATACGAAGCTAAAGACGACCAGATGAGCCACTACCGAGAATTAGCCGCTAGTATACTACAGAGATTCAAGCATGTATTTCTAAAGTGTATTGATCGAAGGGAGAACATGGGGGCGGATGCGTTAGCCAAGCTAGCCACGACATCAAACGCAGAAGACCTCAACAACATCAACATTGTGAAGCAGGAAAAGCCATCGGATACCAGTGTTTGGGTCTTAACTGGCCAACCTTCCGAAGAGTCATGGATGACCCCAATCAGGAACTATCTAGAAATAGGGCTAACCCCTTCGGATAAGAATAAAGCTCTCCAGATAAGACTCAGATCGGCGAGATATGTGTTGATCGAGGGAAAGCTATACCAAGAGGGGATATTCATCCCCACTTTTGAAATGCTTGAATCCAAAAGAAGCGAAGTATGTGTTGGTAGAGATACACGAAGGCATATGTGGGAACGATACGGGTGGAATCGCTTTGGCCCATAAGGTGATCAGACAGGGGTACTTCTAGCCAACACTAAAAAAAGATGCCACTCAGCATGCACGAGCCTATGCTACCTGTCAAAGGTTAGCACCGATCATAAGAATGCCCTCAGAGCAATTAACATCAGTTTTCAGCCCTTGGCCGTTCACAAAGTGGGGGGATTGATTTGATAGGACCACTACCTATCGAGAAAGGCAGAGTCAAGTTCATATGGCAGTGGATTACTTTACAAAATGGGCAGAGGCCGAGGTCTTGGAGACTATCACGGAGACTAGAGTAGAGAAGTTCATCTAGGAGAATATTGTTTGTCGCTTCGGGATACCCTACGCAATTGTCACAGACAATGGCAAACAATTGGACAGTGCAAAGTTGAGAAAGTTCTATGAGGACTACGACATCAAAAAATGGTCTTCTACACCATACCATCCTCAGTCCAATGGCCAGATCGAGACCATGAACAAGATAATCAAACATACTCTGAAGGCGAGACTAGAAAAGCTGGACGGGAGTTGGCCAGAAGAATTGCTAGGAGTTTTATGGTTGTACATAACGACGACACGAACATCTACCAATGAAACACCTTTCTCAATGGCTTTCGGCACCGAGACGGTGATCTTAGTAGAGATCGGAAAACCCAGTCTGAGAATAGTTTTCCATAAAGAAGAGGAGAATGACAAACTAGTTCAGGAAAGATTGGATCTACTGGAAGAGAGGAGACTGAGAGCTGAAATGCACAATGCTATATATAAACAAAGAGTCGAACGATTCTACAACTCCAGGGTGAAACTGAGGCGGTTCAAAGGAGGGGAGTTGGTGCTCCGGAAGACATTGGGCCCGGTGACAGAAGGCAACGGTCAGAACTGGGAAGGTTCTTACTTAATCAAGAGAATATTTGGAGGAGAAGCGTACGAACTAGAGGAATTAGATGGCAAGAAGGTACCACATCCTTGGAATGCACAACATCTGAAGAAATACTACCAATGAGGTGGAGAGCATGATAAATGAGGTTGGTGATACAACTTTCGTTACATCTTTTAATCAAGGCACTAGGCCATACTCTGAGAGATTCAAGCCTTTAGACCAAAAGGGCAGGAAATCAGTGATTTATGGAAAAAGTGGAAATTGTATGAAAATTCTGACTATATGGTTAAGGATATTATTATTATATGGTTAAGGATATTTATTTTTTGGGATATCATTGTTCTTAGAATGTAAATTTGTAAATATAACCCCCATTGAGCGTACGAACTAGAGGAAGTAGACGGCAAGAAGGTACCACATCCTTGGAATGCACAACATCTGAAGAAATACTACTAATGAGGTGGAAAGCATGATAAATGGGGTTGGTGATACAACTTTCGTTACAACTTTTAATCAAGGCACTAGGTCATACTTTGAGAGATTCAAGCCTTTAGACCAAAGGGGCAGGAAATCAGTGATTTATGGAAAAAAATGGAAATTGTACAAAAATTCTGACTATATGGTTAAGGACATTATTATCAGATGGTTAAGGATATTTATTTTTTGGGATATAATTGTTCTTGGAATGTAAATATGTAAATATAACCCCCATTGACTTAGAAAGAAACCCACAAGCATAAAACAAAAGGATTATAGAATATCAATGGTTAAAATAAAATCGAAATTAAAGAATAAGTGGGCTCAAAAAGAAATGGCCAAAGTTGGAAATAGAAGGCATGTTAAAATAAAAAGAAGGGCGTTGGTGTCAGAGTAAAAAGATACAACGTGGGTTCTCGAAACACCGGGACAACATCAGGAGGAAGGGGATCGGAATAAAGGTAGTTCGCTATAAAGGGAAATTTTGGGGATAGGAATAAAGGTGGTTCGCTATAAAAGGAAATTTTGGGGATCGTAATAAAGGTAGTTTGCTATAAAGGAAAATTTTGGAGAATCGGAATAAAGGTAGTTCGCTATAAAGGTAGATCCTAGGAGCCTCAGCAGAAGAGGCAGGAATAAAAGTAAAAAAGTAGTTCGGAAAAAGTAAAAACATCGGAGTCGGAATAAAGAAGCTAATCTTGGAGCCTCTTTGGGATTGGAACAAAACTCAAAGTATCAGAATTGGGGATCAAAACAAAAGTCAGGATATCAAATCGGAATTAAAAGGCTAACTTGGGAGCCTCGACGGAATTGGAGTAATACAGAGTCCCAGCGATGCGAAATACAATTTATTAAGGCAAATAAAGATCAATCGAACTCAAATCAAAAAGCGTCAAGTCAACAAATACACAAACGGGAAGATAAAGCTTCGGAAAGGAACACAAACACGAGCGTGATCAGCAAACAAGACAAAGTCATAGAAGCAGAAAGCATTATCCAGAGCGATCAACAACAGCAAGAGAAGGGGATGGAGAAGTACAGAACTCATAATTACAAACCACACTGTAAATAAAGTTTTTACCCACATGGAGAGCCACAACAAAAATAAAAATCAACCGGCGAGGCTGGAGAAAGGGCATCAATCTTTCTTCCGACCACTGAGGGATTGAAAGATGCTAGCCATTTTATCCACCATTTCTTTTAACTGCGCTTCGGCACAAACCACTCTCTCCTCGGAAGATCCGGGACGGGGAACACGTTGCTCTAAAGCAAGTTCAGCATTTTCAACCTCCAGGATCATTAGCTGTTCTTCCAAATCAACAGAAGACCCTTCGGAACCAACAACCACTTGACTGGCAAACAGACGGTATTGATCCATAATATGCAAAGAGGTAGAAAGAGAGGCAGCAGCAGTCCCGGCCATAGTGGCTAAACCGGAAGAATTCTGAGGAAGGGAGCTCGGATCAACGATAATAGGTGCGTAATGGTTGAATTGATGAGAAACACCCTGAACGAAACCCAGATTCCCCAACTCCTGCAAATCAGGCTCGTCAGACTCATCCGCGAGGGCTTTCCCGCCCATGCGAGCCCTCTCGGCAGCTAGCCTTTCAGCCTCTGCTTCAACAACAGCAAGAGCCGCGGGTGCGGGGTCACCTTCAGGATTCAGATTAACCGGGGGAATGATCGGAATTGCTCGGGAGCTAGATTGAAGGAGATTGGTATTAACTCCCCTTTCATAAACAACCGGAGGAGCAGCTCTCCTCTTGGGCCCAATCATCATATCATAATCTTCAGGCCCTGAATCGTTTCCCACCTCGAGTTTGGGAGCCTCATTCAATTCTGGATCCTTTTTTGGATCTTCTTCCTCACCTTCGGATTCAGCGACAGGGGATCTACAAAAGGACATCTTTGATTTGAATGCAAAGGACACAAAAAAGACAGCGAGGCACGAACCGAGGTAATTATTCTCCTCATCTCATTAGCAAGAATATCAAACTCACCAACAGAGGAAGAATGGCGAGCGACGAAACTGATATCGGGTCGGCAAGAAAATTCACCCTACTCATATACACCCCGACGTCATTTTTCAAGTAACGATGTCGCCATAGCCCTTTCAAAATTGGCAGGAGTAGAAAATTCGAGATGTATAGCAGTAGAATGCCAGGATCGTTCATGAGGATGAGACATAAAAGGCAAAGTCCTAACATGGGTAGGCTGCTAAATTTGAAGGTCCTTGTCAAGATGAAAGTCCCCAGTGTCGACCGACAAACCTTCAAACTCTTCATCTTCATCACGGGAGGAGAATTGAGCAGAGTAATCAAGATCAGCCTCATCATCGAAAAAAGTCATACACGTACTTGTAGCGTGTCAAGGACGAGTCCACAACGGTGACGGTGTATCCCACAGGGGATAGGACATAACGAAGTTCATCTGAGAAATAAAGAATAGACGTTAGACGCAGAACGAAGCATCCGGACAAACAGAAAAAAACCACAAGAGAACGAAAAGAAGAAATACCAGCAGTGACACCACGGCCGAGAGTGGACAACCCAGCCGAAACAAGAATAGGCTCTTGGAGCAAAGGAGAGGCACGATGGTGTTTCCACTCGAGGACAGAGTCTTATAAGGAAGCAAATGATAGAAACTGTCGGAATGGCCAGATGAAACATAGAAAAAGAGGTACTCCAACTCGAAAGGATCCTGAATGGTATGACCTAGAAATTAGAACAAAGACATTGTAGATATCAGACGAAGCCATGACGAAGGTAACAGTTGTCCGACAGCCATGTCCCATCTCTACAGTAACAATCCAATAACAGGAGGGATGGGGAGGCGCAGACCAGTAAGAAACAGAGAGTAATAAAAGGCAGTGCATTCAGAAGGAGGCTCAGAAATCAGAACATCATCGCCAGGAGGAAGAAAGACGACATCAGAATTACCATACATCTGGTGAATCTCACTAAGGCGCTCAGCAGTGAGTCAGAAAGAGGGCACCCACTCGAGGCATTGAGCCACAGCACGGAGTGTAGCCCCCATATCACCAATGTCCCGGCGCATCAAAAGATAGTCCACCGGGTTCAAAGGCAAGAAGGCACCAAGCTCATCGATAGGTATCGACATACCGCCAGCAGCCATGGCATGTACGATGGGAACTTCCTGCCAATTTGTTAAGGAAACGGATGGCAGATTACCCCTGGAGGACGAGGAAGTAGACAGATCCCTCAAGTTAGGGCGAGGTATCCTTCGAAGACGATTGGAACTACGAACACTAGGTCGTACATGGCACTCCGGTGTAGAATCAGAGGTATTTACCTCTTGAGCATCAATCGGCGGTGGGGTACCTTCACCAGACATTTTTTATACAAAGGACACAAGAGCTAGGGTTTGACAAGAAGAGGAATAAGGAAAATCCCAGGGAATGACAGAAATTTGGGGAAACAGTTAAGGGGGAATACAAGGAAATATGCAAGAGATTTGAATTTTGAAAATCCAAAATCAAAATATATCTGACAAAAGGAGGGAAGCACTGAGCCAAAAACAACAAAGATTGAACGGCTAGGATGCAGAGACTTTACAACTTCCAAGGAATAAGGAAGGCCCGGATGGATCCACGTGGTGCCTGATCAAGGACGTGTCACACCATGATAAAAAAGGTAATTATAGTCTAAAGTAAAGGTAAGATTACCAGAATACTCTTGCAAGCCTCATCGAGAATAAATAAAAATATTCCATTCCATAAAGAGCAGATTACAAGCGTTAGAGGTTTACAAAACATCCTTCCATAAAATACAAGTAATACTCATAATAAACACCAAATAGGGGGATACATCTAGTTGACAATAGGGGCTCCATGAAGTTTAATTTGTAGGTGATGAGGGTTTCGGAGTCGGCAGCATCCATAGGCTTCGAGCTCCCACTTTTAGGCTGCACGTCTCCAGAAAGGCCCAAAGGGGCCTCAGAGGTCGTTGAATCCAACAGAGTGTCGGTCATTTCAGTGCTACCCAAAGGGGGAATAGTTTCTGGGAAAGAAAGAATTGGGAAAATAATAACAGCCTCGGAAGGCCGAGATTCGGGGGCCATAGCAATAATAGCTTGACCAGAAGCACCCGCATCATCAAATTCGGGAAGCTTGAACTCAGTAGATGTGGGAAGGTCCACAAGAGAATCTTCAACCTTAGAATCAACCACAGCAAAATCAAGAGCACCATCGGTGAATTCCTTGTCTGACCATTTTTCCCCCAAACTCTTCAGAAGCTTACTCAGGAATATCAGTGATAAAGTTGGAATACTCACCAAGTAACCCCAAATCAAGCTCTTCCTTTAAAGACTCGCCCGGAGGCATCTTCTCTTCATTAAGGGCTCGACAAAGGATACCACGCATGTCGTCCATGCAGTCGGGGCAAGGTTTCTTAGAAGAAGCTTTCGCCATGGCAGCAGAGGAGGAGCAGAAGCAGAAAATCTTAGCTTTCGGGATGACGACTTCCCTGTAACAAAGATTGTCGGCCTCTGATAAGAGAAGCTCATCCTTTACACGATTCAGATTGGCTAGGGCCTCATCTAACTCCCTTAGGACCTCTGCAGCAACATTCTCAGCATCTCTAATCTTCTAATTAAACAAAGTCTCGGAAGCTTCTTTTTCCTGCCGTACTCTCTCAAGCTCTTTCTCGGAAAATATCTGAAGAGTGTGAAGACTGTTCTGGGCTCAGATCAGATCAACTCGGAATTAATCATTTTTCTCTTTAATCTCCTCCTGATGTTTAACCTCCAATGCTGTAACCTTATCCGAAAGTATTTTATTTTGAAACTCCAGAGTACTCTTCTCTTTCTCGTAACTAGCCAATAGACTATAATACCGGGCACATAGGGCCTCAAAACTCTCCTGGAGCTCAGCTTTCTTATCCTGCTCAATCCTCAATTCTCCTCGAATGTGAGCCTCAATAGTACTCGCCTCGAAAGCTTTCTGCTCCTGATCCTTCACCTTTGGGATAAGCAAAGCAACCTCGTCTCATAGACGAGAATCACGCCGTTCCAATTCATAGATACGATGTATAGCATTTGCAACATGAAGTGCTTGCCGACCGAGATAGCAGGCAGTATACTATGGAGAGAAGCTTCGACAGACATACTCTCGATATGACCAAGGAGCTCTTTTGTGCAACCTTTGAAAGGAAAAGTGGCAGCATAAGCCAGGCAGATGGAGGCGTCAAAATTGAACAAAAGCTCTTGAGTGAGGAGAAAGGTTTTACTAGCCTCGTCTAAGTGTTCGTACCTCCTCAAAAGTTTCTGATTGACCATCTGGTTAATAGGAAGATATGGAGTGGCCTCGTCCAACAAGGGTAAAGCAGGAGGAGCGGACTCAATAGATAAACGATCATGATCCCAGAAACGCAAAGGGATCTTCCCCTGATAATATCGCTAGATTTCGGAAGGAGAACAATAAAAAGCAGGGCTATCGGAAAAACCACCAGGAGGAACCCCTCTAAGGAGGGTAGAGGGGAAGAGGTACCAGGAATGTCAGAAATACCGAGAGGAGACTTAGTAAGGGTTTCAAGGGAAGGAGACGAGCTGATGTCACAGATATCCATTGCTCCCCGAGAGGTAGTATCAGGCACAACGGGGGAACAAACATCAGCAACGCCAACATTATCGTCCCTAACCTTCTTTGAGGGATGAATGACGGGAGCAGTACTATCACGGGTGCCCTCCTCGGAACTCTCATCTTGCAAACTATACTTCCGCTTAGAGACAACTGACTTAGCAACAGTAGCCTCGGAACCCCTCTTCTTAGACTTCAGGGCATTCAGATCCTTTTTGGAAACTTTCTCTCCGGCACCCAAGGCCTTTTCCTTGGCAGTACCAATATCTCGCCTCGGAGATGGAGGATTAGATGGATCACGGATCTTGATGGCCTGTAGGGGCTGTACAACGAGAAGGATCTTGGAAATTTTCTCGGACGGGGCTTGAGGCACCCTCTTTTTTCCTTTTCGAAGAGCAGTTTGTTTGCGAACGTAGGGAAGAGTAGCAATGCGAGCAATATCGAGAATAAGACGTCTCTCCTCCCTAAGACGTTTCTCCTTCCCTGAGCATTACAAAAAAGAAAGATCAATGCAGGAAAGATGTGAGGATGGGAGGATAGAGAATACCATTACAGAGACACCAAAGGAAAGAAATAAGGAACGCAGCAACAAAAAATCACCTGGCATAGCTATAGCCGAAGAAGTAAAACCAGCAGTGAAAAAGTTAGCACCAGTATGAACGGATTGAAAATGGCGTTCCTTCTCAAAAAGTTCATAAACACGGGCGAGAGCATCCTGAAACCCGGTCGGCAACTTCTCGAGAGTGCACAATTCACTTGCTGCATAAAATAAGAGGAAAAGGTTAGAGTATTCCAAATAATGAAGATGAGAGCTAGAAAAACATACACGCACTGAGAACGGGTTTGAAGAAGGAACTCCTAGGGAACACTGTGGGATTTTGAGGGTCTTCAGAATCGAAGACGGCAAGCCCCTCTACGGCCCACGAACCCAAACCAGTGATTTTTCCTTTTCTTTACCGAACAAGTCAAAGGGTAACCAGGTTAGTGTGACGAGGTACCAAATAATAATATCCTTTTGTCTTATTATTTGGAGTAAGCTGATACAGGAATTTGATCTCAGAGGTATTCAAAAACGAATACTTCATCAAGCGAAAAAGAACTAAGATCCCCATAAAGGCCGCCAAACCGTTAGGAGCCAACTGAGCAGGGGCTATACCCCAAAATTTAAAAATATCCCAGATGCAGGGATGAAGAGAAAACCAAAGACCGAGCTCAAATTGAAATTCATAAATCGTAATAGCATTCGGTGGGGCAAAACACATTCGAGCGTTGGCAGAAGGGAGGAGAAATTCAATATCATCTCCGCATTGGAATTTGCCAAGGGCAATAATGACATTCTTCTGTAACCAAGAATCGCCAATGGTAGATGGGAAATCCTCTGTCAAAAATTTAACTCTAGTCTCCCACTCGGGAAGCTTCCCGAGATGAGCCACCAGCGCGGGACCCGCGTCAGCAATTTGGGGATTTTACTTTAAACAGAAATTGGATTCAAAATCGGCAACTGTCTGGTCAAAGGCGAGCTTAGGGGGGGAACGGGAACTCAATCCCTCTTCCTGATGAGGAGGAAGAGACCCAGAACTCTCAAGTGAAGAATCAGTCGTCCAAGAAGGGTTTTCGAAGGGAAAATGGAACCCTCGTGATCCATATTCACGAAAGGGTAATGAAGAGAGAAGCGGTATACAGAAGGAAGGAGGAAGAGAAACCCCTAAAATGATAGCGACAAAAAACTCAGAGACACTGGAAAATTGAACAAGGAAAGGAAAAAGAATGGAGAAAGAGGATACCTGGAGAAGGAAAAGATGCGCGCAGTATAAAGGGAATCGCAACCGTCAGAGAGGAAGATAGAGGAGGAAAATTCGAAAGGCAAGATAGAAGAGAAGAAACAAACCGATAAATTTTTTAAATTTGAAATTCAAAGATACCCCCAACCTTGCAAAAATATCGCGACCCCAAGATTCGAGATACAAAAATAGGGTGAAATCAAGATGAGGAAATAAGAGAGAAAAGGCAAAGATCGGGCACACTGAAACATGAGGGATATAACGCACAAGAATACGGATCGATCCTAGATAATCTTGAATCATCAGAATATCCATGCTCGAGGGGCTAATTTTATGGGTATTATTTCCCTCACACCTATTGGACCGGAAGCCCAACAAGCTAGTGTGCTAGGAGAAAGAAGCCTAGCTACAAAGAGGTCCAAGAAGGAAGAGAAGGACAAATCAAGGGCTGACAGAGACCCAAACAGGAAGGCCCAGACCCAAAAGATACACTTTAGAGAAGAACCAAGAAAAGGTCCTAAAGATGAGCCCATCATCAAAGGCTAAGGAAGCCCAAGAAGATGAGGTCAGGAAAAGGCCAAAGAGCAGAAAGCCCACGGAAAGGACAAAGGACCGAGATCCCTCAGCAGAACACCCCGGCTCTAAAACCGAGGGGGATGTCCAGAAGCTCGGATGAATACTAGAACCTCGGAAGCCAACCCACCAGAGATAGAGAGGATCATCAGAGCGGCTGGAGAAAGTACAGACACTACTGAAAAGGAACAACTAGTGGTGATAGGCAAGAATACACGAATAACGGTAAGAAATAATATCTTGGACAACACTCTCACACTAGCGGACAAGAACAACAGGCATGTCTCTCTTTGTTCCACCAATGAGAGGCAAGCAAAGGATAGGGAAAGACCTGCTGTACTCTGCAAGACATCAGGTGGCCCTCTGCACCAGCTGCAAAAAGTCGTCGGTGTACCAACATCCTCCATTGAAGGCAGTTTGTCTTCATCCAAGTGGCACGACAGGATTGGACAATCGTTAGGATTTTATTGGTAGTATAAATAGCTTCTCTCACGAGAGAAAAGCAGGTTACTCATTGATGAAAATGTAAATTAACGTGATGTGAACTCTGATTTGCATGGAAATGGAGTACGGTTTGATCTTTTATCAAGACAAATCGTGATGTTTATGGAAAATTGGTAAATCAGAGGCTACTGAGGCTTTTTGAGCATGTTTGCACAGGAAAGCAGGTCTTAAAGGCTCGCAATGGGAGGACACAAATTTTTTAAGGTTGTTCGACCAAGATGGACTTGTTCGACCAGCATTACTTTGGTCGAACAAGGGAGGCGAAGTCGAACAAAATGTGCAGGAGTATCCAAAGAGCTTGCTCGACCAAATGAGTCCGTTTGACCAGAATCATTTTGATCGAACAGAAGAGGTCTGGTCGAACGGAATGACCAGAATCTTACAGAAAGCTTGTTCGACCAGCGTTCGACCAGTAGAGGCTTGGTCGAACGGAATATCGCTGAATCTATTTTTGGTGATTTCGGGTTTCTTTTACCAAATTTGACGTATGTCTAAATTAAAAGCCCTTCCCAGCGGCACTTCCGGTGGGGATTTTTTTTGGAAGATTTCTCCAGCATGCCCAGGCACCCGACGTGGGCACCCCCAACATGCCCGGCAACCAATGTGGGCGTCCCCCGACGTGCCGCCACACCAGACGTGGGCGCCCCTTGTCCGGTACAATTTACCAAATTTGATGTGTGTCTAAATTAAGACTTCGAAGGCCTGTAAGGAGGTTTAACAAGTATAAAAGAGGATCCTTCGCAGCACAAAGAGAACACACTTCATCATCCATTCATCACCAAAACCCTACTGTCATCCGATGGAGCTGTGGAGAGAGGTTCGTCTGTCAAACCAAGTGAAGATTCAAGACGGAGAGAATCGCGACGGCGCCCGCATCTAGGATTAACTTCGCTACTATGGGTAAGATCCTACCAACCACCATGATTGTTCCTAGATCAATCATGGGCTAGAACCGCTTCGGTAGTTCTAGGGTTATGAAGGTTTATGAGTTAATTGAATTACCATGTGTAAACTCCGTACAACACTACTTGTAGTTTATTTTATATAAGATTGTGCTTTTTAAATTCATACTCACAGTCATTTTGTGAATCATTAACTGTTATGTAAAGTCTGAATACATATCTTGATTATTGATTGAGTGTGTTCACTGCTGAGCAGAATTATATGTTATAATTCTAAGAGAGGGGACTCCGAAGTCTTATTAGAACTATCTTATATAAATACTTGTTAATGAAATATTATTCTGGTTAATAAGTAGGATAAAGAGTATAACTTCATAGTACCTAAAAAGGGTGATCATACGGGTTTGAGTACTAAGTGCACGGAAAATAATTGATATTGATAGTACCTAGAAAGGGAGTGAATTATATCTCTTACTCCGAGGATATTCACACGTGTCATACGCTTATCTACTTGTGTCTATAGAGTGAACTTGCATGGTTTAGTGATGCGTCCATAAACCACAAGGCGGAGTCGGACATCAACACATGAAAAGGAAATTAATAAGTAAAACTGGATGACCTGACGAACTACCTAATTTCTCACTTGATCACAGTCGTATTATCTCCATTGCTTGTTTACTTTATCTGCTATTTTACATACTTGTTAATTAGTTACTTAAACTTCACAATCATATTCCAATAACAATCTTAATAAATTAGAACTTAATTAAATTAATAATAATCTGTCCCTTGGGTACGATAATCACTTGGTCACCTATCGAAACTACAATTGATATTCTTATACTTGAGGATTAATTTTGTGTGCTTAGAAAACGCATCACTTATTCTCACACTTGACATTACACTTGTAATTGGGAGAGTTCTATGAGTGTTGTTCTTGTGGAGAGTAATAAAAATGGATTAAGTTCTTTGGTGGGAATTTGGTCTTTGGTTAGCTTTGATTGTTTGTTTTATTGTCTCACTTTGTTTGATTGTGATCGTTCTTGGCTCAGTTACAGAATAATCCATGTTTCTTAATTATAAATTAACTAGCCAATAACACGCATCAACAGGAATGATGAATAAATAGTAAATAAAGTTATTAAGATTGATAAATAAAATGTAAAAAGTAGATAAAATGTGTAGTGTATTTTTACCATTAATGGAATGAGTAAAAATGGAATGGCTAAAAACACGTGAGACACCCCAAAATGAAAAATGGGTAAAAATACGTGGGACGGAGGGAGTAATAATAATTTATACTCTCTTCGTCTCGTATTAACGTTGACGCTTACTTTTTGCATGAAGATTAAGAGATATAATATTTTAATGTATAGTGAGGTGAGAAAAATAATATTTAATGTAAAGTGAGTAGTTGTATTAATGTTGTGTGTGGGCTCTGTATGAAATAAATAATTATTTTGTGTGGGCCCAACTTGACAAAAAAAATGTAAACATTAACTTGAGACAAAGCAAAATGAAAACGTAACTTTAACCTGGGACGGAGGGAGTATTTATTTTGGAGTATAATACTATTCCCTCCGTTTATCACTAATGTATCAATTTTGCCATTTTGGGTCGTCCACTCTTAAAATATCAATTTTCCTTTTTTAGTAAAAGGACCTCACACATGGTCTACCACTCTCCACTAATACAACTACTCACTTTAAAGTTGGAAATTATTACAAGTCAATAACTGAACTTTATAACAATTATACTCATTTGCCATTGATACAAGATAATATATAAAAAATGAGTAAATTAGAGATAAATAGAATTTGAAATTATACGTTGATGTTGGTTTTAAAATAGTTAGTTTTGAAAGTGAAAAACCTGATTTTCAAAGCTTAAACTAAAGATAGCTAGCCTTATAAATCACTAACCCATTAATATATTGACATAAAAGTAAGATCAATAGTTTTAAAAAAAACTCATCACTTTTCATTTAAACACACACACACACACACACACACACACACACACACTATGGTTTTCAATCCAATTAAACTTTCAACAGTTTCCAGTAAACCTGAAAACTCAGTTGGAAAAACCACCTGGATAAAGGAGGAAGTGCGACAACAGTGAAATTAACTACTAATCAAAAAACTGGCAATAATAATGATGATGCACTAAAAAATCTTGATCTTTGAGGCTACACTATGGTGACATGTTTTAACTAGTTGAGTACATTAGCTTTCCAAAATTTCAAGGGTTAGCAGCAGAACGACTAAAAGCAGAAGACCCTTTTCTTCTCCTTCGGCGTTTCTGCCTAATTTTCCAAAAACTCCAGAGCAGAAAAAGACCTGCAAAGACATGCCATAAGTTATATAACTGCAAGACACAGAACCATACTATCCACAATTCATTTCACAAGCACAAATGGTGTGCGTGGGTTTTATCCAGATCAATGGTGGATTATACTATGCGGGTTGGGTGGGGGAAGTCGTTCTAGACCATTACCAGAAATTGCAACAGCAGCAGGTACAAGCCAGTGACTGGCAACTAACTCTGGAAAATCGAGCTGCAATGAAAATAAAAGTTAAATTAAATCGCAGTTAACCTCTATAAGATGCAGATCAGTTAAATGCTATTATGACAACTGAACTTATCATGATCACACAATATGTTACTCACATCATCTCCGTATAAGTAGCCAAGGTACTTGTTCCCCAAAGAACTATCATCTTTCTTTATTGACTTGAATTTCTTAACTGGAACCTCCACTGCAGTAGCGTTAAGACCTCTTCCCAAATCGATAGATGTATAGCCAGGCAATCTCCGATTTCTGCCCCTGACATTTAATTCATAACCCATTGTGCCCCATACTTCAAACCTTGAGTCATTCCCACATATCAACTCTTTACTGACAACTGCTGAGTAAATCGAAAAATTCACATCTCTTCTGCGGGAAGGTAGTTGGTTATTGTCAAGGTGTAACGACTTATCTAGTCTAATTGATTCGGGGAAAAGTATATTATCTCTAATATTCTTCGATGTAAAATCTAATATTTTCTTCAGGAGCCAGTAGCAATTTGTCACCATATGACTGCTATCCAAACAGTTGGAATCTCCATAGACAACAATTCGACCTTCGCCAGCCTCTAAGAGACCAAGAATAGGGGAATCAGCCTGCATTGATGACAATCCATATTTAGAACATCACAATAACCTAGATATGAAAGGAAAAAACATTCTTGAATAAATTACCACGAAAAAAAGATTTAGAAATACTCTCGCCTTCCCAAAGAAAGTCAAGTTTCTGAATTATTTTTGGTCACAAGGAAAGAGCCATTTCAAAATTCAACCAACTAAATAACTTAAATGTGATTAAATGAGTCAAACACACAATTGCAATCCAAATAGAAAGTGGCAATAGACGCTCATATACATATACTAATTAGAATTAACTTTTCTGTAAAAATAGATTGCATTAAATATGATGAGTGGTGCAAGAGACGAGTCCAATGTAAAAAAGCCATGAAACATATTTCCTATCTCTAACTAAATTTTTGCTCATTAGAATATAAAAGCTCCAAATTAAACAATAGCTGTGTACCAAGATGAAGATAATAGTGGGAGTCTCTTCTTACCACTTCCCCTTGATCCTGCTATTTTTATTTATTTTTGTCAACAGTTAAAGTCGCAGTAAAACACCATCACTCACCTTGCTCATGCCAGATAATAGGACATTCTGAGTAGCTCCACTTTCTGAGCTATCTAAGAAAGGGAAGCGGTGCAAGTATCCACCTTCTGGGAATTTTACAACATCAGTTCCAGATGCATATCGGGTCTGCTCTCCGTTAATAACAAAATCACCATTCAGGATTTTGTCTCCAAAAGCTATTCCAAAAGGCATCAAAAGATCATTCAGAGCAGGTATATTGGCACCCCCAGTGACGGGAGTCCACCAGCTTCTCGTATTATCATCAAAAAACTTCATTTTCATCATGGAGTCCACATTGTACCAATCTGCAAAAACTGCAAGACCTAGCCCATTAATAATGACATCATCTTTCAATTTAGTCATCTCTTCAGGAAAGTACTCGTCCTCAAGATCTACCAGAAGAAGTGTCCCATATTGGTTAGCATCAAAGCAGGTAAAGGGAGAACCGAGAGTTTCCACGTAATACCCAGCATCCCTCAACATATTAAACATGATGTGGAAGTTTGTGTGCAAGTGGTCACCATGCCAATCAAGGATGTCATTTCTAACATCCAATGAATCTCTCGGGATATAACCTGGTGGGTATTTGATACTATGAAATTGGTCCCATAAGACCCTCTGAGATCTTTGAGGTGTAGGAACAGCTTGTAGTTTCAGACGAAGGATGCAAGTACTTCTTCGAGGAACTTTTTCACCTTGGGCAGGAGGGCTGTAAACATTAACATTAACGTTTCCTTGTATTTCACCAGAAAAATGCACCCCTTCCTCTTTAATTTGCATATGAAGTGCCAGATAACCAGTCCATGGCCAAATAACATCTGAATAGGTGAAGTGAATGCTCAAAAGATTGCCTTCCTCACTGTCAGGAAGCCATACAGGAGGACCATCTACATAACCAATTACACCCATTCCATTCAAAATGGTAACATTAAATATCACAGGCATCGCCCCTGCATACAATGGTTGACGGCAAAAAGGCCACGAATAGGGGCAATCTGTATAGTCAAGGATGCTTGGAAATATGCTTGCTCGAGGTTTATAGCTCTTCAAGATTTCATAAGATTCCAATCTGATATCATTCAATAATACAATCAATATTTGGAGCTTAAATTGAACATATTGAAAATAACTCAAGAATACTCACAGATCGACCCTGCCTGCTCCCTGCTCATACATGTTTGGACCAGAAAGCTTTGAAGCACCTTCAACAAGTGCTTGTTTCATACTGGCAGGATTTAAAATCTCTTTTCTCTTGTTTTCGGGAATGATGCTTACAAGAAGGCAAACTATTCCAGCAACCACAGGACTTGCCACGCTGGTGCCTGATAAGCTTTTACAACCTGTACTAATCTTGGATCCCATGATCTCCCTCCCATAAGCAACAACATCAGGCTTCACACGACCATACCTGTTAATGAAGTTACCATGATTATTTTTTATAGGAAGTTATCATGATCACAGAAACATGATCTTGGCAAAGATGAGCTCATCTGAGTTTTTATTCTGTATGTCCAGGCCTTCCCCATTACATGAAAACTTCTTATTTAGCTATGGATGCTCTTCCCATTAGACAGTTTGGAGAATGTACTATGAAATTTATTATAAAGTTTATCTAGTTTTGTTTTCGTTCTAAAACCAGCTGTCTGTTAACTTCCATACTTACACAGTTCTCTTCCTTTTAAATAAACATGATCTATTTATTGATTAAAAGTTATATAATACAGAAGGGTAAGTAATCCCTAAATGCCAGAACAATAATCAAATAACAAATCACCAACTACTTAATGATAGAGTGAATCAAGGGGGGTCAGCCATACCATTTTCATGCTGCCCTAGTCATGCTAATCACCAATCTGGTGGATTAGCAAGAGCTTATTTGAGGGAAATCAGAGTTAACATTAATTATGTTGTTTCCATAAGAATACACTAGCTCTCAGATAAAATATTATAAATAAGGGGTAGAGAGGAGGTGAAGGATTGTCGAGAATTATCTTGGTGTCTACTATTGGCAGCTTAGGCTGACGAGAGTCATCCCAGGGGAATCTCATTTCCTTCTGATCACTTATAATATATCAATACCCATTTACATTATCAGCGTCTTTACTCTATCAATTAACATATCGGATACAGGAAAACTTTTTAAGCCATTATGATTCAAGACCCACTAAGCAACCCTAGAATTAAACTCATCACGTTCTTCTACCCATATCACCTACTAGTCCTCATAATTCTCCACATCTAAGCTAGCCTGAGTTGAACCAAGAGCACTAATAATCCAACTGAAAGTATTAAAGACATCCATCATATGAGTGAGATTGCTGCTATCTGATGCACTAACAAGGATGCACCTTGATACTGGAGTACTGTTCATGTTAGACAAAGAAAAATTTCTTTCACCAAGGGGACAACAAGAACATAATGAAGCAGCACAAAGCAGACTGTTAATCTCCAAGATGACTTACAATTATCTTATTAAAATATTTAATCCATAAATAGCTCATTTTAGAGGAAAGCTACATACTTTTTGGTAGAAAGCGCCCATAATTTGCATTAATGCATGTGACAATTTTCAGGTTCAGATTCATAAGTTGTACAACATTTTAATGATCGTTAGACTGATAGTACAGATTAAAATAAATAAATAAATAAATAAAATAAAAAATCAAATATCTTTACTATCAACTTTTACAAAAAAAAGATACTTGACAGAAATGCAAGATAACAATCTTTCAGAAATGTAAGAAAAGAGTAAATAAAATTTGATTCGGTAGGTATGATTATGATTAATTGTAAATTGTTAATTACTTAAAAGGGAAAATTAATTCTCTATATTACAGGGAGTATTTAATTAAGTAACTAATCAAGAATGTAACATTTTGTAAGTTGCTACCTGTCGGCTGTCCTTTAGCACCTGGCTAGTTGTGCAATATTTAAACGCAAATAGAAGTATTACATGGATAGAAGTATAATATTATACCATAAATATATTTTTGATTATTGATTTAATAATTTTGATTACTAATGATAAATATTTTAAGCCATATACTAATCATATAATTCACTAATTGGAATTAATTATTAATTTGATTAAAACTTGTTGAAAATGGAAAAAACGTAAAACCTAAAAAGGAGCGTGTTCGAGTCAACAACAGCTGTAAATTGCCCTGAACTAACAAGAAAAAGAGGGAAAAAAAGAAAAAGAGAAAAAAAAAATGGAGTTGAGTTAATGACCCCCCCCCCCCCCCAATCCACATAGTACAGTACATAAAGAGTACAAAAATACTCATGCCAGTACGGTACAAAAATACTCAGGATATAGATAAGAGTGGCTTATAAAGCCAGTACGGTACCCGTGAGGAATCTCCCAAGTACTCATGCCACGTGATGAAAATGATGCTATGTGATCATTATAATCAATGCCACCAACACCAATAACATCACTTTGATCTGCTGGGTTGTTTAGAGTTCCATACAGTGGACCATCATTTCCAATTGCTGATACCATGATAATATTATTTGCTGTGATTTCCCAAACCTGGTAGAAAACGAAATATAGCACAAACCACTTTGAGAAGTAGGATAACTATAAGTTACAGTTTTGCAATAAATAATATATTCATAGTGCAACAAGTTTAGGTCAATGTAAGAACAATACAAACAATTAACATGGAATCTTCTTAGCACTTTACAAGGAGTTATAAAGGGAACTTTGAGTGCAACCTCCGAAATATATATATATATATGTTTTTGATAAGCAAGTTAGTTTCCTGGTCTATATTCATTAACAAACCTTCAATCGCCTCTGCATATCTCACTTAGGACGAGGGAATGCAAGCTGCATGCTCATGTCTTTACTTGTACTCTCTATAATTGTCCTTAAATATTCAGCAAAGTTGCTATTCCTACTCATGGACAAATTCTTATTGTACTGCAAACCTTCTATGAACATACAAATCCCAATAACTAGCATTGGCCTTAATTTCAGAAAAGGGATGGGTTTCAGTGGAAACAACTAAGGCACTTCTGAGCAGTTCGTAGGTTCTTTATGAGAAGCACAGACTATAGGATAAAACCAACAAAAGGAAGCAGCAACTCAGACAAATTAGTAAGCTAATGGAGGAAGCCAAAGAAAGTATCATGCAGACATGCACAGAAATTTTTATTGAAGTCATAGTTGTTAAAGGCGAGAGGCGTGCCCGGGGCGCAAGCCTCTTATACATGCCACCCTAATATTACAGCATATATACATAAGTAAATCTACTTACATCATAAGTCATAACTCATAGTAACTAACTAAATAAAGGTAAAAATTACATAACATCACATAATGATACATAATAACTCATAAATAGCATGTATAACACATAGAACATCCATAATTAACTTCAAAGATAAAATCTTCAATATAAAATAAATAGAAAGTTAATTAAACAAGTCTTCAAGTTTAATAAAGTAAATCAAATGATTATCCAAAAGAAGTCCAACAAAATCCCATATCATATTTAGATCAGATATCACATTTAATACTAACCCCATAAAACAAAGTCCAATAACACATATCATATCTGATCTAATTGAATATAATCTAATCTAAAATCCAATATAATATAATCTAATCTAATCTTAATAATTTAAAGAAATTAACTGACATTATAAGATATCCGAATCCCAGATTTACTTGTTCCCCCTTATCATGCCCATTGTAAAGATCCGCATCAAAACCCTATTCCTAATTGGTTAAATTTATAGTATAAATAAAAATAAGAGTTCATTTCCCCAAAAGAAGAGGTAAGAATTGATGTTTGCTAATTGAAAATGTGTCATGACTTTAAAAGAAATAACTAAAAAATCAATAATAGGGTAATCCAAAAGAGGCGCGCCATAGAAGGTGCAAAGAGGCACAAGGGCCTGAGCCTCCTTGCCTCTGCGCATGAAGCGCGCCTTTAACAACTATGATTGAAGTCAAATGCAAAATTGCACAGTCGCACCTTCTCAACAAATGGGAGATCAAGATAATCAGGACCACCAATGCTCAAATTCAGCACGTCCATCTTGGTTGCAATAGCATAATTGAATGCATCAAGGAACCATGACGTATAAGAAACCTGCAATGAGCTGAGAAAAGTTTCTCATAAACTTACTAAATATATTTTAGGTAAGGGAAGAAAAGAGATTTGTTGATGCTTTTTTATGACAGATATGCTTTGACTTATAATCTACTAAACTAACATGTATCTTCTTCACATGATAATGACAAACACGAAGCAATCACTTATAATTTATTATGCATGTTGACTTTTTGAGAGAGAGTATGCAGAATATATCACAAGTGTAGCCCAGTAGATTAAATAAGACAGGGAGGAGGACACTTCATTCAACAAATTGAGCACCTCAAAATATGATCCTTAACTTGACGCAAAAACACTGAAACTTACATTTGCCTACTTCAGGATATGATCATTGCAGATATGATTATTATTATTTCAGTAACTTCAGTGCAATAAGAAGGAAAAGACGATGACCAAGGAAAGTGATATAAAAAAAAATAGAATGATCAGTGCTCCAGAAGCAGTAGTTTGAGTACCATAAATTTCTTTGACAATACATTGGCAGGAATTTGAATTATATTACAATCATGCCCAGACACCATGGAACCATGGAAGAGATCTACTCAACAACATCTAGAAATCTCCTCAAACAAGTAAAACACTCCCATACACCAATCCTACTGATTCTTCTCACATACCGTGACATATTTTCTTTCTCCACCACACACACATCTGAAACCCCAAAAAACATTCTCCCAATTCACTTTGACCAGCAGAGTCACATCTCAACTGTTCACTTCATTTGGAGTCATTACAGGGCAGAAGAATAACAGCTCTCCTAATTTCATTCACCACTAAGCATGAAAAAAGATTTTGAGATGTGACATGAAGTTTGATATGACTTTTGCAGTTTGATGCGACATGCATTACATTTTCAATTAATGGCATGCATGATTTTTTTATCCATTCGGATATAAATAATTGAGAGTCAAAATAAAAGACAAAAAAAATCTAATAATAAATTGGAAAAGAAGATAAAACCGAGTTACTACCAAACAGATAAAGTCTAGGAAACTAATTTTTAACTTAACTAAAGCAGAGGAAATTTAACATAATCATTCTTTAATGTGTTGAATTCATCTTTTTTCAATCTGGTAAATATTATTTAAGCGAATATGAATTTTCTGCTTCAAATGACTATGTTATAAAGCAAAACTTTAGTTTTTGTTAGTGGTATCGTTCCACTACTTGCATCATATCAGTACACATTTTGTAATTGTGAGAAGATGCAATTGTGGTAAGTTCTCCTCACAGATAAATACTATGTCATTCTTTCATATATCAACCCAGGATGCACGCTAACATAGCATTCAGAATACTTTGGAATTGACTATTAGCATATGAAGAACCATTTCTGTTAATATGCAAACCAAAATACATAATAGCCTAATCCACATATAACAACAAAAACTACATCTCATATTTCAAGAGATTGAATGCTTGCTTACTCATGCAACAAAAGTTACATTAATGATTTATCATAAGAATTTTGATTGAGAAAGTGCAGTTAAGTTGCAAAACAGCTAACTGGTTGAGCTTAGGATGTTCAGTCTATTCTACAGTAATAAAATATAGGCATGACGTACAAGTACTTATAGGAAAGTAGTAAGCATTAGCAGTCATATATAAACAATAAAATTACCTGTGAATCAGTAAACACCCGAAAAGCATAGATCTCAGTGTCTGGAGCAAAGCCAAGACATCCTGCATCTTGCCCAGCAATAACACCAGCCACAAATGTACCATGTCCAAGATTGTCATTTAATGTATCTTCATTGGTCCAATTGGTGCGCTCCTGATAATAGTTTAGCACCTACCCATTACCAACAACTAAACAAAAGCAAAAGAAGGAAGGGAAACACCTCATGGCAGCATTCCTCAAAGCATATACGTACCTTGATATTACGGAAATGTGGATGATTTTCACGAATCCCTGTATCAAAAATAGCCATTTTCACTTTTGCACCAGTATACCCTTTCGACCAGAGAGCATCTGCTCCAAACAAGGAGGTAACTTGAGATTTCTGCAAGAATAAGAGTAGACTTTGATGGAATATAAGATCACAAGAGAATGGACAGAGAAATTCATTGAAGGCCTTAGCCCGTTTGTAATTCTGAATTAGTTAAACAAGTAACACACTAGTAATCTGCAATATGCTGTACAGAGGTACTGCAGAAGCATGTCTAACCTATTAGAGCTAGCAATCATAATTTTTTTACAAAAAGTAAACCTCTAGCGTTCAATCAATATAAAATATACCGAGGATAACTTCAGTATCATGATACCTAATCGAAAACAAACTAAACATACTATAAATTAGAAAATAAGCATTTTAAGCCTTTAAGATCAGAGAAAGGAAAGAGTATTTTCCATTTCATCGGCCCTAAATCACTAGATGATATATAGAGATTTTCTCCAAAACACATATTGATAATAATCAGAACTAAGCAGGCAATCAGACGCACTGAGTAAACTATAATATTGAGAAGAGTTGCCAATCATATACATGTACAGGTGTTTTATATTTCTCTAAAACTATCCGCGAGTAATAATTATTTCCAAACTCAAGAGTGTAAAAATTCATGCAGATAATACAAGCAGTTTTTTGTAAAGAACAGAGCTTGTCAAAAACTAAATTCTCTTTTAAAAATGGTCAAATACTGTGAAATATAATTTACCCAATCAAACCAGTTGAGTTCTTGTCTCCAAAGTAGCGTGCTCTACACCTGTGTAGCTTTAAAGACTTGGAAGTTGGATTGGATCATATTCTCAGAGAACATTCTTTTTTCTTATGCATGTAAAACAGGGTTCTAACAAGTTGGGACTGTGTGTTGATTTACTTTCATCATATATTTGAGGTCTCATAAACAATAAAGGTCAAGAGTCACAGGGGATGATCACAGGAAACAGTATACAGGTGCACAGTTAGTGTCATAAAGATTTTGAATCATTTTTTGGTTTCAGATATTGTCAGAAATTTGAGAAACATGCTTTCAGTGACAACGTAAGGGTCACTTCATTCATTTATATTTTTTCTGAAAATTAATTTAGAAAATATTTCTTTCTTAATTCTTATCCAAAAACATTTTGGAATTTCCTTGTGTCTCAGGTAGAGCACAGGGTATGTTCTTTTGAAAACAAAGGAGTCAGTGCCACTCTTTTTCTCTCTTTATCAACCCATCCCTGGAGCTATACAACTTTCCTGGTGAAAGTTGGCAAAAGATGCTAAGCAATGATTGCATGATCTCAATATATATTAAGAAGACAATATCAATATATAAGATTCCAGAGCCTATGCACATAATTTAGTATGACTCATCCCACAGTCCCCTATATCACATCTTTCTACACCTAATCACCTGTGAACATCAATATATCAGTGATCCTAAGTTATTAGGACATGTTCTTTCTGGACTAATTCAGTAGGACAATTGAGTAATCCACGAGAGTTTTTGGCTATTTATGTGCACAGGCCCATCATGTAAAGTATAAGATTTACAAAAGGATTCAAGTGAATCATATTCAATCCGCAAAACATGAAAAAAATTCTCCCTCCATCCCTTTAGTCCTATTAGCATGGAAAGTGGAAATATGTTTTAAGAAAACTTTTTGGAAACACAAATAATTAACTAGATTTCCTAATATTTCCATATTTAACGATTAATATATATGCCAATTTAATGCTTACTATATAACGTATTAGTAAATGTCTTGATAAATGTAAAAATGGAAAATATATATGGGACATCCAAAAAAGATAATCAGGACTAAATAAAAGGGACTGAGGGAGTATGTGACAATTACAATCTTCACAACATACCTATTGCTTTTCTTTTCATCAGCTTGCACTTAGACTTTTTATTATGGAGATTAAAGCCTACGTGCAGGTCAACATTTCTGGGGTCTACATACAGGAGTATAAGATACTATAAAGAAATAAATCCCAACTCAATGCTTATGCAGCTTATCTTGGGGCATCAGGTATCTCTACCTGATTTCTAATTGCAATCACATTTTACGCATTTCAAATAATGTTTTGACATTAAATAACCTTCTCATGGGAGAAAGGAAGTACAGAAATTCATACAATATAACACGTTTATATTTTACAATTAATATAAGATGAAGTGACTGAAGCTCAGTAACCTAGCGAAAGTTTTATTTTCTAAATAGAACCACTATTCTCCTCCACTAGTACGCAAGATCTATAATATTATCTATACCCCTTGCAGATGTCTTATTCTATCAATTTTTCATTCTTTCTATCTAAAGATTTCATATAACTTTCTTAGTTCATTTCCATCAACCAATACTGTCCTTCCTTAGGTATTCTTTCCTTTACCTTCTTCATCAACTGCTTATTAAATCTCTCGAAATTTGACTCTCTCAGATTCTTTTCTCCCTCCTTTTTTTCAGCTTCTCCCTTCCCACAATCTCCTATTCTTTTTGTAATTGCAATACATCTAATTAAGGATACAAACTCAAGAAAAGCTATTTAGTAATTGCTTGGATGTTGGAAAGAAGCGACTAGGACAGCATCTCAGACTGAACAATAACACATTTTCTAGCTCAAGTAGCCTTTCCAATAGATGATGCTTTCAGATGTTTTCGTTAAGAAGATAACCTCAACAAACACATTAAAAACTTAACAACTTAAAAAGGCATAACCGCTAGTCAATAAGGCTCACCTGCATCATCAGATTTCTCCTCGCAGCACTAAAATTCCCCCCTGCGGCATAGTTTTCACACTCACCAAAAGACATGGCTGTGAAAATCTTGCCGGGTCTCTTCTTCCCATCTACAAAGGCTCCAACAGCTTTTTCCAGAAGAACCCCCCTTTGGTAGCTTAAATCCAACGAGACATCTTTCACCAGCTCCAATTTCCCAAACTCCCCGATCAGGAACTCCTTGTGGCGTTCCTCGATCGCCACAAGGGCAAAATCGGTAGGGTACTTCGCCGCCGGGTTGTGCCTCTCGACCCATTTCCATCCTTTGGAATTCACATTATGCGCGAGATACTCCTTGAGATCCTGCGCATTCTTATATTGAAAGAATCGAACTATGTGATTCCTGAACGTAGGTTTTTCTGGAATTGAGCTCTGCTTTTGGCGGTAGAGCAAATGGTTGGCAGAGAAGGAGAAAACAAGGAAAACGAAAGAGAGTGTGAGGATGGAGGTGTTGGAGGTCAGACGGCGGTTCATGGCGGTGAAACCCGCATCGGAAATTCCGACACTGGGGGTTGGATTTGTCGGGATTCGCTGAGCAAAAATGTGTTTGGGTGTGATCGGAGGCAGAAGAAAGCAGAAAACAGAGAGCCGTCTTGTAAGTTTCACTATAAACTATAAAGCCTCACGTTTACCCTCTTCATAGAGTTAATTTAGCCACCAAAATTGAATCTAATTTTAATTATATCTCTTTTATCTTGCTATCACTTTCCAGGGCAGTTGCATACAAGGATATAAAACGAACTGAGCAGGTGAACTGTTTTTGGTTTGATTTGCTATGATATCATTCCAAATTTTGACAAAGGTTAAAAAATAATAATATTTTTAATGAAGAGTAATATTCAATCATGAAAAGTGATAATGAACGTATAACATTTTATTTCAAATGGTAAACACAACATCGACTTAAATATATATAGTATACTATTTGATAAAAAATTTAAATTTTTTTCTCAAAAAATCAAGGGTAAAGTTCTTATACTAAAAGGTATATATCATATAAGTGTGCAATTTTTTAAAAAACATGAGATTTGGGGGATACGGTGTCCTTGGAACATACGAGTTTTAAACACGGGTACCTGAGATATATACTCGTAACCTTCTCAATTTTTAATAGGATTTTTAAACTATTTGTACCCTTCTTAAACCTTACTTAGAACTATTAGTATCCGTCCCAATAAAGTTTAGGTAGAACGGTACCGAAAATATCTGTTTCGTTGTCATCTCTACTCGTACCTTGTTGTCCAACACTAGTACATGTAAGTACTTTAACTTGTAGAATTCTCATTAAATTAAATTACAAACTCGTTTATTAATACTCGCAAATTAAAATTAACAGCTAAAAAGTGTACTGAATTAAAGATAATATTTTGGCGTAAAATATATTAATTAAATTAAATTAAGAAGGAGTATTTTATAGTAAATATTAAATTTAAAATATGTAACAAAATTAAAATAAATTTAACAAAAAAATTGAGCTCTAAAATTAAATGTATATAAAAAATAAATTATCAAAATAAAAGTTTTATATATATTAAATTAAAATATATTAATTGTATCGATTAAAAATTAGTATATTAATTAATAATTAGTTAAATATGCTAAAAATATCTTTCATATTTAATAAATTTATATAATTAATTTTTGGCATAAATAGGGTTAATAGTTTAGATCAAAAGTATTAAATAGACGATTAAGATTAAAATTGAATGGTTTGTAATTGTAGTAAAACTGAAATAGAGAAAAAAATTGAAGATAAAAATAGAATTCGGGTCTATTTTTATATGTGTATAGAAGATAGATATAGTTATTGCAATTTAAATTTTGTTATTGTGTTCGTATGTTATTCTTTGTGTGTTTTCAAAAGATTTTTTATATAATTATGAAATTAAATATTTTTAAAATATAAGATTATTTTAATTTTAAGGATCCATTACTATTAGATACAATTTATGTGTCTATATTACTACTAGATACACAAACAAATTATATTATTAATTAATACAAATTGAATGCATTAAATACCATTTTTATCCCTATTTTACTTGTATTAAAAATTAATTTAAAAGGTGTGACGCAAAAAGATAAACTGTCCCACTAATTTCTCCACAAAAATAGGTGGGAGATAACTATATTAACGTGTCTACATACAAATATTTATGAATATACATGATACATTGCCTACAACTATTTCCGAATACATCGGATAAACTTATTTCTAAATACATTTAGCTATTTGGGATTATGATTAGCCACTGTATTAAAAAAATACCTCAATAACACGTCGCCTCGATAGCTCGAATTCGCATTTGATCACATCCATATTATTTTTATATTTAGTAACGTTTATGTTCAAATATATTTTTGTATATTTGTGTTCAAATAGTATGTATTCAGAAATTTTTATTTTCAAATTTTATGTATTAATTTTCTTTTTAATATATTTGTGTTCAAAAATTATATATTTTTGTGTTCAAAAGTTAACTTAATTTGTTGATATTCAAAATTTATGTATTTAAAAATATTTATTTTTAATATATTTGTGTTCAGAAATTATATATTTTGTGTTCAGAAATTAACTTATACATAATCTTCAAATCTATGGGGAGAGAGATTTTAATGTGTGAAATAGTTTTGACATGAAAACAGAGAGAGAATTATAATGAAGGATATGATCCTATCATTTTAACCTAAATATATACATCTTTTATCTACATGATGTATTTAGGGGTAATTGTGTCTATTTATGGAATAATTTTGTAATAATTAATAATAAAATATATATTTTGTATCTACTAGTAATATTATAGTATATCTTGTACTAGATAGTAATAAATCCTAATTTGAAATATAATTATTAAAATAATCTAAAAATAATAATATAGTACTCCCTCGTCCATTATTTTATATGTAATGAGTAATCGTATTAGTATGTGTGGATCGATGTGTCCAAAATGAGAAATTAATAAATTAAGAGTGGACGGCCAAAATGTAAAATGAATAAGTTGAGAGTGTACGAAGGTAGTACATAATTTAATGGAGAATAATTATAATTATTGTATATAGAAAAGGACGGCTATTTGCACCCCCTAAATTGCTAGACGAACCTCAATTACTTAATGTTCCCCATTAAAATTAAAACATACATATTTAAATTACTAAATACACTCATACGAAGACAACTTTACCCTTTTAATTAATCACAAAATTAAAATAAAAAAAACATGTATGAACGTTGATAAAGAACAGAACTGCGAGCGACTATTCAGAAGAGAAATGATAGGGAAGAACACTTATCCACCACAACCACCTATAAGTCTTCGGTAGCGACGTACGTCAGTCTTCCCGACAATGACGACATTTGGGAAAATTTCTTTAAAAAATTGAATTCTATGGTTTGAAATCGAAAATTTTAGAATTGAATGTCGAATTGAAAATAATTTGATCTCCTCCAACTTGTTGTCTTTTATTGATTTACAGCAACTTCTTAGTAGCAGAATTGCTGCAGATTAATCATCAGACCAATGCAATTGGGTGTGCTGCTGATCTGAATGCAAAGTTCATTCCGTAGCTTTTTTATTTTACCAATTCATCAAGGAGAGGTGAACTACACCTGTTGTACTTAGTAGGATATATATTCGCCTGCCCTTTGATTGAGAAATTGCATCTGATAATTGAATTGGAAGATTTCTTCATTTAAAAAAAAAGTGTTTGGTTATTACAACCGAGCACACGTATCTGTTCAATCGTAGGAAGTATGAGAAAAAGTTACTCAATCTGTTTGGTTATAGGAAGCGAACAGTGAGAAAGAGAAAAAATTCCTCACTGTTCGTGAAAAAGTTACTCAATCAGTTTGGTTGTAAGAAGCGAACAGTGAGAAAGAGAAAAAGTTTCTCACTGTTTGTCTTTTTCACTGTTCACTTCCTACAACCGAACTGTTCGCTTCCTCAATCTGTTCGGTTGTAGGAAGCGAACAGTGAGAAAAAATTACTCAACTGTTCGATCACAGATGTCCAATATTTTTTTTCAGATTTATTGATTATTTATAAAAAGTTATTTACGTTTTCTTAAATAATTATATTTTAATTCTATAAATTATTGGGATTTGTCTAGTAATTCCGGGTTGCAAATAGCGAATATAGAAATAGAATATTAGTATTGTTTGGTACTTTGATTGTTACAATCATTATACATTACTGTTACTCGTTAAATGAACAACTGGGCTTTACATTTCCCCAAGGAGAACCGAACCATAGTGAACGATAATGAAAAGAGGAAGCCGAGGACTGAAGCGGCGGGGCATTGCATCCGTTTCTAGTTGTCAGCAAATTTAAGGTGGGAAATTCCCCAATTCATGTTGGCGTATCTTTTCGAATGTGCATGTGTTAATTGATGCTTGAATGTAGGAAATAGACTACATTTCTCGGAGGAGCCATGGCGGCGAGAAGCCTCCTCACACCTTTCTACATTCACAGCATTAAAACGGCGTCGCAGCCTGTATTGATGATCCCTGTCTTCAATTCAAGGCTCCGGTCCCAGTACAGAGAGAAGTTTGCCCAGAGACTGGCCATGGCGGGTCTCAAGCCCCATCACCGCATTGGTCAGTAACTATTGCACTCTTATCTAATTGACTACTCTTGGAATCAATACTTATTGGTTTTGTTTAGTTTTGTTTGTACTGGTGAATTTTTGCTGGAGGAGTCTCTAAAATACTGTTAAATCATTCGTAAAGAAATCTAATGCGGCACTTCCAGGTGGGAACAAAATAAGATCAAGAAATCTTTTATTGTCTCCTTTTTGTTTTGTGTTTTGTTGAGTCTATCGCCTCAATAATAGGTTTTACTATAATGATTGGTTTTCATAATGTGCCTATCTCCTCAAGTACGAGAATGTTACTACAATGATAGGTTTTCATCAATTTTCTCCTATTATGGTTTTGCTATGTCATGAGGTGATTGATCTTTAGGGAGTTTGGTTGTTCTATCCAGCAATTGCTGTTTCTGGTGGTCCTGATAGCATTGCTCTGTGTGTGCTAACTGCTGGTTGGAAATCTGAAAACTTTGTTGCTGCTAACAAAGGAGACAAGTCAGTTGATGGTCTTTTAGCAATTGTTATGGATCATGGATTACGAACAGAAAGTGCAGAGGAAGCAAACCTCGTCTGCCGACGGGTTTTGGACATGGGTAATATTATATTTGTGTTATCATGGGTGGTGTGAACTTATGAAAACAAAATGAAAACAAAGCTTTCTTGTGGTCACTGGATGATTGATAGATCATGCTTGCTCTCTTTAGGAATCAAATGTGAAGTTGCTCAATGTGAATGGTTGGATGGTAGACCCAAGCTCGGTCACTTGCAAGAAGCTGCTCGCAATAAAAGGTATTCATTATATTTTTTTAGCTTTCTTGTTTTCTGCCTCCATGAGATAGTAGAACTACCCGCTACTATTGCTTTACTCTTTTCTCTATGACCTTTAACTATCCAGGTATGAAACTCTACAAAGGATATGTGTCCAACAACAGATTGGCATACTGTTAGTTGCTCATCATTCAGATGACCAGGTTTCCAGCATATATATGTCTTTCTAGTTTCTAAGTTCACTTCATACTCGTTTCCTCAATGTTATTATTACAGTGCATAACATGGTTATATTCTTAGGGTATGTTAGATTTCGGTTATGATGGATTCTGAAAACTAGATTTTGAAATCCAAATGAATAGTAACAATATGATTTTAGGATTTTGCTTTGGTATATTAGGATTTTACTTTATGTCAATCTCAATACATAAGAGGAGGGTGTCGATGTGTGTAAGAAGGGTGGTGAGTGTGTAAGAAAGTATTAATTGATGTGAGAGTAGGTGAAAGAGGAGAGAGAAAAAAGTAATGTTGAGTGTTGATAGTGTTTAGAGGTATTTGTAGGGTGGTTTCTGAAATCAAAACTAGTTTTTAAATTCCCTAATTAGAACAAGTCTATAATTTAAAAAATCTAAATCCAGTGTGTAAAACTGGGAAAAAATAACCCCTTAGGTGATGTCTTTGGATTCTAAGATTTATTTTTTAGCATTTTCAAATCCTAACTACTTTGAGATTTTGAAATCTGGTTTACAGAAATCATCTTGACATTTACCTATAAACCCTATTAATATGAAACTCACCCCCTCTATATATTTTGTTCAAGGAACATTTATTCTACCGTATTTCTAGGTTAGCTGTATTGCTTATAAGTTATGGGGATATTTAAAAGAAATTCTTTCGGCTTTTACACACTTTGTTAAAAAGCTGCCCCTCATAGCTTTTAACTTTCAAAAGTGATTTTTACTTAAGCAATTGCAAACACCCTGTAAGTTTGACGTGCATTTTGGTCTTGTTCTACAAGATTATTTGCTAATCCAACAGATGCAATGTTATCACACAGAAATCTACCAGTGCCGGACATAAACTAATAAGCATCCAGATAATTGTCCAGCATACTGTGTTAGCAAATCCTCTCATTTGGTTAAGTATGTCATTGTACAAGATACAGGCCTATTGGAAGAGAAAGTCAATCTATGCATTCAATTTAACAACTATAAAATAAATGCAATGTGATATTTAGACCCTAATTTTAGTGCATCAATTTCTTGGTTTGTGACAAAAGACAAACTATAAAAAGCTATTACATCATACAAGCACAGTGTGATTGCATAAGCACATTCTATATGCAGGCAGAGCCATTCATTCTCAGATTATCTCGAAATAGTGGAGTACTTGGGCTTGCAGGCATGGCATTTACTTCTAAAATTTTCTCAGAATTTCCTGACTTGAGTGGAGAAGAATCAGTAGCTCATGGTATTTTATTGGTGAGACCACTTCTGGAGTTCTCAAAGGAAGATATGTACAATGTTAGTCTTCGCTGTCTATTACCAGTATCAGAATAACTTCTAAAATTCAAATTTAGTTATTCATTTTTATTTATTTCTTAGTTCCCTTTTGAAATAGCTAGAAAATTGTTAGTGTTGCAGATATGTCAAGGTGGTGATCAACAATGGGTTGAAGATCCTACTAACAGGAGTCCCTTGTATGTTCGCAATAGGATCAGAATGTCATTAAATGACTTGTCATCTTGTAAGTTATAATTCTCATGCTGGTCATTGTTTCGCAAAACAAACGAATAACAGATTATTGTATATTAATCATGATAAGTAGGAAGACTAATTGGTGTTAATTCATTTTAATCATAGGTACTTGCTGCTAAATTGTTTTCAAATTCAAAAGATATGCCTTCATAATTTATTAGATGTTTCATATGGCTGGTTTTTAACCATTTGGTCCTAAGTTTTGGACTTCCAGCCTTTCATTTACCAAATGAAAAGGGCCCAATCATTTTAGCTGATATAATTAATTTGTTCAATGTAGCTGAAGATTGATGTTAATGAATTCTATCTTTCAGTTTCTTAAATATTAATGATTTCTTATAGTGCTTGAAATGTTTACAGCTGTATTCAAAGCAGAGTTGCAAGCAGTTGTAGCAGAATGTCGAAGAACGCGAGTCTATGTTGATAAACTTTGTCGCCTGTTACTGAATCAGACTGTCACAATTGTGCCTGTATGTGTTTTTAACGTGGATATTATTTCACACATAGCTATCTCATGAATCTTGAAGCTGATGAAGTAACACTTATTTAATTGTGGAATACTCTACTAAAAAATCACTGTGATTGGCTATATGAGATAATTTGTTCTCACGACTTGATTCCTAAAACATATTTTTGCCTAAACATAAATGCAGCATGGATATACAGTGATTGATCTTGTAACTCTCCACTCTATGGAAATCAAGGATATCTGCCTTTCAAAATTTGCTTCTCTGGTGGTGCAGGTATGGCGAATTAGGATGCGACGATCGTGCTTATTCTAATTAAAAGAAGTTATTCACTACTTATGTTTACATTTTTATATTGGCCTTTCTTTTGGAGACATTAGTTTATCTCGCAAAGGCATAGACCAGTTCGAGGCAATGGAATAAAGTTGCTACTGAACTACCTTCGTACTTTCCCTTGCAAGGTTGATGTATATTCAAGCTTTATCCATTTTCTGCTGTGATATTTGCTTAGTAATGGTGGAACTCCAACCCTGTCGTCTCTTCAGACTTCGTTTATCTAAGAGTTTGTAATTGCATTTTTGCTAATAAATAAGTAATAAGTAAATTTTTAAAAAATCACTAATGGATTGTTTCTGCATTTTCCCAGACTTGTTTCACTGTATCAGGCTGTTTCCTTTGTCCAGCTCCAGGATCCAAAGGAACTAAGGTACTCGCATGCTGCGCCGTGGATTCATGTACGCCTCCTGTACTCAACTTATGTCATGCTTACTCCAACAGGGCCCAGAATTGCTTTGCTACCAATGAATTAGGGCGGATTGTTTGGGAAATCGAAGCAAATTTGGATAAATCAATGTCACATGAAACTAATGTTCCATTTCTGGGTGCAACATCCTCTTGAGTCGGTTCTTATTGAAGCAAAAAAGCTTGGTGTCCTTAGCAACTCTTCCCATAAGACTATTGTTTCTTTGCAAAAGAAAGAAACTGAAATCTTTATCAAGCCAAAAGCCGAAGCAATCTCTGACTCAGAGTCGATACATGATTTAAGATCTTCAACTGCAACTCCGAGCAAATCAATTTCTCTGGGGGCAAGTAGGATATTTTATGAACAGATTTATATTGGATTGGAAGGACGTCAATGCCCAGGGCCGATGCATTTGCAGCTGTTGCAGTAATGAGATGGTGGCCGAAGTGCGCTACATGGTAGAAGCTGATTGTATATATCTTTATGATCTGTCTAAGAAGATAAACCCATGTGGGTAAGCTATGGATTATGCTGTATTATCAGCTAGTAGAACTTTTGTATCCTTAAAATCAATTCCGATAGCTGCAAGAAGATCCATACCTGTTTTAGTTGATTCTAAAGGAGTTCTGCTAAGCATTCCGGTACATCATTCTTATTTTTGTTTCTTTATCTGGCATGCTTTTACTTATTTAGTTTTACGTTGATAAAAAGCAGCTATTCGTTTCATTTCAGATCGTTGGCTTCTCACGTTGTCCGCATTTGCTAGTCTCTGCTGTCTTTCGTCCAAGGATACCACTAGGTGGAGGACATAGCTCATTTGTGTAACTCCTAGTTTAGTTTAGTGAAACACTGCACATTGCTTGGATCTTCTCGCTCATGGAGAGAAATTACAGGGGAGAGAGATTGTAGTCAGCCTGCTAGTACAGTGAGCATTAACACAGTAGTCGTTAAATTTATTTTTGAAAAAAATTAAGTTTTCAGATAGATCTTGAATTGGGAGCTTCATTGTTCTCGATATGAGAGAGTGAGTAATATATATATATATATATATATATATATATATATATATATATATATGAAACCCCGTGTTGGATAATTAAGTTGTTATTTTACAAGATTAATTTCATATAATAAAATTGAATATTTGAAATTGTGTTTGATAATTATTTTTTTCATTTTATATATATTATAAACCCTAATATTAAATTAAGACAACACTAGGATGGGCAAGACTTATTTTTTAAATTGGTGAAACCGGATTTTTTGACCCTGACACGTCATATGGGCTTACCCTTTTCTCTATTTCTCTCCCCACTCATATAATCTTATCCTTTTATTTTTCTCTCTTCTCTTTCCTTGTTATGCGAAATTTCTATTTATTTTTCTTTTTCCTCTTTCTTTGTTCTGTGATTTTTTTCTCTTTCCTCATTCTGAGGTATTTATCACTCCATTTTTCCCAATCTCTCATTGCCACCATCGGAGATGCCGACGGAAAGCTCGGCTTCGTCAAAATTACGGACGCCAAGGGCGAGAAAGTCCTCTTCGAATTCGGCATTCCCGGCTTTCTTCTCGACATTTCCTTCACTAAATCTGTCAAACAAGTCCCCTGTAACGTCTCCATTATCGAGGTCAGCAAGTCGATTACTCCCACCGCGATTTTGACGGTGTTAATGTCCGACGTTGGTGGAGAAAGCTCGCTGCAAAACCTTCGCTTCTCTCATTTTTTCAGTTGGGTTTTGAAAGTTTACCAGTTGTCCAAGGATAAGGATTTGATTATTTTTTCGCGGAACGATGAGGCGTTTAAGGCTGATGATCTGCCAGATCTGAGCAAGCTTTATCTGAGCAAGCTTTCTAAAGCTGATGAGGATTAATTAGTGGGATTTGATCAATAACTTTCTATGTTAATCTCTTCCATTTAATTAGATTTGGTCAATAACTTTCTATGAAATCTTTTCCATTAATTAGTTACAGGGATTAATTAGTGAGATTTGGTTAATAACTTTCTATGATAATATTTTCCATTAATTAGATTACTCTTTTGGTGGCCGGTGGGATTTGGTCAATAACTTTCTATGTTAATCTTTTTCATTAATTAGATTACTCTAATTATGTTAATATAAATAAAGGTTTTTTTTATTATTCTTTTGCGTTGATTTTTAATTTTCTATTCTGTTTCATTAAAAATTTTCTAGATTACTATTTTTTATTAATTAAGTTACTTTTTCAAATTAAATAGATCGCTATTTCTAATTAATTAGATCACTTTTGAAATTAATTAAATTTAATACTTTATTAGATCACCCAATAAAAAAATTAGGTTACTCTTTGGAATTTGTTAGATCACTCAATAAAAATAATTATGTTACTCTTTGAAATTGATTAGATCATTTTTTTGAATTAATCGAACCACTAAGTAATAATGTGTTAAAAAGAAATGATAATCAAAATGAAAGTGTATTATGTGTATATTACTACAGTTGAGTGTCATTTTCAAAGTAGGGTCGTAATAATATTGTGTGTGGACTAATGTATGTAGGGATGACATATATAGTATATCAGCATTTTGGAATATATTCATACTCGTATTCATTAAAATATTAACTATTTGTATTTGTATCTGTCCCATTTAAAAATTTTACTCTAATACATATACATATCTATACCCGTTTATCAAGATTTGAGATTATCCGTACATGTTTAATATTCATTTACTTTATGTATATTTATTTATATTTTTTTATAGTTTAAATTAATATTTTATTAAAAATTATAATATTATTAATTAAATATAAAATAAATATAATATAAATTCGAGGGGTTGCGTCTAGCGACTCAACTATTGAGGGGTCAATCCATACAGAGCAGGATTACCCAACCATTGAGGGGTCAATTCACATAGAGCGCAAACATCTGGCTTATCCAACTATTGAGGGGCCACAGTGTCATGCACCAAATTTTCATCACCAATAATATACAATAATAAATAAATATTCATTTTCCTTTATTTTTATACAACATAATTTTCACAAATAACTCATTACACCGGCCCGGCCAACAGGTCGTCATCCATGTATACAACTCTTAGGTTCTGACGGGACCCAACCACCAGTCTCGTGTACAATTTACCTACAATGCATAAACTAGTGATAAAATCTTAGTAAGTAGAAATCATGCATGATTGTGCAAGAAAATTCATTTATTTTTCTAATCTTTCTAGTTGGCCTCTTTTATTTTGAAAACTGTTTACGTTGCGGGATCCCCATGACACACTTATAATATGCACCTCAAATGAGTTCAATGGGGATGATTTTTCCGAACTCCGAAAGTAGTGCCGAGAATGATTTTTCCGAACTCTGGCAGAGTGATGGGGACGATTTTTTTGAACCCCGAATAAAGTATTGAGAACGATTTTTCCGAACCCAGAAATAAAGTGTCGGGAACGATTTTTTCGAACCCTGACAGAGATGCATATATAGTGGCCGCACACACCATTAACATCTTATTAATTTTGGGATAACACTTTTCATGATTATGCATGGTATGCAACCACTACAATTAAATATGCATCATTTATGACATCAATATCAACATTTAATCATAAATAAAGTAACAACTTAATTTAATTCATATAAATCCACCTCACCTTGGATCACACGGATCCCTTTTTAGAATAACAACTTCATCTTGCATCATTTAGATCCTTTATAACCAATATCTTCTAAAGTCATACAGATATATTTTTAACAGTTCTAGTAACACATGTTTATATAGGACAATGATATAAATTCAAATCACATAAATTCAAAACTTGTATCACTAATTAACTCCAAATAATTCATAACATTAAATAACGAAATTGAATTAATCACAAATAATTTATGACATAATTATCACATATTAATCACAAATAATTTACACACAACATATTTATGCATTGTAGTTGGACTTCTACTTACTTGAATTCCGACAATAGTAACACTATAGACATGGGCGGATATACTTGTGGGTAGCCCCGGGCTGAAGCCCCGGGCTGCCCACGAAAAGTTCATTGCATTATACGTAAATAAATTGTATTTTTATATTTAGCCCAATCCAAAAATATTTTAAGCCCACCCAAAAGAAGTAAAAAATAAATATATCTTCTCAAATTATATATTTTATGAGCCCATTACAACAAATATTAGTAAAATTTAATTCATTCTCCATCCACCTTTAAGAAAGTGATATGGTGTGTAAGTATATTTAATATATATATATATATATATATATATATATATATATATATATATATATATATATATATATATATATATATTATTTTAATTTTTTTAATAAACTTTGCCCACCCTACCGATGATTTCTAGATCCGCCACTGACTATAGACCCGTGAAGAACCGTAACTAATTCCTTCCTTCCCGTTCCGGCACACTCTCCTTTCTCCCTCATTTCTTTCTTTTCTTTTTCTCACTTTTATTTCGTAACTGATTTGTTCTGGGGTGAGGTGATGAATTCCTCAACCCCATGTATATATAGGCAAAGGGGTAGGGGAGGTGGCCGACAAATTTTTTTTTTACTAAAGGCTGCTAATCAGCCATGCATACATGAACCATTCAAATGTGGCTTATATATATATATATTATCATTATAAAAATACGTGTGATACTTAATAATTAAGAAAGGTGTATTTATACATATAAAATAATTTACTCATATATTCAAATTAATACATGTAAATATTTATGCACACATATATTCACATATTGTCACCATTATTATCACAGATGTCTCAAATAAAATGAAAAATAAATAAAATGTAGAAATAATTATCACATTATTATATAATACACATAATACAAATTAAATTATACTGACACATGAGTAGTGAGAAGCTCGGGTATCACATTCTCCCTACCTTATTTTATGTGTATAAATACATTTTTCTTAATTATTAAATATTGCACGTATATTAATAATAATAATAATATAATATATATAATAATAAAAAAAGTCAAAATTTGCTGCAAGCAGCCAACTTTTGAATTCATGCATGACACCCAAAATTTGAATTTGTGCATGGCTGCAGTCGTCATTTTTTTATTTAAAAAAAATTTATTAAGACACAAGCCCACCTTGCCTATATATATACGGAGTTGAAGAATTCATCACCTCACCACAGATCAAACGACAAAAATAAATTTGTATCGGAATGGGAAGGAATTAATTACGGTTCTTCACGGGTCTATAGTGTTACTATTGTCAGTGTTCAAGTAAATAGAAGTCCAACTACAATGCATAAATATGTTATGTGAATTATGTTGGAAATTAATTGTGATTAGTTTTTTTTGTCATGAATTATTTGTGATTAGTTTAATTACAATATGAATTATTTAGGGTTAATTGGTGATACAAGTTTTGGATTTATGTGATTTGAAATTATATCATTGTCTTATATATATCTGTATGATTGGGGAAGATATTGGTTATAAGGATCTGTGTGATCCGAGATGAAGTTGTTATCCTAAAAAGGGATCCTTGTGATCCAAGGTGAAGTGATTATTTTATAAATGTATTTATGTGATTGAGATGAAGTTGTTATACCAGAAGTGGATATGCGTGAATTAAAATTAAGTTGTTGTTTTATTGTGATTAAATATTGATATTAATGTCATAAATGAATTATGATGTATATTTAATTGCACTGGTTACATACCATGCATAATAATGAAAAGTGTTTTTCCAAAATTAATAAGATACTAATGGTGTGTGCGGTCACTATATATGCATCTCTGTCAGGGTTCGAAAAAATCATTTCCGATACTTTATTCTGTGTTCGGAAAAATCATTTTCAATACTTTATTTTGGGGTTCGAAAAAATCGTCCCCAACACTATGCCAGAGTTCAGAAAAATCATTCTCGGCACTATTTTTGCGGTTCGAAAAAATCATCCCCATTGAGCTCATTTGGGGTGCATATTATAAGTGTGTCGTGAGGATCCCACAACGTGAACAGTTTTCAAAATAAAAGAGACCAACTAGAAAGATTAGAAAATAAATGCATTTTCATACACTAACATGCATGATTTTTACTTACTGAGATTTTTGTCTCACTAGTTTATGCATTGTAGGTGAGCCTAATGATATTTGAGTATGTGGTGTACTGTGCAAGCTGTGGAGCTTCTACAGGGTTTTGAGAAGATGTACATAGATGACGACCAGTTGGGCTAGACCGTGTATTTATTTTGTTTCCGCTGATATTTTGTTATGTAATATAATAAGTATTGTCACCAGTTTATGTGGATTGATGTGGTGTCAGAAACCAGTTACGTATGTTGAACTGGAGTGACCATTTGGTTAATAAATATGTTATAATATATATATATATATATATATATATATATATATATATATATATATATATATATGCAGTTTTTATATTAATGATGTTTATGTTAATTAGTACATTATAAGTAATATAATAACGATGTTTATGATAATTAGTGGATTATAAGTTATGTAAAGTGGGTCGTGACAGAGCTGTCACGCCCCAAATTTTCATCACCAATAATAAACAATAATAAATAAATATTCCTTTTCCTTTATTTTTATACAACACAATTTTTAAAACAGCTCATTACACCGGCCCGGCCAACAGGTCGTCATCCATGTATACAACTCTCAGGATCTGACGGGACCCAACCACCAGTCTCGTGTACGATTTACCTACAATGCATAAACTAGTGAGATAAAATCTCAGTAAGTAGAAATCATGCATGTCAGTTCATGAAAATGCATTTATCTTCTAATCTTTCTAATTGGTCTCTTTTATTTTGAAATCTGTTCACGTTGCGGGATCCCCACTACGCACTTATAATATGCACCCCAAATGAGATCAATGGGGACGATTTTTCTGAACCCCAAAAATAGTGTCGAGAATAATTTTTTCAAACTCTGGCAGAGTGATGGGGACGATTTTTTCGAACCCAAAAATAAAGTGTCGGGAACGATTTTTCCACACACTGACAGATATGCATATATATAGTGGCCGCACACACCATTAGTATCTTATTAATTTTGGAAAAATAGTTTTCATGATTATGCATGGTATGCAACCAATACAATTAAATATGTATCATTTATGACATCAATATCAACATTTAATTATAAATAAAGTAACAACTTAATTTAATTCATATAAATCCACTTCACCTTGGATCACACGGATCCCTTTTTAGAATAACAACTTCAACTAAATTTCGAGGACGAAATTCTTATAAGGTGGGGAGATTGTAATACTCGGAAAATTTTTTATTTTATAATTTGTATTTTTCGTATTTTTATAATTATGTGATAATTATGTGGCAATTGTTTCTACATATTTTATTTATCTTTATATTTTATTTGAGACATCTGTGATAATAATGGTGACAATATGTGAACATATGTGTGCATAAATATTTATGTGTATTAATTTGGATTATAATAATAATATAATATATAATAATAATATAAAAAAATGAAAAAAGAGTCAACAATTGCTACCAACATTTGCATCCAATTTGAAATTGAAATTTGCATGGCTGCAGCAGCCATTTTTTAAAAAAAAAAAAATTGATTGAAGTTTTTTGTCACGTACCCCAACTCTTTTACTTATATATATGGGGTTGAGGGATTCATCACCTCACACCCCAAATTATTTTCGTGAGAAAAAGAAGAGGGAGAAAGGAGAGTGTGTCGGAACGGGAAGAAAAAAATTAGTTACGATTCTTTATGGGTCTATAGTGTTACTATTGTCGGAATCCAAGTAAGTAAAAATCCTACTATAATGCATAAATATGTTGTATGTGAAATATTCGTGATTAATATGTGATAATTATGTTGTGAATTATTTATGATTAGTTTAATTATGTCATAAATTATTTGAGATTAATTGATGATACAAGTTGTGGATTTATGAGATTTGAAATAATATCATTATAGATATGTGTGATTGGAAACTGTTAAAAATATATCTGTATGACTTGAGAAGATATTGGTTATAAGGATCTATGTGATCCGAGATGAAGTTGTTATTCTAAAAAGGATCCGTGTGATCCAAGGTGAGCAGATTTGTGTGAATTAAATTAAGTTGTTGCTTTATTTATGATTAAATATTGATATTGATATCATAAATGATTTATGATGTAAAGATAAATAAAATGTGTAGAAACAATTACTACATAATTATCACATAATTATAAAAATGCGAAAAATACAAATTATAAAATAAAAAATTTTCCGGGTATTACAATCTCCCCACCTTATAAGAATTTCGTCCTCGAAATTTAGTCCCACTCTACTTCAGCATTTTATAATCATCACATATGAAATAAATGAGACCACAATTATGTTACACAAAATCACATATTTGACATATCATAGAACTTACTGGTCTGGTGGTGTACCACATATTTCGAGATTGTATACATGGACAGTCTACAGGACCATGACCGTGCTCTGATACCATTCTGTTACACCCCAAATTTTCATCACCAATAATAAACAATAATAAATAAATATTGCTTTTCTTTTATTTTTATACGACACAATTTTCATAAACAGCTCATTACACTAGCCCGACCAATAGGTCGTCATCCATGTATACAACTCTTAGGATCTGACGGGACCCAGCCACCAGTATCGTGTACGATTTTACCTACAATGCATAAACAGTGAGATAAAACCTCAGTAAGTAGAAATCATGCATGCCAGTGAATGAAAATGCATTTATTTTCTAATCTTTCTAACTAGTCTATTTTATTTTGAAAAATATTCACGTTGCGGGATCCCTACGACACACTTATGATATGCACCCTAAATGAGCTCAATGGGGACGATTTTTCTGAATCCCGAATATATTGCCGAGAACGATTTTTCCGAACCATGGCAGAGATGCATATATAGTGACCGCACACACCATTAGTATCTTATTAATTTTGAGAAAAATACTTTTCATGATTATGCATGGTATGCTACCAGGACAATTAAATATGCATCATACCATTTATGATATCAATATCAACATTTAATCCCAAATAATTCATGACATATTTATCACAAAATAATCACAAATAATTCACAAACAACCTGTTTATGCATTGTAATTGGACCTCTATTTACTTGGACTCCGACAATGGTAACACTATAGATCCGTGAAGAATTGTAATTAATTCCTTCCTTCCCGTTCTGACACACCTCTTCCCGAATACTATATAATAATAATATTATTATAATAATATAATTATTGAGGGGGTGGGATAGTCGTGTACGACTTCAACTCCCACCTCTCTATATTTATAACCCCAATTGGGAAATTGAAAAACAAAAGCAGCAGTGGCTGCGAAAGTAAAAGAGGAGAAAATGAAGGAGAGAGAAAGGAAGAGAGAAGAAGAAAAAGGAGAGAAAAAGGGAAAGAGAAGAAGAAAAGGAAGGAGAGAAAAGGGAGAGAGAGAAGAAGAAAAAGAAAAAAGAAAAGGAAGAGAGAAAAGGAGGAAAGAGGGAGAGAAAAGAGGAAGAAAAGAGGGAAGGAGAGAGAGAGACGAAAGAAATGGAAGGGAAAAGAGGTCTGTGCATGCCAGAACAGAAGAGATTAATTATAATTCTTCACGAGGTCTATAGTATTATTATTGTCAGAATTCAAGTAAGTAGAGGTCCAACTACAATGCATAAACATGTTGTTGTGTGATTTATTTGTGTTTATTATGTGATAATTATGTCATGAATTATTTGTGATTAAATGTTGTTATTGATATTATAAATGGTATGATGCATATTTAATTGTACTGGTTGGATAACATGCATAATCATGAAAAGTGTTTTCCCAAAAATTTATAAGATACTAATGGTGTGTGCGGCCACTATATATGCGTCTCTGCCGAAGTTTGGAAAAATCGTCTCTATTGAGCTCATTTGGGGTGCATATCATAAGTGTGTCGTGGGGATCCCGCAACGTGAACAGTTTTCAAAATAAAAGAGACCAATTATAAAGATTAGAAAATAAATGCATTTTCATGCACTGTCATGCATGATTTCTAATTACTGAGATTTTATCTTACTAGTTTATGCATTGTAGGTAAATCGTATTTGATGCTGGTGGTTGGAGTTCCGTCAGATCCTGAGAGTTGTATACATGGATGACGACCTGTTGGCCGGGCCAGTGTAATGAGTTGTTTTGTGAAAATTGTATTGTATAAAAAAATGAAGGAAAATGAATATTTATTATTGGTGAGAAAAAATTGCAGTGTGACACACAGTCCATACAGAGACCTAACTACTGAGTAGTCAGTGCGTATAGAGCTGGTTTACCCAACCATTGATGGTCAGTCCATATAGAGCGCAAAACTCTAGCTTACCCAACCACTGAGAAACTAGATCATACAGAGCGCAAAGCTCTAGTTTACACAACCATTGAGAGAAAGCTCTGACTTAAAATGGAGGTCCCCACTAGTGGACGGTGGGTTCTGGCCTCCCCTGAATTAGTCAATCTACGAATCAAATACAAGTGCATGAAAAAAATAAATCCTATTATTTTAAATAAATATTTAATAAATATCAATAAATAAAACTTACTCTCTCCGTCCCAGGCTAAGAGGGTCATTTTACCATTTTGCTTGTCCCACCCAAAGGATCTCATTTCTTTTTTTGGACATATGGGACCCACCCACACTCACTAATACAATTAAAATATGGGGCCTACACACCCACTAATACAACTACTCACTACATATTAAATAATAATACTCATTAATCCACGTACCCAAAAGCAAATGAAACTCTTACCATGAGACGGAGGGAGTATAATTATAAATAAAAATAATAAAATATCTCACAATATATAATTATATAACAGGTATACTGAAGCATTATTCCTACCCTCTCAAACCCTAATGAGATTAAGATAGAATAAACAAAAATAAAGAACTGACATCTTGAGGGCAATGTTGGGTGAGAATGTCTCACAGTGAAACCATTTTACACATTTTTTAATAAATTTAAATTAATAATGTTAGTATCATTTTTTTAAAAAAATATTATTACTTTTTATTTATATTATAAATTATTCATAAAATTATTTATTATATTATTATCATTCTTTCATTGAGTATACTTTCCTCGTATTAGTGAGTGAGAGGTGGTAATATTTTTCGAGGGAGGAAACAAATTTAGTGACGTGGCGGAGTATACAAAAAATTGTCAGCTCAGAATTGTTGGAATGTCTTCAGCTTCAACTGTAGCCGCAAGAAACTGCGAAATTCTCCTCTTTTTCAAGATTTCTTGATAATATTATGTGGATAAGATTGCCTCCAACAATCTGCAAAATGCCACTTTTCCCCACTGCTACACAATTCACACTTCTACACTCCATGCACATTCCCTCTTCTCTCCCCTCAGGTACCCTCTCTCTCTCTCTCTCCCACATCATTACCAAACAATAAACTGTCTTGTTGGGTTATCTATGCTCACATGTATTGCTATTCAGAATTAACACCTCCAGAGTTGATAATTTGTGGATTCTGTTTATTACGAATCTGTGACTTGATTTCTGCTTACAAATTGAACTGGGGTTTCTTACATGATCAAATCAACTTTTCATTTTGAAATGTACTAATCCCATTTGTTTGGTTGATGTGATCATCTTGAGTTTTTAGTTCGATTAGGCTTAATTATGCTCCAATTTGTTTCCCTTCAAATCTTCTAATAGGACTTTGCATATGGCTGACCATGTCAATCTGCTGTTGGTATTCTCTCCAAGTTTCTTGATCACAATTTTTTAGCTTTTCTTGGTCTAGGTTATATGTGTAAGTGAGTCGAGTCAGCTCGAACTCTACTCGTGTTCGACTCCAAATAAAATGGAAATACACTTTGATTTCCGTTAGTAGGCTGGATTGTCTTGGTAGCACACATATAGCTGTTATCATAAAATTGTGCCTCAAGTTATATAGATAAACGAGTTGAGTTTTGTGTTATATCATGTAAGTTGACGAGCCAAATGGAGCTCAAGTTTAGGAGATCGATCCCATCAGTACAGTAGACTCTTAGTTTAGGTGGGATCACTGGATACCACAACTTGTCAAGTAGCTCTCTTTAGGTGAAGATTTGCACCTTTGCATGATGAATCCTCATGATAATACATATTTTGAAAGATTAATTTGAGATTAGCTTAGTGGATTGAGTTTCTGTTCGTTGCTGAAAGATTTTCCTTCGACTTTGTGATATTGATGTATTTCTTTAAATAGTAATTTGATTCTTTTTGATGATATATCTTTGCTGAAATGGTGGTTGGTTTCATTGTAGGAAATCTCCAAAATGAGATGATTAATGTTGACAATTCTTGGTTTGTATGCAAAATAACATATGGGAGACCTTAGAAGAGAAAAGGGCCGGTCAATTACACTAGGAAAGCATCTCAATGGGAGCAGCTCAAAAGTTCAAGCATCGAATGTGATAGTAAGACATATTTAAAACTGTTCATTATCATTGAAATCCATTGATGTTTTCTGTTGGACATTTCATAAAAATAGTTGTTTGCTAAGGTGAAATCACTCTAAATATGACTTGGTCTCATAATGATTTAGAAGCGTCTTGCTTGAATTTGGAGGCTTGTTGGACTGTCAAATTCAAATGTGTCATTAATTTAAATTCATTAAGCTCTTACCTAGCTAATATGTTCATTTTTTATATCTGAGCATGTGACAGATACTATTGTTAGAGCAAATTCCCTTATTTCTCAAATGGTGTACAGTTCTTAAATTTCACTAATAAAAGTTGGATACCAAAACATGCATACAACTATCAGAGTGTGTTTGGTACTTGTTGAGTTAATAATCTCAATTGGCCTTAAAAAATGTTAAAAATAAAAGAGTTTACACACCAATTGCACGCTTATTTATCTTTTAAGCCCGTAATTAGAATCCAGGGGCCCAATGAAATGCAACCCACGGGAAGCAGATTACAATATCTCATGATACTAATTAAAAATTAAGGGGATTCCTCATGCTCACACCTTGTATTATCACATTTAGAAGCTTTATTAATCCACACATTAACTTTATGAACCAAATACACTCTTATGGTTGTGAGGAACCTTGTTTAAGTGATATATGTTGGATGTTGATTCCACAGCTATCAAATAGTAAATCTTTCTCATTACAGAAAGAATTTTATCATACCTAAGATTTTCATCTGCCAATTTTCAGAATCTTTGCACTTTCTAATGCAGAGTGGATTAAAAAGTTCTGTTTTATTATCTCAATTTATCAAACTATGTTTGATATTTTATCCAGTATGTGATGACATTCTTTATGCAGGAGCCACTCACCGAAGAGAAGCAAAAGCATTCTTTTTCTGCTTCATTAAGTTCCCTCAATGATTTGTCTTGCCCTATCTGCTCGAGCAGTAAGAGTTGTCAAACAGTTCGCTCAAAACTAAATGAATGTTCTGATAGAAAGGAGAAAGCCTCTTGAAGCCCATTTTATTTTTCAAGCTTTAATTGAAGAGGGACACAGGCCGGCCCTTGTAACATACACTACCGTTCTAGCTGCTCTCACTCTCCTAAAGCATTTTAAGTCCATTTCTTCCCTCCTTGTTATGGTGGAACGTGATGGTCTTAAACCTGACTCGATATTCTTCAATGCGATGATCAATTCTTTCTCTGAATCTGGGAATATGAAAGAGGCAATGAAGATATTCCGTAAAATGACACAGAAAGGGTGTAAACCAACAACTAGCACCTTTAACACCTTGATTAAAGGATTTGGAATCATAGGTAAGCCAGAAGAATCTGTAAAGCTGTTGGATACCATGCTGGAGCAGGACATAAAACCCAATGACAGGACGTACAATATTCTTGTTCGAGCATGGTGTAGCAAAGGTGATATTACAGAAGCATGGAATATTGTGTACCGGATGATGTCATCTGGAGTTAAGCCTGATGCTGTGGCATATAATACAATTGCAAAGGCCTATGTTGAAATAGGGGAGACCAGCAGAGCTGAGGCTATGATTTTTCAGATGCAAAAAGAAAAGGTCAAGCCCAATGAGCGCACCTGTGGTATTGTTGTAAATGGCTACTGCAAGGAAGGAAACATGACAGATGCATTGAGGTTTTTGCATAGAATGAAGGATCTTGGAGTGCATCCTAATCTTGTTGTCTTCAACTCACTTATCAAAGGCTTTCTGGACAATACTGACCCTAACGGTGTTGATGAGGAGATTTTTCTTCTTTAAACTTATATATGTGTATATGTATATTATTATTATTATTTTATGTGACCAAATATGTACTCCTTCTGTTATGATATCCCACATCTATCACACGCTAGCATGAAAGGACGTATAAGTGGAGGTCAGTCCTTTACCTTCAACCGTAGTTTTGGATTTGGTTAGGGATCCCTAGTTTATATGCTAAACAATTTGGTCTGACTTGCTGGATTTGGACGGTTTGCCAAATGGGGCTACACATTGGTGAGCCCAGGGGTTGCACCCCAGATGTCAGCCCAAGGAGGGTTGTCATTCGGGTTGTGGGCCTTGGCATGTGGGTTTCCATCCAGCGTGTGCCGTCCACAGACATTTGGTTAAAAAAGGGATCAATTTGGTTTGGAGGGGGAATGAATTGCTATGATAATCCACATCAATTTCACCTGCAAATGTGGGAGGTATCTTTTACCTTCAATCATGGTCTTGAGTAAAACTAGGGCCACCTAGCTTTTATTATGTGTTTATCAGAAAAAGGCACACTTTTGTGAATTGTGCTGTCGAGTTAGCATTCTTGTCAAGGAACAACACTTATAACAGAGCATACTAACGAATTCAGTCTAATATTTTCCATCAGCTTTAAATTCTTAGTTAATTATCTTTCAATATTATTTATCCCAACTTCAACTTGAACAGTTTTTTTGTTCTGTGTAGACGCTTACTTTGATGGAAGAATTTGGGGTAAAACCAGATGTGGTTACGTTCAGCACCATCATGAATGCATGGAGTTCAGCTGGACTCATGGACAAGTGCCAAGAAATGTTTGATGACATGGCTAAAGCTGGAATAGAACCTGATATCCATGCATTCAGCATACTTGCAAAAGGCTACGTACGTGCAGGAGAACCAGACAAGGCCGAGGGACTCTTGAAACTCATGATCAAATCAGGGGTTTACCCCAATGAAGTAATATTCACTACAATCATTAGCGGATGGTGCAGTGCTGGAAAAATGGAAAATGCTCTCAGAGTGTACGACTATATGCTCGAAGTGGATGTATCCCCAAATTTAAAGACTTATGAAACACTTATGTGGGGATACGGAGAAGCAAAACAACCATGGAAAGCGGAGGAGATTCTAGAGGTGATGGAGAAGAAAGGTATTCATCCTCAGAGGAAAACTATACAGCTTGTCGCTGATGCATGGCGAGCCATTGGGTTCTTGAGCGATGCTAAGAGAATCGTAAATGGCTCAGGAGACGATCACATTGGAGCATCAGAAGGTATTAGCCATGAGATTCCTCAAAATGATTTGGAAAAACTTCATCAGAAGCACAAGCAGAATGGTTCATATTCTAGAAGTACCGTGGTAATACCGGGCACCCGTCACAGCGGAACAACTGCTATCCTGGGAAGAAGTCAGATGGTGCTGAACGCATCAAAGTCTTCTTCTTCTTCGCTGTCCACTTTCAGATGCCTCATTACTGTGGCCAATTCTGTTTTGCTTCCAAATACTTGTGGCTTCAAAGCAAGAACTGTATGGCAAATACAGTTAGCTCCATGTGTTGGTTAAATAATATGTACGGGTACGTGAGAGCTTGTTAAAGCCATTCTTCTTAAGCTTGTACATATTGCTATTACAACTCCAGTTTCAATTTGAAAATTTTATATTAACTTCATTGGTCCACTTAATGATTTTCATATTTTCTAAAGCGCGGTCGAGCGTTTAGATGCAAGATTATTATGAACCCTCAACCCTGTATATTTACAATAGCTAATCCCTTTAAAGATGTTTATTATTTAAGAAATTTTAGCTTAATTTTATGCTGAAGAAAGCATACATGGTTGATATCATTTAATGCACAAAAACTTTGGCGCACTAGACCTTATATTGGACATGACGTTTGTGTTGTTAGCAAGTTTACTACTCAATCGTCGAAAGAACATTGGCAGGTAGCCTCATTTGTGGAAGTGATGCAAACTGTTTGGTTTTCTAGCTATAGAGATTCTAATTATGCAGAAGATGCTGATAATATGAGGTCTATAACTAGTTATGTTTTCACTCTTTGTGGCTCTATATTTAGTTGCAAGGTAACTATGTAGCCTACAATTACTTTGCCTAATAGAGAAGCAGAGTATATGGCCGTAAATGAAGCAGCCAAAGAGGATATCTAGTTTAGAGGTTTATTGGACTTATATCATGATTTTGCAACTTGTTTTGTGATAGCTTGTGAGTTATCTACTTGGCCAAATTATCACGTTCATCATGAGAGAACGAAGAACATTAATGTTAAGTATCATTTCTTGAGGATGAGAAGAGGATTAAGGTGAAGAAAGTTGAAACTGTGAGTAACTTGGCTGACATGTTCGCGAAGCCGGTTTCGAGTAAGTTGTTCCAACAATAATTGAACTTGTTGAACGCTACAAGCTGCTAATTGCCATTTTGGAGCAAAATCTAGGTACCTGGAGTTATTCGTATATTTGAGCAACTTAAGGGCAAAGCATTAAAAAACACCCGAATGTACATATACTCTGATTGCATAGATATCTTTGCCTACATCCAACTTGAAAACTCATATAGTAGTCATTTTGTACGCCGCCACATTTAACACAATCAACCAACTTCCCAACCTAGATGATTCTACTTATAACAATACAAACTTGGTTTGATCCACATTTAAATCCAGAAAGATGCTACCACCACCATCTTTGAAAAAATGAGAATATGCCATGGCTTGCCACATCTATTTCGAGATAGGGAGAAAAGGAGAGAGACCGCTCAGCTTCTACAATCTATCGGGTCTGATTCTATTAACCTGAGTAGTTGTTGAATCCAGTGTAGATAGTATTTGGGGCATTGACATGCCTCCCGAAACGACAATTTCTGCACACATTAAACAAATAAATTTTAATTGCAACACTTAGTTTGGCTAATATCAAAAACAAAACAAAACAAAACAAAAGCGTGCATCGTGCTAATGGGTGCAACACATCAACATTGGCGATGTCACAAATACATAATAGTATCGTATGAATATCCTTGAATTACACCTAAATGTTATTTATGGTAGAAATTCTGTGTTTGATTGCCTCGAATCCCATTTTTCATGAGTACTTACATGCCTAGTTATATATGAAAAATCACATGAAAGGCTTGGCAGGACCAAAAATATAAATAAAAAAAGATAACCATAGAACCCCCCCCCCCCCACCCCGCATGATGTCCAACCTAGTATTATACGCAGTCATTCCACTGTTCTACCCATGAAGACCCTCAACTTGAGCCTGAATCTCCTGACGTTTGTACACAGCACCTTTTTCTCATATTTTACCTGACCCTGACCCAGCCCCTTCTCTCCTACCAGTCTAGCATTCAGTTTCATCACATTCAATTGTGGTTGTCACAAGGTTATTACTATCATTCTCAATCCTAATCATAGAAATTTTAGCAGCTGAAAAAAATTCTCCAGCCCCTTCACTAGGCCTCTTCTCCCCAATTGTAATACCCAGTTTAATTTTGTTTTAGTTTGGGGTTTAACAATTTAATCCCTGCCAAATTTATATTTATACCTTTTCAATTAGCCACAAATCTCATCATTTATACTTTCCAAGCCAATATTCCCTTCTTTTTTTATTCTGTTCTTAAATCCAAATTCAAGAAATGTTTTAATTATTTTTAACAGTACCTATTCATGTCTGATGAGATTAGTCACAACTGATATCGAGTTCCAAACTTTTTTTTTAACATAAAATTCCAGTATGAGAGAGTTTTGAATCAACAAAGAGATCATTAACTACTATCAGGAATTTTTATTTCAACCCAAATGATTCACATCTACAAATACAGAACTTATTCATGCAAAAGTTCGATTAGCAAAAATCACCAATAGGTAAAATCTCATAAATCCATTCCCAATTCCACATCTCTCACACATTTCATGGGCCAAGAGGGGCCAAACTACTAGCAGCCATCTTTCATAACCAAGTCACCACTAAATCTCTATTCTGTCAATAAAAAATTATATACTTTCTATCTCCCCCAAAATTTCAGAACTGAGTTATTCTATGTCTGAAACTACTCTGTGCTGCTACCCACCATCTAACTATAACTACAATGGATACCAATGATATAAAAGGGAAAGAAAAGGAAATGAAAAATAGAGCAAAAGAAAACAATAATAATGGGAGAAGCTAAATTACTGAATAAGATTGCCACTTCATCCACAATAGCTCTAAGTTGGGTTCACTGCATCCAAAATGGCTCCATCTTGGTCGGGGTGTGTATGAACTTGCACAAAGGTGCGGTGTGAAAGAAAAGGAAATGGAAATAAAAACATAAAAATCAGCTCAAGGGGGCTCAGTGCATGATTAATATGAAGAAAATGGATATGAAAATGGGAGGTGTTTGTGGGGTTGATGCAATAAAGGACCAAAAAAAAAGGTGTATGTAGGGGTGTGGGGCTCAGCTGAAAGGGGTAAAAGAGAATAGTGGGGCGTATTCACACCAAATCATTTTTGGGAGATCAACAAATTTCAAGCATCCAAAAATAAGTGGAATGGCAGCCCCCAACAGTCCAGATTCTTTAGATTCATTCCCATCCAAATATCAGAGGTTCCAAGCTACACCAATTTTTACATGAAAACTCCTTTATTTTCCAATCCAAACTTTACTTTACCCATTTTCTGGCCCTAATTCCAGTCCCTTATTTAAATCCTAAATTTGTTCTATTTCCTTAAAATTCTTGTTTTACTTAGTTAAATTAAGATAATAACAAAGAATAATTTTAACATGATTAAATGAGGAAGCTGACATCCCATTCGTTTCTAATTGTCAACAAATTTGAGGGGGAATTCTCACATTTTTATGTTTGAGTATCTTCTTAGATGTGCATGTATTAATGGATGTCTGAATGCAATGTGTATCAAGGAATTTAACAATAAAGAATAAAAAAGAACTAGTCAGGGGACGTGATTGTAAAGGTGAATTTAAGGGAGAGCTCAGAGCCACCAAGCCCAAAAACTTAATTAGCCATTATCCAAGAGGAACTAACATAAATTGCACTATTTTATTGAAGATTAGAATTCTAGAGCCAAAATCTCCAAAAAGGGTGGATTGAGCTTTCAGAGTTCTAACTTTGACGTTGGGTAATGTATTTAATTTAGACTAACTATTTCCATATTAAACTAATTATTTTTCTCATTATTTCATATATAAATCTCTACATGATTAAGGAGCTTGTTGTGATGCGGCACAGATGGATGCCAGTAGTTGGAGTTTTGATATGTTATGATTCATGAGATATGCAAGAAGGAAAAGTCTATATTTTAATCATAACATTTATATGAGCTCTTATATAATTCACTTAGTTGATAACTCAAATGATAGAGTGAGTCCGAAGCCCATTCAGGTGTATATTTGGAGAACAAAGAAGATATAAGTTCAACTTTAATTTATATTATATTTTCAGCACTTTCATTTCAGATTTCATTTCAGTTATTTCCTTATTACTTCAGGATTCTACTTTTCAGAATTGGGCTTAAGGCTTAACTCATGGGTTTTGAAACTAATTCAACCTTCGTATGTTTTACCCAAGGGATATTTTTATACCGAAATTGTGAGTTATCTATTGCAACCTGTGTGGCAGGGCTAGTCTCTGTGGTCCTCCTTAAGGATTTTGTGGGTGCGCATAGCATTCTTATTCATCCATTGTTCAGGTGTATCATATAAGCATCATTCGTTCTATTCTAGGGAAAGCTTGATTAGTCATTTAATCTACTTTGACTTTGTCAAGCAATAGATATTGATTTGGGAATTGGTATTATCTAGGTCTTCTGTATCATACTCTGAAGTTCTACAAAAAGTATGCCTTTTGTACTCATAATTTAAATGAAGAAATAAGATGTTCAACACAATTTTCTCAGATAACTGAAGTGTATTTCTAATAATTATTTACCACCAAGCAAGCACGATCTCAATCAAACCAAGTAAAGTAGAATCCATCTTACCAATTCCTTCACGAACAGACAAGTTTGGTCTAATTACATCCCTAGCATTAACCAGGAATATATCACCGATATAAAGATGGTTAGTTGGGACATACACACAGTAGAGCTCTTCCTCGGGACCTGAATAACTCTGGGACGCAACAAATAAAAATAGACTCAGTAAAAATATATATATATATATGAAGTTGACCAAAAGTATCAGAAACTTGTATTAAAATTCATCCAATGATAATGAAAAAGTTAAACAAATTAGTTAGTGTTATAAAAATTTCTGAAAAAGCATGGTAATCCTAGTTTTATTTAATAAAGGAGACGATCCAACCAATGAAAAACTTTAAAATCAAAATGATTTCAAATGCACTTAATCACCATGATCATCTTACCCTTTGCCATTTTCCATTGGAAAGAGTCAAGTGATCGGTAGAATATGCATATCAAACTAGACAAGATTTAGAACTAGAATCCAACATGGTTTAACAAAAGAAAAGACTCCACATAATGTGTCTGCCCATGTGCAAGGAAGAAACCAACAGCAACCACATTTGAGTACATTTCTTTTTTCCGTTCATTACCAAAATCCAGTATCATGCTACAATAGACTACAAAATTCAATACACAAGAACAATCCAGTGTGTGAACATTTGTACAGAACTACAAGAGCAAGTTTAGAAAATACATATAAACTATAAACTCAAGCGTAAAAAAGGGATGGCAGACCTGGAGGGATACGGATGAAGTTATGAACCCGAATGCATATTCACCAATACGTGGATGCCTAATAATTGCCACTTCCTTGAACGCCTGTGTATTCTGATCTGCAAAAACAATGCTAACGAATTGAGCATTCATCCATAATATATATTCTCCTCATATATTATAGATGGAAAAACCAAGCGCACCTGGAGATATGGCAGCACTAATTTGCTTTGAGGCATTGTAAATGTGACGAACGAATGGCATTCGCTTTATAAACCACTCACCGAGGCTCAAAACAGAAGTTCCCAGCCAAGATGACATAAATACTCCAACCAAGAAAATGAAAGTAATGGATGTTATGAATCCTAATCCTGAATCAATAAAATAGGTACTGTTAGCAGCAGGCTAGCAGCAAAGACATGTGAGATGAGCATTTACTTTAATATAGAGCAAGTACTCATGTGTGTTTCTATGAAAATTGCAAGAAATCTTGACTGTCCAACAGTAAAATTAGTAATAAAATTTGGTGGCTTAGAAAAATGATAATTATACTGTTCTGTATGTTGAAGGCTAGAGATTTAACAGTTTTTCACTGATTACATGAGAAACTCAATCTATATGGCAGACATACGATACTTCAGCACTCGTTCTGACCATTAAGCTAAAGGAAAACATGCTTACCAAATACTTCAATTCCAAGTTGAGCATATATAGGAGAGAAGAAGCCGTCCACAAAATGAATGAACCACCATGTTATGTAGAAAGTAATAGCTATTGGAAAAAGGATGACACTGTACAAGGATACATCAACAATGAGCAAAGGACAAAAGATTAGTTTCGGGTCAAGAAACAAATGAATAATCATCAAACTAACATTAGCATATTTATTAAAGTTTGCGCAAAATAAACAGGAATGAAGGGATTATCTCATGAAAGTGCAATAATTTTTAACGTTAGTATAACATTTTGCTAACACAAATAGCTTTACAACTATCTGAAATTTGCATAAATTTTCAATCGCTGGAACTTAGTAAAGAAAGAATATCAAGAAATAAGAGAAATTAAATACATCATGAGAAGGACATCCTACAACTAAGAATCGGGAAGATTTGCAATTTCAGCAATCACTTGTTTCTTTCTCCAGTTACCAAAAATATCAGAATACGAAGAATTCAAACGCCAATAAAAACTCAAAACTCTAGCATGCTTTACGTTGTAAAAACAAGAAACAGAATTTATTTGCAGTAAGCAACTCTTTCCCAATTAAAGAAAAGAAAGAGGTCACTCAAGCCTTTCCTCAAAACCATTATCTAATTATTCTTCAAACATGTATTTTATGTTATGTGCCATAAATTGCTAAGACTAACTAAAGAATACTACATCTAAATCTAAATAAAGTGAACTTGACAACACCAAACTCTACAGTCATCTATCTCATTCATTTCTTCACAGGAGCCAAAATTTTTTTATCTTCTAGTACCTAGCACAGTCCACCTTAGGTGCAGCCCAATCACTCACTCATCTTTTCAATACAGTAGTTCAAAACCAAAGAATCCTTTGGGCTGGTTCGTGAATATTCGTACTTCATCGTTGTTTCAATATACTAAGAAATATAAATGGATTTGAATTTAGTACTTTAACATCTGATGACCAACAGATTTCGTTGCATTTTTATGTGATGTGGATTACAAGCCTAAAGGAGTAAAATTTCACCAAAAACAGTGTTACGCCTACCAAAAGGTTCCTCTCCAAATGCACCAAAAATATAAGACTTTGATTAAATATTGAAAGGCTCTACAAGCAGTTTTTGCAAAAAGGATCATATTGCATTACTTTGTGCTTACCATCCAGTCATGAACTTCTTTGAAGCCCAGCTCCTCACAACCTTGTAAAACGTCTGCATGATTACCAAGATGATTAAACATACATTATTATCTGATAGACATTAAAAAAAAAAATTCAAAAGGGAGTAAAAATCAAGTTCTTATTCATAACTGAAAGAACCTGTCTGCTGAATTAGATATTGCATACCAAGAAAAAGCAAACTCCGTAAAAATGTGGTCGCATCCTTATAATTTATAATCAGCTCATGGGTATAAAAAGCAGGCAAGAAAATCACAGGATAAGCTAATCGAAGTTAGGCGCCTTATCACTCTACGTATGAATGGCAAACGTAAGGGACAAGTGCAGCAATAAGTACCATTTATCGTCCAAAAGTAACTGTCCAACCATGATAACGTCATATTAGAACTAGTCCTTACACAAGTCTTCGTAAAATTATCATTTCAAATTGAGTATTTTAGAGTCTAATTAAAATCTTACTGATAATTCTATCTAAAAAAGGTTTGAAACTGGTAATGGACAGGGAGAATCAGTTTCCTGAGTGCTCCTTTTCCCTTCATAAGAAAAGAACATCTCATTGAAATTCCTCATCGATTCTTTCAAGTGAGTAGATATCTACCAATTCCAACGATTTAATAAACTAACTCGGAGAATTACTAAAGTCATCAATGAAAGAAAGAAACAACAACTAAAACACGACCATAAAGCTCGTCAAAATAACTGAAAAGACATTGGAACAGTTACTTCCTAAAACCCTAAACGGAAATAACATGAAACCAGAGGAAATAATGTGGGCAATCAAAATACACCTAAATGTAATCAGAGTGGATACCTCTCGGCCGGAATGATGGTTGGAGGAGGAGGGGGAGGCGGCGGCGTCATCGCAGGAGTGGTCAACGGAATCAGCGACCGGAATTAGAAGCTCGCGATCTCTATCTCTGCTACTGTTGCCCATCACACCGAGAGATTTCTCATCCCCCATCACGGACAGTAGGCAGACGGCTGAATCCCTCCCCTCTTCAAGTGCCACACAGTCTCAAACGGATTCAGCAGAGTCCAGCGTCTCTCCCTCTCTCTCACTCGCAAGGAATTTGAGCTGTAGTAAAGTAGACAATTTTGTACTAAATGCGTAAATAGTAAAATTAATTAGGCCTTAACTATAACTATAATTCTGTTTCTGCCGTGGTTGATAACAAAGAGACGGAAAATGCAAAGTGGGATTAGATTTAACTTGGCCCGACCCGATGACTGTTTACTCAGCTGACCCAACTATAGGATGCCACATAAACCACAACTTTTATTTTAGAGATGTTAAATGGGTCGATTAGCTTCGAGTTAATTGAGTTTGTTTAAATGTGCTATTAAAAAGTAAATCTAATCCTAATCCTTAACATATTTCGGGTTAAACAGGTCTGGCTTATGGGCTATGCGATAAAAAATACTCCATCTGTCTGTCATAAAGGGATCTATTTGCTTTTTGCACATGAATTAAGGAATATTATTATTTAATATGTAGTGAGTAGTTCTATTGGTAGGTGTGTGGCCCATATTTTAGTTGTATTAGTGGGTGTGTATGACTATGAGTCTCATGTGTGTAAAAAAAGAAATGAAATCCTTGGGGGCGGACGTCCAAAATGAAAAAATGATACTCTTTGGAGGCGGACAGAGAGAGTATTAAAAAAAATTATAAATTTAAATTTGTTATAAATAATACAACAAATTCAAAATTAATTCATACATTATTTTGAATTTGAGAAAACTAAAATTAATACATGCAAAATGTTATTAAAACATATAATCTAATATAATTTGTGATAATTAAATTAAGGGTCACTTACTAAGGGGTACACAAAAAAATGCATAATTGTTTTAAACTACATGACTCAAAGCACTATTACTCCTGACTACACAATTATGACGGTAATATCATAAATATCCCTATATGTTTGCACAATTTGTCTGCACAAATTGATTTTACACAATTTGGTTCTGCACAATTTCATTTTGCACAATTGTTCTGCATAATTTTATTTTTGCACATTTTGTTTGCACATTTTAAATTCCGGCAGCAGGCGGCGGCAGTCAGCGGCGGTCAATGTCGGGTTCGACCGGTGGTCAACGCTGGTCAATGGTCGGTCAATGCCTATCCGGCCGCCGATCAAAGGCCAGTCAACGTCGGTGGTGTTGGATTGTATACTAAAAGTCTAGCTTTTTGTATGAACAATGTTATAACAATTAATTTGAAATGAGAATCATATGATCAAATGATTGCGTCTTATAATTTATTTATATGCACGATGCAATAGTCCACTTACTTTATAATGTAGATAATATGTTGTGCGACAACACGCGGAAGATCATATTATCGGTTTCCTTATAAAGTATAAACAGATGCTCACAACCGAGATAGACAGGGACTCTCTATCGGGATGGTTGTAGTGTGGTTTGGTATTAGCTTGTCTTGGCTATAGAATCACATTAGTGCACTTGTGTGTATTGAGCAGGACCGCTTGAGATCGTTCGACTTATACTGACTTATAGGAGAACTTGATCTCTGTTATTATGGAAGTTCGTGCTCTTAATCCCTATACAATAACCTCGACACGTAGGGCAGTATGTATTTCTTTGATTCATCAATGGGTGAGATTTACATGTAATTAAATCAACAAACTCGATGAGTTGGGAAGTAGTGCTGTCTCTATGGTGTGCTGTTGATTGTAGAAGGAATCCGTGTCCGTCATAGGTTGATGATGTCCCCTTGAGGAGCTCATAAGGATTATCATGTAAACCCTGCAGGTGGAATTTATTCCGGCATGATAATGAGGTTGAGTGGTACTACTCTTGGATGAGATATTAATTAATTGAGTTGTCAGTAACTTAAATTAATTAATGGACATTGTATATCTTAAACATGGGGAGACTAACGGGCTCATAATAAGAAGGAGCCCAAAACGTAATTTTGGGATTGGAAAGGCAGTGCAGTAATAATATTTTAGTGGAATATATTATTATTATTGGACTTAAGTATAAGCTTTGGGCTAAGCTTGGATACTTAAGCCCAATGGAGGCCCAACCAAATTTCTCCTCCTGGTCCCTGCTGTAGCCCATGTATATAAGTCACCTCAGATTATCTGGAACCCAAAAAAAATCTAATCTTAATCTCATTCATTATTCACGTGTGATGAGGGTTGAGAGCAGAATGAGGAGGTCTCGTAGATCGTCGCCCACACGACGTCGAGATCGGACTTGGGACATACGGCAGAAGATTAGAAGGTAGTTTGCTGCTGCTGTCCGCCACCTTGCGAAATTTATATAAAATCGTATAGTGATCAGAATTCGATGATCAATATACTGACGGAAAGCCGTTGAAGAGAGGATCGTCTGAGCACAAAGATTATTCAATTCCGACATCAGACGAGGAAGTTATGGCCATTCTCGTGGGACTGCACAGTCTGTCAGCGTGAATCAACTTTCTTCAACATACCCTGGTGAACGGTAATACGTTTCATGTTTTATTGCTTCCGCTGATATTAGAAACGTATGGAACCCTAACGGGTCATGTTAACCAAACGATCCAAGCACCAACAGGTGGGTGGGTGAGTGATAAGGTTGTTGGTTTAAAAGTGTATGGAGTATAAGATTATATTTGGTATTTTACTTTAATATTTTGTATGTGAGAGTAATTATTTAAATTTCATGTATCTAATAGTAATTTAGGTTTAAATTGTGTATCTATTAATGATAATCCCTTAAATTAATTATGATATATTTATTTAAGTATTATTTTAATTATTAGAGAAAAAAGTGGGTTAAAGTGAGAAAAAAATAAGAAAAATGTGAAAATTAAAAGATGATAAGAGTTTGTTCCATAATGGGTCGTTAGGGTTGTGGGGCGGCTGATGTATATGTTAGTGTCAAGGTAAATTAAAATATAATAGTAATAATAATTTTTAGCTCTACGGGTCAGTCCGATTAGCCCACTGGCTAATCAGTTTGGGCTAAAAATCCCGATTGTTAAATAGGTCCAAATACCTCAGCCATAACCCTAAATTTTTAGGATTAATCGAACTGAGCCCACGGTGTTCGAGTTTTTTTTAATTCTATTTAATACCACCTCCATCATCGTTTTACACTTTCTTTATCTATTTGTTCCACGATAAAACTTATTTTCCTCTAAGCTTTCAGATTCCATCATCTCACCCGTCAGCGTCACACATGGGATAATTTCTCTCTTTCTCTTTTTAATTTCAATTTGGGGATTTAGGATTTAAGGTAAACCTTTCTCATCCATAATCACATCAAATATTTTTCTTTAAAAAATAAAAAGGTCACTTAGGCATAATCGAGTGTGTCACCCGCTATAACTAGTAAAAAAACAATATTGTCGAATTTGATAAATTTAATGAACTAATTTTAAAAACGTAAAATGGATGGATCAATTTCTAAAATTGGGAAAGCTTAATAGACAAAAATAATTATTTACGCTTTCAATTATTTGGTTAATTGAAATAAGAAATACCATTTTTATTTAATAATAATTTAATTCGAACCTTTGAAATTTAATAAAAAAGACAGTTATTTTTGAAGTGTGATGTAAATCGCATTCATCGAGCAGTCAAGTGTTGCCAGACCCGTTAACGTGTCCGACCTATGTCATGTCACCTTCCATATTATTTTTAGATTTATTGCATAAAAACCCTGCTGATGTACATTAATTGTAATTTGAGTTGATCTAATATACAATTATGTACACTAACAACACGCCCCGTATTAAAAAATGGATCACATATAATTATAAAATATTTCTAAATGGATCAGTCATTCTCCAGCGTTAGACATCCCCCGATCTCACATCGCTTCTCCTCCTCTCTCTTCCTGTCGTCCCCCTCTCCTCCTGCTGCCACACACCACCGCTCCTTCCTTTAGATTTCACCCACCGCACACCACTGCTCCTTCCCTTAGATTTCACCCACCGCCTTCGCACCCACCGCCACTCCTTCCCTCAAATTTCACCCTCTGCGCCCGTCCTCTGAAATCAACAAGAAAGACAAGTAAATTCTTGAATTTGTACATTGCTGCTCGCCTCCTTCTCTCAGCCGTCGTGACATCCAGCCAGTCATCACCAAGACGACTGTGATGAAGAAATTTGATGTGCTCTTTTTGCCATTGTGTCGGTATACTAGTGCTCGAAAATGGTAACAAAATCAAATATGTTATAGGTTTGTAACTTCCAAATGACTGGTACAAGCTATGTTGGCACCAACAGAAATGATGAAAATGGGTCGATGTCCATGTCCATAAGCAGTTGCAGTTATTCAGAATAATATATAGTTTGGTAACCTACTTGAGAAACCACTCCTTATACAAAGCAACTGCAGAATCACGTTGAAAACACGCACATACACCAGGGTCTAATGGACTTCAAGCAACCACGTCCATACACGATGGCCATTCCCACCTTCATTTTATTCTTTGCTCTGATGACCACTGCCATCGGAGCTTCTGGCTGCGCAACCGATTAAAAGTGTTAGATTTTTAGTTGAGTACTTTTATCGAACAGTTAGTGTTATACAGAGACGACAGTGTATCAATGCTCGACAATGACAACAAGACCACATCGAACTTCTTCATCATAGTCATCTTGGTGACAACAAGCTGGATGTCGCGACAGCTGAGAGGAGGCAAGCAGACGATGCACAAATTCAGGAATCTACTCTTCTTTCTCTTTGATTAATGGATTAAATCTTACTCCCTCCGTCCCGCATTAACGTTAATGTTTATTTTTTGCACGAAGATTAAGAGATATAATAATTTAATGTGTAGTGAGGTGAGAGAAATAATAATTAATGTAAGTGAGTAGTTGTATTAATGTTGTGTGTGGGTCCTACATAGAATAATTAATTATTTTGTGTGGGCTCAAGTTGATAAAAAATGAAATGTAAACTTTAACGTGGGACAACCCAAAATAGAAAATATAAACCTAACGTAGGACGGAGGGAGTATTTAATTATTATTTAAACTTAAATTGTTGCCACGTCAGCTTCTGTTAAAAGATCATATAACGGTGTTAAATCTTTGAGCATTGAATTGATAGTTATACATTAATCAGGCCCCGAATCAATAAAAGAAATAATTCAAGTCATAAATCGATAGTTAATGCTGTAATAATAATTTTTGTATTTACGATGAAATAAATACAAATTAGGTACAAAGATAATCCAGAAAGATTTAATTTAAAGAATATGTAAAGGGGTTACAATCTCAATCAATCCTCTGATTCTTCTCTCGAGCCAATTTAACTTTGATTTTGACTTTTGTGTGTTGACTATGCTGACTATGTTGACTGCGTGTATTGAGCCAGATCTTTAGATAAAGTTGTCCGAGCTCGGATGTGTAGTCTTGTGACGTTGATCTGGAGGTGTCAAGCCTTTGTTCGGATTGAAGGTTGGCTTGAGAGCTTTCTGTGAAGAACGTCATTGAATGTATAGAATGCCATTGACTCCGCGAAGAAAGCTTAATTTGGGGGGCTTAACACCTTGATCCTGGGTCAGAGGCTGTTGACTTGAATAATGCCGGATCGGAGAGATTTAGAACCTTGATCTCTGATTGGAGGCTGTTGACTTGAAGAATACTGGATCAGAGGGGTATAAAACCTTGATCTCTGATGGGAGGCTGTTGACTTGAAGAACACCGGATCAGAGGGGTCTAAAACCTTAATCTCTGATCGGAGGCAGTTATTGACTTGAAGATCTTGAAGGGAGACTGGACTTTAGTCTTTGCTCGTGTTCTTCGGATCTCTTCAAGTGTCTGGGTGTGTTTGGAATGAATGGAGGATGACTCCTTATATAGATGAAGGGTGAGGATGCCCCATAAATAACTCGCAATTTGGTTGGTCAATGACTGATTTGACCTAATTCTATGGGCATGGGCCTTTCCATCCTTGCAATTTGATTGGTCAATATTGATTTGACCTGATTCTGCAGGCTTTGACCTTTTCAGGCTTTGTTTGACTTGGGCTTGTTTGACTTGGGTCAGACCTCATTCTTGAGTCAGACCTCATTTAATTTGTTGGGTTCAAATTAACTATAAATTATTTATTAATCTATTTTAGGAATTAATTTATTTAAATTTCAAAATAAATAATAAATTAAAATTGATACTTTAATCAGAAAAATCCACGTGTCACTATTTAATTGGACCGTAAATTTTAACTACTTACAAATGCCCTCTTGCAATTTATTCACGGATGCCACGTCTTGCTATGAATAAATCGCAAAAGTTCATTTTTCTTGCAATTTTCTACTTCTCAACTCGTTCATGTTCCAATTTATTGCTTACCTAACAAACTCGATGCGAATAGCATGAATTATGATTGAACTTAGTAGAGTGCTAAGCTGCCTATGTACCTCTTTGAAGAGGATCAAGTCATAACTAAGTTCAATGGGACATGATCTGATTTGGGGGGTGCCGTACACAGTTTATATTCATGCGGACCTGGAGTAACATGCAGTTTAAGCTCATAGATCGTTGAACTTGAATTTGCTGACAGTTTATACTCGTGTCAGTGAGTCTTCATTTTGAACTTGTAGACAATTTATACTCGTGTCAGAGAGCCTTGTGAGGACATTTTTCATTCATGTCGAGGAGTATTGTGTGTAGATAGTTTTAGCTCATATTAAGGAGTATAATGTGTAGATAGTTTAAGCTCGTATCAAGAAGCGTAACTTGAGATTTTTAGATAGTTTAAGCTCGTATCAAGGAATATTATGTGAGCAGTTTTGACTCGTGTAAAGGAGCTGAGAATTTTGATTTGTAGACAGTTTTAGCTCGTGTCAATGAGCGTAACATGTAAATAGTTTAAGCTCATATTCAGGAGCATAACATGTGGGGTTTTAGATTGTTTTAGCTCATATCAAAGAGCGTAATATATAGACAGTTTTAGCTCATATCAAGGAGCTTTGTGTGGAGATTAATAGTTTAGACTCGTATCAGGGTATTTTGACTTGAAGGATTTTAGATAGTTTAAGCTCATATCAAGGAGCGTAGCTTGTAGATAGTTTTAGCTCATATCAAGGAGCATAACTTGAGTGTTTTAGATAGTCTAAGCTCATATCAAGGAGCATAATGTGGATAATTTATGCTCGTGTCAAGGATCTTTGTGTTTGATTTATCAACAGTTCATAGCCCCTAATCTTGGGATGCACTATTTCTCTTACTTCCACTTCATTTCTATGAATCTTTATGGAAACTGTAGTCTTTGTTTGCGGTTCCTCTTTCAAGGGCTCATCAAAAAGTATGTCTTCAAACTCGTAAGAGTCTTGATAGATGGTCATTCGATGTCAAGCTCAACTCCATGTCGTGAGCTCTTGTAGCCAATTATTTAAAAGTTTTAGGCCGAATTCCTTGGAGTATGTAGCAAAGATTCCACTGCATACCTTGAACGCATATTTCGATAGCTGAAGTTTCTGAAAACTTTTCTTTGCAATTGAGGCTTAGTCTTCTCCATCTGTTGATGTAATTGAATACATATTTTTTTATCATATTGACGAGTATTTGTTAGCTTCATCATGCTAACAGTTCTTTGTGTGCTATAGAAATAGTTGAGGAATTTTTTTTTTCATTTGTTCCCAATTGTCAATGGAGTTAGCTTCTAAATCAATGTACCAATCGAAGGCATTCCCTTTTATTAATCAGATGAATTATCTTACCATGTGATCTCTGTAGTTTCCAGCATTATTGCATCTCTCGACGAAGTATGCCACATATTGTCTTGGGTTGCCTTTGCCATCGAATTGTTGAAACATGGGAGGTTGGTAGTCAGTTGGCATCCTCAAGTTGTCAATCCTCTTTGTATATGGCTTGGCGTAGGTTGAAGAAGATATAAAGCTTCTTTCAAACTTATCTTTTATTGTCTTTATCATAATGCCTTTAAGTTGGTCGACAGGATCTATTTTGTCAATTGAAACTTGCATTTTTCCTCAGATGGCTTTTCTTCAGATAGATGATGTTTTGTGGAGTTCTCCCCTCATGTTCTTCCTCAACTTGTTTTCCATTTGCACGACTTATCCACGCATTCTCCATTTTCTTCATAAGTTCGGAGATTTTTAAGTCTTGAGCTTCCATATGCTTGGCAAGTCTTTCAATGGCTCTCATCATACTTGCAAGTTGTTCCTCGATAGTTGTAGCACTCGTCGTCATCACTACAGCTGCGGTTGAGGCAGATAGTGAGCTTGACATTGAGCGAGGAGTTGAGCAGTCAGAGTCACCTTCACTATATTTGTTGTTGTGCAGTGGCTTTTTAGAGTAATCTCAACCATATGGTTTGTCTCTAGAGAGCTATCTGTATACTTCTTGTAATGACTTCACCCTCTTCAGTCTGCAACTTTGAAGGCATTGAGGCATTAGACCTTCTTATCGCATTCTTGAGTGGAGTTATCCTTTGAATTTTCATAGTCTGCAGCTCTAAAGGTTTCAAGGTAGAAGACCTCCTTATTGCAATTCTCAGAGGAGTCTACTTTGTATATATCTTCGAGTTTGTAGAGAAAAGAGATGAGAGGTAGAGAAGGGCCCACTGGGCGTACCAAAATTTGTAACAATAAATTTTGTATTTACGATGAAATAATTATAAATTGGATTACAAAGATAATCCAGATGGATTTAATTTAAAGAATATGTAAAGGGGTCACAATCTCAATCAATCTTCTGATTCTTCTCTCGAACCAATTTAGCTTTGATTTTGACTTGTGTGTGTTGACTACGCTGACTATGTTGACTGCGTGTGTTGAGTCGAATCTTCAGATGAAGCTTGTCCGAGCTCAAATAGTCTTGTGATGTTGATCTGAAGGCATCGAACCTTTATTCGGATTGAACGTTGACTTGAGAGGTTTATGTGAAGAATGTTGTTGAATGTATAGAACGTCGTTGACTCCACAAAGAACTCTTGATCTGGGGGGCTTAGCACCTTGATTCCGGATCAGAGGCTGTTGACTTGAATAATGTCGGATCGGAGGGGTTTAGAATCTTGATCTCTGATTGGAGGTTGTTGACTTGAAGAACGTCGAATCGGAGGAGTGTAGAACCTTAATCTCTGATTGGAAAACGTTCTTGACTTGAAGATCTTGAAGGGAGGCTGGACTTTCGTCTTTGCTCGTGTTCTTCGGATCTCTTCAGGTGTCTAGGTATGTCTGGAATGAATAGAGGAGGGCTCCTTATATAGGTGAAAGGTGAGAATGCCTCATAAATAACTCGCAATTTGATTGGTCAATGACTGATTTGACCTAATTCTAGGGGCTTGGACTTTCTATTCTTGGAATTTGATTGGTCAATATTGATTTGACCTGATTCTGCAGGCTTTGACTTTTCCAGAATTTGTTTGACTTGGGCTTGTTTGACTTGAGTCATGCCTCATTTAATTTAAACCTCATTTAATTTGTTGGGTTCAAATTAACTTTCAATTATTTATTAATCTATTTTAGGAATTAATTTATTTAAATTCCAAAACAAATAATAAATTAAAATTGATACTTTAATCAGAAAAATCCACGTGTCACTATTTAATTGGACCGTAAATTTTAACTGCTTACAAACACATATTTCAGGTCTTGTATTGAAAAAATTCCATAATAAAATTAGTGGAGTATATATTATGATATTGTATAATGTTGATTTTACTTTTATGCTTATTGTGTTTGTTTGGCTGAAATTTATCTCATTATTTTCTTACAGACATGACGAATTGGATCCATTAAATAACGAAGCTAGGAGGTCTATCATTCGTTTAAACCCATTAGCAGAAGAAAAACGTGAAAAGATGAAGAAAGAGATGATTGGTAAGCTCATTTTTTTACATGAAATATAATAACCTAATATCAATATTCAATTGTTTGTCGGCTACTTGTTGTGGTATTTATTTTCTTCAAGTTAAGCCTTAGCATTTTTGTTTTACAGTGAATATTGCTCCAAATGAGGCTACAAAGTATAACGTAAAGGAGAGAGGACATGCAAGTCCAAGTACTGAATTTAATGATTCAAATGTGGATAATAAGTTGATGGAGGTTGGAAGTGATATATGTATATCTGATGAGGGTGAAAATGATAAACTTGTATGAAGAAAAGGAGTTTTGGATGCAGAAATTACATTCTAATATGGATCCCTATGTTGGAATGGAGTTCGATTCTGATGAGGCAGCCATGCATATTACAATCATATGCTAAACGTGTAAGGTTTATCATACAAATAGGCAATTGTCATTATTTGACCCATGATGGCTCGATTACTAGCTGTAGGTTCCTTTGCAACAAAGAAGGTTTTCATGTAAATGAAAAGAAAAAACAGCTAGAAGTGAGGAAGTAAAGGCAGTATGAGAAAGTTGTAAGGCAATGGTTACAGTTAGGAAAGAGAAGTCTGGGACATAGGTTGTTTCAAAAGTCGTAACTCAAGTGTGATGCGCCTTGTATGAAAAATTCAAGTGTGAGAAATATTAGATGTGCAATGAAATCCGAGTTAGTACCTCATCCATGAGGTGCACCCAATATATATATATATATATATATATATATATATATATATATATATATATATATATATATATATATATATATATATATATATATATATATATAGAGAGAGAGAGAGAGAGAGAGAGAGAGAGAATCATATTTGATCTATTTAATAATAATAATGATAATAATAAAATCCTATGTCACAAGCAAGGATGAAAATATCGATATCGGTAAAAATATCGATACTTCAAATTTACGGATATATAGATGGATATATCGAATATCGATATCGATATCGGTAAAACTTTAAAAAATCACAGAAACTTGAAAAAAAAAGAAGAAAATTAATTAATTAACTTTTCAATATATTATAACTAATTTTAATATATAAATACACTTTAAAATCTCAATAAAACTTATAACACATGATAAGAAAATCAATAACAACATATTTAAATAGTCTGGAGTCATACAATAATTAGTACTTATTATTTAATACATAATAACTAATATAAAAATGATGATCTATGAGGCTCAAATGTAAAACATGTCATGCCATCTAGATCTAAACAATATTAGTACCACCTCATCGAATTAGAAAATTTTGAACATAGTTTTGAATGTGCTATTAGTACGTCGTTCTATCAAATTAATCAAATGTAAAACAATCTCACCAAGAGATAGTTTCACTCAAGTGTTGCTTTATTTTTTATTTTATTTTATTAAATTAAACATATTAATAAAAAAAGTATTTGGTTAGTAAAAGTAAAACAAAAAATTATTTAATTTTTTTAAAATTATAGATAATTTTTTATATTTTCGATATATCCTCGATATATCTCAATATCTGGGAAAATTTGAACTGTGGAAAATCGATATAGATATTTTTATTGATATTTCCTCGTTATCAGAAAAGAAATATCTTTTTCCCCAATATCGATATCAATACTCTAAAAAAATGGATATATCATGGAAATTTTGAGATATTTTCATCCTTGTATACAGCTGCTACATTCTATTTAAAGATTGCTCTGCTCTTGCAGGCTTAATAATTGAGCTGCCCAAACACAAATTTCATTTCTTTCTTTTCCTCAATACTCCCTCCCATTGTTGTTAACATCTCTGGTTACGGTCGTCCGTAGGAGTTAGTCTCTTATAAAACCAAGCTTGTAGATAGCGAGATTTAATCCTCCATTAACTGGACGATAATGTGATTGTTTAATAAAAAGGGGAGGATTATCGTCACTAATCTAACATAAAATAGAGTGATGACTCAAGATTTCCTCCTGACTTATCATGCCTTTGGGAGGAAAAATTGTAATGTGTTTCATTGTTAGGAGCAGGCTCCATATAACGACAGTATCATCGTCATGGCTGACGTTATCCATATCTCTGGATTATTTGTCAGGTCACATCATATTAATTACAAATAATGTAGGCAATAAATGCTATTGCCACACGAGGCTATTTAAGATATCAATATAGGATTTTCCTATATCTGGATATCTTAGAGGATATCCAAATAGTTCCTAAGCTTGTTAGAGCAAATGGGCAAGTGGGAAGACTGAGCTATATGAAGAGATGGAAATGGAGATATGAGGAGCTTTTGGTGAGTTGGCTTTGCCTTAGTCGAGCGCGTGGATTAACTCCTGCACGCGCTCGGTTGTAATCCTGGAGACCCCTCGCTTATGGGCCAATAGTTAATTCTTCTGGGCCCATCATGTGGAGTCCATATCCCCTTCGGGGACCCAGTACAGCGGGCCCCACCAAATGGTTTACATTATAAATTCTTATAAATCCTATGGTCCCCCTCAATTTAAACACTCTATCAATATATATGGTATGTAGGATTGGAAAAGAGATCACAAGGTTTACACCGTAAATTCAGTTTACACAAGTGTTTGTGTTCTTGTACTGAAGAGGCATCTGAAACTCATAGTAAGCCTTCGGACTAAAAGAAGGGGCAGCTGTGTCCTGTTCTGATTATAAGCTAATGCAGTAATAAGGGGCTATAAAAAAATCCTCTCTTCTAGAAGAACGCAAATCTGAATAATAAGAAAGAAAAATATCAAATAAAAAAACCCTCTTCTAGAAGAACACAGATCTAAATAATAAAAAAGAAAAAAAATACCAAATTACAAATATATCCTTCCACGAATATCAATACTCTCTAGTCTCTTCCTTATTAATTATTCTTCTATATTTTCAAGATGCTATATTACTGTTTCCAATATTAATTAAAGCACGTGTGTTAATTAATTATCAATGGATTCATTTCATGCGTTTTAACTTTCTTTTTTATTCAATCAAATTTCTTACTTTTTTTCTCTTGCCATGGAGATTTCGGTATACTAAAAGCATATATACCGTGTTTTTACCGAAATACCAAACTACATCTTCATATTTAAACAAATACAGTATGTGACAATTAAAAAAAAAACAGCTATCTAAATTTCAATTCAATATCTAGGATTCCCAATAATCCAAACTTGTAAAGAAGAGTAAAACAATTCAATCAACAAAAAAATTTCAAAACAGTACAAAGTTGTAATAAAAATTCTTCTTCACTTTCCAATCTTAAAATGAGGGATGTGGAAGAATTCAACCAAATAGATGAATGATGCAATCAGACTGATTAATCCAACGAGTTTGGAAAGCGTCAAAATGTGGGGTTCAGATCTTGTCGCGCCCGTGATGAAGCGGAAAACATGGAAAGAAGAAGGAGAGGGTGAATAAAAGTAAAGCAAGAACGGGAAGGAGCTGGAGGAAGAGAATTGGCAGTGGCGTAGTGAGAAGAGAGAGAATGGTGGGTGACGGTCTTCTGAATGAGGAGTATTGGCAAAGTCGCAAAAGGAATAGAGAGATGATGTCGATGGAAAGGGCAAGGAAGATGAGAAGAATTGGAAAGGAGAAGATGGCTACAACATAAAAGGAAATTAGGGTTTCTTATGTGTGCAAGTCATACTGATATCACAAGACTACGTTTATATATTCCAATTTATTATATATTATTATTAGAATTTTAGAATGTTAAGTATATTTAATTAATATTATTATATTTATTCAATTAAAAATTAGTTGGGTATACCGAAATATATCGAAATATCGATTTACCGATATTTTTATGGTATTTTGATATAATACCGAAATGTCGAAATTTTTTAAAATCACTTACCGATATCGGTATATCATACCGTACCGAAAATTTTATTATTTTTCGATACGGTAAACGCGGAATACAAATATTTCGGTATTTTTGTCCACTTTTATGCTTTAACAATCATTAAACATATTTTTTATATATAATATGCATACTTTAACACGTCTCACAAACTTTTCACAAACCGTCTCATGAGCAACGTCTCACTTTGTATATATCCAACGTTCTTTTTTTTATATTTATATTAATTTTCTATATTTTTCTTCTGTTTTTTTAAATCTAGCCTATTACCTTTATTTTATTTTAATTATATTATTTTTCTTGCAATTTTCTTTAGATTTTAAATTATTGTTCTCAAATTACACATGAGATTGTCTATTCCATATTCCGAGGATGTTCCAAAAGACTAGATGAATTCTACATCACACTTTTTAAAATTAAAACGTATATAATATGGCATTTATCTGTGTTTTTTAAAACACAAATGAAACACCCGTTGAAATTAAGAATTCACACCCCCAACATAATATTAAAGCGAGATGAAGACTGAATAATTAATTGGCAATAGTGACATCAATTTTGTATCTCTACTTCAATCTAATTTCCATCCCATACATAAGCATATGAAGTTATTCAGTATGGTCAAGTGACTAGATCTAAAACTAAAAGTCAACATTAATTAATTCTATTTGACTAATTTAGCTAGCCATATTAATTTATGTAAAATAAAATGAGGTAGCACCTCACCTCCTCTGCCCACCATGAGTATTGATAGATTAGCTTTGAGTTGTAGCAAGTAGGCATGCCAATTGCCAAACCATTCCATCATCCTAATGCCACTGGGTTGACTAACTTATATACACAAAGAAAGAAAGAAGCATGGAATATATTGAGGAGCCGCTTGGTTCAAAAAATCCGGAATGATAATGGTAATGTGAGTCATTACGGAGGTAAAGATAATGAGAATTAAAGTGATTGAAGGGTAGGGGTATGATCGAGGATTTCGCATTCTCGTTACCTCTTATCAAGCATGAGAAATGAGAATAAGTACTCTTTCATTCCCGTTACCATCCCTTATTACCCCTTACCATGCGACGACCCCTGACATCAATTCTATTACCACTTCACCTACAAACTCACTCACCACTATCTTCTCTATATCCTGCACTACTTCCTTCACTTCTTCCCTTGTGTTTTTCCAGCCCAAATCCCACCCTCCTGTCACCTCTTCACTCCACCACAAATCTCTCTCCACCATTCCATGTATGCTATCTACAACACCCCCATCTTTATACTTTCTCAAATACTCTATTCCTTCACTGATCTCTCCCACAACCTCTTGGATATGTTCACTCTTTTGTGTTGTCGACGCCCTCCTGCTCTTACGCTCTAGTATTTCTTTGGCGCACTCTATTATTAGAAGAGAGTCGTTGTCCGCTTCATCACTGCACTGTGGTGTTGGATCACATGCCTCCATGTTGAAGAGATCCTCCACACGATTGAGAAATGACACACTGCTTAGGAGTAGGTGTCGTGTGTTTGTCGCGCTTCTGCTGTCTTTCCGATGCCAACGAGTGCAGCTTTCGTCTTCCACTGCTGTGTCTAAAGGCTCGCTAGAACGACTTGCAGTGTCTCCGGCATCATCTGTAATAAAGATACATATGAGTCATGAATGATAATGATCATTCATTCTTGGAAAATCAAACTTAGCAAATGAAAGGCTTTCATAGAATGGCCCCAAGAGAAGATTTTGGTGGGATCAAGAAACTTACCATATAAAGAAACACAAGAGGGATTGATCACTTCTTTAGTTGTTTGTTCTGAATTTTGGGATGCTGCACCATTCTTTAATGACCCCTCAATTTTACTTCTAATATTGCTTAAAAAATTGTCATCAACCTGAAAAACTTCCTTGTATATGTTATGCTACTATCCTTTGTCAATGAAAACAGAAAGATTTAAAAAAATTGACAGAAAAAGATGAACTCACTAGAGCTGTTGAGGGCTTGCTCTTCTGCCTTGCTTTTCCCAAATTCTTGTTTGAAACATTGGATTTAAGAAATGTTTGTTTTATGGTTTCTTTTCTATCTGCAAACTTAACTTGTCTCTTCAAGACATTGGATGATTCTCTCTCTTTCTTCAATGTGCAAACTTTTTCTACTTGATCTTGGGTTGTTCTATGCTTAGCATCTTTTGTTCCAACTCTTTTTCTAGTACTATTAAGACCTACCTTTTGTCTGTCCTCAATCTTACAAACAACTGTTTCTTTCTTCTGCACTCTTGGAACCAGAGGCTTCGTCTTCTTTGAAGACTCTTTGACACGAGTATCCACCGCGGGTGGTTTCTTGGCCCGAATCCTTCCTGATGAATGCTCATCTTTCTTGTTCAAAATGTTGATATGTTTTTTCTCTTCATTGATGGAGTAAGGCTTCATGATGACAATAGGAGGATCACTTCTTCTAGTCTGCATTGCCTCAATCACTTCTTCAAGTGTTCTTCCTTCTCTCACTTCAATCTTCTTACACTTCTGCCTAGGCAAATCAATGTCAAGAAAACAACTCCTCTGTTTTGAAACCACCTCCTTCTCCTTCTCCTTCTCCTTTTCCATCTGCTCAAAGATAACAGAGTTGGCTACTTCCATTGGCACTTCCCCTAACCCCATAAGCCTGGCTATCAAGTTGGGACCTTTCGGCCTCTCCAACCGAACGCTAGACGAGGAACAGCTCGAACTAGACGAGGCGAAATCCGAACCCTTCACCCTTATATTCTGCCTAGCAAAGCTTTCCTTGATCACATCCCTCAACTCATCATAACAGTCCCTCGAACCCCTCCTCTCCTCACTCCCTTCTCGCCCGCCCCACGGCGTCTCATTCTCCGGTCTCGAAGTTTGCTGCAACTTACTGAGCATGAGCAGAGAGTGCTGCAGATGCAGAGCACCCTGCAGCAGATCCCTTGCAATGTTCTTGGATTTGTGATCGGTGATTGCTCGATTGGAGAGGGAATTGGCTACCTCGGTGAGCTTGTCTGCTCCTTTTGATACCTCCATGATCTGAAAGGATTGTAGCTCCTGATCAGTTGACTTCCTGTGTTCTTCACTGCTACTACTCGTGTGGTTTGAATGTGTAGTCTTCTTCTGGTTTTGTTTCTTTCTGATTGTCTTGCATTCTGCCACGCCTTTGGGATCGTCACATGTGACGAAAGATCTGTAAACGACGGATCTCAGGCTCTCCTGAGGCATATTCTTGAATTGGTGTGAACAGGTCAGAGTGATCTCACAGCCGAAAGCACCTCTTCATATTCATCTTATGATGAGAGAGAAACTGAAGAGAGAGAGAAGGTGCCGGCCGCAGGAGCAGATTCTGCATCATTTTGACATATTCAAAAGATGTCATGAATATGACAGAGGAGTGGGGTGGGTGGGGGAAGAGAGAGAGAGAGAGAGAGGGTATTAATACCTGGTTATGTAGTGTAGTGTGGAGGTAAGAATTAATGGGGAGGGATCAAGCCATGAAAAAGGGGTGTAAGAAGAGATGAGGTTAGAAGGTGGCATATGATATGATGAGAAGGAAAAGGAGTTCAGAATGAAGGGGGAGATGAAGAAGCTACAGAAAGAAAGTATAATTGAAAGAAACAAGTGAGAGGGACTGATCAACCACTTTCAGTTAAAGCTCACCGGCATTTTAGCTACTCGCCTTTTAATGAGTCCTCAGATCCACGCTAACACAATTCATTCCAATTTATATTTACATTCCTTCACACATATACCGTTTGGGATTTCTTTTACCTTTCTTATTAACAAGTATGATATAATAAAACATATATCCTAAAAGGGAATGTTTGTGATTTTCTTCTCAATATACGTGTCACTTATCTAACGCGTGTAACATGAGATGTAACACTAGGTGTAACAGAGCATCTAAGATCTATACCCGTATACTCAGTACAACAAATATTATTACACTTTACTAATAAGGGCAATCCGCAAATATTACTGCATTTCTCTTTCAAGTAGATGAAACTCGCATAAATCAATTATTATATCTTTATGGACCTAGACAATACTAATATAACAATCCATTATATAGTAAAATATTATATCTCCCAATTCACTACTACACGTTAAAATATTATACTTCATCCATCTCATTTCAATATTTACATATTTCAATTTGGGCATATTATTTCAATCTTTACATTAATATGGAAGAAATAGTCCTAGGTATATAGATTGATTCTAAAAGTTTCACTTTAGTTTCATTAAGTTAAATAAATAAAGGCAAAAACTTATGTGCATCCGGGCGTACGAGCACACTCCGTGCTCTTTTAGAATTTTTTGTTAAATTGTATACTCTTTAATATAAAGATGTGTACCCTTTATTTTCTGAAAAAAAATAAAAAAATATTAATGAAAAGTGTATACCCTTTAGAACAAAATGGTGTACCCTTATTAATTAAAGTGTATACCCTTTAGAACAAAATAATATACCGTTATCCATAATACTAAATTTTAAAAGAACACGGTGTACACCCGGACACAAGCCTCACTCATAAAAAAAAGAGAAAAAGATATTTTTTAAAGGAATTATATTCTCCTATGTATATTATAATCACAACATACAAGTGTACGAAATACTTTGCCATTTAATATTACCCAAAATACATTATAAATAAATGCACATTATTTCTACACAACATATTTATAAAAAATGATCAGGATTTGCTCACACTCAAATGGTTAAATGATTTTCTATAAAGTTATAAACCATCAAGATTTGCTCAACTACAAAATGATTAATGATTTTCTATAAACCATCAAGATTTGCTCAAATACAAATGGTTAAGTGATTTTCTATTTTAATAAAACAAAGTATAAAAAGTTATGAAGGGATGATATGAAGTAGTACAGACATTAACTTCTTAGCTACATCAAGAATCGACAAACTGCAACAATAACAAACACTCAACAAACAATAAATAGCATGAGTTTACTTTTTTTTTTTTTTATAAAAGGCATATCAATTTACACACGCCTTTACCTAAAGCATTAAACCTTTTTGCTCGTATTTGCATAACTTTTGTACTATTTTCTTTCTCAAAATTTCAAGATTTTTTTTTAATAATTTCACTTGCTCATTAAATCTCCACCCATTGCAAAATTCGAATTCTCTATTTTATATTTTATGAGTTCTTGCTATTTCGTAATAACGTGAAAAAGTATGTGATCATATAAATAAATTTGAAATATAAGTAATTTTTGAAGTTATGATTAAATAAGTTATTTTTTTTAAGTGTGAAGAGTACATGAGACGGACAAATAAATATATGTAGGAAGGTAAAGGATAAATTGTCACGAGGGAGTATCAAATATTACTATATAGTATGTTAATTGGGGTGGGAAGGAAGATTTAATATTTTTTAAGTATTATTATTTTATTAATTTTAATCTTTGTATTTTTCATTTCAATTTTTTTATTAATTAAATTTATTTATTTATAAATTTTAAAATATTTTATGCAAAGAAAATATTTCAACTGGGGATACTATGTTGTGAAATGGGTAAATCTATTATTAAAGATAATTGTTATATAAATAAAGTATGCTTATTGATAATTAAAATATATTTATAGTAAATTATGTTATAATACCTCATAAACATACTTTAATTCATTATTCATTATATTTTAAAAATATACTTTAATTAATAGAAGTATTAATTAACATATTTTACCAATATAACAATCATACTTTAATAACGGGTAAAACCATCTCATAATCCGTCTCATAAGAGACTATATTTCAACGATTTCACTAAAATTAAAAAAATATTTACGAAAATACTAGAAAACGTCAATTTCAAAATTATTCATTCGAAATCATAAATTTGAAATCAATTAATTTGATGTTGCATCCAATATATGATAAGGAAAGATATTTATTAACCATTTCTTAAATATCACACACTCAAAAATTATCAAAAATAAATAAATAAATACTCAATAACGTTAGTTAATTAAAAATGAATATTTTTTTAATAATATGAAATAATAAATGTAAACGATAAATAAATATATATGTGGAGTTGGTACAAGACGCTCGAATCATTACTAAATATATTTATTATTATATAGGTAAAATATACTTAGTTGTAATTAAAATATATTAATAATGATCATATTATAATATTCTAAATCATATTTTAATGGTCATTCATTATATTTAAAAAAACGTCAATTTCATTGGGTGAAGTGGATTCACTATGTCTATCTTTCTTCATTCCACCGAAACTAATTCATCATATTTATGAAGAACGTTGATCAGCATTACTGCATTAGAAATGCAATTGGAAATGAGGCAGACGGAGATGAAGGGGTGGATAGAATTATGGAGAATTGATGTGAGAACGAAGTCTTTAAAGCTAGTCGTATGTCCGTGATATTGAGAAACAGAGTGACGGATGACTCGAGCTTCGTTTTCAAGCAAATATGGCACAAATGGATAGTTAGAAAGTATATTTTCAGACTTTGGCTCATTCACAAAAAATGACTCTTTATTAAGGATAGGGCTTGGTTCACGGGAGAGGATAGACTATGTGGATTTTGTTTTGACCTTGATATAATTTCACACCTATTTTTTCATTGTCCCTATACTACTCAAATATGAGGAAGTAGTGAAGAGATGGATAAGATGGAGGAGGAACATAATCAACTCAGTCACGGATTCTTTCCGAAAAATCATTGTGGACACCCGAGGTAACTCGAAGGCAAAAAGACTCCTTTTCATCACCTTTACTACTATGATCTATCACACTTGGATTGAAAGGATTGCTCTACATTTTGGCTTAAGAATGTTGTCACCAAATCACATAGCAGATAGAATTAAAATACAGATAGCTTATTTGTATTTGAATTATTGATGTATTTAACCTAAGCCTTTGACTTAAGTAGGTTGGATAAGACTTGTACTCGCACTGTACGTAAATACTTTGTAAACGTTTCCAGTGAAATAATATTTAGCAATTTCACTAAAAAACGTATTTTAACAATCTTTAAACATATTTTATAGGTATAATAAATATTATAGTTTCACAAACTGTCTTATAGGAGCAACGATTCACTTTGTCACCTGTTTCAAGTCTTGCTCCGGTTGGACTTCTTATGTCGGGATACGGATCAAATAATAAATATTCTTTTTAGGTAGATTAAGGGCTGTTGTTCAATTAATTAGTATGTGTATTATCAATATCTCTATTTGTGCATGATTTGATGAGACATAAAATTTCTCCACTGAGTTGAAAAATTAAACTAGATACTTATATGAGTGAAATAAAACGATTTCGGGCAGATGAATGAAATATCTTATCGAGATAATCGTATTTATTTCGGTAAATATGCTATATATATATATATATAAAATTGGATCGAAATAAATATTTAATTGAAACCGTGTCCGATCCAGAATCCTTGATTCTGCTAGGTTGGTAGGAATTCTAAAATTTAAATCCTCATTCAGCCACATTAATTTCAAGTGTCCCTCCCTCTCTAGACATAATTATAACAATATAGCCTATATACCACTTACTATTTCAGGACATCATTTTATCATCATCACGGAATATGGAAAAATTTTGGAACAAATTCCAGCAGTCAACTCTTTATGACTGGAATGCAACGTGGGTAACCAAACAGAACTGAAATATATAAAAAATCGAAATAATTGAAATTGAGAGACTCTCTTGTGAGACAAGTAATTTTTTAGACGGGCCAACTCATCACTAAAGTATGTTTATTGTATGTCAATAATAAATTAAATTATAACACACTAAAATTATACTTTAATACATAATCTAACATTTTTAAAAAACATACTTTAACAATCATTAAACATATCTTTAGAAAACATATTTTAACATCCATTAAACATACTTTATCTAAATAATAGACATACTTTAACACGTCTTACAAACTGTCTCACCTAATTAGCGTCTCACAAGAGACTTTATCATTGAAATTTTATAGTTTGTAATTGAAACCGAACGAAATAAAGAAAAATCAAACATTATCGGTTCGATTTCTATTTTTAACCAAATTACCAAATTTTTAATTATTTTATGAACTAATAAAAGACATTTTGATTACACATGAATTTTATGAGCAGTACAATAACACTAATTATACGCAGTGACCTGACTGGCTGACTCATATTTCTAAATGAGTCACTTTTTATTATATGAATTCCAAGTTATTAAAATATTTTAAAAAATATGTTCAAAATAATTTTTTTAAACATTCCTCATCATTAATATTAGGGGTATGCACGAATATTGGATTTAACCGAAACCGTACCGAATTAATCTCGAATCGAAAAAAACTGTTAACTTTTTCCGTACCAAACCGATTTTTCGTTTGGTACGGTCTTAGATGTTTTCCATTTTTCCGTACCGAATATTGGATATAACCGAACCAAACCGTATCGAAAAACTGAATTTAAATTATGCATTAAAATTATATATAATATATTTATCTTATTATTTATAGTTTATACTTTATATGTCATGAATCAATTAATTTTACTCCACTAATTATAATGTAATCATAATTAATAAATTAAAATTAGTTATAATATAATTACAAATAATAATTTAAAAATATATATAATGCTCTAAATATTTATTTATTACTGTATATTAAAAAATATATTTCATAAAGTAAAATAAATTTCTAAAAAAATAGGAAATAAATAAAATAATATGTTCAAAGTTCAAGTATTATTTCAGAGAACATAATGAATAAAGTAAATGATATCTTTAAAATCTAAAATCAGTCGAAAACTTTATAAATATTAATATATTTTATATTTATTTAATTAAGATAAAATGCAAAAATTTAATGATAATCCATATTTGTGTCTAAAATATACTCACTCCGTCCGCCTTTAAGTGTGTCATTTATTTTTTGCACGTGAATTAATGAATATTATTATTTAATATATAGTGGATAGTTGTATTAGTGGGTGTGTCGGTCCCATATGTATAAAAAGAGGAAACGAGACTCTTGGGGGCGGACGCCCAAAATGGAAAAATGATACCATTGAAAGGGGATGGAGGGAGTATTAGATAGACTTTAATTGAAATACATCTTAAATTTAAAGTTAAAGGTTTAAAAAAAAGTTAAAATTGTTAATTTTCTTTATCTTAGTACTATTATTTTTTAGGGCAACACCTCGTCTTATGTAAGACTATTTTGCATTTTTTAAATAATTATTAATTTTTATTAAATATATTATCACTTTTCATTAAAAGTTTATCATTCTTTATTTATAATATGAAATGTTTATGAAATAATGCAATGCACCACTCTCACTTTTCAGCAATTCGAGTATATTTTTTTATTCAAATACTATATCTTCTTATATTCTCATGAAACTCTTAATGTGAACTGTGAATCAGTATAACATAAGTCTTTTCTTACTTTTTAAAGTATTATTATCTTTTACTAAAAAATACATATATAATAATAATTATTTTTTATGTAATGTAAATATATGTTAATTATTTTTTAATAATAAAAATTTACCGCACTTTTATAATTATATTAAAACATCGAATTTGTTTAATGATTATTTTTGTTGTCTGTTGGTTCTTATTTGGATATGAGAAATTTAGTTTTTTTTTTTAATTTAATTGATATTTTTCTAAGTATTTATATGTGCAAAATTTCATTTCTCATAAAAAATTCGATCCGCTACGCACCGTCAAAATTCGTTTTCCCGAAAATCCATTCCGAATCGAATTGAATTTCGATACGAATTCTGTATCAGATTTTTTCTTTACGGATTCAATGTTGGATTATTTTTTAAAAAAAATCCGATCCAAATTTTAGTACGGATTTTTTAAAAATCCGTACCGAATCCCGATCCGTCCACCCCTGATTAATATAGCTACACTTTTTTCGTGTGTATATATAATTATTAAATCTAATTTTAAAATTGGAGAGATACATAATGAAAAAGAATTAGAATAAATTGTAAATTAGAATAAGAAAATTAAATATTAAATTGTAGTAAAATAATATGAGGAGGGAATTATATATATATATATATATATATATATATATATATATTTGAAAAAGAAAACTTATTACTTTAAGGTATGAACTTTACCCTAAACAAAAGAGTACAAAACACAAAGATAACACACCTATATTACCTTTTATTACGACAGGAAACAATATAAGAATCATAACTAGTCATTTTTCTCTATGCATATATATATATATATATATATATATATATATATATATATTTGAAAAAGAAAACTTATTACTTTAAGGTATGAACTTTACCCTAAACAAAAGAGTACAAAACACAAAGATAACACACCTATATTACCTTTTATTACGACAGGAAACAATATAAGAATCATAACTAGTCATTTTTCTCTATGCAACTGCTAGGATATCCATATCAATTAGAGTACCTTATATTTATATTTAATCTTTTTTTCTTCATATACCAACTTCATACTTGGAATTTTATTTCATCCATATTCTCCATAGTCATATATATAATAATAATAATTTTTTTTAAGACGCGGATCTGGGCCAAAGCTTGATATAGATTAATAATATGACTATAAAGTATTAACATTGTATAAGGTGAAGTATTATATACCATATATAAATTTTGTTGAGTGATATATACTCTGTAAATGTATAAATTTTATGATTATAAATTATTAATAAACATGGAATATAGGAATAAAATATTATATGCAAAAAATTAAAGTTATCTGATCGAGTCAAAGACCAATACACGATATTGATCATTGCAAGGATGCACACAACTACACAGTCTCACTCTTCATCCTTATACTGTATTATATATCAAAGTTACATTTCCATATCCGCATTATACAATAGCAAAAAAGTTTTGATTTAAAAAGAAAATATTTTCAAATATAATATATGGATGTGTATTAATTATTTTGAATTCTACTGCGCGGAGGTAGTTATCCCTGACGATGAAATGTTGAAACGCGTCGCAGAACGCAAAAAAATAGACCGCGAAAGTGTTTTCTCTCTCGCTGTTTTTCTCTCCCGAAATCACAACGCAAATCCAGTCATCATATTCCACAATTAATACAATATCGTGGAAATATAATCTACAACCTCGTGTTGTGAGATTTGATCCAGAGATCAAGGTTTAACAACGTGAGTACCATTCGTACGTGTTCTTCCGCTGCAACATATACCTACGGTGAGAGGTATGAGATTCCACTCTATGTATGATTAGGGTTTGTGCATTTATGAATGTAAGTTTTCCAACATTGGTATCAGAGCCAATGGTTGGTACTCCGTATGTCTTCTGGAATTAAATTTTCATGGTTTAAGTTTTCTAATTTTACGGTTTAAATGCTCATACATGATTCTAGTGTTTGATGTTATATGATTGTTGTATTATGTGACAATGATGGGTCATTAATGTTAGTTTGAGGCAGATTACGTTATTTCCAGTGGCTATGTGTATATGACGTTCTTTTCACAGATAATTGTTAAAGGGTGTGATTTTTTGTCATTTTTTTCGTGCAAGCAAAAGCATGTTTTGGTCATACCACTGGATAAGCCTCGCCTAAAGGAGTCCGTCAGTATTTTTTATGCATTTTTTGGCCTTTTAAAACTCAAGTTATGATTTTTTGAAGTTTTTTTTTAAATTGAGCCAAATCTGCAAAGTTTCAGAAAATTGGGGGGTCTGCTTTTGAAAATTCCATAAAGTTCAGGGACCTTTTTGCAATTAAAATAAATTTGAGGGTTGACCAGGGTCAAACCGAGTCAGACCAGCCCCGAACCGGACCAAACCACGTGGTCCAGATCGGACCGGAAGCGAACCAGACCGAGTCTAGAGCAGCTGGAGGAGTGCTAGTCGTTGGCGACGAGTATAGAACACACGCTGAACAGCGGTAGCGCGTGACTACCACGCGCCGATAACCGGTAACTCCGACGGTGGCACGTAAAGCCCACGGGCCGGTGACCGGTGATTAGCCATTTTGTAGTAGGGATGACCAATTAAAACAATTTATCGAACCACAGGGAGGTAGGTACTAGTGTTTAAGCGATTTCAAGTCTATCGTGATTTTATAAGGACGATCAAAAAGGAGGATAGATAAGCATGCACATAAATGCAATGCAAGAAATAAAAGATAAACGGAATGCAAAGATAAATGAGTTCCAAATGATGCAAGGATGAGATTAAGAAAAATCATGGCATAGATAATCAAGTAATCATGCAAATAATTCTAATCTCTTATTGACATGCCATAGAAGCGATCACTAATTCTACCTAAACTCTCTCTCGAGATGGATAGGATGTAGGCCCTCAATAAGTCTCCCAAAAGCACATATGATCGAGACCAAAGTGAACACCTCCCATTAGGTACTAATTACTCTACGAGTTCCCTAATGAGGTACTAAATCATAGGTAATATTCCCTTTTAAGGTACTATGAATTCACTAATGGCTTGGGTCTCCTCACCTAATCAACTAATCTCTCGATTAAGTTAATCAAATATTCTATCAAAGGGTTCTAAATCTAGAAGGATATCTCTATCTCATTCTAAATTAATGCACATGAAGTGTATGATAAAATGATTCAATAAACTATCTTAAACACATAATTGATTTCTCAATCTAATCACATGCCCATGACAATTTATCACACAAATCATACATAAACATCAAGCAATTAACAATCAATGATAGAAATAACACAAAACCCATTCAAGATTAAAATCAATTTGCATAAAAACTAAATTATCAAACTTCAATCATGGAGCTAATCTCACAAAGGAGATTAACCTATCATAATCTTAGAAGAAACAATCATAGACAATTGTATCTACAAATCCCATGACAAATCTATAAAGAAGTTCACAAAAATTAGAAATAGATTCATCCTTTGAAGGTCTTCAATAGAGATCTCCTTCTTCTTCTTGTAATCTTCACTCTCCCTTGCTTCCTTGATCATTTGAATGATGGATTTGATGGAGGGGATCAAGTGTAGATGGATGGATGGTGAATGGATGAAGATGATGGTGTAAAATGGAGGAAATGGTGTATTATGTGTATTTAATTGATCACAAAAAATGATTCCCCTGATTTTTACACTCAAAATGAGTATTTGTACCTCTTGGAACCTTCTAGAACACATTCTAATCATAAAATTGACTTCGGGCCGAGTTTGGGTTGGTGCAGCGCAGTCTCACCATTTCGCACATAACTTTCTCATACGAAATCCGATTTAGGTGATTCTTGCGCTCACGCGATTTTCTCTTCCGTAGCTAGCTTTCTATGTATATAAAGAATTGACAAAACTTCCAACATTTGAAGGTGTAACAAGTCATGCAAAGTAGCACAATCGTACTGAGTAGGAACAACTTGCGCGACGTCACCATTTTAATCATAACTTTCTCGTTTGGGCTACGGTTGAGGTGTTTCTTATACCAAAACGATCCTCTTTTCTGTGGACGTGCGTTTTTCAGCATTTTGCTTTGACTCATTCTTCCTCGTTTCAACTCCAATTGAGCTCCGTTTTTTCTCACATATTCCTTATCGCGTCTAGAATCCATTTTTACCTAAAAATCATACGTTTAAGCTCATTCTCACACATTTCCATAAAAACACATAGCACAACCAAAATACACATAAATACGAATGAAATAATATAAAAACACACATAATATGTCATTTAATTCTAAATTCATGGTGTTGAGTGTGTATTTGTAGTTTTACTTCATTTTGTGAAATATTTGTTGAATACGAACCTATGGGGTGGCTATTTGGTTGTATTTTAACTAATTATGCACCTTAATATGTCATTTAATTCTAAATTCATGGTGTTGAGTGATGTTAAATTGTTCAAAACTCCTGCAGCCTATGAAAGTGGGAACCAAAGTGAGTTGGACTGATTCACTTGTGAATATGCCTATTGCATCTTGGAAAGTTGTTTCCATATGCATTATATGGAGAGAAAATTCATGTGATATAGTTTGACTAGCACTGATGTATTTTTTTTATTGCTTGTTTTCTCAGAGGCATGTTAGGAGAGGGAACAATTACAGAGGAAGACATTATGACTAAGAATGAAGTCCTTCATGAATTTCTGAATTATAAAATGAAGCCTACATACAACATAAGGGACCACACATTGGTTTTGATTGAACTCTGCAACCAGATGATGCGTTTGATTTATAGCAAAATGATTCCAAGTGATGTGTATTTTCAAATTACTAGTCTTCAGACCTGGGCAAACACTTTGCCTTTCTACCTACAAAAGAATTTTTTAGCTAAGTGGGAAACTTACGAAGTGAAACCTAATGGTCGTCAAATTATGTATGATTTGGTCGATGTTTCTATAGCAGAAGATAGGACAAAGGCACTAAGATCGGCCTGTTTAAGGATAGAAATGATTCGACATTCTGACTTCTTGAGATTGAGTGGTCGAGAGAAGTGTTGGATAAAGATTCCTCATAATGATCCTCTATGGCAAGCTGTCTATAGTGTGGGGAATAAAGAATTTGATTTGAAACGTTATTGGAAATCTAGTGATAAATTAGGAGATATAATCAATATTTATTGCTAGTTTATTTCCATTGTATTTCTAATTAGAAACTCAGGGAGTTCATTAGAATTTTATGTTCATGACTTGTCAAACTTGGTGTTTTTGCTATTGTGGATGGTTGTTTAAGTTCTGTTTATAAGTGGTTGTTTGATGCTATTTGATTAATTACTTGAACAATATTTTTTACGTTTTGAAGTAAGAATCTAGTATTATAACAAATTATGAGATTGATGATTAGTAGTCTCCGAGCTATTTTTCGAGATTAAGTCTTGTGTTATTTATTGAGATGTCTCTGTTTGGCTTAACGTAAAATTTAATAACACATTATTAACATACTTAATCACTTTTAATCTCTATCAAAGAAAATAGCATCGAAATCTATTGTCGCTGAGTTGAACAAAGGTGAGAAACTCAATGGTGATAATTATGACACAAGGCATCATAAAATTTGGTACGTACCGTATGAACAAGATGCATTGGATGCTATAAACCAAGTGATGGCTGATCCAGACGCGGGTATTAGAAACCAAGAGAGGCGTGACCAAGAAGCGTACCAGGCATGGAAAAGAAAAATTCCATTGCACGAGGTATTCTTGTAAGCTCAGTAATCGATGCGATGATTCATGAATCCCACCGCATATGATATCTGGGTGTATCTGCGTGAGAAGTATGGTGGTACATCGATTACAAGGCTTAGGTAATTGACAATTAAGTTTGATACTTACAAAAAGAAACCAAATCATAACATTAGACAACATCTAAGAGAGATGTCTAATTATCGAACTTAAGACTGCCGGTCATGTACTCTCTGATGAACAACAAATCCAAGCCCTGATCCACTCTTTACCTGATCGTTGGGAACATTTCAAAGTCAACTTGACTCATAATGAAAGCATCAAAACTTTCAATTATACTGCTCGTCCTGTTGAGCTGGAAGATGAGAGGCTCGGAGCCTTAAATTCTTCTTCTGGGGCCTTTTATGTCGGTTCTACTTCCAAGGGAGCTTCGGGCTTCAAAAGGAAAATGAATTGGAAGAAGGGAAAGAATGAATTACGATCTGACGGTGGTGGTAGTAAGCCTGAAAATAATCCAACTAAAATTGATGAACGGAAAAAGGAAAAGAAGCGTGGCAAAAAGAATAAGAAGGATAAAAGCAAGATGTCATGTTACAATTGTAATAAGCTTGGTCATTATGCTCGTGAATGCCCTGAGCCCAGGAGGGACAAGGTATATTTATCTTATTCTGTTTTGTGTGAAATTAACGTCCCGAGTACTGTCTTGCTGTCTGATTCTTATGGATTATAGACTCAGGAGCAACAGACCATGTGACGAGAGATAGATGAGCTTTTGTAGATTTTCATCATGTTCCAAAGGGGACTAGGTGGATATATGTAGGAACCAATGCTCGAGTCAAAGTTAAAGGACTTGGGACTTGCAAATTGGACCTTGAAGATGGTTGGAACTTTATCCTACATGATGTTATATATGTTCCGGAGATACGCGAAATTTAATTTCTGTTTCAGTTCTACTTAATTTGGGTTATGATATATTATTCACTAAAGCCATTGTGGTAATGAAAATTAATGATACTTGTTATGCATCTGGACATATGACTGATATCTTTATAGATTTAAATTGTAATAGAATGACGTTTAGTTATTATGATGATTATTCATATTTGCTAAATGCTCGTTCTTCTAGTAATGTAAATGTGAATGATGATGTTTGGCATGCTAGATTAGGTCATATTGGGAAAGATATGATGAATAGACTTGTGAAAGAAGGATTGCTGAATCTTTCTTCTAAAGTCGAATTATCCAAATGCAAACATTGTCTTGCTGGCAAAAATGACTAGAAAACCTTTTGGTAAAGCTATTGTGTCTTAGTCTCCATTAGAAGTAATCCATTCCGATATATGTGGTTCTATAAATGTTATAACATGACATGGAGCTCACTATTTCATTACGTTCATGATGATTATTCACATTTTGTATATGTATATTTAAACTCATAAGTCTGAAGCATTGGATTGTTTTAGACGATTCTTAAGTGAAGTTGAAATAAAAAAGACAAATCTATCAAAGTTTTAAGAACTGATAGAGGACGTAAATATCTATCAGTACAATTCAAGGAATTTTGTAATGAAAATAGTAAAATCCGACAATTAATCGTTCCTTATACTCCTCAACAAAATTGTGTTACTGAAAGAAGGAATAGGACTTTGTTGGAGATGGTGAGATCCATGATGGCACAAGCTAATCTACCGATCTCTTTTTGGAGAGATGCGTTACTTACGACAGCTTATGTGCTTTATCGTGTGCCTTTCAAATCAGTTGCTTCGACTTCATATGATCTTTTGATGGGTAGAAAACCTGACTTGAGTAACGTTAGAGCTTGGGGATCAACAACTTACGTACATAATTCATCGAGTCAGTATGGAAAGTTGTGTCTAGAGGCAAAAAGTGTATCTTCATAAGATATCGCGAACATTCTAAGGGTTAGTATTCATAGGAGATCAGGATAGGAGCTTAACCGAGACAGAATCACGTAATGTTCATTTTCTGGAAATTGAATTTCCTAGTACAGGAAGCATCAGGGATGTTGAGCCTATTTTTGAGGTACTATAAAACCAATACCTACAAGATTCAAGTGGGAGTAGTTTAGCTAATGGTGTGGACCTTGATAGATATTTATCGATTGAGGATCAGACGATTCCCAATAAGATCATTTTTTCTACAGAAGACCATCAATAGCTATCTTGGAAAAGTTATAGAAAACATGTGCCCGAAAGGCATTATTATGATATTGAAGGACATGTCTTCTTGGTTTCACCAGAAAATGAAGATGTTTCTCCTGTTGATGAGGAAGGGCCCAAAAATGTGAAAGACGCTCTAACTTGTTTAAAGGAGAAATGAATGAAAGCGATGAAAGAGGAGATGGAGTCTATGAAGTCAAATCAAGTCTGGGAACTTGTAGATCTTCAGGAGGGACAAAAGGTAATTGAGAATAAATGGATTCTCAAAATCAAAAGAAAGGCTGATGGCTCAATAGAGAGGTATAAAGCTCACTTGGTGGCAAAATATTATACTCAATAAGAGGGTATAAATTATAAAGAAACTTTTTCACCTGTAGTGAGGTTTGCCTTGATTAGTCTACTGTTGGCTATAGTTGCTAGTATGGATTTAGAGTTACACTAAATGGATGTTAAGACCGTATTTCTCAATGAAGAATTAGGAGAAGAAATCTACATGCAACAGCCTGTAGGATTTATTCTTCGAGGTCAAGAGGATAAAGTTTTTAGATTGAAGAAGTCGATATACAAACTCAAACAATCCTCTAGACAGTGGTATTTGAGGTTTCACATTACGATCATCTCATATAACTTCGTTATGATAAACAAAGACCACTGTGTTTACATTAAACGGTCCAATGGTTGTTTTGTGATTCTATTCTTGTATGTGGATGACATACTGCTAGTTGGTAATAACAAAGAGTATCTTAAAACCATAAAAGGATGGTTATCTTCGAATTTCGAAATGAAAGATATGGGTGAAGCAGAATACATACTTGGTGTTAAGATCCATAGGGATCGTTCAAAGAAATTATTGGGTTTGTCTCAAGAGACTTACATCAAGAAACTTTTAAAACAGTTTAAGATATACACCTGCAAACATATAGATACTCCTATTATGAAAGGCGAATCATTGAGTCAGTAAATGTGTCCCAAGACTCAAGATGAAAAGAATGAAATGGCCAGAGTACCATATGCCAATGTGATTGACTGCAGATTAATCTCTCTCTTATTAAGGGAATAACATACACTGAATGGGTATACAGACGCTGACTGGAGTGGTGATGTAGATAAACGTAAATCAACTCTCAGTTATGTCTTCTTGCTCAACAATTGAGCAATCTCATGGTGTAGCAAGAAATAGACTTAGTTTGTGGCATATGCGTCTGCAGTTCAAGAGACTATTTGGTTGAGAAGATTCATAAAACATTTGGAGGTCTCAAACACTCCAGTGGGAGCTATTTTAATTAATTGTGATAATCAAGCAGCTATTGCTTACACAAAAGACCCCAAATATCATGAAAAGACCAAACACATTGATACGAAGTTCAATTTTGTTAGAGATATTGTAGACAAGTAGATAGTGATTCTTAGTTACATTTCTACTCGTTTGATGTTAGCAGATCATTTTACCAAACTAATTCCTAGAGATGTATACATAGGACATGTAAAGGGATTGGGGTTGAGAAGGATTTAAAACGATGTATTGAATATGTTTGTGTATGTTAATGAAATAGTTAATGGTTTAATTATACATATATTTTATAAATTATATGTGATGGTTCATATATGATAGTATGTCGGCAAGTTATGATTGACTCTCTCATATGAGCAATTGCCTCTGGGTAAGTGGGAGCACAGAGATGAGATTACGATAATTAATGTAATTGGGATAGATTTCGCCATGAATCTAATCTAACTTATTGTAAAGCTAATCGACAGAAATCCAGTACGTTGGAGGAAGGATATTCGGGTTAAGTGTATGTGACACACTTGAACCTTGATTTATACGATATCTAAATTAAATTAAATACGACATACGCTTTCTTAGAAGAAAGTTAAAGACATTGTGACATGTGTTTTAGAAAAACGACATATGCTAAGTTGACCCAACAGGATTGAGAAAATTATCCCTATTTTTCAAAAGTATGAGTCCTTATCTATTTGTTACCCTTATGACTTTCTACAATATTCTAAGTCTTCACTTTAGTGTTGCTACTTTAGCATGTTACGAAAAGAGCTATGGCTAATAAGGGCAATGCGGTGCATGTCTAGGAAAGCAGCTATAGTGGGAGACTGTAGATACTTAGTGAGATGGAAAGAACATCTTAATTTAACATATACTATTGTGATTCATTGACTAGTCAATCAAGCAAGGTCTTGATTATGAATACATAGTTTTTTGTAAAAATGTTGAATATGCTCTGATAAGTTCAGGGATTGAAAAGAGATACTTATGTTAAATGTTCAAGAGTTTTGGGGTATAGCGAGCTTGTTGAGTTTCTTTGATAAACTGGTTGAGTTGTTATATATGTCTAACAAATGTATAGCGATTAAAACTCATATCTCGTGGGTCACATGATGTATTAATCTGTATGAGGATATGATTCATGAAGAAAATAAATCAGACGTCTTTTGACTTCATATGTGAGTGGGAGATGTAAATAATAATTAATTAAATAATATTATTTATTTTCCACACATGAAATTGTGGATAAGAGCGAGACATGAGTTAAGAGTTGGTTACTTAACTCCTATCTTTTGGAGGTTTAAATATACTGCGCGGAGGCATTTATCCCTAATGCTGAAACGCATTGCAGAACGCAGAGAAATAGAAGGCAAAAACATTTTCTCTCTCACTGTTTTTCTCTCCCAAATTCACAACGTAAATCCAGTCATCATATTCCACAATTAATACAATATCATGGAAATATAATCTACAACCTCGTATTGTGAGATTTGATCCAGAGATCACGGTTTAACAACGTGAGTACTAATCGGTTCGTATGTGTTCTTTCGCTGCAACATATACCTACGGTGAGAGGTATGAGATTTCTCTCTATGTATGATTAGGGTTTGTACATTTATGAACGTAAGTTTTCCAACACTAATGATTTAGAGCAACTCCAAAAGCTTCTTTAAAATTTAGAGAGTAAGAGGAATTTTAATTTAAAGAGTGATGTTTTTAAAAGTTTTCCAACACTCTTTATATTTAATTTGTATTTTCTCTATTCCCAATATTAATTGATTACATATATTTTTTATTCATTTTCTTCATTTTTATTTTTTATTATAAATGCAATTTAAAATTGAATTGACTCTTTATCCCATGTTATTTTCTTAGAAAAGGTATTGGAAATAATGAATCATTTAATGCATTTAATTTTAAAAAACTTTATTTGGCTCTCTAAATTTGATGAGTGAAATTCATCATGTAAAATTAAATGTTAAAATAAAAAATTTGTTAGAGTGATATTTGGTTGATTATTCTTCAAAATATAACAATTTTTTGGTTTAGCTAGTCTCTTGGAGATGATCTTAGGTCTTAAAAATTGCATCCCAATAACACTCCAAAATTTAAAACAAAATGTGGCCCAATTAATATAAAAGCTAAGAGCAACTCCAAAAGCTTCTTTAAACTTTAAAGAGGATTTTCAAGAAATAGAGAGAAATTAGAAATTTAAGAGTGATACTTTTAAAAGTCCCCCAACACACTCTTCATATTTAGTTTTTATTTTCTCTATTCTCAATATATTAATTAATTACACATATTTTCTATTTATTTTCTTCATTTTTATTTTGATTATTAATGCAATATAAAATTGATTTGACTCTTCAATCTATGTTATTTAAAAAAAATATTGGAAACATTAAATCATTCAATGCATTTAATTTTACAGAACTTGATTTGGTTCTCTAAATTTGAAGAGTAAATCTTGTCATGTAAATTTAAAAGTAAACTAAAAAGTTTGTTGAAGTGATATTTTAGTTGATTATTCTTCAAAATTTAACATTTTTTTAGTTTAGAAAATCTTTTGGAGATGCTCTAATAACTTAGATTTCATCCTAGTACACTCCAAAATTTAAAATAAAAATGTGTCCCAATTAACATAAGCATCAATATCCCAAACAAATTTATTAAGCCTCATTAACTAAGTATAATATTAATTATAATTTAAAGTGTGGTTAGTTATAACATAAAATAATTCATTACTCCTATTATTTTAAAATACAATTATAAAATATTATTATTATCAATTATACAATCATAATTCTTCCTATATGATTGCACATTTTTTCTAGCACATTGCATTATTGCATACTCCCTCCGTCCCTTGTTAAGAGACCCTGTGATACCCGAGATTCTCACTACTCATGTGCCAATATAATTTAATTTGTGTTATGTGCATTTTATAATTATGTGATAATTATGTGGCAATTATGTGATAATAATGTGACAATTATGTGACAATTGTTTCTACATTTTATTTATCGTTACATTTTATTTGAAACATTCGTGATAAAAATTGTGATAGTATGTGAATATATGTATGCATAAATATTTACGTGCAATTATTTGGATATATAATTAAATTATTTTATGTATATAAATACACTTTTCTTAATTATTAAGTATCACACGTGTTCTCGTAATAATAATAGTGGTAAAAAATGTACATGTATGTATTAATTTGTAAATGTATTATATCTTAGCTATTAAGTATTGCACGTAAATTAAGAATAGATAATAATAAAATAAAAAAAAAAGATAAAGTTGGGGCGGTTGGATAGTCATAATTGACTTCCACCCCACTCCTCTCTCTCTCTATATATATATATATATATACGTTAACCCCTTCAGGGTAATTGGAAAAAAAAAACATAAGCAAAAAAAGAGAGAGAGAGAGAAGAAAGGGAAAGAGAGGAGAGAGAGAGAAGAAGAAGAAGAAGAGAAAGAGAAAGGAGCGTGCCGGAACGTGCGTAGTCAGAACGGGAGAAGAGGAAGGGATTAGTTGTAGTGTTTCACGGGGTTTATATTACTGTCAGAATCCAGTCGGAATCCAGGTAAGTAGAAGTCTAACTACAATGCATAAACATGCTGTTTGTGAATTATTTGCGATTAATATGTGATAATTATGTTATGTGTTATTTTTTATTAGTTTAATTATGTTATGAATTATTTGGAAATTAATTTGTGATACAAGTTTGGGATTTATGTGATTTGGGGAAAGTAGGGTTCATATTCAACAATATTATTTGTAAATTATTTGTGATAATTTTGTGATACAAGTTGTAAATCTGTGTGATTGGAAACTGTTGAAAATATATTTGTATGATTTGAGAAGATATTGGTTATAAGGATTTGTGAGATCCAAGGTTAAGTTGTTATTCCAAAAAGGAATCCGTGTGATCCATGATGAAGTGGTTATTCTATAAATGGATCTATGTGATTGAGGTGAAGTTGTTATTTCAAAAGTGGATTTGTGTGAATGGAAATTAAGTTGTTGCTTTATTGTGATTAAATGTTGATATTGATATTGTAAATGATTTATGATGTACATTTAATTGTTCTAGGTGCATACCATGCATAAACATGAAAAGTGTTTTCCTCAAAATTAATAAGATACTAATGGTGTGTGCGGCCACTATATATGCATCTCTGTCAGGGTTCGGAAAAATCATTCCCGATATTTTTATTAGGGGTTCGAAAAAATATTCCCCACCACTTTGCCAGAGTTCGGAAAAATCGTTCTCGGCACTATTTTCGGGGTTCGAAAAAATCGTCCCCATTGAGCTCATTTGGGGTGCATATCATAAGTGTGTCGTGGGGATCCCGCAACGTGAATAGTTTTCAAAATAAAAGAGATCAATTAGAAAAAAAAATTAGGTAATAGGCGATAGAGAACTAAATGCATTTTCATGCACTAACATGCATGATTTCTACTTACTGAGATTTTTGTCTCACTAGTTTATGCATTGTAGGTGAGCCTGATGATGATTGAGTTTGTGATGTGACTGTGCAAGCTGTGAAGCTCCTTCAGGGTCTTGAGCGGATATACATAGATGACAACTTGTTGGGCTAGACCGTGAGTTTATTTTGTTTCCGCTGATATTTTGTTATGTAATATAATAAATATTATCGCGAGTTTGTCTTTTTTGAAGTGGTATCAGAAACTAGTTACGTATGTTGAACTGATGTGATGGTATCGGTTATAAACATATTATGTGAAAAAAAAATTATATGCAGATTTTTATAATGATGATGTTTATGTTAAATAGTATTTGAATTATAAATTGTGTAAGGTGGGTCGTGTCAGACCCTTTTGCTTTTTGACACTTGGATTAAGAAGTATTATTATTTAATGAGTAGTGAGTAGTTGTATTAGTGGAAATATGAGCCTCATATTTTAATTGTATTAGTGGGTGTGTGTGGGTCTCAGGTGTGTAAAAAAGGAAATGAGATTTTTTGGGTGAGACGACTAAAATGGTAAAAAGACCATCTTTAAAGGGGACAGAGGGAATATTCTTTTCGCACATTACATTATTGCACATATTAATTAGTTTTTTGCAAATCTATTTTACAAACCATTTGTTACTTGGAGAAATGTTTTCTGCATATTTTAACTTTGTGCATGTCAATCGTATGGACAATATTTTTGAACTAAAGGTAATTTTGAGACATTGATTCGAATTAGTGTAGTTGATAGTTTTTTTTAATTAGAGTCTAATGTGTAACTCCTACTAATAAATTCTAAAATTTAATTTAATTTCCACCATTATATTAAATTAAATAATTAAAAATAAAAATAATAATAACTACCAACTACTATATCTTATTTAAAACCTATCAGCCCTACTGTACACCCCAAAATACTTCATGTTTATAAAATTTTCGCAAATAAAAAAGGCAATGTTTTATGCGTAATTGTGTGACATGGTAAAACTTTACGTGACATGTATATCCTTATAATTTAATATCTTTATATATATATAATAAAACACACTTTAAAATCAAAATTGAACTAATTTTTAATCTATACAATTGATTTTGATTACTAAACCTTTTTTAATCTCATCCATTCATCGCATTCAATCTCATTCATTCATCACAATTATGATATTAGATTTTGGCCATTGATTTTTTGGTCATAATAATGATAAATTATTTAATTTAAAATGATGTCTTATTTAAAATGATTCCTTATATGTGTGCTTAATATTATTTTTTCATTAAATATAATAAATAACTACTACTATTTCAATTATTTTAAATTATAATGTTAATTATTCCTAAACAATTTGAATTAATTTTTTCAACATGCTGATTGATGTCTATTTCACCAGCCAGTGACTACTGATAGACATCGATTTTTAGTCATAAGCATATAAATACATTATAAATATATATTAATAATTATAATTTTCATGGGTACTGGATAGTTCAAAAAAATATCATTAAAATTTGAATTGTGTAGTGTATGAATCAGATATCCACAAATATTAAAATTATACAAAATATTTTATCTATATTATATAATATGTTATGAAATAATTAATGAAAAAATATAAATTTTATTTGATCATATTAAAAATAATAAAGTTCATATTATATTTAATTAATAATTAACAATAATATATTCTTTATTAAAATATTAATTTTAACACAAAAAATAATATATGTATATAAATTAATTAATACATTAATTTAAACACTAAAAAATATAACAGTATTATAAATATATAATACTAATTATAATTTTTATTTAATCATATTTATTTTTCTCAAACTAATATATATTACAATAGATATTCTTTAATATTTGATATGATTACTTGGTATAACAAATACTTAGTTTGAGAAATTAATCATTAGTTTGATTACAACTAATTTATGAGAAATATATATAAAAGGTTATAGGAAACCCTCTTATAATATAATTAATTAAAATGCTTATAATCAAATTATGCTTAGGTTTAAATGTAGTTTTTAGGAGATTCATAAAAATGTATGAGAGAAGGTTTTCATTTTTCAAAATATAATAACAATTTTAAGTGAACGATCTACTAATTTTTTATTTTTTCAATTTATGAATAGAATCTGTGTAAATAATTTTTCTTATAGAAATGAAACCGAGAAATAAATATATTACATGTGAATAATTCTTTCATAGATCCTAATATCGATTTTTTTCACCCTTAGGTAAACATTAACCAAGCATACGAGATCCAATATAATAATAAGTTTGGGATGATATTATTATGAATTTTTTAAATTGGACATGTCCGATCACGGATGGTGAACATTTAAATGGATACGAATTACGGGTACTCCTATCATTGATATTGATTATCTCTAATAATTATATTTCCTGGTACACGTTTTACCCTAAGCATATTGATAAATAATTTTTGAGTAGTTACAAATATAGTAATTAATTTTTAAACGGCACAGATTCGGTTATGAGCTGTTGATATTTAAATAAATATGGTATGAGACCTTTAAATAAGTACGAGTTTATAGTATATTATTATCCAGTAATTTAGGAAATACTGTACCCCGAGGGTTTACCATTTATCGGTAGGAAATAGTGTTTGTTCAAAGGGAGAAATTAAGGTTTTACCCCAATTATGGAGGGAGTATATTATATAAAAAAAATAAAGGTATATTTTTAGTTAAGAGTTATTTATTTGATAAAATCTCTGCCCATGCAACACACGACACTGTTTTTTGATATTCTTACTACTGCATGAGACGATATTACTAGGCTTCTCCTTCGGGTAGAGATAAAATAATTTATCTCAAAAGTATGATTTAGACTTCTCTTTCAGGTTTAAATAATATCAGAATAGCTTTGTCTCGTGCAAACGCTAGTTTATTCTTAAAGTTCATTATTAATTTTTAAGATAGAATTGTAATTTCATATTATAAGAGTTGTAATTTCAAATTATTTCATGTAATATTTTACGTAAATCATGACCTAATTTATCCTTCATGAACTTAATAGTTCATATAATAATTTACATTTAAAGACAATGTTAATTTCTACCCTATAATTATCTTTTCAATTTAAAACTAAATATTTTCAATGGTATCACGAATGCACATGACCTATTCTTTATATTTAGAGAACTTTTTGGGTATGTTCTTACATCTATGAAGTCTAACATTTCATATATAGATTAAAATAAACTTGCTCCCATTTATCAATTGAAATATAGTGTTTGAATTGTTAGAATATAATTGATGGATAAATGTTAGCATTAGATGGAATTAAATGTGAGGGATTATTATTTATTAGTAGAGAGGTGGTAATAAAACACTAGTAAACTGTATGATCAAGGACAAAGGCCTAAATGCTTTCACAGGAGTCATGTCAAGTCGGTGCCCACCTCTGGGCCCCATACTGATTTCCCATTATTATTTCTATCTGAATACATTTTTCAGGCTTATTAACTCTTCAAATTCAAATTTCATTTTATTGAAGAAAAGAAATTTAAAAAAAAATCATTACTCTACATGGGTTCTTAGACATCTTTCGCATAGCAGCAAAATGTAGTTGCAGTTTTGTTTGTTTTTGTTTTTTTTTTTAACCCCTCCAATACTACTACATTTGCACTATAAAAACTTGGGCCGGCCACATAAGGCAGGCTTGGACATAAATCCCATATCAGAACGAATGCAATGGGCTTTGACCCATACTAGAAATAATATTCGATTCTATGTAAAAAAAATTTTAAAAAAAGCTATTGGAATTGGAGATGGAGGAAGGAACTGAGAGAGAATGGGCTACTAAATAATCTTCTAATCTTCACTTCACTTATTTAACTTGTCCTTAACAAGGTGCATTGGATTCATGGAGATGGAAAGATGGAAAGAATGATATGTACTCAAGGAAGTCAACCTATGAAGGCTTCTATAACAGAAAATTGGGAGGAATTCAACAATAAAAAAATAGTTCATCTTGATGTGAAATAAAAGAGACATTCCAAAGGTTCAAGTTTATGCATGGAAAGTTCTAAAGGAGTGAGTACCCACTACAACAAAGCTACTAAAAAGACAGTGCTTGTATTAATGTCAATTGCGCACTTAGTAATTTATGTCCAGAATCTGTTAGACATGTTTTTTTTTATGTCATTTTGCACATCATATTTAGATGAACTATCTTAAATGGAGGGAGTTGCTACTGTCCTATCTTTTAATCCGTTGATGAGTCTACTGCACTTTAGTAGCCTTCTTAGAGGGAATAAAGGAAGAAACTTCTCCATGTATTCTTGGGAGTACGTTATTTGGCTAATTTGTAAAAATCGGAATATATATATATATATATTTCTGAGACAGTCAATTTAATGAGAGGTTTTAGAGGAATTAAAGCTAAAGCTATAGAGTTGGTTTTAAGAAAATCTTATGAGTAAAACATGTAAAATATATGATTGGTTATATAATCTAAGAGTTGTTTAGAATAAACTAGGTCATGAGTTTAGTAAATGTATTTAGGTACTTACTTTAATCACATTAATTTTTTTCCCAATCTAATTTTATTATATTTGGAGTGTAATTACTCTCATTCGTTTTCATTTGAATAAAAAAAAATATTTTAGTAATTAAAAAATAGAAAAGATTGTATCTATCAATTTTGCCTTGTTATTTCACCAAAGATCTATTCTTTAGAATATACTCATTTTTACTCATTTCGTCCCGCAATAACTTTGACATTTTTTTATTTAAAGAAATTAAAAGATATTAATAGATAGTGGATTAAGAAATATAATATTTAATATGTAATAAGTAATTATATTAATGTTGTGTGTGAGCCCATATAAAATACTAAATAATTATTTTGGGTGGGTCTCACAATGAAAATGTAACCACTTCAGCTAAAGCAAAATAGAAAATATAAATTTTAACATTTTTTTCTCAGGTTAAGACATGTTCTTTTATTTATGAGTGAGACTCCTGTGCACCCGGACGCACGGGAGCACATTTGGTGTGCCTTTGCAATTTTCATGTCCTTTTTCATTTTAAATATCTAGCAATACATAGATTTAAATAAGATTGGATGAGGAGAATTGTGTTCACATGGGACACGGCGTGCACATGACCTTTTGCCTTTATTTATTTCCGATTTTTGTTTCTATTTTGTTTGTGTAATGTAATGGCTATAAAATGTCTTAGTCCTCCCATCCTTTTGTCTACATGGTATGTTTCGTTCCAACTCTAGATATTTTATTTCAAAATTCCATTTTTACCCCTCACACCAAATTAATCATGTTCAATCTGCTAAATAATTCACCTAGCGTGTGCGTAGGATACACCCTCGCGCACTTTAGCGAGACCAAAAGTCACCGTGTTTTCTAGAACCGCAAATTCCCAATCTCTACATTCCCATTTGGTAAATTATCTCCTTCGGACATCTCGACTTCACTCTGGTAAACTTGTCTTAACTGGTTTTTCTTCCAAATTCTGTTCCTATTTCTGTTCAATTTTGTTGATTAATTGGTTATACACGATTTTTTTAAATTTTTTTACGTGTGTGAATCTGTGAGGATCGTATCCTTGTTATTATTTCAGGATTTTGATTTTTTGGATCTAATTTTATTTTATTTTTTCCTTTCTGAGGAACTGAGGATTGTTGATTTTCGGTTACTTTGACTGGATGGCCAATTTTAATTGTTTTGGTTTATTAAAATGATCTTTTGCTGTTTTTAGATGCTACAGCTGCTTTAATTTCTCCTCTATGTATTTGTTTGTATTGGTGGTGGATTACATCCGTTGTGATTAGTATCTTCTGTAATTAGTTGTGTACTGTTGTTTGAAACTTCAATTTTTTGAGCAGATTTTTTTAATGCATATTGTTGACTGTATGTATTTGTGTTATTCATGATGAACTCTGTGCAAGTGAATATTGATCATGAGAAGATCTAGATTAAGTTATTTGAATCAAATAGTTGACTTACTAGAACTGCTCCCAAATTTGGATTAATCCTTTCCATTTGTTCACAAGAATGTGAATTTGACTTCATTTTGGTTGAAACTTTAAGCATGTGTATGCAAGAAGTGCAGTTGTTGCAGATTTTATATTGAACAGAGCATGTCAAGTGGGGGGAACACTCATTGGTGCTACCAATGCAACCAGGCGGTACAGCCGCGTGGCCGTAACTTGGTTTGCCCGTACTGTGATGGCGGTTTCATACAAGAGCTACCTGAAGTTATGGGTTTTGAATCAGGTGATACTCCAGGCTATGGATTTGTGGACCCTTTTCATGATCCAAGATTCAGTATCATGAATGCATTTACTGCCATTATGAGGCACAGAATGACCGGAAGAGATCCGAATTTTGATGTCAGATCACGGTCAGGAATGCTCCCAGAGCGGAGGCCTAATGGCCCGTTCTTGATATTCCGCGGCCATGGGGTGCCTGGCCAGGATCCTTATGACATCTTCTTCAGTGGAGGACAGGGTATGGGGCATAGAGGAGGTGATTTTAGTGACTTCTTTATGGGACACGGCTTACAGGAGTTGATCGAGCAGCTTAGCCTGAATGACAGGCGAGGTCCACCTCCAGCTCCTCGTTCGGCTATTGATGCCATGCCCACCATCAAAATTACCCAAAGGCATCTCAATACTGATGCACACTGCCCCGTGTGTAAGGATAAGTTTGAATTGGGCTCAAAAGTGAGGCAGATGCCATGTGATCATATTTATCATTCAGACTGCATTGTTCCTTGGCTGGTTGAACATAATTCGTGTCCTGTTTGTCGGGTTGAGTTACCTCCACCGGGATCTGGAATCACTCGCCCTAACTGGAACCCGGGAAATGCAAGCAGCAGTGGCGGCAGCAGCAGTAACAGGAGGGACAGGGACAGGGAGAGTAGTAGTCCAAGTCACGGGCGGTGGAACCCATTTTCCTTTCTTTGGCCTTCAAATTCGTCGAATCTACGCCATTCGGACAGTGAGGGATCTGCTCCTCCGGAGAATAACCGGACGAGGTGGCCTTTCGACTATTGACTTGCCTCCTTCAATACTCTGTCTCAGTTCTTTTTCTGTTGTGTGCCTAAAAAAGCCTTGGTTGTTATTAATCTCAGTAATCCTTTAGAGTCATTTGCTTTTGCTTGCTAAGTACTTTGTTCCAGCCCCAGTAGTTCAAATCTCCATTTGTGTAAATATCTATCTATTTCAGATTTCACAGCTAATGCTTGTGAGCTTGATTGGACATAGATAATCATTGGTTAACAATGAAAGACTTTCTTCACTCTTTGCTTTTCATCATTTTGCCTTGAGATTTGGTTCATGTAAGGTGCTCCCTTTTGTTACTTCATTTGGGAATCTGTAGTTTGTTGTTTTCAAGCAGTGGTACAATGTTTTTCTATTATAAACAAATTATATGATCAAAGTGAAATTCTCAATTCATAAATTCATAAGTTCTTGGATTGCTCGTCTCTTTTCATTTGAGCTCTTTCTCTTCTTCGGGTTAATTTTTTTGTAAAATTTATTTTAAACCCTTAGATTATATTTTCATTTAATTCTCAACACTAAATAAAATAAAATAATTAAAAATAAATTTAATAACTAATCACTACATTTCTAAATTTTACTTTATAAATCTTATACTTTATACCAAAATTTTTTACCTCATAAAACTAACACCTTATCTTATAAGCGCGTTTGATAGCATGTAATATTAAATATGGGCTTTCAGCATATATAACACTCCCTCCGTCCTACCCAAATGTGATTGGTAGTTGTATTAGTAGTGAATGATGATTTCATGTTGTACCTTTTTACTAAAAGTGAGGAATGATGACATTTGGATGAGACGCCCAATATAGTAAAATTGTGACCTTTCGGTGGGAGGGAGGGAGTACATATAATACTGCTTTTTCAGTTGTTTGGTAATACATAATTATTGGTTGAGAGGTTTGATAAAAAAAAGTTTTGCCCGTTCCTAAACACTATTGCTCTTTATATTACTAATGCTGCAATGGTTGTAATATTAATAATATGGCGTGTAACATTACCCCCATATTATAAGTTGAAATTACCAATTTGATCTTGAGGGAAGAAGTCTACGGATTTCTCGTAGAGCGGCGATATTGTTATCTGAAATTTTCCTAAGAGAATCAAAACTCTTAAATTGGAAGATTTTCATTGAAAGACATGATTTTTAGTTTAAGTATCAATTTAAGACCCGATTTTGTGAAGTTTCATTTTAAGGTTTAAATTTTATTTCTTTTCTCAAATTAAGATCCAATTTTTATAATTTTTCTTTTTTTTTTTTCTCATTTTAAGACATGCTATAAAATTTATTTTCTTATTTTAAGTTATACAAGATAATTAAAAAAAATATTATACACCTTCAAATCAAATTATTATATCAAATATATGTTGTTTTTATTGATATTTTGTATTATTTTGAACCCTCAAATGAGACACTTCTAAAATGGAGACTTACATTAAAAATTGGCCTTAATTTGAAAATTCTCCCTTAATTTTTTTTTGTAAAATACATTTTTAATCATGCACTTAGAACATAATTCAAAATCCTAAATTGCTGATTGTGCACCCGACATCACTCACCAATATTACTAAACAAATTATGCGCTCCCCAATTTAAAACGGCAATTACTATTGTACACAAATTATTAAGGTACACCAAATCCATTGATCCACCATATAAAAATGTTCGGATCATGTAACATCCTGTAAGTTTAATCATATTTTCTAACATGACCCAACTCTTTAAAGCCCATTATTTCCAACCCAACCCATTCATCCTTCTGTTGATCGTAAGTAAGCAAAAAGAAACAGAATTTAGATTTCTTATTTCCAAAATAAGAAATCAAAACGTGAACTTCATTATCCATTAAAGAAAAATATCTTCCCTCTTATCATCTCCTATATTTGAGGGAAAGTTGTTAAAAATCCTGCTTGAGGGATATCTCTAGAATCGTAATCAAAACCCATAAATAAGTTGCAGCTTCATTCCACGCTCATTCTTCCCAAAATATTCTCGTTCACACGCTGCAGCAGAATAGAGGTAACGCAGTGTAGTCTTTTCTTTCCTTTCTTATTCTTTCTTTTGTTTTTCTTCCTACGTTCATCATTCAACCGAAACTTAATTCTTTCTTTTCTTTTTGCTTCCAACCATAAACCCTAACCCTAATATTCTTGTTAGTGTGATTTTTGTGTCACACTTATTGTGTTTTGCCTTTCTCATTTGTTCTTCACATACCATGTTATTCCCGTTGTTGCTAATATTTTCGTGTAACATATAGTAGTTATTAGCGCATAATTTTCAGGGAGAGTTTACAAAGTTAGTTGTCCAACGGTTTCTTGGATGACGGCTGAAACAGATGACATGGATGAGAAACGCGGGATGGAATTGAACTGAAGAATTGAATTCAAAATTTTGAATTCGAATTTACTCCTGCAGTTTGGAAGAGAACTTGAAGCCTATCCAGAGATGATTTGTTAGTGTTGTTATCCATATCCGTTACATGAGAAGTCTATATAATCTCATAGATAGATATCATATTCAACAGAGAATTAGGCATAACTTTTCCATAAACTTATAGAGTTTTATCTTTTAGAGAGATTAGTTTTTACGGAGTATTCATACTATTTTCTGCCATTCATTGGTAGGTTTTATTCTCTCATTTTTGATCGTATCAATCTGATCGGTCTTGTATTTTAGGCTTCGCTTTCTAAGTGTTGTCTTATAACCTTTTCGTAATCCCTTTAATGAAGATTGTTTTGCCATGCGGCTCTGCAGGATTAACACCCTGTAGAAAGTTTTGAAATTCCTGTGTTAAATTCTCTCTATATGTCTTCCATTGTTTTATCTATATGTTCTGTTAGTATTCTACGTTTTGTTATCGTAAATGTTTTAACATTTTTCTTAACAGTAAACTCTGTCTGTCCTTTTTGTAAAAACTTGGGACAACCCAACATTTTCAATTGGCATCAGAGCCAATACTAGACGTCACTTAGTATCGGTCCTTGTTGTCCTTAGTTTTTTTAATGGTTTTTGTCTGTTAATCCCTCCTATCGTCCTCTTATTCTTGATGGCACAAACTACTCTATTTGGAAAGTCAAAATGCGTGCTCATATTAAGTCTATTGATGAATGATCCTGGAGAAGTATTCTCACTGGGTGGACCCCTCATAGAATTCAGGATGGTGACAATGATCCGATTCTTAAAAAAGAGATTGACTGGTCGGTTGAGGAAACAAATCTTTCACATTACAATTCAAAAGCTCTCAATGCAATCTTCACTGCAGTTGATATGGTAATGTTTAAATTGATTTCTAACTGTGTTGTTGCCAAGGAGGCCTGGACAATTCTGCAAGAACATTGTGAAGGATCACAAAGCCTTTGTAGAATAAAATTAAGATTTCTCGGTACTCAATTTGAAAATCTACGGATGTCTGAAGATGAGACCATTTCCTCCTATGCTGAAAAACTGTATGACATTGCAAATGAAGCACAATCTCTTGGAGATCCCATCAGCAACGAAAGGTTAGTAAATAAAACTCTTCGATCTCTTCCGGAGAGGTTCAACATAAAGATCTCTGTCATTGAAGAAGCGAAAGACACAGATACTTTGAGTCTGAGTGAACTCATGTGCATTCTTAAAACTTTCGAGATGAACATAGCTCAACAACATGCTTCCTTCAAAGGTAAGAGTATTGCTTTTAAGGTGAAACCTCGTATTCATTGTCACATAAAATTGATGGTGAAAAGGAAAGAGATGACGATGAAGACAAGAGTATTGCCCTGCTTGCTAAAAAGTTCAATTCTTATCTTAAGAAGATGAATAACCAAAAAAATGAAATAAGGCCAAAGATAAATATAAATAATGGTCCACAAGTCCCTATCAGGTCTGATCTGCAAAAGTCCAGTAAAAAGGGTGAGAATGAAAATTCTCAATATGATCCTAATTACATTGACTCAGTGCAATGCAGAGCCTGTAGAGGTTTTGGACATTATGCTAATGAATGTCCGATGGCCTTGAGAAAGAAGAAAAAGAAGTTGAACATCAATGTTACATTGTCTGATGATGAAAGTGAGTCTGATGTATCTGATATAAATGATGATCAATTTGCCTTCTGTGTTAATGATGAAAGTTTGTGTGACTATGACTCTGATGTTGATTCTGATGTTAACTCATGTGACATGACATTTTCTGATTATCAGGATTCTTCTTTATGTCGTTGTTTAATTGAATTTTTAGAAGAAAATGAATAGAGTCAGAAGTTAAACAATGATGATGATGATGAAAAAAGTGTTGTTTTTTAATTAAAGAAATTGTATTTTGATCTTCTTGAGAAATACAAAATTCTAAATGATGTCGTTCAAAAAATTTCTCTTGAAAATGAAGAACAGAAAACTATCATTACAAGACTTGAAGTGGATCTCACTAAAAAGGATTTTGAGTTATCAAAACTCAAAGAAAAACTTGAAGTTTCGCAGGTTAGTTTCAATAAATTTGATAAGGCGACATCAACCTTGAATGAAATTCTTTCCGTTGGTCAAAACAATACTGCTGGTTTGGGTTTTAAAGAATCTCAAAACAATACTGCTGGTTTGGGTTTTAAAGATTCTTATTTTGGAAAACCGATTTCGTTTGTTGGTAGGAACTCTAATAATCAAAATTTGGTTGTTTCTAAAAATAAAAAGAGGGTATTCATTTGCCATCATTGTCTCACTCCTGGTCATATTAAATCTTACTGTGCAAAATATTTGAATGATCTAAAAGTTGGTAAAGTGTTATCCGAAATGTCATCTCATATTCAGTCACAAGATCCTGTTTCGAATTTTTCTAAAAAGTACACTTCATTGAAAGTTGTTGTTCCTGGACGTTGGTATTTTGATAGTGGGTGTTCTCGTCATATGACTGGATCTCTTGAGTACTTGAAAAATTATCATTATTTTGATGGAGGTAATGTTACTTATGGAGGAGGTTCAAAAGGAAAGATTATTGGAAAAGACACTTTAAACGTCAGTGGATTCCCAGAATTGACTAATGTTTTACATGTTGAAAGGTTACTTGCTAATCTCATAAGTATTAGTCAATTATGTGATGACAATATTTTTGTCAAATTTGAACAGAATTTTTGTCATGTGTATGATAATTTTGATAAGTGTGTCATGACTGGTAAGAGGTCGGTTGATAATTTCTACTTGATTGGAAGTGAAAATTCATGTAATAGTGCTAAATTGGATGAATTTGTTCTTTGGCATTCCAAATTGGGGCATGTTAATTTTCGTACTTTGCTGAAACTGATCAAGTATGATGCAGTTAAAGGCATTCCTGATATCTCTTTCAAAGAGAAAATTGTATGTGGTCCATTCCGAAAACCCGAGTCAGAATATGTAGCAGTTGGAAGTTGTCGTACTCAATTGTTGTGGCTCAAACAAATACATAGGTATTACGGGTATGCAAATGAGATTCTAATTATTTTTTGTGATAATCTAGTGCGATAGATATCTAAAAAAATCATGTACAATACTCACGCACTAAACACATTGATATAAGGCATCATTTCATACGAGATTTGGTTGAACAAAGTTATGTGAAATTGGAGTATATATCTACGAATAAGCAGTTGACAGATATTTTTACAAAGGCTTTAGATTTAGAGATTTTCGTCTCTTCGAAAATCTCTTGGTCTGTGTGTGGTATAATTTGTTGTTTAAAATGTTATCTTATATTGGATAACATTTTCGTGTGTGTGCTTGTTTTTAATTTTTGTTGATCGTGTTATGTTGATTTGATCTTAGTGAATTCATTTTGAAAACTTTTTCGAATTTCAAAGGAAAATTATTATCTGGAATGTTTTATTGGACATGCACCTACATAAAAAAGAAAGATGATATGGCTTAATGCCGGGAATAAAAAAAGAAGAAGAAAGGCAGAAAGAAAGAGAAAAAATATTGAAAAATTCATAAATGTTAAATTCATCTCATTGAGATCATTAGACACACGGAGGTGGCTACTACGATGTATTCTCGTCGATAATGTGAGTATGGTTTTTCATCATTCCTATAATATCGTCAGTACTAGCAAAGTACTTACGGTGTATATGTACCGAATTTCTCATTACTGGATTTTATAAATTTCTTTTGATTTTCAAAAATATTTTTAATCTAGTTCACTTTAGATCTCAATATGTGTGTTTTGTATTTGTTCTGTTATTTTTTTCTCTTTCTCTTTAGCCTTTGGTTCGTGGAACTGCTTATTAATGGATGTAACTCGATGTGACCATCTCATTGCCTTTACATATTGGAAGGTGTTGAATTTTTCATTATATCATTTTCTAGGATTATTTCTTAAAATCTTTAGAAAGTAATTTCATATTCATGTTTTTCTGGAAGTTGTGCGCTTGTTGTAAAAGCTTTGACATGACTATATGAGTGATTTTTTCCTTCTGCTCTTTCATTCATTGACAAAACTTTTTTTTTCCAAACACTCTCGTGTTCTTCAGGTTCACCCTCTCAACATGATTCTTTCCGTTGACCTCATTAACCATGATTCACGATTGAACCTCTCTACACAAGCAGGGGAAAATGAGAATGAGAATGATGGTTTTAGATGCGGGTCCTAATGAAATGATGGATTGATCATGTCAGGGGAAATTGTCAGAGGGGGAGTTTTGATTTATGTTGGATATGAGAAAATGATGGAATGGGGGATATTTTAGTGCTGGTGCTTTGGATTGATGATGACTGGGCAGATTCCTATGGCAGGGGAGTTTCTGCTTGGTCTTAGGGGGGGTCTTGCTGACTTGCTTGTTTATTGCATTATTATTATGTTTATTATTTTATGTTGTAGTTCTTTTGTGGTATTGTTCTTGTTATGCTTTCTGTCGTATGTTTCTAGTATTTTAGTTTTTTTGCGTCGTACTTTATGACTTTATGTTATATTATTGTTTCTCTAGTTTGTTGTATGTTTTCTCTATAATATTATATGTTGTGTTGTTCTTTATTGTTTTTCTATCATTCTCTGGATGTGCTTGTGTAGAAAGGCAAAAAGGGAGAGATTGTTAGTGTGATTTTTGTGTCACACTTATTGTGTTTGCCTTTCTCATTTGTTCTTCACATTCCATGTTATTCCCGTTGTTGCTAACATTTCTGTGTAACATATAGTAGTTATTAGCGGATAAATTTCAGGGGGAGTTTACAAAGTTAGTTGTCCAATGGTTTCTTGGATGGCCGCTGAAACAGATGACATGGATGAGAAACGCGGGATGGAATTGAACTAAAGAATTGAATTCAAAATTTTGAATTCGAATTTACTCCGGCAGTTTGGAAGAGAACTTGAAGCCTATCCAGAGATGATTTGTTAGTGTTGTTATCCATATCCATTACATGAGAAGTCTATATAATCTCATAGATGAATATCGTATTCAGCAGAGAATTAGACATAACTTTTCCAGAAACTTATAGAGTTTCATCTTTTAGAGAGATTAGTTTTTACGGAATATTCATACTCTTTTCTGCCATTCATTGGTAGGTTTTTATTCTCTCATTTTTGATCGTATCAATCTGATCGGTCTTGTATTTTAAGCTTCGCTTTCCAAGTGTTGTCTTATAACCTTTTCGTAATCCCTTTAATGGAGATTGTTTTGCTATGCGACTCTGCAGGATTAACATCCTGTAGAAAGTTTTGAAATTCCTGTGTCAAATTCTCTCTATATGTCTTCCGCTGTTTTATCTATATGTTCTGTTAGTATTCTACGTTTTGTTATCGTGAATGTTTTAACATTTTTCTTAACAGTAAACTCTGTCTGTCTTTTTCATAAAAACTTGGGACAACCCAACACTTTTAATTCTCAATTTGCAACCCTTACGTAAATTTGCAGACTAGTTTTACGATAGTTATATAATGTCACGTGAATAACGATCGGTCATGTCTTAATAGCTTTTGAAGGAGTCACTGATGGTGATGTTTAATATTTTAAATCTAGACTTCACGTGGTAAAAGATGGGGATTTTCTCATCTTACGTATGTTGAATTATTTCATATGTGATAGTTGAAATTAATTGGAAATTGTTATCACACTGTGATCGTACTTGAACTTCATGAAATCTTAAATTACACGCGTATGGCTGTAATGTGCCTTACTATTACACGGGTATAGGCCGTAATTGTGCCTTACTAACGAATCGCGATATCGTAACATTATACGAATAATGGGCCGAAAGGTGCCTTATTGACATGACATGATCGTATTGTAAGTGAAATTTAAATTCTCGCACATGATCGTATTGTAAGTGAAATTTAAATTCTCGCACATGATATACTTGACTTACTTAAGCATGATTAAGTCTTCACTGAGCTTGTGGTTGCTCATCCTGATAATTATCTTATCTCAGGTTAAGTGTGGCGAAAGCGTACGAACGGGGGTGCGTAGGCGAGGAGACTAATTAAAAATATTTGATAAATTACAGCTTATATACTAAGCACTTTCGTTTTCCTTTTTGTTCAAAAATTGTGTTAAATCGAATGTTTATGTTTGATGATTGGGAAACTGCTATTTGAAATTGTTTAGAAATTGTGAACTTGGTTACTTTGGTATTGAATGATTATTGTGTGGGGGTCTGTCGAAGTTTCTCATCACTGTTTAAAATGGTTCAAATGTCAGATGTTGTGTTAATGTGGTGAGTTCATGTATATTTTAGAAACCTGAGTACTTGTCTGATAGGTCGCATGAGTGAGCACATGAAATTAGAGAACATGTAGGTAGTAGTTTATAAATATCGAATATATTTGTTATGGGGCCAACTATTTGCACCCCCGAAATTACTGAATGTACCTAAAAAATATTTAAATTGACATAATTATTCTTATAAAATTTATATATGTTCGGTTGTAGCAACCGAACAGTTATTCATCTTATCTGTTCGGTTGCAGCAACCGAACAGAATAAAGAATTCATCTATCTTATCCGTTCGGTTACAGCAACTGAACAAAACAAATAATTCATTTATCTTATCTGTTCAGTTGCAACAACTGAACAGAACAAGATTTATGATTTTTTTAATTTATATCTACATTACAGAATAGATAAGATAACAGATAAGTTTCATGAATCACCATCCATACCATCTTTGTTTAAAGATCGACATAAAACTTATCTGTTATCTTATCTATTCGGTAATGTAGATATGAATTAAAAAAATCATAAATCTTATTTTGCTCGGTTGCTGCAACCGAACACATAAGATGAATGAATTCTTTATTTTGTCGGTTGCTGCAACCGAACTTATAATAGATGAATTATTTGTTCTGTTCGATTGTTGCAACCGAACAGTTTGTTAGATGACTGTTCGATTGTAATAACCGAACATATATAAGTTTTATAAGGATAATTGTGTCAATTTAAATATTTTTGGGGTACGTTCAGTAATTTTGGGGTACGAATAGCCGCTCCATTTGTTATTTGATGTTAACTCTCAAACATGCATGCAAATCTTTTGAGTTTAATATGGTGTGAGTGGAATCTGCAAACGTGTGGCATTGCTAGGAGTTTTCATTTGAAGTTAAAGGCTAACATGCCATCTGTACAAGAAATGGTAATTATAGTGGATGCAGTGTAAATTAATCATAGTGGAGTAGTCCAACCATGATAGAATAAATTGGTAGATAGTTAATAAATTATTGAAAGTGCTTAAAATTAAGGGACAACACTCAAAATGCCCTCTTTGAATATTGGAACATTAATTTTGCCCTACTTTTAAAAAACATCTAATTTGCCCAATTTTTCATTAATATACATGAACTACCCCCACTTACACATGTTAGAATTTTTTCTGCTTTATTGGAAAAATAGACTGGTCAGTTACCACTTTTAGAGGGCAAAGTAGTATTTTTAGGTAATAAAAATGTATAAAGTAATGATATGTGTGTGAAAAAGGAGTGACAAATTTGAAATTAAAGTAACTTTTGAAATATTTTGATAAAGAGATATTTGCCATTTTTGGGTTGTGCCCCAAATTGTGGGACATCCATATGTGGAAAGGTGACTAAAATTGTGGGATGGAGGGAGTAATTTATTTTTTTTTAATTTTTTTCACTCAGCGGACACCTTGAATCTTTGAATTAAATAATATAGGTTCTGGATAAATATTGCCCACTGCAATTTTGACGCCCTTAATTTTGGAAATATAATCTTAAAAATTTATTAATTTACATTTATTTATTTTTTACGATTAAAACAATAATATTGTAATTGATAGATATCGACGGACACATGTCCGCTGAGTTTTAAATATATTTAATTTTGGAAATATGATCTTAAAATTTTCTTAATTTACATTAATTAATTTTATAAGATTTGAACAATAATATTGTAATTGAAAGATATTGGCGGATACATGTCCACTGAGTTTTAATTTAAATACATTTAATTTTGGAAACATAATCTTAAAATATTCTTAATTTATATTAATTAATTTTATATGATTTGAATAATAATATTATAATTGAAAGACATTGGCGAATACATGTCCGCTTAGTTTTAAATACATTTAATTTTGGAAACATGATCTTAAATTTTCTTAATTTACCGAATTAATTTTATAAGATTTGAATAATAATATTGTAATTAAAAGTCATCGGGGTCACATGTCCGCTGAGTCTTAAATACATTTAATTTTGGAAATATGATCTTAAAATTTTCTTAATTTACATTAATTAATTTTATAAGATTTGAACAGTAATATTGTAATTGAAAGACATTGGCGGACATATGTCCGCTGAGTCTTAAATGAATTTAATTTTGGAAACAAGATCTTAAAATTTTCTTAATTTAAATTAATTAATTTTATAAGATTTGAACAGTAATATTGTAATTGAAAGACATCGGCAGATACATGTCCACTGAGTTTTAATTTAAATATATTTAATTTTGAAAATATGATCTTAAAATTTTCTTAATTTACATTTATTAATTCTATAAGATTTGAATAATAATATTATAATTGAAAGACATCGGCGAACACATGTCGCTTAGTTTTAAATACATATAATTTTGGAAACATGATCTTAAAATTTTCTTAATTTACCAAATTAATTTTATATGATTTGAATAATAATATTGTAATTAAAAGACATCGGGGTCACATGTCCGCTGAGACTTAAATATATTTAATTTTTGAAATATGATCTTAAAATTTTCTTAACTTACATTAATTAATTTTATAAGATTTGAACAGTAATATTGTAATTGAAAGACATCGGCGGACATATGTCCGCTGAGTCTTAATTAAATTTAATTTTGGAAACATGATCTTAAAATATTTTTAATTTACATTAGTTAATTTTATAAGATTTGAACAATAATATTGTAATTGAAAGAAATCGGAGGACACATGTCCGCTGAGTCTTAAATACATTTAATTTTGGAAATATAATCTTAAAATTTTCTTAATTTACATTAATTAATTTTATAAGATTTGAACAATAATAATATTGTAATTGAAAGACATCTAGGGACATATGTCCGCTTAGTCTTAAATACATTTAATTTTGAAAACATGATCTTAAAATTTTCTTAATTTACATTAATTAATTATATAAGATTTGAACAATAATATTGTAATTGAAATACATCGGCGGACACATGTCTGATGAGTCTTAAATACATTTAATTTTGGAAACATTATCTTAAAATTTTCTTAATTTACATTAATTAATTTTATAAGATTTGAAAGACATCGGTCCGCTAAGTCTTAAATACATTTAATTTTGAAAACATGATCTTAAAATTTTCTTAATTTACATTAATTAATTTTATAAGATTTGAAAAATAATATTGTAATTAAAAGACATGGCGGACATGTCCGCTGAGTCTTAAATACATTTAATTTTGGAAACATGATCTTAAAATTTTCTTAATATACATTAATTAATTTTATAAGATTTGAAAGACATCGGCGGAAACATGTCCGCTGAGTCTTAAATACATTTAATTTTGGAAACATGATCTTAAAATTTTCTTAATATACATTAATTAGTTTTATAAGATTTGAAAGACATCGGCAGAAACATGTCCACTGAGTCCTAAATACATTTAATTTTGGAAACATGATCTTAAAATTTTCTTAATTTACATTAATTAATTTTATATGATTTGAACAATAATATTGTAATTGAAAGATATCGGCGCACACATGTCCGTTGAGTCTTAAATACATTTAATTTTGGAAGCATGATCCTAAAATTTTCTTAATTTACATTAATTAATTTTATAAGATTAGAAAAATAATATTGTAATTGATAAAGATTGGCGGACACATATCCGCTGAGTGTTAAATACACTTAATTTTGGAAACATGATCCTAAAATTTTCTTCATTTACATTAATTAATTTTATAAGATTAGAACAATACTATTGATAGAGATCAGCGGACATGTGTTAAATGCACTTAATTTTGAAAACTTGATTCTATTTTTTTTTTAATTTATATTAATTAATTTTATAAGATTAGAACAATAATATTATAATTAATTTTCTTTAATAATTTTTTAATGAAAATAAATCCATGTCTGGGGCCATAATTTTTTTTTAAATAATTCACATACATTATTTTTAATAATTTTTTAATAAAAATAAATTCATGTCAGCTGACAACAAATGAAAAAAGAATGCTGCATGTCAAAAACAAAAAATTAATTTCCATAAAAAATGTTGCATGTCCGCTGAATAGATTTTAAGATATTCAGATTTCTATTTTTATAAAACATGTTCGTCAATTTAAATTGTCCATTAATTTAACCATTATTTTATTATTTCATATCATATTTGATTAATTAATTCTATATCAAAGAAATACATTCTGACATATAAAGCTTCCAATTGTTCCTCTCATTTCTATTATCAACATGTGGACCATCCTTAAGGACATTAATAGCATTACATTTAAAAAGTGGGCAAATTAGATGTAAGGTAAAAGTTAGGACAATTTAAATGGTGTACATTCAAAATGGGGCAAGTGTTGACATTTCCCTAAAATTAATATGAAATTTAGTAATTGTTGGAGTTAACTAGTTGAATTTTGCCACCAACTCTATACAGAATGGTGGGTCCATGTCTGGTCTTATACATGCATGATTTCGTGTAACATGGAGGGTTAACATGATCTTTTTTTTTTCTAGTTATTATTTCAATAGAGTAGCATTATGTGTATGCAAGTTTAGTTTTATTTTATAATTTGACAAGTCCTGCAGTTATATGGTATGAATTTGGAAAATAAACTTATAGTCCTTTTCCTTAAAAGCTCTTTTCCTTAAAAACTCCTCCAGTAAATATTCTTCTTAAATAAAGTTGCAGGAAATTTAAAAGACTTAGTCCTTATTTAGCTTCTTTTACTTTGCATTATTTGTTCAAAGTTTGCTGAAACTTACAGGGCATATGCCTTATTTTAATTTTTCTTTTTATTATTAATGAGTTATTTGTTCAAGTGTTTGGTCATTCCCCTTTTTAAAGGACTTTTACTAAAGAATTTTACGTACAAATCTTATTTATTAAAATTGGGGTGTGACAGATCTTATTTGGATCATTAATGCACTTTTTTTTTCCTATTCTCGCTTTTCTCAGCGAAGGCGGAGGGTTTCATTATCCAGATATTCTATCTGGCGGCAGTAGCAGAAAACGACAGCGACGCCTTTCTATTATGTATTTCTCGATGGCCCTTCATCGCTAGTAAGAATAAGGTGGCAACAGAGAACGACGGCGACGCCTCTCTCTTTCGTATTTCTCCTTTTTTATTCATTTTCTCCGGCGATTTACGATGCCGCTGTTGGGATACTGCTCCTCAAAGATGATTTTAGATATTTTAGAGTCTGATTTTAGAGATATTAGAGTTTCATTATATAGTCATTTTGAATTCTTAAATTTGATTCATAACCTCACCCAATTCCTTTATTCCTCTTGTCAAATTTTCAGAGTTTGTTCTTAAATTTTGATTTTAGTATTGTGTAAATAGATTGTTAATTTATCGACCCTATTTGTATTGTGTAAAGAGATTGTATTGGAAAGATTAATGACCCTATATGTTCATAGGATCGATGTATATATTTTTGGGATTAGTGTATACATCGTTATTACTTAGTATATAAGTAATTAGTGATAAATGTATTACTTTTGTTGTTATTTAGTGTATAAGTAATTAGTGATAAATGTATTACTTTTTATTCTTAAATGTATACTTAATTTTATATATAAAAACTACTCAATTCGTCCGGTTCTAAGTTATCCATTTGCTTTTTGTACTTGAATTAAGTATTATTATTATTATATGTAAAGTGGGTAATTGTATTAGAGGGAAGTGATATGCCATATTGTGTACTTTTTTACTAAATAGAGGAAATGAATAACTTTGAAGCGAACGCCAAAAATAGTAAAATGGATATGTTAGAAGCGGACTGAGGGAGTATATTAAATCTTATTGATTTTTAATATGCATTTTCATAATCAATATATTAGTTGTAATTTAATAAATTTTTTTTCTCAATAAATATTTTTTAAAAAATATTGATATTACTTTTATCAATATTTTAATCAATATATTTATTTATTTTTGTTATACATGTTAGTATAAGATATTATACATTTTAGTATAAGATGTAATACATTTATATGTATATACTGTAATATTTAAGTGTACATATTTTAATATATTTAAGTATACATATTTTAATATGAAAGTGTATAAGTTGTAAGTTACTAATGTATATGTTGTAACTCATTAACGTATATTATAATAAAGATACTTTTTTTTTATTAATATGTACATTCATTTTTTAATTTTACATTTATTTAGTATAAAAGTATATTTATGTAAACAAATACTTATAATTAATTAAACTAATATAGTATGATAATATTCCTCATTTTTTAATTTTAAATTTAATATAAAGAATACACTTATGAAATTAAATATATACATTACTTAATTAAAAATTATACAATATAAATTATTTTATTCAAATCCAATCCACGTAATTATTGACCAGGTTGAGCAAGGAGCGGGGAGAAGGTAATGGTGTGAGCAAGCAAGTCCAAATAGCAAGGTTGAGCAAGGTGAGCAAGCAAGTCCAAATGGCAAGGTTGAGCAAGGTTGAAATCTGGTTGAAATCTGACTGCGTGGAGACGGGAAAGAAAGTGGCCAGATTGGGGGAATCCGTGCCGCCGGTCAGATTGAGAAATGGAAGACATGGCGGAGAGGAGGTGGAACGACCTGGTAGATTGGGAGAGAAGAGCGGCGGGGAAGAGAGAGAGAGAGGAGGTGGAGGCGGCGTAGAGGAAGGCGGCGGCGCAGTCAAATTGAAAGAGGAGAGGAGGCGGATCCAAAGGAGATTGAGAGAGGAGAGGAGGCAGATCGAGAGGAGGCTGTGATTGTTTTTAAGGAAGAAATGATCCATTTGAAGATTTTAACATTATATACTTACTCATTGTATAATATGGATCCTTTTTTAGACTACACCAATTACACAACAAAATAACTCTTTTAAAACTTATTAAAAAAATTATAAGTATATTAATTAATGTATATACTTTTATAAAAAAAATGTTTTGGTATCTTACACACTTTAACAAACCAACTCTATTTAGAAACTTATTTTTCATGAAACTTATTTGATGTTTTTACTGAAAATGGTAAATATTATTTCAGACCCATTAGTAACAGTTGCTTACGCAATTGTGTTACAAGAAAAAGAATAGCACATGCCTCTACCATTGTATCTGGTAGTGATAACTCCTATCTCTCTACTACTACGAGGCACTAGAATAATTCAAGTATAAGTACACAATTGTGTACTTCATGAATTCTGTTACCTCCTCATAATGTTTCATCGCCCTCCCAAACAATTGGTTGTTCCTTTTCATCCATATCCGATTCACATATACTGCCCAAGTGATTAGTAGAAATCTCCTCTCTTTTATGTTTTGTGTCCTGAAGATTTTATCGAGGGAGTCTTCCACTGATGTTGGGTTCTGCATCCAAACCTGTCCAATTCTTAATCTGTTCCCATATACGGCTGGTGAAGCTGCACTGAAAGAACAGATGCTCTTATGATTCGAGTTGGCCTACACAGAAGCCACATTCTGTATCTTTCTTGTCACCCCACAATCTATCTTTGGTAAGGAGTCTTTGTCTGTGTAAGAGCCACAATCTGAAATCGTGTTTTTTCATGATGTCTTTATTCCATATGTTCCTGTAGACGACTGATGCCGGTCATTCGTTTGATAGCCTCTCATACATGGCTCCACTTCTGAATTTATTGAGGATGAGACATGACTTCATTCTGGTGTCCCATTGTTGAAGCTTGTCATGGTCATCAACTCCTTCCAGCATCTTGTCTCTAACCTTCAGCACCGACCAACAATATGAGGCACATTGTCCCGGAGAATAGAGTGCCATGGGAGTGTCTTTTAAATAAACTGAATGTATCCATCTAATCCATAGGGAGTCAGCCTTATTATATACGTCCCATGCAGCCGAAACTAGGAGTGAGATATTCCATTTTCTCAAATCCTTAATGCCAAGACCTCCTCGATCAGTAGGTTGTGTGAGATCACTCCAAGCTACAAGGCTGTATTTTGTACCCCAAAGGAAATGCCTTATGATCCTCTTGACTCGATCTAGAACCACTGTTGGAGTGCTTACCATGGAGAACTAGAGGTCAGTATTCCAAATATTACCGTCTTAATCAGTTCTAGTCTCCCTGTGAACGATAGTAATTTCGAAGACCAATGAGCTATATATCTCGTAATTGAGTCCACTAGAGGGTGGCATCTTTATTTACTAATACTACCTCCGTTCCGGAGTAAGAGGGTCATTTGCTTTTTTGCACGTAGATTAAAGAGTATTATTATTTAATGTGTAGTGGGTAGTTGTATTAATGGGGGTGTGAGTCCCATATTTTAATTGTATTAGAGGGTGTGTGTGAGTTCCATGTGTGTAAAAAAAGAAATGAGACTCTTTGAATGAGACGATCAAAATAGAAAATGGTCTTCTTAAAGCTGTGAGTATATTATAAGATTTTGTATTATTTAAAAACTTATTTTTCATGTGCTTCAAATAAATGGAGATAGTGGCATCTTTATATTCATATATATATTTTTTGTTATTTTAATAATATACACGGTAACAAAATTTTAAAAAAAAAATATATATATTTTAATTAAACATATATTAATATATTCATTATAAATGCAAGCTTATTTAAGCCCATTTAAAATTTATTTTATTCAATTCCATGAACTTTTAGATATTTATTTCATAATGTTAGTTCTTACAATTTAATTGACATTATATTTACATAATATCAGTAATATTTTATTTTAAAAATTATTACTTTATTATTAAAAAAAATTCTTATCGATATTTTAAATTTCAAAATTTTAGATTATTCACATATTTACATAATATATAAAAGGCAAAGACTTCAATAGGACTTTTTTTTTTAATCCGTGGAACCGGATCTTTAATTGAGAAGTGGGTTAGTATTTGAAAATACGGATTAACTTCAACCCATCTCTCTCCCCGCACTTCTTCTCCTCCATATCTGCAAAAGCCATTTCTCTCACTTCCTCTTCAATCTCTCTTCTGTCTCTCATATTCAACAACGTAAAATCCAATGAAATCACAAACAACAATAGCTTGGTGGATTTCTCGGAATTCGTGGCGCTAGTGGCGCCATTGCTAAGTCGCCGTACACGGAGGAGCAGTTGAAGCAGATCTTTAAGATGTTTGACAGGGATGGGAATGGATATATCACAACGATTAAGTTACCGATGGATATGAATCATAATAATTTTTTTTAATATCCCCCAATATTTTCCCTGAATTGAGATAGGATTAACTTTTAAACAGCTATCAAATATGTGAATATACTCTTTCTTTTACAGTCAATTGTTATTGTTTTCGATTTTTTTAGTATTGTATTTTTAAATTTGTGTTGCTAGATTTTAAATTATTATTTTCACCCTAAGAAGCTAATTGATTTTGTTGGTAGTTTGATTCTTGCTGAATTCATGTCCTGGTTTTAAGGTCCTCCAATGGACCAAAAACAAAAAAAAAATCATAGAACAGGAAAGAAATCACACTCGTCTAATCTGATTTTGATCCATTGTTAATTCAATTTGATTAAAATTTTAATTTTCTATGAAAAATACACTGAAGCCTTACAAAATTTAGTTATTCTAATTTTAGCTAAAAAAGAAAAAGGTTATCTTGTACCTTTGCTATTCTTGAGTATGGGCTTCCCAGTGTAAAAGTTAGACGAAATGGGTCTGGATTGGAACTAGTATTTGGGTTCTTAGTCCATTATTGATGGTTTTCTTGATGTTGTTTTCTTGGATTCAATGGGTTAGTAAGTTTTTATTTAATCGATTTTCTTGGATTATTATGGGTGTGATTTAGGAACCGGTTCCATGAAATATTTATATGTTGGTAAAATGAAGGCTACACTTTTGAGACATTTCAGAACTTTATTACTCCAGTTAGCCTTGAAAATTTTATTGTTAATTTTATTATTTATTTATTAGGTTACTCATTTTTATTAATTAGGTTACTCTTTAGAATGAATTAGGTTACTACGAATAAATTTTTGAATTACTCTTTTATGTTGATATTTTATATATTGTTATGTTTGATCAACATTTTTAGATTACTCTTCTCTATTAATTGAGTTACTTTTTATAATGATTTAGGTTACTATAAACAAACTTTTGTATTGTCTTTTATGTTTTTGTTTATGTTCTTTTTTATTTGGTTAAATGATGTTACTTTTATTTTTATTAATTAAGTTACTCTTTATAATTAATTAGGTTACCCTTTATAATTAATTAGATCACTATTTGGAATTGGTTAGATAATTCTTTGAAATTAATTGTATCACTCTTTAAAATTAATTCAATTATAAAAATAATTAAAATATTTTTTTTAAAATAATTAGATTACTCTTTAAAATGAATTAGATTACTTTATAAAAATAATTAGGTTATCCTTTGAAAGTAAATAAATAAATATATATATATATATATATATATATATATATATATATATATATTTATATATAACATAAGTTTTTTTTAATAGAAAATTTAGTAGATTGACAACACATTATCATATATACAATCTAACCATTGAAAATTGAGGAAATTTCAAATCAATTTCTATGAAATTTTCTATGAAATTTTCAACAATTGAAGTTCAGAATGACGAGAAAATAAAATATTAAATTTGGTCTTTAACTTTCAATGAATTCAATTTCAATCCAAGGTTTTACTTTTTCAATTTAAATCACTTATGTGTTAATTTTATTCATATGAGAGTTAAATGCATTTTAAGTCCCATATCTTTTGCTAAATTTAATTTTCATCCTAAATTACTTAAAATTTCTTATTTAGTCTCGTAGCTATCTCAAAATTTTAGATTTTAAGTAATGTAATTTGAGACGAAAATCGAATTAGCCAAAAACTATGAGATTGAAAGTCCTTTTAACTCGTCTTTAACATATAGTAATTACTATTTTGAGTTTAGTCTTTTGAATTTTTTTTTAATTAAACTTATAGTTGTTGAAAAACTTTTAATCTTCTTGAAAAAAAAAAGAAAAAAATTGTTCGGTCTCACCCTATTTGAATCAAACCATGTAACTGATTTCTCAACTCACTACCATCCTCCCTACATATACAATCCTCCCTACATATAACATACTGTCCATAACATACTATCCATCCCTAATGATAATGATACTTCATGGCCAAACAAATAACTTGTCTAATACCATTTTATACAAAGTGATTTCGTTGCATTTTGAACTTGTTCATCCATAATATCCGATTTACTTCTAAGGTCCTTATTTTGCAAATATCTTCTCCAACTATATTATTACCCGGCCTGACCATGCATGCATAAAGATATTAGAACTTCTCATATATGTTATAACCAATTCTTCTTCCCATTATGCATGCATAAAGAGATCAGACTTTCTCATATATGTTACAATCAATTCTTCTTCCTATTATACTTCGTACTTTGTGCAATTAATTATCAATTTTTGTTCAATGATTTTTGAAATTTCATGACTTGCAAGATCATTTTATTTTCTATTTCTTTTAATGCCTTGATTAATGATTGGAATCTTTAGTTTGGTCGTTTGCAAAACTCTTTTAACTGTCTTGAGCACAAAGAATAAATATAAATTTGATTGAATATATATATATATATATATATATATATATATATATATATATATATATATATATATATATATATATATAATATCAAAATAATTTAATAAATATAATTTGAGTAACTGCACCTAAAATAGATGCATATATATATAGATGCCAAAGGGCCAAAGCAATATTACATGTTACTGCAGCAATTACAATTATTTTTTCTTGTTCTATTTTTCTTAAGAAAGCGCTAGAAAACAAAAGGGTGAAACCACCAGGAAAGAGATTCAAATGAAGTAATCACCATAGATTTTGTTGGCTTAGTACCTGTAATGAGCAGGCTTGTAAGGACCTTCAACTGGGACGCTAATGTAATCAGCTTGGTCCTTGGAGAGCTTGGTGAGACGAGCACCAAGCTTTCCAAGGTGGAGGGCCGCCACCTTCTCATCAAGGTGCTTCGGCAGCACGTACACCTTCTTCTCGTACTTCCCCGAGCTCTTCTCCTTCCACAGCTCCAGCTGCGCGATGACTTGATTGGTAAACGAGCAGGACATTACGAAGCTCGGGTGCCCCGTCGCGCAGCCTAGGTTCATAAGACGGCCCTCTGCCAGCACGATGATGCCGGTGTTGGTCTCTGGGAACACCCACCGATCCGTCTGAGGCTTGATCGTGATCCTCTTCACGCCCGGGTAGGTCTCCAGGCCTTGCATGTCAATTTCGTTGTCGAAGTGACCGATGTTGCAGACAATGGCGTTGTTTTTCATCTTCTTCATGTCGCTCACCATGATGAGGTCCTTGTTGCCGGTGGTGGTTACGAAGATGTCGGCTTCCGACACGACGTCCTCGAGGGTGAGGACTTGGAAACCCTCCATAAGAGCTTGAAGGGCGCAGATTGGATCGATCTCAGTCACGATCACGCGAGCGCCGCCTTGTTTTAGAGCCGCCGCGCATCCTTTGCCGACGTCTCCATAACCCAAAACGACTCCGACCTTTCCGGCAATCATGATGTCCGTCGCCCTCATCAGTCCGTCCGGCAGTGAGTGGCGGCATCCGTACAAGTTATCGAACTGCAAGCACACAAATATCCATGGACTAGGTATTGAATGTAAGAAAGTGAAGAGCATCCATTTCCATATATACTACCCCCTCGTCCCTAATATGCACAGAGGATATTCTGTGTCACACGATATATTTCATGTGAGAGTGGAAGGAAATACAACCACTGCCCCCTAAAGTTTAAGCTTTCCTTTTCATACATTTGTGCCACATGGTTATATGATTGACACAAAAAAGAAATTCAACGATTGATTATGGAGTTGAAACTTTCATTTTTAGGTTTAGTTTCATTAAACAGTAACTTCAAAAATGATATTCTTCTTTTCATTACTTTATACTTTATCTATTAATTAAAAATGACGCGTTAGTTAGATCAATAAAGCTAATAATTTTTTTTAATATCCAGGTGAACAATCTTTAGGACCGAATACGAACCTTGCTCTTGGTAACGGAGTCATTGACGTTAATGGCGGGACAAAGCAAGGTCCCACTAGCTTGCATCTGGTACAACCTCTTAACACCCGTGGTTGTTTCCTCAGAAACACCAACCAACCTCTCAATCATCTTAGTGTACTTCTTCGGATCAACCTTCAAACTATCTCTAACAATGGTCAACACAATCTGAAACTCCGAATTATCCGTCGAATTCGGGTCGGGTACCTTACCCGACTTCTCAAACTCCGCCTCCGCCTTCACACCCTCATGAATCAACATCGTCGCATCACCACCGTCGTCCACGATTAGATCGGGCCCACCGTCGGGCCCCCAATCGAGGCAGCGCTCCGTGCACCACCAGTATTCCTGCAGGGTCTCACCCTTCCAGGCGAACACGGCGGCGCTGTCGCGGGCAATGGCGGCGGCGGCGTGGTCCTGAGTGGAGAAGATGTTGCAGGAGCACCACCGGACCTCGGCGCCGAGGGCGGTTAGGGTTTCGATGAGGACGGCGGTTTGGATGGTCATGTGGAGGCTTCCGGTGATTTTGGCGCCTTTGAAGGGCTGGGAGGGCCCGAATTCGGCCCGGGATGACATGAGGCCCGGCATTTCGACCTCCGCGAGATCGATCTCGAGGCGGCCGAAATCGGCCTGGGACATGTCCTTGACCTTATACTCTCGGCCAGAGCTGGTCTTCTCAACAAGGAGCGACATGGATTTATTTATGTAATCTGTTTCTGAAAATTACAGAAATTAAATCTGTTTTTTTCTCACTTTGGGTGAGTGAGGAGATGGTACTAAGTTGGTAGACATGAAGTGGTTAAAGAGGGGAATATATATATAGGTTTTATTGGGTGGGGAGAAGGAAGTTGAGATTTGGAAAGAATGGCGGATCTCAGATTGATAAATGGTTAGCGGCTTGGGTGACTCGGAGTTGTTACAGATGTAAACATGCTGAAGAATGAGGTTTGTAAGTACCGTTTATTCGGGGTCTGAATATTTCAAGGAAGTTTTTTTTTCACTCCATTGGTATTTTAAAAGTGTTGATTGTGTTGATTTATTGTGTGTACAAGGTGTATAACATAATATATTATTTTGTTTTAAACTATATATTCCCTCCTCTCTCCAAAAAAAAAAAAAGTTACACTTCCTTTGTAAGGAGTAGTACTCTTTAATTAATACTCCCTCCGTCCCAGCTCTAAGGGTCATTTTTCATTTTGTTCGTCACACCCAAAGAGTTTCCTTTCATTTTTTACACACATGAGACCCATACACCCCTTCTAATATAATTAAAATATGGGACACACACTCCCACTAATACAACTATCCATTACACATTAAATAATAATACTCCTTAATCTACGTGCAAAAAAGCAAATGACCCTCTTACACCGGGACGGAGGGAGTACTCCATAAGAGTTTAACTTTTTCATTTAAATTAAAGGTTGGATTAAATATATAAATAGTATAAATGTTTGATTAAAAATATTAAGTATTTAAAAAAAATAAAAATCAAGAATATAAGTTATATAATGATATATCATGTAATAGTTAAAAATAGTATAACTTTCGTTCGAAAAACGTAACATTTGAGAGCACGGTGTCCAGGACACGCATGATTTAGACTTATAATATGTGAGCAACACTTTAAAGGAGGGATTATCTTAGTATTGAGATTGATTTTTCTATCCACAATTCATATTTTATAAGTATTTTATAAAAAAAATAAAAAAATGACATTACCATTGTGATATACTCATCGTCTGTTTCTGGAAAATGTACATGTTAGTTTGTATCATCAATGGTGGCGCATGTACCATGGCAACTTCATTATGTTAGTGATCTAGCTACTCCCAAAAATAAACTTAGGAATGGAATTAAATGAAATGCAGCATGTGTCTATCACACAATAATAATAATAACAAAGAAATTTATCGTCAACATGCTGAGTTTTCTCAAAAAATCGTCACTGATGTTTATTGAAGATCTGATCACTGATGAGATGTTTGTGACCACTGGAATCTTGCTGGTACCAAAAGTTTCCAGCCGATAACCACAGCCGCCGCTGCGTTTGTCGTCTGCCCAAGTATAGCAACTTTCTTAAATCAATGATTTACCTCCCTAACAAGTTGTAGGGACGGAGTATGGGGACGCCTGATCAGGTGTGCGAAATCACCTATTTGCACAATATACTTCATAAGTACGTATAATATAAGCTGACTACTGAATTACCTCATCATTGAAGTTTTATTACTAGTAGTGTAGTTTTTAGCGATCAGCTATTTAATAATAGTGTAAAAAAAAATAAATATTCATTGTTTAATTAGTTTAAGAATACGTTGTAAATTAATTAGGGAGGTTTGTGATTCAATACAGATATGAAAAGATTTAAATAAATTGTTATGTATGAGAATTGGTGGCTTAGTTGTTTGATCATGGGTTTCAGTCATTTGATTGGGAGTTAAATTCATTTTTTGCCCTGTAACTAAGCAAAATTTCGATTTTTGCCCTAAAAAAGATAAGTGGTTCAATTTTGCCCTATAGCAAACGAATCATTTCAATTTTTACCTAATTTTCGCCGAAAAATGCAAATTTCGCCGGAATCTGCCACGTCATGATTTAATTTGGGGGTTTTCGGCTGGTCAATCCGACGTAGCAATTTTGACTTTTTTTTTTAGCCTAGAGTTAAATCATTTTTTGCCCTATAACTAAGCAAAACTTCGATTTTTGCTCTAAAAAAGATAAGTGGTTCAATTTTGCCCTATAACTAACGCATCATTTCAATTTTTGCCCAATTTTCGCTGAATAATGCGAATTTCGCCGGAATCCACCACGTCATACTTTAATTTGGGGGTTTCTGGTTGGTCAATCCCCAAATTTTTTCGATGTGTGAAGAAAATATTGAAAGAAGGGGTTGTATTTCAATGTAATGGAGATGAAATAAACAAAATTATTTTTTTTAAAAAAAAAGGAAAATTGTGGATATTGATAGTTTGTAATGGTGAAATGTGTTAGTGATAGGGTTACATTCCAAATCATGTAGCAGATAACTCTAGATTATTCTTTGTCACTAATTTAAATTCATTAAAAGTTTTAAGTTTAAAATCTTGCAGAATTAAATGCAATGTATAATGTGATGATGATGTGGGGTTAAGAGTTGTGTGGCTGCTGTTATTTAATCTAAACGGTGGCTGTGGCTGTTTTACATGGGGTTAATGGATTAATTAATGTACTTTGAATAGGAGAAGTGTGACACTTGATTAACTCATAATTGTTTTCTATACCTATACTAATTATTTTGACAAAAGTGTTAAAAGTATGAGGTGGTGGATTCTGGAGAAATTCGAGTTTTTCGGTGAAAATTGGACAAAAATTGAAATGATTCGTTAGTTACAGGGTAAAATTGAACCACTTAACTTTTTAGGGCAAAAATCGAAGTTTTGCTTATTTACAGGACAAAAAATGATTTAACTCTAGGATAAAAAAAAAATCAAAATTGCCACGTCGGATTGACCAGCCGGAAACCCCCAGATTAAAACATGACGTGGCGGATTCCAGCGAAATTTGCATTTTCCGGCAAAAATTGGGCAAAAATTGAAATGATTCGTTAGTTATAGGGTAAAATTGAACCACTTATCTTTTTTAGAGTAAAAATAGAAGTTTTGCTTAGTTTTAGGGCAAAAGATGAATTTAACTCTTTGATTGGAGGTGAGGAAGATAGAAAGAATCACAAGAAGACATAATAGAAAGCTGTACATTCTTTCAGTTTTTTTTAAGAACCCATTGCATTGCATGTATTAATATTGAGCAAAATTTTAAATGATCACCTCATTTAAAAGATAAAACTTTTAGAGATATGATAAATTGTTTAATACTTATCAAGTCACTCTGACATGCTTCCACTTTTTAGGTTATAGTTTCTCTTTTCTACGTGTCTTCCATCTAACGGTGTGACACAGGAGATGATATATCAAAATGACACAGAACATCCGAGCCGTCTCACATGCAGGCGGGACGCTCGTCACATGTTTTTGCCTCAAGCCTTGCGGCTCGGATCCTCTGTGCCATTTGGTACATCATCTCTTGTGCTACACCGTTAGATAGCACAGAAGATCCGGTGTGCAAGCCTTGTATATGAAATTTTCTCATAAATGGGTGGCGGTGAGGTTCGAACCCTGAACTACTTTTGCTAGGTTATAACTCTGTCATCATGTTAAGCGACTACCTCATCTAAAAGATTGCTAATTAATAGAGAGGGAATAGTTTAATATTTAATCAAATCACTATAACACACCCATCGCATACAGACGGGGTTAACTTATGCCCCCTCACACGCCCCTCACAAAATAATATGGATTAAAGTTTTTTTTAATCAGTTTAATTTTGGCCTGCATTTATATAGGGAAGAAAATGATACTGTATATGGAGTATTTAGTAAAAACTTGTGTGATACCGTCTCACGAAATAACTTTTGTGAGACGGATAAGAAGTGATAATATTATAACCAATTAATAAAAAGTAATAATATGGTGTGCAAACTATTTTGTGAACAATTTACTTATATAAATGTAGAGTGATTATATTTAAAAGAAAAATAATAAAAATTTTAATAACAAAATAAAAATTAATACGAAAATGTAAAATGATGTCAAGTAACCACAAAAAATTGCCCCTAAATATTTTAGTTACCTACTTCGCATTTCATCGGCCCTACAATGCATAATAAGACGACTACGGGTTGAAAATTACGACATTAATTCTCAATACATTCACATTTTGTTTTCTCAATCTTCTCAACTTTATTAAGCTGTATGTCTGCCACTCGCACAAATTAATTTACGACAAGAAATTACTAGTAATTTGTAATATATCTCTTGTTGCATTATATATATATATATATATATATATATATATATAGGTGCACCTGGTGACCTAGCTAGGTTGATACTTGATAGGTTTAAATAAGGTAGTAATGAGTAGTTATATTTTAATTTTATTTTTAATAATTTTATTTAATTTAATGGTAGAAATTAATTTAAAATTTAGTTTAACGTTAATATCGTCTTGATGAACAGGAGTCACAATTGCAACTAGGACTGTTAAAATTATTAATGTACCACCTTATGCTTGAACATAATTTTATTATTAAGTGATTGTTTGGTAGCAATGAAATAATCTCTAAAGACATGATCAACTGCACAAATAGCTTACTGCTACGACATCGATACATGGGTTCACTTATAATACATTTTATAAGTGTAATTATTATCCATTTTTAAAAAAATAAACTCAAGGTGTAATTAGAGTTACATTTGCACCCCATCACACACCACTAATCCTAATACAATCTCATTATATCTTAACGTATTTATTCAAATGTACTAGTGCGGTGTTTTTTCATTGCAGCATTCGCCGGAACCCCTTTGCCAGCTGCAGCAAGCCCCCGATTTTCCGGAGACACCAATGCCAGCTTCAAGACGGAGGTAACGACGACCACTGCCACGCCCACTGTCGTTTGCTAAACTTTCATCTGTCATTTATTACAACTTATACACATGATTAATTTAAATTCTAGCTACTTAAAACATATGTATAATCTAGATATATAGAATATATGTGATATAATAAGTAATTTATATATATGTCTAAAAATAAATTATTGATAATGAAAATAAAATTGTCTTACTTGTTAAATAGTGTGAAACTGCCATCTGAGAGGAGGTGAGGAAGACAAATAAACATAGAAGAACAAACATTAATGTTTTCGAATAAGCCATGGAACTCATGTTTTGTAGAACTGAAGCTGAATGTGTGTCTGATGTAGTCTATTTAGATTGAATAAAATTAAACAGGGAGTTTGTAATTTATAAGGTTTAAATTTCTTTGAAAACACGACTGACCATTTAATATTGTTGCAGAAATTATTTTTTTTATACTAGGGGATAGTTAAAAAAGAATTAAATTGCGATTGAATGTGTCAAGAAGTCTCACCACGTGCACTGGTCTGTTTGATCAGCGCGTAACACATCAGATCAAATTTATGACCATTTCAGCTTGGGTATGAAAATATGGATCTACATACATGGGTTAATCTAAAATTTAAATAAATTAATCTTTAATTTATTCATATATTCTTTAGTATTGATGGGTTTGAATAAAATAAAATACTATCAAATTGTTGATCGGTAAATTTGTGATTATTTATCAAGGATAAATGATCACTCATATACTATTAATTACTCCCTCATTTCCAACTTAATCTAAATTTTAAGAAATGATCCTCACAATTAAGTTAGATACGTACGAATTTTAAGAAATTTTTACCAATTTTATTAATAGTAGCGGATAATGTAGTATTTTTTGAGAATAAATAAATTATAAAGTACTTCGTCCATCCCAAATTTATCTTCACATTTAATATTTGTACAGATATTAATAAAATTCACTTTTTGAATTACTTTTGGGGTAATTTGGTATTTTGTAATAAGTAGTAGATGATAAAGTATGTTAATGAAAAATTTTGAAATTAAAGTATGTAAGAGATATTAGTTACTCCCTTCGTCCCGCCCAATTAGCACCATTTAACTATATTGAGCGTCCCGTCTAAATTGCACAATTTTTCACTTTTAGTAAAAAGAGCCCACTAATGACCCACCACTACCCATCACATCTCTCTAATACACTTACCCACTTTACATAAAATAATAATGCTTCTTAATCTACATGCAAAAAACAAATGACACACTTTGACCGGGACGGAGGGAGTAGTTGTTTTTTCTTTTTATGGAAGTGTGAAGTTGAAATTGGGACGGATCAATACAGAAAGTGTGAAGTTGAAGTTGAGACGAAGAGAGTATTTTATACTTCCTCCGTCCCGCTACAAGGGTTACATTTTACTAATTATGACGTCCTGTTACAAAAGTTACATTTTCTTTTTTAGTAGATGGGACCCACATAAATCAATCAATTTATTTTCATGGGGCCCGCACAAAACATTAATACAACTACCCATTATACATTAAATTATTATACTCCCTCCGTCCCAGGTTAAGAGGGTCATTTTTCTATTTTTGTCGTCCAACCCAAAGAGTCTCCTTTCCTTTTTTACACACATGAGACCCACACACCCCTTCTAATACAATTAAAATATGGGTCCCACAATCCCACTAATACAACTACACACTACACATTAAATAATAATACTCCTTAATCTACGTGCAAAATAGCAAATGACCCTCTTACGCCGGGACGGAGGGAGTATCTCACAACCCACTACACATTATAATACTATATTTCTTAATCTTCGTGCAAATAGTAAAAGTAATTTTTTTATGGGACGGAGGGAGTATGTGTTAGGTTGGAGTGGTAAATTTGTATTCCCTCAGTCCGATTTAAAGAGTCTCATTTGTTTTTTCCACGTGAATTAAGGAGTATTATTATTTAATGTGTAATTAGTAATTTTGTATTAGTGGGTGGGTAGGGGCTCATATTTTAATTGTATAGGTGTGTGTGGCGGTCTCAAGTGCATAAAAAAGAAAATGAGACTCTTTAGGGCGGACCCCAAAGTGAAGAAAATGGACTCTTTAAAACGAACGTGGGAGTAATTAAAATGTACCTTTTAGGGGTGAGGATTGATGTGATATTTCTTTTTTTAAGTAGTAAAATTTAATGTGGGACGGATGGAAACATAAAGTGTGAAATTTAAATTAAAACGAATAGAGTATTATTTTTATTAAAAGATAATTATATTATTGGACATATCGTAAATTAGAAAAGTAAGATTTATCGTGAAGTAAAATAAAAAAGAAAAATAACTGATTGTACACACTTTTACCCTAAATTACTATGAGACACAATGAGTTTAAATAATTACTTTCTGATAGAGAGTTATTTTAGTATTTTATTTCTAGTCAATAATCTCCTAACTTTAGATTATTTAGTTTCCTTATTTCCTATTTCCTATTCCTCTATTTTATATTCCTGCCATATAAGTAATTAGGGTTAGGGTCTTGATTGTGGACCTTCAGCCTATTTAAGTACGGTATGTTATTGTAGGGAGATAATCAAGAAAAATTATTTATTTGCAACCTTAATTGGTTTGTGGCAGAGTTCATCTCTATGGCTTTCTTTGAAGGAGTGCATCCTTTGGGCTTGTGGCGGAGAATTCATTCTCCGTGGCCCTCTCGAGAGATTATATTTCGTATCTTTTATTTATTTTATTTATCAAGTGTGCGCATATCTATCAATTGGTCCGACCTACCATCTCTCTTTGTCAATATGCCCAATGGGGAAGGGAGAATCCAATCATCGTATTGGAGAAATACAATAAAATTAAGAGGGTTTTGGGTGATGCTACGACTATCCTCACTGCTCAAGGTGCAAAATTCTCCAATATGGAGAACAAACTTGATCTCATCCTCAAGAAACTGGAGGAACTAAGGTTGATGGGATTGCAGCCTTTGGCGCCAATACCTGCCTCTATTGATACTGTGTTTGTTCCGAGGGCAACCAACAGGCCATACAACATGGGTCGTCCCTTCCTGCAGCCGTGCCCCTCGCCACCACACCGGCTCTGATTCCGCCACCCATATCGATTAATCTACTACGGATGGACCTTCCGCTGCCTGTGGTTCCACCAACCCCATTGGTCGAGCTACCCAAGATGACACCGGCTCCGGTTCCATCACCCACATCGATCAATCTACTACGAATGAACCTTCCGCTGCCTGTGGTTCCACCAACCCTATTGGTCGAGCTACCCAAGAAGACACTTTCTCTTTTTGATGGTTTAGACCCGAGGGATAGGCTAGACCAAGCAGGATAATTTTTCATGCTTCACGACACTCCCTTGAGTGACCGCATGGAAATTAGCATTCTGGCCAATCTGTTAGAAGATGACAGTGAAGACCTCTTAGGGTCTATCAACCCCTTAACGTAGGAGACCCGACTTTCCCTTCCGAACACCATTAAAGCAGATGGATATGGCTAATTGCAGCCTTGGGATCAAGGCTGTTCGGAGGGAGAGGCAGTTGATAGTGAGTTATTTTAGTATTTTATTTCTAGTCAATAATCTCATAAGTTCATATTATTTAGTTTCCTTATTTTCTATTTCCTATTCCTGCTATTTTATATTCCTGCCATATAAGTAATTAGGATTAGGGTTTTGATTGTTGGCCTTCAGCCTATTTAAGTACGGTATGTTATTGTAGGGAGATAATCAAGAAGAATTATTTATTTGCAACCTTAATTGGTTTGTGGCAGAGTTCATCTATGTGGCCTTCTTTGATGGAGTGCAGCCTTCGGGCTTGTGGCGGAGAATTCATTCTCCGTGGCTCTCTCGAGGGATTATATTTCGTGTCTTTTATTTTTTTTATTTATCAAGTGTGTGCATCTCTATCACTCTCATATACAAAATATTAAAGTAAAATACCAAATAAAACTTTATAATCCCACACACTTTTAAACCACAAACTCTTAACCCCCCACCCACCCATTGTCGGACCACCGCCGGCCGGCTGCCGGGCCTCCGTCAAACCACCACATAAAAAATTCAAAGCAAAATGTGCAAAAATAAAATTGTGCAAAACAAATTTTCCTAACACATAGAGGTATTTATGATATCACAATCATAATTGTGTAGTTATGAGTATTAGTTCTTTAGTCATGTAATTTATAACAATAATGTATTATTTTATATATCCCATAGTGAATGGCCCAAATAAAAATATACCACGACTATAAAGTGCACGATAAACTACAACAATAAGATATGTCATATATAAACCATAATATAATTATAAAATAACATACTATTACACTAAAAAATGTATTGTCAACTGATTTATTCTCTAGTAACAGATTACCAAGGGAATCATTATAACCAAGTGGGCTAGCCTACCTGGCCACTAGGCACCTCACTTACCTGAGAGACCCATGTTCGATTCCCCAACAGAATTAACTACTAACTATACTGACAACTAACATTAACGATAAAAAAAAATTAAGGGAATCATTATATAAATTATTAACGGAATTATTAGCAACTGATAACCAACATAATTATTTACCAACAGAACTGATTTTTCGTTGCTAAAAATTTACCAACCACCACTTTACTAACAATGAATTCCGTTGTTAATCCGTTAGTTAAACTAATTTAACAATGGAAATAAGACTTTTATCAATAAAATATTCCGTTGATAAAAAATATTTTTTTAGTGTTATAATCCCCTAATAAATTAAAAGTAAACCATAAATATAAATATTAACCTAAGTATAGAATACACATAACCACTAAAATATGTATAATTAATATATATGTACAGCGGTGCTAGATATGAGTAGTTTACTATTCTGTTTTATCATATCATGACTTTATTAATAGTATCTTATCAAGTATTCAATATTCATTTGGATAATAATAGTAATAGGTGAAAAGAGAGTAAATAATGATATACTCCGTCTATCCCATCAATCTTTACATTTATACTCTCATTTTAATTATTACATTTTCTTTTTTTAAATGAAACTCATACAAATTATTTATTTTTCTTTTTGGGTTCACGGATCACATTAATAGACCTACTCACTTTATATTAAAATATTATTTCTCTCACGTCACTTCATATTAAAATATTATATTTTTTAATTTTCGTGTAAAAGTAAATGTAAAGTTTGAAACGATACGGTAATTTTTTTAATAAAATAAGCTCCATTACTTGTGTCTTGAAATTTTCAAAAATTAGTTGAAGCTAAGAAGTGGTAGAAGAGAGTGAGCTTACTTCAAAGTTGTCTTAGCGTGTGGGGCCATCACTCTTTCTCATTAAAAAAAAAAGGAAGCAGATCTTGTCGTGCGTTGACTTGATGTCAGTTGGTCTTCCTTTTGGCTAATTGGCTCCTTAATTTGTTGTTATTCTGTCCCTGAAACTCGCCAGATTATAAAAAAAAAACCTGAAACCATTAATCACTTATTAAAATATATGAAAATTCCACAAAATAACTACTTCTACTTAAAAGTAATTTTTAGTGATCATATATTTTAAAAACAATTTATTCTAATCACTTTTATTGGAAGTGACTAAAATGATCTTGAAAGAGACCCACTAATCATATGTTGAAGAATCTTATATCTCTCTTTTTGACCAAAAAGTACCAAAATACAATAATTTATTTTACAATTTACTGAATGCATTAATTTATTATTTTTACATGCCTCATAAAATGTATTTATTTATTAAAATGCAGAAAAAAATGAATTTTACGATTTTTTCTGGGGAAAAAATATATAGGCCGAATAGAACAACCATTTGGGCCAAATAGAAGGCATGTAGGCTGAATAGAAGAAATATTTTATCCGTATAAAAATTTTTTCTAATTTTTTCTGGAAAAAAACATAGGCTGAATATAACAAACTATTTGGGCCGAATAGAACAACCATTTTGGCCGAATAGAAGAGATGTTGGCCAAATAGAAGAAAAATTTTACCTGTATGAAATTTTTTTCTAATATTTTTTGAAAAAAAAAACATAGGCCGAATAGAACAAACCATTTGGGCCGAATAGAACAACCATTTGGGCCGAATAGAAGACATGTAGGTCGAATAGAAGAAAAATTTTATCCGTATAAATTTTTTCTAATATTTTCTGAAAAAAAAACATAGGTCGAATAGAACAAATCATTAGGGCCGAATAGAACAACCATTTGGGCCGAATAGATGATATGTAGGCCGAATATAACAAAAATTTTATCCTTATAAAAATATTTTCTAATTTTTTCTGGAAAAAAAATAGGCCAAATAGAACAAATCATTTGGGCCGTATAGAAGACATGTACGCCGAATAGAAGAAAAATTTTATTCGTATGATTTTTTTTTTATTTTTTCTAAAAAAAACAGAACAGGCCAAGTCGTATATGCCGAATAGAAAAATCAATTTTTTTTTGAGATTTTCCTATAATTTTTAATGTGGTCCCATCCACCACCATTTAATGCGGTCAACAAAAAAATAAGGATGGTCCCATGATTTTTTTCCTTTCTCCTGACAGTTATGGGGGTAAATTGGGAAGTGCACATAATAGTGACTAGTAAAAATTGATTTTAATATAGGTGGCCAAATAAAATTATATTTAGTGCATAGTGGCTAGTAAAAATTTGGACCCTTAAAATATTGCAGCATTATGGGAAACATTTTATACTTACGGTCTTTGATTTATCGTTCTTTGATAAATAAGATAAGATAAAAGTGTATTACAAAAGTAAGTACTCCTTTCGTCCGCTTTCAAGGGTATCATTTTTCTATTTTGTGCGTTCGCCCCCAACTGTCTTGTAGATAGTCGATTTTTGATGGGTGAGGTGAGTGTTTAATGTGGCTGTTATATGGTTTAATGAGACTAATCTAACATAATATGGAGAAAGCATAGAAGAAGAACACAAGAATTCCTCCCACGTTTGTGGGAGTTTAAAGTAGAGAGTTTGCTTTTCTCTGTTTTATTTGTTTGTGTGGTGGAGGAGATAATTCTCCTTTTACAGTGGTAATGATGGTGAGTTTGGTGTTGATGGTGAAGATGCAGGTGATGTTGAGCTTGAGGTTAAAGACAGAGGTGAGGATAAAGATAGAACTGATGTTGAAGATGAGAGTGCCGCCTCCTTTATACAAGTGTGGCGAACCTAGTAGCAAGTGGGCATTAAATGCGTATCCGCATGAGGCTATTAAAAGATATGCGGTAGGATTATCTCCCTTGTAGATATCTTAAGGGATATCTACTAGACTTGTAAGGTGTCAGACCCAAGTGGGCAACTTGGGTGGGAGAGTAGAGAGAGGGAGTGAGTGTAGAGAGAGGGGATGAGTGTAGAGAGAGGAAAAGTAGAGTCAGTAGAGAGAGGGGGTAAAAAGCCCCCCACTTTCTTCCCAGGAGGATGGGACGAGTGTGTGCTCCTCCTTCGCTTAGTCTCCCTTACTCTTCTCCTCGCTTAGGCAGAGAGCGTGAGTACAACCTTCTCCTTTTGTCTTTAAATATTGATCCAGGCTCACTTGTGGGTCCAGTCTAAAGGGCCTTACCACATTAGCGCCAGGCTTTGGCTTCACGGGATTTGTAGAGAGAAGACGAAGCCTCTTAATACATGCGATAAGTCATCATGTCAATTTTGAAGACGCAGATGTTGGTCAGGATGAAGATTGAGGTGAAGTTGAGGATGCCTCTTTGGAGTTGCGAAAGGTTGCCTTGGGTGATAGGAAGACCTGCAGCCTTAAGTGTTGGTGGGACAGCTTTCTCGGGAGATGGGGAAGCTTGTGACTCAGGGGTGCAGGAGGTTCGGAGGTCGGTTTTGAAGGACTCGAAATGTGGGGACGTGTCGGCTCAGAGGGACTTTGGTCGGCCGGCTTGGAAGAACCTCGGTCGGTCGGCTTGGAGGAACCTCGATCGGTCAGCTCAGAGGGACTCCGATTATCGATGTGAGAATCTCGACTGGTCAGCTTGGTGGGACCTTTAAGAGAGCATAGCTTCGTCCTCTATGCTATGTGGTAACATAGGTGTGGACCACCCATCGCATTAGCCCCAAGGTGTAACCTCACACAGAAGTGATTGATCTCCCGGCTACAAATGACCCTTTGTTGGCCTCATTAAAAAACCTCCCTATGTAAAAACCCGGTGGGAAAAACCGCAGGTAGGAAAAGAGTACCAACATGTTGGTGAGTCAATCATCTTGAATGTAACTCTACTAAACACTTCAATTATGTGATAGCTCATCTAGAGGACTCAATTTTGGAAGTGTGAGCCCCCAACTTCTGTCATGTAGGACACCTTTCTAGGACTCTCGCTTTTGTTCCGAGCTCATGCTATGGCTTGGCGGTCGGCTACGTTGGTCGGACCCGACTTGGCTCATATTTTTGGTCCTCCGGAATTTGATTGTGGTCCCAGACAAAGGAGAAGGTGGCTACAACGATAAGCATAGTGATTAATGCACTGTTATTGCCGAATAAAATATATGAAGGCTCAAATTATTTGAGATTTATCAAATGGTTTATTATTCCTTGATTTATCTTTAGCCATTCGGATGATGGAGCTTGGGCACTGATGGAGCTTGGGCACTAGGGCTTGTAGTTTCCTAGGGGCTCGATGACCTTTCTGCGATTTGTGGCTCATTCTTTTGTGAGCTCGGAAGGTGTGAACCTCCTGTAAGGGCCTTCTCGGACTTACGCATAGGTCTTTCTTTGGCTTGAACCTTGCAAGGTTTGAGCCTAGTGTGGGAGCTTCCATGAGCTCGTTCTTGAGCTATCTGCAGTTATGCCTTAGCTATTGGAACCTTTGCCTGGGGATCGGTACGACTTCTTGAGCTTAAACCTTCAGCTATTGGGCCTTAGCTCCCGATCTTAGCCTTTTAGGGCGTGTGCATTGGCTGTTCGGGGGAATTGAGCCTACGTCTGGGTTTAATAGGGCTCTTTGAGCTTACTCTCTTGGCTATCGGGCCTTAGCCCCCGAGCTTTAATCTTTGGGTCTGTGCCTTGGCTGCTTGGGGGGCTTCAGCACTTATGTTCGAGGTTGAGTAAGCCATTCTGAGCTTTCCCCTTGGCTGTTGGACCTTAGCCCCCGAGCTTGGCCACTTTGGGTCCGTGACTCAGCTACTCGGGAACTTTTGGCTTAGGATGATTTTCGAGTCTCCACGTTCTCGAATATCCTCATGGCGACTCATCTTGTGAGTCCATGTGGGATCGAATGTGTGGAGAGTTACTGCCTTCGGATAAGTCAACTTTTACTTTGGTAGGTCGGCTATACCTTATGGATATGTCGGATCTATCTATGAAATGGTCCACTCGGTCGGATCTGTTTGTGGATAGGTCAGATCTGCCTTTGGACATTTTGGATCTACTCACGAGCTGGTCTGCTCTCGGTCGGATCTGTTGAGTGTATTGAATCTGCTTTTTAGTGGGTTGGATTTTTTATTCGTGAGTAAGCCAATTCTCTCTAACCACTTCCCAAGCTTGTTCTAGCCGGATGAGGGGGTGCGCCATTGCCATGAATTCTTCGTAAGATGGCGGAGGGTTCTGTTGGACGGCTACCCACATGTCTAATCTTGGCAGAAGGGCGACAACAACTAGCACGGTGTATGTCTCATCTCTAATCTTCTCTCCGGTGGCCTTCTGTTCGTTGAATATTTTGAGGAAGCTTTGGAGAGACTTTTTAGAACCTTTTTTTTATGTTGGCTAACTTCAACTTGGAGCCCTTCATTTGGACCAGGTAGGCAAATTGAGTTAGGAAAAGTTTGGAAAGCTCATCCCAACTACCGATAGAGGCTGTGGAGAGTGAGTTGTACCATGTGTATGCCACATCCCCTAGAGTAAATGAGAATAGTCGGCACTTAGTGGCTTCTGAGCTCCCATGAGCGATCGTCCATGTCGTGAATTTCTTTAGGTACACCATGGGGTCAAATTTGCCCTCATAGGTGCCAATCTGTGGGAACTTCACTTCCGGTTGGTACGGTTGAGAGATGATGTTTGGTGTGAATGAGTTTTTGCCCAGGGTGGTTCATTCACCTCTGACTGTTGTCCTTTTTCTAACTTGTCCAGCCTCTTTTTCAAGGCTATCATTTCTTCATCCATTGCTTCCATTAAAGCCATTCTGTGGGATGACACCCTTGGTGAGAGTTAGACGTCATGATTTCTTGGAGTTTCAGAGGTGAAGGGCCATTCCTCTAGTGCCAAATGTAGATAGTCGATTTTTGATGGGTGAGGTGAGTGTTTAATGTGGCTGTTATATAGTTTAATCGGACTAATTTAACATAATAAAGAGAAATCATAGATGAAGAAGAACACAAGGATTCCTCCCATGTTTGTGGGAGTTTAAAGTAGAGAGTTTGCTTCTCTCTGCTTTATTTGTTTGTGTGGTGGAGGAGATACTTTTACAGTGGTAATGGTGGTGAGCTTGGTGTTGATGGTGAAGATGCAGATGACGTTGAGCTTGAGGTTGAAGACGGAGGTGGGGATGAGGATAGAACTGATGTTGAAGATGAGGGTGCTGTCTCCTCTTATACAAGTGAGGTGAACCTAGTAGCAAGTGGGTATTAAATGCGTATCCTCATGAGGCTATTAAAAGATATGCAGTAGGATTATCTACTAGACTTGTAGGGTGTCAAACCCAAGTGGGCAACTTGGGTGGAAGAGTTGTTGAGAGTGGAATTTCACGCATTTTATGTGTGCACATTACACCAATTTGCTTAGGAAAGTCATCGTTTTTGCATAGATTTATGTACGTTTAAGTATTTACACGATTTTGAGGCTACTAAGGTGTTTTTGTGAGTTTTGAAGGGTAAAAAAGGATCAAAACTTCAGAGTTGGAATGAAAAATGTAACGTGTGAATGAATGCTGAAAAACGCACGTCCATGTTGCATACTTTTTCTGTATTCGTGTATATATTCAAGTTGATTATGTGACATATGTTTGGAAATCTACAAAAGAGAGGGTCATTTTGACATAAAGAACACCCCAATCAGATTCCAAACGAGAAAATTATGATCATAGTGATAACGTCGCGCATGTTGTGCTGAACTGCCACTTCGAATGACTTTTTACACATCCAATTATTGGAGTTTCTATGATTTCCTTATATTGATAGAAAGCCAAGGAAGTGAGGATCGCATGAGCGAAAAAATCACTCAAATCAGAGTTCGTATGAGGAAGTTATGCTCAAAACAGTGAGATCGCGCAGTGCAGTCTCTGCCACTCGGCTGGTAGCTTAGGGCAAGCCAGCCTGGCTCAGCAACCATTTTTCGGCGAGCAGGGTCAGAATCGGGCCGAGCTGGGTGCCGAGCGGCCCAAAATTGGGCCCAGAGGAGGCCTGTTTGATACAGCACTGTATTTATACCTCTAGATCTTATTTTTGGAGTAGAATCGACCCAAAACAGCCCTGCAACAGTTCAAGAGAGATTAAGGGAGAACAATACACGAATTGGAGAGAACCCATCCATTACCCATCATCAATTCACACTTCCAACACCTCCATATCAGATTCAAACCTGATTTCACCATCCATCCACCTTCAAGAGGGTTTCAAGTGCTAATTGAGGGGGAATCGAGCAATTGGAGAGACGGAGAAGGAACGTGAGACTATGCTTACTCTGAGATTTTATAATTCTTATCTTTCCCTTCCTTTTACTTTGATTTTTGGTATGAATTGCTTAGCCATGAGTGTTGCTTGTGACCTCATGGGCTATTTCCTTATACAGTTCTAGGGTTTGATGGATTGATTTGATTGATTTTGGAACCTAGACCATAGATTGTGATTTTATGCAGTTGAGCTTTTTATTTATTTAATTTATTCAGACTTGCTTATCTGCTTCGTATCGTCTTCATAATAATTTCATTACATCTGCTATAATGCTTGAATTATTGTGTTAACTTGTGTGCGTTCATGATTAGTATTGTCTGTCTGTTAGGGGTTGAAGTAGTTCCGCTATAAACACTTTAATTCAATGAACTGGTAAATCAAATACTTGATTTGTTTAGTGGAACAATGCAATTAGACAATCAAGTAGGAAGTGAATATAACCTTGTAGTAATTTCGAAAAATATCTTGTTAGTCATGCTTACCATCCGGATGTATTGTTGCTTGCTTTGATTAGTATCTAGGAATAATGCTTGGTAATATTCGTGCACCTTAGGATTTAAACCAGATTATATTGTTAGCTTTGAAACGGATCATATCGGGTGGGTTAACAGAGTTATGTGTGTATTTTCAGTGAAACTGCATGAATGAGCAATTAGAGGTCTAGTAACTCAAATTAATTGGTCAATACCTGATACCTTAGAGCTATTTGTCATCTCTTGATTTAAAACTTGCTTTTATTTTATTGCTTTTAATTATTTAGCAATTTATTTTTTCAGTATTTTAGTTAATTAATTCAAAACTAGGAAATTTGGTTATTCAATTCTTATTAAATTGTAATTTATAGAATAAATAGATAATTAACCGTCTCAGTGGGATCGATAATTTAACTTGGGAACTTGCTGCTACAATTGACATCCTTATACTTGAGGATTAAATTGGAGTGCGCAGAAAAAACCTAACAAGTTTATGGCGCCGTTGTTCCGGGGACAGTTTTAATTATTTATTTTCTTTTATTATTTGTTTAATTAGAATATTTTTTTGAGATTTAATTGTGTATTTGATTTGAATTTTTCTTGAGGATTGCATGTACACTATGTCAAAGAAGGGAGCGCAAGATCTCAAATTTGATCCGGAAGGTTGAAGCGTCTGCAAGGAAAAGGAGAGTAGTAGTTAAAAATCTCAAAGCACTTCCTAAAGCGCTAAGGTACCACCTCGGAAGAAGAGAACAGATACACCAGATCCTAAAGCAGTCGTAGAGGAGGAAAAAGAGCAGATAGTAAATCATGTTAACCTAGAAAAGGCTGAATCAGAGTCAGAATCCGAATCAGAATCAGAAATAACAAGTATGGGAGATAGAACTGATGAGGATGACATCGTCATTCGAGAGACATTCAAGTCCACCAATCTAGGAGGATCAGGCGTAGTAAGATGATGAAACGAATGACATAAGGCCAGCCCTGATTCATATGATGGAAAAAAACCCCTTCGCCGGAGGCGTTTTTGATGAGCCCTACAGTCATCTTAAACGTTTTAACAACTACATGGATACAGTGAAATCTACTGATGCTACTAATGATAGATGGAAGATGAGGCCTTTTCAGTTTTCATTAGTTGATAAGGTAAGGGAGTGGTATGATAAGCTGAAGGGAGACAACTGTTCAAACTGGATTGAGTTGCAGCAGTTGTTTGTGGATCGATTTATGCCACCGAGTAAGGTTCTATTACTGAAACAAGAGATCAATCAATTCAAGCAGAGAATAGATGAATCATTTGGAGAGGCTCAGGAAAGATTTACTGATGCGTTGAGGAGATGCCCACAACATGGATTTAAAAAGTCTCAACTCATCAGTGTCTTTAATAATGGCCTTGACAACGAATCGAGAGTGTTGGCTGGTGCTTCTATGGGATGAATAATTTTTGGCAAAACATCCAATGCCGTAGAGAAATTGTTTGATGATATCTCTTTGAACTCAAGGGATTGGCCATCTGAGAGGATCCGAGGGACCTACATACTTGGTAAAGTTGCAAAGGTTGAAGAGAAATTTTCTGAAGCTGATAAGAATGATAAAGTTGTCACTCAATTGGAACAGATGAACAAGTACCTGGTTACTCTAATATCAGGTAATAATGGGGGAGGCAACCGAGGGCCTGCTAGTGATAATGTGGTGATGAACCTTCAAGAGGTTGAGGATGCTAATTGGGCTATGGGCAGTCTTCAAAGTTCAAGAACTCCTCAGAATTGGCAATGAAATAGGTATCCTCAATGAAATTCCAACCAAAGGAATAACCAAGGAGGAGGTCTAAGCAATCAAGGAAGCAATTGGCAGAATCAGAGGCATGAGAACTTTTCTTATTCAAATCCGAATAATGTAGTTCCATATCCTCCTAATTTTGACCATAGTGCCAAGACTGAAGAAGGGAAGACCAGTATTGATGAAGTGTTAGCAAAATACATGAAGAAGAATGATGCTGACATAAACAAGATCAATAACTGCATTGTTCTCATGGACATAAATATGACCAAACAGAATGAGGAAGTGAACAAGCAGTTGCAGAATTTGTCATATAACATGGGACAGATCTCCACTATGGTAAATCAGCAGCAACAGCAGATTTAGAAATGGAAGTTTCCTTCGGATACAAAAATCAACCTAAAAGAGAGCGCAAATACAATCACTTTGAGATTCGGGAAGCATTATAAAGGTACAGAACTGATGCAGGACGTAACAGAACTTGTACAGAATGAAGCAGAACTGAAGCAGGATGAAACATGAATGGAGCAGAATCAAACTGCCACCGTTCGGCCACCAGATCGGGCTGAGCCACCTCCCGTCGGTGCCGAGTCACCACCGAGTGGGGTGCCGACTGGTTCGGATGTGCCTTTTGGTTCGAATGGAACCCAGCTCGGCTCATTTCTTTTACAGCTCGGCTCGAGCGAGCCGGCGAGTTGTCCTTTAGGATTTCCAGCACGTCCGAATTCTGTACCGAGTTAGTCTGATAAGGAAATCGCTGATAAAAAATGGCAGAAAGCAAAGAAATTGAGAGAAGCAGAAGTGGTATTCGAGAAAAATAGCTTGGGACTTCTGATAATAAAGGTACCAATTCCTTTCCCTCTAAGATTATTGTCGAAAAGCCTTGATGAGATGTTTCGAAAGTTCGCTGGTGTTATGAGGGATGTCTAAGTCATTATTCTTTTCTCGGAAGCATTGGAAGAGATGCCACATTACACAAGGTTCATCAAGGAACTCATCTCCAGAAAGAGGAAACTTAACAGTGTGGAGACAGTGAATTTGGCAGAGAACTGCAGCTCCATTATTCAGAAGAAGCTTCCAGAAAAATTAAAGGATCCAGGGAGCTTCATTATTCCCTGTGAGATAGGAAAAAGGACCATCTAGAAGAGCACTTTGTGAACTAGGAGTTAGTATAAATTTGATGTCCTTCTCAGTGTTCAAGAAGCTTGGTTTGGGAGAGTTGAAACCTACATCTGTTGCTTTACAGTTAGCAGATCGGTCGTTGACGTACCATGAAGGAGTTATTGAAGATGTGCTAGTGAAGCTGAATTTGACTTTTCCTTTGGACTTTCTTGTTCTAGATATGGAGGATGACAAGGATGGAGCGCCTCTGATCTTAAGGTGTCCATTCCTTGCTACTAGAAGAGCTCTCATAGATGTGTTCAAAAGAGAGTTGAGGTTGAGGGACGATGATAAGGAAATTGTCTTTTTGTTGAATAAGGAGATGTAGTGGCCTACAGATAAGCAGCACTGCAAGTCTGTGGAAATAGTAGAGGACTTCACCCTGTCTGATCTAGAGTTTGAGAATTTATCTAACGATGCATGTATTGACTATCTTGAAAAGTTACTTGCATTAGGTGATGCCAGGGATGAACATATAAGGAAGACCACTGCTGACATGGTGAATTAGAATAAGAAGTCCACTGTTAAAGAGGAGATGAAGCCTGCTGCTAAGGAGGAGAAGCATGAGAGCCAAAGAGTTGAAATGGTAGAGGAGATCGTAGGACCAAGCGTATCTCTTACTTTTCCTACTACTAACTCTAATGTGATATTTGATAATCTTTTAGTTGCAGAAAAGATAGATGATCCATATCTGAAACCTCCGAACATACCTCCGAATTTTTATTCTTATATTAGTGTTGAAAATTCTAACTTGTTTGATCCTTGTTTTGCTACACAGGTTGAGCCTACAATTGAGTGGAGGATTGACAAGAAGGAATCAAGCCAGTCATGGGAGGAAAGGAAGTCAAAGGTTCGTATTTCGGTGACAAGGAAAGGTGAGGTGGTTGGTGCGAATAAGAGAGGAAAGAAGTACTTGAAGGTAAGAATGCGAGAGACTGTCCTCCGATCAAATAGTCAAAAGAGGTATTTCGTCGTGACTCTCTGACGTTAAACATGAGCGTCTGTTGGGAGTTGTCCCTCCTATTTTAATTGCTTTTATATGTGTGTGTTGGTGTAGGAATTTTATTAGGTGTTGCTTGACTGCGGTATATACTTCTTTGCAAACTTAGTTTCTCACTTCGTTTGATCTAAGTTTAGGGGGGTAACGTACATACCTTGTCTTGCAGTGTCGAAATAGAATTTTTGCATTGTGTTGTTGCTTGGAGGGTCGATTTTTTGCGGATTCTTAATATTTTTGATTTACTTGAGAATATTGAGGGTTCGATTTTTTACGATTTTCCAGGTTTCGTGTTTTGTGTTGTTTGTCGTTTGTTGGTCTTAGCATTAGTGTAGTTGATTTATGGTTCTCTAGGATGATTTTTCGATTTTTCTTAGCACTTGATTCATGCTGTATGATTGTGTTTGAGAAGCAATTTGAGATTGTGCTTTGGTATTGAGATGCTTGAAATTTGATTATATGCATGAAAAATTAGCTATGTAGCTTTATTAGGAGTGCTCGTTCATTCGTATAGCCATGTGAGATTTTGAGCCTTTGAAATCATGTCACGTTGCATGATTCAGTTTATTCTTATGAGTGTCATTCATATACACATATTCTAGAACTTGGCTTTATATCTTACTTGAAGCTACGTGTTGGATTAGACAATATGAAATGATCTTAGGTCATCTTTGTTGTTTATTAGTCACTAGCCATATTATTAGCCTACCTGTTGAAATTATCCGTAGTTAACCCTTTTGAGCCTAAAAGCCTTATTTGTTGGAAGCCTATGTGATTAGCCAATTGATTCTTTTACTAGCCTTTGAAAAATTCTTTTTTCCTACCTAGTAGAGAGTTGAAGGAGTCATGTTGGTGTATTGAGAAGAAGAATATAAGGAGAAGTAAGTTGGAAGTGATAAAAATTATTGAAGAGAGAATGGTTAAATTATTGCATGAAGGGGTAGTGCCCGAATCTGGTACCCCATGAAAGGGTAGTGCCTGAAACTGGTACCCTTAGTTGAAAAAAAAAGAGAAAAGAGGAAGAAAAAGGAAAAAATTCAAGTAAGGAAGTTGTGCTTGAAAGTAAAGGAGGAATCAAGTTTCAATAAGCATTGAAGAGCATAGAAAGAAGAAAATGAAGACGTTTGTTGAAAAGCTGTAAGTCTTTTTTAATTCTCTACTAGTGATTAAGTCACTTGATCCATATATTTCCTATCCTTACCAAAGAGCCAACGTTACACCCTGATGCAAGACCTTTGTGATTCTATTGTCAAAATTATTCCTTTAGTCAAGAGTTGAGATGATTGCCAAGCTTATGGTTACTCGTGTGTTTGAATTGATTTTGAGTGTACACACCTTACCCAAAAGTGTATATCTCGCACTTGAGCGTTGAGCGTAAACATTACTCGTGAGAATGGATGGATGAGCATTCCGAATAAGTAAAATAATTGATTTGAATTGTATGTTCTTAGATCGATGGTTATCTTGTATCTGAAGTATGAATTTTGAATTATTATATTGTCTTGGATGTCTTCTGCTATGAAATTTCCTCTCAATTACTCTACTGGTTTTCTATGTCGTTGCCTCGGGACAAGCAACATGTAAGTTTGGGAGTTTGTTGAGAGTGAAATTTCACGCATTTTATGTGTGCACATTACACCAATTTGCTTAGAAAAGTCATCGTTTTTGCATGGAATTGTGTACGTTTAAGTATTTACACGATTTTAAGGCTACTAAGGTGTTTTTGTGAGTTTTGAATGATAAAACAGGATCAAAAGTTCAGAGTTGGAATGAAGTGTAACGTGTGAAGGAATGCTGAAAAATGTAAGTCCACGTTGCATACTTTTTCTGAATTCGTTTAGATGTTCAAATTTATTATGTGACATATGGTTGGAAAGCTACAAAAGAGAGGGCCATTTTGACATAAAGAACACCCCAATCGGATTGCAAACGAGAAAGTTATGATCAAAGTGATAACGTCGCGCATGATGTACCGAACAGCCACTTTGCATGAATTTTTACACATTCAAATGTTGGAGTTTCTATGACTTCCTTATATTGATAGAAAGCCAAGGAAGAGAGGATCACATGAGCGCAAAAATCACTCAAATCGGAGTTCGTATGAGGAAGTTATGCTCAAAACAGTGAGATCGTGCAGTATAAGTCTCTGCCTCTCGGCTGGTAGCTCGGGGCGAGCCAGCCTGGCTTGGCAGCCATTTTCCGGCAAGCGGGGTCCGAATGGGGCCCAAATGATGTGGCAAACCACCCTGCATCAGCTCGACCCCCACTCGACTAGGTCCATACCCAGCTCGGGCCGAGCTGGGTGCCGAGCGGCCCAAAATTGGGCCCAGACGAGGCCTGTTCGATACAACACTGTATTTATACCTTCAAATTGTATTTTTGGGGCAGAATCGACGCAAAACAGCCCTGCAACAGTTCAAGAGAGATTAAGGGAGATTAATACACGAATTGGAGAGAACTCATCCATTACCCATCATCAATTCTCACCTCCAACACCTCCATATCATATTCAAACCTGATTTCCCCATCCATCCGCCTTCAAGAGGGTTTCAAGTGCTAATTGAGGGAAAATCGAGAAATTGGAGAGGCGGAGAAGGAATGTGAGACTACGCTTACGCTAGGGTTTCATAATTCTTATCTTTCCCTTCCTTTACTTTGATTTTTGGTATGAATTGCTTAGCCATGAGTGTTGCTTGTGAACTCATGGGCTAATTCCTTGTACAGTTCTAGGGTTTGATGGATTGATTTGATTGATTTTGGAACCTAGACCATAGATTGTGATTTTATGCAGTTGAACTTTTGATTTTACTTTATTTATTCAGACTTGCTTATCTGCTTCGTAACGTCTTCATAATAATTTCATGACAATCGCTATAATGCTTGAATTATTGTGTTTGCTTGTATGCGTTCATGATTAGTATTGTCTGTCTGTTAGGGGTTGAAGTAGTTCCACTATAAACACTTTAATTCCATGAACTGGTAAATCAAATACTTGATTTGTTTAGTGGAACAATGCAATTAGACAATTAAGTAGGAAGTGAATAGAACCTTGTAGTAATTCCGAAAAATATCTTGTTAGTCAGGCTTACCATCCGGAGGTATTATTGCTTGCTTTGATTAGTATCTAGGAATAAGGCTTGGTAATATTCGCGCATCTTAGGATTTAAACCAGCTTTTACTGTTAGCTTTGAATCAGATCATATCTGATGGGTTAATAGGGTTATGTGGTGTATTTTCAGTAAAACTGCATGAATGAACAATTGAAGGTCTAGTAACTCAAATTAATTGGTCAATACCTGATAACTTAGAGCTGTTCGTCATCTCTTGATTTAAAACTTGCTTTTATTTTATTGCTTTTAATTATTCAGCAATTTATTATTTCAGTGTTTTAGTTAATTAATTCAAAACTTGGAAATTTGGCTAGTCAATTCTTATTACATAGTAATTTATAGAATAAATAGATAATTAACTGTCTCAGTGAGATCGATATTTTAACTTGGGAACTTGCTGCTACAATTGACATCCTTATACTTGAAGATTAAATTGGAGTGCGCAGAAAAAGCCTAATAAGAGTAGAGAGAGGGAGTGAGTGTAGAGAGAGGATAAGTGTAGAGAGAGGGAAATTAGAGTCAGTAGAGAGAGAGGATGAGAGTAGAGAGAGGGAAAGTGAACAAGTAGGTGGATAGGGGGTGAAAAGCCCCCCACTTTCTTCCCAGGAGGATGGGACGAGCGCGTGCTCCTCTTTTGCTTAGTCTCCCTTGCTCTTCTCCTCGCTTAGGCATAGAACGTGAGTACAACCTTCTCCTTTTGTCTTTAAATATTGATCCAGGCTCACTTGTGGGTCCAGTCTAAAGGGCACTACCACAGGTCTCATTTCTTTTATTATTCACACACACCCACTAATACAACTAAAAAATGGGACTCACACCTCTACTAATACAATTAACCACTACACATTAAATAACAATACTCCTTAATCTCCGTGCCTAAAAGCAAATTGCCCCCTTGAATCCGGAGGGAGGAAGTATTGTGGATGTTAATAGAAGTAACTAATTAATAAGGGTAAATGAGCTTGTTTGGTAAAATGTAAAAAGTAAAATTAATATTATATATTGTTTACTAGGTAATATTAATATAAAGTAAAAAGTGTAATTTTATTTTGATATCCTTAAAAGTAAAAATGACCATATACTATATGTTTTATTTATATTATTTTTATATTTTATATTATTTGTAATTTTAATTTATATAATTTTTTAAAATTTATATTCAAATGAATAAATGAAAAAGATATTTGATTTAAACATCAATGGCTGATATTTTAAACTCGTAATTTATTGATGTTAAAGTTTTAAATTATATTTTTATAATTTATTTTAGTTAATTTATTATTTAAACTTATGAGATATTGGCGTGGATTAATACCACAATCTCTTAATCTTATCTTATCTTAATACTCTAATTGATAGTTTTTTAATGATGACGTGACATAGCTAGATTTCCTCTGTGATGATATGTAATTTTTAGGTTTATTTGATTTTATTTAATTTTTTTAGTTAATTCCATTAATGTATGTGTTGACTTTTATTTAAAAATTTTCTTAATTGAGATTGAGATGATGATGTGTTATTTTATTTTTATGAATTATAGATAATTTATATATAACTACATTATTTTAATTTTTTAAGTTATTTATTTATTATCTTTTTAATTTAAATATAATGTATATATTATTTACAATATGTATTTTTTTTAACTTATTGAATTTTAATATACGTTTCATTATTTTATAAAAAAAAAATATGATAAGCACCTTCTTTTTTGACATTTAAAATATTTTTAATTTAAATTAGATAACATTACTTAAAAAAAAATTCATATACTATTTTTTATTTAAACTTCGTTGTATAAGATATGTTTAATTTCTGTTTTTAATTTTCTTTTTATTAATGATTAGTCAATCAATTACTAATATTAATCAATCAAAAAATCTAATTTTTTGAAAATAATTATGATATGTTATTTAATACTCAATTACTAAACAATGTACATATATATATATATATATATATATATATATATATATATATATATATATATATATATATATATATATATATATATATATATAGATACATACATAAAATAGAAAAGTATATACGCATTCGTGTTTCATTTATATCACTTCTAAGTTCTAAGTTCTAACCTCTTTTAATTTTTTTTCCATAGGTTTACTTTACTAAGTTCATTTTATCTTTTCTCAAATATATAAATATTAATTAATTTATTTTTATAATTTTTTGCTTATCGTTTATACATCTCTCAATATCTTTGTGATATAGAAAATTTAAATAAATTTTTTAAATAATTTAACTTTCTAGATTTTTTTATCGAATATTAGTATTTTAATTTAAAATGCATAATTTCATACTCCCTCCGTACCACGTATTTTTACTCACTTTCCATTTTGGGATGTCTAACGTATTTTTACTTATTCTATTCATGGTAAAAATACATAATATTTTATTACATACTTTTATAATCCCTACAACTTTAATTACTTTTTTACACTTTATTCATCATTTCCAACAACTTTATTTACTTTTTTTAAATTACTAATTTATCCCTACTTTTTTCTACATTATATATTAAAAAAATAAAACGCTTAATTTCTGTGCTCATACAAACTGGTAAAAATACCCGGGACGGAGGGAGTATTATTTTAAAATTTTATTTTGCCAGAGTTGCTTATTTTAAATTGGTTCATTTTTAATATTTTATGTAATAATATGTTTAATTTTTTTCATTTTCTCTTTGCTTGATTCTTTTTATTTTACTTTATCATTTATTTATTATCCAAAAATAGCATACTACCCCTCAAAAGTAAGTAAAAATGACTGTTCTTAAACTCCGTATCTACAATAAACGTGAAGTTGAATTTGGAATGGAGGGAGAAATATTTTTTAATTTAATTTTATCATTTTTTATACATCTATTTCAAAGTTTCTTTAAGATAATGTGATAACTCACAATGACTTCCTTTGTCATATGGAGATTTTAATTTTTTTTTCAATTTTTAAAAATTTAACTTCATATATATAAATATATATATATATATATATATATATATATATATATATATATATATATATATATATATATATTATTTATCTAATATTTGTATTTTAATTTAAAATGTATAATATCATATTTTTTTAAGAAATTTGTTTTATCAGAGTTGCTTATTTTTATATTTGTTCATTTCTAATATTTTATACAATATGTTTATTTTATATTTTCATTTTCTCTTTTCTTGATTCTTTTTCATTTTTCTTTGTTTTTTTCTTTTTTTTTTTCTCTACTTATATGAAGCTTTATATATTATTTACATTAAGAGTTTATGTATTTTACACTACGTTCATTTCCATTTCCTTTCAATTGGTTATAACTCAATGTATATTTATTTATTTGTTTATTTATCTATTATTTATATTAATATATTATTGAAATTTTTCTAAATTATGGATCCTTTTATCAAAGTATTCATTCAATCATTTTTTGGCACTGCAACTCTCACTCACATGTATTCTTGACGATAATGAGTGTTATATATATATATATATATATATATATATATATATATATATATATATATATATATATATATATATATATATATATATATATATATATATATAACAATTTTTCCCATTTATATTTAATTTCATGTATTTTTCTTTTTTTCTTACCAATTAAATAGATATAACATTATTATATGTTGAGCAAAAAAGTTTCAAATTTGTATCAAAGTTATTATGATCTAACAAGATAAAAGGATAAAAGTGGATCATAACATGTAGATTATATATATATATATATATATATATATATATATATATATATATATATATATATATATATATATATATATATATATATATATATATTTATTTACTGTGGAAGTTTTTGTCTAATATTATTTTAAATTGAAGTTGACGTTATGTACATATTTTAAAATATTGGAAAATTTCTCTATTTAAAGTTAATAGTATAGAATATAACTTTATAATTAAATGATTTTAGATAACAAGTCGAATTTACATAATGTTACTGTACTGCCGTGGTATTGTTTTGTGATGAACAATTTAATTAAATATTCTTTTTACCATCACGATACCAGATTTGCATATAAATTACTAAGCATTGCATTACACTCAGTAAAAAAATATACTATAGTGTTCATTTATTATTATTATTATTATAATTATTATTAATGATTTATTATTTGTCTTAGTTTTTTTATATTTTTTTATATACTTGCATCACTTGAAAAAACTTAGAACGTGTGAACACTAAATAACGAGAGATTAAAGCAAAGGTAAAGCTTCAATAGTAAGAATTGAAGGAGAAAGAAGTGAGTGTTGCTGACGAACATTTTAATGCTTGCAAATAGTAGATTTTTTTATCACTAGCAGAGATCGTCGAAATAAAATAATACAAACATGATTTATTTTAAGTTATTAGTATCCTTTTTCATTTTCTATTCTAAAATTTTTATATATTTCTTTTTAATGCTCATACAAAATAATATTATCGTATTATATTGATTTAATTTATATAATTCAAATAGGATGTTTTTTAGACTTCTTTAATTATCATTTAATTTTAATTAATTATTTATATATTTCAATTTTCTTAACTACAATAAAATTATATAATTGAAAAATAATATAATATTAATCTTAAAATTTGAATAGTTATTCAAAAAAAATATAACTACTCCTCATTTGTCTTTAAAATAACATATTTAAAAATTAATCAATTTTAATATATTTCAGTAAAAACTCAGTATGAAAATGTATTTTTAATCTTAAGATACTCATCATCATATTTATAAAATAATATAAATTTCAATTAACTAAATTAATAATACTTAATATATATATATATATAATTAATTATATTAATAAATTATCTTATTCAAAATATGTATATATCCTGTGCATAGCACGGCTTCAATACAAGTAACTAGTATATATATGACATTATAATTATGAGATATAGTAAATAATCAATTTGATTTAATGATGGTAAATGTGTAATTTTATGATTTAATTTAAATGCACTGTTTAATTCAAAGTTCAAACAATTAATGGGAAAAGGGTCAACTAGGACCCTATCCTTTGCCCCAAAAATCATCCACGCCCCTGAACTAAAATTTTATACACCTAAACCCTTTACCTATTGATAAAGCATCAAATATGCCCCTCAATTTTTTATTCTTTAACAAATAAACCCCTTTTGACTAATTTCCCACGTTTTACTACTTCCAAAATTTATTTTATATTTCTATTCATTTATTTTCCTTTATACCTAATATATATACTCAATTTCCTTCCAATTTTTCATCAATTCATTTCAAAATAGACATAGTCCATTACGACCATATCAGGCCCAACATGCTTTCGTACATTAATTAAATAACGTTAATCTCATAATTTTCCTACTTAAAACAGTAATAATACCTTTTTTGACCACTAGTCCAACGGGTCTCCGGGAGGTTTTACAATTGCTCCTCACAACCAACCACGCGCCCCACAGTGTGATGGTTCAATCCCGTTCCTTCAGCGGACCTCAGCACAACCTTGGTTAGTTTCCTACACCGGGTGTACAGGATACTACTACTGTTTCTTATCGAAAAGTATGGAGATTATGGTTGCAGAAAAAAAATGGGAGGTTACATCTGGGTCGAACCCCAAGATTATTTATTTATTGAATGAAAATATTATTACACACTCATACTGCTTAAACAAGAGTAGAAGACTCCTCTAGCTACCTATAGTAGCTGAAATAGAAACACTCATACAAAGAAAAGAAAGAAACTACAATGTTTATTGGAAGAGAAAACAGAGGGTGATGGTCAATGCCTTCTGCTTCCTCAAACTCTCTAATTATATAGGCTTGTGGACTTGAAATCCGGATTCCAAAGCCTCTCTACTTCTTGTGACGTCACTGCTAATATTACATGTCTTGAATGCTTTCCTTGGCTGGCTGCATTGGATGCCCCTCTTTATTAGCTGGCCAGGTCCACTTATTTTGGTCCCTTTTTTGCAGGATCACATGACTTTGTTTTCTTGTTGGGTCACCTGGCTTTTGCTTTTTTGGAGAGTCACTTCTCCCCTGTGGTATCGGGTCCTCTGGCTTTTGTGTGTCTTGAAGAGGTTTTACCCTCTTCTTTTCACATTTATCCTTTGCTGGAGGGGGTTCAGCAATTCTTATTCTCCCTATGCCCAACCTTACTCCTTTTGCAAACTCTGGTTCTGTTTGGGTGGAGCAGCTTGTACATATTTTGTTCGTCCACTTCCCAAAGTGGGCCATATTATAGTATTTTCATTGAGTTTGTTTCCTCACTGGTATATTGTTTTTCCAAAGAAGCTCTTACTTTTCTTCGATAGCCTTTTCAGCAAATACTCTCTTCCTTCTGATTAAGGTGTTTAACAGAAAAGACCCATTCATAGACTTGTGTTCGAGCTTAAATGGGTACTTCACCTGATCCATGGCTTGAATGTAGGCATACAAACCTCTCGCTCTTCACGCCAAGATTTGAACCATCCAGAAGACTCTTTGATTTTGTTTGATGCCCCGACATCTGGTCTTCTGAGCTTGATAAAATGAAAATCCTTGTGGTTGCCTTTCCCCACCGGTTCTGGAGCTGCACTGGTAAAGTAGAGTTCTAATACATCTCCCTTAGACAACGTCGTAGTGTTTTCCCATGACTTCACGACTGCTTTCCCTAGCCAGTCTGACAGTTTTGAAAGTTCTAGGAAACTTGGTGCAACAGTATATATTGAAGCTAAAGCCCTAAAATCATACCACTTCTTTACGTCGTTTGGACTTGATCCCTCTCTCATCCAAACTCGGGGGTATTCCCCTGATATATCTATCAGGCATTTTTTTGAACGGATTCCTTGTCTGGTATTTAATTTTTCCAAGCTAGCTTTGTATCCCTGCCAATGAGAAAAATCAGATATGTTAATACCAGCCTTAGTGGTGCCTGTTATTGGCCAAAGGTTGATCTCTTCCTCTTTAACCCCAGAGGTGCTGGGTTGACTCAATGACTCTAGATGTGACTCAAGAGCCTCGATTTTTCCTTGGACAAGTTTTTCCTTATGAAGTTCCAATCCAGGACTTGTGCTAAGGGTACTTGAATCCCTTGCTATGGTTTAGAGCTCCGTTCTCGACTACTCTCCTTTTGTTGGTTTCTATCAACAGCCAGGAGGAGTGACTCTCGTATTTTCTTGAATAGACCTGCATTGTTGCGAATACAGTCTCGTATGCGATTGGACACTTTGGTCCGATCAATCTCTTGTACTTTTCCGACAAACCCAGCATTGAGCACTAGATTCTCAAATTCCCTTTTGAGTAGCTCAAAGTTGTCCATCAGGTGCCTTGAAGCGATCAGGATGAAGTCTATCTCACCTCCATCCATCTCTTGTCAGAAAATCTGCCAAAACATTTTCAACAGATTTAATAATGAAAATATTAAAATCATAATATTGGCATTTAGCTTGCCATCTTAAAAGTCTAGCCTCTTCTGGTTTTGATTCAATTTTATTTTTTAGAAAGGTTTTGACACTCGTGTTATCGATTTTAAGAATGAATTTCTTTGCAAGAAGAAACAGCGGCCATTTTTTAACATTTTCCGCACTGCAAAGAATTCCTTCTCATTTATGTGCTTTGTTCCAGCTAAGACATCCATTAATGTTGTCTTTCCAGCACCATTAGACCCTACCAAAGCTGTTAATATTCCAAGTTTGCCTCATTTTCCTCAAAGAGTCCGCTACAGTATTTGCATGACACTTTTCCTTCTGGTGTGGACTTACTAAGAACTGCCGCCCACTAATGGTCACTGACATCTGTATATAGTACCATATCATCCTCGTCATTTGGAATGCGTAACTTCGGGAGCTTTTTACAAACCTTCTTTAATTGTTTAACCATTTCTTAGTGTGATTCCTCCCTTTTGAACTCGGTATCTTTCTTCAACAGAGGACTGAACACCTTTTTGTATTGCGCTAGATTGTTGATGAACATTCCAGCAAAGTTGACAACTTCTAAGAAACTTTGGAGTTGTTTCTTGTCTTTGAAATCTCCAGGAAATCCTTGAACCTTTTCCACAATATGTGGTTGTAAGACAATCTTAGACTCATCGATCTCGACTCCAAGAAACTCTGTCTGTCTTGTTGCTATTACTTCCTTCTTTTCAGAAAGCACCAATCCTTCCTTGTGACACACTTCTGAAAATACTTCCAAATGCGCCAAATGCTCCTTTATATTCTTTTACGCTATGAGGATATCATTCACATAAACAAACATGAATGAGAAATAATCTTTGAAAAGATTATCCATCTTCCTTTGGTATATTTGGGTGCGTTCGCCAAGCCCATAGGCATGACATTCCAGATATAATGGCCTTGTGGTGTGGAGAAGACTGTGAACTTCTTGTTTCCTTCTTCCATCATAATCTGGTAGAACCTTAATTTGCAATCGAAATTTTAGAATACCTTGACATTCTTGATACAGTTGACCAAGAGTTCCCTACTTGATATGTAGTATCTATCGAACTCCAAGATGTTGTTGATCCCTTTGTAGTTAATCACAAGTCTCAGCTTCCCCCGCTTGACTTCTCCATGATTTCGAACCAGAAATCCTGGATTGCTATATGGAGATACTCCTGGTGATATCAACTTAAGGTCTAGATGTTCCTTAAGTATTAGCTGCATATCCTTTCGATCCTCTTGGTTCATTAGGATAGTCTTGTATCTCACGAACTCATGCTCCTTTCCTTCTTTTACTTTGAGTGAAGCTTTGAGCTTATTTTATCCCACCAGGCTAGAGGAACTTCATTGAAGTTCCTCTGTATCTTCTTCTAGACATCCTCCACAGATGTTTGTTCTTCGATTATGACGTCCCTCTATAGGCTTTCTCCCAAGCTTGCTTTGAGAAAGTGGATTATTTTTTCCTTCAGTTTCTCAATCTTCCATCCTCCTCTAGTCTTGGTTCTCATTTGAAGGACTGCTTCGCCATATTTCCTCGATCATTCATCTTTGGATGGCTAAGTTTTCCTTCATTATCACCACGCTTGCAGTGAAATCTGATTGGCATTTTCTTTAAATGCATTACGCAGTCTTGGTGCGATGATCTTATGTTCACAAAGGGTTGTGAAAATAAGCCTTCTTGTTGTGTTTTCTTGGGTAAAATGCTTGAATGTCTGTAGGAAATTATTTCCTAACAGAATATCTGCTCCAGTATCATGAAAATATATCAGTGGAGTTTTTACCTTGTACCATGGTGTACGATCCGCTCCTTCGATCATGATCTCCGCTTGCTTGATTACTCTTTTAAGGATTAGTACCCTTTGTGAGAAATCTTTTCCTAATACTATTGGCAAATCTTCGCCTGAGCTTTTAGGAAACACTCCTTCCTTTTCTGTATAGATACCAGCTCCTGAATCGATGTATGTTGTAAAAAACTCTGCACGGTGCTTCTTATATATCATCCCTATGGTGATATATATCGAAAATGAACTTGTGGTCATGGGTAGATCAGAGCTTATAATCCTGAGTTTCTGCTAGTGAACCTTGTATCTCTTCCCTTTGATCGTGAATTCCATTCTATCTTATAGTCATTCCCAAGGTTTGTGATCCCCGAGAAACTCCAAACCCAGCACTAGTTGTTCTGGGAATCTTCCTGCAACTCTTTCAATAATTAGCTCAAGATCACCAAGTTTGAGCTGTCCTTGGTATCTCTCAATTGTTGGCTGTTGAAGATAATATAAGACATCACAAGGAATAGAGTTTTCCCTTTTGGAGATATCGAATATTACTCCGACTCCTCTCCATTCTTCTGGGCATTTTAGTTCACCTTTAGTTGTGAACTTCTCTGGTTTCTGGATTACCTCCACGATCGGCTTCTTTCCCTATTTTTCACTAATCATTCTCTCTTCCTAGAAAGAAATCCTTCTTTGCTCGAATCTGAGGCTGTCTTGCCTGCTCCAGATTGGCTTATCCTTGATTCGCAAATCCATGTCGTGAATTAGCGATAACTCTATTATTTCTGGCCTGGTTGTGCATGCAACCCATTTGAACACTTCTGGTATCTCAATATACTCCTTCATTTGGAATAAATCCGAATGATAAGTGTTGGAGAGAACATATGAGATGTTGTAGGTGATAGAGTACTACCGGTTCCCTTCTTTCATCAAATCTTATTCTTGAAGTCTTGATGAAGGGTGAGTACTCTACTGAAATCTTTATTTGTCAGATTATAAGCAATTCTTGGATAGATGTAGGATGCCACCTTACCAGTGTATAGGTTTCCTGAGATTCCTCCATGGCATGCCTCTCTTGTATTCTTGATCCTCTTATCAAAGATTGCAATATCGATTAGTGTATCTATACCTTCTTTGAATGTTGCTTTGATAAGGTTCCGAATAGCTCCGATATAGATTCAAGACATGGTCTTGGCAACTTCTCTCTGGAGTTTACTGAGTTCCTTTTTGATTTCATCAACACGAACTAGTTGCATTTCCATTACATTTCCCGTGAGCTCTATGGGGATGGTAATTTCCCCTTCGGTCACCTTGTATATAATGTTGTGCTTTCTTCTTTTGAAGCTGAGGAACCGTTCTAATCGTCCCCAAGTGAATCCGTCGTATAGATAAAGTCTTGGATCCTCTCTCATGATTCTCATAAGAGTCTTATGAGATATAGATGTCTGGGAAAAGAATCCAGACATATCCTCTTGTATCTCCAGTCTGAAGTTTTCTTCTTCACTCCGACTCATCTTCAGAGGATTCGTCTTGGCTGAAGAATTCTTCTTTGTAGATGCTTTCGTCTGAGGGTATATCTTCAAACTGATATATCTGTACCAGATCTTGGAATTAAACAGCTTCCTCTATTTCTGGAGTGGTTTCGAACTGTCGCACTCCCCGTTTCTAGTTCTCTGGGTAATCTGGTGAGATATGCCCTTGAGCTCCACACGTGTAGCAGTTACAATCTTTAAATCTTTTATTGGCTCATGTGGGTGCTCTCCGGAACGTATTTCCCGTGGGAGTTCTTTCTGTACTCCTCTGGTTTGATCCTGAGGATGAGGCTTAACTTCTTGAACTCTATCTTGTTGGTCTAGACCTTTGCCCTAATTTATAGCTTTGGGCCTTTTGTTTAGACCAAAAGGATCTCGGTCTTCTGGACCTCCATCCTCCACTTCTTTGAGTGTAAGGATAATTTTTCTTCAACCTTTTTTGCTTCCTTGGGCTTCTTCCAATGATAGTTGGAAGATCATTGCTTTCGCAACATAAGGGTACTGTCATGTTGATTCCCCTTAATCTCTTATAGTTTTTGTGTAGTGATGCCTGATGACACCACTCTGCAATCTTGGCTTTAAGGAAAGACATTCTCCTTGCTATTGAATCCAGCCACATGATTCATATTCTCTGATCAACATTTCTCTCCATGGGCTTGGAATCTTAGCAAAGAACAAGTGGAATACTTCCTCCTTCTTAATCTTTGATTCCCATCTATACTCTGTAAAGAGTTTGATGTACTCATCTACGTGATAGATGTCAAGTAGTTCCAGACTGTATAGGCTATTTCTATACTTCTTATTCTTTTCTTCTTCCATTCCTTCGAAGTAACCTACTCCGATAAAATAGATTTTGAAGATCTTGGCCATGCAATCAACAATATTGCCAAGGTCTTCTCCCTCCATGGCCTCCTTCTTGACTTCGTCTGAGAGTACTTCCCAAGCACACTTTACTGATCCTTCTAGGCTCATAGTTAGGAATCTTATGAACCCTTCTTTATTCAGCTCGAATGCACCTCCTGCAATATTCATTGCATTTGTCCACTCGTCGATCAAGGCCTCTAAGTTCTTGAAGTCTAGAGTGTCGAGATTTAGGATCAATCCGTATGGATTTATCAGTTTAAGGCGAGACAGACCATATGAGGTGTTGTGTAGGTTAGATCCTCGAACTCAGCTTGCTCCTGTTGATAATCCCAACGTCTTCATCTTGAAATTTCCATGGTTTTGGGATGTCTCTTCCTGTCTTGCTTCATGGACTCCATGTGATCCAAAAGTTCCTTCATTTTGGCTCAGATCCTGTCAGGTCTGAGAAGCCTGAGATTGTTGTTGAGAGTTCGAAGTCTCTCCAACATACATTTTTAGATCTACGATAGTCAGTCCTTGGAAGGACTCATATAGATCTTGTAGATCCTCAAGATTCGCTCTTTCCATCCAGGGATGTAGATTCTTCTCGAAGGATAGCGATCATCTTCTCACTCTCCGTTTTGGTCTTATGACCTCCGTCGTCTTTCCCTTTTGGTGTAAAAGGGGTTTTATTCCGAAGATTGGTGGCAACCTTCCTCCTGGCCTTCTCCTCATCACCTTGGTTTCTAGGGACTCTACTTGCTTTATTAACTTCTTGATGAGGTCGAGTTATTTCTTCTGCAATGTCTCCACCTTATCCATCTTGAGGCTGATCTCAATTGTCTTGGACATATTTTGACAATATTCTCCAAAGAATTTCATTGTCTTCTGTAATTCTCTAAGATTTTGATTCATCTTAGAGTTATCTGTCTCGATCTCTTTCTATTATATCATTATGACTTCCACAAAAGTGATATGGCTTGCAGATTTCTCTTGGACCTTGATTTGGTCGTCTTCTCCATTGTTTGTGTAGATATTGATGAAATTTGAGTAGAAAATAAAATAAATATATATAGGTTAGAAAATAAAATATTCAGCTCATGTTGTAAAAGGTGTGTTGTTGAAGGTGTGTTGTTAAGGCTTAGTTTGGAAATAGTCCAAACTTTTGAAGAAAATAGTCAAAATACCCATTTGTTTGTTTTATGAAAGATAAGGGTGCATTTGATCCTATTTTAAATGATAGAGGGCATAAATGACAAAAATAATAGTTGGGAGGCTTGGATGATCCTAGAGTATTAGTTTGGGGTCATCCTTGACCCTTAGCCCAATAATTAATACTATCCTCAACTAGGTATATCTAATGTGAAGAGCAATAATGATTTTCTAACCGGCCAAACATTTGTACGGTCTTTGCAATGTGCCTGTAATAAGACCTACCCAAACAGACCCTTAATTTTCTTAAGTTATCCTCAGATTAATATTTTCTAAATGATAGGAAACTTTAAAATTCTCACAGGTAAAAGAAAATTTCATATAACTTCTTTTAAATTCAGGGTTTTTTATTAACAAAAATTAACTAAAAGTTTTGAGCAACACTAGGTGGCAAGTTCCACCAATTCATATTTTTACGGCCGTTTTCGCTTTTGTTTGGTTGTTTTTCTTTTTCCATTTTTTTATTCTCTCTCCATCCTCTGATAAGATATTCATTTTGTCATTTTAGTTATCCATTTTAAAGATATTCATTTTCTTTTTCTAAGCATAAGAACCCCACACATATCAACCACTTACTACTAATACAACTATTCACTTTATATAAAATAATACTCCCTCCGTCCAACATCAATCTATTCGTTTGTTTTTTGCATGTAAATTAAGGAGTATTATTATTTTATGTGTAGTGGGTAGTTATATTAGTGGGGTGTGTGAGTCACATATTTTAATTGTATTAGTGTGTGGGTGGGTCTCATGTATCTAAAAATGGAAATTGATAGATTAAAAGTGGACGGCACAAAATAGTAAAATGAATAGATTGACAGTGGACAGAGGGAGTAATACTCTTTAATCTACGTGAAAGAAGCAGATAGATACGTTATTATTGGACGTAGGTGTTAGATTGTATACTAAAAGTCTGACTTTTTTATGAATAATGTTTTAACAATTTATTTGAAATGAGAATCATATGATCAAACGTTTTGCATATTATAATTTATTTATATATTTGTGCAAAAATCCATTTACTTTATACTGTAGATAATATGTTGTGCGACAACACGCAGAAGATCATATTATCAGTTTTTCTTATAAAGTATAAACAGATGCTCACAACCGAGATAGACGGGGACTATTTGTCGGGATGGTTGTAGTGTGATTTGGTATTAGTTTGTCTTGACTATAGAATCAAATTAGTGCACATTGTGTGTATTGAGAAGGACCGCTTGAGATTGTTCGACATGTACTGTCTATATAGAAGAACTTGATCTCTGTTATTATAGATGTTCGTGCTCTTAATCCTTATACAATAACCTCGACACGTAAGGCAGTATGTATTTTTTGATTCATCAATGGGTGAGATTTACTTGTAATTAAATCAACAAACTTGGTGGGTTGGGAAGTAGTGTTGTCTCTATGGTGTGTTGTTGATTGTAGAAGGAATCCATGTCCTATTTAGGTTGATGATGTCCCCTTGAGTAGCTCATAAGGATTATCATGTAAATCTTGCAAGTGGATTAATTTCGGCATGATAATGAGGTTGAGTGGTATTACTCTTGGATGAGATATTAATTAATGGAGTTGTCAGTAACTTAATTAATTAATGGGCATTGTATATCTTAAACATGGGGAGACTATCGGGCTTATAATAAGAAAGAGCCCATAACGTAATTATGGGATTAGAACGGTAGTACAGTAATAATATTTTAGTGGTATATATTATTATTATTACTGGACTTAAGTATAAGTTTTGGGCTAAACTTGGATACTTAAGCCCAATGGAGGCCCTACTCTAATTTCTCCTTCTGGTCCATGCTGTAGCCCATATATAGGTCATCTCAACTTCATGGAACCCTAAGTCTGCGCCACTTTTGATGTGAAGAAGAGGGAAAGGAGCAGATTGAGAAGATCCTGAAAATCGTCGCCCACACGACGTTAGGATTGGACTTGGGGAATACAATAGAAGATCAAGAGGTTGTTCTCTACAGCTGTTCTTCAACAACATACCCTGGTGAAAGGTAATGCAAACTTAGAATACTTATTGCTTCCGCTGATTAAGTTTGCATGGAACCCAAACGGATCACGCTAGCCAAATGATCGAACGCCAACAATTGGTATTAGAGCGTTGGTTTCATGGTGAAACGTGACACGGTAGGCTAGATTTTATATGATTATGTGATATAATATGGAAATAATCGCATGAAAAACTAGTGTTTGATATTATTAATGTTCTGTCCACGAAACCCTATCTGCTATGTGTGATTGTTGATGATTGAAATCGCTGGACACGACACACACACAGCTGCATCGTGATCGACTGGGTTGCTGTCGTACGACCGTGATGGGCTGGAGGATTGGTGTCATTGGGTTGGAATCAACAGCGCAATTGTGTAACGCGCTGTTGTCCGACGAGTAGCGTGGCTGGACGACCCTGTTGATCGGAGATAGCATGATGCTGACTGGAGGCAACTTGCAGAGGAGGACGACAGCAAGATGGGACGGCATCGGGTGTGAACAGTCGACTGAGCAATGTTCCGGGCGAGTTGATGGAGCTTTCGAGCGAGTCATCACGGCATTCCAGGTGCGTCTGTCAGTGGTTCTGGGCAAGTCCATAAAGCGGCTTTGTCGGAGCTTCCACTGTGGATTACCTGAAGCGTGAAACGGCGATGGAGGTTGGCTCTGAGCGATATTTTGAGCACGACTGATGGAACTTCCGAGCGAGTCTATGGTGTTTTCAGTCGAGTCTTGTTATGCTGTCGGTCGAGTCTCTGTATTTTCTGGTCAGTTCTGTTACTCAACCGATTAGGTCTGGAAAGCGACACTGCACGACTCTTGTTGGCTGACAGCACGACCGCCGACAGCAGCCAGCACAAGTCATGCCAGTGAGTTTTTAGCGTGCGGGACAAGAAAGTCGTGGCATGAGATGGCTAGGCATGCGCGGCACGACTGCCGGATGCGGTTGGCACGACAAGTCATGGGCCTGGCGGTGAAGAGTCGTGCCAAAGGACTACATGGCGTGCGGGGCAATTCTGGCATCGAACTTGGAAGACATGGCACGACTCGTGCCATTGGACTGCACGAGTTGTGCAGGCGCCGTGCGGATAATATTTTGGCATTTGTGGGTGGATTTTTCTAGCAAGCACAACCTGATGTAGCCTATGGGCCCACTGTGCTCGTTTTCACAATTTAACATTTTCCGCATTTAATTCGTGATATATAACTGCATTAATTATTTTATTTGACGATTATTGTTATATATATGAAAGGCATGTTCTATGTGATTTATTTTTGTTAAATTGCATATTAATAGAGGCATGCTAAGATGTATATTTTATTATTGGAATATTATATACATGTTAAAAATCCTCGGTGTTAAATAACTAAGTGGGAGAGGGGATTGGTAAATAATTCTCACGGCCTCCATTATTAGTTTGTAAGTGATGTGAGTAAGCCAGCGGTTTGGCAATAGGCCTTCCTCCACAACGGATGAGTTTATTCATGAATCACTGGTACAAACTTCTTTATGATGATTATAGGAAGTTACCTGAGCGCGTGTGTATTTCTCGAACTGTAAGACACACAAGCTTGGGCCGCGGACTTAGGATCAAATAATAGTGAACACTTAGGTGTAAATAATAAGTATCATCCTAACGGAGTCACTGCTGTCATTTGCACGGCAAAAATGGTACTGACTATTAATTATTTTGTCATAAAGTTAGGTTGACAAATGAAATTAATGGATAAAACCTTCTCTTGTAAATGTTCGGGTTTCTATACGTCTACACTAACGTGGCATGCAAATTTACGGTGCTTGAGATTTTGGTGAATTTTATTTTATATTATTTTGAGGGAATCAATATAAATTGATAAATTCAAAGTGTTTGATCTGTATATTTATTTATGATTCTCAGGATTTTCAAATGACACTCAACTCACTTTCTGTTATACTTAAAGAACACAAACTTACTGGCACTAATTATGTTGACTGGAAATAAAATATGGACATTGTTTTAACTGTTGAAGATTATATCTTTGTACTCACTAAGGAATGTCCTCCGGAACCTACTAATGACTTTATCGAAGAGCAAAGAGTTTCTTATAATAGGTGGCTCAAAGCTGATAGGATGACTAAGTGCTATATTTTGGTTTCTATGTCAAATGTGCTTCAAACTCAGCATCAAGCTATGAACACCGCCTATGATATGATGCATAATCTTAGGGAACTCTTCAGGCACCAGAGTCATCCTACTAGGTCGAAGGGCATGTCTGTACTGATGAATACCACAAATGGCTGAGGGCACTTCCGTAAGGGAGCATGTCCTTAGGATGATGGGCCAACTCAATGAGTTGGAAGTTCTTGGAGCTGAAATCGATAGGGAAATCCAAGTCGATATCATACTCCAAATCTTGCCTAGGAGTTTTGAGCTGTTTCGCCTGAACTACGGTATGAACAAACATTTTTACACGTTGGCAGAACTTCTGACAGAATTTGTGGTGGCAGAAGAACTATTTCGTAGAGCTGCTCAGGTTCATGTTGTCGAAAATGCTGCTCATCTAGGCCGAAGGTAGTAGGAATAAGAAGAAGCAAGGAAATTCAGCACCGGTGAACCAAGTAAAGACAAAGAGTGGTGCGGTCAAGAAGCCTAAAGGCAAATGCTTAAAATGCAAGCAGCCAGGACTTTACAAGGCTGATTGTCCTCTTTTGAGGGGAACATGAACAGTAAGTCTTATATACTAGTTGTTGAATCGTGTTTAGCGGTTGTATCTGCTGACACCTGGTATGCAGATACGGGAGCTACTGACCATGTCTGCAATTCCTTGCAGGGGTTCCATCAAACCCGAGAGCTTAGTGATGGAGAGATTACCATACTTAATGAGAATGCTACAAGGGTATCGGCTGTTGCAGTGGGAGACGTCTATTTATTTTTCAATAAGAATAAAACTCTTGTTTTGAGGAATTGTCTTTATGTACCTTATTTTAGAAAGAATTTAATTTTGGTTTCTAAATTGTTTTAAGGAAAAATGGAATTTTTATCTGTGATGGTGCATTGATAGATAATTTGTATACTCTTAATCCAATTTCTCCCACAGTGCAACAAACTGAATTGAATAATACATCTACTAATAAGAGAAAAGAACCTTCGAAAATGAACCAAACATATCTTTGGCATCTTAGGCTTGGTCATATTAACTTGAGTAGGATTAAAAGGTTGGTAACTGATGGACATCTGAGTTCATTAGTAGTGGAAAATTATCCAACTTGCGAATCCTGCTTGGAAGGAAAGAGAACTAAGAGGCCTTTTAAGGCAAAGGAGTATAGAGCCAAAGATCTGTTGGAGTTGGTTCATTCTGATTTATGTGGTCCTATGTCTTTCCAGGCAAGAGGTGGTTATGAATACTTTGTCACTTTTATTAACGATTATTCTAGATACGGATATATTTATTTGATGCTCCGCAAGTCTGAGTGTTTTGATAAATTCAAAGAGTACAAGACTGATGTGGAAAATCAACTTGGAAAATATATCAAGACACTGCGATCTGATCGTGGTGGCGAATACCTCTTGGGAGAGTTTAGGAATTATTTGTCAGAGGAAGGGATTGAACCCCAATTGTTTGTACCAGGCACACCCAGTAGAATGGTGTAGCGGAAAGAAGAAATAGGACTCTTATGGAAATGGTAAGATCAATGATGAGTTATTCGGAATTACCTAATTCATTTTGGGGATACGCCTTAGAAATAGCGGCTTACATTCTTAACTTAGTACCTTTTAAATTGGTAGCTTCCACACTCATTAAATTGTGGACTAATCGAAAGCCTAGTCTAAAACACTTTCGGATTTGGGGTGCTCCGGCACATGTGTTGAAGACGGATACTAATAAGTTAGAATCGCGTAGGAAAGTTTATTTATTTGTTTGATATCCTAAAGGAACGAAGGGTGATTTGTTTTATAATCTAAAAGATCAAAAGGTGATCGTAAGCACGAACGCTAGATTTTTGGAAGAGGATTATGTAATGAACCACAAACCCACGTGTAAAATTGTTCTAGATGAAGTAAGAGAGGAAACACCAAACATTATACCAACTGTACAAGAGGATATACCACAAGACACTGCACCGCGTGTCACGCCTGATACACAATTGCCTTCGAAGCCTCGTCGTAGTGGGAGGGTTGTAAGACAATCAGATAGATTCATGGGATTGGGAGAGTCTTCTGACTTGGTCACTGGTGAACATGAAATTGACCCATGGAATTACAATGTGGCACTGCAAGATAAAGATGCTCAATTATGGCAAAAAGCAATGAAATTTGAAATAGAATCCATATATTCTAATTAAGTCTTGGAGCTTGTAGAATCACCCGATGGTGTAAAAGCTATTGGATGCAAGTGGGTCTATAAAAGAAAAATAGGATCTGACGGTAAGGTGGAAACCCAAGGCTTGTTGCTAAAGGATATACTCAGAAAGAAGGAATCGATTATGAGAAAAACCTTCTCGCCTATGGCCATGCTTTAGTCAATTCGGATTCTTTTGTCTATTGCTGCTCATATGGATTATGAGGTATGACAAATGGATGTCAAGATAGCTTTCCTAAATGGAAGTCTTGAGGAAAATATCTATATGAAGCAACTAGAGGGATTCATTGCAAAGGGCGAAGAACATCTTGTGTGTAAGCTTAATAGGTCCATTTATGGATTGATATAAGCTTAAGATCATGGAACATCCATTTTGATGAAGTAATCCACTCATATGGGTTTATTCAATGTCCGGATGAATCATGTGTGTACAAGAAGTGTGACGGAAACATAGTGGTATTTCTTGTACTCTAGGTGGATGATATCCTTCTCATTGGAAACAATGTAAAGGTATTGTCGGGCTTTAGGGTATGGTTTCCAAGCAGTTTGAAATGAAGGACTTAGGAGAAGCCGGATACATTCTAGAGATCAAATTAATAAGGGATTGTAAGAAAAGAACATTGTGCTTGTCCCAAGCTTCATACATTGATAAAATCCTGGCTTGTTTTAGCATGCAAGATTTCAAGAAAGGTTTTCTACCTTTCAGGCATGGAATACCTCTATCTAAGGAAATGTGTCCTAACACATAACAGGAAATAGAGGAGATAAAACTGGTTCCTTATGCTTCGGCAGTAGGAAGCCTCATGTATGCTATGCTATGTACGAGATCGGATATCTGTTATGCCGTGGGCATGGTCAGTAGGTATCAAAGTAATCCAGGACAAGGGCATTGGACTGCGGTAAAGCATATTTTGAAGTACCTGCAAAGGACTAGAGATTATGTGCTGGTTTACCGGGCAGATACTTTGTTACCTCTGGGTTATACTGATTCGAATTTCCAGTCAGATAAGGATGCTAGTAAATCCATCTCGGGTTATGTGTTTACTCTTGGAGGAGGAGCCATAATATGGAGGAGTGTGAAGCAGAAATGCATTGCAGACTCTACCACGGAAGCTGAATATGTAGCAGCCTCTGAGGCAGTTAAAGAACCAGCATGGCTTAGGAACTTCTTAATGGACTTGAATGTGATTCCTCGTTTGCCCAAAGTGATCACAATTTATTGTGATAACAGTGGTGCAGTAGCAAACTCGAAGGAACCACGAGCCCATAAGGCGAGTAAACACATTGAGCGCAAGTACCACCTGATACGAGATATCGTTAAAAGAGAAGATATCATTGTCGCTAAGATTGCATCGGAGAATAACCTAGCTGATCCTTTTACTAAGAGCCTTCCAGCGAAAGCGTTCGATAGGCATGTAGAAGGAATGAGAATTAGATGTGTGTCAGCAGATATGGCAGCATGGTCTTTTAGTATAAGTGAGAGATTGTTATATTGTATACTAAAAGTCTGGCTTTTGTATGAATAATATTTTAACAATTTATTTGAAATGAGAATCTAATGATCAAACGTTTTGCATATTATAATTTATTTATATGTTTGTGCAAAAGTCCATTTACTTTATATTGTAGATAATATGTTGTGCGACAATACGCAGAAGATCATATTATCGGTTTTACTTATAAAGTATAAACAGATGCTCACAACCGAGATAGACGGGGACTATCATCGGGACGGTTGTAGTGTGATTTGGTATTAGTTTCTCTAGACTATAGAATCACATTAGTGCTCTTTGTGTGTATTGAGCAGGACCGCTTGAGATCGTTCGACTTGTACTGTCTATATAGAAGAACTCGATCTCTGTTATTATGGATGTTCGTGCTCTTATTCCCTATACAATAACCTCGACACGTAAGGTAGTATGTATTTCTTTGATTCATCAATGGGTGAGATTTACTTATAATTAAATCAACAAACTCGGTGAGTTGGGAAGTAGTTTTGTCTCTATGGTGTGTTGTTGATTGTAGAAGGAATCTGTGTCCTATTTAGGTTGATGATGTCCCCTTGAGGAGTTTATAAGGATTATCATGTAAATCTTGCATGTGGATTAATTCCGGCATGATAATAAGGTTGAGTGGTACTACTCTCAGATGAGATATTAATTAATGGAGTTATCAGTAACTTAATTAATTAATAGGCATTGTACATCTTAAACATGGGGAGACTGCTGGGCTCATAATAAGAAGGAGCCTATAACATAATTATGGGATTAGAACGGTAGTGCAGTAATAATATTTTAGTGGTATATATTATTATTATTGGACTTAAGTATATGTTTTGGGCTAAACTTGGATACTTAAACCCAATGGAGGCTCAACTCTAATTTCTTCTCCTGGTCTCTGCTGTAGCCCATATATAGGTCATCTCAGCTTCCTGGAACCCTAAGTTTGCGCCACTTTTGACGTAAAGAAGAGGAAAAGGAGCAGATTGAGAAGATTGTCGCGATGTCAGGATTGGACTTGGGGAATACAGCAGAAGATCAAGATGTTGATCTCTGCAGCTGTTCTTCAACAACATACCCTGGTGAAAGGTAATGCAAACTTTGAATACTTATTGCTTCCGCTGATTAAGTTTGCATGGAACCCGAACGGTTCACGCTAACCAAACGATCGAACGCCAATAGTAGGGAGTATATACCCCTATATATTTTAAAAATTTATTCTATGAGTATAATTATAATTATACCATTGTGGTTTTGATGAGTGATATTTTCACCTAGATTTTTGTGTCTTTTTATATGTGTTTGTGTTATTTTATCCGTATTTGTATTCTATTTGGTGGTATTTTGTGTTTTTATGGAAATGTGTGAGATTGAGCTTAAATGTATGATTTTCAGGTAAAAAAGATTCTAGGCGCAACAAGGAAGACGTAGGAAAAAATGGATCTCAATTCGGAGTTGAAACGAGGGAGAATGAGTCAAAGCAAAATGCTGAAAAAAACACGTCCAACTTGTTCAATTTTTCTGTACCTTTTTGGAGCTGAAAACTAAAAGTGTGATACTTGGAAAGCCATAGAAAAGAGGATCGTGTTGGTATAAGAAACACTTCAATTGGAGCCCAAACAAGAAAGTTATGATTAAAATGGTGACGTCGCACAAGCTGTTCCTACTCAGCACGGTTGTGCTATATTACATAACTTGTTACACCTTCAAATGTTGAAAGTTTTGTCAGATCTTTATATGGATAGAAAGCCGAGGAAAAGAAAATCGCGTGAGTGTAAAATTACTGCCATCAGAGATCGGATATGGAAGTTATGCTCGAAACAGTGGGACTGCGCGACCAGCAACTACATGGGGCGTGTACCGAACACGACCCTGTGTGTTTTGGGCGAGTTTCATCACCAGAAATGCCTACACGGCCACCCCTGTGTCCGTGTACCGTACACGGGCCGTGTAGGTGCTTTTTGCTGTAAAAAAAATCAGAATTCTTCTAGAAGCTTCCCAAGGGGTATAAATACCTAATACTTCAATATTTGAGTAGATTTTCGAGGGTTTCACCCCTGCACATACATCACAAACATTTTTCTTCATTTTTCACCATCTATTTCCTCCATTCTTCATCCATATCATCTACCTTCATCCCACCATCAAATCCTTCACCCAAGCAGTAAGAGAGCAAGGAAGAGAGGTGAATTGCAAGGGGAAGAATAAGATCACCTTTGGAGACATTCAACGGAGTTTTCATCCAAACTTTGTATTGAAACCTTATTGTTTATCATTTTTTTAGGGATTTTAATGTCTATGTTAATTTTCTAATGAATATGAGAGACTAATCTCCCTTGCGAGATTAGCAATATGAATTGTGTTGGATAATTTTGGGTATTTTGCAATTGAATTCATATGTTGATTGGATTTGTTAATTTTCTATCAATGATTGTTAATTGCTTGATTTGTATTGATGATTTGTGTGATTAATTATCATGGGCATGCGATTAGATTGAGAAATCAATTATATGTTTAGGACAGTTCATTGAATCATTTCATCAAACACTTCATATACATTATAAATTGTAAAGAGATTGAGAAATCCTTTAGGATTTAGAACCCTTTGATAGAACATTCGATTGGTTAGATCGAGAGGTCAATTGATCGTGTGAGGGGACTCTCCAATTGAACATAGTACCTAGTTGGAATTGTTTGATTGAGAACCAACCTTTGAGCTATTTTAAGACCTTTGTGAGGATCTACAACCTATCCATCTCAAGAGGAGTTTAGGTGGAATTCGTGTTGGCCCTTAGTTATTAATCATGACATATATGAATTCGTTGCATGATACCTAGATTTTTCATGCTTTAAGTATTTCTTATCTCATTCTCTATCTACTTGGCTCATTCATTCATCTTACATTCATCTATCCCATTGTTTAATTGTCATTTCTTTATTAATCCTATCCCTTTATGATCATCTCTATAAAATTATGACAAAGACGAGATCGCTTAACCCTAGTGCCTTCCTCCCTGTGGTTCGATAAATTCTTTAATTAGTCAACCTGACTACAAATGGCTAGTCAAATGGCACCATTAACGGGGAGGCAGCGGTTGCTAGTGGTTTAACGAATGAGTGTTTTGATTGGTATTACTAGATATTTTTTTATTTGCTTTTTATTATTTGCTTTGGAAAATTTTTGATCTCACTTGTTTATTTCGATAGGTACGTGGAAACTACCTTGAGAGAAGAGGAATGGGGATCAAAGCCAAAAATAGAAAGTTTGAAGAAGAATTATAGTAAGCCTTGAGAAGAGCATTTAAATAGATGGTTGAAACCAATTCATAAATGTCTTTGGGGATCAAATTGCAAGAGTTCCACCTCCACAATCAAGAGGCTACATGAATGAGAGCAACTATGGTTACAATTTCCAAATGGATCAAGATAGCTCTCAATACTACAATCAAGGAAGAAATGGAGAATGACAACAAGCTTACAATGGAATTACATTCCGCCCTTATCAAGCATGTGCTTATTCTTCACCAAATCCCAACACCAACACTTCTCCTCCGTTCCAAAATTACGCCTTATTGGAATTATATAGAATATGTGCTCAAGGAAGTGATGAAGGTCAAAATCCTCAATAAAGTTTTCTTCAAAATGAATCCTCCGAGATAATTACCCCCGCTACTTTGGAATTGACAAGACAAACAAGGATGATGATTCAAGGTGCTTTTGGTCAAGTCTTGCCTAGTTCAAGTTTGGGGGGTGGTCAAAATGTGCAAGGTGTGTTGTTTCCTAGTCCTATGGAACAAGAAGAGTGGAGGATGCCTAACCATCAAGTAGGAGAAACTTCTTTCATGGAAGTGGATGATTTCCAAAGAAATTTTCATGGGAATTATCCACCAACTCAAGGATGGAATTTTGACAACCAAGAGGGAGGAGACTTTCAACAAGTTGAGGAAGAAAAATCTTCTTTAGAAATCTTGATTGAGATGAATGAAGCAAGCTTTGAAGAGTGGAAAAAAAAAAGAAATGAGGGAACTGAGAAGAGGTTAGAAGCCTCAGAGCATCAAGTATGCCGAATTGTAAGTGCTTTGACCAATTTTCAACAAGTTGAAGAACTTGAAGAGGAGAGTAAAGTTGAAGAAGAGTTGGAGGAAGAAAAGAATTTGGGAGATGAAGAATCAAATGATGTATTTGAAGAGCATATTGAGGCAAATGATGTTGAAGAAAAGGAACAAAGTCTAGAAGCAAGTGATGATGACTTGAAGAGTAAAATGACCATTTCTAAACCTTTAAACTCTTTAAGTTGCTTTGAATTTGATAATATTGCTTACATTGATTTTGTCTTACCTATTGATTCTTCTCATATTCTTAGAAACAAAAGAGAACTCGAAGAAATGTTGGGTATATATTTAGTAAAGAGGAATAAGTGATTTTCAAGAATAGAGAGGGCAATGGAGTGTGAGCTCAAGAGAGTCGAATTTTTGAAGCCATGCTCGAAGGATGCAATAGAGGTCGTCACTTGCTACAAGTGCCTCGTAGAGGAAGAAGCACAACGTTTAAAATTCGATGGCAAGGACGAAAGATATCCATGGCCATTCCGATGAGTTCTCCATATCCCGTCCGATTTGAAGACGTTAAACTTAGCGCTAGATGAGAGACAACCCATCATTATCTTTATTGCTTTATTTCTTATTTTAAATAAGCATGATGGAGTTGTTGTTTCTTGCATTTTGGCCATGTAGGCTGATTGTGCTCGTGAGGAAGATGCATATTGGAGATACGAGAAGTGTTTGATTTGAAGTGTATAGGTAAGTCACACCACTTTTTGCAAACTTAACTCGAAACTCTTGTTTCAATTTAAGTTTGGGGGATATGGCGTGGTGTGACATAATTTATTTTTAAGGCAAATACTTTTCATATTTTTGGGGCAATTTTAAAATTTTTCTCATGAGTATTGTTTTGATTTTGGTATGATTGGTTGTGTTGAAGTGCATGATTGTCCATATTTTTATTACAATTTTTGAGCTAATGGTGTTTGTTGAGTTTTTGATCATAAATGAAGGGTATTGGAAGCATGAATGAAGTTTGGAGTTAACGTTTTCCTTAACAAATACCTATTGAGTGAGTACTCTACACCTTATCACTTCTAGTTGCTTGATATTTTTTTATTTGGATTGATGTGATTAGCATGTTGCTTCATTTCTTATGTTTTTGGGAGGTTTATTTTTATAATTTAGGATTTCCTTTTCAATCAAGGTTGGGATGTTTGTGAGCTTAATTGTCATGGATGATATGAATATTTGCTTAAATTTCTAATGATGGATGATTTTGTTGTTTTTGCATGTTTTGTGTTTTTGGTTGTTTCTTGTTTGTTGTGTCTTTATTTTATGTTTTGTGTGTTTTCTTATTCTTGCTTAGGGATTGTCTTGGTGGTTTGTTTTGGGATGTCGTGAGTCATTTTTGAATGTAAGTGATGACAAGTTATGATTAAGAATCTCTACACTTTCAAATTGTGACATGTTTTATTTAACTTGTTTAATTTTTAGATGAATGCGGTGTAATAAGTTTCTTAAGGTCCAATGCATAAGTTTGTGAGAATTTGAGCCTCAACCATGCATACATGATATTTCTTCATGAGTGGATCGATTGAGTATTGATAAGTTAGAACTTGCTCAAGGACTATAGGAACGAGCCTGATTTGTGGAGATTAGTGAAATGATCTAAGGTCATCCTTGTTATTTAATTGTCATTGCCATATATTTTCCTACCATGAACTTCATCCCTAGTCAACCACTTTGAGCCTTTAAGCCTATTTATTGTGATATAAGCACACTATAAGCCTTAATTACCCACTTATGCCTTATATATTTACCCTTTTGTGTGAGTGATTGAGGAGATGATAGCTAGAAAGGATTGATTTTACAAAAGAAGAAGAGGAAATGATATAAAAGGATGAAAAGAGCAAAAATAAGAGTGAACATGCAACCTCAAAACACGAGAAATGAGCAAAACAACAACAAGATGCTCAAGAAAATAAAAATTCAAAGAAGGAAGCATGCATTGAAAGAAGATCAATTTAAGGAAAGTTGATGGATAGTGCTTGTGATCAATTAAGAAAAGAAAGAAAGAAATAAATTGTTAAGGAATGGAAGAAAGTAGCTATCTCTTCGATTACTTACACTTGATTAGTCATTATTATCCATACTCTTCCTACCCTACCAAAGAGCCTAGCATTACATCCTTAATGAAAGACCTTTTTGATCACTAATGGAAACTTTGATGGTTTGTGAATGTAGTCCAAAGCAAGCTTATAGAGAGTCAAATCAATCGGTTAATGAGTGATGATTTACCCTACTTTAAAGAGTGTTGAGTGACATTTATAACCTATGTGAGACTTGGACTAAAAAGGGACTATATTACACTCTTGTGATTGAACTTGTTGATATTTTTTGCATGTTATGATTTTAATGTTGTAGGATGACTTAGCATAAATTGTAATTCTTATTAATATTGAAGTGTTATTGCTTATGTTCATTAGTCTTTTCCTAGGTGAAAATATCACTCCTCTTGGTTTATCATTTTCATTGTTCGGGAATGCACAACACTTTAAGTTTAGGGGTGTGATGAGTGATATTTCCACCTAGATTTTTGTGTCTTTTTATATGTGTTTTAGTGTTATTTTATCCGTATTTGTATTCTATTTGGTGGTATTTTCTATTTTTATGGAAATATGTGAGAATGAGCTTAAATGTATGATTTCCAGGTAAAAAGAGATTCTAGGCGCAACAAGGAAGTCGTAGGAAAAAGTGGATCTCAATTCGAAGTTGAAATGAGGGAGATTGAGTCAAAGCAAAATACAGAAAAATGTACGTCCAACTTGTGTAATTTTTCTGTACTCTTTTGGAGCTCAAAACTAAAAGTGTGATACAGGTGAAAAGACACAGAAAAGAGGATCGTTTTGGTATAAGAAACACTTCAATTGGAGCCCAAACGAGAAAGTTATGATTAAAATGGTGACGTCGCGCAAGCTGTTCCTACTCAGCACGGTTGTGCTACTTTGCATGACTTGTTATACCTTCAAATGTTGGAAGTTTTATTAGATCTTTATATGGATAGAAAGCCAAGGAAAAGTGGATCATGTGAGCGCAAGAATTACTGACATCGGAGATCGAATGTGGAAGTTATGCTCGAAACAGTGGGACTGCACGGCCAGCAACTACACGGGGCGTGTACCGAATATGACCCTGTGTGTTTTGGGCGAGTTTCGTCACCAGAAATGCCTACACGGCCACCCCTGTGGCCGTGTACCGTACATGGTCCGTGTAGGTGCTTTTTCTGCAAAAAAAATTAGAATTCTTTTAGAAGCTTCTGAAGGGGAATAAATACCCAATACTTCAATATTTGAGTAGATTTTCGAGGGTTTCACCTCTGCACACATATCACACACATTTTCCTTTATTTTTCACCATCCATTTCCTCCATTCTTCATCCATATCATCTACCTTCATCCCACCATCAAATCCTTCACCCAAGTAGTTTGAGAGCAAGGAAGAGAGGTGAATTGCAAGGGGAAGAAGAAGATCACCATTGGAGACATCCAAGGGAGTTTTTGTCCAAATTTTGTATTGAAACATTATTGTTTATCATATTTTGTAGGGATTTTAATGTCTATGTTAATTTTCTTAAGAATATGAGAGGGTAATCTCCCTTGTGAGATTAGCAATATGAATTGTATTGGATAATTTTGGGTATTTTGCAATTGAATTCATATGTTGATTGGATTTGTTAATTTTCTATCATTGATTGTTAATTGCTTGATTTGTATTGTTGATTTGTGTGATTAATTGTCATGGGCATGTGATTAGATTGAGAAATTAATTATATATTTAGGATAGTTCATTGAATCATTTCATCAAACACTTCATGTGCATTATAAATTATAAAGAGATTGAGAAATCCTTTAGGATTTAGAACCCTTTGATAGAATATTTGATTGGTTGATCGAGAGATCAATTGATCGTGTGAGGGGACTCTCCAATTGAACTTAGTACCTAGTTGGAATTATTTGATCGAGAACCAACCTTTGAGCTATTTTGAGACCTTTGTGAGGATCTACAACCTATCCATCTCGAGAGGGAATTTAGGTGGAATTCGTGTTGGCCCTTAGTTATTAATCCATGACATATATGAATTCGTTGCATGATATCTTCCATACTTTAAGTATTGCTAGTCTTATTCTCTATCTACTTGGCTCATTCATTCATCTTCCATTCATCTATCCCATTGTTTAATTCTCATTTCTTGATTAATCATATCCTTTTATGATCATCTCTATAAAATTATGACAAACACGAGATCGCTTAACCCTAGTACCTTCCTCCCTGTGGTTCGATAAATTCTTTAATTAGTCATCCCGACTACAAATGGCTAATCAAATGGCGCCGTTTCCTAGGAGGCAACGGTTGCTAGTGGTTTAACGAATGAGTGTTTTGATTGGTATTACTAGAGATTTTTTTATTTGCTTTTTATTATTTGCTTTGGAAAATTTTTTATCTCACTTGTTTATTTTGATAGGTACGCGGAAACTACCTTGAGAGAAGAGGAAGAGGGATCAAAGCCAAAGATAGAAAGTTTGAAGAAGAATTGTAGTAAGCCTTGAGAAGAACATTTAAATGGATGGTTGGAACCAATTCATAAATGTCTTTGGGGATATAATTGCGAGGGTTCCACCTCCACAATCAAGAGGCTACATGAATGAGAACAACTATGATTATAATTTCCAAATGGATCAAGATAGCTAACATTACTACAATCAAGGAAGAAATGGAAAATGACAACAAGCTTAAAATGGAAATACATTCCACCCTTATCAAGTATGTGTTTATTCTTCACCAAATCCCAATACCAATACTTCTCCTCTGTTCCAAAATTACGCCTTATTGGAATTATATAGAAGATGTACTCAAGGAAGTGATGAAGGTCAAAATCCTCAATCAAGTTTTCTTCAAAATGAATCATCCGGGATAATTACCCCCACTACTTTGGAATTGACAAGACAAATAAGGATGATGAATCAAGGTGCTTATGGTCAAGACTTGCCTAGTTCAAGTTTGGGGGGTGGTCAAAATGTGCAAGGTGTGTTGATTCCTAGTCCTATGGAACAAGAAGAGTGGAGGATGCCTAACCATCAAGTAGGAGAAACTTCTTTCATGGATGTGGATGATTTCCAAAGAAATTTTCATGGAAATTATCCACCATCTCAAGGATGGAATTTTGACAACCAAGAGGGAGGAGACTTTCAACAAGTTGAGGATGAAAAATCATCTTTAGAAATCTTGATTGAGATGAATGAAGCAAGCTTCGAATAGTGGAAAAGAAGAAATGAGGCAACTGAGAAGAGGTTAGAAGCCCTGGATCATCAAGTATGTCAAATTGTAAGTGCTTTGACCAATTTTCAACAAGTTGAAGAACTTGAAGAGGAGAGTAAAGTTGAAGAAGAGTTGGAGGAAGAAAAGAATTTGGGAGATGAAGAATCAAATGATGTATTTGAAGAGCATATTGAGGCAAATAATGTTGAAGAAAAGGAACAAAGCCTAGAAGCAAGTGATGATGATTTGAAGAGTGAAATGAGCATTTCTAAACCTTTAAACTCTTTAAGTTGCTTTGAATTTGATAATATTGCTAACATTGACTTTGTCTTACCTATTGATTCTTCTCATATCCTTAGAAACAAAAGAGAACTCGAAGAGATGTTGGGTATATATTTAGTAAAGAAGAATAAGTGGTTTTCAAGAATAGAGAGGGCAATAGAGTGTGAGCTCAAGAGAGTCGAATTTTTGAAGTCATGCTCGAAGGATGCAACAGAGGTCGTCACTTGCTACAAGTGCCTCGTAGAGGAAGAAGCACAACATTTAAAATTCAATGGCGAGGACGAAAGATATCCGTGGCCATTTCAATGAGTTCTCCATATACCGTCCGTCTTGAAGACGTTAAACTTAGCGCTAAATGGGAGCCAACCCATCATTATTTTTATTGCTTTATTTCTTATTTTAAATAAGGATGATGGTGTTGTTGTTTCTTGCATTTTGGCCATGTAGGTTGATTGTGCTCGTGAGGAAGATGCATATTAGAGATACGAGAAATGCTTGATTTGAAGTGTATAGGTAAGTCACACAACTTTTTGCAAACTTAACTCGAAACTCTTGTTTCAATTTAAGTTTGGGGGTATATGGCGTGGTGTGACATACTTTATTTTTAAGGCATATATTTTTAAGTTTGGGGGTATATGGAACAAGAAGAGTGGAGGAAACCTAACCATCAAGTAGGAGAAACTTCTTTCATAGAAGTGGATGATTTCCAAAGAAATTTTCATGGGAATTATCCACCAACTCAAGGATGGAATTTTGACAACCAAGAGGGAGGAGACTTTCAACAAGTTTAGGAAGAAAAATCATCTTTAGAAATCTTGATTGAGATGAATGAAGCAAGCTTTGAAGAGTGGAAAAAAAGAAATGAGGCAACTGAGAAGAGGTTAGAAGCCATGGAGTGTCAAGTACGCCAAATTGTAAGTGCTTTGACCAATTTTCAACAAGTTGAAGAACTTGAAGAGGAGAGTAAAGTTGAAGAAGAGTGGGAGGAAGAAAAGAATTTGGGAGATGAAGAATCAAATGATGTATTTGAAGAGCATATTGAGGCAAATGATGTTGAAGAAAAGAAACAAAGTATAGAAGCAAGTGATGATGACTTGAAGAGTGAAATGAACATTTCTAAACCTTTAAACACTTTAAGTTGCTTCTCATATTCTTAGAAACAAAAGAGAACTCGAAGAGATGTTGGGTATATATTTAGTAAAGAGGAATAAGTGGTTTTCAAGAATGGAGAGGGCAATGGAGTGTGAGCTCAAGAGAGTCCAATTTTTGAAGCCATGATCGAAGGATGCAACAGTGGCCGTCACTTGCCACAAGTGCCTCGTAGAGGAAGAAGCACAATGTTTAAAATTCGATGGCAAGGACGAAAGATGTCCGTGGCCATTCCGATAAGTTCTCCATATCCCGTCCGGCTTGAAGACGTTAAACTTAACGCTAGATGGGAGGCAACCCATCATTATCTTTATTGCTATATTTCTTGTTTTAAATAAAGATGATGGAGTTGTTGTTTCTTGCATTTTTGCCATGTAGGTTGATTGTGCTCGTGAGGAAGATGCATATTGGAGATACGAGAAGTGCTTGATTTGAAGTGTATAGGTAAGTCACACCACTTTTTGTAAACTTAACTCGAAACTCTTGTTTCAATTTAAGTTTGGGGGGTTATGGCGTGGTGTGACATAGTTTATTTTTAAGGCATATACTTTTCGTATTTTTGGGGCAATTTTAAAATTTTTCTCATGAGTATTATTTTAATTTTGGTATGATTGGTTGTGTTGAAGTGCATGATAGTCCATATTTTTATTACAATTATTGAGCTAATGGTGTTTGTTGAGTTTTTGAGCATAAAGGAAGGGTATTGGAAGCATGAATGGAGCTTGGAGTTAACGCTTTCCTTACCAAATGCCTATTGAGGGAGTACTCTACACCTTATCACTTCTAGTCGCTTGACATTTTTTTATTTGGATTGATGAGATTAGCATGTTGCTTCATTTGTTATGTTTTTGGGAGGTTTATTTTCGTAATTTAGGATTTCCTTTTCAATCAAGGTTGGGATGTTTGTGAGCTTAATTGTCATGGATGATATGAATGTTTGCTTAAATTTCTAATGATGGATGATTTTGTTGTTTTTGCATGTTTTGTGTTTTTGGTTGTTTCTTGTTTGTTGTGTCTTTATTTTATGTTTTGTGTGTTTTCTTATTCTTGTTTAGGGATTGTCTTGGTGGTTTGTTTTGGGATATCGTGAGTCTTTTTGAATGTGACTGATGACATGTTTTGGTAGTAAGTGATGATAAGTTATGATTAAGAATCTCTACACTTTCAAATTGTGACATGTTTATTTAACTTGTTCAATTTTTAGATGAATTTGGTGTAATAAGTTTCTTAAGGTCCAATGTATAAGTTTGTGAGAATTTGAGCCTCAACCATGCATACATGGAATTTTTTCATGAGTGGATCGATTGAGTGTTGATAAGATAGAACTTGCTCAAGGACTATGGAACGAGCCCGATTTGTGGAGATTAGTGAAATGATCTAAGGCCATTCTTGTTATTTAATTGTCATTGTCATATATTTCCCTACCATGAACTTCATCACTAGTCAACCACTTTGAGCCTTTAAGCCTATTTATTGTGATATAAGCACACTACAAGCCTTAATTACCCATTTATGCCTTACATATTTATCCTTTTGTGTGAGTGATTGAGGCGATGGTAGCTAGAAAGGATTGATTGTGCAAAACAAGAAGAGGAAATGATATAAAAGGATGAAAAGAGCAAAAATAAGAGTAAACATGCAACCTCAAAACACAGAAATGAGCAAAGCAACAACAAGATGCTCAAGAAAATAAAAATTCAAAGAAGGAAGCATGCATTGAAAGAAGATCAATTCAAGGAAATTTGATTGATAGTGCTTGTGATCAATTAAGAAAAGAAAGGAAGAAATAAATTATTAAGGAATGAAAGAAAGTAGCTACCTCTTCGATTACTTACACTTGATTAGTCACTATTATCCATACTCTTCCTACCCTACCAAAGAGCCTAGCATTACATCCTTAATGAAAGACCTTTTTGATCACTAGTGGAAACTTTGGTGGTTTGTGAATGTAGTCCACGAGCAAGCCTATAGCGAGTCAAGCCAATCGGTTAATGAGTGATAATTTACCCTACTTTAAAGAGTGTTGAGTGACATTTATAACCTATGTGAGGCTTGGACTAAAAAGGGACTATATTACACTATTATTCTCTTGTAATTGAACTTGTTAATATTTTTTGCATGTTATGATTTTAATGTTGTAGGATGACTTAGCATAAATTGTAATTCTTATTAATATTGATGTGTCATTGCTTATGTTCGTTTGTCTTTTCCTAGGTGAAAATATCACTCCTCTTAGTTTATTATTTTTGTTGTTCAGGGACGTACAACACTTTAAGTTGGGGGTGATGAGTGATATTTTCACCTAAATTTTTGTATCATTTTATATGTGTTTTAGTGTTATTTTATCCGTATTTGTATTCTATTTGGTGGTGTTTTGTATTTTTATGGAAATATATGAGAGTGAGCTTAGATGTATGATTTCCAGGTAAAAAGAGATTCTAGGCGCAACAAGGAAGACGTAGAAAAAAGCGGATCTCAATTAGGAGTTGAAACGAGGGAGAATGAGTCAAAGCAAAATGCTGAAAAACGCACGTCCAACTTATGCAATTTTTCTGTATACTTTTAAAGCGCAAAACTAAAAGTGTGATATAGGGTTGGAAAGCCACAGAAAATAGGATCGTTTTGATATAAAAAAAACACTTCAATTGGAGCCCAAACGAGAAAGTTATGATTAAAATGATGACATCGCGCAGCTGTTCCTACTTAGCACGGTTGTGCTATTTTGCATAACTTTTTATACCTTCAAATGTTGGAATTTTTGTAAGATCTTTATATGGATAGAAAGCCAAGAAAAAGAGGATCGCGCGAGCACAAGAATTACTGCCATCGGAGATCGGATGTAGAAGTTATGCTCAAAACAGTGGGACTGCACGGCCAGCAACTACACGGGGCGTGTACCGAACAAGGCCCTATGTGTTTTGGGCGAGTTTCATCACCAGAAATGCCTACACGGCCACTCCTGTGGCTGTGTACCGTACACGGGCCATGTAGGTACTTTTTCTGCAAAAAAATCAGAATTCTTTTAGAAACTTTCCAAGGGGTATAAATACCCAATACTTCAATATTTGAGTAGATTTTTTAGTGTTTCACCCCTGCACACACATCACACACATTTTCCTTCATTTTTCACCATCCATTTTCTCCATTCTTCTTTCATATCATCTACTTTCATCCCACCATCAAATCCTTCACCCAAGTAGTTAGAGAGCAAGGAAGAGAGGTGAATTGCAAGGGGAAGAAAAAGATCACCATTGGAGACATCCAAGGGAGTTTTCATCCAAATTTTATATTGAAAACTTATTGTTTATCATGTTTTGCAGGGTTTTAATGTCTATGTTAATTTTCTTAGAATATGAGAGGCTAATCTCCCTTGTGAGATTAACAATATGAATTGTGTTGGATAATTTTGGGTATTTTGCAATTGAATTCATATGTTTATTGGATTTGTTAATTTTCTATCATTGATTGTTAATTGTTTGATTTGTATTGTTGATTTGTGTGATTAATTGTCATGGACATGTGATTAGATTGAGAAATCAATTATATGTTTAGGATAGTTCATTGAATCATTTTATCAAATACTTCATGTGCATTATAAATTGTAAAGAGATTGAGAAATTCTTTAGGATTTAGAACCCTTTGATAGAACATTCGATTGGTTAGATCGAGAGGTCAATTGATCGTGTGAGGGGACTCTCCAATTGAACTTAGTATCTAGTTGGAATTGTTTGATTGAAAACCAACCTTTGAGCTATTTTGAGACCTTTGTGAGGATCTACAACCTATCCATCTCGAGAGGGAGTTTAGGTGGAATTCGTGTTGGCCCTTAGTTATTAATGCATGACATATATGAATTCGTTGCATGATACCTTCCATGCTTTAAGTATTTCTAGTCTCATTCTCTATCTACTTGGTTCATTCATTCATCTTCCATTCATCTATCCCATTGTTTAATTGTCATTTCTTGATTAATCCTATCCCTTTATGATCATCTCTATAAAATTATGACAAACACGAGATCGCTTTACCCTAGTACCTTCCTCCCTGTGATTCGATAAATTCTTTAATTAGTCATCCCGTCTACAAATGGCTAATCAGGTTTAGAGTCTATTTTATCTCTAGTGGTTTATGGTATATTTTACTCATGTGGTTTAGCACCTAGGGCTTAAGGTTTATGGTATAATTGTAACTTCACCATAGTTGTTTAGGATTTATTTCACTCATAAAGTTTTGGGTTTAAGGTATAATTGTAATTTCAATCATAAAGTTTAGTGTTTAAGGTATAATTATAATTTCACTCATAAAGTTTAGGGTATAATTATAATTTACTCCTTATGGTTTAGATATATTTCACTCTTAGAATTTGAATTTTAGGATATAATTGTTAGGGTATAATGGTCTTTTAAGGGAAGTATAAAAAATATTAATAAAAGAAGGGAAATTAATAGAAATAATGGTGACTACATGTTCATTTATTGGGTAAGATTGATTACACCCAAGTTGCTTTCAAGTTTTTATTTTGGGATAATTGCAAATAAAGTCCTAACCTTTATTTTAATTGCAAATAAGTTTAAATCTTTGGAAATTGACAAATAATTATATCACTTTAATGTCATTTTGCAAAATGAACCACCGGGCAGCAGGAGGCCTGCTAGGTCACTGACCGGTTCGTAAGCCATCCGCTGCTCGGTGGTTCTTTTTGCAAAAAGACTTTAAAGTGAGGTACTTATTTGCAAATTTTCAAAGGTTTAGACTTATTTGCAATCAAAGTAAAGTTAAGACTTTATTTGCAATTAATCTTTTTATTTATGACCGATATGGACATAAAAGTTTTATATTTGGTAGGTCATATTCAATTTTAATATCCAATAAGTAACATTTGATTGGAAGACTTAATTGGGATTGTATAGCACCCCAAATCCAAAATTATTTTTAAATAGAACAAAGCTAGAAGCAGCTCTATGTTGTGACACTTCAACTACGATGATCTTAGATTAGCCCAAAAGAAGGGGCTTCTCGTGGATTTTCATAACCCTGCTATGCAAAAATGGGATCAGTGCCTATGAATGGATGACCCATAACCTGTGTGGTGGACGAAAGGGACCTTTCGCTCCTCTCTTCACACACGGAACATGATGGCAATAGAGCTCACGACTCTAGCGAAACTCGCGATCTGCGAACAAAAGGTAGCCGCCATTTTTGCTCTTTCCAACTAGTTGGAGGGAAACCTTCCGGCTCGGCCCGGGAAAGCACTGGCAACAACAGAGCTACTTAATAAATAAAAATATATGCTAATTTTATTAAAGAACAATTTTCAAAGACTATAAAAATCTCTTTAAATTTTACTTGTAAACTGCAACGGAATAAATATTTAACAATCATTTAAAAGTATAGTATTTAAATATTATAAATGCATATTGCAAAGAGAAATAATTTCGTCTTTTAAAAAAGGAATTTAGAAATGTAAATTAACATATATATATATATATATATATACATATATATATATAATTTATTTATTTATTCTTTATTTAGTAAAACAAGGTGATAAAGTCTTATCAAATATATTATAGGGAGCGGCTATTCATATCCCCAAAATTGCTAAACATACCCCAAAATTTTTTAATTTAAAATATAATTATTCTATATGACTTAAGTACCCTTATAAGAAATATATTATTTGATTTGTTACTAAATATACCCCATAAGTATACCCCAAAAATTCTATGAATTTAAGAAATAAATATACTTTTTAGAAATGACCTAAATACTATATTTTTCAATTTTTTTCCCATCGAAGAAAATAAAGCACAGTCAATCATCGCCTCTCTAATGCTTCAAACAACAATTGAATCCGTCTCAGAAGCAGATAGCTTTCGCACCATAATTTGTTGCTTCCATGGCCATCCAATTTAATAAATAAATAAATTAGAAAAGAACGGCGATAGCGTGATTGCATTGTATGACAAGTAAATGTGGGGGGTGTTTAGTAATATGTATATTATATTACAATATTATATTGGGGTATATTAAGTAAATGTGGTACATTTAGTATATTTGGGGGTGCGAATAGCCGCCCCTATATTATATCAAACCAAACTTATTTAAGAACTGTATAGATACTTACTTTTATATAAATAGGTATAGCTATATAAATATAGTATATATTTTTTTTATTATACATCATTCGGAGTTTCCACGTCTTGCTGCATATCAAATGACTTCATTTTTTAACTTGAAAAATTGTTGTTTGAAAATGTGAAATTGAAATCTCAGTGGGTAATTTTGGTGGAATGTTAATCAGTAAATACATAATGATATAATTACTCTTTTACATGACAACCCGAAAGTTAGTCACTACCATGTTTCATAGTCCGTCGACTACTACCATTGTCAAGACTTGTCAGTCACAACCATAAAATTCATGACCCATACGGCCACTACCATAAAATAAGAAATAAGCATACTTCACATGTAAACCAACAATAACATCCAACCATTTTCAAATATTTTACCCACTTTAACTTTTCAAAATATGGTACTACGACTTGAGTGGAAGAATGATCCGAGATCTTGTTCACCAGCACTTCACCTAGCATGATTACTAACTCTCTCATTTATGTATAGTAGTTTCAAAATCTTATCAGGTATTTTTAATATTTGTATAATATATATGTATAACATATTACAAATAATGTAATTATTTTGGAGTTCAAATCCATTGCTTAAATAAAATATTAATGACATATTAATCATGTAAGTTCATTTCATGATAAGATCAGAGGCTTAGCCTTCCTTTTATATCATAAAATGATATACGTAAAATAATATAATAAATAATCATGTACACAATGACATTCCTTTTAAATCATAAAATGATAGTTGTATACACATATAATATATTATGACATAATAATAATAACAATATATATATATATATCAATATTAACAAAAATAGTAGTATAATAATATTAATAATAATAGTAGTGACTCAAGAAGAAAGTTGCCGAACGTTGATGGAAAACTCACAAAATTTTTTACTTGTTTTTGGGGTGAAAATTGGTGACAATCAATCACCTATTTATAGCAAAAATTCTTATGTATGAATGGGTGCTAGTGTGTGTGAGTTTTACTTGGAAAATAGTGTGTGAGTTTACTCCAAAATTTTTCAAAGAAATACTCCAACTTGTGTTCTAAGTTATTAGGAAAAACATGCATATTTATAGAAGGAATTTCAAAGATGATTGTTGTAGTCAAAGCATTTTTTTTTTTTTTGAGTTTTTTGTTTGGAAATTTCATGGAATATTTTGCTTCTTTTACTTCATAAATTCAATTCATCAAAAAAATATAGGCATGTGTGGAAATAGGTGTAATAATAATTTGTGTCACAAGTAAAAAATTTCTTTCCAAAAATAATTATAAATTATAAAATTTTCATGAAAAATCTAGTTGTTCCATAAATTTAATAAATAAATTCTCATCATGGATAAATCCTTTGAATAATTATTTGATTTATAAAATAATAATTTGTATCATCAATAATAAAGAACCATCAATATCAAATTTAAATAATTAAAAAGAATACTAATTTTCTCTTTTTTTATGATAAATTGATTTTACAAGGTTTAATTCCAACAATAAATATTTTTGAGTTTATTAAGCTTAAAATAATGATGTATATAAATTTTAAAATTTAAATGATGTATAAAAATGTATACATATTTTACCAAATGAAGAAAAATCACATTTTGTTCACTTAATGAAAATTTAAGGCATAATAATTCTATAATCATAAAATTCATAAAATAACACTCACATAATATGTGAGGTACTATATTATAGCTTTTTAGGAAATTAAGACCTTTATTATACATATAGGATATTTAAACGTTTATAGTAATTTATGAGTTGAAATATTTTACATGTTCTTATTATTCATTTTATAGTCTATATTTTCCTTTTAAACTCAAACTTGATGTTCCTCTTATTTTATTTGCGCTAGGAGTGCATTTGAACTTGGACACCTAGATCACTTCTTCCTGCAAATTTTAAAACAAGAAAAATTTATAAGTAACATTTGAAAAGTAATATAAAAATAATATTTAATTTAGGGGTATTACATCCCCCTACTAAATAAAATTTCGTCCCTGAAATTTACCTACTTGCTTCCTTTGTAAAAGTATGGGTATTTCGTTATAATTTCATTCTCACGTTTCTATGCATTTTTTTCCCTACCGTGCCTACTCCATTGTTCTAGTACCAAAAGTATTTCTCTGTTTCTAAGTGTATGAGTTCTTCTCCTTAAAATGCTCTTGGGTATTTCCTCATAGGTCAAATTCCCACTAACCTCTAAATTCTTAAAGTCAATCGTGTGACATTGGTCAGCAATATACTTGCGTGAAATACATTATGAACTAAAGATAGTCAAGGCTAATTTATAAGCCACATCTCCAATCCTTCCAGTATCTGGAATAGTCTAACGCACCTTGGCTTTAGGCTTTAACTTTTCTCTTTTCCCAAACCACATCAATCCTTTAATTGGTGCAATTATAAGATATGTTCTTTCTCAAACTTCAAATTGTAAGTCTTTTCTCCGTATATTTGCATAAGATTTCTTTCGATCTTGTGTTTTTATTCTCTCCTAGACCGTTATGATTGCCTCAATTGAATTTTTTTTAATTCGTGACCCAAAATCTTTCGAACTCTATCATTTTCTAAATAATTGGCAAGGGATACCTTTTCTCGTAGAGTGTTTCACAAGGCGTCATTCGAATAGTAGCCTAGTAGTTATTCATTATAAGTAAACTCTATAAGCGAAAGATATGTTTCATAGTAAGACACATGCTTGAAGCTTATCCTTCAGTGTTTGGATTGTTCTTTCAAAATGGCCATCTGTTTATGGTGATAGATTGTCTTAAACTTGAGTGTCGTCCCCAATGCTCTTTGTGAACTCATCTGAAATTTCTAAGTGAAACCGCATGTCACTATTAGATATTATTGACACCAACATGTCACACAACCTCACAATCTTATTAATGTACATTTGAGCAAGATGGTCCGTAGTAAACGTCATTTGCACTAAGATAAAATAACTTATCTTGGTGAGTTGATCAATTTTCCAGATGACATCATGATTTTTTATGTACTTTGGAAATCCACTTACGCTAAGACGTGTCCCTCTTTCCACTTAGGAATCTCAAGTAGTTGAGTTAATACAGAAGGTCGTTGATACTCAACTTGGCTTGTTGACATGTTAGGTATTTGCTTACAATTCATCTAATACTTCTTAATTCATCCCCACCTATATAATTCTTTAATTATTGTACATTTTGGTTTCTCCTGGTTGCACAGTAGTTGGTGTGTTGTGAGCTTCAGTGAGGATTTCTTAATGTAACTCTTCATTTTTTTGCTCACATACTCTTCTTTCTTATACTAAGATTTTGTCAGAGGTCATAGAATACCCTCGAACAACATTTATTGAAAAATTTCTTTTATCATCATCTCCATGCTCTCCTTTAAGAGATCCTTCAAGGTAGGTCGTATTATAAATGTTGTAATTGTAACTAAGATGCAATATGGCCTGATGAATTGCTGATTCAACTTTGAAAACTATTGAATCAACGATTCCTGCTTTGTAGGCTTCACAGGTAATCATCCTTTATTTTTCCTACTAAGAACATTTTCCACAACATTCGCTTTTCCTAGGTGATAAAAAATTTTACAATCAAAATACATTACCTATTTGAGCCACCTTCTTTGCTGCATGTTGAGTCCTTTCTTAGTGGAGATATACTTTAAACTTTGTGATCAATGTAGATTTGGCATTTTATTCCATAGGGGTAATGACATCAAATTTTTAGTGTACAAACAATCGCAGTCAACTCAAGGTCATGGGTTTGATAATTGTTTTATGTTGTTTTAGCCTTTGAGACATACGCCACAACTTTTATGTGTTCTATTAAAATATATCCTAAGTCCAGTTTCAAAATATTTTTTAACAAACCCTTCTGTCCCATTTGGAGTGGTTAAAACCAGAGTTTTCAAAATTGGATCGGATCGGCCAGTTCGATCGGTTCAACTGGGAACCGGTGCCGGAACAGGTCCGGAAACCCCCTAAAATCACTTTGGCTATTAAACCGGGAAAACTCAGTTTGAACCGGTTAGAACCGGAAAACTCGGCTGAACCGTCCAAATCGAAAACTGTCGATTTTGATTTTTTTTCTCATTTTTAAGTAACTTGTAAGAGAGTGGGGACAGAATCTTTCTTTGGCTTTGATCAACGGGAGAAACAATAAAAGATCTAGAATTCTTTCTTACAAAAAAAATTAAAAAAGTGAGGAGATCTTAGTGAAGTATGGCTGTTGACTCCGACAACGAAAGACGTGGGCAAAAGCTATAGATGTTGGCAGTAGTGCGATGATGGAGGATTTGGCAATTCACGATGGAGCTTGGCTGATCGGCGCACCCGCGGCGCGGCAGACTCCGGTGACGGTGGTGACTAGACAGAATGGAATCTCAGATCTGTCTTTGGGGAGCGAGCGTCAATCACTCTCACCTTTTATTGGAGAGAGAAATTGACCAGTTTAAAATAACTTCTAACTATTCAGTTTCCAAACATTATTATAGGAGTAGATGATTAGTGAATTTTGATTTGGGCTTTGAATTCTCTTCCTAGCCCATAACTTTTAAGTTTTAACAAAAATTGGGCTAAGTAATTATTAAAAATTATGCATGTTAATTTAAATTATATATATATAATAATGAAATCATTTTTTTCGATTGAACCGCCTCGTCAGACCGGTTGGACCTGTCGGACCGCGAACTGTTGGAGTCGCCGGTTTGATCTCTGGTTCGGTTATAAAAATACTGGTTAAAACTTATGCTTAACTTTTGGAAGTTATCTTTAGACTTTTGAGACCTAATGAATTTCTCATTCTTCTTCATAAGTTAATTTAGTGGTTTAGCAATTCATGAAATTTTTGAATAAATCTGTGGTAATATCTTGTCAATCCTAAAAAATTCTGTAACTTATTTATGTTTGAGGGAGTTTTCAAATTCAGTACTACTTCCTTCTTTGTTGGGTCGACCTTGATCCCATTAGAAGATGATGTGACCTAGAAAATCACTCAATCAATCCAAAATAAGCATTTGCTAAATTTAGCGTAGAGTTTCTTTCTTTCTTGTTTCTATCACAATTCTAAGATGTTCATCGTGTAATTTCTATCAATGTTTGATACTCCTCTAAGTCTTCTATTTCAACAATTACATTCACATGAGCCTTTTTTTCATTCAAATTTTGTAATGCTCTCTTTAAGTGGCTTGGGCATATTATTGTTCCTCTTGGGTGGTTGGTACGCTTTTATAGGCACAGGTTCCTGATCAACACCTCTCATTGGTCTGTCATGAGCTTCATCTCCTCTTAGATGGCCGTGTAAATTAAATACGCCCCTTGAAGCCAACCATTCTTTTTTTATATATACGCTTATAAGTATGATATAGTGTAATCCTAACTTGATTTGGTCTTGTGTTTATCGTCAGTTAATTCCTTTCTCACCTCAAAATTGATGGGGTTATTGATGATAAAATTTTTCTACAACGTCATTCATCATTGATCTAGGTTTGTTCACTTCTGGGGTTAACGATTGAGCTTGTTGAGTATAGTTTTGAAGGGTAGTGAAAATTTCTTGAACCATATATGCTCCAGAATTCTTATTTATACTTTCTATTTATTTTAACGTATGGAATACTCTAATATTGCCCTATTTTCTCAAAAACTCATTTGATACTTAGTCGGAGGCGTCATTACTAACTAAAATCGAAAATTTCAACACATTTTAAGGTTTATTAGTGTAACATTCTAAAAATAATATTTTTGTTACCGCACAAGCATTACTACTAATATACACATATATTAACTCATGTTCATAAGCTTTCACTGCCGCCGTTCAGTGGCTTAGTGACATAAGTCATACAATAGTATATTAATTTGAAATACATAAAGTAAAATAAGTTATTCAAAGAATAAAAATTATTAGGAAGAAATCACAATTGTCACTAATTCTAGCAATATTGTCTTGTGCATATACACAGGCAAGAGAATCATAATCATATATCATAATATGTCTATAACTCTATAACCTTACAATATTATGAGCAAAAATCCTACTAAGGTCATGTTTCTACAATAGTGACTATGGGAAAAAGACATACTACTTTCTATTCTTCTATCCTAGATATAGGTATCTCCATTAAATCTTAATATTAGTACTGAATGCTAGGTTTTTACAATATTTTCATACCTCATAAGTAGAGTAGATTATGGTGTGTATATTCTTCAAACCTGACACTATCGATATATGTTGGATTTGTTGGCCATTAAAGTAGCATAGAGGAGAAAAAATTTCGTAAAACATGATTCACTTATAATTGTCAATCAAATTTCATTCCAAGTCATTGGGTCATAATCAGTCTCCACAATACCAACACTCTTCCAATCAACTTCTGTAACCTTTAAGTCCTCACTACTAGCCATAGCCTTTGTTCCTGAGTCTTGATCTTCTGCTCCTTCAGTACTTTACTTTTTCTCCCAACTCATCTTTCCACTTTTTTTACTTAACCTTTTCACAAACTTTAATACAGTAAATTTTAATCCATAATAATAAATGAGTCCAATCTACGGACTTAAGGTTTCTTAAACACTTTTTATAACACTCCCAATATTTACACGGTAATAATAATACTCGTATATATTTATAATAAGTAATAATATTTATATACAATCGTAATTGTTAATAATAATAATAATAGTATTTATTTAATAATAATATTATAATAATAATAATATATCTTCATATAATATATATATATATATATATATATATATATATAATATTAAATAGTGCATGAGGTAGTCTTAGTATATGAATGGATAATATTCCTGTGGGCAGGGAACAAGCACGTGTCCTAACACGTTTCTATCATGTAGCCACTTGAATACTTAGACTACGAATCCAACACGTGTCCTAACACGTTGCTAGCCAAGATGCAACTAATGTCCTTGGCAATTTGCATGCAAGTGCACTAGACTAGTAGGGATCATCATTACCCTATCCACTATCTTACTATAAATACGTCAGACCGCATACAAGGGGAGGCACAAACAAGATTCTGTTCTCCTAGTATACCACACATACATCACATATTATATATATAAATCACACGTGTGACAAGGAAGGAGAAAGTAGGTTAACTGGGTTACAGGTAAGTTCGTTATTAGTTTTCAAACCATGTCATATTATATGTTAAAATGATCCTCTCCTTACGTAGACTCCAAATATTAAACCCACATGTTTCAAACTTTTATCGACGGGAATAAAACATTATAGTGTTATATCTTAAAATGCTCGTCTTTTAACGTAGATTTCTAATACTAAAGTCGTTTGTTGTTTCAGTGTCTTAATTGTTAGATATTTTCTGTTAAAGTTGTCATGCATGATGCCTTACGTTATGTACCATTTTGAAGCATTTTTCAGAAGGAATACAACCATATAATTTGTTTTAATTTTGGACGTAATAATAAGGTATGCATGTACATGTAGGGTTGAATTTTGGTCACATTTTCTTATAATATTTTAATACATGGTTTTAATTCTCCTCTCAGTGGATCACAAAAATATTTTTGGATTTTTAATTGGAGTTATATAAACTTAGTTTAAATAATTTATTGTTTAAAGAGTATAAAATAAGAATTTTTTTTATAAACATTTAAAACTAATTAAATTACTTCACGTGATGGACCAAAGTTTAGGAAAGGTTATCAACTCGTTTGTAATGCACGTTCTATTAACTTTAAAAAATATATATTTATATTTGATTTTGAGACACATCTCGAATTTAAAAATATTTATGTTTGATTTATAACTTTCTTTTTTTTTTACTAAACATTAACTAGTGATAACTTACCATTAAAAGAAAATATGTATAATGATAAAAACATTCCCGTAGGATTCATTTATGTTCGAATTACGGAATTTTAATTAAAACATTTTAAATTTGATTCTTATTCTTATTTTTAGTAAAATTCTTGTTTTTGACTTAATTATAGTAAATTATTAGTAATTTATTAAGATAAGAAATATTAAATTCACCTTTATTTTATGAAAAATATAAAGTTAGTTTTATTAGACATTTTAAATTTAGTTTAGCAAATTCTTTCAGGAGTTCAAGATATCAATAATATGTTCTAATTTTCTGCTCACCTTAAGGTAGGGGTAACTTCTACTCTTCACCGAGTATTATTACATTTCATGTTATGATTGCTATTGTTAATGTGTGTACGTAATAGACAAGTATATACAATTGGAAAATATTTTCACATTTGCAGCTCGACACTAATTGACATATGTCGGACGCCATCGGAGCCAGCGCTAATTGACATATTGGCGGACTTTGATCCGTCGTTGACACATATTTATCGACTGCCACATTATTTTATTTTATACATTTATCTTACTTATATATATTAGCAAGTGCAATCATTGATGTTCTCCTACTGAGTGTATTTTAGACACTCATCCTATTATTTTGAAATTCAGATTCTACAGAATGTGAAGAAGCGTGACTTAAGTGGAATTTTACATCTTGGCGATTTGCATGTTTTGTAAAATAAACTACTTGATGTTGTAGCACTTGTCCTAGAACATCATGTTACGACTTCCGCATATATGCTACTTTCAGTGACGCCCATGTTCTAGGGCAAATCTTTTTATTTATTTTACTATTTTTTTTATTTGTGTTTCTATTTATTTTTGAAAAAAAAATGAGAATATCATATTTAAAGAATATAGGGCGTTACACTTTTCCTCAAGCACAATTTAGCGTCTAAATTATTAATTACGCATCATCTCTAGTTGCTACCTTAAAACTTCGAGTCACACATTGTATCCTTTTTCATATCTATCCTAAGAGATTGATGGATATATAAGTTCAACATGATTTCACTGAGAGGACATTAATACCCAAGGTCGATTTTTTTTTAAAAGCATTTATTTTTTAGAATTTTTTTTTCAATTAACATACTTAAAATAATCAACTCCATTTTCGTAAAATTTCAAACATCATTCTTCATCATCGAAACACCTCATTCAGAGTTTTCTTTTTCTTTCCTTTGATGATCATATAAAATTAATGAATCATCAATCAATATAACAAATTCTCCTTTCATGAGGGTATGATCAAATCATTCATAAATTCCTTTTGTGTAAAACTCAAAAATTAAGAAATCATAATTTAAAAATATATACCCAGTATTGAACATTGTCTGCTAGCATGACGTGGTCCTCCATTGAGTACAAAAATTTCTCCGAGGAAATTTTAACTGGGGCTCTTGTACCACTCTGTAGCACCCCAAATCCAAAATCTTCTTTTTTTAAAAAAAAAAATAGAGAGCTACTTAATAAATAAAAATATATCCTAATTTTATTAAAGAACAATTTTAAAAGACTATAAAAATCTCTTTAAATTTTACTTGTAAACTGCAACGGAATAAATATTTAACAATCATTTAAAAGTATAGTATTTAAATATTATAAATACATATTGCAAAGAGAAATAATTTCGCCTTTTAAAAAAGGAATTTATAAGTGTAAATTAATAAATATATATATTATTTATTTATTTATTTATTCTTTATTTAGTAAAACAAGGTGATAAAGTCTTATCAAATATATTATATCAAACCAAACTTATTTAAGAACTGTACAAATACTTACTTTTATATAAATAGGTATAGCTAAATAAATATAGTATATATTATTTTACTATACATCATTCGGAGTTTCCACGTCTTGCTGCAGATGAAATGGCTTCATTCTTTAACCTGAAAATTTGTTGTTTGAAAATGTGAGATTGAAATCTTAGTGGGTAATTTTGGTGGAATGTTAATCAGTAAATACATAATGATATGATTACTCTTTTTCATTATAATCCGAAAGTTAGTCACTACCATGTTTCATAGCCCGTCGACTACTAACATTGTCACAACTCGTCAGTCGCAACCATAAAATTCATGACTCATACGGCCACTACCATAAAAGAAGAAATAAGCATACTTCATATGCAAACCAACAATAACATCCAACCATTTTCAAACATTTTACCCACCTTTAATTTTTCAAAATATACTATTACGACTTGAGTGGAAGAATGATCCGATGTCCTGTTCACCAGCATTTCACCTAGCATGATTACTTACTCTCTCATTTATGTATAGTAGTTTCAAAATCTTATTAAGGTATTTTTAATATTTGTATAATATATATGTATAACATATTACAAATAATATAATTATTTTGGGGTTCAAATACATTGCTTAAATAAAATATTAATAACATATTAATCACGTAAGTTAATTTCATGATAAGATTAGAGGTTTAGCCTTCCTTTTATATCATAAAATGATATACGTAAAATAATATAATAAATAATCATGTACATAATATATGTGCCTGCATATATCATTATCATTTTATGATTAGATCAGATGTTTGACCTTTCTTTTAAATCATAAAATGATAGTTGTATACACATATAATATATTATGACATAATAATAATAATAACAATATATATCAATATTAACAAAAATAGTAGTATAATAATATTAATAATAATAGTAGTGACTCAAGAAGAAAGTTGTCGAATGTAGATGTAAAACTCACAAAATTTTTTACTTGTTTTTGGGGTGATAATTGGTGACAATCAATCACCTATTTATAGCAAAAATTCTTACGTATGAAGGGGTGCTAGTGTGTGTTTATGATGAGTGCTAGTGTGTGTGAGTGTGTGAGTTTACTCCAAAAATTTTCAAAGAAACACTCCAACTTGTGTTCTAAGTTATTAGGAAAAACATGCATATTTATAGAAGGAAATTCAAAGATAATTGTTGTAGTCAAAGGATTTTTTTTTTTTGAGTTTTTTGTTTGGAAATTTCATGGAATCTTTTGCTTCTTTTACTTCATAAATTTAATTCATCAAAAAAAATATAGGCATGTGTGGAAATAGGTGTAATAATAGTTTGTGTCACTAATAAGAAATTTCTTTCCAAAAATAATTTATAAATTAAAAATTTTTCATGAAAAATCTAGTCGCTCCATAAATTTAATAAATTAATTCTCATCATGGATAAATCCTTTGAATAATTATATGATTCATAAAATAATAATTTGTATCATAAATAATAAAGAACCATCAATATCGAATTTAAATAATTAAAAAAATACTAATTTTTTCTTTATTTTATGATAAATTGATTTTACAAGGTTTAATTCTAACAATAAATATTTTTGCATTTATTGAGCTTAAAATAATGATGTATGCAAATTTTTAAAATTTAAATGACGTATAAAAATTTAGGAGTATTTGCTTTTGCTTCTATTTGGATTGACTCATTTCAAATTCAATGCATTTAAAGAAGTGTGTATATTGGGTGCACCCGGGTGCAAGGGTTCACCCATATGTGTATGATTTTTTATTCTATTTTGTATACATATTATTCTATTTTGTATACGTGTTTTGTAACAATTGTATACTTTTTTCTCACTAAATTTTTCATTAAAAAAACTAACATCTATATGTGTATAACTTTTTATTCAATAGTGCATACATATTTTTTTAATAATTATATATTTTTACATTCAATTTTTCATTAAAAAAACTACAATTAAATTGTATACATTATTGATCATAATTGTATATATTTTTTGTTATATTTGTATATGGGTGCACCCTATCTTATGGTGCACCCGAGTGCACACTATAATTAGTCTTTAAAGAATGAGTAGATTTTAAATTTCTTAAAATTTAAATTAATTAATTAGAATTCCACTATTTGAATAAATTAAGAATTTTTATAAGAATTTAAAATTCATTTTTAAAATAGAATTTTATATATAATAAATAAAAATAATAAAATGATATTATATTAAATATTAAAATCTAAAATTTTATAAAAATTATTTTTTTTGTTAGGAAATTCTACCTACCCACCCCCACCCCCACCCCACATTTTTTTAATAAAATTTTAAATTTTAATATTTAAATAATAAAAAATATTACCACCCAACTATATCCTCATACCCACCCCCTGCCACTACACCCACTTAATGGGGTAGGCTGGATTGTACTCCCTCCGTTTCATACTTATCTTCACACTTTTCGTTTTCATCCGTTCCATGCTTAACTTCACCATCCAAAAAGAAAAACTTCACATTAACCACTTGTAACGCCCCGTGATTTTTCTATGGGGTTGAGACGCTACTAGATATAAAATTTCCAATATAATAATAAAAGGGTCGAGTATGCGTAGCGGAATTAATATAAAAGTTTTCCCAAAGTGATAAAATAATAAAACATAAGTTGCATAAAGATTATTACATATAAGTGTCTACTCACCCGAGTAGAGTAAAATATCCAAAACAAATTCGTTTAGATGATGTATTTGAAATAAAGTTCTTAATAAAATAATTATATATAAGACATAATATAAAGTCCTCTATGGTTTGGGGACATCTGTAGAGGTCTCTCCATCTTCTAAACCTTGTTCTGAAAATCAACAAGAGGTGAGTGCCTGAAATACACTAAGTGGATTAACTTAAATGATTGCACAGTTAAAAATAAATATGTATGTCAAATATACCATAAAATATAACATATGCCATTTAATAAAATAATTTACACATTGTCGTTCGATAACTCATTGAAAATATTTTAGACCGAATCGTCATCCGACAACTTGTGTTAGTTGGTCTGTGCGCACCGGGCCGTCACCCCAGTACAATGTTAGCATACTTTGAAATACATTTTAATACTGAACCGACGTAGTCGGTAACTTGTGTTAGTTGGTCTGTGCGCACCGAGGCGTCACTAGTACGATATTAGTAGGAAAATATTTGTTATCGAACTAAAAGCACACATAGCACATAACATGACATATCATTAACACATATCACATCTTAACATAGCAATCATGACATAAAATTGTACTACTCAGTAAAGAGTGAAAGTAACCCCCACCTTGAACTTATAGAAAATGTGTAAAGTGACTAGGTTTGTCCTTCGGTCTCAGGTGTGCCTGTAAGGGTATACTAAATTGAGTTCTACTTATAATAGTTATTCCTATTACTAAAACTAAATTTCTAATATTATATATATACTTTTATAAATTACAATCAAGTCCTTATATTTAATCAAATTCTCATTTAAACTTACCCTAAACTTTAACCTTATTACAAAATGACCCAACTTGAGTTATACAACTCTGTTTGAAAATAAAAAAATACCGTTGGAATTCTCGTGAGATGTGAATCATATCAATATCAATTTTGTATCAAAATATTGAAGTTTTGAAAATATAAAATTTATATCGTGAAGTGGGTTTCTTCCCAACTTTCTCATTTTAGGTCAAAACTCAAAACTAATTATACCTTTGTGATCCTCGGAGGAGAGCTTCAAAACTGTATAAAATATCAAAATGGGCAGCGTGTGAGAATTGATATATATATATATATATATATATATATATATATATATATATATATATATATATATATATATATATATATATATATATATATATATATATATATATATATATATATATATATATATATAATATATATATATATATGTGTGTGTGTGTGTGTGTGTGTGTGTGTGTGTGTGTGTGTGTGAAAACATGTAAAGGGAAGAGTGGAGAATTACCTCTCAATTGATCACTCCTCACACTACTACTAATTGTAAGAGTTAATGGAAATAATATGAGTGAAGGCTGGAGGAATTTGGGCAGCAAAATATGTGTGTGTGGCTTGAATGGAGGTGGGTATTTATAAATGTGTGAGATGGAATCAAGAATACATTGGCATATGGTAAGGTGGTTGTACATGTGTATTTTCATGTGATCTTAGGTGGTACATGTGTATCTCCATGTGATCTTAGGTGTAGTAATTGATTTTGGAATCAACTAACATGTTTGTATGGCCTCATTGTCACAACATGGCTTAGCAATTCTTTCACATGGCATCACATGTGGGATAAGTGCACATGGCTTCACATGTGGGATGATAATTCATCGGCTAATTTGATCAAATAATAGCAATCATAAAAACTTGGTGAATTTCGTACATCCCGTTGGCAGCTGCACGGCTTCACCATTTCGATTATAACTTCTTCGTTCGACTTCTTATTTGAGTGATTTTTTCGCCCACGTGATTCTCTCTTCTTTGGCTTTCTATCCATATAAAGAACTTTCTAAAAACCCAATATTTGAGTATATAAAAAGTTACACAAAGTGGCACAGCCGTTCTGTTCGGTACAGCTTGTGCGACGTCACCAGTTTGATCATAACTTTCTCGTTTGGAATCCAATTGAAGTGTTCTTTACACTTACGCGATCCCTCTTCCGTGGCTTTCCAACCATATCTCACACGACCAGTTTTGACTTCCACACAAACACAGAAAATTTATGGAAAGTGCACGTCCGTTTGCTTGCAAGTAGCACAAGTTCACCCTTCATTCCAACTTTGCAAATTTTATCCCATTTTTTATCAAAATAAAACAAAATACCTCTCAAGCACTTATTTAGTCAATAATATATATATATATATATACATATATATATACACACACACATATATATAAGGTGGATATTTCATTCTCCCCTACTAAAATAAAATTTTCGTCCTCGAAATTTCACTTATCAAGAAATATTACTAATATTATATACTGGTATATATATTAAACTCATATAAGAATCCTAAATTATAGTCTCGTCATAGTCATAGAACAGTCAATCCTAGGGTATGGTATAAAATTCTAAGTCAGGTACTTGAGCAAGTCTTAGTTAGACCGCTCTGATACCACCTGTAACGCCCTGTGATTTTGCTATGGGGTTGGGACGCTACTAGATATAAATTTCCCAATATAATAAAAAAGGAGTCGAGTATGCGTAGCTGAATTAATATAAAAATTTTCCCAAAGCAATAAAATAACAAAACATAAGTTGCATAAAGATTATTACATATAAGCGTCTACTCACCCGAGTAGAGTGAAATATCCAAAACAAGTTCGTTCAGATGATGTATCTGAAATAAAGTTCTTAATAAAATAATTATATATAAGACATAATATAAAGTCCTCTATTATCTTGGGACATCTGTAGGGGCCTCTCCATCTTTTAAACCTTGTTCTGACAATCAATAAGGGTGAGAGTCTGAAATACACTCAGTGGATTAACTTAAATGATTGCACAGTTAAAAATAAATATGCATGCCAAATATACCATAAAATGTAACATATGCTATTTAATAAAATAATTTGCACATTGTCGTTAGATAACTCATTGAAAATATTTTAGACCGAATCGTCATCCGATAACTTGTGTTAGTTGGTCTGTGCCCATCGGGCTGTCATCCCAGTACGATGTTAGCATACTTTGAAATATATTTTAGTACTGAACCGACGTAGTCAGTTACTTGTGTTAGTTGGTCTGTGCGCACCGAGTCATCACCCAATACGATATTAGTAGGAAAATATTTGTCATCAAACTAAAAGCACACATGACACATAACATGACATATCAGTAACACATATCACATCTTAAAATAGCAATCATGACATAAAATTATAGCACTCGGTAAAGAGTGAAAGTTACCCCCACCTTGAACTTATTGGAAACGTGTAAAGTGACTAGGTTTGTCCTTCGGACTTAGGTGTGTCTGCAAGGGTATACTAAATTGAGTTCTACTTAAAATAGAAATTTCTATTTACTAAAACTAAATTTCTAATATTATATATATACTTTTATAAATTACAATCAAGTCCTTATATTTAATCAAATTCTCATTTAAACTTACCCTAAACTTTAACCTTATTACAAAATGACCCAACTTGAGTTATACAACTCCGTTTGAAAATCCGAAAATAACGTTGGAATCCTCGTGAGGTGAGAGGATCACATCAATACTATTTTTGTATAAAAATATTTAAGTTTTGAAAATATGAATTTTTATCGTGAAGTGGGTTTCTTCCCAACTTTCTCATTTTACGTCAAAACTTAAAACTAATTATACATTTGTGATATTCGGAAGAGAGCTTCAAAACGGTATATAATATCAAAATGGGCAGCGTGTGAGAATTAATATATATATATGTATATATATGTGTATGTGTGTGTGTATGTGAAAACACGTAAAGAGAAAAGTGGAGAATTACCTCTCAATTGATCACTCCTCACGCTACTACTAATTGTAAGAGTAATGGAAATAATATGAGTGAAGGGTGAAGGAATTTGGACAGCAAAATATATGTGTGTGTGGCTTGAATGGAGTTAGATATTTATAGATGTGTGAGATGGAATCAAGAATACATTGGCATATGGCAAGGTGGTTGTACATGTGTATTTTCATGTGATCTTAGGTGGTACATGTGTATCTCCATGTGATCTTAGGTGTAGTAATTGATTTTGAAATCAACTAACATATTTGTATGGCCCCATAGTCACAACATGACTTAACAATTCTTTCACATGGCTTCACATGTGGGATAAATGCACATGGCTTTACATGTGGGATGATAATTCATGGGCTAGTTTGATCAAATAATAGCAATCATAAAAACTTGGTGAATTTCGTGCATCCCATTGGCAGCTGCACGACTTCACCATTTCGATCATAACTTCTTCGTTCGACCTCCTATTTGAGTGAGTTTTAAGCCCACGTGATTCTCTCTTCTTTGGCTTTCTAACCATATAAAGAACTTTTTAAAAACTAAACATTTGAGTGTATAAAAAGTAACGCAAAGTGGCACAGCTATTTTGTTCGACACAGTTTGTGCGACGTCACCACTTTGATCATAACTTTCTCGTTTGGAATACAATTGAAGTGTTTTTTTACACCCACACGACCCTCTTTTCCGTGGCTTTCCAACCATATCTCACACGATCAGTTTTAACTTTGACACAAATACAAAAAAATTATGGAAAGTGCACGTCTGTTTGCTTGTAAGTAGCACAAGTTCACCCTTCATTCCAACTTTGTAAATTTTAACCCTTTTTTTATCAAAATACAACAAAATACCTCTCAAGCACTTATTTAGTCAATAATATATATATATATATATATATATATACACATACATATATATATAAGGTGGGTATTACATCACTCCCACCTAACACACATAACATACTTTATAATTTATTTATTACCTAAAAATACCACAATACCCCTCAAAAGTTAATAAAGTTGGTCAAAAAGCTACTTTTCTTAAACTCCGTATCTACAGTATCAATGCAGATAAATATGGGGACAGAGGGAGTAATATTTTTATTATTTAAATATTAAAATCTAAATTTTCAAAAAAATGGTAGGAGGGTGGTGGCAGGGGGTGGGTGGGTGGGTAGGTGGGCAAATAGGAGGATAGGATTGGGTGGTAATATATTTTAAAAAATATTTTTGGGGGGTGAAGGGGTGGTGGGTAGGGGGTAGGGCTTGATGATAATATTTTTATTATTTAAATATTAAAATTAAAAATTAAAAAAAAATTGTGGGTGACGGGCGGGGGGTTGGGGTGGGGTGGATAGGGGGTAGGACTGGATGATAATATTTTTATTATTTAAATATTAAAATCTAAAATTAAAAAAAATTATTGGGGGATTGGGTGGTAGAGTTTAAAATTAATATATATATATATATGTATATATATATATATATATATATATATATATTAAATTAATTCATTAAATAGTATATATATATTTTTTAATTAATTTATTAATTTTATAGACTATTTTTATATATTAATATATTAATTACAAATTAAGGATTTCAAATGATACGGTTTGAGTATGAATTTGAAATCTATTAAAAAATAACTAAAATAATTAAAAATCAAATCTATAATTTGAAATCCATTAATTTCAAGTTGCATCCTAACATGAAGGAGAGATTTGCTCAAATCCTTCCATCCAAACACACCCCTAGTTTGTATACATTAAAAAATAATTAGTTAATAAAAATTATATGGCAAAGGCTTATGCGAGACCATTTCACCGATCTCATTATGTGAGATGGATATATCCAAATCTATTATGAATGACATTCATTCGCGTGCGACATATAGGCTCTGGGCAACCCTAAATGCAGTATGCGCTGCTAAATTAACTTATGCCTGTTACATTTTAATTAATTTAACTTTCTTCCTAAAAAACAATTAACTTGCTTAGAAATTTTTAAAGAAATTCTCTTATTCATATTATTTATTAATATGAATATATATATATAGATTCTATGATTCTATAAAATGATAATATATATTTTGTGATTCTTATTTAATGTATTAATTTTATAATTTTAAACGTTAACAATTAAATAAATTTTAGTTAATATTTTTTTAAAAATATATATAATATTTTTAATAAAAATAATATTTGATTATAAAATAATAATTCTATTCAATTCATGAACAATTCGTAGAATAGAAAAAACAATAAAATTTTTGATAAAAAATAATACTTTTATAAAAGAAAAGTGATATATATTCAATTGAATTATTTCAATAATAATTTATAGAATATATAAAAAATAAAAATATTTTAAATAAGAACTGACATCATATTAAAAAAAAGTGATTATCATTGATTTGAAGTATTTCATTAACAGTTTGCAGAGAAAAAGTAATAGCATTATTAATAAAGAGTAATAATACTTGATGAAAAAAAAAAGTGATTTACATTCAATTTAACTATTTTATGAACATATGTAGAATATATACAAAAGTAATAATATTTTTATGGGTTCATTACTACCGGGTACAATATATATTATTATTACTAATAGGTACATTAATATATTTTGAATGAGTGAAATTCCTTTCTTATCCTTAATGAGATTGTATTCAATAATATATTAAAATATAAAGATATTTTATATTAAAATTAAAAACAGATTTCATTCCATATTTTTCTCCATCTGTTGGGATTGATTAAACTAATTCCACGCTGATGCGTGAGTTAAGCCCCATATGTATATTCAATTTCTGAATACATCTTTATTTAACATTAAATATTTTGAATACCTACTAATTTTGAATACAAAAATATTTCAATGAATTTGAAATATATTGAATACATTCTGAATATTTCATGAATATTGAGAAAATATTTTTGAATACATGTTATTGAACATTAAATTTTCTAAATAATTACTGATTTTATTGAAATTTTCTAAATATTCTAAATTGTGTTTAATAATATATTAAAATATAAATATATTTTATATTAAAATTAAAAACAGATTTGGTTCCACCTTTTTCTCCTAAAAATCCGTTGGGAATAATTCAACTCATTCCACATTGATAGAAGCGTGAGTCGAGCCCCATATTATGGGTATTTAATTTCTGAATACATCATTACTAGACATTAAATATTCTGAATACCTATTAATTTTGAATACACAAGCATTTAAATTGAATACATCATTACTGAACATTAAATACACCTACTAACTTTGAATACAAAAGCTTTTCAATAAATGAACCTGAAATATATTGAATACATTTTGAGAATATTGAAAAATATTTCGGAATACATTCTTATTGAGCATCAAATATTTTAAATACCTACGGATTTTGAATATAAAAGCATTTCAATGAATGAATCTGAAATAGATTGAATATATATATTTTGAATAAGCCAAACAAGAGACTTTGAATAGAAGCCGAACACGCAGACCTATGAAATAACAGCCTAACACATCTAATTCTATCTCCATGTTCAATCGGCTGAAAAATAAATAATCCTAGTCTAAGTTAGGTGGTGGTCTAAAAAGACCAATAAAATAAGTCAGAGATGCTATCCAGAAGACACTAAGTCTCACAAACAATTGGCCTCCTCAAGACTAAAAATAAGTAGCCACCTCATGAAGAGAATACAGCAACAAAGCTCGATAGGTGCAAAAAAAGAGCAGGCACAAGGCATGTTTCAAATATCCAAGCAAAAGGAATAAAATCATCCATAAAGAGCAGCAGGATAAACCAAGGGCATCATCTTTAACTTGTCGAATAATAAACCCAGACAAAACAAAGTCAAAGAGGACACAACAGCAACATGCCAATTAAATCAGAGTCAAAGGCTCTTTCACTTCCAAATCTACCAAGTATTCCATAAGAAGAACCACTGTGATACTCATATACAATCTGAAATTGAGAAATCGAGAAAACAGCAACATGGCATGTTTGTATAAAACTTGCTGTCGGCAAGGTGTGTGGCAGAATCCTGCCAAGCTTGGGATAAAAAAGTCGACCCCTCAATAAATATAGAGGATGAAATACCAGCAGAGCAGGGTGTAATCAAAAGATGAGCTTCAAGAATCATCAAACAATAAGATGCATCAACAGACATAGTATACTGTTAAAGGCATAAACTAATGCATTATCTAGGGGATGAGCGTTGCATATCTGGATCTGTCTCGGAGGCACCAAATCCAAAACTAAGGATACTCCTTCCATATGATATCAAAAGGTTGAAACAAGAGTATGTAGGAAAGACCTCTGCTGTCAAACGATAGTGGACATAGTCTTTCTTGCAATCGTGGATAGCCGTAATCAGCAGGGCTGAGAGGATTGGGGAAAACCCAATAATAATCTTGCACGAGTGAGGCACATGAGGCAGAGCAACCTAGGAGAAGGGACTCGTGTTTGGAAAGCCACGCCGGTGGAAATATCAGCGAAAGACCCAAGCGGCGCGGTGAAAACCCTCGTGAGTGGGAGGGCAATGGCTTTTAAGCGCGTCGGAGATAGTCATGATTGGCTGGAGATGTGTCGAAAATTTAAGCGAAATCCGGCATCTGGATTGCAAGCAGCGGAGGCGGCGCGGCCGGAAGTAGGCGATACTTCTCCGTCGGGGATGATTTCTTCAATAAAAATGGCAATGGGACGATTGAGAGTCCCTGGACAGGGGAGAGATCAGAGGGTGCGAGCAGATGGCCCAGCGCAAAGGGACGCACCATGGTGGATCTCCGACGGCAGCTGTAACGCGAGCGCCTACCGATTGGAAAGTTGCCCTAGGCAGTGTAGAAACATTCTGGAGAGATGAAGTAAGAGCGAAGAAAAGAGAGTAAGAAAAAAATAATTAAAATTAAAAATTATTAATTAAAGAATTAATTGAGATTATATTTTTATAGGGATATTGTGGGTATCTCATCCTAATATATTATATCTGTTAGCAATATTTTTACTCTATTGTATCTGACAGAAATACAAATATATAATTTGTATTGGATAGTAATAAATTCTATTTTTAATAAAAAGTGACATGGGATAGAGGAAAAGTGATTATAGTTGAATTGAGCTATTTCATGAATCATATGTAGAATACATAAAAAGTTATAATATTTTTAATAAAAAATGACACCGAATAAAAGAAAAGTGTTTATCATTAAATTGAACTATTTCATAAACAATTCATAAAATAGAAAAAGAGAAAAGTGATATACATTCAATTGAAATATTTCATAAACAGTACTCCCTCCGTCCCACGTTAAGGGGACCATTTTTCCATTTTGGTCGTCCCACCCAAAGGGTCCCCTTTCCTTTTTACACACATGGGACCAACACACCTCCTCTAATACAATTAAAATATGGGGTCATACTCCTAATACAACTACCCACTACACATTAAATAATAATATTCCTTAATATACGTGTCAAAAAGTAAATGACCCTCTTACATTTGGACGGAGGGAGTATGTAGAAATATATAGTAACTAATAATATTTTTAATAAAAAACGATACCAGATAAAAGAAAAGTGATTATTGTTGAGTGAGTTGATCTATTGTGTAATTGATGCACACTAATAATACAACCCAAATTAGAAAATGGGTCCAATATATAAGAGATATAACCCGATGACGTCACACTTCTTCATCTCATCCTCGCATCGCGTCTCTCCTTCTCTCTCCTCTTTTCTCAAAATCCCTCTTCCTTTCATCAATTTCCTCTTCTCATACACACAGCGATATACATTAAAATTTATTTGAATAACAGATTCATCGATCGCGAGTACATTCATCAGCAAATCCTAGAGGAATCATGAGCAGATTCATCGATTTTCCACAGATTTGTTTTACTGCATCAGATTTGAGTGTAAATCGATCGAATAATTTGAAGCAATTTGAAGAAATTCTCAGCATATATTGCAAAATTTTCCTCCGGCACGACAACATCTCCTCCATCACGGCGGCGTCTTCCTCCCTTAATCACAACGACGTCTTCCTCCATCAAGGTAAGATTGTCCTCCAAGACGAGAATACAAAAACAAAGTGTCATCGCCTCGAAGATGCTAAAACATTCATCTTCTCGTGAATCTATTATGATTCATTCGTCTCTTCTGAAAACCAACAATCTGTTACAATTGATTGTGTTCTTGTTAATAAGATGTTGTGAATAGGATGATATAAATTTAGTAACAATTATTCTTCTTCTCTAAAAATTATTTCCGTAAATTTGGTATTGATTTATTTATCTCTTCTCGTTACAATTTTCAAACCGTGATGTATGTTTTTGTTCTTAGTAGGAACTTTGAAATTATTTTTTTTCCAATTCATTTTAATTAAAATTATATGGAACATATCTCTATGATGTTGTCTTGCTGAATGGTTAATATGATTAACAGCAGAATTTCTATCTAGAACAGAGTAATGAAAGTTTAGTTTTATATTTCATTGTGGCTTAAGTATAAAATCCAAAACAATTGTTATTAATGTATTAATTTAATGAAGTTTGCTTAAATTTGTTTTAATATTCATTATCTTTTAAATGCAGGTTTACTTTGAAAGGAAGATGAAGACCATGCTGATGATTTCAATGGAATGAGCCAGGAAAAATGAAGAAGTGTAAGGAGTGTATGTCAAATGATAAATTGTATATGTTTTAGTAATCAAGTGCATAAGTTTTATACTCATAGTGTACTTTTTATTTTTTTTATGTACTCATCTAAATGTATTACTTTTAGATATGTACATTGGGTCAAGATCTTCATGTTCTCTTTCCATCACGACTTCAAATTTATGCGTTAATCTTCTCACGACGTATGTCTTCAACAAAACTCATCAGCAACTCATATTTTATTGATTTTAATTTATTAATGTATGTGTTTGTATTTATAAATGTATTGTGTAATTTTGTCATTAATAGAAACTCTGAAATTCATGTTAATGGAAATTGGAATCTGTTCTTTCATTAAATCATATGAAATTCGTTATCTCTCTTTAGTCTTGAACTGTTTCAATAAAAATTACTATGTTTTTAAAAGCATACATTATAAATAAAATTTTATACATTTGTACATTAAGATTGATACACTTGCACAATAAAAAACACACTCCACCTTTTAAAATGTATAAAGTTTTCAACAAAATATTATACATTTATCAATAAAATTATATATCTCGTTTTTAAAACTTATACATATATTCAATGAAACTTATACTTTTCATTTTTTTAAAATATACATAAATAAGCATAAATATATATTATATTGCCAACAATATATACTAAGCAAAACCAATATTTCCATCAACACTATTCTCAATACGAGAATGATTAAATTTTTGAACACCAAAAAACTTTATACACTTACTCAATAAAAGTTAATACTTCATCCAACACAATTCCTATTACGAGAATAGTAATATTGTTCATCAATTGCAATTAAAACTACTATTCGAACCCCCATCCGTTTATTAATAAAATATATACACTTCTTCAATAAATCATATACACTTCTTTAAAAAAAAGTATACATAAGTATAGTAACAGATTCCTCCTCTTCGAACACCCCGCACACTTCTTCAATGCAACATATGCACTTCTTCAATGTATACATAAGTATAGTAACATATTACTCCACCAACAACACTTATTTCCTCCACCTCAATTCATACGACCAGGTAAAATGTAAATTAAAACTTTTCATCAATTGAAGCCAAACAACTCTTCAGGCACACGGTTTTGTTCTCATACTTATATTCAGAAACTAAGAATCAACAAACATAAAATAAAAAAAAAACATGAGAGAAGAACAATAAACATAACACAATGTCTAACCTCTTTTACAAAGTATGCTCACTAAACAATAAAAACAATTTAAACTAAAACAAGAACATTCTTGCAACTACTGGAGTATCCTACTATTGACATATCCTAAAATCAGAGCACATTTCAAACTACTGGACCATCCATTTATGAGTAATCTCAAAACACAGAAACGATGCACACAAAAGTGAATAATCATCAGACAGCTTAATCGCTTTACTATCTACCAGCAAATTAATGTTAACAAATAAAAGAACTAATAAAGTAAATTAAATAAAGGGAACTGCTTCCTAAATTTGCTATGATTCTTGTAACTCGAAGAAATCTTGAACAAGGGTATATCAAACAGGGTGATTTAAATGGAAATTAGACAACAAACACCAAAAAGAAAAAAGAAAAAAACATAAACTAACTTTTAAGAAACCAAGCAATGTGCTAACAGAGGCATGTATAATCTTCAATATCTATATATTAATGTGCACTGTATTTTTATGAAACACCTTGTAAGCATCATTGATTCTTTTAGAAAATGATTTGCTGAATGCTCTGGAGAATTTCTATTTCCTTGTTTAACTTGATTTAGTGGGACGTGGTCAAAGATAGTTATGAATGACATAAAATTAAAAGTAAAAATGAAAACAACCTGAAATAAAAGAAAGAATGGCGCTACATTTCTGTTTATAATATGCAAACAGATTCGTACAATGAAAACGTGATTTATGAGATGAAATTATTAGATGATGGAAGGCATAACATCTACAATTCAAACGGTTGAAGTATACAGAATAAACAAATTTCAGAAAAAATCTTAAAAATCAAACAAAAATAGTAAACCAATACACAAAACATACCCAAGAGAGCAAATAATCATAACTAAGACAACGAAAATACAATAAAAACACATAGGGTATGAACCGAAATAGAAATTTCACAGCGATCGAACAAGACCGCGAACAAGTGATAGCCAAAAACTCACCGAATTAAGACAGCAAACGAAAGAGGAAGCACGCCGCCTAACGCGTGGTGAGAGAGAGCGAGAAAACCTGACAAAGAGGCAGAAACGGCGAGAGAGCGCGAAGAGAGAGAAAGAGAAATTTACAAAGTGGAATGGATAAAAACGGCACAGTGAAACCCTAGCCCAAATGTCCCGTGAGATAAAATAACTATAAGTATGTGAGTTACCGGGTCAAATTCGACCCAGTTGCAACTTAAAAACTAGTGCACAATAGTTATTGCCTTATTGAATTGAACTATTTGACAAAGACTGGGGTGGGCAAGGATTTTTTTTGTAATTCGTGGAACCGGATCCTATACTTAAATTTGGGTCAAATATTTGGGAATACGGATTAAGTCTCTCTCTCTCTCTCGTACTCCTCCTTCTCCGCTGCCAAATTCTATTTCTCACATTTTGTCTCCAATCTCTCTTCTCTCTCTCATTTTCTATACTACCTTCTCTCTCCCTTTACACTCATAATTGGAAGCACCGTATCCCTCTATGCTGTAACCGCTCCATTGCCACGCCTTATCAAAATCCCTTTCTTATTTAAGTATTTATTTGGGAAATTTCATCGTAGGTGGGCTTCTGCAACCCTTAATTTCATTGTTACTACAGCTGAAGGAAGGAAGAAGAAGTTTTGTGGAAAATTTTTCACTCAGAAAGAGAAGGAACATTCTTGTCATTTCTTGAAGGGATGATAAAGTTTTTTTTCCAATTTGTCTACCGCCGCAGAAGCTCCAACGAGGTGAAACCACCAGCCACATCCACTCGAATATCCCGGTGCAGGTTCCACCTTGGGTTTGGGGCGGCGGAAAAAATGGGATCATCCTCGTCAAAGCCTTGGGTCTATACTACAAAGGCCAACAAGGTCTCCATAAAATCGGAGATTTAAAATAGAGATTGCAGAAAAAGAATCAATCAATCCAAGTGGGTCGCGTGATTTTAAGATATGGGCTTGGATTAGGATGAGAGAAAATGGAGGGTGGTCGGTGGATGTGAATGTTGTGGACAAGAGAGTTGAGTAGCTGTAGCAATAGAATATCACCTGATTTCTTCCTTTTCCCCTGCAACACACAAAATTAAATCTCTCTCTCCCCATCCAGATTACTGCATTATATCTCCTCATCAATTCGCATATCTTCTCACTACACTCTTAACCCTTCCTCCTCCTACTCCTGTCCTATATATATACACTGTTATTAGGAAAGATGCTTTTCATTAACTTAATTCCTATTATTTTTTCATTAAACTGTAGTGATCATGGAATGGAATGTGCTGCAGTGGCGTTGTTCCTCCTGCTTCTTGTACTGGTGTTGTCGCTACATTCACGGTGGACTTGAAGAACAGCATATCACTAGCTGCTCTAAGTAATAAGGTGGGACAGGGTGGCATAATGGCCGGAGTATCGGATGGCAACGTCTCTCCCGCTGAGAGCGTGCCAAGCCCATGGATCCTCAGTCTCAACAATGATTTCTGATTTTTAGTTGTTTCCGACACCCCATGCTCAAATCTGCAATACATACATATATGTGAAATTAATTAAATTGGGTTTTGTTAATATTAACATGCATCAAATAATTAGCAATTAGTCCATTTTGATTATTTGATTTGGAAAACTATTAGTGCTTGATTTTGCTGCTGGTATGAATTGTGAAATAGGAAGAAGTGGTTAGTTTGATTTTAGTGAATAAATTAGCACCTACAATATCTTTGAAAATGACCATTTGGGTCATGTATAGAATTAAAATTTTGTATCTCCATATTCGAATATATTATTCCGTTTGTTTATGTTTTTATACAAACAATTCAAAATAGGGTAAATTACCGAAACTCCCCTCGAGATTTATCAAAACTACCAAATAAACCCCGTGGTTTGAAAAATTACCAATTACTCCCTTTAACTTTGTTTTTTATTTGAACATTAATAAAAATACACATTTTCTTAAAATAAAAAAGGATGGAAATGACATCAAGACCCATATATTTAACATTGTATTTTTAATTTCCACTATTTTAAAAATATATTTTTAAGGGGGTAATTGGTAATTTTCAAACCACGGGGTTTATTTGGTAATTTGGACAGACCTCGAGGGGGTTTTGGTAATTTACCCTTCAAAATATTATATTTTACTCTTTTTTAATAATTGAGTTAATCTTTATAATGATTTAGGATACTATGAATACGTTTTTAGATTACTCTTTGTAATTAATTAGACAACTCTTTAAAATTTATTAAATTGTATGCAATCTATTCGTTGTTAGATCACTCATTAAAAATAATTAGTATACTCTTTGGAATTAAATAGATGGAATTAATTGGAGCACTCTTTGAAATTAATTAAATTGAATGCAATTTATATGTTGTTAGTTCACTCACTTATAAAAATAATTAGGTTACTCTTTGGAATTTATTAGGTTACTCTTCATAATAAATTGGATTACTATTTGATTTGAGACTCCTTGAATGCAATCTATATGTTGTTTAGTTAACTCTATAAAAATAAAATTAGGTTACTCTTTGAAATTTATTAGGTTACTCTTCATAATAAATTGGATTACTCTTTGATTTGAGGCTCCTGAAGGATTTAATACAAAAGGATTTAATTTAAAGAGTATACAAGCGGGTTACAAATCTCTAATTAATCCCATGATTCTTCTCTCGAACCAACTTTGCCTTGACTTTATACTTGTGTATTGACTTTGACTGGAGAGTATGTATGTTGACTGTGTTGACAGCATGTATGTTGAGTCGAATCTTCAGTTGAAGCTTGTCCGAACTCGGATGTGTAGTCTTGACGTTGATCCGGAGGCGTCGAGCCTTTGCTCGGATGAACGTTGACTGGATAGTTTTCTGTGAAGAAAGTCATTGATTGGAATAATGCCAGATCGGAGGGGTTTGGCACCTTAATCTCTGATCAGAGGCGGTTAGTTGGATGAACACCGGATCAGAGGGGCTTGGCATCTTAATTTCGGATTGGAGGTTGTTGGATGGATGAACGTCGGATCGGAGGGGCTTAGCACCTTAATGTCGGACCGGAGGCTGTTGGCTGGATGAACGCCGGATCGAAGGGGATTGGCACCTTAATCTCAGATCGGAGACAGTTGGCTGGATGAACGCCGGGTCGGAGGGGCTTGGCACCTTAATCTCGGATCGAAGGCTGTTGGCTGGATGAACGCCGGATCAAAGGGGCTTGACACCTTAATCTCGGATCGGAGGCTGTTCTTGACATGAAGATCTTGAAGTGAGGCTGTTGCTCGTGTTCTTCGGATCTCTTCAAGTATCTGGGTGTGTCCAAAATGAATAGAGGAGGACTCCTTATATAGGTGAGGAATGAGGATGCCCCATAAATAACTCGCAATTTGATTGGTCAATGGCAGATTTGACCTGATTCTACGGGGTTGGGCCTTTCCACATATAACACAGTTTGATTGGTCATTGCATAATTTGACCTGATTCTGGAACCTTCCAGGCTTTATTTGACTTCGGAATCAAGCTTTACCTAATTTAAACACCCTTTTAATTTGTTGGGTTTTAAATTAATTATCATTTATTTATTAATCTATTTTAGGAATTAATTTATTAAATCCCAAAATAAAGTTTAATAAATTAAAATTGATAATTAATCAATAAAATCCAAGTGTCGCCATCTTATTGGACTATGAATTTAATTGCTTAAAAATGCCCCCTTGCGATTCGTTCGTGAACGTTGTGTCTTGTTGTGAAGGAATTGCAAAAATTGGTTTCTTTTCTTGCAAATTTCTCTTGAAGCTTTCACTTGCAAAGCTTTTGAATTTGAGATCCATTATAAAATTATTTGGCCCAAAAGTATGAATGAATTTTCCTGGCACAAAATTTCTTTCTTGGCCCAATTAATTCTTATGTGTGTGATTCTTCAAAATCTTAGAAGGAGGTAAATACAGCACGATTTGTTTTTTGTTCCCCAAGATTGCTGCAAATCTCACCCAAAATCATAGATTTATTTGTAGTAAAGATTCTCTTAAAATTTTGTAGAGATTGTTGGAGTATGGAGCCTAAATTCTTTGGGCCCGTATTTCTTTTGGCCCAGTTGATCCTAATGGGCTTAGGAATAGGGCAAGTTATTTTGATCAAGAAGTTATCCATTGTGTTATCTTGATCAAGAAGTTATCCATTGTGTTATCTAGATCAAGATGTTTTTCTCATTGTAGTTGACTAGTTCAACAAAGTAAGAAAAATCATGGCTTGGTATCGCCCCCAGATGTAGTCGAAAGACGAACTAGGTAAACAAATCTCGTGTTATTAGTGTCATCGTGTGCGCTTATGTGTCCAAAATTCCTAACAACCAGTATCAAGAGCCTCGGGTTCGAAGGGAGCAGTCACGATGAGCGACGAGAAGATTTCAATCAAACAGTTTGACGGATCAAATTTTGGGTTCTGGAAGATGCAGATCGAGGATTATCTCTACGGCAAAAATCTGTATGTGCCCTTAGAAGAGAAGGTGAAACCCGAAAAGATGGATCTAAAGGAGTGGAATCTGTTGAATAGAAAAGCGATGAGTGCGATACATTTATCGTTGTCCATGAACGTAGCCTACCACACAACTAAAGCCAAATCTGCAAGGGAGATGCTGCAAATCCTGGAGGAGATGTACCAAAAGCCCACAACTGCGAACAATGTTCATTTGATCATTGGGCAGTTATGTTCAGTCAAAATCCAATTCACTGACGAGGTACTTGCTTTAGTTTTGTTATCTTCTTTGCCAGATAGTTGGGCTGCCACAGTAACTGCAGTTAGTGTTTCATCCGCGAAAGATAAATTGAAGTTTGACGAAGTGAGAGATCTGATGATTAGCGAGGAGGTTTGCAGAAAAGAGTCTGGATCTACTTCAGGGTCAGTACTGAACACGGAGGATATGGGTAGATCAAAGGGTAGGCAGAATCGTGGCAGATCAAAGTCCAGAGGAAAAAGTCAATCCAAGAAAGAAAAAGACTCAATCCAGTGCTGGAATTGTGATGAGTTTTGTCACTACAGGAATCAGTGTACAGCGCCCAAGAAAAATAAGAAGGGACAGAATGAGAAAAAGACAGCAAACGCAACCATAGATGATATTGGAGATGCGTTGGTCTTGAGTGTCAGTAGTCCGTTGGAATCATGGGTGTTGGATTCTAGAGCATCATTTCACTCATGCAGTGATGCTGAAATAATGGAGAACTATGTGTCTGGTGAATTCGGACAAGTCTACCTTGCTGATGATGAGCCCTTGAAGATCGTGGGGAAATGAAATGTTCGGATATCCACACCAAACGGATCGACATTAAAGCTGAATGGTGTTAGGCACATTCCAGGATTGAAAAGAAACTTGCTTTCAACTGGACAGCTTGGTGTAAAAGGATATTCAGTGACTTTTGGCAGCAACAGTTGGAAGATCAGTAAAGGAGTAATGATAGTAGCGCGAGGGAAGAAGGAGGGGACGTTGTATACTACAACTAACTCCAAGGACTGCATTGATCTTGCAGGAGCTACGACCAATGTTGATTTGTGGAACTGTCCGCTGGGTCACATGAGCGAGAAAGGGATGAAGGTAATGTGTTCGAAAGGGAGACTTCCAAGGCTGAAATCTATTGAAGTTGGCCTTTGCGAGGACTGTGTTTTTGGGAAACAGAGGAGAGTGAGTTTCTCAAGAGGTGGCAGACTCTTGAAGGCAGAAAAGTAAGAGTTGGTGAATAGCGATCTATGGGGACCAGCGCCCACGAAGTCCCTTGGTGGTTCGGAGTACTACATGACCTTCATCGATGACTCCACTCGAAAGGTATGGGTTTATTTTCTGAAAAATAAAACTAATGCATTTGATACTTTCAGGAAGTGAAAAGCCCTTATAGAGAATGAAACGGGACTGAAAGTAAAGTGTCTTCGTTCTAACAATGGAGGTGAATATGAACTCCGTGAGTTCAAGGAATATTGTGCTGAGAATGGGATTCGCATGGAGAAGACCATGAGAGGAACTCCCCAGCAGAATGGAGTGGCAGAACGAATGAACAGAAATTTGAATGAGCGAGCTAGATGCATGAGATTGAAAAGTGGACTACCTAAGATGTTTTGGCCAAATGCAGTAAACACAGCAACATACCTAATTAACAGAGGTCCATCAGTTCCATTGGAAAACAGAATACCAGAGGAAGAATGGACAGGAAAAGAGGTAAATTTGTCTTACTTGCGTGTCTTTGGTTGTGTTGCATATGCTCATATTAGGTCTAATGATAGAAGCAAGTTAGATGTTAAATCTGTTAAGTGTACGTTCATTGGTTATGGTGGTGATGAGTTCGGTTATAGACTCTAGGATGAGAACAACCGAAATATTATTCACAGTAGAGATGTGGTTTTCAATGAACAGGTTATATACAAGAACGGATTGGAGGCATCAAATTCTGACAAGACTAATACCCAAGAAGTCGAGTTAGACATCTCAAACTCGAGTGGGAGCAAGGAGAGTCAAAATGTGGAAGAGATTCTCATTGGAGAACCAAGGACACCACCACCACCATTGGAGGATCCGTTGCAGAGACCAGCTAGAGAGCAACGTGCACCTGATAGGTATTCGCCCTCTAACTACTACTTGTTACTTACTGATAGTGGTGAGCCTGAGTGTTATGCAGAGGCAGAGCAGAGTGAAGATAGACGAAAATGGAGAGGTGCTATGGATGATGAGTTAGCATCTCTTCTGTTGAATGGCACTTGGGAACTTGTTGAGCTCCCAAAGGGTATAAAGGCTTTGCACTGCAAGTTGGTCTACCGAATCAAGAATGAAGTTGACGGTAGCAGACACTACAAAGCCCGGTTGGTTGTCAAGGGGTTTGAGCAGCGACATGGTATTGACTATACTGATATCTTTACTCCAGTTGTGAAACTGACCATTATTCGAATGGCGTTGAGTATGGTAGCTGCAGAAAGCTTGATATTGCATCAGATGGATGTGAAGACGACATTTCTCCATGGTGAATTGGTGGAAGAGTTGTACATGACACAACCTGAGGGTTTCGTAGAAAAGGGAAATGAGCCAGTTGTATGCAAATTAAAGAAAAGTTTGTATAGCCTAAAACAAGCCCCCAAAGCAGTGGTATAAGAAGTTTGACAGCTTCATGATAGAGATTGATTACCATAGATGTCGCGCTGATCATTGTTGCTACTACAAGAGGTTTGACAAAAGCTTCCTTATTCTCTTGCTATATGTTGATGATATGTTGATCATAGGAGTCGATACAAGAGAAGTATATAAGTTGAAGACACAGTTGTCAGAACGGTTCTCCATGAAGGATCTTGGAGAGGCAAAATAGATTTTGAGCACGAGGATTGAACGTGATAAGGCGACGAGATATGTATATCTTTCGCAGGCGAGTTACATTCAGAAGATCCTAGAAAGATTCAACATGTCAGAGTCGAAGCATGTGAGTGTTCCACTGGGAAGTCAATTCAAACTTTCAAAGAAGGAATCACCAAAGAACAAGGAGGAACGTGCACAAATTATGATTGTTCCATATGCTTCAGCAATTGATAACATCATGTATGCCATGGTGTGTACAAGTCCAGATATTGCTCATGCAGTGGGAGTAGTAAGCCGGTTCATGAGTGATCCGGGCAAGCAACATTGGGAAGCAGTGAAGTGGGTCCCGTGATACTTGAGAGGTACCACATACAATACTTTATGTTTCAAAGGCAAGAGTGTGGCGCTGGTGGGTTATGTGGATGCAGACTTGGCATCTTATGACCTTGATGGGAGAAGAAGTACAACCGGGTATGTCTTTACTTATGGTGGTACTGCTATATCTTGGACTTCTAAGTTGCAGAAGGTTGTTGCATTGTCCACCATGGAGGCAGAGTATATAGTTGTGACAGAGGCAAGTAAGGAGATGGTGTGGTTGCAGAATTTCTTGGGGGAACTTGGAAAGGAGCATGAAAATAGTACTCTTTTCAGTGATAGTCAAAGTGCTATATTTCTTGCAAAGAATCCGGCATTTCACTCAAGAACAAAGCATGTTGAATTGAAGTATCACTACATCCGTCACCTTTTGGAGAAGAAGGTCTTACAGCTTATGAAGATCCTTGGAAATGAGAATCCAGCGGACATGTTTACTAAGGTGGTGACCTTAGAAAAATTGAAGCTATGCATAGCTTCAATTGGCCTTGGAACTTGAAGAAAAGGCTAGGCGATGTCAGGCGAATACTGGAGGAAAACTAGAAGATATGCTATATGGAGGATTTAGTCTCCAAGTGGGAGATTGTTGGAGTATGGAGCCTAAATTCTTTAGGCCCGTATTTCTTTTGGCCCAGTTGATCCTAATGGGCTTAGGATTAGGGCAAGTTATCTTGATCAAGAAGTTATCCATTGTATTATCTTGATCAAGAAGTTATCCATTGTGTTATCTTGATCAAGAAGTTATCCATTGTGTTATCTAGATCAAGATGTTTTTCTCATTGTAGTCGACTAGTCCAACAAAGTAAGAAAAATTCTGGCTTGGTATCGCCCCCAGATGTAGTCGAAAGACGAATTGGGTAAACAAATCTCGTGTTATTCGTGTCATCGTTTGCGTGTGTGTGTCCAAAATTCCTAACAGAGATTACCCTCATACAAATAATTTCCATATATATATTATAGGGTTCATCACTATATAATAGTTGATCATGCCTTCAATTTCTTCATCAATTTGATCTATTGTACCTAATGCAGTCTCTTTGTCCTTGCAGGTTTAGCTTTCATCAAAGGCTCATAGGCAGTTCGAGGGCTTGAAGAGTGACAAGGCTCTTGAATTCCTCTTGCTCTCTGCCTACAGTCTCTGCCAAAAGTCTACCTTTCTCTGCCAACAGTCTGTCTACAGCCTCCATCTACAGTAGCTTGACCCTTTTTTCGCTAACCGTAGTGGCTTGACGATGAACTAGCGAGGCGATGTTGTGATAGAGCTTTCAATCGACAACTCCAAGAGGAAGCGACGTGAGCAGGGGCTTGACACTCTAGCGACGAGACCACTCATTGCTGCTCGGCAGTAAATTCATCCGGCGTGTTGGTGGTGCGAGACAAATCCGACGGGTGCGGTGGCTCTCCCCAGCGATACCGGACTACTGATTTTCATCGATAGTGGCAGCTGCTCGACGCTGGCGATGGATCTGCAACTGGCAGCCTGATGCGTGAACACAACGAGGATTATCGATGGTTGAGCGAAATTCGCTAGATCTAGCGCGGTGTGCTCGCCCATGGGTTTACGTCTCCAGCTATGTTGGCGATGAGAAAGCGGCGTCAACTAATGGGTAGTGGATGGCGGTTTGTGGTGGTGAGATCCGGCGGTAAGCATGGCGACTGATGGGGAGTAGCAGCTTAAGGCCGAGAGACGGGATCCAACAGCCGAACCGCATCGGGACTCAGTCGTCGACGCTTGCGATCTCTGGTGAAAGATAACACAGTTCCGACCAGTGCGGTGGTGTGCAGCGTCGACTATGGTGGAAGTGGAAAAATCCGACGGATCTGATGGCAGTTCGCGGCCCAAATCCGGCAACAGTTTTCAGACCCATCGTGAGCGGAGCCCAATTTTCCTTGAATTCTCTTGCCCTTTGAAGCAGTAGATTTTCCTTGAAGCCTCTTACCTTAGGAAGCAGTACTGTTCACGCCTTTTTCTTTGGAGAAGAGAGAAGAGTTCACACCCACCTTCCTTTTTGGAGTAGAATTAATTCTAATTTTGACTTTCCAAATTAAATTCTCAACCCCACCATCACATTCACGTGATATACCACAAGAATGCAGATAACAGCAGAACTCCCTCCATTCCAATTACCAATCCTCAACCCACCAACTTCGATCCCGATGAATCCCTATCTCTAGCCTATTATAACCATATCACATCACCTCCTCACACATTGTCTCCATACAATACCTCTCCCCCCCTTGTTGGCGAGTCAAGCTCTTCACCCTCACCCGTGCTACCTCACACTACCACTGATGCATCATTCTCTATTCCCATTTCCATCTCCACCCAGGATTAACCCTGCAAAACCATAAACAAGCCCATTTCTCTCAGCTCCTACCCTCCATCGATTACTCAAAACACCCAACTCCAAGCGGATTTCAATTTTGATTATTCTAATGCTCTTATTCCTCTTCCTCTCACCACCTCCCCAACCACCCAACATACCCACTCTGCACCTTTTCTACCCACAGAAAACACATGTCCACCTAGTCCTTTTCTTGTTTCTATACCCATCACACTGACTCTACTGCTAAAAAACTTCCTCGAAAATTTGTTAGCACTAAAGAGCGTCTCTTCCGCTCAATCTCTCCATCAGATATGGACTTTACTGCTGAAAAAAGAAAACTTGCTACCACTGATATTGATGAAAGCTTGAACAGTGATCCCAAGAGGAAAAAGTCATTTGCTACCCCAGTATCTCAGATTAATGTTGAGGTAACACAAATTCCAGGTCCTATGCTTAAGGCGGAGACTGGCCTGAGGGACCAGTCCCGCCAATCACAATGAACATCTTCAGTTGGAACTGTAGAGGGCTTGGGAACCAATCTACAGTTTATGAGCTTCAAAGTCATATCAAATCTAAGTCACCCACCATTATTTTCCTTTCTGAAATAAAAAGCTCTTCAACCTTCATTGACTCTCTCAAAACGCGATGGAATTTTTTTGGAATATCTGTTCCAGCTGTTGGCCAATCAGGAGGTTTAGCCTTACTTTGGGCTAAAGATTTGAACCTTACTATCAGAGGTTATAACCACCGTTTCATTGATGCAGAAGTGTTTATGGGTGAAATCCATCTCAGACTCACTGGAATCTACGGTGAGCCTGATGTGACAAAACGTGTGACAAAACGCCGGTCTGCTTGGAATTCTTTCAAGGAGTTAAACACTGATCTTCACTTATCTTGGATATGTTTTGGGGATTTCAATGAAGTCCTTTATCAACATGAGTTCCTTGGCATCGGCCCTCGAGCAAATTGGGAAATGGAATCTTATAGAGAAGCTCTCTCTTATTGCTCCCTCTCTAATATGGGATTCACTGGAAATATTTTCACTTGGAATCGCCTGCTTGTCACCCTCCACACCCAGCGAGCAAGACTCGATAGAAGTGTTTGTAACCAACATTGGAGAAACACATTCAGATGGCATCGCATCTCTTACATCCCAACCTTCCAATTAGACCACCAACTCATTCATATTCATGCTAATGTAAGATGCGTCGCTTCTCCTTGCAACTGATTTAAGCCTTTCCGATTCGAGGCTATGTGGATCAAATCTGTTGACTGTGAGAAGATCATAAAATAGTTGGGACAGCTCTCTCGACTCTCTCCCGAAAATCATCAGTAAGTGCTCTATCGGGCTTTTGAAATGGGGCGGACAAGACACCAGATGCATAAAAAGAAAAATTGAGGAAACTAAAAAGAAAATTGATCAACTGAGAATAGGAAACATCATTCCTGATATCAATGAGCAACTTATTTCTCTCCAATATAAGCTGAATACCCTCTTGGAGCAGGAGAACATAGTTTGGAAACAGCGAGCTAAGCAACATTGGCATCGTGAGGGAGATAGAAACACCTCATTCTTCCATGCCCATGCACGGGCTCGCAGAGAAATCAACCACATCTCTTCTCTCAGTGATGTTTCTGGAGCACATAAGTCCGAGAAAAAAGATATGGAAAATATCATTCTTGACTACTTCGGTGGTATCTTCACCTCCTCTCATCCGACCAACTCTGATATATCCCACTGCTTAGATAGGGTTCAACGGTGCCTTGATGATGTACAAGACTCACTGCTACTGCAACCTTACACCAAAGATGAGGTCCTCAAAACACTCAAGCAAATGCATCCCTTCAAATCTCCTGGACCTGACGGTATGAGTCCTATTTTCTATCATAAATTTTGGCATATTGTTGGGTCTGATTTCACTCATTTCATTCTTAAGTTTCTCAATGATGAATGCTTATCCCCTGCCGTTAATGATACTTTCATTGTCCTAATCCCAAAGATTAAAAACCTGATCTTATGAACCAATTCCTTCTAATCAGCTTGTGCAATGTTATATACAAATTAGCTTCAAAAGTGCTTGCTAACAGGCTTCGTGTTGTTCTGCCATATCTTATCTCCGATTCACAATCTGCTTTTGTTTCGGGCCGCCTTATTACTGACAATATCTTGGTAGCTTATGAAACCCACCACTCTTTAAAGAACAAGATAACAGGTAATTTAGGTTTGATGTCAGTAAAGCTTGACATGAGTAAGGCGTTTGATCGGGTTGAGTGGTCCTTTGTTTGTGCTATTTTGAAGAAGATGAACTTGCCTGACCATTTCATCAACATGGTTAAGTTATGCATTTCAAGAACGTCTCTATCGTTCCTCCTTAATGGAGATGTGTTCGGAAAACTCACTCCTCAAAGAGGGCTAAGACACGGTGATACTTTATCCCCTTACCTCTTTATCATCTGCTTGGAGATTTTCTCTTGCATTTTGCAGGATATGCAAATTTGTGGAAGCATTCACGGAATCAAAGTTGCTAGAAATGCACCAAGCATCTCTCATCTGTTCTTTGCAGATGATACTCTCTTATTTGGACAAGCAACCCAAGAAGAAGCTAGAGCCTTGGCCCGCGCAATAAAAATATATGAAAAGGTTTCTGGCCAACAAATCAACCTGGATAAATCTGGAGTGATGTTTAGTCCAAACACTGACCCCATTATTGCTACGGAAATATGCGATATTCTTTGCATGCCACAAGTTCAAAGCCACCAAAAATACCTTGGCCTTCCTTCTATAGTGGGCCGAAACAAAAGAGAAGTATTCAATTCCATCAGAGACATGATCACAATACGAATTGATGGCTAGAAAGAAAAAGCAACTATCTCGAGGAGGAAAAGAAATACTAGTGAAGTTAGTTATTCAGGCTATTCCTTCTTACGCCATGGCTTGCTTCAAACTCACTGATAGATTTCTTTCTGATATTGATACACTGATTCGTGACTTCTGGTGGGGTACTCGAAAAATTAGGTGGTCTTCTTGGGAGAATCTTTGTAAAAGCAAGAGTCATGGTAGTCTTGGATTTCGTAACCTGAAAGCATTTAACTTAGCAATGCTCAGCAAACAAGCATGGAGATTACACACTTTTCCAGAGTCTCTTCTAGCTCGTGTTCTAAAAGCAAAATATTACCCTCAGTGCTCTTTTTTTAATGCTCAGACTCCCTCTCATCCCTCTTGGACGTGGAGAAGCATTCTAGAGGCTAAGCGGGTAATTACTCTTGGAAGCAGAAAGTAAATACATTGTGGCTATTCTACAAAAATCTGGCAAGACCCCTGGCTTCTAAAACCCCCACACTTCTTGGTCTCTAGCCCTCGAAGTTTCCTCCTGGAGAATGCATTAGTGTCGCACCTCAATGACCCTCGCTCTAGATCTTGGAACACCGAACTGGTAAAGAATGTATTTGACCACACTGAAGCTAAGCTAATTCTCTCACTCCCTCTTCGAAACCATGCAGGCCTGGGCTCTTGGATTTGGAACTATTCGAAAAATGGGAGACATTCTGTAAAATTTGCATATCATCTCATTATGAACAACCCAAGTCTTTTGGGGTCAAACTCCCCAAGCTCTTCAAGTAATGTCCCAGATCCCATTTGGAAGCACCTCTGGAAACTACGCATTTCTGGTAGGGTACATCATTTTCTTTGGAGATGCTGTACAAACTCTTTACCTTCTTCAGCTAATCTCCAACGGAGAGGAGTAAGCATCCATCACGTCTGCCCCTTCTGTGATCAGAGTCATGCTACACTTGCACATATCTTTTTCACATGCTCATACTCGCAACAAATCTGGCACCTCGCTGGCCTTCATCAAATTCTATTCTAGTTTGAACAGCCACTATGTGATATATGGTTTCGAGACATCCTGTGCATTGGGGACATAAATGTTTTGGAAATATTTGCTATGATCTGCAACTCATTATAGTGGCACAGGATCAAAAAGATATTTAACAATGAGGGCATGGATTGTTATTCTCTGGTCTTTTCCTCTACGGCTACTTTGCGTGATTTTCAGAATGCAAGAGGATGGCCGGAAAGGTCTCTTAATTCATTCAACCCGGCTGAACTTTCTCCTCCTACTTCAGGTGTAATGGTCTACTCTGATGGTGCAATTTCCACTCGTCTTGCCAAAACCTCTATTGGAGTATTCATTGAAAATGCCAACGGATCCTTCTTGTATGGCTATGCAAAAGCTTTTCAAGGAATTACTTGTGCAGAAACAGCTGAATTCTTAGCCATGAGGGCTGCTCTATCCCTCGCCAATGAACTAAACCTGCAGTGCTTTGCCATTATCGGAGATGCAGCTTCAGTTATTTTCGTAACAAGGAAAGATTATGATTGCCCAGCCTCTTGTCTCCCTATACTTGAAGATATCCTACTCTACACTTCTCAAGGAAATTTCAAAGGAGCTTTTTGACAACCCCGCTCGCGCAATATTATAACTCACTCTCTTGCTTCTTTTGCTAAATGTAATAGTGCTTCTTTTGATCATCGTTGGTCCACTTTATCGGACTTTTTATGTCAATCAGTACTGGCTGATTTTCAGTGATCTTAATGAAAGTTATTTCCTTCAAAAAAAAAAATCCCCTCTCAATTTCTATTTGACCCACAACCAATTTCCTTTATATTGGCTTCACCTTTTTTTTTTTGTCTTGGGCCTTACTTTGGGCTTCTACACATATGGATTATTTAATTTTAATTCATGTTTATGGATCATGAATTAATTTAATTATTCCCCCTTATCACTTTCTTTTTGGACTTGCTCCACCGTTATGGGCTTAATTTATAATATTGGACTTAACAGTTAATTGATCCTATTATTTTTAGGATCTTTTAATTAATTAAATCCATAAATTTAAATTAATTTGGACTCATCGACTATGAGAAATTATTTCAACACTCCAAGGATTTGAATTTCTTTCACCATTTAAATAATTTGAACTTCTTCATCTCAATATGCTTTCGACCACCATCTTCCCCTTGTCAACCTTTTGTTTCTCAACTTCTTCATGTTCCAACTCAGCGTTTGCCTCACAAGCTCGATGCAAATAGTCCGAATTATGACTGAACTTAGCAAAGTGTTAAGCTGCCTATGTATCTCTATAAAGAGAATCAAGTCATAACGTAGTTTAAGGGGACATGATTTCATTTAAATGGGGGTGCCGTGCACAGTTTATACTCATGCAGGCCAGGAGTGACTATTCTTTAACCACATTAGACAAAGTAGGGTACTTAATGCTTAACCACTTAAAATACCTGAGTGGGGTGAATTAATAGTTTAACCACGTATAATTACCTTTGGTGGGTGTTGTACACAGTTTATACTCGTGCGGACTAGGAGTTCGTCGTACACAGATATACTCATGTGGATCAGGAATAACATGCAGTTTAGGCTCATGCGTCATGGAGCATTGTACATGTATTTCTTTTACGCGTAGTAGCGTTTCAAGAACTTTCTATTTATGGGGCCAATGTTCACATCATCTTCAAAGATCAATTTGTAGGCGCCATTTGTATAGGCTTCTTTCACAACATGAGGGCCATCTCATTTGGGTAGAAACTTATTTCCAACACGATGAGTAACTACTATAGGCCTCCTCACAGCAAGTACCAAGTCACCAACTTTGAAATAACGTATCTTCACTTTCTTATTGAACGTTCTAGAAAGGCGAGATTGATAACACTCAAGTCTTTGTTGGGCTTCCAACCTCTTTTCATCTAATGCTTCCAACTCTTGAAGACGTAACTTTGTATTTTCTTCTTCGGTGAGGCCTTCCTGTATGGCCATCCTCAGAGAGGGAATTTATTTTTCAAGAGGTACTACTGCTTCAACACCATACACTAAAGAATACGGAGTGGCCTGAGTAGGTGTTCTATACGTGGTACGGTACGTCCATAAAGCTTCATGTATTCTTTCATGCCAATCTCTTTTTGACTTGGAGACCACTTTCTTCACTAAACTGCGCGAAGTTTTATTGAAGGCTTCGGCAAGACCATTAGCAACTACATTGTACATTGATGACTTCATTTGCTTGAAATCAAAACTTCTCACACAACTTATCAATCCAACTGTTGTTGAAGTGCTTTCCATTATCAGTGATGATGTAGCGCGGAACACCGTATCTATAAATGATGTTTATCCGAATGAAATCTGCAATATTTTTTTCTTCACTTCCCTTAGAGGTACATCTTCGGCCCACTTTGAAAAGTAATCAGTTGCGGCAAGAATGTAGAGATGACCACCAGAAGACTTTGTAAGAGGCCCTACCACATCTAATCCCCAAGCATCAGAAGGTCATGCAGCGACTGTCGGATGCAAAGGCTCCGGAGGTTGATGGATCAGATTTCCATGGAACTGGCAAGTTTGACATCTTTGTGCATAATCCATGCAATCTTTCACCATTGTGGGCCAATAGTAGCCCATCCTCTTAATTCTGAAATGTAGCTTCGGTCTCACTCCTCCATCGCTTGAATAGATTCTTCCTTACCCAAGCATCTCAAGAAAGTTCCATCAAATGATCTTCTATAAAGTGTACCCTTGAAGTAGATGAATCGAGGTGCACGACGCCAGATATCAACCCTTTGGCATGGATCGCTTGGCAACTTATCATACTTCAAATAGTCCACGAGTGGTTGGCGCCTATCCTCTTCTTCAATCTCGAAAACCTCCACCATATGATTTTCAACTTCTTCATAATCATCATCTTCGAAGATTGGTGGTACAACCCAGCTTCTATACATCGGTATTTGAATTTGCACCTCTGGCATAGCTATAGTTGATGCTAGCTTAGCGAGGGCGTCAGCTTGCTTATTCTCTCTTCTAGACAGATGCTTGATATCAACATCACCAAGCCAACCCATCAACTATTGATCATACTTATGGTATGGAAGTAACTTGGGCTTCTTCACCTTATACACTTATCACCAATAGCGAATCACCATACACCCTAAGGTGTAATTGTTTTATATAAATGGCTATTTCTAAACCAAGAATGAGCGCTTGACATTCAGCCACATTGTTTGAGCAATTTTCTATTAAGAAAAATGAGAAGGGTAGAACTTCACCACTGGATGTTACAAACACGACTCCCGCACTAGCTCATTCTCTATGAGATGCTCCATCGAAATACATCTTCCAAGGAGAAGCTATCTCAACAGCGAAAGCATCTTCATCTGGAAGTTCATCAGATAGTTCCCATTCAGCATGCATTGGGTGATCAGCTAGAAAATCTGCCAACACTTGTCCTTTTACGGCCTTTTGGGAGACGTACACGATCTCAAACTGTTGGAGTTGGAGATACCATCTTGCAAGTCGATCAAAAAGTACTGGCTTTGACATGACGAACTTTAGTGGGTTGGCTTTCGAAACCAGACGAACTGTATGAGCTTGGAAGTAATGCTTCAACTTTTGAATCATGAAGATAAGAGATAAACATATCTTCTCAATGGGTGATGTCAGGCCCCGATTTTTTCCCACCAATAATAAACAATAATAAACATTCCTTTTCCTTCATTTTTATACAATATAATTTTTACAAAAATAGCTCATTACACCGGCCTGGCCAACAGGTCGTCATCCATGTATACAACTCTTAGGATCTGACGGAACTCCAACTACTAGCATCGTATGCAATTTACCTATAATGCATAAACTAGTGAGATAAAAATCTCAGTAAGTAGAAATCATGCATGATAGTGCATGAAATGCATTTATTTTCTAATCTTTCTAGTTAGTCTCTTTTATTTTGAAAACTGTTCACGTTGCGAGATCCTCACGACACACTTATGATATGCACCGGAAATGAGCTCATCACTCGATTTATCAATTTCACAATTTAAATATGGAACTGCTCTGAGGGCTATCATCTCGTGGCCCAACAAGTTTCCTGCCGCTCGTCACTTGTCCCGCCACCAAGAATCATCTCTCTCCACAGAGTCCCACATAGTGCAGTCCGAGGATCCACCTTTCCTTACAGCCTGCTAGGGTCCATCACCAACTGACCCCCTACTGCTCGAAAATCCCCTCACTGAACACCACACTCTCTCTCATAATAATTCAAGACGGTGGCCCACTCTAGGTAGCCTACTCTGGGTTTTCCCAGGTCGCTCCTTCCTAGGTCGCCCCTTCCGCCACTCAGTGCATATATAGTGGCAGCACACACCATTGGTATTTTATTAATTTTTGGGAAAACACTTTTCATGACTATACATGGTTGCAACCAGGGCAATTAAATATGCATCATAAACCATTTACGACATCAATATCAACATTTAATCACAATAAAACAACAACTTAATTTTTAATTCACACAAATCCACTTCTAGTATAACAACTTCACCTCAATCACATAAATCCATAACTTGTATCACCAATTAACTCCAAATAATTCATGACATAATTATCACATATTAATTACAAATAATTCACACACAACATATTTATGCATTGTAGTCGAACTTCTACTTACTTGGACTCCGATAATATTAACACTATAGACCCGTGAAGAACCGTAATTAATATCTTCCTTCCCGTTCCGACACACTCTCCTTTCTCCCTCCTTTTTTTTGTAACTGATTTGGTACAGTACATCACCCCTAACACCCATGCATATATATAGGCAAAGTGGGGGTGGGGTGGCAGTCAATAACAATCAATTTTTTTAATTAAAAATCATGCATGCAAAATCAATTTTGGTTGCCAGCAGCCATGCATGCGAAATTCCATTTGGCTGCCAACATGCAGCAAATGTTGACTCTTTTTTTTATTATTATTATATAATATTATTATTATTATTAAAACACGTGTGATACTTAATAATTAAGAAAAGTGTATTTATACATATAAAATAATTTACTCATATATCCAAATTAATACATGTAAATATTTATGCACACATATATTCATATATTGTCACCATTATTATCACAGATGTCTCAAATAAAATGTAAAGATAAATAAAATGTTGAAATAATTATCGTATAATTATCACATAATTATAAAAATGCGTAAAATACAAATTATAAAATAGTAAAAATTCTCGGGTATTACATATTCCCCACCTTATAAGAATTTTGTCCTCGAAATTAGTCCCACTCAACTTCAATATTTTATAGTCATCACATTTGAAATAAATGAGGCCACAATTATGTTCATACAAAATCACATATTTAACATATCATAGAACTTACTGGTCTGGTGTTGTACCACAGATTCCGATATTGTATACATGGACAGTCTATAGGACCATGACCATGCTCTGATACCATTCTGTCATGCCCCGATTTTTCCCACTAATAATAAAAAATAAAAAATATTTATTTTCCTTCATATTTATACAATACAATTTTTACAAAAATAGCTCATTACGCCGGCCCAGCCAACAGGTCGTCATCCATGTATACAACTCTCAGGATCTAACGAAACTCCAACTACTAGCATCGTATGCAATTTATCTACAATGCATAAATTAGTGAGATAAAAATCTCAGTAAGTAGAAATCATGCATGATAATGCATGAAAATGCATTTATTTTCTAATCTTTCTAGTTGGTCTCTTTTATTTTGAAAATTGTTCACATTGTGGGATCCCCACGGCACACTTATGATATGCACCGAAAATGAGCTCATCACTCGATTTATCAATTTCACAATTTAAATATGGAACTGCTCTGAGGGCTATCATCTCGTGGCCCAACAAGTTTTCTGCCGCTTGTCACTTGTCCCGCCACCAAGAATCATCTCTCTCCACAGAGTCCCACGTGGTGCAGTCCGAGGATCCACCTTTCCTTACAGCCCGCTAGGGTCCATCACCAACTAACCCCCTATGCTCGGAAGTCCCCTCACTGAACACCACCCTCTCTCTCACAATAATTCAAGACGGTGGCCCACTCTAGGTAGCCTACTCTGGGTTTCCCCAGGTCGCCCCTTCCGCCACTCAGTGCATATATAGTGGCCGCACACACCATTAGTAGCTTATTAATTTTGGGGAAAACACTTTTCATAACTATGCATAGTATGCAACCAGGGCAATTAAATATGCATCATAAACCATTTACGACATCAATATCAACATTTAATCAGAATAAAGTAACAAAATAATTTTTAATTCACACAAATCCACTTCTAGTATAACAACTTCACCTCAATCACATAAATCCTAACTTGTATCACCAATTAACTCCAAATAATTCATAACGTAATTAAACTAATTACAAATAATTCATGACATAATTATTACACATTAATTACAAATAATTCACACACAACATATTTATGCATTGTAGTTGGACTTCTACTTACTTGGACTCCGACAATATTAACACTATAGACCCGTGAAGAACCGTAATTAATTTGTTCTTTCCCGTTCTGACACACTCTCCTTTCTCCCTCATTTTCTTTTTTTTTTAACTGATTTAGGTGCAGGACATCAACCCTAACACCCATGCATATATATAAGCAAAGTGGGGTGGGGTGGCCGTCAATCAAAATCAATTTTTTTTTAATTAAAAATCATGCATGCAAAATCAATTTTGGCTGCCAGCAGTCATGCATGCGAAATTCCATTTTGCTGCCAACATGCAGCAAATGTTGACTCTTTTTTTATTATTATTATTATATAATAATATTATTATTATTATTAAAACACGTGTGATACTTAATAATTAAGAAAAGTGTATTTATACACATAAAATAATTTACTCATATATCTAAATTAATACACGTAAATATTTATGCACACATATATTCACATATTATCACCATTATTATCACAGATGTCTCAAATAAAATGTAAAGATAAATAAAATATAAAAATAATTATCATATAATTACCACATAATTATAAAAATGCGTAAAATATAAATTATAAAATAGAGAAAATTCTCGGGTATTACAAGTGAATACTTCAACTCGTTTGGAGTCATGGTTCTATTTAGATAATATAGAGCTTTTTCTTTGCCATCATTATTTTCTTGTGCGAGTAAGGCTCCAACAGAACGCTCTTGAGCAGCTAGATAAAGGATTAATGGATGTCCGGGTATTGGAACACCCAACACTAGTGCATTCATCAAGTATTCTTTAATGCTGTTGAAAGCATTATTGCAAGCTTCATCCAATTCGAATATGTTGCCTTTCTTCATGAGATGACTAAATGGTTGGCATCGGCCAGCTAAGTTTGATATGAATCTTCTCAAGTATGCCAACTTTCCCTGGAGACTTTTGAGTTCATGTATGTTTCGAGGCACATTCATCTTCATGATTGCGTCAATCTTTACTTTCTCAATCTCGATTCCTCGACGGCGAACAATAAATCCAAGAAATTTCCCGGATAAAAATCCAAATGCACACTTGAGTGGGTTTATCTTAAGTTGATGTTCTCTTAATCGTTCAAACACTCGCCTTAAATTATGGAAATGATCTTTCTTTTCTTTTGATTTCACCACAATATCATCAATATAGCATTCGACAATCTTATGAAGCATGTCATTAAATATCTTTTGCATGTCATCAAATAGCTTCCACCTAAGTTGATTTCCTTCAACTCATCAATCTTATGAAGCATGTCATCAAATAGCTTCCACCTAAGTTGATTTCCTTCAACTCATCAACAGTGGCCTTCACTCATTCTTCAAATTGTGGAGGGGCATCTTCAGCATCTACCTCCTCCATTTGAAAATCATCAAGAGCAGTAATATGATTGGTGGAAGCTATACTTTCTTTATCATCATCACTATCATCTTTAGTAAAGATAATTGTCTGTATCTTGGCTTTAACATTCTTCCACATGATACAGTCAAAATATTTCGTCTCTTCATACAAGAGGGAATTCTACTTCTAAGCTGCTTGAAGCTAGGAGAATTGACATTATTTTGCCTCCCACACTTGTTCCTCTCACAGGGTCCAAGCCTTTCGAAGACACTCCCAAGTCTTTCGAAGACAGAGATTCTCTTGATTTTTTTAATGCATTCATCAAACATATCTTCCGTGGATGAAGCTTCTCCCTCGGTGATATAATTTGTACTTGTTCTTCTAATTGCAATGCGGACTGGCTTTTGAGGGATATATCCCAAACCTGGCTTAGCATTTTTGACAGTTTGACCACCATTTTTCAACATTTTTCGAGTAGCATTGAGCCTATGCTCTGGCGGGTTTATAGTCTCTTGACACAACTTGCTTGCCATCGGTTTTTCCTTTGGTTCATAACCGGCCTTTATGAGGAGCTTGTAAGCTTGTGGACTATATAACTTCACCGTGTTCTGTTTTTGCTCCTTCAACAGGACGTGTGCATCCTTTAAGCAGTGGATGAAAAGGTTTATCTGCGTCAATTTTTGTTAAAGGCAATGTTAACTCTTCTAAGGTCTCAAGCTTCTCTTTGCTCTTCTTGAGAGTGGCAGATGATGTGCTACCCTCATCTCTTATTTGTTTATTGCCCCCATCATTTTGCGCTGGAGCTTCTTCATATTTTACATCCTTTATATTCTTGAAGAAATATTTAGCATCTGCGAAGTAGGACTCGGCTTCAGTAAATGGCTTGTCATCATCGAATACCCTTTTCACATTGTTGCCTTCACTATATTTGAAGCATTGGTGTAACGTAGAAGGAATTACACCATTCTCATGCAGCCAGGGACATCCCAAAAGCATGTTGTATGAAGTTTTTGCATCGATGGCATGGAAGAGCACTGTTGATTTCATCTCATGAATAAGCAAATCAAGAACTATTGTGCCGAGAGTTCTTTGTCCTTCATGGTTGAACCCTTGAATCATCAATCGGCTATGATTGAGTTCATCCACCGGTGTTTCTAACTTTTTCAACATCCTTAAGGATAGAATGTTCACTGCTGACCCTCCATCAACAAGTATACGATTAACTAGCAACTCTTTAGTATAGCCAGTCACAAATAGTGGTCAATTATGAGATTGTGAACCCACAATATATCTTCATCCGTGAAGGTCACCTTCATAGAGTAAGCTTTACCCTTGGTTTCAGAATGTTCACTTTTGTTGTCCTCCTCATTCACGACGTAAGATGAGCCTTCATCATGACTTTTCTTCACAGAAGTGAAGTTTGTGACTGCCTCATCTTCTAACACGATTTTTCCTTCCTTGGCCAGCTGCATGATCTTTTATTTGAGGACAAAACAATCATGAATTGGATGACCCACCAATCTATGATACTTGCAGTATTTTGGGTCATTAGTTCGGCCAGCTTCCTCTGGACGCTTCATCACAGGAAGGTCAAGAAGTTTATTCTTTATCAAATCATCGAATATGCCAGAAATATCTGAGTCCAAAAATGGATACTCTTTTTCTTGTATCTCTTTAAGAGTTAATCTTCTTTGCCCCCATTCTTGGGCAAACTGTTTCCCTTTGTCTTTCTTATCATCTCCATTCTTTCGGACTTTGACCGTCATAATATTTGTGGCCATTGATTCTTTGTTGGAATTTCTAGCATAGGGCTTGCCCCTTTTTTTGAAATTTTGTTTATCCTTGGACTTGTAGGAGACCAACATTGGTGAATGCTTGGTTCCTTGAGCAGCCATACTTAATTCCATGTCATGGGCCCTAGTAGCCAACTCTTCAAAAGTCTTAGGTTGAATTCCTTTGAGGATATAAAGGAGATTTCATTCCATCCCTTGGATACATATCTCAATAGCGGATTCTTTAGACAATCGGTCTTTACAGTTTAAACTCAAATTCCTCCATCGATTGATATAATCAATCACAGGTTCTTCCTTCAATTGACTAGTATTAGTTAGCTCTGTCATGCTAACAGTTCTCCTCGTGCTATAGAAATGGTTAAGGAACTCATGTTCCATTTGCGCCCAACTATCAATGGATTCAGCTTGCAAGTCGATATACCAATCAAAGGCATTTCCTTTGAGAGAGCGTACAAACTGCCTCACCATATAGTCTCTATAAGTACCAGCGTCATGGCAAGTCTCAATGAAGTGTGCTATGTGTTGTCTTGGATTTCTCTTGTCATCAAATTGATGAAACTTGGGAGGTTGGTAGCCAGCTGGCAACTTCAAGCTGTCCACACTTTTCGTGAATGGCTTGACATAAGTGACAATGGGCTTGGAATTCTTTTCAAACCTTTCTTTTATTGTTCCAAGTATAATATCCTTCAATTGATCGACCTGGAGCATTCCATCAGCTGAAAGTGTCAATGTTCCTTGAGTTTGATCCTATTCAATAGTCTGGCACCTTGTGATCTCTTCCACCTCACTATCACCCATGACTTCTTTTCCGTTTGCACAGCTAGTCTCTGCGATGTCTCTTTTTCCATCAATTGGGAGATTTTCGAATCTTGAGCTTCTTTGTGTTTTGTGAGCCCTTCGATAACTTTCATCATACTTGCTAACTGTTCCTTAATAGTTGAGACACCTGCCATCATTATTGTACTGCAACTGAGTCAGATGAAGAGCTTAAAGATGCAGAATCTTCATCACTATCCTCTTTCATAGGTAGTTGTTTTCTCGAAGCCTCCTCAACCTTAAGGGTTGGATCCAGATGAAGCTTCCGACCGAGCTTTTTCAGACATGCTCCTCGTAACAACAGCAACATATTCGTTCAATGACTCTGAGATTCCCATAGTAATCTTGACAGGGGTCATTTTGTACTTTTGAGTTTTTAGAGAGAAGAGATGAGAGGTAGAGATGGTCCCACTGGGCGTGCCAAAATTTGTAACAACAAATTTTGTATTTATAATAAAATAAACACAAAAGTGAATTACAAAAATAATCCAAAAGGATTTAATTTAAAGAGTATACAAGCGGGTTACAAATCTCATAATAAATTCCCTGATTCTTCTCTTGAACCAACTTTAGCTAGACTTTTGACTTGTGTGTGTTGACTTTGACTGGAGAGTATGTATGCTGACTGTGTTGACAGCGTGTATGTTGAGTCGGATCTTCAGTTGAAGCTTGTCCAAACTCAGATGTGTAGTCTTGACGTTGATCCAGATGTATCGAGCCTTTGCTCGGATTGAACGTTGACTAGAGAGCTTTCTGTGAAGAAAGTCATTGATTGGAAGAATGCCAGATTGGAGAGGCTTGACACCTTAATCTCTGATCAGAGGCGGTTGGCTGGATGAACGCCGGATCGGAGGGGCTTGGCACCTTAATCTCGGATCGGAAGCTGTTGGCTGGATTAACACCGGACCGGAGGGTCTTGACACCTTAATCTCGGATCGAAGGCTATTGGCTGGATGAATGCCGGATCGTAGGGGCTTTGCACCTTAATCTCGGATCGGAGGCTGTTAGCTGGATAAACGCTAGATCGGAGGGGCTTGGCTCCTTAATCTCGGATCGGAGGCTATTGGCTGGATGAACGACGGATCAGAGGGGCTTGGCACCTTAATCTCGTATCGAAGGCTATTCTTGACTTGAAGATCTTGAAGGGAGACTGTTGCTCGTGTTCTTCGAATCTCTTCAGGTATCTGGGTGTGTCCAGAATGAATGGAGGAGGGCTCCTTATATAGGTGAGGGATGAGGATGCCCCATAAATAACTCGCAATCTGATTGGTCAATGGTATATTTGACCTGATTCTACGGGCTTGAGTCTTTCCACATATAACACAGTTTGATTGGTCATTGCTTAATTTGACCTTATTCTGGAACCTTCCAGACTTTATTTGACTTAGGAGTCAAACTTTACTTAATTTAAATCTCCTTTTAATTTGTTGGGTTTTAAATTAATTATCAATTATTTATTAATCTACTTTAGGAATTAATTTATTAAATCCCAAATTAAAGTTTAATAAATTAAAATTGATATTTAATCAATATAATTCACGTGTCGACATCTTATTGGACTGTGAATTTTAATTGCTTACAGGGAGAAGATGAAGAATGGTAATAGATCTAATGTTTTATACATTGGATTTTGATATAGATAGTGATAGTATTTATAACTATTGGGGGAGTCATGTGGGGGATGAGAGAGAGGCATTGGGTCCTCAAAAAAAGTTGCTTTCATAAAGGATCTGTGGAGGAATGGTTTATTTATGTTGTCATTATTCACACTAAATGTATTTAAATTTGTATCAATTGCGGTTGGTTTCACGATTGAGCTTCTTAACTTTTTTTTTTCAGAATTGCAATTTTTTTCCCTTTATGTGATAACTAATATAGGAGACCATAAATTTCCCCATTCCCTATTTTAGAATTTTGATTATAAATATGATAGTTGCAGAGAAATATGCCCATATTTGTGTGTTTCAATCAATTTACTTTTTTATATTAATTAGATTACTCTTTACAATAAGTTGAATTATTATAATAAGTTTTTGAATTATCTTTTATTTTGATTTGATCATGTTCGTTTTGTATGTCAAACAAGATTACCTTTTTCTATTAGGATTACCCTTTATAATAATTTGGGTTAATTGCGCCATAAGTCCTGGCCTTTTCGCGAATTTCAAATAAATCCAAACTTTTCAATATTTACAAATAAGTTCTCGATCTTTAATCTTTTTTTTAAATCAAGCCACCGGGCAGTGGGAGACCTGCCCGGTGGCTGATGTATCACCGTTTATTACACGTCCCCAACCACGACTCCAAAACGACACCGTTTTAAACCCCACCTGTTATTTAAAAAAAAGAATACGACGTCGTTTTCATACAATCCAAAACAAGATATTTTCTCCCAAGACTGATACGCACATTATCTTCTCCACTTCACCGGTCACCACGACGATTTGTCTTCTCCACCCTACCACCGTAACGTCGTCAAGCTCCGCCATGACAATTGAATTTTGGCTTTGCCGCTCCCACTCCACCACTCTGAAGGTATATGTTCCTTCTTCTTTTAATTTTTCTGTAATTTCATCATATACTGTCAATGTTAGTTGTATCACCTTCTTGAACATTGGGTGGGTCCCATGGATGAAAATTATGATACAAATTTTCTTAGAAGAGGTTATAAACATCATCGTGTGGCTCCTATTTGTTTTTCCTTTTTAACACTATCATCTAGGGCACAAAAAATCATTTTCTAAATTTACAACTTATTCTCAACTTCATGATTAAATTTTTAGTTGTATCACCTCATGAACATTGGGGAATTGAGGGAGAAGCCCTAGGGATGGCTGCAGAACACGAATCCACCGGCAGTTGAAAGGCAGTGCCATCGTTTGAAGCAAGAAATAGAGCAGGCGAAACCCTAGGGTTCAGTGTGAAAATCGGCAACGCCGCTTGCGAGAAATGAGACCCCTGAATTTGCACCAACAGTCGACGATTGAAGGGCAGGACCATCTTGAGCAGTAGTCAATGCCGGTGACAATTGAGAGGCATTCTGGATAGATAAGGCCTGGTTTAGTGAGAAAACACTCCCACGTGAATTTTGTTGACTAATTTGATCGGTTGGGGTGATGTGTCCGATGTGGAAAAGTTTTAAGCTACGATTGGGATCAGTACGTTCAATTGTATGAAAACGACATCGTTTTTTTTTTTGTGTTTTTTTAATAAATACGTGGAAAAACAAATGGGCCATGGTGACACGTCAGCTACTGGGCAGGCCTCCCGGTGGCTTGATTTGAAAAAAGTATTAAAGGTCGATAACTTATTTGTAAATATTGAAAAATTTGGAATTATTTGAAATTCACGAAAAGGTCAGAACTTTTGGCGCAATTAACCCTAATAATTTAGATTACTCTTTAATTTGACACTCTAATCTTTCTGAAAATCAAACAAGATTGTTTTTATCTATTAGGATTACACTTTATAATAATTTAGCATACTCTTCGATTTGAGACTCTAATATTTCTGAAAATTATTAAGATTAATCTTTATAATAATTTAGTTACTTTTATAATAATTTGGTTACTCTTTGATTTGAGATTAATCTTTTTTAAAATCAAATAAGATTTTCTTTTTCTATTAATTACTTTTTATAATAATAATTTAGGTTACTTTTTGATTTGATATTCTAATCTTTCTGAAAATTATTAGGATTATTCTTTATAATAATTTAGGTTACTCAATTGGTTTAGTCTTATATTGAAAAAAATCAGAAATTATTAGGATTACTCTTTATAATAATTTAGATTACTTTTTATAATTAATTAGATTACTCTACTATATTGGTTTAGTCTTATATTGAAAATTTTGTTGTTGATTCAACAATGTTATTCTTTTCTTTTTCTACTCTTTTATATTTTGGTTACTCTTTATAATAAATTAGTATGAAATTCGCGTACAATTCGAAATTATTAATTATTATTCTTATTTTTCATAATTAAATAATCTGTGTTATATAATATAACAACATTAATTAAGGAGATTTTTTTTTTCTTATAGCTAGACAATTTCTTTCATCAATATAAAGAATTTGCAACAAATTATAGCATTTGACTTTTGATAATGTAAGGTATAACTAAATCATGTAAAAATTTAATATATATGTACATATATTCTAATTATTTGAAAGAATCTTGACTGGTATTTGTTTTAAATGTTATTTTATAATATAATAGAATTGAAAACTATTTATTACTCTCTATATCTCTCTAAACAAATGTGCAACCACATATGAACAATTTTGTCTCTTTGCTGTATATTTATATAATTGTTAGTATTTCATTTTTTCATTGTATTTAAGTGCAGTTATGATCAAAGTATATAACTTTTAGTAATACATCCTTAATTTTATTGTTTGCCTAAAATAAATATCAATTATATATATATATATATATATATATATATATATATATATATATATATATATATATATATATATATATATATAAATCTCAATTTATTCATTTTTTTCTATACATGATTTGATTTGATACTAATTAATTTATTTATATTAAATAATTTTTTTATTAATTCTAATTAATGATACTAAAGTAAATAAGTTATAATAGTGTATAGAAAAAATAAATAAATAGTAAGACTATACATGAACAACACGTTAGCGAAAAAGGACTTTGCTATATATATATATATATATATATATATATATATATATATATATAGGTCAAACATTATAAATAATATTTAAGTATTACTTTTTACTCATGATTACAGTTTAATATTTCTTAATTAACTATATAATAATAATTTTATTTCTGTTAATTGTTATTTTTAAGAAACTAGTGTAAAACATATATATAATATAAATTAAATTATATATAATATTCTTTTAAATATTCATAAATTTGTAATGAATTTATTAATTTTATTTTTTTAGTTAAATTTATTTGTGTCAAATTATCTAAACAACTAATAAAAAAATTTTATAATTCATGTCATAATTGAATAATTAAGATATATGTAAATAATAAATATTAATATACTAAGTTTGAAAAATTAACAAATACTTACAAACTAAATTTTAATATTATTTTATATGAAATAATGATTTAACTTAAAGAACCTAAGCTTTCGATTCTATACATGAATTAGTTTTTCAACCTCTTATTCTTTAAAGGTAAATCGATTCAAATACTCTTATTCTCTAGAGGTAAATCGATTCGAGAGTATTTGAATCGTTGATCCTCTTTCACTTGAAGAATACTTGAATAGGTAGATCTTAAAGAATACTTGAATTGATTCTTAAGAGATAATACTTTAATCAATTTTTTCCTCTTGAAGAATCTATTCTAAAGATGTAAATCGATTCAAGAATACTTGAATCGATCTTCTTACTCTTGAAAAATATTTTTTATGATGCAAATCTATTCAAGAATACTTGAATTGATTTTCTTCCTCTTAAAGAATCGATTCTTAAGAGGTAAATTGATTCAAGAATACTTGAATCAGTTTTCTTCCTCTTGAAGAATACTTGAATCTGCTTTTTAGATGTAGATCGAATCTCCACTTGATTCGCTCTATCAAAATAAATTCTTGATTTAGAGGTAATCGAATCTTTACTTGATTTACTCTACCAAAATAAATTTTTCAAGAGGTAAATTGATTTAAGAATAATTGAATTAATTTTTTAAGGTAGATCGAATCTCTACTTGATTCGTAATATCAAAATAAATTTTTATACTTTCGGAAATTAATTCTCTATAGAAACTTAAAGAAAGCACTCGTATTCCTTTTAAAGAATCGAATATGTATATTTAGAATGAATAATCAAAAAATTTTATTTATATGTGGGGTGAGAGAGAATATTATATGAAATATTTTTTTTCCCTTTATATATATGATTTAATTTGACATTAATTAATTTATTGCATTGAAATATTTAGTAATTAATTAATGATACCCAAATAAATAAATAAAATATTAAAAATTTAATCATTATTTAAAATAAGAAACACATTATTTAAAAAAAGAAAATATTAAATAAGAAAGTTAATTAAAAGTAAATAAGGAAAGTATTAAAAAGAAGTATTAAAAATCCAAAAAATTGAGAAAATTACACGTCACATTGGAGAGCTCTGGAAACGACACGTCAGCAAGAAAAGTTTCTGCTATAATATACTTAAGATTAGGTTTCTCTTTTTTATTTTCTTTATAAATTGGGTTACTATTTTTTTATTTTTAGTTACTCTCTTTTTGGGTTATTCTTTATAATAAATTTGTTACTTTAACCTGAAGTAGTTTTATGCATATTCGAAACTCACTATTTTGCAATGTAATAAGAACATAAAAATGCATTCATAATGATGAAAATACAGTGAATATAAAAAAAAGTGTCGTATATAACAGAAAAGTCATGTGTACCAAATTATTTAGCTACCTGCCTTTTCCGCTTACAAACAAATAAATAAAAAAGAATAAATTTTATACTAATAGTACATATATTGGTTTAGAGAAAATTGTAAAGGAAAAACAAAGTATAGTTTCAGAGTTTCAGTACACTTATGCTCATATCATATTAATGAGAATTCAGCAGAAACTCTCAAGCAAAATAAAATTACAGAATACATAAGTAGATTCATTTGTACCTTCAACAAACCAATCAGTCACATATTTAAAGACACTGCAATAGAACTTTAAGTGAGATTTCCACCACCAGTGCTCTGGCCATCTCCGCCACCGCCGGCTGTTGTTGTTGCCCCACGAGCCACTTCAAATCACCTAAATCAAGAATCACCTTTCCGTTCACGATTCTACTCTCCATCACCTCTCCCAATTCTTTGATCTTTGCTGCCATCAGATTCTCATCTGACAAGATCCCTTTCTCCATTGGAACAACCATAGCATGTGTTAGTATATGCGGCCATCTTCGTCGTTGGAGCTACGCCGGAACTCCGCCGGAGGTGGTGGAGACGAGAGGTGCTCAGATTCCCATTACTATTCACTGAGAACAGTATTCACGCTCCAACCCCCTAAGGGTTCATGAATTAGTGTTAATAAGGGCTCCCAGTGTGAGGTTATGGGCCAAGCCCAATACTTTACACTCGAAGACCAACAATTGGGCCACAAGGCCCAACGGGCCTAACAGCATGTTTGAAAATCACATCGTTTCCCAAATTTTGACTCTCTATCTTCCTCAAGAATTTTTTAACTACAGCCTCAGGTTCAGAATCACCAACCAAAACAGGGTTCCTTTTCTTGCTTCTCGACATAATTTCTAGCACTTTCTTCACTTCATCACCCCTCTGATCCCCCGCCATAGGGCCTAGCCTGTGCAACCGTGGGTTCAAATATGGGTTCGGGTTAGCCAACAGAGCCCGAAGGTGGACTCTGCATCAACGGAGCGATTAACTAAGGGGAACTAGAAAGCATTCTGGGCCATTATCTACAACAAATATTGTTGGAAATTGATTTATTCAATTTTTTAATTTTAATTGTTTTGTTTTTTTCCTAATCTTTAATTAATTTATTATTGTGTAACGTGTGTCTTATCTTATGGGATTGAGCAGTTCCTATTTTTTAGGAAAGAAAAAGTCTTTATTTATTTCTTCTGCAGGAGAGAAGAATGTGGAATACAAGTATTAAGAATGTGGGAACGCATCGTCGTGGACATCAAGAAAAGAAGTGGAGAACGTGGATTAAAAAGTTGAACTTGATCTCCAAGGGATGCAGAACGTGGGATGAACCTGCTTGGAGAGCAAGGATTTTTACTCCTATAAAAGGATCGTTATCTTCTCACTTTGAGGGTAGAACACTAAGATTACAGATTGAGAAAAGAAAAGGATTTTAGTTTTACTTTGTGTTCTTTACCATTCTTGATATTCCTTCTGTGAATCATATGTCTAAGGATTTAGAATAGGATTTCTTTTAGTGTTTGATTTTTGTGATTTTTTTTGTAATCGTGTTGAAGGTTTTAATAAGAAAGTTTTTCACTGATGAAGGCATCACAAGTCGTAAGACTTGTGAGAAAATTAATTCTGGTTGTTTTTTTCCGCTGTGCATAGTGTTGTATTCTGTGTCTCGACAACCTTTATGTCAAGACATTGATATAACACATTTTTATACTCTGTTCTGTTTTTAAGCTTACGCCGTTCTTGGCCCATCGCACAGTGTTTTTCAAACGACGGCACTCCCCCAGCACTTTCATTTGGCACCAGAGCCTACACTTGATTTATACTAAGTGCAGATCATATTCTTCCTGTGTTTAAACTATGGATTATTCCGTTTCTTCTATTTTACGCCCTTCAATTCTTGATGGAACTAATTATTCCATGTGGAAGGTGCGAATGCGAACTCACATCAAATCAATTGATGAAAGAACTTGGCGTTTGGTTATTAATGATTGGAGTCCTCCTTGAAAAATCGATGCGGACAATGATACAATTATTAAACTTGAAGGAGAATGGACTCCAGAAGAAACTCAACTTGGAAATTACAATTCAAGAGCTTTAAATGCAATTTTTTCATCTATTGATGTAGTCATGTTCAAGATGATTACAAAATGCGTCTCTGCAAAAGATGCATGAGAAATTTTACAAGAACATTGTGAGGGTTTTCTGAGAGTGTTCGAAATCTAAAATGAGATATCTCACAACCATGTTTGAAATCTTCGTATGGATGAAGATGAATCAATATCTTCATACAATGAAAAGATTTTTGATATTGCAAATGAAGCTCAAACTTTGGGAGATCCGATCAGCAATGAACGACTTGTCAGTAAAGTCTTGCGATCGCTTTCAAAGAGATTTCATATTAAGGTCTCTGCTATTGAAGAAGCGAGAGATACTGCAACTCTCCCTCTAGGAGAATTGATGAGTATCTTAAAGACCTATGAACTCAACTTTGGGCATAAGCAGGTTTCACTTAATTCTCCACACATATTTCATACAGGTATGAATCTTACTCTACAAACTCAATCTTTTACACCTGTGAAAGAAGAAAGTTTCGTAGAAGAAGAAGTCAATGAGATAGAGTTGTTAGATGAAGGATGTTCGAATGTTGCGTTGCTGACGAAAAAGTTTAACACAATCATCAAGAAGATGAATAAACAAAATCGCAGCAGCGTAAAATCGCGCATCCAAATTAACAACTCTCTTCAAGTGTCTTCAGCACCTCCTGCACCACATCAGATAAAGAGGTATACACCGGTGAGAGGTCTGCAGAAGTCACAATCTGACCTTAGTTGTTCAAGAAGGACAAGCTGGTATCTTTCAGGACAAGCTGGCATATTTCAAGTAGTCAAATTGAAATGAATGACATGGATTCAATTCAATGTAGAGCTTGTCATGGATTTGGACATTTAGCAAAAGAATGCGCAAATACTCTTAGGAGAAAGAAGATGAATTTGAATACCACCTGGAGTGATGATGATGGATCCGAACCTGAGAATTTTGATCAGAACGTATTGTTTGCCACCATCGATGATAATATCAGTTCTGATGATGACTACAGCGATGTCGTAACATCTGTCACGACATCAGACAGTATTTTCATAAAAATTTTAATCGTATGAACTGTTTTAACTCATCTGCTGTTTCTGAGACAGAAGATATATTTGAGGTGAATGATGAAGCCCTGCAAGTTATCAATGAACTTAAAGTTCTATATGATGAACTTCTTGGGAAGTGGAAGGATAAATGTAAAATCATTGATTCAATTTCAAAGGAAAATGATGAACTTAAAGTGGTGACCACTCGTCTAGAAGTTTCACTCACTAAGAAGGACATGGAATTGAGCACTGTGAAAAAAAAGATTGAAGAAGCTACTCAAACCTTTGATAGATTGAATAAAGGTAAGTATACTATAACTGAAGTGTTGTCTTTTGGTCAAACTAGTAAGGTAGAAAAAAATTACAGTCCAGAAAAAGTATTTCCTAACTTATATGTTGATGGTAGTAAACCTGTGAATTTTGACAAACCTGATGTGTTATCTGATGTTCAAAAGAAAGATACTACTCCAAAAAGAAAAAGAGTTAGGAAAAGACATTACGTCTGTCATTACTGCTTTGTTAGAGGTCATATCCGCCCTTTTTGTTATAAAATGCAAGAAGATATGCAATCTGATAAAATGTCGTCTTCAGTGTCTTCACATTCTTCTCCACACCCTAAGACTAAACTCAAATGGATTCGTAAATCTGATTTAACATGCAATGTCGTTTATACTTCTTTAAGTAGTAGTATTGCAGGATCTTGATACTTCGATACCGGGTGTTCTCGCTTTATGACAGGTACAAGAGATAATTTGATTGATTTTGAAGAATTTGATGGAGGTAAGGTTACCTATGGAAGCGGAGCAAAAGGTAAAATCACTGGAAAAAGTATTTTGAATCTTGAAGGTTTTCCAAAATTGCATAATGTGTTTCTAGTTGAAGGATTATGTGCAAATTTGATTAGTATCAGTCAGCTGTGTAATGATAATTTGCGTGTCCAGTTTAATAAAGATTCTTGTGAAGTTTTTGATGATTCTAATTCTTGTGTCATGACAGGTAAGAGATATATCGATAACTGTTATTTGGTTGAAATCAAATTTGTTGCATACAATGTGCGTGTTGATGACACTGTTTTATGGCATCAAAAACTTGATCATGTTAATTTTAAAAATCTTTTGAAATTTGCAAAGTTTGATATTGTTCGTGGTCAACCTTCTTTGAGTCAAAATGATAATGTAGTGTGCGTTACATGTCAAAAGGGAAAATAAACTCGAGTATCACATAAGATGTCTCAACATTCTGGAACATCAAAATGCTTTGAACTTGTTTTTATGGAACTTATGAGACGCATTGCAGTTGAAAGTCTTGATAGAGAAAGGTCAAGTGGTGGATGTGTCTTCCTTGGAAATAATTTGGTGTCATGGCATAGTAGAAAATAGAACTGCATCTCTTTACCTACTATAGAAGCTATATACGTAGCTACTAGAAGCTGCTGGGCTCAACTCCTTTGGCTGAAGCAAATGATTGCAAACTATGGGTACGCATCTGACACTCTTACTATTTTATGTGATAATACTAGTGCGATAGATATTTCAAAAAATTCAGTACAACATAGTCATACAAAGCACATAAGTATTAGACATCACTTTATTTGGGATTTAGTTGAGAAAAAATTAATCAAATTAGATTACATTCACACTGAACACCAACTTGCAGATATTTTTACAAAGGCGTTATATTTTCATACGTTTTCAAATCTTCAAAAATCTTTTGGCCTGTGTAAAATTTGAGTCGTTTCAATCCCTATATTTTATTCTTTCTTTTCTGCGTTTTTTTTAAATTTATTTCTTTAGTTCTTTATCTGTTATTAACCTTGATATAATAATTTTTTAAATTTATGATTTCTTGCGTTGACTACCCAATCCTAAAAGAATCCGATGAGAAAATTATTAGCAATAAACACCAAGTCAAAAAGGTGGTTGCTAATTAATAAAAATAATAAGGAAAAGAATTGGTGTATAATCTTGTCACTGAGTAACCAGCTACACGGCGGTGGCTACGGCGATGCATTCTTTTCAAAAGGTGATGAGAAAGTACACTTATATTCGTTTAACACTGAGTAACTAGGGGTACGGCGGTGGCTACGACGATACTTTATTTTCAAAAGGTGATAAATTGAATATTTTAATTTTCCAAAAAAACGGATATAATAAAATTTTTGGGTGTCACCGTTGAAATTTAAAATTTAAATGATAATTTAGTCATGGTTTATCTATTCTATGATTTAATTATTATTCTCTTCATTTTTAAAAATCTACGTGTTGTTTAACAATTAAGTGATTTGATACTTATTCTTATTTTTAGGATATTGTTGATATTGTTGAGATATTGTTGATAATTTGGTATTTATCCACTTTTATTACCATATTTAAATAGTTAAAATATTTTCTTATTCTTTCTTGCGTATTCGATCTCTCTTTACACACACGGTTATTTTTTTCTCCATCATGAATACCGATCAGTTAACAATGATTGTGAATTCTGTCACCCAAGCTGTGATCTCGATCGTTTGATCTTCCTCATGGACTCCATTGTCAGTCTATAATTTCTTTTTTCTTTTTTAAATATCTTGACATCTCATAGTTTACATCTCTCTGATTTAGAATGTCCCGACATCTCAATGTTTTCATAATCTTTGATTTGGAATGTCCCGACATCTCAATGTTTTCATCATTTTTGATTTGAAATGTTTTGACATCCAAATGTTTAATCCAAACTCTCAATACAAGCTTTCATACATTGAGTAGTTTGAGATTTCGTCATCTTTGTTGAAAAGGGATCATTTGTACCGTAGTACTCTTCCTCAGACATGTGTTGTTTCTTCGCCAACAACTTCTACGAAGTTTGTTACGTAAGAATTATGGGGGAGATGGTGTTATTTATGACTAATCCAAGTAAAAGGAGATGTTGATATGCTGGTCTTGGTATACATGGAGATGAATTTTAATGTTGACAGAGATGAGTGAAGGTGGTTCTGATGTAGACACTAGTTGTTGTGGAAATGTGATTTTGATGTTAAGACTGATGCTGAGAACATGTCTGATGTTCATTAATATCCGGTTAAGTCTCTGGATTTTCATTTTAATTTTTTGGATCGATTTGCATAATTTTATTATGGGGGAGAATGTGTCATTTTTTATTATGGGGGAGAATGTGTTTTGTCTTGTGGAAAATTTATCTTCATGATTTTTAATTCGTTTTTAAGAAACGTAAAATGGGGGAGATTATTGGAAATTGATTTATTCAATTTTCTTAATTTTAATTGTTTTGCTTTTCCCTAATCTTTTAATTAATTTATTATTGTGTAACTTGTGTCTTATCTTAAGGTATTGAGCAGTTCCTATTTTTTAGGAAAGAAAGTCTTTCTTTATTTCTTCTGCAGGAGAGAAGAACGTGGAATACATGTATTAAGAACGTGGGAACGCAGTGTCGTGGACATCAAGAAAAAAAGTGGAGAAGGATTAAAGAGTTGAACTTGATCTCCAAGGGATGCAGAACGTGGGATGAACCTGCTTGGAGAGCAATGATTTTTACTACTATAAAAGAATCGTTATCTTCTCACTTTGAGGTTAGAACACTAAGATTACAGATTGAGAGAAGAAAAGGATTTTAGTTTTAATTTGTATTCTTTGTGTTGGATATCATTCTTGATATTCCTTCTATGAATCCTATGTCTAAGGATTTAGAATAGGATTTATTTTCGTGTTTGATTTTTGTGATTTATTTTTGTAATCGTCTTGAAGATTTTAATAAGAAAGTTTTTCGCCGGTGAAGGTATCACAAGTCGTAAGACTTGTGAGAAAATTAATTCTGGTTGTTTTTTTATTTCGTTGTGCATAGTGTTGTATTCTGTGTCTCGACATTTTTTATGTCAAGACATTGATATAATACATTTTTATACTCTGTTCTGTTTTTAAGCTTACGCCATTCTTGGCCCATCGCACAGTGTTTTTCAAACGACGGCACTCCCCCAACACTTTCACTAAACATAAATAGAGCCAAATTACACTCTACTGCAGTTCAGTACACAATGTTGAGTTGTATAGCATGTAATAAACAGCAGTTGCGACAAAACGAAGCAATAATTTGAGATTCAATTAGTAGGACGGAGCTATAAAAATATTAATCGCAACCGATTTAGCTGCATCAACACATAATTCAACACCAATCAACCCAAATCCTAATGAGCGTCTGACCTGACCAGGAAAGAGGAAAGCAGTAGAAGGCTTGTAGTCCTTGAAAAATGAATCGTCGCCGACAATCGCCTCCAATCTGACGGCTACGCTCATGGAAACCCTAGATTTCTACAAATGCCAGTCGAGAAGTCTTCGAATCTCGTTTCTGAAACCCAAACAGCTGGAGGTTCTGAAGGATTGGGAAGCGGCGAAGGCAGATTTGTAGAGATTTTGAAAAGATTCAGCTTCAGACTTGTCGCCCGAGATTTTGCCGTTTTGAGCTTTGGGATCCACATTCAACCCGCATTTTTGTATATAGTGTTTATTTAGGATTCGGTTCCTGTTGGATTATATACTAAAAGTCTAGCTTTTTGTATGAACAATGTTATAACAATTAATTTGAAATGAGAATCATATGATCAAATGATTGCGTCTTATAATTTATTTATATGTACGATGCAATACTCCACTTACTTTATACTGTAGATAATATGTTGTGCGACAACACGCGGAAGATTATATTATCGGTTTCCTTATAAAGTATAAACAGATACTCATAACCGAGATAGACGGGGACTCTCTATCAGGATAGTTGTAGTGTGGTTTGGTATTAACTTGTCTTGGCTATAGAATCACATTAGTGCACTTGTGTGTATTGAGTAGGACCGCTTGAGATCGTTCGACTTATACTGACTTATATGAGAACTTGATCTCAGTTATTATGGAAGTTCGTGCTCTTAATCACTATACAATAACCTCGACACGTAGGGCAGTATGTATTTTTTTGATTCATCAATGAGTGAGATTTACATGTAATTAAATCAACAAACTCGGTGAGTTGGGAAGTAATGTTGTCTCTATGGTGTGCTGTTGATTGTAGAAGGAATCCTTGTCCGTCATAGGTTGATGATGTCCCCTTGAGGAGCTCATAAGGATTATCATGTAAACCCTGTAGGTGAAATTTATTCCGGCATGATAATAAGGTTGAGTGGTACTACTCTTGGATGAGATATTAATTAATTGAGTTGTCAGTAACATAAATTAATTAATGGACATTGTATATCTTAAACATGGGGAGACTAACGGGCTCATAATAACAATGAGCCCAAAACGTAATTTTGGGATTGGAAAGGCAGTGCAGTAATAATATTTTAGTGGAATATATTATTATTATTGGACTTAAGTATAAGCTTTGGGCTAAGCTTGGATACTTAAGTCCAATGGAGGCCCAACCCACAGCTTTTCTGGAACCCTAATCTTATTCATTATTCACGTGTGATGAGGGTTGAGAGCAGATTGAGGAGGTCTCGTAGATCGTCGCCCACACGACGTCGAGATCGGACTTGGGACATACGGCAGAAGATCCGAAGGTAGTTTACTGCTGCTGTCCGCCACCTTGTGAAATTTATATAAGATCATACTTTACTCAGAATTCAATGATCAATATACTAACGGAAAGCCGTTGAAGAGAGGATCGTCTGAGCATAAAGATCATTCAATTTTGACATTAGACGAGGAAGTTATGGCCATTCTCGTAGGACTGCACAGTCTGCCAGCGAGAATCCTTCATCTTCTACATACCCTGGTGAACGGTAATCGTTTCTATGATTTATTGCTTCCGCTGATATTAGAAACGCATGGATCCCTAACGGGTCACGTTAATCAAATGATCCAAGTGCCAATAATTGGTATCAGATCTTCGGTTTCGTGATGAAGCGTGACACGTTAGGCTAGGGTTTATGTGGTTAGTTTTTTGAAATTAGGATCACATGTTCAGGGTTTTGGTTTTACTGCTAAACCATGAATATCCCTATGTGATATATACCCTATATCATACCTATTTTTTCTATGGTTGAGTGTGAGATGATTCGACGAAAAATGTTCGTCAATTTCACATGGAAGGAAGAAAAAGTGGGCAAAAACAGATTCACGTTTTTGAGAGAAAAACCAGCGCAGTGATATTACAGAGACAATAACCGGAGTTTCAACCATCGGATCAACCTAAATTTTGGTCAGCACGTTCGGATTTTGTGGATGTACATTCTGAACGGTGCAGATCGTATTTGGAGCTTTGTGTTATCGGGAATACGCCGAAAACAGAAGCAGGTTTTTGGGCGATTCTGTTCTGCGTAGTCGAGGGAAAAGAGCTGCTTCTAACAAACTAACCGTTGGATCGACCTGTAATTCGGACAGTATGTTCAGAACTTATAGAAGTAGATTCCGAACGGTGAAGATTGGATTCTAAGGTGTCTACAGTAACGAAACCTGAATGACAGTTGGTGTAGTTTGGTATTGCGCGTTGGGAACGCTGAACTTGGTTCCGTGCAAGTAGGCCCTTGGACGAGCGACAGCCCGAGCGAGGAGCACTCATCAAGGCACATGGTGTTATGCACAGCATCAAGCGAATGGCACGGCTGGGGCGCGTTTTGAACCGGGCAAGGAGCGATCAACTGCTGGGCGTGTGCTGCTCGTTGGCGTGCGGAGCAGCATGCTGAGTATCGGGCGGCCTGATGGGCATTGGTGCTTGTTGGGAGCTCGGGGCGTGACGTGTAAATCTTGCACGTTGGAGAGGAGTCGCACACGTTGGCTTGCTGGACGCTGGGATGGCGTGCATGGTGGCATGCCATGTGGCATGCGGAACACTGTGTGAGGCTGCACGGATGAAGGTTCGATCGATGCTGCATCAGGTTCGAGCGGATTCACATCAGGTTCGATTGGTCTGCATCAGGTTCGATCGACTCTGCACCAGGTTCGAGCGGATTCACATCAGGTTCGATTGGTCTGCATCAGGTTCGATCGATGCTGTACCAAGTTCAAGCAGATTCACATCAGGTTCGATTGGTCTGCATCAGGTTGTATCGATGCTGCATCAGATTCGAGCGGATTCACATCAGGTTCGATTGGTCTGCATCAGGTTCAACCGATGATGCACCAGGTTAAAGCGGATTCACATCAGGTTCGATTGGTCTGCATCAGGTTCGATCGATGCTGCATTAGGTTCGAGCGGATTCACATCAGGTTCGATTGGTCTACATCAGGTTCGATCGATGATGCACCAGGTTCGAGCGGATTCACATCAGGTTCGATTGGTCTGCATCAGGTTCGATCGACTCTGCACCAGGTTCGAGCGGATTTACATCAGGTTCGACTAGTCTGCATCAAGTTTGACTGGTCTGCATCAGATTCCGCGTGAGTCTTCACAATGTGATCGGGCAGGGTGCCGGAGTGGTGGAGCAGGCTGCGGGGAGGTCGATCCCCGTCGCAGTTGTCCGCATTCGTGATTGGTGGCGAACAATCGAATTCACTGTTATATAACTGTTATAATTTATTTATTAATTGATTATTGTTATATATGTATGCATGCTTTTTGTGATTTACTGCCTTATGTGCCGTAATAGGAGTATGCTAGGTTGCGTATATTATTCTGAATATTATATGCATGTAAAAACCCTTAGTTTTAAATAACTAAGTGGGAGAGGGGATAGGTAATTAATTCCCGCGGCCTCTATTATTGGTTTGTTAGTAATGTGGATAAACTTGCGCGTCGGCATTAGAGCCTTCCTTCCCATCGGATGAGTTTATTCATAGATTGCTGGAACAGACTTCATTAAATAATTATGTTTGTAATGTGATGCATATGAACTTGCGCGTTGGCATAGACCTTCCTCCCTATCGGATGAGCTTATATGCGGTTCACTGGTACAAACTTATAATTGTTGACTGTAGGAAGTTATCCAAACGCGTGTGTACTTCTCCATCTGTGAGGCACATAAGCTTGCGCAATGGACTTGAGGTCAAATAATGGTGTACACTTAGATGCAAATAATAAGTATCCTCCTCATCGGAGTCACTGCTTTTATTTGCATGGCTAAAGAGGAACCGACTATTAATTATTTTTTCATAAAGTTAGGTTGACAAATGAAATTAATGGGTAAAACATTCTCTTGTAAATGTTCGGGTTTGTAAACGTCCACACTATCGTGGCTTACAAACTCACGGTGCTTGAGATATCGGTGAATTTATATTTTATATTGTTTTGAGGGAATCAATATAAATGGATAAATTCGAAGATTTGATCGGTATATATATTTTATGATTCTCTGAATTTCGAATAGTTTTATTTCTCTTATGGTTGACCAAAAGAAATTATATTTACTAGTCCAAAATTAGATGATTAGAAAAGAATCTTGGATTCTAATTTTACTGCTTAAGAAATACATGTGTGTTCTCACAAAAGACTTATCATGATGCATATTAAAGTCTCTGGTGAAGAGATAAGAGATTCATAGAAATATGATGGTCTCATGTAACTCTTCGGATACTTGAGTAAGTTAAAAGACGGTATGTCATGATTGAATTTGATGAATGAATTGGAAATACATGGAATAGAAGTTGAAGGGGAAACCTAAGTCAATTTTATTCTTTATTGTTTGCCTAAATGTTTTGAGCAAGTTCCACCTGAATTACAAAGAGGCTGTATATAGTGGAGAACTTCTGACAAAACATATAGCAAAGAAAATGCAATTTCATCAAGATGTGAACAAGATTAGTATCTCATTCACTAGTTGTTGAAGCATGATTAGCGTTGGCATTTACTGACATGTTGTGTGTAGATACCGGAATCACTAAAAGCCTGCAACTAAGTGCTGATGAAATAATAATATACATGGGTAAAACTACGAGAGTAGTGGTTGTTGCAGTGGGAGTTGTTTATTTATCTTACGATATGAATAAACGTTTGATTATGAGAAATTGTCTTTACGTACGTTTTCATAGAAAGAATTTTATTTCAGTTTCTATGCATTTATGGATGGATACTCCATTTCATTTAAATGACATGGTCATAGTAATGAAGGATGGAGCTATAATCTGTTAAGGTACGTTAGTGACAATTTGTAAACTCTTAAATCACGTTTATACCACGGATGCAACAAATAGTAATTAATAATGCGTCTTTTAATCCTAATAAGAGAATGACTATTATGCAAATGATTAGATATATGGTGAATTATTTGGAATTACTAAATTTATTTTATGGGTATACCCTTGAAACAGCATGTCGTGTATCGTTTGTCTATTTGTGGGATATTCTAGAAAAATGAAGGGTGATGATTTATTTAATCCAAAAGATCAAAGGGTGATTGTTAACACAAACACTAGTTTTTTTGGAAAAGGACTATGTATTAAATTATAAACCCATATATAAATTGTTCTAAAGGAAGTGAAAGGGAAAACACAAAGTATTAGTACCAAGTGTATAAGAGGATATACCACAAGTTAAACTGTAACGCGTGTCACGTCTGATACACAATTGCGTGTAGTGCCTTGTCGTAGTGGGAGGGTTGTTCGACAACTTGTAAGATATATATTTTGGGAGAGTCGTGAGACTTAGTCCCTAGTAAACATGTATTGAACCCACAGATACGACGAAGCACTACAAGATCGAAATGCGATATCTTATCTAGTGCGATGATGTTGAAATAGAATTGATGAATTCTAAATTAAATCTGGGAGCTTGTAAGACCACTAAATAGTGTAAAAGCCATTGGAAGTGGTCATACAAAATAAAAGAGGATCATATGGTAAGGTGAAAACCTTGGAAGCAAAGCTTGTTGCGAAAAATGTATACTCAGAAAGAAAGGGTTCGATTATGAGATAACCTGTTCGCCAATAGCTATGCCTAAGTCGATCCGGACTCTTTTACATGTTGCTACTCATATGGAATATGAGGGATAGCAAATAGATGTCAAGACAACTTTCCTGAATGGAAGTCTTGAGGAAAACATCTATGTTAAGCAACCAGAGTGATTCATTACAAAGAGCTAAGAGCATTTTGATATTAAGCTTAAAAGTGTCCATCAATGGACTAAAGCAAGCTTCAAAATTATAGAACATCCGTTTTGATGAAGAAATCCAGTGATATGGATTTTATCAATGCTCGGATATGTCTTGTGTATTGAAAAGAGTGACGGAAATGTGGTGGTATTTTTGTACTATACGTAGATGATATAATGCTCATTGGAGACAATGAAAGAGTATTGTCAGGCGTATGGGTATGATTAATAAAGCAGTATGAAATGAAGGACTTAAGAAGAGTAAAAATATCCTTTTGATCACGGTAATACGGATCACAAAAAAGGATGTTGGGCTTAGCTCAAGTTTAGCAATATGTTACGATCCTTACTCATTTAGTATGTGAATTTATCTAAGTGAATGTGTCTTGAGACACAAAAAGAGATAAAGGTGATGAAAGCGGTTCCTTATGCTTCGGCGAATAAGGAAGTTTAATCTAAGGAATGCTATGCATGAGAATGGATAATTGTATTGTCAATTGCATAGACAGTGAGTATCAAGGTAACTCAAAATAAGAATGTTGAACTGTGGTAAGACATATATTTATGTACCTGAAAAGGACTAGAAATTATATGTAGGCTTACCGGACAGATTCGCTGCTTCTTATGAGTTACGTAGATTCGAATTTTTCAAATCAGATAGGGATGGCAGTAAATTCACCTCAAGGTTATGTGTTTAATTTTAAGAAGTAAAACCATAATATGGAGGAGTGTTATATAGAAATATATTTCAAACCCCGGACTCCATCATGGAAAGATGATAAATTGGAGCCTATAAGGCAGCCAAATTATCTATATGACTCTAGAAACTTCATGATGGACTTTGAAGTATTTCTAAGTTTACCCAAGATTATCACAATTTAAATTAATGATATTGGTGCAGTTGCAAACTTGAAGGAATCACGAGTCCATAAGACAATTAAACACATGGAGCGTGAGTACCACCTGTTACGAGAATTTGTATGATGAGGGGAAGGTTGTTGTCGCCTAGATTGCATCGGATGATAACCTAGTAAATCTATTTACAAGGACCTTAAAGCGAAAGCTTTTGATGGTCGTGTAGTAGGAGTGAGAATCAGATGTATGGCGGAAGACATGACAGCATAATCTTTACGTATAAGTGGGAGATTGTTGGATTATATACTAAAAGTCTAGCTTTTTGTATGAACAATGTTATAACAATTAATTTGAAATGAGAATCATACGATCAAATGATTGCGTCTTATAATTTATTTATATGTACGATGCAATACTCCACTTACTTTATACTGTAGATAATATGTTGTGCGACAACACGCGGAAGATTATATTATCGGTTTCCTTATAAAGCATAAATAGATGCTCACAACCGAGATAGACGGGGACACTCTATCGGGATGGTTGTAGTGTGATTTGGTATTAGCTTGTCTTGGCTATAGAATCACATTAGTGCACTTGTGTGTATTGAGCAGGACCGCTTAAGATCGTTTGACTTATACTGACTTATAGGAGAACTTGATCTCAGTTATTATGGAAGTTCGTGCTCTTAATCACTATACAATAACCTCGACACGTAGGGCAGTATGTATTTCTTTGATTCATCAATGAGTGAGATTTACATGTAATTAAATCAACAAACTCGGTAAGTTGGGAAGTAATGCTGTCTCTATGGTGTGCTGTTGATTGTAGAAGGAATCCGTGTCCGTCATAGGTTGATGATGTCCCCTTGAGGAGCTCATAAGGAGTATCATGTAAACCCTGCAGGTGGAATTTATTCCGGCATGATAATGAGATTGAGTGGTACTACTCTTGGATGAGATATTAATTAATTGAGTTGTCAGTAACTTAAATTAATTAATGGACATTGTATATCTTAAACATGAGGAGACTAACGGACTCATAATAAGAATGAGCCCAAAACGTAATTTTGGGATTGGAAAGGCAGTGCAATAATAATATTTTAGTGGAATATATTATTATTATTGGACTTAAGTATAATTTTTGGGCTAAGCTTGGATACTTAAGCCCAATGGATGTCCAATCCAATTTCTCCTCCTGGTCCCTGCTGTAGCCCATGTATATAAATCACCTCACCTTATCTGGAACCCTAATCTTATTCATTATTCACGTGTGATGAGGGTTGAGAGCAGATTGAGGAGGTCTCGTAGATCGTCGCCCACACGACGTCGAGATCGGACTTAGGACATATGACAGAAAATCAGAAGGTAGTTTGCTGCTGCTGTCCGCCACCTTGCGAAATTTATATAAAATCGTACAATACTCAGAATTCGATGATCAATATACTGACGAAAAGCTGTTGAAGAGAGGATCGTCTGAGCATAAAGATCATTCAATTTTGATATCATACGAGGAAGTTATGACCATTCTCGTGGGACTGCACAGTCTGCCAGCGAGAATCCTTCATCTTCTACATACCCTGGTGAACGGTAATCGTTTCTATGATTTATTGCTTCCGCTGATATTAGAAACGCATGGATCCCTAACGGGTCACGTTAATCAAACGATCCAAGCGCCAACAGTTCCATGAATTTTTCATAGGACTGGTGGTACCCTAGTGGCTCTCATATATTAATATTATCCTTATCCTGTAATCTGAAACAAATACTAATATTTCTTATATAACATAATCACACTTTCACTTTCAATAAAAATTTGGAACACAAATTTTCCAACCAAACAACGGCAAGTAACGAATCTCTCTCTTAAACTTGAAAGTAATGAATCTCTCTCTTAAACTTGCGATGATATTCGTATCGTTTAATATTAATTTATTATATATATATATATATATATATATATATATATATATATATATATATATATGCATCAATGATTATTTGTGTCTAAAATACACCTAAACAATAACAATACCGATAACAAATAACTTTTATAATAAATCTAACCAATATGCACTTTTTGGACTCTAATGCCCCTACTATTCAATAAATTATACATAATGTGTCTCATGTCAGTATGGAGATCAGTATGGAGGTCGGTATGAAGGTCTGTATGGAGAGCAGCGGCGGGTGGCGACTTTCCAGCGACCTGCCGGCGGCGGCAGGTGGGTGGGTGAAGGAGGGGTGAGGATTTTTGGGTTGATGGGTATTTTGAACCTTTTGGGATATAATTAATTACAATTGTTATAAAATTGTTCTTTGTTGGTATTGTTAATTTAGTTAAATAAATGAATATTTTTTGAATCCTCCATATATATATTTTATTGTTTAAATTAATATTTTAATTGAAATTATGTTATTATTATTATTTAATTATAAAATAAATATAGTATAAATTCTATTATTTTAAATATTTTTTAATAAATATAATTAAATAAATTTTATAATTATTAATTAAATGTAGGAGTATAAAATATCTCATAATTATATAATACTTCATATTAAAATTTAATATATATATATATATATATATCTTTAATATAATAAAGGAGAGTTTAATTTTGATGATGTCTCATCTTCACAATTTTTCTCAATTATTTTAATTATTAATTAATGTAGATAATTGCATATATTTATTTAAGATTTAAATAAGAATATTATCAAATCAAAATTAATTATTAATTAAAATTTAATATAGATAAATAAGTATATGTATTTACTTAAATATTTGAATATGAACGTGATCAAATCAAAATCAAATCATATATATAAGGAATTTTTTTTCCTTCACTTAGAAATAAGACTTATTATTCATTCACTTCACACGATTCTCCTGGATCTTTCTTCAAGTTAGTATTCAAATTGTTATTTATTTTATTTAAATTTCTTTTGATTAATTTTGTTACATTTTTTTAATTTTGTTTTATTCATGCTTACTTATTTCTTTTAAATTTCTTTATTCTTGATGTCCAATTTTTATATATTATTTATTTCCTTTAACATTGTTATAATTTTGTCATTAAACTACAAGCGCACACAACTTTTCTTTTTAAACTTTCTTCATGTTGTAAACCTTTTTATACCCAAATTATTCTCTTTAAGCTTTAATCAAGTTCTAAAGAATTGTCGATATTGTTTTTTTTAAATTTTGGTATAATTTTATTTTAAATTTCTTTTAACTTTTATTTTTTATTAATATAATTTGGTTTATTTATTTAATTTTCTCTTTACAAAATAAGAACTTTTATTCATTCATTACACACACATAAATTATTCTCTTGAACATTTCTTTAAGTTAATATTCAATTCAATTTTATTTATTTTATTTAAATTTATTTTGATTATTTTTTTCCTCTTTTTAATTTCTTTATTTTTTTAATTTATTTTGATAAATTTTGGTATAATTTTATTTTAAATTTCTTTTAACTTATATTTTTTTATTAACATAATTGACTTTTAGTTTATTTATTTTTATTCTCTTTAATTTTATGATCGTCTTTTTTTAACTAAATTTACGTTATTTATTTATTTTTTCTGTTAATTCCGTTATTTTTTTATTAACACATTTATCTATTTTATTTCTTAAATTTATTTATTTATATATTTTATTTCTATTAATTATATATGGATTTGGTTATAATATTTTAATAAATAAAAATATTAAATTATTTATTTTTATTTTTTATTAATATATGTATGTATTGATTCGCTATAATTGGTGATATTTATCTTTTTTTTTTTAATAATAATTTCCTTAAATTTTTTATTTCTTTTTTACTTATACGTAATATTAAATTTATTTACTTTTAAAGAGATTTTAGGGTGTACTAGGTTTAATTGATTTATTTTAAGGTATAATAGAATATCATTTTTAAAAAATTTTATTTATTAAATTTAATTTAGCAGTGAAAATTAAATTAAAATTTAATCTAATGATTAAGATGTTCGTGCTCTAATTACTTTTTTGTTGGACTTACATTTTTGTTGGAATTTTCTTTTAAATATGCTATAGTAATATTTTTAACGTAAAATTTAACTTATTTAAATATATATGAAGTATATATTTATTCTAAAATTTGATTATATCATCCTATCATTTTAATAATATAGATTAATATGATTATATTAATAACTATTTTTGTGGTTCCGTCTATTGAAAAGAAAATTAATAGTTTGTGATGAGATGAATCAAAATAGTAAATTAGATAACATTGAACTGGAATAGGTGTATTATTGATAAAAGATAAATTACTTGCATCATGATAATGTTCATAAATTCAAATTTTACACTTTAAAAAAAATCATATTAAATTATAAAAATAAATTTAATATAAATTCAAATTATAAATTTTTTAAATTATAATTTTTCCCGTATATTAAGCGGGATTTGTACTAGTATATATATATATATATATATAAACGGGTATCCACGAGTATTAAAGCGTTATTTGTACCCATACTTGTTCTATTAGAATTCGAATAGACCGAATATTCGAAAATACGTATTCCGTTATCATCTTACTCATGGCTACCAAAATTAAGTCACCTCAATTTTGTTTGACATCTATAATATATATTCTCTCGGTCCCGCGTCAAGGTTTACGTTTCCATTTTTTGTTTATCTCAAGTTAATGTTTGTATTTTTTCTTTTTTGTCAAGTGTAACCCACACAAAATAATTATTTATTCTAGGTCCTCACACAATATTAATACATCCATCGACTACACATTAACTATTATTTTTTTAATTCACTATCTATTAAAATATTATATCTCTTAATTTCTATGTAAAAAACAAACTCAACATTAACGCGGGACGAAAAGAGTATTTATATTGGTAGTTTATTTTATCTTGTCAAGTAACTTTTCACTATTAGAGTTTTAAAAAATTTGCTTTTATGGTTAAATTTATTAACTTTAAGGGTATGTTTAAGATAATAAATAAATAATAAAATAAGACATATAATTTAAAATGAAAGTCCAACTATAAAATAAAAATGGCATATAGTATATTGGGCTAAAATTAATTCAAAATTAATGACCAAACAGTAATCCAACACTAATTATAAACTTTGGAAATGACTCATTCTTCCTCATAATTATTCAGTTCTTACATTGATATTGAGCTTATTTTTTATTTTGTCATGGCCGACCTGAAATTCTGCAGACAAGATCCCTGTCCCAGCTGCGACAAGAAGGAAGTCGGACTTTCCCTAGACGGCGATCGCAACGACCATTGTGACATTTGTCATGCTTGCCGGCGTTTGCCAAGCTGATTTCATCTGCCAATTATGACAACTTACTAAATATGTGCTCTACTGTTTTGAAGAAATGTACTCTATAGTATATATATAATATATAATATATATAATATATATACTCCCTCCTTCCCATTTCAAATAACACATTTTTTATTTTGGGTTGTCTCATAAGTGTTTGCACTTTTCTAAAAAAATAAAAAGTCAAACACAATCACTTTTCCATATACACTTTATTTAAAAAAAAAATCACTCATACCTAACTTACCTAACATATTTTATCATTTATTTATTATCAAATACTCCTAAAAGTTATCATTTTTTTTAATATCCGTACATTAAATAAGATGCAAACATTCGTGGGACAGAGGGAGTGGGTGATTATAAATTACTACTCCTAGTTATGTCTGAAAATAATTTAGATATACAATTTAAATATGTTAGGCTTACTTGTAAGATCGTGCGAAACTGCCGTGTGGGAGGAGACGAGGAAGAGTACAAATAAACATAAAAGAAAAAACAATCTTTTCGGAGAAGCCATTTAATTGTATTAATAAACTCAAGCTGGATATTTGAATATGCTAGATGGAATAAAATAAATGAGAGAGTTTGTAATTTATAATGTTGAAATTACTTTCGAACAAGACTTGGACTGATAATATAATATTATTATGAGGCTTTCTTTTGTGAGATGAGTGTGAGACGGGTCGATCCATCACTAAAATAAGTTTATTGTATAGATAAAGTATGTTTATTTGTAGTTAAAGTATGTTAATAATAAATCATACTCCTTCTGTCCGCCCGAAAGAGGGTCTTTTACTTTTGTGCATGCGGATTAAGGGGTATTATTATTTAATATGTGGTGGATAATTGTATTAGTGGGAGTGTGGACCCATATTTTAGTTGTATTAGTGAGGGGTGTGGGTCTCATGTGTGTAAAAAAGGAAATGACCCTCTTTTGGGCGGACGACCAAAATAGAAATAAAAAAATACCCTCTTTCGAGCGGACGAAGGGAGTATTCATAGTACTTTAATGCATAATCAAATTTACTTTAAAAAACATACTTTAACAACCATTAAACATACTTTATTTATACAATAAGTAAATTTTAGTTATAGGTCAACTCGTCTCACAAATAACTCGTCTCACAAGAGACTTTGTCTATTATTATTATTATTATTATTATTATTATTATTGATAATGTTGGCTGAGATCATCTCAAGTTAAGATTATTTTATACTTTTTTAATTAGTTAATATTTTTATTAAAGATGTTATCACTTTTTTTATAAAAAAATATTATTTTATATTTATATTATAATTTATTCATTAAAAAATTTACTGTATGTTATCGGTCCTTATTAATTGAGTATAATTTTTTATTAAATTATTATCAATTTTCTAAAGTGACGTAATCACATACGTCTGGATAGAGAAAATAGGGACAAGATCCATCAATTTCTTTTATATATACTGTATAATTTTTATTTTAGCAAATATTCAAATTTAATTAATGATTAATTGATTAGTCAAAGCTATTTATTAGGAGGAGAAATATTTTTATATGTGATCAAATAACAATGATCTATTTCTACATTGAAATAGATTATTTTTCATGAAAATATCATTTATAAATTAAATATTCCAACCTTATATAACATCTATCAATGTCAAGATAGACTAAATTTCTGCTAGTGGGCCACATATTAATTGTTATTATTATTATTATTAATTAGAAAGTGAGAGTGTAAAGCTACGGTGAAAACACACTAAAACATACTCCCTCCCTCCGTCTCAGCAGAGCTTTCACACCTCTTTTATAATTTACAAAGAACGTGTGAAAACTGTGTTGGGACAGAGAGAGTAAATGTTAAAACTTGAAACACCTCCGTCCCATCAGAGCTTTCACACCTTTTTTATAATTTACAGAGGAGGTATGAAAATTGTGTTGGGACAGAGAGAGTAAATGTTAAAACTTGTGTGTTTCAAGATAATTGTATCCCAAATCTCTGGTTTTTTTAGTTATATGTCCTTTAGTATTAAGTGTTATATCATTTAATTTAATATAAGAATGCAAGTTCTTTATTTTTTGAAAAAAAATTAATTTTTTAAAGTAAACATTTATATCTTTTATATTTAAGTCAACTTTTTTATTGAAAAAATTATACTCTTATTAATTAAAGTATATACTTTTTAGAATAAAATGTTATAATCTGTACACATGATCTTGTGCATCTAAAGACACGAGAGATCAACTCAAAAAATAATCATAATCATAATAATATATTAAAAGTATAAACATATTGAGAAACACTTTTCTCTCATATTTATCCCTATACAATTTTTAATTTACTTTACTAAACTTTATCATTTATACCACTACATTATAATAACTTTAATATTATTAATTCATATTTGTATGTTTAAAAGAAATTATATTTGTATTAATGATAGTAATTTTTTTAATAAAACTTACAAATTCATATTCTCATGAACTCTCATTACATGAATACATAGATTTATCGAATTTTAAAAAGAGTCAGAAGAAATCGTTCGATCCTCTTATTTTGATTTCTCGAACCGAGAGATCCATGAATCGGGCTCCTGATACATATAGATACAAATGGTCCAACGGGAGCAAGAATTTCCAGGAATATTTGGAACATTTTGTTTCTGAGCAGAAGAGCCGTTTTCAAATAGTGTTCGATCTGTTACGTATTAATCAATATTCGTTTGATTGGTCTGAGGTTATCGACAAAAAAGATTTGTCTAAGCCATTTTGTTTCTTTTTGTCCAAGTCACTTCTTTTTTTTTCCAAGTTGCTTTTATTTTTGTCGAACTCACTTCCTTTTTTCTTTGTGAGTTTCGAGAATATCCCCATTCATAGGTCCGAGATCTACATCTATGAATTGAAAGGTCCGAATGATCAACTCTGCAATCAGTTGTTAGAATCAATAGGTCTTCAAATTATTCATTTGAAAAAATGGAAACCCTTCTTATTGGATGATCGTTATACTTCCCGAAAATCGAAATTCTTGATTAATGGAGGAACGCCCTTTTTGTTCAATAAGATACCAAAGTGGATGATTGACTCATTCCATACTAGAAATAAGCGCAGGAAATCCTTTGATAACGCGGATTCCTATTTCTCAATGATATTCCACAATCAAGACAATTGGCTGAATCCCGTGAAACCATTTCATAGAAGTTCATTGATATCTTCTTTTTATAAAGCAAATCGACTTCGATTCTTGAATAATCCACATTACTTCTGCTTCTATGTAACACAAGATTCCCCTTTTCTGTGAAAAAGGCCCGTATTATAATTATGATTTTACATATGGGCAATTCATCAATGTTTTGTTCATTCGCAACAAAATATTTTCTTTGTACGTCGGTAAAAAAAACATGCTTTTGGGGTGAAATGATAGATGCCTGTTGACATTCCACCCTTCCTTCTCCTTTCAGAGCCTATTTGAAAGAGAATCCAGTCCTTCTTAGTCGTGAATATCTGAACTGTGTTTTGATCTAAGATTTCAATTCTTCCGTGTTTCAGCAGTAACATATTGTTTCATGGAGCTAAGGTCCAAAATATGGAAGAAAGAAGTGTTTCCACCACTCTACCACCCATTCAATTCTGTTCAACTGAATCCCTCTTTCATATAGCCATATATCTTTCCGGCTAAGGAATGAAAAATCTTTCTCCTGTTCCATGAATCCAATTTTCATTTTATATCATAATCATAACAAAAATAAATTTACTAAAATATCCTTACTTAATTTCATTATTTACCTATTTATCATTCATTATAATTTTTTATAATTATTGATATATTAATTAACTAATAAATTAATATATAAAAATTAACTTAAACTATTAATGCGGCTTATATTTCATATTCTCTTTATACATTAATTAAAGAGAATTTTAAGTGTCATAGAAAATATAAATTGAAAGTTCTTTACATTCATTGAGAGAAGAAATTATAAACTCTAATTCATAATTATAAATATTTACATACAATAAATTTATTGAAAGATGAATTGAAAAAGCCTATTTTACAACATAAATATTCACATACAATCAATCAAATCATTCAATTACCGGTTTATAATTTGATATAGCTGTAAAACCATTTTTATTTTGATTATTATTGTTATGTTCCAACTTTATAATGATGCTCGATATTTTCATGATACAGTGTCTTTTAATAATCAGTCGAGGATCCCCCCCATTCATTCGAAGGTCGAGACTCAATTAGACCAACTTAAGTTGATTTTTTTAAGCAGATTGACACAATTAAGAGGCTCAGAATTGCTAGAAACAGGAAGGTTAGTTTTCAAGGTTTATTATTTAGCTACTTTGAGCAACATTTGTTTTTTTTAAGTTCTTTCAATCATGGCAATTTGTAAAATTTTTCATAATTATTGCAAGGATAACAACATCAGATTACATGATGAAGGGAATTTTTATAGAGTTATGATTCAAACATACTTGCAAGGTAACGTAACGCACATTACATGTCTCTAATCTCTTCTTCTGTTCCACACCATGTATTCTAGCATGGATAATTGTACCTTACACTTCCTAAAGGCATATCCATACAAAATACAAAAGTTTTGGTGGGATCTCATTGTAAGACAAAAAATATTGTATATGAAGAGATTTAAGACGTGAATTGAAACAAAATACTATATTGATGTCATTCAATGTTTATTATATATACAAAAGTTTAGAGTAATTACTAAATAGAATATTTACTTGATTGTTCATTATTACAATGAAAAAAATAAATCATAAGAAGAAAACAATAGCATAAAAAGAGAAAAAAAAAACACACATTATACACTATGTCATACATGCATGCAACGTGCAACACATATCTTGAAAACTAAGTTAAATTAAAATATGAAGTCAAATTAGATTAAAATTTTTTCATCAAGAACTATTTTTAAATAAAATAAAATAATTAAAATTTTTAAAATAAAAATAATTATACCCTAAAAATTAACTTATTAACTCTAAGTGGACCGGTATAGCTGCGTCAAAGAATAAGCTAAGATGTGTATAAAAGTTTCTAATAACAAATTTTGTTAATGAAATGCATACGTACGTTGCCCATATATAAATAACCATAGGGAGGGTAATGCCTTTATTTTTATAAATATATTAAATTTAAGTTATAAAATTAATCAAGGATTAATTGCAAAAAAAATCACGAAATTTACTTCTATTAATCCTCACTTTTGAGAAATTACAAAAAAAACCACAACCTTTAAGTATTGTTGCAAAAAAAACTCAATTTGTGTCTAATAGTAGGATTTTTTTGAGTTTTTTTTGCAACAATACTTAAAGGTTGTGGTTTTTTTCACAATTTCTCAAAAGTGATGATTAATTTGCAATAGGAGTAAAGTTCATGGTTTTTTTTACAATTAACCCATTAATCAATAATAAAAATAATTAAAAATAATTTTGGAGACAATAATCAAATAAAACATACATTATGTGTATTAAAAATTATATAAATTTTGAAATTAAAGTGTAATATATAATTATTGTATAAGTTTCTTTATTTTTTTTAACTATATTAAAATTATTAACAATTTAGTGAAACTGAAATAAAAATTACTCTTTTTATCATGTGGTAACGTTTATATTTATATAAACTCTCTTTTAATATATTTAAGATTTTATAAATAATACTAATATAAATAAAAAGTTATGACAACAATTTTGGTGGAGCTGATTACTGTTCATATTCTATAATAGTATATGAATGAGTACTGCGAATACACACCCCATTTTATTAAATACACACCCCTTTTAATTTCTTAAATTTTAATTTTATAGTATACACACCCCTCAAAATTCCTAAATTATCTTTTTAATTTTAAGATTATACAACTTTCTCAAATTAAATACACACCCCTTCTTCATTCTTATTGTTTTTGGTTCTTAATCTAATTCATTCACGATTACACATCTCACGATTACACATCTCATATACCATTATCGCTAGTGTCACCTTTCAATTATTATTATTATTTAGTTTAATATTTCTTAATTGCCTTAATTCCTCATTAGAAGTACAAAGTAGAGGTTGAAGATGGTTTTCCCAACAGCCCAGTTTATGGATAACTCCATAGAGAGATCTTCTTCCCTGTCCGAAACTGCGAGCCCCTCATCCTCAGATCAATCTACTTCCTTCTCCAGTATACATCACCGTCTCATCTCCCACTAATTCTTCAGTAAAAAAAATAAAAAAAATCTTCTTTTAACTAAAGTTAAAAGTTTGTTTAAAATCAAATCTGCATAAAATGGGAAGAATCACAAGAAGAAACTTCCCAAAAAATTTAACAAGTTTTGTTTACAGAAAACATGGCACTACTACTCTACCACTTCTACCTACATATACGATCAAATCATTCATTTGATACAAATTGGAAGATGATGTGTTAATTTGAAGTGAAGATGGAGCCAAATTTTTCAGAAAACTTTTACCATTTCCTCAAGACCTCTCATCAACAGCCATCTGTCCATGCACATTTAAATCATTAGATCCATATTCTAAATAAGATCTACAATCATTTTCATAAGACGTGTTATCACTCACAGACACAGGAAGTATAAAGAATTATTAATTTAGGGTTTATTAGATAATAGTGTGTATAAAATATTTAGGGGTGTGTATTTAATGAATTTGAGATAATTTAGACTTTTTAAAAATACATATTATAATTTATTAAAAGAGAGAAGTGTATTTAATAAAAAGGGGTGTATATTTAAACTTTGCCTATATGAATATACCACACCAATTTGTTATGTATGAATGGTGAAATTCCATTGGTATAGAGCCAATTCCAATAAATTTATTGGATGTTTCCATTAGCATGCATTAAGTAGAAATTGAACCTACGAATTTGCCAATTAAGTTGGGTGCTTTAACCATTTAGCCAAAGATGCTTAGGGGATCCTCGTACATGGTGAATAACCAACACCAAATGAATTGGTGAAATCTGTGGTTCTCACTCCCCTTAATTAAGTAACATGTAGTCTCCCTTTAATTAATATTTGTCCCCTCCTCAATCAATATTTTTTTTCTTTTAATTTATTATACTTAAAAACCCATTATACCCTAAATTATAAGGGTGAAATTACAATTATACCCTAAATACTATGGGTGAAATATACCCTGAACCACAAGAGCGAAATTACAATTATACTATAAACCCTAAACTCTAAGTGTAAATGGAGTATATGCTAAACCATAAGGATGAAATTACAGTTATACCCTAAACTTTAGGTTGGTGTTTGATTTGGGTTTAAAGTGATTTAATAAATCGGTGAATAGTATTATTATATGTTTATTATGTTTGTTTTGGGTTTAAGTAGGGTATAATTTAAATTTTATGTCAAATCAAATATTAATTGAGGTAAGAGAAGAGGTAAAAGTAAGTGAGAGAAAGAAAGAAAAAATATTAATTGAAGAGAGATAATGTATGGTAGGGGATAGGTAAATGTTAGTATGGTTTGTAGGTGTATATATGTGAGATTTAAGGAGATTTATTAAATCTAAAACTCGGTTTTTAAACCAAATCAAACATGCCTAGGAGTAAAATATATCCTAAACCATTAGGGGTAAAGTATACTCTAAACTATTTGAGTGAAATTATACTCTAAACTCTATGGGTAAATTATACCCTAAACTCTAAACTTTATCAGTAAATTATGTCCTAAACCCCTAGGAGTAAATTATATCCTAAATTAAAGGGTGAAATTACAATTATACAATAAATTCTAAAGGTAAAATATATCCTAAAATACTAGGGGTAAAATCTACCCTAAATCTCAAAGGCATGATTATTATTATACCCCAAAAATTAAATTTTAAAAAAATATTAAATAAAAAAATGAAATGGAAAAAAGAAACAACCCTGCGAAACGGTTGTAAGCATTTGCAAATTGAAATCGTGTAACTTGCCCACCAGGGCGGATCCAGAAAATTATATTTGGGGTACGACATACTCCGTCCGTCCGTAAGGTATCCATTTACTTTTTTCACGTGAATTAAAGAGTATTATTATTTTATATAAAGTGAGTAATTGTATTAATAGTGAGTGGTTGATATGTGAGCGGTTCTTTTACTAAAAAGGGGAAATGTATACTTTAAGAGTGGAAGACCAAAATGACAAAATGAACGGATGGAGGGAGTATAATTTTAAAAATATTATTTAATATTCAAAATTTTACAATAAATAAATCAAAGTTTAAAAATCATAATTCTGTTGACACCGTCGATTTTAAAAATAACAATAATAATAATTTAAGACATTATTATTATAAATTTAAAAAATATAATAGTGAATTGAGTGTAAATTTGTATTAATAGTTTAAGGGTACAAACGAATAAGTAAATGTGAATAATTTCATAAAACATAAATATTAATATGATGTGTGTGTATATATGCACAAGTAAAGCAATAAAGAAGCATATTACAGCAAGATTTTAAATAAATAAATAAATAAATAAGCTATAAAATCAAATTGTTATATATATAATATTAAAAGAACAAGAAAAACAAAGAAATAATAATAAGAGTTTGGAATAGAAATAAAAAAAAGGGAAAAATCAAAGTAAAATGAGCGAAGTGTGGTTTGAACTCATGACCTGTCAAGAAAAAAAAGCATCTTACCACTATATTACATCCAACATTGAATAAATATAGCTAATATATATAACTATATATTTTTATTTTGGGTCTGTTGCCCACTTTAACGTTGCTCATTGCTCAAAGTTGATGTAATGTGATATATTAAATCAGGTCTCCAAGCCTTTTTTTCCCAACCGATTTTTCCTCATGTTAGTGTTCAGTCTTTTGTCTTCTTTGAGGGCTCCGCCTGCCGTAAGAGCCATTAATTATAATACTTTTAATAAATATTAATATTTTATAAATAATTTATTGTATAAATAAAAGTGATAATATTCTAATAATAATGAATCCTTTTTAATCTCTTCGCTAATATTAATTAAATATTATTTTATATATTTTATTTCTCTCATTTAAGTTTTTATATATTTTTAATTAAGTTGATATCATGTGTATTTGGGTACACGTTTGCACCCATATATGTGTATAAATTTTTATTTAATATTAATTGTATACATTCAATAATTGTATAGTTTTTTTTACATTCAATTTTTCATTAAAAAATTTATAAAAAATTTGCTAACAAAATGTACATATTTTTATTCATTAATGTATACTCCTACATCTTTATACATAAATATATAAATTTCTGAGAGTAGGTGAACCGAATATTATTAGCCTTTTGAATTTTAGTGTTACATTTCAATTTTTATATTTATGAAGTACACACAACACTAATAAAGAGTCTAATGTCTAATTTTAAATAATTTTAGAATAGTAAATTACTATAATCATTGATCGATACTAGGGCTGGACGAAAATACCGAAATATCGGTATACTGCAGTTATCGTATCGTAATATAATGAATATATCGAAAATTTCAGTATACCGAAAAAATTGGTAGGGTATGGTACCATACCGATAAAATCGGTACGGTAACGATAAGGTAATTTCAAAAAATCGGTATTTCGGTATATACCGAAATATCGATATTTTAATTAAAATAATTTAATTTTAATAATAAATATATATTTCTAAATTTTCTGACCACTAACATAATTAAACCCATTAATTAATTGTTGCTGATATCAGCAGTACTCGCATACACAAAATGAAATTAGAATTTCAAATTCAAACCCTACTACTTCCTGCCCCCAACCCTCTCTCTCTAATCTCTTTCATACCGCCGACCCCCAACCCTCTACAACTCTCTTTCTCTAGTTTTTTCCTGCCGCCGACAACTCCCAACACCCCAACCCTCTCTTTCTCTAATTTTTATTTTGAGCAGCTGACCCCAACCCCCCTCGGTCCTTCTCTCTGCATTTTTTATTCTCATCTACGATACGCCGACCCCAACCCTCTTTTCTTTCTCTATTTTGATTCTCATCTACGATACGCCTCCGCCCACCGATCTCCATTGTATCTTAGCCGGCCGCTAGCCATTTCTGACACTCTACGTCCTCACAGTCTCTCAAATCTCTAATTTTACTCACTTGCTTCTCATTACCAGTGCATTGATTTTTTTTTTTATGTATTGATATTGTGTTCTAAATTGGTACGCTTACACAATGTTTGAGTATTAATAAGTTGTTGAAATTTTGGATCTACTGTATGAATTGTTTTTTTTTTTTTTTTTAGGTTTTTTTGGATAATTAGGTAAATGATAATGTGTTAAAGCAGTTTTTGTTTTTTCGGTATGAACTGGCATGTTTCGGTATACTAGTATAAAATAATATTTCGGTATACGGTAAAAGAGGGTATTAATTATTAGTATACCGAAATTGGAATTTCGGTATATCAAAAATTTCAGTACGTTATCGGCATGTATTTTATAATACCGAAAATTTTGGTACGGTATATGATATGCTTAAATATTTTTGGTATATTGTATCGTCCACCCCTATTTTTGGTATATTGTATCGTCCACCCTTAATCGATACATAAAAAAACATATAATAAAAATGGTGTGTATCCAAAATTAAATCCTTGGTTCAGATTCAAATTACGTTAACTGATACTGCAATGGTGGTTTTGAATATTCTTTTGATCAATGCCTATTTTTGTTGATAAAAAGAACTAAGGGGTATCACTATTTACACACCCTTTTTTATTAAATACACACCCTATTATAATATAATTAAAAAATATATTTTTTAAAAGTCTGAATCATCCTTACTTTATTAAATAAACACCCCTTCCATTTATTATTATTAAATTAATATTTTATACACCATCTCTAAATTATTGATTCACATTCAACCTTTATTTATACAACGATTAATCACTAATTTCATTCATTTATTATTTGATAGTTTCATTCATTTCCATTAACTTTCAAGTTTTACGAAGAACACTACTGAGATGAATACGGCAAGAGAAGAAATTACAAACGGAATAAAGGCTTAAAAATTACAAACTTGAGTGGTAGATTAATTGGGACTGTGCAAATTCAATTTGTTGATGGAATGAGGAATCTTAGAAAAAACAAAATTTACTCTTCAGCTTTGGCAATTCTCGATTGCAGCAAAATTAAAAGCCAGCAACAATATAGACTAAACTAATTTGATTACACAAGTATTCTTCAATTCTCAGCGATATCGTCAACAATCTTCAATAATCTTCGTATGTAACCTGCAAAAGTACGCCGGAGAGGATCTCCGGCATAAATCCTCCGACGCTCAAATCAGTTTCTCATCATCAATATCTTAATCATAGATTATCACAAGATAAACTGTAATAATTGTGATTGCCCTCTCCCTTTCTGTCTCGTTTATAAGATTATAATACTTACCCAGATAACCACGTTCTCCATCATGATGTTAACAGAAAAGCCACTCTTATTAATATATGAAATAAATATAAATACATATTTATCCACATCAACTACTCCCCCTACCCTGATTATTTTAGGGCATCATCAATAAACACGTGAGAGTTCATAAAATATTATCAAATTTCCAAAAGGCATATCGAGTAATACATCAATACTAAGCATGCAGGTAAGGAACCCGATTCATTTGATTGCTATGCAGAACTGGTATTTATTAAAAACTCTAAAAAATGCAAGATTTCTAATAAGCATTTTATCAAACACTTCATACAATACATCTATTATAATTTGCATATGTGTGCTATATCAAAAGCAAAATGCAATCTCAAATAAGTATTATCGACTAGCAACATATGTCAATTCCATGGCTGTTTGTTCAGAAGTTTAGCCCTGCTTTATAAGTGCAGCAACACCAGTAACATGACAGCTTAATCAAAGGGCAGAAAACCAACTTCTATCAACATTAAATCAAACACCTTGTGGGCATAGTTCATTAATCTTGTATTGTGTAGATGTTATTTTTTCATTACCTCCAAATGCATTACAAACTGTATAAATCATTTTGTAATGCATGATTCACACTAATTGCCACGGGCAAGTCATAACAACATCATCCATCATTTCAACTCTGTAATGAAAAGAGATGAAGAATAAGACATACCAGAGCTCATAAAACTCATCGTATGATGTCCCTTGAACAGTTGGTAAGTCAGAAAGGGTTCTCATTCCTCAGTTATCTCATCATTAGTAGACATTAAGGCTTCAAGCATCAAACCTCGAGGTCTTAGCTTCAATTATCTCTCCATCAAGAGATGATAGCCTCTGCAGCCATGCATCGGACCTCGCGGTCCTAGCCACAATTATCAAGCTTTGCAACCAGGCATCAGACATCGTGGTACCAGCCTCAATGCGCTGTTCATAGCCAGGCATCGGACCTCGTGGTCTTAGCCTCAATACCGGACTTCACAGCCAGGCATCAGACCTCGTGGTCCCAGCCTCAATGTGGCTGTTCATAGCCAGGCATCGGACCTCGTGGTCCTAGCCTCAATACCGGGCTTCACAGCCAGGCATCGGATCTCGTGGTCCTAGCCTTAATACCGGGCTTCACAGCCAGGCGTCGGACCTCGTGGTCCTAGCTTTAATACCGGGCTATACAGCCAGGCGTCGGACCTCATGGTCCTAGCCTCAATACCGGGCTATACAGTCAGACGTCGGACCTCGTGGTCCTAGCCTTGATACCGGGCTATACAGCCAGGCGTCGGACCTCGTGGTCCTAGCCTTGATACCGGGCTATACAGCCAGGCGTCGGACCTCGTGGTCCTAGCCTTAATACCGAGCTATACAGCCAGGCATCGAACCTCGTGGTCCTAGCCTCAATTATCTCATCATGGCTTCGTAGCCTAGATCACATTCAAGGACCGGGTTCACACTTCAGTCTCCTCACTCTCCGGGCTCAGGCCCCTCTTGTATGTATGTTTTATAGTTCCACTGTACCAACAATAGAAGTATTAGAACATCTTAAATAATTTGTTTCATAATGTCAAATGCATGAGTAACTTCCTCTCAATCCAATAGGCATAAACTACATACCAATTTCCATGTAAATTCAGCTAAGTATTCAAATTAACCTTGTGTCTGCATCACAAACCTCAGCAGTATGTAAATCATGAATTCTGAAATTTGAGATTGTATGTTCATCATTTTCTTGAGTTTATATATAGCAATATCAGTGCATTCCCTTCCAAAAACTCAAATTTCAGAATGCTTTCACTGTTGTTCACATGATAAATGATTAATATGACAAAGGTAAAAGTTTAAAGCATAATTAACACCTCACATGCAGGAGCTATGATTTTAATAATATCAGGTGCAACATCATCATCATGTAATAAATAATTTTGCAATCTCATCGTCTTGAAGATCATAACTATCTACGATTCTACCATCAACTTTGTGATAATATAAGTATTAACTAGCTTGCCAAGCAAATGCAAGTTTCAAGACTTGTATCAAGACAAATAATTAATCAAATGAGCCACATCAAGCATATGCACGTATACTCCACGTAAGATGCTTACCTCATCATTAAATCTCTAAGGTAAAACCTCAAGTATATTCCACAAGATCACAAACAAGTTAGGTGATTAAATTGACATGCTGCATACTTCAAAAGAAATTCCATGATTAATTCTCATTTCGCTGGTATAATCTCATTCATCATTCTGAGTGAATTTCACGTTAACGGTTTGGGGAAAAATTATCCCCAGAACTAATTCATGCCACGTATTTATTTCTTTCTGCACCAAGCTGAAACACCCGCTCAGAAATATCAAGGCACCTTTTTCATTCTTAGACGTATTATCTGCAAAGTTTTTTATTTCATATGATTTGATCTATTGTGAGAGCTCTCAAGATAGAAATCTTACGAATAGGAATAATTTCAATGTCATACCTTCAGCTTCCATTGTAAATGTCTCAATTCAAGAAAATAATATTCCCTGCTAATTTTGAAATTTGTATAATATATGAGTTCCAATATTTGACAAACCCACGTTATAATCGCCTGCAATCTTTCACCAATATGTAAAAAACTGAATTGGTTCAGTAATCAAAATCACAGACCTTCTATTTGATCTAGTTTAATTAATTCAAACTGTTATCCTCTTGCTTTTTAAATGCATTTAGAAATCTATCGACTACAAATGTTCATATATAGCTATCAATTAGAAATTATCATATCACGATTCAAATCATGTGATCATTCTCAAAATTGTGGTAACATGTATTAATTCATTCGATTAATAAATGGTTCATATCTTGCACATATAGCACACTCACTAATGGGATTTGTTGTACCTAACTGGATGATTTTCATAAACCCTCTTGAGTGTTGTTATGGACATGAAACAATGATAAATCAATGATTAGCCCAAGCATTTCTTCAAACACCTCATGTGCGCCTCTTGTTAGCCTTGTTGGGGTATGAAGCCTGAATTCTTTGGGCCCATATTTCCATTGGCCCAGTTGATCCTAATGGGCTTGGGCTTAGCGTTAGGGCAAGATGTCTATTTAATAGATTGTTTCTATTGTAGTTAACTTGATCAACAAGTTTCTCATTGTAGTTGACTTGGGCAAGAAGAAAAGAAAAAAACCTGGCTTGGCATCGCCCCAAGACGTAGTCGAAAGACGAACTGGATAAACAAATCTCGTGTTATTCGTGTCATCGTGTGTGTGTGTGCGTCTCAAATCCTAACAACTGGTATCAAGAGCCTCGGGTTCGAAGCTCAGTCACGACAAGCGACGAGAAGATTTCAATCAAACAATTTGACGAATCAAATTTCGGGTTCTAGAAAATGCAGATCGAGGATTATCTCTACAGTAAAGATTTGTATGTCCCCTTAGAAGAAAAGGTGAAACCCGAAAAGATGGATCTGAAGGAGTAGAATGTGTTGAACAGAAAGGCGATGAGTGCGATACGTTTATCATTGTCCATCAACGTAGCCTACCACACAACTAAAGCCAAGTCCGCAAGGGAGATGCTGCAAATCCTGGAGGAGATGTATCAGAAGCCCATAACTGCGAACAAAGTTCATCTGATTAGACGATTGTTCAACCTTAGAATGTCAAAGAGCACACTTATGCAGCAATATCTGAACGAGTTCAACATGATCATTGGGCAGTTGTGTTCAGTCGAAATCAAATTCACTGATGAGGTACTTGCTTTAGTTTTGTTATCTTCTTTGCCAGATAGTTAGGCTGCCACGGTAACTGCAGTTAGTGCGTCATCCGCGAAAGATAAATTGAAGCTTGACGAAGTGAGAGATCTAATGATTAGCGAGGAGGTTTGCAGAAAAGAGTCGGGATCTATTTCAGGGTCAGCACTGAACACGGAGGATAGGGGCAGATCGACGAGAAGGCAGAATCGTGGTAGATCAAAGTCCAGAGGAAAGCGTCAATCCAAGAAAGACAAAGACTCAATCTAGTGCTGGAATTACGACGAGTTTGGTCACTACAAAAATTAGTGTACAACACCCAAGAAAAACAAGAAGGGATAGAATGAGAAGAAGACACCAAACTCAACCATAGATGATATTGGAGATGCGTTGGTCTTGAGTGTCAGTAGTCTGCTGGAATCATGGTGTCGGATTCTGGAGGATCATTCCACTCATGCAGTAATGCTGATATAATGGAGAATTATATGTCTGGTGAATTAGGACAAGTCTACATTACTGATGATGAGCCGTTGAAGATCGTGGTGAAAGGAGATGTTCAGATATATACACCAAACGGATCGACATTAAAGATGAATGGTGATAGGCACATTCCAGGATTGAAAAGAAACTTACTTTCAATTAGACAGCTTGATGTAGAAAGATACTCAGTGACTTTTGGCAGCAACAGTTGGAAGATCAATAAAGGAGTAATGATAGTAGCGCGAGGGAAGAAGGATGGGACGTTGTATACTACAACTAACTCCAATGACTACATTGATCTTGCAGGAGCTACAACCAATGTTGATTTATGGAACTGTCGGCTGGGTCACATGAGCGAGAAAGGGATGAAGGTAATGTGTTCGAAAGGGAGACTTTCAGGGCTAAAATCTGTTGAAGTTGGCCTATGCGAGGATTATGTTTTTGGGAAACAGAGAAGAGTAAGTTTCTCGAGAGGTGGCAGAACCTTAAAGGCAGAAAAGTTGGAGTTGGTTCATAGCGATCTATAGGGACCAAGACCCACGAAGTCCCTTGGTGGTTCGGAGTACTACATGACCTTCATCGATGACTCCACTCGAAAGGTATGGGTTTATTTTTTGAAAAATAAAATTGATGCATTTGATACTTTCAGGAAGTATAAAGCCCTTGTAGAGAATGAAACGGGGCTGAAAGTAAAGTGTCTTCGTTCTGACAAAGGAGGTGAATATGAACTCCGTGAGTTCAAGGAATATTGTGCTGAGAATGGGATTCGCATGGAGAAGACTGTGAGAGGAACTCCCCAGCAGAATGGAGTGGCAGAACGAATGAACAGAACTTTGAATGAGCGAGCTAGATGCATGAGGTTGAAGAGTGGACTGCCTAAGATGTTTTGGGCAGATGCAGTAAACACAGCAGCATACCTAATTAATAGAGGTCCATCAGTTCCGTTGAAAAACAGATTACCTGAGGAAGAATGGACGGGAAAAGAGGTAAATCTGTCTTACTTACGTGTCTTTGGTTGTGTTGCATATGCTCATATTATTTCTAATGATAGAAGCAAGTTAGATGCTAAATCTGTTAAGTGTACGTTCATTGGTTATGGTGGTGATGAGTTCGGTTATAGACTCTGGGATAAGAACAATCGAAAGATTATTCGCAGTAGAGATGTGGTTTTCAATGAACAGGTTATGTACAAGAACAGATTGGAGGCATCAAATTCTGAAAAGACTAATACCCAAGAAGTCGAGTTAGACATCTCAAACTCGAGTGGCAGTAAGAAGAGTCAGAATGAGGAAGAGGTTCTCATTGAAGAACCAAGGACACCACCACCACCATTGGAGAATCCATTGCAGAGACCAGCTAGAGAGCGATGTGCACCTGATAGGTATTCACCCTCTAACTACTACTTGTTACTTACTGATGGTGGTGAGCCTGAGTGTTATGTAGAGGCAGAGCAGAGTGTAGATAGACGAGAATGGAGAGCTGCTATGGATGATGAGTTAGCATTTCTTCTGTTGAATGACACTTGGGAACTTGTTGAGCTCCCAAAGGGTAAAAAGGCTTTGCACTGCAAGTGGGTCTACCGAATCAAGAATGAAGCTGACGGTAGCAGACGCTACAAAGCCCGGCTGGTTGTCAAGAGGTTTGAGCAGCGACATGGTATTGACATGGTATTGACTATACTGATGTCTTTACTTATATTGTGAAACTGACCACTATTCGAATGATGTTGAGTATGTAGCTGCAGAAAATTTGATGTTGCATCAGATGGATGTGAAGATGGCATTCCTCCATGGTGAATTCGTGGAGGAGTTGTACATGACACAGCCTGAGGGTTTCGTAGAGAAGGGAAATGAGCCACTTGTATGCAAGTTAAAGAAAAGCTTGTATGACCTAAAACAAGCCCTAAAGCAGTCGTATAAGAAGTTTGACAGCTTCATGATGGAAATTGATTACCATAGATGCCATGCTGATCATTGTTGCTACTACAAGAGGTTTACCAATAGCTTTCTTATTCTCTTGCTATATGTTGATGATATGTTTATCGTAGAAGCGGATGCAAGAGAAGTATATAAGTTGAAAAAGCAGTTGTCAGAACGGTTCTCCATGAAGGATCTTGGAGAGGCAAAACAGATTTTGGGCATGAGGATTGAACGTAATAAGGCGACGGGATATGTGTATCTTTCGCAGGTGAATTACATTCAGAAGGTCTTGGAAAGATTCAACATGTCAGAGTCAAAGCCTGTGGGTGTTCCATTGGGAAGTCAATTCAAACTTTCAAAGAATGAGTCACCAAAGAACAGGGAGGAACGTGTACAGATGATGAATGTTCCATATGCCTCAGCAATTGGTAGCATCATGTATGCTATGGTGTGTACAAGACTAGATATTGCTCATGCAGTGGGAGTAGTAAGCCATTTCATGAGTGATCCGAGCTAGCAACATTGGGAAGTAGTGAAGTGGGTCTTGCGATACTTGAGAGGTACACAGACAATGCTTTGTGTTTCAAAGGCAAAAGTGTGGCGCTGGTGGGTTATGTGGATGAAGACTTGGCATCAAATGACTTTGATGGGAGAAGAAGTACAACCAGATATGTCTTTACTTATGGTGGTACTGCTATATCTTGGACTTCTAAGTTGCAGAAGGTTATTGCATTGTCCACCACGGAGACAGAGTATGTAGCCGTGACAGAGGCAAGTAAGGAGATGGTGTGGTTGCAGAATTTCTTGGGGGAACTTGGGAAGGAGCATGAAAGTAGTACTCTTTTCAGTGATAGTCAAAGTGCTATATTTCTTGCAAATAATCCGGCATTTCACTCAAGAACAAAGCATGTTGAGTTGAAGTATCACTACATCCGTCACCTTTTGGAGAAGAAGATCTTGCAACTTATGAAGATCCTTGGAAATGAGAATCCAGCGGACATGTTTACTAAGGTGGTGACATTAGAGAAGTTGAAGCTATGCATAGCTTCAATTGGCCTTGGAACTTGAAGAAAAGGCTAGGCGATGCCAGACAGATACGGGAGAGGAACAAGAAAATATGACCACATGGAGGATTCAGTCTCCAAGTAGGAGATTGTTGGAGTATGGAGCCTGAATTCTTTGGACCCATATGTCCATTGGCCCAGTTGATCCTAATGGGCTTGGGCTTAGGGTTAGGGCAAGATGTCTATTTAATAGATTGTTTTTATTGTAGTTAACTTGATCAACAAGTTTCTCATTGTAGTTGACTTGGGCAAGAAGAAAGAAAAAACCTGGCTTGGCATCGCCCCCAAACGTAGTCGAAAGATGAACTGGGTAAACAAATCTCGTGTTATTCGTGTCATCGTGTGTGTGTGCATCTCAAATCCTAACAAGCCTGAATCGGCCAACTATCATTTGTATGTTATTTTGTTCGAATTTCCTAAACGAATCTTGGATCATGACTGAAGGTTGCTCTTCTTGTTTCTGTCGCATTTCAAAAAAAGCAAGCATAAACTCTCGAATCAAGTTGAATTCCTCACAAAGCGTCAAAACCCCTCCGTTCGTAATGGGAGGACAGCGAGTCAGTTGCTCCTCCATCCTCAAGGTTGGATGGGCCGGCCTCAATTGCACAGTCACTTCAACTCTTGAGTCTTTATAGCACAATGGGGGAAAAGTGATAAACAGAAAGCGTCGGCCCTTCGGCGTAGAAGAGAGAATAAAGCTTTTAACTGCCCCAACGTGTTTGACATCAAATGATCTTCTAATTCTCTTCAATTTCCTTTTGAAAACATCAACTCTCCTCGGGCCCAAATTTTAGAAACAATGCTCCCCCTCTCGCCATAAATAATGAATAGAATACTTGGGCCCTCTGTTCTGCAATAAGATGAATACTGAATACAACTCAAATTGTTACTAAATTAATACTTAACAGTTATTAATTCACCATTAGCGACCTCCTCAAACGTAAGAAGAATACAAGATAATTATTACTCACGCCTCAACTCTTTGTTTCCACATACGGCGCCAATTTGAAGAGGTTGAATCATCAAATAATAAATAAATTAATTAAACGATAATATAAAAGATTCGGAGGATACAAAACTAATTTGATTACTCAGGTATTCTTCAATCCTCAGACAATCTTCAATAATCTTCGTATGTAACCTGCAAAAATACGCCAGAGAGGAGCTTCGGCGTAGATCCTCCGACGCTCAAGTCAGTTTCTCAACATCAATATCTTAATCATTGATTATCACAAGATAAACTATAATAATTGTGACTGTCCTCTCCCTTTCTGTCTCGTTTCTAAGATTATAATACTTACCGGATAACCACGTTCTCCATCGTGGTGTTAACTTAAAAGCCACTCTTATTAATATATAAAATAAATATAAATACATATTTATCCACATCAAATTTGTTGATGGAATGAGGAATCTTAGGAAAACAAAATTTACTCTTCAGCTATGGCAATTCTCGATTGCAACAAAATTAAAAGCCAGCAACAATATAGATGAATATTCACGATCAAACCGTGCACAGAGTGAAAAGGAAATAAAATAAAGTAGGTATGCTAAAAATTTGACAAACTCAAAATCAAATGCATAACTTTTAAGATGGAAACAAATTTCTCGAATCTTAAGGAAAAGAAGAAAGGTATTGACAGTAATTCAATATTCATTGGATGTGGTACACCAACGAGCATTTCTTCATGTATTCAGAATACATAAGATCGTAGAAGAAGCACATTTGATGCAAGAATATCACGTATTTAGTGATAAGGATTTTACAGGGCGTGTATGATATTAATTTTAATAGAGTTATTTTTTAATTTTTGGGGGTGTGTCTATAATAAAATTAAAAAATGACAAATAATAAAGGGTGTGTATTTAATAAAAGGTGTGTATTCAATAAAATGGGGTGTGTATTTAATAGTACTCTAGAAAGAAACAAGTTACATCAAGCTATAAACATCATCACTATTCGGAGTCGCATTCTTCTCCCTCATCGTATTCGCATGACTCTGGAGGCGGCGGAGGGGTATCGCAATCTTCTCTCTCGTCGTAGTCGCAAGACGGTGGAGGTGGAGGTGGCGGAAGCTCGTCTGTTGTCGGATCATCAACTCCACAAGTACTCCTTAAAGTAGCAGAAAAATCTAGGTTCACAGGAAACAGCTTCGGCACACAAGATTGGTCGATAGCTACAATAGCTTTGCAGCATTCAGGACGAATTAGTTTGGGAGGTCCAATCACAGGGGTTAAAAAGGAAGATATGACTTCTTGAACGCATCCCTGAACGCTGCGAACTCCGGAGAGGCATTGATCGATGAATGGGGAAGCGCCGCCTCCCAAAAACCATAGGCGACCGTCCTCGAGCCGATGCGCCAAGGTTGGTGAAGCCATCATAGTAATGAGAGCAAGAGCGAAGAAGAGGGTAGTGTTAGACATTTTTTTCTTATGTTGAAACTAAATGAAATATTGAGTTATATATGCACTATACTTTCATGGGAATGGTAACTGTTGCATTGTATCAATGCAACAACAATTTTATTTATTTGTTGGTTTTGACTCAATTTAATGGCGTAAATTAATTCTCACTAGTCAAAAGCAATCTATTGTTTATTTGAAGTTTATGTAAGGTTTTATTATCATAAATAGTGATAAAGATACATTTATTTTGTGGTTTGGTATAATGTATATTTTTAATTTTATATTAAAACAATGGGTAAGGGTTGAATAATGAGATGTGTAAGAGAATAGTTTTTTTTTTTATCAAACAAAATTTATTAAATTATGAAAAATGTAACATAAGCACAAGGGTGCTTTAACCTTTACAATCCAAACATATATACACCACAACAATACCATTTCAAACCTTCTCCATTATTTTGAAAATTAACAACTTGCAGCAGCTATTAATTGACAACACTCTCGTGGACACTTAACCAAGCATTAATATAATGAAACTCCAATAATTTAGAAGAAAGCCATGACCAAGATCTTACTTTAATTAATTTTCTTAAAATTCAACGGGTGTCCATTGAAAATCAAGTTATTCCTATAACTCTACATTAATCCAAGTCACTGTGATCCATATTGTTGAAGTTATGAGAACTCCTTTCATGTAGTCCAAGCTTTCTTCATGTTGGAGAAAGTTACATGAAGTATCATATCCACACTTAGCCAAATGTAAATTTGATGTCAAATCTTCCAAACTAAACTTTAAAAATCACTCTTAATATATCTTCAAACTCTATAATTCTCAGTATACCTACTTTTCGTATATTATCTCTTCTCAATTAATATTTTTTTCTCTTTATTTCTCCTCCACGATCTTTTTTTTTACCTAAATTAATATATTCTTACACATTAATTTGATATAAAATTAAAACATAGCCCGTAAAAAATGTCAAATATATATATATATATATATATATATATATATATATATATATATATATATATATATATATATATATATATATATATATATATATATATGATAGATAAGAGACAAAAGTGATGAGTTGCCCTTACACCGGCTTATAATTGAACGACTAAGATCAATTGGTGTTAATAGAGAGAGGAGAGAGAGAACCCACCTCCAACTCCGCCTCCACCGTATGATATTACTCATCGTATATTTTTGGAAAATGCGTGTGTTAGTGTGTATCATCAATGGTGGCGGATGTACATGGCAGCCTCAAGTGATCTACTCCCAAAAATAAACTTAGGAATGGAATTAAAATGAAATGCAGCATAGGTGGTCTATCACACAAATTACTATAATAATCACTCGGAAAGACTAGTTAGGGTGCCTGGTGCTCCTATTTCCAGACAAATTTAATTATTAAATTATTAAGTTTTAATTTAATTTCAACCACTAAATAAAATTAAATAATTAAAATCTCAAAAAAAATAAAAAATAATAACTATTAACTATGCTCTATTTTAAACCCACTATACTCTATTTTAAACCCTTAAATCTTGAACCCTCGGCTACACCATACCAGAATCACCTAGAATTTATGACGTTGTAGACGAAGCTTCTCAACATGCTGAGTTTTCTCAAATTAATTAATTTCGACCTCAAATGCAGACATTCAGTCAGTATCCCGAAAATCGTCACTGATGTTTATTGCTCTGACCACCGATTAGATGTTTGTGACCACCGGAATCTTTCTTCCACCAAAATTTTCCATCATCCGCCAATAATCACCGCCGCCTCCGATCGTCTGCCCACATATAGCAACTTTCTTAAATCAATAAACTTCTTACGTACATTATAATATAAGCTGACTATTGAATTACCTCACCATTGAAGTTTTATTTCTACCAGTAGTGTAGTAGTTTTTAGCGATCAGCTATGTAATAAGTGTAAAAAAAAAAAATCATTGTTTAATTAGTCATTTTGTAAAAGAAATACTTGTCGGTCAAAGTGTGTCATTTGTTTTTTGCACGTAAATTAAGAAGTATTATTATTTTATGTAAAGTGGGTAGGTATATTAGAGAGATGTGATAGGTAGTGGTTAGGCCATTGTTGGACCTTTTTTACTAAAAGAGGAAAATAGTGCAATTTAGACGAGACGCCCAATATAGTAAAATGATATTATTTGGGCGGGACGGATGGAGTATACACATTAACCTACGTATATCAATCATCCAATAATTTGCAAATTACATATATAACATCAAAACATAATATGATATTCAAACCAATTTGCAATAATAGATACATTATCATAATGTAATATGATGTTATAAAGGGCTTTGTTTCGGTTATTGTTTAAGATTCATATTAAATCTTCCTTTTATATATATATATATATATATATATATATATATATATATATATATATATATATATATATATATATATATATATATATATATATATAAATAAAGGGCTTTGTTTCGGTTATTGTTTAAGATTCATATTAAATCTTCCTTTTATATATATATATATATATATATATATATATATATATATATATATATATATATACTCCCTCCCGCCGAAAATGTATATATTTTACTATTTTGGGCATTCGCATCAAAGGTATATATTTTTCATTTTAAATACATGAGACCCATATATATCACTAATACATTTAACATAGAACTCACACACCTCATTAATACAACTATCTATCACACATTAAATAATAAAAATCTTTAATCCACATGCAAAAAGTAAATTTATACCTATTGGGCAGACAGAGGGAGTATACACATACACATTTTATTAACATTGATAAATAATGAAACCGTAAATATTCGAATGGATTAAAGTAATAACAGTGCACTAAATTATTATATAAATAATTTATAATATAAATAAAAAGTGATAGTTATAATAATATCTTTAATATACTAATTGAGAATTTTTTTGCCTGCGTGTCGCTCCCAGGAGCCTATGTTTAATTATTTATTTTATTTGATTTAATTATTATGAAATATAATATTTTTAAATTTACAACTAAAAGATAAATATTTAAAATATTTGATATTTATCTTAAAATAATTTCTTATAGAATCCATATATAATTAATTTTAATATTTGTTTCGTTAAATTTTTTTAACTTTTTTATTAATAAAAATTATATAGATAAATACATATATTTATTTTTCCCCATCTATAAATAAGGTTCTCTTTAACATATATAAATTATTAAATGAAAGTTTCTCCAAATTCCAAAGAATTGACGATACATGATTTATTTATAATTTACATTTTAAATTACATTTCTTTTAACTAATTCGTGTGTTAATTTTGATGTAATTATTTTAATTGTCAATTTTAAATTCTAATAAGTTTCATATGGTTTTTAAATTTTTAAATTTAATTTATTTTTAATTGATTTTATTATTTTTTTTGGTTCATACATATATAATCATATTAAATTAAATTCTTTTTTTTGAATTTATTTAAATTTTTTTCTCGGAGTTATTATTAGGAGATACATAATTTTAAGTATATTTACACTTAGATACAATGATAAAAAGAAATTACTATCAAATACAAAATTTAGCGGCAAAATTACCCTCCAACAAAACAAATATTTACCCTCTCTCCCTGAATTAAACTTGTTCTACTTTCCATAATTCCATTCCACGACAACCACCAGCACAGCAACCTGCTGTTGGTCATATACTTCCATGGCGGCAGATTCAACACATTCGGCCCCGATTTCGCAGTTTGAATCTACTCTTACAGAGTAGGGCAGATCTGATTCCCCAACGCATAGAGATGTCCGTCAATTATGGCTAAACTGGTGTTCTCTGATCCAATTCCGTTGGTAGGATTGAATTGCCCGGCGACAATCCGAGCAACGATGACTGCGCCACGCGCCGCCGAGGCGGAAAGGCCGTTGAAGCCGAAGAAGACATTGGGAATCAACGGGAATCCCCTTTCCCATTCAATTCTGTTCTTGTGACATGGCGGCTGCAGAGCGTGGCTTTGCCGTTAGAAATCCTGATGGCGTGGAGCATTCCGTCACCGTCGAAGAGGTTGTAAGGGCCACGTGGCATAAACAGAGGGTTGGGGCCGTTACGGATGTAAGCTCCATTGAGGGACGGCGGGAGGGTGCCTTCCACCACCTGGCACTCGGTGGGTGGCAGCTCATCAACCGGAGCAAAGTTATTGGATAGAACATACCGCGGGTCGACGAAAGGTTTTCGGGGAGGATCGACGAAGTTATTGCTGAAATCGTCGAATGCATTGAATATGGTTTCCGGAAGATAGCACCCGGGGAACATTGCCCACCACTTGACCATTAGAGCTAGTCGGAACTCCAACAAACTGAAGAAGGTGAAAATCAGTGAGATTCTATTGGTTCAGCCGTTTTTCGACGGGGAAGAGCGGCCGCCGATTTTTTTTCGAGCCCCTGCGCGATCTTCTCCCACCGATTGGGGGTAAGTGTTTGGGGTGATTCTCCCACCGATTGGGGGCAAGTGTTTGGGGTGATTTCTTCTGAACCTGACCTTTTTCTTGAGATAAATTTTGATGACAAGATTACAATGTAGAGTGAGGTAGATAACATTTCATTTAGAAAGGGGGTGAGGTTACTTAAGAATATGAATGTTAATTAGTAATTAAGATGCTGTGCTCCTAGGCAGGATTGTGAATAGTATTGGAGTGGGTTTTTTGCAGAAGAGGCATTGCTATTTTCTTTATGCTATGTTACTGATTGTGCTTTATTGGTTGCACTATTGGAAAAATAAAGTTATGTAGTTGCATTTTCCATTTTATGCATAATTACTGGCACACAATTACTTGCTTCCATTCTCGTATCCTTTTTATTCTTATGAGCTGGGAAGTAGATTGGAATCTTATTTCCAACTTTGAGGTCATTGTAATGGAAGAAGAGTTTGAGATCAGGATCTGACGATGAATGATGATGCAATTCCATCTCAGAGTTTCCATCCTGCTCGACTTTTGATCGAAGATTGTTGTCCCAATGATCACCATGTTCCATTTCTTGACCTTGTATTGTCTGGAGATGCTGCAAATGGGATTCGAATTACATCAAGTAAGAATTTCTTTTCTGTTATTGTTTAACATGTAATAATTTGATTGAATCACCTCAAGTAAGAACATGAAACATAGAAGGATGATGAGATGACTCATTCCAGAACCCATCATGTTCTTCACTTCAAAGTTATATCAACTTCCTCAATAGTACATATCAGTTAGGATTTTGTGTTATGTTTTCTTTAAAATTTCTTAAAATGTTTTGCAGATGGACATGTGAAGGTCAAAGGCTGCAATGATTGCTGCCTAAATGAAGTATTGGAAGTTTTAAAGTAAATGCGGATGAGAAGAAGCAATCACAAATTTATCTTTGAAATTTCAGTCTGTAATTTGATAATTTAAACAATTAACACTTGATTGTACTATTTTAAATTGCAGAGCTGATTCACAAGCCTGAACTTTCCATTTCGACTCAGGACACATCATGGGTTGCTGTCTCAGAGAAGTGGACTGAACTCTATCAGCATTTGAGTAATGTGGAAGTTAGAGTTTGAGTAATTGTGATGTTTCAGACATTGACAGGGGCGGATCCAGGAAATAAGATTTGGGGGTACGATATATAATGACAAAAATTTGTGTGTACTCGAGGACACACCGTGCCCCCATGGTAACACAATCTTCCTCCTTCATATTTTATTTAACCCTATGTATTGCTAGGGGTTTAAAATGCAAAGGGGCACGGAAATTGTAGAGGGGCACAATGTCCCCGGAGCACAAGAGCCTCACTCACATATAATTATAAATTTTATTTTTAATATTGAAAATCCTATAATAAATAAATATAATTGGAAAAATTATAATTACTATTGACATTGTCTAATTTTTTTTTAAAAAAAAGAAATTAAAAATATTATTATCATAAATTTATAACACATATTTAGAACAATAATAATGAATTGAATATAAATTTATGTTGCAATTAATTAATAATTTAAGTACTAGATAAAATGAACATAAAAAAAACACAAGGTTTAAAATGAAAAAAAAGAATAAAAAAAAGGTGGAGTATATAACATTAAAAGTACATATGTTTGATAAATAATTAATATGAAATAAATAAAAAAATATAAATAAATAATTAATATAAATATTAAGAAGAAAAATGGATAACGAGATTGACAAAGTGTAATGGTGAGACAGTTTCCAAAAGTGGGCATATATAGAAATGAAAAATATAAAATAAATTATTGATACAATAATAATACATTAATATAAAAAAGAAGATGATGGTGAGACAGTTTCCAAAAGTGGACATATATAGAAATGAAAAATATAAAATAAATTATTGATACAATAATAATACATTAATATAAAAAAGAAGAGGATGGTGAGACAGTTTCCAAAAGTGGACATATATAGAAATGAAAAATATAAAATAAATTATTGATACAATAATATTACATTAATATAAAAAGAAGAGGAAAGAAGTTGTGGGAATCGAACCCTTAACATGGGGTTAAGTTAGGAGAGCTCTAACCACTAAGATATTGGAGTACAATTGTAACTAGATATTATATATATAAATATAATTGTAAGCTATTGGAGTACAATTGTAACTACATTAATAGATATTATTTTTTATATAGGAGAGTACCTATACTGCATCCGCCCCTGGACATGGATTTCATTACGAACAAAAATATTGAGTAAGAAAATGTAAAAAAAATGGAATGAAAAAAATGAATAAAAAAAATGTGTAAAAGAAAATGTGCAAAACAAAGTACAAAATGAAAATGTACAAAAAAATTATTAAAAAAATAAACAAAATGTGCAAAAAAATTGTGTAAAAATGACTTAGGTTAGAAATATGCAAAAATCAATTTTGCACAATTTAATCAAACCATTGTGCAAAAATCAATTTTGCACAATTTTCTATGTTGAGTTGTGATACGTGTAAAAGACGACTTAGGTTAAAAAATGAGCAAAAGTAAATTTTGCACAATTTAATAAAAAATGTGCAAAACAAATTGTGCAAATATATAGAGGTAATTATGGTATCACAATCTATAATTGTCTAGTTATGAGTTTTAATTCTTTGAGTCATATAATTTATAGAAATTATGCATTATTTTATATATCTCATAGTGAGTGACCGTTTTTCCTTCAACACTCAAATTCACGAGGTACATTTTCAAAATTTTATTAATTTTTTAAAGAATTTTATTTCGCATATTAAGCGGGATTTTGTACTAGTTTTTAATAAAAAATAATAAATATTTTTAATAAAAATGATAACTATTTAAGAAAAATATAAATTTTTTCATCATTAATTAATTTTTACCCACCTACATTATAATTACGATACATTATTTCTTCCCAATTAATAATTTTTATTCATTTTTTTATTCTTTTTAATCTCTAGCTCATATTAATTAATTTTTTCTTATATATTTATTTAACATAAAATTAAATTTATTCTATTAAATTCAAAATAAACACAATTTAATTATCAATATTTATTGGTTTGTTAAATTAACTTAAAAATGGTTTAATAATTTTAATTAAAAAAATTTTGATTTATTTTAATAATTTCAAGTATATTATGATATATTTCATTTTTATTTTATAATTTTAGAATATAAATTACTATAATTATTGATCGATACATGAAAAACAAACTATTAATAATAAGTGCAACTAGTAAAAAATGCCAATTTTGGTTTGTACACTTTTAATACCAACATTTTCATTAAAACATTATCAATTTTACCATTTACCAAAAATTTGGATAAAAAGAGTCCCTATTGATCTTTTATGAAATTTACCAGGGGCAGTACAACCCCCTTCCCTTCCCTTCCCCTCTACCCTACCCAACTGTTCCCACCCCACCCTACCCTACCCCACTGTAAAATACACATTACCTGCTCCCTCCTATTGGATTGTATACTAAAAGTCTAGCTTTAGTATGAACAATGTTATAACAATTTATTTGAAATGAGAATCATATGATCAAATGATTGTGTCTTATAATTTATTTATATGCACGATGCAATAGTCCACTTACTTTATACTGTAGATAATATATTGTGCGACAACACGCGGAAGATCACATTATCAGTTTCCTTATAAAGTATAAATAGATGCTCACAACTAAGATAGATGGAGACTCTCTATCGGGATGGTTGTAGTGTGCTTTGGTATTAGCTTGCCTTGGCTATAGAATCACATTAGTGCACTTGTGTGTATTGAGCAGGACCGCTTGAGATCGTTCGACTTATACTGACTTATAAAAGAACTTGATCTCTATTATTATGGATGTTCGTACTCTTAATCCCTATACAATAACTTCGACACATAGGGCAGTATGTACTTCTTTGATTCATCAATGGGTGAAATTTACATGTAATTACATCAACAAACTCGGTGAGTTGGGAAGTAGTGCTGTCTCTATGGTGTGCTGTTGATTGTAGAAGGAATCCGTGTCCGTTATAGGTTGATGATGTCCCCTTGAGGAGCTCATAAGGATTATCATGTAAACCTTGCAGGTGAATTTATTCCGGCATGATAATGAGGTTGAGTGGTACTACTCTCGGATGAGATACTAATTAATGGAGTTGTCAGTAACTTAATTAATTAATGGACATTGTATATCTTAAGCATGAGGAGACTAACGGGCTCATAATAAGAAGGGGCCCATAACGTAATTATGGGATTAGAATGGTAGTGCAGTAACAATATTTTAGTGGTATATATTATTATTATTGGACTTAAGTATAAGCTTTGGGCTAAGTTTGGATACTTAAGCCCAATGGAGGTCCAACTCTAATTTCTCCTCCTGGTCCCTGTTGTAGCCCATATATAAGTCATCTCAGCTGTCCGAAAACCCTAATCTAGGAGATTAATCATGCCTAACATTGTGAGGAGGGTGAGGGAACAACATATTGAGAAGATCTCGAGAATCGTCGCCCACACGACATCGAGATTGAACTTGAGAATATAACAGAAGACTGGAAGGTTGTTTGCTGCTGCTATCCGCCACCTTCTACGATTTTTATAAAATCTTAAAGACTTCAGAACAGAACGTGTGATATAATGACGGAAAACCACGGAAGAGAGGATCATTTTAGCATGTAGATCACTAAAATCAGACATCAGATGAGAGAGTTATGCCCAAAACGGTGACGCTGCATAGGTTGGTGGCGAGAATTCATCGTCTTCAACATACTCTGGTGAAAGGTAATACGTTTCTTGTTTACTTACTTCCGCTTCTTGTTAGAAATATTTGGAACCCTAACGGTTCACGTTAACCAAACTATCGAATGTCAATAATTGGTATTAGAGCTTCGGTTTCATGGTGAAGCATGAAATGTTAGGCTAGGGTTTTGTGTGTACATGTTGTTAGGGTTTTAGAATTTTATTTTCTTGGTGAACACCCTAACGGTACATGGCACACACTATCACCACTCGGTATCACGGCGGCAATGGCATGTGGTTGTGGCGGTGTGACCGCCGGAGAGAGGCACAAATCCTACCTGCCGGCGGCGCAACTTATCCATGGTAAAAGGCACGGCGGGGATGAAGGATGTGATGCTCTTCACTGGTATAACTGATTGAAAACTTCAAGGGTTCCCACTGGGCTATCAAGTTGAGGTCGATGTCGTGATGATCGGCGGGTAGAAGCAGGCTATTGCAATGGGTAGTGTTTCTGGCGCTGAGTCAGACTGAAAGGTGGTGGATTCGCTGGACATGTGAAGCCTGGCGATTGATCTTATGTGTGAAGGTCGACGAATGGGTCTGTCGATGGCTGTCAAAGCATAGAGGCGAATCTGGTAGGCTAGAGCGATATCAAGAACGACAGAATATGTCTCACAAGCCATCGTTGCGATGAAGGCTGACGGTGAGTGCAGTCGACACGACGGTAGGCAAGTGCTGGGGGTTAGCACGACTGACGTGTGGTGCAAGCCACAATGGCAGTGATGTGCGTGAGCAACGATGTCTGGGGCATTTTGGGATGGCGTTTCGATCGGGCCTTGCAAGTTTTCGAGCGTGTCTACAAAAGTTTAGGGCGAGTCTGCCCTGAGTTCTGAGCGGGTCTGTGTTGCCATGGTCGAATCGCTGAGTCAGGTTGACGGCGAACAGGCATGGGCACTCGGAGATGGAGTAGCGGACGGCGGCGCGAGAGGCACGGATGAAAGGGCAATTCAGGCTGGGTTTTCGGGCGAGTTTGACAGCTTTCCGGGCGGGCCTGAGGTTTCTCCAGGTGAGTCTTCTGGCTCGTCTGGTCGAGTCTGCTGAAGGCTGATGCGGGGCGCTGCTGGGCGACCGGCGAGCTTAAAGAAGTTGGCGTCTCGGACAGACTAGATGAGGCCTCTTGGCGTTGTGTGTTGAAGTTGAAGTACGGCGTACATCCTGTGGACTGGGTTGGCGCACGGCTATGGGGAACTGCAGTGTGATGGGCGCACGACTCCTTGCTGCTGCCTTGCGTGGGCTGCCCTAGTCATGCAGATAGCACGGCTGGCGATTAGACGAAGCATGCTGGTGGCACGACCCGGAGGCAATGCCAGCACGACTGCCAACTCATGCGGGCACGAGTCGTGCATTGTGCTAGGCAGCTGGGCGTGCGGTTGGATAGCATCGTAGGCTTCCGAAGGCTGTTGTATGGGTCGGCACGACTCGTGCTGCTGCCTTGCACGAGTTATGCCAGTATATATATGATGGGCAGTCTCATTTTTTGTGCTGGCGCACAGTGTGGACTTGACAGGCTCGTTCATGATGTTTTGGAACACGAAGAATGGTCGGCTAGGTGCGAGAATATCGGGCAGGGTGCCGGAGTGGTGGAGAAGGCTACGGGGCAAGGAATCTGAAGGAACATTTGTGAAGACCAGCTTTTGATTTTTTCAAATTAGATTTCGGGGCGCTGCCCCAAGCCCTGCGACCTGACCAGACAGGTCGACCCTGCTTGTTAGAAACGTATGAAACCCTAACGATTCACGTTAACTAAACGATCGAATGCAAACACCTCTTCCACCCCACCCCATTGTAAAACACACGAGCTTAATTCTCCCTCTTTGCTCCAACCAGTACGCCCATCTCCTTCCTACAACATGCCCTCTATTTCTGCTTCCACCCGAATGAACGATCTAAACCCTTCTCCAGCCTCTCCTTCTGGTTCAACCCACATGACCACCTCCTTTCTCCAACATCTCGTTCTGTGTCTTCCCACATGTCCATCTCCAACTGCTTCAATCGCACGTCCCATCTGTCTACACTGCTCCATTAGTAGACCTTCTTCTTCTCTTGGCTCACATTTGGTCTGAGGGTGCACCACACCTCCCCCGATTATGTCCGCATTTGTCCCTTTTTGCTCGATCTCATCAATGTTTCGAAAGTTGCAACAACAATCAATTCCATTTGCCAGCGCTGGAAACAATAGGTTTGTATTTCTCCACAAACCTTAATTCCCCAATCTTCGCAAGTTTTCGACATCCTCCAGCAGCCGTTGCTCTACGCCGCCGTTGTACCCCACAATTGGTCAGTAATCATTCCTAACCTTAATACTTGAGTTTAAATTCTTCAAATGGATATGCATTTGTTTATCACATTCATTAAATTTGCAATGTGTGTGATGGATCGAGTTAAACCCTAAACTTTGTATTGCAAGTTCTTAAATTTTTCCGTTATAATGTATACTGAATTTGTTGTAAGTGCAATTGAACTTCAACTCTATTCATTGTATGTGGAGGTGATTGATACATATTTGTAATGAAAATTTTCGTTTAATATATTCTAGAATGGGTCGTTTGAGAGAAAAAAAGTATTGAATTTAGGTCATAATTTATGAAAGAAAGATTAGTAGAAGTATGAAACTGATGCACTTGGAGTTTTTCATACAGAATCGATTCAACCTTTAACATTCAAATTCTGTTAAAAGTTTGTAAAAATATTGGGCATAATTGGATCAAACTGTGGCAGTATCTCATTTTGAAGGAAGTTTGAGTCTGGTTCTTCATGAGATTCTCAAATATGTTCCCACTTTAATATACAGGGCAAAGTTGTTTACCTATTTCATAAAGGAAAAGAAAATTGTTATCATCAAATGACGTTACATGTCCAATTTGTGCCTTTTTTGGTGGTTTTGACTGTGAATGGAGCCGGACACACGTACTGGTAACAAATGCAGCATGCATTCTGTCACGCCCCGACCCCAGACAGAACGCGACAACCGCCACGTTAACCATAAATTTTGCAGAATGGGTGCACTCCACTCCACAAAGTTTATAGAAAACGTAAGGCTTGCTATCAAGTACCTGTAGAACTGAACAACTGATAACAACGGGTACAACCCGGGGACATCATCTCATAAAGTATCAACAAGGATTTACAAAGGTACAAAATACAACGGTGTAACTTAGTTTAAAGAAAATATACATGAACGATATAGCATCGCGAAGGTACAAAAAGAACATCAAGGGGGTCACCAAATATAAACTATACAATCTCGCCAATGAATCCGTCAATTTACATAAAAGAGGAAGTACCCAAAACACGGATTGGATGACGAGCAAACGATAGGCAACCCTCCAACCAAAACGATATCAACAGCCTGAAAAGGAAAGAATGATGGGGGTGAGCAAAACCACTAGCTCAGTGAGGTGATAAGCCGGTCACCCCGACCCTTATACGAAGCATGTATTCCACTCGCGGTTCATAACATAAAATCCCACATTTCGTCTCACAATAACTATTTCTCACTCAGTGTACATATTAATGAAAATAAAAACCTTAGTGCACATTTACGAATAACACAATTTGTTCAAACAACATGTTATCACAAAAAAGACGCGTGGGTAGTCAATATCCTCCTCGAACTGAGCTCTCCGTCGAGAGACAGTCCAAGCCCGTCACCGTTACTCTAGATAAAATGCACATTAATATTCTTTCTCAACGCCAAGTGCTAAAGTTCACAATTCAATATCGACTGAATACTTGAAATGATCAAACATATAAACATATATGACATGCATGTCCCACACCGGTGACGTTGACTGAGCCTATAATAGACTGATCCATCTAACGATCACCCTCCAAAGTATCAGTATTTGGCAAATGGATAGGTGCCCCGTTAGATCTAACTCACGCGGGTTTGCCAATCCCGGGCAACTTGGTTGTCACTCTAACTCACCCGAACCGCGACAATTCGGGCTACTTAATCAATGTCGCTCCAACTCACCCGAACCGTGACCAATTCGGGCTACTTAACCTTGGTACCAGGCATACATATGCATGTGCATCATAAGATGAATAACGACTCAAGTTAGAGTCTTAATAGCACACAAGAATAACCAGAAATCAATTCTCAAATAATTCACAATAAATGTTATCAGATACCGAGCCGGCAAGACTCTTCAACATAAGTTAAAATCAATAATACTCATAAAATGGCTAACAGGACTCTAACCAGAGAAATCGAGCCAACCAGGCTCTTTACCACATAACACAATACCAAATAATTTTCTTATCAATTAATTAAAACTAAAATAAATGCACATTTATCGAGGGTCCACACTTCCCACAAGAGAAGGCGTTCCCGAATTATCAACTCACAAGGAAGTGATTAACTCTCTCCGGAATCTGAAGTCGGTTCCTTGCTCTTCGTCGATGGTTCTTTACCTAGAAAGGAGATGAGCAATTAAAGACAAATTAAATATAACTAACTATTAGTGGTAACATCCCTTTCATTGCTAAAAACAAATCCTAATCGATTTCGAACGAGTCGATATTAAATAAAAATGGCATGTAACTCCTTAACATCAGTTCCCAATCCCACATAACCCGTTTCAATAGATTAACTAAACGAAACGATAGAAAATAAGTTTGAATTCGACATAAAAATTCTGAAATTTTCCTGCTAGCGGCAGTTTACGAGAAAAATCATAACTAATTGTAGAATAATCGGATTGAGGCGTTTCAAGTGGCTACGGAAAGCTAACGAGTTCAGCTACGTACAGAAATTAAGTTTGCAAACTTTCGAGGGCAATAGTTATGTCAAAATCAGTTCGAACAGTCTGCAAATTACCCACATACCAAAAAGAAAAACCCCACAAAATTACAAAATCATGGAAGAAGGAAGCTTAATTCACGCACCACTTACCTCAAAAAAACTTAAAAACCACCTAGGATGAGGGTTGTAAGGGAGAATTTGATCAACAAGGGTTTCTCCTCTTCCTCTCTTCTTTCCCCTCTTTTGCTTTTCTTCTCCCGTTCTTCTCTCTTTTTTTTTAACTTTAGCCTTTCTAATTATATATCAGGCCATTTAAGTGGGCTGAAACTTTGGGCCACAAAATAAATAAATAAATAAGTTTGGGCTTTCTAAAAAAATCTAGTTGGGCTTGATTGGGCTGGCCTTTTGGGCCATAAAAATAAATAAATAGGTTTTGGGCTTTCTAAAAAACATATAGTTGGGCTAAGTTAGGGCTGGCCTTTTGGGCCATAAAATAAATAATTAGGTTTTGGGCTTTCTAACAAAAATATAGTTGGGCTAAGATATTATACATTCACCCGAAGAACTTAGATATCTCCAAGCATACTCGAAATCTCTTTACTTCAACTAGGGTTATATTCCTTTTAGAGCATGGCATTATAAAGTTCAGAGTGGACATTCATTTACACCTTGTTTCTCTGAACCAATTATGGCACATTTTCCCTAGAACTATATCATCAAATGCTTGCTAAGGCACTAGCGCATTAGTTTCTGTTAATAGTTTGTAAAAATATTCAATGTTGTGTAAAAAATTTGAGTTATGTAGTGCCATGTTTCCATTATAATTTTTTTTTCTTATTTTGCTTTATACTTGCACCAATTAACACAGATCTTTTGAATCCAGCACAATTTTTTAAACTAGTTTAACCATTTGTAGAACGACATTTGGATTTGTCGATAAGTTTAATGTATCTCATTTACCTGTTTGCATTCATACTTTATATTCTATGATATTTTTTCGATTTATGTGATCTGTTTGTGCAGTGCGATGGCCCCGTTTTCAATCATTCTTGTGCACGCTAATGCTGAGTGGAACGACGTTGAGTATGTCGGTGCATTGAGTTGGGTGTGCCGTTGCTTACCGCTGACCATAATTTGGAATCGCTTAGAGAAGCAATGCATAGGGTTTTGAAGACGAATCCGGAGACTACTAATTTTGACATATACCAAGTAGAAAAAATTAATGACAAGAAAATTCGTCTTCCAATCTTGACCGATGTCGATATTTGTTGTCTCTTAGGCACACAGGGTACCCTACAGGTATATGTGGATGGAACCAGTGGTGGTATTCGCTTGACAAACGGTCAATCATCCGGGGGCAATGTTTTAAGAAGCCGCGCTACGACAATGTTGGACCTATTGAATAATATGGAGTGTGGGGTCGCCCCAAAATGTATGGTTGATCATGTTAGTCCAAAAAATGTAGTAGAATTATCGGAGGACTCACTTGAGGATGACGTTGAAGGTGGATCGTCTGGGCATGAAGATAGTGTTTCCGATTCTAGCGATGGTGAATGGGAATTCGAAAATGATCCTTCCGTTCCCGGGTTGAACTTTTCCTCAACAATGCCTAATGACTCCCCATCTTTTAGATGCCCTGATGATGACTCCACATACACCTCCCCATTTTCTGAACATTTAGCAATGACCTCATATCCCAACCCAATGTACCAATTCAGGATCCGAAGGAAGGAGCAATGAATGATTCATCCCTGAAAAAGATTTACAAGAGCAAGGATGAGATTGTAGTCGACGTCTCCATTTATCATCTTACTAGGGGGTTGATTTTTGAGTGAAGCGTTCAGAGCCTGTTAGGTGGCAGGCTGTTTGCAAAGACAAAGTTCCCTGCACATTCTTGTTTGGTGCTCAGAGTGATCATGGGGTTTGGAGGTGTACAAATCTATGCCCACACTCGTACGTCAATAATCTCGAACGTCGGAAACCCCTTTCATGCTACTCGAAGGTAATTATGAAATTGTACTTTAACAAGCAAAGGCATCAATCAACTTCCCTCTCACCCATTGTATCTGATCAGCACGAAGCGATTATCAATGCCGTGGACCATGTTTTCCCTAGTGTTTCACACGTACTATGTCACCGTCATTTAGACAAGAAGTTTGTCCCATTCGGGGAAGACATCGTTAACATATTTGAGAGGGCAGCTAGTACCTACCAAGAGGCGGATTTTGATAGGTAACACGCCCTATACCATTTATCAATTTGTTGTGTAAACATTATTGATATATATATTTTGTGAAAGTTTCTTTATTAGGTAAGTTGGACAATATTATTTTTCTGGTCGTATATTCAATTTTTGAACTATAAAATATTAGACTTGCTGTTAAAGTGATAGTCCCCAGCATTAAAATCATGTTTGCATATTTTGATTAATTTTTTTAAATAGGTTGGTTGCATCATTGAGTGGATGTGATAGTGGCGACAGCATTGGAACCATTCTCCTCAGGGCCAAGAAAGAGCATCAGAGTAGATTTCACTGTGTCGTTCGTCACTACGAGTTTATAACATCCAACGCTGCAGAGTCTTGGAACAATTGTCTTAAATGGCCCCGTCATTTTCCAGTCATATATATATTTGAGAAGGTGCGTCAACCGACACAGGAATGGCACGATGCTAGGAGCCTCGAGGCCGAAAGGCACGGTGGTGTTTTGTGCGCGAGAGTTGGTAATCAGCTCATAAATTTGGTGCACAGGGCAGACCACCTCGAAGTTGAACATTTAGTTGGCGGACGCTTCAAGGTTGTAGTTGGTGCTGATATATTTCTGCTTAATCTCGAAAAGCGGTCATGTGACTGTGGATATTTCTAACACGAGATCATTCCATACATACACGTATTTGCTGCGATCAGGTGCTCTCATCTCAACTTTTAGATTGAATTTATGTACGTAATATCAATTTATTGTACATCACCCTCACCCATAATTTTTTTATGTCTCGAAGGAATAAGTGCCTTGATGTGAATTTTTATGTGGGGGAATGTTTTCAGAATGTGATTGTTAGATCGTTGTGGGTGGTTCAGTGTATTCTTCGCCTGATAGGAAGGATTGGGGTGTTCCTACACTTGTACGAGACAGGGACTACAAACCTCCTATTTGCTCGAAGCCATCTGGAAAGCCTAAATGTAGTCGAATGAAGAGTGCCCTAGAACTTAGTCGGAATGTGCGTAGAGGCTATAAGTGTTCTAATTGTGGTGGGATGAATCACAGCAGGGCTACCTGTACTACCGAAAATTGATAGAAAAACTATCCCGCCTAAAGAAAGACGAAGGGGGAGCCAGCGGCAAGGGAATAGTCCTGATGTACCACACAACGAGGATATTGGTGGAGTTGGTTTTTCACAATCTTCTGTGCAGGCCCCAGCAATACGTTATGGTTCGAGGAAGTGCTCAATTTTCCACATGCCAGGCCACACCAAAATTACATGCGCCCTAATCATGGATTGCGAGATGTTATTGATGAGGAGAATTAGTATAGTTTGTTGTGTTATTCGAAGTTGTATTTATGGAATACTTGATTTAAACTTGTATGTGTATATTTAACTTTCAGAGTTGTTCTAAATATCAGGAATACGATGATGTGTTTATCTAAATATCATGAAGCATCCTATAGTTTGCTAGATTATGTTCACAGGCATGCTCAGAAGAGTACGAGGAAGTTTTCAGGTATAAGATGCTGTGAATATGTTATCATGCAGGTGATCATGTAGGTGAACATGCTGGGGAAGGTAATCGTGCCTACAAACAAACTGATATTGAATATTGCACACCAAAAATAATAGGTGTTTGCTTTAATTGTGACCCCATGAGGTATTCGTTATATTTCTTTCAAAGACATTGGTTTTCCATCTCTCAAACCCATATTGACATTAGGAAAATAAACAATGTAACAAACATGGGTGTCTTTCACCGTTTCCTGACTAAGACACAATTATAATACACATTGGAACATAGAGTTAGAGAAATATAGAATAATGTATTAAATTCTTGACGTAATAATGTAGTGTGTGTATGTGTCTAGGTTTTAGAGTTGCGCATAAGATGATGTGTTTAACAAACTGGTGTACACGTGTATAAAGGAAATTGATCATATAGGTTATCATGTAGTTGATCATATCGGTGATTATGTAGGCGAATATAGTGGTGATCATGTAGGTTATCGTACTGGTGACTATGTAGGTGATTATATTGGTGACTTTGGACGTGATTTTGTTGTATGTAATATATCAGATTTTGCTAGTTAAATATGGGTGAGCTTTGATTTTGTATGTGTATAATTTAATTTAATTTTGGTTCTTTTTGCGTTTCTTAATTGTATTCTCTCTTATTTTTTTTTAATTTTATATTGAACTCTTATTTCATTTTTTTTTTAATTTTTGAATATTAATCAAACATTGTCAAATATGCATCAGTGGCATTTACAGGTACAAATAATTTTTCCTTGTTGATATATTTTCCAACCAACTAGGTGATATCTGCCAAAATGGAGCATATCCCATATTCTGGTCGATGTTATGATTAGAGTAGTTAATTCATCTCATTAGAAAAAGAAAATTCATTCAATCATCAGGCTGATAACAATATTATAAACGTTACTGAGCAATTACTCCTCACAATTGGTTTGCCTATAATTTCTAAGTAGTTTTAATGAATCCGCCAACGTTGAGAATGAACTATTGGTTTCTTCCACGACCGCGACCATAGCTTCAAATTGATTGGATAATGTGTTAACCAAGTTTCTCAATCGATTGTGTATATCAGACTCAATAGTACATCAGTGTATATGTGCCAAAGGTTCAACACTCAAATCCAGCGGTGGAAAGGAGGGCTCCAATGACTCTATTACGCCAATCAGTGACACAACTTCATGGAGAAATAATCTCCAAATTATAGTATGAAAGGGCAGTCTTCGTTGGACATCGATGGTCCCTGCGAATTGCATTACATGCTCATATAACATCAATCCAAAGTCTAGTCGCCTACATATAGTAACGGCATGGATAAATCTACCCTGATGCGGTGCTAGTAGACAAGTTATATCCGAAGGTATACCCAGTTGCTTAATGCGATGGTGGAAGGGCCTTGAAAGGTACACATATATAGTGGATAAGAAGTCCAGCAGCCGGCCAACTCATTCCACGCACGTCTGTTAGAAATTCGGCAACAATATCCAAATCGGGCTCGAACCCGTTATCTTCCTCGAATGAGGGCAAACCAAGAGCAACATTAATTTTGTTAGGAGTAAAATGGATGAATTCATTTAACCAAGAGAAACATTAATTTTGTTAGGAGTGAAATGGATGATTTCATTTCTAAAAAATACTTTCAAACTGACTTGATTCTGGGTCGGTAATTACATACGACACATTTGCATAGAACTCCAGCACGGCTTCTCTGTTATAAGTACCCACATCAATTAGGGTACTCTTTAAGCCAGAATGCTGGATTATGTTGGACAAGATGAACTCCCCAATTTGGTCTTCAGCGACATCGCGTTCTGGAAAAAATGCCATCATCTTCAGAGCATTATACCGATGTCTCGCTTGCCTGTTATAGAAACGTTCAGACAACGCCCTAATGATAGATATAGCTTCGTAATCCTCATCTGGGGATGGTGACCTTGCTCGCTTCAAATTAACTTGCATTCTTTCTAGAAGTGTGTAGATCTACTTGATCCCTCCAAGTTTTACCTGAAGTAGAAGAATCCCTTGGCTTGAGCCATCACTCCTGAGGTTTTTATCAGGGTATTAACAAGCGTAGATGGTGAGAGATGACGACGCGTATTCTTAAAGATTTTTTTGTTGGGAAAAAATTCCGATTATAAATAAGGAACACTATTGGGCCCTCTAAAATAATTATTTGCCACGTTTTCACAATGAGGCCCACATCTGCGTCCAATTGGGCATCAAGAAAAAAGATTAATTCAAGCCCAAACCCAGTGGATTATTAATTTCTATCATCTTCGTCTCATATGTATATATAAATATTTTTTTTAAGTTCCATTAGAACTGTTATTATTACTCCTATTATAATTTATTTTTGTTAACTTTTGTAGATCGATGATATTTTTAACGAATCAATAAATTAAAAATAACATCAATTGAATTAAAAATGTTGACAGTTTTTAAAAGTAAATGGATATTATTATCATTAGGTTGGGTATCATAATAAATATTTTAGATGGTATAGGCATGAGTATTGGTAGTTATTTTTCATCGGGTACGAGTACCCAAAATAAGCATGTACCCTACACGTTGCCATACCTACTTCCATTCTACACTTTTATTCACACCTAAATAGAACTGGTGAGGTTTAATGAATTAAATTTTCTTATATATTAAAACAACATAATTTATGCATCTAACTATTATAAGTTATGACCAATAGAGGCTCTATATAAAAGTTTTTTACGCATCTAAGTGATGCACGCGTGCACTGAACTAGTGATAGATTATTGAGTCTTTGATTTGGAAAAAAATATAAAGAACTAATTAGAAAAGATATAGCTGACAACAACTCAAGTATGTACTATTCCTTTTTGGCATGATACGTTAAGCCAAATCCCGTATCAGGATCGGAATTGAGTTATTTATCACATAGGTTATCATGTAGGTGATCATGTAGATATTATTTAGTTAATAGGTAATCATGTAGGTGATCATGTAGGTGATATAGTTGGTTATCATACAGATAATCATGCATACTTGAGAACTTCGGTATGTTATGTGTATAATGTAATCTGTTTATTTTACCTATTTGTCAGGTTTCTCTTTTCATTTCACAGATGTGTTCTCTCTTATTTAGGGCTTAACATCCCATCTTACAACCATTCAAAAAATTAATGACATTAGATGTGAAGTACTACCTTAAAATTTTGAAAAGCTAGTGAATATTTTTGGCATGAGAATACCTATTCCGCCCATTTCGTCAAGATAAACAAGACGTATTCTATCATAAGTTATTCCGGCCAAGAAAAAAAGTGTCGCGCCAATAAATCCATGAGAAATTATTTGTAAAAGGGCTCCATTGAGTCCCATATCTGTGATAGAACCAATTCCTATAATTATAAAACCCATATTTTGGTTTAGCAGAACCATTTAAACCGATACCCAAAGCTCCTATTAAAAGAAAAATAGAACCCCCTGTTGTGTACAAAATAAATTTTGTAGCTGAGTATAGACTTTTTTCCTCCCCATATGGATACAAGTAAATAAACGGGAATTAATTCTAACTCTCACATGAGAAAAAAAAGTAAAAGATCTCTAGAAGAAAATAATCGTATTTACCCACTATACATTGCTAGCATCAGGAAATGAAATAATCGAGAATCTCGAGTATCTGGCCAAGCTGCTAAAGTAGCTAAAGTAGTGATGAATCCCTTCAGTAAAATGGGTCCTATAGAGAGTTCATCTATTTCTAACCTCTAATGGAAATTCAAAAAATGGATCCATTTATAATCCTCCATTAGTTGGATTAATGTATCATCTAATTGAAAATGATAGCAGAATGCATAAGTTGTTAGAAGAAGTTCTAAGATACACATACATATAGTATACCAGCGGATTACTCTATTTCCCCTGTGTGGAAGAAAAAAAATTAAGCAACCCACAAATATTGGTAAAGCTGTAATTATTGTTAAGCAAGGAAAATGGTTCGTGGTAAAGATAAGATACACTTGGCTGAGAAAAATTCGTGCTCAATTCAATTTGATTTTGAGCACGAATTCTGTCGGTAAAAAAAAGAAAATGAATTAAAGTAGAGATATCAATAAGCTAGACCCATATTGCGAGTTGTTTCATGCCATAAATAAACCCCAATGCTCAAAAAATCCATTAGGCAGTCGGATTCACACCTCTTACAACCAACACAGTCTTCGGTCCTTGGAGCAGATGTAATTTGTTTAGCTTTACATCCGTCCCAAGGTATCATTTCTAATACATCCGTGGGGCATGTCCGGACACATTGAGTACATCCTATCAAGGTTTAAAATATCCCGAAATATCATCGATATTTCCATGATATATCTATTTTTGGAGAGTACTGATATCGATATTAGGGAAAAAGATATTTCTTTTTTGATATCGAGAAAATATCAGGAATATCGAAAAATATCGGTGAAAATATCGATATCAATTTGTCACAGTTCAAAATTTTCTGAATGTCGAGATATAATGAGGAAATATCGATAAAATATCGATGAAATTTCGAAGATATATCGAAAATATAGAAAAATTATCCATGATTTTAAGAAATTTTACTGAATTTTTTATTTTACTTTTATCAACTAAATATACTTTTTTGCCGTTAATTTGTTCAATTTAAAAAAAATGGAGCAATACTTTCGTGAAACAATCTCATAGTGAGACTGTTTTACGTTTTCTTAATTAACTATCTTTTTTAATATTAAAATAGTTATAACTTTTCATTAAAAATATTATAACTATTAACTAGTAAATATGAAGGGTTCATGTAAATAGTATACTCTGATTAAAAATACAATTATTTTGGCACAATTGGACAAGATAGAACGATATACTACTAACACATTCAGAACAACGTTTAAAAAAGGGGCCAGCTATTTGCACCCCTGAAATTACTGAACGTACCCCAAAAATATTTAAATTGACATAATTATCCTTATAAAATTTATATATGTTCGGTTTCAACAACCGAACAGTTATCCATCTTATTTGTTCGCTTGCAGCAACCGAACATAATAAAGAATTCATATATCTTATCTGTTCGGTTGCAGCAACCGAACAGAACAAAGAATTCATTTATCTTATGTCTTCGGTTGCAGCAACCGAACAAAACAAGATTTGTGATTTTTTAATTCATATCTATATTACCGAATAAATAAGATAACATAAAAGTTTTATAGATATCATCATATTTGTTTAAAGGTCGATGATATCTATAAAACTTCTCTGTTATCTTATCTATTGGGTAATTAAAAAAAATCACAAATCTTATTATGTTCGGTTGCTGCAACCGAACAGATAACATGAATGAATTTTTTGTTCTGTTCGGTTGCTGCAACTGAACAGATAATAGATTTATTCTTTGTTGTGTTCGATTGTTGCAACCGAACTGTTTGTTAGATGTCTGTTCGGTTGCAACAACCGAATATATATAAATTTTATAAGGGTAATTATGTCAATTTAAATATTTTTGGGGTACGTTCTGTAATTCTGGGGTGCAAATAGCCGCTCCCTTTAAAAAATTATCTAATTCGATTAGGTGGTACCAATATTGTTTAGATCAAGACAACGTGACATGTTTTACATTTGAACTTCATAGATCATCATTTTGATATTAGTTATTATGTGTTAAACAACTAATAATAATTATTGTATGATTTTAGACTATTTAAATATGTTGTTATTGATCTACTTATCATATATTTTGAGTTTTATTTTGATTATAAATTGTATTTATATATTAAAATTAGTTATAATATATTGCAAAATTAAATAATCAATTTTCTTCTTTATTTCTCACAAATTTTCATAATTTTTAAAATTTTTACCGATATCGATATCGATATTCGATATATCCATCGATATATCCATAAATTTGAGGTACATATATTTTTACCGATATCGATATTTTAAACCTTGCATCCTATACATGTATCATAAATCTTTACTGAAAGTGATATTTGATCTATACATTTAAATGAATTTTTTTCAACACATCTAACGTAATCATTACCCAAACCCGTTACATTCTCCAAATAGAGCAGGTGGGGTTCGCATTAAACACTATGAGGCAGAACAGATTCAGGATTGCCATCCTAATTCAAAGTCAAATCCTAAAAAATTAGGTAATTAGGAGTATATAATAGTTTAATTATGAGATAAGAGAATTAAATATTAAAGAAATTAATTAAAAAGGAGGTTAGTCGAAGTTGGTGGTCAGAGGGGTAACAATATGGAATTAGTACTTGCTGATTCCCTCTTCTTACGTCGTTTTTTTCTTTTTTGTCCTTTATTCTCGCAATGAATCTTCTTACGTCATTTTTTTACTTTATTCTCAAATCATTGCATGCTTGAGTGTCTTTAGAACTTCACAGCGGGTGGACCACGCGAACAAGAAAAGACACCATGTCTGCATTTAAAAAAAAATAAATTAAAGTTTAGTTTTTCATAATGTCTAATGTTTATTTAATTACTAGCTATTGGACCCGTTGCACGTTGTTTTTTTTAATTTTGTTTTTTGTTACTTAATAAAAAACCCGTTTGTTAGAACACAAAATCCGATCTCTCAACAGGGTAACAAATTTCATCCAAGTAATAATTGATTTATTTCTGTAGTCGTCATTTGATGATCTAGGTGATACATGTTTTAATAAATATGGACCTTTATTTCAAAGAAGCCCTAAACCAACATCCGTGTAGAAAGACCAATGATGTTTACTGTAATACTCATTAACTCCCATCTTCCAACCCAATATACCAATATACAAGTCAACACCAAAATATTTTCTGTTCTCATTAATCCATTCACAAAAAAATCACAATTATTTACGCATCTTATATTGAGGTTGTTATTGTCGAAATAATATATAAATCTCTAGGATCAATAATATCCTAAATCACCAATCGCCTTTCTCTATTATAAAGAATGCAGGAAAATATCCCACCTTCGAGGTCACCATCTCCAGACGTGGATTGCGAAGCCTTTTCAGTGAATTGGTCCCTGTCCGAGCGTTTTTATAACAGGCAAGCGAGACATCGGTATGATCTCTGAAACTCATGGAATTTTGTCCAGAACGCGTTGTGGATGAGGGCCAAATTGAGCAGTTCAACTTATTCAAGATCATCGACCTTTGTGGCTTGAAGAAAACCCTAATTAATGTTGGTAATTTTAAACAGAGAGACCTTGCTGGAGTTTTATGCAAATTTATCGAATGAAATGACTGATCTAGAATCAGGTCATTTTGAAAAAAATATTTTTTAGAAACAAAATCATCCATTTCACTCCTTCCGAAATTAATGCTGCTCTTGGTTTGCCTTCATTCGACGGAGATAATGGGCACGACCACGATTTGGATATTGTTACCGAATTTCTGACAGGGCTGAGTGGAATGAGATGGCCAGAGAAAGGACTGTCAGTACACCATTTGCGTGTACCTTTTAAAGATATTTCCGCCATTGCACTATGCCACTGGGTACCTTGGGAAAATAATGCTGACTTGCACCTCTTCAGGCAAGGGTCATCCATGCTGTTACTATTGGTAAGCAATTAGATTTTAGCATGATGGTGTATGAATAAATAATGCAGTTTGTGGGGAGCATCGAATTCCAACATAGTTTGCCATTTCCTACTATTATTTGTTGATTTATAATTTATCAGAGTGTGTGCCCGATTGGTGACTTAGAACCTTTGGTACCCGAATATCCACCGATGGATTTGAAGGTTGCAATACCTATACCTCATATTTCTTGCTTTTTTAGTGATTGTGAACTACACAATGGTTCAAACAACGGTTACTTATTTGTTTTCCCCAAAATTGCAAGCTATCACAACAGTTCACTGTATTTCGTTGTGTAATTCATGAAACATGTTAGACCAAAATCAGGAGTATTTTTAATGACTATGTTGATTGATATGAATTTATTTTTTTTAACTCCTCAATTTATGTTCTGGAATTTAATGTATAGTACCATTTTTTATGTGCTTGAATGTTAATGAATTGTTTAGATTTCTTTAGAGTTTATGGAAAACTTTTGTACCATTAACAATAGCATTGACCTAAAAATCATATGTATGCGTGTAATTTAGAGCCATGGATGTACCATCAATAGTAAAAAAAATATGTCAAAGTAAATAACCATTACATTCATTGAAGACCCCCAAACCTACTCCCCCATCAATGTGTTATGCAACGCTATCCACAATTTGATATGCACCCCATATGAAGTGACTAAAAGTTGGTTCATAATGAAGACAAACAAGCACTGTTACAAATTAGGTATGAAGTACTACCTCAACCTGCAAATTAGAATTTACATACCCTTGCATATATATATATATATATATATATATATATAGTACGAAGATTCATTTCTGAATGGTTATAGTACTATTACAGATAAACGTTTTAGAACCTCAGTAATCCTTGATATCAAATCAAGGATTTTATTTCAAAATGCATTTATGGAGGAGTGTGGGTGAGACTTTCCAATGAGATAAATGGCCATTAATTTTGTTGGTTGAATGAATATTGGTGGTTGATGCATTTCCTTAGGGTACAGACATAGATTAAGGCATTATTGTGCTGCAGTTGGTTTTAAAAAAGGTGTCATCAATGCCCTTTACTTATAGTGTAGTCATGTTACTGATTAATCCTGTGAGATAATATTCTACTCTTCCAAAATCACCACAACTACCACAACTTAGAAGCAATTAGTTAAACACGCTACCCTTCCTTATTTGATTACTTTTCACACATATAGGGTTTCACTTCATACCTTTATATACTAAGTTTTGAACCATAAGCCCTCTACAGTCCAATCTTACTATCTCTTGATTTCTGAACCAAGTATGGCCTCGTTTCATCGTGTTGACGACATGTGGGCCAAGTATGTTTGGGATGATAAAGACAAATACATTCTTGGTAAGATCATTTACGAGAAGAAAGAAGAGGGTATATGGAAAGAAAAAAAAAACATCTCTAAAACAATATTGAAAGAGTTTACTAATGAACTAAACAAGAAGTGAGGGCGGGAGTTCTCCATAAAAATGTACAAGGAAAGCTCAAACAGTTCGAGGCTCATTGGCAAACATATAAACATGCTTGCAATTTTCCACGTGCGAGAGAGGAATACGAAACTAATCGCGTTATAGCTGAGGACAACACATGGGCAAGTATAATCAAGGTAGGCTCTTACTAACAATATGAATTAGTAATACTATAATATGGTGATATCCTCCAATTCTAAACTTAAAATACAACATGTGTAGGCCGATAAGGGTGCACAGAAACTGAGAGTGGCTCCCGAGAAGTTATGGAGTTATCTCTACTGCACTTTCGAAAATTTTGAACACCAAGAATATCTCCGCGATTTTAGGGATATGTGGGATGCGACTTCCAACAACTGAAACCTAAATGCTTTAATTTCTTTTCCAGTTCTGTGTTGTGTACTAGTGATCAGAGTTTAGGGTCAAAAACTCTTTCCAATTACATATGTAAGCGGTTTGGCATTGGCTTTAGCCGGGTATATGGTCAATAATTAATGAAAAATGAACTATAATTATTTAAAACATCAATAATTAACACATAAATGATCTATAACTGTTGGAAAAAAAATTTAATGGAAATTTAGCAATGAAAAGTTGATATAACTGTTGACGGAATATAATGGGTCTGACGCTAACATAAATTGAAAAAATATGAAGAATAAATATTGTGTATATACTAACTATCAAAGTTGTACGTATAGTATATGAATATATACAAGAAAAATATAAACCTAACTATATTATACAAGAAAAGAATAAATTAAGAGAATAAATGAAATCCCTTAATTTTAGATAAATCAAATACGATTTAATGCTATTACAAAAGGAAGTGTATGTGCGGGAGTTGACAATAGAAGTAATTGCCCTTGACTTCCTTGGTTTTATCAATACTGCTGTTTGCTGCATTTCATAATGTTAAACGCAGATCATGGTTCTCCAATGACCTCCAATTGATTAAACAAATACTTTTGAGGCCCAAGTTAAACCATAGCTAATTCAGGCCTAACACAGTGCATATGCTGGTAGCCTATATGACCACCAGTATGGTAACCCACAAGAAAAAAATAAAGAACATTAAATCACTAACAGCTAGATTGGTATGACTTAATGAAATTACGGGTAAATGGATTGAATTTAGGAATGGAATAGAAATGAGAATAGAATTATTAAATAATCAAGTACCAATGTTTTTTAATAAATATTATGTTTAAACAGAATAATAAAACATATTTATAATTTTCTAATTATATATATAGATGTTAGAAAATTAAAAGAATATTATTTATAATTAATAATTATATATATAGAAACAAAGGATTGGAATGGGCAATACCATGGGGGGTGGGAGGAATGCCCATTCCTTAAAATAAGGAATTCACATTCCTTATGTAATCGATATTCCATTCAATGAAATTATAACATTGGAATATGAGAATAGAAAGTGGAATGATGATTCCATTCCATTCCCATTCCATCGTACCAATCATGTCCTTATAGTGTATTATTAATCTTATAAATAAAAATTGATAAGTAATTATGCAACCGTAGGATGATCTCATTTATTGCTAGAAATAGTCGAATACTAAATGTTCATAAATAGAATTGATAAAAAGGCGGCACTATTGGTATAAAAGGACAATTGGACACCCAATTCAATTGTTACACGATGGTTGGATTTCGAGTGTTTACAGTTGGGGTTTATATTTGAGGTCCAGATATGCGTCAAAGTTGCCAACAAGTTAAAACCATGGATAATTCAAGCCCAGAACAGTGAATATACTGTTTACCTATATGACTACCAGCTTGGTTACGTATGAGGAAAAATAAAGAATATTAAATCACTTATAATGTATTATTAATCTTATAAATAAAAATTGATAAGTAATTACGTAACCGTAGAATGATCTCATTTATTGCTAGAAATAGTCAAATACTAAATGTTAATAAATAGAATTGATAAAAAGATGGCACTATTAGTATAAAAGGACAATTGAGCACCCAATTCAATTGTTACACGATGGTTGGATTTCGAGTGTTTACGGTTGGGGTTTATATTTGAGGCCCAGATATGCATCAAAGTTGCCAACAAGTTAAAACATGGATAATTCACCCCCATAACTGTGAATATACTGTTTACATATATGAATACGAGCTTGGTTACCCAAGAGGAAAAATAAAGAACATTAAATCACTTATAGTGTATTATTAATCTTATAAATGAAAATGACAGATGTATTTATTTAAATCATGAAGTTTACTGAATGGAACAACTACTTATTGCAGAAACAATTCATGGACATCAGAACCTAATATAAAAAAGACAAACTACGATGACTAATCCAATACAATACACCAAGTTATAATACCAAAATACTCTATCAGTTTAGAAACAAATCCTTGAATCAATCTATATTATCTCCATTACAAGGCACTAATGAAAACAAATTATGCCTAAAATGTCCATCAAATCTTTCTTATGAAATCATATTTATAAACTTCGGCAAACCGCCTCACTCCAGCTTGTGGGCAAATACGAACGTCAATATCATCAACAATACCACCTCGCCTTATTAGTCTGTCAAAAAACATGACACTTAGTGGTCCACAGTCATTGTCGGTCTCTTGTTGGGGACACTTGGGATACCACTCCACCTTGAAAGGTTTCTTTGCATCCTTGTTGGGGGTCAACTATACTGGTTTAATATAGATTAGAGCATCTTAGACAGTATGTCAAACTGCTGTCAGTACCTTCTTTTCATTGTTCTCATGCTGGATTCATAGATGACAATGCAACGCCGGGAGAGATATATGACATAAAGTACCCAATGATTACTGTTGACATTTGCAATCCCGTATATCTTGTCTATGTCACACCATTTGTGCTTATTGCCCCACTCGGGTAGTTCACCATCGATGTACCCACTAATTCCCCTAAAACGGTCATCCCAGTTCCAATTGGGCTTCTCGGGTTTGCTGCTCAAGAAATCTTCACTCAAAATCTGCATTTTGGTCTGTGGTTTGCAAGAAATAATTCAGATTAGGGGTTTTAGATGCAATGTTAAGGGTATTAGATGGATACCAGCTAAAACTTGTAATAAGCATTCGTACTTACAAAAAAGTTAACATTCAACGTCGTCCAATCTTTTAGAAAGTTGTTAGGCCATCTCATTGACTTATGTATGCCTAAATCCAAGAGCCAGTCCATGTTCTGAGAGAACACGTCCACACAGAAACATCAGGAATGTTTTATAGTGATGAGAGTTGTAATGGGTTTATCAAAAACACAAAAACCTAAAACTTAAACTGTAACCCGCAATACCAACTCACTAAACAAAAATCGATAAGAGAAGCGTTTGCCATTACCTCTGTGGACAACCAGCCATCCTTCTGGTGTATGTTATCCATGATTGACCAATTCAAAAGTGTTCGATTAGGATCAATACACACTATTACTGTACTCGAACTCTTCTTCGTCTCATCCTACCACTTCTCGAAGAAATCAATCAAATCAGGCGGGTATTCATCATCAGATATGTCACTGAAGCAATTCTTTGAAGATTTATTAATATTCTCCGCCGCCTCATAGGTGTATGGTGTCCTCGTCTGTGGACCTGGAAAAAATGTCCAATGGCTTGCTCGCACTGACTCGTTCTTTTTACCCTGCATTTTACAACATATAGAACTACTATATTAATGTAGCTTTTGTTGTCCTGATTTCGAATATTGTGGTGTGCATTACCAGCATGTAATTGTTGGCATTTCATATTAAAAACTGTGACAATTGGTTTACTATATCACACATGTCGGTCGATATTATGAGTAAAGTAATTAGTTGAATTTAAACAGAAATGGAATTTCATACAATAAAAACATTAGGATTTATCTGGAATGCACTGTTAGTGTATTTTGGGTGATTCAAGGAGTTAGTGTATATATATTTTAGGTGTAATAGGTAATCAACAAAAACAATCATGTTTTGTACACGTATGTTGATTTTACCTTTTTAGGACCTCGTGCAACTTTCTTTGTTGGGCTTCTCACTACTTTAAGGTCAACTCTAAGTACAGTATTAGGGTGTGCCACAACACTTCCAACAGGCATCTCATCCATACAGTGTTGTCCCCATCCTCCTTTTTTATGCATCGTCAAACTGCTCATGCGTGGTAGCATGGGGAGGGGCTGCAGAAGGGACAATATTATCCTTTTGGGGGGAATACGTTGGTGGCATTGAAAATGGTGAACTGGTTGGGTATCGCTCAACACACACAATCAGCGTCTCCATATTTGCACCATCACCCTCAAATGCCTTATATTCTTCACCGTGGATGTGATCAAGCCCGCTGGCATTAGGATTGGTTGTAGAAGGGTTAACACTATCATTTATTGGGGTGGTGGCAGGTGGAGTTGTATTGGGGATGTGTTGGCGATCACCGCTTACATCACTAGGACCTTCACCGTCAAACCTCCCCGAGGACGGTGGGCTCTGCTCTTTTTTCCTATTAGACTGTCCAGTTGTGGTAGAAGGGGTTAGAATATCCACATACCTTCTTATTCGTCTCAACTCATCAATCATGGTCAACTGATTACTCTTAACTTCCGTGAGTTCATTCTTAACTTCAGAGAGTTCAGCATGAACCTCCGTAAATTTTCTCTTCCAAGCAGTTTTCTTCATGCGCGGAGCCGCATCGTAATCATTAGAAGAGCCATGCGCATTAGCATCCGGTACTGACCCCGAATACATCGGGCTACCATGAAGACGTATAGCGGACTCCTCCTCCCAAGTCACGGCGCTAGCTGATTAGCCATATTGTAGTTAGGATGACCAATTCAAGAATTTATAGCACATAACATGCAAAAAATATTAACATGTTCAATTCGAAGAGAATAAAATGTAATATAGTCTATTTTGGTCCAAGCCTCACAATGGGTATAAATTTCACTCTACACTCAATCAAATGACGTAAACAACATTTATCAATCGATTGGCTCGACTCGCTATAAGCTTGCTCGTGGACTACATTCATAAACCACCAAAGTTTCAATTAGTGATCAAAAAGGTCTTTAATTAAGGATGTATTGATAGACTCTTTGGTTGGGGTAGGAAGAATATAGGTAATAGTGACTAATCAAGTGTAAGTAATCGAAGAGATGGCCAATTTCTCTAACTTCTCCACTTTTCTTTCTTCCTTTCTATCTTTGGTAATCACAAGCACTAATTATCAACTTTCCTTTGGTTTATAGCTTTATCTAATTCATGCTTCCTTCTTCGGACTTTTAAGTTCTTGAGCATATTGTTGTTACTTTGCTCATTTTCTTGTTTTGAGGTTGCATGTCCATTCTTGTTTGTGCTCTTTTAATCCTTTTCTTTGCTTGCTTACCATTTCCTTTCTTCTCTTGCACAATTCTCATCAAATCTTTCTAAACCACATCTCCTCAATCACTCACACAAAAAAGGGTAAATATATAAGGCTCATGTGGGTAATTAAGGCTTGTAATGTGCATATATCACAATAAATAGGCTTAAAGGCTCAAAGTGATTGACTAGGGATGATGTTCATGGTATGAAAATATATGGCATTGACTATAAATAACAAGGATGACCTTAGATCATGTCACTAACCTCCACTAATCGGGCTTGTTCCCATAGTCCTTGAGCAAGTTCTAGCTAATCAAACTCAACTGATCCACTCATGAAGAAATAACCATGTATGCACGGTTGAGACTCAAATGCTCATAAGCTTGTGCTTGGACCTTGAGAAACTTATTACACCACATTCTTCTCAAAATTGAACAAGTTAAATAAAACATGTTACAATTTGAAAGTGTAGAGATTCCTAATCATAACTTACCATCATTTATCACCACAACGTATCATCACTCATATTCAAAAATGACTCACGACATCCCAAAACAAACCACCAAAATGACCCTAACAAGAATAAGAAAATACACAAAACATAAAAGAAAAGACTCACCAAACATGAAACAATAAAAAACACATAACATGCATGAATAAAAATTATCCATCTATAGACAATGAAGCACACATTCATAATATACATATTCAAGTAAGCTCACAGTCTTCCCCATCTTTGATTGAAAAATAAATCTCCCAAAAATATAACATATGAAGTAACATGCTAATCGCCACAATCCAAATCAAAATAAATTAATGTCAAGCAACTAGAAGTGGTAGAGTATAGAGTGAACTCCCTCAATAGGCATTTGGTAGTAGAAGTTGTTAGCTCCGAGCTTAATTCGTGCTTTCAATACCCTTCATACATGCTCAACAACTCATCAAAATTATTAGCTCAATAATTTCAATAAAAATATGGACTATCATACACTTCAACACCACCAATTGGACCAAAATCAAACCAAACTCATGAGAAAAATTTTAAAATTAGGTCAATTTTACAAGAAGACCTCTCATCATCATAATATCAAGCACACTCAAGTGGTGAGTCACATCACACACTCTCCTCCCAACTTAAATCGAAACAAGTTGAGACTTAAGTTTGCAAAAAGTGATGGGACTTACCCTTGTAGTTTCCATCCATGATCTTCTTATGGGGAAGCATACGCATCCAACGAATTGAGTTATGTCCATCATGCACTAGCCCCCCAAACTTAACTCGAGACAAGAGTCGAGACTTAAGTTTGCAACAAGTGGTGAGACATGCCTACTCGAATCCATGAAGCACTTCCCGTATCTTCAATATGCATTTCTTCACGAGTATAATCCACCTACAAGACCAAAACCCAAACAACAAATAAGCATCAAAAGATAAAAATAAATGGGTTGCCTCTCATTTAGCGCTAAGTTTAACGTCTTCAAGCCGGACATAATTTCACTCTCATTGGACCAAATTTTGGTTCATCACACTCACTCCTCGCATCCTCACTTTGAAGATTTGTTTAGCCATTTTCTTGTCTACTACCTCAACTTCACCATTCTTGCTTACGAGAATCAAGTCATTTTCGAGAAGTGATTCTAGTGGACTTCATCTTTCTCCTTTGTCTATTTTCCAATCAAGCTCCGTAACTTTCTTCCTATTAACATCACAAGAAGACAAGTTAAAATTCTACATTTTCATATAATCATAAAGAAATGAATTTAAATTGTCAAAGTGAATAGAATCATGATCCATAAAATTATCCGGAGGCACATTGAGAGGCTTTAAATGAGACTTGGTTCCTTTTTCTTTATTACATAAGAATGTAATACTTTTTCCTTTTGAGCTCAAAGAAAGCTCTTCTCTTCTAACATCAATTTTTGCTCTCCCTGTAGCTAGAAATTGTCTTCCCAAAATAAGTGGAATTCGAGGGTCCGCCTTCACTTCCAACACCATGAAATCAACTGGAAAAGCTAGTCCCTTCACTTTCATCTCCATCTCTTCAACAACCCCTAATGGCTTAACAACATCTCCACTCACCACCTCAAGATGGATAGTAGTAGGCTTGAGCTCTCCAATTTCAAGGTTCTTGAAAGTAACATGAGACATTACATTGATGCTTACCCCAAAGTCACACAATGCATCAAGGGTTTCTTTTCCTTCAAAATCACAAGGAATTATGAACTTTCCCGGATCACCAACTTTTATAGATCCCCCTTTTCGCACCGACTCACTTGCTATGGGTGGCTTTTCTTTCCTTTTCTCCTCATACTTTTTCTTGAGATACTTTACATGTTCTTCAAATTCCTTTTTCTTCTCCTCCTTTACAAACATTTGTGGATAGGGAATAAGGAATGGAGTGATCGGAATACCCTAATAATCACGTTTGTACTCCTCTTCTTTAACCTTCTCCTCCACTTTATTTTCCTCTAACACTCTTTTCAACTTAGGTATCCATTTAGGCCCCTTCTCTTCTTTCTTACTTAATTCTTCATTTTCTTCTAAACCTTGCATTCCACTAACCCTTATTCATCATTTCGATCCTCTTTCATCCACTAACAAATATTGAACTTTCGGATTAACCTCGGGTGTGGTCGGAAACTTTTCTTTTTGTTGAGTACTCAAAGTACTTGCAATTTGTCCCACATTATATTTCAAAGCTTTGAGTCTCTTTTCATTTGCTTCTTCGGAATTTTTCAATGCTTTATCTCGAGGTTGGTTTGATGCTAACAACTGTTCAAGTAGCTCATCAATCGATGTTTTCCCTCCATTGTTCGGTGCCTTAGCCCTCGGTTGATATCCCGGAGGATAAGAAACCGCATTATTCGAGTTGGAGTAAGAAAAGTTGTCTTGCCTCATTTGTTGTGGAAAAGAACTTCCACCACTTTGATTGTTGAACCCTCCTTGTTGAGGTGGATAATTACCTTGGAAATTATTTTGGTAATTCCCTTAGTAACCCATTCCTTGCATGTAGAGCACATCTTCTATCCTTGGCATAGACTTAGACCATTGCTCTCTACTCACACTATTCGGAGGAAGCACACCTTGCTCAACTTGTAGCCCTTCAACCATATTTTCTCCTTGGTTCACACCCTGGTTCATGCTCATTTGTCTCAAGACTTCCGCCGCTATCATTTCAACACTTGGCATACTTGGCCCAACATTCACACTTTTGACATTAAATTATTGCCCTTGATCGAAACTCTCAAATCCATAGCATCCACTTACACTCTCCGATGGCCATTGATAAACATTTGTAGCAATCTCATAAAAAATCCTTATAGCCCTTTCTGGAGTTACTCCAAGTACAGATCCACCGGCCGAAGCATCAACAAGTATTCTTTGACCATTCACCAAACCTTGGTAGAAAAACCCCACTTGTTGATTTTTCGGAAAACCATGTTGTGGACACTTGCGAAACATATCCTTAAACATTTCCCATGCTTCATAGAAACTCTCTTGAGGCATTTGCTTGAATTGAGTGATCAAGCTCTTCATTTGAAGTGTCTTAGAAGGTGAAAAATACTTGTTCAAAAATATTTGCGCAAGCTCATCCCAAGTGTTACACGTACCCGGAGTAATGGTAGATAGCCATGTTCGAGCACGATCCTTTAATGAAAACAGAAACAACCTCATCCTTATACAATCCTCACTCACCCCATTCATCTTTATGGTGTTGTCAATCTCAATAAATTGAGCTAAATGAACATTAGGATCTTCATTTGGGATTCCACCAAATTATTGGTCTCTCACCATAGAAATCAAGCCCGCCTTAATTTCAAAGTTGTTGGCATTGATTGGTGGGCCCATCATATGTGGCATGGCCCTTGGCATGAAAAAATCCCGGATCACCCTTTGATCATTATAAATTCCATGTTGCACCGGAGGTGGTGGTGGTGGCACATACGCTTGTTGAGGAGGAGCATAAGCTTGTGGAAATCCTTGTTGAATTAAAGCTTGTTGAACATTTTTTAAGCAAAGCTTGATTATTTATAGCTCCAAAATTTTGATAGGCATGTTGAGGAGGGATGGCATTGAATTGAGGTGCTTGTGCGTTGTCTTGCACGTTCACGTTTTGTTTTCCTTCCCCATCATGCTCTATATCCACACGATTATCACCTTGAAAATTCTCCATTAACTTACTTGTTTTTTATTTGTTCTCCTTTCTTCTTCTTCGAAAAGATTGTTCTATTTCCAATTCAATAGGCTCCGATTATATCCCCCTTGATCTCGTTTGCATACGCCTTCACAAAGAAGAGAAGTTAGAACCAAGGTTTTCAAAAGCAAATAACAATAAACAAATAAAATAAAATGTCCCTATTAAGATTACTTAAAACGATCCTTCTTCAAGCTACTAGCAATCGTTGTCTCCCCGGTAACGGCGCCATTTGATTAGCCATATTGTAGTTGGGATGACCAATTCAAGAATTTATCGAACCACAAGGAGGAACGTACTAGTGCTTAAGCGATATCACGTTTCTTGTAATTTTATAGAGATAAATCATCAATGGATTGGGTGATCAAACAAGTACAAGAAAATTAAATCAATCAAAGCAAGCAATGATCAATCAAGTAAAATAGATGGATGAAGGGTGATTTTCCAAATTAAGTAAAAGTGAGATTAACAATAATTAAGAAGTGAAAATCCTAGGATAAATGCGTCAAATTCATATGAATCATGGGTTTAAGACTAAGGGCCAACACTAAGTTTAGCTAAACTCCTTCTCGAGATGGATAGAATATGGATCTGTTTAATAATCATAACATAGCTCAATAGATTGGTTCTCACTCAAATAATTCCAACTATGTACTAAGCTTGAAATGAGAGTCCCTTCACACGATTAATCAACCTCTCGATCTAACCAATCGGATGTCCTATCAAAGGGTTCTAAATCCTAAAGGACATCTACATTTCTTTAAGATTTATAATGCACATGAGGTGTATGACAAAATTATTCAATTAATTATCCTAAACATATCGTTGACTTCTCAATCTAACCACATGTTTAAAACAAAAAACCACACAAATCATCATAAACATCAAGATCTAAAGTATCAATAATAGAAAATCAATTAACCAAATCAACATATGAATTTAGATACACAAATCCCAAATTTATCCAACAATTCTCATGTTGTTAATCTCACAAGGGAGATTAGCCTACCATATTCAAAAGGAAAATAAACATAGACATTAAAATCCTTACAAATCATGATGAACAATAAGGTTTCAATACAAAAGTTGGATGAAAACTCCCCTAGATGGCTACAATGGTGATCTTCTTCTTCCCTTTGCAATTCTCCTCACTTTCTTGCTTCTTTTCCTCAAATGGATTGTGATTTTGATGGTTTGATGAAGGTAGATGGAATGATTGGTGAATGGATGAAGATGATGGTATAAAATGGAAGAAATGGTGTGTGATGTGTGTGAACAGTGGAAACCCTTCGAAAATTTTGATCAATTGTTGAACAATTGGGTATTTATACCCCTTGGGAGCTTCTAGAAGGTTTCTGATTTTTTTCACAGGAATTTACCGAGCTCGACTCAAGTATTGTACCATGGCTCGAGTCGAGACACAAGTTCTCGGTAGATTACGGCAGCAGACGAAACTCGAGTCGTACTTGGTCGAGCTCTGTTCTTCTTTCTTGTTTCAGCTCTCATACTTGGTCGAGCTCTGTTTTTCTTTCTTGTTTCAGCTCTCATCTCTATTTTTACTTTTTTTTCACCTATTTTTCATACGTTTAAGCTCATACTCACACATTTTCATAAAAACACAAAATACAACCAAAGTACACGTAAATACAGATAAAATAATATAAAAATGGATATAAAAAAGACACTAAAATCTAGGTAAAAATATCACTCATCACTAGCGTACGAAGCAGTGTCGTGCTCATTCTTCGAGGGCTCAAGACGTTCGTGAACCACCACCTACAAGATAAAATGAGTTACACGCTGTAAATTATTAAAAGAATCAAGGTTGAACTGATAGTAAAAACTTACGTTTGAAGCATTGTTATCCCTTCCACGCAGATCAATAAATACTTTCTTCCTCAAATCCGTGTACTTGACCCGCACACTCGGTGACCAACACAGAATACATGGGGTTATATCATGCTTATCTTTCAACAAACCTCTATATTTATTTTTCAGTGACGGGATAGCATCATAAGTCCAGCAGAGCAGAGCAATGACAAAGCCATTGGCGTCGATTATCGCTCTGCCCCTCAGATTTTCATCATACTTTGCCTTCTTTCCGACAGCCTTATTCCTCTTCAGCAACCGAAACTCAGAATGAAGGTGATAGTACACGACACGGCCCCATGGAAATAAGTTGAAACTGTCCAGATCGTCCGCAAGGTCTACATAATCGAGGTCAAGATTACCACACTTTGAACTCTGCGGCAACAGTACACAGCCCAACACGATCAAAAGAGCTACCCTTAGCTAGTCTTCATCATCTAACTCATCTGATAACTTGCTCCGAATATCACTCATTGGAAGGACATCCAAGTCTCTAAATATTCGACTCCAAAATTCACTTCCTTTAGGAATGGTGGGGTAAGGGCAAAATGCCAAACCCGTGACTAGTGCAAATTCTCTTGGGCCACAATGTGATATGGAGTTATTGACACAAAAAGTGAGAACATCAGATGATGATTCCACATCAAGATATAACAAAAGTTGAAGGTATATATACCCTTGGAACTGAATATCGGTCAGCCTCATAAGATGCCCAAAGCAGCTGTCCCGGAACCTCGCCAATATTGTTGGGTGGAGTTTATTCCGGATGTCATTAAATACCCCAGGTCGGCCTTCTTCGAAATGGATGCTGGATTTGGATTTTCAATGTGTGCCCTGCCCATCCTATTTTTCGGAGTGGATCACCTGCAAAAGTAAAAATCCTACATTATGCGTACTGTAATCAGTATATAACACATTACATCTATAGAAACAACCCCAATATATAAATAAAATTTATGAACTGAATAGGCACAAGGGTAGTGATTGATGGGCACAAATTTCTATAAAGTAGTAATTTATAAAATGAATATGTAGGATTGCAAATTCCAAATATATGGCCATGATATTAACCATGATGAACACCATTTGCGTAGTAGATAACAATGAATATAACGGCTATCGTGTAGGTAAGGGTGTAGATGAACAAGTATGTGGCCTTTAAGACGGTGTGTGTTGCATTAATGTGAGTTATAAGGTGGCGTTGCGTGAGCAATCAGGGCTTGAATTGGGAAACTGGTTTAGTGCCCATGAAGGTAAGCAAAGTGGGTGATTGTGGTAATCGTGGCTGGATTAGACAACTGTTTAACCCAGAATAGGAAACACGTAAACTGAAATTAAGAAAAAAAACATATGGCAATATAAAAAAACCAAACACACGACTCATATTCTGAGTATGATACTATCAAACTAGACTCACTATTATGTAGTTTGCAGTGAAAATTAAAGTAAGATCATTTGGGAAATCATAAGATAGTGTTTACAAAGTTTCTTGAATCCCGATTCAGAAATAAAGGCTAGTACCCGGAATCGAGTTAATGTTATACATCCAAGAACTACTATGACATTACGAGCCTAGCCATGTCATTGAACCTTACTCGGACACCGTAATTCTATCCAATTATCCAAGAACTACGTCAACACAATAACACACAAGTGTCGGTATTAATTTTCGACATTAAAATTTGTAAAAAAAAATTCTCTCTTTAAAAAATGTAAATAGATGTGTTATATGTTGATCAGTTAATGTAGCTTTCCAAGTGTACTAGTATCATGTATAATCAGAACCTAAAACATAAGATCCTAAAACTTTAATTTCTATTTTTAATGTGAAACAAGTGCAGAAAAATATTTTAAAATTTTCCTAGTGTCTTCCTTGAAATATACAAATAGTGAGTTAAAATAACTGCGTCATTGCAATGACTGAAATATATTTAACAGATATTAGCTTTCCAAGTTACCTAATGATTATCAACTCAATGCATAATAATATCTAACTCACTGAGAAAGCTAAAGATATTCTTAATTAAAAGGGTAATAAAGTGATCCTCATATTGTAAAATTGATCGGCATAATCTTAACATCTTGTTTTAAAATTAAAAATCTCATTTCTTCATACATTTCGGAGAATAACAGAGCAAACATATTTATATTCATAAAACCTAATTCTCCAAACAACACAAAAGGAAAAAAATCTCCTATTAAACCTCCAAAAAAGTACCTATTAGCGTGGCTTCTAAATCCTGAGCTTAGGCTTCTGCAAAGATATTACGACCTGAGCAAACAGTTCAAATAAAATAGATTAAACAAAACCTCACAGGTACAAAACCCTCAAAGTCGTGAGCAGTAAAGCATTTTCAGTTTCAAACTATCCATGCCTCAACGACAATATGAAAGTTTAACAACAAAAATAAATATTTTTTCATATCAAACATGAGTCGCCATCATATTCAATAACAATTTAGTATTGGAAACATTTATGTAGTAGATAGAATTGCATAATAATTTTTTTTAGTAGTAGATTCATACAACTCCTTTTTTTAGTAATAATGATAAAGCACATTTATGTAGTAGATAGAACTGCACAATATTTCTTCATCAATGAGGAAGTAATGTTAACACTATACACTCATTAGTTGCAAAAGATGCAATAAATATAAAACAATCAAAGTATAACATAAATACAATGATAATTGACTCCTCATACTAAGTTCATTCAAACAAGATATAATTTTTCCTTGCTAAAATTGTCACATTTACATAAACGGATGGTGGTCACCAACAATTTTGAATTATACACAACTAAAATAGAGTATCTTCATTTTCAAAAAATAAACTAGGGTTAGATATCATTGGCTTAATAGAGCTAATAACAACAAAATATACCTAGAAAATAAAATCGAGAAATAGTTGTTGGTAGTCTATCGAATTCGAATCGCCGATAAGAATATTTCTTCTACGAGTCACGAAATTTTCAGAATCTAAGAGGACACCACGAAATAGTTCTACCAGAATCGATTCAACAAGGGGGAAGCTTGGGCTTCAAGATTCAGTCGATGGGAAACTAGAGCTATTATTCAATCGAGGGAAATAACAACAATGTAGTTGGTAGATCAGTTTCAAAATTCAGATTGTAGATGTGCTTCGAGATTTCAGCGGTATGCCGAGGTTCTTGGAGATTTCAGCGGGGTGGGTTTGATTTCTGAATTTTGAAAAATAAACTAGTTTGATACCTTGAACTCAAGGGTGTGATGGATTTGAATGTTTGAGAAGACAGAATGTACTTTACACGTTTGATGGGGGTGAGCGGTGAGTTGGTTTTGGGTTGAAGTGTGGGGGGCCTGACCCACGAGAATGGGAGAGAGGTGTACAAAGATCAACCACCTTTGGATCTCGCAATGAGTTTGAAAAAACTCAGTTTAGACAGGCTAATATCTTCTAACTCAGAAAAGGAAGTTCCTCCCAAATATACAGAGAAGCAAATTTATGACACTTCTAAGTTCTAAATATATTGATTGACACATATGGAGTACTTCTCACTTTCATAACTTCTTATTGGCTTTTCTTACTTCTCTACCTCACAGTTGATGACACTTTCACCCTCTCTATTCAAGTTCACTACTTTCCTTCCACACTGAGTTCTTTCTCATTCTTTTATATCCAACAATATATAAAATCATTCAATTATATTAACTTAAATAAAAGAAGGTTATTACTCACCATCAATTCCAAAATAGATTTTTGCTAGCGGTGAACTCATAGCAGTGCGTGCATTAGGAAGTCAGCACTTTCGGCCTCCATTACAGGTTTCCCAAGGTAGAACATCAGAGATGCAGGATTAGGAGTAGATTGTGTTTGTATGAATATGCTCCTCCTCTATCCTGTCGAGAGAAAATGTTAGTATGTTGCTATAAATTCAAAAGCATAAATACTAACACTCAATAGCACACATCGGAACAAATAGTTATCAGGAAATGGGACGGGGAAAAACACATACATGGAACTCATATATCCATCACAAAAATTAAACATTTATTAAGCATCCACCTTCTAATTCAGTCACAATTGACATAGAAATAGCAAGCATAAATCTATCTTTAAAGCATTCCCAGAAATTCATTGACACAACTTGACAATTCAAAGGGGAAAAAGAATCCCCAAATTATAGTTTATCCATTCCCTAGTATTCTACCAAAAAGCCTCGCAGAACACAAATAGATTCTATTAATGAAGCATACCTTGGAAATGGCTCAATTGAGGAGGGCTCAAAGAATACTTCAACGAGGTTAAACCGGCAAGATTCAGAATCTAAGTGGACACCATGAAATAGTTCTACCAGAATTGATTCAACAAGGGGGAAAGCTTGGGCTTCTAGATTTAGTCGACGGGAAACTAGGACTATTATTCAACCGAGGGGAATAACAACAATGTAGTCGGTAGATCAGTTTCAAAATCTAGATTGTAGATGTGCTTCGAGATTTCATCGGGATGCAGAGGTTCTTGGAGATTTCAGCGGGGTGGGTTTGATTTGAAAAATAAACGAGTTTGATACCATGAACTTAAGGGTGTGGTGGGTTTGAATGTTTGAGAAGACAGAATGTACTTCACACGCGTGATGGGGGTGAGGGGTGAGTTGGTTTTGGGTTAGGGTGAGGGGTTGGGGGGCCTGACCCACTGGGTAAAATTGATAGTTTGAAAGCAAGGGTATTACAGTCATAAAGTTAACAATTGGTTATATTTAATAACTTGTTTATAAAAATATCGATATTAATTTTCGTTAGTAAAATCTATATAAAAAAATTTTTTCCTAATAATAAAAAGTGGTGTGTAGTTCAGATTCAAAACTTACGTTAACTGAAACTACAATGGTGGTATTGATAACGCCTATTTTTGTTGATAAAAAGAAACAAGTTATTAGTACAGCAGTACCAAATAATCCAGAGGAGAGAATCATCAACATTAAAATCAAGCTATAAACAACATCACTATTCGGTGTCGCAATCTTCTCCCTCATCGTATTCGCACGACTCTGGAGGCAGCGGAGGGGTATCGTAATCTTCTCCCTCGTCATAGTCGCAAGACGGTGGAGGTGGAGGTGGCGGAAACTCATCTGTTGTCGGATCATCAATTCCACAAGTACTCCTTAAAGTAGCAGAAAAATCTAGGTTCACAGGAAATAGCTTCGGCACACAAGATTGGTCGATAGCTACAATAGCTTTGTAGCATTCAAGGAGAATTAGTTTGGGAGGTCCAATCACATGGGTTAAAAAGGAATATATGACTTCTTAAATGCATCCCTGAGCACTGCGAACTCCGGAGAGGAATTGATCGATGAATGGAGAAGCGCCACCTCTCCAAAACCATAGACGGCCTTCCTCGAGCCGATGCGCAAAGGTTGGTGAAGCCATCATAGTAATGAGAGCAAGAGCGAAGAAGAGGGTAGTGTTGGACATTTTTCTCTTATGTTGAAACTAAATGAAATGCTAGGTTATATATATGCACTCATGATCGTCGCTATTTTTACCTAAATTTTAGTGTCTTTTTGCATGTCTTTTCGTATTATTTTATTCGTATTTCATGTGTTATTTAGTTGTGTTATGTGTTTTCATGGAAATATGTGTGAATGAGCCTAAACATGTTAAAAATAGATCAAAAATAGAGTCGGGAGCTGAAACGAGCAAGACACGAACTCATGGGACCCAACTCGAGTTGCATGGTACAACTCGAGTCGAGTAGGGGCCCGAAAGTCATCCAGAATCGTCCAGTGAGTTAACTCGACTTGGTAGAGCCAACTCGACTTGCCGCTTGAGTCGAGCTGCGTCTCTCGTAGTCGAGCAGCAAGTCGTGCGTGCAGGGCAGTAGTTCAAAATCATACAGTGTGCTTACTCGAGTTGCAAGTCGCAATACGACTTGACAACTCGAGTCGAACTAGGTGTCGTAGGCATTCCAAGTTTCAAAGCATCGCAACACGACAAAACAGGCGAGAGCTAGAGTTGGCGACATGAGTCGAGCTGGGTAGCTCGAGCTAAAACACATGCTACTCGACTCGAGTAGCTAACTCGAGTAAGGAAGGCCAAGTCGAGTAAGGTCATTTTGGGCCAAAAATCAGGATTTTCACCTGCCAATATGTGTAAGTGTGTGTAAAAAGCCCAGTTGATGATTAATTTGTGGCCCAACTTGGAGAGGTATAAATAGCCTCAAGTTCAACATTTGAAGGGAGATTGGATATTTCCACACAAGGGTTTCACTCCTACACCTAGATCACACACCATTTCTTCCATTTCACATCATAATCTTCATACATCTTCATTCATTCTTCATCCCTTTCATTTGGGTGTTAGAGATCTCAAGAATTCAAGAGCTAGAGGTGGAGATCAATGAGTGTTGAAGATTCTCTACAAGGAATTGTTAGGGAAGATTTACATCTCTTTTGTTTTTCTTTTGGATCTAAGTCTATGGATATGTGTAATGATTCATTTATGTGTTTTGTTACCATTATCATGTTAGGCTAATCCCTCTAGTGGGATTAGGAATATGAAGAGCACACTAGATTTATATTATTATGTGGATTAAATTGGTTTTTGACTTAATTGATGTTGGTTTCTATTTATGGGCTTTAATTGTTGTGATGTTGTGATGACATGATTTATTATTCATGAATAATTATTGGTTTAATGGATTGTTGATCAATGGATGATTTATGATAATTAAGTGCTATTATAATGTTCATGTGTATATTGCTTGGAGTGAGACGTAAATGACCATCTTAAGTATTAGAAAGGCATGAATAGACATCGAGTTTGAGTTTGACCGAAAGGATATTTGAATTCGATGAGGGGAACCAATCCATTCGTTAGCTCTAGTACACAAAAAGGGAGAGTTAATTCTAATTAGTACCTTCTAAGGGAGAATTGGGAGTTAATTAGTACCTAGATGGAAGAGGTTAATGTTGGGCTATGATCTTAAGTGTTTTGGGAATCTCAAGTGGATCAACAACCTTTGTAACCCGAAAGGGAGCTTAGGATACCATCGTGATCACCCTTAATCTACATCAATTGAGTTGAATTCCCTTTGCATGATAATATGAATTGAATGTGCTTGGATGTTTCTAATCCCATGTTTTTCTATACTTGAACTTTAGCACCTATTCTCTTTTCTCATTAATCAAATTTACTTGTCATTTCTCTTATTTGCTATTGTATTTACTTGCTACTTGTTTTAGTTGTTAATTTCAAACTCAAACACCCTATCATCCATACAAAAGTGACATAACCAAGAGCTCACGTAATTTACTAATCCAAATTTCTCTCCTTTGTGGTTCGATAATTTTATTTCTTGGGGTATCCTTCTACAATGATCGAGTATTCTTGCTCGTGAGTATAAAATATTCAAACAACGCACTATACTTTCATGTGAATTGTAACTGTTGCATGTATCAATGCCACAACTATTTTATTTGTTGGTTTTGACTCAAATTTAATGGCGTAAATTAATACTCACTAGTCAAGAAGCAATCTTCATGTTTATTTAATGTTTATGTAAAGTTTTAAATCATTTATAGTGATATTTATTGTGTGTTTTGGTATAATGTATATTTTTAATTTTATATATTAAATCAAGGGGTAAGGGTTGAATAATGAGATGGGCAAGAGAGTTGTATTATCTTTTTATTTTTTATTTTTTATCAAACAAAGTTTATTAAATTATGAAAAATGTAACATAAGCACAATGGCACTTCAATCCTTACACCAACATTAATACCATTTCAAACCTTCCTCACTATTTTGAAAGAGTGGGGCTTGCCTTTAGAATTTAGTATTATGGGTAAGGGTACGTTATTTTGTTTTAAATGGTATATACTTTAATTAGTAAGGGTTACACCATTTTGTTTTAAAGAGTACACATTTTTTATTAATATTTATTATTTTTCTTCAGAAAATAAAGGGTACACATCTTTATACTAAATGATATACAATTTAACACAAAATTCTAAAGGCGCACAGAGTGTGCCCCCGTGCGCCCGGGTGCACACAAGTTTTTCCCATTTTGAAAATGGTTAGTTACGTTAAAATACACTACATTTCCTCTATTCTCAATATAATCACAAACATTTTTATTGCCAAAAAATACACGACCTTTTTATTTTTCCTCAATTTGATCACAAACTTTCTTTTTATCAATTAAATTAATGTTCTTTTTATATTTTTTCAGTTCAATTACAAATTTTTCCTTTTAACCTTTTATATTTTGTTATTTGTTCAAAATTATTTTATTAAAAAAAATCAATGCACATTAAATAATTTAAATATATAATATTAAATAAATTGTAAAACAATTCATAAAAATTCACGAAATTTGCCTCAAATTTAATTAATTAAATTTTTAAATAATTCGACAATTAATAAATAAATAAATATTAATATTGAATGGATAATTATTAAGAGTTCGTTAGTTATCGTAAAATATAATTTTAATATTTTAATACATATAAGTGGTCATAGTAAAATCTGATTATTTTAGTAGTTTATTTTTTTATTAATTTTTTAAAAGTTAGTATTAATAAAATTTTGTAAAAATTGTTTGGCTAATTATAGTGTGCACCCGGGTGCACCATATACAAATATAACAAAAAAACATATACAATTATGAGCAATAATGTATACAATTTAATTGTTAGTTTTTTAATGAAAAATTGAGTGTAAAAAATATACAATTATTAAAAAAAACATGTATACACTATTGATAAAAAGTTATAAACATATGGATTAGTTTTTTTAATGAAAACTTAATGTGAAAAAAGTATACAATTATTATAAAACATGTATACAAAATAGAATAATATGTATACAAAATAGAATAAAAAATCATACACATATGGGTGCGCACCCGGGTGCACCCAATATACACTCAAATTGTTTAATTGATTTTTTTATTTAAGTAAGAATTTAGATTAAATGACAAAATATAAAAATTATGTATACTTAACTAAAATAAATAAATTTATGATTCAATTGAAAAAATACATAAAAGGTCATGTATTTAATTGATAAAAAATGTTCGTGATTAAATTGAGAAAAAAACAGAAGGTCATGTATTTTTTTGAAGAAAAGAAAAGTTCGTGATTAAATTAAAAAAAAGAAAAAAAGATTATGTATTTTAATGCAATTAATCCTTTTGAAAATTAACAACTTGCAACAGCTATTAATTGACAATAGTTTTGCAGACACTTACACCACTTCAAAGCATTAATATAACGAAACTCTAATTACAATTAGAAGAAAACCATGACCAAGATCTTGTTTTAGTTAATTTTCTTTAAATTTAATGTGTGTCCATTGAAAATCAAGTTATTCCTATAGTTCTACATTGTCCAAGTCACTGTGATTCATATTGTTGAAGCTATGAGAACTCCTTGATCTGCAGTCCAAACTTTCTCCATATTGGAGAAAATTGATGATAGGATGCACATGAAGTATCATATCCACACTTAGCCAAATGTAAATTTGCTGCCAAATTTTCCAAACTAAGTTTTAAAAATCAATCTTAATATATCTTCAAATCCCATAATTCTCAACATACCTACTTTCTATATGTTATTTCAATATTTTTTTTCTCTTTATTTCTCCTCCATCATCTCTTTTCTTACATAAATTATTATATTTTTACACATTAATTTGATAAAAAAAAATTAAAACATAACCTATAAAAAATAAAAAATAAACATCATATGATAGATACTTTTGTCTCTTACTCAATAAAAGAGAGGAAGAAAAAGAAAAATGATTGTGGATAGATCAAGTATGGTAGATGGTTGGGTTAAGACTTGCAAATAGCCCATCCCACCATTGACTTGCTCAATAAATGGTTTAACAAACCAATAATCTAATCTACTATTACTCATCAAAAAATGGTGAGTAATGCTAGATTAATATCGGTCAGCCTGGCCTACCTTTATACATGTACTTGGTCATATTATCCATTGGAACGAGTTACCAATTAGTAACATCTACACAGGGGCGGAGGCTTGTAGAGGTATGAGGGGGCTTTACCACCCCCACCCCCACCCCCCCACCCCCAAAAGTTTCTAAGAATTTCTATTATATATATATATATAGTATTATATTTTTAATTATATATTTTTAAGCATTATAATATGTAGTATTATAATATTCTCTTCGTTTTCGATAGAATTTTCATAATTACTATATATACGGAGTTTAAGAATTATTTTTTTAACTTTTGAGAATAATGTAATATTTTTTAGTAATAATTAAATGATATAGTAAACTACTTATATTATATTGAGAGAGTCATCTTTTTAATAAAAGTGTATTGAAATGTTACCATTTTTGAAAGCGAGAAGTGAGCTAATTTAATAAAATATTATAGTTTTGAAATTTTTTTAATAAAATATGGTGAATGCATGGAATGTTAACCATCTAAGCAAAGTCACCACGGAGGGCGACTCTATACACGTGGCAAGCGGTGGAGATTATTTTAAATCTAAAAGTTGAGTCGCCCTTACGAAGGGCGATTATGCAGCGTAATTTATATTTACATATTATATATTATTATAAATTTTGGCAGTGGAGATTATTTTAAATCTAAAAGTTGAGTCTCCCTTACAAGGACGATTATGCAGCGTAATTTATATTTACATATTATATTATTATAAATTTTGGAGTTTAACTGCAGTGCACCGGGTGCACCGATGCACCTGAATAATTCCAATCATTAGATTATATTCTTACCCAATCTTTACCACTCAATAAAATAATACTATTAAAACAAATTAATAACCACCCCACTATCCCTCTAATTTACACTATAAACCTCCTGCACCCGGTGCACTAGAGAATAACCCTAAATTTTGAATTTGGTTTTTGTTTAGCACTTATTAAATTTCTACATTTAACAAAAAAAAACACATCAATCCACAATCCAAAAATTATTACACCAGTACTAATTACAAAATATTAATGTTATTTTTAATAAACTTGGATCCCACAAAATTATAAAAAATTACTTCCTCAACATAAATTTTCAAATTTTCCTTTTCAATTTTCTCCATGCTGAGGAAGTAATTTTTTTAAGTTTTGTGGGTTCTAAATTTATTAAAAATAATATTAATATTTTGTAATAGGATGGATCAAAACAACTTTGAGTATACGTGAGGAGTATTATAGAATCTTAATTAATTTATAATATTACTATATTATAAAATTATTTAAATATATACTCCCTCCGTGCAACTTATCATGTGTCGTTATTGTAGACTTTGATAATTTAAGAAAAATTATTTTTTGATCTAATTTATTGATTTTTGGAGAGTAACATAGTTTTTTTTTAATAATAAATTAAAGTACTTCATTCGTCCGTTTCTAAGGTATCAATTTTACTATTTTTGGTATCCGCTTCAAAAGTATTCATTTCTCCTATTTAGTAAAAAAATATATAATATGGTCCACCACTTCCCTCTAATCCATCTACCCACTTTACATATAATAATACTCCTTAATCCAAGTATAAAAAATAAATTGATACCTTAGAACCGGACGGAGGGAGTATGTTATATGTATTAGTTAAGAATGATAAATTTGTAAATAAAATATACTCCCTCCGTCCCGGCACAAAAGGTGCATTTTTTTCACGTAGATTAAGGGATATAATATTTAATGTGTAATTGAGAAGAGATAAATAATATTTTAATGTATAGTGGTAATGTGTATTAGTATGATACGTGGATTCATGGAGATATATTAATTATTTTGTGTGAGTCTCATTTACTAAAAAGGGAAATGCATATTTTGTGTTGGGATGGACGAAAATAGAATAATGCACTTGTTGTTATAAGACGAATGAAGTATTTTTTTATTGTGAATTATTATTATTATTAGAGAAGGATTAATGTACAACTGGTTGTACCAATTGAATTGGTACAACTTTGGTCATCACCCTTCTTAATTAATTCCTACTCCTTAATTAATGTTTTTTTTATTTTTAAATTTATTTTATTTAAATGACTATTATACCCTAAACCTTAGGATAAATTATATCCTAAATCAAAAGGGTAAAATTACAATTATACCCTAAACCCTAAACCCTAAACCCTAGGGATAAATTATACCATAAACCACAAGGGTAAAATTGCAATTATACCCTAAACCGTAGGGATAAATTATACTATAAACCACAAGGGTAAAATTGTAATTATACTCTAAACCCTAGGAGATAAATTATACCCTAAACCACAAGAGTATACCCTAAACTACAAGGGTAAAATTACAATTATACATTAAATCCTAAACCCTAGAGATAAATTATACCCTAAACCACAAAGGTAAAATTACAATTATACCCTAAATCTTAGGGGATAAATTATATTCTAAACCACAAGGATAAATTTATAATTATACCCTAAATCGTAGGGATAAATTATACCCTAAACCACAAGGATAAAATTATAATTATATCCCTAAAATTAAATAAATAAAAAACAAAAAAATAAAAAAAAAACGCAACAGTAAAAAAAAGGAAAAAACACACATTGAAGGTGAAGAAAGGAGGTTGTACACAAGTCTTGCCCTTATTATTTTTATTTTTGTAATGTTGAAATTTAAAGTGAGACAGATAAAAACGAAAAGTGTGAAATTTAATTTATAACTGAGTATAAAAATAAAACAAAATTTAAAATGTATAATATTATATAATATGCAAATATAAAACCAATTCATGAATTAATAGAACTCCCTCCGTCCCAACTTCAACTTCACACTTTTCGTTTTGGTCCGTCTCAATTTTAACTTCATACTTTCATAAAAGGAAAAGATACATAATTAATATCCCTCTAATATACTTTAATTTCAAAATTGTCATCACTTTTTTAACTCACATAACATACTTTATCATTTATTTATTAACTAAAAATACAAAACTATCCCCAAAAGTTACTCAAAAAGTGACTTTTCTTAATTTGCGTACGAACAGTAAATATGAAGATGAAAATGGAACGGGGGAGTATTTGCTAAATCGCCCTTTGGAGTGGCGACTCAACTTTGATATTTGAAATGATTTCAGCAGATTGGCCACGTGTATAGAACCGCCGTTCATAGTGGCGACTTTGCTTAGATAGATAAATACCACGCATTCACTATATTTCATTAAACAAAATTCAGAACTATAATATTTTATTAAATTAGCCCGAGAAGTGTAATGAGATGAAAACAAGAAAAGAAAAAAAAAATGATTTGTAAAATGTATAGTGTAATAAAGGAAGTATTCAATTATATTTTTAAACATAGTAATAAGTATTCAATATCAACATGATCTACCACAAAGATAATATTCTCAACTATTAAAATAAAAAAAGCTCAAATCGAGACTTCAAAGCAAAATAGCTGATAAGTTTCTGTAAAATAATTTCATCATTTACATCGAGAAATAGATAGCTTCTACATTTACCTAACACTCCATAATTTTCCTTTTTAAATTAATGAAAAATCATCGTTTACTATTTTTTTAGTTTTAAACATTGAGGATTATATGAAAATATCTCAAAATTCTTTTATATTAGCAAGTTATGCTATTATATTGCACTAATTAATATTATTCAATGCTCAACTATGAATTATGATCAACATGTTTTTATGTGTAGCCCTCTAAAAAAACTGTCTAGCTCCGCCCCTCATCTACATGATATTTCTTTTCAATTTTCCTATTGGCTTCAATTATACTCTCTCACTCAAAATTGTTTTTCCATTTAACTTGATGCGGAGATTTAAAAAAAAAATGTAATTTTTAGAGATATTTTTTTTAATATTTAAGGGTAAATTACTAAAACCTCCATATTTGTCCAAACTACCAAATTGACTATATAATTTGATAAACTAATAATTACACCAATTTGATTTGTATTTGATTCGAATATTGATAAAATAACTATTTTTTTTAAATAAAGTGAAGAAAATGACATTAATATCATGTATTTAGCATTATATTTTTAAATTTCACTATTTATTTTTTAATTTTTTTAAATTTAGAGAGATTTTTTTTCCATGTTAAGAAAAAAATCCTCTAATCTCTATGCATTGAAATTTAAATAAATAAATAAATAAAATAGTGAAATTTAAAATTACAATGTTAAATATATGGTTATTGATGTTATTTTTATATTGAAAAAAATTCCTCTAACCCTAGTTTTTTACATTTTAAAAAAATATTAAAAATTAATGAAATTTAAAAATACAATGTTAAATATATGAGTTTTGATGTTATTTTTATTCCTCTTTATTTTGAAAAATGAGTATTTTTATTAATTTTCAAATAAAAATAAATTAAAAGGATTAGTTGGTAATTTTTCAAATCACGTGATTTATTTAGTAGTTTTAACAAACCTAGAGGAGAGTTTTAATAATTTACCGAATAATTAAATGATAAATTTATATTAACTCTATCAAGTAGGGGTGATTTATTAATAATAGAGTGTATGAAAAGGTTAAGGTTAGTTGTACGTTTCGACTTTTTTACTTTCTAAAAATCGTGAAAATTATTGCGGTACGGATCAAAATAAAGGCAAAAGCTCCTACGCTCTTGGGACACGCCGTGTTCAACATCTCTCTCCTTCTATATTCTATTTAAATCTATGTATTGTTAGGGGTTTAAATTGTAAAGTGGTACGGAAATTGCAAAGGAACACGGTGTTCTGGAATCACGAAGAGCCTCACTCTAAAATAAAAAGACGAAAACTTTTTATGAATCGTATGGGTAATAACAATTTTGTAATACACGATAAAATCAAGTGAAAAATTCAAGGGGAAACCTTAAAAGGACCTTACTATTTAGCAAGAATATGGCCAGACATTTCTGTAAATTAGAGTAAAATATTAATATAAATTGACAAATATATCCTTATTATCCATAATAATATTAAGTGGATGATTTCTCTTTCCTAATTAATTGTTATTAGATTTTCGAGATAAATAAATATCATTAATAACAATAACATAACTCTAAATCACGCCTTTTATTCTCTATCTCTCAATAATTTGTCAATTCCTCCCCTTTAAGCTCTAATTATTCTCGATTTTATTTTTCTTTTTCAGTCGAGATATAATTGAACAACTGGTGTTCCTCTTAATATAATATATATAAGGCGTAGTTATAATTAAATAATTAAAAGATATTTTTTTTGGTGTTTTTTTGAAAACGAATATAATATAAATGCAGTATAATTAAATGAGTAAAAGGATTTATTTACGTTTAATCAATGATTAATTTCTTTGTCTGTTATTTTTTTTAAAAAAAATAATAATAAGATTATTAAATTCTAAAATTTAATTAAAATTTTATATCATAATTACGTATTTATGAAAATTCATTTGATAATCATTTATTTATCAAAATATTAAGTAGAATATTAATTCTAAAATCTTTTATATATCAAAACATTAATTAAAGGCAAAAATTTGTGTGAGATGTTTCATGTAAACTCTTACATGACACGGATGAAAAATGATAATTTTTATTACAAAAAGTGATATAAAATTTATGAAAAATAATAATGTAATTTCAGGGACTTACTTAGCTAACCTGAGCTCATAGGTCACCCTAATCATTCTCATATATATATATATATATATATATATATATATATATATAATGAAACACACTTTAAAAGTCAAAATTGAACCAATTTTTAATCTATAACATTGATTTTGATTACTAAATCTTTTTTAATCTCATCCATTCATCACATTATTCAATCTCATCCATTCGTCACAATTATGATATTAGATTTTGGTCATTGATTTTTTGGTCATAATAATGACACCTTATTTAATTTAAAATAATACCTTATTTAAAATAATTCCTTATATGTGTACTTAATATTATTTTTTTATTAAATATAATACATAACTAGTACTAATTTTAATTATTTCAAATTATTATGTTAATTATTCCTAAACAATTTGAATTAATTTTTCAAATTATGTTAATTATTCCTAAATAATTTGAATTAATTTTTAATTATATGATTTAGGGTTTAGGGTAATATTATTTAATTATTATAATAACTTATAAAATTAATTTAAATAGATTATACGATTTATGGTTTAGCATTTATTGTAATATTATTCAATTATTATTATAATAACTTATAAAATTAGGGTTTAGGTCATATTTTTGTAATAGAATTATATTATATTTATTTTATATTTAATCAGTAATAGAATAAGTTCATTTAAAATATTAATTTTAATCAATAAAAAAATACTTTAAAAATAGTATTAAATGAGTATGAGTAATTTACGAGTATTTTTTTATGCACCGGTATCCGATCCATAGACCGACTAATCCGGGGTAGGCCAGAACCCACCGTCCACTAAAAGACTTTGGGACAGATACAAATATTATAATGAATTTTTAAAATATTAATTTTTAAATGATATTTATTTATACACGGATATAAGTATTACGAAATAAGAAAGTATCTTACATAATTAATAAATAAACACCCTAAAAAAACGAGTACGAGTAGTTCAAAAAAATATATAATTAGAATTTGAAATTAAAATAAAAAATTAAAATATTTTTGTATTCAATATATACTACAATAAACATGATTGATGTATATTTCACCAGCTAGTGAATGCTGAAGCCACTAATGTTAAAAGTAGGCGCTGATAAAAATTGATTATTAGTCATAAAAATATAAATACATTATAAATATATATTAATAATTATAATTTTCTCGGGTAGATAAAAAAATATCGTTAAGATTTGAATTGAGTACGTGTATGAATCAGATATCCACAAATATTTATACAAAATATTTTATCTATATTATATAATATGTTATGAAATATGAGTATTACGAAATAAGAAAGTATCTTACATAATTAATAAACACCCTAAAAAAACGAGTACGAGTAGTTCAAAAAATATCATTAGAATTTGAAATTAAAATAAAAAAATTGTAATATTTTTATATTCAATATGCACTATAATAAACATGTTGATTGATGTCTATTTCACCAACCAGTGGATGTTGAAGCCACTAATGTTAAATGTAGGCGCTGATAGACATCGATTATTAGTCATAAGCATATAAATACATTATAAATATATATTAAAAATTATAATTTTCACAGGTAGTTCAAAAAAATATTATTAGAATTTGAATTGTGTACTTGCATGAATTAGGTATCCACAAATATTAAAATTATACAAAATATTTTATCTATATTATATAATATATTATGAAATAATTATATAATTAATTAATAGTTATAACTTCTATTTGATCATATTAAAAATAATAAAGTTCATATTATATTTAATTCATAATTAATTAACAATAATATAATTTTTATTAAAATATTAATTTTAACTCAAAAAAATATACTCCCTCCGTCCCGCATCAAGGGTGTATTTTATTTTTTTCACGTAAATTAATGAGTATTATTATTTAATGTGTAGTGGGTAGTTGTATTAGTGGGGGTGTGGACCCCATGTTTCAGTTGTATCAGTGGGTGAGTGTGGGACCCATGTTTATAAAAAACAAAGGGAACCCTTTGGGTGGGACGACCAAAATAAAAATAAGAGACCCTTGGTGCGAGATGGAGGGAGTATATATATGTATATAAATTAATTAATACATTAATTTAAACACTAAAAATATAAATATATTATAAATATATATTAATAATTATAATTTTTATTTAATCATATTTATTTTAAATGTAAATATTTTTTTAAAATAAATTAGTATTAAATAGGTATGTGTAATCTACGGGTATTGTAAAATGAGTTTGGGACGGGTATGAGTATCATAATATATTTTTTTAATGAAACAGGTACGGAAATGAGTAGTTTATATTTAAATGGATATGAGTACGTACAGATATCCCTATAGTGGATATCCTACCCGCTATAATCCCTAACAACTACCGATTATACATTAAAATATTATATCTCTCAAACTAATATATATTACAATAATATATTCTTTAATATTTGATTTGATTACTTTGTATAACAAATACTTGATTTGAGAAATTAATCATTGGTTTGATTACAACTAATTTATGAGATATATATGTATATATATATATAAAAGGTTATAGGAAGCTCTTTTATAATATATTTAATTGAAATGCATATAATCAAATTATGTCTAGGTTTAAATATAATTTTTAGGAGATTCATAAAAATGTATGAGAGAAGGTTTTCATTTTTCAAAAATATAATAACAATTTTAAGTGAACAATCTATTAATTTTTTATTTTTTCAATTTATGAATAGAATCTGTGTAAATAATTTTTCTTATAGAAATGAAATCGAGAAATAAATATATTACATGTGAATAATTCTTTAATCGTTCCTAATATCGATTCGTTTAATCCTTAGGTAAACATTAACCAAACATACGGGATGCAATACAATAATAAGTTTGAGATGATATTATTATGAATTTTTTAAATTGGACATGTCCGATCACGGATGGTGAACATTTAAATGGATACGAATTACGAGTACTCCTAACATTGATATTGATTATCTCTAATAATTATATTTCCTGGTATCCCGTTTTACTCTAAGCATATTGATAAATAATTTTGGAGTAGTTACAAATATAGTAATAAATTTTTAAACAGCACAGATTCGGGTATGAGCGGTTGATATTTAAATAAATATGGTATGGTACCTTTAAATAATTACGGGTACCTAAATACTAATTAATAAATATACAACTACCTAATATGATATTACATAAAATTGGATATTACCCAGTGGTTTTTGGTATACTGTACCCCAAGAGTCTACATAGCATGTATTATGGAGGGAATATATTATATAAAAAAATAAGGTATATTTTTAGTTAAGAGCTATTTATTTGACAAAATTCCTGATCATGCAACACACGACACTATTTTTTTATATTCTTACTGCTGCATGAGACGGTATTACTAGGCTTCTCCCTCAGGTAGAAATAGAATGATTTACCAAAAGACATGATTTAGACTTCTCTTTCATGTTTAAATAACATCATAATACCTTATCCCGTGCAATGCTAGTTTGATCAAAATCTCTCCAATTTCAACCAGATTACATAATAATTATAAACAATTTCTTGGCTACCTATTTAGCCCGTTGTAGATTGAAATTTGAGAGAATATTTCTTTCTCTCCCCTCTCCAACAATCATTTAATATCTATTTTTATTTAAATGTACTTTTCAACAAAAATATTCAAATGTTTATAACTCTTTTATTATAAATATATTAATAATAAAAAATATATTAAATTATTTATCTTTTTAAAATCTTTAATTTAATATCCATATTGATTATATAATGTATTTAAAATTAAAATTAAAATTTTAATTTCGTCAATACATTAGAAAGAAAATTATGAATAATTTATTAGAATTCATAATATATATGAGTTGATCTACTGTTCAATTGGTGTACACTAAAAACAGGATCATATTTCGAATTGGGTCAACTCTATAACCCAAATGGGTCATTCTTTACTCACGCAATCTCCTCCCTCTTCTCTTCCGGAACTCACGCCTCACCCTTCTCTTGCAGATATCCTGCAGATCACAGTTGCAGCCCTTCCGTCATTCCGCCTCCACCCTTGCCTTCTCTTCCGGAGACGTTGATCTCATCACCCTTCTCTTCCAGATCTCTGTTGCAGCCCTTCTAGATCTCAGTTTGTGCCGTCGTTCCGGCTCCTCTCTTGCGCCGCCGCCGCTTCTCTTCCAAATCTTCACACTCGCTACCGGTCTTCTCCCTCACTCAGCCGCTTCCCGCTTCCCTTTGTCGATTATAATAAATTAGGTTTTGACGTTGATTGAAATTAAGCGTGACTGACTAAATTAAATTCTGACGTTAATTTGGGTAATGGAGGAATCGAGCGTGAGCGTGGTTGCTGATGCTACTGAGGAGGAATAGTAGATGAATTAAACATAATTCAGGAACGACTTGGAGATGTATGATACAATGACTTATACTATATAAGTTTTAATTAAATAATGTATATATTTATTTTCATAAATGTAATAATGTACATGTAATTTTTAATAAATGTATTAGATCTTATAAAAAAATGTATATCAATTTATTCTAACCTGTATATAAGTATAATTAATAAATATATTAACGAAAAAATTGAAAAATAATAAATGTATTAGATCATATACAAAAATATATAATATTTTATACTAACTGTATAAGTAAAATTAATAAATATATTGACGAAAATATTGAAAAATGATAAATGTATTAAATTTTATACAAAAATGTATAAGATTTTATACCAACCTGTATAACTAAAATTAATAAATGTATTATGAATATAGTCAGCGGATGAAATGGATAGAACAACTCTAAGATCAATAGCAATTTTACAACATATAATTGTACCATATTACAAACACAAGCCTAAGATCAAGAGCAACTAAGATCAAGAGCAAAATTCCCTAATTTTACAAGCCTAAAACAGGCGATGAAAAACACATCATTAGGTAGGTTTAAAATTAAGAGCTGGTTGAGCAGTAAAATCGAAGCAATTTCTTCACACTCTTCTCAAATCTCGAACATAGCCTGTGGAACGTTGGAGAGAAGAGGCGACCAGTAGAAACCTGCTTGAAGAAGATCTGGAACGTTAGAGAGAAGTGGAGACGGTGGACACTGGAAAATTAGGGTAGAACGAGAGAATTGGGGAAAAATAGAATTCGTGAAGAAGGAGAAGCCTTCGCCGTAGGTTTCGAGAGGCTGTATCCTGGCGGCAATTTCAGAAGAGGCGGCGAAGAGAGATGGGATAAAGAGAGGGAGCGATGGGATAAAGAGAGAGTGATTAAAGAGAGAGAGGAAATGAATGACCCGAGAATGACCCATCAGCTGATAGCATATTTATATGTGGGTCATTGGGTAAAAATTGACCCAATTGCATCTTAAAAACTATTGCACAGTAGTATTTGCATATATATATATATATATATATATATATATATATATATATATATATATATATATATATATATATATATATATATATCCCTCATTTTTTATCTAATTTTTTTCTTTACCATTTCATCACTTATTTTTCTTCAACAATTTTATAAATTTTCTTTTCTTATATAGCGTGGCACGTTCAATCATTGAGAATTTTAATTAATATTTTAATAATAAAAATTAAATATTAAAATTAATTTGAATAGTATCTAGTAAATAAGATTATAATTATTTATTTTTTATATAAAATATATTTATTTTAAATTATTTTATTAAAATATTGACAACACTATTCATTAATTAAACAGCACAAGACTTGTATATTATGGAAAATATAAAAGCTGTAATTTAAAAAGTATAATTTATATTTAATAATATCCTTTTAAAATATTAACAAAATAAATATTATATAAATTTACTAAACATAACATTAAAAATAATTTTGATATTATTTATTAATTTAATTTATTAAATTTAATATTATTATAAAATTATTTATTAATTAAAATATATTTTTATCCAACATTAAAAATATAATAGTAATAATTAAATTGAATTAAAATTTTTTATAATTATGCTTAAATAAGAAAAATATGGTTGACATCGTATCTTATAGAGGTTGTTTCTCGGCATCGACATCGGAACCAACACTCATCAACATTCACCGACATCAGATCTGACACTTATCGACATCGAACCGACATTCATCGACATTGGATATATTGGGTATTATTAGTTGAATAGTAAGGACATAAAAGTTCAAAAAATATATATTTGTTAGATTTGTTACTCCTGTAAAAATTATTTGTTGTTATTATTGTTAATTTAGTTAAATAAATTGATATTTTTTAAATTTGTCCATAACTATTACTCTTTTATATAAAAAAATTAGAGCTATGACATAATCAAATTCGAATGAACAAAATGTTGAATTGTCATTTCAATAGAATTATAAAAAATAAAAGAATTTAATTGCGAATAATATTTTTCTTTTATAAAAGTAATATTACCACTTTAAATAATAATTTGTCGTGTATTAAAAATAAATTTCGATAAAGTTAGAATAAAAATTAAACCGAGATACAATGAATAGTTTACCTATTTTATATTAATAATTAAATTGACATGATAGGAGATAATAATAATAATAATAATAATAAATTATTATTATTATTAATAATAATTATTATTATTAGTAATTTTTTATGTATTAAAGATTAATATGGTTTATATATGTTTATAGGTAAATTCGATTAACACAAGTGTCTGTGATATTAATAATTGGTAGGTCTTGTGTGAGGTCGTCTCATGTAAGATCATTTTAAAATTTTTAAATTAGTTATCACTTTCGCTATAAAAACATCATCATTTTCGCTATAAAATGTTATCACTTTTCATTAATACTTTAAATTGTTCATGAAACAGCGTTATTACTTTTCATTAATTTTTTATCGCTTTTCATTATAGAAATTATCGCTTTCTATCTGTCTCACATAAGCCCTTACATGAAATAATCTTACATAAATCTTAACTATTAATAAAATATGAAAATAATAAAGAAACATAAAATTGCACTTTATACATCATTATTTTATATTTTAAAATATATCATTAATATTCATTATATATATTTTAAATTAATATAAATGCAATAAAATTAATATAATATTAAAATAAATAAATATTTTAAATAAAAATTTGTTATTATATATTAAGTGGGTTGGCCCACTTAATAGCGTAGAGAAACCTCTTAAACAAGGGAGCATCTTGTGTAGTGGGTGCAGTCAAATATGTTACTATGTTGAATTACCTGCACAAATATGTTACTATGTTGAATTACTATAATTACCCCTACCCAAACTGTCAGTTCAAAGTGTGAGAGCGTTTGTGGTGGACGATTCTACTTTTTTTTCATCAATAATACTACTAATAATACTATTTAAAAAAATATATAATAATTAAATGAAAAATTAATATAATATTAAGATATATTTATATAAATTATATATAAATATTTTTATGAGAGAAAATAAATAAATAAATATTAAACCCATCAATTTTTTAATCTGTGATATGGAGGTATAATATTTAATATAAGATATTAGATTTTTATTTATGTAAGATTATTATTATTATTATTTTAATTCTTTTGATATACATTGTTAATTAATTTTGAATAAAAATTAATGACGTTTGATATAAATTAATTTGTTGTTTAAGAAAAATATTATAATATAATTGACTCAATTAAAATATTTTTAAAATACGATGTTGAAATATTTCCATTTCAATATTTAACATTAAAAGTTTATTGAATGAGAATAAAAATTAAAACTGAACATAAATTTTAAATTTAAGAAAAAATCATAAAATTTATACTAAAATAAAATTAAAATACAAATATATATATAATGAGAAAAAAAAAAAGCACAACACGTGGATTATATTTAGTGAAATAATATAATAAAATCTTAGACTAAAATACATCATACATCCATAGAAGTGAGTTACATCAAGAGAAGAAATTTCATTAATAATTCTTTAAAAATATAAACCCTCAAGAGAGGCATGAGCAATAAATAAAGTAAATAAAATATCGTAAATCATCTGAAATTATTACAAGAGATATCATTTAAAAGTATGAAAAAACTTCTTGCACAATGCATCCGCCCCAATACACCGTTGTAGCCTCTACCTATGAATGATATGTTAATTATTCAAAAACGGGAGGCCGAAGCCAGTGTCACAAATACATATAATGAAAACTCCACAGACGGAGCAACCAAAGAAAAGTACGTCTATCTAGATAGCAAATGCTCAAATCTAATTACATGCATAATAATGGAATTAGTCAAGCCATCAGTAGAAGGTCGGGCACCCTCGAAGAGCGCTTCATTCCGAGCCTTCCATATGACGAAGACGCTTCCGTAGAGAGCAAGCGTCCACCTCCTCCTCTCGCGAACATGCACGCGCCGGTCCTTGCTGAGCCACTTAAAGCCGGCCTTCAAAGTGGTAACCTGTCTCCTCCACTCCACTTCATGTCTAACTCGGTTCCATACGTGCTTGGTGAACGGACACCCGAAGAAGAGATGGTCTCTCGATTCTGGAGCCCCCACGCACAACACGCACTCGACCGGGCCCTCATAGTGTCTCCATCTGTGCATGGTGAGAAGACGGTTCCTCACCGCGATCCACATCCTGAACGAATGCTTCTGCGGAACCCATGGACTCCATAACTTCTTGTAGATATGTTGTACCAGCATAGTGTGCGAAATGAGCCAATACAGCCTACCCACTCGAAGTCTTCCCATCTCCGAACACGTTGCAAAGGTAGTAACAATGTCGCCACCGATTCGTGCTCTGACCCTGTCCCTCGCTCGAAGTATATCTTTCCACACAATTGAGGCGCTGTAGTTCACCTCAACATCCCAGCACGAAGAAGACTGCAAGTAGATGACATTAATCCATTTAATCCACAGGGATTTCTTCTCCTGATGCACGTCCCACAGTACACCGCACAGGGCTGCATCGTTCAGAAGGTCTAATCCCCTTAGTCCCAGGCCTCCCTGTTCCTTAGAAGAGTGACCTCCTCCCAACGAACTGCACCCCTCGGTGTTCCCCAAAGGAATTTGCGTATCATTCTCTCGATTCTGTCCACAATTCCCCTGGGGATCTTGACCATGGCCGTCCAGAAGTTAAGCAGGCCGTACACAACCGATCGGATGAGCTCCAATCGACCAGCGTACGACAATAGGTGCATGGACCAGCCCCTGATCAGATTTGTAACCTGCGTGATGAGTGGCTCGAACGCAGACTCCCTGAGTTTACTTCCCTGTAGCGGTACTCCCAAATAGCGCACAGGAAAGGTGCCTTCCTGAAAAGGCAGCACCTCACGGATGGCCTGCTCCTCATCCTCCGGAACCCCTGCCATGAACAGGTGAGACTTATCCGCACTAACCTCCAATCCTGACATTCGAGCAAACTGATCAAGTGCCTTGGCTACAACCTCTGCCGAAGATCGGTTGCCATAGGCAAATATAATCAAATCGTCCACAAACGCCAGATGAGTGACTCCCACCTTCGCACAATGTCTAGAGTGGTACTTATAATTGTCCGTCACGGTCATTCTCCTGAAGAGACGGGAGAAGTAATCCATGCACAAGACAAATAATAAGGACGACAGCGGATCACCCTGACGCAAGCCTCTCTTACCATCGAAATAACCCTCAGGTGTACCGTTGACAAGGATGGAGAATGAGGTGGTGGTGACACATTCCATGATCCATCCTATCATACGCTGAGGAAATTTCAATCCCGTAAGAACTCCACGCAAAAACCCCCAGTCCACCGAATCATAAGCCTTCTTTATATCAACTTTGACGGCCATTCTCCTATACTGACGGTGCCTAGCCCACCCATAATTCTTCACAATCTCTTGGGCGAGCATCACACAGTCCCTCATTCTTCGGTTCTTCACGAAATCGAAGTGGTTCTCCGCCACCAAGTCCTCCATCAGGTCCGTCATTCGTGTCACAATGATGCGAGATATAATTTTGTAGATTACATTGCAACACGAAATCGGGCGGAAGTCCCTGACAGTAGGATCATGCTTTCCTTTAGGGATTAGTGTAACAAACGTGGCATTCATCTGTCGCAGCAACTGCCCGGAATGGAAGAATTCCTGAACAGCGGCCACAATGTCCGAACCAACCACGTCCCACGCATCTCTAAAGAAGGCTGCCGTGTACCCATCTGGTCCAGGGGCCTTATCACCGTTCATACTCCACACGACTCTCTTCACTTCATCGCCCGTCACAGACGCCTCAAGCTGCTGAGCCTGCTCCTCACTAAGCACTGCTCCCCACTCAAACACACTGTGATCAATGCCCTCATACTCCCCCGCTGTACCCAACAAGTCTCTATAGAATGAAAGGAATTCTCCAACGACTTCCTCACGGGAGGTAGTATGCCCGGAGTCCGTGCGTATGGAGGGGATGATATTCCTCACACTATTCGACTTGATCTTCTTGTAAAAGAATTTGGTGGGTTTATCCTGACTGATCAAGTAGTCGGCTCTGGCCATCTGAGAAAAGAAGAGATGCTCAGCATGGCACAAGAAGTCGACCCTCTTGGCTGCTTCCTTAACTCTGTCCCATTTCTCAGCATTACCAGGATCAGCGTGACTCTCCATCTGCAGACTGTCTAGCTCCGCCCTAGCCCTCTCTGCTTTTTCTGCTATATGACCAAAATCTCTCTTGCCAAGCTGTCGCAGTTTCGGTTTGAGCAACTTCAGCCTACGACAAACACTGAACTGAGCCGTGCCCCACACCTGCGAGTCCCATACCTCACGGACTGTATCCAGGAAGCCCTCGCTGGTTTTCCACATGTTTACATATCTGAACGGTCTCCCCTTTGAATGCTCGGCGTGGAAGATGGAAACTAGGACGGGGCAGTGATCCGAAGTGGCCCCCAAGGGCAGAAACTCCGACTCCACTACACCCGAGATGGCGTCCCAGTTCGAGTTTACTAAAACTCGGTCAATACGACTCCAAATTTTGCCATTCGTCCAGGTAAAGAAGCACCCCTTGGACTTGGCATCATCCAGTCCCCTTTCAACACAGAATTCCTCAAAATCCACTCTATACCAATTCCGCTGAGACGGAACGATTTCAGATCTCTCTTCCGATTTCCTCACACAGTTAAAGTCTCCAAGGATGATCCAGGGAGAGTTAACTGCTGGGACAACCGAAGAGAGATGAGTCCATAGCCTGCGCCTATCAACAACGCCATTACGGGCGTAGACAACACTGATGAGGTACTCCTGTTGTGAAATCAGACAGCGCACCAAACCAGAAATACATTGCTCGTGGAGCACAACATTACTAACAGCAATCAGAGTGGGATCCCACACCATAATAATTCGACCATCCTCAACAATATCCATATTATGCACATAATTCCAACTCGGAACAATTCTACCAACAACGTCTAACACATTACTAACAGATAATTTAGTTTCGAGGAAACCAGCTAAGCATATTTTATTCTTGCGAACTAACCTGCGGATCGCTCGCTGCGCACGAGGGGCTGCAAGCCCTCGTACGTTCCATGCTAGGCACTTCATTGACGAACAGTGGGGGAAGAGCCCCCGCCTCGTTCTTGTCCGATTCCTCTATCTGGTGGCTCCTGGATGGTTATGCCGGATACTCTCTTAGCTCCTCCCCCCTATGTGTGAGTGAAGGAGGCGGGGAGCGACCCAAGCGGCCTACGGCCTCGGCATCTTCCTCCTCCTCCGTTTCAGAAGCCCATGTCTTCTTAGTGTTCAATCTCACGGGCTGTTTACCTTCGCGTCTATTTATTCTCCAATCATCCTGGTCAAGATTGTCCAGAATCTGGTAACGCCCTGTTGCGACCTTGTGCGCCTGTTCTTGGGTCAGAGGAGGACCGGCGGAAGTTCTTCTCTTACCATTATGATTTCTTTTCTTTCTCGGCCGAGTGTTCCGAGTGCCTACGTGCTGGAAACCATCGTCGTCAACTGTTTCATCAACACGCGTGGGCTCCGGAGGCTGTTCCGTGCTCTTCTGCTCCTTATTGCCCCTGATAGAACCGTCACAGTCACTAACAAGGTGGCCAAATTTCTTACACTTAGTACAATACGCCGGGAGGCGTTCGTACAAGACGGATTGAATAAAATTGGCTCCTCGATAGTTGAATGTGACCTCCTTCGGGAGTTCCTGCGAGACATCAATATCAACTCGCACAAGAACAAACGATACCTTATCTGCCTTAGCAGAGGTATCATCCACCATAATCGGTCTACCGATCAATGAGGCAACCTTGCTGATATGATTCTTCGACCACAGTTCCAGAGGGAACGAAGGTAGACGAATCCAGACCGGAACATGAGAGATTTCCCGGTCGTCAAACTGAAAGGCCCGCGGCAACCTTTCAAGCATAAGGTAGCGCTCCCAAATGGAATGGGTAGCACCATCCAACACCTTGCGCACATCCTCCTCCGAGCAGAGCCGGAATATGATCCATCCCGATTGGTGCATGACAATGGTATACTTGACACCCCACGCCCGGCAAATGGCATGGAGAGCCTGCATACCCGGAAACCTCCCTGAGAAATAGCCCACTAGCGTGTGTTTCCATTCGTCTGAGTCATCTTTCGGATCCAGATAGGCTACCCCATCGCAAGGAGCGATGTATTCGAGTTTCCTATTCGGATCAATATTGTTTTTGTTGACGAATTTGGAATAGTCAACGGGTTCCTTGGGAGCGGAACTGCCATCCTGTTGCGCGCGCTGATCGCGCTGCCTGCCCTGTTGCCGAGGCGCTGTCGGGCCACCCGGTTGTTGTCTCGCGCCGCTTTGGCCTCGCCCAGATTGGCGCCCACTGTCGGCCCGCCCGAGTGTTGCCCTGCACCGCCTGGGCCTTGCCCAGCACTGGCGCCCGCCGTCGGCGCAGACTGCCGAGAAGGTGAGTTGGACGCGCGCGCCGGGCTGCGCTGAAGATCGCCCTGCGCCTGCCGAGGAGTCTTGGCACTAGTCGCCTGTCTCTGTCGAGGAGTCCCGGCGCTGCCATCCATCTCGGTCAAATGCCGAGAGCCTGCCGCCATGTCACTAGCCTGCCGAGAAGGATCGACGCTCGGCGGGGTCAGTACGTCCGCCTGTGGGGAGGGAGAGGCCGACGGGGATGCAACATCCAGCCGACGTCGGGTTCCCGGGGTGGTGGTGCGCCGCCTTTCCATCGAAGGTTTACGCTTGACGGTAGGGTTGCGCACGATGGGAGCCATCGGTGTAGTATCATCTGCGGCCGATTCGACAAGGCCCCTGTGTAGGACTGCCTGAACCTTTGGAGGTCGGCGTGTCTACCACAACCATGGCCAGGGGTCCGACATCGGATTCCGCCTCCATCTCCGAACGATCCGCAGCGATGGAGCGTGCCAAGGCAGCGCCATCATCCAACTGCGGGTTCTCCACAAGAACAGCCTCCTTCAAAGTTTTCTTCCTTTCAATCTCTTTCGCCCTATCCTTAACCGATTTGAACGTCTCATCACCTACACGTAATTCCGGCAACGCCTTAGAGGGCGTCTTGCTCCGCGATTTCTTCCCCATACGAGAGAGAAACGGGAGAGCTTACATGAACAAGTGGGGAGACTCTTTCCCCGCCGTGGGGAGCGGGGAGATCAAACGGGTGTTGCCGGCGAGGGTGCCGACAACGAAGGGGGAGGGGCGACGGGTACAAACGATGGACAATGGACCGCGGACAGAGAACGCTAGCCACCACAAAAACAAACAGCGCAAGAGCAAAACCCTAACGAGAGGGGTGGTCGAGTACCTGTTTGCCAACGACGAAAGGCGTCGGATGTGGTGGGAATGATCGGTCTATGCCAGAACAGGTGTTGCCGTCGCGAGTGCCTGGCCGAGGACGAGACACCGCCGTCTGCGAGAACAAACTGCACGGGCAAACACCTCCGCCGGGCAGACTTGTCGCACAAGAAATAGCGATTATTTCGCCGCCGAAGAACAGATGTAACTAGTTGCCACCGGCGAGAGTGGCCTGAAAACGTCGGCGGTACCGTGAGGGTGACCGGCCGTCGCTGATCACTGGTCGCCGCCGTGAACCGAAGCCGTGGGCAGGAGGCGCCGCCGGCTGCAAGGTAACTTGCTCGAGAAGTTTTGAGAGAGCAAAAATTTTGGAACTAGGGTTCCGAAAATTTTTTGCGCGTGCAATGACTCCCTTCTCCGTTGTAGCCTCTACCTGTAAAGCATTTAGAGTGGGAGGGGTGAGCAAACCACTGCTCAATAGGAGTGATTTTAATGATTGCATTTGTTAATATACATAAGTAAGAAAAATATATAAAATAAAATAATATGGCAGCCGATAAATATGTGTCAACGACGGCTCAAAGTCTGCCAATATGTCAATTAGTGTCGGCTCTGGCTGCGTCCGGCAATATGTCAAGTATCGAGCTGCAAATGTGAAAATATTTTCCAATTGTATATACATGACCATTACGTACACACATTAACAATAGCAATCATAAACATGGTGTTGGCGTTCGATCGTTTGGTTAACGTGAACCGTTAGGGTTCCATATGTTTCTAACAAGCAGCGGAAGCAAGTAAATAAAAAATGCATTACCTTTCACTAGGGTAAGTTGGAGAAGACAGATTCTCGCCACCAGCCTGCACAGCGTCACCATTTTGGGCATAACTCTCTCATCCGATGTCGGATTTGAGTGATCTATGCGCCAAAATGATCCTCTATTCCGTCGCTTTCTATCAGTATATTACACGTCTTGTTCTAAAGTCTGTACGATTTTATAAAAATTGCAGAATGTGATGGACAGCAGCAGCCAACAACCTTCCAGTCTTCTACTGTATTCCTAAGTCCAATCTCGAAGTCGTGTGGGCGACGATCCTCGAGATCTTCTCAATATACTACTCCCTCACCCTCCTCACAGTGTTAGGAGTGATTAATCTCATAGATTAGAGTTTCCGAACAGCTGAGATGACTTATATATGGGCTACAGCAGGGACCAGAATGAGAAATTAGAGTTGGGCCTCCATTGGGCTTAAGTATCCAAGCTTACCTCAAAGCTTATACTTAAGTCCAATAATAATAATATATACCACTAAAATATTATTACTGCACTACCGTTCTAATCCCATAATTACGTTATGGGCTCCTTCTAATTATGAGCCCGACAGTCTCCCATGTTTAAGATATACAATGTCCATTAATTAATTAAGTTACTGACAACTCCATTAATTAATATCTCATCCAAGAGTAGTACCACTCAACCTCATTATCATGCCGGAATAAATCCACCAGCTGGGTTTACATGATAATCCTTATGAACTCCTCAAGGGGACATCATCAACCTATAATGGAGACAGATTCCTTCTACAATCAACAACACACCGTAGAGACAACACTACTTCCCAACTCACCGAGTTTGTTAATTTAATACATGTAAATCTCACCCATTGATGAATCAAAGAAATACATATTGCCCTACGTGTCGAGGTTATTGTATAGAGATTAAGAGCACGAACATCCATAATAACAGAGATCAAGTCCTCCTATAAGTCAGTATAAGTCGAACGATCTCAAGCGGTCCTACTCAATACACGCAAAGTGCACTAATGTGATTCTATAGCCAAGACAAGCTAATATCAAACCACACTACAACCATCTGGATAGAGAGTCCCCGTCTATCTCGGTTGTGAGCATCTGTTTATACTTTATAAGGAAACCGATAATATGATCTTCCGCGTGTTGTTGCACAACATATTATCTATAGTATAAAGTAAGTGGACTATTTTATCGAACATATAAATAAATTATAAGACGTAATCATTTGATCAAATGATTCTCATTTCAAATAAATTGTTAAAACATTGTTCATACAAAAATCTTGACTTTTAGTATACAATTCAACAATCTCCCACTTATACTAAAAGACTATGATGTCATGTCTTCTGCCATACATCTGATTCCCACTCCCACTACACGACCATCAAAAGCTCTCACTTTAATGTCCTTGTAAATAGATTTACTAGGTTATCATCCGATGCAATCTAGGCGACAGCAACCTTCCCCTCATCATACGATTTCTCGTAACAGGTGGTACTCGCGCTATATGTGTTTAATTGCCTTATGGGCTCGTGATTCTTTCAAGTTTGCAACTGCACCATTATCATCAAAATAAATTGTGATAACCTTGGTCAAACTTAGAAACACTTCAAAGTCCATCATGAAGTTTCTAGAGTCATATAGATACTTTGGCTGCCTCATTAGACTCATTATCATCTTTCCATGATGGAGTCCGGAGTCTGAAATATATTTCTATATAACACTCCTCCAAATTATGAATAAACTTCCTAAAATTAAACACATAACCTTTGAGGTGGATTTACTGCCGTCTCTATCTGATTTGAAAATTTTGAATTTATGTAACCCATAAGAAGCAGTGAATCTGTTCCGTAAGTCTACATATAATTTCTAGTCCTTTTCAGGTACATAAATATATGTCTTACCACAGTTCAACATTCTTATATCGGGTTACCTTGATACCCACTGTCCATGCATTTAGCAAAATATATATCCAATCTCGTGCATATCATTCCTTAAATTAAGCTTTCTTATTCGCCGAAACATTAATTTTATCTACTTTTGTGTCTCAAGACACATCTCCTTAGATAAAGTCACATGCTAAAACAAGTAAGGATCGTATCATCTTATGAAGTTTGAGACAAGCATAACATCCTTTCTTGTGATCCATATTACCGTGATTAAAAGGATATCTTTGCTTTTCTTAAATCCTTCATTTCATACCGCTTTATCAACCATACCCATACGCCCGAAAATATTTTTTCATTGTCTCCAATGAGCAATATATCATCTACGTACAATACAAGAAATACCACCACGTATTCGTCACTCTTTTCAATACACAAGACACATCCGCGCATTGAATAAATCCATATGCATAGATTTCCTCATCAAAACGGATGTTTCATGATCTTGAAGCTTGCTTTAGTCCATCGATGGACACTTTTAAGCTTACTATCACAATGCTCTTAGCCCTTTGTAAAGAATCACTCTGGTTGCTTCACATAGATGTTTTCCTTAAGACTTCCAATCAGGAAAGCTGTCTTGACATTTATTTGCTATCCCTCATATTTCATATGAGTAGCAACAGATAAAAGATACCGGATCAACATAGGCATAGCTACCGGCGAACATGTTTTCTCATAATCGATGTCTTTCTTTCTGAGTATACCTTTTCGCAACAAGCTTTGCTTCCAAGGTTTTCACCTTATCCTATGATCCTCTTTTATTTTACAGAGCCACTTCCAATGGCTTTCACACCATCCGTGGTTCTTCAAGCACCCAGATCTAATTTAGAATTCATCGATTCTATTTCAACATTCATTGCACTTTGTTAAGGTTTCGCATTTCTATCTTGTAGTGCTTCGTCGTATCCGTGAGTCCATTCCATATTTACTAGGGACCAAGTCTCACGACTCTCCCAAAGTATATATCTTACAGGTTGTCAAAAAACCCTCCCACTACGACAAGGCACTACACGCAATTGTATATCAGATGTGACACGCGTTGCAGTTTACCTTGTGGTATATCCTCTTGTACACTTGGTACTAATACTTTGTGTTTTCCCTCTCACTTCCTTTAGAATAATTTATACCGGGTTTATGATTTAATACATAGTCATTTTTCAAAAATCTAGTGTTTATGTTAACAATCACCCTTCGATCTTTTGGACTAAATAAATCATCACCCTTCATTTTTCTAGGATATCCTACAAACAGTCAAATGTTATACGACATGTTATTTCTAGGGTATACCCATAAAATGAATTTAGTAATTCCAAACAACTCATCATCCATCTAACCATTTCCATAAAAGTCTTTCTCTTATTAGGATTAGAAGACGCATTATTAATTACTATTTGTTGCATCCGTGGGATAATCATGATTTAAGAGTGTACAAATTATCCACCAACGTATCTCAACAGATTACAACTCTATCCCTCATTACTATGACCATGTCATTTAAATGAAATAGAGTATCCATCCATAAGTGCATAGAAACTGAAATAAAATTCTTTCTATGAAACGTACGTAAAGACAATTTCTCATAATCAAATGTTTATTCATATCGTAAGATAAATAAACAACTCCCACTGCAACAATCACTACTCTCGTAGTATTACCCATATATATTACAATCTCATCATCACTTAGTTGCAAGCTTTTAGTGACTCCGGTATCTACACACAACGTGTCAGCACATGTCATCCCTAATCATACTTCAACAACTAGTGAATGAGATACTAACCTTGTTCACATCTTGATGAAATTGAATTTCATTCGCCTCATGTTTTGTCAGAAGTTCCCACCATATACTATCTCTCGTATTTCAGGTAGAACTTGCTCAAAACATCCAGGCAAATTATGGAGAATTAAATTAATCTAGGTTTTCCTTCAATATCTACTCCCGAGCATTTCCAATGCATTCATCAATTCAACCATGACCTCCCGCCTATCTAACTTACTCAAGTATCTGAAGAGTCGCATGAGACCATCATATTTCTATGAACCTCTCACCTCTCCATTAGAGACTTTAAAAGGCATCATGAGATATCCTTAGTGAGAACACATATTTATATTTTCCTAAGCAGTAAAATTCAAAACCAAGATTCTTTTCTAATCATCTAATTTTGGATCAGTAAATATAATTTCTTTCAGTAAATAATAAGCGAGATAAAACCATTTTGAAAATTCAGAGAATCATAAATAAATACACCGATCAAATCTTTGAATTTTATCCATTTATATTGATTCCCTCAAAATAATATAAAATTAAAATTCACCGACATCTCAAGCACCGTGAGTCTGCAAGCCACGTTAGTGTGGACATTTACAAACCCGAACATTTACAAGAGAAGATTTTACCCATTAATTTTATTCGTCAACCAAACCTCATGACAAAATAATTAATAGTCGGTTCCTCTTTAGCCATGTAAATAATAGCAGTGACTCCGTTGGGGAGGATACTATTTATTTACACCTAAGTGTATACCATTATTTGATCCCAAGTCTATTGCGCGAGCTTATGTACCTTACAGTTGGAGAAGTACATACGCGCTTGGATAACTTTCTATAATCATCAATTATATGTTTGTACTAGTGAACCGCACAAAAACTCATCCGTTAGGGAGGAAGGTCTATGCCAACACGCAAGTTCATGTGCCACATTACAAATAATAATTATCTAATAAAGTCTGTACCAGTGATCCGTGAATAAACTCATCCGTTATGGAGGAAGGCCTATTGCCAATACGCAAGTTTACTCACATCACTTACAAACCAATAATGGAGGCCGCGGGAATTAATTATCAATCCCCTCTCCCACTTAATTATTTAACACTGAGGTTTTTACATGCATATAATATTCAAAATAAAATACTCAACCTAGCATGCTCCTATTACGGCAAATAAGGCAGTAAATCAAGGAAAAACATGCATATCATATATAACAATAATCAGATAATTAAATCAAACTATAAACAGTTATATATCAGAGAATTTGATTGTTTGTCTCCAAGCATAAAAATTTAGCAGCTGCGCCTATGTGGGGTTCGACCTCCCCGATGAGGTCGCAGGGATCGACCTGCCTGGTCAGGTCGCGGGGTTCGGGGCAGCACCCCGAAACCTAAATGAAATTCTAGATGAATCTTACATAGAAAATTTCTCCAATTTCTTGTCCACCAACCTGCTCCACCACTCCGGCACCCTGCCCGACATCCTTACACCTAGCTGCCCATTCACCGTGCAAACCCAACGCGATTCACATCCATGCTCGGCGCTGAACGAGTGCAACTTTTTGCTCACCCGGTGCTTTGCCCAATATCGTGCACTACCCGTACAGTAACATGTGTTGTTCGCTCAGCAAACACCCCATCGTGCGAGGCCCCGTGCACACTTACGGGCGCCACGCCTTCCAAGAAGTTTCAGCTCTCAACAGCATCACACCCCTTGCAAGTTGAAGCAAATTCACGCTGCTAATTCTATCTCCCGCACACGCCAACTATCGGCAGATGATCGTGCCAGCCTCACTGCCAGGACGTGCCAATTAGTCGCACCATAAGCCCTCCACTCGTGCTGTCCTCTCCGGCAGTTTGTGCTGCTTGCATTGATCAGCTTTCACCAGCCGCTATCAGCTACCGGTGCCATGCTGTCAGTAGCAATTTCCACCAGCACAATTCGTACCCATGCCATGTCGAGTCTTTTGTCTTGCATCGTACACCGGCGGTCTGATCGCGCATCCATTCGCCGTGAAGTTATTGACCCAGCCAAAATAATGACTCATTGTGAAAAGCTCGGCTAATCTGCTCGAAACAGCTGTAGGCGCACCTGGAAATATCTCAGGCCCGCTCAGAATAGCTAGGATTTGTCCCATACGCCATTGTGCTCACAATTTTCTGGTCATGGCAGCGCCGGAGGAACCAACATCGTCACCCAGCCATGAATTGCACTGTCTGTCGTGCCTCTCACACCGCCATCCATTATTGACAACTGCAATCGTCTGCCACGCCACCGGCATCGAGCTTGCCCAGCATCAAGGAAGACTCGCTGAGATTGATGTGGAGACCCGACTGAAAAATGTGCAGACCCGATCAGTCTACACCCTGACGCGACAGGAAGTCATGCTAGGCCGATCGAAACCACTCCAGCCCCACTCTGAACCGCAGTCGTCGCCCAACACCAGGCCTCACCATCGATCGCCAGCCATCAAACCTCCAGCGAACTCACCGCCTGCTCGCCAGCAACTTCCATGCCATCATGCTTGACGGTTACGTGTAACCCTAGTACCACCATACACTGCCAGAATCGAGAACCCACAAGTTGCACAGCGGCATCAGCGCACGGCCACCCAGTACACAGCTTCGTCTCGCCGTCCAGCTAAGTGTACCGCCTACCTGCCATCTCATCTTGCGTTCCATCCGACGTTCATAGTGATGCCACCGCCACTTTCACCATCGTCGACAGTCGTCCACCAACAATTAAACGAATAGGGTATATAATACAAAAAAAATTCAAAACCCTTTCACCATAAGGCATCGGGCATGTGAAATCGTCGACCATCAAGTAACAGCGCAGTGCGGTGATCATGTGCTCTCATGTACAGTTAGGGTGTTCACCAAGAAACCAAGTTCTATAACCCTAATCATATACAAAATACATAAACCCTAACCTAACACTTCACAAGAGTATGTTGGAGAAGATGGATTTTCGCCATCAGCCTGTGCAGCGTCACCGTTTTGGGCATAACTCTCTCATCCGATATCGGATTTGAGTGATCTATGCATCAAAACGATCCTCTCTTCCGTGGCTTTCCGTCATTATATTACATGTCCTGTTCTGAAGTCTGTACAATTTTATAAAAATCATAGAAGGTGGCAGACAGCAGCAGCAAACAATCTTTCAGTCTTCTGCTGTATTCCCAAGTCCAATCTCGATGTCTTGTGGGCGACGATCCTCGAGATCTTCTCAATCTGCTGTTCCCTCACACTCCTCACAGTGTTAGGCGTGATTAACCTCATAGATTAGGATTTCAAGACAGTTGAGATGACTTATATATGGGCTACATCAGGGACCAGGAGGAGAAATTAGAGTTGGGCCTCCATTGGGCAGAAGTATCCAAGCTTAGCCCAAAGCTTATACTTAAGTCCAATAATAATAATATATACCACTAAAATATTATTACTGCACTACCGTTCTAATCCCATAATTACGTTATGGGCTCCTTCTAATTATGAGCCCGACAGTCTCCTCATGTTTAAGATATACAATGTCCATTAATTAATTAAGTTACTGACAACTCCATTAATTAATATCTCATCCAAGAGTAGTACCACTCAACCTTATTATTATGCCGGAATAAATCCACCTACTGGGTTTACATGATATTCCTTATGAGCTCCTCAAAGGGACATCATCAACCTATAACGGACATGGATTCCTTCTACAATCAATAGCACACCATAGAGACAACACTACTTCCCAACTGACCGAATTTGTTGATTTAATACATGTAAATCTCACACATTGATGAATCAAAGAAATACATACTGACCTACATGTCGAGGTTATTATATAGGGATAAGAGCACGAACATCCATAATAACAGAGATCAAGTTCTCCTATAAGTCAGTATAAGTCGAACGATCTCAAGCGGTCCTGCTCAATACACGTAAAGTGCACTAATGTGATTCTATAGCCAAGACAAGCTAATACCAAACCACACTACAACCATCCCGATAGAGAGTCCCTATTTATCTTGGTTGTGAGCATCTGTTTATACTTTATAAGGAAAGCGACAATATGATTTTCCGCGCACATCATATTATCTATAGTATAAAGTAAGTGGATTATTGCATCAAACATATAAATAAATAATAAGACGCAATCATTTGATCAAATAATTCTCATTTCAAATAAATTGTTAAAACATTGTTCATACAAAAAGCTTGACTTTTAGTATATAATCCAACACATGGAATGTAATAATTCTCGGTGAAGAGTAGAAGTTACCCCTACCTTGCAAGTGTCTCTTAAAAAGGAAGACATTACGGTAACAAGTTGACGTCATCGGATTGTATTCTTTCTCTCTCTCTTGATGCATAAGTCATTTCAAATGAGATTAACTATATAAGTGAGGGTTGTGGGGTATTTATACTTGGATTGAATAGACTAAACCTTTTAATTAATACCGTTTGGTAATGGATGGAAGAAAAGAGGCCACGTATGCTTTACATTAACCATCACAATCATAGACTAACAATTAAGTCACGTATGGAATTAATATATATTATATTATATTATATTATATGAATAAACATCATCCAATCTTATCCATTTATTATGGATAGACATCATCTAATCCTATCTATTTACTATGGATAGACATCATCCTATCTTATTATTATGTTATTATAAATGAAAGTGTGATACTTAATAATTAAGATATAATATATTTATAAAGTCATTTTCTTTAAAAGTAAAACTTGTAAAAATATAGTTACAAAATATCGGGGTGTTACACATCGTACATCCATACATAGAAGTGAGCTACTTTTTACCTGCAATTTTAGTTGATTTGGGTCATGTGTGAGTCTGGATCAACCAAGAATCTCCTATAATTTCATGAACAATTTATAGTGTAAATAAAAAGTGATAACATTTTATAGCGAAAGTGATAATTATTTTAAAAAGTATAAAATTGTCTAATATAAGTCGGTCTCATGAGTTTATCCTAAATTCTTTTAAGGAAGTTGAAATAATGTCTCAAAGTACTTGCTTTAAATCAAGTAAGACTGATCTCGTGAAACAGATAAAAAATGTGATAATATTATCTTAAATGAAAGGTCACATGGTACTCATTTCATAAGTTATGTAAGATTTATTTCATGAAATAGATAAATAATACTTCCTCCATCCCACTGAAATGTCTCAATTTTACTATTTTGTCGTCTCACTCAAAGATCCTCAATTTCTCTTTTCAATAAAATGGCCCCACATATGGCCCATCATTCACTACTAATACAATTACCTGGGATGGGAGGAGTACTTCATTCGTACACCCGTAAGGTAACCATTTACTCCCTCCGTCCAGTGCAAATATAACCATTTATTTTTTACGCGTAGATTAAGGAGTATTATTATTATATGTGTAGTGGGTAGTTGGAATGAGTGCTTTTACATATTTACCCTCCCTTTAAATAAAGAGTTTGACTTTACTAATCACATAAACTGAACTAATCATCAGAAAATTTAAAAAAAAAATTGAAACTGAAAGAATCACTTATTTTAACAACAGTAAAAAAGGGGAAAAAATTAAGTACTATGAACAACTCAAGATAATATCATGTCCACCAACAAAAAATATTCTACTGCTTCATGAATAAATCTTTGATGAATTAATTAGTGGAGTGATTAAGTGTGACTAATTTCTGTAACCAAACTCCATGAAAAAGGGGACCACACGATGTTCGCCGACGATACTTCCTCCGCTGCCGATATTCTGTTCACATCCAACCCCTTTACTATACTCCGAGAATCCATTTTCCGAGCTCCCTTCAAACGCACAACCCAGATTAGACACGCATTGACTCATCAATCTGAATATAATAGTTTCAGAAAATCAATCACTCACCGAAAGACTAAGGGATGGAGTTTAAATATAAAAAACCCTCAAAAATAGAATTCAATAAGAATTACTCTTTCGAGCACATTAACATGAAGAAAATGGGAAAAGGTAATGGAATAATGCTTGATTTACAAACCTTACTATTCTTATCTTCCCAATTAAATCATCATAGCTGGAGTCATGTAGATCTTATGTGATTCCGAAACCACAGATCTATGCAGATCTGAATGAAGGTCGAAAACAAGGGGAGCCGAGTAGATCTACGAGCATCATAGACCAAGTAAGAACCAACCACCGAGATATCGGTAAAAATTGCTTCTGGCAGAATCACTATGGAAACCGCATTCACCTTGTTATCGAATTCATATCTTTCCCAACATAAGGGAAGGGAAGAAGAGAAGAGAGGAGAGTCAAGTTCATATCTTTTCCAAAATAAGGGAAGGGGAAGAGACAGAGAAGGGAAGGAGAGAATGGAGGAGAGTTGAATCTGGGCAATAATGGCATGATTGCAGAGAGATGCGAAAGGAGAGTAAAGAGGCAGAGTGAGAGATAGTTTATCAACAATGAATGAAGAGAGAGACCAAAATAGATTTAGGGTTTCAGTTTCAGTTTGATTATTTTACTTTTGTAATTATTAATTAATGTGTTAAAGATTAGATTATTAGTAGTAACTGTAGTAAGTAAAATGATGTTTGTTTTGGAGTTTTGGGGAGTTTGAAAATCATGAATAGTGATGTTGTGTTTGTTTTGGATTTTTAATAGGGTGAGTTTTAACTTTATGTCAAATCAATGTATAAGAATGTATTAATTTATGTAAGAAAGTAGATGAGAGAGGAGAGATAAAGAGAGAAAGTGTACTAATTGAGAAAAGAGAATATATATATAGATATATATAGGGTGATTTTCAAAATTTGGGTGTGGAATTTGAATTCCAATTCTGGGGTTTCAAACTCGGAAACAAACATCCCCTAAAATTATTTTATTAGTATGATAAACTATGGCATTGATGTAATTAATTTAATTTAGAGGGAGTATAATTTTGTATTGGTGGGACCCATGCCCTTAAATAAAAACGGATACCTTTGAATCGAACGCAAAAAATGGTAAAACGGATAACTTTGCACTGGACGGAGGGAGTATTACTTTTTATTTATACTATCAATTCTTATCCATATTACATAATTCCTTATGTGAAGCGATCTCATACAAATAATCTTTGTGCATGACGAATGTGTTGGCATTCGATCGTTTGGTTAATGTGAACCGTTAGGGTTCCATACGTTTCTAATTCAGCGGAAGCAAGAAATCAAAGAAACGTATTACCTATTACCAGGGTATGTTGAAGAAGATGGATTCTCGCCGGTAGCCTGCGCAGCCTCACCGTTTTGGGCATAACTCTCTCGTCTGATCTTCGATTTGAGTGATCTACGTGCCAAAATGATCCTCTCTTCTATGGCTTTCCGTCAGAATATCACACGTCGAATTCTAACTTCTATAAGATTTTATAAAAATCATGCAAGTTGATGGACAACAGCAGCAAACAACCTTCCGGTCTTCTGCTATATTCCTAAGTCCAATCTCGACGTCATGTGGGCGACGATCTTCGAGATCTTCTCAATCTGCTGTTCCGTCTACCTCTTCACGTGTTAAGCGTGTCTCTTTAGGGTTAGAATAGTTGAGATGACTTATATATGGGCTACAATAGGGACCAGGAGGAGAAAATAGAGTCGGGTCTCCATTTGGCTTAAGTATCCAAGTTTAGGCCAAAACTTATACTTAAGTCCAATAATAATAATATAGTCCACTAAAATATTATTACTGCACTGCCGCTCCAATCTCATAATTACGTTATGGGTTCCTTCTTATTATGAACCTGACATTCTCCCCATGTTTAAGATATACAACGTCCATTAATTAATTAAGTTACCGACAACTCCATTAATAATATCTCATCCGAGAGTAGTACCACTCAACCTCATTATCATGCCAAAAATAAATCCACCTGCAGGGTTTACATGATAATCCTTATGAGCTCCTCAAGAGGATATCATCAAAATATATCGGATACAGATTCCTTCTATAATCAACAACACACCATAGAGACAACACTACTTCCCAACTCACCGAGTTTGTTGATTTAATACATGTAAATCTCGCCCATTGATGAATCAAAGAAATACACACTGCCTTACGTGTCGACGTTATTGTATAGGGATTAACAGCACGGACATCCATAATAACTGAGATCAAGTTCTCCTATATATTCAGTATAAGTCAAACGATCTCAAGCGGTCCTGCTCAATACACACAAAGTGCTCTATTATGATTCCATAGTCAAGACAAACTAATACCAAATCACACTACAACCATCCCAATAGAGAGTCCATGTCTATCTCGGTTGTGAGCATTTGTTTATACTTTATAAGGAAACCAATAATATGATCTTCTGCGTGTTGTCGCACAACATATTATCTACAGTATAAAGTAAGTGGACTATTGCATCGGACATATAAATAAATTATAAGATGCAGTCATTTGATCATATGATTCTCATTTCAAATAAATTGTTTAAACATTGTTCATACAAAAAGCTAGGCTTTTAGTATACAATCCAACAATCTCCCACTTATACTAAAAGACTATGCTATCATGTCTTCTGCCATACATCCGATTCTCACTCCCACTACACGACCATCAAAAGCTCTTGCCTTAAGGCCCTTGTAAATGGATTTACTAGGTCATTATCCGATGCAAGGCAACAACAACCTTCCCCTCATCATACGATTTCTCGTAACAGGTGGTAATCGCGCTCCATGTGTTTAATTGCCATATGGGCTCGTGATTTTTTCAAGTTTGCAACTGCACCATTATTATCACAATAAACTGTGATAACCTTGGGCAAACTTAGAAACACTTCGACGCCCATCATGAAGTTTCTAGAGTCATATAAATACTTTGGCTGCCTCAGAGGCTCCAATTTATCATATTTTCATGGTGGAGTCCGAAATATATTTCTATATAACACTCCTCCATCTTATGACTCTACTTCCTAAAATTAAACACATAACCTTTGAGGTGGATTTACTGCGTCCTTATCTGGCTGAAAAATCTGAATCTATATAACCCATAAGAATCAGTGAATCTGTTCAGTAAGTCCGTATATAATTTCTGGTCCTTTTCAGGCACATAAGTATATGTCTTACCACAGTTCATCATTATTATTTCGGGTTACCTTGATACTCACTGACTATGCCTTTGGCAAAATACATATCCGGTCTCGTACATAGCATTTCTTAGATTAAGCTTCCTTATTTGCCGAAACATAAGGAACCGCCTTGATCATCTTTATCTTCTTTTGTGTCTCAAGATACATTTCCTTAGATAAAGTCACATGCTAAAACAAGTAAGGATCGTATTATTTCATGAAGCTTGAGACAAGCATAACATCCTTTCTTGTGATCCGTATTACCATGATCAAAAGGATATATTTTGCTTTTCTTAAGTCCTTCATTTCATACTACTTTATCAACCATACACATACGTCCGACAATACTTTTTCATTGTCTCCAATGAGTAATATATCATGAGTGAGGCTCTCATGCACCCGGGCACACGGAGCACATTCCGTGCGCCTTTGCAATTTTTATGTCCCTTTACAATTTAAACTCCTAGCAATACATAGGTTTAAATAGGATTAGAGGGGGGAGGGTTGTGTTCACATAGGAACACGAAGTATCCCTCCATGTCCCCGGGGGCGCATGAGCTTTTACCATATATCATATACATACAGTACAAGAAATACAACCATGTTTCGTCACTCTTTTCAATACACAAGACACATCCGCGCATTGAATAAATCTATATGCCTGGATTTCCTCATCAAAATGGATGTTTCATGATCTTAAAGCTTGCTTTAGTCCATCGATGGACACTTTTAAGCTTACTATCATAAAATGCTCTTAGCCTTTTGCAATGAATCATTCTGGTTGCTTCACATAGATGTTTTCCTTAAGACTTCCAATCAGGAAAGCTGTCTAGACATCTATTTGTTATTCCTCATATTTTATATGAGTAGCAATAGATAAAATAGTCTGGATCGACATTCAGGTTTCCTTATAATCGAACCCTTTCTTTCTGAGTATACCTTTTCGCAACAAACTTTGTTTCCAAGGTTTTCACCTTACCGTATGATCTTTTTTTATTTTGTATGACCACTTCCAACGGTTTTTACACCATTTAGTGGTCCTATAAGCACACAGATCTAATTTAGAATTCATAGATCCTATACCAAAAATCATTGCAACTTGCTAAGATATCGCATTTTTATCTTGTAGTACTTCGTCGTATCCCTGGTTCAATTTCATGTTCACTAGGGACCAAGTCTCACGACTCTCCCAAAACATATGTCAATCAGGTTGCAAAACAACCCTTCCACTATGACAAGGCACTACAGGCAATTTTGTATCAGATGTGACACACGATGCAGTTTACTTGTGGTATCTCCCCTTGTACAATTGGGATTATACTATGCCTTTCCCTTCTCACACCTTTTAGAACAACTTATACATAGGTTTGTGATTTGTTACATAGTCCTTTTCCAAAATCTAGTGTTTGTGTTAGCAATCACCATTCGATCTTTTGGACTAAATAAATCAACCTTCATTTTTTTAGGATATCCCACAAATAGATAAACATTCATACGAAATACTGTTTTTAGGGCATATCCATAAAATGAATTTAATAATTCCAAATAACTCATCATCCATCTAACCATTTCCATAAGAGTCTCTCTCTTATTATGATTAGAAGACGCGTTATTAATTTTAATTTGTTACATCCGTGGGATAAACATGATTTAAGAGTGTACAAATTGTCACAAACATACAACAATAGATTATAACTCCATTCCTCATTACTATGACCATGTCATTTAAATGAAATGGAGTATCCATCTGTAAATACATAGAAACTGATATGAAATTCTTTCTATGAAAACGTACGTTTAAACAATTTCTCACAATCAAACGTTTATTCCTATCTTTAGATAAATAAATAACTCCCACTGCAACATCCACTACTCTTGTAGCATTACCCATGTATACAATAATCTCATCATCACTTAGTTGCAGATATTTAGTGATTCTGGTATCTACACACAAGGTGTCAGTAGATGCCATCACGAATCATACTTCAACAACTAGTGAATGAGATACTAACCTTCTTCGCATCATGATGAAGTTGGCTTTCCTTCGCCACATGTTTTATCAGAAGTTCACCACCATATACAACCTCTCGTATTTCAGGTAGAGCTTGCTCAAAACATCCAGGCAAATTATGGAGAATAAATTGATCTAGGTTTCGCTTTCAATATCTACTCCAAGCATTCCCAATTCATTCATCAACTTATCCATGACCTCTTGCCTTTCTATCTTTCTCAAGTATCCGAAGAGTCGCATGAGACTATCATATTTCTATGAACATCTCACCTCTCCACAAAAGACTTTGATTAATAGGCATCACAGAACATCCTTAGTGAGAACACATATTTATTTTCCTAAGCAGTAAAATTCGAAACCAAGATTCTTTTCTAATCATCTAATTTTGGACCAGTAAATATGTTTCTTTTAGTAAACAATAAGCGTTATAAAAATATTTGAAATTACAGAGAATCACAAATAAATACACCGATCAAATCTTTGAATCTATCCATTTATATTAATTCCCTCAAAATAATATAAAAATAAAATTCACCGACATCTCAAGCACCGTGAGTCTGCAAGCCACGATAGTGTGGACGTTTACAAATCAGAACATTTACAAGAGAAGGTTTTACCCATTAATTTCATTTGTCAACCAAATCTCATGACAAAATAATTAATAGTCGGTTCTTCTTTAGCCATGCAAATAAAAGCAGTGACTCCAATGAGGAGGATACTTAATATTTGCACCTAAGTGTACACCATTATTTGATCTCAAGTCTACGGCCCAAGCTTATGTGCCTTATAGATGGAGAAGTACACACGCGCTCAGATAACTTTCTACAATCATCAATTATAAGTTTGTATAGTGATCCGCAATTAACTCATCCAATGGGGAGGAAGGTCTATGCCAACACGAAAGTTCATGTGCATCACATTACAAACAATAATTATTTAATGAAGTCTGTACCAGTGATCCGTGAATAAACTCATCCGATGGAGAGGAAGGTCTATGCCAATACGCAAGTTTACTCACATCACTTACAAACTAATAATGGAGCCCGCGGGAATTATTTACCAATCCCCTCTCCCACTTAATTATTTAACATCGAGAGTTTTTACATGCATATAATATTCAAGAATAAAACATCAGATAATTAAATCAAATTATGAACAGTTATATATCAGCGAATTCGATTGTTCGCCACCAATCACGAATGCGGGCAACTGCGATCTGAAAATCAGAAGCCGATCTTCATGAATTTTCCTTTCAGATTCATCACCACGCAACCCGACAAGCATTCGAATTTACGCACGCCAATGCCCGCACTAATTGTGTGTCCTTGGCATGCGCATCCTGCGCGCGCCTCTGTGCACCATGCCCCCCAAGCAGGAACACCCGCCTGTTACCATCATTTGTACCGAGCGCCCAGCATGCTTTCCAGCACACCACGCCCGGTTCAAAATGTGCCCCAGCCTGCACACCGTGTGCGCGCTAATCTGCTCCTAGCAGCTTGCATCCGTGCGCCAGCAGCACACCAACGAGCCTCTGTCCATCTGCCAGGCAGCACGAGTCGTAAGCCCGTCTATCTGGTCGCTGTCGTGCGTGCAAACTCCCCTCCGTGTGAGTCTCCATGCTGCCACTGTGCGTTATACCGCACGCCCTTGCCCGCCAAACACACGCCACCGAGTGTCCTTTGCACACGTCAAGGAATTCCCATGCTGGCAGTTATTGGCCCCGTGCGCAAATCATGCGCCAATCGTCCGGCGCTAGCCATCATCCGTCTCTACTGGCGACAGCAGGGACTCGCCCAGAAATCAATCAGAACCACCCGGATATTCCCTCCGACTCGCCCTGAAGGCAGCAAGGCCCGCTCGGAAAGTGGCTAACACGCCCGCCTGTTACGCCAGCCTACTGCTCATTACCCCTCTATCACTTGAAGGAGCTTCCGTGCACAGCAGCTGCTGGCCGCACGCCTACGTGCCATTCACCCGGCGATTTGCTAAGCCACCAAGGAGACTCAACCTAGCACCACAGCAGACTCGGCTGGATTGAAGGAGACTCATTCAGAAACCTATTGGACTCTCTCGGAAAGGAGTAAAACCCGCTCAGAACTACAAGAACTTGCCCGAAACCATCGTGAAAATGCCTATGTCGGCTGCCTTAGCCTCGTGTGTCAGCCGCCCGCTGTACTAATCCCATCGTCACTCCGACTGCACCAGCATACAGCCCAGACACCACTAGCGCGCAGCCCAGGCGCCACCAGCCCCAGCATAGGCACAACCCATGCACTGTTCTGGCGCCACTTGCGCGCTTGCCTTGCCAACGTGATCGTCCTGCCATGCTCAGCAATTGTGCTCGTCGTTGTGCGTTGATCGCACACTGTCGTGTGAGCCAATCACAATATTGAGTGCATCTACATGCCACTGTGTGTCCACCATGACGATACTGTGGTGCCAATTCAGCGGCGCTGAACACATGTGCAACCGCTACCCATTCGGCGTTCATGGTCCCATCGCCGTCTCGATGTGATCACGGTGCTGCTGTTTATCGTGTGGATTTCGCTTATCCTAAGCATGTCCGAACAGCCGTGATCCATCGCCAAATCTCCACCGTGCCACCGCCTCTCAACACAGCCGATCAGTCATCGTACAGTGATCGTGTGTCCTTGTAAAATTAGGGTATATAACAAGAAACAAGTTCAAAAACCCTAATATCATGTACACACACAAACCCTTACCTTAACATGTCACGTTTCACCACGAAACCGAAGCTCTGATATCAATTGTTGGCATTCGATCATTTGGTTAACATGAACAGTTAGGGTTGGATACTTTCTAATTCAGCAAAAATAAGAAATCAAAGAAACGTATTATCATTCACCAGGGTATGTTGAAGAAGATGGATTCTCGCCGGCAGTCTGCGCAGCCTCACCGTTTTGAGTATAACTCTCTCGTCTGATCTCCGATTTGAGTGATCTAGTGCCAAAACGATTCTCTTTTCAGTAGCTTTCCGTCAATATATCACATGTCAAATTCTGACTTCTATAAGATTTTATAAAAATCGTGAAAGTTGATGGACAACAGCAGCAAATAACTTTTCGGTCTTCTGCTGTATTTCCAAGTCCAATCTCGACGTCGTGTGGGCGATGATCTTTGAGATCTTCTCAATCTGCTGTTCCGTCTATCCTCTTCATGTGTCATACGTGTCTCTCTAGGGTTAGAACAGTTGAATGACTTATATATGGGCTACAACAGGGACCAGGAGGAGAAATTAGAGTCAAGCCTCCATTGGGCTTAAGTATCCAAGTTTAGCCCAAAACTTATACTTAAGTCCAATAATAATAATATAGTCCACTAAAATATTATTACTGCACTGCCGCTCCAATCTCATAATTACGTTATGGGCTCCTTCTTATTATGAGTCCGACAGTCTTCTCATGTTTAAGATATACAATGCCCATTAATTAATTAAATTACTGATAACTCCATTAATTAATATCTCATCTGAGAGTAGTACCACTCAACCTCATTATCATGCCGGAATAAATCCACCTGCAGGGTTTACATGATAATCCTTATGAGCTCCTCAAGGGGACATCAAAAATCTATATCGGACACGGATTCCTTCTACAATCAACAGCACACCATAGAGACAACACTACTTCCCAACTCACCAAGTTTGTTGATTTAATACATGTAAATCTCACCCATTGATGAATCAAAGAAATACATACTGCCTTACGTGTCGAGGTTATTGTATAGGGATTAAGAGCACAGACATCCATAATAACTAAGATCAAGTTCTCCTATATTGTCAGTATAAGTGGAATGATCTCAAGCGGTCCTGCTCAATACACACAAAGTGCACTAATGTGATTCTATAGTCAAAACAAACTAATACCAAATCACACTACAAATTTCCCGATAGAGTCCCTGTCTATCTCGGTTGTGATCATTTGTTTATACTTTATAAGAAAATGAATAATATGATCTTTCGCGTGTTGTCACACAACATATAAGTGGACTATTGCATCGGACATACAAATAAATTATAAGATGCAATTATTTGATCATATGATTCTCATTTCAAATAAATTGCTTAAAAATTGTTCATACAAAAAGTTAGGCTTTTAGTATACAATCCAACAGAATGGAGTATAAATTATCTATAAATTAAAATTATAGTAGAATGAAATTAAATTTATATTCGTTGACTTCGTCCAATGCAGTGTTTTTATAATTGAATCGAAGATCGAATTGATTGAAGCAACGGTTCGAGGTTTAACCAAAAAGTTAAACTTTACATATTTTTAATTTTATTTTATAAATTCACCATTTATATAACCACCAAAATTATTTTATAAAGTTAAAAAATCAATTTAAATAAAAATATAATTAAATTAAAAAAAGTCAATAAAATGTAATGGTGAACATAACTATGGGAAGTATAAAAATTTAAATAATAATAATAAATTACAGAAATCGGATGGACTGTTTTTTCGATTTTGACTGGTTCAACATGATTCAATCTTAAAACTATTTTTTAGTGTTTTGGACTAGTATCAGCTTTAATTCCCAGGTTAACTGATTGAACCGATCAGTCCAATCCAATATTGACAATATTTGTTCAATGTTATTTATGAATATATAATTATTTTTCTTATTTTTATTAAGTAATATACTGGGTTTGATTAATAATTTAAAAATATAATTTGTAGAAATATTTTAAAACTGGACACTTAATTCAATGACATCCAAATGATCACAAAATACACTGGTAAACAAAATGTTTGGAAGCGCTCGAAAGTTGTCTAGGAACTACGATTTAATTTTTTTTCTTATTTTTTAATTTAATTTAATTTACAATTTTTTTTAATTTATTTAATTATAAAATATAATTATCTTTCAGAATTACTTTTTTCAAAAAATAAATTTATAATATTTAAATAAAAAATATATTAAATAAATAGCAAAAATTCAGTTATTATATTTTTAAATAGTAAAAATTAGAAATTAAATAAGAAAAAACGTAAGAAAAATAAATACTCCATCCGTCCCGCACCAAGGGTCTCTTTTTCCATTTTGGTCGTCTCACCCAAAGGGTTCCCTTTCCTTTTTTATACATATGAGTCTCACACTCACCCACTAATACAATTAAAACATGCGGTTCATACTCCCACTAATACAACTACTCATTATACATTAAATAATAATACTCCTTAATCTACGTACAAAAGAGCAAAATGCACCCTTGGTGCGGGACGGAGGGAGTATATATATACCAAGAGAGTATTACATATGAAAATCGATTTAAATTTAAATTTAATATTTAAATATATTTTGTCACCTCTTTATGCATAGTGTCGCTCTTATAAAATATAATGTTGTAAATTTTCCGAATATTTTAATTTTTATATTTAATTAAATTTTAGATACATTAATTTAACTCATTGAAAGAATTTGAATTTTTATTTTACAAAATGAGTTTTTTTAATGAAATAATTCTAAATGAGATTTTGAAAAAATAAATCGATTATATTTAAGTATTAATGAAAAAGCACATTAATAAAAAAAATTAACATTAATATTTGAAAAAAATTCGGTACAGAATTGTGAAACAAAACACATCCTGTTGGATTAGTAAGTATTAATGACGGGTGACCACTAATCTTTACCCATCTTAAAAAACGCGAAATCGCTTATTGGTCAACTTTATTACTTTAATATGCGAAAAACCCAACAAAAACCCATGAAACATGCAGGGAATTTAGCATTTTTAGTACTAAATGACACACTTTCTCTTCAAAATGATCCCAATGTTTGCTCTTTTAGTCCCAAACGATTTTCTTTACAAACTTGATCCCAAAGACTTTAACCTTGCATATTTAGTCTCATTCAATTGCATTATTGGTCCCAAAAATTTTAATTCATATTTTATTTTATGTTTATTTATTTATTTATTTTATTAATATTATTATTTTGAACATGTATTTTTTTAAAATAATAAAAAATTTAGTAACATTAAAAATAAAAATAATACTAAATGAGTAAATAAATAAAGAAAATAAAATATGAATCGAAATTCTTGGAACTAATAGTGTAATTATATATTCATATTTTATTTATTTATTTATTTATTTATTTTTTATTATTATTATTATTATTATTTTGAACATATTTTTTTAAAAGCAATCAAAATTTGATAACATTAAAAATAAAAAATAAGTAAATAAATAAATGACTCTAAATTATTTGGATCAATAATGTAGTTGTATGAGACTAAATGTGCAAGATTGAAGTTTCATGTGACCAAGTTTACAAAGAAATAATCATTAATAAAAAATATAATAATAACAAATAAGTAAATAAATAAAATATGAATATGAATTCTTGGAACTAGTAGTGTAACTATATATTCATATTTTATTTTATTTATTTATTAGGAAAAATTACTATTAGGTACACACTTTGTACCCCTAATTACTATTAGATACATTGATTTAAAATAATTACTATCACATACAAAATACATTAGAGTAAAATATCAAATATAACCCTAAACCCAGACACTTTTAAACCACAAACCCAAACCCCCACCCACCACCGGACAGTCGCCACAGGACCGCCGGAGCTCCGCCTAAATTTTGCCGGACCGCCGCCACCACTGCCGGACCGACATCGGCCGGCCGCGGGAAACTTGCTGCCGCCGCCGGAGCTCCGCCGGCCGGTCACTGGACCACCGCCATGTTAGCGTTCGATCATTTGGTTAACGTGAACCGTTAGGGTTCCATATGTTTCTAACAGTCAGCGGAAGCAAGAAACAAGAAATGTATTACCTTTCACCATGGTATGTTGAAGACGATGAATTCTTGCCACCAGCCTGCGCAGTCTCACCGTTTTAGGCATGTCTCTCATCCAATACCAGATTTGAGTGATCTACACGCAAAAACGATCCTCTTTTCCGTGGCTTTCCGTCAGTATATCACATTGAATTCCAAGGTCTGTACGATTTTATAAATATCATACAAGTTGGTGGACAGCAGCAGCAAACAACCTTCCAGTCTTCTACTGTATTCCCAAGTCCAATCTCGACGTCGTGTGGGCGACGATCCTCGAGATCTTCACAATCTGTTGTTCCATCTACCCTCTTCACATGTTAGGTGTGTATCTCTTAGGGTTAGAATGGTTGAGATGACTTATATATGGGCTACAGCAGGGACTAAGAGGAGAAATTAGAGTTGGGCCTCCATTGGGCTTATGTATCCAAACTTAGCCCAAAGCTTATACTTAAGTCCAATAATAATAATATATACCACTAAAATATTATTACTGCACTACCGTTCTAATTCCATAATTACGTTATAAGCACCTTCTTATTATGAGCCCGTTGGTCTCCCCATGTTTAAGATATACAATGCCCATTAATTAATTAAGTTACTGACAACTCCATTAATTAATATCTCATCCAAGAGTAGTACCACTTAACCTCATTATCATGCCGGAATAAATCCACCTGCAGGGTTTATATGATAATCCTTATGAGCTCCTCAAGGAGACATCATCAACCTATGTCGGACGCGGATTCCTTCTACAATCAACAGCACACCATAGAGACAGCACTACCTCCCAACTCACCGAGTTTGTTGATTTAATTACATGTAAATCTCACCCATTGATGAATCAAAGAAATACATATTGCCCTACGTGTCGAGGTTATTGTATTGGGATTAAGAGCACGAACATCCATAATAACTGAGATCAAATTCTTTTATAAGTCGGTATAAGTAGAACGATCTTAAGCGGTCTCGCTCAATACACACAAAGTGCACTAATGTGATTCTATAGCCAAGACAAGCTAATACCAAACCACACTACAACCATCCCGATAGGGAGTCCCCATCTATCTCGGTTGTGAGCATCTGTTTATACTTTATAAGGAAATCGATAATATGATCTTCTGCGTGTTGTTACACAACATATATCTACAGTATAAAGTAAATGGACTATTGCATTGACATATAAATAAATTATAAGACGCAATCATTTGATCATATGATTCTCATTTCAAATATATTGTTATAACATAGTTCATACTAAAGCTAGAATTTTAGTATACAATCCAACAATCTCCCACTTATACTAAAACACTATGCTGTCTTGTCTTCTGCCATACATCTGATTCTCAATCCCAATACACGACCATCAAAAGTTCTCGCTTTAAGGCCCTTGTAAAAGGATTTACTAGGTTATCATCCGATGCAATCTAGACGACAACAATCTTCCCCTCATCATACGATTTTTTGTAACTAGTGGTACTCGCTCCATGTGTTTAATTGCCTTATGGACTCATGATTCCTTCAAGTTTGCAACTGCACCATTATCATCAAAATAAATTGTGATAACCTTGGGCAAACTTAGAATCAATTCGAAGTCCATCATGAAGTTTCTAGAGTCATATACATACTTTGGCTGCCTCATAGGCTCCAATTTATCATCTTTCCATGATGGAGTTCGGAGTCTGAAATATATTTCTATATAACACTCCTCCACATTATGGCTCTACTTCCTAAAATTAAACGTATAACCTTTGAGGTGGATTTATTGTCGTCCCTATCTGATTTGAAAAATCTGAATCTATGTAACCACTAAGAAGCAATGAATCTGTCCGGTAAGGCCACATATAGTTTCTAGTCCTTTTCAGGTACTTCAAAATTATGTGTTACCACAGTTCAACATTCTTATTTCAGGTTACCTTTGATACCCACTGTCTATGCCATTGGCAATACAGTTATTCATTCTTGTATATAGCATTCCTTAGATTAAGCTTCCTTATTCGCCGAAGCATAAGGAACCGCTTTCCTCACCTTTATCTTCTTTTGTGTCTCAATACACATTTTCTTAGATAAAGTTACATGCTAAATGAGTAGGGATTGTATCATTTCATGAAGCTTGAGACAAACATAACATCCTTTCTTGTGATCCGTATTACCGTGATCAAAAGGATATATTTTGATTTTCTTAAGTCCTTCATCTCATACCGCTTTATCCACCATACCCATACGCCCGACAATACTCTTTCATTGTCTCCAATGAGCAATATATCATCTACGTACAGTACAAGGAATACCACCACGTTTCAATCATTTTTTTCAATACACAAGACACATCCGCGCATTGAATAAATCCATATCACTGGATTTTCTCATCAAAACGGATGTTTCATGATCTTTAAACTTGCTTTAGTCCATCGATGGACACCTTTAAGTTTACACTCAAAATGCTCTTAGCCCTTTGCAATGAATCACTCTGGTTGTTTCACATAGATGTTTTCCTCAAGACTTCCAATCAGGAAAGTTGTCTTGACATCTATTTGCTATTCCTCATATTTCATATGAGTAGGAACAGATAAAAGAGACCGAATCGACATAGGCATAGCTACCGACGAACAGGTTTTCTTATAATCGAACCCTTTCTCTCTGATTATACCTTTTCGCAACAAGCTTTGCTTCCAAGGTTTTCACCTTACCGTATGATCCTCTTTTATTTTGTATGACTACTTCCAATGGCTTTCACACCATTTAGCAATCCTACAAGCTCCCAGATTTGATTTAGAATCCATCGAATCTATTTCAGAAATCATTGCACTTTGCTAAGATTTGGCATTTCTATCTTGTAGTGATTCGTCGTATCCGTGGGTCCATTCCATGTTTACTAGGGACCAAGTCTCACGACTCTTCCAAAACATATATCTTACAGGTTGTCGAACAACCCTCCCACTACGACAAGGTATTACACACAATTGTGTATCAGACGTGACACGCAATGCAGTTTATCTTGTGGTATATCCTCTTGTACAATTGGTACTAATACTTTGTGTTTTCCCTCTCACTTCCTTAAAAACAATTTACACATAGGTTTGTAATTTATTACATAGTCCTTTTCCAAAAATCTAGTGTATGCGTTAAGAGTCACCATTCGATCTTTTGGACTAAATAAATCATCATCCTCCATTTTTCTAGGATATTCCACAAACAGACAAACGTTATACGACATGCTGTTTCTAAGGAATACCCATAAAATGAATTTAATAATTCTAAATAACTCATCATCTTTCTAACATTTTCCATAAGAGCCTTATTCCTTCTTTCCGCCACACCATTCAGCTGGGGTGTGCCCGATGTAGACAACTTGAGATTTTAATCTCATTCTCTGATAAATAGCTCCTAAACTATCCTAAGAGGTACTTGTCACCACGATTAAGTCGTAATGACCACCTCTCGTCCGGATAGTCTTAGGACCACTTAAATTAGTATGAACTATTTCCAACATATCTTTGCATGACCCTATACCCCTTTGCCTTGAAAGGCCTTTAATCATTTTACTTTCAAGCAAGACTCGCAAGTCAGATTTCCACTTCAGATAAACCCAACGGTCCATCGGCTATCAACCTTTGAATAATACTCAAGTAAAATTGATCTAGTCTTAGATGCCAAAAGTATGTTAAGTTCATCTCCGAAGGTTCCTTTCTCTTACTAAGATTAGAAGATGCATTATTAATTACTATTTATTGCATCCGTGGTATAAACATGATTTAAAAGTGTACAAATTGTCTGCCAACGTACCACAACAGATTATAGCTTCATCCTTCATTACTATGACCATGTCATTTAAATGAAATGGAGTATCCATCCGTAAATGTATAGAAACAGAAATGAAATTCTTTCTATGAAAACGTCGTAAAGACAATTTCTCACAATCAAAACGATTATTCATATCGTAAGATAAATAAACAACTCCCACTGCAACAACCACCACTCTCGTAATATTACCTATGTATATTACAATCTCATCATCACTTAGTTGCAGGCTTTTAGTGACTACGGTATCTACACACAACGTGTCAGTAAATGTCATCACTAATCATGCTTCAACGACTAGTGAATGAGATACTAACCTTATTCACATCTTGATGAAATTGGATTTCCTTTGTCACATGTTTTGTCAGAAGTTCTCCACCATATACAACTTCTTGTATTTCAGGTAGAACTTGCTCAAAACACCTAAGCAAATTGTAGAGAATAAATTGATCTAGGTTTCCCCTTCAATTTCTACTCCATGCATTCCCAATTCATTCATCAACTTATCCATGACCTCTTGCCTTTATAACTTACTCAAGTATCTGAAGAGTTGCATGAGACCATCATATTTCTATGAACCTCTCACCTCTTCACTAGAGACTTTAATAGGCATCATGGGACATCCTTAGTGAGAACATATATTTATATTTTCTTAAGCAGTAAAATTCAAAACCAAGATTCTTTTCTAATCATCTAATTTTAGACCAGTAAATAAAATTTCTTTCAGTAAACAATAAGCGAGATAAAACTATTTTTAAAATTCAGAGAATCATAAATAAATACACCGATCAAATCTTCGAATTTTATCCATTTATATTGATTCCCTCAAAACAATATAAAATTAAAATTCACCGACATCTCAAGCACTGTGAGTCTGCAAGCCACGTAGTGTGGACGTTTACAAACCCGAACATTTACAAGAGAAGGTTTTACCCATTAATTTCATTCTTCAACCTAACCTCATGACAAAATAATTAATAGCAATGCAAATAATAGCAGTGACTCCGTTGGGGAGGATACTAATTATTTACAACTAAGTGTACACCATTATTTGATACCAAGTCTGCGGCCCAAGCTTATGTGCCTTACAGTTAGAGAAGTACACACGCGCTCAGATAACTTCCTACAATCATCGATTATATATTTGTACCAGTGAACCGCACATAAGCTCATCCGTTATGGAGGAAAGTCTATGTCAACACACAAGTTAATGTGCCACATTACAAACAATAATTATTTAATGAAGTCCGTACCAGTGATCCGTGAATAAACTCATCCGTTAGGGAGGAAGGTCTATTGCCAACATGCAAGTTTACTCACATCACTTACAAATCAATAATGGAGGCCGCGGGAATTATTTATCAGTCCCCTCTCCCACTTAGTAATTTAACACCGAGGGTTTTTACATGCATACAATATTCAAAATAATATACGCAACCTAGCATGCTCCTATTACGGCAAACAAAATAGTAAATCTCCAAGAATCATGCAAACATATATAAGAATAATCAGATAATTAATTTAAATTATAAACAGTTATATATCAGCGAATTCGATTGCTCGTCACCAAGCACAAGTGTCGGAAAAAACCATCAGATTATCAAACTTTCGAAAATCTCCGGATTATCGAATTTTGAAACTATCGATATCGACCAGACTTTTGAAATCATCGATATCGACCAGATTATCAAATTTTCAAAAAAACTTTCAGATTATCAAAATTTCAAAACTATCGATATCGAACGTCGATATCGTCTAGATTATCGAAATCATCGATATCGACCAGATTATAAAATTTTCAAAAATTTTCAGATTAACAAATTTTTGAAAACTTCCAGATTATCAAATTTTCGAAAAATTTCAAAATTATCAAATTTTCGAAAATATCCAGATTATCAAATTTTCAAAATTTACAGATTATCAAATTTTCAAAAATTTTCAGATTGTCAAATTTTCGAAATTTCCAGATTATCAAATTTTGAAAATTTTTCAGATTATCAAATATTCGAAAATATCCAGATTATCAAATTTTCAATATTTCCATATTATCAAATTTTCGAAAATATCCAGATTATCAATATTTTAAAATTTTCAAGATTATCAAATTTTTAAAAATTTCCAGATTATCAAAATTTTGAAATTTCTAGATTATCAAATTTTCGAAAATATCCAGATTATCAATATTTCAAAATTTTTCAGATTATCAATTTTCAAAAATATCTCGATTATCAAATTTTCAAAATTTCCAGATTATCAAATTTTCAAAAATTTCCAGATTATCAAAATTTTGAAAATATCCAAATTATCAAAATTTTAAAAATATCCAAATTATCAAATTTTCAAAAATTTCCAGATTATCAAAATTTCAAAAAATTTCAGATTATCAAAATTTCAAAAATATCCAGATTATCAAATTTTCAAAATTTCCAGATTATCAAAATTTTCCGTTAAACTTATAGAGTATTCAACAAGAAACAATAATTTCTAAACCCTAGTCTACGTTTGAGATAGGTATATGGTATTTGAATAGGGTATACTAGCATAACATGAATACTTAAACCATTTCACCTTTTGACATAAACCATAGCCTAACGTTTCACACTTTACCACGAAACCGAAGCTTTGATACCAATTGTTGGCATTCGATCATTTGGTTAACGTGAACCGTTAGGGTTCCATACGTTTCTAATAGTCAGCGGAAGCAAGAAACAAGAAACGTATTACCTTTCACCACGGTATGTTGAAGACGATGAATTCTCGCCACCAGCCTGCGCAGCCTCACCGTTTTAGGCATAACTCTCTCATGAATATCAAATTTGAGTGATCTATACGCCAAAACGATCCTCTTTTCTTTGGCTTTCCATCAGTATATCACACATTGAATTCCGACGTCTGTATAATTTTATAAAAATCGTACAAATTGGCGGACAGCAGCAGCAAACAACCTTCCAGTCTTCTGCTGTATTCCCAAGTCCAATCTCGACGTCGGGTGGGCGACGATCCTCGAGATCTTCTCAATCTGTTGTTCCGTTTACCCTCTTCACGTGTTAGGTGTGTATCTCTTAGGGTTAGAACGGTTGAGATGACTTATATATGGGCTACAGCAGGGACCAAGAGGAGAAATTAGAGTTGGGCCTCCATTGGGCTTATGTATCCAAACTTAGACCAAAGCTTATACTTAAGTCCAATAATAATAATATATACCACTAAAATATTATTACTGCACTACCGTTCCAATTCCATAATTACGTTATGAGCACCTTCTTATTATGAGCCCGTTGGTCTCCCCATGTTTAAGAAATACAATGCCCATTAATTAATTAAGTTACTGACAACTCCATTAATTAATATTTCATCCACGAGTAGTACCACTTAACCTCATTATCATGCCAGAATAAATCCACCTGCAGGGTTTATATGATAATCCTTATGAGCTCCTCAAGGGGACATCATCAACTTATATCGGACGCGGATTCCTTCTACAATCAACAGCACACCATAGAGACAGCACTACCTCCCAACTCACCGAGTTTGTTGATTTAATTACATGTAAATCTCACCCATTGATGAATCAAAGAAATACATATTGCCCTACGTGTCGAGGTTATTGTATTGGGATTAAGAGCACGAACATCTATAATAACTGAGATCAAGTTCTTCTATAAGTCAGTATAAGTCGAACGATCTCAAGCGGTCCTGCTCAATACACACAAAGTGCACTAATGTTATTCTATAGCCAAGACAAGCTAACACCAAACCACACTACAACCATCCCGATAGAGAGTCTCCGTCTATCTCAGTTGTGAACATCTGTTTATACTTTATAAGGAAACCGATAATATGATCTTCCGCGTGTTGTCGCACAACATATTATCTACAGTATAAAGTAAATGGATTATTGTATCGACATACGAATAAATTATAAGACGCAATCATTTGATTATATGATTTTCATTCCAAATATATTGTTATAACATTGTTCATACTAAAGCTAGACTTTTAGTATACAATCCAACACGCCGGACCACCCCACTTTTTTGCTGCACACTCTTTTTTTACTGCACACACTTTTTTTACTGTACACACTTTGTTGCACATGAACTTTTGTTGCACACAACATTTATGTGCAACACATTGTAGGGTTAATATTGGAATATCACTATATATTTTTGTAGTTAGTAGTAATATTTTTGTATGTTTGTATCTCATAGTAATTAAGGGTTTTTTTACCTAGTAGTAATCCTCCCTATTTAGTATTATTATTATTTATTGAACATGCCTTTTTTTAATATAATAATTATTTGGTAATATTAAAATAAATAAATAAAATAAAATATGAATGTAGATTTTTTGGGATCAATAATGCAGGTGTATAGGATTAAATATGCAAGGGTGAAGTCTTATGGGACCAAAGTCATATTTTTTATTTTTAATGTTATCAGATTTTTATTTTTATTGCTTTAAAAAAAGACATGTTCAAAATAATAATAATAATAAATAAATAAATAAAATATGAATATACAATTACACTATTGGTTCCAAGAATTTCGATTCATATTTTATTTTATTTACTTTGTTTATTTATTTATTTTTATTTTTAATGTTACTAAATTTTATTACTTTTAAAAAAAGACATGTTCAAAATAATAATAATAATAATAAAATAAATAAATAAATAAATATAAAATAAAATATGAATTTAAATTCTTGGGACCATTAGTGCAAGTGAATGAGATTAAATATGCAATGTTAAATTCTTATGGGACCAAGTCTGCAAAGAAAAAATCGTTTGGGACTAAAAGAGAAAATATTAGGACCATTTTGAAGAGAAAATGTGTCATGTGAAACCAAAAGTGCTAAATTCTCAAACATGTCATCACTATTCATTGAAAACAATATGAGGTAGATTCAAGCTGAGTTATTATGGAAAAAAAATGTTACATAATCGTAACTTATAGAGCAACCTGTCGATAGATTGACTCGTTTGTTGAATTTTGAAAGTAAATTGACCAAAATTTAAATTTTAAACAATTTGGACTATTTATAGACAAACTTGATGGGCTAATTATTAGACAATTGAATCGTCTGGTTCAATCGATTGAATCGAAAATCTGAATCGATATCGATACAGAATACTGTAAAAATACTCTTGGAGGTTAAATCGATTTGAAACAGATTGGAAGGACGAAAATCGGAATAACTGATCAACCAGTTCAACTACTTTCTATTTTATTTTTATTTTTACGATATTTTTTTACTTTTATTTTAGAACATAATATTTAAATTATGAATTTGGTATGGGTGAGTATACTATAAATAATATACTATATCCGTCTCATTTCAGATGAACACTTTCCATTTTGTATTGTCTCACAAGAGTTTGCACATTTTCAAAAAAAAATGTGAAAAACAACCATCCTTCCTCGTACACTTTATTTACAAAAAAAAACCATCTCTACCTAACATACTTTATCTTTTATTTATAACAAAAAAAATACCAATATACCCCTAAAAGTTATCACTTTTTTAATCTCCGTACCTGAATTGAGGGTGCAATCTTTAGTGGGACGGAGGAAGTATAAATTATACTATTATAAATTATAAATGTTTTTATTTAATTATATTTTTATTTAAAATACTCCCTCCGTCCCATGTATTTTTACTCACTTTCCATATTGGGGTTCTTACATATTTTTACTCATTCCACTAATGGTAAAAATATCTAATGGTAAAAATATAGCCCCCATGGCATAGCTCAAGTGGTAGAGGGGAGGGTGGAAAGACCTTCCAACTGAGCAACCAGATGGGGGTTCGAATCCTGCCTTTGACATGGATTTGGCCCCTTGCAAGTTTGCCCTCTCTATAAGTCACTTAAGGCACTGTTGGCATTCGATCATTTAGTTAACGTGAACCATTAGGGTTCCATACATTTCTAACAGTCAGCGGAAGCAAGAAAACAAGAAACGTATTACCTTTCACCAGGGTATGTTGGAGAAGATGAATTCTCACTGACAGCCTGTGCAACCTCACCGTTTTGAGTATAACTCTCTCATCCGATATTGAATTTGAGTAATCTATGCACAAAAATGATCCTCTCTTCCGTGGCTTTCCATCAGTATATCACACGTCGAATTCCAATGTCAATATAATTTTATAAAAATTTCACAAGTTGGCGGATAGCAGCAGCAAATAACCTTCCGGTCTTCTGCTGTATTCCCAAGTCCAATCTCGACGTCGTGTGGGCGACGATCTTCGAGATCTTCTCAATCTGCTATTCCGTCTACCCTCTTCACGTGTTAGGCGTGTCTCTCTTAGGGTTTGAACAGTTGAGATGACTTATATATGGGTTACAACAGGGACCAGGAGGAAAAATTAGAGTTGGGCCTCCATTGAGCTTGAGTATCCAAGCTTAGCCCAAAGCTTATACTTAAGTCCAATAATAATAATATATTCCACTAAAATATTATTACTGCACTATCATTCTAATCCCATAATTACGTTATGGGTTTCTTCTTATTATGAGCCCGACAGTCTCCCCATGTTTAAGATATACAATGTCCATAAATTAATTAAGTTACTGACAATTTCATTAATTAATATCTCATCCGAGAGTAGTACCACTCAACCTCATTATCATGCCGGAATAAATTCACCTGCATGATTTACATGATAATCCTTATGAGCTCCTCAAGGAGACATCATCAACCTATATCAGACACGGATTCCTTCTACAATCAATAGCACACTATAGAGACATCACTATTTCCAAACTCACCGAGTTTGTTGATTTAATACATGTAAATCTCACCCATTGAGAATCAAAGAAATACATACTGTCTTACGTGTCGAGGCTATTGTATAGGGATTAAGAACACGAATATCCATAATAACTGAGATCAAGTTCTTCTATATAGACAATACAAATCAAACAATCTCAAGTGATCCTGCTCAATACACACAAGTGCACTAATGTGATTCTATAGTCAAGACAAACTAATATCAAATCACACTACAACCATCCCGATAAAGAGTCCCCGTCTATCTCGGTTGTGAGCATCTGTTTATACTTTATAAGAAAATCGATAATATGATCTTCCGCGTGTTGTCGCACAACATATTATCTACAGTATAAAGTAAGTGGACTATTGCATCAAATATATAAATAAATTATAAGATGCAATCATTTGATCATATGATTCTCATTTCAAATTATTTGTTATAACATTGTTCATACAAAAAGCTAGACTTTTAGTATACAATCCAACAGACACATCCTGCGATTTACCTACTTTTTACTCCCTCCGTCCCGTCCAAAGAGATGCATTTGCTTTTTGCACGTAGATTAAGGAGTATTATTATTTTATGTAAAGCGGGTAGGTGTATTAGAGAGATGTGATGGGTAGTGGTGGTTCATTGGTGGGCCATTTTTACTAAAAGAGGAAAATGTTGCAATTTGGATGAGACGCCCAATATAATAAAATGATGCTATTTGGGTGGGACAGAGGGGGTACACTTTATTCATCAATTCTAACAACTTTATTTACCATTTTACACTTTATTCATCATTCTCAACAACTTTATTTACTTTTTCTCTCAATATTACCAATTTATCCTTATTTTTTTTACATTATATATTAAAAAATAACACTTTTCTTAATTTTCGTGCCCGTACAAATGGGTAAAAATACCCGGGACGGAGGGAGTATATTTTTTAATTTTTTATAAAATAATTTGGGTGATTATATATATTTTTTATAGGGTAGGTCTTTTGTGAGACCATCTCACATAAGCCCTTATATGAGACGAATAAAAATTGATAATATAATTATCACTTTATCTATAAACTATTATCACTTTCACTATAAAATGTCATCACTTTTTATTTATACTATAAACTGTTCATGAAATAATTCACCGCACCATTATCATTTTTTTCGATTGAGTATCACTTTTTGTTAGTGATGTTATCACTTTTTATTCGTCTCACGTAGGAATTTACATGAACGGTCTCACACAAGTCTTTGCCCTTTTTTATAAATGACGATGCTATAAAATATACTCCCTCTGTCCCACGTTAAGATTTACGTTTTTCATTTTGGGTTGTCTCAAGTTAAGGTTTACATTTCCTTTTTTGTCATATTAACCCACACAAAACAATTAATTATTCCATGTAGGCCCACACACAACACAATATAACTACCCACTTTACATTAAATATTACTCCCTCCGTCCATCCCCAATCTATTCGTTTGTTTTTTGCACGTAGATTAAGGAGTATTATTTTTTTATGTGTGGTAGGTAGTTGTATTAGTGGGAGGTGTGGGTCCCTTATTTTATTTGTATTAGTGGAGGGTGTAGGTCCCATAGTCTAAAAAGGGAGATGGATAGATTAAGGGTAGACGTCCCAAAATAGTAAAATGGATAGATTGACAGTGGATGGAGGAAGTATTTCTCTAATTTCACTACACATTAAAATATTATATCGCAAAAAGCAAACGTCAACGTTAATGCGGGACGTAGGGAGTAGTTAAAAATATATGTAATATTTATTTTTAACAAACTCTCTTGTGAGACGTTAAATATGTGAGACGGTTTGTGAGACATGTTAAAATATGCCTATTATATAAATAAAGTATGTTTAATGATTGATAAAGTATATTTTCTAAAATAAAATATATGATGAATTAAAATATGATTTTGGGGTGTTATAATATGAAACCTTATTGATTTACTTTAACTATAAATAAGCATATTTTACCTATATAATAATCATACATTAGTAATGGGTCGACCCGTCGAAAAAAACCGTCTCACTAGAGAGTATTAGTTGGACTTCTGATTTTGATGTCAGATGGATAAGAAGTGATAACATTCTAATATACTCAAATTAATAAAAGTGACTATGGTGTAGAAATTATATCATATAAAAAATTTGTAGTATAAATAAATAATAATAATATTTTAAATAAAAAATGATAGAAATGTCTTTGATTAAAAATCATTAAAAAAGAAAAAAAAAAACACACAATGACGGTGTTACCCAAAAGATGTAGGACACACTTAACCAGTTAACCGTGTTCACCGGTTGGGAGCAAATTAGACCGGGCGTAGAAAGGGCCATCCGTTGCAGAGCAGAGCAGAGCAGATCCTGCACGCACCCAAAATTAATTCCCACTCAGCCTGTCTACCGCTCTCCCCCACCTCCTCCGCTCTCCTCAATTCCTTTCCCCTTCCCCCTTTCTGTTGCAGGTTAATTCTCTTTACCACCCTCGCTTTTTTATGGAATTCATGGCCCAATAGAACTCAGATCCTCAATTGCCAACAATAACAGGTTCTTCATCTTTCTTCTTACTCAATAACAAGTTTGATGGTTTATTCTTTGCCCCAATTTTATAAATATGTTGTTATCTCATGCTCATCTGCATCGTTCATGTGATTTATGCTGTTTCGAAGGGTACAAATCAATTCAATTTATAAGTGTCCCAAAATATTGTCTATTATATCAATTATGTTGCCAGGGCATTTTTGTGTTTCCTATTAATTTTCAAGGAAAATTTCAGCAAAATAGCGAGTTTTTTTTTTCTCGAGCTAATCATTGTTGTGACTTCGTCTCACTTATATGCAGTTATAAATCGTCAACTACACTGATGCATTAACGTGTTGCTAGTGTTTTCATGAATTGAGCCCCTCCCTACTAAGTGCCATTGGCATGCTTTGGGATGTTGTATGTCATCTTCACCATATCATACTTTCTAAATAAGTTTTTTTGTTTTTTCTTTTTTTGGAACTTAATATAGATGGAAATTTCTGGATTTGATCTGGAACGCCAGGAGGCTGTTTGTGGGGATAGTGATGAAGAAGGAGTTGCACGTCCACGTTCTGTTGGGGAAGTGGTTGATGTCAATGAGGGGCAAGACGATGCTTATATTCTTGAGCTAGAAAAAAAATTGTTGGAGCAAGTTGTTTACAGTGAAGAAGAAGCATACATGCTGTATTGTGATTATGCAACAGCCATGGGTTTTAATGTTCGAAGGGGAAAGCAATACTATTTCATGGGAACCAAAAGGGTAAGGTCAAAAACTTACTGTTGTTCAAAGGAAGGTGTTAAGGATGACAAAGCAGATATTAATGGTGTTGGTTACAAAAAGCCCGAAACTAGAACAGGATGCAGAGCAATGATATCTTTTGTATGCGATGATAATGGCCAATGGAAAGTTTCAAAATTTGTGAAGGAGCATAATCATGATATGGCGCCACCATACGCAAAGCCACCGGTCAAGTCTGGTCAAGCAATTTTAGCTGCAAATGTTTATGGAAGTGGAGGTGCTCTAGAGTCTCTGGTAAGCATTTCTTCCCATATTCGTGTTTTAATCCTCAGCAATGTAATTTTTTTTTGTAAATGAAATATAGTTCTTGAACATTATTAATTACAGTTCTTGTCTGTGCACCCTACTTTTGGTCCTCCATGAGATGAGACGTAATATAAGGCACAGATATTTCTATTTTAAAATGAAAAAGAATCAGCTGATGTTGTCCTGCGGAAGAGTAAGGCGTTATGTTTTATGCATTGTCTATATAAACTTAACCTTAAGTGTCTGAGGGTGTCAAGAAGCAAGATGGTTAAAGAGGTTAGCGCAGAAGCTTCCAGTAGTTGATATGTGACGATAAGAATAATAATAATACCAGGTAGTTGTGTTGCTCTGAGGATATTTATCTGGCTGCTCAATCTTGTTTTTGTCCTGGTGTTTTTATACCCTTATTATTGGTTGTTGAAGAACTTTATTGTATTCTGAAATAAAAACAATCTTCAAGTTGGGATTAAAGAAGTAGTAGGACATATATTAATCTTCACCATTCTCGGACAGTCAGAGGACAAACCCGGGATCCTTATTAAGGTTCCAAGTGTTGAAGCCACCAAATCTCATAAAGTTTTTGGTTCTTTAGCCATTGCTTGATTATGGGTGTAAGAATGCATCAGTGAGTATGTGTAGAAAAATGGCAATTGCATGGCATGTGCAATTTGTTTAAAGAATGGCAATAATATAGTATATCCAACACTTGGTTTGACTGATGTTAAGAAAGTAACTTAGGGGCCATTTGGTTTGTTATGAGGAATGAAAATACTGTACCAACGCTAATGACATTAGTGAGGAATCTTAAAGGGTATGGGTCTTTAAGATTGTATTATTTGGTTGATAATGAGAATCACTATCGTAAACATTGATTTTCTTTGGTTTGCCCTACTTCTTTAGGAATGGAATCATTTTTTTTTTGGTGGAGAGGGGGGGGGGGTGTGGGGGGTGTTAGTATGATGAACTACAGTATTTTATGATTTTTGTTACTTTTCTTTTATAAAGAAAATATTTATCAGAGAAAAATATGAAAATTTTGGGCACTCTTTTTTGAAAGGAATCATAGTTTATGGTATCCAAAAAGTGAAGGATGTTCATTCCATACTCTTAGGATATAAAATCACTGTAGTTGGGAATAAAGTACCCCTTAGACGCCAATTCTCCATTCCTTTCCAATTCCACATCTTTAAGTCATGAAAAAATTGTCCCTTAGTCGCCTACTCTTCATTGATATTCTCCTATTTGAGATGGTATTAAGTGGATGAAAGGAATGAGCTAAAGAAATGATAGCGTAAGCTTTACGTAAAAACAGTTAGAACTAGAGAATATCAAGTATAAATATGTCTAATTTGAAATCGTTGAAATTGCATCTCTATTATGTTTATATCTTTGTCACTATGTACATATATTAGTGACAATATATTGCTGTAACCAATATGCTGGTCCTGACTATGTACACATATTAGTGACAATATATTGCTGTAACCAATATGTTAGTCCTGACTTATTTGTTTTGCAAAATCTTCTATCTTTGTTTACTAAACCTCTAAACTTCAATGTTCTTGTACATCTATTTAACACCTATATTTCTATTATTGTTTCAGCTAAAAAAATGTCAATCAGTAATAAATAATACTCCCTCCGTCCCGGGTATTTATACTCATTTGTACGGGCACGGAGATTAAGATATGTTATTTTTTTAATATATAATGTAAGAAAAAGTAGGGATAAATTAGTAATTTAAAAAGAAAAAGTAAATAAAGTTGTTGGGAGTGATGAATAAAGTGTTAATAAGTAATTAAAATTGTTGGGATTGTAAAAAATAGGTAATAAAATATTATATATTTTTACCATTAATGGAATGAGTAAAAAAATGTGGGACAGCCCAAAATGGAAAGTGATGCAGCGAGAGCATATTAAAGGATGAAAATATGTAGAATAAACTCTATAATACGTTGATTCCTACGAATACCGGAAAATAGGCTTCTCAAATACGTTGATTCTTATAGAATACCGTAAAAGAGGCTATTAGAAAACTCTCATTTTCATTAATCAAATTCAACTCCCCTAATACAATAATAAGAACACCTATAAATAGGTGATAACAAAATCTATTACATTAATGATAAAACTATATAAAGGAAACTAATCAAAACATTAATACTTAATTATTCTAAATATGAAAAAAAGCAAATCAAAACATTATTAAATTAATCATTCTATATATATCTCCATCATTCTCCTCTTCTCGAAAAAGATTCGCCCTCGAATCTTGTTTAATGTTGTACCACGCCTAAAGGTTCGAAAACGTGCAGGAACATCCTTAAACTCTTGTAGCCAAATAGTTGCAACATTTGTGAATTCATCTCCTAAAATATTGAGAGATTTAACAATAAAAGACATTCCATCATCAATCTCCACGTTTTGACAAAAAGTCAAACTATAATTTTGACTTTGATATTTCACTTCAAAATCATCAACACCATCCACTTCCCACGAAAGATACTCAAATCTGCTTATTGAAAAATTGTGTATCAACATAACCACAATTGATAATGTCCACCGAATCAGTATACTCATAAAAAATTGGATGTTCATACCACAAATCTTCGTCAGAGTATTCATCGAAAATTGGTGGTCCATCGTATACAGGATCGGACGCCAACAAATCGTTTTGATGGCAGATCTGCGTAACATCATCTTCATACGATGACTGATCATCATAAAAGGTATCATAAACCACTTGAAATCTCGAATCCAACATCGAGAATTTGGCTCTGATTACCAACTGATGCAGCAAGAGCGTATTAAAGGATGAAAATATGTAGAATAAACTCTATAATCCGTTGATTCCTACGAATACCGGAAAATAGGCTTCTCAAATACGTTGATTCTTATAGAATACCGTAAAAGAGGCTATGAGAAAACTCTCATTTTCATTAATCAAATTCAACTCCCCTAATACAATAATAAGAACACCTATAAATAGGTGATAACGAAATCTATTACATTAATGATAAAACTATATAAAGGAAACTAATCAAAACATTAATACTTAATTATTCTAAATATGAAAAAAAGCAAATCAAAACATTATTAAATTAATCATTCTATATATATCTCCATCAGGAAGTGTGTAAAAATACGTGGGACGGAGGGAGTATCTTATTTGCTTAACAAAAGTTTAACTTGTCACTAGTTCAGTCAGTGTCAGTAACATATCCAAATTATAGCAGCCTTCCAAGGTTAGCGTATAAAAGCCACAAAATTTATGAATCATAAACTCAAGAATTTCCTATTTGTGTCTCTCAAAATGTCAAATGTTTTACTAATTATGCTTTCCTGGATTCTAGCATTATATGCTCTAGTAATTCAATTCAGGCTTGTCCCTTTCACTTGGATTAGCTCTGTCTAGAATGCTCACTCAAATTCCAAGGAGTTCAAGTATGGAGGAGAAATATGTTTGGATAGTTTATTCTTGGAGGTTGTAGACAATGATTTTGGTTGAAGAAACTTATTGCTGTTGGAAATGTTATCAAACCCAACTTACTCCGTTATGCATCATTGTTTTTAAAGGCATGCCCAGGGCGTGCCTTAGGCCAAGGCTATAGTTCTTGCGCTTTGAAATCATGTTGTTAAGGCTCTAATCCTAAGGCATTTGCTTTATTCATTGCGCCTCGAGATGTGCCTTGAGAATTATGTTATTCTCCAGCTTTTTGAGTAATTTTTTTAAGGATTTTAATTTGTGAAATAGCAACTTTACTTTACCTTTGTATGAAGATATATTGCAGCTTATTATTCACTGAAATTTAGAAATTAGGGTTTTATAATAGTTTTAGGGTTTGAGAAACACTCTCCACTCCTCTACGGCCACCTGACACCCACCGATCAGGACTTTGATATTGTTGAGGGGAATGATAATTAGATTATTTTGGTTGCTATTCTACAATATTGATGAACATCTTGTGTTATTGACTTATTATCTTATTTCAATTTTGATAGATTATTTTACATTATATGTTTAATTTTAGTTTATGTGTCATTTGTTTCAATTTTTATATTATATGTTTTTAAACTCATTAAATTTTGTAATTATGTTCTATATATGTTATGTTTTATTGTAAGATATGCTTTTTAAATATGCATCGATGCGCCTTAGTTTGCCTTGCGCCTTTATTCTTTAATGACTATGAATAAGAAGTCTCTTGCCTCTTGGTATCTGTGGTCTAAAATAAGCATTTTTTGTTTACTTTTATAGATACAGATGCAAATTTGTGTATCATCAAAGTCATCATTTGCACAGTAATGCAGTACCTGGTTTATTTTTCCTGGAATTTAGTGCTCGAGGACTCAGACACATAACTTTTGTATGGTCAAAAGATATAAAGAACTTAATATCCTGAAATTTGTTAGTGTTTTTTATTTTCTTGTTGGGATTATCTTTTTGTTACTATATTTTGAACTGCAGATTTTTTTTCTATTCTGGAACTGAAAAAATGTTTACATTTGAAGAAATTCAGGTTGATGAAAAATTGGATTGTAAAAAAAATTAGTCTCGGTTTGATTGATAGTTGGATTTTTAAATTGCTAGTCCTGCACTGAGTTTCTCGTGCTGGTGATTTCACCTATGAACTCTGATTTCCTGTCATCTCCTCTATTATTATTGAGAATTACTGTTGTGCAGAGTGAACATGATAAAATCCGGGAGCTATCTTTACAGCTAGCAATAGCGAAGAATCGAGCTGAAACTTCTGAGAAGCTAGCTGCTACCTACAAGCGGCAGCTCCGACTGATCGTTGGACACATTGAGGAGCACAATCAGTCCTTGTCAAAGAAGATTCAGAAAGTCTTTAACAAAGTGAAGGATCTGGAAACCGAAGATGTGAACAAGTTGTGAAGTTGCCTCTCTTAATAGTTGAAATTAGGGTAGAGGCATTGAAACATTGTTTTGAGTTAGAAAAGTTATTTTAATGATGCTAAGCTAACCCTAGAAGGGTTATTTGATTTTTATTTTATTTTTTTAGAAGAAGCATTAGGTGGGTCTGTATTTTGGTTCTTTGTACAGATGAGGACATTACAGTAACATTAGTTGATGAAAATAATTTTGTTTAGAGGATGTATTGCATGGGAAATTTCATCACATACTTTATTTAGAACTTGTATTGCTGCTATTGCATTGAATGGTTCCTCATGTTGGAACTGTCCCTGTTTGTGTTATTATTTAAATTCATTATTAATTATAAATAAATTAAAAGTTAATTATACCTTATTAATAAATATTATACAAATGTAAATCAAATGGTTGAAATTATAATTATATTTTCGGAATAATAATAGGTTTCATAAATGTCTCTAATTTCCCATGCAAAGCTGCGATGCTTAAGTTGTAATATTTTTCAGATCTTACATTTTTGTTAGATATGTATGCCAAGAGCTCTGATAAGTGACCTTGGAAGCCATTTTTGCAATAGAGTGAAGCTTTGATGAAGAAGCACAATGTTGCAACGTGTTTTTGCTGCTTATCACCCACGAACAAGTCGTCAATCCAAGGTATCTAATTAGGAAATCAAGTCAATTCTTGAGAAAAAAAATCAATCCAAGTGGTAAAGCTGGAGTTTTGGGCCTACTGAACTGCTTTCAAGTCCCCATTGGTATCTCCTCATCAACTGTTCTTCGTAAGCCATGTTTATCTTCCAATCAAACTGAAACATAAAGCTTATTGAGCAATTAAGTATTGCAACTTGAACATGGGTAATGCTTGTTGAGATGAAAAAGTTAAATTACAAAGAAAAGTCAAAAGTCTTCCATGATTTTATTTCAAGGAAAGAATTTAAAGTTGGTCAGAAAGTTATTCTTCCCTTTGAAACATAAATAAAGATTACATTAGAATTCTCTAGCATATACACAACAAAAAAAGATTGGAGACATCACATTTTCATCTGTCCATTTCACAGAGGCACTAATTCAACTAGCATTCAATTACATTAGAAATCTCTTGTATATATACAAGAAGAGAAGATTGAGAAGCTATAGAGGAATTTCCTCAACTCTCTAACCAGGGCAACCTTTCTTGTGAAAATGAAATCGGCTTCCCTCAAAATTACAACTTCGATTGATACATTCAATTAAGTCTGCGATGGCAATGTTTTGCTATTGGAAGTTCCGATAATATCATCAGAGACTGCGATGGAGCAATGTGAAAATGCTTCTAAATATCACTCTTTATGAATACCCTAAACTGAATTTTCAACATGATTATGATGCTATAATCTCCTTGAAAGTAATAACATTTTCATGTGGATTTGCATTTGCCCACCTGTACACCTAGAGATATCCAGACGGAAGCTTGCAACCCGACCTACACAAGTCATCATCCGTTTATATCAGCAATTCAAGGCTTTAAAGATTGCATAACTCATGAAGCTGAGCACTAAATTTAACATACTTCATGAAAAGCTATGATTGATAAGCTTATTAACTTAGCCATGAAAATTTGCATACAGCTTTCGTCAATACTTTCACATATCAGTCAATGAACAGGTTGGGTTTAAGATTTATCCAGGTTAGAATCTAAGTTCAGTCCCCTAGTACATTCAACCAGACTCAGTTGCAGCATTTTGTTTGGGTTCAGTACTTACCCCCATAATTTGTCACCTTAATGCATAATATAGTTAGATAAATTAACATTTAATAAATCTCCAAGCAAGTTGTAGCCAGTAAGATTTTAAGCTTTGTAATTACCTCCATCAAGAGTATTGCAGATCTTTTATGAATCACAGGATTTTTTCTGCTGGTTGTCGCCTCAGGTATTCAATTATCCAATATCTTAGACCGCCTCTAAACCCTCGTATTCATGTTTACCAATGTCACCATCCCCTCCAGCTGCCCTGCTTAACAAGGAGGAGAATTTCCCCGAGGAAAGCTTCACCTACATAGAGCGAAGCAATTAACTGGGAGAATTCTCAATCAACTTTAATACATGTCAGCATTGACTCAGCTGTCCAGAAAATTAAAGAAAGAAAACGAAGAAGATTGATTAAGAGTGAATATTTCGGGAAAAAGTAAAGTTCGTGTTGAGCTTATATTCTTGTTTTAAGTTGATTTTGGCCAGAATTTCTTAAAATTGAACTTCCACTGCTATAATCTACTACTCTCAATTGAGACAGAGAGAGAGAGAGGTGTACCACCAAAGGCCAACTTGCATGGGGGCAACAGCACACACTTTGGATCTTTTCCTGTAGAAGCAGCCTCAATTGCTGAAGGTAGTCATCATTCACCGTGAGTTACTAGCCATGCTATTCATTGTCTTAGCTTTAAGGAGAGAAAAATAATGATTTGCATACCTCTTTTGCATTTTCTCCAATCATCACAAATAACTGTAAACAACAGATCAGACCAAGTTCCTCTGGTCTCCTCTAGTACACACTAGTGCAATGATGAAATGAACCCTACAGATAGAGACCATCTGTCATTGTATGAAGAAAAAACTGTTCTTTGAAAAACTAGACCTAAAAGCAACCAAAGGTTAAGGCTCTACGTATTAGTAGCAGCGAAGAATATTTCACAAATATTTAAGTGGTCTTCAAACTTGTTATTCTAAATGATCTTCACAGTTTAATGATTGAAATAACCATTTTCGAGGTCCTCTACTAAAGGCTTTCATTTCACCACTCGACTCGAGAGTGTTTCACAATAGCACCAGCTTTAAGTTACTGTAGAGGGGTTTATAAGAAGAAGAAGAAAAAGAAAAAAGGTTACTGTAGAGACATCATAATTTTCTATCCATTTGTAAGCACTTCCACAGTGCACATTATAAAACTTACTTTGAGCAAGTCAAGATGATGGCCGCTAAACTCAGCCTCACTATAAGGTAACTGGCGCAAAAACCAACCACCATCTCACAATGTTTCTGCAGAGATATTTGATCGGCAGAAGAGTTTAACCAGGGAATCGAGTACCTATAATAACAAAACAATTTATTTTAAATAATATTATGTCACTTGAAAATATTAAAAAAAAGATTCCTTCAGCATATATTGCTAGATAGTTAAATAGTATACCCGATCTTGGCTAACAAGATTCTTCTTCACTAATTAATATGCACAAAGAAGATATATATATATCATCTCTCAGCTTGAAATTATGTCACCTGAGGTCGACAAGGGAAAGGTGCTCATCTAATTCATTGGCAAAGGGGTAAAACATAGTGCAAAACAGATCAACAAAAGAATGTTTGAAACTGGCAGTGTTGGATGTTTGATTATGTAGATCAAACTCATCGTTGTTTACTTTTAAAAAATGGCAATTTTGGTTGTTTGATTACAGAAAATTACTTCAAACGAAGACAAGATGTTGATTATCTTCATGTGTTAACCGAGACAGTTTTTGCAATATACAACTAGCAATTTATGATCATTCATGGAAGTCCGCAATTCCAATGTTTAGCAGTTAACGCAAATATCCCTCTCAATATATTTTAGACAAAACCAAATGAGAGGAACTGAAAGATCAATCAAGCTATGATTTTATATTGAATACATTCAATGAAGACAAGAAAGTAGAAAATCCAGAGCCAAATGAGATGCCAACAACCAATTTCAGAAGAAAAATTCTATTTAAACACAAAGGGATCAATCAGCCCAAAAATATTAATGCACTGTACTCCACTAACTTTGCCGCCACAAGGAACCCTAGCAAAGTTTCTGAAAAAAACACAAGCAATAGCTTCTTTTGCATGAATAACCATATCTGCACATTAACTTGATTCAATATGAACTCTTTGACACTCTTAACTGCCAATCAGTGAAGAACCCATTCAAACAATTAAGTATTACCAAAACTAATAAATGTACTGAGAGTCCATCGGTAAAATAAAATTCTGAACTTATGAGATTTAAAGGGACAATTGGCAACTGGAACTTTAAACAATATCCCTTTACCTATGCTAAAATGTTCAACACATTGGAGAAAATTATCTGTGTTTCTTAGTTTCACTATCAGGGTTAATCTCCAAAACCACACTTCTAAAGCATATGTATATTCACAGGCAGATTCAAAAGTAACAAATACGTTAAAGTATCTAAGACGGACAAGTACTTACAAATATGGTAAAATGATACAATATGGTAAAAGAACATACCTGAAATCTATGAACAAGAGGACTCACACCAACCTCTGGGTTTGCACAAGAAATCCCAACATATTCCTGCTGATTTCGATAAAGTAAAATGAGTTCAACTTCTTTGGAATTCACTTTTTTTTTTACTTGGATCTTTGTGCAGAACACTATTTCACTTAACTCCCAAAATTAACTATTCTGTAAGGTTTGAAATTCAATATACTATAGAAGACAGCTTTTAGGATGTTAAGACTTTGTCCTGGTGATCCTTTCAAAATACCAAGTAAAGATGTCATAATAACTTGATTATTTAGTCTACTATCCTTGAGGAAGAAAGCAAAATCTAGTTCTACAATAGTTGAGCACATCATGAATGCAAGAATGTTTCATATTTTGATTATTATGGGAGAAATGAAATTATTTTTTGACCCACAACCATGACTATATCACAGAAACTGAAGAACAAAAGGAGAGATTATAAAATGGTCTTTCAAGTAAACTGATTTTTTTCCCCATCAGTAAATAAGGCACCACAAGGATTTAGAACAGCAAAACAGATTCCAAAAATATAGAAACACAAGAAATCTGTCTAGTAATTAAAGACCGCAGTCCTTAAATCTATCAGGGAAAGAACGCTATATGTATTGTGTTATTCCCTTTAAAAAACCACCTCATTTGTTCAAATACAGAAGTAGCCATTTGAGAAAGCTATAAAAATATCTACAAGGCCAATTCAAAACTTCTTATACCTTCAGGTTCTGCAGATGATATCAAGTTCACTCGTGACACCATCTTTAGCTCCACTACTTTCTGAAGAGAAATGTTGCTCTTCCCCAGAATCTTCCCCAACCAAGGCTTGCTGTAGGCACACAACAAATAGGCATTCTACTAAGACATATATAGCAAAATATCACACATACAGAACTCTAACCAATCTCCTAAGATCCAGAATATGATGCCGAAAATCCTTGATTTTAGTTAAGGAAAGATGAAGCTTATCAATGCTCTAGTTGTTCTGGTTCTTCGGATAATGGAAAAAAAATAACATGATCACCTAAGGATAACTACATAATTTCATCACTTTGATTTATATTTAAAACTTGTCAAATGATCCAAACCACCTATTTCTTCCACGAAATTCTATTTTTTCTTCTATCCTTCTCATTTTTCCTTCACTCCATTATTCCAATAGAGTTTCTTTCATGCAGCACCAATTTTAAGGGACTTTCAAGAATAAAAATCAAAACCACATGCCAGAAGCTTTTTCTTATGTTGTTTGCATTGTGGAAGTATGCCAAGTGCATCAATAATTGACTCATCTAGTTCTGTAATTGCATAAATTACTTAGTTGATAGCATACAAGTCAGCACAACAAACATAGTGAGAGCTTTTTAACCTTTAGTCTGCAATAAAGGAGCCAGAACATTTAAGGAAACAGAAACTTGAACATCAACCCCACTGGCAACAAATGAAAGCAAAGCTTCCCTGCATAATTTGCACAAACAAAATATAATTGATACTAATCAGTCATAGTACAAAGAAATTGGTTCATTAATCTGGCTGATAGCCAACCACAGAAGGTCAGAGAAACGCAACAATATCAATAATCCAGTATTCAGCTGATAACCATCATAACAGTATAGTTCAGATCATCAGTTCATTAAGTGTATCCTACCAGAATGGAAGTTAAAGTTTTTGCCTCATTCATAAATCTTGTAGCACCTCATAATTCTGCACTTTCCAATCGTTTCCCCCCACCCCCACTTATTGAAGAAAAAATTTCATATTACCCCATCTATGTAATTTTAAAAAGAGAGAAGTTATAGATCCCATACAACCCTAAAAGGCACTTAGCCCCAAGAAAATTTTTGAGCACATATCTGCCATGGCACAGCCAAACATGATTTATGATCTGGTGATGGCATGTGCAGAAATACTCTAAATGGGAAAAAAAAATGTGTACGTAGGAACACATATATAAAAAGTATAAACAAATCAAGTCATATGAATTACTTAGAGATACATATGACTTGACATTTTATAAACAATGCAGCTATTGGAGTGAGAGAGCATCACCATGCTCCTTCCTACAAGGATACAGTTCCCAAATAGTTCAATGACAAAAATAAAAAAATAAAAAAAAATAAAATTGGTCTGTTTACTAGCTAATATAAAGCATACAAAGTATTTATGTTGATGGTGTTACTAGAAATATGTGTTCATAAAGTTCATTCCAATGACTGGTAAACTTAGAACTAGAGTTGACTAAAGACAATCAGTCTACATCCAAGAAATCATAAGCCTATTTAACAGCTTCTAAAGAAGAAACTTTATGAGTTTTATTTAGGAAATAAACAAGAATTGCAAGAACAAATGCTATGATAGATGTGGCAGATAGTACAGATTACCTGGGTGCAACCAGAACTATGATCCAACTTGCAACTTGCAAGCTTCCAGAATCAGATTCTGCACAACAATGGCTCTTATCTGTATATGGTTAGCTGCATTTGTAGGAGCATGGCCTGACATATGACCATTGAGCTTAACTTTAGAAATCTCAGAAAAGGTCTCCGGGTAACATAGAAGAGCAGAAGCAATAGTGTTTACCAGATCTTTGATTTTGAGGATGCACAAAATGCAACAAATTATAAAGATGTGACATCCCCAAGACTTGGTTCCTAAATATATATATATGACTCAAATTGTCACAAAATGTGCTTTGACCTATAACATTGGTAATAAACAGAATACAACAAGTGAAATTAATTGACAAAATGTTTGGGGGACAAACACATAATAAGGCACAAGGAAACATGATGGATGAGCATGTATACCTTTACTGCTTCAATCCTCAAAGAATGGAGAATTATGGGAAATATGAGAAGCCTCAAAATGTTGTCCATTATTAACCTCCCTACATCAGGGATTCCGGCAGAAACAACATCACTAAAATAGTAGAGATTGTTGTCCACAGCAGAAAGAATGGCAGTTGATTCCATGCTCAGATTTCTATACAATATTTATTTATACTCGTAAGCATGAACTTAATAAAAGAATCTACTTGGAAAAATTTGACCAAGTTTGAGAAATTATTTGCATGTGGAGCTTTCGATACAAACCTATTTACAGCATCATCTCCAACTGCAAATCAGCGTTGGTCACCTTTCGTGTAACATAGGGTAAAAAGGAGAAGTATAGAGATTCAGAGGCTAACAAAAGTCAAATAAACAGGACCTCATCATGATATACAATCAGTGTTAAAGCACGAACAGCAGTACGAATCAATACTTTCTTCATGGACGGCAAACCGTATAAACCACCTCATCATGAAGGGGGGAGAGGGGACCAAATGGAGAATACAAAGATATTTCAATAAGTAACAGCCTGGTATATTTTCATGTTCATTGTATTCTTTATTAGTTAAAAATGGCTTGCAGGTATTGCTTCAGCTATTAGTTAGCTTTTTCTCAAACTAAAAATTTCCTACGTGGAAATTTTCAGACCAAATGAGGATGAATACTTATCCCATTCCAAAAAGTACTGAAAATTTCAACATATGCATGAGAAATGAAGGGAGAGAAAAAAGGTAAAATTACAGAATGAACCGAGAAAGGATAATAAATCTAGTAATCTACGAGGAAAATAAATGTGATCTGTCCCCGGAATTCGTCCCCGGAATTTTTAAAGAGAAGAACCTAAGAAATCAATCTATTACAATCCACCACCATATTCATCACTCAATTGGTTACATCATCACTCGAACCAATCATCATTCAGATCACCAACTTCTGTCACTCCACGTTCATCTCAAACACGTCTCATTTAATTGAATAATCCAAACTGCACATCCTTCAAGTGCACGGCAAGATTTCGTGCACACCGAATGAGCGATTTCTTCACTTGAAAGCCTGATGATCCTTACTGACATCAGTGTGATATACATACTGAGAACCTATGCTCCAACTCTTTTTCAAATAACCCAGATTGTCGTCATCGAAGTATGTATACCAATTATCAAACCAGGTAATATTTTTAATTGCATCCCTACGTATTCTCTGCATAGTCTATCTGCGAATCCCTCGCCCATGTTAGTAATAAAACTGAGACCTTTCCAAAAAACGATCGAGAGATGATAGAGCATTTGAAGCTGCTGCTTCATATCATTAACAAATTGGATAGTCTTCAACTTCATTAAAAGGATCGAAAAAGCTCTTTCGTGACAGTGTTCATCTAATCCAAACAACACCTCCACCACCTTTGCCACATCTCTCGTGTCATGGTAGTTTCAGTAGCTGCTACTTCAAACCCAGCACACAAAAATTTAACCTGATTACCTACAACTCCTATATCAAACCCAGCACACAAAAATTTAACCTGATTACCTACAACTCCTATATCACTTAGTGAAGGGTAAGAGCGCCCTCCTATGCATATCGACAATGTATTAAAGAATCTCTTTCACGATCCCTTCTGTATAATGATTTAAGATAAGTAATATGAATCCAAACACTATGATTATAATGCGGGTGGGGAGGATCGTGTAATTAGAGAACTTTGCTGACACCTTTGCCAATTGGTGATGAGATAGAAACCTCATAATTAAGACTGATCACCTTAGTAATATGTTGGATTGTGAGTTAGCAATGTTACTGATCGTGTGAAGTACATGAAATTAACTAGCTAAATAACAAGTTCATCAAGAATCTTCCATGTGATGAGTTGTGACTGGGGCAGTTTACAGCAGTTGTACAGAAGTTATGGTAGTTCGTTGGAAGCAGTTCTATGCATGGATTGAAAGCTCATAATGCTAGCTATGAGCTGGAAGTAGTTGCAACAGAAATAAATTCCATTTAACCACCCATATGACAGCTGGAAGATGCTGCACTCGATTGGTCCCATAAGTTTGTTATCACATGTGATGTATATATATAGCTGTAATCATAGCTTGTATGTATCTGTAACCTCTAAAAAACCCTCTGCAAGCAATACAAATTCATCATCATCAGAAGTGGACGTAGGCTTGGTTAATAAGCCGAACCACTATACATCTTGTTCTTCAAAGTTCTTCAATCACACACTCACACACACCTGAGTTTTGTTTTAGTTTGAGAGTTTGAATCAATCTTTGATTCATAGTCTGTAGTTTATCAAAGCAATTCGATTGATCAGTCTGTTCCTTTTGCATTCAAAACTGAGAATTGGCGCCGTCTGTGGGAAACACCATAGGCAAGGAGATCAAAGGAGCAGTTATCTGAAGAAGAAGAAGAAAGGATTCAACATGGTTACCAAATTTGATATTGAACGGTTCACTGAGAAGTCAGATTATGGACTGTGGAAGATCAAGATGAGATCCATCTTGGTACAGCAAGGCCTCGGAGGAGCAATCAGAGAAGCTCCAGTCAATGAAGCAGCAGCAGTGGATGTACAAGCTGCAGCAGCTGAAGCAGATCTTCAAGAAAGAGCTCTAAGTGCCATTTTCTTGTGTCTTGGTGACAAGGCACTCAGAGAGGTTCAGAGGGAAACGACTGCAAGAGCAGTATGGAAGAAGCTTGATGATCTCTATATGGTAAAAACTCTTGCAAATCGATTATATCTGAAACAAAAATTATACTCATTCAAAATGACAGAAGAAAAATCAGTTTTAGTTTATCTTGATGAGTTTAATAAGGTACTTGATGATCTGGAAAATGTTGAGGTTAAATTAGAGAATGAAGATAAGGCTCTGATTTTGTTATCTGCACTTCCAAAATCGTTTGAAAATTTTAAAGACACATTGCTATTTGGTAGCAAAGAATCAATAAGTCTTGATGAGGTTGAATTAGCTTTGAAAACTAAGGAGTTACAAAAGTGTAGTGAGGAACAAGGAGCATCAGGTGAAGGATTGATGATCCGGAAGGGAAATCAGAATAAGAAACATAACAAGAAGGGTAGTTCTGATGGTAAGAAACAAGAAACCAAAGGGGATCAGTCTGGCAGTGACAAGGAAGGAAGAAAATGTTTCCACTTTCATGAACCAGGTCACTTTAAGAAGAATTGTTACAAGTGGAAAGCAGCCAAAAGAAAGAAGGCAGAGGCTGGGAAGGATGGACAACAAAGGGTGCAAGCAAATCAGGTGGCAATTAATCAAAACCAGGTGGAAATTGATTATCCTGAGGCACTGTTAATTTGTTCATCAAAAGGATCCATGGATTGGATCCTTGATTCAGGATGTTCATTTCATATGTCTCCAATGAAGCATTGGTTTACTGATCTCAAGTATCAGAATGCTGGATCAGTATTATTAGGGAATGATCATACATGTCAGATAAAGGGAATAGGCTCTATCAAGTTAAGAATGCATGATGGAGTGGTCAGAACCTTGACAGGTGTGAGGTACATTCCAGAACTCAAGAGAAATCTAATTTCATTGGGTACTCTAGATGCTTCAGGATATGAATTTAGAACAAAAGGAGGAGTACTCATTGTTGAAAAGGATGAGTATGAAGTAATGAAAGGAATCAGGAAAAAGGAGCTGTACATTCTTGATGGTCATACTATAACTGGACAGAATAATGCTACAATTGGAAGTGATAATATACACTTATGGCATGGGAGGCTAGCTCACATAAGTGTGAAAGGACTACAAGAACTATCAAGGCAGAAAGCTATCTGCATCACCTCATCAGAGCAGTTGAAACAATGTGAACACTGCATTTTTGGAAAGGCTAAGAGACTTAAGTTTGGAACTGGTGATCACACAAGTACATCCAGACTGGATTATATTCATCCAGACTTATGAGGACCTGCAAGAACTCAAACCAAAGGTGGTGGCAGGTACTTCATGTCTTTCATTGATGACTATAGTAGGAAAGTGTGGATATATATTCTTAGAACTAAGGATGCAGCCTTTAACACTTTTAAGAATTGGTTAGTTGAGGTGGAGAACATCTGTAATACTAAGATCAAAGTGTTAAGAACTGATAATGGTCTTGAATATTGTTCTGAAGAGTTCAACAAGTTCTGTAGAGATAAAGGTATCATAAGACACAAGACTGTTCCAGGCACACCACAACAAAATGGTGTTGCAGAAAGATTAAATCAAACCTTACTAGAGAGAGTAAGATGTATATTGAGTAATTCTGGTTTGACAAAGGATTTTTGGGGTGAGCTGGTCACTACAGTGGCATTCCTCATAAATAGAAGCCCATCAGCAGCTCTGAAGTTTAAAACACCTCAAGAGGTATGGTCATGAAAATTAGCAGATTACTCAATACTTAGAGTCATAGGTTGTTTAGCTTATGCTCATGTTAAGCAAGATAAGTTAACACCAAGAGAAGTGAAGTGTGTTATGATAGGATATCCTAAGGGTGTGAAAGCTTACAAACTATGGAGTATTGAAAGCAAGAAGTTCTTAGTAAGCAGGGATGTCACCTTTAATGAGGCTGTGATGCCACTATGTCCACAACAAGTTCAGACTATTCAAGGAAGTAATAAAACTGAGCTTGAGGTGGAGCATGCCAAGAGAATTGTACATGACCAGAGGGCAGGTGATGAAGAAATATTACAAGATGATACTGTTGAAACCACTGATAATGATCAAGGAAGATCAGAAACTGATGAGCTGTTAAATAGCTATCAGTTAGCTAGGGACAGACAGAGAAGGTCTATTAAACCACCAGCTAGGTATGCAAATGCTGACATAGTCTCTTATGCACTATATACAGCAGAGGAGATTGATTCATATGAACCAAAGAATTATCTAGAGGCTATGAATTGCAAGGAAAGTGACAGGTGGAGTGTTGCTATGCAAGAAGAGTTAATGTCTTTAGAAAAGAATCAAACATGGAAGATAGTTCAGAAGCCAAAGAATCAGAGGTTGGTTAGTTGCAAGTGGATCTACAAGAAAAAGGTAGCTCCAGAGAATGCAGGTGGAATAAGGTACAAGGCTAGATTAGTTGCAAGAGGTTTTTCACAGAAAGAGAGGATTGATTACACTGAAATTTTCTCTCCAGTTGTCAAACATTGTTCAATTAGAGTAATGCTAGCTCTAGTTGCTCAGTTTGATCTTGAGTTACATCAAATGGATGTAACAACAACTTTTCTTCATGGAAATTTGGAAGAGAAAATATATATGAGCATTCCAGAAGGTGTAGCAGTTCAAGATACCACCAATAAGGCTTGTTTACTTCTGAAATCCTTATATAGATTGAAGCAAGTTTGATGAATATATTGTTAGCTGTGGTTTCAAAAGAAGTCTGCATGACAGTTGTGTGTACATTAGAAGTGATGTTAATTGGCAGGTATTCTTATTATTGTATGTTGATGACATACTAATAGCTTGCAAGTCTATAGATGGAATTCTAGCTGTCAAAGAAATGCTGAAATCAGAGTTTAGCATGAAAGACTTAGGGGAAGCTACTGTAATTCTAGGGATGCAGATTGAAAGGGATAGATCAGCTGGATCAGTTGTGCTTCATCAAAGTATTTACTTGGAAAAAGTACTAAAAAGATATAATATGGATATGTGTAAATCAGTTTCCACACCAATTAAGCAAGGAATAAGTTTATCAAGTCAACAATCAGCAAAGACAGAAGCAGAAATTTCAGAAATGGATAGAATTCCATATGCTAATGCTGTAGGAAGTCTTATGTATGCAATGGTGTGTTGTAGACCAGATTTAGCTCATGCAATGAGCTTAGTAAGCAGGTTCATGGGAAATCCAGGAAGGGAGCATTGGGAAGCTGTCAAATGGATTCAAAAATATCTAAAAGGAAGCTTAACAACAGGTTTGCATTTCAATAAGATTTCATCTAACATTGATTTTCTTGCAGGTTATGTAGATGCTGACTATGCTGCAAATTTGGACACAAGGAAGTCACTATCAGGCTATGTATTCAATTTATTTGGAACAGCCATCAGTTGGAGGTCAACACATCAATCTGTGGTGGCACTATCAACAACAGAGGCTGAGTTCATTTCAGTTACAGAAGGGATTAAGGAAGGTCTGTGGTTGAAGGGAATTCTGTCTGAATTTGGTATTGAGCAAGAGTCTGTGGTGCTGTATTGTGATAATTCTAGTGCCATACATCTCTCAAGGCACCAAGGATATCATGAAAGAACAAAGCATATTGATATCAGACTATACTTCATTAGAGATTTGATAGATGATGGAAGAGTGATTGTGAAGAAAATTGGAACAGAAAGGAATCCATCAGATTTTCTTACAAAGGCTTTACCTACTTCGAAGTTCGAATTGTGCAAAAGCCTTATCAACATGTGTTAAGTATGACAGTGAAGAGTTCTGCTACTCTCTCAAAGTAGTGATGTGAGTTTTGCTGCTCTCCAACAAGGCAGTGTAAGTAAAGTTTGCTGACTTAAAATAGTGTGATTAAGGTGAAGTAATTTATGCTTAAGTATGAGGTTTAGGTGGAGATTTGAGATAGAAACCTCATAATTAAGATTGATCACTTAGTAATAGGTTGGATTGTGAGTTAGCAATGTTACTGATCGTGTGAAGTACATGAAATTAACTAGCTAAATAACAAGTTCATCAAGAATCTTCCATGGATGAGTTGTGACTGGGGCAGTTTACAGCAGTTGTACAGAAGTTATGGTAGTTCGTTGGAAGCAGTTCTATGCATGGATTGAAAGCTCATAATGCTAGCTATGAGCTGGAAGTAGTTGCAACAGAAATAGATTCCATTTAACCACCCATATGACAGCTGGAAGATGCTGCACTCGATTGGTCCCATAAGTTTGTTATCACATGTGATGTATATATATAGTTGTAATCATAGCTTGTATGTATCTGTAACCTCTAAAAAACCCTCTGCAAGCAATACAAATTCATCATCATCAGAAGTGGACGTAGGCTTGGTTAATAAGCCGAACCACTATACATCTTGTTCTTCAAAGTTCTTCAATCACACACTCACACACACTTGAGTTTTGTTTTAGTTTGAGAGTTTGAATCAATCTTTGATTCATAGTCTGTAGTTTATCAAAGCAATTCGATTGATCAGTCTGTTCCTTTTGCATTCAAAACTGAGAGGTGAAGTGTACTATTGAAGGCTCAATTCTGGTTTTCAAATGAGATTTTTCCTCACTTGATCAAATAACACGAAACTTGATCGTAATGTGTTAAAACTGGGTACACGCGGTGAGTCTCCTTAGTGCACACAGTTCTCACATAAACGAGTATATCATCTTCTAGGGTTTCGGAGCCATCTCCCTTAACTTTTATGGTTCAGAGCCATCTCCTTTAACTTCCATAATTCCGGAGCATCTCCCTTAACTTCCATGGTTCTGGAGCCATCCCTTAACTTTCAGAGCCATCTTCCTTAAACATGTATTATACTTGAACTTGAAGAGTAGTCAGCGGCTTAGATTTGGGTTTCCAATTACAGTTTATTTTCTGATAGTTCATTTTCTCGACTTTTGGAGGGGAAAAGGGTTCTGGAATAGGAGCGGCTGAACTTTTGGAGGGAAAAAGGGATCCCTCGAATAAAATTACCACCCAAACCTTTTCTTTCTTAATATTAATAAATCATTAATATTAATAAATCAAATCAAATGGACCATGAACAAAACAACCATAATGCTATATTCTTAAGTCAAAATCCGGTGGCTCACAAACGGGCTAAGCACGTTGATTTGGACTATCACTTTGTTCGTGAGCTTGTCTCTTCAGGCAAGTTAGTCACTAGTTTTGTGCTTCTCATCTCCAATTAGCTGATATTTTCACAAAGAGTCATCCTTGACCCGCCTTCGAGTTTCTTCGGTTCAAGCTTTGCGTATGTCATAATCCCACGCAGCGCTTGACGTAGTATCAACAGCCTGCTAAGATTCTCACGAGCATCTATCCTCTATTTTTTTTTCCTCCCTCACCACAATGTCAAATGATAACAGTACCTCCACAACCACATCTTCTACCCCTCTAGCTCAGATAAATGCATCCACCCACCTACCTTTATGTCCCACGACCACGAACTACTTCTCGTGGAAGCTTCAATTCACATCATTATTTTTTGGTCTTGATCTTATAGGATTCCTTGATGGAAAATCTGTAGCACCCTCTCCTAACATCACCTCTGAATCACACACAACAACAGTACATTATATTGTCTTCTCATAGGCCAGGGTGGTAATTTTATCCGAGGGATCCATTTTCCCTTCTTGTTTTTCTCCTATTCTAGATCCCTTTTCCCCCTCCAAAAGTTCAGCCGCTTCTATTCCAGAACCTTTTTTCTGAAAAAGTCGAGAAAATGCACTATCAGAAAATAACTATGGTTGGAAACCCAAACCTAAACCGCCGACTACTCTTCTTGAGTAGAATACACGTATAACGAACATGGCTTCGAAAGCATGGAAGTTAAGGAAGATGGCTCCGGAACCATGGAAGATGATATACCCGTTTATGTGAGGACGGAGTGCAATAGAGAGACTAACCGGATGTACCCAGTCTTAACACATCTCAATCAAGTTTCATGTCAAATACACTAATTGGCAAAGTAACTACACGATCCCTCCCCACCCTGAAATCAGGGTGCATGGATCCATATTACATATCTTAAACCATTATGCAGAAGGATCGTGAAGGAGATTCTTCAATACATTTTCAATATGCACAAGAGGCAATTGGCACTCCTACCCTTCACTGTAAGTGATATAGGAGTTATGGGTAATCAAATTTAATTTCTATGTGTTGGGTTTGAAGTAGCACCATGACACTAAACGTGAGAAATGTGGAGGTTTTGTTTGAATTAGATGAGCATTGTTAAGATAGAGCTTTTGATCAAAATGAAGACTCTCCAATTCAACAATGATTTGAAGCAGCAACTTGAAATGCTCTATCATCTCTAGACCGTTTCTCCAAGAGAAGGTCTCAAATTTATTACTAACATGGGTGAGCAAAGACTACATAAGGATGCAATTAAAAATATTAATTGATATACTTACTTCGAGATGATGACAATATGGGTTATTTAAAAAAGAGTTGGAGCATAGGTTCTTAATATGTTTATCAGATTGATATATCAATCAGTAAGGATCTGATGGCTTTCAAGTGAAGGCATCGCTCATTCGGTGTGAGCGAGATCAAACAATGCAGTGCTTGAAGGACGTGCAGCCTCTGATTATCCAATCAAACGAGGACGTGCTTGCAATGATCATGGAGAAATTAATTCAAATTGGAGTGGCAGACGTTGTGTCTTGAATGAGGATTAGTTCAAGTGATGATATAATCAATTGATTGAGTGAATGAATATGGTCATGGATTGTAATAGATTTGATTTGATAAGTTTTTCTCTTTCTCTTTTAAAATTAAAAGAATGACGATCTTATGTTGTGCATTCAACATGATTTTCTCAGTTAATATGTAATTTTACTTTTCTGTTGACATTTTCAACACTCATCCATGTAGGAAATTTTTAGTTTGAGAAAGTTAAATAGTAGCTAAAGCAATACCAACTAATAAAGAGTACAATGAAAATGAAAATATACCTGGCGGTTAAGGATGAGGTGGTTGAATTCCCCCTTCCATGATGAGAATGTATGATTCGTACCACTGTTCCTGCTTTAACTCTAAATATACATCATGGTGAGGTCATGTTTATTTAACTTTTGTTAGCATCTGAATCTCTATATTTCTCCTCTTTACCAAGCTAGAAAGGCAAATGAAAATAAGAGGGGGACAAGGAAAGAGGATGAAACCAAACTAGAAAGGCAAATGAAAATAAGAGAATAAAAAACAAATCAAACGGCTTGCCAAAAGGGTAAAAAACAGGTGGCTCAAAAGAAAAATAAAGCATTAATAAACGAACAAGATGGAAGAGTAAAGCAAGGGGCGATTGCACATCGGAGAAGAGAAAAGAGACTAACACATGAAAAATTGAAGCATCCAGCACGTTATAGTTTTATAAGGGAGTAAAATGACGAGATCAAATCGTCAAAATAAACAATGAGCAAAAAAATCAGGCGTAAGGGAAAATAAAATGAAAAACAGCCTTGAGGATTAAAGGGCCCTTAAGAAAAAGATTAGAAAAGGGCAGCCATAAAAAGGAGTGCAGGAGCTCGTAACAAAAGCAGGTGGGCTCACCATAGCAAGAACCGAGCAGTAGCACTAAGAGCTGTCGAAGGCTCGGCTCGGCTCGGCTCGTTTCTATTCGAGCTCGTAAATATATTCGTTTCGTTAACAAACCGAGAAGAGCTCTTCTCGGTAAGGGTCGAAAATAATAATTAATAATATTAATATTATTAATTATTATTATTTAATTATAATAATATGTAATAAACAAATATTTTAAATATAATAAAAAAAAATATATTACTTAACATTAGGCTCGGCTCGAAAACTCACCCTTTTTGCTTTACTAGCCAAGCCGAGCTCGAGCCGTATACAAGCTCGTTACCTCCGAGCTCGAGCTTGGCTCGATAAGTACTCAAGCCAAGCTCGGGTGGCTCGATAAGTACTCAAGCTGAGGTCGAGTATGGGGAGCTCGAGCTCGCTCGGCTAGTTTAACACCTCTAAGCAACAAGTTGGGGGCAGAAAATAGGCTTCCCGAAGAAGGTAAATAGTAGGCAACTTTTAGAGATTTGCAAAAATGCAGAAAAAAAAAGCACCAGGAAGAGGAAGGAAGGTAGGCTGTCAACTCCCAGAAAGGACAGCAGCCTGAAGCCAAAAGACGACCGGAGCAGACGAGAATAGAGGCCGGAAAAGGAGATGCTGCTCGTCGGAAAAGGAGCTGCTGCGCGACGGACCTAGACTCCATCGCTAAAGAGGAAACGGCCGGATGTGCATAGCGAAAAGTCGAGGAAGAAGGAACACGCCAGAAAATAGAAGAACCCAGGTACTGCACAGCAGCGTCGGAAACAAAAGCTGGCAGATCGCCGACCTCTTCAGCCGGAGCAAACAAGGCTGCAGATGCCGTAGAACGCACATCCCTGGTCAGGTATTAGAGCTCCCAAACCCAGCAATTTGGACCGCCGGCGCAATTTCGGGGTAATCGTCTCCGCCAGCACTTGGATTCAGTGCGAAAATTAGTACTCCCACATTTTCCTTTTTTATTTGTCCCACTAAAATTGATACATTTTCTTTTTAATACATGGGACCCATACAAAAACAATTAATTTATTCTCATGGATCTCACATATCACCTCTAATACAACTACCCACTACACATTATATATTATTTCTCTCCCTTCACTTTATATTAAATTATTATACTCCTTAATTTCCGTGCAAAAAAAATTATACCAACTTCTCGATCGGATGGAGTAATTCACAATCCTTGTTGCATACTGAGAAGATTTGATTGACAGGAGGGAGACGATAGAGTTAGGGTTTGCTTCTGAACATGAACATTAACGTGGTATGGAAGGCCTAGTCTACTGTGTTTATTAAATTGCATCTCTCAATAACCTAGTGGGCCGGCCAACTCATATCACATTTAGCCGAACTCCTATCACATTTAGCACGTACTCACACTACTCCGAAGCCCAATTCCTAGTTGTAGCCCATTCACAGCAACTAATTCTAACAACAATCAACAGACATCTTCATTTTGTCCAGTATAGTTAATAAATTTACGGTGTTTTATTGACTTTTATATATATATATATATATATATATATATATATATATATATATATATATATATATAACTAGTTTAGAGTATATTCCAAAGTACCCCTAAAATCACAATAATAAAATTACAATTTACTATTAATGAAATTACAATTATACCTAAATTTTAAATTCTATTGGTGAATTATACCTTAAACTCTAAACCTTGGGTAGCCTATATTGAAATTACAATTATAATTCTATGTATTAAACAATTATATTGTATTTGAATCGAGTCATTTCAAATCCAATAAATTTGAAAATGAGTGGATTTTAAATTAATTCATTTTATTTCCATTATTTGGATCATTTATGAACTTATGAAAGAATTTCAAATTCATAATTCAACAATTATTTTTTAATTTTGGGATAGTTACTACTAGGTACATTGGAATCTCCTTAATTACTATGAGACACAGACATACAAAAATATTGCTACTAACTACATTAATATATAATGGTATTCCAATATTACTCTTACAATGTGTTGTTCATAAATGTTTGTGTGCAGCAAAAGTTCATGTGCAATAAAAAAAATATGTGCAGTAAAAAAAGTGTGTGCAGCAAAAAAGTGTAGTGGTCCGGCAGAGATCCGGCGTTGGGTGAGGGTTTAGGGTTTATGGTTTAAAAGTGTATGGATTTAGGGTTATACTTGGTATTTAAGTTTAATATTTTATATGTGAGAGTAATTTTTTTAAATCAATGTATCTCACAGTAATTATGAGTATAAAGTGTGTAACTATGAGTAATCTTTCCTTTAATTTTTAAAATAATTTTTTTTATTTATAAATTAAAAATAATAAAATGTTATTATATTAATTATTAGAATTTAAAATTTTATTAAAAAATTTTTTTGAGGGGGTGGGGGTGAGTGGGAAGGTAGGGGGGACGAGTGGGGGTAGGCTGGGTAGAAATATTTTAATTATTTAAATATTAAAATTCAAAATTTTATTACAATTTATTTTTTGGTGGTGAGCGATGAGAGTGGAAATTCATGTGTTTTTTAGTCCGATTTGATGCCTTCTTGAGTGTATAATTGCTATTATGTGTACAAATATTAATACTTTGAATTATTATAGACTAAAAGGTGCATGAGAGGTATTTTGTTGTATTTTTATAGGAAAAAAGATCGAGAATGCAAAGCTGGAATGAAGGATGAATTCGTACTACTTGCAGGCAAACAGACGTCCGCTTTCCATAATTTTTCTGTGTTCGTGTTGAAGTTCAAATTGGTCATCTGATATATGGTTGGAAAGCTACGGAAAAGAAGATCATTTTGGCTTAAAAAACACCTCAATCGGAGTTCAAACGAGAAAGTTATGATCAAAACGGTAACGCTGCGCAAGCTGTTCCTGCTCAACACGGTTGTGCCACTTTGCATGACTTTTTAAACCTTCAAACGTTAGTTTTTATGAGTTCTTTATATTTATAGAAAGCAAAGGAAGAGAGGATCACGTGAGCGTAAAAAACACTCAAATTGAAATCTGGACGAAGAAGTTATGATTAAAACCGTGGAGTCACGCAACTGCCAATCTCCAAACCGAGCTCTCAAGCCACAAGAAATATAGAAACACAAGAAATCTGTGTAGTAATTACAGACCGCATCCTTAAATCTATCAGGGAAAGAACGCTATATGAATTGTGTTATTTATTCCCTTTAAAAAACAACCTCATTTGTTCAAATATAGAAGTAGCCATTTGAGAAAGCTATAAAAATATCTACAAGGCCAATTCAAAACTTCTTATACCTTCAGGTTCTACAGATGATATCAAGTTCACTCGTGACACCATCTTTAGCTCCACTACTTTCTGAAGAGAAAAGTTGCTCTTTCCTAGAATCTTCCCCAACCAAGGCTTGCTGTACTCACACAACAAATAGGCATTCTACTAAGACATATATAGCAAAATATATGTCACACACAGAGAACTCTAATCAATCTCCTAAGATCCAGAATATGATGCCAAAAATCCTTGATTTTAATCAAGGAAAGATGAAGCTTATCAATGCTCTAATTGTTCTGGTTCTTTGGATAATAGAAAAAAATATAACATGATCACCTAAGGATAACTACATAATTTCATCACTTAGATTTATATTGAAAATTTGTCAAATGATCCAAACCACCTATTTCTTCCACGGAATTCTATTTTTTCATCTATTCGTCTCATTTTTCCTTCACTCCATTATTCCAATAAAGTTTCTTTCATGCAGCACCAATTTTATGGGACTTTCAAAAATAAATATCAAAATCACATGCCAAAAGCTTCTTCTTAGGTTGTTTGCATTGTGGAAGCATGCCAAGTGCATCAATAATTGACTCATCTAGTTCTGTAATTGCATAAATTACTTAGTTGATAGCATGCAAGTCAGCACAACAAACACAGTGAGAGCTTTTTAACCTTTAGTCTGCAATGAAGTAGCCAGAACATTTAAGGAGCCAGAAACTTGAACATCAACCCCACTGGCAACAAATGAAAGCAAAGCTTCCCTGCATAATTTGCACAAACAAAATATAATTGATACTAATCAGTTATAGTACAAAGAAGTTGGCTCATTAATCTGGCTGATAGCGAACCACAGAAAGTCAGAGAAAAGCAACAATATCAATAATCCAGCATTCAGCTGATAACCATCATAACAGTATACTTCAGATCATCAGTTCATTAAGTGTATCCTACCAGAATGGAAGTTAAAGTTTTTGCCGCATCATAAATCTTGTAGCACCTCATAATTCTGCACTTTCCAATCGTTTCCCCCCACCCCACCCCCCTTATTGAAGAAAAAATTTCATATTACCCCATCTATGTAATTTTCTAAAGAGAGAAGTTATAGATCCCATTCAACCCTAAAAGGCACTTAGTCCCAAGAAAAATTTTGAGCACATATCTGCCATGGCACAACCAACATTATTTATGATCTGGTGATGGCCTGTGCAGAAATACTCTAAATGGAAAAAAATGTGTACGTAGGAACACATTTATAAAAAGTAAAAACAAATCAAGTCATATGAATTACTTAGAGATACATATGACTCTTGAAATTTTTTAAACAATGCAGCTATTGGAGTGAGAGAGCATCACCATGCTCCTTCCTACAAGGCTACAGTACCCATATAGTTAATTGACAAAAAAAAAATTGATCTCTTTACTAGATAATATAAGGCATACAAAGTATTTATGTTGATGGTGTTGCTAGAAATATGTGTTCATAAAGTTCATTCCAATGACTGGTAAACTTTGAACTAGAGTTGACAAAAGACAATCAGTCTACATCCAAGAAATCATAAGCCTATTTAACAGCTTCTAAAGAAGAAACTTGATGAGTTTCATTTAGTAAATAAACAAGAATTGCAGGAATAAATGCTAAGATAGATGTGGCAGATAGTACTGATTACCTGGGTGCAACCAGAACTATGATCCAAGACACCGCACTGTCGATCGCTTTGAGAAGAACTAGATGTTAGGGATGCAACTTCCAAGCTTCCAGCATCAGATTCTGCACTACAATGGCTCTTATCTGTATATGGGTTAGCTACATTTGTAGAAGCATGGTCTAACATATGACCATTGAGCTTAACTTTAGACTCAGAAAATGTCTCGGTAACATAGAAGAGCAGTAGCAATAGTGTTTGCCAGATCTTTGATTTTGAGGATGCGCAAAATGCAACAAAGTAAGTCTTATGAATTCAACACTACTCTAATGAAAACAGCAATGCTTTTAATCACAATCTTGCTCTATCAACCCTAATGTATAATGTTGTGTGTTGATTATGAAACAAAACAGAATTTAAAACTTGAAGAAGGAAGACAAGAATTATAGTGGTTCATATTCATGAGAATTAATATCAATAATGGGGGTCATAATTTAGAGTAGGTTACAAGACCATTAGGAGGTTTTAAAACAAGAAATAAGTGTAATAATAATTATAATAAAGTATATTATTTTAAATTATAAAATATCCAACAATCCCCCACATAATTTAAAATAAATAATATATATAAGAAAATAAATTGAGCATATAATACCGTGTAATAGGTGTAGTTACCTTCCGGGTTTGAACCTCCACTTAGTGTAAACGAATTAACTACATTAAGTACATAGTGACATGATTGTCTTGAACTATGTCCTCGAAAAAAATATGGCAACTCATCCCACACACGATATGAGTAAACATTGTGGTTCTATCAGTGGTGTGTTTTACGGTCATGCACAGAATCTTGTATCATGAACATTTTTAGGGAGTAGCCTACACCCCCACAGTAGCGACCCCACCACTACGTTCACTTAGGTGAATCCTCCAAGGGTAACTTGTGACGAATCACCCTGCAAAGAAATATGCCTTTGGATTCATTAAGAGTTATAAACTCAACCTCAAACGTCACATGAAGAACACTTATCACCATAGGAATGAGACCCGAAAATATTTTCGCAAAAATATTATATTCATCATGTGTGTTCTTCCAAGTCACCCCTTTACAGTTTCGTTTTTACCCGTTGAACTTCGTTCATGGGGTCGCCATACCTCCGAAGACGGGTTTCCACTGTGGTGACTTAATTAATAGGCTCCAATCCCATTCTCCTCGATGATTATACATTTATAAAACTCGTTGACGCGTCAATCTCTTTGTGATTGGATCCACTGTATTATTTTCAGACCTGAAAAATTTAAAGAAACATCACCGTGAGAAATTAATTGTCTTATTGATTTATGTCCAACAACGAATGCCTTAATAGTTATTATAATTTTCTTTTAGCTTTAGCAATTGCCACTTGACAATCACAAAGTAGAGAGATGCGTGTGATTGGCTTAGGCAGTGAAGAAACATCATTTAGTAGAAATTGTCTCCATCCAACTTCCATAGAAGGAGCATCCAAAAGATCATAATTTATTTAATAGACTTTCACAGTATTGCTCCACATGCTAGAGTAAATACATAGCTAGCCACTAGTGGGATTCGTTTCCACTGAATTAGTGATCCTTTCTGTATCACTGAAAACTTCTAAGATATTAGTAAATTTAGTGAAATTAAAAACATAATATATAGTCGTCTCTTTCGAAATATTTAATTAGTCATTCAAGTGCATATGAGTATACCTCACTCATCCACTAACAACATATGTGCACTAACATCAAAATTTTGAACTCAAATTTTCAATGTAGTGAGATTGTCACAAAAAAATGGAGTCACCATCTTTAATGAATTTAGTCCCCAAAAATTACATGTATAGGATTAACAACTTTCATTTCTAAATGAGATCACAATAATTTTCAATGTCATTAATAACATATAATAACACAATTATCTCCAATAACTTTTATATAAACACATGTATCATATGATACAAAACAATAAGTCATGCCTTTATATCAAGCTTTCCATGCTACTTAGTATGCACTTTTTAATCTATAAAAAGATTTAACAACTTTACAAACTTTATTTTTCTCACCAGCCACAACAAAACCACGCTGCTAATCCACATAAATATGTAATCCAAATCTCCATTTAAAATCTACATCCAAATCTCCATTTAAGAAAGAAATATCTATACCCATTTTATGTATATCTAATTTATAAGCAAAAGTAATAGCAACTAACATTTAATAGTTGTAATTTTCTTTTATTTGAAAAAACATATTAGGAAGAGTCAATAAAATCAACCCCAACCTTTTTTCAAAATCTATAACAACTAGACAAGAATAATTAATTTTTAAAATTAAAATCCACTTAAATTTTAACGTTAATCAACGTTTGGTTACACATCATCAAATGCTAGGTGATACTCAAATATGTATTTCAAAGGAAAGAGTGGTTATTCAACCACAAAACATATTTTATATATATAGAAATGAAATTTAAAACATAAACTCAAATTATCCAATATCATTAGATCACAGTCCAATTCATAAAATAATTTATTTATTTAAACAATCACATTTTGATTTGGCAAAGAGAAGTTAATAACCGCCTTCATTGTGCTAATCTTTCATTAAAATGAGATTTATTTTAGAAATTAATACATTTTATATTTAATTACTATACACAAAAAGCATATACGTATAATAAAAGATTAAGTATAATAAGACATAGTCAAACCATATATATTCCTCTTTTCAATTTCAATAAAATTCATTTCAAAATAGAATATGCTCCCCAAGAATTATGATCATCCATACCATGTTCCAACCGGATATACTCACCACTATGTGGAGAGGTGTTTATTTCCTTCTTAAATAATTTTTGTATCATGATATGCTAAATCCATTCCAATTTTTTTTTAACCTCTAAATAAATTTACAAGGAAAGAAAATTCCCAAAACACCACATAAATTTAACTTGTATTCAAGGCCAATACATTTCATCTATAAAATCAATTTAGTTATTCAAAACTCAATATTAAATATACCATTCACAGCAAATATCAATTGACATTATGCCACAAACACTAAAATATCCACTACTTTCAAACACAATTATAAGCCACAAAAAGAATTCAATAAATCCGGTATCTCTAATTCTCGAGTTTGACAAACATCAAATAAAATAAAAGCTTATCACATTAGGACAATGTGTGACATTATACAAACTCTAAATTCAATACGCACCCAACTTCAGATACAAAATTAAAATTACTGTAGTTTAATCATCCTAATTACACTCATAAAACCTACGTTAGATAACCATTTTAAAATCTAACTAATCATCAATATAAATACATTTGAAATCTTTTTCACGGGTATCAAAACAATCATCTAATGAACAACACAACTCCATAGATTTAACAAAGCACTCAAAATCCTATCATAACAAAGAATATCTTTATTACTAGTATAAGTCTCAATAGATTTATCAATACTTTCAAACTTATCATTTAAACCATTTTGAATCACCAAACAAACTCAATCTAAAAAACCAAAATATTTTCAAGAGTTTAAGAAATCCTCGTAGAGCACAAAATTATTTATCCTAAATTAACAAGCATTTTTCTTCTCTAAAATTGTTGGAAAATTTCAAGTAAACTCAATCAATACAACACATAGTGGGAATATTAATTTAGGATTAAACAAGTTCAACAATAAACTTTCAACTAAAGATAAATAAAGATTAGGAGTAGCATGGGTCGAAGCACGTCATAGCGCTATCTTTAGAGAAGAAATGCCCTCACTGTACTAGTATGATATTCTTGATTTACAGGTTCTTCTCCCAAGATTCGACAACCCGATAGTCCTCTCGTGTGCAGCGATGAGAACCTCGAACCACAAAATACTCAATGCTCAATAGAAAATATATTTGTATATAGAAAATGTATATTAATATAGAATGTAGAAATATATATTGTGTAGTATGTAGGTATGTATATTTGTGTAGTGTATATGTGAATATATATCAAATCATATGAGGGTGATAGGAATTTTATACACATCTCATGCAACAAAAAAAGTTAATGCATATTCATGAGAATTAATATTAATAATGGGGGTCATAATTTAGAGTAGGTTACAGGACCATTAGGAGGTTTTAAAACATGAAATAAGTGTAATAATAATTATAATAAAGTATATTATTTTAAATTATAAAATATCCAACAGTATAACTTGAAATCTAATAGAAGAGAAGGAAAGAGGGAGTCTTCCCGTTTATTCCTGGGGGAAATCTGTTTTCTATCCTTGATAGCTTTTTTCAAAATAGATAATGATCAACCTCATCAAATCTAATAGTAAGATGCGATCTTTTTCCTGTGATGGTTATGTAACATTAGGGAGTTATGTAACATAAGAGAGAAGAGGTTGATGGTGGCAATAAAAACGTTTTTCAAGAAAGCAAATTAAAAATTCGATAAAAGCGTACGTGAATTGTCATATACACATGAGAACATTAATTAAGGCAATTCACAATTAACTATTTGTCAAGCACTGAGAATCCAATTAATAACAAAATCAATCATAAATTCTACTTCGGAATGAGAAGTGGTGGACTGATAGTGTGCAAGATATAACGTCCAAACAAGATACACTCAGTTAGCTATTATTACAAAACAAATCTAAATATTCGAAGAAGCAATGTCATATCGATCGAAAGAGCTCGTTATGGTCGAAGCATTGATTTTCGTATATCAAGGGGAATTGATCAGGGGCAGGAAAGAAAGCTTACAATTTCAAGTGGCATTGTAGATTGGACAACTACAAGGATGAGAGAGCATGCAAGGGAAATGGAAGGAGTAATAACATGATGTCGTGAAGATTGCTTCCATTTAACATTCTGCAACACTTCCCTAGCAAACACCTGCGGGCTGCGATCAACAACCAAATTGATAAATATAAGGGTAAATATCAAAATTAGTCCTGTAAGTATGGTCGATTCCAACTTTAATCCTTTATTTTTAGAAATTCTCAATTTTGGTCTTTTTAATCTACTTCTAGTCCTTTTTTCGAACTTTGGGCATTTTTAGTCCACTTATGGCCCAAAATTTATACATTTAGCACCAATTTTGGACATTTTTTTAACATAAAAGACTAAATTTGAACAAAAAAATATGACTAGATTTGAAAAGGGGCTAAATTTAGACTAAAATGACTAAAATTGGACAAAAAATACCAAAATTGAGAATTGTAAATGATAAAGAACTAAAGTTGAAATCGGTCATACTTACAGGACCAATTATGATATTTACCCTAAATATAATTTCAAATTTTCAAAATGAGAAAAAAATGTTCACTCATCCCATACTTATATTCACACTTTTCATTTTTGTTCGTTCCACACTTATCTTCATCACTGAAAAAAGAAAATTTCATATTAACCAATAACCTCAAAAGTTATCTTAATTTCAAAAATATCACCCCCACCTAACACACATAACATACTTTATAATTTATTGATTACCTAAATATATCACAATATCCCTAAAAAGTCAATAAAGTTGATCAAAAATCAATTTTTCTTAAACTCCTTATCTAAAGTGTTGGCGAACATAAATTCGAGACAAAGGAAGTAAGATATTCTACTCCCTCCGTCCGCCCGAAAGAGAATTTTTTTACTTTCGTGCACGTTGATTAAGGAGTATTATTATTTAATGTATAGTGGATAGTTGTATTAGTGGGAGTGTGGACCCCATATTTTAATTGTATTAGTGGGTGTATGTGAGTCTCATGTGTATAAAAAAGAAAATGACCCTCTTTGAAGCGGACGTACAAAATAATAAAAAAAACCCTCTTTCGAGCGGACGGAGGGAATAATTAGAGAAGGGTATCAACAAAAATACCATTTTCACTAGTTTATTTTACAAAAATGCAACCTACTATAAATTTTTCAGGAAAATGCTGTTTTTTAAACATTTTGGACATAATTAACCTAGTCTATGACATTCTGCGACCATGTCCGAATCCCTACACATGACCATATGTGTAACCTTCACGCGACTACATGTACGAACATTTACATATTTTATTTACAAATATATGTGCGACCAGTGTACGCAACTATATGAGAAAAGTAAGGATTAATTTGTACTATAAGAAAAGTTTGTGTTTTATATGCAAAATTAACCCATTAAAAGATAGGTATAGGATATTATAGTATGATTCATTACAAACATACTTTAACTATTAATAAATGGAGTATACTAGAGAGAGCCCGACAAATCTCACAATCTGTCTTACATATACTCCCCTCACGAGAGAGTGTCAAAAAACAAAAATTCTACCAATACGATTCAAAATTTTAATTTAATTTTATTGTATTAATACCCCCATTCACTTAATAAGTATGCCTGTTTTATTAACATATATAATGAATATAAAAATTATTGTGTAATGGGTAGCTTTCATTGTATAATTATTTGTAAATTTTTAAGATATTTTTAAAAATAATAAAATAAATACATTTTAAATGAACAAATAAAATATTTTTAATTATTAAAAACAATAACTTAATAATCCCCCGTTGTTACGAGTTACATGCTGGTCTGTTGTAGTGTAAATACATGTCTGAAACTTCTACTCCCACCTGTGAGCATAAGAGGAGATAATTGCAATACCTTCCTTATTCTTTTACCACTATGATTTCGTAAATACAAAATGTTTTGCCTCAAATGGGGTGTGGTAATGCATGAAGTTGTGTATTTAATAATGATATCCCAAAAAATTTATTTTTTAACAAATACTCCTATCTCAAAATTTTCTTCCTATTTTTCATTTTTGTCCATCAAAATTTAAGTAATTTCTTTTTTAATAGCAATCTTTTTTTTTAAACAAATAGCAGTCTAAATATACAGATATCCTCATGATTATATTTCTTATTAACTCAAATCAACTAACTTTATACAGTATTTATTCTAAGCAATCACTTCTATGAACAAAAGAAAGAAAATTAAAATAAAAAGTGGTATGTTATTGATCTAAAAAATTATGATGCTTTTTGATAATAATAATAATAATAAATGTAAAAAAGTGGTTCCCTAGTTACAAGGTTGGGATTTGATTCTGAGAAGGACAGTGATTTTGTCCCTCTTCTGCATAAAATTATGCATTGCAATAGCTGTATAAAAATGCCAAATGAATACTACAATTATAGCTTCCATCAAAACACAAGTTTTACTAGCACTACAATTCTAATTTGGACTAGGTTGGAGTTGAGGAAACAGTGGAGTTGAATTAAAGTAGCAAATACTGCAACTTAAACTAGTTGGTTCTCTTCCTACAAGACTCAAATTATAAACGAACCCTGACTAAACAAACTTATGTAAGCAGCATCAAAAGCAAAACGCAGATGTCTGTCAACATGGGCTTGGAAGTTGGTGCCTAATTCGGCACCTTTTTCAGGTGCCAGGAATTGAACTCGTGAGACCAATGTGTGGAAAACTGAGTCGGGTTCGTCCTCAACTAGGAGGATGACAGGTGCTGGATTCAGAGGATGCATATCCTCAACAGAATCACCCATAGATGAGAGCTTAACCTCAAATACTCCATCTTTTTCAACATCATACAACACCCTAGGACCCAAGAGATATCGATCCTTTATCAATATGTAACAATTGTCCACGAACATCAAGGACCTAGGATAACCCGTAAAAAAATAAAGACCATCACAACTATCAACAAACTCCCACTTTCTTTCGGCCGAATCCAGATTCATGATATACGTTCCTACACCTGTGTGAATTTTAAAGCGAGAATCTCCTAACAAGGCACATGAATGCATCAAAACGATTCCACTTGGGTGATAGTGACGGTCATAGGGTAATTTAGGTAATTTTTCCCATTTATCATCAACCGGATTATACAACTCAAAATCAGCGTAACGAAACTCCATCCTCTCAGCGATAAATTGATTCATACGAGCCGATAAAACGAGAATTCCATGGCCTTTAGCGGTTAGGATAGGAATAGGGATAGGATAACTTTTAGGGTAAAGCATATCAGGTACCTTGGTAAGATCCTTTAACTTCATTGGATAAATGGATAACTTTCCGATCTGGTAAATTCGTTAAACAATGCGTTTTGAAATGCTCCGATTCGTATGGAGATCCAGATCTTTTATCCATGGTGAGCAATTTTGGTTGAGAATGAGGGAGACAATAGAGTTAGGGTTTGCAACAACGTGAACGTGAACATGAACATGCAGCAGCTTCTACATGGTTTTTATATATTAAAATGGCGGCTTATTTGCACCCCCGATAATACTAAAATATCCTTATAAACATACCCCATAAAAATATTAAACTAAAATATTTTTAAATAAAAAGACTAAAATATCCTTATAAAACTATTCATACCCCTAAACTACTAAACATACTCATTCATTAAAAACTGTTATTTTTCATACCCTGTTCATTAAAAATTAAGAAAATTGAGAATTTTTTTTTTTTAATTTCTTATTGTTCTTTGGATCATGAATCAGAAGCTCAGTTGTTCTTGTCTTGAAGTTCTCTTCTCTCTCCCTCTCTTCTAAGTCCACAGTTATCACACAAACACTTTGTACAAAATATCCACAATGAGAGAGAAGAAGCAAGCAAATTGACGTGAAACATCCAAAACATTGTCTGAAATAATAAATTCATCAAACCTTATAACTCTTCACCTCATAATCTTTCTGTACCTAGTAACCATATCTTGGAAGATCTCTCGAGCGACAATTGTCTTACCAATGCCCGTCGTCCCAGAAAGTACAAAAACATGTAGTGTGTTCAATCCACAATACTCTTCCCTCATCTTCTTCGCGGTCTCAATTAATGAATGAAGATCTCGACAAGTTTTGCTTCCTTCGAATTTTCTGTCTCCCTCAAGTCTCACTTCCTCTGAGGATAGTTCAAATCCGAGGTAGAGAATAGCCTCGGTGGTTCGTTGGATCGAGGTCTTCATTGTCTCCCTGTTTCTGCTGTCCATACCTTCCACAAATGTCATAAAGGATTTTATCTCCGTCACTGCAACTTCTAACCGTTTCAGAGCATTGGGGAAAGGAGAATGATTCGCCATCATATTCACAATGATGATAGGTCCATTCGCCATCCTCCTTTTCACGGCCGCCATTCTCTTCCTCCCATCCGCCACGCCGGACATCGCGTCCGACCGCGCCGCCCTTCTATCCCTACGCTCCGCCGTGGGCTTCCGCATCCTGGCCAAATCCCTAATTCATTGTTTTCCTTAACATCCATGGCCAATTAAATTAATTTTTTAATCATAACTTATATAAGGGTATTTTTGTCTTTTCAATTAAAAATATTTTAATTTAATATTTTTATAGTGTACATTTAGTATTATCGGGTGCAAATCACCCCTATGTTAAATTGCATCTCCTAATAACCTAATGGCCCAGCCCAACTCCAATCACATTTATCACACCTCCGAAGCCCAATTCCTAGTTGTAGCCCATTCACACAAACTAATTCTAACAACAATCAACGGACATCTTCATTTTGTCAAGTATGGTTAATGAATTTTACGGTTTGTTTTATTGACTTTTGATATAATAACTAGTTTTTGGTTTTATTGACTTTTACCTTAAGCGACAAATATGAAATTACATTTATACCCTAAATTTAAATCCTATGGATGAATTAAACATTAAACTGTAAATCTTGGGGTAAATTATTAGTGTATTTATTATTACTTTTAGTGAAAGTAAAGTGTTACTTTGAGGGATAAATAAAAAAGAAAAATGAGAAATACTCAGAAAAGAAATGAGTATTAATTATTTTGTATAAGTTTCATTTACCAAAAAGATAAATATAACTCTTTTGAAAATGTTTAAATTAGTAAAATATAACTTTTGCTGTGAGGGAGAGTACAAGACAACCAAATCAAATTAAAGAAAAAAATAAAAATAAAATTACAATAAAAATTTACCACAGCATGAGTTAAATGCATTTTTAGTTTAATAACTTTTGCCAAATTTGACTTTCGTCCTTAATTGTTAAAATTTTTCAGTTTAGTTCCGTAGTTATCTTAAAATTTAAATTTCATTCCAACACTAATTTTTCGTTGCAAATCAATCCATCACTCTTTGATATTTTTTCAAAACAATCCTAAACTTTTGAAAATTCATCCTATAATTTCTGAAAATTTTTTAAATCGTCCCGAAAAGAACAATTTTTTTTATTGAAATTTATGGGTGATTTTCAAAAGTTTTAACTATATACTCCCTCCGTACCAGGAAAGTTTGCATTCCCCCTTTCCGACATGAAGATTAAGAAAGTGATAACTTTTAGGGCTATTATGATATTTTTAGATAATAAATAAATGATAAAGTATGTTATGTATGTTAGGCATGGAGATTTTATTTTGTAAATAAAGTGTAAGGGGAAGGATGATTGTGTTTTACTTTTTGCTTTTTTAAGAAAGTGCAAACTTTTGTGAGACAATTCAGAATGAAAAGTGTGGCATCTGACATGGAATAGAGAGAGTATATATATACTCCCTTCGTCCTGGCGTAAGAGGATCATTTGCTTTTTTCACTTAGGGTCATTTGCTTTTTTCATTTGTTTTAAGGAGTATTATTATTTAATGTGTAGTGAGTAGTTGTATTAGTGGGAGTGTGGGTCCCATATTTTAATTGTATTAGAGGGGGTGTGTGGGTCTCATGTGTGTAAAAAAGGAAAGAAGACTCTTTGGGTGGGATGATCAAAATGAAAAAATGGTCCTCTTAGTCTGAGACGGAGGGAGTATATATTTTTTTTGGGATGGAAACGATTAATGAATTTAACTCACCCCACTAGTCTACCCATGGAATTGGTTGCTGCAGAGTGGGGGTTCGAATCCTGCACTTGATATGAATTTGGTCCTTTGCAAGTACAAGTTTAACAGTGAGCCCTCCCTATAAATCACTTGAGGCACATCCTGCGATTTATCTCCTTCACTAATCCTCAGCAGGGGCGGTGTGGGCCTCTGACAGTGGGTACACCATGAAATAGATGAGAAAGAAGAGTTCTAGGGTGGGGTTCTAGAAATGACAGTTCACATGCGTTACTCATGCAAATAGATGTTGGGTTAACGACAAGATAAGGGATGGCAAGAGTGCCACGATACTGATGAAGCGTGGGGATTAGGCTCTGCAGTAACGTGTGGACATCACACTCCTCTTTCTTGCTTTCTCTCTTTTCCTTATAAACCTAATTACCAAACTTTTGTCCTGTCCCCACCCACCCCCAACCCCACTCCAGGATATTTATCGCTCCAAAGATATTACTGCCGCTTTTAATCCTTACATCTTGGAACTCATCTTCATCCAACCTCCACCCTTGTCTCACCAATCTTGATTACAATCAATAACCATGTCCACTGTGACAAAGCTGCACCTTCCTCCGCTTGAGTGCCACCACCACACTGGCCAACCGCCGCCTCAAATCCTCCGGCGTCGATTCTTGTGGGGCGTGAAGGGTGGACGGAGAATTCTGAATCGGCCATGCAGGTCTTTCAAGTCTGATCAGGAGGGTGATGGGTTTGCCGAGAAGAAGAATAAGGGATTCCAAGAAAATTGTGATAAAATGGTGGAAAGTAATGAGCTTGATTCTCGAAAAGGTGTGGATAAAATTGTGGTGGGTGCTATTAGGAATGCTGTGTGGAGATTGTCGAAGCCCAGTTTGCGATCGCAAGGGGAGTTTAGAGAATCTCTTGAGAAGTTAGAAGACACTTTATTTGCTGTAAGTTCACTCCTTTTTTCTGTCCACAGATTGTCTGAATATTGACAACCTTAAATAAGATCATGGGATCTTTGTTGCAGAAGAGGTTAATCTAAACATTTGAACACGGTTTTGGGATTAAAAAAGACTTACAAATCAACGAGGGTGATCTCTTGGCAGAAATGTAAATGTGAACATAGAAAGGTATTTGTAGAGAAGGAGTTAGAATTTTGTTTTGGTGGATTAAAATCTTACAAATCCAGCTACCTAATTTTTTGAGTAAGTTATCTTTATATGAAAGAGACATATAGCACCGATATATAATCTAACAGGAAGATTCTGATGAAGACTTGGTGGCTGTGCAAAAGAAATTCCTTTTGTTATTTTATTTTGTTTTTTCAATTTAGACAGAGCTCTTTTCAATTCATACACCTTTAGGAGAAAAAAACCAAAGGCCAGAAGCATTCTATGATTAAGTGTGAATAACTCTAGAATCATTTGCAATTTGAAGATACAGTAACGTCAGATTTATTTGTAAACCTTACTTGCCAAACTAGAACTTCATGGAAGAGGTATAGAGCAGCAGGAGAAATGGGAATTCTTCTAATAAGAGTTCAAAGTGCTTTTAATTGAGATGAAAAGTGAAATCCAGGTTTATCAACTAGAAAATTCTCCCATGTTTAGTTAATTCGTAGATGTTATTATAGTATGATGATACATAGAAAGAAACTTAAAGATGTTTGAGTTATCACTTATTTTTTCACCTAAATTAATCTTCTCTTGTATTGCCAGGGAATGTTTATCTTTTTTATAATTCATATTCCTATCACAGGCTCTATCTAGGAGCATGTCTCCAATATATTATCCTACGCTTGCAATGCTTGGTCTTTAACAGGATACTCAACTTTCGATGCCCTAAAGTCAAATTAAGGATTATCTATATGATCAATCGAAATTGTTCCAGAACATTCTGATTTATGTCCACTCTATAAAGCAGTACAGTGCTGTGCTAGTAATTCCTATTGAAACCTACAGTTTATGACTCAACATAACACGTCATTCTGACTATTGCATTGCATTCTTGTTTGAGCTATACTTTGTTTTCCAATCAGAAGTGCTATTTTCACATTCTCGTATTCATGTGTTATTGAATCTCTGTAAAAGAATGCAGAAGTCATGAATGACTATTGCATTGCATTCTTGTTTGAGCTATACTTTGTTTTCCAATCAGAAGTGCTATTTTCACATTCTCGTATTCATGTGTTATTGAATCTCTGTAAAAGAATGCAGAAGTCAGATTCATGCTATAACTCTGAATTTGAGGACGCAAAGTAGTAGTCAATGCTGCTTATTTGATACCACCTTTATATATGACTGAATGTATCTTTAGTTGCACTTTGTTGAATAAGAATACACAGCTATAACCCCCTCAATTCTTTCTTGGCAGCTTTCTATGCACATTGGTAGATATATCATTACCATGTTAAGTACTGGAGTAATTCTGCTGATTGGGTTTCAATTGTCAGGTTAGCATATGTTGTTAATTTGTTTCCTAAAATCACTAACAATTTTGTGAATTTTGCCATCCACATATATTTTACATTTTCTGAAATACTTCCGTAGGAGGTGATGATCAAATGAATGCATTAGTTTGGTATAGTTGGCTTGGTGGGATCATAATTGGAACAATGATTGGTTCCAACATGGTGTTGGAAGAAGTCAGTCGATCTGGTCCACGGAATGTTGTTATAACCGGAAGGTATAGGTTTTCTAAAAAAATGTAATTTAGTTGGTTTAATTGCTCTGGTGATTGCTTGAAGACTTAGATTGGACTGTTCATTAGGACATATTTTTGGGTTACCTTTGAGAAACAATAAATTTCTGACTTTTAGCTTCCCTCTGATAATTCTATCTAAAATAATTTCATATACAAACTGAGCAATTTGTTTCAATCTTATCAGTAAGGTTTGAGTAGGATTTAGTTTTACCTAATGCATTCTAAGGACCCTCCAAGATACATTTTGCCAATTGTTTTGTTTGCTCGCCCTTAATTTTAGTTTCTGCAAAGGTGGTAAAATATTTAGGGTGATTTTTATTTATTTATTTATTTTTTAAATTCTACCTTTAATTTAAGATTTCTTCCATCAAACTTTATATAAAGGTGGTATCAGGTTGTTATGATTGAATGTATCAGTTTCTCGTGGCTATCAAAATCATCTTAAAAATGTATATGTGTGTGTGTGCATGACTGAACTTGATCAAGATTTCATCCATCAAACTTCATTCATGTTACAGTACCAGAGGACTTGGAAAAGCTTTAGCACGTGAGTTTTTACTTTCAGGTGATAGGGTCATTGTGACTTCCCGCAGGTAATTTCACAATTATAATTATTGTTGTACAAATTAGCATGTGCATGTTTCCTCACTTTTTGATTCTTGTATTTGTATCTGACTCATATGGAAACAGCCCTGAATCTGTGGACGTGACCGTCAAAGAACTTGCAGAGAATTTGAAGGAAATCATGATTGCTACAGGTGGCTCATCTAGAACACAGTTACGGCATGCAAAAGTATTAGGCATTCCATGTGACGTCTCTAATCCTGAAGATGTTAGCAAGTTGGCAAAATTCGCTGTTAATGAACTTGGGCCTATTGATATTTGGGTAAAACTTATTATTATTATTTATTTTTTCTCTTTATTGCTTGCTACACAATAGTGTGTCGGGCAAAGGTTTTGGTGCTTACACTTATACTCAACTTTTGAACATTGTTAGATACAATTAAGCAAGTGCGGTATTACTTTCAATTGGTTATTAAATGACCGTATATTTCCCACAGTTGTTACCTTTTAAGGGCTTCATGTTTCTATACGTATAGGTTTGCATTGAGTCTGCTGAAACAGAGGTAGTATACCTTAAGTTATTCAAAAACTAATATGGTTGAATAGTGACATGTCATTGCAATTAGTGTGTTGAACTCAATTCTCATCTTAATTTGTATGGTATAGTGTTTTGGCATGGGAACATCATTGGAATTTACTAGAAAATTCCCTTGGTTTATTTGTTATGACTTTTTCCTTTTTCAGGTTAACAATGCAGGGACTAACAAGGGATTCAGGCCCTTGGTGCAGTTTTCTGATGATGATATACAACAGGTTTGTTCTCCTAAAAGTTTCAAACCAATTAAATGCCTTGCAAGTGACTTTTACTTCCGTACCAATTCGTACAAAATATTTTCCAGTACAAGCCTCTGGGAATTGGTGGTGAATAAAATGGCAATAATATTTGGTATTACATGTCTTGCTCCTCGAAATATTAAATTACAAAACCATGTACTATTGAAAATGTCAAATAAGTTGCCAGCTAGTGCCTAAAAAATTCTACATACTTTCATAGATTATAACTCACTACAGTAGCCGTCCAAAAAGCAAAATTATGGGCAAAACTAACTCAATTTTTAATACAGAATGCACATTTGTCAGTTCCTTCTCTAATTTCTAGATGTCTTCACAGAACTTGTAGCTTTCTTCTACTGATAAATTTGATGAATATATATTACTGATTCGTGGAAATGGAAAATGCTCTGTTAAAAGCAATGAATGAACATGAACACTTGTCGATAGTGAGTTGGATATGGAATTGGTTTGTTATGATTTTTTTTCCCCCTGCAATATGACCTGCTTGACATTCCATGAAATCATGGACAGATTGTATCTACAAATTTGGTTGGTTCAATTCTTTGTACTCGTGAGGCCTTACAGCTCATGAGCAGCCAGAGAAATGGAGGTCATATTTTTAACATGGATGGTGCAGGATCTGGGGGATCTAGCACCCCGCTGACAGCTGTGTAAGCTCACTCATCATAACTTTTGTTTTTTCCTACTAATTGAGGAAAAGATTAAAGCTGTTAGATTAAATGTTCTAGCATGTAATAATTCAATCTTCCATGTGCTATGAAAATAGCTATGGGTCGACCAAATGTGGTCTTAGGCAACTCCAGTCATCACTTCTGAGAGAGAGCAGAAGATCAAAAGTTGGTGTTCATACAGCCTCACCAGGCATGGTCCTTACAGACCTGCTATTAAGGTATCCAATTATTTGAATGCATTCTATGCCTGAATTTTCTATCCTAGAGTCTCTTTTTGCTGGCACAATGCGTTTATAATTGGTATTAAAGCTGATGTGCTATTGTTATTAATAAATTGCCTTTATTTATAACTTCAGCTTAGGATTACTACATTCCATTATTATATCACATTTCTTTACCCTTCATATGGGCATACACTAGTCTTTGCTTTACTGAATTAGTTCGTTGTTTTTTTTGCATTGACCCTTCATTTATTTACCCTTCATATGGGCATACACTAGTCTTTGCTTTACTGAATTAATGCATTGTGTCTTCATTGCAGTGGTTCAAGTGTGAAAAACAAGCAGATGTTTAATATTATATGTGAGCTCCCTGAAACGGTTGCTAGAACCTTAGTTCCACGAATGAGGGTCGTCAAAGGAAGCGGAAAGGCCATTAACTATTTGACTCCTCCGAGGATTTTATTGGCTCTTGTCACTGCATGGCTCAGACGAGGTCGTTGGTTTGATGATAAGGTACCTAATATTTGTTTGATTGAGTGAAAAATCCAACAGGAAATTCTCCTCTTTTGCACCCTCCACCCCTCTAGAAAGTCCATGAATTTTTGACAAAAGTGAATCTTGTAGGGAAGGGCACTGTATGCAGCGGAGGCAGATAGACTCCGCAACTGGGCTGAAAGTCGAACCCGTTTCTCGTTCACTGATGCGATGGAGATGTACACTGAAAATACATGGATCTCTGTTTTTTCACTTTCTGTGGTTTGCGCTTTCATCATCTTATCGAGTACGAGCAGTAGTACATTGCCCGGGACCTGATCATGGCTGCTCTGACTGGATCTGATGAGTTCAACAAGTGGAAGATTGACTGTTTATCTGTGCACACACAATGTATGATGAAGAAAAATGTAATGGGTGTGTGGGGTGGGTGCATAGTTTTTCAATCTGCATCCTTGTGATCTTGAAACACTACTTCTCATTCAAAGAGGTAGTCTATTGTATAATGCTATGAAGGAAAGAATGAAAGAGTCCATTTTTACATGAACGATGTGGTTTATTCCATTGTCTTAAATAATCAAATACTGGATATGCTCCACTTTTATCTACCAAAAATGTTGGGAGGTGAGAAATGTTGATATCCAAGGATTATATATATATATATATATATATATATATATATATATATATATATATATATATATATATATACTCCCTCTGTCGTCTGGATCACCCTTTCCAGAAAAATTACTAATTTTGTTGATTTTTAGAGGGTATTGTAATATTTTTAGATAATAATAAAATATTATAAAATACTATAAAGTAATAATATATGTATGAAAAAGGGGTAATAAATAAAAAATAAAGAAACTTTTAAAATTATTGGATAAAATAATATTTTAATTTTTGGGGGTGCGAAAGGTGTTTGGGATGGACAAGTGTGAATGATGATGTTGGATGGAGGGAGTATTACATTTCCTTGTATTGCATGTGCATGAATCATGATGTAGCCCCAACTTGAAAGGGTCTATTTTCCTATTCTCTCTTTTGAAACAACTATGGAGTCAATTTATACACAGTATCTTGAAGACGATACAGTTTTGCTCCAAACACTACAAAATGGAAACCCACAAAGATTTTTTTTCCCCATCTTAATATGAACAAAAATACAATACCTCAAAACCTTCACCACAAAAAAAATTGAGTAATAATTATTAACAATAATTCCTTAGGAAAAGGTCCATCTAAATTATATGATCAAGGTCGAAATATTCTCATTGTTTTGGATACTTGGAAACGACAGAATGGACACCTTGACACTGCAGAGGAGCATCTCTTACACAGTACATGTCCACATGGAATTAAGGTGACATCAACTTCATTGTTTAAACAAACTCGGCACGACCATGCTGCTTTTGCCGTATCTGCTTCTTTCAAAGCCATCTCGAACTTTTCCTGTTCACAACACAAAATCAGCATCAATTCAATTTAGGATAACTTGTGGCCTCCAGATCAGTCTAATAAGATTTTAGTGGAAAATAGAAAGTGATGGCCAAGCATACTAGAAGAACTTCGGATGAGTTGAGAACGTTTTACCCTTTCTCAATATATTTTCTAAATGCTTCTATCTTTATTGTGTAACATGCAAACCCCCTTTAAGAAGGTATATACACTAGGCAAAGAATTCTATGCAACCGGTTGTACCTACACCCCAGTAATTCATGTTCTATTTTACACTAGGGTATGTTTCTAGTTTATGTGGGTTCTAAAAACAAGATTATACCTATAATATGATAGTATTAATTTAGATGATTGTTTAAATATTTATATATTTTCTTCCTTACCTTTTATTATAATTTTTTGTTGGGTTTTCTTTTTAAATAATGTTCATGAACAATATTAGCTGTTAAATTACGAAATGTTTTTTAATTGTTCACAAATGAATACATTTAATGTTCCAGAACAAGTGTTAACGATGACGTTATTTAACAAGCAAGCCTTATCAAACAACCATCGATTGAGCATGAGCTCAGTTTTAAATTCTTGACAAGCTTGAGCTCGATTATAACTTAACACACAGGACTCAAACAGAGAAAAGCGAGACCTGGCTTGGCTAGATTATAACATCACAACCCTTTATGTGTTAATAATTTACGATATCTTTAACTCCATCTGACAAACAAGAATAAATATTATTTTTTTCCTTACAAATAGATCAAACTTCAAAGTAACATGATTCTAATTTTGGAATAGTGAAAAATGCTAAGTTCACTGGCAGGAATGAATTGGAGCTCAAAATTGTGCCAAGTTCACTGCAGAAACATAAAAGTGCTATAATTGTGCCGATTCATGTCAATTTCTAATCATGTAGATGTCTTAATGGAATGCACAAATCTGGGTTGGTCTAGGAAAATGTTAAGGTAAAAAAGAAGCAGTATAATAAATGCCACATCAATAAAAGAATCTTACGAATAAGAATTTACCATTAACTATAACCAAAATATCAAATTAACAATACAAAATAAAAACTTAAAAGAAAAAGCAGTACCTGCTCAAGCAATAGAGCAGCCTGGGATTCCTTTAGTTGTTCTTTCAGTGTTAATGTTGTCTGAAATAGAGACTGCTTTTCAACATCTAGATTGATGCCAGCTGAAGAAAGCATTTCATGAACAGCCTGGACAAATTCCGTAGCTGATACTCGACCGCACTGAAGGTCTTGCACTGGCTGCAGCTTTAATACAAATTAATCATAATTCAGGTATTATTCACAGAAAAAATATACTTACACAGAAGCATTCATATAAATCCATCCGAGCATGATCTTCCAATTCACAATCAAACATCCTAAAGTTGCCAATAACCCAGATTGCATTCTAAAGATTCTTTCCATAAAATGTAAATTCTCAGTAGTAAATAATGTTATAGAAGTTTTAAGAATTCAAGGAACTTCTAAGAATTCTTATATATGCTCATGGAAAAGTAGAAACTCAATTTAGACACAATAAATGGAAAATACTGAAAGCACAACTAAAAAATGTGCAGTCATATGTCAAAGTAAGAAAAATGAATCAACAATGCAGCAACCAAAACTAAGGGTATGACCTTTTGAAGTTCTAACTATTTTCTACAAGGTGCAAGTATTGTCTAAATATTTGTATCTGTAACACTTGGGTTGGATTACTCCAGCTTCAATAATTTAGAGTGAGCCCCTTTTGCATCTAGACAATATTGACAGACAGAGTCATGAAAAAAGACTAAGAATCGTACTCCAAAAGATGCAAAAGGATTATCTAGATAAATCTTTAGCAGAAGTCATTAATTATCTTTTACTATCAACCTATTTATCTTTAGCACTAGCCATTTAATGGAAATGTACCTTTTCAAAAAAAAAAAAAAATGGAAATGTACTATCCCCTATTTATCTTAGTAGTCATTAATTATCTGGCGATCTGCCGATCTCACAATTGAATTCGTTTATCAATGTGGTCACAAAGCACTGTGTCGTTGGTTAATTAAGGCAGTAACAAAAGTTTCAGATTTTAGCAACCATATATATCGAAGCAAAAATAATTTATTAAATGAAAGATGTGAAAGAAAAGAAACTAAAAAAAAAAATCCGAAGAAAGGAATGGATTTTCAAATTCATTGTAGTTGAAATCCATGCATTCCAGATCTCCGATTTGGATTGGTGTGATTTGTGAGAAGAAGTACAAATCCAATAATAGACAAATTTGATATAGTATAATATATCAGAACCTTCACCATGTGTAACCTCTTAGGTCACACATACTACATACCATGGACAAGAAGAATAAAATTGGATGGGACTCCAGTTTATTATTCCAATGAATTCAGAAAGGCACTTGCTGTAGCTCACGTCACTTTCTGACATGGCATGTTAGTATGACTATTATTAAGATATAGTCATGCAGTAGTGAAGTTCAATGATGATACAGTTTTCATCGATATCAACTCAGTAAATTCTGGACAGCAAAATTGAAAGTTCAATCATGATACAGTTCTCATCGATATAACCACAGTAAATTCTGGACAGCAAATACTCGTTTTGATCTGATGAATTAAGAAGACACGATCGAGGACTTCCCTTCTTCCTATCCAAACACACCCACATCCCTTCAACACACAATTGAGACCAGGGCCATAACCAGACTAGCAAAACTTCAAATTAATCAAACTTACAGTAGCTAACAACTTTCAAGCTGCATCATGAGTTGGTGAAGTTGTCATATCAAATGAAGGATGAATTCACATAAAGTAACTCTTAAGACCTGCAAAGTAAGCAATAAATACCTGAGGGGGAATTGAATTGATTCCAGAAGTTTCAGGCCTAGTGTTCTCATGCACCTTGTGATCTCCCTCTTGAGCCATAAATGCTGAATCTTCACTGCTATAAGAAACACTCTTGAAAGAGAAAATATTAGAAGAAAGAAGGGGCTCAGTCATCCCTGGTGAAGTTTCCAGCATGAATCTATAAATTGCTTGTCCTGCTGATGGCTTCACATTCTCTGGAACTCTGCCATACTTCAATCTTTCACCATTCAAGGACCTCCAAGCCACTATCTCTCCCTTGTAAAATGGCCTCAATGGGTGGAACTGCACTCGAGAAGCATCTTGGGGCAGTATCTCTTGGCCTAGAAAGGCGTCAATTCCACCTCCAAACTCTCTCTCTCTAGAGTGGGACCGAAGTTTCAGGACATCAAGTAGTGCAGCCTCACAGCATTCAGGACAAAGAAACAAAGATCCAATTGGTAATGGAACTGGTGAGTCCAGAATGTGACTTACCACTGCAGCAATTACATCAGTTAACGCCACATATTTTGGTGGTTCAGCAATCAAGACACATGTTTTTAAGTGATCTATGAAGTAAAGGGCTGTATGTCGGGATATGCCCTCCCACTCAGGAAGAATTGAATTCTTAGAAACAAGAGTAATGTCCATAGACTTTGGAAGTAATATGAAACGAGTGTATAAGCATTGGACAAACTTCAATTTTTCTGCAATAGATTCCAATGATTTTTGGACCTTCTCCAAGGATGGCATACCAAATCCAGAACTGGTGCTACTACTGCACAAGGAAGTTAGTGTTCGCCATACTGCCACTTGGAATGATTCACTATTTAGCTTTTGTCTGATGGAAGCAAGTGTAATAGAACCAATACACACTAATTCACATAAGTCTTCACTGTTGTCCAGTTCCTGTAGATAGGTGTGCCATAAGGTGTGAGAAATTTATATATAAATATAGATATTTAATAAAATAAGCTTCCAGGTATCTACTACCTCTTTAACGACATCTGAAAGCTTTCTGATACCAAGGGCCTCACACAGACGCTCAGGAAGATCTTGGTGAACAAATCTAAGCCTGGATGTATCAATGTGATTGACATAATGCAAACCACGAGTATCAATATACACACATGATTTTGCGTAGACAAGCCTGCATCCATCATCAGGAACAATTGCTTCAGAATCCCAGATAGAGATGTCTGAACCGTTCTTTTCATCACAGATGAAATGTAAAATTTCAACTGCAGCTCGGAATTCATTTGGATTTAGACGCTGATAACCACAAACTTTTTGAAGATCTGAAAGAAGGTTCCTCGCAGAAGCAACGGATATTGAGTCTTGAAGGCCCAAATCTCGGAGAATATTAACAAAAGGAAGATATGCAGAAGGGAGCTCAAATGCAAATGGAGACAGATTTATAGTCAAACGAGCAAAAAGAGAGCTTGCTGTCACCAAACGAGTGCCATTTGCAGCTGGCAAGAAGGCCACTTTCTGCAGTTTAGCAATGTCTGCCAATGAAGTAATAATGATTACTGGAGAGATTAAAATTGAACGTAATACTACACTTAGTGCTGAAATATCAGATAGTAGCGACCAACTCAAGACAAGACAAGTAGCAAATCTCATTTTTCTTCAAACACCATTAAATCAGTTGGCACAATTCCTTAAGGCATCATACTAAAACCATTACATTTATTATAGCAATGCGTTCTACCTAGTGAAACTAAAAATGTAAATAACTTCGATAAATTTTCCCGAAATTAAAATTTTAAAATGTTCTCTAGAAGAACATGTGAAATTAAAAATAATAGTTAGGTTAGTTATTATCTTAACAGCTTCAACAATAGTTGTAACTATTTCATACCTTCCTATTCCCCACCCTAAAAGCGGAGATTTCTTTTAAAGAAACACATTCAACGATAGATCGAGATTAACACAGATAACCTGCAAACTGACATGAAGTCCTCAAAAAATAAGGAATTCTCTTATTGAAAATGGACTTGATAGAAAGCCACTTTAAACGAGTTGTACGGAAAGAGTACATCAAAAGCTCAGTCGTTGATAGACCATAGAGACACAAAGAAGAAAGCAATGGGCCTGCTGGAACTATTGGAGTAATTAAATTAATTGGGCTTAGACTATGCATCAGTGATTTATTTCTTTCCTTATTGTTTGAGTTGGGCTTCACAGCCCTCGTTGAGTATTTATAATTTGTAGAGAGCCAGAGTTTGGATAATTTAGATATTTTGCTATAACCACCTTTAGGATGTAGCAGAGATTTCCTTTGAGGCCTCATTCCATAAGGTTTCATTATCTACCATCTTATTCAAGTACCTCAATTGCCTTAACTCTATCAGTTGTCACCGGACTAAGAAACTAAGAAGTAAGGATCCTGAAATTTCTATCAAAGGATGGTCAATATACATCATTTATAAACAACATCCACTTAATACTTTCCAACACTAAGCATAGCTAAATGCATATTCGCCGGAATGCCAAGGTGCAGGCAAATGCTACGAAGATTAACAGGAAGAAAAAATCAGTTTCCTGGTCATGTTGTTTATATAATACAGATTTAAAAAATAAAATAAAATAAATTAAATTTATAAGATCACATAGTAAACTAATTGAGACAGTAAAGAAAATCAGGTGGATATTTAAAAGATAACAGTTATAGAATACATTTACATTAGGTAAACTAATTGAGACAGTAAAGAAAATCAGGTGGATATTTAAAAGATAACATAGTTGTAGAATACATTTACATTAGGTCTATCATGTACCTGGGAAATAAACATGAGTGTTATAATTTCTTTTCAAGGGTAGACACCGCTTCCTCCAGCCAATAAAATTTAAAAGGGAAATACATCAAGTAACTCTATTTATGAACATTCTTCTAAGGTCAAGTATAATGCACAAAAAAAAAAAAGAAATTCAATAAAGTGAATTCTCTGAGATAGACATAAACTAAAACTGGTAAAATTCCTTGAAACTAAATTAGTTATAACATAAGAAGAGTACACACACATCTCAATAATGAGGCTCATCTTCAACTTATGTTATGAACAATAGAACATCAACCTGGATGGTTTTAATTACCTGAAGAAGAGAGGGAGCTCCATACTTTGTCCAGATACTTCAATACCTCAATTGAAGCTTCATCAATTGTCTTGATACCCGATAGAGCAGGCCAGTGAGCAAGAGTATCCTCACCACCATTTCTTCCAATAACCTGCAGAATTTGGTCAGAAATGCCAAGTGGGTTACAAGCAACAAATCACTATCAAACCATACCTGAAGGTGCTTAAGTACAGTTGAAAAGGCTGGAGGACTTGACAAATGTAATGGTCCCCAAGCATACTCAGGGGGTACAACAGACTGTATTGAAAGAATTGGAGCACAGCTCCAAGCAAGAGGCCAATCCTTCATCAGTATAGCTTCAGCATAGGAACAAAGCACTCTATTCCCACTTCTTTTGCCGCCTATATTTGGAAATCCTTTTTCAGCTGGAACACACGCAATCTTGCCAAGGAGATTGCAGAAGTTGTTTCCATAAAGTACAGCAAAATTAGAAAAAATAGTCTTGACCAAAGTTTCAGCCAATACCCAAATCTCAAAAGATACTTCGTTCTTTGAATTCCAAACATTAACTTCGTCAAGAACTTCAACCTGCTTCATACATTCACCTCCAAGATGCTCCACTCTCTTAGCACACTCCAGAATAATATCTGATTCAGCAGATGTTCGGAGACCCACTTTGCGCAAAATCTGAAGCCATCCATCTGAAATGAATCTCTCTCCAGGGAATTTCTTCCTCACACCAGAAAACACAGATGTTAATAAAGCATCACCAGGGTCAAATAAATCTTGGGGTTTATAGAGGTTTTCCGACTGTTCATCAGCTGTTTTCACAAAATTAGTATCTTTAAGCTCCTCAATTACAGATGGATCTGATTGAAGATCTTTCCAGTTCGTGTACAGATAAATCAAGATATCCTCTTGCTCAGCCCGAGGCTTATGTTCAAACCTAGGCAAGCCAAACTTCACAAGAATCTGCCGATCATCCAATTCACGGATTCCAAGTGCTCGATGTAAGGAACTCTCAGTAGAATTTGTCGTGTGAGAAAGGCATCGATCATCAGATGGCTTGAGAAATGTGTTTGAGGGAATCATGCAAAGATCCTCAGTATCCAATCGAGTATATGTCCCAAGAACTGTTTTATAAATAGGAAGACCACGTAGTACTTCAAGCTCTTCTCTTCCATAACTAGTACTACTTGAATAGAAATCAGAAGCAAATAATCTGAAGAGCTCATCTCGCTCTGAACCTGTAAAGGATGTGAGTTCAGGAAAATATCCAGATTGTTTAGCTGCCACAAGCTTGGATGCTATAGTTTGCCCTAATGACTGTCCATTTGCTGGCAAACACTTCGACGGAGGAGCACAATCCAAGTAATTAACATCAAAAATAGGAATGTTGTATTGATTCAGCAGTGGAAACAACCAAGGATACTTATCATCTATAAATTTAAATGACAACAAATATGCTTTGACGTCGTGAGGATCAGAAGAAAATTCAGATGTATCTTCTTCAGAATAAGCATCCAAAATTACCAAATCCTTAATGAGGGGAGGAACAAAAACAAGATGACGTTCCCTAACACGACATAGGATTGGACGACCAAGAAAAGCTGGTATAAGTGGCCAATCAGAAAAAAGTGAGATGTCTTCAGATGAACCATTGACAATCTTCCAGAAAAGCCTAATCCACTCAGGAGGAGGACCTGCTTCACTATTAGAATTTGCAGATTTCTCCCATGAAAACCAGGGAGCATTTTTTGAGTCAATTACATGATTGGCCCAGTTTTCATGAAAAGCAGATCTCATGTGGCTAGCAAGCAAGCGAAGGGAGAAAGATTGGATTTTCAAGAATGATTGAATAGCAGTGTTCGAAAAAATATTTTGCAGCACAGCTCTCTCCAATATTTCTGGATGAATGAAATTTTCAGATAAAGAAGTAATTAAAGATTGTTCCTCTTTGTTTCCAACCCAAAGTTCAGTAGACCCAAGTTTGATCAAACTATTTTTTGCAGTTGGACAAGGTAGGCCTTTAATTTCAAAAGATATATAGAAAAGCCTCTCTTCCTCACTTGAACGGAAGTTATAAGGCCCATAACTATTGATTCCAGTCAAAGGGTGCCTGTTAGACGAAGAACCACCTGGCCTCCCAATATCTTCAACAACTCCACGACCAAAATCAAATAAAGCCCTCCCCAAGTTTGTCATCATTTCAATTGCATCTCCTCCAGAATTGACTGAAGTAGGAGGTAAAACTCCATGCATGCGTGGATTAGTGCCTGATACAGCAAAGGAATGATTATATTCTTTCTTGCTTAAGGAACTGAAATCAGTCAAGTCCCTTGGAGCATGAAGTTCCTTGGTCACAGATGACTCCAGAAGTTGAATATCAGATAAGCAGTATTCAAGTACATCTACGTAAGTGTCAATTGACCAACTACCAATTGATGGTGGTGATGCACGAAGAAGTTCACGGACCATCTTAGGCTTAATTTCTCCAACTGAAAAGCCCACAGCCTGAACTTCAGTCACCAATTCCCACGGGACAGAAAATACAGGATAATGTTCTTTGACAAAAGCACAAACAGTGGCAGGTAGCAAGTTATCACCAACCCCATTTCCAGGTTGTGAAAGAAACATACCATCAGAAGCCTTGACAAAATTTCCAGAATATAGCTGCCAAACTGGGAGCCCAACAAGGCGAGTATACAATGGCCTAATAACTTGTTCAACCAGACATAACCAGTCTGCCTTAAGAGATGTCATAGATGCTGAATCTTCACCATCTCTAGGTTGCTTGACCACAGCATTCTGGTATGACCTAGGCCAAAATGAATATAAATCATTCCCGTAGGAACTCAAAATTGAACACACAGAACGGCCTAAATTTGGTTCTAGAACAGATGTCAACGGGTCTCTCTGTAACTTTTGCATCTCAAGTATCAATTTAATATAAGAGTCTCGAACACAAGACATCAGCTCTTTGTTCCAAGCTTCAATCAAATGACTTCCAGCATCAGATTTGACCTCCGATCCTGCTTTGCTGTCTTGGCATCTAAATAAATAGCGGCCCTGATTATGGCGCACGAGGAAAGACCCCAGTACGGTTACTGGTATTCTTATATTGCTTGATAGAGGTAGAGGGGACATAATGGTGTTTGATGGATTGTTATCAGGAGGGCGTCCATTTCGGGATATGTGTGCAGCAACTCCAGCAACAGGTGTAAGGTTGTATGCAAGATACCGCCTGCATGCATAAAAAATATTAGTTTGAGAGACACAAAAATATTTTGAGAAACTTTAATCTTGAGGTGGAGTCAAGACATTTCAAACATGAACCAGCCAAGATCACCTCTGCATTCTACATTATGCAAGGTTGTAAAAGAAAATACTTGATAAAGATCTCCGGGATGTTATAGCAGGATTAGAATTCTGTTCAGGGAATTATTAAACAATAAAATTCCTGGAGACTTCATGGAGTGCTAATTTCGAAGTAAAACTCCCATTTATATTTATCCACTTATTGAGAAATAGAATCTGAGAATTATACATTCCCAATATCAAAAGAATGAATACAATGATTTACGTTTCAAACAGTTATAGATACAGCATCAATAGAACAACTTCCATCTAGAAAGTTACATGACATTTTCATTGTATATCTGCAATGTCCTAGATTTCTAAATTAAAATACAAATTAATTGGTACTGCCAAGCTTGCTACCCAGTTTCAGGTCACTATATATTTCTACCACTTTTGAAGACCTATAATCCAAGATCTCATCAAAGCAAAAGATAAACAACTCAACCAGATGCAGCTAACATCCATCTACTAGTTTTTTTTTTTTTTTTTTAAAAGGAAACAGAAATTAAAATTTCAAATAGGGACAAGCAATCCCAAGAAAAGAATATTCAAGAAAAGAACAATAAAACCATTATTTAGAAAATAGAAAATCTACAGTGTAAATATAGGATATTCAATGGGAAACAGGTGGTGGCCTGATCCTCCCCCAGCTGTTATCACACATGGGCAAGGAGCTTCACTCTGAGCTTTGAAGATCTTGCTAGCTTAGCTTGTCCACTGTTTATCTGGTACTCTTTTCCTGCTAACTTTGTTTCTCAATAGGTTTTTCGTTAGTAGGTTTCATGAGGATAGATTGGACTTCTTTACTAAACGGCCCGAACCTGTTTGGTTTCTTTGTTACACTTTTTTCTTTGAGGCACTCTCTTGGTACCACTTCTATACTTTGAGCTTTTTGCTCTCCCATTGTTATCATTTGTTACTGGTGTTTACTAATAATATCACCTATTTACAATGGGAAACAGGGGCCTAACTGAGCCCGGCATATGAAAATATTGTTAACTAAGAAGTAAGGTACAGATTCATTTCCGCAGTATGACAAAGGTTAAGAGCAGTAAATGATATTAAAAGAGGGCCCACTTCCATGGATGACTAGATCATAAGCCCCCATGATATTCTATTTAAAAGAACAGGTACCCGATCAAGAATCACATGAAAATATCAGTAAATATACGAAGACTCAAAAGTCTAACACGAAGCAGGCAGGCAAAAGGAAGCAACTAATGTATATATATAAAAAAATTCACCAACTGTTATGATATCCCACATCGGTTCCACACGCAAGTGTCGAAGGGAAAATAAGTGGGGATCAACCCTTCACCTTCAGCCATGATTATGGGTGAAGTTAAGGCTCCCTAACTGATATGCCTAACAATTTGGTCCAACCTGTCAGATCCGGAAAGGCCGCGGGAAGGGGCTACCTGATGATGGGATACAGTGAAGAGTTGACCCCCCACTTATATGCCCTTCCACATTTGCGTGTGGAACCGATGTGGATTCATTTTTTAACATACCTATCAAGTGCCATATTTCTTGTTTGACCAGAACCCATGCTGAGCACGACGAGCCATCGATCAACAAATCTAGATCCCCCCTGATTCAAGTTCAAATCGAGAACATGGAATTTGATAGCAGCAGTAGAGCTCCCAAATATACTTGACAATTGGAATTTTTTCCATTTCTTTTCAGAAAATGGATTTCTAATAACAGCTGCTAAAGGATCAATATCAATTGAATAGTCAAGGCATGGCTGAGAGCTTCCATCTTCCCACGTTGATAAAGATACCTGTGCAGTGGAGCATTAATTGGCATTCGTCACCAAATCTGTTTTTTGTTTTCATTATTAAACTGAACCTCTTGCATATTCTTAAGAAAATAATCTCAGATGTTTGAAGTCACATTTCATGGTTAGTTAATGATAAGAAGTACTCTAGCAATTGCATTAAACTCAAGTTTTGGCTGCAACCAAGTTCCTAAATGTACACTTTTACTAAACCACTAACAGGCATGTTTTATCAAGAAATTAATTTTTTTTCGAACTCTTACCTATTAAAGGAATGTTACCTTAGAATTATCATAATTGAGATTTTCATCTTCTAACTAGCATAATGAAAAGAACTAGACTGTATTTAACCCATTATGCCAATATGTTGTTTCTACGGAAGCTGACATCTCAAAGGAAATTATTCGGAAATATACTAAGTTGGTAGACCTTGCACTGCTAATATTTCCAGAATCGAACACTGAGATGATAGTGTATGTAAATTTATTTATACTATGTTTTAACTTGAGAAAATTTTTGAAAATCATATTCCTGCTCATACTCTTTAAGTCTTATCTCAAGTAATAAATGTATATCATAGTATATGACAACCAATAATAGAATTATAAATGAGCAAGTTAAGCTTAACATAATTTTCCAGAAAGCAACAAATTTGCAAGCAGGGTATACTAAAGGCTAAAAGGTACATTTACTATCTGTTATGTTAACAACTCCATTTCAGGTTAAATTGAAATAGAAATTAGAAGAAAAAAAAACACTTTACGTCCCTGGTATTTCTTCATGTGCAAGCTCATTAACTTGTAAATTAAAGTCACATTATTTGGTTGCGATTTTGTAAGTTTATTCTTATACTGATTTAAACATATTCAATCATGCACATCATTAAAGCAAGATCTCCATCTATGAAATTATTATTAATATGCAACAGTTTACCTATTCAACATCCTTAATGTTGCACAGTTTTAAAACTTTTCAAAAGCAAAAAAGGATAAAAGTACTCGCAATAAAAGAGAAATCCAGGGAATTTGTATGTAATACTGTAGACTGAGTACAGGACTACTAAATTTATAGATGGAAAAAAAAAAGAACTAGGGATGCAACCAAAACAAGGAGAGAAATAAAAATCCAATACTAAAAATAAAGATGAACATATTTAACATATATCAACTAAACAAGGAAGTGATCAACCAAACAAGGAAGAATAATATACCATAATAAGCCATTTATCAACATATTATGTTTCAACAAGTTGTTTTATGAGTTATTTTCTGCATATACCAGACCTTAGGAGCCCTTCGTTAAGTACCTAATGCCAATTTATTTGGATTGTTAATCTAACAACAAACAAAAGAGCACCTAGTCACCTACGCACAAAACTTAATATTAAATGACTGTTTTCCCCAAGTTACAGGACTTACAGAAGAGTGCATTCATACTTTCAAGATAATAAATATTGACTGAGATGTGAATCTAATCAAAATGAAAACTGATAAGTTACTACACGGATCTCTTTGAAAATCAGATTCATAGAGCAACAAATTTAAAAGATGACTCTTACCATCCAAAAACAATTGGCAGTTCAGATATATGGATGCAATGAGCATCTCAATGGTTTGGTTCAAATGCAAGTTCACTGGTGTATCTGCAGAAGGGGTCACAATGATAAAGGAATGATTATAAAAAGAGAGAAGACAAGAGAAGGTGGGCAGCATGAAATCCATAGAAAAGTTGGAAAGTCAAATTTAAAATTGAAGACAAAATGAAAAACCAGAAGAATAAAGGTGGAGCTGTTTGCAGGTGCAGGGAGGAATAACAAGAGAAGGTCGAGAAAAGAAAAGACATAAGCAGGAGGATAAAAAAGCAGCCATCTTCAGAACTTACACCAACGGCCTCACCTGATACAGCCTGACAGAGCTTATGTAACCAGACTAATATCCCACTATAAAATTACCATCCAACAAATTGGGAACCCAATCTAAACTCTGTCTCTACGAATCTAAGAAAGCCTGATTAATAGCCAAAAAGAAATTCTTCTCAAATAAGTGGTATTTCCTGATAACAGAATTCCCTTTGGGTACTCAGCTTACCCTTCTATAAATATCGGCATTAGAAATTCAGAGAAAGGACTACTGGTATTGTTTTTTCAGTAAGTACAAGAATGGATTAGCGGATGATCAGATGATGAAGATAAAATGGGTCAGTCAATGAGCAATATCTCTGTCACCGAAAGATCAGCTATTATTTTAAGCTTAGTTTTAAGTCAATTAAATGAAGGACTACTCAACTAATAAGTATTTTGACTTCTGATGCATCAAGCAATTCAGTTTAATGCCTATTCAGCTAAGATGACCTCACACAACTCCAAAACAAATACATAAATACATCGCACAGCTGATCCATGTACCAATATCACTTTCCTCCCAACTTTAATGAATCTTATTATTCAACCACAAACCCGTAAGTACTAGGTAAAAACAGAGCCTCAATAAATCAGCACACATTGATAACTCAGTCCCTGTTAATCATGATTGGATGGACCTAATTCATTTTTACAGTAGCCAAAAGATTAGCCAGTTAATCTGCAACCATTTAACCTTCAAATCAGGGTTATAGCAAGATAACCATAACAAATATAGGACCAACATAACCATTTGAAGCTCCTAAACATAAATTAGCGGCATGATTTCAGTAAAATATATAATCATTATTTTCACATTAAAATCTTGAACTCGTGAAGAAAATATTCATGTAAAATTAATCTGATGAACTTCAGATAGATCTTTAAATGATTTCCCTCATCTGATGGACTAGTCATTCATTGTGGCAATAAAACTGAATTACCTGCGAAACTGACTTTAAAAATAGTATCAGCTTAGAAGCATGGTCTATGAACTTGTTAAATATCAATGTAATCCTCTTTAAACCAAACTGAGAATCATCTTCCATGCTTTTACACGAAAGAGGAAGGCGTATGACAGTAGAATCCGCTGGAGACCAGGGCATATTTTCATTAATCATCATTGGACTGAACTGATCACGAAATCGCTCAGTTAATTTTGTGCCTGAAAATAAAGAAGTATAACTGAACCTCTGCTCGACAGTACAGAAAACATATACAGCAGTATGGCCCTTAAAACAAATTTCTCACATTTAATGAAGCAAATTCTGTCAAAATATTTCATTTTATACCCAGTTTTTGGTCTTTGAAAAAGATTAGAAAAGGAAAAGAGAGAAAAAAAAAAACATTTTATCATGTGATAGCAAGAAAAAGCATAAACAGCAATGGATCTGTCAAAAAAAACCACATTAAATTTGCTCATGCACACCATTAGCAGCAAGATCGCATGTTGGATCAGTAAAATGTCTAACACTATTTCAACTTAATTAGTTTTACAAGAAAAGAAACGACAAACAAACGACTGGCACAGGTGGGGTGGGGTGGGGTGGGGGGAAATCAATAACAGCATAGAAAATTGATTTCCCAACCCACAAGCTGGAAAAAGATGAGTTTGGTAACATTAATGGAAACTGGCTTAAAATAACAAATTAGGCAATACGAAGCACCATAGAGGTACTAATTCTATGATATCTCAGCATGTACTGGAATTGTCAATATATTTCTGATGCAAATTGACCATAAAAGGCAACACAACTGGTGTTGATGCAGGTATACCTCTCAGGGGAAAAACTTTAGCTGAAGGTGAGTGTGTTGTAGATGTGGCAATTGCTACACCTTTAGGATCAAAGATATACAAGAAGCCATCAGATATAACTGATGGCAGATCGCTGATGGAGAAAGAGCTAAGCAATCCCAAGCCATAGTTAATAGTATCACTTCTCAGACTCCATGGTGGAAGAAACTGAAAACTAGACAATTCGTCTCCACTCAAGCTGGCACCCTCCAAGATTGCCACCAAAGCAGGCCCTTGAAATTCAGCTGCATAGGTAGGGGTAATTGAGAGGTCCACAATCAGTAAAATGTTAGAGCACAAAAGGCCAGCCACAAAGACAACAGATTTATGACATATGAAGAAGAACAATAAAACGGAAATTTACAAGAACTTCAGAAATCCGGTTTGCAACGTTATCACAGATTGCCCCAATCATAAGGAATGATATATTGAATTTAGTTTTCTTTCTACATATCTTAATATAGTTATGTAACGGAAAATCCACAATTCCTACCAAGGTTGTGCTGCAACAGAGACTGACGTGGATGTTCCCTCTTGTCAAAGATGATGTGAAGCTTTTTCGCTTTGCAGCAGTCAGCAAATTCGAGCAAATCAAAGAGAAGAAACTCATAGCTGCCGTGTGATTCAAGTAGCTCACATATTTTGCTATATTCCATGCATGGGAAATCTTTAGTGAATTCTTTACTAACAAAAGAAAGGGAACGGAGTGATTGGATGCCTAATTTACTGGCCAGGTCATAGCTGATTGATGAATGCACAAAACGTTTACCAAGAACGTAACTGGTCTCCATCCATGGTGCATCATTGTACACAAGATCTGCCGCACCCATGAGCACTCCAGTAAAATCAGGTATCAAAAGCATACTGGGATTTTCTAGTCCTGACCTTTCCAAGTAGTTATCTGCTATCATTTCTAGGACACATAGGACAAAATTCAACTGATCAGTTGAGAGAGCACCACCTTTTACATCACTTTGCAACCGTTTCAGAACATTAATATAGTCAGAAACCTCAAAATTACGTCTAACTCCCAAAGCCAGAAGCAAATCCTGGAATATTGATAGCTCAGATGGTACAACATAAATGTAGGGACTGAATTTCACAGGTGAATCAAATGCAAGCACATCAGGGGCTACAAAATCATCTCCAATCCAAACCCATTTAACGCCATCCAATGAAGATCTAAGAAATGCCAGATCACCAGTCTTAACATAATTTTGCAACTGTGAATAAAGCAATGGCATTTGCTCTCTCAGTTCAGCATCATAATGCAACCTAATCTCATTATAGCTGTTACATAACCCCACTAGTTGGGTAGACAAGACATCAACAGGCAAGGGATCTGCCCAGCCAAGTTTGTATTCAAGGAAACTGGAACATTCACCATCTAACACATGCAACTTGGATGAAGCCATCCACATTTTTGATTTAGGTCTGGTAGTCACAGGTGTTGCTATTGTATGGCCTGAGCCTAACCATGGAAGATGATTAACTGGAGGATCAGAATATACTGGACACCAGCTGATACACCGCAGATCTGACCAAAAGTCTTCCCCACTCATATCATCAACAAAGTTTTTAACAACTGAAAGAGCATTTAAAGTATTTGATAAGAGGTCCACAGCACTATTAACAGACATCCCGTCTTCATCTCGAGTAATTGCATCACCATGAGATTCTGTAACATCAGTTGAATGCTTACTCTCTTCTGCATAGGGAAGCTTCAATACTAGATCATTTAAACAAAAAAGCAGCCTCCTAGCAACGGTCAATGCCTCAGAGTCTTTTGATTCATACAAAATTGACACTGACCTGGCACAATCCAGTAAACCAGCAATACCCAAGGTCTGTCTAAGGCCGAGGGTGACTAAAACTTCTAGAGTTTCAGGGTCAGAGAAGTTCTCAGAGGGGAAGAAGGCTCCTTCATGAAGAAAAAGTTTTAGTTCAGGAACACGAGGGTCATAAAGCCTGTGAGAGAGCAAACCAGTATTATTACTTGCAGGATGGATCAGTAACTTTGTAACATGACATTTAAGATAAGCAAACAATAATCCAAAATACACGACTTTCTGTGCAGATCTGTGGCGCCTTCTACACTCTGCCGAAACCTAGTTATTATTTAATACATGCAACAAAATTTCTCCAGCTTTAGAACACTATAAAGTGCTTTTCATCCTTAACAAAGACTGTAGAAAATACTCACTCACCAACCCAGAAAAACACTTAACAGATGGTCACCAAGAGTATAATAAAAAAATTCAATCCAAAAACAACAGAATTTGATGTGCATTTATAATTGATAATGCTTTCTTACCCACACAAAAGATATTAGCATTCATTAAATCTAGGCAAGTAGAAATTCAATTTCATGTAATCACTTCTCATGCAACTGAATAAAAGGTATTCCCATTATAAACACATCAGGAGAAATGTACCTGCATGGTTCTCTCCAAGCTCCGTCTGATGACTGAACAAAAGGAATTGCAGAAAATTCTTCTTTGCAAGTATTATCCATCTCAATCAAGGACCTAACATCACTTATAATGCCTAGCAGGACGCCCTCCAGGGAAATAAGCTCTGAAATGTTTGAGAGAACATAATCTTTGTAGAAATCCAACCTTGAAGGTTCTTTGACGCCTAAATATTTCTCCAGAATTATTCTCTCTCTGTCTGAATCCAATTTCACAAAGTCATCATCTAAGAAACACTCACGTGCAAATTCCGGTTTAATCCACTTGAGAGATTTCAAAGATACAAGTTTTCTACTCTTGAACGACTCAAACATTGGAATGTGCTTTATTATATGGACATGAATGCTGTCCATTAAACCCTCAGAGAACCACTTTGATTGGAGAATAAAGCTTCTAATTTCATGCAATCCCCCATCTGTAGCATCACCAAAGAGCTTTTCAATGTCATCTGGTTTACCGGTAACTGCCAGCAGAGCGTTTAATACACCCATCGCTGTTGAGTCCTGCACATACTGTTTTAACTGTGCATGTTCAATAGGGATGTCGCCTCTCAGTATTAGGCATCCTGCACTTCGCAAAAGTGCCGACATATTTTCACTCCACCCACCATCTTTTATTACATTTGAATTCTCAACAAGCTGTATGAGATAATTGTTTTCAACTGGCAAAATTGGCCAGTTAGAAAACAATGAAAGATCTTCACAAGATGATCTCAGATAGCTCCATAGTAGTCTTAACCATTCCAAACTCGGATGACCTTGAATGCTAGGAACCCAAGTCACCTGCTTAACATTATGCCATTCGACAGGGATTAGTCTTGCAAGCATATTTTCAAGCAGTCGACATGTTAGAATATATAAATTAAAATCTTCACTTTCAGCTAGAGAGCAGAACTTCTGATAAAGATACTCCGAAATCCCATTATCTAACAGTTTATGAGGGACACAATCCTTTAATAGCCTATATCCATCTCCTTTTGTAACATAAATATGATCAGTCGACCCCCTTTTGTCTAGTTTTGTAAATGAACCACTTGAAAGTGGAATCAAGGGTAAGCCAAAGAAACTTTTTGATACAACTGGATTTCTTAGATCAAGCAAGCAGTACTCGAGGGTTAAAATCATTGCACTTTTATCCTTGAATTCCCGTTTCCTACGAATTAAAAGTGTTCTTAGTAACTGAGGTGTGAGGAAATGCAGTGCTGGGTACATTTCCATAAATTTGTCAACAATATCCTTTGGAACATCAGCCACAGGTAAGCCAGCATCAGACAATGCTTCTAGAAGTTCCCATGATTTGTCAAAATTGTGATCAGGAAAAATTGCTTGCTTTGCTGAAATCCACTGCCCTCCTCGGGTTTTGGTGTATAACAAACGAAGACCACTCTCAGAGACAAACTGGTAAAGCTTCTGTACCAGTGAGGTCCAAGGTCCAAAACCTCCTTTTGTAGGCCATAAAGAAAAGAATAAATTATTTGGGCCAAACTCCAGTGCCACTGTCTCAAGTAGATGACCATAAGCAGGGGCAACAACTTCTTCAAGGAGGTACATGTTCCAGTCTGAACGTTTCTTCCCATCTCCTGCCATGTCATCACCGAACCATATATCCCTCCGGTTTGATGACAACTCAAAATAAGCATTTATGTGAACTGGAAGACCAGTACTAATAGGAAGAGGTAAGAAGCAAAAAGCACGACCTTCAAAATTAAATGTGGACCTAGTAGAAGTTTGAAGGATATGCAGGACGTCAGCAGCATTATTAAGAGATGAGTCCAAAGAATCACTCCTAACTTCTCTTTTATCGACTTCAACAGAGTTGATAGGTGTTGCTACACAGACCCAAGGAACAAGCTTGTTAAATTTCTTGTTCAAGGTAGAAAATTTACCCTTCTTGTGAAAACTTCCTAAGCATTCACTAGTTAACCACAAGCATGACCTGCTACCTGAAATGTTATTCTCAGACAACAAAAGCTTCTGAGACCTCCACGGAATATCCATATTGGTGGATTTGCTTATCTTGTCAAAAAACTTATCCATACTCAATCTATCTCGTTGGATCTCATACATAGAGCTAAAGATCTGATGAAATTGACCTTTTTCAACTTCAGGCTCATTAACACAATCCTTGCTAACAGAGTGTAGTAATTGCATTTCACTATTAGCACTTTCTTTAACAAAAATGGATATAGTCTTTACATTGCGCAGAAATAGCAGAGTTGCAGAAACAACCTCAGAAAAGGAATTGAACAGTGATATTACATCAGCAGGTGCATACACTTCTTTCTTTATTTGACTTCTAGAGGCAGCATTAGCAGTCCTAAGGGCAAATCGAAAGAGAGTGCCAGGAAATGGATGCTGCAGATCACATCCAAAGTGAAGAAATGGAGAAAACTGATCCGGGAACTGTTCCAAAATACTTGTGCCTACAAATTTGATTCGGAGTCCAGGGTGAGATGGAGAAATTCCAGGCAAATTGCAGGCATGAGGGTCAAACATGACAAAATTTTCTCCTGAAACAAAAGTTGGTATATCAGTGAAGTGATATACGCAGTTAAAACCAAGACCAAACCTTCCAATTGCAAATGGTTTATCAAGTTTACTTTCCTGGCCAATCCGAGAAACAGCATAAAGATCTTGTGAACTAAAAACAGAGTCATTAAAACAATATAGAGCAGGTCCCTGCCAATCTCCCATTTCAGGTGAAAGAAGAGATGAAGTCCCATAATGAGATTTATCCAATAGAAAGCTCACATTTGAGGCCCCTGCATCCTCAGCATTTTGTACTAACTCAAAGAGAACTGCAGGCCCATCAGCATACATTTCAAGTATATGCCTTAATCTGGTTGTCAAAGCTTCATGCTGCCCAAACGCTTCAGCAGCTCCAGACAAACTCAAATTCATAGAGTCAGCACTCTCTGCAAGCAAAATCCTTCGAAATGATCTAACCCCTAGCTTTTCAGCAACATCATGAGAAATGTTACGATGAACAAATTTATGAACAGCTTGTTTGGCTCCCAAAGATAAAGCTGTATTTCCAAATAATTTGTCCGAACCTTCAGACTCAAGCAACCAGGGAGCATCATTATAGACTAAATTTGTTGCATTAATTAGTCTGCCTGATATATCTGGAAGATATATAATAGTTTCATCTTCACGGAAGTGAGCTTCAGCAAGGTGCTGAGCTATAAAAGTAGCAGCAGTGATTTCCTGAGAATCCAAAGGAACGTCTCCCTTCTTAGTGGCCATCCTTAGTAATATATTTGCATAGTCAGAGGGCCGCAAATGATCTTGAATGCCTAGCTCCAAGAATAAACCACTGAATGCAGCCAAATCAACAGGAATGACACGTATATAGGGAGCCAAATGAAGAGGGCCATTTAGAACAACTTCATTCGAGGTGGCAAATCCATCTCCAACCCATATCCACCGGCAACCTTCTAGTATAGCCTTCACAATGTCAATTTCATCTGAACCAAGTAAGACCATCAAAATAGAATATATTTTTGGCATTGCCAAAGCCAGTTCCTGTCGTAAAATCAGATCAGAGACTATCTCATTGTTTTTCCCGAGCTCAAGAAGCTGGGCAGCAATTACACTTCCTCCAGGGGGGTTAGACCAACCAAGTAGATAGGATAATGCTGATGAAGAACATTCTCCATCCAATATACGCATACTCGCAGAAACAAGCCACAAATCCGAGTATGGTCTGACAAGCTTAGGAGGCGCAACCAAAGATGAGACTGCAGGCCAAGGTAATGACTCATGCGGAGGAGAGATGAGGACCGGGCACCACGAAATCAGCTTGAGGTCATTCCAGAGTTTTTCCAAGTCTGATTTGAAACGCTGGGATTTGAAAACATTTGAAGCTCTTGAGAAAATTCTATTCACCATTTTTTTATCATCCTCCAGTACGTCAGGTAGCCACTTTGATGCATTGACTTCCAGATAAGAAAGAAGTACCTTTCCTCTTGAATTGGCTTTTTCCTGATTTACAAGCATTAACTGTTCCACATGACGAGCACTTTGAATGACTGCATCAATGGTTGCAGTTGTTTTCAATCCCAATCCTTGTAACATGTCTAAGGCATCTGATTCCTGGAAAATCCCATAAGGAAAACAATCAGAATCTTCCAGTAAACCAAACAATTCCTCATTCCTTGGATCATAGAGCATTGTGGGGCTTTTCAGGGTACCACTAGCAGTCGGGACAAATTTCAGATTTCTCAAGTTTTCCCTGAATGACGCATCTTCCAAACATAATTGTGGTAATTCTTGGAGAACTGAAAGCATTACCCTATTGCGGACATCAGTTTCCAACTGTTCTATCCTATTGAAAACATGCATCTTGTAAAACCGTGTCTTCCTCATCCTCTCAATACCATAATACCTCATAAGCAAATCTTCCTCAGTGCTTGACAAATTAAAGAGGAATTCAGAAGAAAACAAACACTCTTCGCAGCCAAGTGGAGGTAAGAATTTACAAGGGTTCACTAAATCAGAATACTTGAACTTTTCAGGAGATCCTCCATCATAGACTCCATAAATTGGAAGCCACTTGCTATTCTGTATGTGAGAATCATCCATTTCTTTTCCAACAAACCACGCCGGACTAAAGAGAAATTGCCGAAGCTCATCTCTTTCATTTCTTTCCAGACACTGAAGAAGCTGAGTAATACTATCATTAGAAGACACACCATAAATTGAATCTAGAACGCCTACAGCATCAGCACCATGCACATATTTAATCAAATCTGGGTGTCCATTGCAATAATTGTTGTTCAGTATATTGCACCCTATCTTGACAAGGACATTTTGCAATTTCTCAGACAATTTTTCAATATTCAGCAATTTTTTCGGCCTTGAAGGTCTATACAGATGCCCATTTACCGATGGTATTATAGGCCATTCTCCAAAACGAGATAACTCGTGACATTGTTCACGAAGGTAACACCAGAAAAGCAGAAACCAAGATGAGCTAGGATGTGAAGAATCTGAATTCGGATTCCAAGGAACCTTCATCTTATATTTCCAATCTGCAGGTACAAGTTTAGAAAATAGTTTTACAACCACATCCACATTTAAAACTACTAGGTTTGCTCCGGCAGTATTTGCTATAGATGTTAGTCTGCCAAGCAGCTTTTCTGGAATGGCCCTGTCAATTATTCTATTTGAAATTTGTTGAAGAAGATCATATTCCAGCTCATTGCAAATGAAATAGCTGGCCCCTTCTGAGGAACTGGATAATGATCCAAATTCACCATCAGCCAATGGAAGTAAAGGTAAATCAGATGCATTAAAACCAACATCTGTATCAATCAAGTCCTCCAGGCAATACTCCAACAACACAAACTTACTAGATCTGCCAATTAAACTTAAACTTTTGCATCCTCTCAAATAATGGCGAACAGTATCAGGAGTAACAACTTTTTGATGCCTGATTGTCTTGCAATTTAAGATCATCTCAAATAAGTCATTTGGCAAAGGAACAATAGGCATTCCAAGCTGGACAAGAACATCATAAATTTCCTTACTACAAGAAATTTCCATGTCATATAGAAATGCTTCCTCTGGCGAAATCCACTGTCCACCTCCAGCATCCGAATATAAGACAGGTGACGCATTGATACTCCTGTAAATATGCTCAACTAACAAAGTCCATGGCTCTTCAAATGAACCAATTGGCCACAAAGAATAATAATCTTTTGTTGAACCCAGGATGTCTCGCATGCTAAGCAGCAGTTTAAGAAAGCTGGGTGCCACAACATCTTCCAGCAGAAGCCTGTTCCAGATCGAACGCATCTTTCCAGATTTGTCCATGTCATCACCATACCAAATGCCACGACGATTTGAAGAAACCTCAAAATATCCATTAATTTGAACTCGGAAACCAGTTTTAACAGGCAATGGAAGAAAGCAGAATGCCCGTCCAATACTTAAAACATCATTCTGTTGAGATTCACAAAAGAGTAGACAAACGAGTGAAAAATTAATTCCCTTACCCCTTAAATTAAGGTAAAAAATAAATAATATTATTTGATAGAGAGATGATTATAAAAATAAAAAAAATAAAAAATAATAATAATAATAATAATAATAATAATAATAATAATAAAACAAGAAAGGAATGACACCAAACAGAAAGCACGCTCTGCACAATTTAATAACCTTCAGCTGGAGGAATAAGTTTGCTTGCAGATTATTCTTAAGAATCGATTTGAAAATATTTAAGGCATTAGATTACAAAGTAAAAGGCCGACTTCAGCTCTGGTTTTCTTTGTCTTTGTCTTCTAAACCCCTAACATATCGGGGAGCAAGAGAAAAATCAAGAGGCATCTTAAAACATTTTTGGAGGGATACCTAAATCAACAAGCATAAACGTCTAAAAACATGTTTGCTTCTTTCTATCTTAAAGAAGAAGCAAGAAAGCTTAGTCAGTGCGACCATAGATGCACAGTTTTACCATTACAAACACCATCAACCAACCCCTTTACCAGCTAAGTTATAATTGGCAAACTTAACCAAGAAAGAAATAACAAATAGAACTCATCCGTTAATACACGATCGATATCTTAACTCTCTCAAATTTGGACTGATGCAGAAAGCAATGTAATAACAGCACACGGCAGAAAATCAAGAGGCAAATTTCAGGACAACAGCAAACTCGCTCACTTACCAAGAGTTCGTAAGCAAATTATATAGGATATATCTATTAGAATCTGAGCAGCATAGGAAAATGGATATTTAGGATTCATGCGTACACACACATCTCTTATGAAAGTGCACAACGAAAGATCAACGAAATTAGTGAGAGAGAAATAAAGCCACGGAGAAGCATAGTATCACACAAACCCTATGAGTAAAAGGAAATTACATTAAGTGGGTCGTCTAGTATGCATGCTGCTACCGATGCCCAAGGCAATAGATGCATATCATAATCCTTCGCTGCCATAGCTGCAAAAGTACCAATTCTACTTGATGGTGAGGCCATCATTTGCACTATAAAGAACTTATGGGACCTTATTTGTGAAGAATCCCCAATCACAGCTTCACTGGAGAAATCCAATGAGAAGGCATCCATCTCACAGTCAACATTATGTTTCACCTTAGAAAGTCTCTGAAGTGACTGTCGATGCCACAACACCTGGTCATTAACTAAGTTGATAGAGCAAGTGTACACCTTCCTTGGCTCACACATTCCTACATCCCACACATACATGTCTATAGATAGCACGGATTTAAGAAAAATTAGCAACAGTATTCCTTCCTCGTAAAGCTGATCAAACATGGAAGATATATCTTCTCCAATGTATGCTTGCTTTGAGAGCTCACTATTTGCAGCCTGATCTGCATTCCTCAAAGGAAAACGAAATAAAGTTCCATCGAAAGGGCTTTTCATGTCACAACCAAAAGCACAATATGGAAAAAATTGATCTGTATACAGTGAGATGGCTGAGGAACTAACGTACTCTATTCGCTTCCCAGGATTAGCAGCGGAGATATTGGGAAGATAAGCACCTTGAGGATCAAAAAGAACGATATGTTTTCCACTCACAAAAGAAGGCAGGTCAGTCAAATGGTATACCGAGTTGAAGCCCACCCTAGAAGAAATGAGAATTAGAGATGTATCCACTTCTAAGCATAAAAAAATAGTAACTAACAGAATTCAAGCACCAAATAATCTTGAGCTAATACAAGAATTCTCATTTCAAGAAATGCATATTCTACACGGATTCATTCAATTCTGAGTAAGCATAATGCATACGGACACAATCTAAGAAATGAAAACTGAATGTGCAACCTAAGTGGCAGCCAATTTGTAACTTGTAACCTAAGTTGTAGCCAATTTGTAACTTGTAGGTGTTGTGAAGAAACGTCCCTTAACTACCAAGATAGCATTTCAACATCTCAACAGATAGGATATATAATTGGAAGAGAACCACTATCTTCAAGGCAAAAATAAAAACTAAACTCATAATTTATAATGGATCAGTGACTATAGCTACTTTCCACAGTGTTAAAGGTTTGAATTGTAGCTTCATGAATATTTTCCACATTTGCTTTTTGATTATTTTCTTTTTCTTCAGCAAAACTGATACTTTTTATATTACTTACTTTGTTGATGAATTAAATTAAGCTTCAGCAACAATTGAAATGAAATTCTTACTCTAACTTGTCTAATTTAGAGCAACAAATACATGAGTAATTGCCATAACCCATAAAAAAAATTTTATATAGTAACGAAATTTTAAGCAACTTTTTTTATATATTTGTTCTAAATAACATAATTTCACTATTTAATTATAATAAGGGCCCATTACACAGGCATCCCCAAAGGTCGGTCAAAATCCAATGTAAAAAAAGCCTACTATTTCCATTAAGTTGCACACCAATGACTGACCATCCAAAAGAGAAAAGAAAAAAATTGGAGCAAATCAAACTTAAGTCTTAAGTATGATAATCATTCCTGATGATCTTGATTTCATTTGATAATTGCTCAGAACTTCGAGAACTCTAAATTATCTTTCTCTCTCTCTAAATTATTGATGCACTAGAGCACTAGCCATTTATTGATAAATAATGCTTACTCCTTTCGAACATAAATAACATAAGAAACATACAATCAAGTTATCAACAATAATTAAACAATTTTCAAATATTTGCTATATCTGCTGTCAGAAAAGGTTGAACAGAATCTAATAAGTATTTCTCCCAATAATAGAAGCCCCTCGAGTATACTGTTTAGTTTCCTATAGTAGACCATGATAAATAAATAAATAAATAAATAAATAAATAAATATATATATATATATATATATATATATATATATATATATATATATATATATATATATATATATATATATATATATAATATTCCAATATCTTCAGGTAATGTGACAATAGCTTTTGGGTGTGATGAGATTATTTGCAAATAAGACCATTGGAAAATGTGGTGTGACAGTATCAGGAAATGATCATTGAGCTTTGTTTAAAAAAATCCATCAGAGCATTCAAATCAGAACAACACAAAATTTAGTTTAATGTATATAATAGTCACATATAAGAAAACATACTAGAAAATGGACAAGTACAGGACTCTCATTTATTGACAACCACGTTAGAACATTCAAGGAACTGGTAGCACCATAGTACAACTGCATCTCAAAAAGAAAGGATGGAAGCACTTTTTCGAGGAAAGAAAGCATCATGAAATTCACATTCCCCGTCAATAATAGGAGTTACATAGAATTGATGAAGAACATTCAGCAATTCAACCACAGAAAAAGCTTTTAATAAGGAAGAGAACAAATTCATCAAGTTTGATGACAACTCAATATTCATGGCCAAAGTAAAATAAATCTATTCACTTTAAATCTATTTCTCATCATACATAGTCCTATAAAGCAACACCTATTCTCAGTCTCATGGAAACGTGTTCATCAGTCCCCAAAAAAGAGAAGAGGGCAACTCACATATACTCTACGAAAACGCAAAACATTATAGAAAATTCAAAGGAAGAATGGGGTAATAGTTACCCAAAACGACCGGTTTTCCAAGCCTTGTCGTGTTTAGCGCTGCCCCCAATCCGGGAAATACTAACGAAATCCTCTTCGGTGAAAACTGCATCGTTATACGCCAGTAGCGCTGGTCCCTGCCACTGAGCCAGAGAACTGGAAAGCAGAGAGTCAACGCCGTGGGTCCGGCGGTCAAGGCAGAGGCGGACGGTGGTGGCGCCAGCATCATCGGCGTTCTGAATGAGCTCCTTGAGAACAGTTGTGCCCTCCGGGTAGTTCAACAAGACCTCTCTGATCCTGCGTGTTAAATCAACCTTTTGACCGAAGTCTTCGAGAAGGATCGGCGCTTCCATTTCCCGCCGATGATCAGAGGTCTATTAGTGCGCGAGTAGCCGATCATTCATATGCGAATTCCATTATCATCATCGAGGGAACGAAAGTGAGAAATTTGAAGCGATGATTTAGTGGGAATGAAGAAATTATAATATGCAGAGTAACATCAGATCATCTTAGCCGGCGATTGGTTGTGACTTGCGACTCAGTATGCAGATTTGATTTTGGGATGATTCGAAATTCATGCGTCACTTTGATTTGTAATGTTATCTCCTGTAGTAAGGAAACTTCCAATTGTTGAAACTCCAATAAGCATTTTGGGTGGGCCTTGTACTACTATTATTATATTATTATTTTTATTATTATCATTTTTATTAAAATTATTATTAATAAAATTTTAGTTGAAATCTTATTGATTTTTATTCATTTTAATCTAGCCTACAGAACTCTATTTATGTTTTTAAATGACAAAACGTGTACTTTTGTACTCCTCCGGATACAGAGTTAAAAATTTTTTTATTTTTTGATCAACTTTATTAAATTTTTAAGGGCATTATGGTACTTTTTATATAATAAATAGTAAATTATAAACTATGTTATGTGTGTTAGGTGTGAGTGATATTTTTTAAATGACAATGACTAAGGTGGGAAGGGGGCACCAATTTTGAAATTTACAACCTTCTTCCTTCACCTTCAGCGTGTGTTTTCGTATTTTTTTTATTTTTTAGTTTACTGTTATTTTTTTCGTTTTTTTCTTTCTTTTATTTATTTAATTTTGGAGATATAATTGTAATTTTACCCTTTTAGTTTAGGGTATAATTTATACCTAGGGTTTAGGGTTTAGGGTATAAATGTAATTTTACCTTTGTGGTTTAGGGTATAATTTATCCATAGGGTTTAGAATATAATTGTAATTTTACCCTTGTGCTTTAGGGTATAATTTATCCCTGGTGTTTAGGGTTTAGGGTATAATAGTCATTTAAATATAATAAATTTAAAAATAAAATAAAAAACAACATTAATGAAGGAGCGGGAATTAATTAAGAAGGATGGGGACCAAAGGGGGCATTAATTCAATTGTTATCCCTGGTTGTACCCTAGTCACTCTCTTGTTAAATTAAGATAATTTTTTTAGGTTGTTGGTTGATGTTAAGTTTCCTTTTTCGTGTGGTGAAGATAATTGTGGGACAGACAAAAACGAAAAGTGTGAAAATAAGTGTGGGACGGAGGGAGTATAATATTTTGCATGATATGTTTAAAAAATTTATTATGATACATTTCGAAATCGTTTATTAATACTCGCGTTTCTAGATAACAGTTAAAAAATGTACTGAAATTTGATTAGTTAAATGATATTATGATACTTTTGACTTGCGTGTGTTGACATTCATTTGAGTGTTGACTTCTGTGTTGAATCAGATCTTCGGTTGAAGCTTTTTCGAGCTCGGATTTGAGAATTTATAACATTAATCCAGAGGCGTCGAGCCTTTGTTCAGATTAAACGTTGTCCTTGAAGCTTTCGTTTTTGAAGAACTTGACGTGAAGAACATGTGTGTCGGCGGCGTCTTCAAGTGTCTGAGCGTGTAGAATGAATGGAGGAGGACTTATTTTATAGGTGAAGGATGAAGAATCTTTCATCTATAACTCGCAGTCTGATGGTCAAGAGATGATTTGACCTAATTCTGCGGGCTTAGGCCTCCAATTTTGATTGAACTGTAATCAAGTATATTTTACTTGGGCTTGATTTAATTTTTCCGGGCTTATTTGACTTGGGTCAGACCTCATTGGACTTATTTGACTTGGGTCAGACCTCATTTAGTTTAAACTTCATTTAATTTGTTTGGCTTAACTAATTATCAATTATTTATTAATTTATATTATGAATTAATTTATTTAAATTCCAAAATAAATTAAAATTGATATTTAATCAAGAAAATTCATGTATCGTCATTTGATTGGACTATGAATTTTAACTGCTTACAGTAGGAACGGAAAACGGAGAACCAGTTCTGATTAAAGATTCCTCTATGGCCAATGGAGTGGAAATATGCTTGGATTCTAACAAGTCGACACGCTGAAGAATGTCATGTGCATACTTAGCCTGCCTGAAAAATAGGCAGTCATGAGTGCATGAGACTTCTAGACCAAGAAAATAAGACAAATATCCAAGATCTTTAATAGCAAACTTCTGATGAGTACGAGATATGAAATTGAGAACAGCAATAGTGTCATTTCTTATAGCAATTATGTCATCCACATAAAACAACAGATATATGATGTAGTGCCTTGGTGAAAATGGAAAAGAGAAGAGTATGCCCGACTTTGAACAAATCCCAAGCTAAGGAGATAAGAGCTACATAGTTGAAACCAATTAAGAGTGGCATGCAGAAGTCCGTAGAGAGCCTTCTTCAAACAACAAACGTGGTCAGGATAGCGAAGATCAATGAAGTCGGAAGGCTGGGACATGGAGACATGTTTGTCAAAAATGCCATTGAGGATAGCTTCTTAACATCAAGCTGATGTAGGGACCACCCATGTTATATTGCAAGAGTTAGAATAACCTGAACTATGACATCCTTAACAACAGAACTGAAAGTGTGATGAAAGTCGGTACTAGATATCTGAGTAAAGCCTTGAGCAACCAAATGAGCTTTGTGACGCTCAACAGAGCCATCAGCATAAAATTTTTTTCGAAAGACCCACTTGGAACCAACAATGTTTGTGTCGGAGGGACGAGGCACCAAAGTCCAAGTGTCATTTAAATGAAGAGCATCAATTTCTTCCATCATGGCAGCAAGACATTTTGGACGCTTAGCAGCTGACTTGAATCCACAAGGCTTTGAGGTGGCACCAAGAGCCGATAGAAGAGTTGTAGTGGTCATGTCAACTGAATAACGAAGTTTGAATACACCAACAGGAGCTCTATTGACCATTGGATGAGATGGCACTAGCGCAGGATCCACGTGAGGAGGCAGGACAACAGATGGCGAGATCGGCTCAACTAGAGAAGATGGAGGGGGGCTTCTGGAGGCTGAGTCGGTACATGCCCAATAGGAGGCAAGTTATCATCATCGTTGATCAAAATATGGGCTGCACAGGTAATTGGATCCTTAGGCAGGAGAGTAGAGTGTATGGGCTGAATAGTCGATGTAGACAAATGTGCAGCTAAAACATCTAAAAAAGTCATCAACTCAAGATCAGTAAGGCGGGTTAAGGAAGGAACTCAAAATAAGAGAAACAGAGCACATAAAACTGAGCATGTCGAGTGACGAAAACTCGAGAGGAATCTGGATTAAGATAGCGAAAACCTTTGTAATCACTGTTATAACTGAGAAAAATACAAGCACGACTTCGAGGCTCCAGTTTATGGGCTACATAATCTCGAAGATATGGAAACACACGACAGTCAAAAGGCTTAAAATTAGCATAATTTGGAGGGTACCCAAATAACAACTCAAATGGCGAATTTCGCAAAACTTTAATGATATACTTAGCCATGGCAAATGCATCAAAACAAAAATATGCAAGTGAATAAACATGAAACAAGATAGACATCCCAGTTTCAGTAATATGACAATGTTTTCTCTCTACCCTACCATTCTGCTGAGGAGTATATGGAGAAGAGAGACGACAAAAAATCATATGCAGATTCATAAAACTCCAAACTATCCCATTTACAAACTCAGTCCCCCCATTACTTTGAAATACCTTAATAGTACGAGAAAATTGATTGCAGACAAACGCAGCATTGCGTATAAGAACATCATAAAATTCAAATTTTGCATGTAAAGAATAAATCCAAGAGAAACGAGAGAAATCATCCACATATACTACATAATATCGAAAACCATCAGAAGTAAATCACAGTGTATTAAGTTAAGAACATCAAATGCTCATTTGTTATTCAACGAAAAAGATAAATGTTTGCTATTAACTAATTGACAAGAAGAGAAAGGACTAGGGTTCTCTAAAAAAGAAGTAATTGATACCTGACTCAACTTATTCAATAATTTAATAATAGAAAATAGAACATGCCATAGGCGTAAATGCCATAAATCAAAGCGAGCTTTTAGTTTCTTATTCTAGATTGTTGCCACCAAAGTCGGCAATCCCAGATCAAATAGAGAGACCATTATCACATCTACCCTGAGCTAGAATTTTCTTTGTCACTTGATTCTGAATGGCAAAAACTTATTATAAAATATAGCATCAACAGGGTAATCCTCAGTTAATTTGCTAATAGATAATAGATTTTTTGTGAGATGGGGAACAATTAGCACATTCAATAATTTGACATCCTCAGACAGATTACGAGTAACAATATGAGAAAAATACAAAGAATTACCATTACCATCTGTAACAGAACAGTTACCAGAGTAGGGCTTGTAAGAATCCAAAGCAGTGGGTTTGTTCGTCATATGGGAAGAAGCACCAAAATCAAGGTACCAGTTAGGGGTTTGCTCCGAAATGTTGCAAGTAGAGGTGAAGCTTAAGCCAAGTTAGCCGAGGACATTGCGTTACGAGCCTGAAGAAACTGAGAACATTTATCAGCATTATGCTCCCATGGAAACATGGTGTGTAAGGTCGACGATTACCACCATCGGACGATGACCGTTCTAATTTCCTGAGTTGTTACCAGAACCTCCATTATTCGAAGAATTTCGACGCTAGCCATTTCCCTAACCACCATTTTTAGAAAATTGCCGACCACTATTGGATCCTTGGCCACTGATGAGAGTGAAAATTCATATATTTTTTAATTTAATTTGCTACCTCTTTGAGTGTTTAATTATTATTATTTGCATAAACCTTAATACTTTGAATTATTATTAATTAAAAGGTGCTTGAGAGGTATTTTGTTGTGTTTTGATAGAAAAATGATAAAAAAAAGGCAAAGTTGGAATGAAGGATGAACTCGTGCTACTTGCAAGCAAATAGATGTTCACCTTCTATAATTTTTTTATGTTTGTGTGGAAGTCCAAACTATTCATGGGATATATGGTTGGAAAGCCACGAAAGAGAGGGTCGTATGAGAGTAAGAATCACCTCAATCAGAGTTCAGATGATAAAATTATGATCAAAATGGTGAAGTTACGCAGCTTTAGACGAGATTTTCGAAATTAAGCCCATGTGAAGCCCAATAAACTCATTCCACATGTGAAGCCCAACCCATGTGCATCCACTAACGTATACATGCTGTGGAGATTAATTGAAAGCCGTGTTGCCATTGTAGGGCCATGCATGAATTGTTATGGATGCAATTCAATTATGTGGGGCCTTCTAATTGAGTTGTGTCATGCCACATTGGATAACAATTCCAATTGCATTCAATTTACTAAGGTCTTCCCCAATCATTAAACTCAAAAAGTAGGTTTTTTTTATGCTACTTCAGCGTCACCTCAAAAGTAAAAACCTCCAAAACAAAACTCCTTCCCAACCATAAAACCAAAAAGTAGGGTTTTTGGTAGGATCCACCTCAATTTTATTTTTTTCATTTAATTTATCAGCTATTCTATCTAATATCCAAATAAATTATAAATAATTATATATTCCAATTATTTTAAATTTATAAAATAAAAAAATAGAATAAAATGTTATTCAAATTTTTTAATTACATAAAACATAAAAACACAAATTAAAAGACACACAATAAAATATAAAAGTAAAACTTCCGAAAGAGACAAAGTAAATTTCAATCCGTTCAAATTAATGTGTCGATAATTATTCTCCGGATTGGATCTAAACATGCTCAATTTAAATCTTGTCGAAGCTGGAGATATTTCTATTTATCTCGTAGTTGAACACCTCTCCTGACGTAGTCATTGAATGCTCCGGTTGATCCTTGACTTACTTGTGGAGGCGGAATGACCATATTTGGATCGTCGGACTAATCGATCACTGCACTTTCTTCATTTTCGATTATCATGTTGTGCAATATAATGCAAGTTAACATTATATCCTTCAAGTTATTCTTGTATCAGAAACGAGTTGGACCGCTAACCATTGCCCAACGAGCTTGAAGCACTCCAAAGGCTCGTTTGAAATCCTTCCTAGCAGCCTCTTGCAGTCATTTGAACTGCCTCTTTGGACCTTGAGGACATGGAAAGCTTTTCACAAAAGCAGCCCATTCTAGATAAATTCCATCAGTAAGATAATATCCATGATTATATTGCTTATCATTGATTATAAAATTAACAGATAGAGTGTGCCCTTGTAGAGTATCCGTAGATAACGGAGACTGATTGAGTCCATTTATATCATTATTGGATCCTGCTATTCCAAAGTAGGCATGTCATATCCATAAATCTGTAGAGGCAACCGCTTCGAGCATGATTGTTGGAACGCCATGGTCACCGCGTGTGAATTGACCTTTTCAAGCTGTCGGACAGTTCCTCCATTCCTAATGATGCAATCAAGGCTCCCCAGTATTCTGTGAAACCCATGTCTTTCTTCGTGCATTTGTAACAACTTTTGACAATCCAAGATATTAGGCTTTATCAAATAGTATTCACCAAAAATTTCGATCACACACCGACAAAACTTAAAGAGACATTCTACAGCGGTTGTTTCGGCAACATGTAGATACTCATCCCAATAGTCTGCAGGTCCACCATATGCTAATTGGCGAATGGCTAACGTGCACTTTTGTAGTAGAGAGAACCCTTTTTCCCAATTACATCTACCCTCTATCGAAAATACTCATCGTGGGACTCCAGTGCATCAACTATGTGCAAGAACAACTCTCTCGACATACGAAAATGATGATAAAATGTCTCACTTTCGTATATCGGATCTTCAGAGAAGTATTCGCAATAGAGTCTTGCATGCCCCGCTTAACGATTTCAGTCCATATACGTTCTTCGTTTTTTGGCACCGCCAGCAGAAGACCCAGCACTGCCACGTAACTCTTGTTTTTTTAAAATCGATGTTATTTTTTTCTCTATCATGTTATCAAACATGTACTCAAGACAACTATCATTTTCAGAAGAAGAAGAAGAAGACATGTTTGAGAGAAGGGAAAAAATGGAAGGATAAGGAGTTTCTAGGAGTGTAATATTCTCAGGTAGGAGTTCCAACAATCCAATTACATTTTTTAAATAGAGCAGAGTTCCAGAACGGCTAGTTTTACAACGGCTAGTTTCACAATGGATAGTTTCACAACGGCTATTTTTCAAAACGAAAAGAAATACATTGATGAGTTTTCATACGAAATGAAATACAATAACTAACATTACAATGCTGAAAAATACAATGATTAAATCTTTAAATTTTACAATCCCATTTCCTCCTTGATTTGATCCACAATATGGAGATGGATACGTAGTTGATCCTCTGTCATCATCGAGGTATCTTTCATAAGTATCTTATAATTTTTATGTCGGGCAATGCTAGAAATTTCTTAGATCTTTTTCATGTGCATCTCTTCCAAGTTCTTAAGCCTTTCCTCAAGAGTTCTGTCGCTTTCTCCTGCAGATGCAGTTGCTTTTTCTTTACCCTTCTCGGTTTGCCTTGCTGCATTCCTTCCCATTGGGCGAAGGGGCTCCTTACCGTCTTCATCTCCAACTTCTAAGTCAGTGTTTGAAGATACCATATACTCTCCACTCGCCGAGACTTTTTTCTTTTTTAAACCGCGAACACCATCTGGATTGGAGAACTTCAGACTTTCTTTCAATACTTTTCAAGCTTTGATTTGTAAAAAATTGGAACCATGCTTCACTTTATATTGAACCTTCGCTTTATCTTCAATATCAGCATCATTACACCCATATCCCTAGGTCCTTTTCTCTTGATTGTAGCAACAATTGAATCATTTCACCTGTTTCTGTAGAGCGTAGTAATGTGATTTCAATTTATCGGGAGTCCTAAATATCTAATCATCTGAATGGTTAGTGTTGTATGCCTCAACGATCCGAATCCATATTTGCTTTGACTTTTGATTGTTTCCAACAATGGGGCCCGTGCTGATATTGAGCCAGTATTTTCACTAAAAGAATAAAAATTCCTTTTAGGAACCATTGGTGAATCTTCAGCGTCCTCAAAGTCAACAGTGAGATTTACCCGTTCCTATCCTGGTGGAGAAAATTGAGACAAGAAAGACGAATACTGAGAGTTTGGAGATGAAGTGTCTCTGTCTGTATCTGATAAATTTGTAGAAATTACCGGACGAAATCCATATTGAGGATGAGGATACATATAGGGATTTGGATACATGAAAAATGGTGCGCCAAATGAATTAAAAGAATTTAATTGAGGGAAACTACCTTCTGGAAATTTTGGAAAAGTAGTTGGAAATTTTGTGGTGGAAAATTACTCGGAAAATTTATTGGAGGATTAGTTGGAAAATTTAGATTTTGAGGATAGAAGTTGGCACGTGGACGAAAATTCATATTGTGAGACGTTGAATTTTCACCAGAGTTTGAAGAATTGAACCCGAAATGCATCCGCGAATCTTTATCCATTTTTTTTAGAAGAAAATATGTGATGTGTAAGATTTGAATTTGAGATTGATAATAGAATATGATGTAGAATAAAAATGAAGTGAGTGATATGTTTATAGGGAGAATTTAATATATATATATATATATATATATATATATATATATATATATATATATATATATAATCACATCGGTAAAATATAAACGGTCATATTATTTTCAATGAGATTTAAGTTTTGTGTTAATAAAAAAAGTAGTAGTACCGTAAACCTGTGGACAACCAACTTTCCATACTCATTTTATTTAATATGTGGTGTTTTATGATACAAAAAAAAGAAGAGAAAGATAACGTAAACCTGCTATGTGGACAACCAACTTTCACAACGGCTCATTTTATTTAATATGTTGTTTTTTAAAAAAAATTAATGCTTTGGTAACAGCCCAACAACATGGGCCACAAAATTATTAATTATTAAGCGCACGCGCCCCAGGATTGGGCGGTTGCATTCACTCTCTTCTTCCCTCACTCTCTCCTTTATCAAAAAATTGAGGTTTTCTGCACACAACCTCCCCAAAAAACCTCATCCCTCCCCAACAATAAAAATCAACTTCTGAGGTTTTTTAAATTGCCATGTAAGCAAAAAATCTCCCCAATGGGGGAGGGAGCCCACACTATTGAGAATTGAAATTGTATTGATACTCATTTATATTGGTGGGCTCGTGAGTTACCAATTTAATGAAGAAAAAAAAGAAGAGCTGCTCATGAAGGCCCATCTGACTTGCCCATCTTGCATTACACACGCCAATCACATATACATACCAGTCGAGAAACAGAACCAGTTCCCTCTTGTCATAATTTCATGCCTCCTTTACCCTAATTCCATCCTTCACCATCACCCACCTTCCATTCATCCACCGGAGATACGATTGGAGTTGCTACTTGGATCGGAGATAAAGATCCCGACGGAGATCGTGATTGAAGAATCAGAGTCTTTCACAAGGGTTCTTTATTTTTCAGTTATTTAGCTCTGTTATTTTAGAACAGTGGTTGAGGCTTATTACATCTTTGTAGTTTGCCTTCGTAAATCCATGGGCTAAGTTTCTTAGTTGGTAATGTTAGGGTGTTAGATAGTTTTGACTATGTGATTTGATTGACCTAAATTTGAATTTCTTATACGCAGATTATTTATTTTCTTATTGAAGAAAATATTTTTGAGATTTCATATTATTGTATTTTGAGTTTTGATTCATTTGATTATTCATGAAAGTATCACTAATTGAATAGTTAATAGAATTATCTTTTTCTGCATGATAATTGTTGTTTCCTATGGAAGTGTTAGGGGATTGACCTATAATTCCTAAGACAGTTAGACAATAAATTTGGAATACTAATTACTTGGTAAAATATCATTATTAGGTAATTGGTAAGGAGACAATGGGTTAATAATTTAGTACCTAGAAAGGGAAGTCTAGTGCTCTAGCCTTTATTGGAATTTAGCATGAAGTACCTATAGAGGGAGTGAGAGTTAATTCCTTATCGATCCTAGGATTTGCATCTCATTATAAGTGTTAGATTCTATCCGATCAAGGTGATTTAACTAGGCTTAGTGATCCTCTTATAAACGTCTACAGGTAATTAATTTGGGTCTACGTTAATCAGTCACATAGTTAAGTTGTTTGCCTTAACAATATCAATTCTCTATCCTTGAATTCTTAAATCGTTTCTCATATGTGATTTATTTACTTTGCAATAGTTAATTATTTTATTTCAGTTTTATTAATTAATTAAATATTTATAAAAAATCCCGAATTTGTCTTGCAATTGAATTATCATATATAGAATTACTTATTAAATTTATAATTATCTCGTGGGTTAGACATTTGACTTGGTCACACACACTACAATTGATTTCTTATACTTGAGGGTGAAAGAAAATAGTGATCAAGTTTTTGCCACCCGAATTGTTGGACCCCGATCACCAGAACCGGTGTGCGACATGTCTCCCATAGACGCGGTGAACGCTGCGAGCAAGGAGGTTGTACTGTCCATGGCGCGTATCATCCCTTCGAAGTGTCTTGCCTTATGCACGAGAATACTAAACGAACATAAAAAAATCTGGCAAACTGCATACTAAGACCTTGCAAGAACTAGTGGGTCTTGTATCAGCGATATGACGCTGTTGAGAGTGGAATTTCACGTATTTTAGGTCTCACATTTCACCATTTTTGATAGAATGTGGCCATAATTTTGTGTAGAATGGTGTGGTTTTCATATCTTGCATAATTAAGATGCTACTAAGGTTTTTTTTTAGTTTTGAAGGAAAAAACAGGATCAAAAGTTTAAAGTTGGAATGAAAAGTGAAAGTGTGAAGGTATGCTGAAAAACACATATCGACATTCCATAATTTTTCTGTATTTATATAGAAGTCTAAATTAATCATGTGACATATGGTTGGAAAGCTACATAAAAGAGGATCGTTTTGGCGCAAAAATCACTCAAATTGGAGTCCATATGAGAAAGTTATGCTTGAAACGGTGAGGTCGCGCAATGCAGTCTGCAACTCGGTAGACCGCTTGGCTCGATTGTACTCAGTGTGTGCGAGTTTGTGGCTGAGCTGGGGTCCTACGGAGCCTACAAGACATCATCTTTTCAGCCATATGCAGCTCAGCCATGGCTCGGCACTTCTAAACCTAACTCGGCTCGAGTGGGTTGCCGATCGGGGTGTTTTTGGGCCCAGACCTGGCTTGTTCGATCCAACAGTGTATTTTCGACTTCCAGATCATGATTTGGCGTGAATTCGACACAAAAAAGCCCTGAAAACACCACATTACATAAAAAGAGGGATCACAACACACATAACAAAAAACCCATTCATTCCCATCGTGAATTCACGCCCAAATACCTCACACATCAGATTCACATCAGTTTTCATCATCCATCCATCTTGAAGGGGGTTCCAAGTGCAGATTGAGAGAGATTAGACTATTGGAGAGAGGAGAAGGAATGTAGATCTACGCTGACACTAGGGTTTCGTGTTTCTCATCTTTCTATTTCTTTTGTCTTGATTTGTGGTATGAATTTAATAGCCATGAGTGTTGCTTGTAAACTCATGGGCTAATTTCTTTTACAGTCCTAGGATTTAAAGGTTAGATTTAATTGATTTGGGAACCTAGACCAAGATTGGGATTTTATGCAATTGATATTCTGAATTTATTTAATTTAATTAGACTTTGCTTCTCTACTTCGTAACATATTCATAATAATTTTATGACATCCACTATAATGCTTGATTTATTATGTTATCTTGTGTGCGTTCATAATTGATATTGTCTATCTATTAGGGGTTAAGGTAGTTCTGCTATAAACACTTTAATTTCATTAATATGTAAATCAAATACTTGAACTATTTAGTGGAACAATGCAATTAAACATTCAAGTAGGAAGTGAATAAAGCCTTGTAGTACTTTCAGAAAATATCTTGTTAGTCGAACTTGCCATCCGGAGGTATTGCTGTTCGCGTTTATTAGTATCTAGGAAGGGGGCATGATAATATTCGCGCACCTTAGGAAACAAATCAGAATATACTATTAGCTTAAAATTGGATCATATCTTGTGGATTAACAGGGTTATGTGGTGTATTTTCATTGATATTGCATGAATAAACAATTGGAAGTCTAGGAACCCAAATTAATTGATCTATATCTGATACCTTAGAACTGTTGCCTATCTCTTGATTTTAAACTTGAATTTATTTTTCTTTGCAATTAATTTAGTTATTTAATATTTCAGTAATTAGATAATTAAATTCACAACACTCGAAAATCGGTTACTTAATTCTTATTAGTAAGTAATTTAGAGTAAATAAATAATTGACTGTCCTTTAGGGATAGATAATTTAGCTTGGTTGTTTCCCGCTATAATTGATATCCTTCACACTTGGGAATTTAATTGCAGTGTGTATAACGCTCATCAGACGTCGAAAACTGTGTGGGTGTCAGAAGAACACAACTAACAGCGCCACCCACGTAGTATGAGACGTAGTGCAACTGAAAATTTCAGCCGCTGCATTGGTCGTAAGTGAAGTACAAATAACACTCAGAAATTTTTTATCTTTCTTGCGCCATTCCAGAAATGCCGGATTAGAAAAAGAAGAGCCATCAACGGAGGTGACGATGGGATGGGGTGCCACCATGGAACCATCAAGGAATCCCGACAGATCAAAACATTCTGTCATATCAGCACCCTGATCATGCCAGATCAGAAACGTAAAAGGCTCCAGTTTCCTTGGCATTATATTAATCATGGTGTCGACATGAAGAGGATTGGAGGATGAAGCGGCCATAGCAGGGAGAAGAAGAGAAAAGAGAGACAAGCTACATGCCCCTACCTATCCAGGTTTAGGGTCTGGGAACTTAACTCCCAGTGTTAAATAAATACAGCAGTAGGAGCTACCAAAGGGAACTACTTAGTAATAACGATCGGGCTGCCCGACTAGGGCATCCCTCTTTTACTTATAGGTAAAGGCTTAAGCTACCAATTAAGTTAACAAATAAAGAGGAAATATAAATACATCTCTAGCTACATCCACTTAGCAACAGTAGGAAAGAGAAAGCTACAAACGCTCGGGGCCCTAACCCTAGAGCCCCTCACTAAAACAATAGATGCCTTAGATCCCTAATAACTAATAATGAAAACAGTAGCTACAAAGATGATCACAGTCATTTTCACCTAAATTTTAGTATCTTTATTTGTGTATTTTCAGATATATTTTTCCGTATTTGTGTTATTTTTTGGTGGAGTTATTGTTATTTTGATGAATGTGGTATGAATTTATAGAATTGTGTAAATGGGTTTTAATATGTGTAAAACAAGTCAAAAAATGGACAAAAACGGAGTCGGGAGCGAAAAGGAGATGGAAGAACAGGGAATGTTAGTACACTGGCCATTTGCGGAACATGGCCCTGTAACCAATGGCCGTGTAGTATCATCAGAACTTGCTTCTTGCCCAGGAGGATGTCCGTGTGATGGTGCACGGGCCGTACGTAGCTGCACGCCCCGTGTGCGGAACACGGTCCTATAAGAAGAAGCCGTGCATTATCATCAGAAAATGCTACACGGCCATGACCAAGGCCGTGCAGCGCAGCTCAAGCCGTATCTGGAAGCACGCACAACACGTCGAAGTAGGTGTGCCCTACACGGGCCGTGTGCTGCAGCACGGGCCGTGTAGGTGCAAAATCCTGTATAATTTTTAGAATATTCTGGAAGCTTCTAGAAGGTCCATAAGTAATATAAAAACATGACTTGTGCAAAATTTAGAGGGAGAATTCATTAGAGATCATATTGGAGCAGTTATACACACCAAAACACCACATTTCCTCACATAGTAGATCCATCTTCCATCTCTACCATCTAGATCCATCAAATCACCATTGGATCTACATTTTCAATCTATAAAACCTTCGTTCCATCCATCCTACCACCATTTGAGAAGATTGAAGCATCAATTGTTGAAGAAGGTGATCAATTGAAGAGGAGGAAGGCTTTTCTTATGCAAGGGAAGCAAATCTACTTTCCAATTGTTAATTTTCTTCTTATTATGGCTCAAATAGAGCAAAGCTTGATTTGTATTGAATTAATTACCATGTTTAGTGGCTAGTTTTATAGTAGGGCTAGTCATATGAGTGATTGAGGTGAAGAGTTAGATATGTAGAACTTGAGTAGTAATTTGAATTAATTTGTGGATTTTCTTCTATGATATATCAATCATGTTTCATTTCAATGTATGTGTGATTAAATTCTCTATTCATTATATTAGGATGACCATTTCAATGTTGTGAGTGAAGTTTTAATTGAATCATATATTGAGTTGAACATGCATGTTTGTATAAGGGGAGGTAAGTCATACCATCCTTAGGCTTAGAACATTCATAGAGGGACACTTAAGTAATTGAGTGAAAAGAACCAACTTATGATCATAGTACCTTAAGAGAATTGAGATTAAGACCAATCTTAGGAGACTTAGGCTTGTAAAAGAGTCGAGAACCTAGTTGCCTTGGCCATAAGGACTAGGGATAAATTTGTGATTACTTTTAATCCACAAGTTAATGAGAATTACTATGAATGACTTTGCATATCTAGCTCATGTCTCAAATATAAGTATGATTTGCCTTGCTCTCTTCTCTAGTGTATTCTACATCCATTCCATTAGTCATTTGCTCGTTATTTGATCATTTATTTAGCTAGTTTACATTCTAGTTATTTGAGTAGAATCTTAAGCATTAGTTTTAATACCAAACTTTCAAACATATCATCTTTACAAAGCATAAGTAAATGAATAATTCGGATACTAGCCAAGTTTGCTTTCTCTTGGGACGACAATCTTATAAATTTTGCACTTGGTCACGCGTATACAACAACGATAGAGTACACTTGCTCTTGACATTTTACTAAAAATGCGACTAAGTTCATGGCACCGCTTGCCAGGGAAATATTAAACATTTGGCTGTAACGAATTTAAAGTTGATTAGTTTTGATAAGGATTTCTTTTATTTGTTATTTGTTTACTTGTCTTGGTTGTTTTGGGAGCTAATTTGAAAATTCTTAAAGGTACATGCAAACGCGTTCAAGGTCTCAATCTATTGAACCTTTGAACTTGGAATTTGAAGCTACCTTAAGAAGACAAAGACGAGGAGTGTTAGAGCTTATGGAAGAAAGTATCGAAGAAGTAAGGGATAATGCAAACATGGTTGATGAAGAAGGCAATATGAGGAATTTTCATGGAGTTGATAATGCTAGAAGGGGTTATAATAATCCGGAATTTGTGCCACAAGTGTATGCTCAACAAATGCACTTGCAAAACCAACAAATGCAAGCTATTATTCAAAACTTGATAGCACAACAAGAAGCAAAGAATAATCCTCCGGTGGTGCAAAACCAACCCCGTGGAAATGGACATAATGGAGGTGGAATGAACATTCAAGATCATTTCCAAGCTCAGTTTGTGAATTATGGAATGGGCCCGCCATTGAATGTGAATAATTTTGAAATCAAGACGAGATTGATCAACATAGTGCAAGCAAATCAATTTGGTGGTGGTTCTATGGAGGATCTGAATGCTCACTTAGCCCAATTTACGGAGTTAGCCAAAACGATAAAGATAAATGGGATAACTGAGGATGTTGTTAAAATGAAATTTTTCTTGTTTTCATTAAGAAATAGAGCTAAGGCTTGGTATCATACCATACCACCGGGATTCTACACCACATGGAGAGAGTTGGCACAAAGGTTCTTGAGCAAGTATTTTTTCCCTTCAAAGATGTTGCATCTCAAAGGGAAAATCTTTCAATTAAAGCAAATGCCACTTGAGACATTTAGTGAAGCATGGGACCGATTCAAAGAGATGCTAAGGAAGTGTCCACAACATGGATTCCCCGAAGAACAACAAATAGGATTTTTCTATGCTGGTTTACACGAAAGTGAGAGGATGCTCATTGATCGTGCTTGCAAGTCCTCAACAAGGTATGTCATTGTCTTTGATGAATCAACAAGTGTTCCCTAATCTTCAACAAGGCATGACGATACCTAATATGGGTCAATCTTCTCAAAGTTGTCAAATGCCTACATCCATGTCTCAACAAGGTATGTCCTCTAATTTTGGAATTCAAGATACATGGAAGTTGCCTTCATGCAAGGAAGGAACTTCCAAGGAAATTATGTTGGTAACTTTGGAAGTCATGGAGGAGGATATCCACAAAGGCAAGGAGGATGGAGCCAAGGAAACTTTCAAGGGAATTTTAATCAACCTCGTAGGTATGAGAACTTGTCTTATGAAAATTAAGGAAATGCACTTACTCTACCACCGGGCATTAATCCGGGGGAGAAAGCTCCAAATGGTGAATGAAAGGCTACCAATGAAGATCAATTCACAAAAATTTTGGAATTTATGAAGCAAGAAAAAGAGGTGAATGATAAGAGGTTTGATTTCATAAAACAAGAAAATGAGTTGAATGAGAATCGATTCAAGGCTTTGGAGACACAAATGGGTCAAATGGCAAGTGAAAGGGGGGATGTTCATCGGCAAGGGAGATTTTCGTCTACAACCATTACTAATCCGAAGGAGCAATGTCAGGCGATTGAACTTCATAGTGGAACACAATACGAAGGGCCTTCTATGCCAATGGAAGTGGAGGAGGTACAGTGTGAAGTTGAACCCATGGAAAGCTTGGATGAAGAAGGGAAAGAGAAAGGAGTTGACATTGTCGAAAAAGGTGAAAGTACCCCTATACTTGAAGAAGAAAAGGTGAAATCTCCAAAGAAGTGGGAAAGATGTAGAGAAGCAAAACGTAAAGAGAAAGAAGAGAAGTTTGAAAGGGATGAATGGGGAATCCCTAAGTTGCCCGTTGCAATTCTATTTCCACAAAGATGCTTGAAAAAGGGATTAGAAGAAAAATTTGCCAAGTTTGTTGAAATGTTGAAGAAGATACATGTAAACATTCCTTTTGCGGAGGCTTTACTACAAATGCTCAACTACTCCAAGTTTTTGAAGGATATCTTGTCAAAGAAAAGAAGCTTGGGAGAGTTTGAAATGGTGAACCTTACGGAGGAATGTAGTGCGATCTTGCAAAAGAAACTTCCCACTAAATTGAAAGATCCGGGGAGTTTTACGATTCCATTTGAGATGGGAGAACATGAAAACTACAAAGTCTTATATGATTTGAGGGCTAGTATTAACTTGATGCCCTTGTCAATTTTTAAGAAGTTGGGCATTGGTGAGGTCAAACCGATGTCAGTTACACTTCAATTAGCCGATCGGTTATTGACATATCCAAAGGGAATTGTAGAAATGTTTTGATCAAAGTTGACAAGTTTGTATTTCCCGTTGATTTTGTGGTACTAGATATGGATGAGGATGCAAATGTTTCATTAATACTTGGTCGTCCATTTCTTGCCACGGGGAAGGCATTGATAGATGTGGAGAAAGGAGAGCTCACTTTGAGGTTGAATGAAGAGGAGGTTATATTTTCGTTAAGAGAGGCTATGAGGTATCCACGGAACAAGGAAGAATGTAGAAGAGTGAAGGTTGTGGACAACATTGTTGAAGGGCATATGTATCACCTTCATTCCAAAGATCCGTTTGCATTTAGAATGATGCTGTTTGGTCTATGTAAAGCCCCTGCCACTTTTCAACGTTGTATGATGGCTATCTTCGATTGTTTGATTGAAAATATTATGGAGGTGTTTATGGATGATTTTTCCGTGTATGGTTCCTCCTATGATATATGCTTGACTAATCTCATCATTGTATTGCAGAGATGTGAGGAATCCAATCTTGTGCTAAATTAGGAAAAATGCTATTTTATGGTAATTGATGGGATAGTATTGGGGCACCATATTTCAAAGCATGGGTTAAAAGTGGATAGAGCTAAAGTGATAGTCATAGAACGTCTTCCTCCTCCTACTAGTGAGAAGGGGTGAGATCGTTCTTAGGCCATGCGGGCTTCTATAGATGTTTCATTAATGATTTTTCCAAAATTGCTAAACCTCTTTGTAAATTGCTTGAAAAAGATTGTCCATTTAACTTTGATGACGAATGTCGTGTATCATTTCAGGTGCTAAAGGATGCTCTCACTTCATCGCCAATACTCGTCACTCCGGATTGGAGCTTGCAATTTGAATTGCATTGTGAGGCTAGTGATCAATCCATTGGAGTGGTGTAGGGACAAACAAGGGAGAAGAAGTTTAGAGCAATCTATTATGCCTCAAAGACCTTGAATGCATGTCAAGTCAATTATACCACCACGGAGAAGGAATTTTTAGCCGTAGTGTATGCTTTTGAGAAGTTTCGACCATACTTGGTTGGAGCACAAATGATTGTTTACACGGATCACACGGCTACAAAATACCTTATGAACAAGAAAGATGCTAAACCTCGTTTAATCCGTTGGGTATTTCTTTTGCAGGAATTTGATGTGGTGATTAAGGATAAGAGAGGTGTGGAGAATGTGATAGCAGACCATTTGTCTAGATTGGAAAATGGAAGTGAGAATGAGGATGTAAAGCCAATTGGGGATGAGTTTCTGGATGAAGAAATTTTGCTATTGAAAGTTGAGCAAGTATGTTCTCTCATTGTGAATGTTCCGCCTTGGTACGGCAACTATGTTAACTTCATTGTTTGTGGAATTGAACCTACATTACTTAATGAGTACAAGGAGAAGAAGTTTCATGTTGAAGTGAAGAATTACTTGTGGGATGAACCTTACTTGTTTAAAATTTTTAATGATGGAGTGATAAGAAGATGTGTGGCCGAAGAAGAAGTTATGGGGATTCTTGAACTTTGTCATTCGTCTTTGTGTGGAGGTCACTTCGCTCATCAAAAGACGGGGCTAAAGTTTTGCAATCAGGGTTTTATTGGCCAACATTGTTTAAGGATGCAAAGAAGTTTGTGGCTAAGTGTGATCGATGCCAAAGGATAGGGGGAATAGGTAAGAGGGATGAAATGCCCATGACCTTGAGAATTTTTTGGATATATTTGATGTATGGGGCATTGATTTTATGGGACCATTTCCCTCATCGAAAGGATATGTATACATCTTACTAGCCTTGGATTATGTGTCAAAGTGGGTGGAGGCAATCCCCACTAAGACAAATGATGCTTTGATAGTGCAAAGGTTCTTGAAGAAGAATATTTTTGCTAGGTTTGGAGTTCCACGGGCTTTAGTGAGTGATGGAGGATCACACTTTGTCAACAAGTTGATAGAGAGTTGTTGAAGAGATATGGAGTGAAGCATCGAGTGGCTACACTATACCACCCTCAAGAAAATGGTTTGGCGGAGGTCTCGAACCGCCAAATCAAGTTAGTTTTGGAGATGACAATCAATGGAGGGAGACAGGATTGGTCGAATAAGCTTGATGATGCTTTATGGGCATATAGAACGACTTTTAAGACCAACCCTGGTGTGTCACCGTATCAATTGATCTATGGTAAAGCTTGTCACCTTCCCATGGAGTTGGAACATCATGCATTGTGGGCTATCAAACGCCTCAATATGGATGAAAGGGAGAGTGGTCAAGCAAGGTTGTTGAAGTTAGTTGAGTTGGAGGAGTTTAGAGGAAGAGAATTTGATAACTCAATCATCTACAAAGAGAATATGAAGAGATGACATGATGCTAAAGTGAAGGAAAAGACGTTTGCTCCGGGGGATAAAGTTTTTGTATTCAATTCGAGGCTTAAGTTGTTTCCTGGAATGCTCAAGTCAAAGTGGATGGGGCCATATGAAGTGCTTGAAGTGTTGAATGGACATACATTGAAGCTCAAGGGTCCAAATAATGAGTTTGTGGTAAATGATCATAGAGTGAAGCATTACCTATCTCCTTCTCAAATGGAGATAGTGTATGTGGATACTCTCTCTTCCTAAATTTTTTTGATTTTGGAGTAGTGTAGATTGTATTTTCTTTTTGTTTTTGTTTTGTAGTTTTCTTGTAGATTAGTTATGAAGGTGGTTAAGCTTGTGAGAAGAATGCATAAGATGAAGGACAAGGATGCTAAAGATTGAATGATGATGTATGCCGCACCACTCTTTACAAACTTAAATTTTAACACTTGTGTTAATTTAAGTTTGGAGGGACGTTGCGTGGTTGCCATACTTGATCATACGAATTTCAAAAATGCACAAGAGTCATCAGGAGAAATGTCCATGAATAGCTTTGAAATAACAAAGGTACATCTCACCACTTTTTGCAAACTTAATTCGCAACTTGTTTCAATTTAAGTTTTGGGGAAGAGTGCGTGGTGTGACCTATACTTTGTTTATTAGTTTGATGAACCATGCGTATCTTGTATTGTCTTGCAAAATGGTCAATTTTGAAAATTTTCTCATTAGTTAGTTTAGTTTTGGTATGTTTGGTGGTGTTTTGAGTACATTTCGATCCAATTTCTGATTATGAGTGTAGTGTGAATGATATTGAGAAGTGTTTGAGCATGAATAGGGTGTGAGAAAGTGGAAAAACAGGGTAAAAATGAAGTGAAGTATGAAAAATGGAGAAACAGAGCAAATTGCTACACGGGCCGTGCTCCGTACACGGCCCTGTAGCAATTGGTTGTGTAGCGCCATGAGAACACGCTATACAGCCAGGCGTAAGGCCGAGCTCCACAGCTCGAGCCATGTAGGAGAAGGTACACGGGCCGTGTTCCGCACACGGCCCTATAACAACTAGCCGTGTTGTGGCATTAGAACATGCTACACGGCCTCACTTAACACAGTGCAGCATAACACGGGCCGGCAGAGCTTCATCCAGTTTTTTAAAAGGTCATTCCGTACTCATTCCATGAGCTTTCTCCCATCCTTGCACACCCAATTCATTCTTCCAAGTACACAAATCTTCCACCCAGGTTAGTTTTGAAGGATTGTGAGTGAAGTTCGTCGATTTTGCACATCAAACACACTTCTCTACATCCAATTGTCAAAATGTATGAACTTCTTGAACCCTAACTTGTAAACTTTGATATGAATTGATTGAATTGATGTATGGGCTTTGTTCTAATATGATTTGTATGCTTAATTGATGATATTTATGCATGATTCAATTTGAATTTTTGAATAAAATTGAATTAGGGTTCATGAAGAATAATTTGGGGATTGTGTGAGAATCATGAGTTTGAATAATTGTGTTATGCTACTTGATAAATTACATGAGTATGGAGTTTATTTGTGAGAAAATAGATTGAGATATTTAGGATTTGGGTATGAGGTCATGTGAATTGAATATTGAGAAGATGTTTAAATTTTGTGCATGACAAGTATTCGATGAAATGTCTAAGAGAGGATTTTGTTGGAATTTGATGATCATATATGAATAATGTTTGATGATGATTGAATTTTAGAATTCATATGTATGAAAATGATTAGAATTGTTGATAGTTGAGATGAGTGTCAATAAAGTGCTTAGTACGAATAAGTTTGAGGTATAATGATGTGAATGAGTTCGTTAATGCATAATAGTTTCCATTCTAAGTTGGAAAACTGAGGTGGAATCTTTGTTAAGTGCATTCACATTTTTTTATTAAGGTCATTGGGTATAATTTGATAATTGTTATTTTGTAGATGGCCGAGAGGAGAGTTCGACCCAGGAATGAGGATTTCATTGTGACAGCTGATCCTGCAGAGTTGTCTAATTTGGATGCGCAGTTAACTATAGAAGGAATCCATCCGGAAGAATTTGGGGTTGAGTTTGAAGATTATTGGGGAAAGTACGTGCTTTATTGGCACGTTAGCTTCAAAGATCAAGCCCACTCATTCCCAAGACACGGAGACAATGAGAGGATTAGGAATTGAGGAGGACTTGAGGAAGCTTTTCCGATTTGCACAAATGGAAGCATTCTTTGATAAGAGGCCACCAACCTATTTCCATTTAACTGCTGAGTTCATGAGCACGTTGCAAGTGAAGAAGGATCGGAATGGGTTTCTTTAGTGGGTGACATTTCAGTTGGATAATGTGCTAAGAGAAAAGGTCCCGTTAGCTATTTTGAATGAGTATTTTGGGTGCCCACCATACGAATTTCATCAGAGCTTTTATGCAAGAGGCACTTTCAATCAGCAAGATTGGTGGAAGAGCTTAGTGAATGATGGAACGGAAAGAGCAGAATATGTTCCTAGTGCTTCAAAGGGAACAACAATCCGGAACCCCGTAATGAGATACTTCGAGAAGATTGTTTTGAACACCATCTTAGGGAGGTTCGAAGGTGGATCCGTGGGAGAAAAGCAGTTCTACATTATATATTGCATATACAATGAGCTACCTTTAAATGTTGCAGCACATTTTGTGCAACATGCGGAAAGAGTTGCGAAGAGACAAACATCTCAGGGTTTGATATTAGGAGGTATGATCACCATGATAGCTCAAGGCTTTGGAGTCAATCTTGCAGGTATGGAGAATAGAATGGTGAGTGAGGGGTTGAACTACCAACAGTTGATGAGGATGGAGTTCTTGTCAATGGTTGGGAATCAATACTATCTGAGGTAGGAAAAAGGAGCTCCATTTCCTTTGCCAGCTCCAGAGCTCACTACAGTGTACACTAGAAGGAGATTTGCCAATTTGGCAATGGGTAGTGTGAACCACTCTAAGGTGGTGAGAGCTTTTTATAAAAGAAACAGAGATGAAATTGAAGAGGTCCTCAGACAGATAAGGGTTCAAGAGAATGAAGAGTTAGCCAACTTGAGAGCAGAGCCAGTGCCAATGGAGGGAGATGAGCAAGGAGAACAACCGGAGCAAGTGAAGTTTGAGGAGCAGGGCCCTGATCCACTATAGTTTGAGAAAGAAGGGGCACAGCCACCAGTGGGACCTGAGCAAAGGAATGATCGTTGGAACTATATAGTGGATGAGGTGCGAGACATGAGGCATGTGCATCAAACATATGGGGCACAAATCAGGGAGATCCGAGAGGTTCAGCAAGAGCATGGAAGGCATATTGAAGAGTTGAGAGCTGGACAGTGTCGGATGGAGTACTATGAGGAACAAACAAGGGTGCACTCCAACAACATGGAGGAGATGATGACCATGATGTTCAACTTTCGGTTCCCAGGATCCCCTCGTGCGTACATCCCGTGGAACACCTATCATCCACCTCCTCCGCCTCCAGAACAATGGAGGGAGTATTTTGAGTGCTTGACACTTTTGTCCATTCATCTTAGCCATGATAGATTGTTGGAAGAATGTTTGGATTGATTTGATTTGATTCGATTGGATTGTACTTGATTGTTTTTTTTTTTAGGATGTTTTGCATTTTGGGATTATTTTATTTTCGGTTTTATGCGATTTTCTTGTAGTTGTTTGGATGAGATGGAAATTTGATTTTCATTATTATGGATGTGAATTGATGAGTTGATACTTTGAGATGGGTTTTTTGGTTTATGCATGTTATATGTTTTTGTATTGTTTGGTTATTCTTTGACTATTGTGTGGTGTTGTTGTTGTTTTTATTCTTATAGGGAAGATTTGGTGGTATGTTTTTGGGAAGGAGTTGATTATTTCTGAATTTGAACTATGATGCATTGTGTGTGATGAGTGATGGGAAGCATGTTAATGGTTTCTACTTGTTGAAATTGTGACATGAATTACATAATTTGTTCAATTTTGAGAAGCATGAAGGGTAATTAGGTTTCTTTTGGTCCAAGCAAAAGCTTGTGAAACTTGAGCCTCAACCGTGCCTGCATGGTTAATTCTTGATGAGTGGACCAGTTAAACTTAGACAAATTAGAACTTTCTCATGGACTATAGGAACGAAGCCCGAATGATTGAAAGTTGTGAAATGATCTTAGGCTATCCTTGATGAATGAGTCATAGCCATAAATTTCCTTACCACAAACATTATCCCTAGTAAATCACTTTGAGCCTATAAGCCTTTTTCTTTGAGATTAAAGCACAATACAAGCCTTTAAAATCCTCTTGAGCCTTATATATAACCTAAGTGTGGGTGATTGAGGAGATGGTGGTTTACAATGATTGATGTGAGAATTGTGCTAGAAAAGAAAGGAAAGGGTTAACAAATAAGAAAATTATGCAAATGAGCTAAACAAAATGTACATGCAACCTCAAAGACAAGAAAAATGAGCAAATCAACAAAAATGTGCTCACGAAATTCAAAAGTTGAAAGAAAGGAAACATGAAAATCAAAAGAAGCTCAAGAAATCCAAAGGATAATGGTTAGTGCTTGTAAATGAAGATGAAGTAAAGGAAGCTTGAAAGTGAGTGAGTTTGAGAAAGGAATCATCTCTTCAATTACTTACACTTGATTAGTCATTATTATCCAAAAGTTTCTTACCCTACCAAAGAGCCTAAACATTACATCATAAGATAAAGACCTTTTTGATCACTTATCAAAACAAGGGTGGCTTGTGAACATAGTCCATGAGCAATCCTATGGTGAGTCGGTTTTAACCGGTTGATGAGTGATGATAAAAACCCTATCATAAAGAGTGTTGAGTGAAAACTAAAATCTATGAGAGGCTTGGATTGAAAAGAATTTGAGTACTCTAATGTCATTCTTAAGATTGAACTTGTTAATCTTTCATGTTATAAGTTTGATAATGTAGGGATACTTAATGTGATTTTGTAGTCCTTATTACTTATGATGTGTTATGGTTTATGTTTGTTAGGTGTTTCCTAGGTGAAAATTGCTCCTCTTGTTTATCATTTTTCATTGTTCGAGGACGAACAATACTTTAAGTTTGGGGGGTTGATTGTAGTCATTTTCACTTAAATTTTAGTGTCTTTATTTGTGTATTTTTTGATATTTTTAATCGTATTTGTGTTATTTTTTGGTGGAGTTATTGTTATTTTGAGAAATGTGGTATGAATTTATAGAATTGTGTAAATGGGCTTTAATATGTGTAAAACAGGTCAAAAATAGACAAAAATAGAGTCGAGAGTGAAAAGGAGATGGAAGAACAAGGAATGTTGGTACACGGGCCATGTGCGGAACACGGCCCTGTAACCAATGGCCGTGTAGTGTCATCAGAACTTGCTGCTCGCCCAGGAGGATGGTCGTGTGACGGTGTATGGGCTGTGCGTAGCTGCACGCCCCGTGTGCGGAACACGGCCCTGTAAGAAAAAGCTGTGCATTGTCATCAGAAAATGCTACACGGCCATGACCAAGGCCGTGCAGCGCTGCTCGAGCCGTGTCTGGAATCACGCACAACACGTCAAAGTAGGTGTGCCCTGCACGGGCCGTGCGCTGCAGCACGGGCTGTGTAGGTGTAAAATCCTGTGTAATTTTCAGAATGTTCCGGAAGCTTCTAGAAGGTCCATAAGTGATATAAAAATATGACTTGTGAGAAATTTAGAGGGAGAATTCATTAGAGATCAGATTGGAGCAGTTACACACACCAAAACACATCATTTCCTCACATAGTAGATCCATATTCCATCTCTACCATCTAGATCCATCAAATCACCATTGGATCTACATTTTCAATCTATAAAACCTTCATTCTATCCATCCTACCACCATTTGAGAAGATTGGAGCATCAATTGTTGAAGAAGGTGATCAACTGAAGAGGAGGAAGACTTTTCTTATGCAAGGGAAGCAAATCTACTTTCCAATTGTTAATTTTCTTCTTATTATGGCTCAAATGAAGCAAAGCTTTATTTGTATTGAATTAATTACCATGTTTAGTGGCTAGTTTTATAGTAGGGCTAGTCATATGAGTGGTTGAGGTGAAGAGTTAGATATGTAGAACTTGAGTAGTAATTTGAATTGATTTGTGAATTTTCTTCTATGATATATCAATCATATTTCATTTCAATGTATGTGTGATTAAATTCTCTATTCATTATATTAGGATGGTCATTCCAATGTTGTGAGTGAAGTTTTAATTGAATCATATATTGAGTTGAACATGCATGTTAGTATAAGGGGAGGTAAGTCATACCATCCTTAGGCTTAGAACATTCATAGAGGGACACTTAAGTAATTGAGTGAAAAGAAATAACTTATGATCATAGTACCTTAAGGGAATTGAGATTAAGACCAATCTTAGAAGACTTAGGCTTGTAAAAGAGTCGAGAACCTAGTTGCTTTGACCATAGGGACTAGGGGTAAATTTGTGACTGCGTTTAATCCACAAGTTAATGAAAATTATTATGAATGTCTTTGCATATTGATGAGAGTGAAAATAAATGTGTTTTAGTGTCCAATCTAATACCTTTTTGATGAGAATTGTTGTCATATATTAGAACAAGTATCTTATATTCAATATATGTGAGGAAAATGTGCACTTGAGGTGTTTTATTGTCTTTTAGGTGGAAAAATGATCAAAAGTGCAAAGTTGGAGAAAATGTGCAACTTGTGCATGAATGCTGAAAAATGCACGTCCAAATTTCGTAATTTTTCTGTATTTTTGTGGAGTTCTGAACAGGAAGTGTGATACATGGTTGGAAAGCCACTGAAAAGAGGATCGTTTTGGCGTCAAGAACACCCCAATCAGAATCTAAACGAGAGAGATATGATCAAAGTGGTAACATCACGCGAGCTGTGCCGAACAGAACAGTTGTGTTAATTTGCATGGCTTGTTACACCTTCAAATCTTCAAGTTTCTATGATTTCTTTATATGGATAGAAATCCAAGGAAGAGAGGATCGCGTGAGCATAAGAATTACTCAAATAGGAGATGGGACGAGGAAGTTATACTTAAAATCGTGAAGTCGTGCAGCTGCCAGCGAGAATTTCCGAGAATTTTTGAAAATTTCCGAAAATTACCTAATTTATCTCCTTATCACATAATTCTCCATGATTCACCCATATATATTTCTTTCCTTATTTAATTTCCTTCTCACACCTATATATATTTCACATCATTATTCATAAATTGGGGGAGATTAGAATTGGATTGGATTAGAGAGAGTGCCACAAATCCATCCTACACCCCACAAGGGAGGATCACCCCCCAACCATCATCCACATCCTTTCCTCCATCCATCCATCACTTTGAAGATTCATTTGTGGAATCAGGAGGAGAACCAAGAGGAGGATTCAAGAAGAAGAAGGACGCGACGACTCCCGCATCTAGGGTTTATTTCGTTTCCTAATTTATCTTGTAATTTTCCAGACATCCTGGTAAGATCTATCCAACACCCATGATTGTTCTTCGTAACATCATGGACTAGAGCCTTTTTGGTAGAACTAGGGTTGTGAAGGTTTTTACGAATTAATTGAACTTTTGTGTGTAAACTCCGTACAACACTACTTGTGGATTTATTTTATATATGATTGCACGTTTTTAATCCATATTCACGGTTGTTTTGTGCATATTCAATTGGTATATAGAATCTGAATATTTATCTTTGTTGTAGATTGAGTGCGGTCACCGCTGAACAGGATTCCATGTTATGATACTAAGTGAGGGTACTCCGAAGCTTCATTAGAACTATCATATATGAATACTTATTAATTGAATTGAATTCGGGTTATTAAGTAGGATAAAGAGGATAATTTTATAGTACCTATAAAGGAAATCATATCGGGTTAGAGTACCGATTGACCAGGGAAATAATTGATACTGATAGTACCTAGAAAGGAGGTGGAATTATATCTCTTGATCTGAGGTTATTCACACGTGTTACACACATGTTTACTTGTGTCTATAGAGTAGATATGCATGGTTTAGTGATGCGTCCATATTTCGCAAGGCAGAGTCGGACATCAACATACGAAAGGGAAATTAATGAGTGAAACTGGATTATCCTATGGCTACCTATTCTCCTACTTGATCCACTTTCGTAATTCTTCTAGTGTTTATTTTATTTTAATTGTTATTTTATATTTTTGTTAGTAGATTAATCATTCAATCCTCGAACGTTATTGCCTTACGTCTTAATTAATTTAGTAAATAATTAAATTAATAATACGTCATCCGTTGGGTTCGATAATCACTTGGTCGATTGCTTAAGCTGCAACTGATATCATTAATACTTGGGAATAATTTTGCGTGCAAAGAAAACATGCATCAAGTTCTTGGATCCCCCAAACTTACCCGTTGCTCGTCCCGAAGCACAAAATAAAAATAAAGAGAGAGAGTAAGAAAATTAGCGGGGAAACAAGGACTATGACAAATACCCCATTCACAATACAATTGTCCTCAACTTAGGTCATGCAAAATTCATTACATATAATAATCAATTCATAGCATACAAGATAAGACAATCACCACCAATTCAAATGCTCCATCCGCATGTTCTCACGGGAAGTATATATCACTCGCACTCAAGTGTAAAAGATGTACATTTATAGGTTAAGGCGTTTATGCTCAAATTCAATTCAAGTGCATGCGTAACCATAAACTTGTCAAACGTCTCAAATTCTACACCACTTAAAAGTATGATTTGACAATGGGATCAAAAAGGACTTTTAATAAGATTTAATGTCGGCTCTTTGGTAAGGGTAGGAAACATATGGATCAAGTAACTCAATTAGTAGAGAATTAAAATCGGAGATCTTTTGTACTGCAGATTTTTTTACACTTTAAGGCTATCCAGCTTCATGCTCTTCTAATTTTCTTTTCTCTGCTTTCCTTCAAGCTTAACATACTTTTTCTTTCCTTTATTTTTTTTTCCTCTCTTGAGGTACCAGTTTCGGGCACTACCTCTAACATCTCGGGATACCAGTTTCGGGCACTACCCCTTAAGAAACTTATTTTCAAGCTCATAATCACTTGTACAACTCCAAATATTTTATTCCTTCCATACTCCATCAAAATCAACTTCACACATTTTGATAACATTTAATTCTCCACTAAATATAGGAATTTAAGGATCAAATAGAATATCAAAGTGGATATCTTCGCAGGTTGCCAAAGAAATAAGGCTTTTAGGCTCAACGGGGCTAACTACGGATATATAATTATTTGGTAGGAAATTATTTGACAAAGTGACTCATAAATTCAAGGATGGCCTAAAATCATCTCCCATCATTTAACACACATGTAGTTTCAAGTAAGACAAGAGGCAAGTTCTAGAATACACACACAAGAACGATACTCACCAGAAAAGAAATCATGTGATTATGTACATGATCAATGAGGCTCAAAATCTCACATGGGTTTTAACAAGTAACAGAGTACTCTTTATGGTAAACAATATCCCACAAGTACACATAGAACTTCATACCACAATATAACTTAAGTACACTTCCTTCATCAATTTCAAAAGCATATGAATTTCAGGCACAATTTAAAAATATAAGCTCACATGGATTACCAAAATCAAACTCAATCCTTCCACTCCATGAATTAAAAGCACATATAAAAATTAGAATAAGGAACGAGGGCACCTGATTTATCTTTCAACGTATGCACGAGCTCCTCGAGTTGTTCAACTCGGTCATCTTGCCACTCTTCTACCTTTTTCTATCATCAAAGCTCAAACAAACTCATCATCACAGGATTCATCAATAATAAAATATGATAATTATAAGAAAGACTCAATCGACTATCTAATCGACTCCACACATTAGACACACCAACACAACACACTAAACATTAGGTAAGTTGCAAAAAATCGACATACCAACACCGGTTAAAATATAAATACGCCGCAAAAAATCAACCTCCTAACAAACAAACAAACAACGAAAGGAAAAATTATACCCTTGGTGCTCATAAGACGAGGTAAGTACATCACACCCCCTAAACTTAGTAAAAACGTAAGTTGAAACTAAGTTTGAAAAGAGATGTAATTGCAGAAACGTGAGCACCTCAAATATAGTAATTCCTCACTCACACGAAAGAAATAATAAAGCAATAACATAGAACGGACAAACCCCAACATGCGCTCATGTTTAACGTCAGAGAGTCACGACGGATGTAACCTTTTGAACTACTGGATTAGAGGGTGGTCTTCTCGCATCCTTACCTTCAAGTACTTTTTTTCCCTCTTCTTCTCTACACTCAATACCTCGCATTTTTTGGTCACAAAAATATGATCCTCATAATTTCCTTCCTCCCATGGCTGTCTAGACACCTCCTTGTCAATCTTCCATTTACATTCAGAATCCTCTGTCTTAGAAAAATCAAGATTAAAAAGTTAGAAACCACATCTATGCTCTTACATGATTGAGTCTCCATGGGCATCTTCATTGCATGATCAAGCGAGAAAACCACATCTTCATTATCCATCTGCAGTCTAAGCTTCTCGGCTCTCAACCACCTTGCTCTTTCCCACTTCTTCTCAACTATAAGCTTATTATTCTGATCTTGGGATGGCTCTAAGGTGTTCTGAACAACAGGTGTAGCATTTGGTATCAAATCAGACATTGAACTATGTTGCTCGACTTTTGCTCGACCAAAAGGGACTGGTCGAGCAGATAGGTTTTGGCCGAGCAACCCGCCTGATCGGGAGCTTCCATTCACCATGTGTTGCTCGATCTCCATTCGACTTGGGTAGTCCGGTCGAACGGATGGTGTTTGGTCGAGCAGGCTGCTTGATCGCGAGCTCTCATTCCCCAGGTGTTGTTCGACTTCCGTTCAACTTGGGTAGTCTGGTCGAACAGAAAAGTGTAAGTCGAACGGTGCACCTAGAAATAGAGCATCGTAATTCTATTCATCCGGGAGTTGATCGACCTCCGTTCGACCATCAGGTCTAGTCGAACGGATTGGGGCTGGTCGAACAAGGCTCCTGCCACATTCGTTTTCGCTCGCCGCCTTCATCGGACCTTCATATTGCGTACCTGACCTCAATGTGATGGCATTATTCTCCAATGTTTGTGTCCTCAAGTATATTGCATCCTGAACTACAAGTTGATGCGCGTTTTCATGCGCGTCATATTACATCATCAAATTATTCTTCAAGAACTTGATCCGCGTTTTCTTTGCACGCAAAATTAATCCCCAAGTATTAAGGATATCAATTGCAGCTTAAGCAAGCGACCAAGTGATTATCGAACCCAAAGGACGGTGTATTATCAATTTAATTATTTACTAAATTAATTAAGATAAGACAATAATGTTTGAGGATTTAATTATTAACTAATAAACAATTAATTAAAATAACAAATAAAATAAAGTCACTTAAAAGAATACAAAAGTGGATCAAGTAGGAGATTGGGTAGCTCTAGAGTAATCCAGTTTCACTCATTAATTTCTCTTTCGTGTGTTGATGTCCGACTCTGCTTTGTGGAATATGGATGCATCACTAAACCATGCATATCTACTCTATAGACACAAGTAAACATGCGTGTAACACGTGTGAATAACCTCGGGGCAAGAGATATAATTCCACCCCCTTTCTATATACTATCAGTATCAATTATTTCCCTGGCCAATAGGTACTTTAACCCGATATGATCTCCCTTTATATGTACTATAAAATTATCCTCTTTATCCTACTTACTAACCCGAATTTAATTCAATTAATAAGTATTCATATATGATAGTTCTAATGAAGCTTCGGAGTCCCCTCACTTAGAATCATAATATGAAATCCTGTTCAGTGGAGAACGCAGTCAATTTACAGCCAAGATATATATTCAGACTCTATATACCAATTGAAGATGCACAAAACGACCGTGAATATAGATTAAGATAGCACAATCATATATAAAATAAATCCACAAGTAGTGTTGTACGGAGTTTACACACGATAGTTCAATTAATTCGTAAAAACCTTCACAACCCTAGTTCTACCAAAAAGGCTATAGCCCATGATATTACGAAGAACAATCATGGGTGTTAGATAGATCTTACCCGGATGTCTGGAAAATTACAAGATAAATTAGGAAATGATAAAACCCTAGATGTGGGCGTCGTCGCGTCCTTCTCCATCTTAAATCCTCCTATTGGTTCTCCTCTTGATTCCACAAACGAATCTTCAAAGTGATGGATGGATGAAGGAAAGGAAGAAATATATAATAGAAATATCAAGTTGATGTCTTATAGTTCTCCTATTTTATTGATGAATCCTGTGATGATGGGTGTGTTTGAGCTTTGATGATAGAAACAGGTAACTGAGGCTTTGACCTGACCGAGTTGAACAACTCGAGGAGCTCGTGCGTACGTTGAAGGATATATCAGGTGCCCTCATTTCCTTATTCTAATTTTTATGTGTGCTTTTAATTCATGGAGTGGAAGGATTGAGATCTTGTTTTTGGTGATCCATGTGAGCTTATATGTATAAATCGTGCTTGAAATTCATATGCTCTTGAAATTGATGAAGGATGTGTACTTGAGTTATATTGTGGTATGAAGTTCTATGTGTGCTTGTGGGATATTGCTTACCATGAAAAGTGCTCTGTTACTTGTTAAAAACCCATGTGAAATTTTGAGCCTCGTTGATCAAGATACATAATCACATGATATTTTCTTTTCTGGTGAGTATCGTTCTTGTGTATGTATTCTAGAATTTGCCTCTTGTCTTAATTGAAACTAAATGTTGTGTTAGATGATGGGAGATGATTTTAGGCCATCCTTGAATTATGAGTCACTTAGTCAAATAATTCCCTACCATATGATTGTTTATTCGTAGTTAGCCCTGTTGAGCTTAAAAACCTCATTCTTTGGTAGCCTACAAGAAAGAACCACTTTGAGCATCTGAATTTTTTTTAGCCTTGATTGTCTTATTAGTGGAGAATTAATGACTTTTCAAAGTGTGTTGATAGAGCTTGATAACAGCTTGAGAAGGAATGAAATTGGTATTGAAACAGTGATTTATCTTGATAATGCATTTAAGGAGAAAATCTTGAAGTAGTGCTTAAATCTAGTACTTCATTGAATCAAGTACCCTAGGGTAGTGCTTAAATCTAGTACCCTATGGAGGATGAATGAGGTAGTGCCCGAAACTGGTACCTCGATCGTGCTTGAAGGTGAAGAAGGAATGAAAATCGTCTACATTGAAAAGGAAGAGAGGATGAAAGTTGAAGTGATCAATCAGCTTTAGTTCTCCATTATTTGAGTCACATTGTCCATATATTTCCTAACTTAACCAAAGAGCCAACATTACATCCAAAAAAAATCCTTTTTGATCCCATTCTCGAATCATACTTTTAATGGTAAAGAGTTTGATACGTTTGACAAGCTTATGGTTACGCATCCACTTGAATTGAATCTGAGCGTAAACACCTTAAACCATAAGTGTATATCTTTACACTTGAGTGCGAGTGATATATACTTTCCATGAGAGCATGTCAATGGAGCATTTGAATTGGTGGTGATTGTCTTAACTTGTATGCTACGAATTGATTATTACATGTAATGAGAGTTGCATGACCTAAGTTGATGACAATTGTATTTTGAATGGGGTATTGGTCATAGTACTTGTTTCCCCGCTAATTTTCTTACTCTCTCTCACTTTATTTTTATTTTGTTGCCTCGGGACGAACAACGGGTAAGTTTGGGGATTGATGAGAGTGGAAACTAGGGTGTTTGAGTGCCCAATTTAACACCTTTTTTATGAGTATTGTTGTTATATATTAGCACAATTGTCTTATATTCAATATATGTGAGAATAAGGTGCATTTGAGGTATTTTATTGTATTTTAGGTGGAAAAATGATGAAAAGTGCAAAGTTGGAGAAAATGTGCAATTTGTGCAAGAATGCTGAAAACGCACATCCAAGTTTCGTAATTTTTCTGTATTTTTTTGGAGATCAAAACTATTTATGTGATACATAGTTAGAAATCAACTGAAAAGAGGGTTGTTTTGGCATAAAGAACACCTCAATTGGATTCCAAACGAGAAAGTATGATCAAAGTGGTGACGTCGCGCAAGCTGTGTCGAATAGAACGGCGGTGCCACTTTGCATGAATTGTTATAGATTCAAATCTTGGAGTTTCTGTGAGTTCTTTATATGGATAGAAAGCCAAGGAAGAGAGGATCGCGTGAGCGCAAGAATCACTCAAATCGGAGATGGGACGAGGAAGTTATGCTTAAAATCGTGAAGTCGCGCAACTACCAGCGAGAATTTCCGAGAATTTCCGAAAATTTCAGAAAATGACCTAATTTATCTCCTTATCATATAATCCTCCATGATTCACCCATATATATTTCTTTCCTTATTTAATTCTCTTCTCATACCTATATATATTTCACATCATTATTCATAAATTGGGGGACAATACAATAGATTAGAGGAAGAGAGGCCACAAGCATACTACACCCCATAAGGGGGGGTCACCCCCAACCATCATCCACTTCCTTTTCTCCATCCATCCATCACTTTGAAGATTCATTTGTGGAATCAAGAGGAGAATCAAGAGGAGGATTCAAGACAGAGAAGGACGCGACGACGCCCACATCTAGGGTTTTATCGTTTCCTAATTTATCTTATAATTTTCCAGACATCCGAGTAAGATCTATCCAACACCCATGATTGTTCTTCGTAATATCATGGGCTATAGCCTTTTTGGTAGAACTAGGGTTGTGAAGGTTTTTACGAATTAATTGAACCATCGTGTGTAAACCCCGTACAACACTACTTGTGAATTTATTTTATATATGATTGTGCTATCTTAATCCATATTTACGGTCATTTTGTGCATCTTCAATTGGTATATAGAGTCTGAATATATATCTTGGTTGTAGATTGTGTGCGTTCACCGCTGAACAGGATTTCATGTTATGATTTTAAGTGAGGGGACTCCGAAACTTCATTAGAACTATCATATATGAATACTTATTAATTGAATTGAATTCGGGTTAGTAAGTAGGATAAAGAGGATAATTTTATAGTACCTATAAAGGGAGACCATATCGGGTTAGAGTACCAATTGGCCAGGGAAATAATTGATACTGATAGTACCTAGAAAGGGGGGTGGAATTATATCTCTTGCTCCGAGATTATTCACACGTGTTACATGCATGTTTATTTGTGTCTATAGTGTAGATATGCATGGTTTAGTGATGCGTCCATATTCCACAAGGTAGAGTCGAACATCAACACACGAAAGGGAAATTAATGATTGAAACTGGATTACCCTAGAGTTACTTATTCTCCTACTTGATCAACTTTCGCATTCTTTTAAGTGACTTTATTTTAATTGTTATTTTAATTAATTGTTTATTAGTTAATAATTAAATCTTCAAACATTATTGCCTTATCTTAATTAATTTAATAAATAATTAAATTTATAATACACTGTCCTTTGGGTTCGATAATCACTTGGTCGCTTGCTTAAGCTGCAATTGATATCCTTTATACTTGGGAATTAATTTTGCGTGCAAAGAAAACGCGCATCAAGTTCTTGATCTAGCTCAAGTCTCAACTATAAGTATGATTAGCCTTGCTCTCTTCTCAAGTGTATTCTACATTCATTCCATTAGTCATTTGCTCGTTATTTGATCATTTACTTAGCTAGTTTACATTCTAGTTATTTGAGTAGAATCTTAAGCATTAGTTTTAATACCAAACTTTCAAACATATCATCTTTACAAAGCATAAGTCAATGAATAATTCGGATACTAGTCAATGTTTGCTTTCCCTTGGGACGACAATCTTATAAATTTTGTACTTGGTCACGCGTATACAACAACGATATAGTACACTTGCTCTTGACATTTTACTAAAAATACGACTAAGTTCAAAAGACAACTCTAGCAACTGGAAAACTAATCTAGGAAAGTTTGATTAATATACATATTTACATAATTATATACAATCACCAATTACGTGGATCTCAATCAATATTAATGTTATTAGTCAATCTATCAATTCATTTGGGTGGAGTCAGAATTTTGTGTTTCTCCGAAGAGTAATTTGTCGGGTGAAATATTTTTTGCTGATTTAAGATTTTTGAACTAAGGAAAGTTTGAAGGTGTGTAAATTTGTATCCTCAAACTCATTCACCCTAATTGCACTAATGGGCACGTGAGCAGCATGTGATTGCTCTGTTAGAATAATTGACAGAAATTCAAAAATAAGCAACATAACCAAAAAAATATATATAGTGAAAATGACTAAAAGTAAAATCAGACTTATTGTATGGGAACAAAAGTACAATTTTCCCAAATTAAATTAAAATATATTAATTGAATATTGATTGAAAATTAGTATATTAATTGACAATTTGTAGAATATTCTTAAAAAGGCTAATACTACTATGCATCTGGATGCACCCCAGGAAACGGTGCACCCACTTTCAGATCGTATACAATTATGAATAAAAACATATATAATATTGAACAAAAATGTATATAATTTATTTGTTAGTTTTTTAATAAAAAATTGTAAAAAAATATACCACTATTAAAAAATATGTATACACTATTGAATAAAAAGTTATACGCATATGGATACTGGATTTTTTAATGAAAAATTGAGTGTGAAAAAAGTATACAATTATTAAGAAACATGTATACAAAATAGAATAACATGTATACAAAATAGAATAAAAAGTTATGCATATATGTGTTAGATTGTATACTAAAAGTCTAGCTTTTTGTATAAACAATATTTTAGCAATTTATTTAAAATGAGGATCATTTGATCAAATGTTTTGCAAGTTATAATTTATTTATATGTTTGTGCAAAAGTCCACTTACTTTATATTGTAGATAATATGTTATGCGAAAACACGCGGAAGATCATATTATCGGTTTCCTTATAAAGTATAAACAGATGTTCACAATCGAGATAGACAGGGACAATCTATCGGGATGGTTGTAGTGTGATTTGGTATTAGTTTGTCTTGACTATAAAATCACATTAGTATGCTTTGTGTGTATTGAGCAGGACCACATGAGATCGTTCGATTTATACTGACTATATAGGAGAACTTGATCTCAGTTATTATAGATGTTCATGCTCTTAATCACTATATAATAATCTCGACACGTAAGTTAGTATATATCTCTTTGATTCATCAATGGATGAGATTTAATTATTAAATCAACAAAATCGGTGAGTTGGGAAATAGTGATGTCTCTATGGTGTACTGTTGATTGTAGAAGGAATCTGTGTCCAATTAAATAGGTTTTGTCCCCTTGAGGAGTTCATAAGGATTATCATGTAAATCTTGCAAGTGAATTTATTCCGACATGGATAATAAGCCCAATGAAGGCCCGACTCTAATTTCTCCTCATGGTCCCTGTTGTAGCCCATATATAAGTCATCTCAACTTCCTAAAACCCTATTCTGTGCGCCGTTTTTGATGTGAAATTGAAGGGAGAAAGCATATTGAGAGGATCTTAAAGATCATTGCCCACACGACGTCAAGATTGGACTTGAGAATACAACAGAAGATCAAGAGATTGTTTTCCGCAGCTTTTCATCTTCAACATACCCAGTGAAAGGTAATATGTTTCTATCTTCTTGCGTCCGCTGATTTAGAAATGCATGGAACCCTAACGGTTCATGTTAGCCAAATGATCGAACGCCAATAATTGGTATCACAGCTTCAGTTTTATGGCTAAACGTGACACGTTAGGCTAGGGTTTATGTGATATACGTGATTTACTTTTCATATAGAAAAGCTTGAGAATTAAGGTTTATGGGATTGCTGTATTATTTTATGTAAACCCTATTTGTGCGATCATTACCTTCGATGGTGATGTGTGTGGCAAGCGACAGAAATCGGTGTGCTTTGGCGTGACTAGACTACATGAGAAAAGTCGATGGCACAAGCGTGAACAGGATGACGATGGCTTGACGTGCGAACCCAACTGCGGTCTTAAGGAAGTCGCGAATGGTGAAATGATGGAGACAGACGCATTGCTGGATAAACGCGCTGCTAGCCAACATGTGGCACGACTAGACGATGCTGGGATAGGTGGCTGTACGGTGCCGAATGAAAAGCAACCTGCAGCGGAGGACGGCCCTGTAGTGGGCGGCATTGGACTTACATAGCATGGTTCCAAGCGAGTTGACTAGTGTTCCGTGCGCGTCTGATGGTGATTCAGATCGAGTCTTTACATCGTTCTTGAACTGTCTATCCTGTCTGGTCGGTCGGGTCTTTACGGTGGCCAAGCGAGTCAATGGCCTTGGCGCAAGATGGAGCATACAACATCATGCTGTGCACGTACGAAATCATGCTTCTTGCGCACGAAAGATGGCGGGCGCTGACGGGCATTTCTGGATGAGGGCAGCATGGGACGGCACGACTCATGCTGTTACGTTACACAAGTCATGCATGCGTAGATCATAGAGCAGGTGTGCAGACTCTCCAGCGCAGGCGGAGGCTGCATCGACTGCCACGACTTATGCTGATTCTTTGCATAAGTCGTGCAAATGTTATATGTCGGGAAGTCGGGCTTGTTTATGCAATTCATATTTTTTTGTATTTATTTCGTGTTATATAACTGTATTAATTGATTTAATTATCTATTATTATTATATATGTGGATGCATGTTCTATTTGATTTATTGACATTAATAGAAGCATGCTAGGTTGCGTATTATATTTGGTATATGCATGTAAAAATCCTCGGTATTAAATAATTAAGTGGGAGAGGGGATTGGTAAACAATTCCCGCGGCCTCCATTATTGGTTTGTAAGTAATGTGAGTAAACTTGTATGTTGGCAATAGACCTTCCTCCACAATGGATGAGTTTATTCATGGATTACTGGTACAGACTTCTTTATGATGAATGTAGGAAGTTATCCGAGCGCGTGTGTACTTCTCCAACTGTAAGACACATAAGCTTGGACAATAGACTTGAGATCAAATAATGGTGTACACTTTGGTGCAAATAATAAGTATCCTCCCCAACAGAGTCACTGCTGTTATTTGCATGGCTAAAAAGTAACCGACTATTAATTATTTTATTATAAAGTTAGATTGATGAATGAAATTAATGAATAAAACATTCTCTTATAAATATTCGGATTTGTATACGTCCAGACTAATGTGGCATGCAGATTCACGGTGCTTGAGATGTTGGTGAATTTTATTTTATATTGTTTTGAGGGAATCAATATAAATTGATAAATTCGAAGTGTTTGATCTGTTTATTATTTATGATTCTCAGGATTTTCAAATGGCACTCAATCACTTTCTGTTATACTTAAAGAACACAAACTTACTGGCACAAATTATGTTGACTGGAAACAAAATATGGATATTATTTTAACTACTGAAGATTATATCTTTGTACTCACTAAGGAATGTCCTGCGGAACCTACTAATGACTCTACTGAAGAGGAAAGAGCTGCTTATAATAGGTGGGTCAAAGCTGATAGGATGACTAAGTGTTATATATTGGCTTCAATGTCAAGTGTGCTTCAGCATCAACATCAAGATATGAACTCAGCATATGATATGATGCAGAGTCTTAGAGAACTCTTCGGGCACCAGAGTCGTCCTGCTAGGTCGAAGGGCATGGCTATACTGATGAACACCAAAATGGCTGAGGGCACTCCCGTACGGGAACATGTCCTTAGCATGATGGGTCAACTCAATGTGTTGGAGGTCCTTGGAGTTGAAATCGATGGGGAAACCCAAGTTGATATCATACTCCAAAGCATGCCTAAGAGTTTTGAGCAGTTTCGTCTAAACTAAGGTATGAACAAACGTTTGTACACGTTGGCAGAGATTCCGATAGAACTTGTGGCGGTGGAAGGGCTGTTTTGTCGTGCACCTCAGGTTCATGTTGCTGAAAATGCTGCTTATCCTAGGCCGAGAGGTGGTAGGAATTCGAGGAAGTAATGAAATTCAGCACCTGTAAACCAAGTGAAAGCAAAGGGTGGTGCGGTCAAGAAGCCTAAAGGCAAGTGCTTCAAATGCAAGTAGCAGGGACATTACAAGGCAGACTGCCTCTTCTGAAGGGGAAAAAGAATGGTAAGTCTTTTATATTAGTTGTTGAATCGTGTTTAGCGGCTGTATCTTCAGACACTTGGTGTGTAGATACGGGAGCCACTAATCATGTCTGGAATTCTTTGCGCTAAACCCGACAACTTAGTGATGGGGAGATTTCCATACTCATGGGAATGCTACAAGAGTAGCGACTATTGCAGTGGGAGACGTTTATTTATTTTTCAATAAGAATAAGACTCTTGTTTTGAGGAATTGTCTTTATGTACCTCATTTTAGAAAGAATTTAAATTCGATTTCTAAATTATATATGGATGGATATTTTGTTTTTTTTTAATGACAAGGTTGTTTTAAAAAAAATGTAATTATTATCTGTGATGGTGCATTGATAGATAATTTGTATACTCTTAAACCAATTTCTCCCACAGTGAAACAAATTGAATTGAATGATACATCCACTAATAAGAGAAAGGAACCTTCGAAAATGAGCCAAACATATCTTTGACATCTAAGATTAGGTCATATTAACTTGAGTAGGATTCAAATGTTGATAGCTGATAGGCCTCTGAGTTCGTTAGTAGTGGAAAATTATCCAACTTGCGAATCCTGCTTGGAAAGAAAAATGACCAAAAGGCCTTTTACGGCAAAGGGGTATAGAGCCAATAATCTGTTGGAATTGGTTCATTCTGATTTATGTGGTCCTATGTCTGTCCAGGCAAGAGGTGGCTATGAATACTTCGTCACTTTCATTAATGATTATTCTAGATACGGATACATTTATTTGATGCGCCGCAAGTCTGAGTGCTTTGATAAATTCAAAGAATACAAGGCTGATGTGGAGAAGCAACTTGGAAAATATATCAAGACACTACGATCTGATCATTGTGGTGAATACCTCTTAGGAGAGTTTAGAAATTATTTATCAGATGAAGGGATTGAATCCCAATTGTCTACACCGAGCACACCTCAACAGAATGGTGTAGCGGAAAGAAGGAATAGGACTCTTATGGAAATGGTAAGATCAATGATGAGTTATTTGGAATTACCAAATTCGTTTTGGGGATACACCTTAGAAACAACGGCTTACATCCTGAACTTAGTACCTTCTAAATCAGTAGCTTCCACACCCATCGAATTGTGGACCGAGTGAAAGCTTATTCTGAAATACTTTCGGATTTGGGGTGTTCCGGATGCTGATAAGTAGAAGCACGTACTGAAGTTTGTCTGTTTATAGGATATCCTAAAGGTATGAAAGGTGGTTTGTTTTATAATACAAGAGACAGAAAGATGATCGTTAGAGAACGCTAGATTTTTAGAAGAGGATTATGTAATGAACCACAAACATATGAGTAAAAATATTCTAGGAGAAGTAAGAGGGGAAACACCAAATATTATACCAACTGTATAAAAGGATATACCGCAAGACACTGCACTGCGTGTCACACATGATACATAATTGCCTGCAGAGCCTCGTCGTAGTGGAAGGGTTGTAAGATAACTGGATATATTTATAGGATTGGGAGAGACATTCGATTTGGTTCCTGGTGAACATGAAGCTGCATGATAAAGATACTCAATCATGGCAAAAAGCAATGAAATCTGAAATAGAATTCATGTATTCTAATCAAGTTTGGGAGCTTGTAGAACCACCCAATGGTGTAAAAGTCATTGGATGCAAGTGGGTCTATAAAAGGAAAAGAGGATCTGACAGTAAGGTGGAAACCTTTAAAGCAAGGCTTGTCGTTAAAGGATACAATCAGAAAGAATGAATCGATTATGAGAAAACATTCTTGCTTGTGGCCATGCTTAAGTCAATCCGAATTCTTTATCTATTGCTGCTCATATGGATTATGAGGTATGACAAATGGATGTCAAGACAGCTTTCCTGAATGGAAGTCTTGAGGAAAACATCTATATGAAGCAACCAGAGGGATTCATTGCGAAGGGCGAAGAGCATCTTGTATGTAAGCTTAATAGGTCCATTTATGGATTGAAACAAGTTTCAAGATCATGAAACATCCGTTTTGATGAAGTAATCCAGTCATATAGATTTATTCAATGTCTGGATGAATCATGTGTGTACTAGAAGTGTGACAAAAACGTAGTGGTATTTCTTGTACTCTATGTGAATGAAATCCTTCTCATTGGAAACAATGAAAAGGTATTGTTGGGCGTAAGGATATGGCTATCCAAGCAGTTTGAGATGATGGACTTAGGAGAAGCCGGACACATCCTAAGGATCAAATTAATAAGGGATCACAAGAAAAGAATTTTGTGCTTATCCCAAACTTTATACATTGATACAATCCTAGCTCGTTTTAGCATGCAAAATTTCAAGAAAGGTTTCTTACCTTTCAGACATGGAATACCTCTATCTAAGAAATTGTGTCCAAAGACACAACAGAAAATAGAGGAAATGATGATGGTTCCTTATGCTTCGGCAGTGGAAAGCCTCATGTATGCAATGTTATGTACGAGGCCGAATATCTGTTATGCCGTGGGCATGGTTAGTAGGTATCAAAGTAATCCAAGACAAGGGCATTGGACTGCTGTAAAACATATTTTGAAGTACCTGCGAAGGACTAGGGATTATATGATGATTTACCGAGCAGATACTTTATTGCCTTTGGGTTACACTGATTCGGATTTTCAGTCAGATAGGGATGCTAGTAAATCTACCTTGGATTATGTGTTTACTCTTGGAGGAGAAGCCATAATATGGAGGAGTGTAAAGTAGAAATGCGTTGCGGACTCTACCATGGAAGCTGAATATGTAGCAGCCTCTGAGGTAGCTAAAGAAGCAGTATGACTTAGGATCTTCTTAATGGACTTGGATGTGATTCCTGGCTTGTCCAAAGTGATCACAGTTTATTGTGATAACAGTGGTGCAGTAGTAAACTTAAAGGAACCACGAGCCCATAAGGCGAGTAAACACATTGAAAGCAAGTACCACCTGATAGGAGACATCGTTAAAAGAGGGGAGGTCGTTGTCGCTAAGATTGTATAGGAGGATAACCTAGATGATCCTTTTACTAAGAGTCTTCCAGTGAAAGCGTTCAATGGGCATGTAGAAGGAATGGGGATTAGATACGTGTAAGTAAATATGGCAGCGTAATCTTTTAGTATAAGTGGAAGATTGTTAGATTGTATACTAAAAGTATAGTTTTTTGTATGAACAATGTTTTAACAATTTATTTGAAATAAAAATCATATGATCAAACGTTTTGCAAGTTATAATATTTATATGTTTGTGCAAAATTCCACTTACATTATACTGTAGATAATATGTTGTGCTACAGCACGCGAAAGATCATATTATCGTTTCCTTATAAAGTATAAACATATGCTCACAATCGAAATAGACAGGACAATCTATCGGGATGGTTGTAGTGTGATTTGGTATTAGTTTGTCTTGACTATAAAATTACATTAGTATGCTTTGTGTGTATTGAGCAGGACCGCATGAGATCGTTTGATTTATACTGACTATATAGGAGAATTTGATCTCAGTTATTGTGGATGTTCATGCTCTTAATCCCTATACAATAACCTCGACACGTAAGCCAGTATATATCTCTTTGATTCATCAATGAGTGAGATTTAATTGTTAAATCAATAAACTCGGTGAGTTGGGTAATAGTGTTATCTCTATGGTGTGTTGTTAATTATAGAAGAAATCTATATCCTATTAAATAGGTTGATGATGTCCCCTTGAGGAGTTCATGAGGATTATCATGTAAATCTTGCAAGTGGATTTATTCCGGCATGATAACAAGGTTGAGGGTACTACTCTCGGATGAGATATTAATTAATGAAGTTGTCAGTAACTTAATTAATTAATGGGCATTATATATCTTAAACATGGGGAGACTTTAGGACTCATAATAAGAAGGAGCCTATAAGTAATTATGGGATTGGAGCGGCAGTGCAGTAATAATATTTTAGTGGACTATATTATTATTATTGGGCTTAAGTATAAGTTTTGGGCTAAACTTGGATACTTAAGCCCAATGAAGGCCCGACTCTAATTTCTCCTCCTGATCCCTGTTGTAGCCCATATATAAGTCATCTAAACTTCCTGGAACCCTATTTCGTGCGCCGTTTTTGACGTGAAAGAGAAGGGAGAAAGCAAATTGAGGGGATCTTGAAGATCGTCGCCCACACGACGTCAAGATTGGACTTGGGAATACAGTAGAAGATCAAGAGATTATTTTCTGCGGCTGTTCATCTTCAACATACCCTGGTGAAAGGTAATACGTTTCTATCTTTTTCCTTCTCCGGATTTAGAAACGCATGAAACCCTAACTGTTCATTTTAGCCAAACGATCGAACGCCAACATATGGGTACACCCTTGCACCCGGGTGCACCAAATATTATCTCTCTTAAAAATATCTTCAATATTTACCAAATTTATATTGTTAATTAACAAATAAAAAAATCTATTATTGACATAAATAGGTCACGACTGAGATCAAAAGTATTAAATAAGTGGTTAAGATTGAAGTTGAATGATTTTTAAATATAGTAAAATTGAAACGAGGGAGAAAAATTGAAAAAAAAATAAAAGTTCATATTTATTTTTATAGATAGATAGATATATTAACAAATTATATTAAAATAAAGTAGTAATATGAAATTAATAACTTTATACACAAGTAACACAACACATATTTTATTAAGGCTAATACAACTATGCACTGGTGCACCCACTTTCAAAAAAGTATATAATTATGAACAAAAATATATACAATTATGAACAAAAATGTATACACTTTGTTTGTTAGTTTTTTAATGAAAAATTGAGTGTAAAAAAATATACAATTATTAAAAAATGTATACAATAATTGAATAAAAAGTTATACACATATGGATGCTAGTTTTTTTAATGAAAAACTGAGTGTGAGAAAAGTATACAATTATTAAAAAACATGTATATATTATAAAATAAAAAGTTATACGCATATGGGTGCAACCTTGCACCTGGTTACACCGGATATCAACTCTTTTATAATACTTGCATAATACAACACACACATATAACATATATTACTTCTGTCTGGTAAAACTTTTCAGACCTTCATACAAAACTTTAGCAGGACGTATGGAGTATAAATTTTAAACTTTCGAATATTAATTTTCAGATAATGAGTATAGTTCCCAAATATGATAAATTAATACATCTTGAAGTCCAAAGCAAGCATATACTTCCTCCATTTCGAGAATATTTGCACTAAGTTTAAAAAAAATGACTTTTGGTGTAATGATGTTTGAAAATATAGGGATTTTGGGTAATTTAATTGAATAAAGTGTATGATATTGTTGATTTGACTAAATTGTATAAAAAGAATGTCCCATTTTTATAATAATATTATAGTATTGTAAGGGTGTTGATATTATGTATTGTTTCTATTTTTGGGATGTGCATATTTTTTTGGGACGAACTAAAAAAAATGTACAAGTATTCTTTGGACGAAGGAAGTATTTTTTATTTTTCTAAATCGAGCGAGAATTGAGAATCTTTTTTGTCCCCCTCTTCAATATCTATAACCAGCTATTCCATGACAATATGTGTATCAAAATCAAATTCTATTTTTTAATTAAAAAATGCAAAATTATGTAGTTTTTTTTAATGAAACTGTATATCTTTAGAACAAAATGAAGTACCCTTATTAATTAAAGTATATACCCTTTAAAATAAAATGTTGTACTCTTATACATCTTGTGCGCCTAGAGACAAGGACACTAACTCTTTATAATTTTATTCATTTACTATGTAATGTGCTTGTAATTTTATCTATGTGGAGTGAAGTACATCTATCCACATCTGATCTCTTAGGTCACCTGACCACTGGGCTCCTCACTAAGGTGTGAGACCCAGGTTCGATTCCATTTGAGAACGAATAGGGGGAAGTTATAAGGAGGATTGGAGAAATAAGGGTGTATGGAGACTTGGTGATCAACTAACTACTAACTATACTAACAACTAACTTTGTCCGATCAAAGAAATTGTATAATTTTCAATTTATATACCCTAGCAATACATATGGCATATAAAATTGAAAGGGGAGATCGCAGGGTTTACACCGTGAACCCACTTTACACAAGTGTTTGTGATTATTAAAACATAATAAGAGAAGGGAATCTAACTGCTTTTCTCGAATTTATGCTTTCTTTGTAAGAGTATAGTTTTCCCCTTCTCTTTCAACAATGTGACGTAGAAAATATTACACTAAAATAACATAGAGAATTCGAAACGCACCTTTATTTCAAACCTCTTATCGAAAATATTGGCCTAGTGACTGCTAGGTGTCGCCTCAAAAAGGATAGGCAAATAGCTAGTATAAGTATATGTCAAGGCTAGATAGTATAACATTAAGAAGCCATTAAAATATTAAATTCTTTGGTTATCTCTAAGTTAACTAGCTTCACACCTATGTAGTAAACAATTAATGCCCTTTATACTATGTAGAACACGCACATAAATAAATATAACATTCATTCTTTGTTGTAATATTGTTGTTGTTTGCATTGCACAGAAAAAAATGTGGAGCATTATTTGTGCATGCCCTTGTAGTTTGACCTTGGAGAGGAGCAAAGAATTCATCACTGGTGGGACTCCATTGTTTCAATATAAGTCATTCCTCATTCCCACTATAGGTATATATCATTTTGAATTCATTGGAGTTGATTCCTTTCAACTAAGACATTTTCTCTATCCATCAAATTCGACTGTCAAAGAAGAATTAAAATATATAAGCATGGGATTTGAGGGAACATGTATGATTTAATTATGAAAATATTAAATGTAAGTGATTATGATTTTTAATAAAAATAAGTTTTGTCCAATGTAGGAGTTTTCAAAGAGAGAAATTAACTAATTGTGATGGACATAAGTAAAAATCATAACAAAGTAATTTGGTGGTAAAAATAATCGTATTTTATTAATCCTTATAAGTCATGGATCGTATAGAGATTTCAATTTTAATTTATATATATGTATAGATAGTGATAAATAATACTTCATCCGTTTTGCTTAAATAAATCTGTATATTTTCTCGTAGATATATAATAATTTGATAAGTATTACATAGAATTAGTTGTGCGTGAAACTTTGTGGTTCATTATTTATTGTCATCCTTGTGATATATAATTTATTTACAGCTATTATTATTTTAATCAATTGTACGTATAATTTAGTGGTTCATTGTTTATTTTATCATTATCACATATACTTATGATTTATTTTAAGTTATAATTATAATTTCACTTCATGTTATGTTTCTTCTATCCCAAAAATATTTTCACTTTTTTTTTCGTCTCTTTTGAGAGTATTTTTTATATTTCCTTTTATAATAAATAAATGATAAATTATGTTAAATTTGCTAGGTGAGGTGATATATGTAAACAAAATGATAAAGTCTCTCGTGAGACGAGTTATTTGTGAGATGAGTATTTGTGAGATGGATCGATCAATCACTAAAGTATGCTTATTGTATAGATAAAATATATTTAATAGTTGTTAAAGTATGTTTTCTAAAGTATATGTTGGATTATGCATTAAAGTATAATTTTAATATGTTATAATATGATTTATTATTAACATACTTTAACCACAAATAAGCATACTTTAATGAATATTCCCACCATCCGCTTTCAAGGGTATCATTTGTTTTTGAACAGGGAGATTAAATAGTATTGTTATTTAATATGTAGTGGGCAGGTAATGTGTAAGTTTTACCTTTTTACCCATCCACCTTATTAATATGAGGAGGGGCAAATGGATAATTTACAAATAATTTAGGGTTAGTAGGAGTATTATTAATGGGTCCCTCATTGTACATAAATGGAAACGAGAGCCTCGGGTACGGACGCCGTAAATGGTAAAATTGAACCCCTGAAAGAGGACGAAGGGAGTAGAGGTTAGTTGTATTAGTGGGAGTGTATCCCATATTTTAATTGTAATAGTAGGTATATGTGGGTTCTATGCGTGTAAAAAATAAAAAAGAGACTCTTTGGGGCGGCCGCTCAAAATAGAAAAAATTGATCATTTCAAGCGGATGGAGGGAGTATATGTTAGGGTAAATATCAATTTTGGTCCTCTAGGATAGGCCAAATCAAATTTCAGTCCTAAAGATTGATAATTTATCAAAAGTGGTCCTTTGGTGTTCGAAATTAGTCCTTTTAGTCCACTTTTGGTCATTTTTATCCACTTTTGGTTTCTTTTTCTGGCAATTTTAAGGACCAAAAGTGAACGAAAATGACTAAAATCAGACACCAGAGGACCACTTTTGAGAAATTACCAAATCTGAGGATTGAAGTTGGATTTTGTCTATCCTGAAAGACCAAAATTGATAATTTCCCTATATGTTACCTAAAAATATCACTTTTATAAAAGTGCTATGTTATAGTGTTACATATTTAAAAAGTGTTACAAAAGTCTCTCCGTCCCGCCCAAACATCACCGGTTGCTTTTTGTGTATAGTTTAAGGAGTATTATTATTTTATGTGTAGTGGGTAGTTGTATTAGTAGTGAGTGGTGGGCCACATGTGGTATCTTTTTACTGAAAGTGAGAAATGAGGACATTTGAATGAGACGCCCAATATAGTAAAATGGGGACCTTTCGATGGGATGGAGGGAGTATATATTACTCTCCTAGTTCCTTTAATATATACTCCTATTTTATAATGGGTTGAACCTTCGTTGCACCGATTAAACCGGTTGAACCTCGAACCGTTATTTTTACTAGTTCAATTTTTTATCCGACTATATTAATAATTACTCATTAATTAAAGTACTTCCTCCATCCCGGCGTAAGAGGGGGGTTTTTTTGCACGTAAATTAATGAGTATTATTATGTAATGTGCAGTGGGTAGTTGTATTAGTGGGAGTGTGAGTCCATATTTTAATTGTATTAGAGGTGTGTGTGGGTTCCATGTGTGTAAAAAAAGAAAGGAGACTCTTTGGGTAGGACGACCAACATGGAAAAATGGTCTCTTAGCTTGGGATGGAGGGAGTATTTTTTTTATTAAAATGGTCATATGAAATATAAAAAATATTAATGTAATATTAATAATCATTGATATATTTTTTTATTTAAAAAAATCTAAGGTAATATAATATCCTTGTACAACCCTTTTATGATATTGTGGGAGTTATAACATAATCTGAAAAATTATGATTTTTCCAGTCAAATTATCACATTTGATTCTTTAGGTATCTTGTCAAATTATCACAAAATTTGCAATCGGTCTTTTAACTATTATTATAATTTTCAATTTTAGTTATTCTTTATCCAATTTTGGTCCCACAACATCAAAATTGGACAAAAATGATTAAGATCGAACAAAAAAGAAATAAAATTGAAAATTACAATCATTAAAGGATCAAATACAGATTTTGATATATTTAAGGGATAAAATGTGATAATTTCTTCTTTTTGGTCATTGATTAATTAGCAAGTATAATCCATGTTTAACAGCAAAATGTGGAAAAATGAAGACGATGGCCTCCCTAACAGCTTCTTCTCCCAAGAGAGAAGCTGATCCCAAGAAAAGGATAGTCATAACTGGAATGGGGATCGTTTCTGTATTTGGTAATGATATCGATATATACTACGATAAATTATTGGACGGGGTGAGTGGGATCACTTCAATTGACAGATTTGACACTTCCGACTACACTGTAAAGATTGCGGGTCAGATCCGAGGTTTCTCTTCTGATGGATACATTGATCGGAAGATCGATCCTCTGATCGACGATTGCTGGAGATACAGCTTGGTTTCTACCAAGAGAGCCCTTGAAGATGCTAATCTTGGGGAACAGGTTCTTGAATCTGTGAGTACCTATCTCACTCTCAACACATAAAAACTAGGAGTGCACATGACCAACCAAACATAAAAAATCACAAAAAATGAAGGCATGAGTATGAACACCCCAACTAGAGTTTAAAATTTTGTGATTGTGAGATAGGTTATGAGACGAATTGACATATTATAAAAGTATGTTTATTATATAGTCTTTCCGTCTTGAATAAACTGAATAAACGTTTATGTTTGCTTTTTGCACATAAATTAAGAAATATAATATTTTAATGTGTAGTGGTAATTGTATTAATGCTGTGTGAGCCCTATATGAAATAATTAATTATTTTGTGTGGGCCTAATTTAATAGAAAAAGAAATATAAACCTTAACTTTAGATAAATTAAAATAGAAAACGTAAACCTTAACGCAGGATGGAATGAGTAAGTAAAATATATTTATCGATAGTTAAAATATATTTGTAATAAATTATATTTAAAATACCTTAATTTTGAAAAGCATATTTTATCTAACAATAACTATAAAACAATTATAGTAGTACGTTTCACAAATTGTCTTATATGAATACCGTCCTACAAAAGAATTTGTCAAAAAAGCCCTGCACTTACTTTGGAAATAATCCATAAAATTTAAAAAAAAATCAATTTAATTTCATACCTTTCAAAAGTGTGTCAATTTTAATAAATTTTCAACGGGAATTGATAAAATCATCGGAATTATGCACGCCCCAAAATTTTGAGTCTTTCTGGCTGAACGTCTAACATGACATTCAGGTCATATCATATTTTTTACTTTATTCGAAATGATCAAGTCAAAGTTAGGAAAAATCAATTTAGTTTCGTATCTTGGTGTCGTGTTAAGGTTTGTTTGATCAGTTTGTTGGATTATTTATTTATTTTTTGTTGAATACTCATGCATATAGGAAGCATAAAAAATTTTGTGTGGCAGATGGACAAGACAAAAATGGGAGTGCTGGTGGGATCAGGCATTGGAGGCATTACTAAAAGTTTTGGAGATGGAGGCTTATGTAAGAAAATGTCTCCTTTTTTCATGCCAACTATAATAGCCAATCTTGGGTCTGCACTATTGGCTATAGATACTGGCTTCATGGGCCCCAACTACGCAATCTCAACTGCTTGTTCTACTTCAAACCATTGCTTCTTTGCTGCTGCAAATCACATCAGAAGAGGTGATGCTGATGTGATGGTAGCCGGTGGGACGGATGCTGCCATCACCCCACTCGGAGTCGGAGGTTTGGCGGCATGCGGCGCCTTGTCTAAGAGAAATGACCAACCGGAAAAGGCATCGAGGCCGTGGAATAAAAGCCGGGATGGTTTTGTTATAGGCGAAGGAGCGGGGGCTTTAGTACGTGATCATTTACATCTTATAATCTTTTTGAGTTAAAAATTACAATCGTCCAACAACCTTTTTACTTTTTTTTGCGAAATGGTGCCCAAAAGGTTAAAAAATTTTATTTAATCTTAACAACATTCAATTGAGTCAATATAGTCCAAATGTCGTCAGAAATTGTAATTTTTGTCAGATTCATACTCATGTCGTGCTGTCGTTAGGCGCCGCGTATGATATTTTGGCGAAAATTTCAATTTTCAATGACATTTGAATTCAATTGAAGCAATTTTAGATTTGAATTCAATTGAAACAATTTTAGAAGTTATAGAATTAAATTGCACTTTTAAAACTTTTTTGGACCGTTTTGATATTTTTTTTAAGTAAAATGTTGTGGGATAGAATTAATTTTTGAGAAAATATTAAAGTTCATCCTTTAAGTAATATATGATCGATTAAAATTTTAGCCCCTTTTTTTTGCAATTTTCAGTTTTGATCATTTTATATGGTCTTTTTGTTCAAATTTAATCTAATTTTTTTGTTCTTTGGTCCTGTATGTCATAATTTGTCCAATTTTTGTCCAAAATTTTGACAAATATGATCAAAATCAAACAAAAATTGACCAAAACTGAGAAATGTTTCCGTAAACAAATTTTTATATATTCCTTTAATTTTTACTCTTATCTTTTCTATTGATCAGTTTAGATGCTTCATTGCTAAAGCTTTTTGCCTTTTAGATCATGGAAAGCCTAGATCATGCAATGAGAAGAGGATCAAAGATCTACGCAGAGTACCTCGGAGGCGCGATCACGTGCGATGCATATCATATAACTCATCCTCATCCGAGCGGGTTAGGGGTCTCGTCTTGCATGATAAAGGGTTTGGAAGACGCACGAGTCGCCCCGGAAGAGGTAAACTACGTGAATGCTCATGCTACAGCAACCATTGTTGGAGATTTGCCAGAAGTTAACGCCATAAAAAAGGTGTTCAAGGATACTTCTGAGATGAAGATGAATGCCACCAAGGTTGGAAATTTAACTACAAACCTTTTATGTTATAGTTTATAGGATTACTTGTTACTGATCTAAAGTGTTTGTTGGCTAAATTAGTCATTAATTGGACATGGAATTGGAGCTGCGGGTGTACTGGAAGCAATAGCAACCATTAAGGCAATCAACACTGGCTGGTTACATCCAACAATCAACCAATATGTAATTAATTAATTAATTAATATAAATATTAGTAGGAGTTAACATACCATGAAATTTAAAATGCTGTAATTTTTAAAACGTTGTATGCAGGAGTTGGAGCCCGATGTCACAATCGACACTGTCCCAAATGTTAAAAAACGGCATCAAATAAACGTGGGTATGTGAATTTTCTCAGAGTTACTACTTTTCTTTTATAATTCAGCATCATTCTTTCGGCAACATGCATTAATCCGCAGCACAAACACTTGTGTAAATCGGGTTCATGGTATAAACCCTGTGTCCCTCCTTCAATCTTATTTACATATGTATTGTTAGGATATTTAAATTAGAGTTAAATTCATTTTTTGCCCAATTTTCGTCCGAAAATGCAAATTTTGCCGGAATACGCCATGTCATACTTTAATGTCATACTTCAATTTGAGGATTTCCAGCTGGTCAATCCGACATGAAAATTTTGACTTTTTTTAGCTAATGAATCCTCCACGTAATATCCACCTATTTATTTATTTTAGTTTCCAAATATGCATAATATTTTATTAAATTAGAAATATAAAATAAAAAAGAAAAATCAATTAATTTGGACCCACCGTCAAACCCTGAACGATGTTGGTTCCGCTGACGGCACGTAAAGCATCCACCGCCCTCTTGGCATCCTCACGCCCACTCTGTCATCCTCATCAAAGGCACCAACCTTTGAGCTTCATCGGAGAAGGACACCACAGAGAGGCGTCAGATCCACCCAAATTATCAATCACGAAATTAACAGCCCTCTTAACCAGTTCTATCTTCATCCCCGACATACTACCACTCACATCCAGCACCGTAACTATGTCCACAGCTGCCAGCTGCGCATCTTCCGACAGCAACATCGCCGGTGCCCGCAGTCTGACGAGAAGCGTGAAGGCAGACAGCGATTCGGAGGCAGCGACAGCAGGGCGCTCGGGAATAGCCTTGAGCGCCACTTTCTTGGCGTTGGCAGGCAACGTAGTATTAGCAGGAAGAGGATTGTCGTTGGTAATAAATAAATAGGTGGAAATGACGTGGCGAATTCATTGGCTAAGAAAAGTTAAAATTGTCACGTCGAATTGACCAGTTAGAAATTCCCAAATTGAAGTATGACATGACGGATTCCGGCGAAATTCGCATTTTTCGAAGAAAATTGGACAAAAATTGTAACAATTCATTAATTATAGGGCAAAATTGAACCACTTGTCTTTTTTAGGGCAAAAATCAAAGTTTTGTTTAGTTATAGGGCAAAACATGAATTTAACTCTTTAAATTAAGGGGGATCACAGGATTTACAAGAGTTTATAATGTAAACCCGATTTAAAAGAGACTAACGTAAAATATTGATACATAAATTAAGTGGAGTTGATGTTGTTGAAAGTTTAGGGCGAATGTAATAGTCACCTAAAAATGTAGTGTCTAGTGAAAAATATGTGATCAAACGGTGTGAGAATAATATAAACCATTTTTTAAAGACTTAGATTTAATTTAATATTCAACTCCAAAAATTGCGTACGTCAATTAATTAAATGTCTCCTTGAAATCTATATGAAGTAACAAATTCTTCATAATTGTACACATTTGAAACACTTTAATCCATAGAGAAAACACTTGATCACAAACATATAAGTCTTGATGCTAATCAAGTCATGTGAAGTTAAGTTGTCCTAACTAGTGTATTTTTAAGTTGTCTAACTTCTAAAATGAGTTTTAAACACAGGATAGTTGATCGTTTCTTGTGATTTGTAGTGCTACTTCATAAAATGTGAATCGTTGAATTCTGAAAAATAATTGCCATAAAATCGTAAGCATTGAAGCGGGACAATTTTGTTTTAAGAATAAAGAGTAACTATTTCCTCAACTAAAATTCATTCATATAATTTTTTGTCAAAATTTTCAAGTCAAAATTATTATATTGAAACCCAAATATATACTCAATTGATATCCCGTGCACCTGGAGCCACATATATAACTTAATCTATGCACCCATTCTTATAACAAACTATATTAGTTTTAATTCAGTAATGTATATTTTTCTTAATAAATATATTATTATTTTAAAGTTCTAATTGTACCATTAATTTTATATTAAAAAACTAACATAATATTTTTAAAAAAATCACTAACAAACTAAGTGTTTATTTATAGTATATAGTACTCTTTCCATACCATCGAAATGTCCCCATTTTACTATATTTGGCGTTTCATTTAAAGGTCCTCATTTTTTCCTTTTAGTAAAATGGCCCACATATGGCACACCACTAACTACTAATACAACTACTCACTGACCACTACACATAAAATAATAATTCTTAATATACGCGTAAAAAGTAAATGAGGACTTTTGCCCGGGACGAAGGGAGATATGTTTTTATTAGTAAATATATATATGAATTGAATATGATTACACAAATTACACCATTAGTAACATTTTGTCAATTAAATGATACAGAAAATCTAAACCTATTGATTTACGGGATGCACCTTTATGAATTAACTAATATTGCATTCTAATAATTAATGTCTTGTTTTAAACTTAAAGTGAAATCTTTATATAATAGCGGTACACTAATTGATGGCTCTAATTAATCCACCTCTGATTAATTAACAACATTAATTCTAATAGATAAATTCTCTTGTGAGACGTGTTAAAGTATGTCTATTATACAGATAAAGTATGCTTAATGATTGTTAAAGTATGTTTTCTAAAGTATAATAAATTATGAATTAAAATATTATTTTAGAGTATTATAATATAATTCATTATTAACATACTTTAACTACAAATAAGCATATTTTACTTATATAATAAGCATAGTTTAATAATGGGTCGACCCGTCTTACAACCGTCTCATATAAAACACATCTCACAATAGAGTAACTCATTCTAATAATGTCTGTTTTGGTGCAGCCATGTCAAACTCATTTGGATTTGGTGGGAACAATTCTGTTGCCATCTTCAAATCCTTCAAGCCATGAAATAAGCTCATCAACCAAGTTTTAATCATCTTTATGCTCATACAATTTGAATAGGGGATTGGCAACATTGGCTGCAACTCATGCATTTATCAAGCTCATGATAGAATACATTCTTCATCTAAAATAATTATATGATCATCTCCCTTGGGTTTATATTTTTGTATGCAATAAATGTTTTTTTTAATAATTTTAATATTATTATTATTATTATTATTATTTGGATATTTGGCATTTTTAGATAATAAAGAAATTTTAAAATATGTGCGGATATAATAAATTTAAAATTAAAGTATGTGTTGAAATTATTGAATTAAATTGAAATTTTGTTTTTTTAAGTGCAAACAGAATGTGAGATAAATAAATAAAAAAAGTGTGAATGATTTTATGTGACAGACTGCATATAAAAAATTGCCGATTTTGAAATATGACAAATTCATTTTTAGTCTAATTCTAAAAATAAATAAATAAAAAGTCACTTTTAAATCTTTATTTTAAACAAATGCAATCAATTATACTCTCTATGAAAAATTGCCTTTTGGTTTAGAAATATGACAAATTCGTTTTAACTCTAACTAGCGTTTTAACCCGTGTGATGCACGGGACAATACTATTCTGATGTTATTTAAACCCGAAAGAAAAGTTTTATTTAAATGCGAAAATGAAGCCTAAATCATACCTTTTAGATAAACTATTTTATCTCTATCCGAAGAAGAATCTCAAATAAATAAGAGGGAAATTTAAAATCTTAAATATAAAATTAGTTAAATATGATATTATTATGGCAAAAATTAAATAAGGTATCATTTTAAATAAGACATCATTATGATAAAAAAAAATCAATGGCCAAGATCTAAAATCATAATTGTGATGAATGTATGAGATTCAATAATGATTAGTAATCAAATCCAAATGTGTAGATTAAAAATTATTAATAATGAAGAAAATAATTTAATAATGAATTAATTGTTACATATTCGTATCAATTTAAATATAAAATACTTATATTCGTACTCATTTCATTAAAAAAATATATTATGATACTCATACCCATCCCAAAACCCATTTATCAATACTTGTTGATTACACATACTCATTTAAAATTATTTTTTTGAACATAATAAATAATTATGTTTATTAATTATGTAAGATACTTGCTTATTTCATAATACTCGTACCCGTGTATAAATAAATATTATTTAAAAATTAATATTTTAAAAATTCATTACAATATTTGTATCAGTCACAAAGTCTCAATACCCGTAAATTACTCATACACATTTAATATTATATCTTAAAGTATTTTTTTATTGATTAAAATTAATATTTTAAATCAACTTATACTATTACTAATTAAATATAAAATAAATATAATATAATTCTACCACAAAAATATAATAGAAAATTTTACAATTTTTGATTAAATATATAAATTAATATTTCTTAATATATAAAATATACTCCCTCCGTTCCCACCGAAAGGTCACCATTTTACTATATTGAGCGTCTCATTCAAATATCATCATTTCCCACTTTTAGTAAAAAGGTACCACATGTGGTCCACCACTCACTACTAATACAATTATTCACTACACATAAAATAATAATACTTCTTAATCTACGTACAAAAAGCAATCAGTGATATTTGGGCGGGACAGAGGGAGTATTATGGTACTCATACCCGTTCCAAACCCGTTTATCAATACTAGTTGATTACACATACCCATTTAAAATCATTTTTTCTTAACATAATTAATAATTATTTTATTAATTATGTAAGATACTTACTTATTTCGTAATACTCGTACCCGTGTATAAAAATAAATATCATTTAAAAATTAATATTTTAACCGGTTGCACCTAATATCAACTCAAAATATATTATGATACTCATACCCGTCACAAACCCGTTTATCAATACCCATTGATTACACATATCAATTTAAAATTATTAAGTTGTTAGAACCAATAATATTAATTAATAATGAAGAAAATAATTTAATAATAAATTAATTATTACGTACTCGTATCCATTTAAATATAAACTACTCATATACCGTTTCATTAAAAAAATATTATGATACTTATGTAGAATACTTGCTTATTTCATAATACTCGTACCAGTGTATAAAAATAAACAAAAATTTCGTAAAGAAAATTTTTATAAGATGGAAATTTAAAATGAAAAAATAATATATTATGATACTCATACACGTCCCAAACCCGTTTATCAATACCTGTTGATTACACATATCCATTTAAAATTATTAAGATGTTAGGACCAATAATATTGATTTAAAAATTATATATTATTTAAAATTATTAATAATGAAGAAAATAATTTAATAATGAAATAATTATTACGTACTCATATCCATTTAAATATAAACTACTCATATACCGTTTCGTTAAAAAAAATATTATGATACTTATGTAAGATACTTGCTTATTTCGTCATACTCGTACCCGTGTATAAAAATAAATAAAAAATCGTAAAGGAAATTTTAATAAAATGAAAACTTAAAATGAAAAAAATAATATTCAGCACACATATAAATCATTTTAAATAAGGTATCATTTTAAATTAAATAAGGTAATCTTATAATTGTGATGAATGAATGAGATTTAATAATGTGATGAATTGATGAGATTAAAAAAGAATTAGTAATTAAAATCAATGATGTATATTAAAAATTGGTTCAATTTTGACTTTTTCACTTTGCTATTATATTACTTTAGATTTGATTAGATTCTATTTCTTTTTAATAAAAAAAATCACTTTTAAATCTTTATTTTAAACAAATGCAATCATTTATACTCACTCTATCCTCCTTTAAAGTATTTTTTTTTTCATTTTGGACATTGTTTCAAAGAGTAATATTTCTTTTTTATAGAAGCTAGATATTATCCATCCATGCATTGCGGAAAGGATTATATTAAAACTTTTAATTTATTTTTTTATTTTAGCCATAATATATAATATATATAAAAATTTATTTATTTATTTAAATTTATCTATTTTATATAAACTGCTAATTATTTATATATAATATATAAATATAATTTTTTTTAACATAACGTAATTTTATATTTATTAAGAAATTAATTAATATTTTTGTTAAAATAAATTGAAACATTATCTAATTAAAAAATTAATATAATAAATTTTAAATATTAAAAGAATATTTATGAAGACGACCCTAATAAAAATAAAATTGAATAAGAAATTAAAATAAATTACAAAACTTTGAAAATATAAGATTTCATACAATAATCATAAATATTAAATTAAAATAATATTAATAGAGACGATCTTATTAAAAATAAAATTGAATAAAAATTAAAATAAAATACGAAACTTCAAATATAGATTTCATAAATTAATTTTAAAGATTAAATAAAAAATATATTTGACCTATGCTTTAAATCTCCAATTTTAAAATTTTTGAAATAATTTTAGATTTTCCAAATTCATCACTCCAAACACTAATAACTTTTTTTAATGATTGAAGCAGCTAATAAGATCAAATAAAAATAAGAATAATAAATTTTTTAAAACATTATAAAAATAGGCTATTTAGAATATAAAGAAAATATAAAAAAATAAAGAAAAATGATAAATCATAAGATAAACGAAAATTAAAACAATAAAAAGAAATAGTGACACCTCAAATGAGAATGATTGGATCTGAAATAAGTATATATCAAATAAAAGTATAAAAGATAAAATAAATTAAAGTATAAAAATAGGGTTTATAAAATTATAATAAAGAAAACAAAAAAATCGATTCTGAAATTAATTCTGGATTATCCAAATTCATCACTACAAACACTGATGATTTTTTTTAATGATTGAAGCTACAAATAAGATCAAATAAAAATAATAACAATAAGATTAAAAAAAACTATTAAAATAGGGTGTATACAATATAAAGAACAAAAAAATGAAAAAAAAGTAAATCATAAGATAAACGAAAAAAATGATACCTCAATTAAAAATGATTGAATTTGAAAATAAGATAAAATAAATTAAAGTATAAAAATAGGGTTATAGGATTATAATGAAAACACAAAAATCGTATAGAAAAAAAAAACAACAAAATCCAAAAAATAAGAATGATACTTTATATGAAAATTATTAAACATGCACATAATATTGAACCTAAAAATAAGATTCAATAAAAGTATAAAAATAAAATAAATTAAAATATAAAAATAGGGGAATTATAAAGAAAACACAAAAATCGAAAAGAAAAAAAGAGAAGATAACCAAAAAATAAAAAAAGAAGAATGATATCATCATTGAATGAATGAACACAATTTCCTCTTCATGTGTGGTTACCCGATGCTATGGAGGGCCCACTCATATTTCGGCTCTTATACATGATGTTACTATGGTAGCGGGTGTTTTTCTTATATCCCATCTTATTCCTCTTTTTATAGTTATACCTTATATAATAAATTTATTTGCATTGATTGACATAATCAAGAATTATTAGGAGATACTTTAGCTCTTTCTTAAAAAGACATTAAGAGGGGTTTAGCCTATAACAAAAATTGAGAAAATATCTTCTCTTAATTGACTATTATCAAAAATATCCGAAAATATTATAAAATTTATATGGGTTAATTGCTAAAAAAAAAAAATTACGAACTTTACATCTATTGCAAATTAATCATCACTTTTGAGAAATTGCAAAAAAAACAATCACCTTTAAGTATTGTTGCAAAATAAACCCAAAAAACCCTACTTTTTAGTAAAAAATTGAGTTTATTTTGCAACAATACTTAAGGTGGTGGTTTTTTTTTTTTGCAATTTTTCAAAAGTGAGGATTAATTTGCAATATGTGGAAAGTTCGTGATTTTTTTTTGCAATTAACCCAATTTATATTAACTGAATTTTAATATAAGTTCAAGACACATAAGGGCTCTAACCATATTTTGTGATTAATCCATACATACCAATAGAAAATGTGATTGAAAGCAATCAACGATGTAGAAAAAAAAGATAGAAAATTATATAAAATAGCAATTAAGATTTGATATATATATATATATATATATTACTCGATATATTAATTTAAAATTAGTATATTAATTGAATTAGTAGAATATGTCAAAAATATCTTTTATATTTAAAAAATTTATAGTGCTAATTAAAAAAAATCAATATGATCCATGATTAAGACCAAATCAAAGACCAAATCAATTTGTTTTTATATTAAAGAATACACATTCTTTATTGAATGAGTATGCATGAGAATTAAATTAAAAATATTGATTTCATTTCAAATCCATTTCATTATACTCCATCAATCATCATCATATTTTAAATGCCACGTCAAAAAAATATTTGTCATTCATTTTTTTTTTAAAGTAGATGTATACTGAATATATATATTAAATTCAGGGTGATTCTAGATACACCGCTACACTTTAGGATTTAGAGGCTTAAAAAATAATAGTGGGTAGTTTTCTTTATTTAATTATTTAATTTAATTAATGATTGAGATTAAATTTAATGATGTGGACCTTTATTTTCTAAAAAAATATATTAATGAAAAGGATGTATCCTTGTTAATTAATTAAAGTGTACCTTTTAGAAAAAAAAAACATTTGTCATTCATTTTTATTTTAAAGTAGATGTATATTGAATTGAATATATATATTAACAAATTCTCTTGTGAGAGGTTATTTATGTGAGACGGATTGTGACACGTGTTATAGTATGTCTATTATATATACAAAGTATATTTAATGATCGTTAAAGTATATCTTTTAAAGTATGCTGAATTATGCATTGAAGTATGATTTTAAGGTGTTAAAAAATAATTTATCATTAACATACTTTAACTACAAATAAACATACTTTATCTATATAATAAGCATACTTTAGTGATGGGTCGACCCGTCTCACCAAAAAATCGTTTCACAAGAGAGTTTCTCATATATATATTAAATTCAAGTGTGATTCTAGGATACATTGCTACACTTTAGGATTTAAAGACTTAAAAAATGATAGTGAGTAGTTTTCTTTATTTAATTTAATTTAATTAATGGTTGAGATTAAATTTAAGTTTAATCTAATTAAAAACGTAGAGATGTTTATAAATTCAATTGATATATTATAGGTGAATTCCATTTATGTCACTTTGTCTGCATGTCTGGCGTAATTTTAGCTGGTGTTTCATGTCATTATACATGAGACACCGAGTTGCCTTACAACTTTGTGGCAGTTTTACTATTAGTTTCCTACCATCCTCCATTTCTGAACAGATTAGCTAATATAACGAGATTAAAGTGAATTCCCTTGTGTGTTTCGTGTGCTTGTCTATTTGCCTCATGTGTTATTATATAGAAGTAATCTTGAGTGGTGTTTTATGATTTATGAAAAATCCTGTAATTGCTGATTTGCACTATCAGATTCAGTATGTGTGCTTATTTAGCTACGTAAAGAAGTAACTACATTATTATGTAAACACCTATACATTTTAAACATTAAGAAATTTAAGAGATTATGTTTTATAGCTCATTCATTATTGCTACATTTTATTTGATTTTTACGATAACCAATCAGAATTCAGACATAATACTATGAATCAATGATATATTACAATTTGCTCAATTGAATAAATTTGCAGGTGTAAGCCTCCTGCTAACTTACATATTTGACAAATAAATATAGACCGCTAAGCTTTCCATCGTTTTTATGTACTACATTTGTATGGTATATATTTTGCCTATGAATTTTAACATTATGCTTGTAAAATGTATTAAATGGAAATTGTTGCTTCGACAAATAAGGTGTCATTGCGTCGAATTATGATAGTTTATAAAACTTTTTTGTACATCAGCAGCATATTCAACTAATGCAATAACATCACATTTTCAGGCTCATTCTGATTTTGATGTCAACCTTGACATCGTCCATTCACTCTTGCTGTGAACGTTATCCATGTGATATGTGATATCCACTTGCTACATTAGACTACTCCAGCGGAACACCGAAATAGTAAGCACTCTCTTTTTTTGTGCATATTAGCATTAGCAGTTTCATTTTGCAATGCACATAAAGTGTTCGGTCACTTACTGCTGGACAAGAGGCTTGTGTTGTTTGTGGCTACAGGACATAAAATTACAATCCGTGCTTTGCATTTTTCAAGTAGTGAAAAATCTAATATGCAGTGAGGCCATAAAGCAAGTGTACATGGTGAGCTTTTTCAAACCCTTAAAGCGGACAGAAAAAAAAAATTGAGAGAGAAAAACAACAGAAATATGAACATTCTAATTGGTAAAAAGATAAAACATGGGAAATATTAACACACTAATTAGTAAAAAGAAAAAGCAGAGAGGACCAGAGCTGATAGAGTAAGGAAAAATTGCATATATACGTGTAGATGTATTTTTGTTGCGACATTTATCAGAGTTCAACAATGGTGTGTACTGGATTTCATGCTCTTTCACAGGTTAAGAGGGAAGTTAGTTAAAATTGTGAATATGGAAAAAGGTTTATATTTTATATTAAATGTTTGGTATATTTGAATTTATACACTTGTTACCTTAATGAATGAGATCACATAGTTCTGGTAACTGTTATGGTTGATAAAGATTCAATCAAGTTAGAGCCTAATTTTAGAAACCATATTGATTGCTCATAAGACTACTATCCTTTGAATTGGAATTTAAAAAAAAAAATTAAACAATAATTTGTCATGAAGAATGCATAAACATTTTCTCCAGCTTCAATTCTATTACAAACATCTTCTCCAGCTTCAACTCTATTACAAATAATGGCAATATAGATTCAACAATTTGAGATTCCCACTGAATTTTTTGTCTACCGATTATAACCGTCAATAATTTAAATTACTAATTGGGTTGTCAGTATTTTAACATTTACTAAATATTAAGTTATTGGGCTGATTTCCCTCCGAACTAGCACCTCACCTCAGGATGAGGTGCACTATACCTAGTATAATACTTAAAAAGTGATAGGAGTACTTTTTATAAGAAAATTGATATTCAACCTTTAAAAAAAATCAAAACAAAAAAACATTCATCCAATCATCCTTAGTCCTTACTCACGAATAGACCTAAAACGATTGTATTAGTGTCCATATTTAATTTGTAATCATGTATAGTCAAATGACGAGTTAAAATCTAAGAACAGCAAGAACATGCAAAATTGAAAGAAAATTTATAGTTATGGGACAAAATCGATACAAATATCTTTTTTGGGACAAAATCTAATGTTTTAAATAGTTATGAGACAAAAAATAACATTTAACTCTTGGGTTAATTCTTAAAAAATTCACCACCTTATTGGGAATTTTAAAATCTATCACGACCTTTTATTTTTGTCAATTCAATACACAATCTATTTAATATTTTCAATTTTACTTTTTATTATTGTCAATTCAATACGCGATCTATTTAATATTTTTTATTCTATCACAACTTTTCTTTTTGCAATTTCGTAATCCACTTATTTTATATTTTCAATTCAATTAAATTTATTATTATTATAATAGTGTTATTATTTTTAATAATAAAAGTTATTTAAAAATTAATTAAAACACACAAGTCGATCATTTATTCATAAGATTTTTTTCATGTATCGTTGTTATAGTAAATTAATATTCGATTAAAAAATTATCTTAGTTGGTCGACCTTCATGTAAAATAATTTTTAACCATAATAAATAATTATATTTATTACTTTTGTTCGAACTTATCACTATTATTATATAGTAAATTCACAACTCTAATAAAAATATATTATAATATAACTATAAATAAACATACTTTAATTCTACATAATTTATTATTATTATTATTACTTTTGTTCGACCTTTATGCATTAAAGTATAATTTTAGCGTGTTATAATATAATTTATTATTTACATAATTTAACTATAAATAAACATACTTTAATTCTACAATAAGTATACTTTAGTGATGGGTCGACCCGTCTCACACCCGTCTCCCAAATAACCCGTCTCACAAGAGAGTTTCTCAAAGATATTTTAATTGTTTAAATTAAACTATATTAATTAAACATTGATTGAAAATTAGCATTTTGGTTGATTATTAATACAATACATGCTAAAAAAAATCTTTCAAATTTATCATATTTATATGGTTAATTAAAAATTTAAAAAATCTTTTATTAACCTAAATAGATTTTATTATAATTTTTTTATACATATATTAAATTATATTCTTTTGAATTTTTTTATATTTTATATTTTCAAATTTCTCCTTCTTTTTAATTTTATTTTTATTTCCACCATTAATTCTATTTAAGCTAATAATAGATTTTTAAAAATTTTAATTTACCATATAAATATGATGAGTTGATATTAGATGCACCCATATATGTATAACTTTTTATTCTATTTTGTGGAGTATATGTGTTTTTTAATAATTATATATTTTTTTCACACTAAATTTTTCATTAAAAAAACTAACATTCATAAGTGTAACTTTTTATTCAAATAGTACATACATGTTTTTTAATAATTGTATTTTTTAGAGTGAGGCTTGCTTGCGCTCGGGCGCACGGGAACATATTCTGTGCACCTTTAGAAAATTAGAATTATGAGTAAGGGTACATTGTTTTGGTTTAAAGGGTATACACTTTAATTAATAAAAGGCACATCATTTTGTTCTAAAGGATATACACTTTTATATTAAAAGGTATATAATTTAACACAAAATTCTAAAGGCGCATGGAGGTGTTGTCCATGCACCCAAATACACACAATAATTTTCTTTAGAAAATAAAGGGTACACATCTGTATACTAAAGGATATACAATTTAACACAAAATTCTAAAGGCGTACGGAATGTGGTCCGTGTGCCCGGGTGCACAGGAGTTTTTGCATTTTTTTTATACTCAATTTTTCATTAAAAAAACTAAAAATTAAATTGTATACATTTTTATTCATAATTGTATATATTTTTGTTTATATTTGTATACGTTTTTTAAAGTTAGTGTACTCTATCTTAGGATGCACCCGGGTGCACGGTATAATTAGCAAATATGATAAATATGAATGATATTTTTAGTATATTTTAGAACATCATATATTTATGGCGTACTGAACAGACTCCAACAAGTTTTGTTGCCAATGTAGATATCTGAAACATATCAATTTATAGCAGAAAAGTTGACACTGAAATATACAATCTAAGGCAATATGGGGTTTCAATTAGTAGTAATGGAAGCAAGGCACAAACTAGCACCACCAACAATGTCAAAGAAGTTGGATGTAAAACTTACTTGCGATCGCCCTCCACGTCTGGTAGATCTTTAGTTATGGCAATAACAAGAGCAAATAATGTTACAAATGTGGTGATGAATGCAACTGGGGAGCTGCAGTTCAAGTTATTAAAGTCATTGCACAAACCAATATTGAGAAATATGGCATAAGAAGACTGAGCTCAAGTATTCAAGATTTAATCTATGTTGTGGATGTGCATTACTCTATAGCAATATACCTCCATTCGAATCTTAGACCGAGGGTAGCTCTTGTAGCATAATAGACGTCGTAATTGAGGAGGAAACCGCGAACCTGTAGAATAGTTCCTTCAACATTCATATCTACGAAACACCGTACCATGCATGAGTTATGGAATTTGTCATGTTAGCACTCAACTTGCAGTTATAACAACTTTACTGAAAGTGAACATATTTGAGCCATAGAGCCAAGCTCACCCTACAGGCTGAGATATGTCATTTATCTTAGTATTAAATCAAACTGTGTTCTGTTGAATTCCATCTAAAAGTTACAGACTTGACTTGAAGGTTCACCACCTTATTGTATCTGGATTCTCAATTACAACTCTGGCTAATAGAGAACTGTAAACCAAATAGCAAACTATGTCAACTTTGATGTTATCTCACTACCAAAATAATTTTGCAACAGAATTTACAACATTCAATCCGTTGGTAAATTACCAATGGATTGCCAACAAAAATAAATTACATTTTTATTTTAGAAAAGAAATGTCATTTTTACTAACGAAATAAAATCTTTTACTATTCACCAACGAAATACCAACATAATCATTATATAATTGCTAACAAAATTATTAGTAACGGATTACCAAAGAAATAAATTTACAACTAACAAAATTATTAGCTACAGCTTACCAAAGAAATAAATTTACAACGGAATTGAATTTTCGTTGCTAAAAATTTACCAATGGATTTGTTGTTAATCCGTTAGTAACCAATTTAACAATGAAATTAAGGTTTTTACCAACAGAATATTCCGTTGGTAAAAATAGTTTTTTTTAGTGTCTCAAAAGAATAAAAATTTAGACATTTAAATAGTTGCTGACGCAGATGCTAATATGGTTCCATGTATGATGTGTGGCCTTAGAAATCTCCAGAATACATCTCTGTACTGATAAGCCTTAATCAGCAATGGAGCAGCTTTAGAGCTTTGGTGTAAACCACATTGATGACTATGTTTATCTTGGTGTGCTATGATGAACTGTTGATTAGTGTGAAATAGGTAGTGTCATCAGCATGTGCATAATCATTAAACCAGAAAACTTGTTGGGGTGCAAATGATCATATAAAAAGACTTCAAATTTAAACCCAACAAACAACTTAGTATGCATGTTATGCTTACAGAGGATGTTGGTGGCACCAGAAATGGTGTGTTCCGTTTCCGAGACGATAAGGGGTGTGTTGAGGAGGGACATTTGAGATTTAGGAAGAGAGTTGAAGAAGAAGAGGAGTTGGAGAAGTGGAGGTATGAAGGCATGAGAGAGGATGAAACTAAGAGTTCCATGGTTGGGAGAGATTGTGATTAGTGTTAGCATCTGTGGTGATGGCAAGATGACAGAGTCTAAGTCTAAATTCCTCATGATGTACTAAAAGGAAAGATGCCATTAGTGATCCCACGCTTATTAATAAAAAGCTGCAGTTGCTCCAAAGGCAACAGAATACAACTCAGACATGCAGTTGGATGGATTATAAGTGTCACTATCTATATTATTTCATGTTTTATACTGTTAGAGATTCCATTTGGTTGAATTATAAGTGTCACAATCTCCACTATTTCATGTTTTACATTGTTGTTTTGGTATGTAGCTAGGATTTTTTGTTAATATACATAAAGTAGTTAAAAGCATTCTGTAATTATGTTTTCCACATATTTGGAGGCTATGAAAGCTTCACAAGAAATTAATCCCATTATAAATTTGTTTAGGCAAAGACTTGTGTGACCATCTTGCTTGGACTTATGTGAGACGGATAAAAAATGACAACCTCTATGTGAGACGGATAAAATGTGATAACCTCTATAATAAAAAGGTGATACTCAATACTCAATTAATGAAAATTGTTAATATTATTTCATTAACAATTTATAGTATAGTATAAATGAAAAGTGACAACCTTTTATAGCGAAAGTGATAACGTTTTATAGCAAAAATGATAAATAATTTGAAAGGTATAAAATGGTCTCACGTGAGATGGTCTTACACAAGACATATTTATATGTTTATCATTACATTATTGTTATCCATTGTGTTTCTTATATGGTATGGTTTGAACTTGTCTATGTTTTCCCTTAATATTGTGTGTGGGCCCATTTGAATATATTAATAATCTCTTAATGCTGTGTGTGGGCCCATTTGATATGGAGTATTAATTATTTTGTGTGGGTATTATTTAACGAAAAAAATACTCCATACCTTATTTTAAGGCAGATCAAAATAACAAAATGTTGATACGGGGTGAGTATGTTTTCAATCTAATCACATGCTCTTTCCGTCTTAGTATTTTAATGTGTAGTGAGGTGAGAAAAATAATATTTTAATGCAAAGTGAGTAGGTGCATTAGTGTGATGTGTGAACCCATTTAGAGAGAAATAATTAATTTGTGTGGGTCTCATTTACTAGAAAGAGAAATATAAAAAATTGAAATGAGACGCCTAAATTGGAAACATGTAAAGATTGAAATGCGACGGAGTGACTAATTACCAAAATGTCCAATTTTAGTTTCATGTATGTTAAATGATTTTGTAATTTTAAGTTTTGAATTCATAGTTTCATACCTTTTGCATTTTGAATAGAAAAATATGTAGTATTCCCTTCATCCCATCCACAAGTCACCATTTAGTTTTTGCACTTGAATTAAAGAGTATTATTATTCTATATATTTTAGGTAATGATATTAATAATGAGTGGTGGATCATACATGGATTTTTTTATTAAAAGAGGAAAATAAGGACCTTTGAATGAACCTTTCAATAGGATGAAGAAAATAGTTATTTTGGTTTCTTATTACTCCTTCTGTTCCGTACATAATTGTTCATTAAAAAAAATTAATAAGTACTATTATTTTAAGGGATTTCCTTTCTTCTACAGTTTTGATTAACTCCTTAGAGAGCATATGGATCATTTCATCTCCCTGTTTAAGGGATTTCCTTTCTTCTACAGTTTTGATTATATAATCTGACTTGTAGATGAAAGAACCTTTTTCGTAAACCTGGTTAGGTTTATATTTGGGTAATTTCCATTTCTGGAGATTCCCTTCAAAATTTTTTGAGATAATAATCTCTTTGTTTAGTGATAAATCATCACCACCCTTTAAGGGATTTTCTGATGTTTCAGATCTTTTAGATCTTGAACTCGTAAATCGGTTCATTTTCAACAGTGGTTATCACTGTCAACGATTTACTCGCAACACGCCCTCCGGTCTTCTGCCTCACGGGTCTTACTGCTCCAGCGAAACGCGACTTGGGTTTCAAACCACCCTTGAATTTGAACAAATTTAATTTGTTCTTGATCTTTTAAGATCTGATTATCAGAAAAATCCTTTAAGGATTTTTTGGTCTGATACCACTTTTTTTTTTTTTTTTATCCTCTGGTTTTAAACCAGGGTTTGTAAATATATAAACTTACAAAATTTAAAAAGTTTAAACAAAATTTTAAACTAGATACTTACATATTTTTGGCCAAGATGGCCTTCTTTTAAATACTATGCGGAAATATAGAAAGAATTATTGTAGGTGGTGTGGTGTGTGGTGTGCTAACTTGTGATGTTCCGAATGGCTATACATGTGCCCTTTTATAGGCATCGGAACTCAAACACTATCTATTACAATTTTGGTTTGGATTTTAAATCCATCAGACTGTTGCCTGCTGAGGTAAGTGCTTACCTCATCTTTGTGACGTCATGCATGACGTCATCCGCACTAACTTCGTCCAAATCTAACAAGCCTTCGTATGGATCTTGCGAGATTTCGGCCAAAAGGTAGTTTGGCGTTTGTTCACGGCTGCTTGAGCTAGCCTTTTCTGGGGATTTTTCTGAAGAACTTGCCTCGTTCCTTCCCCCCCAAAAAATTTTTTCAAATGCCTTTAAGGCTTCGTCTCTTGATAATTTTGAGAACGCTTCTTTAAAAGTATCCTTTGGATTCTTTGTAGGCGCCTTTGATGATTGATCAAGGTATATAACCTTGTTCTTTGAATAGATACTGTCTTTTTCAAAGAAGTTGAATTTTGTCCACCATCTGATGAACACCTTTTTCCAGAGGAAATACTCATTTAATGAGATATTTAATTTTTCCTCTATTTTGGGGCGTGCAATATGATATCCCCATTTGATAATCCATGGGATCATATAGAGCATTGCAAAACGCATTAGCAGCTCTAAAGGTTCTATCCCTGGGTTTGCTTCTTCAAAGTCTTTATAGACTGATTTGATTACCTTTGTTAAATAATAGGATTTAATCCTCAGTTGTAGAACCATGTCTTGAACCAGGCTGGAATGTTTGTAAGTTGTCCATCCAGTTGAATCAAGAGGAACCAACTATGTTTTTTCTGAGCATTCTCATAGAGTAATGCCTTTTCCCATGCTTCGATATAATCGAAGTAATTATAGGATTTTGGGTTTTTTGGGTGATATTGGAACTTTAAGTACCTTACTTCTTGAGGCCTGATTCCCCAATCAGCTAATGATAGCACCCTTTTAATGATGAATTTCCTATAAGCAGTATTTGAGTCGAGATGACTCGCTTTTCCCACTTGTTCTATACGAACTGAATGGGTTTCTTGAAGGATAGCTTGATAGTAATATACTGACTTTCCTTCAATAGTTGATGGCAGATTTTTGTTGAGGAAGATATCTGCAACATGATCTGCATGCATCCCTTTAAGGGTTATATCCACTGGCTGAATTTTTATCCAGCTATATGGGATATATGGATATTTTCGACCTTTAAGGTCTTTTGGAGGTATCGCCAGTGAATAAGCCTCTTCAGAATATGCTTCTGGATCATCAGCGAATTCACGAACCTTATATGGTTCTGCAATCTTGCTGGCTTCTTTTGCCGTTTCGGCAAATGTTCTTTTGGGATTATCCCTTTTTGCTTTTCCTCTTTCAGAGGGTTTTGATCTTTTATCCCTGCAAATATTCACGGGTTAAAAAGTCAGCTAAAGAGTTATTAACTCCATTAACATGTTCAATATCAAAATCAAAACATGATAATATTGCTTGCCATCTAGCAAAGATTTGTTTTGATGCTAGATTCTGCACATCCTTTTCAAGAATGCCTTTAGCAGATTTTGCATCAGTTCTAATAAGAAATTTTTTATTCAATAAGTCACTTTCAAATTTAGTGACACATAAGACTATAGAAAGAACTTCTTTCTTAATAGTCGAGTAGTTTTGCTGAGCTGGGTTCCATAGACCCGAAGTATATCTAACCAATTGTTCTTGGTTAGTTTGTGGATCCTTTTGTTTCAGGATTCCACCATATTCCTTTTCAGACGCATCTGTTTCTACTATTTTATAGTAGTCGGGATTGACAATAGCCATACAATGTAGTTCCTTGAGTTTCTCTTTAAGAGATTTAACTGCCTTAGTATGTTCACTACTCCAAGGTTTAGGATTTTTCCTCAACCTATTAAAGAGTGGTTTACATTCTACGGCTAGTTCTTTGTAGAAATCTGCAATGTAGTTAAGACTTCCCAGAAATCTCTGCAGTTGATTTTTATCCTGTATTTCATCAGGAAATTTCTCTGCGAATATAATCGCTCTTTCTATAGGCTATATATGACCATTTTCAATATAGTGGCCTAAGAATTTTATTTTAAGCTTAAATAAGCTTATCTTTTTAGCAGAGACTACAAGTCCTGCTCTTTTAGCAACTTCTATAAACACCTGGAGATGCTTGAAGTGCTGATCAATGGTTTGTGAATAAACCAGTACATCATCAATGTAAACAATTATAAAATCCGTATAAGGATTAAATAATTCATTCATGATGTGTTGATACTCTGATGGAGCATTTTTTAGCCCAAAGGGCATTACATTCCATTCGTAATGTTCGAATGGTACAGTGAATGCGGTTTTAAACCGATCTTTCTCTTCAATTTGAATTTGCCAGTATCCTGACTTCATATCAAATTTAGAGAATATTTTGGCTTTATATAGCCTATTGAGGAGATCTCTCTTGTTTGGAATTGGATATCTTATCCATTTCAACGCTTTGTTAAGCGGTTTGTAATTTATTACAAGTCTTGGCGCTCCTCTTTCTATTTCTGCTGCATTCTCAACATAGAATGCTGGGCAACTCCATGGACTGTAACTTTGCCTAATAAGGCTTTTCTTTAAGAGATCATTGATCTCCTTTTTACATAACTCTAAATGCTTGGTACCCATAGCGATAGGTCTAGCTTTTGTAGAGATATGTTTTTCATTGAATCCTTCCTCATAAGGTAAGGAGACAACGTATTTATTTCTTTCCCAAAAGGCGTTTGGTTCTTCGGCACAAACTTGCCTTTTGATTGTTTCTTCTAAGTCTTGGATTTTCCTTTGTAGGTCTGGATCTTCCAACTTCTCTTGGATTTGTTTAAATCCAACTTCTTCTTTTAAGGAATTTAACAGTTTAGTCTTTCTCTCCTTTAAGGAGTTTAACTGTTGTATTTTATGCTGCTTTGGCATAGTTGTGAAAGGAAATTTTATCTCCTTTTTATTTTGTAAGAATATTATTCATTTTTCTGTTATAGAGGTAATTGGGAATAATTTTTGCAAAAATTGATTTCCCAAAATTACCGCGGTTGATAAACCTTTTACCATTATAAATGGTATTGGAATACATATTCCATCATTACATACCATTGTATTATCAAGCTTATACCTGATATTCAATGGTTGTTTATTGGCAGCAGTTACCCTCTGGGTAGTTTTACTGTAATACTTTGAAGGAATTATTCCTTCTGTAATACAGTTTATATCTGATCCTGAATCTACCATGGCTTCAGTTTCCATGTAGAATTCTTTATTGACAATTAATGTCACCTTTATGAACCATTTTTGTGGTTCAGTTTTGTCAATATAATTGACATCCTGCAATTGAGGTGTTTTTGAGGAATTATCCTCTTCGTCTGTTGATTCTGGCGTTGCTCTTGAGGTTGATGGCTGACAAGCCTCCATTTTCTCAATTTGCCTTTTTATTTGAGATATTTCAAATTTAATTTGATTTATCTCTCCTTTTAAATCTTGAACAGTAGGCTCTCTTTGTTCAGCCTTCTGCATTCTTTTGATCAACTGATCTAAAGAACCATAGCTGTCTTTTTGACTTGAGAGTTTTCTACTTTGTTCTTTTGGTTTAACCAAATAGCTTTCTAGAGCTTTTCTTCTTTTTTCTGGACTCTCGATTTGATCGATTATATCCAGGATGAAGCTTTCTTCTTGGGTTAACATGTTTACTTTTAACCCCAGATCTCTGATCATGCATATATCACAATCGCCTTCTGTGCAGTTACAGAGTTCTGATTCACTTTCACTCGTGCTATGCAACGAGCTTCTTTCTTCTTCTTCTGAAGAGTAGTCAAGACTTTGTTTAAAGTCTTCTTCAGTCTCATTAAGTAGAGCCTGACATATTATCCTTTTCTGATTCTCATCTATGTCAAGAGATTGTATCTTTTTCTTGACTAGACACTTATTTGCATAGTGGCCTTTCTTACCACATTTCCAACAAATAGGATCCTTTTTAAAGGTTTTCCTTTTGTTGTATTTTTTCCCTTGGTTAGGGATATTTGATTCTTCTTTGAAGAATCCTTTTCTTCTTTTCTTTCGAAAGAAGTGTTTTTCTCTTTTAGAGAATTTTTTCTTATCCCTTGTAGGATAAATGATTGGTGCATAGCCAATTTGATCACAAAAGTTCCCCAAGGTTTCCTTGTGGTGGAGCTTTTGTTCTTCTAATTGTTGTTTTAATTTGACATCATTGCAGAGCTCTATTCCTTCCGAAATTATTTCGGATGCTAGATCTCCATATGTCAATCCTGAATAAGGAATTATTCCTGAATATTTAGCTTTAAGCTTTATTCTTAGCCTTTCTGCAAAGAGAGCAGGTAATCCGGCAATGAATTTTTCTTTCCAAAAGTCCATGTGACTATCTGGTCTTTGCATGACTCTGGTAAAGAATACATCTTTATACCACATAAAGTGGCCTAAAGTTGGACATTTTAGATTCAAGAGTTGTTCTTGAGACCTGTCCTTTTGGAGTTCATTTCTCCCAATAAAATGTGAAGCTATTGTGTAGATTAATGTATCTACAATAACTTCATGGGTTTCACCCGAATTTGAATCGGTTGTAGTGGCACTAAATATCTGATCTTTTGCAATTTCAGACATATTAAAGTCCCACCAACCTGATAATTGTCCGCTGAATCCAGCGATTACTGCTTCAGCAATTTGTCTCTGGTTATTACCATTGACCTGAGCTGCTTTAGCAAACATGAGCATATATTTTAGAACTATCTTAATATTATATTAAGATAGCCCATCAATATTCCACTCAACCAACGATTTTCCATCAAATTGGGCGAATTCTATTCTTTCCTCAATTTGCATATCAATTGGAGTGGGTCTTGGATAGAATGGTTTAACCATAGAAGTATTCTTTCTAAAAGTCATTTTATTGACCTTTTTAGAATCTTCATCATTACTGCTATCATTCCCTTTAAGGGTTGATACAGTTTCTTTGTTTTTTCCCTCCTTGATTTTCAGATTTTCAAGCCTTACCATAAGTGCTTCCATGAATTCACTTTCTGGTTTAGCTTGTAGTCGGAAATCCTTCATTTCTGGAGGAGGTTTAAAAGGGACTGAATCCTCTTTTAACTTTGAAGTCGATGCTTCTGATTTACTAGGACTATAAGTCATATTTGATATTTTTTCTTCGATTCTCGAAGTTTGTTCTCCAATTGATTGTAAGAACAAATTTGTATAATTGTTTTGTTCTGCTAGATGGTTGGAATTTAATTCCTCTAGCTTCCCCTTAAATGGGATAGCATTTGTTGTTTTCTCATTATGAGAAATTTTTACCCAAGTATTTGGTGGATGGATAGATCTAAAAGTCTTTCCATTTCCACACTTATACTCTTGATATGCCACTTCTATAAAGTTGACAAATTGTTGACTTTTAAAGTCTGGAAGTTCTTTTCCTCTACGTTTCCATCTGGATTTTATCCATTGAAAAAAGGTGAGTTCTTTTCTTTCTTCCAAATATTGGCTTATATACCAACGTTGTTGGGAAAGTGAGTAGTAACTTAAAAACCATTTTTTCATGGTTTGGTTACTTTCTTTACCCCAAGTTTTTTTCATAACCTCTGGGATTTCTTGGCTATTATTGTCAATAGTAATAGTATTGACTTCATAACCCATATCTGAGGCGGTTGGAGAGGTATTACCTCTACTGCTTTCAGCAGTGTCAACTCTATATATAGGTTGACTAACTTGTTCTTGAGTTCTTCTGACTCTAAGAATTTCAGCATTAATTTGCTCTCTTTCAGAGAGTGGTACCTCAGAAGTTGAGGACCTTGCTGACATTGATGGTGTTCTACTCAAGTTTAACTTGAATCTTCGGTTGTTAGAGAACTTTATCTCTATATCACCATCTGGATGTTGTATGATTTGATCAAGTTCTCTCTTTTCTTCAGAGACTGGATCAACTATACTTTCTAACTTCCAAACATCGGGAAGCTGGACTTGGTCCCAAAAAATTGTTTTTGGTACTACCAAGTTACTTTTAATATCTGTTATAAACAGAGTTGTCTCTCCCTTTTGGGCACTGAGAATTTCAGGATTTATCCTTAATCTTGGTATAATAGTATTCATTACTTTGTAATGAACTTGATATACTAGAGAAACATTACTTGTTTCTTCTAGCATATCATAACCATGAGTTTTGATGTTTAACACCAGAGCATCCATGACATTTTTATCATGTATTGCTATTGAAAAATCAGGAAAACATTTAAAGTAGGCTGGGCCTTCACTTAGAGATGTTTCCACTACTCCTAATAAGGAGTCTTTGAACTTATTATGTCTTTTATCTCTGACAATAATAAGTGCGGCTGTATTTAAGCCCCGTCTGGTTAACGGCTGTATACCTACTTGGATTAACCCAATATGTAGGTAACTATATTTTTTCCTATGCTCTTGGATTAACTCCTTAGAGAGCATATGGATCATTTCATCTCCCTGTTTAAGGGATTTCCTTTCTTCTACAGTTTTGATTATATAATCTGACTTGTAGATGAAAGAACCTTTTTCGTAAACCTGGTTAGGTTTATATTTGGGTAATTTCCATTTCTGGAGATTCCCTTCAAAATTTTTTGAGATAATAATCTCTTTGTTTAGTGATAAATCATCACTACCCTTTAAGGGATTTTCTGATGTTTCAGATCTTTTAGATCTTGAACTCGTAAATCGGTTCATTTTCAACAGTGGTTATCACTGTCAACGATTTACTCGCAACACGCCCTCCGGTCTTCTGCCTCACGGGTCTTACTGCTCCAGCGAAACGCGACTTGGGTTTCAAACCACCCTTGAATTTGAACAAATTTAATTTGTTCTTGATCTTTTAAGATCTGATTATCAGAAAAATCCTTTAAGGATTTTTTGGTCTGATACCACTTTTTTTTTTTTTTTTATCCTCTGGTTTTAAACCAGGGTTTGTAAATATATAAACTTACAAAATTTAAAAAGTTTAAACAAAATTTTAAACTAGATACTTACATATTTTTGGCCAAGATGGCCTTCTTTTAAATACTATGCGGAAATATAGAGAGAATAATTGTAGGTGGTGTGGTGTGTGGTGTGCTAACTTGTGATGTTCCGAATGGCTATACATGTGCCCTTTTATAGGCGTCGGAACTCAAACACTATCTATTACAATTTTGGTTTGGATTTTAAATCCATCAGACTGTTGCCTGCTGAGGTAAGTGCTTACCTCATCTTTGTGACGTCATGCATGACGTCATCCGCACTAACTTCGTCCAAATCTAACAAACCTTCGTATGGATCTTGCGAGATTCCGGCCAAAAGGTAGTTTGGCGTTTGTTCACGGCTGCTTGAGCTAGCCTTTTCTGGGGATTTTTCTGAAGAACTTGCCTCGTTCCTTCCCCCCCACTTTTTTTTTTTTATCCTCTGGTTTTAAACCAGGGTTTGTAAATATATAAACTTACAAAATTTAAAAAGTTTAAACAAAATTTTAAACTAGATACTTACATATTTTTGGCCAAGATGGCCTTCTTTTAAATACTATTCGGAAATATAGAGAGAATTATTGTAGGTGGTGTGGTGTGTGGTGTGCTAACTTGTGATGTTCCGAATGGCTATACATGTGCCCTTTTATAGGCGTCGGAACTCAAACACTATCTATTACAATTTTGGTTTGGATTTTAAATCCATCAGACTGTTGCCTGCTGAGGTAAGTGCTTACCTCATCTTTGTGACGTCATGCATGACGTCATCCGCACTAACTTCGTCCAAATCTAACAAGCCTTCGTATGGATCTTGCGAGATTCCGGCCAAAAGGTAGTTTGGCGTTTGTTCACGGCTGCTTGAGCTAGCCTTTTCTAGAGATAGGAACGAGGCAAGTTTTTCTGGAGATAGGAACACGGCTGCTTGAGCTAGCATCGACTTCAAAGTTAAAAGAGGATTCAGTCCCTTTTAAACCTCCTCTAGAAATGAAGCAGCCGTGTTCCTATCTCCAGAAAAACTTGCCTCGTTCCTATCTCCAGAAAAGGCTAGCTCAAGCAGCCGTGAACAAACGCCAAACTACCTTTTGGCCGGAATCTCGCAAGATCCATACGAAGGCTTGTTAGATTTGGACGAAGTTAGTGCGGATGACGTCATGCATGACGTCACAAAGATGAGGTAAGCACTTACATCAGCAGGCAACAATCTGATGGATTTAAAATCCAAACCAAAATTGTAATGGATAGTGTTTGAGTTCCGACGCCTATAAAAGGGCACATGTATAGCCATTCGGAACATCACAAGTTAGCACACCACACACCACACCACCTACAATAATTCTCTCTATATTTCCGCATAGTATTTAAAAGAAGGCCATCTTGGCCAAAAATATGTAAGTATCTAGTTTAAAATTTTGTTTAAACTTTTTAAATTTTGTAAGTTTATATATTTACAAACCCTGGTTTAAAACCAGAGGATAAAAAAAAAAAAGTGGTATCAGACCAAAAAATCCTTAAAAGGATTTTTCTGATAATCAGATCTTAAAAGATCAAGAACAAATTAAATTTGTTCAAATTCAAGGGTGGTTTGAAACCCAAGTCGCGTTTTGCTGGAGCAGTAAGACCCGTGAGGCAGAAGACCGGAGGGCGTGTTGCGAGTAAATCGTTGACAGTGATAACCACTGTTGAAAATGAACCGATTTACGAGTTCAAGATCTAAAATATCTGAAACATCAGAAAATCCCTTAAAGGGTGGTGATGATTTATCACTAAACAAAGAGATTATTATCTCAAAAAATTTTGATGGGAATCTCCAGAAATGGAAATTACCCAAATATAAACCTAACCAGGTTTACGAAAAAGGTTCTTTCATCTACAAGTCAGATTATATAATCAAAACAGTAGAAGAAAGGAAATCCCTTAAACAGGGAGATGAAATGATCCATATGCTCTCTAAGGAGTTAATCCAAGAGCATAGGAAAAAATATAGTTACCTACATATTGGGTTAATCCAAGTAGGTATACAGCCGTTAACCAGACGGGGCTTAAATACAGCCGCACTTATTATTGTCAGAGATAAAAGACATAATAAGTTCAAAGACTCCTTATTAGGAGTAGTGGAAACATCTCTAAGTGAAGGCCCAGCCTACTTTAAATGTTTTCCTGATTTTTCAATAGCAATACATGATAAAAATGTCATGGATGCTCTGGTGTTAAACATCAAAACTCATGGTTATGATATGCCAGAAGAAACAAGTAATGTTTCTCTAGTATATCAAGTTCATTACAAAGTAATGAATACTATTATACCAAGATTAAGGATAAATCCTGAAATTCTCAGTGCCCAAAAGGGAGAGACAACTCTGTTTATAACAGATATTAAAAGTAACTTGGTAGTATCAAAAACAATTTTTTGGGACCAAGTCCAGCTTCCCGATGTTTGGAAGTTAGAAAGTATAGTTGATCCAGTCTCTGAAGAAAAGAGAGAACTTGATCAAATCATACAACATCCAGATGGTGATGTAGAGATAAAGTTCTCTAACAACCGAAGATTCAAGTTAAACTTGAGTAGAACATCATCAATGTCAGCAAGGTCCTCAACTTCTGAGGTACCACTCTCTGAAAGAGAGCAAATTAATGCTGAAATTCTTAGAGTCAGAAGAACTCAAGAACAAGTTAGTCAACCTATATATAGAGTTGACACTGCTGAAAGCAGTAGAGGTAATACCTCTCCAACCGCCTCAGATATGGGTTATGAAGTCAATACTATTACTATTGACAATAATAGCCAAGAAATCCCAGAGGTTATGAAAAAAACTTGGGGTAAAGAAAGTAACCAAACCATGAAAAAATGGTTTTTAAGTTACTACTCACTTTCCCAACAACGTTGGTATATAAGCCAATATTTGGAAGAAAGAAAAGAACTCACCTTTTTTCAATGGATAAAATCCAGATGGAAAAGTAGAGGAAAAGAACTTCCAGACTTTAAAAGTCAACAATTTGTCAACTTTATAGAAGTGGCATATCAAGAGTATAAGTGTGGAAATGGAAAGACTTTTAGATCTATCCATCCACCAAATACTTGGGTAAAAATTTCTCATAATGAGAAACAACAAATGCTATCCCATTTAAGGGGAAGCTAGAGGAATTAAATTCCAACCATCTAGCAGAACAAAACAATTATACAAATTTGTTCTTACAATCAATTGGAGAACAAACTTCGAGAATCGAAGAAAAAATATCAAATATGACTTATAGTCCTAGTAAATCAGAAGCATCGACTTCAAAGTTAAAAGAGGATTCAGTCCCTTTTAAACCTCCTCCAGAAATGAAGGATTTCCGACTACAAGCTAAACCAGAAAGTGAATTCATGGAAGCACTTATGGTAAGGCTTGAAAATCTGAAAATCAAGGAGGGAAAAAACAAAGAAACTGTATCAACCCTTAAAGGGAATGATAGCAGTAATGATGAAGATTCTAAAAAGGTCAATAAAATGACTTTTAGAAAGAATACTTCTATGGTTAAACCATTCTATCCAAGACCCACTCCAATTGATATGCAAATTGAGGAAAGAATAGAATTCGCCCAATTTGATGGAAAATCGTTGGTTGAGTGGAATATTGATGGGCTATCTGAATATAATATTAAGATAGTTCTAAAATATATGCTCATGTTTGCTAAAGCAGCTCAGGTCAATGGTAATAACCAGAGACAAATTGCTGAAGCAGTAATCGCTGGATTCAGCGGACAATTATCAGGTTGGTGGGAATTTAATATGTCTGAAATTGCAAAAGATCAGATATTTAGTGCCACTACAACCGATTCAAATTCGGGTGAAACCCATGAAGTTATTGTAGATACATTAATCTACACAATAGCTTCACATTTTATTGGGAGAAATGAACTCCAAAAGGACAGGTCTCAAGAACAACTCTTGAATCTAAAATGTCCAACTTTAGGCCACTTTATGTGGTATAAAGATGTATTCTTTACCAGAGTCATGCAAAGACCAGATAGTCACATGGACTTTTGGAAAGAAAAATTCATAGCCGGATTACCTGCTCTCTTTGCAGAAAGGCTAAGAATAAAGCTTAAAGCTAAATATTCAGGAATAATTCCTTATTCAGGATTGACATATGAAGATCTAGCATTCGAAATAATTTCGGAAGGAATAGAGCTCTGCAATGATGTCAAATTAAAACAACAATTAGAAGAACAAAAGCTCCACCACAAGGAAACCTTGGGGAACTTTTGTGATCAAATTGGCTATGCACCAATCATTTATCCTACAAGGGATAAGAAAAAATTCTCTAAAAGAGAAAAACACTTCTTTCGAAAGAAAAGAAGAAAAGGATTCTTCAAAGAAGAATCAAATATCCCTAACCAAGGGAAAAAATACAACAAAAGGAAAACCTTTAAAAATGATCCTATTTGTTGGAAATGTGGTAAGAAAGGCCACTATGCAAATAAGTGTCTAGTCAAGAAAAAGATACAATCTCTTGACATAGATGAGAATCAGAAAAGGATAATATGTCAGGCTCTACTTAATGAGACTGAAGAAGACTTTAAACAAAGTCTTGACTACTCTTCAGAAGAAGAAGAAAGAAGCTCGTTGCATAGCACGAGTGAAAGTGAATCAGAACTCTGTAACTACACAGAAGGCGATTGTGATATATGCATGATCAGAGATCTGGGTTAAAAGTAAACATGTTAACCCAAGAAGAAAGCTTCATCCTGGATATAATCGATCAAATCGAGAGTCCAGAAAAAAGAAGAAAAGCTCTAGAAAGCTATTTGGTTAAACCAAAAGAACAAAGTAGAAAACTCTCAAGTCAAAAAGACAGCTATGGTTCTTTAGATCAGTTGATCAAAAGAATGCAGAAGGCTGAACAAAGAGAGCCTACTGTTCAAGATTTAAAAGGAGAGATAAATCAAATTAAATTTGAAATATCTCAAATAAAAAGGCAAATTGAGAAAATGGAGGCTTGTCAGCCATCAACCTCAAGAGCAACGCCAGAATCAACAGACGAAGAGGATAATTCCTCAAAAACACCTCAATTGCAGAATGTCAATTATATTGACAAAACTGAACCACAAAAATGGTTCATAAAGGTGACATTAATTGTCAATAAAGAATTCTACATGGAAACTGAAGCCATGGTAGATTCAGGAGCAGATATAAACTGTATTACAGAAGGAATAATTCCTTCAAAGTATTACAGTAAAACTACCCAGAGGGTAACTGCTGCCAATACACAACCATTGAATATCAGGTATAAGCTTGATAATACAGTGGTATGTAATGATGGAATATGTATTCCAATACCATTTATAATGGTAAAAGGTTTATCAACCGCGGTAATTTTGGGAAATCAATTTTTGCAAAAATTATTCCCAATTACCTCTATAACAGAAAAATGAATAATATCCTTACAAAATAAAAAGGAGATAAAATTTCCTTTCACAACTATGCCAAAGCAGCATAAAATACAACAGTTAAACTCCTTAAAGGAGAGAAAGACTAAACTGTTGAATTCCTTAAAAGAAGAAGTTGGATTTAAACAAATCCAAGAGAAGTTGGAAGATCCAGACCTACAAAGGAAAATCCAAGACTTAGAAGAAACAATCAAAAGGCAAGTTTGTGCCGAAGAACCAAACGCCTTTTGGGAAAGAAATAAATACGTTGTCTCCTTACCTTATGAGGAAGGATTCAATGAAAAACATATCTCTACAAAAGCTAGACCTATCGCTATGGGTACCAAGCATTTAGAGTTATGTAAAAAGGAGATCAATGATCTCTTAAAGAAAGGCCTTATTAGGCAAAGTTACAGTCCATGGAGTTGTCCAGCATTCTATGTTGAGAATGCAGCAGAAATAGAAAGAGGAGCGCCAAGACTTGTAATAAATTACAAACCGCTTAACAAAGCATTGAAATGGATAAGATATCCAATTCCAAACAAGAGAGATCTCCTCAATAGGCTATATAAAGCCAAAATATTCTCTAAATTTGATATGAAGTCAGGATACTGGCAAATTCAAATTGAAGAGAAAGATCGGTTTAAAACCGCATTCACTGTACCATTCGGACATTACGAATGGAATGTAATGCCCTTTGGGCTAAAAAATGCTCCATCAGAGTATCAACACATCATGAATGAATTATTTAATCCTTATACGGATTTTATAATTGTTTACATTGATGATGTACTGGTTTATTCACAAACCATTGATCAGCACTTCAAGCATCTCAAGCTGTTTATAGAAGTTGCTAAAAGAGCAGGACTTGTAGTCTCTGCTAAAAAGATAAGCTTATTTAAGCTTAAAATAAAATTCTTAGGCCACTATATTGAAAATGGTCATATAAAGCCTATAGAAAGAGAGATTATATTCGCAGAGAAATTTCCTGATGAAATACAGGATAAAAATCAACTGCAGAGATTTCTGGGAAGTCTTAACTACATTGCAGATTTCTACAAAGAACTAGCCGTAGAATGTAAACCACTCTTTAATAGGTTGAGGAAAAATCCTAAACCTTGGAGTAGTGAACATACTAAGGCAGTTAAATCTCTTAAAGAGAAACTCAAGGAACTACCTTGTATGGCTATTGCCAATCCCGACTACTATAAAATAGTAGAAACAGATGCGTCTGAAAAGGGATATGGTGGAATCCTGAAGCAAAAGGATCCACAAACTAACCAAGAACAATTGGTTAGATATACTTCGGGTCTATGGAACCCAGCTCAGCAAAACTACTCGACTATTAAGAAAGAAGTTCTTTCTATAGTCTTATGTGTCACTAAATTTGAAAGTGACTTATTGAATAAAAAATTTCTTATTAGAACTGATGCAAAATCTGCTAAAGGCATTCTTGAAAAGGATGTGCAGAATCTAGCATCAAAACAAATCTTTGCTAGATGGCAAGCAATATTATCATGTTTTGATTTTGATATTGAACATGTTAATGGAGTTAATAACTCTTTAGCTGACTTTTTAACCCGTGAATATTTGCAGGGATAAAAGATCAAAACCCTCTAAAAGAGGAAAAGCAAAAAGGGATAATCCCAAAAGAACATTTGCCGAAACGGCAAAAGAAGCCAGCAAGATTGCAGAACCATATAAGGTTCGTGAATTCGCTGATGATCCAGAAGCATATTCTGAAGAGGCTTATTCACTGGCGATACCTCCAGAAGACCTTAAAGGTCGAAAATATCCATATATCCCATATAGCTGGATAAAAATTCAGCCAGTGGATATAACCCTTAAAGGGATGCATGCAGATCATGTTGCAGATATCTTCCTCAACAAAAATCTGCCATCAACTATTGAAGGAAAGTCAGTATATTACTATCAAGCTATCCTTCAAGAAACCCATTCAGTTCGTATAGAACAAGTGGGAAAAGCGAGTCATCTCGACTCAAACACTGCTTATAGCAAATTCATCATTAAAAGGGTGCTATCATTAGCTGATTGGGGAATCAGGCCTCAAGAAGTAAGGTACTTAAAGTTCCAATATCACCCAAAAAACCCAAAATCCTATAATTACTTCGATTATATCGAAGCATGGGAAAAGGCATTACTCTATGAGAATGCTCAGAAAAAACATAGTTGGTTCCTCTTGATTCAACTGGATGGACAACTTACAAACATTCCAGCCTGGTTCAAGACATGGTTCTACAACTGGGGATTAAATCCCATTATTTTACCAAAGGTAATCAAATCAGTCTATAAAGACTTTGAAGAAGCAAACCCAGGGATAGAACCTTTAGAGCTGCTAATGCGTTTTGCAATGCTCTATATGATCCCATGGATTATCAAATGGGGATATCATATTGCACGCCCCAAAATAGAGGAAAAATTAAATATCTCATTAAATGAGTATTTCCTCTGGAGAAAGGTGTTCATCAGATGGTGGACAAAATTCAACTTCTTTGAAAAAGACAGTATCTATTCAAAGAACAAGGTTATATACCTTGATCAATCATCAAAGGCGCCTACAAAGAATCCAAAGGATACTTTTAAAGAAGCGTTCTCAAAATTATCAAGAGACGAAGCCTTAAAGGCATTTGAAGAAATTTTTTTGGGGGGGGGGAAGGAAAGAGGCAAGTTCTTCAGAAAAATCCCCAGAAAAGGCTAGCTCAAGCAGCCGTGAACAAACGCCAAACTACCTTTTGGCCGGAATCTCGCAAGATCCATACGAAGGCTTGTTAGATTTGGACGAAGTTAGTGCGGATGACGTCATGCATGACGTCACAAAGATGAGGTAAGCACTTACCTCAGCAGGCAACAGTCTGATGGATTTAAAATCCAAACCAAAATTGTAATAGATAGTGTTTGAGTTCCGACGCCTATAAAAGGGCACATGTATAGCCATTCGGAACATCACAAGTTAGCACACCACACACCACACCACCTACAATAATTCTCTCTATATTTCCGCATAGTATTTAAAAGAAGGCCATCTTGGCCAAAAATATGTAAGTATCTAGTTTAAAATTTTGTTTAAACTTTTTAAATTTTGTAAGTTTATATATTTACAAACCCTGGTTTAAAACCAGAGGATAAAAAAAAAAAAAAAGTGGTATCAGACCAAAAAATCCTTAAAGGATTTTTCTGATAATCATATCTTAAAAGATCAAGAACAAATTAAATTTGTTCAAATTCAAGGGTGGTTTGAAACCCAAGTCGCGTTTCGCTGGAGCAGTAAGACCCGTGAGGCAGAAGACCGGAGGGCGTGTTGCGAGTAAATCGTTGACAGTGATAACCACTGTTGAAAATGAACCGATTTACGAGTTCAAGATCTAAAAGATCTGAAACATCAGAAAATCCCTTAAAGGGTGGTGATGATTTATCACTAAACAAAGAGATTATTATCTCAAAAAATTTTGAAGGGAATCTCCAGAAATGGAAATTACCCAAATATAAACCTAACCAGGTTTACGAAAAAGATTCTTTCATCTACAAGTCAGATTATATAATCAAAACTGTAGAAGAAAGGAAATCCCTTAAACAGGGAGATGAAATGATCCATATGCTCTCTAAGGAGTTAATCCAAGAGCATAGGAAAAAATATAGTTACCTACATATTGGGTTAATCCAAGTAGGTATACAGCCGTTAACCAGACGGGGCTTAAATACAGCCGCACTTATTATTGTCAGAGATAAAAGACATAATAAGTTCAAAGACTCCTTATTAGGAGTAGTGGAAACATCTCTAAGTGAAGGCCCAGCCTACTTTAAATGTTTTCCTGATTTTTCAATAGCAATACATGATAAAAATGTCATGGATGCTCTGGTGTTAAACATCAAAACTCATGGTTATGATATGCCAGAAGAAACAAGTAATGTTTCTCTAGTATATCAAGTTCATTACAAAGTAATGAATACTATTATACCAAGATTAAGGATAAATCCTGAAATTCTCAGTGCCCAAAAGGGAGAGACAACTCTGTTTATAACAGATATTAAAAGTAACTTGGTAGTATCAAAAACAATTTTTTGGGACCAAGTCCAGCTTCCCGATGTTTGGAAGTTAGAAAGTATAGTTGATCCAGTCTCTGAAGAAAAGAGAGAACTTGATCAAATCATACAACATCCAGATGGTGATGTAGAGATAAAGTTCTCTAACAACCGAAGATTCAAGTTAAACTTGAGTAGAACATCATCAATGTCAGCAAGGTCCTCAACTTCTGAGGTACCACTCTCTGAAAGAGAGCAAATTAATGCTGAAATTCTTAGAGTCAGAAGAACTCAAGAACAAGTTAGTCAACCTATATATAGAGTTGACACTGCTGAAAGCAGTAGAGGTAATACCTCTCCAACCGCCTCAGATATGGGTTATGAAGTCAATACTATTACTATTGACAATAATAGCCAAGAAATCCCAGAGGTTATGAAAAAAACTTGGGGTAAAGAAAGTAACCAAACCATGAAAAAATGGTTTTTAAGTTACTACTCACTTTCCCAACAATGTTGGTATATAAGCTAATATTTGGAAGAAAGAAAAGAACTCACCTTTTTTCAATGGATAAAATCCAGATGGAAAAGTAGAGGAAAAGAACTTCCAGACTTTAAAAGTCAACAATTTGTCAACTTTATAGAAGTGGCATATCAAGAGTATAAGTGTGGAAATGGAAAGACTTTTAGATCTATCCATCCACCAAATACTTGGGTAAAAATTTCTCATAATGAGAAACAACAAATGCTATCCCATTTAAGGGGAAGCTAGAGGAATTAAATTCCAACCATCTAGCAGAACAAAACAATTATACAAATTTGTTCTTACAATCAATTGGAGAACAAACTTCGAGAATCGAAGAAAAAATATCAAATATGACTTATAGTCCTAGTAAATCAGAAGCATCAACTTCAAAGTTAAAAGAGGATTCAGTCCCTTTTAAACCTCCTCCAGAAATGAAGGATTTCCGACTACAAGCTAAACCAGAAAGTGAATTCATGGAAGCACTTATGGTAAGGCTTGAAAATCTGAAAATCAAGGAGGGAAAAAACAAAGAAACTGTATCAACCCTTAAAGGGAATGATAGCAGTAATGATGAAGATTTTAAAAAGGTCAATAAAATGACTTTTAGAAAGAATACTTCTATGGTTAAACCATTCTATCCAAGACCCACTCCAATTGATATGCAAATTGAGGAAAGAATAGAATTCGCCCAATTTGATGGAAAATCGTTGGTTGAGTGGAATATTGATGGGCTATCTGAATATAATATTAAGATAGTTCTAAAATATATGATCATGTTTGCTAAAGCAGCTCAGGTCAATGGTAATAACCAGAGACAAATTGCTGAAGCAGTAATCGCTGGATTCAGCGGACAATTATCAGGTTGGTGGGACTTTAATATGTCTGAAATTGCAAAAGATCAGATATTTAGTGCCACTACAACCGATTCAAATTCGGGTGAAACCCATGAAGTTATTGTAGATACATTAATCTACACAATAGCTTCACATTTTATTGGGAGAAATGAACTCCAAAAGGACAGGTCTCAAGAACAACTCTTGAATCTAAAATGTCCAACTTTAGGCCACTTTATGTGGTATAAAGATGTATTCTTTACCAGAGTCATGCAAAGACCAGATAGTCACATGGACTTTTGGAAAGAAAAATTCATAGCCGGATTACCTGCTCTCTTTGCAGAAAGGCTAAGAATAAAGCTTAAAGCTAAATATTCAGGAATAATTCCTTATTCAGGATTGACATATGGAGATCTAGCATCCGAAATAATTTCGGAAGGAATAGAGCTCTGCAATGATGTCAAATTAAAACAACAATTAGAAGAACAAAAGCTCCACCACAAGGAAACCTTGGGGAACTTTTGTGATCAAATTGGCTATGCACCAATCATTTATCCTACAAGGGATAAGAAAAAATTCTCTAAAAGAGAAAAACACTTCTTTCGAAAGAAAAGAATAAAAGGATTCTTCAAAGAAGAATCAAATATCCCTAACCAAGGGAAAAAATACAACAAAAGGAAAACCTTTAAAAAGGATCCTATTTGTTGGAAATGTGGTAAGAAAGGCCACTATGCAAATAAGTGTCTAGTCAAGAAAAAGATACAATCTCTTGACATAGATGAGAATCAGAAAAGGATAATATGCCAGGCTCTACTTAATGAGACTGAAGAAGACTTTAAACAAAGTCTTGACTACTCTTCAGAAGAAGAAGAAAGAAGCTCGTTGCATAGCACGAGTGAAAGTGAATCAGAACTCTGTAACTGCACAGAAGGCGATTGTGATATATGCATGATCAGAGATCTGGGGTTAAAAGTAAACATGTTAACCCAAGAAGAAAGCTTCATCCTGGATATAATCGATCAAATCGAGAGTCCAGAAAAAAGAAGAAAAGCTCTAGAAAGCTATTTGGTTGAACCAAAAGAACAAAGTAGAAAACTCTCAAGTCAAAAAGACAGCTATGGTTCTTTAGATCAGTTGATCAAAAGAATGCAGAAGGCTGAACAAAGAGAGCCTACTGTTCAAGATTTAAAAGGAGAGATAAATCAAATTAAATTTGAAATATCTCAAATAAAAAGGCAAATTGAGAAAATGGAGGCTTGTCAGCCATCAACCTCAAGAGCAACGCCAGAATCAACAGACGAAGAGGATAATTCCTCAAAAACACCTCAATTGCAGGATGTCAATTATATTGACAAAACTGAACCACAAAAATGGTTCATAAAGGTGGCATTAATTGTCAATAAAGAATTCTACATGGAAACTGAAGCCATGGTAGATTCAGGAGCAGATATAAACTGTATTACAGAAGGAATAATTCCTTCAAAGTATTACAGTAAAACTACCCAGAGGGTAACTGCTGCCAATAAACAACCATTGAATATCAGGTATAAGCTTGATAATACAGTGGTATGTAATGATGGAATATGTATTCCAATACCATTTATAATGGTAAAAGGTTTATCAACCGCGGTAATTTTGGGAAATCAATTTTTGCAAAAATTATTCCCAATTACCTCTATAACAGAAAAAGGAATAATATCCTTACAAAATAAAAAGGAGATAAAATTTCCTTTCACAACTATGCCAAAGCAGCATAAAATACAACAGTTAAACTCCTTAAAGGAGAGAAAGACTAAACTGTTGAATTCCTTAAAAGAAGAAGTTGGATTTAAACAAATCCAAGAGAAGTTGGAAGATCCAGACCTACAAAGGAAAATCCAAGACTAAGAAGAAACAATCAAAAGGCAAGTTTGTGCCGAAGAACCAAACGCCTTTTGGGAAAGAAATAAATACGTTGTCTCCTTACCTTATGAGGAAGGATTCAATGAAAAACATATCTCTACAAAAGCTAGACCTATCGCTATGGGTACCAAGCATTTAGAGTTATGTAAAAAGGAGATCAATGATCTCTTAAAGAAAGGCCTTATTAGGCAAAGTTACAGTCCATGGAGTTGCCCAGCATTCTATGTTGAGAATGCAGCAGAAATAGAAAGAGGAGCGCCAAGACTTGTAATAAATTACAAACCGCTTAACAAAGCGTTGAAATGGATAAGATATCCAATTCCAAACAAGAGAGATCTCCTCAATAGGCTATATAAAGCCAAAATATTCTCTAAATTTGATATGAAGTCAGGATACTGGCAAATTCAAATTGAAGAGAAAGATCGGTTTAAAACCGCATTCACTGTACCATTCGGACATTACGAATGGAATGTAATGCCCTTTGGGCTAAAAAATGCTCCATCAGAGTATCAACACATCATGAATGAATTATTTAATCCTTATATAAGGATTAAATAATTCATTCATGATGTGTTGATACTCTGATGGAGCATTTTTTAGCCCAAAGGGCATTACATTCCATTCGTAATGTCCGAATGGTACAGTGAATGCGGTTTTAAACCGATCTTTCTCTTCAATTTGAATTTGCCAGTATCCTGACTTCATATCAAATTTAGAGAATATTTTGGCTTTATATAGCCTATTGAGGAGATCTCTCTTGTTTGGAATTGGATATCTTATCCATTTCAACGCTTTGTTAAGCGGTTTGTAATTTATTACAAGTCTTGGCGCTCCTCTTTCTATTTCTGCTGCATTCTCAACATAGAATGCTGGGCAACTCCATGGACTGTAACTTTGCCTAATAAGGCCTTTCTTTAAGAGATCATTGATCTCCTTTTTACATAACTCTAAATGCTTGGTACCCATAGCGATAGGTCTAGCTTTTGTAGAGATATGTTTTTCATTGAATCCTTCCTCATAAGGTAAGGAGACAACGTATTTATTTCTTTCCCAAAAGGCGTTTGGTTCTTCGGCACAAACTTGCCTTTTGATTGTTTCTTCTTAGTCTTGGATTTTCCTTTGTAGGTCTGGATCTTCCAACTTCTCTTGGATTTGTTTAAATCCAACTTCTTCTTTTAAGGAATTCAACAGTTTAGTCTTTCTCTCCTTTAAGGAGTTTAACTGTTGTATTTTATGCTGCTTTGGCATAGTTGTGAAAGGAAATTTTATCTCCTTTTTATTTTGTAAGGATATTATTCCTTTTTCTGTTATAGAGGTAATTGGGAATAATTTTTGCAAAAATTGATTTCCCAAAATTACCGCGGTTGATAAACCTTTTACCATTATAAATGGTATTGGAATACATATTCCATCATTACATACCACTGTATTATCAAGCTTATACCTGATATTCAATGGTTGTTTATTGGCAGCAGTTACCCTCTGGGTAGTTTTACTGTAATACTTTGAAGGAATTATTCCTTCTGTAATACAGTTTATATCTGCTCCTGAATCTACCATGGCTTCAATTTCCATTTAGAATTCTTTATTGACAATTAATGTCACCTTTATGAACCATTTTTGTGGTTCAGTTTTGTCAATATAATTGACATCCTGCAATTGAGGTGTTTTTGAGGAATTATCCTCTTCGTCTGTTGATTCTGGCGTTGCTCTTGAGGTTGATGGCTGACAAGCCTCCATTTTCTCAATTTGCCTTTTTATTTGAGATATTTCAAATTTAATTTGATTTATCTCTCCTTTTAAATCTTGAACAGTAGGCTCTCTTTGTTCAGCCTTCTGCATTCTTTTGATCAACTGATCTAAAGAACCATAGCTGTCTTTTTGACTTGAGAGTTTTCTACTTTGTTCTTTTGGTTTAACCAAATAGCTTTCTAGAGCTTTTCTTCTTTTTTCTGGACTCTCGATTTGATCGATTATATCCAGGATGAAGCTTTCTTCTTGGGTTAACATGTTTACTTTTAACCCCAGATCTCTGATCATGCATATATCACAATCGCCTTCTGTGCAGTTACAGAGTTCTGATTCACTTTCACTCGTGCTATGCAACGAGCTTCTTTCTTCTTCTTCTGAAGAGTAGTCAAGACTTTGTTTAAAGTCTTCTTCAGTCTCATTAAGTAGAGCCTGGCATATTATCCTTTTCTGATTCTCATCTATGTCAAGAGATTGTATCTTTTTCTTGACTAGACACTTATTTGCATAGTGGCCTTTCTTACCACATTTCCAACAAATAGGATCCTTTTTAAAGGTTTTCCTTTTGTTGTATTTTTTCCCTTGGTTAGGGATATTTGATTCTTCTTTGAAGAATCCTTTTCTTCTTTTCTTTCGAAAGAAGTGTTTTTCTCTTTTAGAGAATTTTTTCTTATCCCTTGTAGGATAAATGATTGGTGCATAGCCAATTTGATCACAAAAGTTCCCCAAGGTTTCCTTGTGGTGGAGCTTTTGTTCTTCTAATTGTTGTTTTAATTTGACATCATTGCAGAGCTCTATTCCTTCCGAAATTATTTCGGATGCTAGATCTCCATATGTCAATCCTGAATAAGGAATTATTCCTGAATATTTAGCTTTAAGCTTTATTCTTAGCCTTTCTGCAAAGAGAGCAGGTAATCCGGCTATGAATTTTTCTTTCCAAAAGTCCATGTGACTATCTGGTCTTTGCATGACTCTGGTAAAAGAATACATCTTTATACCACATAAAGTGGCCTAAAGTTGGACATTTTAGATTCAAGAGTTGTTCTTGAGACCTGTCCTTTTGGAGTTCATTTCTCCCAATAAAATGTGAAGCTATTGTGTAGATTAATGTATCTACAATAACTTCATGGGTTTCACCCGAATTTGAATCGGTTGTAGTGGCACTAAATATCTGATCTTTTGCAATTTCAGACATATTAAAGTCCCACCAACCTGATAATTGTCCGCTGAATCCAGCGATTACTGCTTCAGCAATTTGTCTCTGGTTATTACCATTGACCTGAGCTGCTTTAGCAAACATGAGCATATATTTTAGAACTATCTTAATATTATATTCAGATAGCCCATCAATATTCCACTCAACCAACGATTTTCCATCAAATTGGGCGAATTCTATTCTTTCCTCAATTTGCATATCAATTGGAGTGGGTCTTGGATAGAATGGTTTAACCATAGAAGTATTCTTTCTAAAAGTCATTTTATTGACCTTTTTAGAATCTTCATCATTACTGCTATCATTCCCTTTAAGGGTTGATACAGTTTCTTTGTTTTTTCCCTCCTTGATTTTCAGATTTTCAAGCCTTACCATAAGTGCTTCCATGAATTCACTTTCTGGTTTAGCTTGTAGTCGGAAATCCTTCATTTCTGGAGGAGGTTTAAAAGGGACTGAATCCTCTTTTAACTTTGAAGTCGATGCTTCTGATTTACTAGGACTATAAGTCATATTTGATATTTTTTCTTCGATTCTCGAAGTTTGTTCTCCAATTGATTGTAAGAACAAATTTGTATAATTGTTTTGTTCTGCTAGATGGTTGGAATTTAATTCCTCTAGCTTCCCCTTAAATGGGATAGCATTTGTTGTTTTCTCATTATGAGAAATTTTTACCCAAGTATTTGGTGGATGGATAGATCTAAAAGTCTTTCCATTTCCACACTTATACTCTTGATATGCCACTTCTATAAAGTTGACAAATTGTTGACTTTTAAAGTCTGGAAGTTCTTTTCCTCTACGTTTCCATCTGGATTTTATCCATTGAAAAAAGGTGAGTTCTTTTCTTTCTTCCAAATATTGGCTTATATACCAACGTTGTTGGGAAAGTGAGTAGTAACTTAAAAACCATTTTTTCATGGTTTGGTTACTTTCTTTACCCCAAGTTTTTTTCATAACCTCTGGGATTTCTTGGCTATTATTGTCAATAGTAATAGTATTGACTTCATAACCCATATCTGAGGCGGTTGGAGAGGTATTACCTCTACTGCTTTCAGCAGTGTCAACTCTATATATAGGTTGACTAACTTGTTCTTGAGTTCTTCTGACTCTAAGAATTTCAGCATTAATTTGCTCTCTTTCAGAGAGTGGTACCTCAGAAGTTGAGGACCTTGCTGACATTGATGGTGTTCTACTCAAGTTTAACTTGAATCTTCGGTTGTTAGAGAACTTTATCTCTACATCACTATCTGGATGTTGTATGATTTGATCAAGTTCTCTCTTTTCTTCAGAGACTGGATCAACTATACTTTCTAACTTCCAAACATCGGGAAGCTGGACTTGGTCCCAAAAAATTGTTTTTGGTACTACCAAGTTACTTTTAATATCTGTTATAAATAGAGTTGTCTCTCCCTTTTGGGCACTGAGAATTTCAGGATTTATCCTTAATCTTGGTATAATAGTATTCATTACTTTGTAATGAACTTGATATACTAGAGAAACATTACTTGTTTCTTCTGGCATATCATAACCATGAGTTTTGATGTTTAACACCAGAGCATCCATGACATTTTTATCATGTATTGCTATTGAAAAATCAGGAAAACATTTAAAGTAGGCTGGGCCTTCACTTAGAGATGTTTCCACTACTCCTAATAAGGAGTCTTTGAACTTATTATGTCTTTTATCTCTGACAATAATAAGTGCGGCTGTATTTAAGCCCCGTCTGGTTAACGGCTGTATACCTACTTGGATTAACCCAATATGTAGGTAACTATATTTTTTCCTATGCTCTTGGATTAACTCCTTAGAGAGCATATGGATCATTTCATCTCCCTGTTTAAGGGATTTCCTTTCTTCTACAGTTTTGATTATATAATCTGACTTGTAGATGAAAGAACCTTTTTCGTAAACCTGGTTAGGTTTATATTTGGGTAATTTCCATTTCTGGAGATTCCCTTCAAAATTTTTTGAGATAATAATCTCTTTGTTTAGTGATAAATCATCACCACCCTTTAAGGGATTTTCTGATGTTTCAGATCTTTTAGATCTTGAACTCGTAAATCGGTTCATTTTCAACAGTGGTTATCACTGTCAACGATTTACTCGCAACACGCCCTCCGGTCTTCTGCCTCACGGGTCTTACTGCTCCAGCGAAACGCGACTTGGGTTTCAAACCACCCTTGAATTTGAACAAATTTAATTTGTTCTTGATCTTTTAAGATCTGATTATCAGAAAAAATCCTTTAAGGATTTTTTGGTCTGATACCATTTTTTTTTTTTTATCCTCTGGTTTTAAACCAGGGTTTGTAAATATATAAACGTACAAAATTTAAAAAGTTTAAACAAAATTTTAAACTAGATACTTACATATTTTTGGCCAAGATGGCCTTCTTTTAAATACTATGCGGAAATATAGAGAGAATTATTGTAGGTGGTGTGGTGTGTGGTGTGCTAACTTGTGATGTTCCGAATGGCTATACATGTGCTCTTTTATAGGCGTCGGAACTCAAACACTATCTATTACAATTTTGGTTTGGATTTTAAATCCATCAGACTGTTGCCTGCTGAGGTAAGTGCTTACCTCATCTTTGTGACGTCATGCATGACGTCATCCGCACTAACTTCGTCCAAATCTAACAAGCCTTCGTATGGATCTTGCGAGATTCCGGCCAAAAGGTAGTTTGGCGTTTGTTCACGGCCTTTTCTGGGGATTTTTCTGAAGAACTTGCCTCGTTTTTATTCAATTAATTTTAATAAGATAATAATTATTTAAGTATAATTATAAGATTAAATAAAAAAGAAAAGACTTGGGTACTATCCTCACGAATTTGTTCGAGGGCTCCACCCAATTAGCGTGTTTTCTAATAGATATACGCATTGCATGGATTTGATATGCCCAATTAGCGTGTTTCACATTGCACGTCAAATATTTAATCTGGCACATCACATTATTGGACCAATGCAAGGTTATATCGGATCGACCTCATGAATAAATGTGTTGATTTTCTTTTTCTTTCTTCTAAATTATATATTAATTATTTTTATAATTAACCTAAAATTATTAGGGGTATGTATTGCGTGAGACCGTATCACGTGAGATTATTTTACATTTTTTTTAATAGTTATCATTTTCGCTATAAAATATTATCACTTTCGCTATAAAATATTATTACTTTTTATTTATACTATAAATTGTTCATGAAATAACATTATGACTTTTCATTAATTTAGTATAACTTTTCAATATAAAAGTTATCACTTTCTGACCGTTACGTGAGACGATCTCATACAAATCTTTGTCAATTATTAGAACTTATTATAATTATTATTTATTTTTAAATTTAAAATTTAATACTTCTTATATGCAATATTTATATAATTTTTAATTTATAAATTTATCTCATCTCCTTTAATATATTTATATTTAATAAAAATTTGAATAATAATTTTTTTTGTTTTTTTTACAATTACTATATTAGATAAAAAGTGATAATATTTTTAATAAAAAGTAATACTATGATAAAAAAAAAAAAGGTGATAATCTGTCTTGCAAAAAAAATTAGTAAGACGAATAAAATTAAGTGATACTTGATTATGACGGATGAAATAAATATACTATTTTATTATAATAATATAATAAATTTAATTAACTTTAATTTTTATACAAATATTTATTTTTTATTTTTATTTAAAAAAAATAAAAGAATGAATTTACTTTACTAACAACCAGTGATTAGAAAATCGGACCGGAAACGAACCGGAAGAGACAACGGTTCGAGATTCAACCGGTCGGATCTGTTCAACCAGGCGGGTTAAACTGGAAAATTGAATTTTATATATTTTCAATTATATTTTATAAAATTACCAATTATAAAAATATATAATCACCTAAATTATTTTTTAAATTTTAAAATAAAATTTAAAATCAAAATATAATTGAATAAAAATATCTATAGTTCATAATTTATACTTCATACATAGTTATAATATACCCACTCATATTATAATTCATAATTTAATCCAAAATGTAAATATTATGTTTTAAAATAAATAAAAATAAAAGTGAAATATCAAAAAAGTTTAAAAATAATAGGAAAAAGTAAAAATAAATAAATAAATAAAATTAAAAAATATTGAAACCGGTTGAACCGGTTCAACCGGTTTTTTCGATTTGACCGGTCCAACCCGGTTCTACCCGGTTCAACTTCATAAATGATTTTCTAACCCTTCCGGACAGGTTCCCGGTCCAACCGATTGAACCGGCCGGTCCGGTCCGATTTTCAGATCATTGCTAACAACACTATAGAGAAATAAGGCAAAAAATAAAAACACTTTCTCATATGTATTAGGTGGTAAGTACTGTTCAGTTCATTTAAAAAAAATAATGTAAATAGGTTAGTAAAGGATCCATCTCAATATATATATAAAATTTAACTAAGGTAAATGATTATTTATTTAAACTTGTTTTATTAATTTATGATAATGTAAACTAATAAATGCGTGTAGGACATGAGAAAAAAAAACTAGTATATATATATATATATATATATATATATATATATATATATATATATATATATATATATATATATATATATATATTAGTAATCAAATAAAATATCAATATCATAACTTAAAGTAATTATATTACTATTTAAATAAAATGATTGATATTGATGGCAGAATTTTACACTAGCATGAAATAAAAGGTAATGAAATCGAGGTAATAAAATCGTCAGTGTATAAATAAGGTAAAAGAAGATTGTAATAGAATGAACTAAAAAGTAATGAAATCCTCTGTGTATATAATATATATACAGTAAAAGAATATTGTATTAGAACTGTTGTATAAATATATAATATAATCAAAATATGTGGATATAATTAAAAGCTTAAATAATTTATATATATAATCAAATAAAATATCTATAAAACAATGTAGAGATAAATTTTAAAAGTTATTATATATATTAACAATCAAATATATGATATCTCAGACCATCCATTCAATTAAAGTGTGGTGATAACTAGTTGCTTTCGTTATTGTATTTGATCAACTAGTTGACATATACGCCTTTGTAGAATCTTCATAGGTATTTGACAAACACTTCCCTTTTAGGTATTTGACAAACACGACAGACACTCCACTGTTAGGTAACACCCTCTTAGGTATTTCACAAACACCCCTTCTTAGGTATTTGAAAAACACGACAAACACTCCCCTCTTAGATATTTGACAAACACGACAAACACTCCCAATTTATATAATCTATGTATTTGACAAACACGACCCTCCCAATTTATATAATCTTTTAAGTGTTTGATAAACACTTCCCATTTCTATAATGCTATCGGGTATTTGACAAACACTCCCAATTTCTATAATGTAGGACTTTGAAATGTTGATGTTGATGTGGTTTTGCAACAAGCCTGTAAGATATTTGACAGACTTTCTGATCCAAATTAGCTGTGAGATGGAGGCAGCCAAATTGTGGATCTAATATAATAATTAGATGCTTATAAAATTTATATAGAATAATGATTTTTTTTATGTTTAGAATAAATGAATATTATTAATAAAGAAAAATAAAAAATAAAAAATTTATAATAATAATAATAAATTATATATATAAAACATAAAAAATTGATGATAATAATAATAATAATAATTATTGGATTCTTATAATATATATATATATATATATATATAATAATTTTTGTGTGTTTAGAATTGAATATGATTGAAAGATGAAATATTATAAAATATTTCCTTTTTGTTTAAATAATTTTTTATTTAATTTAATATAAATTTACTGAATATCAAATATATGTTTCATACTAAATTGGATTGCATTGATATTTGCAAAGTTTGAATAAATATATATTTTACGATTTATTATAGTACTTTTTATATATATAAAAATAATTAAATTAAATAAAAAATAATCATAATTAGGCATGTCACATTTTTTTCGTTGATCAGGAAAAATTTGGATAGACACCAGTGAAAAAAATAAAAAATCTTTTACTATACTTCCTCGATTTGAGTATTTTTACTCGTTTATATGAACATGAAATTAAGAAGTACGGAGTATTATTTTTTTAATATATAATGTAAAAACAATAGTATAAATTGATAATTTTGAGAAAAAAATAAAATGATTAAGAATAATGAATAAAGTGTAAAAAAGTAAATAAATTTCACAAAATTCACCCATGTACAATTTATAATAGCTTGGGTAACGAAATTAATGTTTAACACTGCAAATTTAAATTTTAAATATTTAATACTCCCTCCATCTAAAACATTTTTATTCGTTTTTCATTTTGAGGTGTCTCATGTATTCTTATACGTTTATATTAATGATAAAAATACACTATAGCTAAAACTTGTGTTCCCTCGAGATATTGTAAGCTCAAATACCCTTTAGTATTAAATGGTATACCCTTTAGTATAAGGACGTGTATACTTTATTTTTTGGAAAAAAATTAATGAAAGTGTAACCTTTAGAACAAAAATGATGTACCCTTTAGAACAAAATGTTGTACCCTTACCCACCTTGTACACCTAGCGACACAAGAGATCAACTCATAAACTATATATCTTACATATTTTTTACACTTTATTAATCAATTCCAATAACTTCATCAACCACATATATATATATATATTATAATGTGCATTAGCTTAGATTTCTTCAAGAATGATAGAGGGAAAAAAATCACCATGTTTAAATAGATCAATATTAAATAAAAATTAATCTAATTAATCACCTGTTGTTAGCACCACCACATCAAATTAATCACCCGTTGTTATACAAAATATTATAAATGATTATTAGGTGTAACAACTATTACTTTTTAGTTATACAAAGTATTACTTCTTATACAAAAGTGTTGCTCTTTAATTTATTAAATTTTTCATTTTTATTTAGGCTTTAGTTATACTGAATGTTGCTCTTTTTCATTTTTATTTAGGCTTTAGTTATACTGAATGTTGCTCTTTAGCTGTATGAGGTGTGACTCTTCTGTTAATTGAAGTGTCATCCTCTATCATATACTTATAGGTACATTTTATTTACCTATTTTATTACTAGATACAATATCCATAAAGAATGCACATATTAGAACAGCAACCATCGGTATTCAAAAAAATCTTATAATAGTATTCAGAAAAAATTGTAATCATAAAGAATGCACACATTAGAATAGTAACCGTCAGTATTCAGAAAATCTTATAATAGTATTAAATAAATCACAACCATACAGAACGCACACTTAGAACAGCAACCATGAGAATCATAGAGGAGAATCCAAGACTCCATCTATACGATGTATTCACGGTAGGGCGAATGAAGTGGTTCCTCAGTCTCAGAAATAGAAAGCACACATCATATATAAGGTGACAGAAGGGGAGATTGCTATCCATATGGAGCTCACGGGAAATATAATGGAGATGTAGCTAGTTCCTATTGATGAGATCAAGAAAGAACTCAGTAAACTCCAGAGAGAGGTGGCTCGGATAATGTCTTAGATCCATATCAAAGCTATTCGGATCCTCATCAAAGAGGATATTAATACACTAATTGATATTTCGATCTTTGATAAAAGGATCAAGAACACGAAAGAAGCATGTCTGGGAGGAATCTCAGGAAACATGTACGCAGGAAAGGTGGCATCCTACATCTATCTAAGGATTGCATATAATCTGGTGGATCGAGATTTCAATAGAGTGCTCACTCTTCATCAAGATTTCAAGAATAAAGATTTGATGAAAGAAGGGAACGAGCTATACTCTATTACCTACAGTATCTCGTTTGATCTATCCAACACTCATCATTCAGATTTATTCCAAATGAAGGAGTGTGTTGAGATACAGGAAGTGTTTGAGAGAGTTGTATGCGCAACTAAGCCAGAAATAATAGAGTTTCCGCCAAATCACCACATGGATTTGCGGATCAAGGATAAACCAATCTGTAATAGGCAAGACAGCCTCAAATTCGAGTATAGAAGGATTTCTTTCCAAGATAACAGAATGATCAGTGAGAGATGGAGAAAGAAACCAATCATGGAGGTAATCTAGGAGCCAGAGAAGTTCACAACAAAAGGTGAATTGAAATGCCCAAAAAGATGGAGATGAGTCAAAGTAATATTCGATATCACCAAAAAGAAAAACTCTATTCCTTGTGATGTCTTGTATTACCTCCAACAACCGACCACTGGAAGATATCAAAGACAGCTCAAAATCGGTGATCTTGAGCTAATAATCGAAAGAGTTGCAGGAAGATTACCAGAACAACTAGCATTGGGACTGGAATTTCTCGAGGATCACAAACATTGGGAAAGATTACAAGAGGGAATGAAGTTTATGGTCAAAGGAAAAAGATACAAAGTTCACCATAAATGCTCTGATCTACCCATGACTACGAGTCCATTCTCAATATATATCACCGTAGGGATGATATATAAGGAGCATCAGGCAGAGTATTTTGCGGCATACATTGATCCAAGAGTCGGTATTTACACAGTAAAGGAATGAGTCTTTCTTAAAGACTCAGGCAAATATTTTCCAATTATACTAGGAAGAGATTTCTCACAAAGCGTGCTAACTCTTAGAAGAGGAATCAAACAAGCAGAAATTGTAATTGGAGGAGCGGATCGTAACCCATGGTACAAATTGAAGACTCCACCAATGTATTTTCATGACACCGAAGTGGATATCCTGTTATGAAACAACTTCCTACAAACCTTCAATCGTTTTACCCAAGAAAACGAAACAAGAAGACTTATTTTCATGAGCCTCATCAGGTGAATTTGCGGTAAAAATAAAAAGAGTACTGTTACTGTTTTAAATTGGTTAATCACAAGATTAATCGTGTTTAATTAATGTACGGAAGCATGTTGAGCCTGATATGATCGTAATGAATTATGTCTATTTTAAAATAGAAAAAACTATCGAAAATTCGAGTCAAAACAAGTGTATAAAGAGGCAAATATCACATTTTAAAAGGATAAGGACATTAATGTCTGGCAAATTGTTAGAATTGCTAGAAAAGTTTTTCATTGTTGGTATTGCTTTTTTATTTACAAATAGGGCTAGATTTGGAATTTTCCCTAATAATTTCCGTTGACGCCTTTTTCAGTAGAAATCCCCAAAATTGAATTGAAATCATATAAAATCAAGTAGTGAAATGTAGGTTTAGATTTGAGTAAAGGAAGCATGGCTCAAGGCGCTAGATTGATTCTTCGAATGCAGAAAGAACTGAAGCTTCTTCTCACCGACCCACCGCCTGGCGCCTCTTTTCCTACTCTTTCCGACGACTCTTCTCTCACCTCCATCGATGCTCGTATGCTCTCCATCTCTACACATTTCCTATTCCTCCATTAAATTACACTGTTTGCATAACATTGTTTTTCGATTCAAGTCCTTCAAGGACCTGAAGGAACCGTCTACGCTAATGGAGTGTTTAAAATCAAGATACAAATACCCGAAAGGTATTGAATCCCCCTCTACCGATAGTGTGTGTGTGTGTGTGTTTTTTTATGCCGTTGAGCTCTTTTCAATTGAAGTATTTATTAGGGAAATTTGTTGTTTCAGATATTATGTAAGGGTTTTTGTTTTTGCTATGTGAAGGTACCCGTTTCAGCCTCCAACTGTGACTTTTGCGACGCCTATATACCATCCAAATATAGACAATGGGGGCCGTATTTGCTTGGATATCCTCAATCTCCCACCTAAGGTTTGCATGTTTATTTTTTCTTTAATACAACTGTGTAGCTCATTGAGGGAGTGTACATTACTTGTCTTTTAGATGTATAATTCGTTGATATTTTGGCTGGATGAAATGGAACTGTTAAAGTTAGTATATAGAACTCTATTGGTTCAGTTGATATGGAGAATTGTCTGAGGCCATTTCTGATACACTCGGTTATAGAGAAGTTTTTCTCTGAATCCATTTATTTTGCAATTCTCTTGGACTTGGAGTAATGCTCCAGCGCTGTGATATTTCCCCTTCATCTCATTCAGTTGAGTCAAGCGGTCAGTAAGGAATGAAGTCCTATTTGTTATTTTGAAATCAGGGTTGTAAATCAAATTACATAACTTGATATTCAATTTGAAATCGTTTGATAAAAGCTCCTTTGAGCGTGGTTACAAAAGTTGCAAAAAGCTCAAATAGACTTTTTTATTTTTTGAATAAAGTCTAAAGCTCCTCTTGAGCTTGAGCTCAATAAGAAAATTGATTATAAGTATCAAACTTCTCGAACCCCACTGAGATTGTCTATCAACCAAGTTCAAACATATGCTTTGTACCTTGATAATATTTCAAACAAGCTGTATTCTGCTTGACTTGATTGATTGGAACCCTAGTATCAATCGAGTATGTGAATTTCCAATTGATCCTGTATAAAGAAATTCTACTGTTTGAGAACCTTCTTGTGCAAATTGTATAGTGATGATTTTTTAGAAATTGAACTGCTTATTACTTTGACAATGAAATTGTTGATGTTCTTTTCATTCATGATCATCTAAGTTGGTTCTGTGTTTATGATCATCTTCATCATTTGAAATTGTTTTGGAATGGCTACTACTTTTTGTAGGTTCATTCGTTGCCTTGTCCTTGATAAGCACTCCCACATGCACACTTGCACATGCCTGTGTTTAGTTCAAATGTCAGTGTTATTTTAATGCTTGTTAATCCAGATTGTGCACGACACCGTGGCACTCACAAAAGTCAGCCATCAATTCCACAATTTGTGACATTTACTGCAGAATAATGATTTTCTGAAGCAGTTATATGATGTGCCAGTTTTGCACTCGCAGTACTTTATCCTGCTTTTTCCATATCTCTGAATTTGTTACTCTAGGTTTTAGCTGATAACATATAACTAATCCGAATGATGCTTATTTCTTTCCTAAGTTATCAGCATATCCTTCCAGGCTTAGAAGCATACTGAAGTTTTGGGAACCTGAATTATTATGGTTGTAGACATTTGTTATATTCCTGTTTTTGCCCGTGTGATGGTGAAGTTTAGTTTAATGAACGGGACAAAGAAAAAAAATGACAGTATTTGGGGTTTTAAGTGAGAAGTTAAACTTATGGTATAGTTCTGGAAGGCAGCTGCAGAATGTGGGCAGATATAATGATCGTATACTCCAGAATGGATAACATATGCTATCAACTTTACAGCTTATAAAATATAATTTCTCTATGGTCATGAGAAGAATAGCATGCTAGTTAATTACTGGCAACTATGAGCTTTTCAATGCCTAAGATCAGTTTCATAATTCATGCAGGGCATGTGGCAACCATCTTTGAACATTTCAACTGTCTTAACGAGCATTGGACTTCTACTAAGTGAACCAAACCCCGATGATGGTCTTATGCATGAAGCGGTGTGTGCAGCTACTTCTCTAGAAAGTTTCACTAATTTGTATAATTGTGAAATCTGTTGAATATTGTGCAGAGCAGAGATTACAAATATAATAGACAAGCTTTTGATCACAATGCTAGATCCATGACAGAAAAATATGCCAGAGCTGGTGAAACCAAAGGCGCTGGGGGAAGCCATGGGACTCAGGCTCATGCGGGTCAAAGCACATCTCAAGTAAGTTTATCGTGTGTTTAACTAATGGGATTTTACATCTACATCTTCTATTAACCATTGCCACAGTCTGAAATAGAAGGATCGCGTGCATCCAAATCCATTACCGAGCACAGGAAGCTATCACTGCAGTCTCTGGGATCAAGAGGAAATGAGGCAAATGGTGACAAGGACATCAACAATGTCTCAAGTCATGATTATGCAAAGAAGCATAATGAGTGTGAACCCCTGAAAGAATCTAATCATAATTCATCCAGACACACTGGAAATCCTTGTATACTAAAAGCCACAGGAAAGAAACTCTCCTTAAAAGTTCCAGTTTCTTCCCATCATAGAAACGGTGAAAGTGAAAAGGAAAACTTGGGTCCAGTATCAAATATAACATCAGTTGTTTCAGAGAATGTTATGTGTTGCAATGATACAGGGAAACAAGCAGTGGGCGCAGCTGGCAAGTCGAAAATGTCTCTAAAGCTGAAAGATTATGCAATCTCTGATGAGGTTTGTTTTAGGGAGAGTAATGCTGGTTTCAAACAAGTGGACGAGGTTGAAAGTTCACATACAGCTGAGGCTGTGATTGTGTTGGATAGCGAAGACGAGAGTGAGGACGAAATTGCTCCAGTGAGGTCCAAGTTATCACTAGCCAGGAGATGCTTCTCTAGGAAGAGAAAAGTAGCTTCTGATAGATGAATTTGCAGTCATCACTTCTTGTTTGGAATCACTCTTTTAATAAAAAACTAAGAAACATAGCTTTTGAGAAATAGTGATTTTTACTGTTTTAATCTTGTTTGCAAACAGGACAGAATAATTTCCACCAAATCGTCTAAACCCTGTTTCTGTTTGACTGGAATCCCGACAACTGTTTCATAAGATATGTTCTTTTTGTGGATAAACATTTTGAACTACAGTAAGAAAACTGTGGAATTGAGGATGCAATGGGTTAAAACACATTTGTTTGGGATGGGTAAAAGCCTGGTCCAAAGGGTTGTTATTTAATCATAGCAATGGGTAAAAGCAATGGGTTGGTATTTCATAATAATTTTTTTTTATTAAAATATATTACCATAACAATTGATCATTAAACTCTTATTACGAGCTTAAAGATAACTTAAATATTTAATTGTGATACATAACAAGTATTTTTTTAAAAAAAAACAAACGATTGCGGATCTATTAAGAATCACAAGAACAAGAAATATCAAGTAGGTCATCCACAAAATTAGGAGGTTCTACCCAGCAATGGGGACTTGCAAAGTTTCATGAAGCCTGAGCAATACAATGTGTCAGGTATTGACAGTACAACGAGCAAGTTTAACATAATATAATAGATGAAATATAAAATTGGAATAAATGAACATATTTGACCATGAAGTTGAAGTATTCAATTATTCCATAGGAATATAAATTTTCTTTTAAGTTTTTATAGAAAATCAACTCAATTTTTAAGTACCTCGGGGAATTAATTCAAGTCGGCATTCATTAGAGAATTGATTTTGAAAAGCTCCAAAATCAATGTTTAATTAGTGAGTCTCTTGTGCATCCGAACACACGAATTTAGATATGTACCCCTTTGCAATTTTTGTGCCTCTTTATAATTTAAACTCCCTAGCAATATATAGGTTTAAATAGAATAGGGAGAGGAAGAGTTGTGTTCATATGGAGACACGGACCGTGTCCCCATGTCCCCCGGGGCGCAGGAGCCTTTGCCATGTTTAATTTGAATAATTAACTATTATGAATATATATATATATATATATAAAAGAAAAGCAAAGTTTAGTAAAATAATAAATTATAAGAAAAAAGTAAAGTGAGGACATGAGATCGTTATTAGTTCTGTTAACCCAATATATTTCCTTCATTAATCCCAATCATAACAAGCTAAGAACACGTATTCATTAATCCCAATCATAACAAGCTAAGAACATGATACAGAGATCGTTCCATATAACTTTTTAAGCTAAACTACCTAGAACTGATTTTTAATAATTGTAAATGATTATGTAGGATGAAATAATATTTTATTATACAATACGATTTTGGGCCCCGACATGAAATCCTGATTCCGTGGCTGCCTAGAAATGATTTTCATAAACAAGGCTCTTTGAATTAGAGCTTCTTTAACATTTAGAAGAGATGTAATAATATCATCACATAGTTGATGAGGATTTGGGATTAATTTTTCATCCGCACCTATCGAAATAATGAGTTTATCACTGTAGCTTTGGTAATGGACGACCAATGACTGCATTATGAAAATAAACCAAAATCAATACTCCCTCAGTTATCTTATACCACGTGTATCTGTTTGTTTTTACCTGCTGATTAAAAAGTATTCCCTCCCCGGAGAAGATGACATATTTTTTTTGGCATGAAGATTAAGGAGTATAATAATTTAATGTAAAGTTAAGTGAGAGGATACTCCTCCATCCCAGGCGAAGAGGGCACCCTCATTACCTGGGACAGAGGGAGTAATATTTAATGTGTAGTGGGTAGTTGTATTAGAGGTGATATATGAGCCCCATGAGAATAAATTAATTATTTTTGTATGGGTCCCACGTATTAAAAAGGAAATGTATCAACTTTAGTTGGACAAACCAAAAAGAAAAGTGTGTCAACTTTTATGGGAAGGAGGGAGTAATATTACTATTAGTGGGTGAATTTTGGATGTCCATTTACCCTACTGCCCCAACTTTTTAATTTAAATGATGAGATATTGTGTATTTTATAATACTTCTCCTGTCCCGATTGTACTTGCATGTATTTTTTTAAAAAATATATAACTTTTTGGCGTGAGAGATAATATAAGAAAAGTGAGAGGTATTATGAGTTATTGAATGAAATAATATGTATGACTCGTTTGACTCTAATTTGATCAAAACAATTGTGAAAAGTTAATGATATTTTTTACTACCTCCATCCCATAAACAAATTCACACTTTCTATTTTTGTCCGTCTCATAAACAAGTTCATACCCACAAATAAGGAAATACACACAAATCAATAACCCCACAACACACTTTAATTTTAAAATTGTCACCCATTTACAACTCACATAACTTACTTTATAATTTATTTATTACCTAAAAATACCAAACTATCCCTAAAAGTAAAGTAAAAAGTAACTTTTTCTTAAACTCCGTATCTACAGTAATCGGGAACTTATCTTTGGGACGGGGGAGTAGTATTTAGTACTGTAATTTGTAAGGTGGTGATATTGTAAGTTATTCTTATATTATAATGTGCAAACGGATAAAAAAGAGTGTGCATGTATACATAAAGAGATAGGAGTAACTTTTGAAATTTTATTAGGGGAAATGGACCCACTTTTATTCTGTGCACGAAGTATATACATTATTAATTAGTAAAAGTTTATATACTTATAAATAAAAAATTATGCACATTGTTAGTAAATTTCTGTTCGTTTTTAATAAAAAATTAAATATAAAAATATTATTTTTATAAAGTATAATTATTAAGAAACACATATACATTATTAAATTAAAAATTAATCCTTCCGTTTATTATTAATGTATCAATTTGTTTTTATATGTGGATTAAATAATATTATTATTTTATGTGTAGTAGATAATTGTATTAGTGGGGAGAGTGAGTTTTATATTTTAATTGTATTAGTGATGTGTGTGAGTCTCGTATATCTAGAAAAGAAAATTGATACATTAACAGTGAACGACCAAAAATAGTAAAATGAATATATTAAAAATGGACGGAATGAGTATATACATATGGGTACTGCAAGCATACACCTGGGTGAACAGAATATCAACTCTTAAATATTATTGAGTTGATATCATGTGCACTTGGGTTCACACGTGCATAAATTTTTATTTAATACTTTTTTTCACATTCAATTTTTCATTAAAAAAACTAACAAAAAATTTGTTAACAAAGTATATACATTTTTATTTATTGGTATATATATATATTTTTATAATTATATATAAATTTATAAAAATATGTTTATGGTGCACCTCGCTACGTGTATGAAATATTTTGACAATATTAGTTGAAATCAAATTGTAGATCTTACTTGAGGATGGCCATTAACTGAAGGAGCCATGTAAATAAGATACGGGATGCCCAAATAAATTGATCTCTTGTGATGGACACTATATTTGAAATACTAAATGTTGTATTTTTGATAAGTGCCTTCATGATATTCGCTGCTGCCTGTAAAGTGTTTACCAATCAATTTTATTGATAAATATTTGGTGATATCGTGTGAATGAGTTTTGTGAAACGGATAAGAAAGCGGTAATGTTTAAATTAAAATAATACCTAATTGATGAAAAATAATAATGATACAGTAAGTTATTTCATGAATAATTTGTAACACGAATGAAAAAAAATGATTGAGTGACATTTCTAATGAAAAGTGATAATTTATTGAATAAAAAATGATAACTAAAAATGCAATTTTCCCAATATAATCATCATCCTTCAAGTTCAATGCAAATTCGAAGTGTATAATTGTAATTTGATTTGCCTTTTCAACTTTAAATTTATATTTCCTTCGTCCCATGCAAATGGATGCTTTTACTTTTTGCACGTAAATTAAGGAGTATTATTATTTAATGTGTAATGAATAGTTGTGTTAGTGGGTGTGTGAGACCTCATATTTTAATTGTATTGGTGGGTGTATGTGGGTTCCATATGTTAAAAAAATAAAAGAAACTCTTTGGGTGAGACGCCCAAAATGAATAACAAAGACCCTTTACATAGAACAGGACGGAGGGAATATAATAATAATAATAATAATAATAATAATAATAATAATAATAATAATAAACAACGTAGAATTCCAAGTCTAAAATAAGTAAGCAACTAACCTTGGTTCCAAAGAGCAGCAACACTAGCCTGTAGGCATGGAAAATATATTTGGGTCCGAGTGAGAGTTTTAATGTATCCATGTTGCGTTTAGCTCGACGGATAAAACTCAACGTATCCTCCTCTCCCTCAAACCTTATTAAACGGGATTACACCCACTCTTATCTTATTACCCCACATTTCACTGCACTTCCCCTGCTCCATCATCTTACCTAAATCCTGTAATTATATATAAATTTGATCATCGCTCTAATACTTTTCATTTAAAAGTTTAAGAATAGAAATGAATATTCCCTCTCCATTCATTGTTAATCTATTCGTTTGTTTTTTACGCATAAATTAAGAACTATTATTATTTTATATGTAGTGAGTAGTTGTATTAGTGGATGTGTGGGTGATCGTCGATATGTTCACCTAGATTTACTGTCTTTTTGTATGTATTTTCGAATTATTTTATCCGTATTTTATGTATTTGGTTGTGTTATGTGTTTCATGGAAATGTGTGTGAATTGATCGGTGTCGTTTTCACCTAAATTTTAGTGTCATTATTATGTATTTTTGAGTGTTTTTATTCATTTTGTATATCATTTGGTGGTGTTATATGAAGATATGAAGATGTGTGCTTTGAAATGATAAATGTGTGATTTTCATGATTAAATGTCTTAAATTATGTGATATTTGTAAATATTTAGATAATTGGTATTTTTGTGTGGTTTTCAGATAAAAATGAATTGTAGACACGAAAAGAAGATGTGAAAAAAAACGGAGCTCAATTTGGAGTTGAAACGAGGGAGAACGAGCCGAAACAAAATTGCTGGAAATTGCACCAACTCGACCAGAGTCCGTAACTAGACACAGAGCTCGACTAGAGTCCTAGACTCGACATAAGCTCGACCAGAGTCCTGAACTCGAGTCGAGTTGGTGTTGAAAGCTCAAAACGTGTGCCAAACACGGGCCTGTAACCATGGGCGTGCACCAACGTCAGAAATAGCTACACCCCCACGCCGAGGGCATGTGCCGAGCACGACCCGTGCTCCGTTAAATGATGAAAACGCACGTTCAGTTTGTATAATTTTTCTGTATTTGTGTAGAGCTCAAAACTAGGCGTGTGATATATGTTTGGAAAGTCACGGAAGAGAGGATCGCGTGAGTGCAAGAATCACTCGAATTGGAGACCAAACGAGATAGTTATGAGCGAAACGGTAAGACTGTGCAGCACGCACTGCCGAACTCGACCCGAGCTAAACCAACTCGACCCGAGTTGGTGTAAAAGTCAGTTTTAAGTGCTCCACGTGTTTTAGAAGCTTCCATGGGGTATAAATACAAGTTTTGACCACAAATTATGAGAGGAATCATTTTGGATCAGTTTCCACACACACTAAATACCTAAATCACACACATTCATCTCCATCTCTTCCATCCTTCACTTCATCCATCTAAACCACTTGATCTCCTCAAATCCATCCATCCACCAATCTAAGAAAAGGAATTCATCAAGGAGTAAAGATTTGAGCATGTTGAAGGAGGAGAAGACCTACTTTGCAAGGGAAGCCAACTTACCTTTAATTTGTGATTTTCTTCATTATTTAGCTAAATTAGAGCATGCCTTGGATTGTAATAAATTTGTAATGCTATGTAGTGGCTAGTCCTCATGTGAGGCTAGCAATGTGATTGGTTAGGGATTATGTAGATTTTGCACACCACATGTTTGATGAAATGATTGTTATGAATATTTTCTATCATGAATGCTTATTCTCATTTTATGTATGATTTGTGTGATTAGATTCTCTATGCATAGTGTTAGGATGGTCATTCCAATATTATGTTTAATGGTTTAATTGAATCATTGATTGCATGAGATGACTATGTCAAGTATGTGGTGAATTTGACCATAACCTTCATGTGCTTAGAACATCATGATAGGACATTATTGATAATTACTTGTGAAAGTGTTTGATATGATGAGGGGAATCAAACCAATTTTCACTTGACCTTAGAAAGGGAACACTAGAAAAACGTCCATGCCTACTAGAGAAAATTCTTCGTGATAATATCTCTATATTGGTATATTAATATCCGTAAGTACCTATAGGAAGAGTGCGGATTGGAGACACTCTTTGAGTGCCCTTAGTATCATAACATGAAAACCATCAATGCATGTGTGTGTGTGAGTCTACATGAGCCTTTTCCATGAGTGTTGCTTGCCTTGCATACTTCTTAGATTGTTCTACCTTCATCCATCTTTCATGTCCATTGTATCCATCTATCTTTAATTGCTTTCTTAGTTGTTAATTTGTAGTGTAAGCAACCCCCTCCTTCTTTGATTCGTCCTACTAGAGTAAAGTACTCCTCAAACACGGCTACTCACTTTCGCCCTTGGGTTCGATATCTTATAAATTTTGCACTTGGTCTCTTAAGTGCTACACACGATAGAGTACACTTGCTTAATCAATTTAACCAAAATTAAAATCAAGTTCATGAATGAGCCTAAATATGTTGAAAACAGGTGAAAAATAGAACGGGAGCTGAAACGAGCAAGAAATGGGGCCGCGGTGACCCAACTCGAGTTGCAAGGTGCAATTCGAGTTGTCAACATGAGTTGAAGCCAACTCGAGTTGGGCCTGAAAATGCCCAAAATTGTCCAATAGCTCAACACGACTTGAGAGACCCAACTCGAGTTACCAACTCGAGTCGAGTTGGGGTCCAGAATTCGTCCAGAGAGCTTACTCGAGTTGCAAGGTCCAACTCGACTTGCAACTCGAGTCGAGCTAGGAGCAGGGCAGCGACCAAAAAGTGTACAGTGAGCTAACTCGACTTACAAGCTGCAACTCGAGTTGCTAGCTCGAGTCGAGCTGCATTCCATGGGATTTTCAGTTTCAGAGCCTCTCAACACGACCGAACAGGCGGGTACACGAGTAGCCAACACGAGTCGAGCTACTTCAACTCGAGTTACACACATCCAACTCGACTCGTGTTGCAACTTGAGTTGGGTAAGACCAACTCGAGTTACATGTTTTTTTGGCCAAAATTCGGATTTTCACCTGCCAATGTATGTAAGTGTGTGTAAAAAGCCCATTTGATTTTTAATTCGTGGCCCAACTTGGAGAGGGTATAAATAGCCTCAAGTTCAACATTTGAGGGGGGATTGAATATTCCACACAAGGGTTTCACTCCGTCACCTAGATCACACACCATTTTTTCCATTTTACACCATCATCTTCATCAATCTTCATCCATTCTTCATCCCTTTCATGTGGGTGTTAAAGACCTCAAGAATTCAAGAGCTAGAGGTGGAGATCAATGAGTGTTGAAGATTCTCTACAAGGAATTGCTAGGGAAGATTTACATCTCTTTTGTTTTTTATTTGGATTTAAGACTATGGATATGTGTAATGAATAATTCATATGTTTTGTTACCATTATCATGTTAGGCTAATCCCTCTAGTGGGATTAGAAATATGAAGAGCACATTAGGTTTACATTATTATGTGGATTAAATTGGTTTTTGACTTAATTGATGTTGGTTTCTATTCATGGGCTTTAATGGTTTTGATGTTGTGATGACATGGTTTGTTATTCATGAATGATTATTGGTTTAATGGATTGTTGATCAATAAATGATTTATGATAATTAAGTGCTATTATAATGTTTTGTGTATATTGCTTGGAGTGAGACGGAAACGACCCTCTTAAGTATTAGAAAGACATAAGTAGACATCGAGTTTGGGTTTGACCGAAAGGATATTTGAATTCGATGAGTGGAACCAATCCATTCGTTAGCTCTAGTACACAAAAGGGAGAGTTAATCCTATTTAGTACCTTTGAAGAGAGAATTGAGAATTAATTAGTACCTAGATGGAAGAGGTTAATGTTGAGCTTTGATCTTAAGTGCTTTTGGGAGTCCCAAGTGGATCAACAACCTTCGTAACCCGAAAGGGAGCTTAGGATATAATCGTGATCACCCTTAATCTACATCAATTAAGTTGAATTCTCTTTGCATGATAATATGAATTATTATTTGCAATAGGAGTAAATTTTTTTTTTCATTAACCCTTTAATAATTAAAATATACTCCCTCCGTCCCTGGGTAATAATATAATTTTACCATTTTGGTTGTCTCACTCAAATGATCTCATTTCCTTTTTTGGATATATGAGACTCATCCATACCCATTAATACAATTAAAACATGGATTCACACCTACTAATACAATCATATGTCCAAAATCAAATGAAACTCCGGGCAAGGAAGGAATGTATTACTTATTTAGTGAGATTGGTGGTATGAATTGCATCACCTTTTCCGTGATTTTCGTAAATTACTCCCCTAATTCAGATTCCAGAAACCACAACACATAAACCCGCAACCACACTCAGCTATAAACGTACAAAATCCAACACATGGCATAATTTTGCATTTATAGAAGTTCTATTTAAATTTGTGCTTAAATGGTTATGGCGGACCCAATTTCCTCATCCTCTCTCTCCAATCTTTCTTCTCTCTCATAAAACAAACTAAACCACTTCACTCTATACGCTTCACTTTAATTTTCAAAACTAAAGCATTTTGCTTTCAACGGAAACAAACCACACGCATTCGGAATGCTCGACGGAATATTGGGCCGTGGATTTAGCGCCAAATGGTGCGATCTCTTTGCTCGTTTCTTCGTTTTTGCATCGTCCTTCATAATACAATTTTTTTTAAAATTTTTTTAAAAAATTTTGACTGTGCGATTTGCAGCAAATCGCTGATAAAAACGACTCGAACGAGGATCGATGTGGTGCGACGGAGAGCGGAGGCAAAGCAGAAGTTCCTGAATGAAGATCTGGCAAAGCTGCTGTCCAATGGCCTTGATATTAATGCCTATGGAAGGGTACCGAATTCCACTCATTTTCTGATTTCTGTTTCGTACTCCATTGTATCAAGCTGATTTATTACCTGTTTGGTTGTTTTACGGCTTACATTTTGTTTTTATTTACTAAATAGTGTTGGAGGATTAAATAAAGTAAGATTTTGGGTTCTCAGTGAGCTGAATTTATGATTTTCAGATTCATTTTAATTTTTCATTTTTATAAGATTTATTTTTGCATTGCTATATTGATTAATGCTGTCAAGTTTCTGAGTAAAAACCGTTAAAACTAGCTATCAAAAGCAAAATAAAAATTGATTTGTTTTAGAAGCCATCAACAGGACTCGCGAGAAATGAAATTGAATTTTGACTAACATGACAACCAAGAAGAAAAAAGGCTTTGAAAATATGTAGATTAAGTATGTCGAGCCTTGTAGCATTGGGTTACAGAAACACGGTGTTCAGTTTGTAATACCTTTTAATATCCTTAAAGCCTGGGGGAGAATTCCTTTTGTTTACTTACATTGAAATCCTTCAAATTAAACCTCAATCTTGACAGGATAGAACACAGGCATCCTAGGAAGTAGGATCGTGAGATGAGGTATAGGTTATCACTTATGTTATTCTAAAGAATCATCTTGATTTTCCATAATATATGGGTTATAATCAGGCTAAAAAATGTAAATGTCATGACCCAAAGCATTATCTTACGGAGCTAAGTAGTTTGAAGAATAATGATTACTGTTCTGAAGTGATTCTGCAAAGACAGCATAGCTTATATTCTTCACAAAAATATAGTATCTTTTGTTTTATGATTTATATGGAATTCTTTGTCCTAGTGACTTTGTATCTTATGTTAATCAGTTAACTTGGTGAAATCATTTTGTCCTACCAATGTTTCTTCCAAGTTCCAAATAGTGAAAACATAGATCATGATTCATGAGTACTTGGTATTTGCTATTCTAGTCCTCCCAGCCTGCCTAAAACAGCTGTAGTATAGCCTCAGCGAATACCAATTTAAGCTAAGTTCCTCTGTCATGGTACTTATGGTTCACCATTATTTTTAAGCTATGCATAATAAAGGACTGATACTGATAGTTGTACTATATAACCCCTAATATCCTTATCCGGAAGTCTTTTCTAGGACATTAATGAGCACATTGGTTGAAGTGCCTTGGTCCTTTTTGAATTTTTGAGGTAGTTTATGTAGTTGGACTTGGCAACTTGTTAACATGATCAATATGAAAATAAGGTGGTTTTTTTTCCCTCCCATTTTGTTTGAATGAATCTATGTATGCTTATGCCTCATGCTCAAAATTGTTATGCTGATGCTCTTGATTTTTACATGTGAAACAGACTGAAGAGTTTCTTGCTGGAATGAATCTCCTGTGGTCATATGACTTTGTTGAGCGGTCTTGTGAGTATATAGTAAAACAACTTTCAAGGATGCAGAAACAAGAGTATGATCCAATCACATGCCTACAGCAGCTTTTTTCATTCCTTGGTTTTTTCTGGAATCTTTAATTGAATGCATGTAATCTGTGCCAAACTAAAACAAAATTTTCTGTTGAACATTGATTTCAGCCCATGGTTTTTATATTTTGTTACTGCATCATCCTAGTTGGATTAAATTTAAAAATACATGTCATATATCAATTCCATGGTAATAATAAAGTAATTTAGATTTATACCATTTTTTTTTCATATTCTGTCTAAAAATTATAGATGCTAGTCTTGCATGGTCTTAAATACATAGCTTCTAAGCCTACTGAATATGCAGTTTCCTTTTGTACACCTAACGATTTTATTATTGCAAAAACTTGTGTCCACCAGTTGCACAAATATTAAATTTGTGTAAGGGATCCTAGGCGGATACAACTTGAATGAAAAAAGTATTATTAAATACACGTAATGGATCACGATGTACAAGGTATTACTGAAAGCAACATGACATGATGCTTTTTGTGTACTCTGATATTCTTTCCTACAAAATGTGATACCTTAATCTATATATATTGTGGTATTTTTATGTGTATATTGTGATAATATTGTCTATATTTTTGCCAGGAAAAAATATCGATTCCTTTTCTTATACAACATTATACTTTTCATTTAGAATACAATTAAATAATATAGAATAATATTTGCATCCTAACAGCCTTTTCTGTAGATTAGTTATGATTCTATATAACTATAAACTATAGAAGTTCATGCTCTCAGGCTTCAAGCATTCATATTATGGCTATAGAAATAGACTTTAATATTATTTCTTCAGGGTGTATAATTGGAGAACCATATTTACCTTTATACTTTCACCTTGCACTTGCTTACAGGGAATGCCCTGAAGAATGTAGAGAGGCTGTTGCATCACTCATGTATGCTGCTGCAAGGTTCTCCGATCTGCCTGAACTGCGAGACCTCAGAGATATATTTCAACAGAGATATGATAATTGTATAGAGTCTTTTGTTAATCAGAAGGTAATGCCCCTATATAATTTATGAGATAGTTTATAGTAGTTTTACTAACTTATTCAACCTCCAACCTTCTTGATTCCTGATTGCTAGTTGATTGAGAAACTATCTTCAAGGCCTCCCCCAAAAGAAAAAAGACTCCAGGCTTTGCAAGATATAGCCTCAGAGTTTTCAATAAGGTGGGATTCCAGGGGATTTGAGATGAGAATGGCTACTCCTTCTATAGTTTCTCAGGTAAATCTCTGAATCGTTTATACGTTCTCTCTGATAATAAAAGGTCATGAAGAACAAAGAACATTGATTTAAGTCATAACCTTTATAACTTCCTTCATACCCCATGCCAGAAGTAAGCAAAAAAAGTAGATGATTAATAGGAGAAAAACAAATTTTGAGTCTCTACATCCATGACATAACTCCGTGGGCTACAATTTCTCACTATCTTCATCACCTTCGCTTCGCGAAATTTATATGGCGACCATGTAAAAAGATTCAAAATGAAGTGTATCAAAACATGTTAAACTTTAGGTTGAATCTGCTAGGTCATGCATTTAAGCATTTTGTGGTAGAATAAAGAACCATCTGTAATCGTTTAATTTAATGAGAGGCTGAAATAGAAACATAAATTTTAATAATTTTTTTTTTGAGAATTCTTCCCTCGTTCGAAAGGAAAGTTTATTGGAATATATATTATACTGTACCTTTGCTTCCTACTGTGTGATAATCTTTTCATTTGGACTTTGGAAACATAACACCCTTTTCTGGTTCCAGCCAAGCATATCTGGCTCAGACTATTCAAATAAGAATAATTAAAGTGATCTAGCTCCCCAGGGACAGAAAATAATGGAGGGGATCTACTAATTAATAAACTCTTTAAGTTTTACCTAGTCCATGTCCATTCATCGTAATATATTTTCCTTTCTTTCAGTTAACTCCCGTTCATTTATCTCTTTTATTTATAATTATGGAAGGGCATACTGGCCAGCTGTATGTATGGATTGATCATTATGTTTACCTTCATCAAGCAGCATGTGAATTTACAACTAACTAATATTATTTTCTCAGAATTGGTCTCTTATGGATAAAATTCTTGTTCTTTTGTGAAGCCTGAAACAGCTTTTTTAATTTTATTGATGTGTATCCTTCCTTTATTGTTTGATGAAGTTAAGAGAGTGGTTTAGTAATCTTTTCAGGAGAACTAGATTAATGATAGGTCTTAGTGCTAATCGAAGTGTAGCTTGAGTAGCCATTTAAGTGGGTACTATGCCAGTTTGCCTCAACTGTCAAGTTGCCTTAATATTGACTACATTATTTTAATAGCAACTACTTAAATTTTGTGGGGACAAAATGGAAAAGAACTATGATCAGATATTAGTGAATACTAATACAGTTGTGATCAGTATCATAACCGGTGAAATGAATGCTCTAAAATCAGAAATAAATCTTAATCTCACTTGATGCTTGCTAGGAAATAAATATTCATAATTTTGTGGAACTTGAGTTCTGAGTTATATATCAACTGGCTTGTGTTGATTTAATTTCTTGCTGAATGACTATAACTTGACTAGTTATATGGATTATATTTTTCAGTATTACAGACTCACAGTTTGCTGCACAATAAATTGTTATGTTAGAAGTTGTCCCAACAAAAATTTGGTGATTCTCAAGTCAAAACTGATTCGTTATAAAATAAAGGGAAAAAGAGCAATGACAAAAATTGTAAACTTTTTTTGGCGAATAGAGTGGTTCTGATATTATATTGAATTTAGGTTGATCTTATCCAGCAGTCTAGTTTTGCCCACAAGCTCTGCGTTAGTGTATTTTATCCATCAGCTTTATTTTTTTCTGCTAATATCCTGTTTTTGCTCATTTTTAACTCTTTTAAGGTATACCTGTTATAACCCTGGGTGTTATTTTATGTGTGAAATCATCTTATATGCAGTAATGCAAAATAACTTAGTGATAGTAGTTTTTCAATTTGAAGTCTTTACTCAACAATCCTCACCTTTCCTGGAAAGAAATGGCTGTGGATTCTTGGTACAGGATATAACCACGTCAATAGGATTTTAAAAAAATCTACTTTTTCATGGATTAATTTCAAAATTTACCTTGATGGTTGAGTTACAGAGAACTACATTCTTTTGTTTTGTATGTTACAAACACCTCTTAATTTTTCTGCCATTTAACATTTGATCTTCCTCATTTAAGATAGAAATCATAGAATCTTATTATGTACCAACTGCTATGTATAAATGATAGTTCATTGTTTATATTCACAAATTATCCTTGTCAAGGACTGCAACTTGTAATGGTAATTACTGAGCACTTTTAGTTTCTGAGTAAGAAAACATCATCTATAAACCCAATGGATAATCATCCAGTTAGTTAGTATTGAAGGGCATTTGTCTACTATACACTATTGGATCAAAAATGATGACTTAATCACAATTCACATGATTGGCAGGTAGATGAACCGAAAGTGGAGATTGTGAATCAAAGGCAAGGGCTTCTTGACAAGAAAAGCAGAATACGAAACTTTGACGAAGGTAATATTCAGAAGAGAGATGGAGGGGAAATTTATATTCCTAGAAGGAAAGAAGCAATTGAGTACAGGGAGAAAACACACTCAAAGAGTGCAGGAACTAGTTTGCAAGGTGATGAGGACTATTTATATGGTGGAAAGCATGTGTTCAGCGAAAGTAAGCTTTCATATCCTGTTGAGAGAGGTGGTGCCGTACGGAATGCTGAAAGATCAAACATCTCATCTCATAAGAAATTTCAGGATGACAATGTTCATTCAAGACTCAGTAATGGTATCCATAATCCAAGGAAAGGAGAGATCGTAGATGAATTATCCAGTGCAAAGTCTGATGTTGCTTCTAGTAGTTTCCAACAGTTGGGGAAACCAAAAAATGCGACTTCTTATTACTCTTCCTATCAACATAATGCAGTACTGAAGTCAACAAACAATGGAGTGGGTGAAGGATCTGATAGTTCGAAATGCAGCTCCGTTTATGCCCTCCCTCCACCATATATCAAGTCGAATCAGAATGTCTCTCGTCCTCCATATGTTAAGCCAAAAGAAGACAAACACAAAATCAGTGGAGATTCTAAGCATGCTGTGGTTGGTCTAGATGAACACTTTCCTGATCCTGGACACCAATATGAAGCAGATCATGGCAGAGGTGAAGAACAATTTGTGGCACCTGCTAAACTAAAGAGTTATGGGCATCAAAAGGAGTTTGATTATCCGATTGATAAATTCCCGTTGCCAAAACCACGGTCAATTAGAAGGAAACACCTTAAATCATCACCCAACCATAAAGTTGTCGAAGCTTTTGAAGATGTTGGAGCTGTGAAAAGGAGCTCAAGTAGTAGGAGAAAGGATCATTCCAGAAAGGGCTTGCAGGTACTGTTTGATGAGGAGCACCAGAGCAAAGATGATGAGGAAAGGATGATCAATAAACTGCTGATTCATTACAGCAAGAAACCCTCTAATTATGATGCAGGAAAGTTGAGGAAAGAGTCGAGAAAAGGTGAATCATCTGTTGATCAAAACAGACATGGGAATCGTGAAGTGATTCCACCTCCCACACGATCGGTTTCTCTCCCTCAAACACAAGTTGCTTCACCAGAACCGGAAAAAGTTTTCGCTCGTTCTAACACATTCCAGGACGACAACAAGGCGTGGCACGTGCATCCCAAACTACCAAACTACGACGATCTTGCTGCTAGGTTTGCAGCTCTTAAGGGGAGATAATCAGCGAGGGCTACAATCCCTAATGATCATGTTCCTTAACATTAGCTTAGGTCATATATTTATGAGTGTTGGTTGCCTGAATTTTCAAGAAGATTGATATTAACTCTTACAAGTAGTAGAAAATTCGTACTATTCTTTGTCAATGAATGATTTTAGTACCATATGATTCAGATTAACACTTCGTTTAGAAATTCTTATTATTATAACTAATGCCTCTACGTTGATTATGATGCTTTACTAGTGAACCATCAGGATGCAAGTAATCCACCAAATTGTGTATTAGATTTGGGGTGGGTTATTAATGGAGTGGGTCATTGTGGAACGGAATATAGGTGGATTGAATGGATTTTTGTTTGGGAGCACTATTCGCACCCCGAAAATACTATTCGTACCCAAAAATATATATATTTAAAATTTTCTTAAATAATATGACAAAAGACCCTTTATTTACTAAATACACCCCACTAATCTCCTCCCCTTCGCGATCTGCAGAATTTCTTGGTAATGACAGATCAGATTGGAGAAATTATGATTGTATGTCCATCGAACCCTAAAAGTAGCACAATGCCGAAGCTAGAACCTCCGCCTCCATTGATGGTCGAGAAAAAATCCTCACCCATGGATTTCCTGTCGAGAATACGGCCATTGACGTCGATTATTTCGGCGGTTGACCGTACTTATGTATCAGGTTTTCGTACCCGCCGCTGCTGATATGGCCGCCGACAGCGACAGTGGGACAAACTCCGGCGGGGTAGCCATGAGTGCTGCTTTTTTCCACAATTATGCAGTAATCTTCTCCGAGAGTTGCTCCGGCTTTAACCCATGGCGTCTCGTCCGGAATGTTGACGTTGATCGATTGGAGATTGAACAAATCGATGATGAAGAAATTGGGAATTTCGAAGCAGTAGAAGATTCCCTCGTATTCATGTCCGCCGCTGCGAATCTTCATCTGCATCTTGTGAGCTTGACCGCAATCAATGGCGGCTTGAATGTGGGAAAACATGCAATTTAGTGATGATTCGATGAGGTTTTGGGGCGTAGGATTCATTAAAAGGCAAATTTCTGATGTAATTTTGCAGAATGGATGAGTTTGGGGTGTAGCTTATAGCAGATATTGGGGTAGATGGATTGGAGTAGTTTTCCAGGCAGTGGATGAAGGCCTGCGCTTTGAGTTTGAAGAAGCTGCCCATGAAAGAGAAAGTAGTAGAGAGAGGGAGATTAGGGGTGCATTTTAGTAAATAAGGATAGTTTTGTCATTTTAATTAAGAAAAAAAATTAATTATATATTTTTGTGGGGTATAAATAGCAATTTCGGGGTGCGTGGATAGTGTGGGTTGGTTCGCAGACTAGTTCATTTTTATATTTTTGTGAATCTTGTAATATATAATAAAATATAAAATTATGATAATTGGTCTACAAAATGGGATAGATGTACTTTATTCACACGTCATTGTTCAAACAGCAGATTTGTGTAGGCAGTTTCGATGTTGGAAGTTGAAGTAGACTAGTAGTGAAGGGGAGGAGGCAAGAGTATCTATCAATGTTATGTAATTAATCATTCTTTGCTCCACCACCATTCCCTCTACTTTATCCCCATTAATCACATTTACCATTTTTACTTTCAATACGAAACGCGACATATCACAAACACCAATTAAAGCACATCTGCAAAACATAGTTTATCTATAACATAAACTTTGGTCTTAAATAACATGCTTGATTGATAATTGATGATCGTCCCAGAACCAAAAAGAAACAAATTCAGATTCCAAACAAAAATTTCTCCAACCAATAGAACCTCAAATTCCCAAAACTACTGCAACCTAGTTCATTCTTCTAATAAGCTCATTGATGTAGTCTTCACGGTTTCCAGCATCACCACCTTCAACGTAGTGATTTCTCTTTTTCTTCAGACCACCCAATGGTGCCTTCAGTTGGAACGGCCACAGGAAGTTGTTTGCCTCCTTAAAGTGAGGCCCAACCATCAGGATCTCATGAATCAGATCTTCAATACAGATGATACCATATTTACCAAGAACCTAAAACACACGACAACGCATCAGCACAAACATCTTAATGGAAAGTGAGTAAATGGACAACAATACAAACCTGCTCAATAATTGAGTTGTCCGTCAAAGCAATGCGCTGCTTGTTGCACTTGCCAAATCCCCTCTTGTAAATCAATTCTCTCACACTCTTCAAATTAGGATACCTGAAAGCGAAATCAAATGTATTCAAACTGATGTTTGAACTACACAGGCAACTGCTAAGAGAGGCATTTAGATGCATACCCAAAAGTCACATATGGCTCAACCCTGTGTAACATGTTAACTGTTGCCTTGTTCACTTTCAGGAAAACCCCGTTAAAAATCTGCATCCAAAATTTCAGACTCATTACATAGATTAAGAATACTTCGAGAAAAAGCTTAAGCCATCTCAGTTTAGGTCAAGCTGTATATCATAAATGAAGGAAAGACCTGAGACTCTAAAAAGATCAAGGAGATGGACTCATTAGGTTCAAATATAAAACCAAGCTTCTTTTATCAATATTTAGACAATCTAATCTAATGCATGTGTAATAGCAAAATATTTCAAAGTTAATTATAATGATTGCTGTGCTGACACGACATTCTATGATTCACCATCAGACTACAATGATTTCTATAAAGATAGAGATGGAAAATGACAATGTAAAACACAGCAAGTCATAACCATCATCCTCCCAACACAATACTAAAAAAGCATAGGGGCAATAATCATGTGCACAGGAAACATGCAAGAACACAGTAAACTAAATAAACATATTTTTCAATTTTCATCTACATTCATTCAAACAGTCCAAGTTTTAAACACAAGATCATTTCATTATCCAACCTCTTATAACAGACAAATAAAAATAAGAACCATCACCTGTCGAAGTCGGAGCAATTGCAAGATCTTCTTTGTCCTTGGGTGCATTGCATTTATACTAGTGTTTCATGAAGGAAGAAATGTAAGCGTACTATAGCAATAATAAAATTCCTATCAAAATACTCTTCTCAACAAAAAGGCATACCCACGAATGCGAACAATGAACAGCAACTTAGCTTCAGGATTCACATAGAACCCTCCTTTCAACCTAGCCTCACGCTTCAATTGAATCAGCTCCCTTTCCTAAATTACATTCCACCACAGCATATGGTAACTATATATATATATATATATGTATGTATCAACATTGTCGGGTATTAACGCAAATTAAGGATTTCAAAAAATACCTGATCAGCGTACTCCTTAGCATACTGCTTAGCCCTGCTGAAAATCAGCTTCCTGTTTGCAGCTTTCTTTTCCTTCACAACCACAAGCTCCTGCTTCTTCGCTAAGGCCCATTCTTCGTTTCTCTTCTGTTTCTTCAACACAGATTCTGGAACAATTGGTCCGCTTTTCACAGCCATCATCTCTACAGATCAAACCGAGTACCTATTACTTCTCCACAAAAATAGTAACCTAAAATATTAAATTTAAACATTTTAAATTCAATATGCTTGATAACACAAAACTTCGTCCACACATTAATTCAATCAACCAAAAACTAAATTCGCTAGTATCTCGATCTCTTCCTTCATATCCAAGAGTAACACAGGAGGCTCAAGTTAATGCTAACTATAATAAATATATTTATAATGATTAAGTTTGTTTCATTGCTCGAGTATATCATGCTAACATTGTCATCAAATGTAGGTAGCACCTTCACTTCGGATTCCTTCATTTTTCATTTTACTATTACAACCCCAACCCCATCCACCCTTGTAGTAGTTACAACCTGCTTTTTATTTTCATCTTACACAAAATATAGTCTATGCATATGATCTTTGCTATTCTCATGTCCACCAGTAAAGACTAAAACCTACAGGAAAATTTGCGGTTTAAAGAGAAGAATTTTCTTGAAGTTTGTAGAATTATTAATATTTCATGCGTTCATAAAGCGTAAGTAATATTAATAATTACTTTAAGAGATTACTAACCAGCTACAATAAAGACAACCCCTCTTTCCTAGGTTTTCTCAAACACCGTACTAATCTTACTCCGATTAAAGAGCCAAAGATTACTTGGTTTTTCTGAAAGAAAAGCGCATGGAAATGAACACGAACAATATTGTTGAAATTATGATTCATTGATTAGAAAGAAATACAAACACATATTTCCGCAATTTAACTTTCCAATAAATGAAAACGAAAATAAAAAGTAGGAGTTTGAATATACCTTGCCGGCGTTTGAGGTGGTGCCGCTCACGAGAGTGTTTCTGAGAAGATCTGCGAAGACGAGGGTGGAGAAGAAGGTTAGGGTTTACTTTGGATATAATAAGCTTACTGCATGAATCATAGTAGAAGTATTTTTTTTTTTTTTGTGGGCTCTTATTGGGCTTTTAAAATTGTGATTTTCTTTTTCTCTGTCCAATTCAACATATGGGCTTAGTATCAACCATTGGAAAAATGAAAAAGTGGAGTTAGGAAAAATGGATATTGCGTTTTTGAGGGAGAAGGAAAATAAACTGGAACGATTTGTAGTGAATTCTACTTAAATAAACCCCACAAATTTATATATTAAAATATTTATATTTGTTAATACTAAAATACCCCTACATATTATAAATTAAGAATTCTTATCCAATTTTCTGTATCTTTTCCAATAAGATTTGGAAGAATAAGTGAGTCGGTGATATCTTTATCCATGGATGACTAAGCCGGACTGTCTTTCTTCAAGATTTTCTGTATCTTCTACTGTTTGCTCCTCAATAAATTGAACGTTTTGGATTTGACTCAATCGTATTCGATCAGTATGAGGATTGTGAGGATAATTTCAGTAAGGAATCCAACTCAAGAATCCACCATTGATAAAACATCGTGTTTTGAGATTGTAGAAGTATTCACGGTCGGCAGTTGAGAAATCAGCGATGAAGGTGCAGAACCCGTTGGCGAAATTCGTCACGAATTTGCGGCATTGGCGGACGTATGAAGGGGGTGGGGGCACTGGGCCCAGAACTTCTAAAAATTACTTAGTATAAATATAGAAATTTTTTTGAAATACCTTTGTGTCCAAGTGGTGAAGTGAGGATGTTTTAATTTTAAAGGTATGTTCGATTCATGCGGAACAAAAAACAAACATTTTCTCACTGAAATGTTGCGTCTGCCACTGAGAAAAATTTTATGAAAAAATTGAGTCCCTCGACGGAAATCCTGTGTCCGCCACTGATTGGCGGTGCTGTCCATCTCGGTAGATCAAATCAGAGCGCTTAAGTGGGCTCCTTTTTTCAATCCTTACAAGGCCAACTCTTCAGCCGTGTCACGTTGTAGCTGGCGACGTTGAGGGAGTGCTGGGAGGAACACCCATGAACAGCTTCCTTGAACGATTTTGGAATGGAAGAAAGGCCGGCCGTCTGTGTGGTTGTCGGCGGTGATGTAGCCTTCGGAAATAAAGTACCTGTCAGCGGTGTAGAACCAGTCGATGGAAATTCATCACGAATTTGCGGCGTTGGCGGCGCTGTCGATCTTGGCAGATCAAATCAATCTGGCAAACGAAATGACTGGTAAACGGGCTCCCTCTGATCGTCATCTACTGGACCACGCAGACGAAATGACTGGTAAACGGGCTCCCTCTTATCGTCATCTACTGGCCAAGAATCAATCTGGACAAGGTCCGGCCATCGCATTATCGTGTATGATTGGAAGGGAGAAATAGTGGTCCCCAATTAAAATGTTTAATGGATTTGCCTTTAATTAAGGGCAAAATGATCTAAAATGGGGGTCGTTTAGTGATATATGTATATATGGAGTATTTTTTAATTTTAATGGGGTTTATTTAGTAATTGAGATTTATTTATTAAAATCAGGGGTACAAATAGCCAAGTCCTTAGGAAAATATACATATAATTATCAAACAATTAAATACAAAAGAAATAAGGAGCACATTGATTGTCTTGTTCTAATTCGGGACGAACAAAAAGAATAGGCTCTCGTTGCTATATATATATTTTTTAACTAAAAACTTTTTATTATTTTCGTCAATAATTCTTTCTTTTCTTGCACGAATAGCTAAATTATTTCTTTTCTTTATCAAATTCATGCCTTTTAATATCTAAATATATGGGCCATTTTCAAGTACAATAAATTGATAAGCCAAATTTTATGAAAACTCTAATAACCTAATATAAATTATGTATTTTATTAAAATATAATAATTATATCAAGTATATATATATATAAATTTTGTAGGCCGCGTATCTTTGGGGCCCAGGGCAGTCGCTCTGTTCATCCCTCCTCAAGGCCATCACTGTCCAATTATGAATTATGTTTGCATCTCCAATGCACTGTTATTATAAACCCAAAATAGAAAAGAAAAAACTAATGCACCAACCCTAGCTTGAAGTTTCTGACTTGTAATAGATTCAAGTGCACGCATACACCTTGTGTACTTTTATAAAATGATGAGGTCCATATGAATTACTCCTATCAGAAAACAAGCTTCCGAGATCGAATGCTACTCACAAGAAACACTCAACTATCTCTTTCTCTCGGATTAATTTAACGGGTGTGTGATTGTATGTGTAAAGAGAGCAGAATGCAATGAGTTTTACATGGTTCGGTGCTTGTTAACCACCTACGTCCACAAGGAGAGGAAGAGCTTTATTGAAGAAGAATTTACAATGGAGAAGAAACTATCTATCTGCATCTACACATGGCTAAACTTGATCTAAAATCACAATGAAACTTAGCCCCTTTTATTGATGATCAGATAGGGTGGTTGTAGGCTCAACTAGCTACCAAAATTCTTCCTTGATAACTGCCAGTTTTTACAACTTAATGCATACTGGACAATAACCTCTCAAATGATCTCCACCACTCATCTTATTCAAACTCCACGTCACCTACTTCACATGCATTCCTTTTAACCAATTGTCATACTTCTGTTGTAACAGCCTTTTAACAAAGTCACATGCATCCATGCTTCATATATACCCGTTGGATAATCCATCTAACCATGCAACAGTTGGATTTAGTATTTCCAAACCTATATACTTCACAATCTCTACCTAAAGACTGAATCCAACAAGAACACTCTACTTGCTCTCCCACACTGCTCTTCATAGAGCAACAACCTTCATACCATTTTCTAATTTTAAGGATCAGAAACATTGTCCACTGTTTGAAAGGGAATAGCAACCCATCCAACCTTGAAAAATCTTAACAAACCCTTACTAAGTTTAAGTTTGGCTCAAACTTAGCAATAGACTTAACTTTACTAGAGCTTCCTTCATTCTTGTTGTTGCAAGTCTTTTTCCTCCACTTGATTGTATATGATTTCACAGTAGCATACAACCTTCTACACTTGAATTTGATGTCATTTCTATAGCTTTCAACATGAAGAACCTCCACCTCAAGTGTTAGTTCATCATTAGACAAAGTATGTGCAATCTGATCGACCTTCCTCACTTCCTTAGCATGCTCCACCGTAAGTGTTGCAGCCTCAGTAAGCACCCATTTTGACTCTAGACCTCCACCTTGAACATGATCAGCCCGTTTATCTTCCGTAGGACTATCTTTAACTTCAAGCTTTGAAATGTTACCATCATCAAGTGAATTGTGCTTCACTTGATCATGCAGCCCCTTTACTGTCTTGCCATTTAAAAAATACAAGCCATCCCTCCTTAAACCTTGAAGTTTTACACTCTCACTCTTTGAAACAGTAAGAACTCTACCTTAAGACTTAAAGTCATAACTGAAGGACTCAAGCATTCTAAGAGAAATAAGATTTCTCCGTAGTTTAGGCACATACGTCACATTAGACAATTTTACAGCACCATTGGACAATTCTATCATCACTGATCCTTTACCTTTTATGCTGTAAATCTGATCGTTCCCGAGACGAACTGATCCTTCATTTTCCTCGAACTCACAGAACCAATCACTCCTTGATGTCACATGATAAGTACTCCCCGAATCTTGAATCCATTCATTTAAGTTTCTAGATAACGTAACCGATAAAACCTCAGTGTAAATATATCCACAACCATCAGAATTATTAGCAACTTCTTTCCAATCCATGACTTGATTTGCTTGGTTCTTGTGATCATTATTGGAATTATTGGCCTTCCTTGCCTTTGATGCCTTCAACTTTGGACAATTCCTCTTGAAATGGCCCAGTTCATGACAATAGAAATATTTTCTTACCTCAGATTCTTCTTGTGAATCACTATCTTCATCATCTTGTTTATTTAAACTATACTTCTTTTTCTTGTCATATATCTGTAGCTCCCCCTTTATTTCTTTTCTTGTTGTCTCCACCTGATTTATCAATGTTATCAACTCCCATCTCTAGATCTTTTGATCTCAGTGCTGACATCACATCTTCCATTTGAGCAACATCTTTCCCCTCATAAAGAAGAGCATCTTTGAAATGCCTTTTGGATCTTGGTAGGGCTGATAACAACATGATTGCCTTATCTTCACTAGTGAGCTTGAAATCCACATTCTCAAGATCATCTATTATCTTGCAGAACTCATCAGCTTGATCCATCAGAGGCCTTTCATCAGTCATCTTGAAGACATGTAATCTTTACTTCAAATGTAATCTATTAGCAGTTGATTTTGCCATAAACAGGGATTCCAATTTATTCCATACTTCAATAGCAGTTGTTTCCTTTGCAACCTCCCTTAATGTTTTATCACCCAAACACAAGATAATTGTAGAGTATACCTTTTGGAGTACCTGATCATCAAATGGACCCTTTACTCCACCCATTGCAGCTTGAGGATCTTTGATTATTTCTGCCTTCACTGGTGGAGGAGGTTTCAATACATCCATCAAGCCTTGCTGCATCAGGACTGCCTTCATCTTCTACTTCCAAAGGTTGAAATCTATCTTCCATGAGCTTTTCAACATCCAACCTTGTGGTATTCATCTTGATCTCTCCGTTTCCCGCAAGACGGCGCCAATTGTCAGAAAACAAGCTTCCAATATCGACTGCAATTCACAAGAAACATTCAACTATCTATCTCTCTCTCTCGGATTGATTTAACGAGTATGTGATTGTATGTGTAAAACGAGTAGAATGAAATGAGTTTATGTGGTTCGATACTTGTTAATCACCTACGTCCACGGGGAAAGGAAGAGCTTTATTAAAGAAGAATTTACAATGGAGAAGAAACTATCTATTTGCATCTACACATGGCTAAACTTAATTTGAAATCACAATGAAATCTGGCCCCTTTTATTGATGATCAGATAGGGTGTTTGTAGGCTCAACTAGATGCCAAAAGTCTTCTTTGATAACTGCTAGCTTTTACAACTTAATGCATGCTGGACAATAACCTCTCAAATAATCTCCACCACTTATCTTATTCAAACTCCACGTCACCTACTTCACATGCATTCCTTTTAACCAATTGTCATACTTATGTTGTAACAACCTTTTCACCAAAGTCACATGCATGCATGCTTTACATATACCCGTTGGATAATCCATCCAACCAAGCAACAATTGGATTTAGTATTTCCAAACCCATATACTTCACAACTCCATTATACTGCAACAAACATGGGTAAAAAGATTACAACACTAATCCAAATGCAAACAACTTCTTCTCTGTTATACGATCAAGCAGTTGAACCCTCTCATAAGATAAACAATACATCCAGTTTCCTACCTCTTCCCTTAAAAGAAACCACTGAAGTGTTGTCTTTGTTCTTGTCCTGATTGATCAAGCAAATCCTTGTCCGATAGTCAGTCTTACCCTTTAATTTAGAAAAAAGATAAAAATAAAAACATGAGAAAGCATTTGATTACTTAAACCTTCTTCTCTTGTAACTAACTTGAAATCGCTTAAAGTAAGCATTTGATTTTTGGGCTAAAATAGCTATTAGGTCCTTGAGTTTATGTTATATAATGAAAATTGCACCGAGATTTCAAAAGATGAAAGAAGCCGCATTGAGAATTCAAAAAGTGAAATATTAATTATTATCATATGTATATAATTTACATGATAACAAAAAAAATCCAGTCGTTGATGAAATCATTTATGGGAATTCATAATGTTAGAAGAAAAACTTGTACCCATAAACCGAAGACAATCTTTATGTAGGGAATGACCACAGCTTGCTACCCTACTTTTGGTTTGAAAAGCTGAGTTCCGAAAATTTTTCAAAAGATAAACCCCATGCAACTTCGGACATTACAACTCTTTTTGTGGCTGGAGGAAAACCATTGGTTCTTGGACATCGTAGGCATCAACGCCACATCTAAAATTTTCTTTCCCTTTCACCAGGAAAAAGGAATTCTTGAAGTTTTTTTAAAGAATTGGTAAGGCTGCCATGTTGATAAGTGTAGCAATGAACATGTAATTTTGATGACATTTCACATGAGTGACATTTGTAGCCCTGACAAAAATTTTCATACTTCAAATAAATAATTGACCAATATATGAAACCTTCTTACTATAAATTAAGAGATCCTATAAACATATGAAAAGAAGAAAGAAGAAAAAATCAAACCAAACAGCTCAGTTGTTTTTGTAAAATTTTTATTTCCAAGCTAAATATATCAACCCATGACTGGGCAGAGTATTCGAGTTGCATACATAAGAGATCAGATAATTAATAAAAGTGAATCTTAGAATTCATGGAATCTCATTCATGCTCCATATGAAGACAATGCTGATCTATATTCCGTATGTGGTATTTCAGCATCCTCTATGGAGTATTATGTCCAATATTATTCTTGATGAAGATCATATTAAAAATGCAGAAGAAGTAATTAAATAGGTTCTTAAGATATAGAAGCATAAACAAATGCTCAAATACCACAAATTCTCTATGAAATAGATTTTCTACTATCACGTTCAAATCTAGGTAAGGATTCAATTAAGTTTGTCGCATGACATTGAGAAGAAGCAGCCAACATCGAAAAAGAAGCAGACCAAAAGGAACGGCATGCTACATTTAAAAATGGTAAAGAACGTACTGTGAAAGGGGTTCAGATCATGAGATGCCTACTACTGCAACTGGAAGACCTGAACTGATAAAATTATTAGACCGAAAGTGGAAAAAAAAGAAGAAAATGTGGATTCTCACAATCTTAGAAGATAGAGAACGTTTACCTTCGTCGATGATATATAAAAGTTCTTGATCGGCAACACATAAAATCGAAGAATTAGAGAATTGTCAAAATTATTTTTAGGGTTTAATGTTTAAACATGGATGAGTGGAAGAGATAGAGCCGCCATCTATGCATTCAACGTGAGATTTTCATCAGCACATAGAATAGGGTTCTGAAGTTTCGTTGAGAAGAAAGTTAAAATTTCAATAAAGTCCTAAAGATATCCTATTATCTTAATAATGGCACCGAAAAAGAAATTACACAATAAACTAAAATGTCAAATAATTAATTAAAATACTACAGTGCATATGAAGTTGACAACTCAGCCGTAAGATGCTCTAAGTATGACACATCAGTGATGCGTGTTTTCTTTTTGCACATAAAATTAATCCCCAAGTATTAAGGATATCAGTTGCACCTTAAGCAAGCGACCAAGTTAAATATCGAACCTAAAGGACGATGTATTATCAATTTAATTATTTACTAAATTAGTTAAGATAAGGTAATCAAAGTTCGGATTTTAATTATCAACCACTAAACAATTATTTAAAATAGCAAATAAAATAAATAAGAAACTAGGAAAATATGAAAGTGAATTAAGTAGGAGAATAGGTAGCACTAGGGTAATCCGATTTCACTCATTAATTTTCCTTTCGTGTATCACTGTCCGACTCTGCCTTGTGGAATATAGACGCATCACTAATCCATGCAAATCTACTCTATAGACACAAGTAAATATGCGTTTAACACGTGTGAATAACCTTGGAGTAAGAGATATAATTTCACACCTCTTTCTAGGTACTATCAGTATCAATTATTTCCCTGGCCAATTGGTACTCTAACCCGACATGATCTCCCTTTATAGATATTATAAAATTAACCTCTTTATCTTGCTTACTAACCCAAATTCAATTCAATAATAAACATTCATATTAACAGTTCTAATGAAGCTTCGGAGTCCCCTCACTTAGAATCATAACATGGAATCCTGTTCAGCAGTGAACGCGCTCAATCAATAATCAAGATAAACATTCAGACTCTATTCAACAGTTAATGATGCACAAAACAACTCTGAATATGGATTAAGAAAGCATAGTCTTATATAAAATAATTCCACAAGTAGTGTTGTACGGAGCAGTGTTTTCATAATCGGACCGAAACTTGAACCGAGTCTTTACTGGTTCGAGGCTCAACTTGTCGGACCGGTCGAACCGGCAATTCAACTGTAAAACTGAAAATCACTTATTTTTAATTATAATTTTAAAATAAAAAATATTAAAAACTAATGTTATCTAACAAAATATAATTCATGCTCAGCCAACTTAATTTTTTTGTATTTTTTTCAAGCGCATGAGTAAAGCCCATTGCACCAAAATATAATCTTAAACTTAAAGGTCAGTAGTAAACCCTATTTGATCCCTGTCCAGTGTCCTGTGTGCCTCTCACTCTCTCTATTTTGCGTCGTTCTCTTTCTCTCACTCTTCAATCTTAATTCATTAGTGCTCCTGTATCTCACCCTCTCCCCTCCTTTTCTATCTCTCAATTAAAAAAATACTCATTCTCTTCCTTGATTTTACATCATAGTTTGAACATCAATTTCCTTAGGTGATATATCACGTTTGCTGTGGAGATTAAACAGAAAATGCGATGGTTTCATCCGGCTTCTAGAAGAAATGGCGTTTCTATATCTTTTTGTTTTATTAGATTGGGTTAAGAATGTATGTATGTAGTATGTATAATTGTAAGTAATGTATTTTGAAATTTCAATCGTTTTGAACAACATATAATTGGAAATGTTTGGAATTCAGTTTGATTTAGAAACAAAACCGACGGTTTTCCAGTTTCACTAGTTATACTGGTTTTTAGGTTTAGACCGATTCTTTCCGATCCAATTATGAAAACGGTTATAGGGTTGTTTCGGACTGGCTCTGGCTCCAGTTCCCAGTTTAACCGGTTGAATCGGCCAGTCCGATTTTAAAATCACTAGTATGGAGTATACACACAAAAATTTAATTAATTCATAAGAACCTTCAAAACCTTATATCTACCAAAACGGTTCTAGCCCATGATGTTACGAAGAACAATCATGGGGGTTGGACAGATCTTACCCATATGTCTGGAAAATACAAGATAAATTAGGAAACAATAAAAACCCTAGATGTGGAATCGTCGCGTCCTTCTCCATCTTGAATCCTCCTCTTGGTTCTCCTCTTGATTCAGCAGACGAATCTTCAAAGTGATAGATGGATGGAGGAAATGATGTGGATGATGGTTGGGGGTGATCCCCCTTGTGGGGTGTAGGATGATTGTGCGGTACTTCCTTTTTATACTTGTAAGCTCTCCTTATGGACATTGGATGAGTTTTTTTTGAAAAATACGCATATACACGCACTGGGAGTGTAAAACCCGAAAAAAATAGATTTGCGTGTCCCCGCTCGACCAAAGTGTTCTGATCGAGCAGTATTGTGCAGTCTCACCATTTCGCACATAACTTCTACATTCGAACTCCGATTTGAGTGATTCTTGCGCTCACACGATCCTCTTTTCCTTGGTTTTCTATCCATATATAAAGAACTTACAAAACTCCAACATTAAAAGGTGTAACAAGTCATGCAAAATGGTACAATCGTGCTGAGTATAAACAGCTTGCGCGACGTCACCATTTTGATCATAAATTTCTCGTTTGGACTCCGATTGAGGTGTTTCTTATGCTAAAACGATCATCTCTTCTGTGACTTTCCAACGGTATATCACACTTTCAGTTTAGAGCTCCACAAGAATACAGAAAAATTGTACAAATTGGACGTGTATTTTTTAGGATTCATGCACAAGTTACACCTTTTCTCCAACTTTGCACTTTTGATCATTTTTCTACCTAAAACACAATAAAACACCTCAAATGCACTTTTTTCTCACATATATTGAATATAAGACATTTGTGCTAATATATAATAACAATTCCCATAAAAATGTGTTAAATTAGACACTCAAACACGCTTATTATTTAAATATTTTTAAGTTAGGGTGGGTGGTAATATTTTTATTATTTAAATATTAAAATTTTATAAAAAAATTTGCGAAAATACTTTTAATAAAATTTTAAATTTTAATATTTAATATAATAAAATTTTATTATTTTTATTTATCATATATAAAATTTTATTTTAAAAATAAATTTTGAATTATGGATTTGAAGTCCTTTAAAAAATTCATAATTTATCTAAACAGAGGAATTCAAATGAATTGAATTAAAATCCAAGAAATTTAAAATACACTAATTTTCAAATTCATTGGATTTGAAATAACTCAATCCAAATACAACTTAAGGATTTTGTTGAACAAAATATAGATTAGAGACTTATTTGATCCCATGGTATAAGATGGAGGGGTTACTTGCCCTTAATCATTCTTTGCTCCACCACCCATTCCCTCTACTTAATCCCATTAATCACATTTACCATTCAAAACTATTCATAAACTATTCACAAACACCAATTAAGGCACATCTGCAAAACATAGCTTATCTATAACATAAACCTTTGTCTTCAATAACATGCTTGATTGATAATTGATATCGTCCCAGAACCAAGAAAGAAACAAATTCAGATGAGGCACATCTGCAAAACATAGCTTATCTATAACATAAACCTTTGTCTTCAATAACATGCTTGATTGATAATTGATATCGTCCCAGAACCAAGAAAGAAACAAATTCAGATGAAGCATAAAACAAGACCAACAAAACATTCTTCAACCAATACAACCTCAAATTCCCGAAACTGCTCAACCTAGTTCATTCTTCTAATAAGCTCATTGATGTAGTCTTCACGGTTTCCAGCATCTCCACCTTCAACATAGTGATTTCTCTTTTTCTTCAGACCACCCAATGGTGCCTTCAGTTGGAAGGGCCACAGGAAGTTGTTTGCCTCCTTAAAGTGAGGCCCAACCGTCAGGATCTCATGAATCAGATCTTCAATACAGATGATACCAAGAACCTAAAACACACGACATCGCATCAGCCCAAACATTTTAACGAAAGGTGAGTAAATGGAAAAATACAAACTTGTTCAATAATTGAGTTATCCATCAAAGCAATCTGCTGCTTGTTGACCTTGCCAAATCCCCTCTTGTAAATCAATTCTCTCACACTCTTCAAATTAGGATACCTGAAAGCGAAATCAAGTGTATTTAAACTGATGTTGAACCACACAGGCAACTGCTAAGAGAGGCATTTAGAAGCATACCCAAAAGTCACATATGGCTCAACCCTGTGTAACATGTTAACTGTTGCCTTGTTCACTTTCAGGAAAACCCCGTTAAAAATCTGCATCCAAAATTTCAGACTCATTACATAGATTAAGAATACTTCGAGAAAAAGTATAAGCCATCTCAGTTAGTCAAGCTGTATATCATAAATGAAGGAAAGACCTGAGACTCTAAACAGATCAAAGATGGACTCATTAGGTTCAAATATAAAACCAAGCTTCTTTATTCAATATTTAGACAATCTAATGCATGTGTAATAGCAAAATATTTCAAAGTTAATTATAATGATTGCTGTGCTGACACGACATTCTACAATTCGCCATCAGACTACAATGATTTCTATAAAGATAGAGATGGAAAATGACAATGTAAAACACAGCAAGTCATAACAATCATCCTCCCAACACAATACTCAAAAAGCATAGGGGCAATAATCATGTGCACAGGAAACATGAAAGAAACACAGTAAACTAAATATACATATTTTCAATTTTCATCTACATTCATTCAAACAGTCCCAATTTTGACCACAAGACCATTTCATTACCCAACCTCTCTAATTGATTAGAGGTTGTTGCACAATTAAGGAAGGATAACATTTTGGGGAATACCGCAAGAAAGGATTATAACAGACAAATAAAAATAAGAACCATCACCTGTCGAAGTCGGAGCAATTGCAAGATCTTCTTTGTCCTTGGGTGCATTGCATTTATACTAGTGTTTCATGAAGGATGAAATGTAAGCGTACTATAGCAATAATAAAATTCCTATCAAAATACTCTTCTCAACAAAAAGGCATACCCACAAATGCGAACATTGATCAGCAACTTAGCTTCAAGATTCACATAGAACCCTCCTTTCAACCTAGCCTCACGCTTCAATTGAATCAGCTCCCTTTCCTAAATTACATTCCACCACAGCATATGGTAACTATACATATGTATATTAACATTGTCAGGTATTAACGCAAATTAAGGATTTCAAAAAATACCTGATCAGCGTACTCCTTAGCATATTGCTTAGCCCTACTGAAAATCAGCTTCCTGTTTGCAGCTTTCTTTTCCTTCACAACCACAAGCTCCTGCTTCTTCGCTAAGGCCCATTCTTCGTTTCTCTTCTGTTTCTTCAACACAGATTCTGGAACAATTGGTCCACTTCTCAGCCATCATCTCTACAGATCAAACCGAGTACCTATTACTTCTCCACAAAAATAGTAACCTAAAATATTAAATTTAAACATTTTAAATTCAATATGCTTGATAACACAAAACTTCGTCCACACATTAATTCAATCAACCAAAAACTAAATTCGCTAGTATCTCGATCTCTTCCTTCATATCCAAGAGTAACACAGGAGGCTCAAGTTAATGCTAACTATAATAAATATATTTATAATGATTAAGTTTGTTTCATTGCTCGAGTATATCATGCTAACATTGTCATCAAATGTAGGTAGCACCTTCACTTCGGATTCCTTCATTTTTCATTTTACTATTACAACCCCAACCCCATCCACCCTTGTAGTAGTTACAACCTGCTTTTTATTTTCATCTTACACAAAATATAGTCTATGCATATGATCTTTGCTATTCTCATGTCCACAAGTAAAGACTAAAACCTACAGGAAAATTTCCGGTTTCAAGAGAAGAATTTTCTTGAAGTTTGTATAATTATTAATATTTCATGCGTTCATAAAGCGTAAGTAATATTAATAATTACTTTAAGAGATTACTAAACAGCTACAATAAAGGTTAATTTTTACAACCCTTCTTTCCTAAGTTTTCTCAAACACCGAGCTAATCTTACTCCAATTAAAGAGCCAAAGTAGTTTTTTCTGAAAGAAAAGCGCATGGAAATTAACACGAAGAATATTGAAATTATGATTCATTGAATTAGAAAGAAATACAAACACAAATTTCCGCACTTTAACTTTCCAATAAATGAAAACGAAAATAAAAAGTAGGAGTTTGAATATACCTTGCCGGCGTTTGAGGTGGTGCCGCTCACGAGAGTGTTTCTGAAAAGATTGAGAGCTGTGAAGACGAGGGTGGAGAAGAAAGTTAGGGTTTTCTTTGGAGATCATAAGCTTACTGCGGGAAACGGGAAATGGAATCATATTTTTGGGCTCTTATTGGTTTCAGCCTGTTACTTTTAAAATTGGGCTTTCTTTTTCTATGTCCAATTCGAACACATTTGAAGTTTAAACTCAGATGACAGTGTATTTATCTGAGCATTTCCGAAAGATTCAATAAACTAAAAAAAATATTAAATTTTAAAGAGTAATAAACTAAAACATCACTCCAACAAATTCTTTATTTTAACTTTTAATTTTACAAGTTTCACTCCTCAAATTAAGGAGCTAAATCAAATTCTTTAAAATTAAATGCATTAAATGATTCATTGTTTCCAATATTTTTTGTATAAATAAATATTATTGCATGAAAAGTAAAATTAATATTAAATTGCATTTATAATAAAAATAAAATAAAAGTAATTGAATAGAAAATATGTATAATTAATTAATATGGGGAATAGAAAAAATAAAAATCAAATATAAAGAGTTTGTTAGAATACTTTTTAAAGTATTTCTTTTAAGCTAAAAATTCTCTCTAGTATTTCATTAAGACCTTAAATTTTAAAGAACCTCTTGGAGTTGCTCTAAGATACTTTACTAAGGGAGAGCAGTACAGTGGATTATAATGCCTTCAAAAAAAATAGTACTCCATCCATTCAGGTCAAAGGTTCTTATTTGCTTTTTGCACGTTGATTAAGGAGTATTATTATTTTATATATAATGTGTTATTGTAATAGTAGTGAGTGATGTGCCATATATATGGTCCTTTTACTTAAAATGAAAAATATGGACCTTTAGAAAAAATACTCAATATAGTAAAATTATAAGCTTTTGATGGAATGAAGGTAGTACCACTAAAATTACATTATAATCCTTCTCACTTGTCTTCCAATTATTATTAAACATGTATCCTTTCAAATAAAAACTCTTATACTAAAGGTAAAATATTTAATAGAAGCAACTAAAAAAAAAAGTGTGGGATTTGAGGATACCATAACCCGACACTCGAGAGAACACGCAAATTTTACCCAAAATTTACTTTAAAAACTATTTTAATTAAGATGGGATGCTCTAATAAAAAGCCTATGCTAGTTTAAAAAATAAATAAAAATGCCGCTTCTTTAAATTGCAAACATCGCCTTAAACAGAATGTCAAAATTCAAATACGAGAGTCAGCCGGCCATCCTCAGCCACTTGTCTTCCAGATTTTTATTAATAAGCTCATTCTCAATTCTCCACCTCCATCAATGGCGACACCTCCAATTCTCTCTCTCTTCACCCTCTCTCTCCTCGCCTTCTTCATCTCCTGCCAGGCCACCACCACGGCCCACGATGAGTTGATGAAATACGGTTTCCCGATTGGCCTTCTTCCCACCAACATCGCCGACTACACCCTCAACCACACCTCCGGCCATTTCTCCGTCAAGCTCCGCGATTCGTGTCGCGTCACGCTGCCTCCTGACAACTACGTCGCCACCTACTCCCACGAGATCACCGGAAAGATAGTCGATAACCGAATTGGGGACCTTCAAGGCATCAACGTCAGGGCTTTCTTCAAGTGGTGGGGCATCACCGGAATTAGATCAAACGGTGACGATTTGGTCTTTGAGGTTGGCATGGTCACTGCCAAGTATCCGTCCAAGAATTTCGACAAATCTCTTCTCTGCGAGGGCTCCCACCGCTCTGCCTCATAGAGGTCCGTAATTTTCATCTCCTTTACTATTTCCGATTTCCATATACATTACTACAGGAATTGCGCTAATATAATGCCGATGAACTGCTGTTATAACCGTGGTTTATAGTTTACGATTAGCTTGAGCCCTAGAAAATTCTCGCCTCAATTCATTTATTCGACTCTTGCAATGCCTTATTCTTATTTGGTTTTTAAGACCTTAATTTCAACTCTTTTATTCGAGCTGTTTTGGGGTTAATTATAAGGGATTGATTCTGAGGATTATCCTTCAATAATACTGGGTGAATTTTAGAGAAATTTCTGAGTTGTTAATAGTTGGTGTTACTAGTTGAGGATATGTTTTTGAATTGCCATTGGGAGTCATCACTTCGAGTCTTTGACTGTTAGATGGTTTGTGGTGCAGAATCAAATTTACTATATTTGGCGAAGTGAATTGAAGCCATCTTATATCAACTTGCAATCTTAGTTATCAACTATTACTTACAGTCTTTATTTAGAAAAAGCTCCTATCTATGCCTTATATATGATTTAAAAGCTTTATGTAATTCAATTTTTCTTTCCACTTCCAATTTGTTCTTCAACTTGATCCTTTTCTGTTAAAATGCCACCACGTATGGCTGAGGTTTTGCGTAAAACTATATAGATAAAAATTAAAATAAATTAATAGGATTTTGTTTTGAATCAGTTGTTCACATTTGCTTGTATGTACCTGCTTTTGCTTAAAAAAGTCAGAAATCTTGCATTTTAGGGGAATGTTTGATATGTCTCTTAACTAAAGAATGCATATATGGGATGATGTTTTGGGTTATAATGTACCTATTCTATGATGCTTGTCAATAGATTATTCAATGGCCCAGTTTCTTCCCTTTATTTTTATGTTCTCCTTTTAAATAATAGACACTGTTTCTCCAATGATTCACCTTCTCTTTCATTCCTCCTACCATCTGCTACTCCTCTGTTCTTTGTCCATCTGCTTTAATACTTCTTTTGCTTCTCGCATCACTCCCTTCCTCTGTTACAATTACGTCTACTGTCTTCCTCTTTTATATCTGTTCAACTAGGTCGGTCTTCTCCCTAAAAAAATCCTTCAAGTTCACCAATTGCAGGGTAGTATGATTTTGCTTTAGGTGAGAAGTTGGCCAGTGTGATTTGGGTTTTGATGAGTTTTATCATTATATGAGGAGGTTGTAGGACAAAGGATGAGTAGGGACATGTGGTTGCTATAGTAAGATGAGGGATATGAGCCATGCTGATCCCTCGTGATGGTGCCACAGCAAAGGTGTAACCTCCTTTTATGTTAACGCTGCAGAGAACGCCAATTCTCCCTTTTCTTTTAAATTGAATGGTTATTCTTGGGAAGTTAGGAGATTATTTTAATGATGAAAATGAATAATCAATTCTGGGAAAATGGGAAGTCACCACGTCTTCATCACAATCGCAATAGTTTCCAGATGAGTTATGACCCAGCATCCAACGCGTTCTCTAATAATACCTTATAAAACCCTTCATGGGCCACCTAGGTTTTAGAGGGGGTGGGGGTGGGGTGGGGGATAGTTGGATTTTGTTTATTTCTTTGTTCAGTAACGTGTAAACTTCTTATGTGGAAGGTGCAGAGGAAAATGACATGATATACACTCAAGCAAAAAATGGAAACCAGAGAAGGTGAAAGTAGTATTTTTTCTGAATAATTAACCTCATGAGAAATGGGCATAATCAGGTCAAAACTTAGATTCTCATGGTGATCAACTATCACAAAGTAGAATCAGACTAATTATTTTGATCATGAATAGAGTTCTAGAATCAGACTAATTATTCAGTAATATGTACGTATCTGTTTGAAGTAATATTTTCTATTTATTTTTCATTGCAAGTCTGAACGTATCAAGATAATCCATGATTGCAATGCTGCATTTTTATAAAAACTACATTAGTACTGTAATTAGCTTTTTGTGTTGCAATATCCATGATTAGAACTTTCGAAATTTCTTGATTCTGATAATGATCTAAAAGAAAAAAGATTAACAAGTTAAGTGAGTCAGACAGGTCCTAGCTAACTAGTTAATTTTTTTAGTTTAATCATGATAAATAATATAAACAAGTAACTACAAGGCAATAATCAGATTTTTGTCTGTGCATAAAAAATTAATGGTTCATTGGCAGTCAAAGTTGGTCTGTCAATTATAAGAAAGAAATTGAGAAAGTACATTTGGGAAAGTATTTCTGTATTAATTAAGAAAGTGATGGCACCAAATTTTCAGCAAGGAAGAAAGTAATTATATTGTTGGGGTAAGCAAGAAAAGACACATATTAGCAATTTAGCAGAAGTAGAAATGGGAGAACATAGAAGATAAAAGAAAATATTTTCCTTTGCATGGTATCAGGGGATTGGTATGTTAGTATGGCGTATATTAGCGATATACGACAGGAGGATTGGGTAATCAGGGAAACACATTTGTTTATTATTATCCTTTTCTTGAATTGCAGGATTAGGCTAATATATTGTAGATCGTGAAGAGTGATGAAAAATTTGGAAATTCTAGTATGATACTATGATCCATAAAAGATGATCTAAGATATTCCTAGGTGATTATGGATTTATCTATTTGATTTAATTCTTAATAGTATATGGCCCCAGCTATTAACACTCCCAATAGCTCTTTATACACCCTATGTACACTAAATATTCTGTAATTCTCTGAATACATCCCAAATGTGGACACTTCTGCCCTTCATAATTAAAATTAATATATTTCTTACTCATATATTGCTTCAAATCAAGCAAGAAAGGCTGCTCTTGCTTGCAGCTTAAAATTTCTCTCGCATATTGGAAGCCCGATCAATCCTTGCTGTATGTTTCTTCCGAGTCCAAAAATTCAAGTATTGAATTGGGTATGGACTCTACCTTTTTATCTAGTAAGGAGTCCTTCAGTTGATTCTTTTTGAATCAATTGAATAGCGACTCTCCTCTTCAATATCTTGATTGTACAATACTTGACTTATCAAATGAGTTAAGGCTCCTATTCCTTTCTAGGAATAGAGTCTGCTCGCTAAAGACTTTGTCAACACAGGCGCTGTATCTATAAACTGTTATTAAGATTCTTGACTCCCTTCTGTATGAATCAAATCAGCCACTAAATTGTAGACCTAATGTAAAAATCCGATTCCTTGTCCTCAAAATATATGGATCAATCTTGAAGAAATTATGGAACTAGTGAAATGCACTGAGTATTCTCCAACTAAGAACAGTCTACCTGCAAATTAAGTTACGAAAATTTAGGGATCAATTATCTTCATGTTTATTTTAAGGATTTGTAGTGAAATGAAGCAGAGAAATGAGAAAGAAAATAAAGGTTATTGAGAAGCCAGTGCAGTAGGCGGAGTGGTTTTCCGTGAATGAAGAGGGTGGTATGGTTTCCTCGAGAGAGGCTTAGTCTTAGCATACTTTAGTGTAATCGGCATTTATCAATTTAATTTGAGATTCCATTGACTTTTTTTTTTGCTCTAATTTTTGCGCAGCAGAGCGAAATGGATTGCCCTACAATCCTATCTCTCTCCCCGCTCTCCCCTCTCTTTTCTCTTTTTAAGCAGTGATGTCATTTTCTTCTTTTTTTTTTTTTTTTTTCTAATTTGATTTGGTTTCGGGAAATTTCCTCATTTGCAGAGCATTTGATTTTCCTTTTCTATATTGACTCCCGGTGAATTTTAAATATTTGACTTCATCATCTTTCCGATTTGATTTTCAGAAATTTCATGAGACCGAAATGACAATTCTTATTTTGCCAAGAAAAGAAGGTTGAGAGCAAATAAAGGGGAAAAATGCACACTCACATACAAAAGGGTATTATTGTCTTTTAATGTAAAAGATAATTAAGCTAAAAAAATTTCATGGTGCATTAGGAGGTGTTATAGTGTTTGTAGTTGCTTTCATAATATAGTCATAAGTAGTTACAAAAGTCTTAATATATCATGAAAACCTTGGCAAAGGAGACTTTATTTTGTTTTTTCTTACAAATAGTGAGATGATCCAACATGATTATTCCTTGTAGGATTTAGCTTGTTTCCATCCCCATTCCCATCCCATCCAATTCCCACTCTGTCTCATCCCAATGATTGTCCCATCCCACACCCATATGTTTTTCTATGCATTTATTAGTAATTATATAATTTCTTGCTCTCTCTCTCACTAATATCTAAGAAGAATTGATTTGACCTAAAGTTCACCAGCACTTATTGCACACAACACAAACCAAACATAATTTTACCATTTGGTGGGTGGGCACATCCTAGTTTCTTCCCGCTCCCATCCACTCCCATTGCATCCCATCATCTCTAGGACAGACCATCGCTTCTTTTATAACTGGAATAAATCTGAAAACTGTAATTCCTTGATATATTTCAGCTTTGGTATATATATATATATATATTGAGCAGTCTTCATTGAAAATTAATCCCATGCGTATCTGTCACAGTTTAAAATACAAAAATATCCAAATTTAAGGGTGAAAAAGAAAACCAATGTGCATAGTTTTGTTTTTATATTGTCCTCTCAGCTTAAGTTTCTCTTGTTTGTGTAAGTATATATCTGTTCCAAATTATTCATTTATATTATTATTTTCAATATAATATTTATCCTAGTAGTGAAGAGGGTTATTGTCTCAACTTTAGCTGATATAAGCATATTCCCTGTTGGTGGTTTGTGGTTGTGAAGCTCTTTTTCCATAGTAAACAAATTGCGACATCAATTGGTCATTCTGCATTCCTGAAACTGAACTGGCTACAGCTCCGAGAATCAAAATTGTGATCTATTGTGTTTCTGAAAACTTTAATTGCTTAATATTTGGGGATTGTGAAGGCAAAGAACCAATAAATGGGTCTTGTCGTTCCTCATGGTGATATGTTATAGAATGAATATTCATACTTGGGAATCTGAATATTACTATTGCAATTGGGACTTGTTTCTCTTATGAAAAGTAATCTATCAACTATGGTATCCACTCTTTTATCCATTTCCCATAGTCACTTAGGTACATATGGTGTAACCCACCATTAGAATTACATGTGATTTGGATTTCAAGTGGATTTTAAAATTTGGATTTCAAAATCTAATGTATTTTGAAATCCTGTTTGACTAGTAATAGTTAGTGTTTTGAGTTTTAAGATGTGATAAATTTTATGTCAGTATCAATGTATGATGTGGGGGTTGTGATGTTTATAAGAAGGGGGTGGTGTGATATGTAAAACAGGATTGTCATATTATTATTTGATTCGAGAGAAAGAGATGGTACAGGAGATAGAAAAGATGGAAAATATTAATAGAAGAAAGATAATAAATAAAGGATGAGCAGGAGTCGGATATTAGAAGGCTTTACAAGTATCTGTAGGGATGATGTTGGATTACATTATGTCAAACTATTAATAGTTATAGTATTTTAAAATGCAAAACTGAACTTTGAAACCCAAATCAAACTTACGTAATGTTTGTGATGTAAGAGAATTAAGTGAATCAACTCCGATGGAAAGTTGTGTTATGTGTAGCTGTAATGTTGCTTATTTTTCGAACTGTTAACAGCCTAAGCCCTATTTTCCATATCATTTAAAACATCAGGTGCTTCAGAATTACATAAGTTGATCCATTAAACCGTCTATTGTTGAATTTGCAGGTAGATTGACTGTTGACACTTTGCAGCCCAAGTTTGGGGCTCTCAGGTGACACGGTTATAATTTATGTCATAAGCGTTAATGAACTTGCATGTACATTGTACATATTAAATATTGGGAGCTGTAATAGAATCCATGAGATGATGCACCAAACAGTTCTAACAAGCAAGACTAGTGGATGGCCTACCATTCATTTACTTGTTAGTTATCAAACTTAGTACTATGTTGCATGGAGTGTCTGCTTAATTCTCTCACTCTCTCCAACTTATATTCTAAGGAGTGTAAGTGAGTCGATCTGTTCCGTGATTTGTTGAGCTTGACTCAATAAGGATCAAATCTCTTGAATATAATCTAGCCAAAGTCAAGTAATGTAAGTCAGTCGGCTTGTGAGTTGTGCTCGATCCAATAAAGATTGATTTTTCTTAGATATAATGAAGTGTTTCAATTGAGTCTTACACCCACACCCTTAAACTTAGGAACTTCAGGCATTCTAAACTTTGGTGCTGAGTCCAATAATACCCAAATGATTGGCTTGCATACTTGTTATAACTATTCTACTCAAATGTTTAGTTATTTACAAGAAAAGAAACATAAATTACGTCATGTCAAGCTTAGAGTTGGGCAAGCTGTTAAGTTTAATTATATTTGAATTGCATAAGCAGACCATCCACAACAGTTAAGCTGTTACGTTATATTTGATTTTTCTCCCTTGGATCTTGCATAAATTTTCTTCTTTTTTTTTTCTTTTTTCTTTTCAAAGGTGATTCTTTATGTTTTACTATATTTTTTAACATGCTTCTCATGAATGCATTTTTCTAGCTACAAGCTTTTCAATAACTCTTTTCTTTTGAACTGGACAATATCTACTTTTATTTTAGCTCAATAGCTACCCATACATTACTATTCATTATCTTAAATAGTATTTTTTCTAAGGCTAAAAGTGTGGATATATGATTCGAGTACTGTGACTGGTCAAGAAATAAGGCTCAAAACTAGGGAACTTGAATCATTTTAATAAAGATGAACTTAAATCATTTTAATAAAGATGAACTTAAATCATTTTAAACTTTTCTACTTGGATAAGTCGAGTAGGCGAATTCTAGTGCATATTCTAGTGATTGATCCTCTCTGAAAGAATAAGAATTTTGTGATGTAAGCTATGATTTATGCTCAAATCCCAAAGATTATTTTTGCAAGAACTAGAAATACAACTATTCAATTTCTGAGGCAATGTTCCTAGTTAACCCAATGGTTATAAAATAATGAGACTTTTTCAACAAAACACCACAAACGCATGAAAAAAATAAAATAAAATTGAAGTCCACTAGAACCAACTTACAGAGTAATGAATGAGTAAAGAAAACAAAACAAAAGCAAGCAGTGTAAATCGTTTTGGACATCGTTTGGACAAGGGCTAAAGCCTGTGTGGTTGGGATACCGTGCGTCTAGATAGTCTTTAATATTAAATGGTATATCCTTTTGAGAGACTCTCTTATGAGACGGGTTATTTGTGAGACGGATGTGAGACGGGTCGACTCATCACTATAATTTGCTTATTATATAGTTAAAGTATGTTTATTTATAGTTAAAATATGTTAATAATAAATCATATTATAACACATTATAATGATACTTTAATGCATAATCTAATACTCCATATTTTAGAAAACATAATTTAACAATTACTCCCTCCGTTCCGGAATTTTTTGCACACTTCCTTTGAAAATTTTCAAAGGAAGTGTGCAAAAAATTCCGGGACGGAGGGAGTATTAAACATACTTTATCTATACAATAAGTAAACTTTAATGATGGGTCAATCTGTCTCAAACCCGTCTCACAAGAGACTTTGTCTACCCTTTAATATAATGACGTCTACCCTTTATTTTGTGAAAAAAATTAAAAATTTAATAAAATTGTCATTTAGAATAAAATGTTGTATCTTTATTAATTAAAGAGTATATTCCCTTTAGAACAAAATATTGTACTTTTATATACTTTTTGTACCTGAAACACAAAAGAATCTTGGACAAGTGGAGGGTGAAAAGTATAATAATAGTATTATTTTTGGGTCACATGAATCCAAAAAAATAATGAATATTGGAAGGACGGATAGAATGGCCAAATGAATATATGTATCAAAGTAACAAATGAAATATTATTATACTCAACCCATTGAAATGAGCGGACGGAAAAGTAATATTTTTTCTGAGAAAAAAAAATGATACAATGTTGAACGAACAAAAAAATCTTCACCTTCCTATTCTAACACTCCCCTCCCACTTTATTTATTTTTACGATTCATATCTAAAATATTAAAAGTATTTTATCATTTATTTATTATAAAAAATATTCTTAAAATAATACTCCTTCGTCCCGAAGAAGATGATATATTTTTTTGGGCACGGAGATTAAGGAGTATAATAATTTAATGTAAAGTGAAGTAAAGTGAAGTGAGAGAAATAATATTTAATGTGTAGTGGGTAGTTGTATTAGATGTGATATGTGGGCCCCATGAGAATAGATTAATTGTTTTTGTGTGGGTCTCATATATTAAAAAGGAAATGTGACAACTTTAGTGAGACAAACCAAAAAGGAAAGTGTGTCAACTTCTATGTACAGAGGGAGTACTTTTTTAACCAACGTGTAAAAAAATTATATATATACGTGATTTAAAGAATTGTCAATTATCCTCTTTGACTTTTATTTAAGTTATTTGAGTTAATTTAAACATTCACAAAAATATCATTCTTAAAATAAAGAGAAATATCATTTCTTAAAATAAAGAGGAATAAATTTGAAAATTAAAAGATAATAAAAATTTAGATTGAGGTCTAAATTATAAAACCATTTAAGACAATTTAACGATAGATAACTATATAAAATTTCATATGTATACCATACTTTTGAGAATTACTTTTTATCTTATTATCATAAAACTATACTATATCAATTACGTGGAAAATTTATACCATTATAGTTGTATTGGATAGACATGCATGCTTGGATATATGCACATGTGTGATCATATAAGGTAAGAGTACATGGAGGAAGGTGATGGGATGAAATGGTGTTGGTAAGGATCAGTTAAGATCAAGCTGCATAGAGCCGTGAGATCAAGTGTATCTCAACCATGCATTAGAAGGGAATCCAAGTTAGTTATTCGGTTAGTTTGTTGTGCTAGCTGGAGTTGTACACGTGAGATATCAACTTGCAACAAATCAATAAGCAAGCTGCTAAGCATACAAACTAAATATAGCAGTTGGATTCATTAGAAGCAACACACATGATCAGTTACAAGGTTGAAGCATATTAGGGTTTATAAGTTCATCATCATCTTTCCCAAGTTGTAGCTTGTAATCATCATAAGAGTATTCTTCTTCTTAAGAGTGGATGTAGGTTTACGCCGAACCACTTATACATCCTCGTGTTCATTTCAGTTTATTACTTGTTCGATTATAAATCAATCTGTGAGAGAATGTGAGTGATCGATTGATAGCTACTATGTGAGTTCTTGAGAGGAACATCTCTTGCTTAAGTTTCATAAGAATTGGCGCCGTCTATGGGAAGGAGAAACCATAGACGACTGATCAGAGAAGAGAATCATGGTTACAACTAAGTTTGATGTGGAAAAGTTCACAGAGAAAACAGATTTCAGTCTGTGGAGGATGAAGATGGAGGTCATACTAATTCAGCAAGGTCTTGCAGATGCCATTAAGCCTCTTCCAGAGAATCAAGCAGATGTAGTTGATGCAGTTGCACAAGCTGCAGATCAAGATCAATAATCCAAAGCTCGAAGTCTATTATCCTATGTTTGGGAGACAAAGCTTTTATAAGAGAAGTTTCAAGAGAAGTAACAACAAGAGGAATTTGGAAGAAGCTTGAAAATCTATATATATAGTGAAGAGTTTGGCAAACCGGTTATACATGAAGCAAAAACTCTACTCCTTCAGAATAACAGAAGATAAGTCTATTCTTGCCCAACTAGATGATTTCAATAAGATCATAGATGATTTAGAAAATATAGATGTAGCTTTGCAAAGTGAAGATAAGACATTGATACTACTATTTTCACTTCCTAAATCATTTGAAATTAGCTTAAGAGATACATTGATGTTTGGTAATATTGAGTCTATCACACTTGACCAGGTTCAATTGGCTCTGAAATCTAAAGAATTGCATAAGATTTCAGATACTCAAGTTGCTGGTAAAGGCCTTGTTGCCAAGAAGCAAAATAAGTGGAAAAAAATGACAAGAAGTCCTGTATAAATAAGAAGAAACCTGAAAGGAATAACCAATATGCACCAACAATTGAAAAAAATAATAATTACTTTCATTGCAATAAGCCTGGTCATTTTAAGAAGCAATGTCACAAGTGGAAAGCTATGGTGGCAAGAAAGATTGCAGATAAGGGTGGAAACCAAAGAATACATGCCAATCAGGTAATAGAAAATAAAGGCAATAATGATCAAGATTATATTGAGGCTTTGGTTGTTGTCTCTGGCCCTGTTTCAGATCAATGGGTGTTAGATTTAGGTTGTACATTCCATATGACATCAGTGAATGATTGGTTTACGGAACTAAAGCCATATAATGAAGGATCAGTCCTGCTTGGCAATGATCGAGCCATCAAGATTGAAGGGGTTGGTTCTGTGAAATTTAAAATGTTTGATGGAACCATTAAGTTGCTGACAAATGTAAGATATGTACCAGGATTAAGGAGGAATTTAATATCCTTAGGGATGTTGGATTCTCAGGGGGATATATATCAGTTAAAAGGGGGCATACTCACCATTATGAAAGGAAATTCAGTAGTGATGAAAGGTGTTAAGAGCTCTGATCTTTACTTCCTTGAAGGATCAGTAGTCTCTGGTCAGTTGACCACTTCACAAGATGATGAAGATGTTCCATTATGTCTTGGCAGATTAGCTCATGTAAGTGAGATATGGTTACAAGAGCTAGCAAGACACAAATTGTTGAAGATCAGTTCAACTTGTAAGTTGGATCAGTGTAAAGATTGCATTCTAAGTAAAGCAAAGAGGTTAAATTTTGGTTCTGGAGAACATATTACATCAGAAAGGCTTCAATATGTTCATACAGACCTATAGAGACCATCTAGATATCCAACCATGGGAGGAGGAAGATACTTCATATCTTTCATAGATGAATATTCTAGGAAAGTGTGGGTGAAGATCCTTAAATCCAAGGATCAAGCATTTTCTACATTTAAGGATTGGCTTGCTGAAGTGGAGAATAAAAAAGGGAACAAGTTGAAATGTTTAAGATCAGATAATGGACTAGAGTTTGTTTCAGAAGAGTTTAATACTTTCTGCAGAGATAAAGGGATTAAGAGGCACAAGACTACACTTGGAACTCCACAACAAAATGATATTGCTGAAAGGATGAATCAAACACTACTTGAGAGAGTAAGATGTATGTTGAGTAGTGGAGGATTCACAAAAGGATTCTGTGGTGAACTATACTCTCATGTGAAGCAAGATAAGTTGGAACCAAGAGTAGTAAAATGTGTGATGGTTGGATATCCCAAAGTAAAAGGATACAGGTTGTGGTGTTATAAAAATAACAAGTTTATTGTTAGTAGAGATGTCACATTCAATGAGAAGAAGATGTCATTAGTTGAAAGGAATTATGTAGTATTAATTACTATAGATACTTCTGAGCCTCAGGTGGAGCAAGTAAGACAGGAAGATCAACATAACAATGTTCAGAGGAAGGAAGAAAGCTCATCTGGTTCATCTAGCTTAAGGTATGATTTAAGTACTTATCAACTTGTCAGAGATAGGATGAGAAGATAAATTAAAGCACCTGTAAGATACATGGAGGCTGACATAGTGTCATATGCACTATTTGTTGCATCTGATGTGGAAAACTATGAACCAAGATCTTATAAAGAGGTCATATCAGGAAGTGAGAACAGCAAGTGGATAGTTGCCATGGAAGAAGAGCTACTATAATTGCATAAGAATAAGACTTGACAGATTTCTGAAAGACCAAAGAATAAGAAATTAGTAAGTTGTAAGTGGATTTACAAGAAGAAACCGGTAACAAGCAAAGAATGAGGAATAAGATACAAGGCAAGAATTATAACAAGAGGTTTTTCACAGAAAGAATGAGTGGATTACAATGAAATATTCTCTCTTGTTGTCAAACACTATTCCATTATAATACTGTTGGCTCTAGAGACTCAGTTTGATCTTGAATTGCATCAGATGGATGTCACTACAGTTTTCTTGTATGGAAATTTAGAGGAAGACATTTACATGAAGATTCCTGAGGGTGTAAGTGTTGAAGATGCTGATAACAAGGCTTGCTTACTATTGAAATCCTTATATGGATTGAAGTAGAGACCAAGACAGTGGTATTTAAAGTTTGATGACTATATTACATCAAATGGATTCAATAGATGCTTGCATGACAGTTGTGTGTATGTAAGATTCAAAGAAAGATGTTATACATACTTACTTTGTATGTAGATGATATCCTTATAGCTTGCAAGGATCAAACTGGTATAGATATTTAAAGGAAATACTCAAGCAGAAGTTTGATATGATGGATCTGGGAAAGCAAAGATGATCCTTGGTATGCAAATTGAAAGTAACAGATCAGCTGGTGAGTTGAAGTTGTTCCAAGAATTATACTTGGATAAAGTTCTTAAGAGATACACTATGAATCTCTGTAAGATAGTAACAACACCAGCAAAACAAGATGTAAGTCTCTCATCACTTCAAGGACCTCAGACAGATAAAAAAAAGATAGAAATGAGCAACATACCATACGCAAGTGCTGTTGGCAGCTTGATGTATGCCATGGTATGTTGCAGGACAGATTTAGCTTTTGTGATGAGTATGATCAGCAGGTTTATGAGCAATCCAAATATTCTATATTGGGATTCAGTGAAGTGGGCACTCAGATATGTAAAAGGGACCATCACAACAGGCTTAAAGTTTCAGAAAGTTGCAACATGGGATAAGGCAATAGTTGGATATGTTGATGCTGATTATGCAACAAATCTTGACACTAGGAAGTCACTTACATGTTATGTGTTCAATCTATTTGGCACTGGAGTGAGTTGGAAGGCAACACATCAACATGTAGTAGCTCTATCAACTACAAAAGTTGAATTTGTTGCTCTTACTGAAGCAATTAAAGGAGTGTGGATGATTGGAATACTAAGTGATTTTGGCATTCAGCAAGAAGAGATTGAGGTGTATTGTGACAATCAAAGTGCAGTGCATTTCTCAAAACATTAGGGGTACCATGAGAGAACCAAGCATATTGATATGAGGTTATACTTCGTAAGGGATATGATAGAAAATGGAGTAATTGTTGTTAAGAAGTTCAATACTACAGAGAATTCAGCTGATATGTTTACTAAGGCTTTACCAGTTCAAAAATATGAACCGTGTAAGAGTCTTATCCATCTGAATTAAGTAAGGAAAAGGAAAAGGTGGCTGCAACCTTAAATAGAAGCAAGTTGGAGAAGTTTACTATTTGTGATGATGTAGTCTAACGTGGAGTATTGTTGTATTCGATAGCATGCGTGCATGGATATATGCACATGTGTGATCATATAAGGCAAGAATACGTGGAGGATGGTGATTGGATGAAGTGGTGTTGGTAAGGATCATCTAAGATCAAGTTGCATGGATCATAAGAGTCGTAAGATCAAGCACATCTCAACCATGCATTAGAAGGGAATACAAGTTAGTTATTTGGTTAGTTTGTTGTGCTAGTTGGAGTTGTACACGTGAGATTTCAACTTGTAGCAAATTAATAAGCAAGTTGCTAAGCATACAAACTGAATATAGCAATTGGATTCATTAGAAGCAACACACACGATCAGTTACAAGGTTGAAGCATATTAGGGTTTATAAGTTCATCATCATCTTTCTCAAGTTGTAACTTGTAATCATCATAATAGTATTCTTCTTCTTAAGAGTGGATGTAGGCTTACGCCGAACCATTATACGCTCGTGTTCATTTCAGTTTATTACTTGTTCGATTACAAATCAATCCGTGAGAGAACGTGAGTGATCGTTTGATAGCTATTGTGTGAGTTCTTGAGAGGAACATCAAGATCTTGCTTAAATTTCATAAGAATTATTATCGAGTAAATTTTAATAATTTATTACTACAATTGTAATTTCATGTTCTTAGGTTTTGATATGATAAAAATTAAAATAATAAGAAAATTTTTAGTAATCAAATATATAATTAATCTCCATTTTAAATTTTATTTTATATTGATGAAAAATATAAGATAAATTAGAAATTAAATATGATTACAACACTCTCTTGTGTGATACAAAATATGTGAGAAGAGGTGTAAAACGGGTTATCTCATTATTAAAGTAATAGTTAATACTTATAAATGTCATTTTTCTTTCCCCTTTATTTTAAGAAATGATAATTTTTATCAATATTCAAATCAAATACTCCCTCTATCCACATATTTTTAATTCACTTTTCATTTTGAGGTGTACCATGTATTTTTATACATTTCCATTAATGTTCAAAATACACTCCATATCTTACCTATTTTTTACACTTTATTTATTTATTCTAATAATTTTATTTACTTTTTTATATACTTTATTCATCATTTTCAACAACTTTATTCAATTTTTCTCTTAAAATTACCAATTTCTCCTTATTTTTTCTTACACTATACTATACTCCCTTCGTCCTGTTTCAATGCTTACATTTATTTTTTGCACATTGATTAAGGAATATGATATTTTAATAGATAGTGGATAGAAAAACATAGGAGTAATATTTAATTTAAAGTGAGTTGGAATATTAGTGTTGGATGTGGGTCCCATGATGATATATTAATTGTTTTAGGTGGGTCCAATGTACAAAAAAAAGTAAAGATTGAAATGGGACGCCCAAAATAGAAAAATGTAAAGATTGAAATGGTACGGAGGGAGTATTAAAAAAAAGCTTAATCTGCGTGCTTATACAAACGATAAAAATACCCATACAGAAGATAATTAGTAGTTTTTCAAACCCCACGATTTATTTAGTAGCTTGGACAAATCTAAGGGAGTACTCCTCCGTCCCCTTCAAAGAGGATCTTTTTTCATTTTGAGTGTCTCACCCAAAGAATTTTCTTTTCTTTTTACACACATAGATACTACACATATCCACTAATACAATAAAAAATAGGGTTCTCATTACCACTAATATAACTATCCATTACACATTAAATAATAATATTCATTAATTTACGAGTAAAAAGAAAAAAAATAAAAAAATCCTCTTTGGTTGGACGTAGGGAGTATACATAATAATTAAGGTATGTTATTTTATAAAGAGTCTATAAATAGTAGGTACAAAACGTATATAAAAATTATTAAGCGATACATTCACTTCAGAAAATTACCGATAAATACAAAATATATTTTGTTTTTCCTATAATACATATACCTATCTGTACATTAGTGTGCATTGTTAAGATGGAAACAATAACAAAAATACATTATTTATACGAATGTACATTAGTGTACATTCTATTGGGAAAGAAACTGAAATACACGATTAAATTGAAGAATCATACTAATATAAATTAGTGTGCATTCTTGAGAGAGAAACAAAAAATACGAGATTAAACTGAAAAACCCTACGAATGTACATCAGAGTGCATCTTTGAGAGAGAAACGAAAAATAATTGAAACTATTGCTAAGTACATTAGTGTGCATTCTTAGAAAGAAACAAAAAATACGCATGTAATTAAATTGAAGAACCCTACGAATGTGTACATCCTAGAGAAAAGAACAAAAAATACGTGATTAATTAAATTAAAAATATAATTGTTATAATTATCCTTAAATCTCTCTTTTAATCTTTCACTCATTATTTTTATTTGATTTAGTGTACATTAGTGTTCAATGAAACTAGTGTTAAGTGAAAAAATGCTTAAATATTCAGCGTTGTAAATAAAGGTGAAGCTGAAAAAAAAAATAGACATTTATATACCCACGCACCAATCATAATAATCCCTTTTATAAATTAAAAATATTGTTAATTAATGTTTGATTTATATTTCGACGACGAACGCAAGGTGAGTTGCGGAAGTGTTCATTTACACGCCTTTACAACTTATGGTGTATGTATATATTACACAGTTTCCAAGACAAGAAAATAGAAAAGGGCGATGAATAATTTCCCTTCAAGTGGGAAAGCAATGACGCATGCTTCATTCTTCCCAAAGCTCTGCATATTTGACTTTGGAAACACTCTCCAATACTTCGAAAGGAACAATGTCCCCTGTTACTACAACCATCTTCGTCTCCAAATCTATTTGGTAAGAACTCACCCCTGTTTTTTTGTTCATCACATAAACATAATAATGATAATAAAATCAAGAAAATGTTCATTGTGACAAGGATTCATACCTTCCAATTTGGATATGTGCTTCTCCACCTTCCTAGCACACCCATTGCAGTGCATGGAAACTCTCAGCACCACCATCTGCATTAATATTTTACCCTGCTTTAGTAATCCGGATCCGGGTCCTTTTGTTGGATACTTTTTTAGGGTGGAAACCCACTTGGAATAATCATCTATTGAGTTTTTTTAGCACATTTTGAGTGAAGAATTAATCTCAAAAGAGGAAGAATTCTTCTCAAAAGAGGATGACAAAAATTTATGAGATCTTACTAGGATGAGTTTATGGATGATGAAAAAGTAAAATATTTTTAGTGAAAAGTAAAACATGATTTATAAAGAGTGTTACTTTAATGGAACTATTTTTTATCTTAAAAAAAGTGAAACAATGCCACACACAAGACTTGCTCAACAAAATTAGGAGAGGAGTGTGATTGGAGAAGAAGCAATTAAGCAACTTTGCCAACCAATGATGGAAACTCCAAGTAGATGATGACTTTTTCCACCTTAATCACCACATAACTTCCAAGGAGACACAAATTTTTTAGCCGATCTACGAATCGGACACGGGAACACAAGTAAAAACAAAAATGATAGAAATGCAAGAGGGGAGTTGATACCTTAGGCTTCAATTGAAAGGCAAGAGTGGGAGGTGGAGCAATGACATCCTTAAGCTTCATTACAGGGGGTTTGAGAAGGGGAGCAGATTCCAACTCTTGTTGATGAGAAAGAGAAAGATGATGAGTATTCCTAATGCAGAGACAGTTGGAGTATGCAGCGCCTGGAAACATGCACAGAAGATCCAGGGCTCTGCCACACCTCAGCTTCCCCATCCCCTCTTTCTCTTTCTTTCTCTCTCTTCCACTCTTCTCTCCTCTATTACTCAAATGAAATGAAGTGCCTTTTTGTTTTGTTTATATATAAGTGAACATTAGTTTTGGTAGTGTGTTTTACAGATAAGCAGTCAGCACTACTCTATTATTGTTTCTTAAGAATATTTCTCACTAAAATATATTAGGCCATTTGTTTTACTCATCTTTCCACTCTTGGCACTATTTGTATATTGGGTGAATCTTGAAATCACCTGTTTGCCTCATAAGTGTTTGACTTGACAACATTATCCTTAATAGGAAAAACACTGGAAAAGTTATGCTTCCATATGCTTGATTCATTGTTTCCAACTTAATATCTTTTACTCCCTCCATCCAAAAAAATTTCACCGTTACTTACCGTGGATACGAAATTTAAAAAAAAAATTACTTTTTATGGGTAGTTTGGTATTTTTAGGTAATAAATAAATTATAAAATAAGTTATGTGAGTTGTAAAGGGGTGTCAATTTTAAGATTAAAGTGTATTGTGGGGTTATTGATTTGTGTGTATTTCCTTATTTAGGGGTGTGAACTTGTTTATGAGACGGACAAAAATAGAAAGTGTGAATTTGTTTATGGGACGGAGGGAGTATATTGTAATGCTGAATGGACAAGAAGAAGCGGTGGAGAATTTATAATTTGATGATTAACAAGGAGGAGAGAATTGGAAACTACTCAACATCTTAAATAGGGAAATATAAACCTCAGAACAACGTTGAATTTTTTCCTCATTTTACGTGTCACTCATATAACAAATTATACGTAAAATAATACACGAAAATGGCGTAGTAGATAAAGTGTGACACTTCAATTCAAATAAAGCTTCTTATGGTATGTTGAACTTTTAACTATTTATTTTATGGGTAGGTCTTGCGTGGGATCGTCTCACGTGAAATTATTTTACACTTTTTAAAATAGTTATCACTTTCGCTATAAAATGTTATCACTTTTCATTTACACTATAAATTCTTCATGAAATTGCATTATCATTTTTTATTAATTCAATATCAATTTTCATTATAAAAGTTATCACTTTTTATCTGTCTAAGGTAAAAACATGTGATGTGAGACGCTCTACACAAGTCTTTGCCTTATTTTATAATTTTTGAATAATAACAAAATGTTTGAATTTTAAAGTATGTTTAGTTATAGAGTTATAGTGGATTAGAATTTTGAAAATTTGATGATGTTGAAAACTTGAAATATTAAATTACTTGGTAATGATTGAATAATTGAAAAAAATAATAATAATAACAAATATGAAAGATAATGCATGTTTTGCAATGTGAATTTTGCAGGGTATGCATTATGATTATAAAATATTAACAAAGATATATAATAAAATAGGCAGATACCTTTTGTGGGTAATGTATATCACCATAAAACTATAATAATAGTATGATCATAAATTATTAAATTGAAATTTAATTGAACCCAATTATATGAATACTATATTTGTGTGTTTGGTATGCGGATAAATATCAAAGTGTTAATTTTTCTAATATAAAGATGTTAGTGTACAATTAGGTTTATAATGCATTCTTTTGAAAGTATTACTCTTAAAAATATCAAGAATTACTCTTTAAAATATCTAAAAAGAATTCATATGCAATGGTAATATATATTATTACCAGTAAAGTAAATTTTATTTACAAATGTGGTTATAAGAAATATCCTAACAATTAAAATTTAAAACTAATTTCCATAAATTTTTTTGATTTCTCAATCCATTAACTGAAAGAGAGTCAGAACCACCAAAACTCTTTCACAACAAACAAACTCTATAATTTACCTTTTATATCTTCAACTAACTTATCAAATAGTAGCAAAACCCCTTCATAATTGATAGGATTTCTATATTTCCATATAATCCACATATATTTCCATATAATCCACATATTGCTAAAAAGTGATCGCCCGGTCTTCTTTTCTTTTTTTTTTTTTTTTCTAAACAAGATACATGTAAGCAATTAGATTTCAACATAATTCTTAATGCAATACGTTAAATATTCCCATCAAATCAAAACAAGACATATATACCTGGTAAGAAACTTCATATTAAAAAAAAATGTGTTTTATGATTTTCTCTTTCTCATTATAGAAAACATACTTTAGGGTGTTATTAGATTTAGAACGTGCCCCAGGGCATAACTCAAGTGGTAGAGGTAGGGTGGAAAGACCTTCCAACTGAGCTTGATTGCTGCAGGGTGGGGGTTCGAATTCTGCCTTTGGCATGGATTTGGCCCCTTATAAGCACAAGTTTAACAGTGAGCACTCTCTATAAGTCACTTGAGGCACATCCTGCGATTTACCTCCTCCACCAATCCCTAGGGCAAGGGCGTGGGGTACACCATCTGGTGCAACAGTATGTTTCTTTCTCTCCATTGCATTTCCAACCATCTTTCTCTTTTTATTAATACATTATTCACCAAAGATACAAGGACATGGAAATTGTCAAATTCTCTTTTAAATAGTTCTCTTCTCCATCTCCATGATCTCCATTTACTCCCTTCTCATCTCCCCATGATCTTACAAATTTTTTTCTCTTTATCCACACTGAGATGGAAAAAATCTAAAAAATTTCTCTATCATCCTTCTCCTCCAACCCAATTATTTTTCCAAAATAGTTTGCTCTTACCAATTCCAATAATTCTATCCAATCTATTATTAAACCAACAATTTTTTTTCTTAAGAGTAATATTTACTACATCTTTCCACCATCTATACCACCTTTTCCTTTCATAATATTTTTGATTGACTGTTCTCCAGTATTGTGCCTGCATTTAGATTCACAACCTTCATCCAAAATACTCATTTTCTCTTTCAATTATATCCACATCCACTACCCCATAAATACCTTATTGAATAGCTCCAAGTCTCTATCCCTAAACCCCTTTTTTTTTATTACATACCCCCTCCGTCCCACATTTATCTTCACACTTTCCGTTTTCGTCCATCCCACATTTATCTTCACACCCCAAAAAAGAAAACTTTACACTAACCAACAACCTCAAAAGTTAACTTAATTTCAAAAATATCACTCTCACCTAACACACATAACATACTTTACAATTTATTTATTACTTAAAAATACCACAATACCCTTCAAAAGTCAATAAAGTTGGTCAAAAAGTAACTTTTCTTAAATTTCGTGTCTACAGTAACTGCGAAGATAAATATGGGACGGAGGGAATACAATTTTTCAATCTATATGGGCAATTTTTTTCCTCACCAACTCCAACTCCAACCCCACCCAACCCCTGGCCCCGCCCCAGAAAAAAAAATTACTCGAAATAATATGCCCAGATAGATTGTATTTAAATAATTTGCCTTTTTAATGAGTTAAAAAGTGTTATTTTAAAACGTGATAAATAGAAATGAAGTAAAGAGAAAAAAAAAAAAAAAAAAAAGAACTCCAAAAAGTGATTAGCTATGCCTATGATTTATTATCCCATTAAATGATAGACACCTTTCCAGGAAGGGACCAAACATTGCTTATTTGCCAAATGTAAACACTCCTATCTTCAACCCAATCACGTGACATGTTCTATCTCTTATTTATGTACGTGCTCGATGAATATGCTCATATGCCAAACTTTATTTATTTTATGAGTTGATATTTAGTGAACATATGTGTATAACTTTTTATATCATTTGTCTCATTTTAGCTTTCACATTTATTGTTCTACGTTGTTTAAAAAAAATTACTTTTTTGATCAACTTTATTGACTTTTAAGGGTATTTTTAGGTAATAAATAAAATATAAAGTAATGTTATTTGTGTGAAAAAAAGTAGCAAATTTTAAATTAAAGTAACTTTTAAAGTTGTTGGATAAATTGATATTTCCTTTTTTTGTGGTGTGAAAGTTATTATGGACAAACAAATAAGGAAAATGTGAAAGCTGTTAAGGGATGGAGGGAGTATTTTATTTTGTATACTCCCTCCGTCTCATCTCAGAAGACACACTTTCCATTTTGAGCTGTTTCACAAAAGTTTGCACATTTCCATAAAAAACAAAAAATAACCATCATTCTTCATACATTTTATTTACAAAAAAAAATCATCTCTGCCTAACATGCTTTATCATTTATTTATTACAAAAAAATATCATTATACCCCTAAAAGTTATCACTTCCTTAATCTGCATGCCGGAATTAGGGTTGCAATCTTTTGTGGGATGGAGGGAGTACATGTTATTCTATTTTGTATACATGTTTCTTAATAATTATATACTTTTTTCGCACTCAATTTTTCATTAAAAAAATTACCATCCATATGTGTATAACTTTTATTCAATAGTGTATACATATTTTTTAATAGTGTATATTTTTTATACTCAATTTTTCATTAAAAAAACTAACAAACACATTGTATATATTTTTATTCATAATTATATATATTTTTGTTCATAATTGTATACGATCTGAAAGTGTGTGCACCGTAGTCACCCAGATGCACTGTACTATTAGTCTTATTTTATTTTTCTTTCGTTTTAATTTCTTATTATGTAAGCATAATAGATACAAATAATGGAAACATTCAAATTAACATGATTCATTTCTATGTACATATGCATTATTTAAGTTAAAAGTTCTCATAATTTACGCCACGTATTTAAATTTAGAGTTACAACTAGTATCCACATCAAATGGTGTATTGATACATGTGGAAGGTGTTATTAAGACTTGAATTAATTTTAATTTAATCTCAATAAAATAAATTAATATTTTTTTTAAAAAAAATAACTACACATTACACTTTATTTTATGAGTTGGTCTCTTATGTTCTTAGGTGCTGATCACTATTTTATTTAAGTACAATTAAAGCAAGTGTGTTCTATCAAAGTAGTGTTTGACCAAATTTAAATATCGATCTAAGGGAGATTTAAATTTAAAGTGTATTCGGATTCGTTTTCAATCATGTTTTATAGAAGTGATCGGATTTTTAGTTTTGTAAATTAAAAGAGTAATTAAACTACCAATTATCTAAGCAAATAACAAATTGAACAATTAACAACTAATGATGATCAAAAAGAGTATCAAGTAACCAAAATAGAAATGAAGTGGAAGAAGAAACAATCTAAAGAGGAGCAAGACCAACCACAATCAAAATTAAGGTCACAACATAGACTTATTAAATTCAAATAGCAAACATCAATAATTATTGGAATAGAAGCAATCACATATGTTCCCCTAATTCCTTTGGCCAAGGTGATTAAGTTCTCAATTTATTACAAGTTTCAAGGGTATAAAATTGTATCTCACTCACAATTCCCTTAAAAGGTACTATGATTATAAGATTTGTCTTCTCACTAAATCAATCAACCAAAGATGATAAATCAATTAAGTGTCTCAATATGAATGTTCTAATTATACAAAGATGCTATTATATACTTCTAGGGGTGGGCGGTATGGCATACCGAAAATTTTTGGTCATACCAAATACCGTACCTAAATTTTCGGTATATAAAAAATTATACCGTTACCTTACCTAAACTTTCGATATATCATAGTTTGGTATACCAATATTTCGATATAGAAAAATAATATACCTTCTGCTTACCGATATTTCGGTATACCGTATCATACCTAAAATATCGGTATATACCGTCCTATTAGATAGCTTGCTATGTCGTTATGCACCTAAAATTCAATAAATCTAACTAGAAACTGTACTAGTAAAGTGAAAGATAGTTATAAAATAAATTTTAATAGATAACAAATTCTAATAAGTAAAATATAAGACAATCCACAAACGACCCAATTAAATAAGAGTGAGTCTTATGTAAACGAGTCTACATGTAAATCTTATTTTTTAAAATTACTCTTTAGTATATAAAAAATTACTCTTTGAAGAGTAATAATTCATCTCTCTAAAGAGTAATTTTTCATGTACTAAAAAATAATTGATAAATCATGAATTACAAGAATTTGAAGAATAATTTTATAATTTAGAAGAGTAACAATTTATGTGCTAAAGACTAATTTATTATGTACTAAAGAGTAACAGGCATAATTAATGTATGTAAACCCAGTTTACACAAGTGTTTGTCATTAAATAAATAGTACCTAAGAGATCTACACAAGAACCATATGGAACTTATATTAAAATCAACACTATTAAATTTTCATATAGGATAGAACTGCGTAATTAAAAAAGAAGTACCAGATATCATGAAAGCCAATCAACTTTATCACTCATTTATAATTGCGAAATATACAGTAGGATTTTAGATTTAATTTTTTAATTAAATAGTATAAATATATAATTTAATTAAAAATTATAATATATAAATAATAATTATAATTGCATATATCATGTAGTATGGTATACCGTATTATATTACCCAAAAATTGAATATTTTCGGTATTGATAAATTATATTCCTTTATCGTACCAAAATTTTCAATATGGTATCATACCTTACCTAAAATTTTGGTAAAATTAGTATTTTTTTATATGGAAAGAGCGGTATACCGAAATTTCGGTATTTTTCCCCAGTCCTATATACTTCACATACTAACATACAAAATCCATATTATAACATGGTTCAATCAAAACCCTAATCACAATATTGGAATGACTTTCCTAACCTCATAAATAGAGAATTCAATCACATACATCATAATACAAATCATGTAAATCATAGATCATGTAAGAAATTCTAAAAATCACATCAATTAAACCATTAAAAATTCAACAAATCCATAGATCTCTAATTCATCATGTGGCTAGCCTCACAAGAGGTTTAGCTAACAGCAAACATTATGAAAACATCATTACAATGCTTACAAATATCCATTGTTTCAATCAAAACAAAGAAAATATAAAGTAAAGGCAAATTTCTCCTCTATTTGGATTTAGGTTGAATTTTCCCTTCAAGTTACAATTCCCACTCGTCAAGTCTCAATACTCCATAGATGTGTGATGGGTAGATGGAATATGTGAAGATCCATGGATGGAGGTGTGAAAATGGTGAAAAATTTGATGAAATTTGGATTGAGAAGGTAGTGTGGTGGAAAATGGTGTGCAGTAGGTGGGTTTCACGAAATTGGGGGTGAATGTGAGCTCTCCAATCCAACTTGGGAAAAAAAAACAGTCAAAATGGGAATTAAAACTAACTTTTGGACATGTAGCAAAATTCACAAAAATTCGATCGAATTTTCGTGATGGACGTCTAATTTTTCTGCAAAGCTACAGAAAAATTCGACTGAATTTTATGCCGTTGGTTGAATTTTTCTGTCAGTGTGCTTATCCTCCGATGCTTTGATTTTTCCAATTTCTGCACAAAAAATTGATTGAATTTTTGTGATGATGGTCGAATTTTTATGTCAGTCTCTATTTCTTCACTATTTTTGCACAATTTTCTCCGTTTTTGCTCGTTTTCTCCATCATAACATATGTATGTGCATATTTTAATATTAGATACACATTTTTCGCCCTTTCTACTAAATAAGACACAAAATACGATACAAAAACACACAACGAACATGAAAATAACCTAAAATCTAAGTGAATTCAACGACGATCACTAGGGAGAGTCTATCCCAAACTTATAAACTCATAATCATCCCCACTTCTAACTGATGTGGGACTTTGGTTGATACACAATCAACATTTTCTCAAACAAAGTCCCATGGCTAGAGCACAGTTTGAGGCGAGAACATCCATCGACTTTAGTTGACACACAATCAGCATTTCCTCCTCAAACAAAGTCCCACGGCTAGACCACAGTTTGAGGCAAGAACATCCAATCAATCGCGCCGGTTAAGTTTGGGGCCTAACTTTGATATCATTGTTGGATTTATGGGCCCGAAGAGAGCCAGGCCCACTCAATCAGATACTATGATATCGTTCACTTTGGGCCACCCATACAGGTCCGCACGGTTTTGCTCTTTGGGCTCACAACCAAAATGCCTCATGTTAGGAAGAGTTTAGCCCACACTTATAAACCCACAGTCATCCCCACTTCTAATCGATGCGGAACTTTGGTTGACACTCTATCAACATTTCCCCCTTTGGTAGTTTCACCAGATCAAATGTGTTATTTTCATGCAAGGACTTCATCTCATCTTGCATTCCTTCCAACCACTGATTCTTGTGTTCTCCACGAACTGCTTCTCCATAGCATTCAGGCTCTCCACCATCTGTCAAGAGCACAAACTAATCAGGAGGATCCATCCTAGAAGGTACATGAGATTTACTGCTTCTTCTAGGTGGTTCTTGAACCTCATGTTCTGGAATATCATGTGGTTGCGGCTGATTGGTATCCTCTTAATCTTGCAAAGGATGATCGACATGCTCATCATTACCGAAATCAGGCTTGATTATCCTCTTCATCTTCAACTTGACCTTGACCATGAGGAACAATTTTCAAGTCAATCAAGTCACCAGCAGGTGTAGAAATTGAGCTATCCGTCGAGAATATATCTCTTATGGTTTGATCCTCAACAAACATAACATCTCGACTTCTGACAAGCTTTTTCTCTATTGGGTCATAAAGTCCGTAACTGAACTCATCTTGGCCATAATCAAGAAACACACATTGTCAAATCTTTATATCCAACTTAGACTTTTCATCTTTGGGAATATGCACAAATATCTTACATTCAAAAACCCGCAAATGATTATAGGAAATATCCTTTCCCGATCAAACTTTATCTGGAACATCAAGTCTAAAGGAACACATGGAGTAAGATTTAAGAGGTGTATAATAGTACTTAGAGCCTCACCCCGGAATGATGTAGACAATCCTGTTTCTGATAGTAGATATCTTACTCTCTCGACCAATGTTCTGTTTATTCTTTCTGCAAGCCCATTCAACTAAGAAGTCTTTGGAGGAGTCTTTTGATGTCTAATACTGTGCTCCCTGTAATATTCATCAAAAGGACCAATGTATTCCCTCCATTATCATATCTGATGCATTTCAACTTCTTCCAGTTTGTCTCTTAACTAAGGCAAGAAAGATTTTGAATACATCAAGCACCTGATCTTTCGTCTTCGATGTGTAGATCCAGGTCTTTCTTGAGTAATCATCTATAAAAGTAACAAAATATAAAGTACTGCCAAGAGTTATTATTTTCATAGGACCACAAACATTAGAATAAATTAAATCAAGTATACCTGATACTCTGGAAGGAGTTGAGGTTTTTGAAAGCAACTCGAGTTTGCTTTCCTGCCAAATAGTGAGAAACTTCTTTAAAGATGCATTCTTCAGGTTTGGAATGAGATTTATTTTCTCAATTCTTTCTCACTGATATGACTAAGTCTGCTATGCCACAACTCAACTATCCACTCATTCTCAATTGCATTAATAGAGCCATCAAGTAACTTTACTTGCATCAAGTACAATGAAGACTGTTTTTGGCCTTTAGCAACAACTAAAGAACCTCTCGTGAGCTTCCACTGTCCATCGAAGAACACACTACAGAAACCTTCATCATCTAGTCTCCCAACAGATATCAAGTTTAATCGAAAATCAGATACATGCTTTACATTTTTCAAAATTAGTGTAGCACCATTACTAGTTTGCAAACATACATCTCCAACACCAATGGCTTTAGCTAAGCCATCATCACCCATCCTAATATTTTCATAGTCACCTGATACGTAGGATGTTAACATATCTCTACGAGATGTAGCATGTATGGATGCACCAATATCAACCACTCAACTATTCTCATGATGTGCAAGATTGACAACTTCATAGTCACGAAAGGTAAGAAAATCCTCTGTTGTCGCAGACACTCGATCATCATCTTTCGCTTGTTCATTCTTTATTTCTTTCCCTTTTTTTTCTTTCTTGTCATCTTACTTGGGTTAACAATGCTTTACTATGTGTCCTGGAGTGTGACAATTCCAACACTCAACCTTGCTATATATGTTGGATTTACTCTTGTCTTTTTTGTTTGCTTTTTGGACTTCTATTTTTTCTTCTCCCCCTCTTCTTTGTGACCAAAACCTATGATTGCTGAAAAGAGCCCTGCGATTTTCTTCTCGTTTCCTCATTCAAAACACTGCCTTTAATCAAATCCATTGTAATGATACCATCGGGGGCTGAATTAAATAAAGACGTCTTGAATGTCTCTTATGAATCCGACAATGTACCAAGAAGTCATTAGCCCTGTACTTCATCCTCAAACTTGATATTCATTTCCGATAATTGATTAATGATACCCTGAAATAAATTCCAGTGATCAGTCATATGAGTGCTATCTTTGAATTTCAACACTCAACCTTGCTATATTTGTTGGATTTACTCCTGACTTTTTTATTTGCTTTTTGGACTTCTACTTTTACTTCTCCCCATCTTCTCTGTGACCAAAACCTATGATTGCTGAAAAGAGCCCTGCGATTTTCTTCTCGTTTCCTCATTCAAAATACTGCCTTTAACCAAATCCATTGCAATGGTACCATCGGGGGCTGAATTAAATAAAGACGTCTTGAATGTCTCTTATGAATCCGGCAATGTACCAAGAAGCCATTAGCCCTGTACTTCATCCTCAAACTTGATATTCATTTCCAATAATTGATTAATGATACCCTGAAATGAATTCAAGTGATCAGTCATAGGAGTGCTATCTTTGAAATTTAAGTTCATCAACTGCTTGATTAGAAATAACTTATTGTTCCCAATTTTTCTAGCATACAGTTGCTTCAACTTCTCCCACAATGTTCGTGCATTTGTTTCTCAAATATTTTCCATTGAGTATCTGTTAGAGATTCACCATTCAATTGGTATTAAACCTGTTCTGATACCACTTTTGGGTTTATAGGCCCGCAGAGAGTCTAGCCAACTCAATCCAATAGCATGATATTGTCCGTTTTTGGCCACCCACTGGCCCGCACAATTTTGCTCTTTGGGCTCACACCCAAAAGGTCTCATGTTAGAGAAAGTCTATCCCACACTTATAAATCCATAGTTATTCCCACTTCTAACTAATGTTGGACTTTTATTGACACACAACCAATATTTTCCCCTCAAACAAAGTCCCATGACTAGACCATAGTTTGAGGGCTTGATATTCACAACCAATAGGAGGGAGTATCCATTACACGCAGAAAAAAAAAAACTTTAGTGCAAAAAAGGGTTTGTTGTAATTTAAATAGGGCATTAAACATTTTTAAAATAAGATAAGAAAGAAATATACTACTTCATCTATCTAGAAATAACGTATGCATCTACTTCTTGCACGTAGATTGAATGATATAATATTTTAATGTATATTGAATTGAAGAATATAATATTTTAATATGTATTAAAGAGTTTTATTAATGATATGTGTAAGCCCGTGAAGAAATATTAGGGACCGCTTGGTACAAATTCCTCAATTAGAATGATAATGAGTATCACTAATGAGTCAATGACAATGAGAATAAAAGGTGGGGAGTAGTTATTGAATCAAGAGAAAGTGATTGAAAATTTTGATTCTCACTGCACCAACCAAGCATCAACTATGAGAATCAAATATATCTATTCTCATTACTCCATCTCACTACTCCCGACCAAACAGTCTTAGTTGTTTGTTCTGAATGTGTGTCATCTAACAAAAGAAAATGTATAGTAATATTTTGTTTAAGACGGAAAATAATAATAATAATAATAAACGAAAAGTATCAAACACTGAAATCAATATCTATAAAATGAAGACAAATGTGGAGCATATAGTTTGCTCATCAATTATGATAAATGAGAGAGCAGAATGATAATAATGTGGGAGAATGAAAGCACTAATTAATGAATTGTTTGGCAATCAACAGTAAGCAAATAAAGCTGTTTCGTCCCATCGATCACATCACACGTCCTTTCGGCGTATATAACAAATCAAAGAGAGGCCCACACATATGCTAACACGCTCGTCTAATTCGTCTTGGCACCTGCATCCAAAGAATTTAGCCAACCTGTATATTACTATAATATAATCTTTGTAGAGTTTCTTTATTATAATAAATGCATGAATCAAATTGGGGCTGGAAATTAAACTTTGATGGATCTATTATTTGCTTTGTTATAGATTAGCGATGCATTAGAGAAAGAAAGCCATTTAACGTCCCGGAGCACAGCTAAACTGGCATACGAGATTCAGGAGAAGTTGAAAAGACCTTCCAACTGAGCCTTTGGTATGTAATTGCCCCCTTGCAAGTGCAGCAAATAATGAGCAATTTCTATAAGTTACTTGAGACATATCTTACGATTTATCTCCTCCACTAATTCCCAGACAAGGGTGTTGACGACCCTTAGTGGTGGGGTACACCATTAAAAAGGCATTTAATCCTTAACAAATATAATCCATTCGTCCTTCCTATAAGGCACTTGAGACAAATCTTATTATCTTCTCCACCAATTTCTAGGACAAGGGAAGTGAGGGTGGGGTAAACCATTAAGAAAAGCATTTAACCCTAAAAAATATACTCCCTAGTCTCTCTGTCTCACCCAAAGAGGATCTTTTGTTTTTTACATGTGAATTAAGAAGTATTACTACCTCCGTCCACTGTCAATCTATCAATTTCACCATTTTGGACCGTCCATCTTTAATCTATCAATTTCCCTTTTTGGACTATGGGACTCACACCCTCCACTAATACAAATAAAATATGAGACACACACCCTCTACTAATACAACTAACTACTACACATAAAATAATAATACTCCTTAATCCAAGTGCAAAAAACAAATGGATACATTGAGAATGGACGGATGGAATATTATTTAATGTGTAATGAATAGTTATTTTAGTAGTAGTATGAGCCCCATATTTTAATTGTATTAGTAGGTGTATATGAATCCTATAAGAAAAAGAACTTTTTAGGTGGAAAGTTCAAAATGAAAAAATGATCTCTTTAGAGGGGACAGGGGAAGTAACTCCTCCATCTACGGCTGAATTTATACTTTGACTTTTATAGAAATTAAGAAAATTTGCCTTTTTATTTACTGTTTTTTTTCTGATAATTTTTTTTAAATAATTAATTAAATAATAAAATATGTTGTGTAAATAAAATGTAGATGACAAATGTGAAAATAAATTGTATTATAAGATTATTATTGAGTTTGATGTTATTTTCTTTTTATAGGGTGTGAAAATGAATTATGACGAACGAAAATAATAGAAAGTATCAAAATGAATTATGGAAAATACAAACAAATTAATTTCAGTGACAAGTGTTAAATTTCAGTAACATAGAAGATGATATAAAAAGTAACACTTCTACCACCATTATGAAAGCATCATACCAGGTGGGTGTTCAAAGGATCCGGATCCTCTACAGTGAGGAGGTCACATCACTGTAGCTACTGTGAGGAGAAATTCACTGTACTTACAGAAGAGAATCCACACGCAGTGTCCGAACGCCTCTCATTTTAGGTTCTTGTGATGTTTGGGGATCTGCTGATGGTGGTAAATTGGAGAAAACAAGCAAGATTGATTATTGAACAAAATAGATCTTCTGTGGAAATAATCAAATGGATTTTGATGGTTTTCTGGTGAAGATGGAAAATATATCTCAATTAGTTTGCAATATGAACCAAACACCACCGGAGAATATGAAGATCAACGACACCATGAGGAAGAGTCATCTTCAATCTTAAAAAGTCACAATCGAATTAAAGTATATGTGTCGACTCAAGTAAAAAACTTGACTCGATAATGACTTTTTAAAAAGTTAATATCGTGTCAATATCAAGTTAAAGACTTTCTCGTCATTTTGCGCCTTTTTTACACGCACCCTTAAAATGTGGGCAAAAAGTAAAATATAAAATCTGAATAGGCACTATAGAAAATCACCCTAAATTCTAACCAAAATATGATGCAAAAAAGGCTGTATAGGATATATATCTACAGAGAAAACAAAAATAATATTGCATTTAGTTGAATTAATGCTTTATTGCCTAATTAAATTCACCAAACGGCATTATCCACTAAACGAAATTATGCATTTAGTATGAACAATAGAATTCAACTGCCATTAATTGAAGAAAAAAATAGTCATAGGTAATAAAACACCATTCAGATCTAATAATTAATTAAGCTACTTTAATGCCTTTTAAGCTTTCTTCTGCTTTGTAGGAGGAGGAAATATAAACCGAAACACCCATGCAGCCAACATTGCTCCAACAGAGGGAAAGATCCAGTAAACATAGAATTGCTCCCACGTATTGTGCTTATTGTTTAATAAGCCCACCCGAAAGCCTGCAGAATTACACAAAGCATACACGATTATACACACGAGAAAAATAGATTGTTATACACATTAGAACTAATGCTGCCATGCGATACTGTAGAAATATCCTAGAAGGAACGCATCCTGAATTCAAATGTTGGTGAAAATAAAATGGTAATTTGCAGAAAATTTTCCTGACTATTCCTACTGCTCATCATGCAAAATAACAAAAATTTAACCCTAGCTTTTGAAAATGCAATATGTCAAGTATACTATCTTATCTCTTATGTAACTAAACCAAATTCGTCAAACATAGAAGCCATTGCTGATTCTTCTTTCTGAGATGAATAAAGTGCAAGATCAGTGACATGAGACAAGAGAATACAAACTTAGACAAGTGAAAAAAATAGTCCATCCAATTCTTGTAGCAAGGGGTGTATACCATTACCATGCCACACCAGAATAATTATCACACTTGTGCTATTGATTTACCAACTTAACTCATTTTCCTTTTTCTTAATTAGTTATCACTTTTCATTAAAGACATTATCATTTTTCATTAAAGGTGTTATCACTTTCATTTATACTACGAATTGTTAATTTAATAGTTCACTTGGACGATCACTTTTTATCAAAATATTATCACTTCTTGTCTTACGGAACTCATTCTGTAAAACAGTCTCACATAACGCTAAAGGTGAACAAAAATTTTAGATATTCCACCAGGGAAAATTGACGGCAATGTCGTGATAAAGTGTGGGCACCTATGGGCACATTCCTTTCACTTAGATATCAAATACCGGCCATTGTTTCTTTTAAAATTATCTAAATCTTAATCAAGTAATTCCTTAGTTTTCTCAATATAAGTATTTTGATAGTTTCTCAAACCGAAACAAGCTTTAGAAAACAATTAAAGTACACTTTGGAGGTATCTGTTTTGATTCAGATGAAGATATTATATTATCAAGGGAAAAACAGGATCAGGAACTCCCACGGCAAAGCAATAATATTTTGGGAATTGATCTAAACCATGAAACGCGAATGACAAGTTGAGGGCCATTAAAAAGGAGCTTACAGTAGAGAAAAGAGTTTTGACCAGAAGAAATAATACATATAAAGAAAAATGATAAGGACATGAAATATAGGAGCTGAAAAAAAATACCAAAGGAATTATAAAATCTCCAGAATAAGCTAACACATAGAAGGTTATGTATTCTTTGCACATACTTCCCGAGTACCACAAAGGTGCCCGTGAATCTAATGAAGTATACTTCAATATGCCAATTTTAATTGCATTAACCATAACAAATCATGATGAATACAAAAGTCATACAATCAAATAATGATATGATTCACAAGCATCTTCACATGAACAATTAATTTTACTATATTCTTAAGTTTTGGGCTTTCAGTTCCTTCAAGTAAAAATTATTAAATAAGCTTCCTAATTTATTCAAAGAATAAAGAAATAATGATTGCTTACATTAGCAGGATTCATGGAAGGTCCTGTATAGTTGGAACCTGCAACAACAAGAGTGACAGTTGACATAGCAAGCAACCAGTTCTTTATAATCATGTTGGCAGGACCCTTGATGACAATGAACAGAACAGCAAATGTAATTATGAAAGTCAAAACTCCCTCAGCGATTGCTCCCGTGTGCAAATCAACCTACAACGAAGGACCCCAGAGCATGTGTTTGTACTGCGCTGGCATCACCTCCATTACAGCAATCACACCACCAACTGCACCCGCAGCCTGTACAGCACCACTCACCCAACAATTCATGAACATACGAAGAAAAGGAAATAAACATTAAAATTATCAGGCATATACAGGAAACTTATTGAGATACGTATATATCGTACATATTTTAACAATATATTTGATTGATTTGTTTTGTATTTTTGGTATATATTTCATAGTATATATGGCTAGCAGATTTCTTGTTCCTTGATTGTAGGAATTGGTCCAAGATTAAAGATTTGTCAGTCATTGTATTATTTATAAGTATTGGGTATTCCCACGGTTTTGAATATACAGAATACAGAAAACACATGTTCACAACTTTGTTCCAGCGTTGTGAAATTTTTCATGTTACCAGAGCAGGCTAATCAAAGATCCTGAAAAACACAAGCTTCCGCATAATTTTTTTGTTGGAACACACCATATGGCGAAAGAAGGCGAAGGTAGTAAAACTGGAGCCGCCATTGATGTTAGTTCCCCTTATTTCATTGGCTCATCTGACAATCCGAGTCACGTTTTCGTTACTGATCTCCTTAGCGATGGAAACTATGGAGATTGGTTTGAAGAAATGAGCAACAGTCTCTTTGCAAAGAATAAGTTTGGCTTTGTGGATGGATCCATATCCATGCCAGAGGAAGGTTCCCTGATCTCCTTCCATGGAAACGTTGCAATGCCATGGTTAAGGGGTGGTTAATGGTGGCCATGGACAAGGAAATCCGAAGTAGCGTCAAACATGCAAAAACAGCACAAGAAATATGGAGTGATCTTGGAGAGAGATTTGGGAAAGATAGTGCACCCAAGGCCTACGAACTCAAGAGAAACCTCACTCTCACGCGTCAAGAAAAAATGTCGGTGTCGGCATATTATACAAAACTAAAAGGGTTCTGGGATGAAATCAATTCCATTTCAGCAATTCCCAAATGTACATGCGGCAAGTGCACCTGCCACTTGACAAAACTTTTCATCGATGCCTTCAACACCATCAAGACACAAATTTTGAGTATGAAGCCACTGCCAAGCCTTGGAGCAACATACCACCTGGTTGCGGAGGATGAGCGACAACGGTTGATATCAGGAACTTATAGGCCAACCGTTGATGGAGTTGCCTTCCAGATACAACGACAAGAAAATCGAGAGCAACGTGGTGGTGACAACAAACCCCCTCCGAAGTGTGACAATTGTGGAAGACTTTGGCATACCATTGAGAATTGTTACGAAATTATTGGGTACCCAGAGAAAGGTAGAAAACAGGGAAGGATGAAGGAAAAGGAAGCAAGCAAAAATTCTGAGAAGAGGCAGACACATCGGGCTGCAACTGTTGATGCAGGTTCCGCAAGCTTGAGTCCATTTCTAGGATTCACGGCCGATCAATTAGCTCAGTTAAGGGACCTCCTTACCGATAGCACTGGAGTTACTTCCGTTCCCTCAATAAACATGGCTGGTAAGATCTATTCCGGTACACCGTGGGTAATAGACTCCGGAGCCACGAAACATATTACGCACGAAGAGTATTATTAAATATTTTACGAACATGAGTACGGAAATACCTGTTAAAATTCCTAATGGGGATAGAGTGCCAGTTCAATGCGTTGGTTCAGTTGATTTGCCTAATGGCTTGAATGTTGAGCGTGTATTGCATGTGCCAGATTTTCAATGCAATCTACTCTCAGTTAGTCGACTCACAAAGGATCTCAACTGTGTTATGACATTCTTTCCTGATTTTTGTATCATGCAGGACTTAGCTTCGAGGAACCTGATTGGAGTGGGTAAACAGCGTGATGGTCTATATCTTCTACAGCCTGTTGATGACAGTCGAAGAGCCTTTTCGGCAGGAGTTGATTTGGAGGTATGGCATAGAAGATTGGGACACGCCTCCAAAGTAAAACTTCAAAGCATTACTCCTTCTAATAAAGTATTGAATGATCTTTGTGAACCTTGTATAAGGGCTAAACAAACTAGAACTCCTTTCCCTTCTAGTTCCATTCAGTCTACTGCTTGTTTTGATTTGATACACTTTGACATTTGGGGTGGATATAAAACTGCTTCCTTTACGGGAGCATATTATTTTCTCACTATTGTGGATGATTATAGTCGGGGTGTTTGGGTTTATTTGATGAAGTTTAAATCTGAGGCATGCAAATACATCCAACTTTTTTGTAACATGGTGAAAACACAATTTGGAAAATTTGTGAAGCTAATTAGGACTAATAACGGGGGAGAGTTTCAGTCACATGAAATGATGAATTACTATATGCAGTCTGGAATTGTCCTTGAAACTTCTTGCGTGCACACACCACAACAAAACGGTGTTGTTGAACGCAAACATAGGTATATTCTTGAAATTGCTAGGGCATTGCGCTTTCAAGCCGAGTTGCCCATAATGTTTTGGGGTGAATGTGTGTTGACAGTTGTTTACATTATAAATAGACTTCCTTCGAAAATTCTTCAAAATCGTACCCCATATGAGATTTTGTTGAACAAAAAGCCTAGTTATGAACACTTGAGAGTTTTTGGGTGTCTTGTTTATGCTAAAAACACAAGAAAATGAGGGGACAAATTTGATGAAAGGGGAAGATTGTGCATTTTTGTTGGATACCCGCATGGACAAAAGGGTTACAAAGTGTATGATGTTAAGAGCAAGAAGATATACACTTCTCGTGATGTAAAATTCTATGAGAATATTTTTCCGTTCTCGTCTCATGTTGATGAAGCTCGTGATGGTAAAGGAAACTCCTGGGTAGATGAAACTGATTGTGATCAGCCTAATAACAGTGGGTATCCAGAGATTCAATGTGAAGACAATGGTCAGAATAATAGACACGAGGAAGATCAACAAAATGTAGTGGGTACACGACAAGTAGCAGAGCCAAGAGACAACCATCTCATCTTCAAGAATATGAGGTTGACTTACCAAGATCTATAGACCACACGCAGCCCATATCCAATCCGGTTTCCTCAACGGTACACCCCCTTGCTAATTATATCTCTTGCGATAAATTTTCTCTTGCTCACAAGTGTTTCTTGACTGCCATCAATAAAATTGATGAGCCAAAGTTCTATTCACAAGCAGTTAAGATGCAACAATGGCGTGATGCGATGAAAAGGGAAATTGAAGCATTAGAAGCAAATGAAACATGGAGCCTAGAGCATTTGCCACCAAGAAAACGTGCAATCGACTCAAAATGGGTTTATAAGGTGAAGTATAAACCCACAGGAGAAGTTGAGCGTTACAAAGCACGCCTCGTTGCCAAAGGCTTCACGCAAATTGAAGGAATTGATTATCATGAGACTTTTGCCCCAGTAGCGAAGTTGGTTACAGTTCGTAGCCTGTTAGCTGTTGGAGTAAAGAAAGGATGTATAATACATCAATTGGATGTGAACAATGCATTCCTTCATGGCGACTTAATTGAGAATGTCTACATGAAAGTCCCGCAAGGCTTCGCCAAACCAGGAGATGCTAGAGTTTGCAAATTATGCAAGTCCCTTTATGGTTTACAACAGGCTTCGAGAAATTGGTACCACAAGTTCACTCATGCGATCGTTGCTCTTGGCTTTAGACAGTCATATGCTGATCACTCGTTGTTCATCTTCAAACAACGGGATATCTATGTTGCAGCACTAATATACGTAGATGATGTGATTCTTGCGGGCAATGATGACAAGAAAATTCAAGAGGTCAAAACATACCTTGATCGCAGCTTTAGCATAAAGGATTTAGGTCCTTTGAAATACTTCTTGGGCATTGAGGTAGCACGTTCAGCTAAGGGTACTGTGCTAAGTCAACGTAAATATACGATTGATATATTGAAGGACTGTGGTATGGAGGGTTGTCATCCCAGTTTGTTCCCCATGGAACAAAACACTAGCTATGACTTAGACAAAAATGGAGTTTCCGTGGATGTACTACAGTATCGTCGTTTGGTGGGAAGGCTTATTTATCTCACAGTTACGAGGCCGGATATTTTGTATGCTACAAATGTGCTCAGTCAGTTTGTGTCGTCGCCTCGCCAGTCGCACATGGATGCGGAATTGTGAGTTGTCAGATACCTCAAGGGGACGCCTGGACAAGGCATTTACTTACCGACAGCTGGAAATCTGACTCTTGATGCATACTGCAACTCAGACTGGGGAGGATGCCCAATGACGAGGCGTTCCAGAACCGGTTACTTTATATCGCTCGGATGAGCATCTATCTCTTGGCGTACTAAGAAACAAACCGTGGTATCTCGATCCTCTGCCGAAGCTGAATATCGTGCCATGGCAGCCACTGTTAGTGAGATCTTGTGGCTTCGTTGGTTGATGATAGAGTTAGAAGCAAAACAAACAATGCCAACTCCGCTTTACTGTGACAACCAGGCTGCACAACACATTGCCAATAATCCAGTTTATCATGAGAGAACGAAGCATGTTGAAATGGATTGTTATTTTGTTCGTGAACGTGTTGAGTCCAAGGACATCGAGCCTCGACAGATTACCACCTCTGAGCAGATTGCGGACGTATTCACCAAGGCACTCGGTTCAGACCAACTGCGACGTCTTGTTATCAAGTTGGGGGTTCGTGATCTTCACCTTCCAACTTGAGGTGGAGTATTGAGATATGTATATATCGTACATATTTTAACAATATATTTGATTAATTTGTTTTGTATTTTTGGTATATATTTCATAGTATATATGGCAAGCAGATTTCTTGTTCCTTGATTGTAGGAATTGGTCCAAGATTAAAGATTTGTCATTCATTGTATTATTGTATAAGTATTGGGTATTCCCACGGCTTTGAATATACAGAATACAGAAAACACATGTTCACAACTTTGTTCCTGCGTTGTGAAAATTTTCAAAACTAGGCATCCACAACGAGCATCTCAAGTCTTACTAGTGTAGAATTGGAGAATAGCAGATTTGACTAGTTAATTAACCAGAGTAAATATTGAAATTATCAGGCATATACAGGAAACTAACAAGCATCTCAAGTCGTAATAGTGTAGAATTGGAGCTTCGATTAGTTAATTAACCAGAGTAAAGGGAATTAGGTATTACCTAAGCAGGAAAGCGGACGGCAGCAGAGACTAAGGAGTCAGAACCACCAAGGCCGGCGGCGTAGAAGGCGGCGGCGGCGGTAGGATTGAAGGTAGCGCCACCCAAGAGATCGCCGATGAATCCGAAGATGAACAAGAGGACAAAGACGAGAAAGGTAGTGACGAAGAGGGTGGGTAAGCCAGGGGCGACGCCGAGAGTGGAAGCGACTAGGTAGGTGGCGGCACCCAAGGAGGAGGCGCAGAAAATCCAGAGGAAGGTTAGTACACCGTCGGCGATGGCGGCCCTGATCGCCCCCTTCATGGCTTGATTCTTCTTGTGAGGAAGCGAAGAAGGGCGGGGGTAATTTTTATTAAGAGCTAATTTATGTGTAATTTGGAAATCATATTAATAAGTTCATGTTTAATGACTCACCTACCAATCCAAGTACCAAACCAGTCACTATTGGGGGCTGCCACTTGAAATCCAGAATTGTACTCCTAAAAGAAAGTGATATTAAAATGAGATAACCAATTAAAATTAGGCAAACATAAAATATATGAAACGATAAGTAATAAAATATTTTAATAAAAATATGATAATATTTTTAATAAAAAATGATAGTGTTTTATAGAAATTACTCTCTCCATTATAAAATAATAGTAACTCCTCCGTTCTTTAAAATTGTTTACATTTGCTTACATTGTAAGCGATATTAAAAAAAAAAGGTTAATTATTTATTGGATTTATTAGTATCCAATATAAAATATGTACTAAAATTACTAATAGATACGATAGGGCAAAATTATTGCTATATAATATATTAAAGTGAAAATTTTAATATAACCTTTATCACCAATTTTCCAAATTCATCGCTGAACATCACATCAGATAAATAAACATCTTTCACTCCGTAAAAAATCAAAAGTCAGAAATAAAGAAATGTATTCACATTATCCACGCCAATTTCCTTCACTCATTTTTTCTCCACCACCGCCATTTTCCCTTATTCTACAATTAAGGTGAGATTATTACAGTAGGGAAGATCAATGAATTCCACCAGCCCATTACATGGATTGTAAGTTAAATTTAGGTCTTGCCCTGCGTGGATCTTATTAAATTTTTGTGGGGTTGAATTTGAAAACATCTTCTTCAGAGAATATAATGAAGAAGATGATGATTGTTTGTTCTTCTTTGATCCACAACCGATGGATAGGTTCCGGATTGAACCACTGTCAATTTTTAAATCAACTTATGAATATTAATATAGGATTTCTCAAAGCAAATATATTGAAATTAAATATTTTTTGAATATTTTTAAATATTTCTGAATATATCATTCTTATCGTGGTAATATTTGATCTATCCTGCTAATTTCTCAATTAATTTCTGAATATCAAATATTTCCAAATATTTGAATACATTGTGGAAAATACTATTATATATTTCTTAATATTTCTGATATATAATAAAATTTTAATATTTGATTCATACGATTAATTTTTTAAATAATTTCTGAATACCAAAATGAATCTTAAATAATTTTTTAATACCAAATTGATGCTTAAATAATTTTTGAATACCAATAATCTAATTCATCGATTTAATTTCTTAAATATTTTTTGAATACTAAAATAATACTTAAAATATTTTTTAATACCAAAATAATCTAATTTATCGTTCTTGATCCTGTTAATTTCTTAAATAATTTCTGAATATCAAAATTTTTCTTAAATAAATTTTGAATACCAAATAATCTAATTCATCGTTCTTATTTAAAATCTGAATACAAAATGATTCTTAAATAATTTCTGAATACTAAAAGGATATAATTCATCGCTCTTTAATGTAATCTATCTTGTTAATTTTTAAAATATTTTTTAAATATCAAAATAATTCTTAAATAATTTCTGAATACTAAAATAATGTAATTCGTCGTTGAAAAAACATTAATGAGTTTGCTAAATATTTGAATACATAAATTCTGGACAACAACAAACGTCATAATGTAACACATACTCCCTCCGTCCCACTACAAGGTTGTCGGAATTTTTTTGCATGTAGATTAAGGGATATAATATTTAATGGGTAGTTGATGGTAGTTAAGGGGAGAGAAATAATATTTTAATATATAGTGGGTAGGTGTATTAGTATGATGTGTGGGTCCCATGGAGATATATTAATGGTTTTGTGTGGGTCCTATTTACTAAAAAGGGAAATGCACTTCTTGTGTTGGGACAGACAAAAATGGTAAAATGCACTCCTTGTTGTGGGATGGAGGGAGTATATTTTAAGGGTTTGATATTAGAGTCAACTTTCAGCCTATTTTTAAGAAGAAAATCATGGAAGATAATTATTTTTATATTATATTAATTACTATACCCTTTTATATTTCTTTTTGAACACAAATAAAATAAGGTTAAAAAGGACATTTTATTCATCATTAATGTAGTGATATGCAAATTTTTGAGATAATGTTTCTACTAGTAATAATCATGTATAAATTGTATCTAACGGTAATAGACCCTTTTTTATTAATAATGACAAAGACTTGTGTTAGATTGTCTTATGTAAACCCTTATGTGAGATAAATATTATCACTTTTGCTATAAAAAATTATCACTTCCACTGTAAAATGTTATCACTTTTTATCTATACTATAAATTGTTCATAAAATAGTTCACTGCACCATTATCACTTTTTATCGATTGAATATTACTTTTCCTTAATGATGTTATCACTTTTTATCCGTTTCACATAAGGACTTACGCCGTTTATTGATTTTATTAATTTTTAGAGATAATACAGTACATTTTTATAATAAATAAAATATAAAATATTTTTCTTGTAAATAGTGTTTATTTATATCATAAACTCTTGTAAACTCTATGATCATCCTTCATTTAAATACTCTAACAACACATAGAGTATATATAATTGAAAAAGTACCATAAAAACCCTGTTTACACAACTGTTTGTGTAATCTTATCTTAATTTTAATTTTAATCTTAATCTATTAAAATGGCATGTAATTTTTTTTTCCTTTTTATCTTTACTTATTTTCTTTTATTACATTTTTACCTATTAATATTTTATATCATAACATTAATTGTTAGGATACTTGAGCTTCTACCATAAATTCATAATTTTTAATTTTATCCTCATTATAATTACAATGAAAAAATATATATGATCAACAACTAAAAGCGTGCTCGTGTTTTATATTTGAAATCGGTATTCAAACACATATTTAGAAATAAGAATATATTTTGTTCATAATATCTTTTAAACAGAAATAAAGAGTTTATTAAGTTATATATATGTGCATTTGCAGTAGAAAATTAGCATTTTATGAAAAAAAAAAAAAAAGCAAAAATTTGTGTGACACATCTCTCACGGAAGAAGTTTAGTGGGACATGAGATAAGAAGTGATAATATTTTAATAAAAAATTATATTTGATTAATAAAATTTAATAATCGTCCAGTGAACTTTTTCATAAATAATTCGTAATTTAAAGGAGTGGTGATAACATCTTTAATCAAAATTAATAATATAATATATTTATTAAAAGGTGATAACTAATTAAAAAGAAGTAAAATGATCTCAACGGAAAAAAGGACTCACACAAGTGTTGCCCTTTTTAGTGTTCCTCTTAAAAAAAAAACCGATCACATTGGCATGGCATGAGACTATCTAATGTAAAATCATATTTACATTTTCTTAAATAATTATCTTTTTATAATAAAGTATATAATCTTTTTTCATTAAAGATGTTATCACTTTTTATATATATTACAACTTATTTACGAAATAGTAATTAATTGTACAACTATTTCTTTTATTAATTTAAGCATAATTTTTATTAAAATATTATCAGTTTTTATCCATTTCACATAAATCTTTTCATAAGATGGTTTTACGCAAGTATTTACCCTTAAAAAATGACAAAAATTTGTATCAGACCGTCTCACGAAATAACTTCAGCGAGACAGATAAAAGGTGATAACATTTAATTATAATGAAAAGTGATTACTCAATTCATGAAAAGTGGTACCGGTGCTTTGAGTTATTTCATTAACAATTTATAGTATAAATGAAAAGTAATAATATTTTTAATTAAAAAGTGATAATCAGTTACAAAAGTGTAAAATGATCTCATTGTGAGACGGTCTCGCACAAGTTTGCCACTAAAAAAAATATACTCACTCCGTCCCCTTGCTACGTATACATTTTGTCATTTTGGTCCGTCCCAATACAAAGTATCCATTTACTTTTTTGGGTTGATGTGACACACAAGGGACCACACTCAACACTACAACTACTCACTACACATTAAAATATTATTTCTCTTAGCTCATTACACATTAAACTATACTCCTTAATCCACGTGAATAAAGTAAACGGATACATATTAAAGGGAAGGAGAGAGTATACACACATTTATAAAACTATATTTAATCTCCCCAATAAAACAAGTCATGTTGTTATTCTTAAATACCAAATTTTATTAATTACAACATATATAACCATAAGCTTCATTCCAAAATACTAAAGTGTGAGAAACCTTGAAGAACTAATCATGATATAATGATCCTAATCTTGAGCAATTATAGCAACCTTTTTGCCTATATTATTTCCACAAAAAAGATCAATGAATGCAGTTGGAATGCTGTCTACTCCATCAGAGACATCTTCTAAAGACATAATTTTTCCAGATTGAAGATGCTGCACAGTGGTGGATAAGAACTCTTGGTATACATGAATAAAGTCCACTAATAAAAATCCCTCAATTCTAATTCTCTTGTACACCACTCCTAACATATCTGGCTTTCCTCTTTTTTCACTATCTGTGTACTCAGATATCACCCCACAAACTGCAACTCTGCCAAACACATTCATGTTATTGATAGCTGCTTCCAGCATTTCTCCTCCTAAGTTGTCGAAGTATATGTCGATGCCTCCCGGGAAACTCCTAACATAAATATAGTACGTTAGTGTATATAATGACAAAGTCTTGAATACATCCGAGCACACGACTGTATGATTGGACCCTAAGAGCTTAAGTGTCTTTTTGTATTTATTTTTGTCATAAAAGATTTCCAATTGAGCCATGTGTGCTTGGGATGAATTCTTATAGTTTTTACCTGTGTTAGTTGATTGGAAGATTAACTCTAAGGTTCATTCCAATTGGTTGGATGATTTCTCTTAATCACTACTCATCTTTATGCACATATGAGCTATGTTGTACATTGATTTAAATTTTGACTAGCTATTTAATTTTTTTTAAGATAAAGTCTCTAATGAGCGGATCATGAGACATGCACCATTCTTATTTATTAATATATCTTTGTTAGTGATATAGATATTTGGGCTTGTATATATCTTTGTTGTATACATATAGTTATGGGCTTGGTCAACTCTTGTACATGAACAGTGTATTTATATGTGAATACATCCAGGCAGTAGATTTCACTGCTTGCACTTTTCATGGTATCACAGCCACCAAAAGAAAAACCCTAGTTTTTTTTTTCCAATCCTCCTCTTCTCTGATTGAATTTTCCTCTGATGGTGTTTCTGTAAAGGATTCTAATTTGAAGGTTCCCCTTCTCATATCCAGTAGTCCCACCGGTCTCTACACTTACCCTAGTCGTTCTTCCTATATTGTTTCTCCTGTTGCCTTGGCTGCCTCCTTTACCTCGGAGCTGTGGCATCGTCGTCTTGGTCATCATAATTCTAGGATTTTATCTATTCTAACTAGTTTTATCTCCTTTTCAAAGTCTGAGAAAATAAACTCTTGTTTGTGTCATGCATGTCAGCTTGGCAAGCATGTTAGGTTGCCATTTGATTCTTCTATGTCATTGTCTTCGAAACCATCTGAATTAGTACATTCTGATATACGGTTCTCTCATGTTTTGTCGAGTACTAGTTATCGTTACTTTATATCATTTTTAGATGATTTCACGCATTATTTTTGGTTGTTTCTACTTCGATCTAAAACTAAAGCATACTCTTACTTCCTACAATTCCATGTTTTCCTTCGTACACAGTTTAATGGTGTCTTAAAAGCTATTCAATGTGATAATGGTACTGATTACACCAATAATCAATTCCAAAAATACTGTCTTGGACATGGTATTCGGTTTCGTGCATCATGTCCTCATACCCCACAGCAAAATGGAAAAGCAGAAAGATTAAATCGTACTATTGCAAACATGCTTCGTTTAATCCTCTATCAGTCCTCTGTTCCACTCACATTCTGGGTAGATGCACTACATACTGTTGCCCATATCTTGAATATTCTTCCCACACCATTACTCAAAAATAAGTCTCCACATGAACTTCTCTATCAATCCCAGCCCTCCTATATTCATTTGCGCGTTTTTGATTACGCTTGTTATCCTAATCTTCAAGCTATAATTCCTCATAAATTATCCCCAAGTCTTCTTTGTGTGTCTTTCTTGGCTATTCCTCTAACCATAAAGGATATAGATGCTACAACATATCTACTTGTCAAGTCATCACATCGAGACATGTCACTTTTGATGAAAATTATTTTCCATTTGCTCATACTCTCCCTACACAACCCTCATCGCCTCTTCCTTTTATCAATCCCACTACTATCCTTCAGTCCTTACCGCCACCACCTTGTTCTCTTCCTCAATCTGCAACAATCTGCTCCATCGGATCCTTCGTCCAACACAACAGTGGACGTTCTCTCTTCCTCAACTGTACAACACATCCCTATTTCTAGTGATAGTGTTGCCCCAACCTCATCTCCTATAGATTTAGTATCTTCCCCTTCATCACAAATTCTTATCTCAAAACACACAAGTGCTGAATGCACACAACCTTCTCATCCTCCTCCTATTTCTGTGCCACCATCTTAACCCACACATCCCATGACAACGCGATCCAAGGCTGGTGTTTGGAAACATAAGACATTATTTTATCTGCATACTGTTACTACTAACTCTCTTCCGCAGGAACCCAAGACTGTTTCAGAAGCATTGCAGGACTCTCTTTGGCTGGCGGCTATGTAATCTGAACTCTCAGCCTTGCATAAAAATGATAATTGGACTTTGGTGCCCAAACCACCTGGTGTTAACATTGTTGGTACAAAGTGGGTTTTCAAAACTAAACAGCGTGCAGACGGATCTTTGGATAAATGCAAGGCTCTCTTAGTAGCTCAAGGTTATAGTCAACGCCCTAGAATTGATTGTGGGGATACATATAGCCTGGTTGTGCGTCCTTCCACCATACGCACAATTCTGTCTTTAGCGGTATCTAATCATTGGCCAGTGCATCAGCTTGATGTGAAGAATGTGTTTCTTCACGGTACACTATCTGAGAAAGTTTATGTTCGCCAACCTCCTGGATTTATTGATTCGAGACACCTTGACTATGTCTGCCAGCTTCATAAAGCATTGTATGGCCTAAAGCAGGCTCCACGGGAATGGTACCTCCGTTTCATGCTTTTCCTTTGTGCCTGAGGATTCATTAATAGCAGCGCTGATTCTTCTATGTTTATTCTGCGCCGTGATTCTGATATGGTTATTTTATTGTTGTATGTTGACGATATAATTCTAACAGCTACTTCCTCCTTGTTGCTACAATCTATTATTCGCCTACTTCGGTTGGAGTTTGCAATTACCAATTTAGGTTACAGTATTTTCTGGGTATCTCCGTCACTCGATCTACTAGATCTGTTTCTTTCTGAAAGGGAGAACTTATATGATTTGCTTGAAAAATATAATATGGCTGATGTCACAAACAAACAAACTCACAGTTTATTCAGATGCAGATTGGGCGGGTTGCCCCGACACGAGGCGTTCTACATCAGGTTATTATGTGTTCTTGGGTTTAAACTTGATCTCTTGGTCGTCCAAACGACAACATACAATATCTCGTTCCAGTGCCGAAGCATAGTACAGAGCCGTTGCAAACGTAGTTGCTGAGGCATCGTTCATTCGATCCTTATTTTTGAAACTTCATCTTTCTCTTTCTCATGCTACTCTTGTATTCTGTGATAACGTTAGTGCAGTCTATCTAGCTTCCAATCTGGTTCAGACGCAGAGAACTAAGCATGTTGAGATTGACTTGCATTTCATGAGAGAACGTGTTGCTGCAGGACATGTGCGTGTGCTACATGTGCCAAGTTCCCACCAATTTGCAGACATCATGACTAAGGGTCTTCCTATTGTCTTATTTGAAAATTTTCAGTCCAATCTGAATGTCTGTCTTCTTCTTGTTCTGATTGCGGGGGGCTGTTAGTGATATAGATATTTGGGCTTGTATATATCTTTGTTGTATACTTATAGTTATGAGCTTGACCCACTCTTGTACATGAACAATGTATTTATATGTGAATACATCCAGGCAGTAGATTTCACTGCTTGCACTTTTCAATCTTGACATATTTCGACATTAATTAACACTCCCTTTGTCCCGGTAATATGTGAACACTTCTTTTTGTAATTGTGTGAACAAATTATCGAGATGGAGGGAGTGATGAATAATTTAAAATTTTCATATCTTCCTAGAGATATGATAATGGTGAGTTTCCATACACAAATCTAAAGAAACCTGTCTAAAAGAGATTCAAGATTACAGAAAAGTATACTACGTGCCATAAAAATGTACTTTTTGTAGCATAATTATAATTTAGTTGGATGCAGGGGCGGATCCAGAAAAATATTTTGGGGGTACGACATGTAAATATAAAAATATTATTATTTATTTAAAAAAAAGAAAAAAATTACAATTATTATTGATACCGTCCAATTTTTATTTTTAAAAAGTAATTTAAGACATTATTATCATGAATTTATAATATATATATTTAGAAAATAATAATGAATTGAATGTAAATTAATATTGCAACTAAAAATTTAGGTAACAAACGAATGAAAAAAAAATACACACACGAGTGAAGTAATAAAAAAAATCACGAATCAAAATGGAAAAAAGTAAAGAAAGATGTAGTATTATATTAAGAGAAACATATTTGATAAATAAAATAATAAAAAAAATTACAGAAAAATAATAAAATACATATAAAGAAAATTATTAAAAACGTAAATTAAATTATAAAAATAATAAATAAAATGGTAAAAAGATAAATGAAACCAACAAAAATAATAAATAAAAGGGTAAAAAAGATAAATGAAACCAAGAATCGAACTCTCGACGTTGAATACCCACAGAATGCGCCATAACCACTAAACCACTAACAAATATTGGATATTAATTACTATATATATATATATATATATATATTATTTTTTATTTTGGGGGTACAGCTGTACCCCTTGTACCTTCATTGGTTCCGCCTCTGGTTGGAAGTAGTATGATTTTAAAAGTATTATATGTATATGAAGTTAATTAATAGTAATATTACAACAAGTATCTTTGGTCTAAGCCAAAGTATGATGCTAAAAGTAGGGATAAAAAACAGTTTTATCTCAAAACTTTGACTATGTACAATTTTTGTTAAAGAAAGATAACTTTTGGGTGTTTATCCCACTATTCTCGAAATTGCACAAATGTTGCCTTATTTTCGCCGAAATTAAAGATTTTGCCGAAATTGAGCACGTGAATGTCACGCGACCCTCGGAAATAAAAGATAATTTTGTCTCATAACTTTGACCACATACAATTTTTGTCCAAAAAAAAAAAGAAAGATAATTTTTGGATTTTTGTCCCACTATCTTCCAGATTGTACCAATGTTAGCCCCATTTCCTTCGAAAATTGAAGAAATTATTAGAATCGAGCACACAACAAATTGCACCAATCCTATTCTGATTTAGGGATTTAATTAACTTGTTGACATTTATTTAATTATTATTATTGTGCTGCTACATAATTCCTCCATCACACAATAACATTTACATTCGTTTTTGCATATAGATTAAAAGACATAATATTTAATGTGCTGTGGGTAATTATATACTTGTATTAGTGTTGTGTGAGGGACCTATAAAGATATATTAATTATTTTGTGTGGGTCTCACTTGACAAAAAGATAAATGTAAATCTTAACTTGGGATAGGGGTGTAAGTGAACAAAGCATTTGACGAACAACTCGTGAATTGACTCGATAAATGATCATTTATATGTGTTCAATTAGTCAAATGAATACTAACAAGACCAATTTATAAGCTCATTTTATAAATGAACAAACCTTGAGCATAGTGTAGCTCGTTTACTTTTAGAGTTCGTGAACAAACTTGTTAAAAGCATATTATATATATATATATATATATATATATATATATATATATATATATATATATATATATATATATATATATATATATATATACTCCCTCCATCCCATTTCAATATTTACAGTTTATTTTTTGCACGTTGATTGAAAAGTATTATATTTTAATAGATAGTGGGTGGAAAAATATAATATTTGATGTGAAGTAAATATGTGTATCAGTGTTGGATGATATATTAATTTTTTAGGTTAGTCCCATATTCCTAAAAAGGAAAACGTAAGCATTGAAATGAGACGCGCAAAACAGAAATGTAAACATTGAAACGGGACGAAGGGAGTATATATTAATATTCTTTATAATTTGAATATATTATTTAAAATAATTCAAATACCTATTAAAAATGTTTTAGAATTGTTTGTTAGTTTATTATGTTTACGAACAAAATTATATAGTTATTCACGAACAAATGTTCATTTGTTGTTCACGAACAAGCTATCAAACATGTTCACAAATGTTTTCACAAACATGTTATCGAACATGTTCACAAACAGAATCGATCTTTAATAAACAAGCTCGAACTGGCATGGGTTTAAATTTTAAACGAGTTCAAGCTCGAGCCCGTATCCAGCCTAACAATCAATACTTGATCAACAAAAAGATCGGCTTGGCTTGTTAACAGCCCTAACTTGGGACGGACTAAAATGACAAATATAAACTATAATGCGGAACGGAGGGAATATGCGTCAAATCAGCAACTTCGTCGTAAATCGTCAATTTTAAGGGTCACGTGACATTCACGTGTTCAATTATGATAATTTCTTCAATTTTTGGTCAAAATGGGACAATATTTGTGCGATCTAGAAATAGTGGGGTAATATATTGTACATGATCAAAGTTACGAGACAAAACTATTTTTTATACAACCGAAAAGCCCCAATTCTGAAGTCACGTGATATTCACGTGCTTAATTCTGGCAATTTCTTCAATTTCTGGTAATAACGGGGCAACATTAGTGTAATTTGAAAGATAATGAGAAAAAAAATTAAAATTTTCTTTTTTGAAAAAAAAATTGTACATGATCAAAGTTATGAGACAAAACTGGTTTTAACACCTAAAAGTATGATTGATTTGATGATAAAATGTTATTGGATAATAAAATACTATTTTAAAAGTATATATAGTTTATTTATGCTAAAATATGCCATTTTTATAATAGAGTATATTATTCAATATATAAATGCATACGTTAAAATATTAAACAATATACTTAAAAAAAAAACACAAACAAAATTTAACATAGACTAAAGATACTTTTAAAATAGTATATAGTATTGAAAAATATACTCTTAACATAAAAACTAACATACTTTAGCATAAACTATATATAATTATTTTATCTAATAATTCTTTAATTTCAAATCAATCGTATTTTAGCCGAGACTAAATATACTTTTAAGAGTAGGTTTTGTGTGAAACCGTCTCACGTGAGACAATTTAAAAATTTTAAATTAGTTATAAATATTATCACGTTTCATTTATACCGTAAATTGTTCATAAAACAGTATTATCACTTTTCATTAATTTAGTATTACTTTTCATTATTCAAAAGTTATCACTTTCTGTTCATCTCACGTAAACTCTTATATGATACGATCTCACAAAAGTTTTTCTATTTTAAAGTCTCAGCAACACTTTTATTGTCATGAACACACAATACTTTTGCATTTCACTATTGTCATCTATATATTAATAAAAGTAGAATAGTAGCTTCCAAAAGAAGTTGCCGCCAAAAACAAGAAAAAAAAAGAAAAAAAATAAAGAAAAATCTTTATGAAATATTATTATCATGGTCGATAAACGTGAATCTTTTGCAAGAAGATTTAAAATTTGCTTATATATAGGCTTTAGAGAATGGAGCAAATAAATTAATACAGGAGATTGTAGTGGAGTCGGAGGGAGGCTCAGGAGGGGAAGGGTAGACTCGGAGGTGGTGGTGATGGAGGCTCCTCTAAAGGAAGGGTAGAGTCGGAGATGGTGGTGATGGACCCCCTTCTAAAAGAGGGTAGAGTCGGAGGTGGTGATGTAGGCTCCTCTATTTGGTGGAAGGGTGTAGTCGGAGGTGGTGATAGTGGAAGGGGTGGAGTCAAAGGTGGTGATGGAGGCTCTTCTATTTGGTAGAAGTGTTGAAAGGAATACCGCGTTCTGGGAGAGTGAGTGAGCAAAGAGGTGTCTAATGGTGTTGGCGTATTGTGTTGGACACCGACGGTGGGCAGTATCAACAAGCGCAGAGGAGGTGAGATTTCGTTAGTACCGACATGAGAGTGTAGCGCAAATATTTTAGCAAACTTAGAAATTGTCAGTAATTTTCCCTCCATTTATATTGAAGAAATAATTTAATTCGTGATATGGTGATATATGAAGAGAAATAAATAAAATGAGAAAGAAAGAAATAATTTAATTTGTGATATATGAAGAGAAATAAATAAAATGAGAAAGAAATATTGGAGATATGACAAAGTAATTTTTTCTCTATTTAATTTATGATATATAGAGAAATAAAATGAAAGAAATATTGGAGATAGGTTAAGAAATTAGAAACTCGAGTTATTTTTTACATTGGCTTTGTTATTTTTTATTATTTGTATACAAGATATATTTAAAATCTATATATCGTATTATTGAACTTGAATTTTGAAAATCTATAGTATAGATTTATACTATACATTGTAAAATTTATTAATACATGAAAAAATTGAATTGAATGGTTCAAGAAATTTGATCAATCATGAAGGGGAGTTCTATCTATATACGAAGATATGAAGGGGAGTTCTATCTTTATACGAAGATATGAAGGGGAGTTCTAAGTTCATATCAAACATATGAAGGAACATATGAAGATGTGAAGGAGAGTTCTAAGTTCATATAAAAGTAGAGAATGGTATAAATTTGGAGGGGAAGAGATGTGAGGGAGAGTTGTAAGTTCATATAAAAGTAGAGAATGACATAAATTTGTTGCATTTGTGTATTATTCAACTAATGTTTACGATCCTATATATTTAGGAGTAATAAACAATTGAACTTTTATCTTAGGAATATTTCATGTTAACGTGGACATTGTATAATTGATAATTTGATTTATTTTAAAAAAACATATACAATTATTATGTTTTATATGTATATAGAAGAAAGGATAATATATATATTATTATTGAAAGAGAAAGAAAAATATCACTTATTTGATTTAAATAAGTTCCAAAATAACATTATAATATTCAAGAAAAATAATGAAAACGGATTTTTTTAATAAATAAACAAAATGTGTTGATTTTTAAGTGAAATGAAAAATATAAAAACATGCTTGTGAAATTTATTAAAATTGTATAGATAGGAAGGAAGAGATATCAATTCATAATAATTTTTTACGAAAAAAGAAAGATATAAATGGCTTTAAAAATATATTAAATTAATATCACAATCATTCCTATTATTTATCAAACAATCTTTACGTAAATTATGTTACCATCTCCCTAATAATATAGTTATCGTTTTTATTCTAATTTCTATTGAAAGAAATATATAATAAAAAAAATATATAATAAAAAGTATAACATTTAGTATTAAAAGTTATTTGTACAAAAAAGATCCCAAAAATATTTACCATAAATAGAAATCTATTACCTATTAGTTAATAAATAAAATAAAAAAGAAAAAGATCACATAGTTAGTAAGAGATGATTCGTAAGTTAGTTGTAAGAGCTTATAAGAGAAAGTATTCATAAAAGAATGCTTTTGTCACCACCAATAAAAAATTTTCTTTTTTTCATATTTAAAATAACAACCTACTCAAATTTTTAATTGTTCATAACTTTTTATTTTAAATATTTTTCTAAAAAAATAATATATCAAATTAACCATCTTTTAAAAATCTTTAATTTAACATCTATATTGTATATATAATTAAAAATTATTATAAAAATATAGAATATTTTAATATTCAAATTTAATTTTGATCATTATTGAAATATTTAACATATTTAATTATTTTTTAAGATGGTAAATTAAAGTTCATTTAGTATTATTGGTGTGATTGTCTCCTATGCATATAATATTATGGTTTTAATTTTTTTATTATCATAATTTCTACTTATTATTATAAAATTGAATAATAATATACAATATATTATTTTTAATAATCTTATTTTAATCTTATATGTATCCATGTCAATATTTTAAATTATATTGTTATGATTAAATACTTATTTGATTTAAATAAGTTTCAAAATAATAGTATAATATTTAAAAAGAAAATAAAATAAGAACTGATTTTTATTTTTTTATAAATAAATAAACAAAATGTGTTGATTTTAAAAGAGGAATGCAAAATATAAAAATAGGAAGTAATATACATGATGAAAATCATTAAAATTATACTTAAAAAGAAAGAGATATAAAAATATGTTAAATTGATATAGTAATCATTCTTATTATTTACCAAACCATCTTCACATAAATAAAAATCACTTTGTTTGTTCAATAAATAAATATAAAAATATTGAAATGCAACAATTATTAACTTCTAACATTTACCGTGAAAATACATACATTAATAAATGAACTAAAACTTTTCAATTTGTTTTTGTATTGAAAATTAAAAAGCTAAAAATAAATAAATATTCATTCATATTTCCCTTAAAGTAAATTAAGTATTTTTAAGCATTAAATACATTATAGAGTATTATAATTATAGTAGGGTATGTGATTTTTTTTTAAAAAAAATGATCTGTACTGAGAGAATGTAATTCTACTTTATTAATTAACCAATACCATAAAATTATACTTTAATTATATATATATATATATATATATATATATATATATATATATATATATATATATCTTAATCATCAATAAATATACATTATATATGTAAATATTAATTACATTTAAATTAAATTCGTTTCACATAATCATTGTTTTATAAGAGATTTTTTCATTTATTTATTTATTTTATTATTAATTTTAATATAAGAATTTACATAATATTTATCTGTGCGATTATTCCGCGCATCGCGCTGGGGCATTACTAGTATTATATATAACTACATACTCAAACATAAACCGGCTAAATAATAGCTATTTCACAACAACGATAGAAAGAAGGAAAAGAACATTTAAATTAAGGGAATCGCTATTTGCACCCCCGAAATTGTTAAATGAACCCCAATAATTTATAGAATTAAAACATGATAATGTAATAAGACGTAAATATCCTTTTATAAATAATATAATAAAATTAATTATAATTAAATTTCTAAATGCACCCCAGTCAGATATCTAAATGCACCCTATTGTTAAATTATTAAGCCACGATCAACCCTAAACCCTTCTACATCAGCATAATATCATGGAACAAGCAAAAATTGAGAATGATGATAATTCGGAAAAGCAATAATCGTAAAGGAGAAGCATAATCATGATGAGGGTGATCTTGCCAGTGTTTATTTTTGAAATTAAGTTTAGGATTTAGGTTTTAGTTTGTAGACTAGTAGATTGTATGCATAGCGTAATCTGTAATTTTTATTCTAAAAATTATCATATTCGACTGCAACAAACAAATAGAGATTAAGAGTTACATGACAGATTACTGCAAAGAAGCTGAGTTGAATAGATTCTACGTAGCCAATTAATACGAACATGCTGAATCGTTTCGTTGATAGACCGCTGTAGTATACTGTTCGACGACAGCAGTTGAACACTTAAATATGCTGAGTTGAATAGATTCTACGTAGCCAATAAATACAAACATGCTGAATCGTTTCGTTGATAGCCCGCTGTAGTATACTGTTCGACGACAGCAGTTGAACACTTAAATATGTTCGATGTTTGTGATCGAACTGTTGAGTGTTTCTCATAACTGTTCGCTTCCTATAATCGAACAAATTTACTTGTGTTCGGTTGCTGTCGTCGAACACCCTATTTTTTTTCCTTTCTGTTTCTTTTTTACGGCAACTACTAGCGAACACATGGAAGGTGGACACGCAAGAAATTAAAATTAATTAAAAGAATGAATTCTGTAATGTTGAAGTTATCCGAAAGGAAATTTTATTCTTGATTGTAATGAATTAATATATACGGATTAATCCCAAATTATGCCACATAGATTTCTAATGACTTATCTAATTCTTATCTTCTACAATCCTCACCTTCAACTTTTTTTTTATTTTTTTACTCTCTCTCCCTTCTCTCCTGAGCAGTTGCGGCAAGGAAGACACGGATCTATTCTTTTTTCTTTTTCAAACCTCAGCGACATTTCTTCTTCTCTTTTTTAATATTGTGATTAATTTTTTTTAAATTTGGGTATAGTTAATTAAAAGGATAAAGTTGTCTTTGTATGTGGTGTATTAAGTAATTTAAATATATAATCTTTAATTTCAGTGGGGTAAGTTTAGTAATTGAGGTTCATTTAACAATTTTGGGGTGCAAATAGCCGCCCAATAAATTAATTTTATCCAACAATATGAAGAGAACACGTGTAAATATTTTAATTAGAACAAAACACGTTAGAAGAGGTAATCTCCTACAATTTCGTTATTGATTTAGCGGCGTCGAATAATTTATGAAATGACTATAATTGAGGAGGTCACTAGATTACAATAACTACATATTAATTAGTTAATTGGAATCGGTTCTACCAAATAAATGGGTGGAATCTTTGGTCCCGTATCTTTATAATTAATGTAATTAATTAATATATGTGATCCCTTTACAATTAATAATATTTTTTTAATTTTATTATATTTAAAATATCATTATACCCTAAAATCAAAAAGCCTAAAAGTAAAGACAAATTCTCTTGTGAGACATTATATATATGAGACGATGTGTGAGACGTGTTAAAATATGTCTATTATATTGATAAAGTATGCTTAATGATTATTAAAGTATGTTTTTTAAAGTATGATAAATGATGAATTAAAGCATGAATTTAGAGTGGTATAATATGATTAATTATTGACATACTTTTACTACAAATAAACATACTTTATTTATATAATAACATACTTTAGTAATAGGTCGACCCGTCTCACAACCTTCTCACAAAAAACCCGTCTCATAAGAGAGTTTCTCAAAAGTAAAATATACCCTAAACTTCAAGGGTAAAATTACGAAGCAAACCATACAAAAAGTAAAAAAGAAAAAAAGAAAAAGAAAATAAAATTAGATGAAACAGTGAAACACACATTGAGGATCATCAATTTAATCTTTGCCACCCTAATCATTGCCAATTAATAATATAATGATTTGCTGCCTCATGACTCATCCCGAGCATCTCTTTTTAACTTGAAAAAATAGTTTATTTATTTTCTATTCTTTATTTAATTTATAATAATGTGAAGGCTAAAACTTGCGTGGTTTTAGATATACCGTGCCATCTCAGTTATGGAGGCCGAATTATGGTTGTTTGGAACCCATTGAGATTATAATTGAATAACTTTTTCTTATTTGATCAAGCTATCTCAGTTAATGTTCAATGTCTTACTACGTTGAAAGAATTTACCTTGTCAGTGATCTATGGTCACAACAGATATATAGCAAGAAGATCCATTTGGCAGCATCTCCTTTCCCTCTTTCACTCCAACTCCTTACCGTGGTTATTGGGAGGAGACTTCAACTATGTTAAGAATGATGAAGAAAGGAACAACAACCCTCCCAACCCAGGCATTCGTGAGATGAATGAGTTCTACTCTATCTTGGGTGTTAAGGATACCCACTCTTCTGGATGTTTCTATACTTGGTCTAATGATACTTCGAAATCGAAGATTGATAGGGTTATGCCCTGCAAGTTGTGGAGAAGTATGGGTTGGGAGCTACACACCACTTTTCTTCCCCAAGGAACTCAGTCAGATCATTGCCCATCCATTATCTCACTTCAAAATCCTAACCCCCACTCTATAAAGCCTTTCAGATTTTGTAACTTTTGGACAATACATGATAAATTTTTACAACTAACATCTCTTCATTGGCAGGTTTTTATTGCAGGTACCAAGCAGTACTCCCTCTGTCAGAAGTTGAAATTAATGAAGAAACCATTGAAGGAATTGCACAAACAGAACTATCATCATATTTCTGAAAGGGTGAACAGAGGAAGAGAACGATTGAGCCATCTACAATCTCTATTCATGGCTGATCCGAGAAATCAGGAGCTCCACTTGGAGATTGGTGGTGAGATCAATAAACAGAAACACTTGGAAGATTGTGAAGCTGACTACTTAATGCAGTTTCTGAAAAACACTCATCTCAAGAATCAGGATCGTCCGACCAAGTATTTATATTCTCTTATCCGTAGTAATAGAGTAAGGAATATCTACAGAGTCTTTATAGATCATGGCCCCACTACTTCCTATCAAGAAATGATCGATAATTTCATCTCATATTATAAATCAATTCTTGGTGAGGAAAGTATTTTAGTTGATCATGTGGAGCAAGCAGTAATGGATCTAGGGCAAAAGTTGAATGGGGAGGAAGCAAGTAGGCTGGAGAGTCTGGTTGAGGAGGTGGAGATTAAAGAAGCCTTATGGTCCATCAATAAAATTAAATCTCCTGGGCCCGATGGCTACACCTCGGCATTCTTTCAAAGTGCTTGGAGTGTAGTAGGAGGAGATGTGGTTGCAGCGGTTAAAGAATTCTTTTGGAAAGGAAAATTACTCAAACAGATCAATGCTACCTTTGTTTCCTTGATTCCGAAAAAGACACATGAACATGGGGTTCGAGACTATAGACCAATCTCTTATTGCAACACTATTTATAAAATCATCTCAAAGGTATTGGCTAATAGACTTCGTTGCTGCCTTCCTACCTTGATAAGTGATCTTTAGAGGTTATGGGAGAAGGGATGAGAATATCTCCCCTAGGATGGCAGTTAAAATTGATATTTCCAAAGCATATGATTCAATGCATTGGAAGTTCCTCTTTGATCTGCTTGAGTGGTTGGGCTTTCCTCCCAAATTTCGAGGGTGGATTGAACAGTGTGCGACTACTACTTCATACTCCTTGCTTATCAATGGCAAACTAGAGGGCTTCTTCAAAGGAAAGAGGGGTCTCCGGCAGGGTGATCCAATGTCTTCACTCCTCTTCATAATATGCATGGAATATTTTAGTTGTCTGATGAAGAGTGCTGTGGAGCATCGTGAGTAAAGATTTCATTCCAGTATTTGTAAGCATGAGGAAGTTTCTCATTTGATCTTTGCGGATGATCTTCTTATTCTGGGGTATGGAAATCTTGCTACGGCAATTACATTAGATCAGATTCTGAAGAAATTTGGCAGTGTGTCTAGATTGATAGTGAATTCCCAGAAATTCAATCTCTTTATTTCAGGGGTTTCAAACCACATTCGGGATCAAATTGCTTAGATTCTTTCTTTCAATAGAGGTACCATTCCTTTTAAGTACTTGGGTATACCAATTTGTTGTAAGAGGATAGGAGTGGAGGCCTTCACGCCTCTATTGAATGGTATTAACAACATGATTCAGAGTTAGTCTTCTAAACTACTGTCATTCACGGGTCGATTAGAACTTATTACATTTGGAATTTATGAATTTTTATCTTTTTCGTGTGGTATTGTTAAAATCCCTATCGTGGTTGCCAAGAAGGTGAAGGCTATGATTCGTAGGTTTTTATGGGGCACGAAAGTGAGCCCGGTGAGCTGGAAAGATATCCTTCAACCTAAGAATGCAGGAGGGTTAGGGTTGAAGAACATTGCAACTTGAAATACAACATTATTGTCGGCAGCCTTGTGAGATGTACTCAAAGAAGCCTCTTCCCTTTGGGTGAAATGGATTCATTCTGTCTAGCTTTCATCTTCTCAGTGGACGGTGGTCTCTCCTAGAGCTAATTCTACATACTTATGGAGAACACTATTGGACATTAGGAACGTGATTGTGACTGAGGTGGAAGGAGATAAAGGAATAGTTTGTGTTATGGAGAAATGTTGTAAGAATGGAGTTTTTAGAGCCTCCCGCATGTATGCACACTTGAGGAGCAGATACACAGAGGACTCAAGCTTCGTTTATAAGAAAATCTGGTACAAATGGATAGTGAGAAAGTACAGTTTCAGAATATGGCTAGTACACAGAGAACGACTCTCTATGAAGGACAGAGTTTGGTGCACATGAGAAGATAAACGATGTGGTTTTTGCTTTGGCCTTGAAACTACATCACATCTCTTCTTTCATTGCCCTTATACCAAATAAATTTTGGATGAAGTAAAGACATGGATTGGATGGAGGAGAGGAAGAATCAATTCAGTCACGGATGCTTTTCGTAAGATCATTGCAGATACCCGAGGCAAAAAGGCAAGAAGACTTCTTTTCATTATCTTTGCTACTATGATCTACCATACTTGGATGAAAAGAAATGCCTTACATTTTGGCATGAGGATGCTATCTCTGAGACATATAGCTGATAGAAACAAACTTCAAATAGCATGTTTGTACTTGAACTCTTGATGTATCTTTGTAATATTCACCCTAGGCCTCTGACTTGGGTAGGTTGGATAGGTGAGATAAGACTTGTATTCGCATTGTACGTAAGTACTTTGTAACCATTTCCAGTGAAATAATATTTACCAATTTCACTAGATATACCGTGCCCTCAAATCCCGCATTTTCAAGAGTTATACACTTTAGTATAAAATTGTAATCCTTTGATATACGAACGTGTACCCTTTATTTCCTTGAAAAAATAATTATTTTTTTAATCAAACATTTATACTATTCATATTTCAGCCGATCTTTTAAAAATATTATACCCTTACACACCTTGTACACCCAGGGACACAAGAGATCAACTCATAAAACTTGTGTGTCCCCGAGACACTGTGCCCCCAAATCCCGTATTTTTCAAAATTTATACCTTTTAGTATTAAATATTGTGCCCATTAATATAAGAACGTGTACCTTTTATTTTCTAGAAAAAAATTGATTTTTTTATCAAATATTTATATATACTCCCTCCGTCCCACCACAAGCTTGACGTTTCTTTTTTGCATGTAGATTAAGGTATATAATATTTAATGGGTAGATGAGGAGAGAGATCAATAATATATTAATGTGTAGTGATTAGATGTATTAGTGTGGTATGCGAGTCCTATGTTGATTTATTAATTGTTTTGTGTGTGTTCTATTTACTAAAAAGGAAAATGCACCTCTTGTGTTGAGATGGACGAAAATGGCAAAATGCGGCGTTGTTGTGGGACAGAGAGAGTATATTTCATCCTGTCTTTTCAATAAAAAAAAAGGAATTTTATCAATCTAAGACCTGAAAAATAGGTAAACTATCAATTTGGGGCCTGAATTATTTTTTACTATCAATCCAGGGCCTAAAATATGTATAACTATAAATTTGAGGCCTAATGATAAAATAGGTGCTAATATTTGATAAATTCAGGCTCGGATTGATAGTTTTATATATTTCAGGGCCAAATTGATAGAAAAAATAATTCAGGCCCCGAATTGATAGTTTACCCATTTTTCAAGTCTTTGATTGATAAAATTCCAAAAAAATATACCCTTATATTAATTGAAATGTATATAATTTAGAACAAAATATTATAATACCCTTACACACCTTGTGCACCCGGAGACAAAAGAGACAAACTCTTTTAAGATTTATAATATTAGCATAGTTTTTTTTTTCAACAAATTTAAATTTAACTAAAATTTAATACTGTAAATAAAAAAGTACTTTTATTACCTTTGAAGAGCGGAGTTTAAATCAGCTTCTTCCTTGTAATTGAATGCGTCATCGAACCCAAACTTCTCCTTTAGTATGTCCACCTATTTTATGTGTTTTTTAGCAATATAAGTAACACGTAATTAACAATCATACTGAAATTCAACATCTGGTTTTATTTTTATGGAGTTAAAATTAAGTAATTAACACGTAAACCAATAATATTAATTTAATTAAATAGATAAACAAAAAACACTGTTTTATGAAAAGAGTTTCGTTTGATAAATAAAAAGTGATAACATTTTAAAAGAAAATAATAATACTTAACTGTAAAAAGTGATAAGGATACCATTCAATAAATTATTTCATGAAAAATTTATAGTATAAATGAAAGTAAAAAAATATAACATTTTAAATAAAAATTAATAATATCTTTATAAAAAAATGATAACTAATTAAAAAAAAAGTAAAACGATCTCAACATGAGACAATTTTATACAAGTGTTGCTCAGTTAAATATTATTAACCTAAGACTTTTTGTTTTAGGTTTATCTGAGGTTTAAAACCAGTGAAAATAGTGGTATATGCATTTTTTTTATAAGATATATTTTAATTATCAAACTAATGTATAAAAACTGTGTGGTGATATGTGTAAAAAAATATAATTGATGAGAGATGAGATGAATGGACAAAGAGAATTAGAGAAATAATATTAATTGAGAAGAGAGAATATATAAAATGTGGGTAAACTGTGAACTAATATGTGGTCTGAATGTGCATACAAGGGGATTGGATTTCCTATTTCACAATTCATGTTCTATCGTTATTTCATAATATAAAAAAACTATAAATTAAACTCTTAGGGTATGTGGGGGTAATCTCAGAAGTAATAATGACACATATCATTCATTTAAAAAGTGAAATAAAAAAAATATTATTATAAAATATGTGATTCCAAGTTGTATATAAGGATGATTTTGAAAATTGACAAAGACTTGTGTGCGACCGTCTCATGTAAGGGCTTACTTGAGACGGATAAAAAGTGATAACTTCAATAATGAAAAGTGATACTCAATTAATGAAAAGTGATTATATTATTTCATGAACAATTTATAGTATAAATGAAAAGTAATAACATTTTATAGCGAATGTGATAACATTTTATAGCGAAAGTGATAACTAATTTAAAAAGTATAAAATAATCTCACGTGAGTCTGTCTCATGCAACACTCACCCTTGAAAATTTTATTGTTGATTTTAAAAATTAAAATCTAATTTTCAACATAAAAAACAAACATAGTGTAAGTAAATAAATATATCATTATCCGTGTTGTTGGTTTTTTTTTTAATTATTATTTTTGTTAAGCGAAAGAACATGAAATTAAATCAACTTGCAAGAATAGAAGGTGTCCAGAAGGCCATCCACATATGACGGAGCCTCAATCCAACAATGAGGGTTACTAAAAGATTGTCTAGCAATAAAGTGTACTAATAGGTTGACACTGCGTCAAATAAGTTGGCTGAAAATAACGGATAAGAGAAAAGAATACTTTTATAAGTAAACAAGACTTTACCAAACATTAACTCACTTATGGTAGAGTTTTGCAGAGAATCATAGAATATTTTAGAATCAATATCCACCACCTTTTCATAACCTACGTTTTTTTTAAAAGTCAGATATTGGGTATTATATGTATAGGATATAAATACTCATGATTTTCAATACATTGGATTTGGATATCTTATAGCATTTTTGTGTGACATATCCCGTATCACTTCATTAAATAAGTAATACGTACGAGAGAAGAGGAAAGTTATATCAAGCCTAAATCAATGTATAAACCCAAAAGACATATGATTAAATTTCTCATCCCTAGTGTCAGTCATTAAAAAAAAAATATCATCCCTAATACATCAAGTCAAAGTCAAAATTGGTGGCTTAAAATGTCAAAATCATCCTTTTGATTTCTAAAAAATTACAAAAATACCCTTAGGTCAAATAAATAAATTTGAACTCATTCTTTTCCCTAATACACCCATACAAAGTCATTTTGGCTTAAAGAGCCAAAATCTATGATTGAAAAGGTCAAATAATTCCTTTGACTTATAAGAATATCATTATAATAATAAAAAGTTACCATTATTTTTTTAATCCTGATTTTTGTTCTTTTTTCAATCTAAAATGGTATCAGAGCCTAGATATATTTTTTAATAAAAGGAAAATTATACGTATAAACTCGTATTATCTAATAAGAAGAGAATTTTAAAGATATATGTAATTGAATGAAAGTTTAAACAAGATTTCTAGCCCTATTGTTAGTCCTATGAGGCTATCCGAAAAATCGGAATAAGAGACAAGCAGATGGAAGAACACATGAAATTGTATTCCAACTTAGCAAACTAGACAAAGAAAGAATACTAAGAGCACAATCGAGATGTAGAGCTATGGAAAAAATCAGGAGAAATAAAGTTGAACTTATCAATAACATCATGAAGAAATCAGGAGGATGAAGACCACCATTCTATTTAACGAAACCCCTTTTACACCTAAAAGGAAAACAACGAAGGTAAAATACCTCCAGTGGCAACAAGTGTTCCTTTATGTTCTTAGAAACAATCATGATATCATCCACATATACGAACATGAATGTGAAATAATTTTTAAAAAGATTATGCATCTTCTTTTGATATATCTGGGGTGCATTTGTTAAACACATAGCCATGACATTCTAGATATAATGATCTTATGGAGTGGAGAAGACCCTAAACTTCTTGCTTCCTTCTTCCATCTTGGTCTAATAAAGTCCCAAACTTGCAATCAAATTTTGGAGAATACATTGGAACGTTGATGCTATTCACCAAGTGTTCTGTGCTTGGGATATACTATCCGTCAAACTCCAAGATGTTGTTGATCTCTCTGTAGTTGATATCAAGTCTTGATTTTCCTTGTTTTACATCTTCGTAATTTCGAACTAGAAATATTGAGTTGCTATATGTAGAGACTCTTGGTGAGATCAACTTAAAGTCCAAATATTTTTTTAAGCATTATTTGCATCGCTCTTAGATCTTCCTAGTTCATTAGGATAGGCTTGTGAAGCACGAGTATGTGAGACAATAAATGTGGAGCAATTAGCGTGATCTATTTTGTGGGATGGAGGGAATACAATATTATAAAATCTCGAATTTAAATGTAATTTGTATAATTTTGAACATGAAATATATTTCTTGCCTATAGAATTAATCATGAATTAAATATGTTTAATAGGACAGATTTTAATTTGCAATTGATTGTATGGTGCACCATTTCGGGAAGTGTTATTCTATAAAATAGAATTACTCAACTCGTAGAGTTCATATACAATAGTAATATTGCTATTTGTACAGAAGAGTAATCATCTATTATATTAAGCCTATTAAATGAGCTGAGCTCGCTCGAATATTGTATACTCGAGCACGGTTCGAATAGTTATCGAGTCGAGCTCGAGCTCGACTCTATTAAGAAACGAACCTATAAATGAGCTCGAATCGACTAAAAAACTACATGTTCGAGCTCGAGCTTGACTCGACTCGTTAAGCAAAATCAGTCGAGTTTTTTAAAGCTTCATTGAGCTTATTGAGCCTTTTCGAGCCCTAATTTAATTAATTTATATTTGTTATTACATTAATTAGTTATTATATTAAAATAATTAAATAATTTTAATTATTATTATTATTATTATTATTATTGTCGAGCCTTGTCGAGTCAAGCCTTAATGAAATAAGCAAAAGGCGAACTAGAACTCGAGTAACCACGAATCGAGCTGAGCTCGAGCCTTAGCGATCCGAGCTGAGTTGAGCTCTTGAGTTGCTTGTTTATTTTAACAACTCCAATTATTTTAAAGAATAATCCCGATTGCATGATACAATTAGGGGTAGTAAGTTTTTTTGGATTTTGGGTACCCGAACCGATTCGGGAAAAAAACCAAAAACCCAATTTTTATGGGTAATTTCGGGTTTCGGGTAGTTTCGGGTTTAAAGTATACCCGAACTCGATTGTTCATTATCGGATCGGGTATCAGGTTTTAAAAATTATCTAAATTATTCGATCAGGTTATTCGATTTTTTTATTATTTCTATTATATATAATATAATATATATAATTATTAATTAGAGTTCACACCGCACATTCACTGAAGAGAAGTAGAGAACCCTCAAATCTCAATTTCCAAAATTAATGAAGAACCCCAAACTCCATTTCCTCATATATTATATAAAATAATAAAGAAATTAATATATTTTTAGAAAGTTTTATACTATAATTTACTGAATTAATAATATAATACATCTTAAAAATATATAAAATATATTTAAATTTCATTAAATCACATTTTAATAAATAGTTTGACACAATTTTATTATTCTTATATTAATTATAAAATTATCATTAATTAATTTTTTAATAAATTTACTTTAAGGATGATAAATGTTAAATTTGTTGAGAGTAACAATATATAAGGATGAAAAAATGTATTATTAATTTTATCACATGAAAATATTGGAAGAAATTAAAAAAAAAATTGGGTTACCTGAATCGGGTACTCGGTTTTTTCGAGTACCTGAAATATCGGGTCTTTAAAATATAGATTCGCTTTTAGATAATGCATTTTAAAACCCGAAATTTTGGATACCTGATCCGAAACTTGATACCCACCCCTAGATACAATCGGTTGTAGAAAAGTATTTTATCTTAATAATTAATATGCAAATTAAATACTACCTTATGTTTAGTTCCGGCACAACTAACAACATAACAGTCGAACAACTTAGCATACTGTCCAACTAGAACTCCAACAGATCCAGCCGCTGCAGAAACAAAAACCTTATCCCCCTTCTTTGGTTTGCATACATGAAAAAACCCTGCATATGCTGTTAATCCGTTGGATCCTATCAGGGGCGGATCCAGAAAATAATTTTTGAGGGTACAGTCGACATGTAATTATAAAATATTATTTATTTAAAATTTAAAATTATATATAAATAAATTAAAATGCAAAAATTTAATTATTGTTGACACCATTTAATTTTCTTTTATAAAAAGAAATTTAACATATTATTATCATGCATTTATAGTATATATTTAAAAAAAAGTAATGAATTGACTGTATATATTTATGTTACAATTAATAATTTAAGTAATAAGTGAATAATGAAAATATGAATGCTTTTATAAAACATGAATATTAATATATTGTGTGTATATATGAGTAAAGTAAGAAAAAAACACAAAGGTTTAAAAATAAAATAAAAAGAAAAGGTATAGGATAGCATTAGAGAATCAAGCATATGATGTATAAAAAAAATAGAGAATACAAAGATAAAGTTGTAGAAATAATAATAATATAAATAAAATAAAAGGGAAAAGGGATCTCCATGGTTTGAACTCTCAACCTCAACTACTGCACTACAGGTGCTAACCACTAAGCTACTATGTATAATAGTTGTTATATCCAATAAATATAAGTATTATTTTTCATTTTGGGGTACAACTGTACCCCCATGTACCTATACTGGATCCGCCCCTGGATCCTATACGAGGAAAAAAAGTTAAAAATTTGTGTGAAATTGTTTAATGTAATTAATTTCGTAAGATGAATAAGAAATGATAATATATTATTTTAGTAAAAAGTTTCATCAGATCAATGCAATGTGATAACTGTACAGTTGAACTATTTAAATAACAATTCGTATGATAGAAGAAAAGTACGCTCTCCATCCCACTAAAACATAGTATGAGTTTTACCATTTTGATCTGTCCCAAAACAAAATGTACATTTACCTTTTGGATAAAAGGGACCTACAAAAATTAGTTACTTCTCTCTCGGCAAATGCCCACACATATCACACTAATACATAAAATAAAAATGACATAAATGAATATTGTATTGGTATTGGATATTGTTTTCTTTCATTATTCAAGGGTAATAAATTCATGCAAAAATAAAAATGAAAAAAAAATTACTTGTTATCGTCTTATAGTGAGAACATTTTACACTTTCGAATTAATTATCACATTTTATTATACATGTTATTACTTTTCTAATATTATCACTTTTCATTTACACTAAAAATTATTCATAAAATAATTTATGATATTATTATAATATTTCATCAATTAAATATTAATTTTCAATATAAAAATTATATTATTTTCATGACACAATGTCACCCTAAGTCTTTGTCATAGTTATCACGCACGAATACAATTCCACAAAATTCTTCATAATTGATTCCACCGTTTGCCTTCGCCTTATCCACAAGATCCTCTACTTTTAGAATTTTCAATATGAAATTAATTAAATGTTGCTTCAAATCAAAATGGATTAATAGTTTTGATTTCATCTACTATTTTATTTTATTTACTAGAAACATATGGGAATAGATTTTAAAAAATTTAGAGTATATAGTAAATATTATTTCTTGAAATGAATAATTTTTTATATAGACATTATATATATATATATATATATATATATATATATATATATATATATATATATATATATATATATATATATATATATATATATATATATATATATATATATATATATATATATATATATATATATATATATTAAGGAAATCACTATATGTAAGCATCATAAATTAAAAAAATAAAATTACAAGTTCTCATTATTTTTTAAATTTTATTATTTAATTATATTTAATAAAAAAATTCCAATACCATGTATTAAATATTTTTGTTGACATGCAATCCATTCTTAAACACAATGATTATAAATGATTTAATATGTGAACACCTCACAAACTGCTAGAATTTACCCTACCTTACCCGTTGTCCATGCGTTGCACGGACATCATTAAGATTTAATAATTTCTCTATATCGAGTATTTATTCCAATTTGAATAGGCAATTAGATTAATATTTATGCCTCATTTAATTTTGAAGTGAAATTAATAAGTATATTTTATCAATATAACAATCATACTTTAACAATAAATCAACTCATCTCACACATAAAAAACAATAGATTAAAAAATAGTTCAAAATTATACAATTATTTTTTGTATAAAGTATGAATATATACATATGACTCAATTAAATGAAATGTTGAGAGCCACCTTCCAAATATATAAAAAAGCGAGATTAATCATTGAAGTTAATTATCAAAACAGTTTCAAAATGTGAGAAATTGAGTTAATTAAAATGCGAGAAATTGAATGACGATAAAATAAAAAAACAATGAGAATTTGGGGATATATTGAAATGAGATTGATTAGGCGGCAAATGAAAAACTTTTCATATGTGGACATTTGGTGCTTTTATATATGAGTTGGTCTCTTGTGTCCCTGATGACACATCATACGCCCATACTCTTTAGTATTAAATTGTATAATAAATTGTATTAAATATTTTATTAATTTTAGAGGATCATTTGAATTTTTTAAGTAAGTTAATGAATAATAAACTAAAGGAGAGTAAAATATTTAAACTATAATATACTATTGAATTTTTTTTTTTTGTGTAACTTTTACTCCTTTCGTCCCATTTAAACTTATACACTTTTTTTTCAAACCCAAAATAACTAGTACAAAAAAAAAACATATAACACCCTACAAAAATATAATATTGATTCTCTTTTTTCATATCAAATATTTGATAAGAGATGATGAGAAACCAAAATCTTCAATCATTCTTATGATTCAATTTATCTATCACAATCCATTCAATCAATTTCATATTATTATTATCCTCATTGATAATTCTAATTACGATTATAAATCCATAAGAATTATTTATGCAAACCATTATTTCTCAAGAATTATTTAATTGCTCCAACCAAACACATTATTCAAGTATTCTGACTAAACACAATATGAAATCGTAATTACAAGAGTAATTATGTCTTATTAATTACAAATATTATAATTTAATTATTTTTTTATACGTTTAACACGTATAGGGTATGAATAGTCTGCCCTTCAAGAAATCTATAGTTGAATTTTAAAAACCAAAAACTTTAATTTTAAAACTCTAAAAAATCATAGCATAATGATATATTTTTAATTTGTGATCAACAATTACATCATAAATAATAAATTTAATTTTTAAATTATTCATTACTTGAAAAGTTAAATTATAATTATTTTGATAAACCATATATATAGCGTAAAAGAATATAAAAATATAGATTATAATTAAATTAATTAAAAAAGAAAATGAATTCAAACTAAAAGAAAAGGATATTATTAATAAGCCGTCTATGAAGTAAATTAGAATTTTATACTCCTTGTATATATATCTATATGTAAAATATTTGGGCGACACTATTGCTAACCGAAACATTACTAAGGACACCTGATTTTCAAAATAATTAGTAGTAAAAATCCTATTATACCCCTAAACTTACACCCTCACCAATTCATTCAATTAATTTTGCTAAGTTCACCCATAATCATTACTAAGTACACCGAAAATTAATCATTATATTAGGTTTTATTAATTTCCCTCTTTTGCAGAAGAACCACAACCCTGATTCAATACTACAATCCGGGTGGAATTAGAATTCAGAAGAAGGAACAAAAGATGTGAGACAGTAGTAATCTATTATCATGGCTTTATCAACACACGCAAACGGAGTATGTATACATACAGAACTCAAATTGAAGAATTAAGAAATTAGATTTCTGAAAATTAACAAGTCTGATTTCTGATGGGTTATCGTCATTCATCATTATTTGTCCTATTTCTTTTTCTTTTTTTTTTTAATTTCTTACTTTCTTCTTTCAGTTTTACATATGTTTACTGGTTATATTTATAATATGTTATAGATATCCGTGAGCGAAAACCATAGCCACATTACATGGGTTATCGTCTCCACGTTCATTACAACAAACTAAACTATTGAATTACAAAAAATAGGAATTAGGTTCTAATAATTTAAAATCTAATTTTCATTTTAATGTGGAAAATTATTAATATTTATGTATAAAAATAATAATTGCAAATAATTTACGTTAACAATTTACACCAACTAATTTCTTTCTTATTTTTGTTCTTGTTCTTTTTTTTTCTTCTCTTTATTCTCTAAGATTTCTTTTGGTATGTTTTTAGGGTTTTAAATTTTTTGTAGGAAGTAATAGTTTTGGGTGGGCTTTGCTTGATTTTGGATGGATTTAGCAAAATTAATTGGATGGAACTAGTGTAGGTGGAAATTTGGAGGTGGGGTATAATAGGAATATCACTCTAATTTTTTTGGGAATCGGGTGCCCTTAGTAATATTTTGGGTGGCAATAGCGCCGCCCAAAATATTTTTCAATCTTAAATCTAATACTCCCTCATTCGTCCGATTTAAAGAGCCTCTTTTGTTTTTTTACGTAGATTTAAGAGTATTAGTATTTAACGTGTAGTGAGTATTTGTATTAGTGGGGTGTACGTGTCTCATATTTTAATTGTATTAGTGGGTTTATGTGAGCCTCATGTGTCTAAAAAGGGAAAGGAGACCCTTTGGGGGCGGGGCAGATGCTTGATGAGAGTAGAAATTTACGTCTTTTTGGTCTCACAATACACTGTTTTTGTTAGAATAAGGTCGTATATTCGTGTGGGATTCGTGGTTTACGTATTTTGCATGATTATGGTGCTACTAAGGTGTTTTGTTGAGTTTTGAAGGTTAAAACAGGTCAAAATACGACTTGGAAAATCGAGTCGTTTTGGGTGTCGTAGGAGGTCAGAATGCAACAGACGTGCAACACGACCTATCATGGGGCAACACGACTTGCAACACGAGTCGTGTTGCGTCTGAGGCAAGCCGTGTAGCAAGTCGTGAGAGGCAGAGCAGCGTCGGGTTTTGTCCAGAGAGCCTACACGAGTTGGCAAGTCGTTACACGACTTGCTACATGACTTGTCTTGGGGTTCGTAGGCAATCCAGAACTAGGGCATCGCGACACGACTTGACAGAAAAGTGCACAGTTTGTTAACACGACTCGTGTTAGGGTTACACGAGTTACACATCAACGTAACACGGGTCGTGTTGCAACTCGAGTTGGGCATCCCAACTCGTGTTGTGTTAGTTTGGGCCAAAAATCGGGATTTTCACCCTCTAGTGCGTGAAAATATGGAAAAATAACTGAGTGGAATAAAATTCGTGGCCCAGGGTATAAAAGGGGATCAAGACACCTGGAGAAAAGAGACCGATCACATTCCACAGAAAAACATCATGAATTCAATTCATGCATCATCGATCCACCCACACACATAATCAGATCATCCATCCTATCATTCCATCGGTCCGGAAGAAGATTCAAGTGCAGTGGAGAGAGCCAATTCGATCGGAGAGACGGAGGGAGAACATAAACCACACGACACTAGGTGTTTTATATCTTTTTCTTTAATCTTTCTTTATTGAATTTGTTATGGAATTCTTAGCCATGAGGGTTGTGTGTAATCTCATAGGCTTAAAACCTTCTTACAGTTCTAGGGATTGAAGGTTAGGGTAGTTGATTTGGAAATCTAGACAACATTTGTGAATTCATGCTATTGATATTCTAATTTATTTGATTAATTCAGACTTTGTTTATATGTATGTAAAGTCTTCACAATATTCCATTGTTGTTGCCCGTGATGCTTGACATGTTGTGTTAGCTTGTGTGCATACATAATTTATATTGTCTATTTGCTAGGAATTATAGTAGTTTGTCCGTGAACACGATAATTCCAAAGGCTGGTTATAAATTGGATATTTGATTTTCTTATTGGAACAATGCAATTAAGAACTCAAGTAGGAAGTGAATAAGATTGAGTAGTATTTTCAGAAAATATTTGTTAGTCAAACTGGCCATCCGGAGGTTCTTTAAGTTTGCATTATTAATATCTAGGAAGGAGGTTCATAATTATTTACGCATATTTTTTTATAAATTAGATTATCCTATTAACTTTAAATCGAATCCTATTGATGGGTTAATAGGGCTAAGTGATGTATTTTCATTAATATGGCATGAATGAACAATAGGACGTCTAGGAAATCAAATCAATTGCACTACATCTGATACCTTAGAGCTGTCATTATCTCTTAATTCACTCTTGAATAATTCTTTGCTTTATTTTTATTTATTAAATTATTTGTTATTTCAATTCTTTAGATATTAATCAAATTCATACCTTTGAAATTGGTTACATTAATTCTAGTTGAATAGCAATTTAAAATAAATAGATAATTAACTGTCTTCTAAGGGAACGACATTTAACTTGGGTACTTGCCTCTACAGTTGACATCCTTATACTTGATGATTAGATTGGAGTGCGCAAAATACACTTATCAAGTTTTTGGCATCGTGCTGCCGGGGACAGTTTAATTATTTATTTTCTTTTATTACTAATTTAATTAGAATATTTCTGTTTAGATTTAATTGACTTTATCTTGAATTTCTCTTGAAGTTGCATGTTCACCAGGTCAAAGAAGGGAACACAAGATCTCGAATTTGATCCGAAGGTTGAAGCATCTGCAAGAAAAAGGAGAGGAGTAGCAAAGAATCTCAACGTACCTCCCAAAACTGCTAAGGTACCACCTCCGAAGAAGAAAATGGAGACACTTGATCCTAAAGCAGTCGTGGAGGAGGAAGATGAGCAGATTGAAAATGAGGTTATCCCAGAAGAGGCTGAATCAGAAACATAAGAAGAAATAACAATAATGGGAGATAGAACTCATGATGATGGCATCGTCATCAGAGAAAATTTTAAGTTCACCAACTTAGGAGGATCATGCATAGTTGGAGCAGTTCAAGCCGATGAGAAAAACAACATAAGGCCAGCGTTGATTAATATGGTGGAGAAAAACTCCTTCGTCAGAGGCATTTTTTATGAACCTTACAGACATCTTAAGCGCTTCAACAACTATATGGATACAGTGAAAGCCGTTGATGCTACTAATGATAGATGGAAGATGAGGCTTTTTTAGTTTTCTCTAGTTGATAAGGCAAGGGAGTTGTATGGAAAATTAGTAGGAGACAGTTGCTCTAATTGAACTGAGTTGCACAGCTGTTTGTTGATCATTTTATGCCACCTGGTAAGGTTCTTGCATTGAAGCAAGAAATCAATCAGTTCAAGCAGCGGATAGATGAATCGTTTGGAGAGGCTTGGGGTTTATATATGCGTTGAGGAGATGCTCACAACATCGATTCAAAAAGTCTCAACTCATCAGTGTCTTTTATAATGGCCTCGATAATAAATAAAGAGTGTTAGTTGATGCATCTGCTGGAGGAATGATTTTTGACAAGACGTCAAATGTCGTAGAGAAATTGTTTGATGATATCTCTATGAACTCTAAGGATTGGCCATCTGAAAGGATTAGAGGGACTTACATACTTGGAAAAGTTGTAAAGGTTGAAGAGAAGTTTTCTGAAGCAGATAGGAATATGATAAAGCTGTCTTTTAGTTGGAGAAAATGAACAAAGTCTTTCAGTTGGAGAAAATGAACAAACACCTGGTTACTTTGATATAAGATAATAAAGGGGGAGGCAACCGTGGGCCTATAAGTGATGATGTGGTGATGAAGATTCAATAGGTCGAGGACGCTAATTGAACAATGGGGCAGAGTCTCCAAGGTACAAGAGCACCTCAGAATTGGCAAGGAAATAAGTACCCTCAAGGAAATTCTAACCAAATGAATAACTAAGGGGGAGGACCTAGTAATCAAGGAGGAAACTGGCAGAATCAGAGGCATGAGAACTTCACTTATTCAAATCTGAATAATGCAGTTCCATACCCTCCCAATTTTGATCATGGAGCTAAGATTGAAGAAGGGAAGACCGATATTGATGAAGTGTTGGCAAGGTACATGAAGAAGAATGATGCCGACATTAATAAGATCAATAACTGCATTGTACTCATGGACTCAAACATGATAAAACAGAATGAGGAATTGAACAAGAAGTTAAAGAATCTGACATATACCATGAGCCAGATATCCACAATAGTAAATCAATAGCAGCAACAGCTTCAAAAAGGGAAGTTTCTGTCAAATACAGAAATAAACCCAAAAGAGTGTAAAGCGATCACTTTGAGATCCAGAAAGCAGTGTAAAGGTCTAGAGCTGATGCAGGACGTAACAGAACTGATACACGACAAAACAAAAGAAGAGCTAGGTCTATCTGCCACTAGCTCGGCACCTGCTCAATCCGAGCCAGGATTGGAGGTGACCAAATCGAGCCGAGCAGCATTCCTGCAAATCAGGCAGAGCTTCAGGGTGCAGTTTAACCCCAGCTTGATACAAGCTCACCTCCGAGGTTCCCTGCACATCTAAATTCTGTAGTGAACCAATTTGATAAATCCATCGCTGATAAAAAATGGCAGCGAGTGAAGAAGTTAAGAGAAATGGTAGAGGTGTTCGAGAAAGATAGTTTGGGTCTCCCAGAAATAAAAGTAGCAATTCCGTTCCCTTAGAGATTCTTGTCGAAGAGCCTTGATTAGAAGTTCAGAAAGTTCGCTGATGTTATGAGGGATGTCCAAGTCACTATTCATTTCTTAAATGCATTGGAAGAGATGCCATATTACGCCAGGTTCATCAAGGAACTCATCTCGAGGAAGAGAAAGTTGAACAGTGTGAAGACGGAGAATTTGGCAGAAAATTGTAGCTGAATTATTCAGAAGAAACTACCTGAAAAATTAAAGGATCCAGGCAGTTTCATCATTCCCTGTGAAATTGGAAAAGGACCATCTAGAAGAGCACTGTGTGATCTAGGAGCCAACATAAATTTGATGTCTTTCTCAGTATTCAAGAAGCTTGGTTTGGGGGAGTTGAAGGTGTCGAATTTAACTTTTCCTGTGGACTTTCTAGTACTTGATATGGAGGATGACAAGGATGGTGCGCCTCTGATCTTAGGGCGTCCATTCCTTTCTACTAGAAGAGCTCTGATAGATGTGTTTAAAGGAGAGTTGAGGCTTAGGGCCAATGATAAGGAAATTGTCTTCTCTTTGAATAAGGAGATGCGGTGGCCTACAGATCAGCAACAATGCAAGTCTATGAAAGTAGTGGACACAGAGTGTGAGGAGAACTTTGCCTTGTCTGATGCAGAGTTTGAGGGTTTATCTAACGATTCATGTATTGATTATCTAGAGAATTTACTTGCATTGAGTGATGCCAAGGATGAACAGAGAAGGAAGACCACTGCTGACATGGTGAATCGGAATAAGAAAACCACTGTTGAAAAGGAGATGAAACCTGCTGCTGAGGAAGAGAAGCAAGAGAGCAAAATAATTGAAGTGGTAGAGAAAATCGCAGAAACAAGAGAATTTTTTACTTTTCCTACTACTAACTCTAATGTGATGTTTGATAATCTTTTGGTTGCGGGAAAAACTGATGATCCATATCTGAAGCCTCTGAACTTACCTCCAGATTTTCATTCTTATATTGGTATTGAAAATTTTAACTTGTTTAAGCCTTGTTTTGCTATGCGGGTTGACTCTACAATTGAGAGTAGGATTGACAACGAGGAATCGCGAAAGTCATGGAAGAGAAAAGATTCAAAGGTTCTTGTTTCTGTAATAATGAAAGGTGAAATGGTAGCTACAGAAAATAAGAGAGGGAAGAAATACTTGAAGGTAAGAATGCGAGAAGACTTCCCTCCGATCCAATAGTTCAAAAAGAGGTACTCCGTCGTGACTTTCCGACTTTAAATATGAGCACTTGTTGGGGGTTGTCCTTCCCATTTTAATTGCTTTTATGTATTTGTGTTGATGTAGAAATTTTATTAGGTGTTGCTTGACTTCGGTATATACTTCTTTGCAAACTTAGAGTCTCACTTCGTTTGATCTTTGTTTGGGTGGGCGGGGTTAGGTATATACCTGTGTTTTACTGCACCAAAGTAAAATTGCTTCATTGTGTTGTGTGCTTAGATAATTGATTTTTTTGTAATTTTTCAGTATTTTTGATTCGTTTGATTATATTGAATTATCGATTTTTTTGCAATTGTCCAGGTGTGTTGTTAGTTTGTTTTTGTTGCGCGTTTTGCCTAGTATCAGTTTGGTTGTATTTGGGTTCTTGAGGATGATTCTTGGATCTTTCTTACCACTTGTTTGGTCTTTACTAAGTGAAATTGAATTTGTGATTGATGTGATGTGGTGATAATTTGGGGTACTGATGTATGAATTAATTGAGAATGTGGTGTTATGATATTATGTGATGGTGATAATCCAGCTAGATATGTACTTAGATGCTGGGATACTTAAGATTGTCACATGTGTTAAAATTGGGTCATAAGCCTATGTAGGAGTGCTCATTATTCTGTTAAACCATGTGAGATTTGAGCCTCTCGGAATCATGAAAATTATATATGATTGGTTTATTTCTTGAGAGCATCATTTACATGCATGTATTCAAGAACTTGACTCTTAATCTACTTGAGGCTAGATGATTGATTATATGATGGAAAATGAACTTAGGCCATTTTGTTCTTTATTGAGTCAATAGCCAAAGTTTTATCCTACCTGGTAATACTATCCATAGTTTCCTGTTTGAGCATTTAAGCCTTATTCATTTGAAGCTTATAAAGATAGTCAATTTATTCCTTTAAAAGCCTTTAAATACCTATCCTAGTAGAGAATTAAAGGAGTCAGATTGGTGCTGTGTTAAGAAACTTGGAATGATAGACATTGGTGGAAAGTGATTAAAGATGAATGATGGTTAAAAACTTGCAAGAGGAGGTAGTGCCTGAAACTGGTGCCCCAATCATAGGGTAGTACCTGAAACTGGTACCCTAGTAAAGAAATGAAGAAAAGACGTTGATCTTGTAGCTAAGGGAGTATTGAAATAAGAAAAGAAATTGTAAGAGAAAAGTAAAAGAGAAAAAAAATTGGAGATTGATTTGTCAAGTATATGTGTTGAAATATATCTCTACTGTTGATTCTCTACTAGTGATAGAGTCACTTATTCCATATATACCTAGCCTTGTCCAAAGAGCCAACGTTACAACCCTATGCATGTCCTTTGTGATCCCATCGTTAAGTATTTCAAGTTAGTGAAGAGACTAGATGATTGTCATGCTTATGGTTACGCGTGCATGTGAATTGATTTGAGTGCATATATTTTAGCCATGAAAATGTATATCTACACTTAAGCGATGAGTGTAAATATTATCCATGAGAGTGGATGATGAACATTCTGAAATGGGAAATAACTAATTTGACGTGCATGTTTCAATTGAATAGTAATTTTAGCATTTGAGTATATTATCTTGATTTGGATGTATGTGATCCTTTATTTGCGGTAGAATTTCAACTCTCATCTCTCTCTCTTGTTTTGAATTCGTTGTTCGAGGACGAACAACATGTTAGTTTGAAAGGTTGATGAGAGTGGAAATTTATGTCTTTTTGGTCTAACAATACACTGTATTTGTTAGAATAAGGCTGTATATTCTTGTGGGATTGCATGTTTTACATATTTTTAATGATTATTGTGCTATTAAGGTGTTTTGTTGAGTTTTTAAGGTTAAAACAGGTCAAAATAAAGCAAAACCGAAGATGAGCAAGAAACGAGTGAAAATTAGGCTTACTCGAGTTGTAAGGCTCAACACAACTTGGAAACTCGAGTCATGTTGCACGGTTTGTTAACATGACTCGGGTTAGGGTTAAACGAGTTACGCATCAACGTAACATGGGTCGTGTTGCAACTCTAGTTGGGCATCCCAACTCGTGGTGCATTAGTTAGAGCCAAAAATTAGGATTTTCACCCTCTAGTGCATGAAAATGTGGAAAAACAGCCTAGTGGAGTAAAATTCGTGGCCCAGGGTATAAAAGAGGATCAAGACACCTGGAAAAAAGAAACAGATCACATTTCACAGAAACACATCATGAATTCAATTCACGCATCATCTATCCACCCACACACACAATCTGATCATCCATTCTATCATTCTATCGGTCCGGAAGAAGATTCAAGTGCAGTGGAGAGAGGCAATTCGATCGGAGAGACGGAGGGAGAACGTAAACCACGTGACACTAGGGGTTTTATATCTTTCTCTTTAATCTTTCTTTATTGAATTTATTATGGAATTCTTAGCCATGAGGGTTGTGTGTAATCTCATGGGCTTAATCCCTTTTTACAGTTCTAGGGTTTGAAGGTTAGGGTAGTTGATTTGGAAACCTATACAACTTTTGTAAATTAATGCTATTGATATTCTAATTTATTTGATTAATTCAGAGTTTGTTTTTATGTGTGTAAAGTCTTCACAATATTCTATTGTTGTTGCCTGTGATGTTTGGCATGTTGTGTTAGCTTTAGGGCTGGGGAAAAATACCAAAATTTCGGTATACTGCCCTTACCATATAAAAAAATACCGATTTTACCGAAATTTTAGGTATACTGAAGTTTTTGGTAAGGTATAATACCGTATTGAAATTTTTGGTACGATAAAGGTATATAAATGATCAATACAGCGGTATTTCGGTATATACCAAAATACCGTAAAATATTCAATTTTTAAGTAATATGATACGATATTACCATACTACATGATAAATCCAATTATAATTATTATTTATATATTATAATTTTTAATTAAATTATATATATACACTATTTAATTAAAAGATTAAATCTAAAAATCCTACTATATATTTCTTCATAGTTATAAATGGTGAACAACCCGGGACGCCCGAGTAGTTCGAATCGGGCATTGAAATAATAAAGGTTTCGGTTTACTCTTCTTTGCCAATCAAGTGGTTGGATGGTGGACATTTAGCGGCCCGAAATGGGACTTCACCTTGATGATCAAATCCAATGGGAACATTCTTAGGGATCTCCATTTACGCCATCTTCAGCTTCTAACTTAATAGAAGAATCAATCGTTTGATAAAAATCAAATATCCATTATAATCAACCCGCTTTAACTGCCCTTGAGATTTTTCTTCCGCTTAAACGACCACATTTCTTTTTCATCTTCAAAACCGTAAAAGGAAGACGTTTCTTTTTCATCTTCAAAACCCTAAAACATACCTTAAATAAATACCCAACAAATCGAAAGTCAATTAAGATTGAAGGAAATTTAGATTTAGACACTGTATGGATTAGAATAACATATTGCAGAATTCAAAATGAGGTTTAAGTACTTGCAAATAGATACTTGAGTAGTAGTAATTCTTTCATTCACTATCAAGGAATAAATACAATTGGGTCTATAAATATGGAAATTATATTCGGACAATTTAATCCAGATGGATATTATGATTCATTTTATATAATAAGATAAAATTAATTTATTATGAGACGATTTAATCACCTAATTCTTTGTCAACATAAAAAAGGTCCAAGAGATCCTTAATCTTGCTTGATCCATCACTTATTTTCCAATCTAAAAATTCATATGTTTCATGTTAATCTTCAAATATTATAGATCTCTCCTTCTTTATATTTTCTTCGATCAATAATTAATTTTTTCTAAAATATAGCAGTAAAATATGATCATCAAAATTCTTATCCTCGATGCTCTCCTGTAATCCTTCTTGTGCTTCGCTTACGCGTTGCTGAACACATCTCATCAAACCCGAATCAAGGCAGTCGCAATATATTCTTCCATGTCCAACCTTGACACCTGAGTCATTCGAATCAGGCATCGAAATAATGCATTGTTCGCTCTACTATTCCTTGTCAATCAAATGGTTGGATGATGGACATTTAGCTGCCCAAATTTGTATTTCAACTTGATGATCAACTCCAATAGGAACTTTCTCAGTGGGATCTCCATTTACGCCATCTTCAACCTCTAACTTACCAGAAGAATCAAATCGTTTGATAAAAATCAACTATCCATTATAATCACTCGATTTAAATGTCTTGAAGATTCTTTTTCCGCTTCCAAACCACCACATTTCTTTCCCATCTACAAAATCGTAAAAGAAAGACGTTTCTTTCCCATCTTCAGAACCCTGAAACAGAACTTCAATAAATACCCATGAGATCGGAAGTCAAGTGAGATTTGAGGAAATTTACATTTTGACATGGTAAGGACCAGAACAACAGATTGGAGAATTCGAAGTGAGATTGAAGTACTTGAGCAGTGGTAATTCTCGCATTTATTTTCCAATCTAAAAATTCGTGTATTTCATGTAAATCTTCAAATATTGTAGACATCTCTTTCTTGATATTTTCTTCGATCAATAATTAATTTATTTAAAATATAGTAATAAAATAGGATCATCAAACTGTGAAGTCTTTCGGATGATGATTATCAATATCATATCCAATTCAATTTTTCAGATCATCAGAGTTCCTTTATTGCTTCCAGAATCTTCTTTAGATAATGACCTTGTCGAAGAAACCCAAGTCCACAAAATTCTTATCACCGATGCTCTCCCGTAATCCTTCTCGTGCTTCGCTTAGATTTTGATGCACACATATCATCGAACTCGAATCAAGGCAGTCGCAATCTATTATTTCATGTCCAACCCCGTCGCATTAGTCATTCTTATCGGATATCGAAACAATTCAGGTTTCAATCAGCTTAATGATTGTCAATGAAGTGGTTGGATGATGGATATTTAGCGGCCCAAATTTGGACTTCAACTTGATGATCAACTCGAACAGGAACTTTCTTTGTGGGATCTCCATTTATGCCAACTTCAACCTCTAACGTACTAGAAAAATCAAATCAATTGTTAAAAATATACTTTTTATTATAATAAACCCACTTAGCCTGCCCTGGAAATTCTTCTTCCACTTCCAAATGACCACGTTTCTTTCCCATCTTCAAAACCCATAACGGAATACTCCCTCCATCCCAAAGAGAAGTTCACAGTTACTGTAGATATAGAGTTTAAGAAAAAATTATTTTTTACTTTACTTTTAAGGGTAGTTTGGTATTTTTAGGTAATAAATAAATTATAAAGTAAGTTATGTGAGTTGGAAAGGAGTGACAATTTTGAAATTAAAGTATATTGTGGGGTTATTGATTTGTGTGTATTTCTTTATTTGGGGTGTGAAATTATTTATGGAACGGACAAAAATAAAAGGTATGAATTTGTTTATGGGACGGAGAGAGTATGTTTCTTTTCCATCTTCAAAACCCTAAAAATGACCGTAAATAAATACCCAACAGATCGGAAGTCAAGTGAGATTGGAGGAAATTTAGATTTAGACACAGTAAGGACCAGAACAACAGATTGGAGAATTCAAATTAAGTGAGATTTAAGTACTTGCAAATGGATACTTTAATAGAAATCATTCTTGCTCTCACTATATATGAATAAATAGAAGTGGGTTCATAAATAAGAAAATTCTATTCGGATCAATATTTGATCCAGATGGATATTATGACCCATTTTATATATAAAAAAAAGTTTTGCAAAAACTAATATATCATGAGACTTCTCACCTAAGTCATTTTTCACTATAAAAATGCACAAAAAAATTCTTCAATCCAGCGCAACATACTTCAAAAGTCGTGGTCTTTTTAGCAAATTCTCAAAAGTTGAGATTAAATTGCAATTGAAGTAAATATTGCAATTAAACCAATATTAAACCATATGAGCAAAATAGATCATAAACAACTAGGGTGAAATAATATATACCCTTAGGGATTGTTTGATTTGGTATTAAGTTGATTTAATAAACCATTGAATAATGTTATTTCATGTTTGTTTTAGGTTTTGGTATGATTCGAATTCTCTGTGTCGTACATCATCTCCTATGTCATGTTATTGGATAGATGACACGTAAAAGAGTGACAGAAACTATACCCTAAAAAGAAAGCTTAAACCTATGGGTAATGATTTGATCTCTTTCCTTCTTACGTATCGATCATAACACGCGTGACACAAAAGATGATGTTCAAAAATGACGCAGAAAATCCTGAAGTATCTTAGAAGGATAAATTAAATTTTATGTCAAATAAAGTATTAATTGAGGTGAAAGAAAAGATGACAAAGGATAGAGAAAGGAAGAATAAGTATTGATAGAGTAGAGATAATATATGGTAAGGGTGAGTGGGGGTTAATCTGGTTTGCAAGTATATATAAGGGATAGAAGAACTGTTATTCAATAAGGATATTAAACCCAAATCATGCGCCCAGGCCCAGAGCATAGTTCAAGTGGTAGAGGGGAGGGTGGAAGGTCCGAATCCTGCCTTTGGCATGGATTTGGCCCCTTGCAAGCACAAGTTAAACAGTGAACCTTCTCTATAAGCCACTTGAGACACATCTTGCGATTTACTTCCTCCACCAATTCCCAGGGTAGGGGCAGTATGGTACACCATTAAACCCAAATCATACCTTAGAATTAACATTAAACTTTGATGGAATAAAATAAATTATAAATCACAAAGGTGAAACATTTACAATTATACGTCTAAAACTAACATTAAATCCAAAAGGATTTAACATTAAATTTAAAGAATAAGTATGAAACACTATGGGCTAAACAGATAATAAATTATAAGGTTTCATAAATCGAGGTGTAAAACAAATAATGAACTAATTAAATATTACATATTCTTCCACTATTTCGATATTTTATGCACACTTTTTATGTAAATGACTAAAAAAGTATGCATAAAATATTAGAGCAAAGAGATATTATTATTAAAATTGTAATCAATAATTTGATAAAAAGAAAAAAAAGCAGGAAAAGACAAAATAGTACGCATCATCCGACACTACAAAAAAAGCTTTGATTAGAGACGAAAATTAGAGACGGTATAATAACCGTCTCTATTTGAGACGGCTTTTGAGACGATTTTTTGAATTAGAGACGAATTTTTCGTTGACCACTGGTCAACAATAACAAATTTACTTTTGAGACGGTATTAGAGACGGTTTAAAGTTGAGACGGTATTAGAGACGGTTTTTGCCGTCTCAATTAGAGACGGTTTTTTGTCGTCTCTAATTAGAGACGGTGGTTTTGATTTGAGACAGTATTAGAGACGGTTTTGGAGACGGAAGTGTCGGCGAACTGGATCGGGTAATTTAGAGACGACTTTTAACCGTTTTAATTTTGAGACGGATACAAACCGTCTCTTTTTGAAACGGAATTAGAGACGGTTTTAATTTGAGACGGAATTAGAGACGATTTTCTGCCGTCTCAATTAGAGACGATTTATTGCCGTCTCTATTTGAGACGGTTTTGGAGACAGATAGTGTCGGTAGGCCAGAGAATCGGATTGATTAATTTAGAGATGGCTTTTTACCGTCTCAATCTAAGACAGTTTCGATTTGAGACGGTATTAGAGACGGTTTTTTGCCCTCTCTAACCTTTAAATTTATCAAAATGAACGGATTGAGGTTTGAATCATGGTCACCATGCTACTAAGCCTCGAGACCACCGGACCATCATCATATTATGAAATTATGTATAAAATATAAATAAACTTTTTCAAAATTTAAATAAATATGTTTAAATTAATTTAAATACAAAGTAAACTCTTTCAAAATTTAAATAAATATAAGTAAAAAAAGTAAACTTTAAGTACAAATGAAACTCTGATAAAATTTAAATAAAATTAAAAATTTTAGTAATATGTTTATATAATTATCCTTTAGAGTAATATTTATATCATGTTGATTAATATGTGCTTTGTGGTATCATATAAACACAACAAATAATATTAAATTAAAATGACTCTTAATTTTTTATAACATAAATTAAAGTCCCGTGAAGAAAATATATTAGCATTTGTCTTTTGTATTATATAGCATATATGAATTTTATATTCGAAGTAATAAAATGATTAAGTGCAAATTATTAATTAAGGCAACGCCGTGCGCCCACCGTGAGTCATACCCTTTAGTATTAAATTGTATACCCTTTAGTATAAAGATGTATACTCTTTATTTTTTGAAAAAAATAAAAAATATTAATGAAAAGTGTATACCTTTTAGAATTAAATGATATAACCTTATTAATTAAAATGTATACCCTTTAGAACAAAATAATGTACCTTTACGAACTTTGTGCACTTGGGGATACAATAGACCAACTCATTAATTAAATTAACATAAAAGATTATAACTGCAAAACTAATATATTAGATGAAGTGCAAAACGATTAAGAGTAACAAAAAGATTAAGTGGAAATTATTACTTAAACTAACAGATTAAATGTTCAACGATTATCTACAAAATCATTAATAAAATAACATATAGTATCATAGCTATATATGTGTCATACTGTGTAAAAATTCTTACATTAATTAATATGTATATATAGAATAAAAGATTGACTTGAGGTTTCAGTTTTGCATGGAGTTAAAGTGTAATATTATTTATTGTGTGATAAATAGAATAATTTTAATTATATAATTAAATTATATATTCACTATGTCCCATTGTAAGGTAATCATTTTCTTTTTGCACGTGGATTAAGGATTAAGATAATTTAATATATTGTGAATTGGGGATATAATAATATTTTAATGTGTAATAGGTAATTGTTTTAGTGCTGATAGTCAGCCCATATGTAATGAATTAGATATAATAATAGTTTTTTGTGAGTCACATCAATTCCAAAAGTAAACGAATACTTTGAAATGAGATGAATTAGAAAAAATTGATATGTATTGAAGGGTGGAGGGAGTAATATATTTTAAATGTATGTAATATAAAATTAAGGGCTAATTAATATTAAATATAATTAAATATTAAATAATAATTATATATATATATATATATTATACTAATTGCGAAAACACTGCCTTAAATAATCTTTTAAAAATATGATGTGTTGCGATGTGGTTAATTGTTGTATTTTTTATATTTTATTTTAATATTACATATATATATATAATCTTTCTATTTTTATTTTTTTATTATTATATATTAATATTTATTATTATATCACTATTATATATTACCAAAATATTTATTCTTATCTAGAAAATTGATAAGTCTTTATTCAATTAATTATTCTAAATAGATAATTATTTAAATATTATAATATATATGGAATAAAAAATGAGATTGCCACCTTTTTTATATGAATTTTAAAAATTATATTACTCCTTTCATTCATTATAAAATTACACTTAAAAATTAATTACTCTAAAATTTTATATGTAATTACCATAAATCTTCAATTAAAAATATAATAATGTCTATAAAAATATTTATTTAATATAAATATTATATTATTTATTATTATATATAAAGTTTAGTTATTTAATTTTATAAATTTAAAATAAAGTAATAAAAAATATCATATAACATATGAGGCAAATATATATATATATATATATATATATATATATATATATATATATATATATATATATATATATATATATATATATAAACAATTATATATATTAGTGATTTAACTATAAATATTTAATTAATGTAAACACGTGTTCATAAAAATAATAAATATTGCTAAATTAATTTATCTTATTAATTTAAGATAAAGTAAATTTATGAATCTATGTAGCACATGGAGGAAAAAACTAGTATATATACTATTATAGGAAAAAAAAATTTTGCCTACATGTCGTCTTTAGAGCACTTTAAAATGATGTGTAATTTTCATATTTTTTTATTTTTAAATATTCTATATAACTATTGAACGAATATATAATATAATGTAGGTGTTCTCTTGTGAGACGAGTATATGAGAGACTGGTTTTGAGATAAGTGGATTCATTGTTAAAGTATAGTAGTTATATAGGTAAAGTATGATTATTAATAGTTAAAATATATTTGTAGTGAATCATATTATAACATACTTTAATTCATTAATTATCATACTTAAAAAAATATTCTTTAGCTACGAATTAATATAGTATTATTTGTTTTCAACGATTAACAGAAAAGATTAAGTGCAAACTATTATTTAAATTAATAGTTTAAGGGTACAACAATTATCTACAAATATTAACAAAATAATATAAAGTATCATAACTATATATGTATTATATAAACTGAGCGCGACAACTCTAAAATTATTTAATATGTATATATTCATTATAAAAGATTAACATGCGGCTTTCAGTTTTGCATGAAATTAAAGTGTAATATTATTTTTGTGGGATAGATTGAGTAATTTTATTTATACAATTAAATTATAATATATTTAAAATGTATGTAATATAAAATTAAAAGCTACTAAATATTAACTAATATTATATATATATATATATATATATATATATATATATATATATATATATATATATATATATATATAATCTTGTCAAAATTTCTCAAACGATACCTACAAAATACTTTAGATTTTAATAATTAAAATGTATTATAACTATTATAAATGAATATATAATATATACATATAGTGGATTATATATATATATATATATATATATATATATATATATATATATATATATATATATATATATATATATATATATATATATATATATATATATATATAATGTAATGAATACATAATAAAAATTACTACTAGCAAAAGTGGCACATATAATACCCATAAGGGCTCCCAATGCCTACAAGGCCAGGTTCAAACCCTCTTGAGGGCTTGAAAATACAATATTCCACAAAATCAAAATATAACTGTCTCAAATGGAGACGACAACAAACCGTCTCAAAATAAAATCGTCTCTAATTCCGTCTCTATTCTAGCTACGAATAAATTGTAGACGACCGTAAAACAATCTCTAAAGCCGTCTCTAAAACCATCTGTATTCATCACTTTTTTTTGTAGTGGTATGAAAATATTGCATATAATATTTTGCCTTCTTAGATGGTAAGGATTAATAGGGGAGATAATGAAAATGAAAGAGTATTAATTCATATTTTTCATACTTTGTAAGAGGGTTTTAGAGACGGAAAAAAATCGTCTCTAATTGAGACGGAAAAAAGTCGTTTCTAATACCTTTTCAAATTTGAGACGGCTAAACACCGTCTCTAATACTGTCTCTAAATTTTCCAGCCAACTCTCTGGCCGTTGGCACAAATGGAGACGGTTTCCAAAACCGTCTCAAATGGAAACGACAACAAACTGTCTCCAGAATAATCGAACCGGTCTGGTTTAGAACCGTCGCAAATACCTTCTCAAAATAAAACCGTCTCTAATTCCGTCTCTATTCTAGCTACGCACAAATTGTAGACAACCGTAAAACCGTCTCAAAACATTAAAAGTCATCTCTAAAACAGTCTCTATTCATTACTTTTTTTGTAGTGCGATGAAAATATTGCATATAATATTTTGCCTTCTTAAGTGGTAAGGATTAATAGGGGAGATAATGTAAATGAAAGAGTATTAATTCTTATTTTTCATACTTTGTAAGAGGTAATCATATAAAATTTGAAAATTTTAATCATTCTCATTAATTTAATGTATACTCATTCAATCAATTATATTATCATTACATTCTCATTATTATTGCCATTTTGAAATTTGAATTGAGCGGCTACTTAGTTTATCCAGAAACATGAAGAGTACTTGCACTAAGTCATAATGATTAATTCTTGTATCATTAACAAATGCAAAGCACCAAAATCCTCAAAGCACTAATTGAACTCAACTTATAAACCAACAACTCACTGAATCATTCATGAGCCATTTGCACCATCTTTTTCCCAACATTTTCCCCTGCAAACAACCCTACGAAAGCACTGGGAACACTCTCCACACCGTAGGAGATATCACAGAGTGCCTGCATTTTCCCAGCACGGAGATGCTCCGCAGTCGTTGCGATGAAATCGGCGTAAACGTGGAGAAAATCGGCGGCAAGAAAGCCTTGGATTGTGATCCTTTTGTAGACCACGTCCAGCATCTCTAGAGATGGCTTCTTCCCTGTGGCACCGGTGTATTCGGAGATGGCACCGCAGACGGCCACCCGCCCGAATGGCTTCATGTTGGCCAAGGCAGCCTCCAGCATCTCGCCACCCACATTGTCAAAATATATGTCCATTCCATCAGGGAAGTATCTGCATTTAAGAATGAGCAAACAAGTTCAATCTCTCATTTCTCATCCTCAAATATCTGGCCACATTTATACAGACCAAAATGCCAAGTATGTTCACATTAGTTAGTGTAGTTTAAGATTTTCTTTTGTTTCAACTTACTTTTAGAGGAGAATTTTGATATTTGTAGGTAATATCAAATAGAAATATCACAATTTTGAAGTTAAATATACTAATGAGATTATTAGATTGAGTACTTTTTTTTTTTTCTTGGAAGTGTAAAATAGTTTTGCTATAAACAAATGTGAGAAAAAGGTGAACTGGTTATATGATGGAGGAAGTACTTCTTTTTGTTTTAATCACACCACTATGGGCAACGAACGTGTTGTTATATTTTAGTATTATATCTTTTATTACACGCATTAAATGAGTTACACACGAGAGCAAAATTTGAACTTTTTTCCTTAGGATTGAAGTTTATCTTTTAATATATAGATAAAATACTATTGTGTTATTCATTCAAAGATTCACAGCAGGAGATGCAACACTAATATGCAACATGAGATCAGACTGCGAACTTTGCCCTTATTTTTTCATGCCTCCCTCTCTCAAGTTTAAATTTCTTGCAATATTCTCTCTAAATTCCTAAATTTATCATTTTATATTTAATGTTGGATGAGTGATAGTCAAGACCAATCTCTCTCATGTTTAAATTTCGGACAAGACTTGTTGCTTCTCAATCATTCAATCGTGCACTCAAATGATCATTAGTTCATTGTGGATTTTGATGCTGAAATATAAAATATTTTTAAAATAACATCTTAAATATTGGTAGGGTAGATATAAGTAAAAACCTTTTAAGAGTAGAGTTGAGATTAGTCACTTCCTTGTAGTTGAATGCATCATCAAAGCCGAGCTTTTCCTTCAGCAAATCGACCTATAGATAAACAAACGCAAAAACGTGTGTAAATCCTACAGCAATGAGCCGAACCGAGTCGAGTCAAGCATGGCTCGATAATAATAATTAATAAACTCCCTCCGTCCCAAAGAAGTTGGTATAACTTTTTTTGGGCACGGAGATTAAGGAGTATAATAATTTAATGTAAAGTGGAGTAAAGTGAAGTGAGAGAAATAATATTTAATGTATAGTGGGTAATTGTATTAGAGGTGATATGTGGGGCCCATGAGAATAGATTAATTGATTTTGTGTGGGTCCCATGTATTAAGAATGAAATGTGTCAACTTTAATGGGACAAACCAAAAAGAAAAGTGTGTCAAATTCTATGGGACGGAGGGAGTAAGTAAAAGGAGAAATTAATATTATTTAATTATATTAAAATAGTATTAAAGGTAATAATAAAATTAAAATATATCAGCTAAATTATAGCTCGATAAGGCTTGAGAAGCTAGATTCATTCTGCATTACGAGCAAAGCTATAAGCTCAAATGAGTAATTTTCAAATCTAATCGAGTTGGTTTATAGGTTCATTATAAAATGTATTGTGATGTTAGGTGTGGATGATGATTTTAAAATTAAAGTATATCTTGATTATGAAATTGTGGTGATAATTCTACTTTATGATAGTATTGTCAATTATAAGATGCATAAAAACATAAAATGTGAATTTCGTTACGAAAAGAAATGCCTTTTAACTTTTCAGTAAATTGAGAAATATACTCTGCATCCATTGATAAAAAAAAAAAAAAAAAAAATTACCTTTATCTGGGTACCAGCACAGCCAATAACATAGCAACCATGGAGTTTAGCAAACTGCCCAACAAGACTTCCCACAGAACCTGAAGCTGCTGACACAAACACCCTCTCCCCCTTTCTTGGCTTACATACTTCATAAAACCCTCCATATGCAGTTAGTCCACTAAATCCTTGAAAAAAAAATATATATAATTAAAACCTTAAACTATAGTTTTCGACACTACAAAAAAATGATCTTTAATACTCTCAAGTATAACACTTTATACTCCATAATATATTTATTAAAAACACTAATTCATCCCTCAGAAGATAATAAAATAAGTTATCTAATATTCATATATCTATAATAAGCGTGAAGAAAATAAGGGAAATATCTCTCTTCTATATTCTACTCATATCACAATGGTAGCGACACTCTATGACGTCATAATAACTTGTGGTGTGTTACAGATGTTTAATTATATTCACATGTTTTAATTAATATCAGACTTTAATCACATAGTCAACTATCATTAAGATTAATTACAGGCAAATATATTATATTCAAATTGCACAAAATAATCGAGTCCTTAAATTATGTTAGTACATTTGAAAATTCATTTCACTATCTCAAAGTATCTTGTGAACACAACACATTCATGCACCATTTTTTCATAAAATTACTAATTACTTTTTAGCAGTTTGAAAAATTATTATAGCGAGATGAAATTTCTCTCAAGATGATAGTTAATTTCTTTCCAAATATTGAATATTGATAAATAAATGTAATACTGAAGATGAGACACCATAATTTATGATACTTGTAGTAGTTGATCATTTCAGAAATTATGGAATTTATATATTAAGGCATGGCAGCAAAATAAAAGTTACCAAGAGGGCCAACATGGTAGGATAAAGGCAAGGCCAAGGGATCCAACTTATTCAACAGCCTGGGTGTGCCTTGCTCTATCACTGTGTACTCTCCCCAAGTGAGCAGTCCAACCACAAGCTCCCCCTTCTGTAAATCACTCCGACCCGACTCCACCACTCGACCCACACCGTATGTGTCGATAGCCTGTCGTTTAATCATTTTAATGCTTGCTTGCTTGAACGGATCATTTTAGGGCAAATTAAGCTATAAGATTTATATATCGATGTATCATTCATCAATTCTAGTACGAAATTTAATCCACCATACTATATATATATATATATATATATGTTCGGCCAAAACTTTTATATAGATTGAGAATATATTTATTAAATGATCACCTCATCTATCAGCTAAGTTTTTAGATGATGTGGTCATTTTCGAAACTCACCGCCAGCAAAAAGTTTATATATAAAGAAAAAAAAGTAAAGCTTGATCAAGAAAAGTGAAATCCGTCGAACTAAATCATAAATTTCATGAACAAGTACGATGAAAAAAATGAAACGTTCACATAATAAGATGATATCATATAAAGATTTTGTGTAAAAAAAAAATACTTACATTAAAAACTAGAAATGTTGAATAGTGTCTTCGATAACTAAGTTTAATAACAAAAATCAAGGTTAAAAATTGAAAGATGAAAGTTTAGAAAAAAAAAAGAAGTAAACATTGTATCTCATGCCATGACCATTTGTTATTAATTATCGATTCTCTAATATGTTATCATATTTCACAAATTATTGATGAACTAATTAATTACACGATTAACACATTTTATTAATCATATATTCCTAATTAAAAATATGTTTATTTTTTTCTTTTATCTCATATAAAGTTTTTGTCATTGAAAAAAAGCTAGTGTGACACGTGAGGAACCAATTTCACGGGAAACTCTAGATTAAAAAGACAATCATTTAAGAATTAATATTATACCATCAGTAAATTAAATTGATCATGTATTATAAGAATATAATTATAATTATTATTATCCTAATAACAAAATTAAATTGTCATAATAAAACAGTACACTAACTAACCATGGTATTTATAAATGAATTCATAATAGAGGTATTGAAATGGGTTTGGCCAATACAAGTCAACTCAGCTTGCTCCATTGGAATTTGGACCAACTTAAACTCGTCCTACTAATAGTCTAACCCGCAAATAATTCATTCTACCTTACCTATACCTGAATCCATATACGCCCATTCTAACCCACAAAATGAAGATCAACCCGATTCATAATGGTATTCATAATTCATATTATGCATAAAATCAAAATAGAGGGAGAATAAAAAGTAATTGCCTGCGCAGGAGCAAGAGCGGAAGCGAAATTAATAGCTGCTTGGGAGGAGGAGTGCGTTTTCATGCGGTTCAGCTGGTACGGATCCACCGATACATACAGATTCTTCACTACCACGCTCCCCTCTGTTTTTGCTACTGCCACACTGATTGTTTCACTTTTGATTTCGAAATCCGACACACTTGGGTACCCATTTATGTTGCACTTTATTGTTACAAACTTGTTCGAAATCACCTCCTCCATTGCCATTCTATGAAATTCTGCCTTTTTCTTTCTTTATAATTAAGTGTCAATATAAATATAGAGAGAGAGAAAATGCAGGCCTTGTTTATAGATATAAACAATGCACTGCCACTACTATGCTCAACTTATGATTTGTATTTAGCATGGTGTTGGAAGGAGCATATTTTGATTTGGATATTCCATCGCTATCAAATTGGCATGATGCAACTATATAGTATTTTGTTTTATCCTTCTTGTACTTTCATCTTAAAGGCCGTCACACTTGTACGATGCTGCCTTGTTAAGATTTTTTTTCTTTTTTTTCTTCGCTATATTTTTTTATTTATATTATGAATTGTTCACGAAATTATTAACTATACTATTATCATTTTTTATCAATCAATTGAGTATCACTATATATTAAAATATTCAAACACTTTTATCTTATTAGACTGTTAAGAACTAATGTAGTGATCAAATGAAAATTACGACGAATTATGTGGGATTGTGGGAGCAATACTTCTGATAAAAATTACCGAGTAAAATTTTTAAAGAGAATTCTTCCTTTGATTGTGAAGAGTAATGTGCTAATTATGTAAGAATATTGAAAAGTAATTAAGAGTAGATAAAAATACAATGAGAAATAGTGTGAATTTGAATTGAAAAATATAATTAAAATGAGTACGTGTATATACTCCATTCGGTTATTAAGTTAATTGATATTTATCATTTGCATTTTTTTAAAGTAAATTAATAAGTATAATATTTTATATGTAGTTGGTGGATTTTAAAAGTTATTTTTATAGGTTAATTTGCTCTCATCTTTTAAATTAAAGTGGTGTCATATCCAATAATTTGGAGCGACTTTTTAGAGTTTTTTTTTATTGGATGTGAGACGACTAAAAGGAAACTAATAAGAGAACTTTTTGTAGTCATGAAACAAACAAGAATGACAAATATTGATACGAGAAATAATGTCCATGAAAAGTGATAACAGTGTGGGCTAGTATTTGATGACGAACAATTTATAGGGAAAATGAAATGTAATAACACTTTTTAAAAAAATAATAATATCGTTAATAAAAATGATAATTAATTAAGAAATCCGTATAATGATTTTACTGTTAGACAGACTCACACAAATCTACTCATTTCTTAAATAGTTATCATTTTTATCAAAGTTATTACTCCTTCCGTCCCGTAAATGTTACATTTTATTAAAAATGGAGTTTTATGAATAATGTTATATTTTCTTTTTTTATTTGATGGACCCACACAAAATATTTAAATATCTCTATAGGGCCAACAACACTATACTATTACAACAATTTATTACACATTAAAATATTATTTCTCACCTCACAACATATTAATATACAATACTCCCTCCGTCCTTTTAAAATGATCTATTTTTTCCATTTTCGTCGATACGAAATGAAATGATTCGGATTTTCTGTACTATTTTAATACATTATCTCATATGTTATACTGTTAGATGAATGACATGTAGAAGAGAGAGAAACAATACCCAAAAATAGGAAAATTTATACCCTAAGGACAATGTTTGAATTTTTTTTATTCTTATGTGTTATTTAACGCACACAAAGTGATGTACAAAAATTACTAAAAAATCCAGTGTGCGACATTATAGAATTACTATGGGAAGCAGATGCATATATTTCTTCTATGAATGGAGTTTCTTCAAAGAAATAGGTGTTAAGAGGGAATCTATTACATAGTTTGGTGGTTCCAACTTGCAACTAATATTATAAAGTAGTTTGGAACCATACAAACCCAATATTTGGTAATTTCTTTTTAAATAAAATAAAATAAAAATAAGAGAGACGTTATGAACGAGGAAATAATAAGACAAAACCGAATCAAAGAGACCGGAGCGGTTGGATGCTTCGGAGAAATAGAATGACAAAAAATATTCACTCTTATATCAATGATTCAGAGCAACACTTGTGGAAAATACACGATTTCAAGTGGGAATGTCATATATATTTTTTAATATAACTTCTTTTATTAAAGATATCATAAATTTATATTAAAAAATATTTAACTTTTTATTTATAATATAAATGGTTTATAAAATAGTTTGCTTCTTCCTACCTACAAAATCCTTCCCAATTTCCAAGTGTATAATTTACTTCTGATGTCCTTTCCAAGTTTTCCTCTTTCTACTCTTCCGCAAATGTTTTCACTCACATGTCAGATCTCCCTCAATCCCTCATTTTTTAAATACATAGGACACACACCCATTAATACAATTAAAATATGGGTCCCACACACTCACTAATATAACTACTCATTACACATTAAATAATAATACTCTTTAATCTACGTGCAAAAAGTAAATGCATTCATTTGGAACGGAAGGATGAAGTATAATAGTCTTGAACACCTATAGCACCCTAATGTATATATAAGAGATCAACTCTTTTTTTATTGATCAATTATTATTTTTTTAACTTATTATTTTTATGGAAAGAAACTTGTCTGAATCTGTTTAACATATAATTATTTCGTATGATGGGTATCAGTTTCATTGGATTAAGTATTATTTTTTATTTAAAATGTTACTCTTTCCATCCCAAAAATACTTTTACATCATCCATTTTCTTTCGTCCCAAAAACACTCGCATTGATGAGATGTTTTTAAAAAAAAAGTTAAAACAACTAACTTTTCACGTAAACTTAATTTACAAAAATATCATCTTACCTAACAAAAATTTTCATTTATTTACTAAAAATATACAAAAATATCCTGAAAAGTAATAATTTTCTTAAGGAGCAGCTATTCATATCTTCAATATTACTAAATGTACACCATAAATAGATAAGACTAAAACATCCTTAATTAATAAGACATATAATATACCCTTAACTAAGGTTGTAATTATTATTAACCAAATTTCTAAACAAACCCCAAAACTCTGATACGTAATCCGTATCCTCTACTTCGTGCACGAAAACGTGATCGACAAGGATAATAGTTAAGAAATTCAATTATATATATATTTTAATAGATCTGTATAAATCATCAATAAGTTAAGATATCCAATTTTATATTATTTTAGTAGATTTGTATAAATCTCTCATACACATTCAAATGTTCACTCGCTGCATTCGAAAAATTCATTATGTTCGGTTACTGTAATCGAACAGAAGCCCATTGTTCGCTTGGTACAGTCGAAAACAAAAGAATGCGTTCACTTATCTTTCACTTATCTCTACTGGACATGAAGAAATTGTCGAGTGTAATATATATCTAATATTGAAGGTAAATACTTAATTTTTTTAACAGTCCTCCATGAGTGTAATTTTCAGTCTCATGGAAGGAATCCACGGAAATGTAGTAATGGAAGAATTAGTTTTGGGGGGCGGCTATTCGCACCCCCAATTTTTCTAAACGTACCCCATAAATATACAAGACAAAAATGTCCTTATTTGTTAAGACATAAATACCCTTACATTAATTATTAATTAATATTTCTCATTTATATGATCCCTGCTTTGAAACCGTGAAAAATCATTCTGTTCGGACTCTCTAACCGAACGGGTTGTGTTGTTCGACTGCTGTGACCGAACGAAAAGGATTAACACCAAACTGAATCTTGATTTATTTTTTCATTCACGAAACTCAATCCTAATTTACTTTTTCATTGAGAGAAAGAAGATCATCAAAGTGGTCAGATGTGAAGGTTCTGGGTGAATAAGGAATCAGACCCACAACCAAATGGGAGAACACTCTTGAAACCCAAATCGTTGCAATCTTTCCACGACACGGAAAAAAAGGCATGAAATGCTTGTATGTAAGAAGATTTTGAAGAATTTAATGTGGAAATTATCAAAGTTTTGAACAGTATGTGTCGCTAATGATGGCCTTGAAGGCTTGAACTAGCCACAACCTATCAAGTGAAAAAATTGATTCAATTAATTAGAATCCAATAACCCTTCTTCCCCCAATTTTCCCCACGTATACATACAAATCCACCTGTGTCCTTCTTGGTTGATAAAACATACAGTATGTATTAGTTTGAGTTTGAGGATTTTTAATCCTAAAATCAAATTTCTTCTAGATTCGATCGCAACAGAATGCTTAAATATTTTTTCAAATCAAAATACTTCATGGCCTTATTCTATTAGAAGATGTTGCGAGATTTTTTTGTTCAAGGATTAGTTTTAATTAAAAGCCAAAATGAGTTTGTGATTTAAGTAGAGGGGTAGAATGGTATAAAATGGGGTATGTTTAGTAATTTATATATGTATTTTTTAATTTTTGTGGGGGGTGCGGCTATTCGCACCCCCAAAATTTCTTAAAACACCCCAAAATTTTTTAAATTATAATATTTTATTTTAACATCACTAAAATACCTTTATTATTAAATGCACCCTTAAAATATATTTTAATCTTACTAAATATATCACCCATTATAGATCTTTAACATGAAATCAATTTATCCCCCTGCCACACATCTAGGGTTAGTGGAGCAGCCGCCGTAAATAATCCCTTCAAAGAAAAATGCTGCTTTAGACCATTCTATTGAGATCTTATTATGAACACAAATTAAAGTTTAGCAAATCTCAAATTAGTGAACTTATAAGTAAAAATCCTCAAATTCTTGTATAGAATCCTCATAAAACTTTTCTTCCGAAGATCAAATTTCATCTCACAATTAGCTGGAATGAAAGAAAGAGATACTCTAAAGATTGTTGCAAGGTACCCCTTTTCTTGTAAGTGCGAAAACTTTGGAGAATTCTATTGGCTCAATTTTTTACTACCTCAAAGATGCAATTGGAGCTGAAAAAGGATTACTCATTTGAGGCTAGGATCGTGGGTTTTTAACATTGATCTAGAAAATAAAGTGATACCAAATGTGGCTTTCTTGAGGAAGCTTGAAGTTCCTTGATGCTCGTTTTCTTTGCAAGCAAAATTAATCCCCAAGTATGAAGGATATCAGTTGCAGCTTAAGCAAGCGACCAAGTGAATTATCGAACCAAAGGACGGCGTATTATCAATTTAATTATTTACTAAATTAATTAAGACGAATTGTGGCAATAAAGTTGATGGTTTTAACTAACAACTACTAAATAATTAAATTAAAATAATAAATAAAATAAAATATCACTCGAAGGATACGAAAGTGGATCAAGTATGGAGAATAGGTAGCTCTAGGATAATTCAGTTTCACTCATTAATTTTCCTTCAGTGTTGATGTCCGACTCTGCCTTGTGGAATATGAACGCATCACTAAACCATGCATATCTACTCTATAGACACAAGTAAACATGCGTGTAACACGTGTGAATAATCTCGTAGCAAGAGATAGAATTACACCCCCCTTTTTAGGTACTATCAGTATCAATTATTTCCCTGGCCAATTGGTACTCTAACCCGATATGATCTCCCTTTATAGGTACTATAAAATTATCCTCTTTTTCCTACTTAATAACCTGAATTCAATTCAATTAATAAGTATTCATATATGATAGTTCTAATGAAGCTTCGAAGTCCCATCACTTAGAATATGGAATCCTGTTCAGCGGTGAACGCACTCAATCTACAACCAAGATATATATTCAGACTCTATATACCAATTGAAGATGCACAAAACGACCGTGAATATGGATTAAGAAAGCACAATCATATATAAAATAAGTTCACAAGTAGTGTTGTACGGAGTTTACACACGAAAGTTCAATTAATTCATAAAAACCTTCAAAACCCTAGTTCTACCAAAAAGACTATGACTCATTATGTTACAAAGAACAATCATGAGTGTTGGATAAATCTTACCCGAATGTCTGAAAAATACAAGATAAATTAAGAAACGAATAAAACCCTAGATGTGGGAGTCGTCGCGTCCTTCTCCGTCTTGAATCCTCCTCTTGATTCCCCAGACGAATCTTCAAAGTGATGGATGGATGGAGGAAAAGAAGTGGATGATGGTTAGGAGGTGAACCCCCCTTTTGGGGTGTAGTATTGTGTTGTGATTCTCTCCAATCAATTCAATCCCAATTATCAATGATTAATGATGTGATCTACATCCCCTTTAATACTTGTAAGCTCTCCTTATGGACCTTGAATATGTTTTTCTTAAAAATACAAAAATTCATGAACAGGGGGTAAAAATCCCGTCGAAATCAGATCTGCGTGTCCCTGTTCGACCAGAGTGGTTCTGGTCGAACGGGAGGCCTTGGTCGAACGGCTGGTCGAGCTGCATTGCGCAGTCTCACCGTTTCGTGTATAACTTCTACATCCGAGCTCCGATTTGAGTGATACTTACGCTCACGTGATCATCTTTTCTTGGATTTTATCCATATAAAGAACTCACTGAAACTCCAATATTTGAAGTGTGACAAGTCATGCAAAGTGACACAGCTATTATGTTCGGCTCAGCTCAGCTTGCGCGAAGTCACCACATTGATCATAACTTTTTCGTTTGGAATTCGATTGGGGAGTTCTTTATGTCAAAACGATCCTCTCTTCTGTGAATTTCCGACCATATATCAAACTTCCAATTCAGAGCTACACACAAATACATAAAAATTAAACAAGTTGTAAATCTATTTTTCAGCATCATTGCACAAATTGCACCTTTTCTTCAACTTTGCATTTTTGATCCTTTTTCCACCTAAAACATAACAAAACACCTTAAGTGCACAAGCGTTTTTTCAAATGTATTGAATATAAGATACTTGTGCTAATATATGACAATAATTTTCATCACAAAGGTGTTAAATTGGACACTAAAACATGCTTATTTTCACTCTCAACATTCCTCAATCGTTTATTCACTTTGTTTTATTTAATTGTCTAGAAATCTTTTCAACAAATGATGTGGAGTTTAAAAAAAATGTTTTGAAAGTACGTGGAAATGGGGTTTGATTTGTTGACATAAGAGGATAGGTTGAAAGAGAGAATGAAGAGGGTTAAAGATTCAATTTATATATAGAATATATTTAGTAATCTTGAAATATGTTTAACATTATTATATTTAATAAAAGAGTATTTTAGTAATATTAAAATAAAATAATTTAAATAATTTTGGGGTGTGTTAAGAAATTTTGGGGATACGAATAGCCGCACCCTTTTGTGGGGTACATTTAGCAATTGAGGTACGTTTAGTGAATACGGGAGTGTAAATAGCCGCACCCTTAGTTTTGCAATTCCATTATTTATGCTATTTTCTTAATCTGGACTACCACTACGTTATCCTCCTTTACTACTTCTTTTCCATTATTTATGCCATTTTCTAATATGCCGCCATTCATTGGTTTGCTAAGGGAAGCATTTTCTTTCTTTTATGAGTCGAAAAATTAATATTGTTTTAAGATGAAATATCAATATTTTTGCATGACGGATCTTCTGGGTCAGGCTGGAATGATTTTGGTTTATGAATTGATCACCCATTTTGAGCCTGATGCTCATCTATGAAATGTCTTACCCACTGCTTACATGATATATGAAAACATCGAACTTGGTAACGATGTTTTAGAAGAATTATGTATTGTCAAATGATAGAAATGTCATAAGTGGGTTATACTTAGTAATAAATATATATTTTTTACATTATATTGTGGTACGTTTAATATTTGGGGTATATTCAGAAGAATTGGGAGTGCGAATAGACGATCCATTTTTTTTAATTTAAGTGCAAAATGAATTGTGAAAGCTTTTTGGGATAGGGGAAGTATCATTTTATATCAATTTTCTAAAATTTTCATAAAATAATTTGATTGAATTAATCTTTTTATTAAAATATATTTACTTTTACCTTCATCTTACAAATATTCTCATGGAGGACTGCTCTACAAATTAAGTATTTGCCTTCAGAAGTAGTTCATAAGATAATTTGGTTGAATTGATAAATTGACTTTTTACTATAATTACTTCTTCTTTTCATGTCACGAAATATAATCCATACATGCGCAACACATTTAAATGTGTCTTACAAAATTGTTCATAGAATTTGAATATCACTCAAGAACAAAAAAGTCCTAGATTAGAGTTGCTAACAAAATAGTCCCACATGATTTCCATAACAAAATAATCCCAGTTTGAAGTTGCTCTGAGATGGTCTGAGTCTCTAAAATTGTCTCTGCACGCAAACAATTTTGTAGTTATCCATCTTTTTCTTTTTTTCTTTTTCAGTTTTTATTAATTATTATTATTATTATTTTAATTTGATCCTTATCCATCCCACAAAAAAATTGCTCTTAGGTTCATACTCTCTCCATCCGGTTCTAAGGTCCATCCCACAAAAGAATTGCTCTTAGATTCATACTATCTCCATCCAGTTCTAAGGTCCATCCCACAAAAGAATTGCTCTTTGGTTCATACTCTCTCCATTCGGTTTTAGGGGTCCTCTTTACTTTTTGCACGGAGATAAAAGAATATTATTATATAATTTGTATTGGATAGTTGTATTAGTGGTAAGTGAGTTTGTGAGCTACATATTTTATTTGTATTAATGAGCATGCTTGGGTTCCATATGTGTAAAAATAAAAACTCTTTGGGACGGAAGCCTTAAATGAAAAAAAAAACGACTCTTAAAGGAAAGGAGGGAGTATATCATTGTAGCACAAAAATTTGTATTTGCATTACAAAATCTTCCAACGTTATATCCCCAATGAAACCGAACATAGTGTGTCATAAATAGCTTAGCTCATAACTCTGATACAACGTAAGAGAATGCGATGCAAGAATTAGCAAAGAATCAAGAGTACGACTCAATTCAGCTTCCAACACATCACCAGCAACAAACTCTCTAACAACTCCATTTATTTCAATCACACTGCAACCAGGTTTTTTCTTCATTTGCCTCTCTTCAATCAATCTCCTAACCCTCTTTGCCTCACAATCCCATCCACCTTCCCTGTACATACTGTATGCAAGCATATGGATCCCGTAATCGACGTCTTCCTTATCTGCTATCTTTCTCCACAATTCATGCCCAATATCAACCTTTCGGTGAATCCTACATGCCCCGAGCAAAGCCCCCCACACACTCATGTCCCTTTCACCGATTCTAGTAATATTCGTGCTGATAAATTTCTCAGCCTTTTCTACCTCCCCGGATCTAGCTAAGAGATCCACAACACATGCGTAATGCTCGATCTTTGGCTCAATCTTGTAGGCACTGCCCATTTTTTCGAACAAAGAAAGGCCCTTTTCGACCATCTTTGCATGAGTACAAGCAGTGAGTATGGCAACAAATGTGGTATCAGTGGGTTGAATACCAGTGGAGATCATGTCATCAAATAGTTTAAGTGATAGCATTACTTCCCCATTTAATGCTGCACCTGAGATCATAGCATTCCATGCTCTTGTATCCTTGTTTTGAATCTGTTCAAACACCGTCGAAGCCAATTTAACACATCCACATTTTGAGTACATGTCAACCAAAGCAGTGGCAAGTATTGGATTGGAGATGTAGTTGCATTTCTCAGCATACGAATGAATCCAGATACCCTGAGCTAATGCACCAAGATGAGCACACGCCGTTAGAGCACTCACAAGAACCGACTCATTAGGCTTTAAACTCGACTCTTCCATTCTTCTGTACAGAAATAAAACTTCCCTGAAATCACTTTTTCGAGAATAGGCAGCCATTATTGCACTCCAGGAGATGACATTCCTCTCAGGCATTTCATCGAACAGCTCCCTCGCTTTCACGATGTCCCCAGTTTTAGCATACCCATCAACCATTGCAGTCCACAACACAACATCTCTCACAGGAATTTGATCAAACAACTCCTGTGATGTCCCCATATCAAGATTCATTGCATAGAACTCAATCAATGCGCTCACAATAAAGGGGTCACGACTAAACCCTAACTTGACGACATGACCATGCACTGAAAGACCAATATTTTCAGACTCTGGTAAAAGCATACAACCTGCCTTGACCAGAGGCGTAAATGTGTAGTTGTTCTTTATAAGTCCATCTTTTAACATGTCTTTGTAGCATGAGATGGCATCCACGGGCAGATTGAATTTCACAAACCCTCTAATCATTGTGTTGTACAGGAAAGTAGTACGTGATCGGAGGTTTTGAAATATTGCACAAGCATAGGAAAAGAAACCTGGGTTTGCGGATGTAGCGGCAGAGGAGAGGACAGAAGCTGCGGTGGCTGTGTTTTCGGTGAGGGGGAGTTTGAGGAGGTGGGCATGGATTTGTTTGAGGTGATTCGAGAATTTGCATTGTTGGTTGACCAGATTAGAGGTTTCTGATGTGTATCCAAACTTAAGAGCTTTTTGTATCATCAAAATGATCTCGAGGGAAGAGGTTGAGTGGGATTAGCTTTGATAGCTTGATTTGGAGGGAGGATCTGTAGAATTTAAATTCAAAGAAGCCAGATGAAATTTCAGAACTCCTACTTTATCAAATTTGTAAGGGGCATTTTCATAGTTGGGGACCTATCATCTATTCACAAACCCAGAGGATCTGTAGAATTTAAATTCAAAAAAGCAGATGAAATTTCAGAACTTCTACTTTATCAAATTTGTAAGGGGCATTTTCACAGCGGGGGACCTATCATCTATTCACAAACCCACAGTAATTTGCAAGGACAAAATAGTCATACAAACCCTCTCATATACTTTCAACTCTCCTAATAAAACTCCACCTCTATGCAATCTCATTTACACTTTCTTTTCAAAATTTTCTCAATCACTTGCTCTCTATAATCTATGTGAGGAAAATGACTCGACCAGCAAATGTTCTGGACCTCTGGTGAAATATTTCTTGTTTCTATACAAAAATGTCCATAAAAAAAAAAAATAAAATAGAGCATTAAAACAAAATAGCTTTATAAGGAAGAAAAAAAGGAAAAGGATAATAGAGCAGATTCCATTTAATTCTATTACAAAGTAGCAAATTATCTCAAAACTATGTGGTTTGAACTCAAACTAAAAATGTATACCTTGTCATTGTTCTCCAAGGACTTCATGTTTTAGACTGGTCATACTGCCCAAGCAAAATATTCAGATGCCCGAAGCATTCTATTTACCTTGAATAAAATATCTGATCTTAACAACCACACCTGTAGACAACAAGTATAGTTATGTTATCCTATTGATCTTAACAACCACACACGTAGACAACAGACTCAACATTATAGGGGAAAAAAGGAGAGTGCATCGTATCGATTACAAGAAAATAAGACCTTTGTATGCCAAGACATACTTAGCAGCACAAAAATGTGCTGCAGGGATTTTTACATAGACATTATCCCCATATTGCAGAAGTATTTGCCCAAGTTCTTCAAATGCATCAACATCAAGATTACCAATAAAAACATACAGTTAAGCGAGAAAATTATAAACAGCACATAATGAGCCACGATATATCTTTTAAAAGTTGACATTTGACTACAGCAGTGTGATTCATACCATTAACCACTGGACATGTCTGAACCGATGTAGTGTAGATGGGAGCAAGATATAATGCTATTTGCTACAATGATTAAAAGTCCTTTTAAGAGAGGAAACTACCAGTATAGAATAACTAAAGCATGAACAACACAATTTGGTGTAGGCATTAACTAAAACTTATCATGGACTAACTAAACCTTATCATTAACCAACACTGGATAATTTCATCTTCTCCAAAATATGAAAGTGATGACAAATTTTTGAAGTTATTCCTCTATATATTTATCTAACAACCATTAACTCCACATAGCAGCACTTGTATCAACAAGTGCAAGCATGAGAAACCTTATCTGCAGTCTGCTTATCCCTAACGAAAATAACATAAAGGCGATCACCTTTTTGTAATCCAAATTTAAACGAATTACAAACTCAGGCTACGTGCAGCGGTGCAGGGTGATGATATCAGATGAATTCAAAGAAACAGATGCGGAAAAAAAACTGACGAATTGCAAGAAATGAAATCAAAATTACAGATTGCCTTTGAAATTAAGAACGTATTCTGCAAAAGATGCAGTGGAAGTCAAGCGTAAATCAAAAAACTTATGCAAGCACAGGAATATCAAGAGTAATCTACAGCTCATGCAGTAAAAGGAGGAAGGGGAGGAGGGTGTGGGGAACCTCAAGCAGAACCATGAGCAGAAAGCAGAATTTTGGGGTTTAAACGCAAAAAATCTACAGATTGACGAAAACTCTTTTGGGGGCCGTTTACATTTAAGGTAAGGTTAACCCCAACATAAAAGTTAACCCCATTTAACCTTTAACCAATGTTTGTTTGTTTACTTGGAGGGTTTACACTGATATAACTTTACAAAATTACTCTTATAAATTATGTTTTCCAATGCATCTTCTTCAAAGAAACCAAAATAATTTTTATTATTACTAGGCAGGAGCATCTCATTTCATGAGGTGTTAGCTTATATGTTAGCCCATATTTTTGTGGGAGTTAATACATCACATTGAAAACAGAACTGAGGTGTTAGCCCATATTTTTGTTGGATTTAATACATCACAGTAAAAACATTAGGTTCCCCAACCAAAATTATTCAAATGGAAGGACTTGCTTTATTTAGTTCATGTATTTTAATGTGAGTTAATCACAAGCTGCATGTGTTACAATGTTTTATGTCTGTAGACAAATTCAACAGCGTGAAAGAGTTTAATACAATCTTTTGCCTAAACGTCCATACTTTTAGCCTCCATCATGACTCTTTGACCTGAATCAAGCAACAGGCAGTCAAGAGCTCAAAGCAAATAAAAAATTAATGAGACAACAATAAAAATTACATTCTAGTATCCAACACCCACATGTACTAAAAAAAAGTTTTTATATTCATATGGAGCATGTTATTAGACATCTTCTGAAGGAATTCAAAAGAGTATCATATAGCCTTGCACGACATCAAAAATGTTGAGTGTCGACAACATATCCGAATGTAATGGAGATACATTAAAACTAACATTCCAGTAATTTTACTTCAAAACATCTTTCCAAATAATGAATCATTTGTGAAATAAGCATAACTCACCATGCCATTTTATTCTCCACGATAATGATCTTGTAGGTATGCAATGGTTCAGGATATAGACATAACAACATGAAACTGAAGCAAACACTACACCCTTTTGAACAAAAGCTCTTTAGTATTTCAAACCCAAATCAACAAATTAATGTATGCTAAAAAATGTTGAGGCAGTACAGTTAATCAAAACTTGGGTTAGGGCAATCCAGAACCAAAGAATATATAGTAGACGTATAACTTAATTAAACACACTAAAAATCTGTCAAATTAAAAGAGAAGTGATATGTTTTGTATGAGCATCCTCATCTTGAAAGGTAAACTTAGCCATGGAAACTAATTTTATAGGATGTGTAAAGTCATGGTTGCAACATAAATGAAACATATTTAAATACATTAACAATGCTAGGTATCTAAAAATATAGCTCTAATGCCAGGGAGAATGTACCGTAAACTTAAGAGGAAAATATTGAATACCAAAAGATAAAAGACTAAAGATAAATGGTAGGGAAAAATGAGCTAAAAAACAGATATGCATAGCTGTATAACTTTGAATATTGCGAAGTACTATGTGAGAATTAGGAAATCACAGCCCTAGGGAGAAGCAAATACCCAGCACCATTTTGTTAACAAAAAATTGTCCTCTATTTTCTACCTAGCTTTCATAATGTGAGTAATTACAATATGTAAGATTATACATATATTTTAAGAAGAACCAGCAGTATCCCAAAGGTTATTGCAGTAGGAAGCTTCACTTAAAATTTTATTGGTCCAAGATGAAATTATTTTGTGATTTATGACTTCCTCGGCATAAAATATTTTGGTTATTTTTATGGTGTTTAAATTAAGTAGCTTTATAAGCTGAAATCATAAGCAATTATTCTTCAAATTCAAGCAAAACAAGGCTGGATTTTAGTCTAACTTGCTCAAGCCTTTTGTCTTATCTACTAATTTATATTGATTTGTAATCTATTTTTCATTCATTCTACTTTATTGATGATTTGAAACACTTCTTTTAAAATATGATTCTACAAGATTTTCGCTTTTAATTTCACAAGTCACACAATCTCTTCAAAGTGAGAAAATATTTGAAACATATAACCTAACCCACGTCTAACTAAACCTCATTCAGGTTCTTAAATTCTGGAGTACCTAACTGTTGAGATCAAGAAAATCTCGGCACAATCTAGCAATCTAATTATCACTGCACTATGCCTCATTGTCTTCCACCAGGTAAATTATTTACGAAATCAAAATCAAAGACTACAAATTCAAGTAGGTTTTAGAAAATAAGCATGATGGCAAGTAGTGAAACTTGTTAGAATTTAGGTAAGGACATAAGAAAAGAAAATCTGCAGAGAACTACCTTTTCATACTTCTCATTAGATGATATATACATACATAATCCAAAAGGAGAAAAAGGTGTACTAGGTAGAGACACCATACTTGCACCATGTTTACACCGTACTTCAATATTATAATATTTTCTAGATTTAGGAAGACCACGAAACACATTTCAAACTTTGACTAACATAATATATCATAAAGTATCTTAGATAAATCTCAATTTCTAACACTCCTCCTTGAGATTTTTCTTAGATACTCCAAGCTTTGATCTCAAAAACTCAAATTTGGCTTTAGGAAGTGCCTTTGTCATGATATCAGCAAATTAAATCTCATAGCTGCAGTGAACCAGTTTTACTTCTCCATTCTTTTCAGCTTCCCTAATTGAGTGATACTTGACATTTATGTGCTTCATCCTTCCATGTTGCACTGGATTATTTGAAATAGCAATAGCTGATTTGTTATCCACCCATAGAGTAGTAGCATCAGGTTGAATTTGCCCTAAGTCCATCAATAGTTTCTTTAACCAAATGGCCTGGTTTGCTGCTGCTGCTGTTGAAATATATTCATTTTCAGCTGAAGATTGTGCAACCACGTCTTGTTTCTTGGAGTTTCATGAAAAAACTCCACTCCTAAAAGAAAACACATAACCTGAAGTACTCTTAAAGACATCAACACTTCCAGCCCAATCACTATCTGAATAACCAACCAAACTTCCACTTTCTTTCTTCAAATAATATACACCAAAGTCAAGTGATCCTTTGATGTATCTTAACACTCTTTTGGCAGCACCAAGGTGAATCTGACTTGGAGAATGCATAAACCTTGACAAGTAACTTGAAACAAACATTATATCCGGTCTAGTTGCACTTAAGTACAATAGACTCCCAATCAAGCTTCTCAAAACTGATGCATTAGCCTTTGTTCCACCATCATCTCTTGACAATTTTTCATTCACTACCAAAGGCGTAGGAATTGATTTTGATTTCTCCATCTTAAAACTTTTCAAAACTTCTAAGGCATATTTTCTTTGAGAAATGAAGATTCCATGATCATTTTGCTCAATCTCCAATCCCAAAAAATATTTCATTTCACCAAGATCTAACATCTCAAACTCATTCTCCATATCAGTCTTGAATTTCATCAAGAAGCTAAGATCAACACAAGTGACTAGCAAATCATCAACGTACAAAGACACAATAAGATCCACTTTAAATCCAACCTTCTTGACATAGAGAGTTCTCACTTTCACTTCTTTGAAAACCTTGTTGTAGAAGATAACCATTAATTTTGTTGTACCAAGCATTAGGAGCTTGCTTAAGACCATATAAAGCTTTCTTGAGATGATACACCATATCCTCTTTACCCAAAACATGAAACCCTTCCGGTTGCTCAATTAGATGTCTTCATTGAGTATGATATTCAAGAATGCTGACTTGACATCAAAATGAAACACTTTCCATCCAAGTTTTGCAGCAAGTGGAACTAGAAGTCTGATTGTATCATGTCTTGCCACCGGTACAAACGTGTCAAAAAAATAAACTCCATGTTGCTATGCATATCCCATCACAACTAACCTGGCTTTAAGTTTGTTTATAGAACCATCAGGATTGAGTTTGGTTCTATAAACCCACTTAACACCTATCACATTTTTGTTTTGAGGTCTTTCCACCAATTTCCAAGTTTCATTCTTCTCAATCATCGTTATCTCCTCCTACATTACAACCACCCAATCTACTTCACTTGCAGCCTCATCATAATTTTTTGGTTCAAGTGAAGTCACATTGCATCTCTCATAGATATCCTCAAGTGTCCTTGTTCCTTTAACTGAAAAATCATCATAATTATCAATCATCTCTTCATCAAGTGTTTCTTCTTCATGAGAAGAATTTTCTGCAAATACTTCTTTTCTTGAAGCATCAACTTTCTTCTTTTTCCAATCCCACTTGGAAAATTTATCAAATTTCACATTTCTGCAAACCTGCTTTTTTCTGATATTGGATTCAACATTCTATAGCCTTTCACATTGCTGCTATATCCCAAAAATATGCATGTTTCAGACTTGTGATAAAGTTTATCTCTCTTGATATCTGGAATTAGTGCATAGCAAACATATCCAAATACTTTGAGATGCTCCACTGAAGGTATTACTCCATGCCAACTTTCATATGGAGTATGACCATTCAATGCTTTTGTTGGTAACAAATTCAGCAAATACACTAATGTATTTACTGCCTCTGCCCATAATTTCTTTGGCAAATCTTTTTCAAATAGTAAACATCTTGACATTTCCATTACTAACATGTTCTTCCTTTCACTCACCCATTTTGTTGTGGAGTATATGGTATAGTAAGATGTTGATGAATGTCTTCATTATCACAAATTTTTTCAAAGTATACTCAGCTCCGTTGTCGATTCTAAGCATCTTTATCTTGCATCGTGTTTGGTTTTCAACCAAGTTTTTGAAGGTTAAAGACACAAAAAATGCTTAAGAATTCATCTTCAAGAAATACACCCAAAAAAACCTTGAGTAATCATCAATAAATAGGATAAAATACTTGCTTTCATTTAAAGATGAAACACTCATCGTCCCACAAATATCAGAGTGCACAAGTTGTAATTTTTCTTTTGCTTTCCAGTTGATGTCATAAAATGGCAGCCTACATTGCTTTCCAAATTTGCACACATTACACACAACATCCACTTCATAAATAGCAGGCATATCATTTACTATGTTTTTTGTTTGTATGTTCATCAAGGTTGAGTAGCTGAAATGACCCAATCTTTTATGCCATAAAACTAAATTATCAACTTTGCTTGTATAAGCATGAAGTTTAGATTCACTCCAATTTAGATGGAAGCCTTTATTTTGCATTTTTACAGTCATAACTTCACTCCCCAAAGGATCAAATAAAGTGCATGACCTATTTTCAAAATGAAAAGAATAATTTCTTTCTAGCATTTGTCCAACACTCAACAAGTATTAATTTATCTCAGGTACGTAAAGCACATCTGTGATTAGTATAGTACCTGAGGGTGTGTTGACAGTTACTACTCCTTTTCCTTTTACTTGCACTTGCTTCCTATCTCCAATTTTCACCCATGAGTTATATGATTTGTCCAACTCATTAAAAATACCAGAATCTCTTGACATATGATTAGTACAACCGCTATTGATCAACCAAGTATCTCCATGGCTATTTGTAGCATAACAAGTAGCAACAAAGAGATTCTCAATTTTTTGTTCATGATTTTCAGCAACTTGAGCTTGAGTTTACTGCCCTTGTTGATTTATTTTGTTCTTGCAGACCTTTTCAACATGCCCGAATTCATTACATGCTCGGCATTTAACACCAGGTCTAAACTAACAAAAGTTTTTTCAGTATGACTTCTTTTATTACAATGAGGGCAAGGTGGATACTTTTCCTTTTTGCCTCCACTTTTGTAAGTATCATTCTATTTCTTTTGTTTGTCTTTGCCCTTCTTGTCCCCAAATTGCTTTTTCCCACTCCCACTGCTACTGCTTGAGAGATTTTCCATTTGCTTTGAAAGGAGTGCTCCTTTCGTTTGCTCCTCATGCCTCAAAGTCCTTCTTTGCTCAATTGCTTGAAATGAATTAACAACTTCATTAAGTGTTAATGTAGACAAGTCCTTTGAGTCTTCAAGGAAGAAATTTTTGGTTCAAACCTTTCAGGTACGCTGACAAATACTTTGCTTACAATCCTTTTATCAGGTAACTCCTTTCCAAGCAATCTCAGTTTGTTTACAACCTTCATCAATGATGAACGTTTTCTCAACACACAAAATAATCTCCAAGTATGAAGGATATCAATTCTAATTTCGATAGGCGACCAAGTAATTATCGAACCCCATGGAATGGATTATTATCAATTTAATTTTATTCTAATTAACTAGGACTATGTTGGCAAATTGGTTTGGAATAGTTACAGAATTAAATAACGAATAACTTAAATAGCGAATTAAATAAATAAGCAATAGAAAAATACAACTGTGAACAAGTAAGAAATTAGGTAGTTCTTCGGGTCATCCAGTTTTACTTATTAATTTCCTTTCCATGCGTTAATGTCCGACTCTGCCTTGTGGTCTATGGACGCATCACTAAACCATGCAAGTTCACTCTATAGACACAAGTAAACATGCGTATGACATGTGTGAATATCCTCGGAGTAAGGTACTATCAGTATCAATTATTTCTCATGAACTTAGTACTCTAACTCGATATGATCTTTCTTTTTAGGTACTATGGCGTTATACTCTTTATCCTACTTATTAACCCGAATAATATTCAATTAACAAGTATTTATATAAGATAGTTCTAATACGATTTCAGAATCCCTTCACTTAGAATTATAACGTGTAATCCTGCTCAGCAGTGAACGCACTCAATCAATAACCAAGATATGTATTCAGACTCTACATAACAGTTAATGATGCACAAAACGACTGTGAGTATGAATTTAAAAAGCACAATCTTATATAAAATAAACCACAAGTAATGTTGTACGGAGTTTACACATGGAAATTCAATTAACTCATAAAACTTTCATAACCCTAGAACTATCGGAGTGGCTCTAGCCCATGATTGATCTAGGAACAATCATGGTTAATTGGTATGATCTTACTTGACTTGCCAGACGAACCTCTCTTCACGACTCCTTCAGATGATGGTAGGGTTTCGGTGGTGGATGGATGATGAGTGATGTGTGTCTCTTTTCTGCTATGAAAGCTCTTCTTTTATACTTGTAAACTCTCCTAACTGGCCTTGGATGGCTTCTTGAGCGAACACATGCATTAAAGGTGTAAAAAAACAAATATGATAAGTTTCTGCGCCTCAGTTCGACCAACAGGCCAGGTCGAATCATCCTCCATTGGTCGAACTCCAGGTCGCATCGACTTGTACATTGGTTGCGGGTCTCGGATTCGACCAGTATCCTGGTCGAACCGCATACTCTCTGGTCGGACTGCAGCTGCTCCTCTTCAGGCTTCTGGTTTGACTACAGTTTGACCAAATGGCTTGGTCAAACCACAACATCGTGGTCGAACTGCACTCCCAGTGCTTCTTCTCAATCGGTTCGACCACAGGTTCTGGTCGAACCATCTTCTTCTTGGTCGAACGGCGCACCTGTTTGGTCGAATCGAGCCTCTGAATCTTCTTTTTCCGAATCCTCTAACTCATTTTCCTTCAAAAACAACTCAAATAGCCTTCAAGACACCTGATTCGTGACTTTCCACCATATATATCGATTCATATCGAATTACAACCATCTAACACACCATTATTACACGAATCCGGGCTCAAAACACGTGAATTTACACTCATCAAACCCCCAAACTTACATGTTGCTAGTCCCAAGGCAATGAAATCAAAAACCATAGAGTAGTGTAAAATTCACTCAGCTACCACATTCAATACAATACATATTCACACATGCAATTCCATCAATCAAAACAAGTATCACTTGCATCATATATATTATCCATGCAAAACATCAGTCAATTATAATGCAATTCGGAGTATAAAGTCATCTAGCTCATAGGATAAGTATTTACTCACACTCTCTAGTGTAAAGGATGTACACTTCAATTGGTTAATATACACTCATATTCAATTCATACTTCCGTGTAACCATAAACTTGGCAAGGATCTAAAAATTCAACTTACAATCAATTCATTACTAGGATTACAAAGGACTTGCTTTTGGGTTGTAATATTAGCTCTTTGGTAAAGGTAGGAAAATTTAGGTAAAATGACTAATTCACTAGTAGAGAATTACCTTGGAATTTTGCTTTTCATCATACAGTTTCATTTTCGACTCCATCTTCTTCTCATACTCTCCATGGTTTGAATTTTCCTTCTTTTCCTTAGCATCAACATCATCTTTCTTTAATGAGCAAGGGTACCAATTTCGGGCACTACCCTTCTAAGCCGTCGGGGTATCGGTTTCAGGCACTACCCCTAAACAAGTTTTAACCATACTTCATCTTTTTCATGCTTCTCATCCAATCTTCTACCTTCTTCATTCTTGCTAGTACTTATTCACCTTAACTCTCTACTAATGAATAGGGTATTCAATAAGGCTCAAGTAAAGGTTAAATAAGGCTTTTCTATCAAGGCTTGCCAAAGAAAAAGCTTTCTAAGGCTCAAAAGGGCTTCCAATGACAATATATTATAAGGTAAGGTAAAATTTCGGCTAAGTGACTCAAATAAACAATAATGGCCTAAGATCATGTCCTAGCAATTCATCAATCATAAGTTTCACACAAGACTCCAAGCCAAGTTCTAGAATACTGTCATATGAATAATTCTCACAAGAATAAACTATCATGATCAAACATGATTTATATGGCTCAAATTCTCACATGAGTAAATAGAATCCTAAGTACTCCTCATAGCATATAATCAAGATCAACTTCATAATGAACTCTACATACTTATCAAGTTGTACATGCCTCTCATCAATAAAAATTAACACGTGTAAAATATGAATGCAACATACTAATGCCAAGAACCCACAATCATGACAATCCATACAAGTATCTCCAACCAATTCCACCCTCAAGTATCAATCCTCACATCTCAATCTAACATCAAATCATACATGTCACTCACACCACTAATACTCATCCTGTAAAGAGAAAAAGAGAAGGGAGATGCGATGAAACAAACAAAGAATAAAAACCTGATGCAACCTACTCCTCCGGAGCATCATCATCGCTCGCATCCTCTTCGTCATCACCATCACTCATCTTCATGCACAATCGATACAAATCTCTATGAAGACTATTAAGCTTCCTATCCAACTCGCGCTCATCAGCATGCATTTTTCCTAGTCTCCTATCCATCTCCATATAATTATTCTGCAGTGTGTTGTACCTCGCATCCAGTGCTGCATAGTTCGCATTCGCCAATTCCAGCTGCCTATTTGTCTTCTGCTGATCCGCATTCAGTATGGCAAAATGCTCATGAATCAATCGAAACTGCTCTTGATAATAAGCATCAGGACCAACCCACTACTGTTGTGGCACTGCTGGAATGGGTCGTGGTGGCATCTCGTGCAGCTGCGGATCTTCCATCTCTGAATCCACCTTGTCCGCTCCATGCTCCTGCTACTGCTGTGGCTGTAGCCAAGGCTGAAACTGCCCTTCGTCTACAATCCTCTGAAGCTCCTTATTCATCCCATCAGCGTACATCTGAGCTACAGTCCTCCAATCACCTTTCGTCAAGCAAGTGATGGAAAGAGCATCATGCGCCAATGTGTTCATTAACTTGTTACCCTCAGTCCGAATACAGTAGTCAGCTCACTCACATCAAATGAAAACATGAAAGTAAAGGGCTTAGATCCCCTAGTGCAGAACCAATCTCCATCGCGAAGATGAGTGAATTCACCCTTCACACATGTACTCATAACCAAGTCTGGATCCTTAAGGATGGGTGTAATACCGGCGAAATCCATGTGATAATACTCAGCCACAGTAGTAAGCAAACCTCCTATATTAACTCTATGAAATGGAGAGCTCCTAAACTTGTATAGCTGATGAATAAGGTATGATCCCACATTGAACCTCACTCTATTGAGCATGCACCAAAGAGCATATAACTCACCCCTCGACACACAGATCCCCTCAGATCGAGCAAACAGTGTGTTGCTCAACACTCAATCCATATATCGGAGTATAGGATTCCGAATCAATGAAGCACGAGCACTGTTAGTCTTAAAATCCACATCCTCTCCATAAATCTCTCTCCAGAAGTTATTTGCATTGAAAAATCTATTCTCATTCCTCGAGATCCCTCTCGGAGTCTGAAACAGCGCATTAAACTCCTCAGCCGACCACGTCCTCATCTCACTTCCAAGCTGGAATGTACACTCATACGGGAGATGACTTGAACATTTCTTAACAGTCATCGAACATAGCACCTCAGCAGTCACATGGAAGTATGTCAGCTTCTTCAATTCCATGAAGCAACGAATCCCCACTTAATCAAACATCCACAGGATATCATCTCGGATGCGCATTCTAACCATCGCCTCATCATCCTGATACCTTGTTCTAGCAATCTTATCCGACATGTCACTCTATTTGTCCTTTATCTCTTCCCAATCATTCATCCGAATCTTAAAATTCATAGGCAACCTCTCCTGAAGCCTTAGCTTCTTTGTCACTGCATCTTCACGAGACGGCCTATCTTGCCTCTTTTTAGAACGAACCTCGGCTTCCTTTCCTTTTCCTGAAAATAATACTTCAACACTAACAAACAAGAAAAGAAAATCAAACTAATTCACAATCAACTAGCATTCAACTCTACTCAAGACTTCAAGTTTCTCTATGCATAGTCACTCCAACAAGCATATTCCATCCTCATGATTCAATAATTCAAGTCTCACCCTTACTCAATTCCATTCCAACATCAAGTATTCAATAAGAACAACCAACGATGCTATCAACCACTAGCATGCTTAACAATTCAAACAATTCACTCAAAATCCAACATTCTTCATCTCACACTACTCAAAATACTCCTAGCTTCATGTAAACATCAAGGTTTGACAATAATTTATCAATCAAAATCGAACCCATCAATTGTTCATATGAAATTGTACACAAAAATTCAAAATACACCATGAATTCCTATATAGACTAGTTCAATCAACTTACCCACTATAATCAAACAATTAGAACTTCAATCCTAGGGTACTAGAGTCGAGAAAACATACCTTTTGAACCGGCCATGGCTTAAGATGAACAAGTGTGACAAATTATCAAATTCGCTTCAAAACCCTAGTTTTGCAACTAGATCATTCCAAAATCACGACAAATTGAGTGAAAAGAGTGTGGAGTGTTGTTTAATCGGAGCAAAATTGAGTGAAATCAAAGATTAGAAGGAAGGATTTCCGATTCGGGAAGAATTTGAGTGAAGGTGGTATGCAAAGTGATCGAATAGGGTGAAAATCACGTTTAAAAATGAACTTACCTGGTACAATTCGACCTACTGGAGTGGTCAAATGGAATTGATGTGGTCGAACCATGTTTCTGGAGGCTTTCAGCGTCTCAGTTCGACCACAGTTTGACTAAATGCCTTGGTCAAACCATATGATCGTGGTCGAACTCCTCTGTTCAAACTTTCAGGTCCGCAATTCGACCTCAGTTCGACTTACTATTTGGTCGAACCAAACCCATCTTGGTCAAATCGGCCTGTACAAAATTCTCTGATCTCCAGTTTGACCTTCATCTTGGTCGAAGCCTTGGTCGAACCACACCCTGTGTGGTCGAATCGACCTGTAATGAAGTCTCTGATCACCAGTTCGACCTGAGCTTCCCAGTTCGACCTCTACCTTTGGTCGAATCAGACACCTGATGCTCCAAAGTCGAATTTTCTTCATCTCATGCACAATTCAAGCTCAAAAACGAACATTAGGTACCAGAACAGAGCAAAACTTAGCTCGAGAATCAATCTTAAAACTCAATATTTATGTGTAACTCCGCATACGACACTCAAAAACAACACAAAACACCACTAAATATTAGGCAAATTGCAAAAAAATTGACGCACTAAAACCGGTTAAAGCTTCAATATGCCACAAAAAATCAACTCCCCTAACAAACGTTACAAAGAAAAGATTATAATCTCGGTGCTTCAATGAGGTAAGTACATCACACCCCCAAACTTAGTAGAAACTATAGTGGAAACTAAGTTTGCAAAGAGATATAATTGTCGATAATTAAGCACTTCAAATATAAAAATTTCTTACTCACACCAATGAAATTAAAGCAATAAAACGGGAGGGAATGCCCCCAAAGGCGCTCTTGTTTAATATCGGAGAGTCACGACGGTACCAATCTAGTGCAAGGTATACTCAAAGACGAAGCAAGCATCATCCGGTGACTTGTAATGCTTAATCGATGCCCATTCGCCGCTGTGATGTCTCTGTCTTTGTCCATAAGCTCAAAACTCCCCCCTTCGCAGGCTCTATGGATAATGAACGGCCCCATCCACTTCGATTTCAATTTCTCTGTGAAGAATTTCAAACGAAAGTTAAAAAGTAATACCTCATCACCTTGCTTGAACTCCTTGTAAGAGATCTTTGAGTCATGTCATTTCTTCATTTTCTCCTTGTAGATCTCCAAGTTATTGTAAGCTTGATTTCTGAACTCATCCAATTGATTTATATGAGTCATCCTCAACTCCTTTTGATCCTTTAAAGACAAGTTCAAACTCCTCAATGCCCAAAAAGCTTTGTGCTGAATCTCTATGGGTAAGTGGCACGGCTTCCCATAGACAATTTGATATGGTGACATATCCAACACCGTCTTATAAGCAGTCCGAAAGCCCCAAAAACATCATCGAGCTTCATAGCCCAATCCTTCCTATTGGTTCCGACTACTTTTTCCTCCAATATTTATTTCACTTGTCGTTTGGAGACTTCAGCTTGCCCATTAGCTTGAGGGTGATAGGATGTGGTAACTCTATGCTTGACACCATAATCCTTAATCACCTTTTCAAGAAGTTTATTGACGAAGTGAGACCCTCCATCACTCACTAGTGCTCTAGAAACTCCATAGTGGGCAAAGATATATTTCTTTAAGAAAGACAACACAGTCCTTGAATCTTTCACGCGAGTGGGAATGACTTCCTCCCACTTAGAAACATAATCCACTGCTAATAGGATGTAGAGAAATTCATTAGATGGGGGAAAAGGCCCCATAAAATCAATCCTCCATACATCGAAGATCTCAACAACAATGCTTGGCTGAAGTGGCATCTCATCCCTCCTACTTATGTTCCCCATCCTTTGACATCTATCGCATGTCGCCACATAGGTTTCACAATCTTTAAACAAGGTATGCTAATAAAGAGCATATTGAAGTTCCTTTGCTGTCGTCTTTTGAGCTCCGAAGTGCCCCCCGTTAGGTTGTGCATGGAAAAAATCAAAAACGCTCTTCATCTCCATCTCGGGCATACACCTACGGACTATGGAATTCGTACATATTTTTGTAGACAAATGGATCATACCATATAAAAATCTCAACATCCCTCTTGAATTTCGCAAGTTGATATCGGTTGAGATCTCTTGGAATTTCTCCTACGGTAATGTAATTCACATAATCCGCATACCATGGATCCATCCCTTGGGCAGTCACGACACATGCTCTTTCTGCTCCTTCAGCGAACACAGCCATGATCTTCTCATCAAATAACATCTCTTCTATGTAATCAAAAGAATCATCACAGTGCTCCCTTGTCTCCAACCTTGATAGGTGATCCACCAAAACATTTTCCGTACCCTTCTTATCTCAGATCTCCATATCAAATTCCTGCAGAAGAAGGATCCATCTAATGATCCTTGGCTTCGTTTTCTTCTTCTCCATCAAGTACCGGATCGCAGAATGATCCATATACACTATAGTCTTCATGCCAACCAAATATTGTCGAAACTTATTGAATGCATACACCATAGATAGAAACTCCTTTTCAGTCACCATGTAGTTCTTTTCTGCAGCATCAAAAGTCTTACTCGCATAGTAAATGGCGCAGAACTTCTTTTCCCTCAACTGTCCAAGCACCACTCCAAGTGCTAAGTCACTTGCATCACACATAAGTACAAACGGCTAAGTCCAATCCGGTGTGATCAAGATAGGTGCAGTAATAAGCGTCTCTTTCAAAACCTGAAAAGCTGTTAGACATTCTTCATCAAAAATAAAAGGAACATCCTTTTCAAGTAAATAAGATAAGGGCTTGGAGTATTTCGAGAATTCTTTTATGAATCTTCTATAAAAACCAACGTGTCCAAGGAAGGATCGCACTCCCTTTTCATTAGTAGGTGGATGAAGCTTCTCAATTGCCACGACCTTTGCTCTATCCACCTGCAATCCCTTGGCTAAAATATGATGGCCAAGAACAATCTCATCTCTCACCATGAAGTGGCACTTCTCCCAATTCAAGACAAGATTAGTTTTTTGGCATATCTTCAAAACAGTATTGCAACTCGTGTTAGCCATTTTTATACTCGTTTCTTTCTTGTCTTCAGTTCTGTTTCATTTTTGACCTGTTTTAACCTTCAAAACTCGACAAAATACCTTAGTAGCACCATAATCATGAAAAATACGTGAACCACAAAATCCCTCACGAATTTATGGCCTTATTCTAACAAAAATAGTGTAACGCGAGACAGAAAAGACGTAAATTTTCACTCTCATCAAGGAGGAGCCACCACATGTTGTCAAGCGTGAAGAAATAGTTTGTTTGGATTGATAAACATGGATTTTGCGTGTTTATATAGACGGTTTCATAGTTGATTATTATAGAATTTCATTTATTGTGTGGAGTTATATGCTTAATAGTTAAATATTAGAACTTCATGGGTATTTTAAAGTTATTGCAGATTTTAGGGCTAATTGAAGAATAAAAGAAGGACTTTAATTGAAGAAGATAAGAGATGAAATAAAGGAGCAACTAGCAGCTGATTAGCAGCCAATTAGACGAACAGAAGCCTCGTTTGGGCGAACAAAAACTCGTTTGGTCTAACCAAAGCATTGTTTGGTCGAATCATTTCGTGTGTTGGACCAAGTTGAATGCTAATTGTCATGCCGTGAACTCCCAGAAAATTGACGCCAATCATTAGACTAAATCATCTATGGTTTGGTCGAATCATCACTTTGTTGGACCAAACCAAAGCATTCATTTGGTCGGATCATCCATTAGTTTGGTCGAGTTAATGAGATTTTAATGCGTGAGATTTATTCTTCATCAAACTTGCTCTCCAAGCCCAGGCCCATTAATCAATTGTTCCAATGAATCTCTACTCCTATAAATACCCAATTAAATCAGAAAAGAGGGATCATCGTGTCTTACATCAGTTCTTATATTCATTGAGGATCAATATGCATCCGAAGAACTTCATGGAGTCATGAAGACGAAAGTCTAGGGACGAGACGACGCTTATTCTTTCATCCGGGTTTCATCAGTTTATTTAATTTCATGTTGAATTTAGATCTATTTTATTTCTTTATTTCCTTTATGGAAGCTTAAACTTCTAGATTCTAGGGTCACACGAGTAGTTTGGTTTTGGATTGTTTTGGTGTGTGAACCCTTTACTTAATTCAAGCACTTTATTTCTTTTATATGTGTAATTTCTATACATGATTAATTGTTACACGACCAATTACTCATATCTGTTTATTAAACCAAGAAACAAAAGTTGAGGGTTAATATTGATCACTTTACACATATAACACTTCTAGTAGTCGTATCGTTACTGTGAGACAAAAGGTGTGGGAGAATTCAATCTGATAAATCTTTTAGGAATTAATTGATGTGATATTTACGTTACTGTTTTACTCATTGATTGATCTACTTGTTATTAGACTCGAAAGAATTAATTACATAAATTCTAGATTGCTTTAGGAAATTATGCTAGACTTAAATTAAGAAGTTCCACCCACTGCATGACGAAACAAGTGAAAGTGTAATACTTAAAATTATTTTTATTATTCTTATTTTTATCCAATTCATATTTCGCATCTGTTGAGTCCAGTCATTGCATATTTATTATTTTAGTTTATTATTTTTTTAATTCTTAAGCATCCTGATATTTTTCTTTTTCTTGGACAAGTATTTAATTAATTAGATTTTAATTCATTCCTTGTGGATTCTGAGGAGAGTAAAAATAAGCGTGTTTTATAGTCCAATTTAACACCTTCTTGATGGGAATTGGTGTTATATATTAGCACAAATATCTTATATTCGATATATTTGAGAAAAAGGTGCGTTTAAGGTATTTTATTGTGTTTTAGGTAGAAAAATGATCAAAAGTGTAAAGTTGGAGAAAAGGTGCAACTTGTGTATGAATGCTGAAAAATGCACGTCCAACTTGTGTAATTTTTCTGTGTTTGTGTGTAGCTCAAAAGTGGATGTGTGATACATGGTTGGAAATCCACAGAAAAGAGGGTCTTTTTGGCATAAAGAATACCTTAATCGGAATCCAAACGAGAAAGTTATGAGCAATGTAGTGACGTCGCGCGAGCTGTGCCGAACAAAACAGCTGTATCATTTTCCATGGCATGTTACACCTTCAAATCTTAGACTTTTTGTGATTTCTTTATATTGATAGAATGACAAGGAATAGAGTATATTGCATGAACGCAAAAATCACTCAAATCGAAGCTCGTATGTGAAAGTTATTTGCGAAACGGTGAGACTGCGCAAGCTAATTTGACCTAAACCAGTGGTCGAACCACTCGTGTCGTGGTCAAACCAGTAGCCTGAAAATCGTAAAAGTGTGGTTCGACCATGATGATGTGGTTCGACCAGCTATGAGGTCGAACCATGGTCGAACCACATGTCTGGAGTTCGAAAAATCACCGATTTCGATTCAACCATGGTTCGACCAAGCCTATAGGTCAAGCCATGGTCGAACTACATGCCTGGGATAGCTCCGAATCTGATTTTTACATCCCTAGTGCATGTTTTTGCTTGTTTTCCAAGAAAAAGCTCATCTGAGGTCCATAAGGAGAGCTTACAAGTATAAAAGGGGATGTGGATCACATTATTATTCATTGAATTGGATTGAGAGGAACAACATCACAATCATCCTACACCCCACAAGGGGGATCACCCCCAACCATCATCCACATCCTTTACTCCATCCATCCATCACTTTAAAGATTCGTTTGTGGAATCAATACGAGAACCAAAATGAGGATTCAAGACGGAGAAGGATGCGACGACGCCCACATCTAGGGTTTTATTCATTTTCTAATTTATCTTGTATTTTCCAGACATATGGGTAAGATCTATTCAACCCCAATATTTATTCTTCACAACATCATGGGCTAGTACTATTTTGGTGGATCTAGGGTTTTGAAAGCTTTATGAATTAATTAAACTCTCTTGTGTGTCTTACGTACAACACTACTTGTGAATTTATTTTATATATGATTGTGCTTTCTTAATCCATATTCACAGTCATTTTGTGCATCTTCAATTGGTATATAGAGTTTGAATATATATTGTGGTTGTAGATTGAGTGCGTTTACCGCTGAACATGATTCTATGTTATGATTCTAAGTGAGGGGACTCCAAAACTTCATTAGAACTATCATATATGAATGTTTATTAATTGAATTGAATTCGGGTTAGTAAGTAGGATAAAGAGGGTAATTTTATAGTACCTATAAAGGGAGATCATATCGGGTTAGATTCCAGACGTGGAAAATAATTGATACTGATAGTACCTAGAAAGGGGGTGAAATTATGTCTCTTGCTCCAAGGTTATTCACACGTGTTACATGCATATTTACTTGTGTCTATAGAGTAGATTTGCATGGTTTAGCGATGCGTCCATAGTCCACAAGGCAGAGTCGGGCTGCACTTAAGAGGGAAGTTAAGTAGTAAAACTGGATTACCTTAGAGCTATCTATTCTCCATTCTTGAGCCACTTTCGTATTCTTTCGGTGTTATTTATTTTATTTATTATTTTAATTAATTATTTAGTTGTCAATAATCAAACCTCAAACTTAATTGTCTTTCGTCTTAATTAATTTAGTAAATAATTAAATTGATAATACACCGTCCTTTGGGTTCGATATTTAACTTGGTCGCTTGCTTAAGCTGCAACTGATATCCTTCATACTTGGGGATTAATTTTGTGTGCAAAGAAAACACGCATCAGATTCGATACCTTACCTATCTGCTTGCTACATATGTCTCGTATACTTGCGGAATATAGTGTCATTTGCATATTATTGAGTGTTCAAATTTGTGTTGCAAATATATGCTATCATGGATGAAATAGATTGCAATAAAGTTATCTTGCAAGATAAAATATGGGAGCAAATTCATGAGATACAATTAGTTCTCCCAGTGGATAAAGAACAACAAACTGAAGAATTTAGTATTAAAGATGAGTCCACACAAAGATATGATTAGAGTTATGTAGTAGCAGAAGTGGCAAGCTCACTTGTGGAGAAATTCAATCGGATGCGGAGGATAAGATACAGCTGGGAGTCTAGCTACGAGGAAGAAGAAGAAAAAGAAACAGAAATGGACTCACAAAGTGAGAAAGCGTCTTGATAGTTTGGATGAGAAATTTCATGTTGAACAGGAAGTTCGAGGAGTCCAGCAGAATTTCAAAAATATGTGGAGATTATGGCAAACCTCGATTCGAAGACCGATGAACGTGATCTGAAGAAGAAAGTCGGCATGGATGGGGAGTGTTGAAGTCAACACCAACTTCAGAAATATTCTAGAAGCACTAAGATTAATCACATAGACTTGGAGTAGTGGTGATGCGTAACCTCATCAAGTACACGTATCTACTAATTAGAATGATTTGTGATTGCTATTTTCTTTCACCCTCAAGTGTAAGGGATCAATTGTTGTGCGTGTGAACAAGTGAAATACCGTGTCCGGTGGAAGGATGGAAGATGATGAGTGAAGGCAGGGTTTTGCCTCTGTAGGCGTGAATATGGTGGGAATTCTTTGTCGTGTATTCTAATTTTGTCCTTTTATACTAACGAGGTGGGCCAACTTAACGCACACGGTATTGGGTATGGACCTCTCAGTACATGTTGAGAATCGAGCGCATGTCGCAAGACAAGATGCTCGATTGGTCGCCTGGTTGCACGAATTAACGAGCAGCTCGCACGGTTCCGTGCACGGTGGATCGCACGGTTTGGAAGTAAGGACGCCCAGTTTGATGAATAGCATGCACGGTTAAGAAGCTAAGGTGCCCGGTTGCTATGCACGGTGTAAAACACGCTGAAAAACTGCTCACACGGCTGCATGCCCGTTTAGAAACAAGTGGCCCAGTTATGCGCCCGATTTGGAGCTCAGCAGCTGTGCGACTTTACGGTTTTGAACATAACTTCTTCATCCGAATTTGGATTTGAGTGATTCTTATTCTCACGCGATCCTCTCTTCCATGGCATTCTATCCATATATATAACTCATAGAAACTCTAACATTTGAGGATATAATAAGTCATGCAAATGTGTACAGTCGTGCTAAGCAGGAACAGCTTGCGCAACATCACCGTTTTGATCATAACTTTCTCGTTTGAAATCCGATCGAGGTGTTTCTTGAGCCAAAATAATCTTCTCTTCTGTATCTTTCCAACCGTATGACCAATTTGGATCTCTATATAGATACAGAAAAACTATGGAAAGTGGACTTCTGTTTGGTTGCAAGTAGCACGAATTCATCATTCATTCCAACTTCGCGTTCTTGATCCTTTTTCTTATCAAAACATAACAAAATACCTCTCATGCACCTTTTAGTCAATAATAATTAGAAGTAATAAGATTTGTGCAAATAATATCAATTATATAATCAAAGAAGTATCAAATTGAACCCAAAAGTACATAAATTTCCACTCTCATCAATTTGGTCATGTATATAGTCAGTCAGTGAGTCGGTGGTGGATATCTCTAGTTGACAGATTAACTATGATAGTCTAGGAGATGATTAGTGGCACCACCGCCACTCTAGACTTATATTATAAATAGGATATTTATGTGTGTATGGTGGCAATAAAAGTGTCCAAGTTGAGAGTTAAATATGAAGTCCAAAGTGAGAGAATAAAAAAGAGAAAAATGTGTGAGAAGAGTGAAAAATCATAGTAGAGAAAACAGAGTATTTAGAGTTCTGCTTGAGTTTGTTGTGTTGTATTATATTATTTTTATCTCGTTAATAAAAGTGTTATTTTCCCAACTCCTCGATCCTATAATTAACCCAACACGTGGTATTAGAGCCACGTCGGGAAAGCTCAAGGAGGAATATTGAGTTCGGAGGCGTCGTGCATAACAAAGGATTGTGAAGCGAGTGAGGCTTACTTGGATACGATGAGGTTTTCAAGTCACGATGGCGGACCTACAATTGGTAGGCGTAATGGAAAAACTCAATGATCAAAACTACACTACATGGAGGACATGTATAGAGTTTTATCTCTAAGGACACAACTTGTGGGAAGTAGTTGGAGGAGAAGAAGTCACGCAATCAAAGGAGGCCGGGGCATTGAAAAAGTAGAAAATTTAGGCTGGGAAGACGTTATTTGCACTCAAGACCACAATTGGTAAAGAATTGTTGGAGCACATACGAGGTGCGGATACTTCTAAAAAGGCATGGGACATAATGGAGACCCTCCTTTCAAAGAATAACAAGTGCAAACTCCAACTTCTCGAAAACGAGCTTCTGCCAATCAAACAAGAAGAGATGACGATACGTGAATACTTTAATAAGGTAAGAAGTCTCTGCGGTAAAATCTCTTAACTCGACTCTATCGATACAATTTCAGATGCTAAGATGAGAAGAAATATAATTCATGGCTTAAGACCTGAGTTTAGAGGGATTGTAGCGGCTGTACAAGGATGGCTTGAGCAGTCTTCTTTTGTTAATTTAGAAAATATTCTAGCCGACCAAGAAGCGCTGAAAAGACAGATGGCGGAAGTCTCAATGAAGAAAGACGATGAAGCTTTATTAAGTTATAAGAAGAAGGGGAGACCTCGCCAAGATAATAAAAGAGAAAAGAAAGAATATTTAAGAAAAAAAAGAGGTTCAGAGACAGGGGAAGATCAGAAAATATTTATAAGAAGAATCAGGAGTCCAAGGGAATTTAGAAAGGCCCGTGCTACGTTTATGGCAAAATAAATCACTACGCCAAAGATTTTTGGCATAGGAAAAAAGCGGCTGAAGGAAAAGTGGCAACCTTCAACAGACAAGATAATTATAGCAGTGAAAAAGAGTGAGACTTTGAAGCATCTAATTCTAAGAAAAAAATATGCAGGTGTCCCAAAATCGGGTGGTTCTGAGAGCAACTGGACGACCGACTTTAAAGTTGATTGGATAGAAGAAGCATCCGTCGTCGATGGCTAAGGATTAAGTGAATCAGAGGATGATTGGCTAAGTAATTGCGAGGATAATCTGCCACAAGACTTGAGTAGCACAAGTCTCGTAATGTATGAAGAGGAGGAGCCGCCGCATGTTGTCAGGCGTGAAGAAGCAGTTAGTGTGGATGAAACAGATTGCAAGAAAGTTGTCTTGCAAGAGAAAATGGTGGAGCAGATTCATTAGATGTAATTAGTTCTCCCAGTGGATAAAGAACAACAAATTGAAGGAGTTAGTATTAAGATGAGTCCATACAAAAATTTAATAATAGTTATGCAGCAGCAGAAGTGGCAAGCTCACTTGTGGAGAAATCCAATCAGATGCGGAGGATAGAATACTGCTGGGAGTCCACGAGGATAAAAAAGAAGAAACAGAAATGGACGCACAAAGTGAGAAAGCGTCTTAATAGTTTGGATGAGAAATATCAAGTTGAACAAGGAGTCCAGCAGAATTTAGGCAACATGTGGAGATTATGGCAAACTTCGACCTCAAGACAGATGAACGTGATACGAAGAAGAAAGTCGGCATTGAGGGGAGTGTTGATGTCAACACCAACTTCTGAAATATTCTAGAAGCACTGAGATAAATTACATAGACTTGGAGTAGCGGTGATGAGTAACCACATCAAGTACACGTGTCTACTAATTAGAATAATTAGTCATGTATATGGTGAGTCGGTGAGTCAGTGGTGGATATCTCTAGCTGAAAATTTAACAAGAATTGTCTAGAAGATGATTAGTGGCACCACCATTACTCTAAACTAGTCGGTCCTACATTATAAATAGGATATGTATATGTGTAATGTAATGGTGGCAATAAGAGTGTCCAAGTTAAGAATGAAATATGAAGTCCCAAATGAGAGAATAAAAAAGAGAGAAAAATATGTGAGAAAGGTGAAAAATCATAGTAGAGAAAACAGAGTAATTAGAGTTCTATCTTGAGTGTATTGTGTTGTATTATATTTTTTGAGCCCGTTAATAAAAGTGTTACTTCTCCAACTCTTCGATTCTATAATTAACCCAACACGTTATATCAGTGCCACATTGGGAAAGCTCGAAGAGGATTATTGAGTTCGGAGGTATCGTGAACAACAATGTATTGTGAAGTGAGTGAGGCTTACTTGGATACGACGAGGTTTCCAAGTCACGATGGCAGACCTACAATAGGTAGGCATAATGGAGAAACTCAATGATCAAAACTACACTACATGGAGGACATGTATGGAGTTTTATCTCTTAGTACATGACTTGTGGGAAATAGTTGGAGGAGAAGAAGTCACGCAACCAGAGGAGGCCGGGGCCTTGAAAAAGTGGAAAATCAAGGCTGGGAAGGCATTATTTGCACTCAAGACCAAAATTGGTAAAGATTTTTTGGAGCACATACGAGATGCGAATACTCCTAAAAAGGCATGGGATACACTGGAGATGCTATTTTCAAAGAAGAACGAGTTCAAACTCTAACTTCTTGAAAATGAGCTCTTATCAATCAAACAATGAGAGATGACGATACATGAATACTTTAACAAGGTAAGAACTCTCTGCCGTGAAATCTCTGAACTCGACTCTACGAATACGTTTTCAGATGCTAAGTTGAGAAGAATTATAATACATGGCTTAAGACCCGAATTTAGAGGGATTGTAGCAGCTGTACAAGGATGCCTGAGCAGCCTTCTTTGGTTAATTTTTAAAATATACTAGCCGACCAAGAAGTGTTTACCAGACAGATGGCGGAAGTCTCAATTAAGAAAGACGATAAAACTTTATTAAGCTATAAGAAGAATAGGAGACCTAGCCAAGATAATAAAAGAGAGAAGAAAGAATATGTAGAAAAGAAAGAGGTTGAGACACAGGGGGAGTTCAACAAAATCGTTATAAGAAGAATTAGGGTCCAAGGGAATTAAGAAAGGGTCATTCTACGTTTGTGGCAAAATGAATCACTACGCCAAAGATTTTTGGCATAGGAAAAGGGCGGCTGAAGGAAATGTGGCAACCTCCAACAGACAAGATAATTATAGCAATGTATAAGACTTGGACTTTGAAGCATCTAATTCTGTGGAAAAAGATGTCGGTGTCTCTATATCGGGTGGTTATGAGAGCGACTGGCCGACCGACCTTGAAGATGATTGGATAGAAGAAGCATCCGTCGTTGATGGCCAAGGATCGAGTGAATCCGAGGATGATTCGCTAAGTGATTACGAGGATAATCTGCCACAAGACTTGAGTTGCACAAGTCTTGTAATGGATGAAGAGGAGGAGCCGCCGCATGTTGTCTAGCGTGAAGAAGCAGTTTGTGTGGATGAAACAGATTGCAATATAAGTTTTCTTGCAAGAGAATGGGGGAGCAGATTCATGAGATGCAATTAGTTCTCTCGGTGGATAAAGAACAACAAACTGAAGAAGTTAGTATTGAAGATGAGTCCACACAAAGATTTGATCAGAGTTACACAGCAGCAGAAGTGGCAAGCTCACTTGTGGAGAAATCAATTGGATTTGGAGGATAAGATACAGCTGGGAGTCCACGAGGAAGAAGAAGAAGAAGAAAGGAAAATGGACGCACAAAGTGAGAAAAACGTCTTGATAGTTTGGGTGAGAAATATCATGTTGAACATGGAGTTCAGGAGTCCAGAAGATTTTCGGCAATGTGTGCAGATTATGGCAAACTTCGATCCGAATACAGATGAACGTGATTCAAAGAAGAAAGTCGGCGTTAAGGGGGAGTGTTGAAGTCAACACCGACTTCTGGAATATTCTAGAAGCACTGAGATTAATCACATAGACTTGGAGTAGCGGTAATGAGTAACTACATCAAGTACACGTGTATAGTAATTAGAAAGATTAGTCATGTATATGGTGAGCCGGTGGTGGATATCTCTAGTTTACAAATTAACTAGAATAGTCTAGGATATGATTAGTGACACCACCGCCACTCTAGAATAGCCGGTCCTATATTATAAATAGGACATGTATATGTGTAATGTAATAGTGGCAATAAGAGTATCCAAGTTAAGAGTGAAATATGAAGTCCCAAGTGAGAGAATATAAAAGAGAGAAAAATGTGTGAGAAGAGTGAAAAATCTGAGTAATTAAAACAGAGTAGTTAGAGTTCTTGTCTAGAGCCCATTACTAAAAGGTGTTACTTTAATTAACTCAACAAAAGAAACATATATTGTTTTAATTCCCCTATATTGTTTTTATTTATATTTCTTCGAATGAGTAAGAATACTGACATTGTTACTAAAAATTAATTACTCAGAAGTTGTGATGAGGGTAATTACTTAAAATTGTAAATCGTAGAAAAATAGAATATTTGAAATTATATTATTACCAGAAAAGTGTGGTTTAACTTCCTTGGTGGAAGGCTGTTTAATTTGGATTCAACTTCTCGAAAGTAATGTGGTCTTGTAATATGTATACAAATCTAACAACTTACATTAACCACAATTTTCTAGTCAAACTTTATTAAGAATTAATTAAAGTTGTAATACAAGAATAAAGCATAAAAAAAGAATGATGGGGATAAATATGAGGTGTTGTGTTGGCTCAATTGGCAAGTAATTGGATGATGCGTGGAAGCCTGAGCAGAAGCAGGTTAAAGTCGTTGTCCCGACTCACCATGCTAATTCTTGTGATTTCATTGATTCTTATTCTTAAAAACCTTCCCATGCATGAATATTAAACAACTTTGACAAGATTGAATTTTTAAAAACTCAGCCAACACTCCACAAATGGTATCAAGAAGAAGAATTAGATGTTTTCAAAAAGTAAAAGATTCATCCATTTTCTTTTTAATGATACATAAATCTAATTTAGAAATATATATATATAATATATATATATATATATATATATATATATATATATATTATTCATTTTTAGAAGATACACACTACTTGTACTAAATTAGGGCATTAATTCCAAAACTCACTGAGTAGTATGGCTTAGCGGCCAGAACGGGGATGGGATCGGAGTGGTTGTGGGGTTGTGACAAGGCATAGAGAGCAGCTTGAAGAAACTGACTCGACCATGTCCCAACCACAATATGGTGGTTCTCGATCACCGCATTGCCAACTGCTTTATAGAGAACCGTTCTCCAATTCTGGTATTAAAAACTAGCATAAAGTTAACTGTGTATTGGCAAAATAACTCATGTACTGGTGGCCAAATGGTGGACGTAAAGCTACCACCAAACTTCTTCCAGTATGATTCGTACATTGTTGGATCACCGCTGCCAAATGAAATAAGTTCATAATTAATTCCAAGAATTTCACATCACCGCTGCCAAATGAAATAAGTTCATAATTAATTCCAAGAATTTCACACTTAAATGGAAAAATAAAAATTAATGAGAGAGAGAAGTGAAACAATGAAGCTAGGTCTAATGATCAAGCATATGTAATAGGAGTAATTAGAGGATATTTTTTATTTATTACATATTCCATATCTTTGATTTATTTGTATGTATATTTTCCTTTGTCATCTCCACTAATTGTGGATCTTTTTGTAACAACCTATTATATATACACGTTATTTCTTCTATCACCATATGCAGAAAATCTGACTTTTTTTATACATTGGTTCGTTTTCATACATTCGTATGCACACAATTTTCAAGACAGGTTAAAATGTTTCAAAGTGATGGGGGGACTGAATTTGTTAATTCTAGGGTGCGTGATTTTATGCATAAACATGGCATTCTTCATCGCTTGTCCTGTCCATACACTCCTCAACAGAATGGAAGGGCTGAAAGAAAGCATCGTCATATTACTGAGACATGTTTGTCGATGCTTTTTCATGCTAATGCTCCTGAATCCTTTTGGTTTGATGCGTTTGCTTCGGCAACCTTCATCATCAATCGGCTTTCTTCATCAGTTTTGCATGATAAGTCTCCATTTGAGGAGTTGTTTGTTTATGCACCAAATTATGCTACCTTTAAACCATTTGGATGCCGTGTATTTCCTTATCTTCGTGATTATGCAACTCATAAATTGGAACCCCACAGTCGTCCATGCATTTTTCTGGGATATAACAGCATTCATAAGGGGTTTCGGTGTCTTGATCCCAGCACATCTCGAATTTACACCACTCGTCATGCACAGTTTGATGAGTTTTTATTCCCTTTCTCCAACAATTGCCCTTCTACATCAGCTCCAAAGGACGATTTATCTACTTTTTTAGATGAATTGGAACACTTTCCGATTTCTCCATCCACACCAGTTGATGCTACGCCAGCACCTCCTCCAGTTCGAGTGCAAGCTTCAGAGGACCCGCTGAATTTTTTGTGCCAGACCCGCCTGCACCGAACACAACTGAGCCTCAAGTTGTTGAGCCTGTTACTACGCCGCCGGTCCAACCCGCCGCTGCAACGCCACCTCTGCATCCCATGATCACGAGAGGTCGTGCGGGTATTTTCAAACAATGATACCCTGTTGACATAGCATCCACAACTCTTCTCTCCTCTCTTGTTGCCACCTCTGAGCCCCGTGGCTTTAAATCTGCTACCAAGCATCCTCAATGGCTAGCCGTCATGCAAGAGGAGATTGATGCTCTACAGTCTAATGAGATATGGGATCTTGTACCACGTCCTCCTGACCTTAACATTGGTGGCTCCAAATGGGTGTTTCGCACGAAATTTTATGCTGATGGTTCTATTGAACGTCACAAGGCCCGTCTGGTTGCTCAGGGTTTTACTCAGGTTCCTGGAATATATTTTCATCATACATTTAGTCCTGTTGTCAAGGCTGCAACAGTTCGAATCATTTTGGCTCTTTCAGTACAGCACAGTTGGCCTCTCCATCAACTTGATGTCAAGAATGCTTTCCTAAATGGAGTTCTTGACAAACTTATTTTTATGGCCCAACCTCCTGGTTTTGTGGATCCTCGTTTTCCTACACATGTTTGTTGACTAAAGAAGGCATTATATGGTCTTCGTCAAGCTCCTCTAGCTTGGTTTCAGATGTTCAGCACTTACCTCTTTGGCTTAGGCTTTCTCCAGAGTCAGTGTGACTCGTCTCTTTTCCACAGAGGCTCCTCGGTGATTTATCTTTTATTATACGTGGATGACATCGTGGTTATGGGAAATGACTCAATCTTGTTACGAGATTTTATTTCCCGCACGCATAAGGAGTTTGCTATTAAGGATCTTGGGCGCCTAAATTACTTTCTTGGTCTTGAAGTATCATACACTTCAAACAGTATCTTTGTTGGTCAAGCTAAGTATGCTTACGACATTCTCAAAAGGGCCGAACTTTTGGATTCTAAACCTGTCTACACACCGCCTTGCAGCTGGTGAATCTCTTGTTCGTGCTGGTGTCCCTTTTTCTGATCCGACTGCATACAGATCTCTTGTTGGTGCTCTTTAATACTTAACCATCACTCGTCCCGATCTTTCATATGCAGTTAGTTCTGTCAGTCAGTTTCTCCAGACACCTACTAATGATCATTTCAGGCAGTTAAGCGTATCCTTCGTTATGTCAAGGGCACAATCAACTATGGCCTTTTGTTTAATCGTCGCCATGATTTCTCTATTCTAGGATACTCTGATGCTGACTGGGCTCGGTGCCCTGAGACAAGGCGTTCGACTTACGGATATTCCATTTTTATTGGAGGAAATCTCATTTCTTGGAGTGCTAAGAGGCAGCCAACTGTTGCTCGATCCAGCTGTGAATCAGAGTATCGAGCTATGGCGAATGCCTCGGCAGAACTTATTTGGGTAATGAATCTTCTTCAAGAACTTCAAGCACCTTCTGTTTCATGGCCTACTCTCTTGTGTGATAACAAAAGTGCTGTCAAAATCCGATTGCGCACAAACGAGCCAAACACATTGATATCGATTACCACTTCGTATGAGAACTTGTTTCCTCTGGAAAGTTGGTAACGAAGTTTGTACCCTCTCACTTGCAGCTTGCGGATATTTTTACCAAAAGTCTTCTTCGTCCAGCCTTTGAGTTTCTACGATCCAAGCTTTGCGTGTGTCAGCATACCACGCAATGCTTGACGAGGGGTAATAGGAGTAATTAGAGGATATTTTTTATTTATTACAGATTCCATATCTTTGATTTATTTGTATGCATTATTTTCCTTTGTCATCTCCACTAATTGTGGATCTTGTTGTAAAAACCTATTATATATACACGTTATTTCTTCTATCACCATCATTGGTGATAGCCTAAACATTATTACAATATGTATACCTCATGAATTAATTAGAACACATAATTAATATAGGAAAATTATACAATGAAATTAATAAACACATTGGAGAATACACAATGATCAAGATTGACAATGGAGCCATTAATATCAGCATCTGATGCGCTTTCGATCACTACTTTAGTTTCTGGGACTAAAGACATAATTTTTTTTGCTTTTCACTCTTAGTATATATGATGAATGTAAGTGTGAGTTTTTCAGGGCTGTTTGCTTCCATATTTATAGGCCAAATTTTCTCTCTCTATTCACGTTCCCTTCTAATTTCTTTCTAATTTATTTAAGGCAAAAACTCCCGTTTTTGGGGACACTGGAGATCAACTCTCTATTCTCCAACTCTTTATTTAATTAATGATATTGTATATATTCTAAAAAAATGTTAGATTTTATCTATCATATGTATTACCCTTTAAAATTAAAAAAAGTTAATGCATAGCTTCTTATATGAAAAAATTAGAAGTAATGTATCTTATGACTCTATTAAAAAAAATTACCATATTTTTAAGGGTATTCTTTAAAATACTGAATTTGATAAAAATACTCTAGATTCGGTTGTTTATTTAATATATATATATATATATATATATATATATATATATATATATATATATATATATATATATATATATATATATATATATATACTCGATTGTACAATTATGATTTGTTCTTTAAATCGAGTCAAGAATATTTTCATAATTTTGAACATTTTAACATTTGTGATTAAAGATGAAACATTAAAAGAAATTGTTAAATCTAACAGATTAAAATTTTTTCCTATACATTATTCTTTTAAAGAGTAACACTTAATTTTTTAAGAAATATTAATATTTTAGGAAATGAGTCCTGGTAACTTTCCATAACAAGTTTTTGCCTTGATCGTATCAGTAATGCATCCAACTTTTCTCATCCAAATTTTGTTCTAAGAGTCATAAAAAATTAAAAACGAGGCAAAATACATATGGGATGAATCATGAATTTAACAAAGTAAAAATATAAATTATTTTTTCATATAAAAGATATAAAAATATAAACTCAACGAAGATTGAAGCCCAAGGATTCTCTATTGTACAATTGATTTCATTGATATTCCATGACATTAAAAATTATAATCCTCAAATGATTATTAAATTAATTTTAAGAGATGTAATGTTAAATGAAAAGCATAATTTTCAGCTACCAGAATTTGGGGATCAGCTACCTTATTATTTTCTGGAGAATTAGTTTTTTCTTTATACGTTTTTATCCCATTTTATAAATCAAATTATTTGATTTTACATTTCTAGCTAATAAATTTCTCATTTAACAGTATTATTTTTAAACTTTCTTCAATAAGTTGTAATTTAACATAGTGTATATAATAATCATGGGCGGATTTAAGGTAGGGCAACACCGGACTCGAACCCAGCACTGTCGTCAAGAATTCATTATAATAGGTATTAATTTTCTCTCTAATAAAGCGCAGTTCAAAAAATTACTAAGTCCATCTAAAAAAAAGTGTAATATAGTAACAAATTCAACTTCCCAAATTATATAATCCTTTAGTCCAATTGTACTCCCCTAAATATATTCATTTACATTTTGCACATGAATAAAGAAATATTACTTATTATTTAATGTATAATTGTATTATTAAGTGCGTAAGTCTTATATTTTAGTTTAATTAGTGATGTGTGGTTCCATATATCTAAGAAAAAATAAAATTAATACTTTGTAAATGAAAGGATGAAATAATAAAAATGAATGTTTTATCATGCCTAAAGATATACATGTTCAACCCTTTATCATGCCTAAAGATATACATGTTCAACCCAACTTAAATTTCTTTATATATATATATTCGTTGAAATTGTTACTTTCGAACTAGTCCACCCATTATCAATTTTTGGATCCGTCCCTCCTAATAATTACCCCTTTTTTAACGTAATAATTTATTCATGTATAAGGGAATTCAATTTCAATGTCAAATTAAAGTGAAAATATAAATAGAGTGGGAATAATAAAATATTTAAAATTAGGATAGGATAAAATCTTTTATCTATGACTATGAGAGATAAGATGGAAATTATACGTTACAACTCTGTGATGAATAAATAATTATATTGCAGATAAGAAAGAAATTAATGTAAAAGAAAACCTCAAAACTTCTGCTACCTAACGAACCTTTTCTCCCTCATTTTAAGGTTTGAAGAATCAATTCAATTGTGGTAACCGAGGTATGCTGGCTCTCGGTAAAGAGAGAGTTAGGGACTTTTAATTATTTACTCCACTCTTTCTGTATCCATCTCATTGAAGAGTTACATTTATTTTTTTCATGGAGAATAAAGAATACTCCTATTATTGTATTTTAATGTATAATGAGTAAATGTATTAGTGTTGTGTATGAGTTTCATGAAAATATACAAATTATTTTGTGTGAACTCTATCTAACAAAGAGAGAAATGTAATCATTAAAATGAGACGCTCAAAACAGATGGGATGGAAATTGCATATTTTGTCTTTGTTACATTCTCTTAATTGATATATTCCCCCTTACTTTATTTGGGTAATTTGATATTTTCATGTGATGAATAAATATTTTAGAGCAGGTTATATGTTAGGTATGATGGACAATTTCGAAATTAGGGCGTGTTTTGAAGTTTGGATAAAACTTGTGTATCCCGAAGAGAGTGATGAATAAATATTTTAGAGCAGGTTATATGTTAGGTATGATGGACAATTTCGAAATTAGGGCGTGTTTTGAAGTTTGGATAAAACTTGTGTATCCCTGAAGAGATAATATCAATTTTAGTCCTTTATCTTTTACCAAATCAAATTTTAGTCCTGTAATTTTTAGTATTTTCAATTTTAGTCTTTTTAGTTTCAATTTTGGTTATGTATCTTTTAAATTTTCAATTTTAGTCCTATAAGTTTCAAATTTAGTCATATATCTTTTTGAGTTATCAAAATTAGTCCTGTATCTTTTGAAGATATGACTAAATTTGAAACTTATAGGACTAAAATTTAAAATTTAAAAGTTATAGGACCAAAATTGAAACTAAAAGGACTAAAATTGAAAACACTAAAAGTTACAGGACTAAAATTGGATTTAATAAAAGATACATGACCAAAATTGATATTTTCTCTATCCCTGAACGTACCAAGCGCTCATATTCGAGTAGTACTATTTAGTATTAAATAAATGTCGTACCGTTTGGTATGAAAATTTATATCCTTAATTTTTTCCAAAAAAATAAAATAATAATAACATAATTTTCTTATTCAAATTAATATTAATATCATTCATATTTTAATTGATTCTTTCCTTAAAGAAATAATACTCTTATGAATTAAAGTATACATACTTTAGAACCAAATGTTATACTGTTGAACGCATTGTGCATCCGAGCTCACAAGAGATTAACTTTTGAAATTTATAATCAATTGAAGTGATATTTATTTATTTATATATATATTTTTTAAAGGGCTTTATGAAACAAATAAATAAGAAATGTATGAAGAATATTTTGAGACTAGATAGTATAGTAATTTTAATATTTAACATAAATATATTAGTAAATATCTTGAAATATATAAAAAATAAATATAAATTTAGGATACGAAATTTGAAAACATTAATATATCTATACAGCAAACTTAGAATTTCTATTTTTGTTTTCAGTTTTTTCTCTCTTTTTAATTTTACTGTATTTATAAATCATTCAATTTATGTAAAAATAACCGTTTATGTAAAAAGTAAATAATTGTAATATTATTATACACGGATGAATAAAATCTAATTAATAAAAGAGGTGGTGAATAAAAATAAAAATGTTTTTTTTCCTATTTTGGACATAAAAGGTGATTAAATTTTAAAACTAAACAAATTTAATACTACTATCATTAATTACATATACTAAATTAACCACTTTACCTACTACTAAAATCTCTAATTAATGGTTTTCAAAAAAAAATCTCTAATTAATGGTATGTTTGTTGAGATTTAACACTACTATCATTAATTACATACTAAATTATATTAAAATTGAGAAATTTTATGTTTGTGTTGAATTTTTAGCAATATATCCCTAAAAAATAATAAAATACTAAGGCAAATAATTATGTAATGAATAAAAAATGATTTCGGATTAATGAAAAATTATAATCGCCCAAATAAACTATTTTATAAATAATTCGTAATATAGATAAAAAGTGATATCATGCATCGTTAAATTAATGAAAAGCGATAATTAATTTTAAAAAAAAGTTAAACAGTGTCACCATGAGATGATCCCACACAAGTATTGCCCTTTGATCAAGTATTTGAACTGCAACGTATAGCTTGAGTTAAAAATAAATAAAATAATTCTATTGTTTTATAATGTACTAATATTTTGTAAAATTTCTATATAAATTGTAAAATTATTAACTATAATAACAACATAAAGTTTACCTTAAGATATGGTGAATTGGTGATGGTAGTGCATGCCTGCATGGCCAATACATTGAAGATGAGAGCGGCTGGACTTGAAGTAGGGATGTCAACAGGTCAGGTCGGGCCGGGTAGTTAACTACCCAGACCTGGCTCGTTTTAAAAATGCCCGCCCCATACCCACCATGAGACCCGCACGGGTCCTACATTACAGGACTGTGCCCCACCCTGTACGGGGTGGGTCAGCTCTGCCCCGCTCCGTTTTTTTTAAATAATATATCAACACTCACATAAAAAACAGCATCCCCATGTCTACACTGCGAAGGCAAAACTTCCAGCATCTCAAGTACTCATACTCTGGAAACTAACAGAACCTAATCACCCCTGAATCCCCTTAAAATGAAGTTAGGGATTAAAAATAATTTTTTTTTAATCAAAAGGGGTATGAAATCCCCAGTCAACTGCTCAGAAAGAAATTAACAAACAAAAAAATTTCATATCAGCAAGATACAGCAAGAAGTTGAAATTAAAGATTAAGAGTACTGAAGCATATAGAAGTGATTCAAGACTAACTAATTTTCATTATTAGAACCGACACTCCAACGAGCATTCCAAGAAGAACTATTACAGATTATTAATGTTCTAACTATAAAAATGAAATAGACGAGAGAGGGAGAGAGTGAAGAATTATCACTGATGATCCTACTATGAAAATGGAAGAGACGAGAGTTTTATGGAAGAAATAAATATGTTAAGGGGGGTGAAAGCGGCTGGTGGTGAAATGAAAATGAGAGGATGAGATATTTGGGTTCCTTTCTTAAATAATTCATCAAAATAAATAATTAATATAATTATTATAAATATATTATTATATAACATTATATAATATAGTAATAATTATTTAGTATTTGGGGCGGGGCGGGGCGGGGCGGGTTTGGGGCGGGGCTAAATCAATACTCGAACCCGCCCCGAATGTGTACGGGTCTGGGCCGCCCCGCCTCGTTTCTGCTTTGGGCCGATTCCAGGCCTCCCAAAACGTGTGGGGCGGGTCGGGTACCCGCGGGGCGGGGCAAATTTGACATCCCTAACTTGAAGGATATTAGAGTGAAAAGAAAATAATTAAGAAGATTCATTGTTCTTTAATAATAAAGTACTTAAAATGAATCTTGTTTGCATAACGATCTATCATTATAAGAGAAAAAGAAAATTTAAAGGCAAAACGTGAAAATTAGGATGTATTTGTATCAATTTGGTTGATTTATTTTGGAGAATCTGGGTACAAAATTCTCCATTACTTATTGACTACCAATTTCTCTCTTTTCATTCACTTAGCTCTCTATATGTCCGGATATTTCCACGATATATCCGTATTTGGAGAGTACCAATATCAATATTGGGGAAAAAGATATATCTTTTCCTATGTCGAGGATATATCGGGAAATATCGAAAAATATCGGTAACAATATCGATATCGAATTGTCACAGTTCAAATTTTTTCAGATGTCGAGATATATCGAGAAAATATCGCTAAAATATCGAGGATATATCGAAAATATCAAAAAATTATCCATATTTTTAAGAAATTTTTTATGATTTTTTATATTACTTTTACCAACTAAATACAAATTTTTTTGTTAATTTGATCAATTTCAAAAAATAATATAAAATAAAATAGAGCAACACTTGCATGAAATTATTAAGACTATTTCATTTTATTTAATTAATTATCACTTATTATCACTTTTCATTAAAATTATTACTATTAAGTAAATGAAGAATTTCCTTTCATGTACATAGTGTGATAGTATAATTTGATTAAAAATACAATTATTTTGATACATTTAATCAGATCGGGACGAATGGAGTATTTTATTGGTACGTAACAATATTACTCAAACATTCAAAACTATGTTCAAAATTTCTCTAATTCGATGAGTCAATATCAATATTGTTTAGATCAAGATGACATCACATGTTTTACATTTGAGCATCATAAATTATCATTTTGGTATTAGTTATTAAGTATTGTATGACTTTAGACTATTTAAATACTATATTGTAATTGATTTTCTTATCATATACAACGAGATTTTAAATTATATTTATATATTAAAATGAGAATTTTCTCCTTCCCAGTGTGGTATTAGTAGTCATTGTTTGCCAACAAGTTCTTTTATTTATTGCGGACGTATCTCTTTCCGTTTGTACTGCTGATTGTTTTTCTGTACGTGGTATTAGTAAACCCCTATTCTAAAGTTTTTATTTTATTTATTGTAGGCGTATCTATTTCCATCTACCACGGTGGTTGTTTTTCTATCCATGGTATTATTATCATAATATTAACATTTACTAAAAAGTTTTTCTTTTATTTATTTTTGGACGATACACTTAATACCCTTCTAATCTGTAATACTTGCAATTATATTTCTTAACCGGTATTAGTAAACATCTACTAAATTTTTTTATTTTATATATTATGCACTAAAAAAATATTTTTTAGCAATTAAATTTACCAACGGGATTCAATTCGTTGCTAATTACCAATGGATTAGCAACAAAAATGACATTTTTGTTTTAGCAACGGAATTATTCTCTATTTTAGCAAACGTTATTCAATCCGTTGCTAATTACCAACGGATTACCAAGGGAATCATTATATAAATTACCAATGGAATTATTAGCAACGGATTACCAACGGAATTATTTAGCAACGGAATTGATTTTTCGTTGCTAAAAATTTACCGACCACCATTTTACCAACGGATTCCGTTGCTAATTCGTTGGTAAGTCAATTTAACAATGGAATTAAGGCTTTTACCAACGGAATATTCCGTTGATAAAAAATAGTTTTTTCATAGCGATGAGTGTTATATTTTATCTCTTTTCATTTTGCTATGCTAATTGTTTTTCTCTACGTGGTATTAGCAAACCCCTGCTCTGAGGTGATGTTTGGTTAATTTTTTAAATTAAATTTTGGTTTTGAAAACTCAATAAATAGTGATATACTTTTGTTTGTTTTGGGTTTTTAGCATAGTGAATTTTAACTTTATGTCAAGGGTAATTCTGTGGTACACTGGTGCACGTAAGGGTTTAATGTTTTAATTTAGGCTATATATAATAGTAATTACATAATTTAAAAAGTTAGTTACTTATAAAAATCCAAAGGTAAAGATTAATTATTCAAAAAATTAGTGGTTTAGATTTTACAGGTGCACCGGTGCACCATGTGCACCCTAGTAAGACTTCAAACTAATGTGAAGAAAATGTTAAATTATATATATTAAATTAAACAAAAGAGAGAGGAGAGATTTTTTCTATTTATTATCTTAAATTCATACTTAAATTGAATATAATATATATATTTTTTAAATCATATAAATTTATGACTTTTTTAAGGCCATGGTTGTTGACACCCTAAAAACCTTTATACATACTTCAAAATATTGAGATTAAGTAATCATTGGAAAAATGACAATTTATCCTTTTATAATAAAAATTCATGATTTTATGTTCGGTGCAGAACAAAATTAATTTGTTTTTGCTACCTAACATTTTAATTTGAAAATTTTGTGCGACCTTTGTGTTTGGCATCGAAAAAAGTATTCGTTCGGCGTCAAACACTTTATTTTAAAAATTTACAAGTCTTTTGTGTTCGATACTGAACAAATGCATTTTATTCGACATCGAACACCCTTATTATAAAATTTAGAGAAGTTTATAATTGTCTATTTTATGGTGTATTTGGTGGAAAGAAAAAAATGAATTTATACCGGCATTTAGTATTTGGGGTGTATATAGATTATCCGGGAGTGTGAATAGTCGGACTCTTTTTAAAGGGTAAGGCTATTGCCACATGTAACAACAAATTTTTGTATTTATAATAAAATAAACACAAAAGAATTACAATAATAATCCAAATGATTAAACTTGATAATTTAGGAAACAATCTCTATCTATCATCTGATTCTTCTCTCGAACCAATTTGGACTTTAACTTTGACTTGTTGTGTTGACTGCGCTGACTGTGTGTGTTGAGTCGGATCTTCAGTTGAAGTTTGTCTGAACTCGAATTTGGGATCTTATAATGTTAATCCAGAAGCGGCGAGCCTTTGTTTGGATTAAACGTACTTGATCCGAAAACACTCGATCTTGGGGGCTTAGCAACTTAATCCCGGGTCGTATGCTGTTCTTGGCGCGAAGAACACCGAAGAACTTAGTGTATAAAGAATGCTTGATTTGGGGGGCTTCGCACCTTAATCCCGAATCGTTTGTCGTTCTTGACTTGAAGATGCTTAAAGATCTTGAGGAGCGTTGCTCGTGTTTCAATCTCTTCAGAGCGTTTGTGTCTTCAGGTCTTTTAAAATGTGTCTGTAATGAATAGAGGATGGCTCCTTATATAGGTGAAGGGTGAGGACGCCCCATAAATAACTCGCAATTTGATTGGTTAGTGACAGATTTGACCTGATTCTGTTGGCTTGGGCCTTTCCATATATAACACATTTTGATGGGTCGTTGCTTAATTTTGACCTGATTCTGGAGCCTTTCAGACTTTATTTGACTTGGGAGGCAAGCTTAACTTAATTTAAACCCCTTTTTAATTTATTGGATTTAAATTAATTATCAATTATTTATTAATCTATTTTAGGAATTAATTTATTAAATCCCCAAAATAAAATATAATAAATTAAAATTGATATTTTAATCATGAAAATTCACGTGTCGCCATTTGATTGGACCATGAATTTTATTTGCTTACAAATGTCCCCTTGCGATTTGTTCACGGACAGTGTGTCTTGATGTGAAGGAATCGCAAAAGTTCCCCCATTTCTTGCAATTTTTTCTTCTTTTGAAGCTTTGAATTTACAAAGCACTTGGGGAATAATCATAGATTTTTTTTTTTTGTCCCAGAAGGGTAAATAATTTCCTTTCTTTTGGCCAATTCTTCAATCTTTTGATGGTCCAATTATCTTTTTCTGCTTTCTTCATCCCAATAGACCATAAATATGACACAGGTGTATTTCTTGTTCACCAAGATAAGAAAATATGGAACAAATATGTTTCTTACCCACCAAGATAAGAGAATATAGAACAAATTTATCTCTTGTGTACATTGGTAGATCTTACTCAAAATTATCAAATTTATTTATAGTAAAGAACCTCTTAAAATTTTATAGAGATTACACCCCTTACAAATAATTTCCATAATTATTCATGAGTCCACTGCTATATATAATAGTAGTCCATGAACTCAATTTTTTTTATCAAAGCTATCCTACAAACAGGACTTTCAGCTTTGCTTCAAGAGATTGTCAAGATAAAGCACACCAACAAAACACATCATCCAAGAAATTCAATTCACAAGTGTAAGCTTTCAATTTACTCTACCTTAATTTGCTCTTTTTTTCCTTTTTTTTTTAACTGTTTATTTGTCTTTCTTGTTTCTTGCTTCTGCTTCGACCAAGAACTTAGTAACATGTTTGTCCTCGCCCCTCTTTCTCTTCCGAAAAATCTACCGTGAGCCTTGACAGTTCGGGAGTGTTTTATAACCACGCCGCTGCTTGAACAAGAACTGTGCTCCAACAGTGTCTCGTGTTCCCCAACACTATTTGTCGACCACCAGCGGCTGCCATTCCCACTACGTCAGCGTGCGGCAACTGTCGGCGTTTGAGAATCGTAAGGGGATGACGGCTGGGCTCTTCTTCCAACGGCGACAGTAGGCAATCCTCGACGAGGGATCAACTGCTGAATCACGACCGGAAGCGGCGATGCTCGGGCGCTGGTGGTGGTATACTCTTCCCGGTGACGGCAGCACGCAATCCTCGATGAGGGATCAGCGGCGGCGCTGGTGGTGCGTGGCAGCTGTGGCCCAATGAGGGTGGTGAGAGTATTGAGCATCAGCAAGGCGACGTCGATGGTGATGCGTTGCTTTCCGGCGACTGCTCACCGCGGCGGCTGCTCGCTGTGGGCTTCAATGGTAGCAGTTTTTTCGACGATGGGGCAACGGCTGACGCGGCAGCAACAGCTTGCGCGTTCCCGGCGCTGCTGCTCGCTTTCAGTGGTGGCTTGATCAACGAAACGAGCGACAACAGGAAGACAACCGGCGGCGGCTTTCGATGGATGAAACTCGATCAGCGCGCGCGATGGCACGGCGATCGGTGAACCAGCGACTGATAAGGCGCTGTCGGGTTGGAATTGCCAGTTGGGGAGAATTGGTTCAAGCCCTCCAATTTTGACCTAATCTCCTCAATTTTGACCAAGGGAATGGACTCATATTTAATGGGCTACATACTTAACTTGAGCCCATTATTAGCAGCTTTGGGCTTCCAGCTTAGTATCTTGGGCTTCACATGATTTGGACATTTGTGCATGCATGAGTTATTTTATTTGTCCACTTTGTCATCTTGGGCTTCTTCCCTCATGGATTTAACTCACAAGTTTGAAACTTACTAACTAATTGATCCCATAAATTTATTCCAATCTACTTTAATTGTTAAAATTCATAAACTTAAATTATTCCCAAGTCCTACTATTGTTTTCTAACAATCCTTTTACCCTTTTTTTCTTTTTTTTCCAGCCACTCTCAACTTCAGAATGGTTAAGTTTAAGTGTCATATAACAGATTTCAAGGAGCGTCAATTAGTGATCCTTAATATCCAGCGTCCGCTATTAGACATAGTGACTCGTCTTCCAATCGAAAGACCTCTCATGGGTCAACCTATAAAGAAATTAACTCAAGAGGATAACGTTTTCAGTCTAACAACTTGGACCAGAGACATGGAGTTAGACGAAACTGGAGTTGTAGTTTTGAGATGAGCTAACCATACCAAGGAGAAGCTAAAAACTGGCCCTTTGCCCACACTAGGATGCCAAATTATCGAGGGTAATGCACCATGGGGCGACTCAATGAATTTTCTCGGGGAATTTCATTACATCCCAGGATATTGGGAGTGGACCGAGGCTGTCTTAAGCAGATATCGCTCTAATCTTGAGAAAACAATTATTTATGACCCTATCTTTGCATCTCTATTCATATATGACTGCAACCGTGAGATCATCAAATCTTTTTGCGAGGCGTGGTGCCCTACCACTAATACCTTACTTACTTTCTTTGGAGAAATGTCAATTTCTCTATGGGATTTGTATAACTGGGTGGGATTACCGCTAGCTGGTCACTTATACGAATAAGTTGTGCCCGACAAGCCAGAACTTTTGAATGAGCATGACGCCACTGGCTTACGCATCCCACCTAGTTGTCAGCACTTACTACATGCTTATCATAGACTCCGTAGCCTTGATGGTACTGACTTTGTTTCACTTCCTCGATGGGTGAGCTTTTGGTCTCGGAGAACTAAGAAGCATAAGTAGCCCCCCTCCACGTGTAGAAAGTAAGAGGAAAGCACGCCTCAAGAGTACGCACAATCCCAAGGGCATTATTGACGACTGCAAGAAATGGACTTCCATAGAGACGGACCCTTTTAAAATGCTTCATATTGACGCCACAGAACAAGAGAAAATGTATCTAGCTGCCCACTTAGTTTGCTGGCTTTGCACTTTTTTACTTCCTAATAACGAAATAGACCTGATACGTCCTGGTACCTTCAAGGTAGTGAGTTTGATGGCTGCGGGAAAATCAGTTTGCCTTGTTGTCCCAGTTTTGACAAGCGTATACCGAGGTCTGAATGGAATCTCTAATGAACTCAGACCCTTTGAAGTGAAGTCAACATTTCCCGTGCACTTCGTTTATACTTGGCTGGCTCATTATTTTCAAACTCATCACCCGAACCCTCATAGATTGAAAGTACCTTCAATGGTGACCTACTCAGGCGAGAATGGAGCTAAATTCTTTGGTTCGATTGGTGCTCGCAAAAAGATTCTAAATGGAAACAAAGCTTCCTTGTCTTGTAATGTTCTCCCGACAACAGATCCCATGTGGTATATTGACCATGACAAGGCACCTTGGTGCGATTGGACCTACTTCATTGCTATTCGTACCAATTATCTTAATTTGCGACAGAATTGAGGCTTTTTTATTGAACCCTACAGCCCACATCGATTTAGCTGCCATTTCGGCTTTTATCAAGATACTCCGGGGAGAATGAAAATAGACATTCGAGAAACCAACTTGGAGCGAGGATTTTAGTATTGGAGGCAATGCACCTTGCATAATTCTCAATCTATAAAAACTTTTCCATGTGCACCTTCAGAATTTAAAAACTTATGCTCATCAAAATACGAATAGTGGTCATCTCAGATTCATGTCACTTACTTCTTGGATAATGTGTTGAACCTAGCTGAGGCTGTTCCAAACCAGGATGTGGAAGAAGAAGTTGACATCGTCAATAATTCAGATAATGCCAAAGCTTAATGAGGAGGCTGTACCGCTAGAGGCCCAGTCCCTTCGAAAGGTGATTGTAGGGAGGTCTAATGTAGTACGAAAGAGAAAAAGCGGTCTCTCTCATTCAAATAGGAGTACAACAGACCACAACCCGAAGCGAATCAGGAAAGCCAACTATCCGGTGCTTATCCCGACAACTAAAGCTGAGGTTTTAATCCCTTTTGATCATAATTTATATACATTCATACTTGTACATATTTTCTTACCATCTCTTTTTTTGTAGTACATGTGTGTTGTATTTGGTTCTGATTATGATGACTTTAAGGAAGAAGGATCAACTTTTGTTGCGGCCCCTGAGGATTTAGTTGATGATGACCTCTCGGATCACACTTCTCCTACCATAAATTAATATCCCCCGCTAATTTCTGCGGTCCAAGCTCCGGACATTACAGAATTTATCTTTGATAAAGAGATTATGGATGCTAGGAAACTATTTAATTTGGCAGTGTGGAAACGCTTTCAAGAAAAGCTAAGAAGAACTCCTGTCAACTCATTATCTTCTATGAGGAATGAGGGGCTTAAGATGGTGGACAACTTCAAAAGCGCTCAAGGGATTGATGGATCTGCTCTAGAACAATCATTCAATTTCTTACTTTCTAAAGCCGATGCGTATGATGCCGTGAAGATAAAACTTGCTGATGGGATAACCAAGAAAGACATTGAAAAGTGTCTGACCGATGCAAGGAAGCGTGCTCATGAATACAAAGACCAAGAGCCTACAGAGGCCAAGAAACTGCAAGAATCCGAAATTAGGTTGAAGCAGATTGAGACGGAGACCGAGATTCTGTTGAAGGAGAAGGAAACCATGTCCCAAACAATTGAACGTCTTCGCCAATCCATTTAAAGCGCAAAGCTTAGAGCTCAAACTGCTTCAAGGAATATTAGTGTACTGAAGAAAACACCCATCTTAGAAGATTCCATTGCTGACGAATTGAGGAGCGTTACTCAAGCTTTGGCAGCCGCTCTCGAGGAGCTATCCACTATGGATATTTTTCATTAGCTTCTTTTGAAACCATTTCATTTCAATACACCCATTTTATTTTGATTACTTAATGACATCATCAATAAAGTTCATTTCTTCCCTTACTTCTTCTCCTTTATTATTACATTGCATCTTTACCCTTCTTTTCTCTTTATGCTTACTTACACTGCTTTCATGCTTCATTTTATTGCTTGCTTCACAAACCTAATATGAATAGACCAAAGACAAGACTGAACTTAGCAAAGTGCTAAGCTGCCTATGTACCTCTTCGCAGAGGATCAAGTCATTACGTAATTCAATGGGATATGTTTTGGTTTGAATGGGGGGTGTCGTACACAGTTTATACTCGTGCGGGCCAGGAGTGACTATTCTTTAACTACTTTAAACAAAGTAGGGTATTTAATGCTTTAACCATTTAAAATACCTGAGTGGGGTGAATTAATAGTTTAACCATATATAATTACCTTTGGTGGATGTCGTACACAGTTTATACTCTTGCGGACCAGGAGTAACATGCAGTTTAGGCTCGTGCGTCATGGAGCGTTGTACTTGTATTTATTTTACGCGTAGTAGCGTTTCAAGAACTTCCCATTTATGGGGCCAATGTTCACGCCATCCTCCGAGATCAATTTATAGACACCATTTGTATATGCTTCTTTCACAACATAAGGGTCATCCCATTTAGATAGAAATTTATTTCCAACACGATGAGTGACTACTATAGGTCTTCTCACAGCAAGCACCAAGTCACCAACTTAGAAAGAACATATCTTCATTTTCTTGTTGAACGTTCTAGAAAGGCGAGATTGGTAACACTCAAGTCTTTGTTGAGCTTTCAATCTCTTTTCATCTAACGCTTCCAACTTTTGAAGACGTAACTTTGCATTTTCTTCTTCGGTGAGGCCTTCCTGTATGGCCATCCTCAAAGAGGGAATTTGCTTATCAAGAGTTACTACAGCTTCAACACCATACACCAAAGAATACGGAGTAGCCTGAGTAGGTATTCTATATGTGGTACGGTACGCCCATAAAGCTTCATTGATTCTTTCATGTCAATCTCTTTTTGACTTGAAGACCACTTTCTTCAGTAAATTGCATAAAGTTTTATTGAAGGCTTCAGCAAGACCATTGGCAGTTGCATTGTACATTTATGACTTCCTTTGCTTGAAATCAAACTTCTCACACAATTTATCAATCCAACTATTGCTGAACTGCTTTCCATTATCAGTGATGATGTAGTGCGGAACACCGTATCTATAAATAATGTTGATCCGAATGAAATCTGCAACATTTTCTTTCTTCACTTTACTCAGAGGTACAGCTTCGACCCACTTTGAAAAGTAATCAGTTGCAGTAAGAATGTAGAGATGACCACCAGAAGTCTTTGTAAGCGGCCCTACCACATCTAAACCCCAAGCATCAAAAGGCTATAAAGCGACTGTCGGATGCAAAAGCTCCGGAGGTTGATGAATCAGATTTCCATGGAACTGGCAAGCTTGAAATCTTTGTGCAAAATCCATGCAATCCTTCACCATTGTGGGCAAATAGTAGCCCATTCTTTTAATTCTGAAATGCAGCTTTGGTCCGGATTGATGAGCACTGCATATTCTGGAGTGAGCCTCCTCCATCGCTTAAATAACTTCTTCCTTACCCAAGCATCTCAATAAGATTCCATCAAATGATCTTCTATATAATGTGCCTTTTTTGAAATAAATGAATCGAGGCGCTCGACATCGAATATCAACCCTTTGACGTAGATCACTTGGCAACTTATCATACTTTAAATAGTCCACGAGTGGTTGGCGCCAATCTTCTTCTTCAATTTTGAAAACTTCGACCACATGATTTTTAACTTCTTCATAATCATCATCTTCAAAGATTGGTGGGACAACCCAACTTCTGCATACCGGTATTTGAATTTGTGCCTCTGTCATAGCTATAGTTGATGCTAGCTTAGCAAGGGCGTCAGCTTGCTTATTCTCTCTTCTAGACAAATGCTTAATGTCAACATCACCGAGATAACCTATAAGTTTTTGAGCATACTTGTGGTATGGGAGTAACTCAGACTTTTTCACTTCATATACTCCAAGGAGTTGATTTATCACTAATAGTGAATCACCATACACCCTAAGGTGTATTTGCTTTATATCGAAGGCCATCTCTAAACCAAGTATGAGTGCTTGATACTCAGCCACATTGTTGGAGCAATTTTCAGTTAAGGAAAATGAGAAGGGTAAAACTTCACCACCAGATGTTACAAACACGATTCTCGCACCGGCTTCTTCTATATGAGATGCCCCATCGAAATACATCTTCCAAGGAGAAGCTATCTCAACAGTGAAAGCATCTTCATCTAGGAGTTCATCAGATAGTTCCCATTCAGCAGACATTGGGTGATCAGCTAGAAAATCTGCCAACACTTGTCCTTTTATGGCCTTTTGGGGGACGTACACGATCTCAAACTGTTGAAGTTGGAGATACCATCTTTAGTGGGTTGGCTTTCGAAACCAAACGGACTGTATGAGCTTGAAAGTAATGCTTCAACTTTTGAATCACGAAGTTAAGAGATAAGCATATTTTCTCAATGGGTGAATACTTCAACTCGTTTGGAGTCATGGTCCTACTTAGGTAGTATAGAGCTCTTTCTTTACCATCATCATTTTCTTGTGCAACTAAAGCTCCAATAGAACGCTCTTGAGCAGCTAGATAAAGGATTAAGGGGCATCCCGATATTGGTGCACCCAACACTGGTGCCTTCATCAAGTATTCTTTAATGCTATTGAAAGCATTATTGCAAGCTCCATCCCATTCGAATATGCTGCCTTTCTTCATGAGATTACTAAACGGTTGGTATCGACCAGCCAAGTTTGATATGAATCTTCTCAAGTATGCCAACTTTCCTTACAAACTCTTGAGCTCATGTATGTTCCGAGGCACATGCATCTTCATGATTGCATCAATCTTTGCTTTCTCAATCTTGATTTCTCGATGGCAAATAATAAACCCAAGAAATTTCCAGGATGAAACTCCAAATGCACACTTGAGTGGATTCATCTTGAGTTGATGCTCTCTTAATCGTTCAAACACTCGCCTTAAATCATGGAGATGATCTTTCTTTTCCTTTGATTTCACCACAATATCATCAACATAGCACTCAACGATCTTATGAAGCATGTCATCAAATATCTTTTGCATGGCTCGCTGATAAGTGGCACCAGTATTCTTCAAGCCAAATGACATGACATTGTAGCAATATATTCCTTTCGGAGTACGAAAGGATGTCTTCTCTTGATCCTCAGGAGCCAGACCAATTTGATTGTAGCTAGATGACCCATCCATAAATGAAAGGACCTCATGCCCCGTTGTTACATCAATCATGAGTTCAGTAATTGGCAGTGGAAAGTCATCCTTTGGACATGCCATGTTTAGATCTCGGAAATCAACACATACTTTGAGTTGCCTATTTTTCTTTCTCACCGGCACGATGTTAGAAATTCATGTAGGATATTTGACTTCTCAGATCTTGCCTGTTTCAAGAAGCTTATTAACCTCGTCCTCAATCAAAGGAATTAACTCTGGTCGAAATTGACGCTGCATTTGTTTTACTAGTCGAGTTTCCTTTTTAATGGACAAGTGGTGCACTGCGATTTTCGGATCCAAACCTGACATTTCTTTATGTGACCATGCAAATACGTCTCTGAATTCTTGCAAAATGCTAATATACTTTTCTTCTTCCTCAACGTTTAGCAGAGCACTTATGTAAATAGGACGTGTATCATTTTCATCACCTAAGTTGATTTCTTTCAACTCATCAACAGTGGCTTTCACTTCTTCTTCAAATTTTGGAGGGGCATCTTCAGCATCTATTTCCTCCATTTGAGAATCTTCAAGAGCAGTGATGTGGTTGGTAGAAGCTACACTTTCTCTATCATCATCACTATCATCTTTAATAAAGATGATTGTCTGCATCTTAACTTTCAATACTCTTCCACATGAGACAGTCAAGATATTTCGCCACTTCATGCGAGAAGGAACTCGACTTCAAAGCTTCTTGAAGGTAGAAGAATTGACATTATTTTGCCTCTCATACTTGCTTCTTTCACAGGGACCAAGTCTTTCGAATACACTTCCAAGCCTTTCGAAAACAGAGACTTTCTTGATTTTACTACCTCATTCATCAAATATATCATCCGTGGATGAAGCTTCTCCTTCGGTGATATAATTTGTACTTGGTCTTCTAATTGCAATGCGGACTGGCTTTTGAGAGACATATCCCAAACCTGGCTTAGCTTTTTTGAAAGTAGGGCCACTATTTTTCAACATTTTCTGAGTAGCGTTAAGCCCATATTCCGGTCGATTAATGGTCTCTTGATGTAACTTACCCGTCATCGGCTTTTCTTTTGGTTCGTAACCAGCCTTCATAAGGAGTTTATAAGCTTGTGAACTATACGACTAGTTATTTCGGCTTCAAACACTTCACTGTGTTTGGTCTTTGCTTCCTCAACAGGACGTGTAAATCCTTTGAATGGTGTAGAAGAAGGCATATTTGTATGAATTTTTGTTAGAGGCAATGTCAACTCTTCCGAGGTCGCAAGTTTCTCTTTGCTCTTCTTGAGAGTGGCAGATGATGTGCTACATTCCTCATCTTCTATTTGTTTACTGCCCCCATTATCTTGTACTGGGGCTCTTCACGTTTCACTTCCTTTGTACTCTTGAAGAAATATTTAGCATCTGCAAAGTAAGCTTCAACTTTAGTAAACGGCTTATCGTCGCCAAATACCCTTTTCACGCTATCACCTTCACTATATTTGAAGCACTGGTGTAATGTGGAAGGAATCACACCATTCTCATGCGGCCAGGGACGTCCCAAAAGCATGTTGTATGAAGTTTTTGCATAAATGACATGGAAGAGCACTGTTGATTTCAACTCATTAATAAGCAAATCAAGAACTATTGTGCCGAGAGCTCTTTGCCCTTCATGGTTGAACCCTTGAATCATCAATCGACTATGATTGAGTTCATCCACCGGTATTTCTAGTTTTTTTAACATTCTCAAGGATAGAATGTTCACTGCCGAGCCTCCATCAACAAGTATACGATTTACTCGCACCCCTTGTGTATAGCCGATCACAAATAGAGGTCGATTATGAGATTGCGAACCCAACAACATATCTTCATCCGTGAAGGTCACCTTCATGGAGTAAGCTTTACCCTTAGTTTCAGATTGTTCGCTTTCATTGTCCTCCTCGTTCACGACATGACATGAGCCTTCATCATGACTTTCCTTTACAGAAGTGAAGTTCGTGGCTGCCTCATCTTCTAACATGATTTTTCCTTCTTTGGCCAACTGCATGATCTTTTCCTTGAGGATTAAACAATCATGAATTGGATGATCCACCAACCTATGATACTTGCAGTATTTTGGGTCATTAATTCAGTCGGCTTCCTCTGGACATTTCATCTCAAGCATGTCAAGGAGCTTATTTTTCATCAGATCATCAAATATGCCAGAAATGTCTGAGTTCAGAAATGGATACTCTTTTTCTTGCATCTCTTTCAGAGTCAATCTTCTTTGCCCCCATTCTTGGGCAACTTGTTTTCCTTTATCTTTCTTATCATCTCCATTTTTTCGAATTTTGATCGTCATAGTATTTGTAGCCATTGATTCTTTGTTGAAACTCTAGCATAGGGCTTGCTCCCTTTTTGGAAATCTTGTTTATCCTTAGACTTGTAGGAGTCCAACATTGGTGAATGCTTGATTCCATGAGCAGCCATACTTAATTCCATGTCATGGGCCCTAGTAGCCAACTCTTCGAAAGTCTTAGGTTGAATTCCTTTGAGTATATAAAGGAGATTCCATTCCATCCCTTGGATACACATCTCAATAGCGGACTCTTCATATAATCAGTCCTTGCAGTTTAAACTCAAATTCCTTCATCGATTGATATAATCAATCACAGGCTCTTTCTTTAATTGTTGAGTATTAGTTAGCTCAGTCATGCTAACGGTTCTCCTTGTGCTATAGAAACGGTTAAGTAACTCATGCTTCATTTGTGCCCAACTATCAATGGATTCAGCTTGCAAGTCGATATACCAATCAAAGGAATTTTCTTTGAGAGAGCGAACGAACTGCCTCACCATATGGTCTCCATAAGTACCAGCGTTATGGCAAGTCTCAATGAAGTGTGTTATGTGATGCCTCGGGTTTCCCTTGCCATCAAATTATTGGAACTTGGGAGGTTGGTAGCCAGCTGGAAATTTCAAGTTTTCCACTATTTTCGTGAATAGCTTGACATAAGTACCAGTGGGCTTGGAATTCTCTTCAAACCTTTCTTTTATTTTTCCAAGTATAATATCCTTCAATTGATCGACTTGGAGTATTCCATCAGCTGAAAGTGACAATGTTCCTTGAATTTGCTCCTTTCCAATAGTCTGGTGCCTTGTGATCTCTTCCACATCACTATCGTCCATGACTCATTTTCTGTTTGCACAGCTAGTCTCCGCGATGTCTCTTTTTTCCATCAATTGTGAGATTTTTGAATCTTGAGCTTCTATGTGTTTTGTGAGCCCTTCGATAGCTTTCATCATACTTGCTAACTGTTCCTCAATAGTTGAGGCGCATGCCAACATTACTAGAACTGAAATTGAGTCAGATGAAGAGCTTGAAAATGCTGAATCTTCATCACTATCCTCTTTAAGAGGTAGTTGTTTTCTTGAAGCCTTCTCAACCGAAGGGTTAGATCCAGACGAGGCTTCCGATCGAGCTTTTTCTGACATGCTCCTCGTAACAACAGCAACATATTCACTCAATGACTCTGAGAGTTTAGAAGCATCAGTCCTTCCTACAGTGATCTTGATAGGAGTTATTTTGTACTTTGAAGCTTGTAGAGAGAAGAGATGAGAGGTAGAGATGGTCCCACCAGGCGTGCCAAAATTTTTAACAATAAATTTTGTATTTATAATAAAATAAACACAAAAGAAATACAATAATAATCCAAAGGATTAAACTTGATAATTTAGAAAATAATCTCTATCTATCCTCTGATTCTTCTCTCGAACCAATTTGGACTTTGACTTTGACTTGTTGTGTTGACCACGCTGACTGTTTGATTGCGCTGACTGTGTGTGTTGAGTCAGATCTTCAGTTAAAGCTTATCTGAACTCGGATTTGGGATCTTATAACGTTAATCCAGAAGCGTCGAGCCTTTTTTTGGATTAAACGTACTTATCCGAAAAACACTCGATCTGGGGGGCTTAGCACCTTAATCCCAGGTCGTATGCTGTTCTTGGCGTGAAGAACACCGAAGAACTTATTGTATAAAGAACACTTGATTTGGGGGGCTTCGCACCTTAATCCCAAATCGTTTGTCGTTCTTGACTTAAAGATGCTTGAAGATCTTGAGGAGCGTTGCTCGTGTTTCAATCTCTTTAGAGCGTTTGTGTCTTCAGGTCTTTTAAAATGTGTCAGGAATGAATAGAGGAGGGCTCCTTAAATAGGTGAAGGGTGAGGACGCCCCATAAATAACTCGCAATCTGATTGTTCAGTGACAGATTTGACCTGATTCTGCGGGCTTGGGTCTTTCCATATATAACACATCTTGATTGGTCGTTGCTTAATTTTGACCTGATTCTGGAACCTTCCAAACTTTATTTGACTTGGGAGGCAAGCTTTACTTAATTTAAACCCCTTTTAATTTATTGGGTTTAAATTAATTATCAATTATTTATTAATCTATTTTAGGAATTAATTTATTAAATCCCCAAAATAAAATATAATAAATTAAAATTGAGATTTTAATCATGAAAATCCACGTGTTGCCATTTGATTGGACCATGAATTTTATTTGTTTACACCACCCAAAACATTACTTAGAGCACCCAAAATTATACTAAACTTTATGTAAAAATACTATTTTACCCTTGAACCCTAAATATACACCCATTACTGAATTATTAAACCCACACCTGGATACCACACCAGATACTACTCACTTCAAATTAACGTCCCTCTCCCACGTAACACTGTTACAGAAATCCTCGCCCCAACTTGTTAGCACAACTATTTTTCTGGTGAAGAAAGCATGGCTCGATTAATATAGAAAAAAAGAAAATGTTAATCAGTTGAAGTGGTTAATAAGTGATAACCAATCGACGATGGATGATTCAATGCATAGAGTTTTTAGAGGGAATTAACCGAAACCTACATGAACGGATGAGGATTTTCACATTTGTTTAGGTAATCAAAGAAATAGATTAGGAAGTTTTGTGGTAAATGATTATTTGCATGATTAACAATAAAACATCTCAAGTTAGCGGAATCGAAGAATTGAAAAAGGTATTTCTTCATGTTTTAAAATTGAAGAGAATTAGATTGTGTTTGGATTGAGTCATTTCAATTTCAATGAATTTGAAAATGAGCGAATTTTAAATTCCTTAGATTTTAAATCAATTCATTTGAATTCCATTATTTGAATAAATTATAATTATTAAAAGGATTTCAAATACATAATTCAAAAATTATTTTTAAAATAGAATTTTATATATGATAAATAAAAATAATAAAATTTTATTATACTAAATATTAAAATTTAAAATTTTACTAAAAATAATTTTTTTAGGAGAGAACTCTGCCTACCTCGTAAACCCTCCACTCACCCAACCCCTAACTCCAACCCCCCACCCCAATTTTTTTTTTAAATTTAGATTTTAATATTTAAATAATAAAAACATTACCATCCATCTCTACTCCCACCCACCCCCTGCCACTACCCCACCCGTTGGGGTAGGATGGATGATAATATTTTTATTATAGGTTGGGTGGTAGAGTTTAAAATCAAAATTAAATATATATATATATATATATATATATATATATATATATATATATATATATACTTTAATTAATTTATTAATTTTATATATTATTTTTATATATTAATATATCAATAGCACAATAATAAAGGAAGTATTTTAAATGACACTGTTTAAGTAAGGATTTGAAATTCATTCATAAACGACTAAAAATTTCAAAATCAAATCCATGATTTGAAATTTATTGATTTAAAATCTTAAATTTATAAATTCATTGATTTCAAGTGGCATCAAGTATGAAGGAGGGATTTATAAATCTATCCTCAAATTTTTTATCCAAACACAGCCTTAAAGAAATTGAATCCAATTTTGTGCAAAATCTAGAAAGAAATAATGAAAATGAGTAATTAAAAGATTAGATGGAGCACATAAGCGAGAAGGGGGAGTATGATACCCAAAATTTAAAATTTTGAGAATCAGCCACTAACACTATGAAAAAAATAATAATAATAAAAATGGAGGGGAAATCGGATTTGGCGTTTGCCAGCCTACCCACCCCATAAAGCGAGTAAATGCAATTAGAGGGAGGGGTTGTTGTCATAACTTATGTAAGGAGACCATAGCCATGCATTTATGTGACTATACAACATGGTTTCAGCTCTCTCTCTCCAGTGTCCTAACTAAAATGTCCCCACTCCTATAATACTCCTTCCATCTCGAACTTATGTACACCGATATTATAAATATAAAGTTTAAGAAAAATTGCTTTTTGACCAACTTTATTGACTTTTTAGGGGTATTGTGGTATTTTTAAGTAATAAATATTCCCTCCGTCCCGTTTCAATGTTTACGTTTGCTTTTTACACGTTAATTAAAAAGTATTATATTTTAATAGATAGTGGGTGGAAAATATAATATTTAATATGAAATGAGTATGTGTATCAGTATTGGATGATATATTAATTGTTTTAGGTGGATCCCATATTCCTAAAAAGGAAAACGTAAACATTGAAATGAGACGCGCAAAATAGAAACATAAACATTGAAATGGAACGGAGGGAGTAAATTATAAAGTATGTTATGTTTGTTATGTGGGAGTAGTTTTTTTGAAATTAAGATAACTTTTGAGGTTGTTGGTTAATGTGAAATTTCCTTTTTTTGGGTGGTGAACATAAGTGTGGGACGGACGAAAACGGAAAGTGTGAATATAAGTATGAGATGGAGGGAATAATAAGTTATCCCTCAGTCCTCGATTATAGGTTCCTATTTGATTTTTGCATGTGAATTAAAGAATATTATTTTTGCATGTGAATTAAAAAATATCACTCCCTCCGTCTCTAAAAAGCTTGCACCCCTCTTTTCGGCACGGAGATTAAGAAAGTGATAACTTTTAGGGGTATAATGATATTTTTATGTAATATATAAATGATAAAGTATGGTAGGTAGAGATGATTTTTTTGTAATTAAAGTATATGGGGAAGAGTGGTTGTTTTTTACTTTTTTTTTTGGAATGTGCAAACTTTTGTGGGACAGCCCAAAATAGAAAGTATGTCATCTGAAGTGAGACGGAGAAAGTATTATTTTATATATAGTAAATAGTAGTTGTATTAATAATGAGTGATGTAATATATGTAAGACTCTTTAACTAAAAGGAGAAAATTGATATTTTTGAAGGAAACGCAAATATAGTAAAATAAAGACCTTTCACTGGTACAGATGGAGCAGTAACAATATCAATGTGCATCATGCGTTTTCTTTTTAATAAACCCATCAAATATCTACCCACAGCCACAAAATATTTTACCAATTTCAGCTAGCATCACTCATATCATCACAACAATAGCGACATACTACTTAAATTATTAAGAAAAAATATATTTTTATGGAATATAATATACATAGGAGGAATACTTTGGATAATTCATCAAAAAGTTATGAATAACGTTGTTGATTTTTTTATTAGTAAAATATAAATATATGTGATACCGTAAAATAGTTAATACTATTGTTTCAATTTTAAAAAATATGTGAAAAAGATTGGACGAACGAAAATTGAGAATGTACAAAGTAAATTCAATAGAGCAAGTCTTGCTTGCGTAACTTAAAATGAGTATGGTTAGATTATCCCAGGAAATATGTTTTGTAATTGGCAAAACAAAAACACTCTTATACACTATGTTTTATGATTATTTTTCACACTTAATATTTATGTTGTCTCAACTAAAGAAGTTTTTTAAATTTTTAATTTTTAATCTTCACACACATAACATACTAATATAATTCATGATAGTTCTTGTATAAGATTATTTTAAACTTTTAGTTATCACATTCATTATAAAATATTATTACTTTTTATTTATACTATAAATTGTTCATATGAAATAACATTATCAATTTTCTTTAATTAAGTATCATTTTTCATTATAAAAATTTTCACTTTTTTTTTTAAAATTAAGTATTACTTTTTATTATAAAAATTTTCACTTTTTGTCCATCTCAATGCATGAAACTGTATCACACATTTCTTTTCCTATAATTTATCTATTACCTATATATATTACATAACCCAAAAAGTCAATGACGTTAGTAGAAAATAAAACTCTATATCTAAAGTATTGGTCCAATTTATCATGGACAAAAGTATTAAATTTTTTGTATGACTATATTTGTTTTAAATTTAAAATACCAAAATTAACTTTTCAAATCCATACCTAAATTTTATAAACAAGTCATATAAACATCTACCAATTCTATGATACTCAATGATAATTAGGTGAGATAACGTATGGCTAGTGGTAGGATTTGTAAGAATTTTTATATTTAAATTGGTGCTTTATAAAATTTAATTGTGGATTTTGAAAATTTATACTCCCTCCCAGTGATTTGAAAATTGAATCGGAAATAAAACTGGTAAAGATAACGGTTCGAGGTTCAACTGATCGGATCGGTTCAACCGGGCGGTTCAACCGAAAATTAAATTTTATATATTTTTAATTATATTTAAAAATAATAATTTATAAAATAATATAATAAATAATTTTTTTAATAAATAAATATGAATGGGCATTGCTAGCCCTCAAAAAAAGCCCAAATCCTCACTTAACGTAGGCCCACCACTTATATTCAAATTAAACTTTAATTTTTTAATTTTATATATATGAAAATGAATAATCATAAAGGCAAAAGTAGGGTTCCATCAGACTGCTGCGCCGCCCAGCTCATTCCTAGCCCTCTTCTTTTTTTTTTTATCGGATTGTCCATAGAAGAGATTTGTGGTTGGCTCCCCTCGAGAGTGACCTCACCGCCGCCGGAAAGTAGCTCTCACTGGACATCGGCACCGGGAATCCATCCCCGGCGCCTCCGGCCGTTTCGCCGCCGTGTCCATCTTCGTCCTGCTGGGGACCAGCCGCTGCAAAATCCTGATCCGTTCACTTATCCTCTGCCGGCTGTGGCGCCTCCCTCTGCGGGTCTGTTGAGATCTTCATGTTCTTACCATTCTTCCTCTTCGGCGGCTTCACATAAACGATTTTAAAAAAAAATTGTGATCGGCGATTCCCGGGTCACTCGGTTCATTCGGTTTTCCAGGTCCAAACCGGTTCGATCCGGGTTTTCCCAGTTTAATGTATAAAACGGTTTTATATGCCTTTTTGGACCGGTTTTCAGTTGTATCGATTGAACCGGCTGGTCCGATCCGATCCGATTTTCAGATCACTGCTCCCTCCGGCCATAGGTTCACATTTGTTGTTTTACGTGAATTAAAGAATATTATTATTTTAGTGTAGTGGTATTATTAGTGAATGGTAGGTCAATAGGAATAAGAAGAAGTTGAAGAAGTTTGAGTGGGACACTCAATATAGTAATAAAATGAGGATTTTTTGGTGGGACAAATGGAGTATTTTATTCCCTTTTTTTCTTTTCATTTAAATCAAGAGATATATATTTTTATGATTGGTGAATAAGTTTTAATTGTTTGAGTGACTCAATTTAAGGATATCAATTACTCCCCTTTAAAGGTGATTTTTTTTTTTAATTTTTGGCCTACTATCCAATTAGTGACCTTTACTTTTATATATATATATATATATATATATATATATATATATATATATATATATATATATATATATATGAAATTCACACACATATATTAATAAAATAAAATTAAAATATGAGACTCACACTTTTACTAATACAACTATTTCATTAATACAACTATTCATTGCACATCAAATAATAATATTTTTTAATTTACGTGTAAAAAGAAAAAGACCTTCTTATATGAGATGGAGGGAATATTTTTTAAGGCAAACAATTGTGTGAACCCTAATTTAAAGAAAAAGACCCTCGGGATGGATGGAGTATTTTTTAAAACAAACAATTGTGTGAACCTTAATTTATGCATTATTCTTTTAGATATGAAAGATTACTATTTAGAGAGATAAATTATTACTCTTCTAATTAAAGATGTCAATGTGTTGGGGTGAGGCAGGTAGTTGAATTTCCAGATCCAGACCCGTTCTTTAGTCGTGGGTCCAGGCCGCCGTATAGGGTGGGGCGGGTCAGCCCCCATTTTTTATCTATTTTATTTTAAATATTTATAATTATTATATAAAAATATAAATAAAATATACATATTATACGAATAATATATTATATAAATATTAAATGAGTCCAAACAATGAGAATCACGTATAAAATATTTAAATAATATTAATATTTTTATAAATACTACTGTACGATTCTAAAACTAATTAGAGTCAGAAAACATATTGTTACACTTAAACATCACAATGCATTCACAATTCCTCACCATATACTATACCCATAATATTAATTTATCAGTTTTATAAAATAGGGATTAAAATCAAATAATTTAAATTGTAAACCTTCTAATTAAAATCCAAGTAAGCACATGTTACCATTTTCATCATATATTTATAATTCTTCACATTTTTATTCATTGCATCACAAGTAAAAGATTTTAATAATGTAAATGTTATCAAGTATTACTGTTAAACTTTTGAGATTATTAAATATTTTAGTAACAAATGTCATAGTTTATACAGTAATTATATATCTTTTTAATTGAACTGCAAAATCGCTGAAACCACTAAAACCGCATGATGTTTTTTAATGAAAAACCGTAATTTAAAATTATACAAATAACCGCACCGCACCTAGCAAGACAATTTAGATTTAGCCGAAAAAATCGTCAAACCGCATCGTGATCACCCCTACCAACAATCGACCGAAAACGTAGGAATGGGATGGGGTGGAGTGATGATATAGAGGATGGATGGCGGTAATTTTATTTTATTTAATTATTTCAAGAGACCAAATTTTAAAACCGAAACAAACATCGATTGAAGATAGAAATTGTAAAGAGAAAATGCACGTGGGAGTAGCATTTTCTAAAAGAAAAAATGGGGACGAATACGACTCCGATTCGTGGAGTTAGAAATTGGTAGGAATGCGTGACAATGGAAGCTGTCTGTTACTAAATAAAAATAATATTTTAAAATAAATAATAAAGAGACCAGAAATAACCCCCAACAGTTACTGTTAGGTGGTGATGGTGAAGCTTGAATTCTTAAATCTTGAACACCCTTTTTTCTGTTGTAATGGCTGGTTTTTACATTCCCTTTTTCTTTTTGAGGGCCAATCTCTCCCAATCATGAATCGGAAACCTTTATTTGACCCATTATGACCCCCAAAAGCCACCTTTTCCTGCTTCTGATTGCTCTTCATCATTCTGATTCTGTTCCTATAAGTCTTCAAATTTGTCCTCTTTTTCTCACTTATCTTCTTCTTGCTCTTCTTCAAATCCCCCATTTGAATTCTTACTACTCTTGCTGCTGTATTTATTTTCTTGGGGTTTTCTTGCCACTTCTGATTCTGCTCTGTGGCCTTCTTTTGAGATATTTTGTCCTGAAATTGTCTTAGATTTAGCTTTTCTTGCAAGCTTTTTGGCCAATTTGGATTCATTAAGATTCAGCTGAGTTGAGATTTTTCTGGGATTTTGCTGTTGTGATTCAGCAGAGGTTGTAAGTTTGTGAGTGTTTGTGATTCATTCATTTATTTATTTATTTTTTTAACATCTTTCTTTAGTCATTTCTAATTAAATAAGCAGAAAGAAGATTAATTTTATGCTGTAATCTACAATATGGGTTTCTAATTATTATAATCAGCTGGTGTCATTGTTGACTCATTTGCATACTCTCTTCCCATATTGGATGTCATATTTAATACACTGGGGGTTTGCTATTCTTGGGGTGTGTTCTCCCAATCCCATCTCCCCATTCTCATTTTTAAATTGGTGAAACTATCTTTTCTGTTGGATCTCTGTTATCTGACATTTATTGCTTGATAAGCCATACATATCTTGTTGGGATTGCTGCGGTTGTCATAGTAATGACATAGAGTTGTTAGAATTGTGGTTGTATATAAGTTGTGGCTTGAGGAAGATATTTTTGGTAGGACTATGCATTTGAGCAAGTAGAATAAAGAAGTTTTGGGTAATTTAAAAGTGTGATTGCAGTTAATTTGTAGTACAAATTTCTAATTTGAGAGATTTGTGTTGGGCTAATTGAGCAGGTAGTCGATCATAAATGAATCAACCAAAGATGAAGCGTAGAATTGGGAAGTACGAGGTTGGAAGGACAATTGGGGAGGGAACATTTGCAAAAGTGAAATTTGCCCGAAATTCGGAGACAGGGACAGCTGTGGCTATCAAGATTCTTGACAAGGATAAGGTCCTCAAGCATAAAATGGCTGAACAGGTAAATATTTTTCCTAATTATAGTATATTGTTTCTTCTGTTGGCAGAAAACTTCTCTTTTTTGTTTAACTTGTTTTAAGTTTTCGTGTTCCTCATTAGCTCGATTTACAAAGCTCGGTTAAAGAACATCATGCCTGGTCTTGGATTTTGCAGATTAGGCGAGAGATAGCGACAATGAAATTGATAAAACACCCCAATGTTGTTCAACTGCACGAGGTTCCTCCCCCTCCCCCCTTTAATCTTTCTGTTTGAGTTTGTAAGTGCATCTATTTGTTGGTTGGGAAGTATTTTGTGTGATAATGATACATGCAAAGAAGCTCTCATCCATTTTTTTTAAGACAATCCCAATGTTCCCTTTACTCAATTAGCATGAGCTGAGAAGTGACTGATTAAATTCTCATTGTTGGATTTTGCAAGGGTTGCCTACTGATCTAATCATCTTGTCTTTCTTCAGGTGATGGCTAGCAAGACCAAAATATTCATCGTCTTGGAATACATCACCGGGGGAGAGCTCTTTGACAAAATCGTAAGATAAAAACTTAGCCCTCTTAAAATATTGCATTTGTTATTTGGGGAGGGTGGTAGTGTTGATAAGAATACTATGATAAGAAATTCATGATCAAGCCTATTCATTTCCGTCTGATATTCCCATCCATTGATGACTTGATGCATCTATCTTCATGCATTGAAACTTGGGTTTAGCCATCTGTTTTAAGGCTAATAAGGTTATTGGCATAATAATTTGTCTGAAACAAAGATCTATCGTTGTGAAGGTAAATCATGGAAGGATGCAAGAAAATGAAGCCAGAAAATATTTTCAACAACTTATAAATGCTGTTGATTATTGCCATAGCAGGGGTGTTTTCCATAGAGACTTAAAGGTAATGGAAGTGGCCTAGAAAAACCCGTCAATGATTCGATTTCACAGGCGAACTCCAACTTTAACTTTGTTCCATATCTTTACTGATGCAGCCTGAGAATTTACTTCTGGACGCCGCAGGAAATCTCAAAGTTTCTGATTTTGGATTGAGTGCTCTATCCCAGCAAGTCAGGGTAAATTTAAGAATCTATCCTATTAATTGCATTACTGTATTTTCTTCTTTTCCTATCTCTTTCCTCAGATCATTATGTTTTCAATTATTTTGAAATTAGACATTGGATAGAGCCCTTTATTTTAAAAATGAATTTTTTTAAATCTCGAAAAAAATTTAAACGGCTAGAGATAAACATTATGGTCTACGCGTTTGGACCAAAGACAATGAATTATAAGCAGAGTTTGTGCAATCCTCTGTAGTTTAACCTCTTTGCACCATGGTTCATGTTAAATGGACTATACCTAAGTTTCTGCTCACGAATTATTTTCTCATTTTACATCTGAAGCTGTTTCATTTAGTGGAAATAGTACACTTATATACTATTTTGGCAGGATGATGGTTTGCTTCATACTGCATGTGGAACTCCAAATTATGTTGCTCCGGAGGTATGTTTAATAAGGGGGATTGTTGATCTGTTTTTTGCAGCTTAGTTTCTTCTTTCTTCTATGGTTTTCTTGATTTTATGTAACATTTGCATAGGTTCTTAATGATCGGGGCTATCATGGAGCAGCTGCGGACATGTGGTCCTGTGGAGTCATACTCTTTGTTTTGCTATCGGGCTACTTACCTTTTGATGATTCAAATGTTATGAACTTGTATAAAAAAGTGAGCTTTTTTACAAATTCACTGAATTATTTATGAGTTACTTCCATACCTTGTGTAGTTTCAACGTTATCAATGTAACATTTCCAGATATCTTCAGCTGAATTCACATGCCCTCCTTGGCTTTCCTTTGGTGCGATGAAGTTGATTACTCGAATTCTTGATCCGAATCCTTTAAAAGTAAGACAATTTAATCTGTATTCAATGATGATCTTAATTAATTGCCGAACCCACCATTCTATTCTGTTTTCTTGCTTTTCCTTTCTTGTTCTATATCATGCGGAATCTTTAATGAAGGCAGTCTTCCCTAGATTGATTTGATCCGAATTTCCTTGTTATACCATGATGTAATATCTTCTGTAACAAGTGTACTCATTGGGCTTTATGGTCCTTTAGAAATAATTTCGACTCAAATTGCTTTGGTATTTCTGCAGCGCATTACGATCCCTGAGATTCTGGTGGATGGGTGGTTTAAAAAAGACTACAAACCACCAGTATTTGATGAAAAAGAAGATACAACTTTGGACGATGTGGAAGCTGTGTTTAAGGATTCAGAGGTGCATTCATGAAGCACATGGAATATCTAACTGCTACATTGATGAATTCTAATCTTTAAAAGGTTCTTCCCTGCAGGAATATCATGTGACGGAAAAAATGAAGCCGCAGCCAGTTGCAATGAACGCATTCGAACTGATTTCCATGTCCAAAGGCCTTAATCTCGAGAATCTATTTGATGCTCAGCAGGTTCCTGCTCAGTCTTTTGCAGTCTTATATGTTGATTAGCATGGAGTTCAGTTGTATGCATGCGTGTATATATATTTTTAGAACTTCAGTTGTCATCGGATTGCAAATTGAATTTCATCTCTTGATTTTTATATGCTATCCTTTTTTCCGAAAAACTAACACTTATTTTGCTCTTGTGGCACTTTTTACAGGGGTACAAAAAGGAAACAAAATTCACATCTAAATGCTCTGCTAATGAGATAATTAAGAAGATTGAACAAGCTGCAAAACCTCTTGGTTTTGATGTTCAGAAGAAAAATTTCAAGGTTATACTTAAATTTTCTTCAACATGAATCAATGGAAAAACCATTTTTAGATTTTGTTCGATAAATTTTCCCCTACCTTTCTCCAGATGAGGCTTGAAAACTCAAAAGCAGGAAGAAAAGGGAACCTTAATGTTGCCACGGAGGTATGTAATCATGATCAGCTCCTCAAATTTCTGTGGATATTATTTGTATAGTATATGATAGTTGAAGCCTGTACTATGTTGACGTACCAGGTTTTTCAAGTAGCCCCGTCTTTGCACATGGTTGAGGTTAAAAAAGCAAAGGGAGATACTTTGGAGTTTAACAAGGTACACAATATTATACCACTCTGAAAGTTTACCATGTAGAAGTTGGTATTATGCTATCCAAGTATTAATGATGTAGAAAGACTAAAGCAAAAAAGGCAAAAACTTGCATGAAATGGGTATTACTTTTCGGAATAGTGTATGACTGGCTTATTGAAAATGCATCACTTCTTATCCATTTCATGGAGCAGTCTCACTCAAGACTTGCCCAAGCAAAAATATATACATGAGAGCATGCAAACGTTTTAACACGCTTCGTGAGAAACTAAAATATACTCATATAGTGTCATTGATGGTATACTAAGTTTGTTCTTGTATTAAAAACAGATGAGTAGAGTTGACATTCACCCAAAATCTTACGGTTTATTCGTCGTGTGCAGTTTTATAAAAACCTTTCAACCTGTCTTGAGGATGTAGTATGGAAGACTGAAGAGGAGATGCAAGAAATGTAGTACAGGGAGAGAGATATTCATTCTTTTGTTTAATTTCCATTCCTTCTGTGGGACATTTCCCCGTCGGGAGGGAATTCTTCGTGGAGGCTTATTGCTCTGATGTGAAATAAAAATTGAATTTGAAATTATTAATAACAGTCAACAGAGAATCTCCTTTGATCATAAAGAACAATAGCTTATAACAAATTATTTGTGAAATAGCAAAATTGGATGATTATGATTTTTTGTTGATTAGATGTTATAGTGGATAGTTATCATTGATTAAATATTTTATAAACTATGATGGCCAACTTCATTTGCACTGAAGAATGAGTTTGGTCTCCTATTGTTTTATAAGAACAAAACTGGACAATCTTATTATATTAAGACGTTGGATAATGTAAGTGTAATATCTCAATAAACAAGTCTTTGAAATTATTTTTGCACTTGTATATTATTGAATAAGGGGCAGAAGTTTGATACTCATTCAAAAAAAGTCAAAATTGACTTGTATTTTACCAACTTTCGAAATATTATAAAAGAACAATTTGTAAAATCAATGAAAATTCATTTCTCATCAAACAAGATAAATGGGTATTAATGATCAAATTAATACGTCTCAAATTTGGTAGGGTTCTCTGTTATTACGGTGCATCATTTCATTTTAATAAAAAACTTGCAAAATATGTAATATTGGTAAATAAAAAGTGATAATATTTTAATAAAAAAATGATAAATTATTAATAACAACTTATAATCGTCTAATTAAACTACAAAATTTGTAGGGTTCTCTGTTATTATAGTGAGTCATTTCATTTTTAATAAGAAAAACTTGCAAGATATGTAAGAGTGAAATAAATAAAAAGTGATAACAATATTTTAATATAAAAATGGTAATCTTCCAATTAAATTACATGAATTAGTAAGATAAATAAAAAGTAATTACATCTTTAATGAATACTAACTAATAAAAAAAAATGTTGTCACCATAAAATGATTTCATACCAGACTTTTATCTTTCATATTTTTATTTGTTATTGGAGACACTAATTTAGTATTTAGGTAAGGGTATCTTCGATTTGAGCATAATTTGATTTGGACTTTAAATATGTGAATAGTAAAAAGAGAAATTATGGAAAAATATAAAATTTATGTAAGGGTATCTTCGATTTGAACATAATTTGATTTGGACTGTAATCTGTAAAATTAAACTTTTTGTTTTTAATTTTTTTTAATTTTATTATATTTAGAAATAATTCAATTTTAATCTTGACCGTCCAAATAATGCTATTGAATTTAATTATACTAATAATGAATTTTATTATTTAAATTTTACTTTTTTATTTTACAATATAAAATTTCTAAATATGAGATATATTTTTGGCATATTTAACTAATTTTTAATCAATATATACTTAATTTATATACATATATAAAAACATATTTAATTTTTATTTTTATCTTAAATTTTTCTCCATCTTTTCAATTTTAGTAAATTTAGTTTTCATTCAATTTTAATCTTGACCGTATATTACTTTTGATCTCAATCATGAATCTTATTTATGCTAATAATAAATTATTTATTTTTTTTTAATTAACAATATAAATTTGATAAATATGAAATATATTATTGACATATATTCTACTAATTGTCAATCAATATACTGATTTTGATAATATCAAATCTTACAACGCAATCTTTGGTAATTTTCCTACGTCTTTGATTGCTTTCAATCACGATCGTTCATTCTTTCAAATCATTCTATATAAACTATTTCATTACCTAATCAAATCCTTACTCTATTATTATTATTTTTTTGTGCTTCTTCTTTTTCTTCTCTATATTTCACTTTTATACTATTTCTAATCTAATTTAATTTTTTTTATCTTTTATACTTTGATTTGATCTAATGTGCATGTTCTATCATTCTTTGAGGTATATTCTTCTTTTTTTTATTTTTTGTTATCTTTTTTTTTTCTTTGATTTTTTTGATTTATTTATGATTTTATAAACCCTATTTATATATTTCAATTTATTTTATCTTTTATACTTTTATTTGATCTTATTTTTATATTCAATCATTCTAATATTTGATCTTACTTTTTTAATTTTTGTTAATGTATGTAATTTATTTTCAAAATTTTGTGATTTATTTTAATTTTTCTATCAATTTTATTTTCATTAGGATCGTCTCCATAAATATTATTTTAATATCTATAGTTTATTATAATAAATAATATTTTATATTTTATTTTATCCATATGTTATTCAATTAAAAATAAAATATAAATTATAGTATATTATATCTTTCTTAAAAAATAATAATTCAATTTTACAGAGAGATTATATCTATTTTTTTAAAAATAAATAGATATCAATTAAAATAAAAAATTAATATAATTAGTATTAAAAAGTTAATATATACTCTATCTATCTTAAATACCGAATCAAATTTAATGTTATAAAAAATAAGTGTATAAACAATGCGATTTAATTGATAAATATAAAATTATGTCATGTTATAAAAAATGCATTTATACAAATATATATATATATATATATATATATATATATATATATATATATATATATATATATATATATATATATATATATATATATATTATGTTAAAATAAAAAAAATAAGTGTTAATTACAAATAAAGTCTTAACCTTTACTTTGATTGCAAATAAGTCTAAACCTTTGAAAATTTGTAAATAAGTACCTCACTTTAAAGTCTTTTAGCAACAAGAATCATCTGGTAGCGGGAGGCTTACGGACAAGTCAGCGACCGGGCAGGCTTCCCGCTGCCCTGTGGTTCTTTTTGTAAAATGACTTTAAAGTGAGGCATTTATATGCAAATTTTCAAAGGTTTAGACTTATTCACAATTAAAGTAAAGGTTGAGACTTTATTTGCAATTAACCAAAAAAATAAATATAAAAATATATATAATTGTAATGCACTTTAATTCTTTCCGTGCAACGCACGGATGGGTAATATCTAGTTATATGAATAGTAAAAAGAGAAATTATGAAAAATATAATTTTTAATAGTTGATTTTGAAAAAATACCATCCAATATATATATATATTTTTTAAAATGCCACTTTATTACTTAGGATCGCACATATAGTTACGGAAGAGTTGCGTGAATGGTTGTAGGCGTAGTCGCAGAAGAGATTGTAGACTATAATCAATTATGTCTAAAATTTAAAAATGTGGTATTATTCCGAAAAAATTATTGTGTATGATATTTTTTTCAAAATGAACTATTGTGTGTGTAAAATATGAGAGATTTGTAGAGTTATTAGCATGTAAGCTGCGTAACTTTTTTGTTATTATTAATAATTGAACATTATTTTATTATAATAATTTCAAAGTTTTTTATTGCTTTCACATAAGCAATACATTGTACTCCCTCTTTATACATCCTCATTTTTTATCTGTATTTTTTTTAATCCTCAAATACAATAATTTCATAATACAATTTAATTAATTTTTTTATCAATGTTTATGGATATGTAAGATGGATTGTGAGACTGGTCGACCCATTGCTAAAGTATAGTTATTATATAGATAAAATATTTTTATTGATAGTTAAAGTATATTTGTAGCTAATCATATTATTCCCTCCATCCCGGATATTTTTACCCGTTTGTATGGGCACGAACATTAAAAAATATTGTTTTATTAATATATAATACTGTAAAAAAAGTAGGGATAAATTAATAATTTTGAAAGTTAAAAATAAATAAAATTTTTGGGAATGATGAATAAAGTGTAAAAAAAAGTAAATAAAGGATTGATGAATAAAGTGAAAAATTATGTAAAATGTATGATGTATTTTTATTACTAATAGAACGAGTAAAAATACATGAGACGACTCAAATATAAATGACTAATTATACTGTGCACCCGGGTGCACCCATTTTAAAAAACGTATACAAATATAAACAAAAACATAATTATGAACAAAAATGTATATAATTTAATTGTTAATTTTTTAATGAGAAATTGAGTGTAAAAATATACAATTATTAAAAAATATGTATATACTATTGAATAAAAAGTTATACACAGATGCTAGTTTTTTTAATGAAAAACTTAATGTGAAAAAAGTATATAATTATTAAGAAATACGTATACAAAATAGAATAACTTATATATACAAAATAGAATAAAAAATTATACACATATGAGTGCACCCTTCCACCCGGGTGCACCTAATATTAACTCAATATAAATTAATGGATAAAAATACGTGGGACGGTGGGGGTATAATATTTTAATTCATTATTTATTGTACTTTAAAAAAATATACTCTAATCATAAATGAACATATTATTATGGCTAATTATAGTGTGCACCCTGGTGCACCCTAAGATAGGGTGCACCCATATACAAATATATCAAAAAACATATACAATTATAAGCAATAATATATACAATTTAATTGTTAGTTTTTTAATGAAAAATTGAGTGTAAAAAATATACAATTATTAAAAAAATATGTATATACTATTGAATAAAAAGTTATACACGTATGAATGTTAGTTTTTTATTGAAAAATTTAATGTGAAAAAAGTATACAATTATATTACAAAACACGTATACAAAATAGAATAATATGTATACAAAATAAAATAAAAAGTCATACACATATGAGTGCACCATTGTATCCGGATGCACCAATATACACTCTTATATTATAATCATATTTTAACAATTGATGCACCCTTGCATCCGAATGCACCCAATATACACTCCTATATTATAATCATATTTTAACAATGAATAGACTCGTCTCAAAATCCATCTTATATAATTATCTCATAAGAGAATTAATCTTTCGCATGTCTTTATTTTTCATCAATAATAAGGTGTGAATCTCTTACAAAACTTATTTTTCAATCTTTTGTCATATCTAAAATATTTAAATAATTTATTAACAACATGAAATGCATATATATATATATATATATATATATATATATATATATATATATATATAATTGAAAAAATCTACTTCGTCCCAATAGTATTGTCAAAATTAGTGTGAAAAAATCTACTTCGTCCCAATAGTATTGTCAAAATTAGTGTGCCACTATTTTCATTCAGGAAAATTACTGCATTGACTTTATGGATTAGTATTTATTATTTTAAATATTAAATAATATATAAAATAAATAAGATGTAACGTGTGAAATGTGTGATTGCATTTTTAAATATAAAGATGTATTTAAATATTATTTGTATTTAATATTTTTTTAATTGTATTTCGTGAAAAAATAACAAATAAATAAAAAACGTAAGACGAAATTAAATGGCTACAATTTGTTTCGGGTTAGTAATGTATGTTCTAACTTTATTCAATTCAATATATAAATAGAAAAATAGTTAATAATTAAAAGAAGGCAAAATCTTGTCTGGCTTCGGAGGATTGGGATATTGTGCCCTTAAATTAGAGATATTAAACGGCCAGCATAACCCATTAGGGCCAATCCTAACGGGCTTCGGCCTAATCGGGCTTCGGACTAAATCGGGTTTGTTTAAATGGACTACGAAAAGGTGAATCTAACCTTAATCCTAACGGATTACGGGTTAAACGGGTCGGGCTCGCAGGATGTACGATGAAAAATATTTAAAAATTATAAATTATAATTTGTTATAAATAATATATCAAATTCAAAATTAACTAACACATTAATTAAAATTTGAGAGAATTAAGATTAATACATGCAAAATAGTATTAAAATATATAAATTAAAAGAATTTGTGATAATTAAATTAATCTTAATATATTTATTTAAGTATTATTTTATTTATTAGATAAAATTGTGCGTTAGAGTGAGAAAAATGATGAAAAAGAGATGAAAATTAAAAGATGGTGATAGTTTGTTCAATGATGGGTTGGGGTAGGGTGAGACGGGGTGATTGATGTATAGATTATGGGTGTTAAAATTAATTAATTAAACATAATAATAATAATTTCCAGCCCTACGGTCCGGCCCGGTTAGCCCACGGTCCAGCCCTATTAGCCCACGGGCTAATCGGTTCGGGCCAAAAAGCTCGGATATTAAACAGGCTCAAATTTCTTAACCCTAACCCTAATTTTTTTCGGGTTAATAGAGTTGGACCCACGGTTTTCGAGCTTATTAACAACTCTACCTTAAATTCCATGATTTTGACGGTTATACCTTTTAGTATAAAAATTGATACCCTTAAATTTAAAAAAAAAAAATTAATCTAACATTTATCTCATTCATATTTTAGTATACTTTTTTCAATAAAAAAAGTTATTATTAATTAAAGAATCCGTTCATATTTTCAAATAAAAAATTCAAATCTTTATGTGTCGGAAAAATATAAAATATGAGAGATTTGTAGAGTTATGATATGTAGAATTTTAAAATTATATGATGACTAGTTTTGTCTCCGGTGTAATACACGGGTTTGTGTGATGTTTTTGTTTTAAAAATATAATTTATAAAAATATTTTTTTATGATTTTATATTTTATTATTAAATGTATGTAAATTTTCAAGAAAGAATGTGGTGACGCCACCTATAAAATTATTAATTTTTATAAAATATAATTGAAAGATTAAGATTATTATTAATATGTAAGACTAAATATACAAAATTTTTCAAGAACGAATGTGATGACTCCACATACACATTAATTAAGATTTTTTGAACATATAACAATATTTTTATTAGAATTAAAATAATAAATTTTCATTAAAAAAACTTAAAATATTTTTATTATATTAAATTAAATCTTGAAGAAAATTTACTTAAAATAAAATATTAATTGTAAGATTATAAAATATTAATTATTTAAAATAAAATATTAGGAGAGACTCTCTTGTGACATGCGTTATTATGCGGGAGACAAAAATTTTTAAGGAGGAGCGGGTGACGTCTCCTATAATTTTTTTTATAAAATATTAACTGAAAGATTAAAATTATTAATAATAAGTAGACTAAATATACAAAAGTTTTCAAGAACGAATGTGATGACGTCATATACATAATTAAAAATTTTTAAACATATTTTAAATATATATAAATAAAATTATTATGATTAAAATAATAAAATTTTATTTAGAAAACTTAAAATATTTTTATTATATTAAATTAAATCTTCATGAAAAAATTACTTAAAATAATATATTAATTGCAAGCTTATAAAATATTAATTAATTTAAATATTAAATTACTCAAAATAAATTATTAATTGTATTATTAAGATTATTAATATGAGAAATTAAATTAAAATATTTAAAATATTAAACTACTTAAAATAAAATATTAATTGCTTGATTAACGTAAACGCGCCACGTACACAATTTTTTCAAGAACGAATTCGACGACGCCATATACACAATTTTTCAATGAGCAACGTGGCGCTGCCACCTCACAATTCTAAAATTTTATTTTTGGCAATCATTTCTAAATTAATAGTATTAATGATATGAACGTTATATTGTGAAAATATCGTATGATTATAACTGAATGATTAAAAAATATACTCCATACTCCATGAGATGACATTAGAAGTATAGATAGAGAAGATAAAAATATGGCGTAGTAAAAGTAATTGTTGGATCCTTTGGGCTACCTTGTGGCCCAACTGCTGGTCTTCAATTTTGGTATTGGGCTTGGTTAAGCCAAAGTCCATCCCTCCAACCCTCTAGTCGCTCAACCCTAATGGGACCCGAACACTCTTCTTCTCCCTCTTTGATTCATGTCGTTGTTGCCATGAATGGAAAGATTGATCTTTCCTTTCATGTGGTGACTAGGCTCCGGTATAAGAAGGGCTCTTGCCTTCTCTTATCAGCACTACGAAATAGAAAGCCTGTGAGTGTTTAAGTGAGTTCCTTTGGTGGGTTTATGATCTAAATCTTTTGTGGGTTTATTTCTATTGCCACTGTGTGATCATCAGTTCTGTTGTGAGCCAAACCTCAGGATTCTGAGCACCACTCGTCTTATCTTCCCCAACATGCTGACGGCTAAGATACCCAACAGTGGTATCAGAGCCAGTTGGTTACCTCACGTCGGCCTCTGCTCTGGTGCTTTGTGCTCCTCCTTTTCAGGGAAGTCTCTTTCTCTTATTTTAGTTTTCTGTGATCTACTTTGTGTTTCTGGATTTGTTCAAATAGATCTGTTTCTGACTTGAACTTTTGATTTTATTCTTAGTTCTCGTCTTTGGTGCTTGGTAACAGTTGTTGGTACCCTTCGTGTGTATCTGCTCTTAGCCATTCTCAGCCTTCGCTCAAGTGGCTCCGATGAGTTCTGGAGGTATTTTAAGATTTCATCCGAAATCTCGCTCTGGTATATTAGCTTGTTACCCTCATTTATTTCAGCATACTAGTGTCACTGATTGTGACTATAGGGTTGGGATTCAATGCTGTTAGTCGTTTAGGATTTGTGTGATGCTTGAGGCGCTAGTCCTCTTGGTGATCCTATTTGATTATTTGCTTTTGTGAATCTCATTTCTGGGCATATTTTTCCGTTGCTGCAAATTTGCTTTTTCTGCCTGCCTGTGTGTGTGGCAGATTGTTTATTTATTTATTATTTGTTTCTTTCCCGTGATTGTTCTACATAGCTTTTGAATACCTATGGCTTCTCCATTGTCATTTGGACAAGCCCCATTTAATGGAAAAGGTGACTTCAGTATCTAGAAATAGAAAATTAAGTGTATCCTTATCCAACAACGGGTATTTAAAGTTGTAGATCATTCTTATGAGAAGGATACTACTGATGCTAAAAAGGCTGAAATGAATGAACTTGCTTTGTCTGCTATTATCTTGAATTTATCTGACTCTGTGTTGAGAAAAGTTGGAGGTGTTTTGATCTTAGTGCTTTCAACACATCTTCTAACAGCACAACATCCTTTCCTCCATAGAGAAAAGCATCTTTGAAATGCTTTTGTGATCTTGGCAGTGCAGACAACAACATGATGGCCTTATCCTCACTAGTCAGCTTGAAATCCACACTTTCCAGATCATCTGTGATCTTGCAGAATTCACAGCTTGATTCATCAGAGGCATTTCATCAGTCATCCTGAAGGCATGAAGCATTTGCCTCAAATGCAATTTATTTGATCATCAGATATTTTAACCATAAACAGAGCTTCCAATTTATTCCATATACCAACAACAGTTGTTTCCTTTTATACTTCTCTAAGTACTTTATCACTTAGGCATAAGATTATTGTAGAATAGTCCTTTTGAAGTATCTGATCATCCATTAGACCTCTTACACCACCAGCTGCAGCCTGAGGATCTCTGAGTATTTCAATCTTCAATGGTGGAGGTGGTTTTAATGCATCCATCAAACCTTGCTGCATGAGGACAGCTTTCATCTTCAACTTCCACAGGCAGTAATCTAATTTCTCTGTGAGTTTTTTAACATCAAATCTTGTGGTGTTCATCTTGAATGCTTGTTGTGTGTTTGTTTTCCACAGATGGCACCAATTGATGTGATAAAATACTTAATAATCTCACAAACACTTAAGATCAAACTCACATGAAATAAAAAACTTGAATCAAAATGAAAAGCTTGCACAAAGATGTATAGTGGTTTGATTATGAATAACCTACATCCACTTTGGGGAGAAGAAAGTTTATTATCACTCAATGCTTACAACCAAGAAAGATTGATCTCAATCTGATGTAGAGAACACAAAAACACAGCACTAAAAAACTGTCTAACTCTCAATGTGAAAACTTAGTGTGACCAACCTACTTTGAGCCCTTATATCTATCTACCCCTTCAACCTATTGGTCTGGTTGAACCTCCACTAGATAGCCTTCACTTAGTAGATAAGATGCAGCCACATAGCCAGTTTCAAGTAGCTAGATAAACTGCCCAAAAACTGCTCCAAAGTCGGGTACTCACCATTGCACCAGTTTGGCAGTTTTACCCGGTTGAGTTGTTAGTCAGTTTTAACTAATCCAACTTACTTCCAGCAAGCATGCAACACGTGATGATCATTGTTAAGCCTCCAATGAACATAACCCACATGTTAAACTCCCTCATGCAAGCATCTATTGTTATCAGTTTTATATATTGGTCAATTATTTATTTAAAGTATGAAAATTTTTTGTCAGGGCTACAGATGTCACTCATGTAAAATGTCATCAGAATTACATGTTTATTGCTACACTCATCAACATGGCAGCCTTACCAATTCTTTAAAAAAAACTTCAAGAATTCCTTTTTCCTGGTGAAAGGGAAAGAAAATTTTAGATGTGGTGTTGATGCCTATGATGTCCAAGAACCAATGGTTTTTCTTCAACCACAAAAAGAGTTGTAATGTCCAAAGCTGCATGGGGTTTATCTTTTGAAAAATTTCTGGAACTCAGCTTTTCAAACCAAAAGTAGGGTAGCAAGCTGTGGTCATTCCCTACATAAAGATTATCTTCGGTTTTATGGTTACATGTTTTTCTTCTAGCATTATGAATTCCCATAAATGATTTCATCAACGACTGGATTTTTTTTGTTATCTTGTAAATTATATACATATGATAATAATTTTTTTAATATTTTACTTTTTGGATTCTCGGTTCGGCTTCTTTCACCTTTTGAAATCTCGGTGCAATTTTCATTATATAACATAAACTCAAGGACCTAATAGCTATTTTAGCCCAAAAATCAAATGCTTGCTTTAAGCGATTTCAAGTTAGTTACAAGAGAAGAAGGTTTAAGTAATAAAATGCTTTCTCATGTTTCTATTTTTATTTTTTTCTAAATTAAAGGATAAGACTGACTATCAGACAACGATTTATTTGATCAATCAGGACAAGAATAAAGAAAACACTCCAGTGGTTTCTTTTAAGGGGAGAGGTGGGAGACTGGATGCATTGTTTATCTTATGAGAGGGTTCAACTGCTTGATCGTATAACAGAGAATAAGTTGTTTGTATTTGGATTAGTGTTGTAATCTTTTCACCCATGTTTGTTTGCAGTATAATGGATTTGTGAAGTATATGGCTTTGAAAATACTAAATCCAACTATTGCTTGGTTGGATGGATTATCCAATGGGTATATGTAAAGCATGGATGCATGTGATTTTTTAAAAGGTTGTAACAATAAAAGTATGACAATTGGTTAATATGAATGCATGTGAAGTAGGTGATGTGGAGTTTGAATAAGATGAGTGGTGGATATCATTTGAGAAGTTATTGTCCAGCATGCATTAAGTTATAAAAGCTGGCAGTTATCATGAAAAAATTTTGGCAGCTAGTTGTGCCTACAAACACCCTTTCTGATCATCAATAAATGGGGCCAAGTTTCATTGTGATTTCAGATTAAGTTTAGCCATGTGTAGATGCAGATAGATAGTTTCTTCTCCATTGTAAATTCTTCTTCAATAAAGCTCTTCCTCTCCCCGTGGACGAAGGTGGTTAACAAGCACCGAACCACGTAAAACTCATTGCATTCTACTCGTTTTACACATACAATCACACACCTGTTAAATCAATCCGAGAGAGAGAGAGATAGTTGAGTGTTTATTGTGAGTTGCAGTCGATCTTGGAAGCCTGTTTTCTGATAATTGGCGCCGTCTTGCGGGAAACGGGAAGATCAAGATGAATACCACAAGGTTGGATGTTGACAAGCTCACGGAGAAGACAGATTTCAACCTTTGGAAGCTGAAGATGAAGGCAGTCCTGATGCAGCAAGACTTGATGGATGCATTGAAACCTCCTCCACCAGTGAAGGCAGAAATAATCAAAGATCCTCAAGCTGCAATGGGTGGAGTAAGGGGTCCAATTGATGATCATGTACTACAAAAGACATACTTTACAATTATCTTATGTTTGGGTGATAAAATATTAAGGGAGGTTGCAATGGAAACAATTGCTATTGGAGTATGGAATAAATTGGAATCCCTGTTTATGGCAAAATCAACTGCTAATAGATTACATTTGAAGCAAAGATTACATGCCTTCAAGATGACTGATGAAAGGCCTATGATGGATCAAGATGATGAGTTCTGCAAGATAATAGATGATCTTGAGAATGTGGATCTCAAGCTCACCAGTGAAGATAAGGCAATCATGCTGTTATCAGCCCTACCAAGATCCCAAAGGCATTTCAAAGATGCTCTTCTTTATGGGGGGAAAGATGTTCAAATGGAAGATGTGATGTCAGCACTGAGATCAAAAGATCTAGAAATGGGAGTTGATAACATTGATAAATCAGGTGGAGACAACAAGAAAAGAAATAAAGGGGGAGCTACAGATATATGATAAGAAAAAGAAGAATAGTTCAAATAAACAAGATGATGAAGATAATGATTCACAAGAAGAATCTGAGGTAAGAAAATATTTCTATTGTCATGAATCGGGCCATTTCAAGAGGAATTGTCCAAAGTTGAAGGCATCCAAGGCAAGGAAGGCCAATAATTCCAATAATGATCACAAGAACCAAGCAAATCAAGTCATGGATAGGAAAGAAGTTGCTGATAATTCTGATGGTTGTGGATATATTTACACTGAGGCTTTATCGGTTACGTCATCTAGAAAATCAAATGAATGGATTCTAGATTCGGGGAGTACTTATCATGTAACATCAAGGAGTGATTGGTTCTGTGAGTTCAAGGAAAATGAAGGATCAGTTCGTCTCGAGAATGATCAGATTTGCAGCATAAAAGGTAAAGGATCAGTGATGATATAATTGTCCAATGGTGCTGTAAAATTGTCTAATGTGAGGTATGTGCCTAAACTAAGGAGAAATCTTATTTCTCTTGGAATGATTGAGTCCTTTGTTTACATTTTTAAGTCTCAAGGTGGAGTTCTTACTGTTTCAAAAAGTGGGAGTGTAGAACTTCAAGGTTTAAGGAGGTATGACTTGTATTTTTTAAATGGCAAGACAGTGAAGGGGCTGCATGATCAAGTGAAGCATAATTCACTTGATGATGATAACATTTCAAAGCTTGAAGTTGAAGATAGTCCTACGGAAGATAAACAGGCTGATCATGTTCAAGGTGGAGGTCTAGAGTCGAAAGGGGTGCTTATTGAGGCTGCAACACTTACGGTGGAGCATGCTAAGGAAGTGAGGAAGGTCGATCAGATTGCACATACTTTATCTAATGATGAACTAGCACTTGAGGTGGAGGTTCTTCATATTGAAAGCTGTAAAAATGACATCAAATCAAGTGTAGAAGGTTGTATGCTACTGTGAAATCATATACAGTCAAGTGGAGAAAAAGGACTTGCAACAATAAGAAGGAAGGAAGCTCTAGCAAAATTAAGTGATCTGGTGTGCATGACTGTTAAAAAATTTTGGGACAAGTTGGGTGAGTTATACACTGAAACTTCCTTGCCTAATAAACTGTTCTGCTTGAAAAGTTCTTTCGTTTTAAATTGGATTTAAACAAAGATATTAAAGAGAATCTTGATGTGTTTACTAAGCTTATTCTTGATATTAAACAGTCTGGTGACAAGCATATTAATGAATATTCTCTAATTGTGCTCTTGAATGCTATTCCTGAATCCTACAATGATGTTAAATCTGCTATTAAGTATGGTAGAGATGATATTACAATGGATGTTGTGATTAATGCTCTTAAGAGTAAAGAGCATGATTTAAGTCAGAATAAAACTCACTCTGGGGGTGTTATGCATGTTAAGGCGGCTAAGCCTAAGAACAAAGGTAAGAATAGGAGATGTTATAATTGTCATGAATGTGATCATTATGCCAATAAGTGTCCCCATCCCAAGAAGGATAATTCTAGTGATCAAGCAAATATTGCAACTGAAACTGTGAATTATGATGTCGTTTTCTGATTTATGTTAATGTGTATTTAATTGTGCATATTAAATACTTTGTGTGCTTTTTTAAATGGCTTATTATTTATGCATGTTTGTGTGTAAATGTGTTTTCCTTGATTTTTTTGTGTTTTCTCTATGTGAGAAGTACTTTAAAATATTTTTTTTGTCTAGCATGTTTATTTGTTAATTTTTCTTGTGTTGTTGTTTGCTCCTAGTGAGGTGGAGCACTATTATTGGTTTACTATTTGTTGGTATTGTTAGTGCTTATGTGCATTTGTTGGTTGTTCCTAGTGAGGTAGAGCATGCTACATGAATCTAAGCTTTTGTAGCTCTTATTGGATTATATTTTATCTATGTGTGCGTCTTTGTGTGGTGTCTTCGTGATATATTTTAAATGCTATAGCTTTGTTTTTTCTTTGTGTTTGGTATGCGCGCTGTCTTATAAACTTTGTGTTCTGATCTTGGTGATTACCCTTTGAACTTCGTGTTCATGATCTCTGTGATCACTTTTAAGGTTTGTTCTCTGCTCACTATATCTTTGTGATATTGTGTTTCTTTGCCTTTGTGGCATTTCCCCTCGCGGGGCTTTGTGTCAGATTATACACTAACTATGTGTTTTGCTAATGTGCAGGTATGTCCGGGAAGGTGCGATGATGAAATTCTGATTAGATGAACACAGTGGTGAGTTGGACCAAGGTGGAGAATTGTTGGGCCCTTTGGGCTATCTTGTGGCCCAACTGCTGGTATTCAATTTTGGTATTGGGCATGGTTAAGCCAAGGCCCATCCCTCCAACCCTTTAGTCGCTCAACCCTAATGGGACCCGAACACTCTTCTTCTCCCTCTTTGATTCATGCCGTTGTTGCCCTGAATGGAAAGATTAATATTTCCTTTCATGTGGTGACTAGGCTCCAGTATAAGAAGGGCTCTTGCCTTCTCTTATCAGCACTACGAAATAGAAAGCCTGTGAGTGTTTAAGTGAGTTCCTTTGGTGGGTTTATGGCCTAAATCTTTCGTGAGTTTATTTCTGTTGCCACTGTGTGATCATCAGTTCTGTTGTGAGCCAAACCTCAGGATTCTGAGCACCACTCGTCTTGTCTTCCCCAACGTGCTGACGGCCGAGATACCCAACAGTAATAAAATAAATAATCTTTATACACGTCATATTTAAAAAAAATTCCACTTTCTCTTAAAAGACACATAATTTATCTTATCATTTAATTCATACCACAATACACTCAAATGTCACTGAAGTTGGTAAAAAAATAAATTTTCTTAAAATTAATTTTCTTAAACTATATAAGAAAGTGAAAAGCCAATTGTGATAAAAGGAGTATTGATGATAGTATTGTTGGATATTTAATTGGTTTTAAGAATTAATTATAATTATTAATCTGTAACAAAAATGAGTAGAATTAGGCTCACTTAATTGAGAGGATTATTGTGGCTGGGGATTTAATCATCCCACATTGATTGAGGAATTTATATCCTTAATGTTTATTAGTCCAATTTTGTAATGATAACTCAAATTAGTGAGTAATGGTAATGACCAAATCACCACACGCACGCACACACAGGCTCGCAATGCTGTCGGCTAACCGTGTTGTTCATGTGAGTCGTGGTCTAGGACTTCATCCTAGTATGCACATTCAACACACCTTTGAAGTCATCTATGCCCGTCTCTCATAATGAGAGTGGTCTCTAGAGCCTCATTTGATTCAATTCTCTATCTAATGAGAGTGGATAGTTGCATCCAACTATGCATTCAACACACCTTAGAAAGCTCATCTATATCACTTGCATAAGTTCATAGTCTAGAGCGATCCATTTGGTGTTGCATCACCATAAGCGAAGAATATAAAAAAAGTTATACATTTATTAAGAAACATATAGGTGTACGCGTGCACCGGTGTATAGGATAATAACTCTTTATGCAACCATAATTTCACCCGTTCAAATAATATTACTACCTTGAGTGTTTTGAAGTGTTAAATACAAAAAATCAACATGCTTTAATTCTATAGTAGTTTCGTCGGATATTATAACACACTTATCCCTTAGATTGTGATTCATCGGGTTTCTTGTTTTTAATTAACTGACTTAAAGGAAATCAAGTCCGTTTAAACACAATTATATGTAAACTCTTTTTATTATTATCTGAATATATAATATCAATTCATATGGGATATAATGGTCTTTTTTACTTTTAATTTACACAATTAACCCCCAATCCATTTACATTAGTGGTTAATTAGGGTTATACTTCTCTTAATTCTTCCAAGTGGGTGTTTACTTTACATGTTAAATGATGACTTTTAGAACCTAGGTGGTGTTGTAGCGGGGTGTTTCTGTTTCCCTCAAAAAATGGTAGGGTACAATCGAATTCGTCTTTGACTTTTCTAATTTTTATTTTTGAATTTATTTTATATATCTTATCTTACCTATATATATAGAGAATTCGCTTGATTTTGGCCAGTTAAGGTACGATAGACGGTTGCATCAAATCACACGCATCACCCTTCTGATCACTTCTTTGACACGTGTTTAACATATACGCAATTTTCTCCTTTGGTACATCCAGTTCTCGCTTGAGTTACGAACAACACACGCTCCTTCCCCCTGCCTTTATCTCGGCTCACCGTCTTTGCTTCTTACCTCTTGTATTCGCGTGTTCCATCTGTATCTTGCTCTCCGCATCAACTTATTGCTTCATTGGTATGCTCATCTATATACACCTGACTTTATCTTTTAATTTTTCAATAATTATTAATTTTGCTTCAGTGATGGTTGGAAGATATATTTTGGGGCAAATTAGATTTTGTTTCATTTCCTTGGTTTCCTGTGGGTAATTGTTAATGATATGTTTAAGAAATTAACCACGCAGATGTCCCTCCTTTTATCCCCAATTTCCTTAATTCTTGCCCGTGCACTAATTAATCAAACATTTACCAAATAAACTCATTCGCAAGCTTTGCTTCAGACATCGCCGTACAAGTTCTACACCATTGGAATCACGATATCAACTAGAATTTTAGTCCTCCCAGCTGCCTGGTATTTTCTCGTAATCTAAGAGTTGCTTCTTCGAACATATTCCTGAAATTATGACTGCTAATTTCTTTGAATCAACTAAATTTCTAGGGGAATATATATAACCAAGAATAGTTTAGTCGGTGTTGCTATCGAAGCTCCTCGCATTACATTGAAAAAACTAATCAGGTACTTTTCAAATATGATGAGTTTTGTTGTAAATTGAGATTTATCTAAGATACTTTATGGTATATTATGTTTGTCAAAATTTGAAATATGTTTTGTGGTCATCCTAAGTCTAGGAAATATTATAATATTGAAGTATAGTGTAAGCATGGTGCAATTATGGTGTCTCACCTACTCCACATTTTTCTCCTTTTGGATGTATGTATATATCATCTAATGAGAAGTATGAAAAAGTAGTTCTCTGCAGATTTTCATTTCTTATGTTCTTACCTAAATTCTAATATGGTATCAAGAGCCCATTGATTTTACTGGTTGTGTGAGAGATTGAGAGAAAACCAACAAGGTTTTTCCCTAAATAAACCTCAAAATCAACCTTCAAATTTCTTATTTCTTCCAAAAGTTTTTCAGCTCCAACACCACCTGTTTTTAATGGTGAAAACTACCTACCTTAGGCTGTGAAGATGAAGGCATATATAATGGCTTTTGACTTGTGGGATGTTGTTGAATTGGGCAGAGATACTCCTCATTTGAGAGAGAATCCAACCATTGCCCAAATCCATCAACATAGTGAAGATAGTGCAAAGAAGTACAAGGCTTTGTCAGCCATTCATTCTTCAATTTTCTGATGCAATCTTCACAAGAATTATAAATTGTAAAATAGCAAAGCAAGCTTGGGATCGGTTGAAGGAAGAGTTCCAAGGAAGTGAAAGAACAAGGCAAATACATGTGTTAAATTTGTGGAGGGAGTTTGAAATTTTGAGGATGTCTAAAAATGAGACTGTTCAAGAGTATTCTGATAGGTTGATTGATGAGTGTGTAAATTCACGTGTTTTGAGCCCGAATTCGTATAATAATGGTATGTTAGATGGTTGTAATTAGATATGAATCGATATATTCAGGTGTCTTGAAGGCTATTTAAGTTGATTTTCGAAGAAAAATGAGCTAGAAGTGATCGGATCCAAAAAAAGGAGATTCAGAGGCTCGATTCGACCAATCAGGCGCGCCGTTCGACCAAGAAGAAGATGGTTCGACCAGAACCTATGGTTGAACCAATTGAGAAGAAGCGCTGGGAGTGCAGTTCGACCACGACGTTATAGTTTGACCAAGCTATTTGGTCGAACTATGGTCGAACCAGAAGCCTGAAGAGGAGTAGCTGCAGTCCGACCAGAGAGTATGTGGTTCGACCAGGATACTGGTCAAATCCAGGACCCGCAACCAATGTATAGATCGATTCGACCTGGATTTCAACCAGTGGAGGATGATTCGACCTGGCCTGTTGGTCGAACTGAGACACGAAAACTTACCATATTCATATTTTTACATCTTTAATACGTGTGTTAGCTCAAGAAGGCCATCCAATGCCCGTAAGGAGAGTTTACAAGTATAAAAGAAGAGCTTTCGCAGGAGAAAAGAGACACACATCACTCATCATCCATCCATCACCGAAACCCTACCATCATCCGAAGGAGTCGTAAAGAGAGGTTCATCTGGCGAGTCAAGTAAGATCATACCAATTAACCATGATTGTTCCTAGATCAATCATGGGCTAGAGCCGCTCCGATAGTTCTAGGATTAAGAAAGTTTTATGAGTTAATTGAATTTCCATGTGTAAACTTCGTACAACACTACTTGTGGTTTATTTTATATAAGATTGTGCCTTTTAAATTCATACTCACAGTTGTTTTGTACATCATTAACTTTTATTTAGAGTCTGAATACATATCTTGGTTATTGATTGAGTGCGTTCACTGCTGAGCATGATTACACGTTATAATTTTAAGTGAAGGGATTCCGAAGTCTTATTAGAACTATTTTATATAAATACTTGTTAATTGAATATTATTCGGGTTAATAAATTGGATAAAGAGTATAACGTCGTAGGATAAAGAGTATAACGTCATAGTACCTAAAAAGAGAGATCATATCGGGTTAGAGTACTAAGTGCAAGGGAAATAATTGATACTGATAGTACCTAGAAAGGAGGGGTGAATTATATCTCTTGCTGCGAGGATATTCACATGTGTCTTATGCATGTTTACTTGTGTCTATAGAGTGAACTTGCATGGTTTAGTGATGCGTCCATTGACCACATGGCAGAGTCGGACATCAACGTATGGAAAGGAAATTAATAAGTAAAACTGGATGACCAAAAAAACTACCTAATTTCTTACTTGATCACAGTCGTATTTTTTCTATTGCTTATTTATTTAATTCGCTATTTAAGTTATTCGTTCTTTAATTTGGTAACTATTCCAAACCAATTTGCCAACATAGTCCTAGTTAATTTGAATATAATTAAATTGATAATAAACCGTCTCATGAGTTCGATAATCACTTGGTCGCTTATCGAAACTAGAATTGATATCCTTTATACTTGGAGATTATTTTGTGTGTTGAGAAAACGCTCATCAAGTTCTTGGCGTCGTTGCCGGGGACGACATTAATTATTAGTTTATTATTTCTAGTTTAATTGAGATTATATAATTCTTGTCTTTAATTTCTAACACTTATTTTTCTTAGGTGTATGCACACTAGATCGAAGACAGGTGAATTAGAGCCTTATAATCTGGAGATTGGAGCATCGTCGAGGAAGAAAAAGAAAAAGAAGAACAAGAATAAGAACAAGAACATAGACCCAACTGAGGCTCTTAATTTTGGAGTTGAAGTTGACGTGCTGAATTTGAAAACGATTGAAGCTGCAATCGAAGTTAACTTGGAAGCAGAAACAGTCAACAAGGCTGAGAATCCTGATACACTTACCATCTGTGAAGTCTTTAAGAACAACGAAGGAGGCAATGCTGGGCTGTTAGGAGCAAGAGGGGCCGGAGCCGATTTTGATCTACACCTTGCTCTTATCACCATGATTGAGAGGAGTCCCTTCTCTGGTAGAACTTTTGAAGATCCTCAGCAACATCTAAATAAGTTCCTTGGGCATGTAAGTGCACAAAAAAATGCAGGAACTCATGAGGATGCGAGGAAGATCATCTTGTTTAAGTTCTTGCTGAATGAAAAAGCGAGAGATTGGTATGATAATCTTAATGCTGCTGAATGTAATACATGGGAGAAGTTGAAAGTGAAATTCTTGGAGCGATACATGCCACCTTCAAAGGTGTTCAAGATGAAGCAAGAAATCAATCAATTTGCTATCCATGGTAATGAGAAATTTCATGAAGTTTGGGACATATTCAAGGACATGCTTTGAAAGTGTCCATAGCATGGGCTATCTAAAGCGCAATATATCAGTATTTTCTACAATGGATTGGATTGTGATTCTCGTGTGTTACTTGATGCTTCATCTAATAGAGCATTGCTTACAAAGTCAGACATTGAGGCCAAGAAGCTTTTTGAGGATATTTTGATGAATTCAAGAGATTGGCCGACTGATAGAGTGAGAGGCACTTATGTCCTTGGTAAAGTAGCACAAATTAAACATACTATGGTGAAGTTGGGAAGAGATGATGAGATCATCTCTAGCTTGGTTAATATCAACAAGTTACTTGAGTTTCAGCAAAAACATATTACATATATATCTCAGAGAGTACCATTGATGCAGCAGGATGATGGCTATGAAGGAGCTAGCCAAGAGGAGATCGAGGAGGTAAATTACGCCATGGGTCAAAGTATTCAAGGAACGAGGTACCAAAATCAAGGAAACCGGAATTATTAGAGGAATTACAACAATCTTAGTCCCCCGGGTAATTACTAACAAATTGATGCCAATCATGAGGATTTGTCTAAGCAAGTTAAGGACCTTACATTTTTGATGGGGGAGATGGCAGGAATCGTGAACAAATTGACTCAAACTATTGAGAAAGGGAAGTTTTCGTCTCAAAGTATTGAGAATCCAAAGTCTTGTCACGCCATTACACTGAGGTCTGGAACACAGTATGAGGAACCAATAAGGCCGGAATTGAAAATTGAAACTACATGAGCCCGATTCGACCCTAATTCGACCGACCCAGATGGTCGAACTACACAGGGGAGGTCGAACCAAGCACCTGGGCGACATCTGAAAGTTGCAGAAGATCAGTTCGACCAAAAATAGGTCAGTTCGACCAAAAGCTCTGGTCGAACACCACTGTCCAGAACCCTCTATTTTGTTTGAAGCCTGATTAGACCACGATCACTGTGGTTCAACAAACCTGTTGGTCGAATCATGGTCGAACCAGCCTATAAGGAGGAGAACGTACTTTCAGGTTCTCAGTTCGACCATTATTCACCAGTTATACCAGCAACCCTGGTCAAACCCAGGTCGAACCATACCGTTCTGCACCATTTTCTACATTGAATGCTCCGCATGATGATGATGCAATCCCAGTGCCTTCTAAAGAGCAGAATATTGAGATTATAGTGGAAAAGAAGTGGGAAAAAGCCAAGAGATTGAGAGCCGAAAAGGATAAAGCGGAGAAGGTTGAACGTGATGAATGGAGAATTTCAAAAACAAAGATATCTCCATCATTTCCTTACAAGCTAGTCAAGAAAGGATTGGAAGAGAAGTTCAAGAAGTTTTCAGATATCATAAACAAAATAAGCTTGAACATTCCTTTCTCTGAGGCGATATTTGAGATGCTGTATTATGCCTATTTTCTGAAGGATATACTTTTAAAGAAGACAAGCTTGAACAAAATTAAAACAGTGAATTTGTCTGAGAATTGCAGCTCGATCATTCAGAGAAAGCTGCCAGCTAAGTTGAAGGATCCAGGAAGCTTCACGATCTTTTGTGAGATTGGAAAGGGGTCGGCACGTAGAGCCTTGTGTGATCTTGGAGCAAGCATTAATTTGATGTCATTATCGATATTTCAAAGGCTTAGTTTGGGGAAGTTAACTCCCACAATAGTTGCTCTACAATTGGCGGATAGGTCTATGACTTTTCCGAAGGGTGTTATTGAAGATTTTCTTGTTAAAGTAGAGAAGCTAGTCTTTCTTGTGGATTTTCTTGCGCTGGAGATGGAAGATGACAAGGATAATATCCCTCTTATCTTATGGAGACCTTTCCTTGCTACTGCGGAAGGTATGATAGATGTGCAGAAGGGTGAGTTACGACTGCGGATGGATAAAGAAGAGGTCTTATTTAACCTTGACAAAGCAATGAAGATGCCAATGGAGATGCAATGTCACAGTATTGATGTGGTGGAGGAGATCGTGAAGGAAGACATGTCTTTGATCCTGTCAAAGGATCCTCTTGTGACATGTTTGGCGGAGTCTCTTACTTTTCTCACTTCGGAGCTAGATGAACTCTCCAACGAGGTATGTATTGAATTTATTGAAAACTTGCTTGCTTTAGGTGATGGCTGGTATGAATTAGAGAGGACAAAGGTTAAGAGGTCAAGTGGACTAGGAAGTACTTGCCTTTGGATAGAGAGAGCACACCTCAAGAAGAGAAGAAAGAGGAGTTGAAACCGCTACCGGAGCATTTGAAGTATGCATACCTAGGTGACAATGAAAAATATCCGGTAATTGTATCTTCTTCCCTTGATGATGATCAACTTGAGGAATTATTAGATGTGCTTAGAAAGTATAAGTCTGCGATTGGTTGGTCTCTTGATGATTTAAAAGGTATTAGTCCATCATATTGCATGCATGAATACTATTGTTAGATGAGGCCAAGAGTAGTATATAGAATCAGCGGAGGATGAATCCCGCTATTCAAGAAGTGATTAGGAAGCAAATCCTAATGTGGTTAGATGCAGGAATTATACATCCCATTAGTGATAGTCCCCATGTGAGCCCATTACATGTTGTAGCTAAGAAGGGGGCATGACTATTGTGAAAGTCGAGGATGGAGAGACATTAGCCACTAGGATTCCTACTGGATGGCGTGTGTGTACGGATTATAGAAAACTAAATGAAAATACATGCAAAGAACATTTTCCCCTTCCTTTCATGGATCAAATGCTTGATCGTCTTGCAGGGTATGAATTTTATTATTTCTTGGACGGGTACTTGGGTTATAATCAGATCATGATTGCACCCGAGAATCAAGAAAAAGACTACTTTTACTTGCTCTTATGGAACTTTTTCCTTTAGAAAGATGCCTTTTGGATTATGTAATGCACCTGCTACATTTCAGCGTTGCATGGTGGCCATATTTGATGGGTTGATAGAAAATATTATGGAGGTATTTATGGATGATTTTTCTGTGTTTGGTTCCTCATTTGATATTTGTTTATCTAACCAGTAGCCAATACGACTTTCTAATGATGAGCATTTTCTCAACACACAATTTTAGTCCCCAAGTATGAAGGATGGGATTGTAGCTTAGATAAGCGACCAAGTTATATTTATCTAACCCAAAGGATAGTTGGTTATCAATTTATTATTATCTAATCTAACAGAAACTATTGTTGGTAATTTAATTGGAGAATAGTTATTAAACTAATGAACGAATAATAAAATAGCAAATAAAATAGAGACAGTAGAAATAAATGAGAGTTGCTCAAGTGAGAAAATAGGTAGCTCTTCGGGCCATCCAGTTTTACTAATTAATCTTCCTTATGTATGTCAATGTCCGAATCTGCCTTGTGGAATATGGATGCATCACTAAGCTATGAAAATATACTCTATAGACATAAGAAGATAAGCGTGTAACACGCGTGAATTACCTCGGAGCAAGAGATATAATTACACCCCCCTTTCTTGGTAATATCAATATCAATTATTCCCGTGCACTAAGTACGCTAACCCGATATGATCTTCCTTTATAGGTACTGTATAATTATTCTTGTTATCCTACTTACTAACCCGAATTCAATTCAATTAATAAGTATTCATATAAGATAGTTCTAATGAAACTTCGGAGTCCCCTCACTTAGAATCATAACATATAATTCTACTCAGCAGTGATGTACTCAATCAATAATCAAGATATATATATTCAGACTCTACATAATAGTTAATGATGCATAAAACAACTCCGAGTATGAATTAATAAAGCATAGTCTTATATAAAATAAATCCACAAGTAGTGTTGTACGGAGTATACACATGGAAGTTCAATTAACTGGATAAAAACCTTCATAACCCTAGAACTACCAAAGCAGTTCTAGCCCATGACGCTTCGAAGAATGTTCATGGTGTTTGGATAGATCTTACCCATAGTCTTAAAAATTAAAAGAAAGATTAAGTTGCGAAGTAAACCCTAGATGCGTGCACCGTCTCTTCTCGCTCTGTCTTGAATCTTCACTTGGTTCTCACTTGATTCGCTACACGAATCTCTCTCTGCAGCTCCTGCGAATGAAGTTAAAGTTTGGATATAGTGTAGGATGGATGTGGAATCTAACTATCTTTTTGGTGTGATCGGCACCCCTTTACATACTTGTAACTTCTCCTCATGGACCTTTACTGGGGTTTTTGTAGAAAACATATACATGCACGAACTAAAGGTGAAATTTTGACATTTCGGAGCTAACGTGTTGCCGTTCGAGCAGACCTGACATGATTGAACATGACTTCTTGGTCGAACGACGCGTCTGGAAATTGGACTTCGTCTCTGCTTCCCGTTAGACTTGACTTCCTCAATTCGACTTGACTTCTTTTGGTCGAACGAGCTTCACTGGTCGAATGACCTCTCTGTAAGTTGATACACCTCCTGTTAGACTTCATCTCCTTTGTTCAACTTAACTGATGCTAGTCGAACAGCCTCTCCAGGTCGAACAATGCCACAAAAATCATTTTTTCCAATTTCAAGCATTTAAGACTTGTTTTCCTGTACAAATATGCTCAAATAGCATCTGTAGCATCTGATTCGTGGATTTTCCATAAATATCCCAATTCGTCTTGATAATAGACTAAATCATACTCAATTTCTACACAAATCGAAGCTCAAAACACGTGAATTATCACTCTCATCAGCAAACACGAGTCGTGTTGAGGTCCGGAGAAGGTCAGAATGCAGAATGTTGCAACACGACTTAACAGGCTGCAACATGACTTACTAACACGAGTCGTGTTGCGTTTATTTCAAGTCGTGCTACAAGTTGTGTAAGGCAGAGCAGGCGTACAGGTTCAGAACGAACCCAACACGAGTTGACAGGCGATGACAAGACTTGTCAATACGACTCATGTTGGGGTCCGTATGCAATTCAGTTTTAGAGCATCGTAATATGACTAGACAGGCGATGGCATGACTTATCAATATGACTCGTGTTAGGGTTACTCGAGTTAAGTTTTAGTGTAACATGAGTCGTGTTGGTACACTTAACTCGTGTTAAGTTATTTTGGGCCAGAAATTTAGATTTACACCCTTCAGTGCTTAAAAACGTGTAAAAATAACCCAGTGGAATAAAAATCGTGGCCCAAGGTATAAAAGGGGATCAAGACACTTAGAGAAAATGAACTGATCATTCACCAACACCATTCTTCGTGAATCAATTCACGCATCGTCCATCCACCCCCACACACATTAGTTCTTCCATCTCATAATTCCATCGGTCTGAAAGGAGATTTAAGTGCTGTTGAGAAAGCAGAATCAATCGGAGAGACGGAGAGGGAACGTAAACCATGTTGAAGCTAGGGTTTGTATCTTTCTCTTTATTCTTCTTTTGTTGTGATTTTGGTATGGAATTTTTAGCCATGAGGGTTGATTGTAACCTCATGGCTAAATCTTTTTACAGTTCTGGGGAATGAAGGTTAGGGTAAATTGATTTGGAAACCTAGACAACTTTTGTGAATTCATGTTGTTGACAATTCTAATTTATTTGATTGATTTAGACTTTGTTTTTATGATTCGTAATGTCTTTAGGATAATCTATGTTATTGCCCGTGATGCTTGTCTTATTGTGTTAGCTTGTGTGCGTTCATAATTTATATTGTCTATTTGCTATGAATTAAAGTAGTTTGTCCATGAACATAATAATTCCAAGGGCTGGTAAATTAGATATTTGAGTAGTTTAGTGGAACATCGCAATTAAGAACTCAAGTAGGAAGTGAATACAATCTAGTAATATTTTCAGAGAATATTTGTTAGTCAAACTGGCCATCCATAGGTTTTTAAAGTTTGCATATTAGTATCTAGGAAGGAGGCTAGAGATTATTCATGCACCTTAGGAAATAATCATATTACTATTGGCTTGAAATCGAATCATATTGGATGGGTTAATAGGGCTTGGTTGTGTATTTTCATTAATATAGCATGAATGAACAATAAGAAGTCTAGGAGACTAAATCAATTGAACAATACTCGATACCCTTAGAGCTATTATTATTCTCTTAATTCACTTCCGAATTATTCTTCCTTAGTTTTATTTATTGAGTTATTTATATTTCAGTACTTTAGATAATAGCTAAATTCAAACTCTGGAAATTTGGTTACATAATTCTTATTAAAAAGTAATTTAGAATAAATAAATAATTGACTATCCTTCTAGGGATCGATAATTAAACTTGGGTACTTGATGCTACAATTGACATCCTTTCACTTGAGGATTTAATTGGAGTACGCAAAATACGCCAATCACTCCTCTTCATCAATTACGAGACTTGTGCTACTCAAGTCTTGTGTCAGTAAATCCTTGCAATCACTTAGCCAATCATCCTCAGATTCACTCGATCCTTGGCCATCGACGACAGATACTTGTTCTATCCAATCATCTTCAAAGTTGGTCGTCCAATCGCTCTCATAACCACCCGATATTGGGACACCGACATCTTTTTCCACAGAATTAGATCTTCAAAGTCCAACTCTTATTCACTACTATAATTATCTTTTCTGTTTAAGGTTGCCACATTTCCTTCAGCCGCCCTTTTCCTATGCCAACAATCTTTGGCATAGTGATTCATTTTGCCACAAAAGTAGCATGGCCCTTTCTTAATTCCCTTGAACCCTGATTCTTCTTATAATGATTTTGTTGAACTCCCCCTATCTCTGAACCTCTTTCTTTTCTTACATATTCTTTCTTATCTCTTTTATTATCTTGGTGAGGTCCCCCCTTCTTCTTATAGCTTAATAAATCTTCATCGTCTTTCTTTATTGAGACTTTCACCATCTGTCTGGTTAGCGCTTCTTGGTCGGCTAGTATATTTTCAAAATTAACCAAAGAAGGCTGCTCAAAATCATCCTTGTACAGCCGCTACAATCCCTATAAACTCGGGTCTTTAACCATGAATTATAATTCTTCTCATCTTAGCATTTGAAATCATATCCATAGAGTCGAGTTCAAAGATTTCACGGCAGAGACTTCTTTCCTTGTTAAAGTATTCATGTATCGTCATCTCTCCTTGTTTGATTGATAGGAGCTCATTTTCGAGAAGTTGGAGTTTGAACTCGTTCTACTTTGAAAAGAGGGTTTCCAGTGTATCCCATGCCTTTTTAAGATTATCCGCACCTCGTATGTGCTCCAACAACTCTTTGCCAATTGTGGTCTTGAGTGCAAATAAATCCTTCCAAGCCTTAATTGTCCACTTTTTCAAGGCCCCAGCATTCTCTGGTTGCGGGACTTCTTCTTCTCCAACTACTTCCCACAAGTCGTGTCCTTGGATATAAGATTGTATACATGTCCTCCATGTAGTGTAGTTTTGATCATTGATTTTCTCCATTACGCCAACCGATTGTAGGTCCACTATCGTGACTTGGAAACCTAGTCGTATCCAAGTAAGCCTCATTCACTTCACAATCCTTTTTTGTGCACGACGCCTTCGAACTCAATAATCCTCCTCGAGCTTTTTCGACGTGGCTCTGATACCACGTGTTGGGTTAATTATATAGGATCGAAGAGTTGGGAAAGTAACACTTTTATTAACGGGCTCAAATAATATAATACAGCACAACACACTCAAGATAGAACTCTAACTACTCTATTTTCTCTACTTTGATTTTTCACTCTACTCACACATTTTTCTCTCTTTTTTATTCTCTCACTTGGGACTTCATATTTCACTCTTAACTTTGACACTCTTTTGTCACCATTACATTACACACATACATATCCTATTATAATATAGGACCAATTAGTCTAGAGTGGCAGTGGTACCACTAATCATCTCCTACACTATTCTAGTTAATCTGTCAACTAGAGATATCCACCACCAACTCACCGACTCACCTTATACATGACTAATCCTTCTAATTAGTAGACACGTGTACTTGATGTTGTTACTAATCACCACTACTCCAAATCTATGTGATTAATCTCAGTGCTTCTAGAATATTCTAGAAGTCGGTGTTGACTTCAACATCTTTGATCTTTTTCGATTATGTAAGACATTGCAGTTTTTAGCAACCTGGTAAGATGGCTATAAAATAAGTACAAATTTCAAAACTTGCAGTTTAAATTTTGTCTTTTTTTATCAGAAAATAAAAGCAAACGAGCATTTTACCAACAACTAAGACAAATTTTGAGGATACAAACAACAACAAGAAACTCCTATAGATGATCGATGATTAGCCCTATTGTCTCCTCTTCAAGAACATAAACACTTGTGTAAACCGGGTTCATAGTGTAAATCATGTGGTCTTCCTTTCAATTTATATACTACATCTCTTCCAATCCTATGTACCCCATGTATTGCTAGGGGTGCCTTAATTAAGGAAGACCACAGGATTTACAAGAGTTTATGATGTAAACCCAGAGACTAACTCCTTCGAGAAAGAACAAATGGTACCATGGGTGATGATCTAATTGAGTCTTTTAGCACTGTGGACTTGGCAATTTCTTTCGCAGAAGCAGTGATCACATGAGTCTCAATTCGTATTCACCAGCCATTGTTTCTCGAACCTACACATCCAAGTTTCCATACATAAACATTGAAGCTAAACAAGAACGAGATTTTTAAAAAAACAACACTTGTTTGAGTGAAGCTAAAGAAGCACCTCCAACATTAATCGTGCCTATTATTGAGGAATGAGTATATCAGGGTAGTTTTTAGGGATATATTGAAATTTCTTGATTGAGTCCAACCCACAACCCAAATCTAGTTCTATTTCGTGGAATAATCAATTTTTGGTATATTGGCGAAATGCAGTTGAATTGAGCCGGCTTTAGCGGCGAGGGAACTGTGTTGAATCTTGAAAACCATCGTCGTCAAAGATGGTTTGAGAAACTGTAAGTAAGAGGAGGAAGCGTTGATATTTGTCTTTAATTTGGAATTGGGTGACATTGAGAGAGGACTGTTTGGTGAATGTGGATATCAAATTCTTGTGGTTATGGTTGAAGATAAACTCCTTCAATTTCTTGTATATTTTTGCTTATTTGGTTCATGTTGTTTGGAGGAAATAGGCTAGTGATTGCTTCATAGGTAATTGTTTTGATGATTGGGAAATACAAACGTGTTTTTTGTATTCATAAGGTAAATATATGGTAATAAGAATCATTCCATATTTTACTTTTGCAAAATAAAATAAACAAATAAAACGACATCGTTTTTGCCAAGTTGGATAGCTAATTTGGTATTTAGTTCGACACGTCATCATTCGGCCAACATTATGCTACCTGATAGATTAAATTACAAAACCAGATTAAGGTGGGGTACTTTTTGCAAATTCCCATAAGTTTAAATAATTAGTAATTGAAGCAAATATTAAGACTTTTCCAGCAATTAAACTTTCTTTTTACACCTTTAACCTTAATTAATTAGTTTGAATGGCTGTGGCTTTTCATCAAAGCTGAATCGTCTCATCATTTATTAGTTGTTGTACAAGAAGAATCGGTGTTGGGATTTAAGAGTGGACCCAGTGATGAAAATGTTGATGATGGCGATGCAACATATTATATTAGTGTTGTAGGGTATTAACATCAACGGGAGTAACAAATAACTGTATGAATTGGTGTGGATTCTATAGGAATCTGATGATTTTGTGCAAATCGGTAAGACAGATTGAGTAGGTGTAATACTTAAAAGCCATCAATCGTTTAGGATATACCTTTAAATTTTTAACAAACTTTTTGAGCTATATTTTTTTACGCATTTAATCAAGAATTGAATAACTCATAAATAATCATTTGATTAGATCACATGAAACACTTTTATTTAGCAGAAAAATGTATGTAATTTGTGTTGATTATGGCTCTAAATCTTCTGGTGTAATATGCCTGATAAAATAAAATAAAGTGTTAGTCTTCTGTGAATCGAGTTTACGGTGTAAACTATGTAGTTCCCTCTATAATTTAAATTCTAGCAAAACATAGGGTATAATAGAATTGAAATGGACGACCACAGAGTTTACACTATGAATCCGATTTACATAAGTATTTTGAAAATAAATAATATTACACTTTTTTTATATTGGAAAATAAAAACTCAAACGCCAATTTGAGGTTCAGATTTCTAATTGGGAGGCATTGTTGACACCCGAATCTTTACTAAGGGCACCTGATTCCCTTAAAAAAATATTGTGAAAATCCTTTTCTAACCTCTACTTACAAAACTTACGCCGCATTTACATTAAACAATTTCTAACTGTTGGGTTCGTTATAGCGATCCGGGTGAACGCAGTGGAATTTAAAATTTTTCAAAATTAATAAATCATATTTATTAAATACATGAAAAGGTTTCACCCCGAGTGCTCGCAAACGATTATTGGATCCGGTGTTAAAATATATTGAAAGAAATCTACTTAAAGATTATTCTTACTCTCGCAGACTTTCTTCCAATTGATGTAAGGAGTGAGGGAATCGATTCATGGATTGTGGCTAAAACTCTGTTCTTCTCAATAAGGGATCCAAGTGTATCCCCTCTAAAGTAATCCACCAATTTAATAAACAACACAAATTTTACACGCTAGTAGTGTAAAACTGTTGATATCAATAAACGTTTCTCGTATCAACTTGTGATAAGAGAAAACAAATTGAAGAATAATTATCAATTTAATTATTCTCCAAAATTGTTCACAAAATGAATAAGCAAAGATTTCTAACTTAAAAGGAAAGTATTTCCTCTCTTCATTAATCACATGAGAGTGCCGATACTTTCATCAAGAAAAATGGTATATCAAAGTATCAATTTTTCTTTATAAAATGGAAAGAAAGATATATCATATATATACACATTATCTTTTAAAATATTCATAATGCATTCACCATGATGCAAAATATATCATATATAAATTCCATTATCTTTAAATATTCATAATACATTCACCATTATGGAAATATATCATATATAAATTTCATTATCTTTAAATATTTATAATGCATTCACCATTATGGAAATATATCATATATAAATTTCATTTATAATGCATTCACCATTATGGAAATATATCATATATAAATTCCATTATCTTTAAATATTCATTTTTTTAATTCTAATTAAATAATCAAATTATTTAATTATAATAAATAGTTAACAATTTAACTATTGTTCCAATTGATAAAAATTGTTCATTCAAATTAAGGTGTGATCCTTTAGGTTCACTACTAATTCCAGTAGTAGGCTTACAACACTTGTAACTTATAAATAACAATTATTATATTAATTAATCCAATTAATTAATTCACTTGAAATTAACTAATTAATTTCAAAAACCTACTAATCACGGTAAAACCTAGCAAGTAGCGTGATCTTCTAGTGCTTGGTGAAATAGCGAGTAAACCTGCAAATTAACGATTGACATACACATACGGTCTTTCTAACAGTTAATCTCCCGATTGAGTCTATAGTAGGAATATTAGTCGAAACTCTACTAACTCAATAACTGTGTTTCTATTTAATGTTACAATGATTCATTGTGAATCTTTATTCTCATTGCCTTGGCCAAGGTCTTTGAATCATTAACAATGAAATACACAGGAGATTCTCTTGTCTTAGACAAGTGTCAGATTCTATCTTAGCCACACACAAGTCTCCATGTACATCAATATAATACCCAACATATCCCCTTTATGATTGCTAAATAATCAGAAGATAAATCTAAGTATTAGAAGAAGTACACAAGACTACCATCGTGCTTCAAGTCTAAAGACTAATCGTGTACTATCATAATTAGAAAATTCTAATTTTGACGTATCCAATAAGAATTTCCTATGGATCATGTTCGATAAACTTATTCTTTAATAAGTATCTACATATATGAATTTATGTCACAACACTAATATTGATGGAATACAATATTCTCGTCTGATGAGCATTCATCATATGTACGAGTCTTTACTGAATAATTCTTTGTCCCATTAAGAAAAATTCTTGACTCGGAACCATGTTTAAGACCAAAGCTCTATGTATAAATTTCATGATCACCATCATATGCGTAACCATACATTTTAGCTTAAATTGGTCTAGGGACTTTATCTAATAAGCATATGTTATAATGCATAAAATAGATAAATTAAAACAGCCTTTAATAATATAATTTCCAATGAGATTGTTTATATTCAAAATATAAAGAGTACAATTATCCAATCTAATTGGTGCGCTAGGCATACTACTCTAACAATCTCCCTCTTGCCCTAGCTCCAATTGCCCATATATTTAAGTTTCATCTTCTCAAGATGTTTCTCAAATACCTTTTGAGCCAAAGGCTTAGTCAATGGGTCTGCTAGATTTTCTGCTGAAGCGACTCGATCCATAACGACGCCTCTTCCCATAATTTCTCTAATCAAGTGGTAACTTCTCAAGATATGCTTGGACCTTTGATGAGATCTTGGTTCCTTTGCTTGCGCAATGGCTCCATTGTTATCACAGTATATTATTACTGGATCAACAATAGATGGAACTATACCCAACCCTTGGATAAAGTTCCTGATCCAAATAGCTTCCTTCGCTGCATCTGATGCAGCTATGTATTCAGCTTCAGTGGTGGAGTCTGCAGCAGTTTCTTGTTTGGAACTCTTCCAACTTACTGCACCATCATTAAAAGTGAATATATAACTTGATATTGACTTAGAGTCATCCACATCAGACTGAAAACTTGAATCATTATATCCTTATAATTTCAGCTCTCCAGAGCCGTATATCAAAAAGATATCCTTAGTCCTTCTCAAGTACTTAAGGATCATCTTAACGACCTTCAAGTGTTCTTCACCTGGATTTGTCTGATATCTGCTCATGACACTCAGAGCATGCGCGACATCAGGTCTTGTATACAATATTGCATACATTATGTTTCCAATTGCTGAAGCATAAGGCACGTGAGTCATTCTTTCTCTTTCTTCAGGTGTCTCAGGAGACATAGCCTTAGAAAGTGAAACCCAATGACTCATTGGCAAGAATCCTCGTTTGGATTCTTCCATACTAAATCTCTTTAGTATCTTATCTATGTACATGGACTGGGATAGTCCGATCATCCTTCTAGATCTATCTCTATAGATCTTCATTCCTAGAATAAATGATGCTTCTCCCAAGTCCTTCATGGAGAATTGTTTAGACAACCAAATTCTTGTTGATTGCAACATTCCTATATCATTTCCGATAAGTAGGATGTCATCAACATAGAGCACAATAAAGCAACTGCACTCCCACTTACTTTCTTGTATACACATGGTTCATCCGAATTCTTTTGAAAATCAAACGATTTGAAATGTTCCAACTCCTCGAAGCTTGTTTAAGCCCATAAATGGATCTTTGGAGCTTGCAAACCTTTTGCTCACTCCCACTAGATATTAAGCCCTCAGGTTGCTTCATATAGATCTGTTCCTTAACGTTACCATTAAGAAAAGCAGTCTTTACATCCATTTGCCATATCTCATAGTCATGATATGCAGATATAGCTAATAAAATTCGAATGGATTTCAGCATTGCTACTGGTGAAAAGGTTTCCTCATAGTCAATTCCTTGTTTCTGAGAATAACCTTTAGCAACCAGTCTTGCCTTATAGGTTGCTACCTCCCCATCAGCTCCAAGCTTTCGCTTGTAAACACATTTGCATCCAATAAGAACTGTTCCTTCTGGTAGGTCTACCAAAGTCCATACTTTTTTAGAGTACATGGAGTCCATCTCGAATTGCATTGCTTCTTGCCATTTGTTTGAGTCAATATCTGACATTGCCTCTCCATAGCTTCCTGGATCATTGTCCAAGAGGAGTCCCTCTTCTTTGTTTTCCAATAACAAATTGTACCTAGTAGGTAACTTAGGTATCCTTTTGGATCTCCTAATAGGTTGTGTATCAGATGCCCAATTTCTACTGGTTGTTCACTCACTGCAATTGGGAGGTTTGTTGTTTCTTGAACTTCTTCAAGTTCTACGAGTTTGGCATTTCTATCAGATAGAAATTCTTCTTCAAGAATGTAGCATTCCTTGAAACAAACACCTTTTGTTCCGAGGTATCGTAGAAGTAATATCCAATTGATTCCTTTGGATATCCAACAAATTTACACATTTTGGATCTCATATCCAATTTATCTCCCATTTGTTGCTTCACGTAAGCATCACACCCCCATACCTGAAGGTACTTGTACGAGGGTGTTTTGCCACACCACATCTCATAAGGTGTAGTAGGGACAGCCTTAGAAGGCACCCTATTTAATAGGTGTGCTGCCGTTTCTAAAGCATGGCCCCAAAAAGAAAAGGTAATGAAGTGAAACTCATCATAGATCGAACCATGTCCATCAAGGTTCGATTCCTGCATTCTGAAACTTCATTGAGTTGGGGAGTGCCAGGAGGAGTCCACTGTGAGAGAATCTCATTCTCTTTTAGATAATCTAGAAATTCTGCACTTAAGTATTCGTCTCCTCAATCTGATCGAAGTGTTTTTATACTTAAGCCAATTTGTTTCTCTACTTCAGTTCTGAATTCTTTAAAATTTTCAAAAACTTAAGATTTGTACCTTAATAGGTACACATAACCATACCTAGAAAAGTCATCGTTAAAGGTTAAGAAGTAGCTATAGTTCCCACGAGCATTAACATTTAATGGGCCACATACATCTGTATAAACTAATTCAAATAGACCTGTAGCTCGCTCCACTTGTCCAACAAATGGAGATTTGTTCATTTTTCCCTTGAGGCAGGACTCACATGTTGGTAGTTCTTGCTCTTCCTTTAGGTCAAGCAATTGTGCTAACTTATTTATCCTTTTCTTAGAAATATGACCTAATCTTGCATGCCATAATGTGATAGAACTACGGTTATCCAATTTTCTTTTATTTTGTTGAAGATTAAGAATGAAATTTTGAGGAGTCAAGGTATATAAACCATTCATCAATATGCAAGTAGTGATTAAAGAAGAACATTTAGAAATGGAACAACTTCCATGTTCAAAGTTAAAACAATAACCTTCTCTATCCAAAACAGGAATAGAGATAATGTTCTTAATAATCTCTGGAACATAAAGACAATTGTTCAATACCAAAACTAAATCATTATTTAAAGCTATATGAATAGTCCCTACGGCTAATGCAGCAACCTTTGCTCCATTCCCCAGCCTTAGAACCATTTCTCCTATTTCTAGCTTTCTATTTCTTTCCATCATCTGCAAATCATTGCAAATGTGTGAGGCACAACCGGTATCTAATACCCAAGAAGTATCGTTAACTGATAAGTTAACCTCAACATAATAAATACCTGAACTCTTCAGGGTTGCAAGGTAATCCTTGCAGTTCCTCTTCCAGTGTCCAGTTTGATTGCAGTGGTGACACTTGTCATTGGCCTGAGAAGTTTTCTTTTTCTTGACACCTCCCTTTGCTTTCAGTTTGTTGGGATTATTGAAACCCTTTTTTTTCCCTTCTTTTTCTTTGGCTTTGCAGCCTTAGATCCAGAAGTGGACCCAACAAACATGACTGGTTTATCCTTTTTTATGGTGGATTCAGTTGTCTTTAACATATTGACAAGTTCAGTGAGACTTTTCACCATGTCATGCATATTATAATTGACAACAAAGGTGTCAAATGAAGGAGGCAGAGACTGCAGCATCAAGTCAATACAAAGCTCAGGTAGAACCTCAACTTTCAAAGACGCGAGTCGTTCCGTTAAGGCTATCATCTTCAATCCATGTTCCTGGACTGAAGAGCCCTCAGCCATGTGACTGCGGAAGAGCTCTTTAGATATCTCATATCTTTGCTTCCTGCTATTCTCACCAAACAAGTTTTTAAGGCGTTTAAGTATAGCATAAGCAGAGGTTTGATCCCCATTTTTGTCTCTGCAGCTCACTTGACATGGATGCTAACATGTAGCATTGAGCTTTCAGATCGTCATCCTGATGACGTTTGAACTTATCAAGTTCTTCAGTCGTAGCATTAGCACCAGGTGCTTCAGGGATTGGTTTGTCAAAAACATATTCACTTCTTTAAGATTTTAAGAGAATTTTGAAATTTCTCAGCCAATCATTAAAGTTTGGTCCATTTAACTTGCTTAGCCCAATTAAAGCAGTTATTGGATTGTTTGCCATTTTAGTAGATGAATCTACAAAATGATGAAGCAGAAAATGAGAAAACTATGAAAATTAATATTAATTTAATATAAGGTCTTTAATATTAAATGTCTCCCACTATTTTATTTGAATTTCATAACCCCAATAAAAATCGAAAAATCATAATTTTCTAGTAGGCTTGAGGTCCAATGAAAATCCCTCATGCCCCCAATTTTATGAGTCCATGAAAAATTTTCTTTGGTAGTAAAACATTTTATAATTGTATCACTATACAACCCTCAATTTGTTTTACCTCACCTTTCACATATAACTCAATTTTATGAGCCCATGCGTTACTTAGTGTCAAACAATACCAATCAAACCTTCATGCAACTAAAACATCAAAACACCCCACGACTCATGGCCGATGCAGTAATGCATTTAATTCATGAGCATCTTTATGATAGATAAAGAACACATCTTTCTTCCACAAACTCACCCCACGACTCATGGCCAGTGGTTAAGTGTAGTAGCATCATCATGTCTCTATCTTTTGATAGAAGGCATGGATTGATGGGTCATACACATCATATCCATATTTGTTTGAAATAAAATTTTCGAAAAATTCTTGTATAAGTTTCAAAAACTTAGGGATTATTTTTATTTCCAAGACCTCATTGATGAGAGTGGAAATTAGCATGTTTGAGTGTCCAATTTAACATCTTTTGATGGAAATTCTTGTTATATATTAGCACAAGTGTCTTATATTCATTATATGTGAGAATAAGGTGCACTTGAGTTGTTTTATTGGATTTTAGGTGGAAAAAGGATGAAAAGTGCAAAGTTGGAGAAAATGTGCAATTTGTGCAATCAATGCTGAAAAACTAATGTCCAAACTGTGCTATTCTTCTATATTCTTGTGGAGAACAAAACTATTAGTGTGATACATGGTTGGAAAGCCACTGAAGAGAGGGTCGTTTTGACATAAGGAACACCTCAATCGAAGTCTAAACGAGAAAGTTATGATCAAAGTGGTGACATCGCGCAAGCTGTTCCTGTTCAGAACGACCGTCCACATTGCATGACTTGTTACATATACAAATATTAGAGTTTCTGTAATTTCTTTATATGGATAGCTAAAGAAGAGAGGATCACGTGAGCGCAAGAATCACTCAAATAAGAGTTCGGATGTGGAAGTTATACGCGAAACGGTGAGACTGTGCAAGTCAATTCGACCTGATCATGAGATCGAACCGAGGTCGAACTGGATGGAAAAAGATCCGGTTCGACAACGACATGCTAGTTCGACCTGTTGTACTGGTCGAACTGAGCTCATGGGGCTTCCAGAAGGGTGATTCGACCTTCAGTTCGATCTGGAGGGGTTGGTTTGACCTGTTTGTGAGGTCGAATCGAGCTTTGGGAACTTACCATATCCGTATTTTTGAGGCCTAAACGCGTGAGATAATTAAGGAAGCCAGTTCCAGCCCTAGGAGATGTGATTACAAGTATAAAAGGAGGTCTATGCAGCCACAAAAAGAGAAAGAACACAATACAAGAGAGGAAAAGAGAGGCCACAATCATACTACACCCCACAAGGGGGGGTCACCCCCCAACCATCATCCTTTCCTCCATTCATCCATCACTTTGAAGATTCATTTGTGGAAACAAGGGGAGAACTAAGAGGAGAATTCAAGAGCGAGAAGGACGCGATGACGCCACATCTAGGGTTATTCGTTTCCTAATTTATCTTGTATTTTCCGGATATCCGGGTAAGATCTATCCAACACCCATGATTGTTCTTAGCAACATCATGGGCTAGAGCCTTTTTGGTAGAACTAGGGTTGTGAAGGTTTTACGAATTAATTGAACTTCCATGTGTACACTCCGTACAACACTACTTGAGGATTTATTTTATATATGATCGTGCTTTCTTAATTCATACTCACAGTCGTTTTGTGCATCATTAACTCTTATGTAGAGTCTGAATACATATCTTTGTTATTGATTGAGTGCGTTCACTGCTGAGCAGGATTCCATGTTATGATTCTAAGTGAGGGGACTCCGAAACTTTATTAGAACTATCATATATGAATACTTAGTAATTGAATTGAATTCGGGTTATTAAGTAGGATAAAGAAGGTAATTTTATAGTACCTATAAAGGGAGATCATATCGGGTTAGATTCTAGACGTGAAAAATAATTGATACTGATAGTACCTAGAAAGATGGGTAAAATTATGTCTCTTGCTCCAAGGTTATTCACACGTGTTACACGCATATTTACTTGTGTCTATAGAGTAGATTTGAATGGCTTAGTGATGCGTCCATATTCCACAAGGCAGAGTCGGACACCAACACATGGAAGGGAAATTAATTAGTGAAACTGGATTATCCTAGGGCTACCTATTCTCCTACTTGATCCACTTTCGTATTCTTCAAGTAACTTTATTTTATTTGTTATTTAATTACTTGTATATTAGTTTAATAATTCTAAACCTCAAGCTATATTGCCATAATCGTCTTAATTAATTTAGATAATAATTAAATTAATAATACGCCGTCTTTTGAGTTCGATATTTACTTGGTCACCCTTCGAGACTACAATTGATATCCTTCATACTTGGGGATTAATTGTGTATTGATAAAATGCTCATCAAGTTTTTGGCGCCGTTGTCGGGGACGGCTGTTATTATTAATTTATTATTTCTAATTGATTAAGACTTTTATTTGTGATTATTTATTTCTATCTAACCTTCAATTTTTCTGAGGTACTTGTGCACTAGGAAAAGGAGAGGAAGGAAATAAGCAAATAACACATTAAGCTGAACATGGCCGGAGCAAGGCAGAATCCGAATAATGTTGCTAACCGTGAAATTTTCACAAACTATGGGATTGGCAACATGGGGTTGATAGGAGCAAGGGGGAAGATGATGATTTTAAGATACATCCCGCTCTTATTAACATGGTGGAAAAGAATCCCTTTTTTGGAGGTTGTTTTGAAGATCCATATCAGCATCTATGAAAATTTCTTGGTTATGCAAACACTCAAAAGGGAGCTGGAGCTAATGATGGTACTAGGCGGATCGCCTTATTCAAGTTCTCTTTGATTGATAAGGCGGAAGCTTAGTATGAGACTCTTGATGCAGCCGATTGCACTACATGGGACCAACTGCAGCAGAAGTTCTTAGAGAGATACATGCCACCCTCAAAGATCTTAAGAATGAGGCAAGAGATCACCCGATTTGCTATGAATCAGGGTGAGAAATTTCATGAGGCGTGGGATAGATTTAAAGACATGCTCAGTCGGTGCCCACAACATGGAATGTCAAAGGCTGAATACATAAGTATTTTCTACTATGGATTGGATTGTGAGTCGCGTGTTTTTATTAATGCATCATCAGGAGGAGCGCTGTTATCTAAGACAACACTTGAAGCGGAAAAGTTGTTTGTAGACATCTCTGTGAATTCACGTGACTGGCCTGTAGAGAGAGATAGAGGATCATATATACTTAGCAAGGTAACACAAGTTAAACATCAAGTGGTGAAGCCAAATAGGAATAATGAGATCGTATCTAGTCTAGAGAACATTAAAAAGCTATTAGAATCCCAGCAAAGGCAGATCACAGAGTTGACACAAAGGGGGCCTAGTATGAAGCAGTAAGAAGTGAAGAGTGTTGAAGATACCTTCAATCGATACATGGCTGAGAACGATGCAAGGGTTGACCACATCGAAGCTAGAATGGATGTTAATAATGCGGATTTATCTAAGCAGTTGAAGGACCTTACTTCGATTATGGGGCAGATGGCCGCGAATGTGAATCAATTGACACAAACATTGGAGAATAATGCCATCATGTTAAGGTCGGGAACGCAGTACGAGGGACCGATGAGACCAGAATTAAATTTGGACATGTCTAGGCCTCGATTCGACTAGTATTTGACCTACACAACATGTCGAACCACATAGGACAGATCGAATCGGAGCTCTGGACATGATCAGGAAGCAAAGCAACATCAGTTTGACCAATTTTTAGCTGATTCGACCTGGCCCACAGGTCAAACCATGGTCGAACCAGACCATCCAGAGCACTCTGTTTTGACAAAAGATCAGTTTGACCAAAGCAACATTGATTTGACCTGGTCATCAGGTCAAACTGAGGTCGAACCGGAGGACAGAAATCATACATTGAGCCGATTCGACCTGGGGGACATTAGTTCAACCAAGCCATCTGGTCGAACCCAGGTCGAATCGCAAATTCAGAGAGAGAACTGAGTTCCAGATGATCGATTCGACCACTATGTACCTGATTCGACCTGTCAACCAGGTCGAACCAAGGTCGAACCCTGCCGAAATATACCATTTTTGCTCCGAATGCTCTATATGATGTTGATGTTACTCCAGTACCATTACATAAGTAGAATACTGAGCTTACAATGGAGAAGAAGTGGGAAAGAGCAAAGAAGTTGAGAGCCGAGAAGCTTAGACTGTGGATGGATAATGAAGATGTGGTTTTCTCTTGTGATGATGCAATGAAGATGCCCATGGAGGCCCAATCGTGCAAGAGCATTGACGTGGTTTCTAACTTGTTTAATCTTGATTTTTCTAAGGCAGATGATTCTGAATCTAAGTGGAAGATTGACAAGGAGGTGTCTAGACGGCCATGGGAGGAAGGTGATTCTGAGGATCATATTTTTATGACAAAAAAAGGTGAGGTGTTGAGTGTAGACAAGAAGAGGGAAAAAAAGTAATTGAAGGTGAGGATGCGAGAAGATCGTCCTCCGATCAAGTAGCCTACAAAGGTTGCATCCGTCGCGACTCTCCGATGTTAAACTTGAGCGCCTGTTGGGGGTTTGTCCTTCTGTTTTATTGCTATATTTCTTTCGTGTGAGTAAGAATTTTTATATTTAAAGTGCTTACTAATCGGCAATTACATCTTTTTGCAAACTTAGTTTTAACTTATGTTTTTACTAAGTTTGGGGTGATGTTATTACCTCATTGAAGTACCAAGAGTATAATCTTTTCTTTGTAATGTTTGCTAGGGGAGTTGATTTTTTCGGTATGTTGAAACTTTAATCGGTTTTGATGTGTCGATTTTTTTGCAATTTGCCTAGTGTTCAGTGGTGTTTCTAGTGTATGGAGTCGATTAGATAGTCAATTAATTCTTTCTTATAGTTCTCCTATTTTATTAATGAATCATGTGATGATGAGTTTATTTGAGATTTGATGATAGAAAAGGTAGAAGAGTGGCAAAATGATCGAGTTGAACAACTCGAGGAGCTCGTATATACTTCAAAGGAGGAAAATCAGGTGCCCTCGTTCCATTTTTCTAATTTTTATATGTGCTTTTAATTCATAGAGTGGAAGGATTGAGTTTATGGTTGTGATCCATGTGAGCTTATATTGTTTTAAATTGTACTTGAAATTCATATGCTCTTGAAATTGATGAAGGAAGTATACTTGAGTATATTGTGATATGAAGTTCTATGTGTACTTGTGGGATATTGCTTACCATGAAAAGTGCTCTGTTACATGTTAAAAAACCCATGTGAGATTTTGAGCCTTGTTGATCATGTTAATTAATTACATGATATTTTTTTCTGGTGAGTATTGTTCTTGTGTGTGTATTCTAGAACTTGCCTCTTGTCTTACTTGAAACTACATATGTGTTAGATGATGGGAGATGATTTTAGGCCATCCTTGAATTTATGAGTCACTTAGCCAAAAAATTCCCTACCAAATAATTATATATCCTTAGTTAGCCCTTTTGAGCTTAATAACCTTATTTCTTTGGCAACCTACGAAGATAGCCACTTTGATATCCTATTTGAGCCTTAAATTCCTATATTTAGTGGATAATTAAATGTTGTCAAAGTGTGTGAAGTTGATTTTGATGGAGTTTGGAATGAATAAAATATTTGGAGTTGTACAAGTGATTATGAGCTTAAAAATAAGTTTCTTAGGGGTAGTGCCCGAAACTGGTACCCCAAGATGTTAGAGGTAGTGCTCAAAACTAGTACCTCGAGAAAAAAGAAAGGAAACAAAAAGAATGTTGAGCTTGAAGAAAAAGGGAAGAAAAGAAAATTAGAAGAGCATGAAGTTGGATAGCCTTGAAGTGTAAAAAAATATGCAGTACAAAAGATCTCCGATTTTAATTCTCTACTAATTGAGTCACTTTATCCATATGTTTCCTACCCTTACCAAAGAGCCATCATTACATCCTAAAGAAAGTCCTATTTGATCCCATTGTCGAATCATACTTTTAGGGGTAAAAAGTTTGAGACATTTGGCAAGCTTATTGTTACGCATGCACTTGAATTGAATTTGAGCTTAAACACCTTAACCCATAAGTATACATCTTTACACTTGAGTGCGAGATATATATATATACTTCCTGTGAGAACATGTTGATGGAGCATTTGAATTGGTGGTGATTGTTTTAACTTGTATGCTATGAATTGATTATTACATGTAATGAGAGTTGCATGACCGAAGTAGAGGACAATTGTATTTTGAATGGGGGATTTATCATAGTCTTTATTTCCCCCGCTAATTTTCTTACTCTCTTTCTCTTTATTTTTATTTTGTTGCCTCAGGACGAACAATGGGTAAGTTTGGGGATTGATGAGAGTGAAAATTAACGTGTTTGAGTGTCCAATTTAACACCTTTTGATGGAAATTTTTGTTACATATTAGCACAAGTGTCTTATATTCATTATATGTGAGAATAAGGTGCACTTGAGGTGTTTTGTTGTGTTTTAGGTGGAAAAAGAATGAAAAGTGCAAAGTTGGAGAAAATGTGCAATTTGTGTAATCAATGCTGAAAATTAATATCCAACCTGTGCTATTTTTTTTTGTTCTTATAGAGAACAAAACTATTAGTGTGATATATAGTTGGAAAGCCACTGAAGAGAGGGTCGTTTTGGCATAAGGAACATCTCAATCGAAGTCCAAATGAGAAAGTTATGATCAACGTGGTGACGTCGCGTAAGTTGTTCCTGCTCAGAACGACCGTCCACTTTGCATGACTTGTTACATATACAAATATTGGAGTTTCTATAAGTTCTTTATATGGATAGAAAGCTAAGGAAGGGAGGATCTAGTGAGCGCAAGAATCACTCAAATTGGAGTTCGGATGTGGAAGTTATATGCGAAACGGTGAGACTGTGCAAGTCAATTCGACCTGATCATGAGGTCGAACCGAGGTCAAACTGGACGGAAAAAGATCCGGTTCGACCACGACATGCTAGTTCGACTTGTTGTGCTAGTTGAACTGAGCTCATGGGGCTTCTAGAAGGGTGATTCGACCTTCAGTTCAACCTGGAGGGGTTGGTTCGACCTGTTTGTGAGGTCGAATCGAGCTTCGGGAACTTACCATATCCGTATTTTTGAGGCCTAAATGCGTGAGATAATTAAGGAAGCCAGTTCCAGCCCTAGGAGACGTGATTACAAGTATAAAAGGAGGTCCATGCAGCCACAAAAAGAGGAAGAACACAATACAAGAGAGGAGAAGAGATGTCACAACCATACTTGTAGGGGGATCACCCCCAACCATAATCCTTTCCTCCATCCATCCATCACTTTGAAAATTCGTTTGTGGAAACAAGGGGAAAACTAAGAGGAGAATTCAAGAGTGAGAAGGACGCGATGACGCCACATTTAGGGTTATTCGTTTCCTAATTTATCTTGTATTTTCTGGATATTCGGGTAAGATCTATCCAACACCCATGATTATTCTTCGCAACATCATGGGCTAGAGCCTTTTTGGTAGAACTAGAGTTGTGAAGGTTTTACGAATTAATTGAACTTCCATGTATACACTCCGTACAACACTACTTGAGGATTTATTTTATATATGATCGTGCTTTCTTAATTCATACTCACAGTCATTTTGTGCATCATTAACTGTTATGTAGAGTCTGAACACATATCTTGGTTATTGATTGAGTGCATTCACTGCTGAGCATGATTCTATGTTATGATTCTAAGTGAGGGGACTCCGAAGCTTCATTAGAACTATCATATATGAATACTTATTAATTGAATTGAATTCGGGTTATTAAGTAGGATAAAGAGGGTAATTTTATAGTATCTATAAAGGGAGATCATATCGGGTTAGATTCTAGATGTGGAAAATAATTGATACTGATAGTACCTAGAAAGGGGGTAAAATTACGTCTCTTACTCCGAGGTTATTCACACGTGTTACACACATATTTACTTGTGTCTATAGAGTAGATTTGCATGGCTTAGTGATGCGTCCATATTCCACAAGGCAGAATCGGACACCAACACATGGAAGGAAAATTAATTAGTGAAACTGGATTATCCTAGGGCTACCTATTCTCCTACTTGATCCACTTTCGTATTCTTCAAGTGACTTTATTTTATTTGTTATTTTAATTACTTGTTTATTAGTTTAATAATTCTAAACCTCAAACTATATTGCCATAATCGTCTTAATTAATTTAGATAATAATTAAATTGATAATACGACGTTCCTTGGATTCGATATTTACTTGGTCACCTTTTGAGACTACAATTGATATCCTTCATATTTGGGGATTAATTGTGTGTTGAGAAAATGTTCATCACTCGTCATCTTATTAAAGTAAATTATTTAATGTTTGTCATCAAATGAGTGCATTAAATAAATTCTAACATGCATATATCTTATACATACATAAAGCGGTGGGATGATCAAGGCCAACCTACGCGACCCGTTTGAGCCAAAACGGATCTATGGTCAATCTAAGGGACAATGAGAACTTTTACATCATAATGTAAAACCCATACACTTATGGGTCTTGAGCATCTATTCTATTACATTTAATTACCCATCAACAATTGGGTCTTCTTTTGGGCTTCCTTCAAGTCCTCCAATTTACAATGAATAAAATTAAATCTTAACGGACTAATCTACTCTCATTGCATAAATTTAAAGAACTTACAAATGTAAATAAAAGAGGCTCGCAGTCCCCATAAAACCCAAATAAATTAAAATCATCACATAAAGTTCAAGGCTCATGATCATCCCTAAATAAATAAATATGCAATTAACATATTAAATTTATTTATATTCATTCTCAATGAATAATTCCGTAACGAGATATGAGAATAACAATTATCCCTATTCTCATTTTAAAATAATACTAGTTGAGAACTATGACTAACAATTAGTCAATATTACAAAACTAAATTTTAGAATTGACTTTAAGAATTTTGTTGGTCTTAATTAATTAAGAAACAATTTCTAGATTAATAAAACTAAATCAATTCAATGATAGCTAATTATTTATTTTTAGAAACATTTTTCTAGAAACCCATTTCTAGAAATATTTTTCTAGAAACCCATTTCTAGAAATATTTTTCTAGAAACCCATTTCTAGAAATCTTTTTATTGATTCATGTAATCAATTCTTTTGTAGAAATTGGTTTGTAAATCATTTCATAAAGTTAATGGCAACCATCTACTTTCTTGATCAAACCAATAACCCATTTCTATAAATAGTCATCAAATATTATTGTTGATCATAAACATCTAATGCTTTTATCAAATTAAATATTAAATATTGATAACAAATTATCAATAATAATTATTATATTAGGCAATGATATTTCGATAAACAATTTCTCGTTAAACATAACATATTACTTAAACTTCATTCCAAATGAATATTTGAATAAGAAATATAAATAACTTTTATTTAATTTTTCATATTCACACTTGAAACCAATAGAGTCATAAACTAACATTTAGCCAATTTCATTAAAATCACCGAACTATATAATTAGTAGTTTAAGAACAATTCTCATCTTACTGCAACAGTTGTAATTTTAGAGTAATGAATGACTGTCGAGAAACCTTTTTCTCGTTATTTCATATTTTCTTATTTAACCATTAAATAATACTAAAATAATTTTAGTACTGCACATATTTCAACACCGTGAACCTAGGCTCTGATACCACTGTTGGGTTCGTTATAGCGATCCGGGTGAACGCAGCGGAATTTAAAAATTTTCAAAATTAATAAATCATATTTATTAAATACATGAAAAGGTTTCACCCCAAATGCTCGCAAACGATTATTGGATCCGGTGTTAAAATATATTGAAAGAAATCTACGTAAAGATTATTCTTACCCTCGTAGACTTTCTTTCAATTGATGCAAGGAGTGAGGGAATCGATTCCCGAATTGTGGCTAAAACTCCGCTATTCTCAATAAGGGATCCAAGTGTATCCCCTCTAAAGTAATCCACCAATTGAATAAACAACACAAATTTTACACTTCGCTAGTAGTGTAAAACTGTTGACATCAATAAACGTTTCTCGTATCAACTTGTGATAAGAGAAAACAAATTGAAGAATAATTATCAATTTAATTATTCTTCAAAATTGTTCACAAAATGAATAAGCAAAGATTTCTAACTTAAAATGAAACTATTTCCTCTCTTCATTAATCACATGGAAGTGCCGATACTTTCATCAAGAAAAATGGTACATCAAAGTATCGATTTTTCTTTATAAAATGGAAAGAAAGATATATCATATATATACACATTATCTTTTAAAATATTCCATATCATATATAAATTCCATTATCTTTAAATATTTATAATGCATTCACCATTATGGAAATATATCATATATAAATTCCATTATCTTTAAATATTTATAATGCATTCACCATTATGGAAATATATCATATATAAATTCCATTTATAATGCATTCACCATTATGGAAATATATCATATATAAATTCCATTATCTTTAAATATTCATTTTTTTAATTCTAATTAAATAATCAAATTATTTAATTATAATAAATAGTTAACAATTTAACTATTGTTCCAATTGATAAAAATTGTTCATTCAAATTAAGGTGTGATCCTTTAGGTTCACTACTAATTCTAGTAGTAGGCTTACAACACTTGTAACTTATAAATAACAATTATTATATTAATTAATCCAATTAATTAATTCACTTGAAATTAACTAATTAATTTCAAGAACCTACTAATCACGGTAACACCTAGCAAGTAGCGTGATCTTCTAGTGTTAGGTGAAATAGCGAGTAAACCTGCAAATTAACGAGTGACATACACGTACGGTCTTTCTAACAGTTAATCTCCCGATTGAGTTTAGAGTAGGAATATTAGTCGAAACTCTACTAACTCAATAACTGTGTTTCTATTTCATGTTACAATAATTCATTGTGAATCTTTATTCTCATTGCCTTGGCCAAGGTCTTTGAATCATTAACAATGAAATACACAGGAGATTCTCTTGTCTTAGACAAGTGTCAGATTCTATCTTAACCACACACAAGTCTCCATGTACATCAATATAATACCCAACATATCCCCTTTATGATTGCTAAACAATCAGAAGATAAATCTAAGTATTAGAAGAAGTACACAAGACTACCATGGTACTTCAAGTCTAAAGACTAATCGTGTACTATCGTAATTAGAAAATTCTAATTTCGACGTATCCAATAAGAATTTCATATGGATCATGTTCGATAAACTTATTCTCTAATAAGTATCTACATATATAAATTTGTGTCACAACACTAATATTGATGGAATACAATATTCTCGTCCGACGAGCATTCATCATATGTACGAGTCTTTACTGAATAATTCTTTGTCCCATTAAGAAAAATTCTTGACTCGAAACCATGTTTAAAACCAAAGCTCTATGTATAAATTTCATGATCACCATCATATGCGTAATCATACATTTTAACTTAAATTGGTCTAGGAACTTTATCTAATAAGCATATGTTATAATGCATAAAAAAGATAAATTAAAACAACCTTTAATAATGTAATTTCCAATGAGATTGTTTATATTCAAAATATAAAGAGTACAATTATCCAATCTAATTGGTGCGCTGGGCATATTACTCTAACACTAACCCCACCCAAAAAGAAATGAGTAAAACCAAATCTCAAATCAAGTTTTATTCAACCCAGTTGGCAGTAGCCATGGTTGTTCCAGTAGAGAAGACGACGGAGTGCACACGATGAAGGATATGTCTAGACTAATCTTTTGGGCCTCGAAATTGAAGTCTCGAGGTTGAAATGCAGAATCATGTCTTGTTGGGCCGAGTTGGGGCCCTGGCGATGATACTCCATAGTGTTGTTTTCTGTAATCTAAATGTCTGTATTGCTTAAATAACTTTATACTGAGTGAAAGAATAAAGATGCATGTTGAGATTATTTTAAACGTATGTTTTTATGGTTGCACTTTGAAGGTAGAGTGTAAGATCTCTTAATATAAGTCCATGGATGGACAGACAAACAGAAAAGCCCCAAATTTTACATGGAAGCATGAACATATGCCTTCTCTCCTTTTACAAGATAAAGAAGAAAGGAAAGACAAGGGCTTCTAAGTTTGAGTCTGATGGTGGATTAGATTTCGTGTATAATTTCGTGGTGTTAGAATTAATTAGACATGGAATGAAAATGAAAATAGATCCAATAAGTTTGGGTGGGGTTAGTAATTTGGGTGAAGGATGTAAATTCAAAATTGGGGTTATAAAAGTATTTTCACAAAATTTTTTTAAAGGAATTGGTTGTTTTAGTTAAGAATCGGTTGCAGTAGTCCCTTTTTAATTTAATATTTGATGCCAAAAATTGAAAGGGAAGTGAAGAAAAATTAAATAAATTATTGTCTCTTGGTCAAGCGTCACTATAAACTCTATCTTCCCAAATATTGCTTGAATCAAATAATGATTTTCATTTTTCATGCGACTATGACTATACCATTTCCATGGTATAAAAGTAAATGATTTTTATTTTTTTATTTTTTATGCATGAATTATTAATTTTTGGATAATTAAAAAAAAAAAAAAATATATATATATATATATTTATACTTGTTGATAAGATTTTTCAAATCATTCACTCATTGAATGTGTTCATAAAATTGTTTATTGGAAACTATCTATTTATTGGGTAAGTTGGGTAAGTCTTACATAAGAACGTATTACATAAGATTATTTTATACATTTTAAATTAGTTATCACTTTCGCTATAAAATGTTACCACTTTTTATTTATATTATAAATTATTTATGAAATAATATTATTATTTTTCATTAATTAAGTATCAGTTTTTATAATAAAAATTAGGAAAGTCTTGTGTGAGATCGTCTCATGTAAGAGCTTACGTGAGACGGCAAGAACGTGATAACTTTTGTATAGGAAAGTGATAATAAATTAATAAAAAGTGATAATACTATTTTATGAATAATTTATAGTATAAATAAAAAGTAATCATTTTATAGCGAAAGTGATAATGTTTTATAACGAGAGTGATAACTTTTTTAAAATGTGAAAAATGGTCTCACGTGAGACGGTCTCACGCAAGACCTACTCTAAAAATTATCACTTTCTATCTATCTCCCGTAAGTCCTTACGTAAAACAATCTCGCACAAGTTATTGCCTTATTTATTAGGAATTATTAATAGTGAGTTTATTTTTTTTTTGATATTTTTATATAATTATAATTTTAAAACGTGCCTTGCACGTTGTTTGTAAAATATACTCTGTAAGTATATCTTAAACTAAGTTGTGGTTTCAATATTTTTATTTAATTATAGCAAGATATAAATTTCCTCCGATATACTTTGTAAGTATATATCTTAGAGTAAGTTATGATTTCAATATTTTTATTTAATTATAGCAAGATATATATTTCCTCTCCTTATGTAAGATAAAAATGAAGAGTAATTTAAATAATTCAAATATAAAAAGTGAATAAAGTTGGTAGGATTACATAAATAAAATGTAAAAGTATGTCGCACTTCGTGAGATGTTGATAGTGTAAAATATTAAAATTTGTTTGCACCAAAGCAGGAGACTATCAAATATGTGTCATAAATATTTCTAAAGCTGCTTATTAACAATATTTTAATCATGCTGCTTATTAACAATAATTCTAAGCATGTATGGCAGTATGTCTCAAGCCTTTCTTCGGATGAATAAGTAAGATCATCATGATCATTAGATTCAGATGTATAGGCTAACAATATATTTCAATATACATAAGAAAAATGTAAAATAGATTGTGAAGCACTGAAGAAATCCCTTATATCTTTAATTTTCTCAATCATGCCTGCGGTGGAAATCCTCTTATACTGTGCCTTCTAAATGATCTCATCAGAACTCTGCAAAATTACAAGTCTAAGTTCGCCTAAAAAAATACAATTAAAATATGGATCCACTGACCCACACACCCTATTAATACAACTACCCACTACACATAAAATAATAATACTTCTTAATCTATACGTAAAAAGTAAACGGATAGATTAATAATGGACACAGGGAGTATTATGATAGAATAAAGTGAAAGGGTAATATTCACATTGCGCAATATAATTTTCTACCACAAAGTTCATATATCCCATAATAACAGGAAGTGAATTAGACTATCTAATAATAACCATCCCTAATAAATAATGAAGAGACATTGCATTTATATGCATTAAATGTTTCAAGTTAATTGTTCTATATTATCTTAAGAGTTAATCAATAATAATAATTAAGTAGATGGTAAATAGATTGATAATAAAATATAGTAAGGACATAGTTATTTAAAAAAGTTTCTCAAGTAGTTTATACTTTTAATATATTAAGATTAAGATAAAATAAGATTAAGATATAGGCAGTGGCTAACCACACACACAGTTTTAACGAATACGCCCGTTACTAAATACACCACTTCAAATTATAATATACACTCACCACATTTTTACTATTTTACCCCTTTACGTATAAAAAATTTTTACCTAATACACCTAAAACATTACACATACATCCATATCTTCACTAACCCAACACAAAACACAAAGTGAAGAAAGAGAATATGAAATAAAACGCGATGAGACGCGACGTGGAGAGAGGGAAGTAAGAACCAAGAACAGAAAAGAGGAAGAAGAGAAAAGAAAATAAGGAAACAAGAGAAGGAAGAGGGAAGATGGAAGAACCTTTTTTAGTTCAAAAATAGTTAATACATTCACCACTTCCAAAAACATTTTCTTCCCTTGACCAAAAAAAAAAAAAAAAACCCTAGTTCCAAAATTATGTTTAAATCATTTCCAAACATAAATGTAGCATAATGGAGGACAAACTCAACTCAAAGATCATAAGGGTATGTGTTTGTAAGCATTTTAACTGTTTAAAATATCGTTTTATTTTTTTTTCTGTAATCACGGAATTGTTCGACCAACCAGGGTCGAACGGAAAGCCTGACGTTCGACCAATAATGGACAATTTTAATAAAATGTTCGATCATTGTTGGTTGAAATTCAGTTAAATGTTCGACCACTGTTGGTTGACGAAGCTTAAGTATGTTCGACCACTGTTGGTTGACAGGGCTTAAGAAGGTTCGTCCAATGATGGTCGAAATTCATAAATATTTTCGTCCACCATTGGTTGAACAGTAGCATTTGTAGGTCTCAAATCGTGTCTTATGTTTTTTTTCCAGGATTCAATTGTTCCGTCTCCATGATGTAGTGCTATCGCCGAATGTGACCAAATGAGTAGAGATGTTTATATGGATGAAGACTTCTCGAACTTGTTTGAAATGCATGAATGGTTTCAAACACGAAAAGAATTGGTATCATGAGTTTGTGCCAATGGTAAAGAATGGTCATTTATGAGACCATACTTTTCTCTTCTTCTTCTTTTCTATTCTTGATTCTTACTTCCCTTTCTAATCGTTGTGTCTCGTCGCGTTTTATTTCATGTTCTCTTTCTTCACTTTGTGTTTTGTGTTGGGTTAGTGAAGATATATGAGTGTATATGAAATGTTTTAGGTGTATTAGGTAATTTTTTTATATGTAAAGGGGTAAATTAGTAAAAGTGTTGTGGGTGTATATATAATTTGAAGTGGTGTATTCAGTAACGGGCGTATTCATTAAAACGGTGTGTGTACTTAGTAGCTGCCTAAGGATTCATGGCCCATACGAGTCGAGCCCAGTTGAGCGTAACCAAGCCCATTCGAAGCTTCTTAAGTGATCAGAAAGCCCATATCAGGAGAAGCGTATTCTATTCTCCGTTACTCTCTTTCTCATCTCTCACTGAAAACCCCTCCTATTTTCTCTACACCAATCTTTGAGTTGAACTTCAAACAATACGAATTCCCGATGGGTTCCGGTAACTCCATCACTCTCTCCGCACAAACTGCTGTTTTATCTTGATTTCTATCGCTAATGATGTTTGTGTCTTTTGATTGTGCGTTGCAGATGCTGATATGGAGGATTATGGATTTGAGTACTCGGACGATGAGCCGGAGGAGCAGGATGTTGATATTGAGAATCAATACTACAACTCTAAAGGTAGGATTGTTTCTGTGATTGCAATCTTTTACTATTTGAGGAGTTAATTCTGGAATGTGATGTGTTCGTTTGCTCTATTTCATCGTAATTCAATGCGGTTCTCAAAGAGCCCCTTTCTTACGTTGTACTGAACGTCTTGCTTGTGCTTAGATATGCTTATAAGTTATATATACGTATTTTTACGGTAGGTTTATGTTATAGTAATTTTTTTATTTTCTGCTCGTAATTGTATTCGGGAATACATCTCTGTGTGTGGTAATTAGGGATAGGTGGCTTGATAGAATCTTTTATTTTTTGAGCTTGATGGCGTTCAAAGTCTGGTTTTGAATGTCTTTTGGCCTTTAGACATCCCGCTTCATACGTCTAAATGTGCACATTGTGCTGTTTTTATGAAGGGTTAGTCGAAACAGACCCTGAAGCAGCACTTGAAGGTTTTGCGGAAGTGGTGCGTATGGAACCTGAAAAGGCCGAATGGTAATTACTTTTATCTTTCTTCTTCTTCTGAATTGTGTCTTGGTTTGTCTTTTATAGGTGAGTATTAAGAAGAAAAGGTTGGATCTAGAAAATGTTGATATCTGCTGTTGATTTGTCTTGTAAAGCAGTAGTTTAACCTCCGGTTTCTTTTTCTTTCGTTGTCACAGCAAACGGATTAAATGTTGTAAACATCAATTATTTTCTTTCAATTGCATCAGTTTGTTTGAATCAAGAATCTAATTGCTTCAAGCTTAATGCTGTAAATAATGAAGAATTAAATTCTTTTGTTGACTTCGCCCTGAAATTTTTCCCTCTGATACCATTTCCTTGGTTTATTATATTTGTTTACTTGGTTTGTCTGTTTATTTCCAGCCCTCTTTATCTGAATATAAAAGGGCATTTACTTGTCTGAATTATATAATATAGTCCTTTATGTACGAGCATGCCCCTGTGTTTCTTAGGGGTTAATCTCAATTCTTGTCTCAGTCCTGATAATTTTTTATGCCTTATAAAACATGGTAGATGACCATGTGTTTAAATTTATTGCAAGGTTGAGAATCTGCTTGTTTAATGTGGCTTCATAGACTGGTTAATTTCTGGAGTTTTTTCATTTACATGTAAAACTATTGGAATTTAATATTTATGTCCTGAATCTTCTTTCTACTTGGGCGAAGATCATGCTGTTCCTGGTTTTGTTTCAAGTTGATAAAAAATCTTCTCCAACTTTTGGCTAGTTTTTGTGATGTCAAGTGTGTTGGATATAATTAGTGGCACATTTTAACTTGTGGGTTCAAGGAAATCCCTTTTTGTTTATAAATCTTGACTTGTGTTACATTCTATTCTACAACTTAAATTTGTCTGCCTTGATGTTGTATTCTTTTTGTTTCTTCAGGGGATTTAAAGCTTTAAAGCAAACTGTTAAGCTTTACTATAAGCTTGGGAGGTACAAGGAAATGATGGATGCTTACAGAGACATGTTAACATACATTAAATCTGCTGTGACTCGAAATTATAGTGAGAAATGCATAAATAATATCATGGATTTTATCTCTGGATCTGCTAGTCAAAATTTTAGTCTTCTGCAAGAATTTTATCAGACCACATTGAAGGCCCTAGAAGAGGCAAAGAACGAGGTAAAGAATCTTGTTTCATAGTCAGTGACCCATTATTTGTTCGTGAGAAGGTTTGACAAGTTCTCTTTTCTGCAGAGACTTTGGTTCAAGACAAATCTTAAGCTGTGCAAAATTTGGTTTGATATTGGAGAATATGGGCGGATGAGCAAGGTATTTTGAATAATTCAAATTAATTCAGAATATTAAACCAGAACATATGATGTAACATAGTGCTTTATTAGATTTTGAAGGAGCTTCACAAATCTTGTCAAAGAGAAGATGGCACAGATGATCAGAAGAAAGGCACACAATTGTTAGAAGTGTATGCAATTGAGATTCAAATGTACACTGAGACTAAAAACAACAAAAAGTTGAAGGTAGAGGATTTGTGCTTTCTCTTTAATTGCTCTGTTTCTATTGTTTTAATTTGACCATCTGAGGAGTTGCTTTAAATTTACGGCAGGAACTATATCAAAAAGCACTGTCTGTAAAATCTGCTATCCCTCATCCAAGAATCATGGGTATAATTCGTGAATGTGGTGGGAAAATGCACATGGCAGAGCGCCAATGGCCAGATGCAGCCACTGATTTTTTTGAAGCTTTTAAGAACTATGATGAAGCTGGGAACCAGAGGCGCATCCAATGCCTAAAGTATGGCTTAAATTCATTTCAATCATGTCTTTTTGAATGGGAGGGTGTTACTCACATATTTCTCTCTCTCTCTATATATACCTCTGCTCAACTCTATAAATTAATAAACATGCCCCAAAAAATTCTTTGATATAGAAAATGGATTAGTGAAACAAGTAGTGTCCTCTGAACACCTAGTACGGATCTTTGAGTATTATTATATCTGATTTAAAGAGGCTATATGTACTGTATATGCGTATGTTTATTTGCTTATCAATGATTGGACAAGCTTCATAGTTGTTAGAGGCGCGCCTCAGGCAAGGCTCGAGCCTATGAGCCTGGATTGATCTCCAAGAAGCAAGCGCCTCTTTGCGCCTTTCTGTGCCTTTTTGCGCCCTTCTGCCCCAAGAGGCGCGCCTCTCAAATCTGATTTTTTAAAAATTATTTTTATGAATTTGACAAACATTTTCTAGTCTAGTCATAAAAAAAAATCTTCTTATGCTCTTTTAGGTAGGGGAAAATTGAGTTCTGCATGTAGGGAAATTAACCTAGGGTTTCCACAAACAACATAATGGAAAAGATGCTCGATTTGATGACGATGAGGGGAAAAGGATGACGAGGATGACAATGACCGTGATGATTATGATTAGTTTGCTAGTTGCTAATCATTTCACACTTGATAACTTTATGAAATTAGATGCCCGTTAGTTATTTGCTTATTGTCTATTTGAACTCTGAAGTTTGAAGTTAATTATGATATTATGTATGGATATTCAATGTGTTACTAACTTACTATTTTATTTTTGAGTTATTATGTACTATTATGTGTGATGTTATGTTATTTTAATCTTTATTTAGTTAAGTAATTATGTACTGTTTAGTAGGATATATTTATGTGTATATGATGTAGGGAAGGATGTACAAGAGGCGCACGCCTCAGGCTCCAACACGGCCCATTGCGCCTTTATGTGTCTCTAGCTTTTAACAACTATGACAAGCTTAGGGTACCAGGGTGGCCTTTGCGTCTCCTCTCTTCTTGCACCTCTTAACAATTATGATTAATAGAATAATCCCAACATATATATTGAAACGATCCCATGATTATTGAGGCGCAAAATGCATGAAGTTCTAGGATTAGTGCCTTATCAAGTCTGAGGTAGTTTGGAAGCCATGCGCCTTAGTGCTCCTTCTCTTATGAGCCTGAGGTTCCGTTTTGTGCGGATTTCCTTTCACTGAAAAGTGTTTTATGGACATATACAAGGTATAAACTCATTTTAGTCAGAAAAAATCTTTGAAGGAGAACGGAGACATTTGGTAACATAAGCAAGAGAATAGTGTGTTGATTCAGGGTTCTATTGAAACTTAATGAAAAGAGAAGAAACACTACTTATTTTACTGAATCTTCACCGTCCAGTCTATTCCTACCTCTACTGTGCCTCCACGTGTAGACTCTGAAAACCACTATTATTTTTCCGTGCTGCTGCCTGTGTCTGCTTGTTTTTTTTTTTTTTTTGGTAATTATTGTCTGGGTGCTCAGATTTTATATCTGGTACTCTACATTAGTAATGTGAAGAATTGTACCTGAACTAATTTTTTAAGATGTTGATTGTGTACTTGATTCTGTTGTAGTAAATTGTTACACAAATATTCTCGTTAACCATGTGCATAATTGAATTTTGAACTTACTTGAACTCAATTTGACTGTTTATTACATGCCAGGTACTTGGTTCTTGCAAATATGCTGATGGAATCAGAGGTCAATCCTTTTGATGGTCAAGAGGCAAAGCCGTAAGCAGTTTAATGAATTTTAGTATCTCATTGCTCTTAAGTGTAGAACTTGTCTCTCAGCCTCACTTGCCCCATTTTATTCATAGATACAAAAACGATCCTGAGATTCTGGCTATGACAAACCTAATAGCAGCATATCAAAGAAATAAGATTTTGGAGTTTGAAAAAATTCTGAAGGTATTATATATTGACAAAACAATTGTCATGAACCTGTCATAATGCTTGTCTTTCCTTTTTTTTGTTATTTTTCTGAAGTATGTGGTGGGAATATTGCAGAGTAACAGAAGGACGATAATGGATGATCCATTTATACGAAATTACATTGAAGATCTTCTGAAAAATGTAAGAACACAAGTGTTGCTTAAGCTTATCAAGCCTTACACAAGAATTAGGATCCCTTTTATATCAAAGGTAAAAACAAAGTATTATTTTCTTTTTCTCTATCTTTCTTTATCTTCTTCCCTTATGCTCTGTTTCTAGCAATGTTTCCAAAACTAATAACTGGTGCTTCTGGTAGATAGCTTCAGTAGGACTGGATTTCCTTAAATTGTTAGAAATCAATAGAACCAGGAAATAATGGAATAATAAGGAAACTTTTGAAATGTAAAAATACTGTCATTTATAGTAAAAAAAAAAAATCTATTGGAAATAAAGTGTGGTTGCACGTTATTTACTGATTCTTATGGTCTCCATCTTAGAAACTACTGCTCTATTGCTCGCAGCGCCTGCATGCTGGCATGGGGCACTGGTAAAAGGATGGGCATGGGTTTTGAGAGATTAAAGTAGATAGATATGGTAGAAGGTTTTGGGGATGAGATGATGGAAGATGGGGCTATTTATGATGAGAGAATTAGTGGTCAATGGTGGTCTTTATCCCCTCCCTTTGGAGGCACGGGCTTATTCCCTCCCTTATGGAATCTTTATTTCGTAGCCAGATTTCATGTACTCCCTCTGGCCCGGGATAGCCTGCTCTGACACGGTAGATACTGTGTTTAAGAAAATTACTTTTTGACTAATTTTATTGACTTTTGGGAGGCAATGTAATCTTTATAGGTTATAAAAATATAATAAAATATGTTATGTGGGGATGACAATTTTGAAATTAAGATGTATTTTGAAATTATTGGGGGATGAACGGAAACAGAAAGTGTGAAGATAATCTTGGGACAGAGGCTGTATAAATTAATAATTGGAGTGCTGAAAATATCAGAAATAACATTTGTGACTCGCAGGAGCTTAATGTTCCAGAGAAGGATGTTGAGGAGTTATTAGTGTCCCTTATCTTGGATAATCGGATTCATGGGCACATTGATCAAGTTAATCGGCTTTTGGAGCGTGGTGACAGGTAGCATAATTCTTCCAACTTTCACTTTTTAATCGCAAGTCTATTTCTTACATGATTCTGCCTACTAAAACAGAATTGGTACTAAATTTGCTTGCAGGTCAAAGGGAATGAAAAAATACACTGCAATAGACAAATGGAACACACAGCTTAAATCCCTATACCAAACGGTTGGGAACCGGGTTTGTTAATGCTGTTATATGAACGAAATCATAGAATCTACGTATCGTTCCTATGAGCTGGGTAATGGTAGTCATAAGGTGAAAGCATGGTTTTAGCAGCCAATGTTGAGTTTTTTGAGATGCAGATAAGCGTGGAAACTGCTTGCGTGGACGTTTGTCGGTTTTAAATGATTTTTTTTTCTATTGTGGAGCTGTACAGGTGTTTTCTATCTGGTAGCAAATGTGAGAATACTTGATTTTGAAATCTTGTCGTGTAGACCTTGTTTAAGATTAGCTTAGGGTTGCCGATGCGTCCCCGCTTACTAATTGAAAGAAACCCCTTAATAGGCTCAAATCTGCTGTTTGACTGGTGCCTTACGATACTTTAACATGCATGATGTATGTTTATGTAAAAACGGTTCACATAGACTAACTCTATCTTAAATGGTTCTTAAAATAGTACTTAAGTTGATAACTTGTGCATTAGATATACATCCAGTTCAAATCTAATCGATCTAATTTATAGTATATATATAAATACCTAAAGTAAGCTTCTTTTTTCTGCTCAAAATTTGAATCAAAATCTCTTTAATTTCTCACTTCTTCTCAATTCCTCACCACTCATTTTATTATTATTTCCTTAAATAAATATATTTAGGTGTTTTACTATCACATTTTTTAACCCTAATAATCTTATGTCCAACAAAATAATTAAAATTAAAGACATTATTTTTGTATACATATATTTTTTTTCAATTAACATGTTGAAATTTGTTTCAATTTGAGTTAATTATTTGGGAAATTTTGGATTGTATTTAAAAACAAGGTTAAGTAATTATGACATTATTTGAAATTGTTTATAACATATAATTACGTAATATAATATAAATATTAATAAAAATTTTAAAATTGTTGGTTTTTTATAATTACATTAATTTATTATACATGAAAAACGAATAATGGTTGTATAAAGTCGATTCAACTAAAAACTATTTAATTCATTACACATAAAAAACTAAACTAAATGTTTAAATATACATACCATCACAATATAAAACCTCATACATATGTATTCCCTTCGTCTCATTCTAATATTTGCTTTTTGCACGGGAATTAAAAAATTTAGTATTTTAATATATATTGAGGTGAGATAAATAATATTTTAATGTATAGTAGCTGATTGTATTAATGTGGCGTATGCGTCCCATTGATAAATTTAATTACTTAATTGTGTGGGTCTCATACACAAAAAAAAAAGATCGTTAGAATGAAACACTAAATTTAAAAATATATACTAATTATTAGGACAAGAAGAGAATACGTAGTTATATGTGTTTATGCCCACGATATATATATATATATATATATATACTAACTATTACAAAAAAATCTATATTTACATAATTTTATATTTTAAAATCTAACGATGCACTGCACGGGTTAAAATGCTTGTTATAAACAGATCATAAATGAGGAAAATTATAACACACTTATACTAGAACTATTTCAACGCTACTGAAGATTACTTGTCCTTCAAATTGTTTCTTCCATACAAATTACACATATAATCTAGCTTAGTAGATTTGTAATTGTAAATCGTGGGTTGAAGAATTAAAAAATTGCAACTGCGAAGTTCGAATTAGAACTTTGAATGAGGTTCGGTTATTCAATTGATTAAACAAAATACACCGTGAATATGTTTTTTCATCCCTACCCTTCCAAAATACAAGATGGATCATTTGGTGGAATAGAGAATCTTTTCCCGAATGTGAAATGTTTTTTCATCCCTACCCTTCCAAAATTTTTAGGATTTCTTTTTATTATTATTTATTTCATTCCTATTTTTTCTTTTCAATATTTGTATGTAGTAAATAAATTCATAGATCCTATAAAACCTTAAATCATATTACGATTAAATGAGATCTATATTGTAAACCGGAAGCGTAGTATCTTCCTATAGAGAGAAGAGAGTATTGCGTCCTGTTTAGTGTATTGGGAACCATAACCTATGAGCATTTATATACTACTTAATCAGGCTACCCATAATCACCTAATTACATAGTATTGAGTATCTACTCAATTGTCTCATATAAAATAATGTAGTCTACCATAATCACCTAATTACAATAGTATTGTGTATCTATTCAATTGACTCATATCAAATAATATAGGCCATGTATTATTCACCTCAATTGAATCACTTAATTAAGTCTATAAAATAATTGAACAACTAATATAATTATATAATAATATATTGCGCACAATTAAATTATATAGGAATTTCCTTGTATACATTCACAATGCAAATTGATCCAAATAGAGGTTTTTTATTAGGAAAAAAGAATTTTTGTAAGGCTCCGACTATTCGCATACATCGTTTTACTTCATATACCTAATTATATCTACACACATAAAAATGATATATACATACACTTGAAAAATACTACATTACCCTTAATGAAATACACCCATATACACAATCTATTCCCTCCCTCATGTCCCACATTTAATGTAAACATTAAATCATACACTCACTTCACTTTGCACATTTGAAACAAAAAAAAAAAAGAGGAAAGAAGAGAAGAAGGAAGGGAGAAAGAGGAGGAGAAAGGAGGAAGAAGAAAGAAGAGAAGATCAACCTCTACTACCAAGATCTTCCGTCAAACATACACACTAGAAACTATATTTAGTAGAAGGAAATGATCCCAACATACAAAAGAAAGGGATTAAAACTGGAAACTAAGTTTCGAGTTGATCAAATATTACCAGAAAAATACACACTGTTCGATGGGTTGTGGTAGAAAATTTTGAAAAATATCGGCCGTCGACGGTTGAAAATTTTGAAAATTATCAAACACCAGTGGTAAAAAATGTTGAAAAATTTCGACCATATGTGGTCGAACACGATGAAGTTTTTCGGCCCTGGTTGGTCGAACAATGCAGCAACGGGAAAAAAATGCGAAAACAACTTTTTAATGGTTGTAAACATATAAATATATGTACCTTTACGTCCTTAGGTGTTTCTTCTTCCGACATGATGCCCTTGTGAGCGAATGTGAGTATTTATTGATGGAGAGAAAATCTAGGTTTAGTGAATGTTGGGGAAGAAGAAGTGGGTGTGTGTTTTGTTTATGTGATTTTCGCTTAAATGTTTGATGTGAATGTGTGTCTCTTTATGTTTTTGTGATTTATTATTATTAAAGTGTTTGGTGTATGTATGTTTGTATTTATTATTTTAGAAATAATATTGTAATAAGTGTGTGTATGCCTAAGGGATAGTTTAATAATTTAGTATATATATTTATTAATTTTAAATTTAAATGAGTGTATGGAAGTAAATGGTGTGTGCGAATAACCGCGACCTTTTTGTAATCATGTATGAAAAGTTATTAGTACTCCTTTAATTTTAATTTTAATTTAATTTTTTATTTTATTATATACACATCTCTTAAAACTTTAAAACTATTTCTTTAAAATTAAGATTATGAACACTGTAAAATCCCCTATTCACCAGACAATTTTTTTTAAAAAAAATTAATATTTAAATAATTGTAAAAATGTTAAATTTAATAATGATTTGTTCGAATAAATTGACAAATTAGTAAGTAATACTGAAATCTAAAAATAATTTAAATTACTTTTAGAAATTTAAACGAATATTTAATTTATAATAGGGTCAATAATTCGTAGGTACAAAACGTTTTTAAGTATTACCAAACGATATATTTGCTTAAAAAAATTACTGATAAATGTAAAATTATATTTTGTTTTATCCATAATATCCATATTCATTCGCATATTAGTATGCATTGTTAAAAGAGAAACAAAAATACGCGATTAAAATTTCATTATAATGTACATTAGTGTGCATTGTTAAGAGAGAAACAGAAAATACGCGATTAAAATTTTCAGTATAATGTACGTTAGTGTGTTTTGTTAAGAGAGAAACAGAAAATACATGATTAAATAGAAAAAATGATTCTTTAAATCTTTCACCCATTGTCTTTCGATCAAGGTGAAGAAAACAAAACTATTGTGCATTTCACATTAGGGTGCATTGTTAAGAGAAAATAAAAATAGACAATTAAATATTCTTACTAATGTATAGTAGTGTGTATTCGTGAGAGAGAAACAAATACGCAATTAAATTTTCAATATAATGTACATTAGTGTGAATTGTTAAGAGAAAAAAATACATGATTAAATTGAAAAAATAGTTGTTCCTTAAATCTCTCATCCATTATTTGATTTAGTGTACATTAGTGTTCAATGAAACTAGTGTTAAGTATCAACGTTGAATATCTAATAGCCATTTTATAGGCGTTGGAAGAGCAGAAATTGATTTCTGAAAATGCCAGTGTGTTTGATCGGAAGTCAGAAGCACGGCAGAAAAGGGAATCATGATCGGCGGCGATATTCTTGCTGCAAATCCGAGAAAACTAACAACTACAAGAAAATTAGTATATTAGCATTTCAGAAAAGAAAATTCATTGTTATTAGACAAATCCTAATAAAATGTAGAGTAATAGAGAACGAACGCACTGCTGAGATAATTGTACTTGAATTCGCTGGATAATCAATCAATCGACAAAGAAAATTGAGTCTTCGATTCAATTCGTTGGATGAGAACATAGAGAGAATCGCTCCGCCGCCGGAAATAATGAACTCACCCAATTTGGAAGCGAATGGCGTTTTAAGAATAATTTTTCGATACCAAAAATGCGAAAAGTAGTATCAATAATGTTTTGATTCAGAAGGAACAACTTACGGTATCAATTATAAGTTTCGGACATTAAAGTATAATTGTAATTAGATGCTAAACATAAAAGCTATCGATAGTGATTATACCATTTAGTATCCGAGCGAGAAAGTTGGATACAACTAACAATTTTTATTATCAGTTATTTTTCTGATATTAAATTTTTTATACATCAAGCCACTTTTTTAGTAGTGTAATGCTGAAAAAAAGAAGAAGACATTATGTATTTATCAATAGTTATACTCCCTCCGTCCCATAAAACATTCATACTTTTCTTATTTGTTTGTCCCACAAAACCCTTCACACCTCAAAAAAGAAAACATTACTTTATCCAACCACCTCAAAAGTTACTTTAATTTCAAAATTGCCACTTATTTTTTTCACTCGTACCATTACTTTATATTTTTTTATTACCTAAAAATACTACAATACCCTCCAAAGTCAATAAAATTGAGCAAAAAGTGCAACTTTTCTTAAACAATATGAAACAATAAACGTGAAGCGTTTTATGAGATGGAGGGAGTATTATATATGTATTTATTAGTAATTAGGCTATACATAAGAGTACTGGGCTGGCTATATTTTGTTAGCTCGGCGGTATAACCAACTAGATAGGATACATTCTTTCTCAACTTTTCTGTTCACTTGATATAATCGAACAAATAAAATATATCATATTGTTCTGTTCGCTCAATATATCCGAACGCGCACGCGCGCGATATATATATATATATATATATATATATATATATATATATATATATATATATATATATATATATTTTACTCCCTCCGTTCGATTCTATGATATTCATTTACTTTTTGCACGTGGATTAAGGAATATTATTATTATATATAAAGTGGGTAATTGTATAAGAGGGAAGTGGCGGGCCATATTGTATACTTTTTTACTAAATAGGATAAATGGATACCTTTGAAGTGGACGCCAAAAATAGTAAAATGGATAACTTAGAAGCGGACGGAGGGAGTATAATTCTTGATCCTATAACTATATATATCCATCGATTGAATATACATGTTTCACATTAGCAATGATGGTGATTTAGTAAGGTTTGGGTAAATATTGCGTGAGATCGACTCCATTTGAGATTATTTCACATCTTTAAAATTAATTACCACTTTACACCTTTTAAATTAGTTATTATTTTTGCTATAAAATATTATTACTTTTAATTTATATTATAAATTGTTCATTAAATAGTATTATCACTTTTTATTAAATGAATGGAGTATTGATTCACAAATAAAATTATTTTCTTCAACTTAATCAACTTGCAATCTTCAAGTTGTTACAAAAGGTAGAGAAGAAAAAAAGGGCAGCAAATAGTGTTGATATTAAGAGCAAGTCCACATCACCTCAAAACAATGTTTTACTATAAATAGACAACATCACAAAGAGACAACAACAAATTTGTTAACGCAGCAACAAAAAGAACTAAAAGTTAAAAAATTGAGACTATAAAAGGACTACAGAATCACAGAATTAATGTACTTAAAACAACATAAAAAACATTGAGATGGAGATGAAAGCGTGGATGGCTTGCCGAAGCCTGGTTCTGGTGTTGCTGGTGTTGGCGTGCACCATGGACATTGGTGGGGCCCAGTCAGACATGGGCGAATGCCTGATTGGTTGCGGCCAAAATATGATATCGTGCGCCCGAGATTGCCGAAGCAGCGGATCGGGGCCCGTGCAGTCATTCATTTGTTATCGAGCTTGTGGAAATGGAAATATGGGTTGTCTTGCTTCTTGCGCTAACCCAAATACTTACCCTTAATGATTTCCTTTTTAATTATTAATTAATTAATTAAAAAAATTATGTAATTGGCTTCGTATTGGACGTTGATGTACTCTCTCCACTAGGAGCATTGAATAATTAAATATGTGTTCATTATTTAATACTTTAGATCTCGAACAATTTTTATTCGATTTTAGATAATTCTAAGAAAATTATCGCAAGAAAACTATGGGAAGACATTGTCGATGTTTTCAACTTATTTTCTTATAATACTATTAGAATACAAGATAAATTATTTAGTTGAAATATGAAAGCCATGTCAGCAACTATGTCAACAATAATAACTTCTCGGAAAATATCAAAATTTGTATTTTTAAGTATGATCGGTTCCAATTTTAATCATTTTTTATTTGTAATTTTCAATTTTGATATATTTCTGTCCTGACTTATTTTTATTTTGTTCAAATTTATTTCTTTTATCAAATTAATTTTTTTTCTAAAATTTGAACCAAAATTTGACAAATTCTGACATAAATGATTAAATTAAATTTGAAAAAAAAAAAAAATTGGACTAAATCTAATATAAGGACTAATTTAAATAGAAATGATCAAAAATTGAAATTCGCAAATATTAAAGGACTAATATTGGAATTAGTCAATACTTTAACGACCCTTTTCCACCGTTCTTCTTGCTTGGACTGATCGCCTATTTGCTATTTCAAGATTTTAATACATACTCTCTTCATCGCCCCAATCGTCAAGTATTCGGCTGATTCATAATTATTTTGACATTACATTTCAAAAATTAAAAAAATAAAATAAAATTATTATATACTTAATTCTATAACAATTATATATGATGCCTTAAAATAGCCATTATATCTATATTTTATTTTATTAATTTTAATCCATTACTTCCAAAATAAGCCTGATTTTTTTTTTGGATCACAGCAGTTTGATCAGTTTGATCTTTAATTGATTAGCTCAGTAATCACTTGTGTGAAAGTATAAATTTTCACAATTTAAAAGTTGTAGGACTTATTTTACAAGGTTAATACTAGGTGCACACCCACTCTCAGAAATGTATACTATTATAAACAAGAATGTATACAATTTTAAACAAAAATATATACAATTATGAACAAAAATGTATACAATTTGTTAATGAATTTTTTGTTAGTTTTTTTAATGAAAAATTGAGTGTAAAAATATTATACAATTATTAAAAAATATGTATACACTATTGAATAAAAAGTATACACATATGGATGCTAGTTTTTTTAATGAAAAATTGAGTGTGAAAAAAGTATACAATTATTATAAAATATAGAATAAAAAATTATACATATATTGTGATAACCCCCAAAATCTTCTACCTTTGATTCAAATCTAATTTCAAATGGAGAAAATCCAAAGATATTTATAGCTAGAGAGATCTCAACAACATAACTTCCTATATCCACTTATCTTTCAGGAGTATATTTATGCATTTGCTCATAATGGAGCTTTGAATAGATCTATTTTATTGGAAAATTTGGGTTATGACAAGAAATCCAGTTTACTAACCGCAACGTGATGATCGATATGTCATGTTCCGGTTGTGCTCCACCGCTTTACAGCACCCACCTGACGTCCCTATCAGGTTGCAAAGTTACTGATGGAGTGATAAATGAAACATAGGGTATGACTTGATTAGATAGAAGCAAGGAATGAATCCATGCTTATATCGTCTTAAAATATATATGAGAGGTAATAATTAAAATGTAATATATTTTAGGTAATGATTACAACGTTAAAAATATAGAGTAGATATTTAGCATATCTTTTGATTTTTTGTAATTATTATTTGTTTTCATATTTTACGATGATCAATTCAATGAATCTCGGAGAATTATTTCTAACACATGGTATAAGAGAGCATAGATATTTAGCATATCTTTTGATTTTTTTTGTAATTATTTTGTTTTATCCTGTTTTCATATTTTACGATGATCAGGGAGAATTATTTCTATCACATGGTATCAGAGAGTGTGGATATTTAGCATTTTTTTTTCTTAAAATTATTTTGTTTCCATATTTTATGCACTATCTTTATATTCGATGATCGATACAGGGAGAATTATTTCTATCACCTGGTATTAGAGGGTGGAGATATTTAGCATATATTTTTATTTCTAGTTATCTTTTTCCATATTTTACGTTCTTTGTATCTTTATATTCGATGATCAATACAATGAATCTCAATCTCAATTAAGGGAGAATTATTTCTATCACATCTATTATTATAACACAATATAATCAACACAAATTTATATAAATTGTTTAAATAGTGAAATTAGAATTATATTAGCTAAATTATTATATTATTTTATATTTAGATATAAACTTAATTTGATTATGATCCCTTGTATTTTTATGTATATTTGTTCTAGATAAAAAAAAGACAATTAAAATGGTAAAATGAATAACTTATTAGTAGACATGGAGTATTATATTATTTTATACTTGTATATATATAAAAACTTCATTTGATTCTGATCTCGTTTACTTATAATGAAAACAAATTTATATAAATAGGTTAGATACGTGAAATTAGAATTATAGTATTTGTTAAATTATTTTATTATTTTATACTTATATATGTACACTCACTAATATAAAGGAGTTTTATCGATATGCCTGAAAAATTGATAAATCATCAATTTGGAGCCTGAATGATTTTTTTTATCGATTAGGGGTTTGAATTATAGAAAACTATCAATTGTCCGCATATTTAGATTACATCCAAAATGTCCAATATTAAAGCATGAATTAATCGTCAATTTGGGGTCTGAATTATTTTTTCAATCGAATAGGGGTTTGAATTATACAAAACTATCAATTGTCCACATATTTAGATTACATCCAAAATACCCAATATTAAAGCATACTAAAATAACTCTAAAGTGGTCCCATGTCAGTTTTAAGAAGTGGTCCCATGTCAGTTTTAAGGTAAGAGAGATGTGTGGAGAATCTGTCATGATTTGGATAAAATTAAAATAGAAGTCGAATTGTGTAATATTCGTTGATATTTCTTTTTGATATTTTTAAAAAGTTATTATCAGTGAACCTTGAAGTATTTTGTTTTTATTCACGGCGGAAGCCGACATACATGGATTGTTGGAGAAAAAAAGTTTAAAACTAAAAAAGAGCCAAATTGTTTTAATGTCCAATTATTCTTTTTCTTTTCTTTTTTAAGAAATGAAATTTTATTAATTTTTTAAGTAATTAAAAGCGGACTTTGGAATACTTTTTTTTCTATTGATGGCCACAGCAGCCGGACATGGATTTGGGGAAATTAAAATTTTAAAACTCAAAAAAAATCTAATTATATATGTAGTGTTGGTTGATACTTTTTAAGAAAATAAATTATTATTTTCTTAAAAATCATTAGCTACGAACTAATTTACTTTGAGTAGGGCGTTTGAATCATTGGCTCTAGCTCTATCTTCATTGTTATTGTTAAAGTAAACCCTAAAAAGCCTAACTAAAATATTCTGGAAATTAAAACAAACTCATAAACAGCAATGTATCATTCAGCACTGCCAGCCCCCACTTCAGGGTTGGGCACGGCGGCCATTTGATTCATAAACACCAGCAGTGCCGACCAGCAGTGCCGACGAGGGTTGAGGATGGTGGCCGGACCAAAACCCTTGTTTTCCCTAAAATTTCCGCTTCATTAGCCTTCACGGCTCCTACAAGGGTTTTGGAGCAAGGGTTTTCCCTCAGGAAACGCGCTACTTCCGGGGCCATTAGAAAACATTGGAGGCCTCAAGGAAACATTGGAGGCCATGGATTCCAACATTTTGGTGTTGGGGTTGCAAAGTTACTCACGAAGCTATAAATGAATCATAGGTATGACTTAAATATATAGAATCGGACTGAATCCATATCCATATATATAAATATGGAAATGTGAAAGGTAATAATTAAAAGTTTATTTGATTCTCATCTCAGGTATCAATCGTCTCAAATTTAATAATTAAAATTTATTTAATTCTGTATATACTTTAGATAATCAAAACAAATTTATATAAATAGATTAGATACGTGAAATTAGAATTATATATGTTAAATTATTAATTAGTATATTATTTTACATTTATATATGAACTTAAATGGATTATGATCCCGTGTATTTTTATGTGAAATTAGAATTATATCTTTTAAATTATTATATTATATGAACTTAATTTGATTATGATCTTATTATGATCTCGTATATTTTCATATCTATATTTGTTTTAGATAATGACCATGTGACAGAAATAATTAAAAGGACGGAAAAATATAAATATGGTAAACATTTATGTGAAATTATTTCACAAATTTCTAATAATAAATAATATTTCATCATAAAATAAGATACAAATTTAAACAAATATTACTACTTTTCTAATTTTACCCTTACAATGTGTTGCACACAATCATTTATGTTATGTGTTATATGTGCTGTTATGTAAAAAATTTTATGTGGAGCAAAAAAATCATAAGTATAATTATGTGCAACAAAAAAATATTATGTACAACATAAAAATGGTTAGCTCAAATTAAATTAAGGTTATATTGGGTAATTAATTTTATCTTTTTGTATTTATGTAGTTTTTTTAAAAGGATGTATTTTGCAGTAATTATGGTACTAAATGTGTATCAAGTAGTAATTATTCCAAAAATGAAATATAATTTTATTAGTTTTAACACAATCTTAATATAATAAAATATTTTAAAATCTAATTTAAAAAAATTAAAACTAGAAAGAGTAGTAAGATTAACGGTTGTGAGGATAGTGTGAGCAAATGCAAAGCTCCAACCTCCACGCGCCAATAAAATAGATTGATGAACAGCGAGCTTCAAGCAGGCAATGGAGTGGATTAATTCATTTTATTGGGTAATTGAAAAGAGAAGGGATGAGACATGTTATACATTTCACACAAAATTTATTATGAAAAATTCCTCTTTAATGAAAAGATATTTTTAATAAAAAAATCTTTTGGTTTAGAGATTTTTTTTAATGAAAAGATTTTTTTAAAATTAAATAAAATATATGGTGTGTAAACCGAGTTTATACCAATTAAACTCACAGTGAAAAAATAATTAAAAAATTGAAGGCTTATTTAAGACAGAGATAAAATAAACACAATTATTTTTAGGGTAGATCTAATGTGCAACAAGTGCACCTTAAAAACATAACCCGTATTTGAAAACGGGTAAGATATAAGGCAAAAAGATTCAACTAACATCATTCATTCTCCACTCTTCTCCCCTCTCTTCTCCCCTCTCTCTTCTCCCCCTCTTCTATCCCAATTTGGTATCTCTCTCTAAATGATTTTTGTCCCTCTCTCTTTTCTCCTGCATCCCTCTCTCTTCTCACCCTCTTCTCTCTCTAAATGATTTCCATCGACTAATATCGAATCAGATCTGGTGGGGAAAGCAGATTCGGTGATGGTTCGACTTCGATCAGATTTAAGGAGTGGCGGTGACATCCATTCATCCTCCAACTTGGGGCTCTCTCTTAATTTCGAATCAGATCTGGTGGGGAAAGCAGATCCGGTGGTGGACGTTCAACTTCGAACAGATCTGATGAGCAGCTGTGGCATCCATTCATCCTCCAACGTGGCGTTGACGATGTGGTGCGACAGCGGCAAACGACGTCATGTGGTAAGCAGGGCAACGAAGAGGTGGTAAATCCGACGTGGTGTAGTAGTTGTTTTCGATGAACTCGTGGCGGATAATGTAATGTAAACTGTATTATTTTTTTTCATAATACTGTATTACTTATTATAAATTAATGTAAACGTGTTTGGTGGATATGAGAGAAAAAGTAATCAAAGGAAAACATTTGCTACGTTGAAAAAGTATTTCTAGTGAATTTGTTTATTATGCTTCAGATTGCTATTCCTCCCTTGCTCCAAATTTTCGTTATCAGATATTGTATTTTTTATAATTCAATAGTGTATAAGTTCCTCCCTTGCTCTAAATTTTCGTTATCAGATATTGTATTTTTTTATAATTCAATAGTGTATAAGTTTTTCTTAATAAATGTATTTCATTTTTTTTTATTTTTTTAATATTTTTAGTTTTATACACTACTTCAAAAAAAGTAATACAATTATAAATATAATCATATATACATTAATACTGTCATTCTAAAAGTCGATTAATATCAATTTGAATCGAATAAAAATTTTTAAATTAATTCCAAAAATATTTAAATATTAAAAGATAGAGCTTAAAAAAAATTAGGAGAGAGACATGAAGAAGTAAGGAGAGAGCGAGAATTGAGGGAGGGAGGATATGGGTCAAATAATAGACATACTTTAACACGTCTCACAAACCATCTCATGTAAATAATATCTCTATTTTTCTTAATAATTGGGAGTGTGTATATATATATACTTCATACTCTCTCATCCCATTTCAATATTTATGTTTATTTTTTTGCGCGTAAATTAAGGAATATAATATTTTAATGTGTAGTGATTTGAAAGATATAATAGTTTAATATAAAGCGGATAGTTGTATTCATGTTGTGTGTGAGTTCCATAGAGTTATATTAATTGTTTTGTGTTGGTCCCATCAGCCAAAAAATGAAATGTAAAAACTAAGGTTGGATTCTCAAATTAGAAATATGTAAAGATTTAAATGAAATAGAGGGAGCATATTTAAAAACAAAAAAATCACATAAATATAATAAAAAATATTAGGATAGAAGTTAAAATCACATTTGGTCCCATAATAATAGGTATTTTTAATTTTATCCCAAAAAAGATATCATTTTCAATTTAGTTCACATTAGCCGACTTTGGTCCCAAATTGTCGAAAAGCCCCAAATTGAAGGGTCATGTGCGATGCACGTGCAAAATTTCGATGAAAAATTTAATTTCCGGCAATTTTGGGACTATAGATCTTTCCCAATCAAAGCAGAATAATTCTTGAAGTTGACTGATTGTCGGTGATCTCCATGCTGAGTTGGCACTGCATAATTTTCCCATTTCGTTTGGGGATGCAGAGTTTAAGGCCTTAGGTAGATTATTAAGACGGAAGAGTTCAAGTCTTCACTAAAATTTGCCGCGTCAATTTGTATTGATCTCCAGTGTGAATTGATATTATTTTATTCGATCCTTATTAGTATTTTAATTAGTAATTAAAATAGCAGCTTTAACAATATTAAAAAATTTGTTAGGCAATGGAAATACCTTTTTCACTAACCTTGAAAGGGATGATATAGAGGTAGATCTTTTCTAGCAGCATCGTAAAATTCCCAGAACGAAGATGTGCAATAAAACAGAAGATCTATGAACAAACAAGAAATCTGATCATTATAATCACATTAATACTAGTCAATATAGTATCATATTTCACGAGAAAATATCAAATTCGTTTTTTACTTTCCATAAATCTGATTTTATTCCAATAAGTTTTTACTTTTTTTTATTTTAGTCATTTTATGTCAATTGCGATCATATAATTTTTTATTTTTCAATTTTAATCCTTTTTATAAAAAAAAGTATATTACACTTTTAATACAGGACTAAAACTGAAACTGAAAATCTTAAAAGTATAGAACTAAATTGATACAGGATTAAAATGGATACGCTATGGAAGAGGGAGTATCATTTTATACCTATATATATTATGAGTGTATATTGGGTGCACCCGGGTGCAAGGGTGCATCTATATGTGTATGACTTTTTATTCTATTTTGTATATATATTATTCTATTTTATATACGTATTTTGTAATAATTGTATACTTTTTTCACACTAAGTGTTTCATTAAAAAAACTAATATTCATATGTGTATAACTTTTTATTCAATAGTGTATACATGTTTTTTAATAATTGTATATTTTTTACACTCAATTTTTCATTAAAAAAACTAACAATTAAATTATATACATTATTGCTCATAATTATATATGTTTTTAGTTATATTTGTATATGGATACACCCTATCTTAGAGTGCACCCGAGTGCACACGTACATATACGTATATAATATAATTAGCCATATATTATATATGTGATGGAACGTTTGAATAATGCCTGTAATTTCAACGTTTTAAATGTCCCTTGTCGTCCGTACATATACGTATATGTACTTCATTCATCCCACATTTATCTTTCTCACTTGAAAAGAAAAAAATCAAATAAATTAATTAAATAATGTGTTTCATTCATCCCACAAATATCTTTCCTAAAAAAGTGATAACTAATTAAAAATATGTGTTTCACAAACAATTTATTGGAATAATAAAAAGTGATAATATTTTCAATAAAAAGTTATTCCAAATCAAAGAAAAGTGATATCCATTTAATTAAATTATTTCACGAACAATTCATTAAATAAAAAGTGATAACATGCTTAATAAAAAGTTATACATAATAAAGAAAAAGTGATAAACATTTAATTTAATTATTTAATGCATAATTTATAAGATAAATAAAAAGAGATAATGTTTTTAATATAAAGTGATACCTGATTATTAAAGTGATAACGAAACCGTTTAACTATCTAATGAACGATTAATAATAATAATAATAATAATAATAATAATAATAATAATAATAATAATAATAATAATAATAATAATAATAATAATTTTTTTATTATAAGTGAATACTTGGCGAGAACATGTCATTTAAAACATGTCGTGAATGCTTGGCGAAAACAGGAGATTGCCGAATTTTATGGTTAGTAAAATAGGATTTTTAATTAGTTAAGCCTTTTTTTTCTTTTAATTATCTTTTTATTTAATATAAAATATATTTATTTAGGTTAATGAATGATCCGTCTCATATAAGAGGATCCGTGAGACGGTCTCACCCAAGACCTATCCATAGGTTAGATACTTGAAATATTTAAAAATAATTGTATTTATATTATATTTAATAAATAATACTATAACATACTTATATATAACATAAGACAAAGACTTGTGTGAGACCGTCTCAAGTAAGGGCTTACATGAGACGATCAGAAAGTGATAGCTTTTTATAAAGAAAAATGATAATAAATTAATGAAAAGTGATAATACTATTTCATGAACGTATAAATAAAAAGTGATAATATTTTATAGCGAAAGTGATAACGTTTTATAGCGAAAGTGATAATTCTTTTAAAAAGTAAAAAAAAAAAATGGTCTCGCGACGCAAGACCTACCCATAACATAATTAATATAATCAACACAAATATATAAAAATAGGTTAGATACCTGAAATAATTAAAAATAATTGTATTTATATTATATTTAATAAATAATAATATCTTTGTTTTAAATAAGCCTTCAGCTTCTTCTTTTTTTTTTTTCACATGTGAGTTTTAATTGGTATAAACTCGGTTCACACGCACCATTTTTTTTTACTTAAGTCTTTTTTAAATCGAGCATAGGATATATAAAATTGAAATGGGTAAGAAGAACTTTTACTAGTCGTGGGCAAACATTAAAAGAATAAATAAATAAATAAATAATATAGATGTATGATTCGATCAGATGGATTGATTATTTTCGTTTGAAGTTTTTCACTTTTTCTTCTTTCTATAATATGTAATAATTGATTTATCTAATTTCTGATTGATCTAAATAAATCGAATTTTAAATTTAATCGAAGAAAAGCGACATATTAAAAAATCGAGATTGTATAAGGTGTTTATAATAGCAGAATGCAGTGTAATATATACACAACCAAAAAAAATTATTTTTTTAGCCACGAAATTTAATTAGTTGGTAATTAGCAATGGATTAACAACTAAAATGATATTTTTTATTAGCAATTGAATACCAACGAATTTGTTCTTTATTTTACCAAGAGAAGTCGTGATGGAGATGATCCAATCTTGCACGTGTTCATAAGATACTATAAATAGACTTAAATCACAAAGAGACAACAACAAATTTGTTAAAGAGCAGCAACAAAAGAAGAACTAAAAGCAAAAAAAAAAAAAATGGATACTATAAAACGACGACGAATCACAGAATTGATGTACTTAAAACAAACATAAAAACATCAGATGGAGATGAAAGCGTCGATGTCTGGATATGGTGTTGCTGGTGTTGGCGTGCACCGTCTTGCTGGGGCCCAGTCAGAGATGGACGAATGTATCATTGGTTGCGGCCAATAAACTACTGCCGAAGCAGCGGATCCAGGCCCGTACGTGCCGTCACTCTAGCGTAACAATAGATCTGCATATGTGTTTAGCCGATAGCAGAATATTAGTGCAATAAATCACACGATAGAAGGATTATGGGAAAAACAGAACATTTAATTAAATTACTATTTTAATAAAAAATATGACCACAACTTGATGGTCGATATGAAACCTTCAGGTTGTGCTCCACCACTTTACAGCCACCCAACTTGACGTCATCCCCATTGACCAAGGGTGGCTGTAAGTCGTGGAACACAACTGAAAGTGCCATATCAGGAAACATTTGGTGTGACCAACGGATTTCAACACCGAAGTGTTGGGGTTGCAAAGTTGGATAAATAAATGAATATAGGGTATGACTTGCTTATATAGAACAAGGAATGAATCCATTTATATAATTATTATGGAATAATATATCTCCATAAATTATACCTTCGATTGCGTGTGTATATTAAAAGTTTATTTGATTTTGATTTCATGTATATATACGTGAAATTAGAATTATATATCAGCTAAATTATTATATTATTTTATATTTACATATGAACTTAATTTGATATATATATATATATATATATATATATATATATATATATATATATATATATATATATATATATATATATATAGCTTTAGATAATAACACAAATTTATATAAATAAATAGGTTAGATATGTGAAATTAAAATCATATATGTTAAATTATTATATTAATTTATACCTATATATAAACTTAATTTGATTTGATTTTCCAAGTATATTTGTTTTAAATAATGACTAGTGGACAATCAAGAACTACCAAAATTAAATAAGAACCTATAAATTTATATAAATATGTTAGATATACGTGAAATTAAAATTTTATACCTATAAATGTACAATGTTCCACTAAATACACACTCCTTTTTATTAAGTACACACCCCATTATTATATAATTAAAATATATAATTTTAAAAAGTCTAAATTACCCTTCATTCATTAAATACACACTCCTATATTTTAAATTAAATTATATTTTATATCCATTTTATAAACCCTAATTTTTTCATTGATTATACACAGATTGAATCATATATACTGTGCGGTCAAATGAATTCCAGAATGGAGCAAATGAATATGAATAGAAGATTGAGAAAGATATTGAGATGAGAAATATGAGAAATCAAACATTACGAGTTGTAAATTCTTAATTTTTTAGAAAAGAAGAAATACTGGTTTGATGCTCAACCTCGATTATTTTAATTTAAAGATTTCAAGAATTAAATGAAACACCATATTCTTTCATTCATGTACTGCTGCATCTAAAAGTAGGTATTCTGCATATGCAACTGCTGCTGACACTTGCGGCTGTTGATGCCGATGGTAATGATACTTGTAACATTTGGTTCATCCACAACCTTTCCTGTCCTTGCCATGGATGCTGATTGATTAATATTTGTATTTTGATGGGGATAAGAGACCGGATGGGATTTGGTAGTGTTCCGCTAAATCCTTTACGAATTTGGGAATAAAAGGCTCTCACTAAATACACACCCTCATTAATATATAATTAAAAAATATATTTTTAAAAAGTTTAAATTACCCTTAATTTGTGAATTCTGCGTACCTCTTGAGATGAAGAAAGATATTGCCATGGAAAAAGATAAATAACATAGAAAAGCAAGTTAATTTATTGTTTTATGAACAAGTTCATCAATTTTATATTTTTGTTATAAACCCTAATTAAGAAATCTTATAAGAGATGAACTTTGGAAATCACGAACTTCTCTTCGATGCTAACTTCGCTTGGTTCTTTCCCTTCCTTGGGGCATCTTTGCTTTCTAGTCTAGGTGTAATTTGTCAGAATACAAGGGCAGGCTTGTAGATGGTATGGGTAGTACAAGAGAAATCATAGAGAAATGATCGAATCTTCAGACGCCCCGAAAATACTATGAGGTGCTCAGAAATGGTTGAAGTAGTTGAGTAGGAGGATCACTATGACTATAGCCCTTGCTGCCGCTAGCGAGGTATGGAAAGAGATCAAATTTGAATTTAAACCAGTGGATTCCCCCTAGGGTAGGAGATCCAGATATTCCAAGGACTGGCCCTTTTATTAATATTTTTCGTTTTGATAATCACAAGTACTTTTCCTATCCTTATGAATCCGCCAATACTATGCTATTTTCTTTACTTCTATTGGTCTTATTTACTTAATGTATTATATATATAGTTTTCATCGAATTCGTATTAAATCATTACTAACACTGGAATAGTATTCAGCATATTGGAGTTTGTCAATAAATATCATTGAATGAAAAAGAATTGTCAGATTATAAGATATACCATGCGAGAGGGTACTGGTCATAGGTTGATCAATCAGAAAACCTATGATGTAATGTAATGCATACAAGCTCTTCAACATATGACCAAGCAATAGAACTTCATTTAGATAATTGAATGCTGGACGGAAAAATACTGTAACATAAAATCAAAACTTGGTGGAGAATTCAAGCTCGTCAGAGAGGCGCGGGGAGTGCAACGGTGACGACTGGTTGTCGTTTGGATTAAGTATTTGTGGGTTCTTTCTTCTATTTCAATTCTATTTCAAATCTGAAAGTATCAATTCAACAGATCGTGTACAGCGCATGCGAAGGGATGTGTAATTTATTAAAATTCAAAAGAATGTGTATTTTATTAAAATGAAAAAGAATATGTATTTTATTAAAATTAAAAAAGGTAAATTTGAGTTTTTAGGGGGTGTATACAATAAAATTAAGATTTAGACAGTTAAATAGAGATGTGTATTTAATAAAGAGTGTGTATTCAATAAAATGGGTGTGTATTTAACAATACTCATAATAAAATTAAGAAATAAAATATTAAAGAGAGATGTGCATTTAATAAAGGGTGTGTATTCAATAAAATGGATTGTATATTTAATAGCACTCAAATGTACACTCACTTTTATTAAATAATAATATAATAATATTATTATATTATTTTATACGTATAGAACTTAATTTGGTTCTAATTTCGTGTATTTTCATATATATATTTGTTTTAAAAAATTAATGATTAAGACACACCTAATATTATGACACAATATCTGATAACTCGTAATTTACACTATTACTTATGATAAATTCACTTATTTATGCACGTGAGTTGTGAATTATTTAATTTTAATTACAACTTATTTATATTTTATACCCTTGATCTTTAATTATTTTATTTGTTATTGAAGTAGGTCAAAAACAAGATAAATTTTGAAGTCACGACACTGAAGAATTTAGTGTTCAGTGATGCAGATTGAAACGTATCCAAAGAACCGTAATCTCTTTTGTGATTATAACTGCCATTTTTATTATTGGATATATTAGGAGGGTAAGAGGAAGAAAAGGAAAGAATTACGGAAGTAATAATTTGAGGATCAAAATTATAAACTTATCAAAGAAGGAGGATAAGAGGAAGGAAAGAATAAAAAAGGGGTAGATTCATCCCCTTAGACCATCTTTACACACGTTCATCATCCGGGCTGCACCTTCAAAGGCAGAAGGTAGATTGAGGACGAAGGAGCTCCAACACCATTCACGAAGAACATTCGATTTTATCATTTTTAATTTGGTTTTAATTATGTAATTTCGTTTTTAGTCCAAGGATTGTGAACCTCATGTAGAATATTTATTTAATTGTTTTGAATTTCATATTGAAAACTTTTATATGAATTTATTCTATTACATGCTCTGAATCATTTTTATAGCATTTTGATGATTATTTTAGACTTTTCAACTAGTTTAATTATTTAAATGCTTATTGCTATTTCATGATCCATAATCCGTAATCGTTTGAGGATTGAATTAAGTAGTGAAAGAGAGGAAGGCCCTCTAGGTGTAATAGAATCTAGGTTGTATGATTCTTAGTCGGTTTTCATATCCTATTAATTCTAATGCTGGTGTCTTAATGCATTTGCGAGACCCAATCTGTTAAAGTTGCTCGTAATAGTGTAATTTAGTGGTCGTACCTTGAATTGCTAAACATAAGAACATTTCGGGTTAATTTGGTCGTACCATTAGCCTAGGAATTTGAGTTTGTGTAATTATTGTCATGTTTAATTCTTGCAATTTTATAAATTAGGGTATGGGAAGGGATCAAATCCTTGGTACTAGGGTTGTTTTATTTGTTATCTTAATTTTATAATTATTTTTGCTCTTTCAATTATTTACTTTCATGTTTATTTGTTGTTAGATTCAATCTATTTCCCCTCTAGTTACTTTAGAAACACAATTAAATTCAATTATTTCATTGGGTTCGACCCGTACTCGTCCTACTGGGCATTTTCTCAACACCCAATTAATCCCCAAGTATGAATGATGTAACTGTAGTTCTGGCAAGCGACAAAGTTACATTTATCGAATGATTATCAACTTATTATTATCTAAATTAACTAAAAATATGCTTTGGTATTTTAAGTTGTGGAATAATTAATGAACTATTAAACAAATAATTAAATAGCAAATAAAATAGAAAACAGTAGAAAATAATCGAGATTGAACAAGTGAGAAGATAGATAGCTCTTCTCAATTGTATAAATAAGTTATATATGTGAAATTAAAATTATATTTGTTAAATTTATATTAGTTTACCAATTTTTCAGACTTTGAATTAAGAATTTTTCTATAAGTGGAATATTATTAAATTATTTTATACCTCTATATGAACTTAATTTGATTTTAATCTTGTGTATTTTCATGTATATTTGTTTTAGATAATACAACAACACATGATTTATTATTTCCAATAAAAAAACATGATTTATTATCTATAGCACCTAAAATCAACTTCTTTTTCCCGCTCAAAATTTGGGTCAAAATCTCTTTAATTTCTCACTTCTTCTCAATTTCTTTCCTTAAATAAATACATTTAGATGCTTTACTATCACATTTTTTAACCCTAATAATTTTATATCCAATAAAATAATTAAAATCAAAGACATTATTTTTGTATGCATATTTTTTTTATCAATTAACATGTTGAAATTTGAGTTAATTATTGGAAAATTTTGGGTTGTATTTGAAAATAAGGTTAAATAATTAAGACATTATTTGGAATTGTTTATAACATATGATTACGTATTGAAATATAAAGATTAATAAAAAATTTAAAATTGTTGGTTTTTTATAATTACATTAATTTATTATACATGAAAAACGAATAAGGGTCGTATAACGTCGATCAACTAAAAACTATTTAATTCATTACACATAAAGAACTAAACTAAATATATATGTCATCACAATATAAAACCGCATACATATGTATCCCTTCGTCTCATTCTAATAGTAATATTTGCTTTTTGCACGGGTTCCTTTTTGCACGGTGATTAAGAAATTTAGTATTTTAATGTGTATTGAGGTGGGATAAATAATGTTTTAATGTGTAGTGGATGGTTGTATTAATTAATGTGACGGATGAATCCCATTAAGAGATTTTAATTACTTAATTATGTGGGTCTCATACAAAAAAAATAACCGTTAAAATGAAACACCCAATTTTAAAATATGTAATTATTAGGATAGGACGAAGGGAATAAAAATCTATATTTATATAATAGTGGAATGGAGGGCACTACAAGAAAAAAATAGCCCCGCGAAGACAGAGGTTCTCGAGATTCTCAATCGCTCTTTTTAGTGGGGAGGAATAGTGCGGGAAGGGAGCGAGACTAAGCCGAGCCACTACGAGAGTAAGCCCTTCCCACGTGTCAAGTTGAATAAATGACTACAGCTCAATTGGAGAGTTTTAGATTAATTGTTAAGAGATACATATTATTAAGCTCAATTACTCTTAAATACATACCATAAAAAATATTATTGTTGGATACAAAAAAGTATAACAACATACCTCATATACCCCTAGTTGTGATTTAAAATAAGAAAAAAATCCTACCAAATATATCTAACTATTTTTTCGAAATTATGTTATTATTACTTGTCAGATTGCACATAAATGAATTAAAACCATTTTAAGATCTCCACTATCTTAATTTACATATTTTTGTTGCACATAACATCAAATTACCCTAGATTAATGCAGCACATAAATTATTTTTACTGCACGTGAAAGTTTATTGCTGCACATAACATCCTTTTATGCTGCATATAACACCAAAAGACACACCCGTTACGTTGCACATGAAAGTTATGTAGCACATTACAACACAATATGTTGCACATAACATCATTTTACACAACAAATAAAATTAAATAATAAAACATTAACGCTGCACACAAGAAAAAAATTAAAATTAAAAATTACTCGAGTTGCCTACTCGAGTCGAGTAGGTTCCCGAAAGTTGTCCAGAATCGTCCAGTAACTTAACTTGACTTGGGAGAGCTAACTCAGCTTGCAGCTCGAGTCGAGCTGCGTCTCTCCAAGTCGAGTAGCAAGTTGTGCGGAGCAGGGCAGGAGTTCAAAATCATACAGTGTGCTTACTCGAGTTGCAAGTCGAAACACGACTTGGCAACTCTAGTCGAGTAGGGCCTCCGAAGGAAATCAAGTTTCAGAGCCTCGCAACACGACCGAACAAGCGAGAGCTCGAGTTGGCGACACGAGTTGAGCTGGGTAGCTCGAGTTGCAATACATGCAGCTCGACTCGAGCTGCTAACTCGAGTAAGACAGGCCAAGTCGAGTAAGGGTATTTTGGGCCAAAAATTTAGATTTTCACCTGTCAATGTGTGTAAGTGTGTGTAAAAAGCCCAGTTGATGATTAATTTGTGGCCTAACATGGAGAGGGTATAAATAGCCTTAAGTTCAACATTTGATGAAAGATTGGATATTTTCCACACAAGGGTTTCACTCCTACACCTAGATCACACACTATTTCTTTCATTTTACACCATCATCTTCATTCATTCTTCATCCCTTTCATTTGGGTGTAGAGATCTCAAGAATTCAAGAGCTAGAGGTGGAGATCAATGAGTGTTGAAGATTCTCTACAAGAAATTGCTAGGGAAGATTTACATCTCTTTTATTTTTTATTTGGATTTAAGACTATGAATATGTGTAATGAATCATTCATATGTTTTGTTACCATTATCATGTTAGGCTAATCCCTCTAGTGGGATTAGTAATATGAAGAGCACATTAGGTTTATATTATTATGTGGATTAAATTGGTTTTTAACTTAATTGATGTTGGTTTCTATTCATGGGCTTTAATTGCTTTGATATTGTGATGACATGGTTTGTTATTCATGAATGATTATTGGTTTAATGGATTGTTGATCAATGGATGATTTATGATAATTAAGTGCTATTATAATATTCATGTGTATATTGCTTGGAGTGAGACGAAAACGACCCTCTTAAGTATTAGAAAGGCATGAATAGACATCGAGTTTGGGTTTGACTGAAAGGATATTTGAATTCGATGAGGGGAACCAATCCATTCGTTAATTAGCTCTAATACACAAAAATAGAGAGTTAATCCTAATTAGTACCTTGGAAGGGAGAATTGGGAATTAAGTAGTACTTAAATGGAAGAGATTAATGTTGGGCTTTGATCTTAAGTGCTTTTGGGAGTCTCAAGTGGATTAACAACCTTTGTAACTCGAAAGGGAGCTTAGGATATAATAGTGATCACCCTTTATCTACATCAATTGAGTTGAATTCCCTTTGTATGATAATTTGAATTGAGTGTGTTTGGATGTTTCTAATCCCATATTTTTCCATACTTGAACTTTAGCACCTATTCTCTTTTCTCGTTAATCATATTACTTGTCATTTCTCTTAGTTGCTATTTTATTTACTTGCTACTTGCTTTAGTTGTTTATATCAAACTCAAATCCCCTATCATCCTTACAAAAGTGATATAAACATGAGCACACGTATTGTACTAATCCAAACCTAACTCCTTTGTGGATTCGATAATTTTATTTCATGGGATATAATACTACAACGATCGAGTATTCTTGCTCGTGAGTACAAAATAGTCAAACAAGAAATTGGCGCCGTTGCCAAAGGGGAGTTTAACGAATTAGTCGAATACTATGTTATTGTTTTAGTTGTTCTTGATAAGGATACTTCTTATTTTGTCTTATTTACTATTTTTTTTTGTGGTCTCACTCTTTGAATTTTCGTAGGTGTTTTATGATCACAAGATCAAAGGAAAATCAATTGATTATTCCTTTGAATTTGGAGATAGAAAAGACCGCACGACAAAGGAAACGAGAGAGACGAAAAGCTAGAAAAGAAAAGATGGAGAATCAACATGGAGATAATGTTAACCATGATCCACCCTAAGATCCATTACAAGATCAAAGGGGAGTATAAGAAGGAGTGCAAGAGAATCAAGCGGAGATGTTTAGGAATTTCATTGCTCAAAATCAAGACTACATGCAATTGCTTGCCAATCAAGAAGCTCAAAGGATACTCCAACAACAAGAGATGCAAAGGCCTAGAGCAATTCGGGATTACTTTCAACTGAGAGCCGTTCATAATATGGTTCCTCCGGTTCAAGCCAATAATTTTGAAATTAAGACCGGATTAATCAACATGGTCAAAGCAAATTAGTTTGGGGGAGGTCCTCTTGAAGACCCGAACACTCATCTAGCTATGTTCTTGGAGATTGCAAATACCGTTAAGATGAATGGAGTGTCGGAAGATGCTATTCGAATGAGGTTGTTCTCTTTTTCGTTAAGAGACAAGGCTAAAGCATGGTACAATACAATTCCATTGGGAAGTTGTAATACATGGAAAAATCTTGAGCAAAGGTTCCTAAACAAGTACTTTCCTCCTTCGAAGACTCTCCAATTGAAAAGCCTTATCACTCAATTTAGGCAACTTTCGGATGAGAGTTTTTATGAAGCATGAGAACGCTATAAAGAGATGCTAAGAAAGTGTCCTTAACATGATTTTCATGAGAATCAACAAGTGGCTTTCTTTTATCAATGGTTGAGTTAACAAAATCGGATGCATGTAGATGCCTCATCCGGAGGGTCTATATTTGGAGTGGATGCTATGAAAGCTATGGAAAATTTTGAAGATATTGCAATGAATGCTTATCAATGGCCTTCCGAAAGAGTAATGGGAGGTTATACATTCGGAAAGGTGGCTCAAGTGGAGAGTGTTAATAAAGTGAAGAGTGATGTGTTTCAAAGTGAAGGAATGAAAGAATTTAATGAGGGCATCCATACTTTAACAAATCAATTGAATTTGATCACTCAAGGAGTGAGTCAAGGTGGAAGTACAAGTGCTAATTTGAATGATGAGAGCAATGTTATGCAAGGTGTAGAGGATGTTGCCTATTTAGATAGGAGAAATTACCAAGGGAATTTTCAACATCAAGGGAATTTCCAAGGTAATTATCCTTCTATCCAAGGTAATTTTCAAGGAGGATATCAAGGGCAAGCTCGGGGGAATAATTTTAATCAATCTAGTGGAGGAAATTATCAAGCTCCGAGGAAGCATGAAAATCTTTCTTACTCCAATACTCAAGCTGCCGTGGCACTTCCTCAAGGCATGGATCCGAGTGCTAAGTCGCCCAATGGAGAAGGTAAATCATCATTGGAAGAGACATTGCTAGCATTCATGAAAGATACAAGGGCTTATATGGAAAAGAGAGATGCTAAGCTTGAATCTCAAATGAAAAAGAGAGAGGCAAAGCTTGAGGCTAGAATGGAGAAAAATGAAAAGAAATCCGACAATAGGATGAGAGCATTTGAGTATCAAATGGGGCAAATTGATTCTTCCGTTGGATCTCAACACCAACAAGGAAAGTTCTCATCTACCACGGTAACTAATCCTAAAGAAGATTGTAAAGCTATCACTCTTAAAAGTGGAAAAGAGTGTAAGGAGCCTCCTATGCCTAAAGAAGATAGCGTTGTTGTTGAAGGGGAAGTGGAAAGAACGGTTGAAGAAGGGTTGGTGCAAGAGGAGATTGAAGTGGAGGAAGTAAGCAAGAAAAAAGAAGTTGTTGAGCAAAAGAAAGATGAAGAGAAGATAGAGAGAATTCCAAAGTGGAAGAAGGCAAAGTAGTTAAAAGAAAAGGAAGTTGAAGTTGAAAGAGAAAGTTGGGGGATACCCAAATCTCAAGTACCGGTTCCTTTTTCTCAAAGGTTCTTGAACAAGGGTTTAGATGAGAGGTTCAAAAAGTTCCTTGAAATCTTCAAGAAGATTCAAATCAATATCCCTTTCACCGATGCTTTGGAGCAAATACCTCATTATGCTCATTTCTTGAAAGACATCATGGGAAAGAAAAGAAGTCTTGGAGAAAATGAAACGATTAATCTAACCGAAGAGTGTAGTGCCATTCTACAATGGAAACTTCCACAAAAATTGCACGATCAGGGTAGTTTCACTATACCTTGTGAAATTGGAAAGTGCAAGAAGAACAAGACTCTTTGTGATCTAGGTGCAAGCATTAATCTAATGCCTCTTTCAATATTCAAGAAGCTTGGGTTAGGTGAAGTAGAGCCAACGTCCATCACTCTTCAATTGGCGGATAGATCCATGACACATCCAAAAGGAGTAATTGAAGACGTGTTGGTGAAGGTGGATAAGTTCGTCTTTCTGATGGACTTTGTTGTTTTAGATATGGAGGAGGACGAGAATGTGCCATTGATTCTTGGGAGACCGTTTCTTGCTACCGGGAGAGCTCTTATTGATGTCTACAAAGGAGAGTTGAAATTGAGAGTGAATGATGAGCAGGTGGTATTTTCTCTACACAAGGTCATGCAATATCCAATGAATGATGAAGAGTGGAAAAGTGTGGATGTTGTAAAGGGAAGTTTCGAGGAAAGTTGGCCTTCCATTGTAACAAAGGATCCACTTGAACTTTGTTTGAGCAATTCTCTCTCTTTCTCATATTTCTACTACTTCTCTTGATTTAAATGATGAATTGATTAATTATTTGCTTGATCTAGGTGATTGTAGTGAATCTCAAGAGGTTGCAGCCGCTATCTCGAGGTTAAATAAAAAGTTCTTACCACTTAGAGATCCACTCAATTAAGAAGAGAAAAAGGAAAAGAAGGTGGAGTTGAAGCTCTACCCGATCATCTTGCCTATGCCTACTTTGGTGAAAATGAGACATACCCTGTAATTGTATCATCTTCTTTAACTTCTAATCAACTTGATAAATTGCTTAATGTCATTAAAGAGCATAAGTCGGCTATTGGTTGGTGTATTGATGATTTGAAGGGGATTAGTCCAACAATTTGCATGCATAAGATAAGGCTTGAGGATGAATGGAAAGATTGTGTTCAAAACCAAAGAAGACTTAATCCTATCATGCAAGAAGTGGTAAAAAAAAGAGGTTCTTAAGTGGTTAGACGTCGATATGATCTTTCCTATTAGTGATAGCCCCTATGTGAGTCCGTTGCATATAGTATCTAAGAAAGGGGGTATGACTATAGTGAAGACCGAGAAAAATGAGACCATAGCCACTAGGATGGTGACGGGGTGGCGAGTGTGTGTTGATTATAGGAAACTTAATAAGAACACACGTAAAGACCATTTTCCCTTACCTTTCTTGGACCAAATATTGGATAGGTTGGCTGGGTATGAGTTTTATTGCTTCTTGATGGGTATTCCGGGTATAACCAAATTCTCATAGCACCCGAAGACCAAGAAAAGACCGCTTTCACTTGTCCTTATGGAATATTTGCTTTTTGAAGATTGCCATTTGGACTTTGCAATGCACCGACCACCTTTCAAAAGTGTATGATGACAATCTTTGAAGGATTGATTGAGAATATCATGGAAGTTTTCATGGATGATTTTTTAGTATTTGGTTCTTCTTTTGATATTTGTTTGTCTAATCTTGCTATTGTTTTGAAGCGATGTCAAGACACTAACTTAGTGTTGAAGTGGGAGAAGTGCCACTTCATGGTAAACGATAGCATTGTACTTGACATCACATCTCTTTAAAGGGATTGCAAGTGGACCGAGCTAAAGTTGTTGCTATAGAGAAGCTTCCACCACCAACAAATGAGAAGGGAGTACGATCGTTCCTTGGTCATGCCGGGTTCTATTGTAGATTCATAAAGGATTTTTTTTCATTTTCTAAACCTCTATCTCATCTCCTTGAAAAAGATGTTCCATTTAAATTTGATGAAAATTGTCTAAATACTTTTCAGGTACTAAAGGAAGCTTTGATTTTATCGCCCATCTTGATCACTCCCGATTGGAAGGAGCCATTTATATTGATGTGTGATGCAAGTGATGTAGCTCTTGGAGTAGTTTTGGGGCAATTAAGAGAGAAAAGGTTCCGGGCCATTTACTATGCAAGCAAGACATTTGATACAGCTCAACAGAACTACACTACTACCGAAAAAGAGTTTTTGACGGTGGTATACACATTTGATAAGTTTCGTCTCTATTTGGTGGGAACGAAGACTATTGTATACACCGATCATTCCGCCATCAAGTATCTTATGACGAAGAAGGATGCAAAGCCAAGGGTGATAAGATGGGTTTACTTCTTCAAGAATTTGACATTGAAGTAACAGATAAGAAGGGCACGGAGAATGTGGTAGCCGATCATCTTTCAATGCTAGAGTCGAGGGAGCATTGCGAAAGCACTTATGAGCTAATCAAGGAGGTTTTCCCCGGTGAAGAAATCTTGAGGTGTGAACTATCAAATTTAGGTTTTAGTGGAGTAAAAAAGAAGCCCGTGATATGCGGACTATGTGAATTACTTGTCTAGTGAAAGGAAGCCTTATGAGCTTAATAAGTATCAATCCAAGAAGTTCTTTCATGATGTTAAAAGCTACTTGTGGGATGATCCTTTCTTGTACAAGATGTGTAATGATTCTCTTGTAAGAAGATGTGTGCCCGAGGAAGAATGGAGCAGTGTGTTGGAGTTTTGCCACTCTTCACTTAGTGGAGGCCATTTTGGAGCTCAAAAGACCGCTGCAAAAATCTTACAATTGGGTTGTATTGGCCTTCATTGTTCAAAAGTTGTAAGAAATTTGTAGAGGGTTGTGATCGGTGCCAAAGGATAGGGGGAATCTCCAAGTGAGATGAGATGCCCCTTAAGAGCTTTCAAGAAGTTGAGATATTTGATGTGTGGGATATCGATTTCATGGGACCGTTTCCTCAATCTAATAGATTTCTCTATATCTTGTTGGCAGTCGACTATGTTTCAAAGTGGGTTGAGGCTATACCTTCAAGAACAAATGATGCAAGAGTGGTCATGGGATTTCTAAAGAAGCATATCTTCACGGGGTTTGGAGTTCCTAGAGTGTTGGTAAGTGATGGGGGTAGTCACTTCATAAATAAGCTCATGGAGAACATTCTCAAGACTTATGGAGTGAAGCATCGAGTGTCTACTCCGTATCACCCTCAAACGAATGGTCAAGCTGAAATTTCTAACCGACAAATCAAGCAAGTCTTAGAGAAAACAGTGAGTGTAAGTAGGAAAGATTGGTCTAATAAACTTGATGATGCATTATGGGCCTTTCGAACCGTATTTAAGACCACTCTTGGCATGTCTCCGTTTCAAATTGTGTATGGCAAATCCTGCCATCTTCCCGTGGAGCTAGAGCATAAAGTTTATTGGGCCATTAAAAAGTTGAATTTTGACATGAAAGCTTCGAAGAAGGTAAGATTCTTGCAATTGAATGAGCTTGAGGAATTTAGAGAAAATACTTTTGAAAACTCAAGGATTTTTAAGGAAAAAACAAAGAGGTGGCATGATGCTCGTTTGAGGAAGAAAATTTTTAAAAATGGTGAAAAAGTGTTGGTATTCAATTCTCGACTAAGACTTTTCCCGGGCAAGTTTAAGTCCAAATGGAGAGAGCCCTATGTGGTGAAGGAAGTTCTTGATGGGGGAGCTCTAAAAGTTATGGACGAGAATGGGGGAGAGTTCTTGGTTAATGATCATCGAGCGAAGCACTACGTGGATCCATCACAAAGGGAGAACCTCTTTGTGGATGCTTTTTTTGAAAGATAATTTCGCACTCCGTATAACTTGAAGACGTTAAACTTAGCGCTAGATGGGAGGCACCCCATCATTATCTTTATTGCTTTGCAATTTTGGCCTTGTAGGTGGATTGTGCTCATGGAGAAAATACATGTTGAAGAAAAGAGAAGTGCTTCATGGATTCGAGTAAGGATGTTGCACCACTTGTTGCAAACTAAGTCTCGACTCTTGTCTCGAGCTAAGTTTGGGAGGATAGTGCGTGGTGGATATAGCTCAATTCATTTGGATGTATATGCTTCTCTACAAGAAGATCATTGATGGAGACTACAAGGGTAAGTTCCACCACTTTTTGCAAACTTAATTCTCAACTCTTGTTTCGATTTAAGTTTGGGGGGAGAGTGTGTGGTGTTACTCACCACTTGAATTATGAGTTAAAAAAATTTCTCATGAGTTTGGGTATAATTTTGGCATGGTTGGTTGTATTGAAGTGCATGATAATCCGTAATTTTAATAAAATTGTTGAGCTAATGGTGTTTGTTGAATAAAATTGTTTGAGCATGAATGAATAAAATCCGTAATTTTAATAAAATTGTTTTAGCATGAATGAAGGGTAGTGGAAGCATGAATAGAGCTCGGAGCTTACGTTTTCCACTACTAAATGCCTATTGAGGGAGTACTCTACACCTTATAACTTTTAATTGCTTGACATGAAGTGATTTTGATTTAGATTGTTGTGATTAACATGCTACTTCATTTGTTATGTTTATGGGAGGTTTACTTTCGTAATTTAGGATTTCAATTTTCAATCAAAGATGGGGATGATTGTGAGCTTAATTGATTGTGGATGATATGAATTTGTGCTTAATTTTCTTATGGATGGATGTAATTTGTATTTTTGCATGCTATGTATTTTTGTTGTGTCTTGTTTGTTGAGTTCTAATTTTTATGATTTGTGTGTATCTTTAATTTTATCTTGGGATATTTGGTGGTTTGTTTTTGGGATATTGTGTGTCATTTTTGAATGTGAGTAATGACATGTTGTTGTGATAAGTGATGACAAATTATGATTAAGAATCTCTACACTTTCAAATTGTGACATGTTTTACTTAACTTGTTCAATTTTGAGATGAATGTTCTGTAATAAGTTTCTTAAGATCCAATGCATAAGCTTGTGAGAATTTGAGCCTCAACCGTGCATACATGGTCTTTCTTCATGAGTGAATCAGTTGTGTTTGATAAACTAGAACTTGCTCAAGGAGTAGAGGAATGAGTCCGATTTGTGGAGATTAGTGAAATGATCTAAGGTCATCCTTGTTATTATAGTCATTGTCATATATTTTCCTACCATGAACATCATCCCTAGTCAACTACTTTGAGCCTTAAAGCCTATTTCTTGTGAATTTAGCACATTACAAGCCTTGATTACCCACTTAAAGCCTTATATATATACCTTTTGTATGGGTGATTGAGGAGGTGGTAGCTAGAAAGGATAGATAGAATAACAAGAGAATAAAAGGAAATGGTAAACAAGCAAGAAAAAGGATGAAAAGAGCACAAACAAAGAATGGACATGCAACCATAAAATAAGAAAAAGAGCAAAGTACCAACATATGCTTAAGTACTTAAAAGTCCAAAGAAGGAAGCATGAATCAAAAGAAGCTCAATCTAAGGAAAGTTGATGATTAGTGCTTGTAATTACCAAAGTTGAAAGGAAGAAAGATAAGTGAAGAAGTTGAGGAAATTGGTCATCTCTTCGATTACTTACGCATGATTAGTCACTCTTATCTATATACTCCCTACCCTACCAAAGAGTCTATCATTACATCCGTAATTAAAGACCTTTTTGATCGTTAATTGAAATTTTGGTGGTTTGTAAAGATAGTTCGCGAGCAAGCTTATAGCAAGTCAAGTCAATCGGTTGATGAGTGTTGTTTAACCCTACTTCATAGAGTGTTGAGTGAAATTGATATCCGATGTGAGGCTTGGACCAAAAAGGGGCTATATTATACCTTATTCTCTTTTGATTGAATTTGTTAATTCTTCATGTTATAATTTTAATGTTGTAGGATGACTTAGCATAAATTGTGATTCTTATTGTTATCGATGTGTTATTGCTTATGTTCGTTTAGTCTTTTTCTAGGTGAAAATTTCTCCTCTTGGTCTGTCATTTTCGTTGCTCGTGGACGAGCAACACTTTAAGTTTGGAGGGTTTGATCGTAGCTATTTTTACCTAGATTTTAGTGTCTTTTTGTATGTCTTTTCGTATTATTTTATCCGTATTTTATGTGTTATTTGGTTGTGTTATGTGATTTCATGGAAATATGTGTGAATGAGCCTAAACATGTCAAAAACAGGTCAAAAATAGAGTTGGGAGCTGAAACGAGTAAAAACGAACTCACGGGACCTAACTCGAGTTACAGGGTGCAACTCGAGTTGCCTACTCGAGTCGAGTAGGTTCCCAAAAGTTGTCCAGAATCATCCAGTAGCTTAACTCGACTTGGGAGAGCCAACTCGACTTGAAGCTCGAGTCGAGCTGTGTCTCTCCAAGTCGAGTAGAAAGTCGTGCAGAGCAGGGCAGGAGTTCAAAATCATACAGTGTGCTTACTCGAGTTGCAAGTCGTAACACGACTTGGCAACTCGAGTCGAGTAGGGCCTCCGAAGGAAATCAAGTTTCAGAGCCTCGCAACACGACCGAACAGGCGAGAACTCGAGTTGGCGAGACGAGTCGAGTTGAGTAGCTCGAGTTGCAATACATGCAGCTCGACTCGAGCTGCTAACTCGAGTAAGACAGGCCAAGTTGAGTAAGGGTATTTTGGGCTAAAAATCCAGATTTTCACCTGTCAATGTGTCTAAGTGTGTGTAAAAAGCCTAGTTGATGATTTTTCGTGGCCCAACTTGGAGAGAGTATAAATAGTCTCAAGTTCAATATTTGATGGGAGAATTGATATTTTCCACACAAGGGTTTCACTCCTACACCTAGATCACACACCATTTATTCAATTTTACATCATCATCTTCATCCATTCTTCAACCCTTTCATTTGGGTGTTAGAGATCTCAAGAATTCAAGAGCTAGAGGTGGAGATCAATGAATGTTGAAGATTCTCTACAAGAAATTGCTAGGGAAGATTTACATCTCTTTTGTTTTTCATTTGGATTTAAGACTATGGATATGTGTAATGAATCATTCATGTGTTTTGTTACCATTATCATGTTAGACTAATCCCTCTAGTGGGATTAGGAATATGAAGAGCATACTAGGTTTATATTATTATGTGGATTAAATTGGTTTTTTACTTAATTGATGTTGGTTTCTATTCATGGGCTTTAATTGCTTTGATGTTGTGATGGCTTGGTGTTATTCATGAATGATTATTGGTTTAATGGATTGTTGATCTATGGATGATTTATGATAATTAAGTGATATTATAATGTTCATGTGTATATTGCTTGGAGTGAGATGGAAATGACCCTCTTAAGTATTAGAAAGGCATGAATAGACATCGAGTTTGGATTTGACCGAAAGGATATTTGAATTCGATGAGGGGAACTAATTAATTCGTTAGCTCTAGTACACAAAAAGGGAGAGTTAATCCTAATTAGTACCTTGGAAGGGAGAATTGAGAATTAATTAGTACCTAGATGGAAGAGGTTAATGTTGAGCTTTGATCTTCTGTGCTTTTGGGAGTCTCAAGTGGATCAACAACCTTTGTAACTCGAAAGGGAGCTTAGGATATAATAGTGATCACCCTTAATCTACATCAATTGAGTTGAATTCCCTTTGCATGATAATATGAATTGAGTGTGCTTGGATGTTTCTAAACCCATGTTTTTCCATACTTTTAGCACCTATTCTCTTTTCTCGTTAATCATATTACTTGTCATTTCTCTTAGTTGCTATTTTATTTACTTGCTACTTGCTTTAGTTGTTTATTTCAAACTCAAACCCTCTATCATCCTTACAAAAGTGACATAATCATGAGCACACGTTTTGTACTAATCCAAACCTAACTCCTTTGTGGATTCGATAATTTTATTTCTTGGGATATACTACTACAACGATCGAGTATTCTTGTTCGTGAGTATAAAATAGTCAAACAGTTACCCTATAATTTTATTTTTTTAAATATATCCCCGTGCAGCGCACGGGTTAAAATGCTTATTATTATAACATAATATAATCAAAACAAATTTATAAAAATAGGTTAGATATGTGGAATTAGAATTAAATCTGTTAAATTATTATATTATTTTATATATACCTATATATTAACTTAATTTGATTCTAATAATCTAATGTATTTTCATGTATTTTTTTATTCTAATCTAATGTATTTTCATGTATTTTTGTTTTAGACAATGATTGCACACTTATTATTATGACACAATATAATCAATACATATTTATATAAATAGTTGGATACGTGAAATTAAAATTATATTTGTTAAATTTTTATACTCCCTCTATCTTGTTAATTAGTGCACGTATTCTTATGCGGGTGAGTCACCGTCTCACGAATTTATTCAGTCAGGGTAGAGACGGAAAGTCCATTAAATAATTTAATTTAATTTACTAAATAAGAAAACTAGCAGCTGGTACGCATATGCATAATGCACGCAGGGAAAATAGATTTAATTAACGCATGTTGCATTATCCATTAATCCTCGAATAATCATTTTCTATTAAGATTTTCTATATTTTAATTTTCGTTTAAAAATAAAATTTTAAAATAAATTATTAGTTATATAGTAATCATAAATAAGTAAAATAAAAAATATTATCACTTTTTATTCGTTTATGAATTACTATTTATTAGATAGTTCAATGAAATTAAACAATTATAAATATCACTTTTTCATTTTTAAAAAGGAGAATAAAAAATAAAACACTTATTTTAAATATGAGAGGTCAATGCCATAATTAAGCAATTCAAGGTTAAAAGAAAAACTTAACTAAGATGATTCAGAATATTAGTCCAATAAATCATACAATGGGAGAATTAAGAGATAAAAGAGTGAATTAATTAGACGCTTAATCATGATGAGAAGACCTCAATTAGGGACCTTAATCCTAAAAAAGGATATATAAATCATGTCGTAGGTTGTAAATCCCGACAAGAAGAGTTGAGATATGACGTGGCGGATTTATTGGCTAAAAAAAAATTAAAATTGCCACGTGAGATTGACCAGCCGGAAATTCCCAAATTGAAGTATGATGTGGCGGATTCCGGCGAAATTCACATTTTCCGGCGAAAATTGGGCAAAATTTAAATAATTCTTTGGTTATAGGGCAAAATTGAACCACTTATCTTTTTTAGGGCAAAAATTGAAGTTTTGATTAGTTATAAGGCAAAAAATGAATTTAACTCATTTCTTTTTAGTATCATAGCAGGTTTGGTCTTTAATTGATTAGCCCAGTAACCACTTGTTTGAAGATATAAATTGTCACAGTTTAAAAGCTGTAGGACTTATCTTACAATGATCGATATTGGTTATAAAACAAAAATTAATAAATTAAAAGAGAAAAGAAAGGATGTTTCATATAATCGAATTATGAAGTATTTCATTTATGACAAAATAACCCATCCCATTTGTCTTCATTTATATACACAAGCCGTTACTTCTAAATTAAAAGAGAAAATTTAACTAAATTAATATTAATATTTTACTAAAAAACAGGACCACAACGTGATGGCCCATACGTTGTGCTCCACCGCCTTATAGCCACCCCAGGTATCCCCACCCGACGTCGTCTCATCAACCATGTGTTTATGCTTATCCGAGGCCATTCGCTAGGTCTAGAGTAGACCCTACTCCTACCAAAGATGTTTAGTTCTTCACCCACTATAATCAACACCAACATCATACCAAGGATTCACAATTTATCAAACTTATGAGTAGTAGTTAGTAGTAGCAGTATTTTCTTTACTGATCAAAAAAAAAAAAAGAAGTTAGTAGTATCCACAACTTAGGGTTTAACTCATAGAGTCGTCGTCGGAATCAATCAAGGGGTGAGATGAGTCAACATTCAATGGAGAATGTGCCTGTAGGAATTGATTTGACTCTCAAACTTTAAGACTATAATCACAATATTAGTGAATATTCTTAAAAGAAATAAGAGTCAAATCAATTCCTGAAGGCACACGTTGTGGCCTTGCTTTGTACTTCGTCTTAATTTGTGGCATGACGGAAACATTGGAGGCCGCGTAGCGCCATGAATGACCAATGGATTCGAATACTTTGGTGTTGGGGTTGCAAATTTGACTGATGAAGTGATAAATGAATCATAGAATATAACTTCCTTATATAGAATGAAGGAATGAATCCATATGTATAATTATGGAATAATATCTCCATAAATTAAACCTTGTGTCCTTACAATCGTCTAAAAATATGAAAGATAATAATTAAAAGTTTTTTCTTCTTAATAAACAATTGCAAATCTTCGATCCTAAATTGAAAATCTAAATGATTGCTCATTATAGCTAGATCTACTTCAAATTACAATTTTTTAATTTAATTTGATTTTGATCTTTTGTATTTACATGTATATTTGTTTTAGTCTGTTAGAGTGCAACTTGATTAAGTATTAAACGATTCAACTCTCTATCAGCTTAAGCTTTTAGATGAGGTGGTCGTTTAACATGGTATCAGAGTCAATGGTTAAGAAAGGTCCAGGGTTCAAATCTCACTGCCACCCATTTATGAAAAAATTTCACATGCAAGGCTTGAGGCGAAAATTCTCCGCCTACATGTGAGGGGGCGTGTTAGAGTGCAATCTGATTAAGTATTAAACGATTTAACTCTCTATCAGCTTAAGCTTTTAGATGAGGTGATCGTCGTGTTAGAGTGCAATCTGATTAAGTATTAAACGATTCAACTCTCTATCAGCTTAAACTTTTAGATGAGGTGATCGTTTAACACCTAGTTTTAGATAAAGATTACTACACATTTATTATCATGACGCATTATAATCAACACAAATATATAACATGTATCTGAAACTAAGCGTATGAAGATGTTCTCAGCCATATTCACGCAGTTCGCATTACCTCTGCCTGCACGCTTCCATCACCTTCATCTGTAGTAGGAATTGCTTCTTCCAGACTCTTAATCCCACTTAGACAAGAAGGTTTGAGTGCTCCATAATAAAATAATTGGACAACTCATCAGCTACATATAACAAAAAATTAGCCAGATTTAAGATTTTATGGTGAGTGGTTAAGAAAATACAATAATAAGATTCACCTTTCACTCTGTATAAAATTTTTCCTGCCTTGGTGAGATAGCCAAGTAGCGATGTATTCTCTTAATTAATTTGGACTAGATCAATGGAGACACATCAAATTTCATTTGGATTGCCATTTCCCCATCGCTCAAGCTCCTTACATTTATCACATGTAATATCCATTAATATATATATAAATATATATATATATATATATATATTTGTACATATACTGTTTATTATAATAATAAAAATAAAGTAAATATATATTATATTATTATATTACATATTATAACACACATGCAAATTGTTATTGGATAAGATAAAGCTAGTTGGATGATAACGTAAGCATCATCACGTAAGCATCAACTTGGGTTGTCAGAGATATTTTTAAACAAATATTAATTAACTAATCACTTTTCTATAGATATATACACGTTCTCCCTTTCAATATATACATATATTTGGTAGTTGTTGGTGTATGGTAGTAGCCCCAAGTTCCTGCAAAGGATATATATATATATATATATATATATATATATATATATATATATATATATAAACTTAAGTACACATATACATACATATATAGATATCACACTGACATCTTTACATCTTCTTCTTTTTGTAATTTATTTTTATCATATTATATACCAAAATGATCGTCTCGAAACGTAATTCCATATATATAATTCTTTTATGAAATAGATGTGCTATGAGTTAGAAAAATTCAGTCGAAGCTTTCAACCTTTTAAAGGCATATTTTATTTACGTGTGATATAACTTTGATATTATAGGCCATTTTAAAGCCCTGCTCAAGAGGATCACAAATATATAATTAGTTTTGAGTTTGGACGTGAAATGGAGAAGATGGGAAGAGACCCACTTCATATTGAAATTTTTGTCCCCTTTAAACTTTGTTATTTTCATGAAAAATTAGTATGCGTGTGATCCTCACCTTGCGAGGACTCCATATGTACTCTCGGATTTTTAAATGGAGTTGTATAATTCAAGTTAGGTCATTTTGTAATAAGGTTAAAGTTAGGGTAAGTTTAAATGAGAATTTAATATAATGCAGGGACTTGATTGTAATTATATATATATATATATATATATATATATATATATATATATATATATATATATATATATATATATATATATATATTCGGAAATTTGTATAGTGAAATTCGTACTGCACATTCACAGTATGGGTGCGTGTGTACTAAACATATTATTATTATTATATTTATTTACTTATTTACTTATTTGTTTTATTTCATTTCATTCTATTTTATTATTTATTTAATATTTTTTTATCTTATTTTATTTAATTTAATTTTTTATTAAATATTAAATATAATTTTGTCATTATTATTAATTAGGTGTAGAATCTTTATAGTAAAATTGATATTATTTGTATCCATATTTTTAATATTTATGATTTTTTACTAAAATTAATAATTATTTTATTTTAATTATACAATATTAGATATTTAGTTTTAGTACTAGGAATTATTATTAGAAGTAGAACTTAGTTTAGTATACCTTGCAGACATACCTGAGACCGAAGAGCAAGCCTAGTCATTTTACACATTTCCAATAAGTTCAAGGTGGGGATAACTTTCACTCTTTACCGAGTGCTACAATTTTATGTCATGATTGCTATGTTAAAATGTGATATGTATTACTTATATGTCATGTTATGTGTCATGTGTGCTTTTAGTTCGATGACAAATATTTTCTTACTAACACTTGTAGGGGTGACGACTCGGTGCACATATACCAACTAACACAAGTTACTAGTTACGTCGGTTCAATACTAAAATGTATTTCAAAGTATGCTAACATCGTACTGGGTGACGGCCCGGTGCACATATACCAACTAACACAAGTTATCGGATGATGGCTCTGTCTAAAATATTTTCATTTAGTTATCGAACGACAATATGAAAAATTATTTTATTAAACTGGCATATGTTACATTTTATGGTATATTTGACATGCATATTTATTTTTAACTGTGCAATCATTTAAGTTAACTCATTGAGTGTATTTTAGACGCTCACCCCTTATTGATTTTCAGAACAAGGTTTAGAAGATAGAGAGGCCCCTACAGATGTCCCAAGCCCATAGAGTATTTTATATTATGTCTTATATTTTAGTACTTTATTAAGAATTTTATTTCAGATATATCGTTCACGTATTTTTCCTGCTTCTTGATCGACCATTCAACAGATTTGGAGGAGATCTTGCTGTGAAAATATATGTGAAAGATATGCTGGCCCGATCCATTTCCTTATTTACTCCTTTAATAGCCTGTTTCCACATCACTTCAAATAATTTAAGCTCTAATTTTCAAAAGACAAGATAAGTCAATTTAGCACTCAAATTAGCACATAAGTCCATCAAATAAACATGAATTTCAACCAAATAATTGTGCTAAAATATGACTTATCAGGAGGACCAGTGATCGAAAAAGGAAACCATAAGGTTCAGAAAAAGCAAATAAAAATTGGAGGAGGATCAGGACCATCGCCATTCGGAACAAATTTTTCATGCCCAAAATGTGGAAAGAATAACCTTGGAGCATGCTTATATAGAACTGGAATATGCTATCGATGCCGTCAACTGGGACACACCATACTAGAATGCCCAAAGGCTAAGGCAGCAGTAGGATCGAGTGCTAGACCAGCACATGCATATGCTATGAAACAGCAAAAAGCTAAGGAAGAACCAGAAATAATGGCAGGTATGTTATCAGTATTTGGCACTCCTGCTCTTATACTTTTTGATACGGGAGCCACTCATTCATTCATATCTGCTAAGATGTATAAGAAAATAGAAAATAACTGTGAGGAGTTTGACAAATCAACTCTTGAGGTTAGTATACCTTCGGGTAAATCCATCTGAATCATGAAGTTGTGCAAGAATGTAAAGATAGGGATGAATGACATAGTCCTACTTGCAGACCTTCACATAGTTGAGATGAAAGATTTTGATGTAATTTAAGGGATGGATTAGCTTAGAGCTAATCATGCTGTAATAAGATGTCATGAAAAAGAAGTACAGTGCCAACTCCCAGGAGATGAGAAGTTTACTTTTCAAGGAGCAAAAGCTGGAGTAGTACCGCGAGATATAACTGCAATGAAAGCGATCAAAATGATTAAAATGAGGGATGTCAAGTATTTTTAGTTAATATCTTGAAAAGTGAAGTCGAAAATATGAGCATAGAGGATGTTCCTATTGTGCGAGAATACGAGGATGTGTTTCCAGAAGACTTACCAGGCTTGCCACCCGAAAGACAAGTAGAATTCACAATCGATCTAGTACCGGGAGCAGCACCAGTCTTAAAAGCACCTTATCGAATGGCACCAAAGGAGTTACAAGAATTGAAGATCCAATTACAAGAACTCTTGGATTTGGATTTCATACACCCTAGTGTTTCACTCTGGGAGAATTGAATAAACTTACCATCAAGAATAAGTATCCCTTGCCAAGGATTGAGGATTTATTTGATCAATTGGGCGGTGATAGAGTGTTTTCCAAGATAGATCTGAGATCTGGATATCATCAAGTGCAAATCAAGCAAAGCAACACTTCGAAGACTGCTTTTAGAACACGTTACGGGTATTATGAGTTCGTGGTGATGCCTTTTGGACTTAGCAATGCATCAGCAATTTTCATGAATTTAATGAATCGTGTTTTCCACTCATACTTGGACAAATTCATGATTGTGTTCATTGATGATATCTTAGTGTATTCTAGAAATCGGGAACAAAATGAAGAACACCTGAGAATCACTCTAGAGACACTAAGAAAGAAAAAGTTGTATGCCAAATTCAAAAAATATGAGTTTTGGTTAGACAAAGTTATCTTTCTTGGGCACATCGTGTCAGCTCGAGGAATCGAGGTGGATCCGACCAAGGTGGAAGCAGTAGAGAAATGGAAGACACCTACGAATGTAGGAAAAGTACGGAGTTTCATTGGATTGGCAGGATATTACAGATGATTTATTGAGGGATTTTCAAAGATTGCAGGGCCCTTGACGAAATTAACTCGCAAGGAAGTTAAGTTCTGTTGGACGGAAGAGTGTGAAAAGAGTTTCAACCTTCTTAAAAAAAAATTGATCACTGCACATGTACTGACAATTCCAGATGGGACAGAAGGATTTGTCATCTATAGTGATGCTTCAAAGCAAGGATTGGGATGTGTTTTGATGCAACGTGATAAAGTAGTTGCCTATGCGTCTAGACAACTCAAGATCCATGAACAGAACTATCCAACTCATGATTTAGAATTGGCAACGGTGGTGCATGCTTTGAAAATTTGAAGACATTATCTGTATGGAGCAAAATGCCAAATTTATACGGATCACAAAAGTTTAAAATATTTTTTTCAAACAAAAGGAATTAAACATGAGGCAAAGGAGATGGTTGGAATTAGCCAAGGATTACGATTGTACAATACTATACCATCCAAGGAAGGCAAATGTGGTAGCAGATGCTCTAAGCAAAAAAGGAAAAGGGAAATTAGCCTGCTCTATAACAAACCAAGAATTATTGGTGGCTGAGTTCTCTCGGATGAGTTTGGAAGTCGTGATACCTCCAAGTACCATTGAAGCAGTATTAACTGCGTTACTGATTAAACCTCCTTAAGAGATAGAGTCAATGAACTTCAAGATGGAGACGAATTTCTTAGGAAAATTAAGGAAAGCGTGAAAATTGGGGAAGGAAAGGGATTTGCTCTCACTGAAGATGGGGCACTCGTCTTTGGAAAAAGATTATGTATTCCTAAAAATGAGAATCTTATTAGAGAAATTTTGTCAGAAGCTCATTGTACTCCATACACGGTACATCCAGAAGGAACCAAGATGTATCAAGACTTGAAGAATGCATTTTGGTGGAGAAATATGAAGAAGGATATAGGCTTGTTTATCTAAAAGTGTATGAATTGTCAACAATTCCTGAGTGGAAATGGGAGCATATTACAATGGATTTCGTTATTGGTTTATCAAGATCAGTGCGAGAAAATCAAGCTATATGGGTGATAGTGGATCATTTGACCAAGTCTGCGCATTTTCTTCCAGTCAAAATGACTCATAGAATGGATAAGCTTGCACAAATCTATCTAGAAGAAGTTGTCAGATTACATGGTGTACCAGTTTCTATAGTTTTGGATCGAGATCCTAGGTTTACATCAAAATTCTGGCACAGCTTACAAAATGCGATGGGCACGAAGCTAAAGTTTAGCACGACGTTTCATCCTCAAACTGATGGCCAGTCTGAAAGGACTGTTCAAACATTGGAAGACATGTTGAGGGCATGCGTCCTAAATTTTGAGAAAAATTGGGAAAGATACATACCACTGATAGAGTTTGCTTACAACAATAATTTTCAAGCCACGATAGGTATGGCCCTTACGAGGCACTCTACGAAAAGAAGTGTAGATATCTTCTCTATTGGGATGAAGTTGGTAAAAAGAAAGTTCTAGGACCAGAGATAGTAGAAAAGACAGTGGAAGCAATTGAAAGAATCAGAAGAAGAATTTTGACAGCACAAAATCGACAGAAGTCTTACGCTGATAAGAGACACAAAGATTTGCAGTTTCAGAAAGGAGATAAAGTTTTTCTCAAAGTCTCACCAATGAAAGGAATTTCTCACTTTGGAAGGAAAGGAAAATTCAAGCCAAGATACATTGGGCCTTACGAGATTTTAGAACGAATCGACGAGTTGGCATACAGATTAGCTTTACCACCTGAATTAACTAGAGTACGTGATGTATTTCACGTGTCCATGCTATGGAAATATGTATATGATCCAAACCACGTCGTTAACCACGAGGTTATAGCAATTGACGACAACTTAACGTACGAGGAATTTCCTATAGCCATTCTTGACAGAAAAATTCATAAGATAAGGACTCGTGAAGTTAGTTTAGTCAAAGTTCAATGGAGCCGACACAATGAAGAGGAAGCAACATGGGAACGCAAAGATGACATACGAAGTAAATATCCGAATTTAACCATATTTTGTAAGTGAAATTTCGAGGACGAAATTTTATTTTTAGTAGGGGTGGATGTAATATCCACTTATATATATATATATATATATATTGTTTATTATAATAATAAAAATAAAGTAAATATATATTATATTATTATATTACATATTAGTTGGATGATAACGTAAGCATCATCACGTAAGCATCAACTTGGTTGTCAGATATATTCTAAACAAATAGTAATTAACTAATCACTTTTCTATATATATATATATATTCTCCCTTTCAATGTATACTTGGTAGTGGCCCCAAGTTCCTGCAAAGGTATGATGTATATATATATATAAACTTTAGTACACATATACATACATATATAGATATCACACTGACTTCTTCGCATTTTTTTCTTTTTGTGATTTATTTTTATCATATTATATACCAAAATTATCGTCTCAAAGCGTAGATTCCATATATATATAATTCTTTTATGAAATAGATGTGCTATGAGTTAGAAAAGCTCAGTCGAAGCTTTCAACCTTTTAAAGGCATATTTTGTTTCGGTGTGACATAGCTTTGATATTATAGGTCATTTTGAAGCTCTCCTCACGAGGATCACAAACATATAATTAGTTTTGAATTTGGACGTGAAATGGAGAAGATGGGAAGAGACCCATTTTATTTTGAAATTTTTATCCCCTTTAAACTTTGTTATTTTCATGAAAAATTGGTATGCATATGATCCTCATCTTGAAAGGACTCCATACGTACTCTCAGATTTTCAAATGGAGTTGTATAATTCAAGTTGGGTCATTTTGTAATAAGGTTAAAGTTTAAGATAAGTTTAAATGAGAATTTAATATAATGCAGGGAGTTGATTGCAATTTATATATATATATATATATTAATAAAAAAGATAGTAATTAATTTTCAAAAATTTGTATAGTGAAATTCTTACTGCACATTCACAGTATGAGTATGTGCGTACTAAACATATTATTATTATTATTATTATACTATTTATTTACTTATTTGTTTGAGAAGGACTAAAGTACAACCACTAATATTGATTAATTGGTACAATCGGATTCAAATCACAGCATAATTAAATCTCGCGGATCGAGGCTGCTACTAAATTAATTCTTTACTGAAATCACGTGAATCAAAATAGGAGCCCCCTTCTTCTCTCTCCCCATCCCTTCTTCCCTCTCCCCAAGTACTGAAACCTCTCTTCTCTATCCCATCGCACCCCCTTCTTCTCTCTCCCCAAGTACTGAAGCCCTTCTCCTCTCTTCGTCTAAGCCTTGCATTCTCTGGCAGCAGTGGACAACGGATGCACTTTCGACGAGGCAGCAATGCACCACAACTCTGTCGGAGCTCGGACTCGGCGCCACCAATAGCGGCGGCGCCTCCGGGGCGGACGCCGGCGCAGGCAGGGTGTGTTAGGAATTTTGGACACACACACGCATACGATGACACGAATAACATGAGATTTGTTTACCCAGTTTGTCTTTCGACTACATCTGGGGGCGATACCAATCCAGTATTTTTCTTACCTATCTAGTATTTTTCTTACCTTGTTGGACAAATCAACTACAATGAGAAAACATCTTGATCTAGATAACACAATGGATAACTTCTTGATCAAGATAGCACAATGGATAACTTCTTGATCAAGATAACTTGCCCTAATCCTAAGCCCATTAGGATCAACTGGGCCAAAAGAAATACGGGCTCAAAGAATTTAGGCTCCATACTCCAACAATCTCCCACTTGGAGACTAAATCCTCCATGTAGCATATCTTCTAGTTCTCCTCCCATATCCGTCTGACATCTCCTAACCTTTTCTTCAAGTTCCAAGGCCAATTGAAGCTATGCATAGCTTCAATTTCTCTAAGAAACTCTCAGGCAGTGTCATGTACAACTCTTCCACCAATTCACCATGGAGAAATGCCGTCTTCACATCCATCTGATGCAATATCAAATTTTCTGCAGCTACCATACTCAACGTCATTCGAATAGTGGTCAGTTTCACAACTGGAGTAAAGACATCAGTATAGTCAATACCATGTCGCTGCTCAAACCCCTTGACAACCAACCGGGCTTTGTAGCGTCTGCTACCGTCAGCTTCATTCTTGATTCGGTAGACCCACTTGCAATGCAAAGCCTTTTTACCCTTTGGGAGCTCAACAAGTTCCCAAGTGTCATTCAACAGAAGAGATGCTAACTCATCATCCATATCACCTCTCAATTTTCGTCTATCTTCACTCTACTCTGCCTCTGCATAACACTCAGGCTCACCACCATCAGTAAGTAACAAGTAGTAGTTAGAGGGCAAATACCTATCAGGTGCACATCGCTCTCTAGCTGGTCTCTGCAACGGATCCTCCAATGGTGGTGGTGGTGTCTTTGGTGCTCCAATGAGAACCTCTTCCTCATTCTGACTCTCCTTGCTCCCACTCGAGTTTGAGATGTCTAACTCGACTTCTTGGGTATTAGTCTTGTCAGAATTTGATGCCTCCAATCTGTTCTTGTACATAACCTGTTCATTGAAAACCACATCTCTACTGCGAATAATATTTCGGTTGTTCTCATCCCAGAGTATAACCGAACTCATCACCACCATACCCAATGAACGTACACTTAACAGATTTAGCATCTAACTTGCTTCTATCATTAGAACTAATATGAGCATATGCAACACAACCAAAGACACGCAAGTAAGACATATTTACCTCTTTTCCTGTCCATTCTTCCTCTGTTATTCTGTTTTCCAATGGAACTGATGGACCTCTGTTAATTAGGTATGCTACTGTGTTTACTGCATCTGCCCAAAACATCTTAGGCAGTCCACTCTTCAATCTCATGCATCTAGCTCGCTCATTCAAAGTTCTGTTCATTCATTCTGCCACTCCATTCTGCTGGGGAGTTCCTCTCACGGTCTTCTCCATGCGAATCCCATTCTCAGCACAATATTCCTTGAACTCACGGAGTTCATATTCACCTACATTGTCAGAACGAAGACACTTTACTTTCAGCCCCGTTTCATTCTCTACAAGGGCTTTCCACTTCCTAAAAGTATCAAATGCATCAGTTTTATTTTTCAGAAAATAAACCCATACCTTTTGAGTGGAGTCATCGATGAAGGTCATGTAGTACTCCGAACCACCAAGGGACTTCGTGGGCGCTGGTCCCCATAGATCGCTATGCACCAACTCTAACTTTTCTGACTTCAAGGTTCTGCCACCTCTCGAGAAACTTACTCTTCTCTGTTTTCCGAAAACACAGTCCTCGCATAGGCAAACTTCAACAGATTTCAGCCCTGGAAGTCTCCCTTTCGAACACATTACCTTCATCCCTTTGTCGCTCATGTGACCTAGCCGACAGTGCCACAAATCAACATTGGTCATAGCTCTTACAAGATCAATGCAGTCCTTGGAATTAGTTGTAGTATACAACGTCCCCTCTTTCTTCCCTCGCACTACTATCATTACTCCTTTACTGATCTTCCAACTGTTGCTGCCAAAAGTCACTGAGTATCCTTCTACATCAAGCTGTCCAATTGAAAGCAAGTTTCTTTTCAATCCTGGAATGTGCATAACACCATTTAGCTTTAATGTTGATCCGTTTGGTGTGGATATCCGAACATCTCCTTTCCCCACGATCTTCAAGGGCTCATCATCAGCAAGGTAGACTTGTCCGAATTCACCAGACACATAGTTCTCCATTATTTCAGCATCACTGCATGAGTGAAATGATGTTCCAGAATCCAACACCCATGATTCCAGCGGACTACTGACACTCAAGACCAACGCATCTCCGATATCATCTATGGTTGTGTTTGCTGTCTTCTTCTCATTCTGTCCCTTCTTGTTTTTCTTGGGCGCTGTACACTAATTCCTGTAGTGACCAAACTCATCACAATTCCAGCACTGGATTGAGTCTTTGTCTTTCTTAGATTGACTCTTTCCACTGGACTTTGATCTGCCACGATTCTGCCTACCCTTTGATCTGCTCCTATCCTCCGTGTTCAGCACTGACCCTGAAGTAGATCCAGACTCTTTTCTGCGAACCTCCTCGCTAATCATCAGATCTCCCACTTCGTCAAGCTTCAATTTATCTTTCGCGGATGAAGCACTAACTGCAGTTACTGTGGCAGCCCAACTATCTTGCAAAGAAGATAACAAAACTAAAGCAAGTACCACGTCAGTGAATTCGATTTCGACTGAACACAACTGCCCAATGATCATGTTGAACTCGTTCAGATGTTGCTGCACAAGTGTGCTCTCCGACATTCTGAGGTTGAACAATCATCTGATCAAATGAACTTTGTTCGCAGTTGTGGGCTTTTGGTACATCTCCTCCAGGATTTTCAGCATCTCCCTTGCGGACTTGGCTTTAGTTGTGTGGTAGGCTACATTCATGGACAACGATAAACGTATCGCACTCATCGCCTTTCTGTTCAACAGATTCCACTCCTTCAGATCCATCTTTTCGGGTTTCACCTTCTCTTCTAAGGGAACATACAGATCTTTACCGTAGAGATAATCCTCGATCTGCATCTTCCAGAACCCGAAATTTGATCCGTCAAACTGTTTGATTGAAATCTTCTCGTCGCTCATCGTGACTACTCCCTTCGAACCCGAGGCTTTGATACCAGTTGTTAGGAATTTTGGACACACACGCACACGATGGCACGAATAACACGAGATTTGTTTACCTAGTTCATCTTTCGACTACATCTGGGGACGATACCAAGCCAGGATTTTTCTTACCTTGTTGGACAAGTCAACTACAATGAGAAAACATCTTGATCTAGATAACACAATGGATAACTTCTTGATCAAGATAACACAATGGATAACTTCTTGATCATGATAACTTGCCCTAATCCTAAGCCCATTAGGATCAACTGGGCCAAAAGAAATACGGGCCCAAAGAATTTAGGTTCCATACTCCAACAGGGTGACCTTCAGCGCCAGTTTCTGGCCTCGCAAACACGACGCGTTCGAGTAATTGTAGAAAGAGAAGTAGAAGAATCCAACACGCGATGTGTGCCACTTCAATTAAAAGACAACGTATTATTAGACAACATATCTTGTGGTGTTGTTTATTTCAAGATTCATATGAATGAAGAAATTGAGGAGTTTAAGCACAGCAGACCACAGGAGTTCACGAATCTCCGGCCTGGAATTACCTGAAGAGTTTAAGAATTAATCATATTAACATTTTTGAACCTGCTTTATATGGAATTATACTGGGTACTCCTCGGTTGGAAATGCTTGAGTTGAACCTCTGGCAAAGTTGTGGGGATTCGAGTATTATATCCGCGAGTTTGAAAAGGCTCAAGATACAAAAGGGGTTTTATCGATGGCCTTCAGTGTTGACTATTTGGTGTCCGAATCTTGAAACTTTAGACATTTCAGGAGATCTTCATTCGGAGTGTTTGTTCACAGATTTCTCATCTTTAACTGATATCATTTGAATGGGTATGATGATGAGTCGAAAGAATGGTTAGGAGAAACATTGAGGGATGATTTCGCAACCTTCCTACATGTTGAAAGAGTAGCATTATCATGTTTTGCTGCTGTCTTGTTTGTTTTTAATATCTACTTATGCATAGCTCTGTTTTTATTATTCAGAGTATTGATGAGTATAATGAAGTCATGGGTGCATAGATATTTGAAAACTAACTCGATATGTATATAATCCTTAATGCACAACGGTTGTTCATCCTGTTTGTTTTTTTCCATGTGTTTGTGAGTTAGTGGCAGTGTATATCATGTACGACTTTTAGTCTTTTGCGACTCAATTGGTTATTATGATCGCCAACATTGAACTCTTTACTTTTGTTCGTTTTAAGCCTTATGAATTAGTTTGTAGATACTACATGATTTGTCCTTGGTTTCGCAAATATTTTTAACATGGCAGACTTGGTTCAATGCTTATGAATTAAATTCTGCAACTTGTAAATTGAGATGCTGCTGCTATTGTACATACAAACTTATAATAGTGAAACTACCCATGGTAGTATTATCATTCATTAGAGAAATAATTATTATAGATTTGGAGCTAATGTTCTCTGTTTACAGTGTAAACAGGAGAGGTGGGGTTTGTCTAGATGGTAGCTTGAGAGAGAGAAGTTGCAGAGAGAGAAAGCTTGCTGGTTCTTGAAAATGTAGAGATTGTAGTGAAACTTATGCTTGAAAACTGAGAGAGAGAGAGAGAAACACACATCCCATATAATTTTAAAGAGTGACCTAATTAATTTTAAAGAGTAATCTATTTAATTTCAAAAGTAACCTCTATATATATATATATTAAAAGTCTCAAATCAAAGAGTGGTCCAATAAATTTAAGAGTGACCTAATTAATTTCATAGAGTAACTTAATTAATTGCAAAGAGTAATCCATACATATTCAAAAGTCTCAAATCAAAATGTGGTCCCATAAATTTCAAATAGTGAAAGAGTGACCTAATTAATTCAAAAGAGTAACCTAATTATTTTCATAGAGTGATCTAACAACGTACAATTGCATACAATTTAATTATTCATAGTACATTACTTAATTTCGAAAATAAGAATTTCAAATCAAATAATAATCTTACTAATTTCAAAGAGTAACCTAATTATTTTTATAGAGTGATCTAAGAATGTACAGATTGCATACAATGTAATTATTCACGGTACATGACTTAATTTCATAAATAAGAGTCTCAAATCTAAGAGTGGTCTAATTAATTCAAAAGAGTAATCCAATTAAATTCAAAGAGTAATTTAATTATTTTTATAGAGTAACCTAAAAAATATTGATCAAATAAAACAATATAATCTCAAATTAAATAGTAACTTAATTAATTAATTATAAAGAGTAAGTCAATTAATAAGAAAGACTAACCTAAAAAATATTGATCAAATAAAACAATATAAATATCACGCTAAGTTAATGTATCACTTTATAGAAGTAATCATATTACTCTTTTGGATTAATTAGATTACTATATACAAATAATTAGATTACTCTTCGAAATTAAAATAAATAAAAAATGAGAAAAAAAAACTAACGAAAATGATATACTCCCTGTTTCTGTTTTCTAATTTAATGAATAAGAAGAATGAAACACTAATCCACAAACCATATTAGTGAACTGTAGAAAACACAGATCCTTCAATCTAATTCTTAGTTTCATTTCCTAAAACATAACTCTCTCTCTCTCTCTCCATTTGTTTTTCCATCCAACTCTGAATTCTTATAGTGCCCCCTCAAAATATGTCAAACAAACAGCAAATTATCCTCTGCCAAAAAAAGATCAAAAACATAGTTTTATATCGAATTAGAATCACCAAATCTATATAGTTCTTCTTAAATAAAAAAAATTGTTATCATAATACAATATAATAAGGAATCACACGCTGTTCAGATATGCTCGCACTAGAAAGCACACCATCGAGCCCAGCCACAACACTGCCCTTCGCCGATGTTCATGGTCGCCGCCGAGTTCCATTTGCTGCCGCCTCAGTCCATCGCCGGATCTGCCCGCCATCAGCCACAAGCGCTGAGCCACCGAGTTCCAACAATCATTTTAGCAAGTTGATCCATATCAGGAAATTCAGAATATATCCAAAATCCCCACACCTTCATTGTTGATCCATATATCTTAGCTTACCTGTGAACAGTAATCATCAATTTCCTCCTTCTGCTAGCGCAATTCATCCTGAAACAAAAAGGCATGACAAAGGCTGTAGCACTATCCACTTTCAATAGTGGGAATAAGAATTGGCTTCCTCCACGTAATTTATGATGGTGCTCAATGTGTGGTTCTTTGGAATCTATTAAACTACTTTTTGGCAGTCATAAATAACAGCAGCAGAGATTCAATAGAAAATTACTTTCAATAGAAGTTCGAAAGTACATTTTTGGAACCCTATATGTCATTCTCCTTTTCATTAAATTCTCATTATTTTATTGTAAGGAATAAAGATTTGACTAGTAATTTCAACAGGGATGAGTACTCCTAGAAGAGAATACAGGAAAGGTCACAAAAGTATACTCCAGTATCTACCCAAATAAAAAAATGAAACGTTCAAGAACAATATATTATTAGACACGCTAAGGTTGGTCCTATACTTAATTTCCCCCCCAACCATGCTCAACAGATTCAAAACAATAATTGAATATTCTTATATTTCTTTCAAGCAAAATAAACCATAGAACAACCAGAACTATGCTTCTCCACAATTTTTTTCTTCCATTTCACTTGCTGCTCTCAATAAAAACAAATAACATACAAAAGAAGACAAAATACAACACCTAAATTGGAAATTTGGGGCACCATTTTCAAATAAACTGTCATGGGGCATTAATATACTTATAGTTTTCAGAAATTCACCCTGCAGTTCTATTTTAAAAATACAAGACATTAAAATAAAAGGTTCCCAATGTTGAACACGAAATCAGTATTCTAAGGGTGTTTTGCAAGTTATTTTATTAGCTTAAATAGCACTTTTTTTAACAGTAAAGGTGATATGAGCTGCTTTTGAGTGATTACCAATAAGGTGATTTTGAGAAGCATTCATAGACCAACCTAAAACTGCCAAAACTAATTTTTAGTAGTATACCAGAGTAAATCACTTCTTCAAATGCTCAATCACTTGTAAACACTTAACACCCCCCTTCAGTCAGTCAGCAAAGAAAAGGTGAGATGAATTACCTGTGTTGGTTTCTGAGACTGAGGTGGAGCATATCCACGTCTTAACTTAATGTTATTACGTCCAAAACCTAAAACACCAAAAAATCCAGAAGCATCAACATTTAGCCAAGCTTCCCATGTATCATCTTCCCCAGTGAAAATACATGACTTCATTTTTAAAAAATTAGAGTCTCAAATCAAATAGTAACCCAATTCTTAATAAAAAGTAACCTAATTAATATGAAAAAGTAACCTTATTGACCAAACAGAACAGTACATAAGCAAATGAATATAAAGAGTAATCCAAAAGCTTACTTATAATAACTTAATTCATTATAAGGAGTAAACCAATTAATTAAAAATAGTAATATAGAAGATATTGATCTAACAGAACTATATCACACACCCTCTGTACGTAAACCAAGAAAAGATGGCGACTATTGGACATTTTACAGCAAGCTATTGAACTTCAGAGCAAGAGATTTAATGGGTTTACAACTTCTTTATGTTAAAAGCCCACCACCACCGTACTCTTTCCACCGGATCGCTCATTTCGCCACCCCCATTCTCTCCCTTCTTCAATCAAGGTGCTGTTCAAAGCAAGCAGAGCAGTCTAGAAGCCAAAGGGGATCTACATTCTGTAAATAATGAACTAGTCCTTAATATAATTAGCACTCCTCATTTCCACTAATATTATTATGGATTTCAAAACAAATCTCAAATTCTTCTCTCACAAAATGGAAATTGCAAATTTTTTATCTAACAATGAATCTCAATTTCATAATAATACGCAGGATGGCATGTTTTACATTAAATCATTTGCGATGCTATTTATGATTTGGAAAGAAGGACATTAGAATTTAGATTAATAAGAAAATTAAGAATCTCAAACAGGGAAACACCACAACAGATTAGATATGGAAATGACAAGCTTTGTCATCATTGATGTGCCATTACAACACCTGTTCGAAACAATCACCACAAAGTCTTACTCTCTTACTAGAAAAACTGGAAGTCATTAAGAGAGAGAGAGAAGATAAGCAAACCCCAGCTTCTAATGCAAAAGCTTATCTAAAAATAAAATCAAACAACATTGAAATTCAACAAAAAAAAAATTAAGCTAAATAAATACACAAAGGAAGAAGGAAGAGTAGAAAATCGAACAGAAATGATAAAATTAGGAAACAAGCCTGGAAGAGCTATCTTCGAATGAACTCCGAACATCCCTTTTCCTCTTGGCGCCGCCATTTCCGCGGCCGCTCTGCTCCATGACTGTCGATTCCTCGAGAGACCCATCTCCGCCCAAGCTCCCCATTCCCCAAACTATTTTATCCTAACCTGCTTCTACTGGAAGCTTTTCGGGTATATAGAAAGCGGCGGTGACAGCGAGAAGGGCCTCGAAGACGGGGAGGTAGAGGGCGGCTGAATGACAGCGGTCGGTGATGGGAAAGAAAGTGCTGGAGAAAAAGAGAGAAAATGGAGAAAGATCCTGTGCTCGTGAAGGGAGAAACATGAGAGAGAAAATGAGGCTAACCCATTTTACTTTTTTGACCCATGAAGATCCGGTTGTACCAGTTTAAAAAAAAAACTGGCCTAGTCTTTGTCTATTTGTTTTATTTCATTTCATTCTATTTTATTATTTATTTAATATTTTTTTATTTTATTTTATTTTATTTGAATTTTTATTAAATATTAAATATAATTTTGTCATTATTATTATTTAGGTGTATTTGTATCTATATTTTTAATATTATGATTTATTACTAAAGTTAATAATTAGTTTATTTTAATTATACAATATTAGAAATTTAGTTTAGTACTAGGAATTATTATTAGAAGTAGAACTCAGTTTAGTATATCTTGCAGGTATACTTGAGACCGAAGAGCAAGCCTAGTCACTTTACACATTTCCAATAAGTTCAAGGTGGGGGTAACTTTCACTCTTTACCGAGTGCTACAATTTTATATCATGATTGCTATGTTAAAATGTGATATGTGTTATTTATATGTTATGTTATGTGTCATGTGTACTTTTAGTTCGATGAAAATATTTTCTTACTAACACTTGTACGGGGTGATGACTCGGTGCACATATACCAACTAACACAAGTTACGTCGGTTCAGTACTAAAATGTATTTCAAAGTATGCTAACATCGTACTGGGGTGATGGCCCGGTGCACATATACCAACTAACACAAGTTATCGGATGACGGTGCGGTTCAAAATATTTTCGTTTAGTTATCGAACGACAATATGAAAAATTATTTTATTAAATTGGCATATGTTACATTTTATGGTATATTTGACATGCATATTTATTTTTAACTGTGCAATCATTTAAGTTAACCTTCTGAGTGTATTTTAGACGCTCACCCCTTATTGATTTTCAGAGCAAGGTTTAGAAGATGGAGAGGCCCCCTGCAAATGTCTCAAGCCCATAGAGGACTTTATATTATGTCCTATATTTTAGTACTTTATTAAGAACTTTATTTCAGATATATCATCTGAACGTACTTATTTTGAATATTCCACTCTACTCGGGAGAGTAGACAATATTATGTAAAAGAATCTCTATGCAACTTTTACTTTATTATATTATCGCTTTGGGGATTTTTATATTATTTTCGCTGTGCATTCTCGACCCCTTTATTATTATATTGGGAATTGTATATCTAGTAGCGTCCCAACCCCATATCGTTACCCGGGGCGTTACAATCACATATCTCTATTGTGTGTTCTTCAACCCCTGAAAGATTGATTCCGCATAATATTCAACAATAATTTCCCAAAAAATTGCTTACTTCTTCGAAAGCAATCGGCCCTATTCCCTTATAAAATTAAAAATAATTAATTCAAGTAATATAATCATAAGAAACAAAGTACTGTAATAATATTAATTGGTGTATATATAATCATAATATATACTTTATGACAAAGACTTGTACGAGACTATCTCACGAATCTCAAGACGCGTCAAATTTAAACCCATTAAAAAAACTCGCGGATCACAAGCCACGGCCAACTTATTCTGACCGCTAAATACATGCAACCCACAGGCCACCTTAACTTAATTAATTAATTTATTTTTCTTTTGCCGTAATTTTAATTATTTTGTAAAAATTGAATTAGACTTTGTTTTATATTATTTTATAATGTATTAAAACATATTATTTATTGGCAATTACTGGTGTACACCAGTTTTTAAGATACGCCAAATAATCCAAATCCTCAATAATCCATCATATATAAATCATTTTGATCTGGTATTTCATTTTCACTCTTTCCTCACTGTACCGCTCCGCTCTTTCAGTATTGCGTCCCTTTTCTCTCTTTTTTTTTCGATGTTCTCTTCTTATTTTCTCTCTATTATTTTCTGTTTCTTCATTGTGCATTGCTTCTCTTATTTTCTGCTTGCCTGCCTCTCCTCTCTTTCTTCACATTACCTCACATTACCTTTTTCTTCTTCACTGTACTTTACCTTTCTCTCCTTTTTTTTCTCTCCTTATTTACTCTCTATTATTTTCCTTTTCCTCATTCATTTTATTTTATAATAAGAAATTTTATTTTTTGTAATTCAGTACTGTATACGTTTTTTAATAAGTGTATTATCTTTTTTTAATTTTTTTAATTTTATACACTTCTTTAAACAAAGAAATACAGTTATAACTACAATTTAATACATCATTCAAAAAGTGGATTGATATCAATTTAAATTGAATAAACAAATTAAAATTGAATAATGAAATTCCAACTAATACATTTGCTCATTAAATTAAATATGTATAAAAATTAATTCAATGTAATACAATTATCAATATCGTTTTTTTTCCTTTTTAAAATATAACACATTTATCAACAAAAGACTATACATTATTGAATTAAATGTAATACATTATAACCATTCGAAAAAGTGAATAATCAAATTCCATGAATAATTCTTGAAAAAGATCTAAATATGAATATCAAAATATGACCAGATCTGAATAATTGCAAAGATCTCTGGATGAAATCTATGAACATACAAAAATCGCTAATGAAGGGAGAATGGAGATCTCGCGTGATCTCAACTGGCAAATACATTTATGTAGATCTGAAATGGCGATCTCAATCAGCACACAAGCAATTATATGTAGATCTGAAATGACGATCTCGATCGGCACACAGATGATGATGTCGGGAACTGGAGCCATGGCAGAAAGACGGAGTGAGAGAAGACGACGGTAGATCGGCGTAATGAGAGAGGATGACTAAGGATAATGAGAAGACAAAACTGGAAAAAACAACAGAGATGGGAAGAGTGATGGGGAGAGAACAGTGCGGAAGAAATAGAGAGAAAGGGTAAACGTGAAGATGGAGGAGAATAGCGTGAAAGTGAATTGTGAGAGAGAAACGGGTTTTATTGTTTTTTATACCAGATCTGTTTTCCAAAATATGGATTTGTTTTTAAGGTGCAATTGAGGTAAAATAGATCAACTCTTATTTATTACATTTATATAATTATTTGTTTATTAAGAGAATATTTTCCTTATAGAAAACAATTAATTAATGTACTTTTTATTTATTAATTACCACTTTTTATTAATATTTAATGGAATAGTTCATTTAAATAATTATCACTTTTTCTTTATTAGATATCACTTTTTATTAAAAATATTATCACTTTTTATGTGTATGATAATATATATATATATATATATATATATATATATATATATATATATATATATATATATATATATATATATATATATATATATATATATATATATATATATATATATTCATTAAATAATTTAATTGGATGTGTATCACTTTTATTTGATCAGGTATCAATTTTTATTTAAAATATATCACTTTTTATTAAAAATATTATCACTTTTTACTAAAATTTTCATTTAACATTTTGTTGGACGTGTATCACTTTTTCTTTATCAAATAGGAGTATCACGTTTGATTAAAAATATTATCATTTTTATTAAAAACGTTGTCACTTTTTATCCGTCTTATAAATTTTTATTAAATAATATAATTGGATGTGTATCATTTTTTTAATTAAATATCACTTTTAATTAAAATGTTATCACTTTTTGTCTTTCTTACAAATTATTTATGAAATACTGTTGATTAGTCAAATATCACTTTTTTTGTTTAATTTTATTTTTTATTAAAAATGTTATCACTTAATAATTTATGAATTTTATTATGAAAAGTGTATCACTTTTGAATTTTAATCTATCACTTTCAATTTTTTTTAAATAATCATATTATATTTTAAGTATTACTTGCACTTTAATAATTTAAAATCATTAAATTTAAAATGTTTTTTTTTTTAATTTGAATGTTAAATGTACAGGAAAAGGAAATACATATTACCTTAATTAATTGAGTATGTCTGGCAATTTTTTCCGAGAGGTTGTGCGGGTAACCGGCTAAGGCCGCCGTTTTATTTATTATTTATTTATTTATTGTTTATATTATATTATTTAGTTGATGAATATGTGATTCGTGAGATGGTCTCATACAAGACCTATCCATAATTTATTTATATTTATTAAATAAAAATATTTTTAAAAAAATAATTATTGACAAAGACTATAATAGGATCGTTTTTTTTTTTTCAAAACTCTATCGTCGGGCCTTTTAAAGAAAATGGGTCAGATTTGAATTGGATTTTCTTTTCACCGCTTTCTCTCTCTTCTTTCTCTTCCCTTTCCTCTTTCCTGCAGCATCGCCGATGCAATTTCGACTGGCTGCGGCGTAGGCAAATCTTGTGACCTTATGGTACATCTTTCCCGGTAAATCTTTCCACAGCCCAGGCATCACGTTCTACTGGAATGGCGATAGCCCGTAAACCACCATCTTCAACCTCACCGGCTGCTTCCCCATGTCTCTCTTTCTCTCTCTCTCAATTGATTCTTCTTCTTCCTTCCAGCTGATTTCTGATGAAAATGCAAAACTAAGTTACTCCTATTTACTTTATTTTCGGATCCGTACTAGTAGCATTCTTTTATTTGGATTATTCAAATTGACCTATATGATCATCATATTCATATTTGTAGGCACATTATGTTCTTATCTAATGGCTTATGACCTTTTATTGTTCTAGTGATCTTGAAAATCTTAATTTTTCTGTACGGGTTGCAATTGACAGTGGGCTTCTTGATTTACTTGAAGGAAAGCTTGCTGGTCTTTAATTTAGATGAAGATTAAGGAGGAATTAGAGTTGATGGCTTCAAAATTAGAGTCTTCTCCAGATGGATCTGAATCTACTATTTATGGTAAATTTAAGTATAAGAGAAGCAGTAGTAAGTGTGGGTTCTAAAATTGAGAAAATTATTGTAGTTAAAAGATTATTTTTTTTATTTTTTTATTTTTTGGTTTTAGATATCACAGAAGAATCCAATATATACCAATAAGAAAATTATTGAAAAGATTTTACATTTGAGCTTTGTCACAAATTCTTATACTTGGAGCACTACATGATATCGTAGAAATAATTAGAATACTATTTATAATTAATTAGATAACTCTTTTAAATTAATAAGATTACTTTTGATGTTAATACTCTGATTTATGAAATCCGTAGAAATAATTAGATCACTCTTTGAAATTAATTAAATTATTTGTGATTTATATATTGTTAGATCACTCTATAAAAGAAAATAGGTTACTCTTTGGAATTAATTAGATCACTTGTTAGAATTAATTGGATTACTCTTTAAAATTAATTAAATTGTATGAAATTTATACGTTATTAAATTACTCTATAAAAATAATTAGATTACTCTTTGAAATTAATTAAATTGTATGCAATCTACACGTCGTTAAATCACTCTATAAAAATAATTAGATTACTCTTTGGAGTTAATTAGATCACCCTTTGGAATTAATTGGATCACTCTTTAAAATTAATTTTACACTATTATGCAATTTATACATTATTAGATCACTCTATAAAAATAATTAGATTACTCTTTGAAGTTAATTAGATTATTCTTTAAAATTACACCTAAAAAAATTTACAATGTATAATCTTGAAATAACATAAAACTGTAACATTTGTGACACCAAAGAATAAACAAAGAATGGTAAAGAGCACTAGAGGTGCTTTAAATTTTACATTAGATCTTGTTGATTGAATCTAGAAACAACCACCAACACATACTGATGTATAATTTGACAGCAAAAATTATTAGTCAAAGTTGCCTCTATTCAATATATTAGTAGCACTTAAAAAACCCAATAATATTAATAGCAACTCATTTTCACCTATACCAATCCATCAGCTTCTTCAGTAAAATTTTAGCTATGTGAAATACTTCAGTAGATTTCCATATCCGACCATCAAGCATTAAACTTATCATAATCATGCAAAAACAAGAACTTTAGTATTTCAAAAGAGTACCTAATAGGTAAAAATAAAATACACATAACCTAGATGAAGATAATATTAAGAAATGAATTTAAACAATCAAATAAATCAGAGAATGGTAAGCTCTCACACAAGCAAGAAGCACGAACTGATGAATTTCCAATTTCAACTAAGAGGATGTAATTCATTAGACAAAGATACATATCACATTATCAATCACATCATAAGCCCAAAACATTTGCTGGAAAAGAGAAATTTTGAAAGAAGAATTGAATAAGTATTCGCAGAAAAGCTGAAGCTTGCCTTCAGACAAGTGCTGGTCTTCTTTCACCTTTCACCATATATATATATACAATCTCGCCTCATCTGAGCAACTATGTCCCTGCAGTGGGTAATGCAGCTGCCTCAGTGAGCTCATCAGCAGCACCTATTTTGGATAGCCTAGCAATCCTGTTTCTCATCTTCGTCTTCTCCTCAAAATCAGCTGCCAATATTTTCCTCATCAATGCAAAGGAGGGGTCAGATTTTCTATTGTCCATAAGATGAATAAACAAGACTAGCTCTTACTTGAACACAGATAACATGATAATTCTAGAGCTCTATCGCTCCCTCTGATGCCACAATGAAATCTGATAAGAGGACACTCCATTTGAGCCATTAGATAATCAATCTCATGAAACTTGTTACAATAATAAAAAAATTTCAACATTTTACAACAATAAAATTACTAACTTATTTTTTTCATGGGAATAAAAAAATACAAATAAATCAAAAATATCTATCCCATCCTCTCACCTTCAACATTTCCAACCCCCACCAAACCCTCCTCCCCCGCCGCCGTCGCAATCTTCCCCTTAACCTAATACTTCCACCGAATTTGACTCGCCGAAGCCCGCTACCGGGTCAGATGATCCGGCCAGGACACTTGAGCGCCCTGCCTGGTGTGGACCCATAACTGCACAAGAGATTTGAGGATACAGTTGTGCATTCAGAGATTAAGAACGTCTTCCCCAATAATATTACGCAATTGATGAGCGTCGACTGTTGTTGCAAAACGGAGAGAAAAAGTAGGGAAGTGTCGGTAAAAGGGAGGAGAGAAGAGGTCATCCGCTTTCTCTAACCCAGCCCAATAACTTGATGATATTATACCCGCATATTACGCGGGTTACACTAGTGACAATATATAATCAACACAAATATATATTTAGGTTAGATATGAGACATTTGAATTTTATATGTAAATTATTGTATTATTTGGTACTTATATATGTACACTCATTTATATAAACTAGCACGAATCCCTGTTACACGGTATTATAAAAAAAATATGAAAGGTTATATATAAAAGGTGGAGTAATTAAATATCAAATTTTATTGTGAAATCAGTATATATATATATATATATATAATCGAAATAAAATATAAAAATGTTATAAATTAATAGTCACAAAATAATTTAAAATGCATGAAACCCGTGTAGTATTGAATTCATAATCTCTTAGGTTAAGTTTGGTTTGAGTCAATCAAATTCAATGAATTTGAAAATATGTGGATTTTAAATTCCTTGAATTTTAAATCAATTCATTTGAATTACACTGTTTAGATGAATTATGAATTTTTGAAAGGATTTATTTAATGTTGATATGATTTATTTAATGTATTATTACTTTCAAAAAAGAAATAATCTAACCATTTTTAACATGTGTCATTGTTTCTTGTTAAAAATTTAAAAAAAATGTGTTATTGTTGTGATAAATTTATAACTTTTGGATGGTAATTCAAAATTGATTACATAACAATAGTTAATATATTATGTTTGGTTATATACACTTGAGCAAGAGTGAAAGAAAAAATAGTAATTCGTAATTTAATGATACTATACTATATCACAAAAGTTTCATTTGCATTATAATAACTAATATGAAACTCGCATACAACGCGGGATCATTTATTTAATTATTCTAATTTTTTGTAATTAAATAATCCGTCTTATATAACGTAACAATATTTATTATTAAAAAAATTTTTATATCTAGACAATTTCTTTCATCAATATAAACAATTTGTAGCAAATTATAACATTTGATTTTTGATAATGTAACGTATAACTAAATCATATATAAAGTTAATATATATGTATACATATTATAATTATTTGAAAGAATCTTAAATTGTATTTTTTTTAATGTTACTGTATAACATAATACAATTGAAAACTATTTATTACTCCCCACATCTCTCTAAAAAAATGTGCAACTCATAGGGGCAATTTTGTCTCTTTGATGTATAAATATTTATATAGTTGTTAGTATTTCATTTTTTTCAATATATGTAAGTGGAATTATGATCAAAATTAAGGAATTTCAAATTAATACAATACTTTCCAATTAATTCACTGAAACTCCTGCAACCCATCTGTATCCATTCTGAACCCTGCTCTGCCCGAATCCCTCCTTCCACTCCTAAACTGCAATCCATCTCAATCTCTGCTCTTCCTCTGCCCGAAGCCCTCTTTCTACTCCAAAACTGCAATATATCTCAATTTCTGCACAAAGCCCTCCTTCCACTCCAAAACTGCAACACATCTCAATTTCTGCTAGAAGCCCTATTTCCACTCCAAAACTGCAACCCATCTCAATATCTGCCCGAAGCCCTCCTTCCACTCCAAAACTTCAACCCATCTCAAACCATCCTCCACATTAAATTCTTGTACCATCCACCATCTTCTGCAATATTAAAGTCTAGCCCTAATACTTCTCATTCATGTTGATATGATTTATTTAATGTATTATTATTTTAAAAAACGAAATAATCTATCAATTTTCAACATGTGTCGTTGTTTCTTGTTAAAAAAAAGTGTCATTGTTGTGATAAATTTATGACTTTTGAATGGTAATTCAAAAATTATTATATAACAATTGTTAATATATTATATTTGGTTATATACACTTGAGTAAGAGTGAAAAAAAAATAGTAATTAACCTTATCTTTTTTATTCGAGATTTAATGATGTTATACTATATCACAAAACTTTCATTTGCATTATAATAACTGATATGAAACCCGCGTATAACGCGGGATTATTTATTTAATTATTCTAATTTTTTGTAATTAAATAATCCGTCTAATATAACGTAACAACATTAATTATTGAGATTTTTTTCTTATAGCTAGACAATTTCTTTCATCAATGTAAACAATTTGTAGCAAATTATAATATTTGACTTTTGATAATGAAACATATAACTAAATCATGTATAAAGTTAATATACATGTATACATATTCTAATTATTTGAAATAATCATAACTTGTATTTTTTTTAATGTTACTTTATAACATAATACAATTGAAAATAATTTATTACTCTCCCCATCTCTCTAAAAAAATGTGCAACCACATAGGGGCAATTTTGTCTCTTTGCTGCGTATATATTTATATAGTTGTTAGTATTTTATTTTTTCATTGTATTTGAGTTGAATTATAATTAAAATTATGGAATTTCAAATGACTACAATACTTTCCAATTAATGCATTGAAGCTCCTGCAACCCATCTTAATCCCTTCTGAACCCTGTTTTGCTCGTAGCCCTCCTTCCAATCCAAAACAGCAACCAATCTCAATCTCTGCACAGAGCCCTCCTCGCACTCCAAAACCGCAACCCATCTCAATCTCTGCCTGAAGCCCTCCTTTCACTCCAAAACTTCAACCCATCTCAAACCATCCTCCACATTAAATTCTTGTATCATCTACCATCTTCTGCATTAAAGTCTTGAACTAATACTTCTCAGTCATGTTGATATGATTTATTTAATGTATTATTATTTTCAAAAAAGAAATAAGCTATCCATTTTCAACATGTGCCATTGTTTCTTGTTAAAAAAAATGTGTTACTATTGTTATAAATTTATGACTTTTGGATGGTAATTAAAAAATGATCATATAACAATTGTTAATATATTATATTTGGTTATATACACATGAGCAAGAGTGAAAGAAAAAATAGTAATAAATGTTTTCTTTTTTATTCGAGATTTAATGATCCTTTATTATATCACAAAAGTTTCATTTGTACTATAATAATTAATATGAAACATGCGTACAATGCGGGATCATTTATTTAATTATTCTAATTTTTTGTAATTAAATAATCCGTCTTATATAACTTAACAACATTAATTATTGAGATTTTTTCTTATAGCTAGCAATTTCTTTCATCAATGTAAAGAATTTGTAACAAATTATAACATTTTACTTTTGATTATGTAACATATAACTAAATCATTTATAAAGTTAATATATACGTATACGTATTCTAATTATTTGAAAGAATCGTAACGTGTATATTTTTTAATGTTACTTTATAACATAATACAATTGAAAATTATTTATTACTCCACATATCTCTCTAAAAAATGTACAATCACATAGGGGTAATTTTATCTCTTTGATGTATATTTATATAGTTGTTAGTACGTATTTCATTTTTCTCATTATATTTGTTCAATCAGAGCTGGTAGAAGCCTCGCGGGAGGGAAATAGAACTCACCTTTCATAAAGTAACGAAATCTGGTAGGAATAGATTTTCCGCTTGAGCTTCTTCCTCACGTTGAAGCAGGAAAATCCTAGTCCCAGTGGAATTATGATCAAAATTATGGAATTTCAAATGAATACAATACTTTTCAATTAATGCACTGAAGCTCCTGCAACTCATCTCTATCCCTTCTTAACTCTGCTCTGCCCGAAGCCCTCCTTCCACTCCAAAACTACAACCCATCTCAATCTCAGCACAAAGCCCTCCTCCCACTCCAAAACTGCAACTCATCTCAATCTCTACCTGAAACCCTCCTTCCACTCCAATACTTCATCCTATCTCAAACCATCCTCCACATTAAATTTTTGTATCATCCACCATCTTCTACATTAAAATCTAGCTCTAATACTTCTCATTCATGTTAATATGATTTATTTAATGTATTATTAATTAAAAAAAGAAATAATCTATCCATTTTCAACATGTGTCATTGTTTCTTGTTACAAAAAAAATGTATCATTGTTGTAATAAATTTATGACTTTTGGATAGTAATTCAAAAATCATTTTATAACAATTGTTAATATATTATATTTGGTTATATAAACTTGAGTAAGAGGGAAAGAAAAAATAGTAATCAACCTTATCTTTTTTATTCGAGATTTAATGATGCTATTCTATATCACAAAAGTTTCATTTGCATTATAATAACTAATATGAAACCCGCGTACAATACGGGATCAATTATTTAATTATTCTATTTTTTGTAATTAAATAATCCATCTTATATAACGTAAAAATATTAATTATTGAGAATTTTCTCTTATAACTAGAAAATTTCTTTCATCAATGTAAAGAATTTATAGAAATCATAACATTTGAATTTTGATAATGTAACGTATAACTAAATCGTGTATAAAGTTAATATATATTTGTATACATATTCTAATTATTTGAAGGAATCTTAACTTGTATATTTTTTTAATGTTACTTTATAACATAATACAATCGAAAACTATTTATTACTCTCCTCATATCTCTAAAAAAATGTGCAACCACATATGAGCAATTTTGTCTCTTTGTTGTATATATATTTATATAGTTGTTAGTATTTTTTTTTCAATTGTATTTAAGTGGAATTATGATCAAAATTATGGAATTTCAAATGAATACAATACTTTTCAATTAATGCACTGAAGCTCCTGCAACCCATCTCAATCCCCCATCTCAATACTTTCTGAATCCTGCTCTACCCGAAGCCCTCCTTCCACTCTAAAATTGTAACCAATCTCAATCTCTGCATGAAGCCCTCCTCCCACTCCAAAACTGCAATTCATCTAAATCTCTGCCTAAAGCCCTCCTTCCCCTCCAAAACTTCAATCCTTCTCAAATCATCCTCCACATTAAATTCTTGTACCATCCACCATCTTCTGCATTAAAGTCTAGCCCTAATACTTCTCATTCATGTTGATATGATTTATTTAATGTATTATTATTTTAAAACAAGAACTAATTTATCCATTTTCAACATGTGTCATTCTTTCTTGTTAAAAAAATAAAATGTCATTGTTGTTATAAATTTATAACTTTTGGACGGAATTCAAAAATCATTATACAACAATTGTTAATATATTATATTTGGTTATATACACTAAAGTAAGAGTGAAAGAAAAAATAGTAATCAACCTTATCTTTTTTATTCGAGATTTAATGATGATATACTATATCACAAAAGTTTCATTTGTACTATAATAATTAATATGAAACTCGCGTACAACTCGAGAATATTTATTTAATTTTCTAATTTTTTGTAATTAAATAATATGTCTTATATAACGTAACAACATTAATTATTGAGATTTTTTTCTTATAGTTAGACAATTAATTTCTTTTATCAATATAAAGAATTTTTTGTAACAGATTATAACATTAGACTTTTGATAATGTAGCGTATAAATAAATCATTTATAAAGTTAATATATATGTATACATATTCTAATTATTTGAAAGAATCTTAACTTGTATTTTTTTTTATGTAACTTTATAATATAATTCAATTGAAAACTTTATTACTCCCCCAATCTCTCTAAAAAATTGTGCAACCACATAGGGGAAATTTTGTCTATTTGTTGTATATTTATATAGTTGTTAGTACGTATTTCATTTTTTTCATTATATTTAAGTGAAATTATAATCAAAATTATGAATTTCAAATGAATACAAAACTTTCCATTTAATGCACTGAAGCTCGTGCAACCCATCTCAATCCCTTCTAAACCTGCTCTGCCCGAAGCCCTCCTTCCACTCCAAAACTGTAACCCATCTCAATCTCTGCACAAAGCCCTCCTCCCACTCCAAAACTGTAGTTCATCTCAATCTCTGCTCGAAGTCCTATTTCCACTCCAAAACTGCAACTCATCTCAATCTCTGCCCGAAGCCCTCCTTCCATTCCAAAACTTCAACCCATCTTAAACCATCCTCCACATTTAATTCTTGTACCATCCACCATCTTCTGTATGAAAGTCTAGCCCTAATACATCTCATTCATGTTGATATGATTTATTTAATGAATTATTATTTAAAAAAATAAATAATCTATCCATTTTCTACATGTGTCATTGTTTCTTGTTAAAAAAAAAGGTGTCATTGTTGTGATATGACTTTTGGATGGTAATTCAAATATCATTATATAAAAATTATTAATATATTATACTACTTACGTCCGCTTCTAAGATATCCATTTTACTATTTTTTGCATCCGCTTCAAAGGTATCTATTTCACCTATTTAGTAAAAAGTACACAATATGGCCCACCACTTCCCTCTAATACAACTACCCACTTTACATATAATAATAATACTCCTTAATTTATTTACAAAAAGCAAATGGATACCTTAGAACTGGACGGATGAAGTATTTGATTATATACACTTGACCAAGAGTAAAAGAAAAAATAGTAATCAACGTTATCTTTTTTATTCGACATTTAATGATGCTATACTATATCACAAAAGTTTCATTGCATTATAATAACTAATATGAAACCCGCAAACAACACAGGATCATTAATTTAATTATTCTAATTTTTCGTAATTAAATAATTCGTCTTATATAATTTAACAACATTAATTATTGAAATTTTTTTCTTATAGCTAGACAATTTCTTTAATGAATGTAAAGAATTTGTAGCGAATTATAACATTTGACTTTTGATAATATAACATATAACTAAATCATGTATAAAGTTAATATATATGTATACATATTCTAATTATTTAAAAGAATCTTAACTTGCATATTTTTTTAATGTTACTTTATAACATAATACAATTGAAAACTATTGATTACTCTCTATCTCTCTAAAAAATGTGCAACCACATAGGAGCAATTTTGTCTCTTTGCTGTATATATATATTTTTATAAAGTTGTTAGATTTCATTTTTTTTATTGTATTTAAGTGGAATTATTATCAAAATTATAGAATTTCAAATGAATACAATACTTTCCAATTAATGCACTGAAGCTCCTGCAACCCATCTCAATCCCCCATCTCAATCCCTTCAGAACCCTGCTCTACCCGAAGCCCCCTTCCACTCCAAAACTGCAACCCATCTCAATCTCTGCCCGAAGCCCTCCTTCCACTCCAAAACTGCAACCAATCTCAATCTCTGCACGAAGCCCTCCTCCCACTCCAAAACTGCAACCTATCGCAATCTCTGCCTGAAGCCCTCCTTCCACTCCAAAACTTTAACCCATCTCAAACCATCCTCCAAATTAAATTCTTGTACCATCCACCATCTTCTGCATTAAAGTCTTGCCCTAATACTTCTCATTCAAGTTGATATGATTTATTTAATGTATTATTATTTTCAAAAAAGAAATAATCTATCCATTTTCAACATGTGTCATTATTTCATGTTCAAAAAAAATATGTCACTGTTGTTATAAATTTATGACTTTTGGATGGTAATTAAAAAATAATTATATAACAATTGTTAATATATTATATTTGGTTTTATACACTTGAGCAAGAGTGAAAGAAAAAATAATAATCAATGTTATCTTTTTTATTCGAGATTTAATAATCCTATATTATATCACAAAAGTTTCATTTGCACTATAATAATTAATATGAAACTCGCGTACAACGTGAGATCATTTATTTAATTATTCTAATTTTTTGTAATTAAATAATACGTCTTATATAACGTAACAACATTAATTATTGAGATTTTTTCCTTATAGCTAGCAATTTCTTTTATCAATGTAAAGAATTTGTAATAAATTATAATATTTGACTTTGATAATGTAACGTATAAATAAATCATTTATAAAGTTAATATATATATATATATATACATATTCTAATTATTTGAAATAAACTTAACTTGTATTTTTTTTAATGTTTCTTTATAACATAATACAATTGAAAACTATTTATTACTCCTCTTATCTCTCTAAAAAATGTGCAACTACATAGGGGCAATTTTGTCACTTTGTTGTATATTTATATAGTTTTTAGTACATATTTCATTTTTTTCATTATATTTAAATGGAATTATGATCAAAATTATAGACTTTCAAATGAATACAATACTTTCCAATTAACGCATTGAAGCTCCTGCAACCCATCTCAAACCCCCATCTCAATTCCTTCTGAACTCTGCTCTCCCCGATACCCTCCTTCCATTCCAAAACTGCAACCCATCACAGTCTCTGCCCGAAGCCCTCCATCCACTCCAAAACTGCAACCAATCTTAATCTCTACACGTAGCCCTCCTCCCACTCCAAAATAGCAATTCATCTTAATCTCTGCCAGAAGCCCTCCTTCCACTCCAAAACTTCAACCCATCTCAAGTCATCCTCCACATTAAATTCTTGTATCATCCACTATCTTCTGTATTGAAGTGTAGCCATAATACTTCTCATTCATGTTGATAAGATTGATTTAATGTATTATTATTTTAAAAAAAGAAATAATCTATCCATTTTCAACATGTGTCATTTTTCTTGTTAAAAAAAAGTGTCATTGTTGTGATAAATTTATGACTTTTGAATGGTAATTCAAAAATCATTATATAACAATTATTAATATATTATATTTGGTTATATACACTTGAGCAAGGGTGAAAGAAAAAATAGTAATCAACCTTATCTTTTTTATTCAAGATTTAATGATGTTATACTATATCACAAAAGTTTCATTTGCATTATAATAACTAATATGAACCCTCGTACAATGCGGGATCATTTATTTAATTATTCTAATTTTTGTAATTAAATAATCCGTCTTATATAACGTAACAACATTAATTATTGATATTTTTTTTTTATAGCTAGACAATTTCTTTCATCAATGTAAAGAATTTGTAGCAAATTATAATATTTAACTTTTGATAATGTAACGTATAACTAAATTATGTATAAAGTTAATATATATGTATACATATTCTAATTATTTGAAAGAATCTTAACTTGTTTTTTTTAATGTTACTTTATAACATAATACAATTGAAAACAATTTATTACTACCCCCATCTCTCTAAAAAATGTGCAACCACATAACGAAAATTTTGTCTCTTTGCTGTATATATATTTATATAGTTGTTAGTATTTCATTTTTTCATTATATTTAAGTTGAATTATGATCAAAATTAAGGAATTTCAAATGAATACAATATTTTCCAATTAACGCACTGAAGCTCCTGCAACCTATCTCAAGCCATCCTCCACATTAAATTCTTGTATAATCCACCATCTTCTGCATTAAAGTCTAGCCTTAATACTTCTCATTCATGTTAATATGATTTATTTAATGTATTTTTATTTTCAAAAAAGAAATAGTCTATCCATTTTCAACATGTGTCATTGTTTCGTGTTAATAAAAAGTGTCACTGTTGTTATAAATTTATGACTTTTGTATGATAATTAAGAAATGATTATATAACAATTGTTAGTATATTTAATTTGGTTATATACACTTGAGTAAGAGTGAAAGAAAAAATAGTAATCAAAGTTATCTTTTTTATTCGAGATTTAATGATGCTATATTATATCACAAAAGTTTCATTTGCATTATAATAATTAATATGAAACATGCGTACAACACATGATCATTTATTTAATTATTCTAATTTTTGTAATCAAATATTCCGTCTTATATAACGTAACAACATTAATTATTGAGATTTTTTCTTATAGCTAGACAATTTCTTTCATCAATGTAAAGAATTTGTAACAAATTATAACATTTGACTTTTGATAATGTAACGTATAACTAAATTATTTATAAAGTTAATATATATGTATACATATTTTAATTATTTGTAAGAATCTTAACTTGTATATTTTTTTAATGTTACTTTATAACATAATACAATTGAAAACTATTTATTACTCCCCCTATCTTTCTAAAAAAATGTGCAACCATATAGGAGCAATTTTGTCTCTTTGCTGTATATTTATATAGTTGTTAGTATGTATTTCATTTTTTTCATTATATTTAAGTGGAATTATGATCAAAATTATGGAATTTCAAATGAAAACAATATTTTCCAATTAATGCATTGAAGCTCCTGCAACTCATCTCAATCCCTTCTGAACCCTGCTCTGCCCGAAGCCCTCCTTCCACTCCAAAACTGTAACTCATCTCTGCCTCTACCCGAAGCCTTCCTTCCACTCCAAAATTGTGCAATCCATCTCAATCTTTGCCCAAAGTCCTTCTCCCACTCCAAAACTGCAACCCATTTCAAGAATACTTGAATCGATCCTCTTACTCTTGAAAAATCAATTTTTAAGATGCAAATCTATTCAAGATTACTCAAATCGATTCTCTTACTCTTAATGAATCGATTCTTAAGAGTTAAATCGATTCAAGAATACTTGAATCAATTCCCTTCCTCTTGAAGAATACTTGAATCGACTTTTAGAGGTGGATCGAATCTCTACTTGATTCGCTCTATCGAAATAAAATTTTATACTTTCATAAATTAAATCGATTCTTAAGAGGTAAATCGATTCAAGAGTACTTGAATCAGTTATCTTCCTCTTAAAGAATACTTGAAACGATTTTTTAGAGGTAGATCGAATCTCTGCTTGATTCGCTCTATCGAAATAAATTTGTATACTTTCATAAATCAATTTTCTAGAGAAACTTGAATAATTAAAGCTCATATTCCTCTTGGAGAATTGAATGTGTGTATTTAAAATAAATAACCAAAAAGCTTATTTATAGGTGGAGTGAGAGAGAATATTATATGGAATATAATTTTTTCCCTTTACATATATATGATTTAATTTGATATTAATTTATTTATTTATTGAATTAAAATATTTAATAATTAATTAATGATACCCAATAAATAAATAAAATATTGAAAATTTAACAATTATTAAAAATAAAAAATACATTATTATTCTTTTAAATATTCATAAATTTATAATGAATTTATTAATTCTATTTTTTATTTAATTATTAGTTTTAAATTATATAAACAAATAAAAAAAATAAATTTTATAATTCATATATGTCATAATTGAATACTAACTTTAAAAAATTAACAAATATTTACCAACTCAATTTTAACATTATTTGATATATGAAATAATGATTTAACTTAAAGAACTTAAGCTTTCGGTTCTATACATGAATTAGTTTTTCAACCTCATATTCTCTAGAGGTAAATCGATTCAAGTGTACTTGAATCGTCGATCCTATTTCACTTGAAGAATAAATCATTACTTTAGAGGTAGATTTTAAAGAATACTTGAATCGATTCTTAAAAGGTAATACTTGAATTGATTTTTTCCTCTTGAAGAATCGATTCTTAAGATGTAAATTAATTCAAGAATACTTGAATAGATCCTCTTACTCTTGAAAAATTGATTTTTAAGATGCAAATCTATTCAAGAATACTTGAATCAATTCTCTTCTTCTTGAAGAATCGATTCTTAGGAGGTAAATCGATTTAAGAATACTTGAATCAATTCTTTTCCTCTTGTAGAATACTTGAATCGATCTTTTAGAGGTAAATCGAATCTCTACTTAATTTGCTCTATCGAAATAAATTTTTATACTTTCATAAATCAATTCTCTAGAGGAACTTGATGAAAACTCATATTCTCTAGGAGAATCGAATGTGTGTATTTAGAATGAATAACCAAAAAGTTTTATTTAAAGGTGGGGTGAGAGAGAATATTATATGGAATATTATTTTTCCCTATATATATGCTTTAATTTGATATTAATTAATTTATTGCATTAAAAGATTTAATAATTAATTAATGATACCCAAATAAATAAATAAAATAGTGAAAATTTAATCATTATTAAAAATAAGAAATACATTATTTAATAAAGAAAATATTAAATAAGGAAGTTAATTAAAGTAAATAAGGAAAAAATTAAAAAAAAAGTGTTAAAAAATCTAAAAAATTGAAAGAATTACACGACACATTGAAGTGGAGACGTCAACAAGAAAAGTTTCTGTTATAGCATACTTAATATTATTATATTATTTTGCATCTATATATAAACTTAATTTGATTCTAATCCTGTGTATTTTCATGTATATTTGTTTTGAGAGACTCTCTTGTGAGACGGGTTATTTGTGAGACGGGTGTGAGATGGGTCGATCCATCATTAAAGTATGCTTATTTTATAGATAAAATATGCTTATTGGTTGTTAAAGTTTGTTATTAATAAATCATATTATAACACAGTAGAATCATACTTTAATGCATAATCCATCGTACTTTAGAAAAACATACTTTAACAACCATTAAACATACTTTATCTATACAATAAGCATACTTTAGTGATGGGTCGACCTGTCTCACAAATAACACGTCTCACAAGAGACTTTGTCGTTTGTTTTAAATAATTACTGCAACAATACTATTTTGACACAACATAATCAACACAAATTCTTATATATAAATAGGTTAAGATACATGAAATTAGAATTATATCTGTTAATTTAAAATAATTATCACTTGTTATAAAATGTTATAACTTTTCATTTATACTATAAATTATGAAATAGCATTATCAATCTTCACTAATTGAGTATCATTCAACTGAGTAACCCAACTTCGATTCCCATTGAGAAAGAATTAGGGGAGAGTTATAAGGAGGCTTGGAGAAAGGGATGTATGCATGGGTAGGGATGGCAATGGGACGGGTATTTTCGTATACCTGGCCTACCCGAACCCTAATGAGAATGGTACGGGTAGTTGTAAACGGGTTTGGGACGGGTACGGATAGTTGTGAAAATTACCATTAGGGTTTGGGACGGGTGCGTGTAATGCCTCAAATACCCACGGGTACCACATTTATATATATTTTTTATAAATTTAATATATATTATATAATTTATATATTATGATATATTTTATATATTTAATTAATAGTTATAAATTTATTTAATCATATTTATTAAATAGTTATTTAAAATAATAGAATTTATATTATATGTATTTTGTATTTAATTAATAATAATGTAATTTTTATTATTATATTTATTTAAATAATTAAATATATAAATATATATTAAATAAATTAATTGTAAATGGGTACGGGTACCCACGGGTATTAATAAACTGTTATGGGATGGGTACGAGTACCATAATAAATTTTTTAAACGGGACGGATACGGGTAGTTATTTTTAATCGAATACGGATACGAGTACCCTACCCATTGTCATCCCTTGGGTGCTTAGTGAACAAACTACTAACTATACTAACAATTAACATTTACCTATAAAAAAAGAGAAATGTGCGTAACTAATATTCTTTTAACACAATTTAATTTCAAAGTATAATTACATTTTTAACATACCTAACATATTTTATCATCATTTATTTATTAATAAAAAATACCAAATTACCTTAAAAGTAACACCAAAATCGATTTTTCTTAATTTGAGTATGTATTGTAAATGTAAAAATGAAAATGAGACGAGAGAGTATAGTTAAATTGTACTGTATATGAAATTAAAATGGAATTTTATCTATTTTCTTTTTTCTCTAACTTGGTATATTTTCTTCAAAAGAAACTACAATATGGATGCTTTCTTTTTAGGGTTAGTTTAAATTTACACACCCTTATTTATTATGACAAAGTCTCTTGTGAGACGTGTTATTTGTGAGATGGGTCGACATATCACTAAAGTATGTTTATTGTATAGATAAAGTATATTTAATGGTTGTTAAAGTATGTATTTTAAGGGTCACTTACTATCGGATACATAAAATAATGCACAATTGCTATAAACTACATGACTCAAAGCATTAATACTCATAACTGCACAATTATGATTGTGATACCATAAATACCCCCTATGCGTTTGCACAATTTGTTTGCACAAATTTATTTTGCACAATTTGTTTGCACAAATTTATTTTGCACAATTTGTTTTGTACAATTTATTTTTGCACATTTTGTTTGCACATTTAAATTTCGACAGAGGTCCGATAGCCGGCGACGGTCATGCGGCAGTCCGGTGAATTTTATTTTTGCACAATTTGTTTGCACATTTTTTATTAAATTGTGCAAAATTGATTTTTACAAAATAAATTTGCACATTTCTTAACTTAAGTCGTCTTTTACACGTATCCCGACTCTACATAGAAAATTGTGCAAAATTAATTAAATTGTGCAAAATTGATTTTTGCACAAGAATTTTGCACATTTCTTAACTTAAGTCATCTTGCACGTATTCCTACTCCACGTATAAAATAGTGCAAAATTGATAATGGTTTTTCATATTTCTACCACAAATTACGACTTCACACATTAAATTGTGAAAATTTTGAGTTTTGCACAATTTTCAACTTCACATAAAATAGGTCTACCATAAGTTCAAATCTAACAATATCACCCATCCAACCCAGAAATACAAGATGGAACATGAGGTGGAATTGAGAATCTTTACACATTTTTTTACTCATTTTTTTCTTTCCATATTTTTACATTTCTTCACAATATTTTTGGGGGGTTTGCCAATTTGCGGTAAATGGATGAGATACATCTTATAATGTCTTCAGAAAGTCTATCCGGAAAGTTAAGGTCACCAAGATAATCCACAAGACTATGGTGCTGAAAATAATCCTCTTCTTCTCCTGCAATGTTTCATAACATTCACTTTAATATTAAATAAATAACTTCACAAAAGGAGAACATTCTTGAGATCAACTAATCTTAGAATGATATCCTACAAATGCCAGAATCATTAAGTATTATATGAGATTAGGTGTGTACCCTTCCAGAAGAAGACTTTGGATAACCAATTTGAAAGATATCACTTGGACCAGATAAAGTACTTGTAGGGGAGCTTTATGTTCGATCGTCATACTCTTTAAACCTTTCCAAATTTTCTCTGTGAGGTTGATCTAATGTAAGCCATCTAGGTATTCCAGTCATTGGTTGTACATGTGTTCCATGATTTCCCTGATTACTAGGGAGATACTGCTGAAAAGCTGTCTGATATAGAGAAAGAATGTAGTGCTCCAAATGTAATATTTCAACCTCAAGTCTAGTAATTTCATTCACCAGTTCTGCTGAAAACTACAAACTGCATAGCAATTCATTGCATCAGTATCCTCAAAGGTCCAAAAACTATTAGTATCCTCAAAGGTCCAAATACCAATACTAATTAATCGATTGCATAGGAAGTAAAGAGGTATGCAGCCATTCCATGGTAAAGAGGAAATGTATTGTAAAAAATGCTACAATAATTCTTATTGGATCAAAAGTATAGGTCTCTATATCTATATGTTCCAAAATTTCACTACAAATAGATGTAATACAGAGCTCTTCAAGCTGAAAATACAGGCACTCAAATTGTCAATGGAAGAAGCATATGAACTTTCATCAAAGCAAGCAAAACTAGTCTAATCTAAGCATTCAATTGTCAGAACATCAAACTTATTTTAGTCACATCAAAACCCCTTTACCATATTCCCAAAATTTTGCAAATTTCTGACCAATAGCAGAATATAATTTCACTCACACATTCATAAATTTCTTAACATAGATTAAGCACAAAATAGAGAAGAACAAAGCAGAGCATAATTAGATAAATGAGCATGAAAAACATGTGCACACATGATTCATGTGGTGGGAAAGCCTCGGCGATATGTCTAGCATATGATCATTCGGCATCTGACTGCAAAGGGCTGAACTGGCAGCGATTTGCGGCGGTGGTGGTGGCGGCGAGGAGTAGTTCATCGGCGTTACAACCTAAACCCCCCACCCAAAAAAAATTCATAGGATTGCAGTAAAAAGTTAAGTTCAAAATTCATAGAAATTTTGATAGAAATCAAGCATATATATTTCACCTACATATTAGTATTACTAGCATAATCGTTTATAACAAAATAGTAATACTTCTTACTCAATCTGTTTTAAAAAAAAAATACTTCTTACTCAATCTACATTAGGAACTAAAATCAATCTCATTTAGAAACAAGTAGGGCAGAATACCAAGAAATACCCTAAATTTATAGCCGAAACACAAAAATGCAGCACATGGGAAAAGCGTAACCTCGAAATGCAGCACATGAAAAGAGATTGAGCAGCAAGATGTTTATAACTACTTGATTCAAATACATTAGGAAAGGGTTCTGTACATTTTGTGCCTAAATTCAATTTAAACATTTCAGGTTAAGCAATTGAAATTGAAATCGATCATTAGAACGAACCTGACATGAGGATCCATGTCGAAATTCCTCAGATCGGAGACAAAATACAACGATCGACTTGATCAAAATAAGCTTCAGCTCTAATGGCATCTTTCTGTGTTTGCCAAATTAGATCACATAGAGCGATAACACATTGTCATCACTCGGGTTACACAAAATTGTTCTTTCGTAAAACTCTTCTGCACTTGCCAAATCTCCCTTAACCTGCGCTTTCAACAGATTCTTCTGAAATCAATCCATGAAGATAATATAACAATTCATACCCTAGAGTGAATAGCTTACTTTAATTGAATCAGAAGCTAGCAAAAGATTCATATCGATTTCTGCTTGAAATTGAAGTTAAAATCAATTACTGAAAACCTACCTCTCTCAAGAATTTAGCATAATTTGCTAAGAAGAGAGAATTAATGCTAGCTTACTATTGACTGCAAATGCAAACAGATTCATCTGTCAGTTTAACATGAAGAGCATCTTTATCAATTGTCGAGTAAACAAGGGATCCCCATCTCATGAGCAGTTCGAATCACACAAACAACAATCTCTCCTTTGTTAGCCACAAGAATTTTGTCATCACGACATGTCATCGTGAGAGCTACCCTACTTTTGGCCGATTTACAACCAACTCGCGAAGCTTGAACTCTTTGTTGAAGAAAGCTAAGCCTGCTTCCAGCCATAAAGCTGCTGTGAACTTCTCATTACAATTGTCCTCCCCATGAATAAACCCTTCCACAAAAACATCCCCAGATTCATCCCACCTCAATAAAATCAATTGGGGGAAAAATTATGGAATTAATTAATTAATCAAAAAGAGGAATAATTGACCTGACCGTGGGAATTGGAGGAAGATCTGATAATCGACGGCAGAAGTTCGAGCATCGGTGACAGCCAGAAGCAACAGCCGCGAAGCAAAATCCGCGACGAAATCCAGCAGCCGATTTGACACAACTAGCCGCCAATAGTTTTAAAGGATCCGGAGAAAAAAATCACAACAGCCAAAAGATACGAACATGAGTGGCTGGAGATCTGTCGAAAGCTAAAATCCAGAGCTAACTACGGCGTCTAAAAATCATGAGCAGCAGCAAACAGCGGCAAGATCTTCCTTCGCGAACGAATTTAGGAACCCATGGGCAGGTGGGAGTGGAATCCTTGCGTAGAGGAGAAGGCTAATTTAGGATCACTGCTACTAATTTTTGTAGCTGACAATAATTTTTTTTCTTTGTATTCTAGAGCAAATACGCTCTAAACCATGTATCTAAAAGTAATAAACCAGTATTTTAAAGTATGCTAGATTATAAATTAAAGTATAATTTTAGTGTATTATAATATGATTTATTATTAACATACTTTAATTACAAATTAATATACTTTAACTATATAATAAACATACTATAGTGATAGATCGACCCGTCTCACACTCATCTCACAAAAAACCTGTCTCACAAGAGAGAGTCTATAGTATACACAAGTTGTGCATTAATATTCAAAATTTTGCCTATCTTTATACATAGAATAATTAATTTTATATGACAATTTATTGGGTGCAATTGGGTGCAAGGTTACACCCAGATCCGACTCATTTTAACGATCCATAGTATAAATACAATTTTCAATCCGTTTTCATTTTTCAGATCCATGACCAAACCTTGGCCTTCCTTCTGCTCCCTCTTTTTCTCTGGAAACCCTAGGTTCCTCCTGCCTTCCTCCTTCTTCTTTTTTCATCTATTTGATAACTCTAGCTTAATTTTCTCTTTCTCTACATTTCTAGATCTCGATCTCGTCCTGATTAAGACGCCTCATGAACTGTTTTTGCCCATGCACTTGAGAGCCATGGTGCTGGCGTCGATTTTGACAGGAGTGAAGAGCGTGTTGTTATTTTTATCGATCCAGTTGTTCTTCGGCTTCAGCCGCCACAGTCTGTGGAAGTACTTCAACCTGACCCTGACGTTGTTATGCTCGTCGGTATGGAGGACCGCTTGTTGCCGTTATAGGAGTTGAATACGAGGGCGTTCATGTAGTTAGAAGTGAATTGGTGAGATTCTATGCAGTAATTTGCAATCTATTGTATACCTAAATTCTCTGTTAAATTGTGTGGTTTAATCCTGTTATTTTCTTAATTTAGTTAATTTGTTGGATGGGGTTGCAAGTATTGGAACAATTGAACTTGGTGATGTTCAACTTGATGTATATCTACTAAGAAAAAATCAGTGGAAAAATTTCTTTAGAGTGAGAAATAATTACATGGTAGCATATCACTCTTCAGTTTTTTTTAATAAATATCATTTAACTTGTTGCTTTCCTTTGAGAACGAGTAGAGAAATAAATCAACATAATAGAGGCTCCTTGTTGTACTGATAGAGAAGTAGAATTTAGACATCAATCATGAATGAAGTAATCAAGAAACTTATGATTCTTGAGTTTTTCTATTGATTATTTTCACTGTTTTGTGTAAGTAGTCAATTTTTAACATTCTCATGATCTCTATTGATTGTGAAGATTATATGTTTGACTTTTTTTGTGGTTCAGTTTTTCCCATGCTTTCTTAATTGGAAGCTGATTATTCTCTATTAATATTTGTGTTTTGATGTTTAGGCATCTATAATGAGGACTGCTTCTACATCTAAAGGTTGGAAAGGCAAGAGAAAGGACGCTACATCTAAGTAATTAAATCAACCCTACCCGGAGCCTTGGTGGAACAATCATCTATGACAGAGAGCAAGCATGGAATGACCATGTAAGTGTGAATGTGTGATGAATATCAATATGAAAATACAGTCGTTGTAGTAGTGTTATGTGTAAAAGGCGACTTGAGTAACTTTGCATTCATTGTGTTGTGGGGTGTTTTAGTTGGGACCATTCATTGGATCTGCCCTTACTGCTCTATATCACCATGTTATTATTAGAGCCATCCCATTCAAGAGTGGCCACTGAATGTGCTTGAAAGTGTGGAGCTGCTGAGGTTTTTTGTTTTCTTATTGGTGTAGCCATGTGTTTATGTAGTGAACTCCTCTATTTATACATATTTTATGCCAGATTGGATGTTGGATTTATCATGTTTTTTATGTATAAAGATATTGGATTATTGTAATTGTAATTTAGTTCTTTTCTTCTAAACAACTTCCCAACTCTAAACTCCATTTGTGTATGTGATTTTTTTTAGCAGGATAATGCATTTGGTTTATTCATCCCAAAATTAAGTAAGGTTTAAATATATTGCTTCAATTTCTCTCTTTTCTTGTCCATATTTATTTTAAAACAAGTCCATTCTTGTATTCTCATAAGATGTATTCATGAAATTTGATTCCAAAGGATCAAGTTACTTTTACATATGATGATAAACATGAGCTGCTTCTTAACGAAATGTGGTTGATGAATTTTTGAATAAAAATTGAGAATCAAATGTGATTCTACTTTCATACATATATACTTTTCTTGTGTACACTAAATCCTAATTCTCTTGCATGCTTACAATACAATTTGTGCATCTTCTAAAGTGTGTCCCTTTTTAATCCAACTAGAGAATATGCGACTTTCTCATATTCTCTACTTTCCTCATCTTCAGTAGAGCATAAAATTTGAATAGAATCTACATATAATAAACAAAACTGGTTATTTCTATACTATTAATGAGGAATACATATATAGTAAAGAAAAATCAATTACTTCGAATGCACAATGCTACCAACATACTAATCATGCCCATATATAATTCACGACATATCTATATACAATTAACGGAGAAAACATATACAGTAAAGAAAAATCCATCATCTCAAATGTACAATGCTACCAAGATGTCCATCATGACCACATACAATTTAGAACATATCTATATACAATTAATAGTGAAAACATATACAATTAAAATAATCCACTATACTTATCATGCTCATGTACTATTCAAACCATTTTTATATACAATTAATGAAAAAAACATATACAGTAAAGAAAAATTCATCACATCGAATGCATAATGCTAGCAAGATGTCCATCATGCCCACATACAATTCAAATCATACCTATATATAATTATCGGAGAAAACATATATAACTAAAATAATCCACTATACTCATCATGCTCATGTACAATTCAGACCATACATATATACAATTAACGGAGAAAACATATATAGTAAAGAAAAATTCATCACATTGAATGCACAATACTACCAAGATGCCCATCATGACCACATACAATTCAGAACATACCTATATACAGTTAACGGAGAAAACATATACAATTAAAATAATTTACCATACAAATCATGACCATGTACAGTTCAGACCATACATATATACAATTAACGAAAAAAACATATACAGTAAAGAAAAATCCATCACATCCAATGCACGGTGCTACCAAGATACCCATCATGACCACATACAATTCAGAACATACCTATATACAGTTAACGATTAAAACATGTACAATTAAAATAATCCACCATACAAATCATGACCATGCACAATTCAGATTATACTATATACAATTAAAGGAGAAAACATATACAATTAAAAATTTTAAAATCAATCTGTTGATCAGAATACATTCAATATATTATACTACTTCAATTCCAAGAAACGTGAGCCCATCAACTACAAGCAGACTGCTCTTTTGTTACAAAATACGTTCAAAGTTTAGGATTTCCCTTTGCTGAATGGAGATATAATTAATTATAGAAAATCTTAACAATCGACATGAAAGCAGAAATATATACAAATTGGTTTAACAGAGATTTTGGAGAAGAATGAATCATAGATTAGAAAAAAAAAATCTAACAAATATTATTTGAAATCAGAAACTACAATTGGAGATAAGATTAATTTTACCTAATTTTGGAATGAAACTTCAATAGCAACAGCGGCAAAATTTGCAGAAACAACAGCTGCGGTGGAATCGATAGAAAACAACGGCGGAATCTGGCACCGAAATCAGCAGACTACGGCAACGGAATCCTAGCTGCGGAATCAGCAAAACACTACGACGGCGCGACAAAATCGTAAGGAATGAACAACAGTGGCGCTACTTCAAAAACGTGTGGTGGAACGACAGAATCCTGGCGACGAAATCGCGATGTATTGAGAATCGCCGTGGGAGAGAATGGAGAGAATCAGCTGATTTAAAATGAATTTTTTATGCTTAGTTTTAGGTTTTATATGACCCATTTGAAAATGGGCCCGACCCGATGCACAATTGAGATTAAGAAACTAGGTGCACCCAATATACACTTATTTTATATAGGCTAATTATACTGTGCACCTGGGTGCACCCTAAGATAGGGTGCACCCACTTTCAAAAACGTATACAAATATAAACAAAAACATACGGAGTATACAATTATGAATAAAAATATATACAATTTAATTGTTAGTTTTTTAATGAAAAATTGAGTGTAAAAAATATACAATTATTAAAAAACATGTATACACTATTGAATAAAAAATTATACACATATGGATGCTAGTTTTTTTTAATGAAAAACTTAGTGTGAAAAAAATATACAATTATTAAGAAATACGTATAGAAAATAAAATAAAAAGTTATACATATATGAGTGCACCATTGCACCTGGTGCACCTAATATCAACTCTTTTATATATATACACGCAATTCGTGCCTTTTAATAAATAATATATATATATATATATATATATATATATATATATATATAGATATATATAGATAGAGTCATACCTTGATTGCTATTGAATTACTTAATTTATCTTGCAGGCACGATGATCGGAGATTCGAATATCGATAACGTTCTTTTATAATTTTATTTATGGTATCGAATATAGTTCCGAGTTCATGCACCATTCGATGTCAATTATATAAACATTTTTAGGCACCACGACCCACGTTGGATCCATGTGATAACTAACTCATACTCCCTCCGTTCGCCCAAAAGGTGGATATTTTGCTATTTTGGGCGTCCACACCAAAGGTTCACATTTCCCTTTTTAAACACATGGGACCCACACACATCACTAATACAATAAATTTATGGGACTCATACACCTCACTAATACAACTACCAACTACACATTAAATAATAATACTCCTTAATCCACGTGCAAAAAGCAAATGTCCACCTTTGGAGCGGACGGAGGAGTAAAATACTAGTTGTGAGAACGTGTATCACTTAATTCATATAGTGAAAAAGATATTCCCTCCGTCTCATTTCAATATTTACGTTTGTTTTTTGCACGTTGATTAAGAAGTATAATATTTTAATAGATAGTTAATGGAAAAATATAATATTTAATGTAAAGTGGGTAGGTGTATTAGTGTTGGATGATATATTAATTGTTTTAGGTGGGTCTCATATTCCAAAAAAGAAAACATAAACATTGAAATGGAACGCACAAAATAAAAACATAAATATTGAAACGGGACGGAGGTAGTATATATTAAACAGAGAGAATTTGTGAATAAATCCCAATTAATAATGGTTGATTTTGATAAATATCATCCAAAATATATATATAAAGTCGCACGTTAAGTAGTCGAGAGTGCAGTTTTGCATATATAGTAGTAAAAAACTTGTGTATGGTTGCACTTATATTCACGTGGTGTGAAAAAAAGTTAAATAAATAAAAATATATGGTCACAGTCAAAGAAATGTCGCATAAAAAATTTTGTGTATCGAATCGATTGTATATAAAATTGCAGTTATGGTTATAGTCGTAGGTCTAAAAATTAAGCAAAGTGACATTTTTTTAAATAAAATTATAGTGGGTGACATTTTTTTAAAGGGATAGTCTTATATGAAATTGTCTCACATTTTTACGCTTTTATAATTAGTTATCAATTTCTTTTAAAAGGGTTTATGCTAATAATTTATTCATGAAATAATTTACTACATCATTATCATTTTTCATCAATTATGTATCACTTTTTGTGTAATAAAGGTATCACTTTTTATCCGTCGTCTCATACAAGTTTTAGTCATTTTCAAAATAAAGTATTAAAAGTGGTATTTTTAAACGTTGTCATTCATATTTGGGCAAGTTATATGTGAGATCGTCTTACGGTGAGACTATGTTACATTTTCGTAATTAATTAGTTATTATTTTTGCTATAAAATGTTATCAATTTTTATTTATATATACTATGCATATAAATTGTTCATGAAATAGTTCACTGCACCATTATCACATTTTATCGATTGAGAATCTCTTTTTATTCATCTAATGTAAGGGCTTACCACGAGTTAAAAGTTTTTTTGTCTCATAACTTACTACAACTTTAAATTTTGTCCGAAAAAAAATATTTATATCGATTTTGTCCCATAACTATGAGTTTTATTTTGATTTTACCCAATTTTCGTCGGAACAATCATATTCTTTCTCTCATTAAGAAAAGATATAAAGCAGTCTCTCGACTTTATATATATATATATATATATATATATATATATATATATATATATATTAATCTTAATATATTAAAAGTGAGAAGGATTTGAGAAACTTTTTTAGACCCTTTTATCCTTCTTCATTAATATAATTTTCAATTATATCCTTATCTATTACTATAATGTATTATTTATTTAATTAATTATTAATAATGTCTTTTCATTTTTTTTCCATTTAATTGATTTAATGCACCTTTTAATTATTTTTCAATTTCAACTTATATTCATGATTCATATTCATATCATCTACTAAATTTGTGAACTTTTCAATTCTTATAGTAATTAATTATAACGTCTCCTCACTTTTTTCAATTAAATAACATTACAATCCAAAGTGCCATCGACATTCGTCATCTTCTGCTGGAATCTTCTCAAGATTACTACAGGTTCCAAGGGAAATATGAGAAGAAGTATGTGATTGTTCCATTCATTAATTTTTATATTTTCTTCTAACGTTTGTTGATTGTCAGGTGTGTATGATATGTGGAGAAATGCAATACCCTTCTAATTGTTGCTGCTCATAATTATGGAGGATATGTTTTCTTCTCTCTCCTCCTAATTTCATGCCTCATCTGATCTGAGCTTCATCAGATTTAATGTACATTATTTCTTTTGTCTATCCTAAAATTCCTTCACTTAATTTTTTCTTAAAATTTTTTTACGTACTGGTGTTGCGCAGAAGTTATTTTTTTCAGAATAAAGTTTTGATTTTGATGCTTTAATTATTGATGGTGTATGAACTTAGACAAAACATTTGCTGGATTTTCTTTCTTTTTTTTTTTTTAAACAAGTGTATGATGTTTCATTGGGTCGATTGAATAGGAAGAATCCTTTTGAGCAGGAGTAATGGGAAAGTTGAATTAATTTTGAATTTGTGCCATAGTTAATTAATGTCACTGAGTTATATGATTGTTTTATCTTGATTATTTTGTTTGGTTTCATTTGAATTTTATATCCATTTTGGGAATATTATGTGAAACTTATTGCAAATTCTAGGGATTTTAATGGAATTATTATTAGTTTTCTCCTTGATAAATTTCATTATGATTTGAAGTGTATAGGAAATGAGGAAATAAGCAAAATAGCAATTTGCAATATTATGCGTTAACTAACAAAGATTCTTAATGGTTCTAGCCATAGAATTTCAAAAGGGCAAGACCATAGAAAATATGAAGATGATACAATTTGGGAAGGGCCTCCTACGTCTGCAGTTAGTATCTTGTGTTTGTTCGTCAGTAAAAATCCTTATATCATCTAGTTGGGTAATGTTACTTTTTGATTTTTTATATTATGTAGGATCATTTGATGAATTTCGATGCAGAAGAACTCAAGAGAGTGATTGCATTTTCCATTGCTGAAGCAAATGAGAAAGGGAAAAAAGTTGTAGGTAAGTCAAGTGGTCTATGATTTTTCCATTTGTAGTATTATGAGTTTTGAGAATGATGTTGTTGAGTATCTTGAATATATATACACAACATGAGATTGATGGGATATTAAGGTACTTTACACCTCCAGAAGCTTTTCTATTATTATGCTAACAATTTTTTTTGAATGATAACCAGAGAATCTGTTACTTACTTCAGAGGATCATATCAAGAAACCCGACTTTGGTAGGGCCTTGGTACTATGTATTATGTAACCACGTATTATATGAGTTGAGATAAGTAATTTATCTTAATATATTAAAAGTGGTTTAGCAAGCGTTAATATTTTTTCCCACTTTATCCTCACCTATTTTTCTTTATTATATTTTTATCCTTTATTTATTATAATATAATTCATGCTATATTAAAAAATAAAGGTAATGTCTTTTCATTTTTCATATCATTTGTTTCAATAATTAATCTTAATGAAGTCATAAATTTTATTTTTACCCTTATAATAATAATAATTTTTCCCCACTTTATCCTCACCTATTTTTCTTTATTACATTTTTATCCTTTATTTATCATATTATAATTCATACTATATTAAAAAATAATGGTGATGTCTGTTTTCATATTATTTATTTCAATAATTAATCTTCATGAAGCCATAAATTTTATTTTTACCTCTTATAATAATAATAATAGTAATAATTATTTTTTCAATGAGTAAGTTAAAGAGTATATTTATGTTTATAATTATTTCATTATAATTTTATCATAATTATAATCCTAATCCTAATATATTAAAAGTACAAAGGGGTTGGAAAATATTTTTTTCTCATTTTATTCCTTCTCTATTTTAATAATTATACTTATAACTTTACTAATTATATTAATAAATTTATTAATTTAATTTTTACTAATAATTCAAGATTCATTCATGAATAGCAACTCTTGAATTTCTATTTAAAATAATTAATTTTCAAATTAATGCAACTCTTGAATTTCTATTTTATGTGACTTTTGGTTGAATTCTTATTACCTATATATAATAGCTAACATCTTACCACAAGAGAATTTGATTTCTCTTTATGCTCTTGTATTTACATTACCTTCTATAGTTTTATTTCTTTATATTTGAGCTCATATAAGTAATTTTGATATCATGTCCTTACAATATTTATTTGTTTCATACTACAATATATTTATTGTTTGTTTATTTCTTGCTATTTAATAGTCTGTGTTTCTTAACTAATGTAGGATTATGATGTATAGATTCATTTCTTTATTACCTCTATGTTGTTTCTTAGTTGAGAGGGGTATCGTTGAGCATGAGAGTTATAGTGGTGGTGGTTGGTCCTAAGATTACAATCTGTGATCTAAACAAGTAAGCTTATTTATTTGGGTGATGTGCAAACAACATTTTTTCAGAATAGATCGAAGATGCATGGTGTAGTACATGTTTATGCTAATGAAGGGGATAAGATTTCAAGAATGTCAATCTAGGCAAAATATTATATTCACATGTACGTACGACACGTTTCCTATGATGTCAAATATTTTTTAATTTTTGTTTTCTTCGTTGTTTAGATACTAAAGAGTTAAATTTACTATTGCAAATCAATATTAACATCATATTATTGTATGTAATATATAATAATAAAAAAATGTAATGACATTATTAAATATACATAATGTATTATGTTCGAGAGCTTTTACATTTATCAATACAAAATTTTGATTTCTATTCTATTTTATTAATTTGATTATGGTGATGTACTCTTTTGTGGTTATAAATAAATATGCAATAAGTTAATATGAAGTTAATGGTAATTTTAAAAGTCAATGAAAGTATTTAGTTTATTTTTAATGCAAAAATGTAGAGAATAATTAGTTGCAAAGGTTCCAATTAGTCATTAGATTGTTGCGATTGACTCAAATAATAAAACATAAAATATTAAATTTAATTAAAGAAGATGAATAGACATAATTGAAATTAATTATTATACAAATTTAAATTATATAAGAATATAAAGAGTTAATACTATTTCTGATATTAATTAAAGTAGAAATATTATTATTATTATTTTATTTTTACCATTTTTTTTAGTTTTTAATTTTTATTATAATATATAGTATGATATTTTATAGATTATATTTTATTAAATTAAAGTGTGATAAATGTAAGAAATAATTTTAAGTATAATAATATTTTTATAAGAAATACTCCATATGAAAAATCAAAAAAATATGTAATTAATTAAAATTTAAAATGATAGTTTTAATATGGTGGATTATTTTAATACATTTACTAATTTTCACTATTAATATCATTCAAAGCAATTACTTTTGTAAGTCAAAGGGTCATTAAATAATAATCGAAGTACTTCCTATAATCTATAAGCAAATAACATTAAGAACTACTCTAAACTTTCATTTGAAAATTTGGTTGCTATTAACATATAATTGTATCATATAAGGTCTCTCAAGATATATTTTATTCAAACAAATTAGGTAATTCATTTATATGAAAATTTTTAATTGAGGACGACATAGTGTAAAATTAATATAGTCATGATGTGAAGGATTTTTAATAAAATTATTTTATTCATATAATAGAGAAATATATATGAATTATTAAAACAAAAATTCAAGATTCTTAATATTATCATTGAAAAAGTCAAGATGTAAGTTTTAAAGTAGTATAAATTCAAGAAACAAAAGACACAAGACAAAAAAGATACACACAACAATTTACTTATTTAATAGTTTATAAATTGACTATTTATAAATTGAATGAACATTGTAGACGAAAAATATTGTATATAAAAAGTTTTGATACAATTAATAAATAGATTATTTACTTAAATTATTCATTACTATATTGAAAAATAACTTTTCAAAATAAAAAACAAGTATAAAAAGATTGAAAAAAAAAACAACAACAAAAACAAAAACACTTCAAAGTATGACGTGCATGTGAAACGTCTAAAAAAACTAGTATATATATATATATATATATATAAAAAATATATAGAAATAGATATCTGGAAGCAATGTCGCAGCTGGGAGGGGTGGCAATGATAGTGATAGCAGTGTGGTTGTAAAGGTGATGATGAGGCCCAACTCCAAGACAAGAGTTTTAAGACATGCCTTGATGAGATTGCTAATGTTGGTGGCGATAACTGCTGTCGATGTTCTCTTCCATGCCACCTCTCTGAATTCCGTCACCTGCACGCTTAATTTCTGCTCTCTCTCACAATCGGTCATGGACGACCTCCCGCTGCCTGGCTATCTCCAATTGATGAAGCATATGAAAAATGCAATTAATTACCATTTAACCTCCGCTCTCATCTCCCTTCATAATCCAACCTCATTCATTACTCTCTCCGTCACCCATTGTATTTCACGTATTTTTGTGTACCAAGTTTAAGAATTTTTTTATGCATAAAATAAAAAAGAGAAAAAAGAAATATTTTAAATTTAATGAAGAGAATGTGTAAGGTTATTTGGATGTGTGAAAAAATTAGTATTATGTTGAGATTTAAGTGTAAAAAGTAGATAATTATACTATTTCACATTATGGAAAAGGACAAGGGGAATATAATTTTACCCTTATTTATTAATAGCAAAGAAAAGTGATATCTAATTAATGAAAAGTGATAATGTTATTTCGTAAACAATTTATGGCTAATCGGGTGCACCGTGCATCCACTTTCAGAAAACTATACAATTATAAATAAAATGTATCCAATAATGAATAAAAATGTATACATTTTGTTAGCGAAGTCTTATTAATGAAAAATTGAATGTAAAAAAACTATACAATTACTAATAAACATGTATACACTATTGAATACAACGTTACACACATATGGGTGCAAGCGTGCACCCGGACGCACGAAAAGTTACAACATTTTATAGTGAAAATGATAACATGTTATAGCAAAAGTGATTATTAATTTAAAAAGTGTAAAATAGTCTCACATAAAACGGTATTACACAAGACTAATACACTCCATTAATAACATTGTAATGGTTAATGAGAGTATGTTTTAAGTGAACTTTACCTTTTATTTTAACTTTAGCTTGAATTAATAATAAATTGGGGATCCCTATTTTAAAGATGTGTTTCATCTTGTGTTTCACAATACAACCCAAAATGATTGATATCAAAAGTGTTGTTGTGTGGAAGTGTGTGCGCGATTGGGATGCAGAAAAAAGTGATACTTTGAATGATGAATGGGAATTAAATAATGAAAAAGAGGAAAATATACTATTTTCTGGACAGTTAGCGGTCACAAAAAAATTCGATTGAATTTGGTCGAATTTTTTGAAAATATCCAATTAATGTTGGTGGTTTAGAGATTTATTTATTTAAAAAAAACATTTATTGTTAAAAAATAAAATAAAATAAAGTAAAAGATAAAAAATGAACTTTTGAGAGTAAAACACTTTTTTTCTTATAATTGCCCTATAAGACTAATGCATTATTATTTTATAATCCCATAATATTAGAAAGATTTTATTTATCATTAAAAAAAAACTCCTTACAGAGTGTATTAGCATTTAAACAAAATCCACCAAATTACATTAATGAATCAACAATTAATTCATTTCTTATTTATGCTGAGAGATGGAAATTGGTTGAAAGTAAATTCAAGGGGAGTCGATATATGGGCGAGGTTTAATCTTAACGCAAGAAGCGATGCAACCAATATTTCCTTCTCCACAAGATAGTGAGGGCAGGGGCAGGGCCCCCGATCCACTACTGCTGCAAATTCAACCAATCAGACATTCAGGAATCTAAGATTGGGCCCCATCTAGACTGGTGCACGCCAACACCAGTAGCACCGTAATAAACCCTCTTCTGGCGCCCATCCATGAATTCCACACCTTCATCCTACTAACTTAATTTTCTTGTCTTGATGCTTTTAATTTTATTTTTTTATTTATGTAGTCACATGATAACATCATTTTATATTGTGGGAGGATTTAAATTTTTTCCCCTTTTATTGTTTATAAAATCTGTGGATACCTATTTATAGATCTTGTTATTTTGGCTGATCTTAATGATTAGAAAAGAACAAATGACAAAATGTTTATTACTATAACAGAATGACTTTAACTGATTCTATTATATTTTAGGAATATTTTCGATCCTAACGCAAGGTAAACTATTAATTTTGCACTTAAATTATTTTTTCAATCAAGTATGGGCCTAAAATATACAAAACTATCGATTTGTGACCTAAATTTGTAGTTTAATTGACAAAATGTGATAATCATCAAACTGAAGTATATTATGAACGGTTTATAGAGTAGATAAAAATTGATATAAAGAAAAGATGAAACTTGCGCCTGGGATGGACGAACCACCTTTTTGTACAAAGAAAAGATAAAACTATTAAGAGCGGACCTAAAAACATGGAGTAGGGAAGTGTTAGGATATTTAAACAATAGAATTGAAGAAATGAGAATGGAGATATGGAAGCTAGACTTTTTCGATGATACATTTGGTTTGGATGATGAAGACATCATAAAGAAAATAAAGAGAAGTAGAGAAAAAGTCATGCTTCTGTGTGACATAAAGATGAGAAAGAGAAATTTGAAGCAGAAGGCAAAAAGGAACTAGGTCGTGAATGGAGATCTGAACACAGCGGCATTTCACAGAATTATTAGCAAACGGAAAAAGGCAAACGAAATAAGGGGCTGTACATGAATGATGAGTGGATACAAGGTGTAGACATGATAAAAAAATACTAAAAGAAAATCTTCTGTCGAGATTCATTTCAGATGAAGAAAATAACAACTTGATAAGTCCATTCACAGAAGAGGAAGTGGTTGATGTGTTGAACAACTGTGGTGACAATAAAAGTCTAGGGTCAGATGGGTTAAATATGGCAATATTGAGAGATTGTTGGAACAGTATTAAAGAAGATTTCATGTGGTTTATGAAGGAATTTTGAGTCTGGAATAATGCCAAAGGGATTGAATAATTCTTTCATCATACTTATTCAAAAATCAGAAAGATCAGTAAAGATTAAGGACTACATAACTATCTTTGATTGGAGGCCCACACAAAATCTTATCAAAAATTCTAGCCAAAAGATTGAGTAAGGTTCTACCATCAGTAATCTCGGAGGAACAGTTTGCATTCGTGGAGGGCGTCATATAACTGAATGCATCATTTCATTGCAAGGTATTTATCGAGGAGTCGAAGGAGAGAAAGAAAGATAGCATATGCTACAAACTTTGCAAAGGCGTTTGATTTAGTAGAATACCAGTTCCTAAAAAAATGGATTAGATGGATCATGGCCTGCATGAAATCTGCTCACGCTTCAGTTTTAGTAAATGGAAGCCCCTCTGGTGACTTTGAAATGGAGAGAGTGCTTAGACAGGGGATTCCTTATCCCCATTCTTGTTTATCTTTATTGCAGAGTGTATTAGTATACTTAATGGCAAAGGCAAAACTTCGAGTGGCCTGTTTGAACCAGTGGAGATCAGGAGGAGAAATTGAAAGTGTTTCATTTGCAATTTGCAGATGACACAATATTCCTAGGGAAAGCATTGATGAAAAATGCATTATTCCTCAAAAGATTTCTAACCTTACTCAAATGGATATCTGGTCTTAAAATAAACCTGGCCAATGCTTGTTGACTAGCATAAATGTGGAGAAAGGTTTGATGATAGACATGACAAATATTCTGTGTTGTAACAATGGTAGCCTTCAGATGAAATACTTAAGCACTCATGTGGGTTGTTCACACAGAAAAGAAAGTGAGTGGAAATCAGAAGTAAAATAAAGAAGCGGAAAAGTTCGAAGATATCAATAAAGGGCCGAGTGATACTGCTAAACTCATTTTTATATGCGATCCCGACATATGCTTTTAGGGCGTTTTTGTGTGTGTTGAAAAACATCATTTTTATACAGAGAAAATTCATTTGGGGTGGGAAAGCGAGTGTAAAAAGGATTTCTTGGGTTAGGTGGGAAATATTATAAGGGCTAAAGAAAAGGGAGGAATGGGAGTGAAGAATCTTGTAGATTATAACAAGAGTTTGATGGGGAAATGGGTGTGGAAAGTGTTGGAGGGAAAGGATAGTTTATGGGTAAAATTACTAAGGCTAGACAAAGGAGTAAGGGTGCTAGTGATTCGGGGTTAGGTGTCATGTTTAGCAGAAAAGGGAGAGGATGGTGGGGAGGAGTAATGTCATGTTTAAAAGATAGTAAAGGGAAGTGGTTCGAAGAAAATTGTAGGAGAGTGGTATAGTAAATGGGGCTGGTATGGATTTCTGGGATGAAGTTTGGGTAGGGAATGAGTCTCTAAAAAAGAGTTTCGGAAGTTGTATGAGCTGAGCATTGGTAAAGATTACAAAGTAAGTGATCTAGGGGTATGGAAGGGGGGAGAATGGAAATGGAAGTGAGTGGAGAAGAGAGTTGAGTCGGTAAGTTGAGTCGGTGGGAGTCTAACTCACTTAATGAATTACTGAAATTGTTATGCAGGTACAAAATTGAAGAAGGAAATGACCATGGGAGATGGAAAGCAAGCAAGAAAGGAACATACGACGTGAAAAGTGCTTATACATGCCTATGTAGGGAACCATATATAGAAGCACATGAATCTTGCACTTGTAGTAGTTAGCATACCAATACTACAAAGGTTTGAGTAAAGTACTGGGGAAGTATTGAATACTACGGAGGATATAGGAGAACATGATTGAAGGCAATATTCAACATTTGAAGTGAAGATCTTAGAAGATTCCACTTCAGATGAAGAAATCTCACTCTTCAGGGAAAGAGGTCTACATGTTAAAGTTATGCAAAAGTAAAAGAAAAACTACTTCAAAATATAACTATCTCTATCAAACATTAAAGAAAAGTATCAACATCCATTTTGGGAGTGAAAAGTGTTTGATATTTTTAAAGTCTCAAGCTACTCAAGAGAGTGCAGGGAACCTGGTTTCCATTGTCTAGCTGTAAGGAATTTGGTATCAGTTTACATGAAATATGAGAAACGAGCTAGAATATTTAATATAGTGTTTGGAACACAGAATTGTAATTCTAGTGGATTGTCCTTCTTGAAGAAATAAGAGAGGATACAGAAATACTACACTACCTTCGAACCTTTATAACTCTTGTATCCTTCGCTTGTTCATGTTCATTCTATTCTCTATTATAAAAACCCTTATGTTATAATGGAGGTTACACACTTACACCCCAACAACAATATTGCCTATTTTGTTTAAATGGTTTTTCACTCACACATACTTCACATGATATTCTTTCCATTGTGCATCTAAAAGCTCAATGAAAGCTGCAGTAGTTTCTTTACCCCAACAAAATTCATTACTTGAAATATTTCATAAGCAAGTTTTGAAATATCAATCAAAGTCAATTCACTCCCTCCAAACCTTGACATCCTGTAATAAACATTATGTTTAATTTTAAGCAACTATTTATGAATTAGTCAAGAAATACCAAAGATAACAAAGACAATTCATACAACATTAACTTTACACCCTGCCACATAATGTAGGTAAATTATACTCCCTCTGTCCCGTTTCAATGTTTACGTTTGCTTTTTGCACGTTGATGAAGGGGTATAATATTTTGATAGATAGTAGGTGGAAAGATATAATATTTAATATAAAGTGGGTAGGTGTATTAGTATTGGATGATATATTAATTGTTTTAGGTGGGTCCCATATTACAAAAAGGAAAACGTAAATATTAAAATGAGACGCGCAAGATAGAAACGTAAACATTGAAATGGGACGGAGGGAGTAATTATTATACAACATAATAGGAGCAGAGTAATTGGGTTCAACTTCAACATCAACCCATTTATCACATGAAAAATTAGAACACCTCACAACCACCCCCTCTCTCTTGAATATGTTACACATTTACCCCATAAAATCACTTCCATTTGAAACACAGAATTATATTATGATCAAAGGATCCGACAATCACAGAGCTTGTCCCTCTTGCGAATGCATTCCATGCTCTTTGCACCCTTGCTTTCCTTCACTTCTCCTCCGCGTGCTTGAATCCGTTGTTTCCGTTTTCTGCATTTTCCGTTTTCGTTCATCCACTTTCAGAAGTAATGTGTACCAAGTATTCTAAATTAATATTAGGTCAAATCTATAAGTAGGAACTCATTCTATGAAACTATAAGAAAACATTTAACCTCTATAGATTCTTACAAAAATACAAATGTGATTTACCATTGTCTCCCTACTTCTTGTTATGAATTAATGTAGATTGATCCACTTATAAACAATAAAATTATCAAAATGGGGGCTTGATATATATACTCCCATTTGTCAATACAGTTTCCATTTATGCAGTAAGTATATTATAATGCTCAATATTAGCAATCAACAATTGATAGCAATTTTCATTTGTCAAGATAATTTAAGAGGATGAGATTATAAAGAACTATTGCCTTAAATAAATGAATAAACACTAATCACAAAGTATATTATTGGGTTTCATAAGAAACTTAACATTAGACTCTTTACATTTCTATACCTATTTAATTGTGTGTATTTGTCAGTAACATAAACGTTTCTAGTTTTATATTTTGTGTCACTAATTTTTTCTTTTCTTTCCTTTGATTATGTTTCACGCTGATTCATTACTTAAGAATATCTTCTCAAGATCAAGCTAAGAAAAAGGAGGAAAATTCTCAAAACTTAAGGAGGCAAATTCCCTTTTATACCCAGGTGCAAGAATTCAAATATGTGTATCAACGTTCAAAACATATACATTTAACAATAAAAATATACTAATGAATAAGTTTGTAGTAATTTTTTAACAAATTTTTTGTTAGCTTTTTAATAAAAAAAAACTAAATATAAAAAATGTAATACATTTATTAAAAATGCATGAAGTATATATTATTGAATAAAGCTAATGTAAATCGAATATCAACTCAAAAAAGAGGAATTCAAAACATTTGCCCATCCAATTCTATAATTCAAAATTTCTTAGATTAATGAAGGGAAAAAAAAGTTCAAATCTTTTTCTCAACTTTGCCTCTTTATTCAAATTTTATCCATTAAAACTACGATTGGTTCGAGTCTTCGAGACAGAAAATCATTTAGCCTAGTATTTGCTATTCATAAAATTCTTAATGGATAAATTTAAAATTCATTCATTTGAAATTAATGTTCGGACTTAAATAAATTTGTAAAAATTATTAGTTATGGATTTAAAATTTCCTGTCCACGCCTTCTTCATATGTCTCTCACTCCCCCTTAGAAAATTACATTTTAATACAAAACCTTAAATATACACTTCAATTTTTTATTAATAACACTATTTAACACACATAAATCATAATATACTTTATACTTTTATTTATTACCTTAAATTATTAAATTATCTCTAAAGAGTATAACATTAAATGCAAATATGCGATGGAAAGATTCTTTCTTTTCTTTTGATTTTAAAATTAAAAAAAAAACAACAACAACAACAAATTTATGATAGTAATTTTATACTCTTTCATCATATATTTATTTTCACTCTTTTCATTTTCTTCCATCTTAAAAATGTTTCTACCTTCCTTAAATTGTAATAACTAACCTTATAACATTTTATTAACAAAAATATCATATCTATTTAATACACCTAACCTACTTTATCATTTATTTATTATAAAAAATATCATAATATTCTCAAAATAACAACTTTCTAATATACTGAAAACAAATTAAACAAGGATAGTTAGTATTTAATTTTTTTTTAATTTTTATTTATTTCATTTCCTAAATTTTATACTTCCTCCATCCTAGGCGTCTTTTATTGTTCAATGTTATTTTTTTAAAAAAAAATTACTTTTTAATCAACTTTGAGGGTAATATAATATTTTTCAATGATAATGTACAAAGTATGTTATTTGTATTAAAAAGTAATTATAATTTTGAAAATAAAGTGTTCTTTTAAAATTTTGGATTAACATGATATTTCCTCTTTTAAAGGTGAACTTTATTGTAAGGCGAACCAATGAAAAATGATGAACTTAACCATATAATGTAGGGAGTATTATGTTTCAATTGTTTCTAAATCATGAAGTTTAATTTTACATATATATATAATCAATCAGTATTCAGTTTGTTTTATCTTTTCCATCATTTTCATACATGTGATAGAAATTTGAATTTTGGATTTATAAAATCATACTAAAATTTCCACCACACCCCCCCCCCCCCCCCCCGCCCAATCTTATTTTATTTTTTAAAAAGGAGCTTATTATAGAAGTGATGAATTTTACATTTCATATCAATTCAACAAAAAGTTAGTAACAATAAGTTCACATGCATTATCAGATCTACTAAACCTAAAATAATTCAATTGTTTACAGAGGGTAAACTTTAGAAGTGGACTTAGATTTGCCAACAAATTATTTGAGATTATATTCGTTGATTCAACTGATATTGTTATATAAATTAAAAGTTAAAAATATTCAAATTCTTCCACTATGCGTACTATATATAATGGGCACTTGCGAAAGAATATGAAGTTTTATGAGTTGGAATATTTGCGACCAGGTAGCAATGGGCTTCCCCGTAAAGTTGGTGTGGGCTTGAGTCAAAAATTAAAAGTAAGCATCTGGAATATACCTCTATTTGAAACTTTGACAACAATTTTTTTTTTTTAAGTCTCTGAGAAAAGTTCAATTTAAAAAAAATATATAATAATAATAATAATAAAATAGAAACGAAAGAAAGGAAGCTCGTTTTGAGACTAGGATGTACATAAAAGAGGAGTTGATTATTTAGATTTTAGAGAATGAATGAATAAATTAGAAGAATAAAAAATGGTAGCATATTTTTTAAAAAAAAATTAAAAAAAATGATACCTGATTGCTGCTGATTGATGAGAAATGATAAGCGTAAGTAAACTATTTACAATTCACATGAGATAACATTTATAATAAAAATTAATAATAATAAAACTAAGACGATCTTACCAATGTTGATGTATAATATAAGATTTATTGTAATTTAATGTTTGTCTATTTATATTTAGAACCTTCAAATTGATTTTAAATTGACTCGTGTGTATATTTATTTTTTTTATAAATAAAAGACTAAATCAAGCATAAAATATCTAATGGTGTATACAATGCTAAAACCTTTTTTCAAAGTTATAAATCCTTCAAAGGCTATTAATTGGAATTACGAGTCATGGTTGATAAGCACAAGAGCTAGATAGCGCAACGGTTGTAAAGGATAAGGTAAGAATGTTACCTCTAGTCATGTTACATCAGATTATGCTCGTCACTGTGGGGTTTAGAAGTGTCACGAGTACATACGATAGATGCCTAAAACAAACGTCGAGTCACTAGAATCAAGAATCGTTGTCGTTTTCACGAAACAATAAAGGACACCCCCAGTGCGTGTCAAAAGAGTGGGCCTTTCTACCCTTGGCATCATCCACATGCATCATTACCACGTAGACAATACTCACTCAATAGCAAGTCGCACAGTGGGAGAGCATCCACCACAAACAAAAAGGAAAGATGCCAGCCAGTATTTATTCAGATACTTATTATGTTCTTTTCTTACTTGGGTGAGGGATTGAGGATTCTAGGAATATTTCAAACTACCATTTATGCTTTTCATTCAAAAGGACAGCTAAGTAAACAAATGAGGAATATCATATAGGAAGATTGTTGTGGTACATCCAAGCACCCCAAGTAGTTGTAGACCATCGTTACTTGTTAGTTATATTAAGAATATAACCGTCGCACGCTGAATGATATTTTCAATCATATAGACTTGGAAGGAGCAAAGTAACAAGGACTATGGAGAGATCGATCTAATTAGAATAATGCGCACCAAGCTATGCTTGGCTGTTTTACTCAAGGTGTATCGGTATTTGTGGCATTAAGATAGAAATTTCTTATCAGCAGACTACACAGACGCAAACGAGTAAAAGTTCAATATTATCAAGCAAGATTAAGAGTCAATTATGCTGAGATCTGATTTGCCTAGGCTGAGATACATGTCGCATATATGAAAAATGAAGCACGTAATAACTATGGGGTCACTCAAACTTCAAAATGCAATCATCAATAATGGGTTCGTTAATTTCTCCATCCACCAGCTCTAGAGTAAAGAAGAAACCATCACTAGATGAGAAGAAGTAGGCAAATAGAGAGACGCCAAAATTGAATATTGCATACAAATTCCTTAATGGCCTAAAGTATAAAATCCCAAAGTATGTTCTAGGTTCATAACAAGAAAAGTCCAAGGAAAATAGTTGCAAGCACTAACAACCCAAAATACTACGATAAGAAACACAAAACTCAAGCATATACTGAAGAACAGCACTTAAAAAAGCAAGGCAAACAGGAAAACAGGTGATCACCCAAACAACGCTAATAATGGCAAAAGCACATCTAGTAGAAACTGAAATCTCATCAAACTTATCTGGCCCTGTTTCATTTTTTGGTCAATCTTAGATGCGTTAAAATTTAGTTTGGAGTTGGTTTTGGATCTCACTTGGCCATCATGACCTTGACAAACTCCTCATAGTTGATCTGTCCATCACCATCAACATCAGCCTCACGGATCATCTCATCAACTTCCTCATCGGTCAGCTTCTCCCCGAGATTTGTCATGACATGGCGAAGCTCAGCTGCAGATATAAATCCATTCTGGTCCTTGTCAAAAACCCTAAATGCTTCCTTGAGCTCCTCCTCAGAATCGGTGTCCTTCATTTTTCGAGCCATAAGGTTGAGGAACTCTGGGAAGTCAATTGTTCCATTGCCATCAGCGTCAACCTCATTGATCATATCCTGAAGTTCAGCCTCCGTTGGGTTTTGTCCCAATGATCGCATCACGGTGCCAAGCTCCTTTGTAGTGATGCAACCTATCAAGCAATTGCAAAAAGATATATGCATAAAATATTAATATTTAAAATTAGAAAGATGGAAGTTGAAACTTTAAAAAGGGTTTATTTGACAGTTATCAATAACATCTGCATAGACAGCTAAAAAACCTCTCAAACCATTGACCAAGAGTAAACATCACATTTAAAGATGCAAAAAACATAAGCATTACCATGCTCCAAATCTCACAAGTCCATAAGGCAATATGCAAGAACATAGAGCAGATCACTTGTCTACTTAAGATATGATGGAAGAAAAGATGAGCAGTGAAAGAATTAGTCGATTTAACAGCCACCAAGATATGTATGTGTTGTATAAAAATTCTTCAAACTGTGCTAAAAGACTAGATATAGATGAAGAACACCAACTGATCAGGATAAGAAAAATCAACTGACCATATCAAGCATCAAATGCAACACTCGATAATTTGGAAATGCTACCAAATCATAGATGATATTAAAATTCAAATCACACAAAGCATCTAAACATAAAAATGGTAACACACACACAAAATGCAATTCTGCTTCGATAGTACAGAGCTGCAAGGAGATGGATCTGTGCACCATTTCAAATAACATAAGTTCAGGTCAACAAACCAAAATAAATAAATCAACCAAGCAAACAACATAAGCAATTCAACCTATCTTCATTATTCACCTTAATTAACATCAAAACAAGGAAAAATCAAACGTGTATCATATTTCTATTTCCCAGATATTTTCATTCACGAGCATAATCACCCAACCAATATGTCTAACACATCATCAAAATAGCGTGGGTGAGATCTAAATCTCTCGCACAAAATCGATACAGATCACAAGTACATTGACAAATCAAAACAGCTAAGTAATAAACGCGCAACTATTAACAAGTAAACAGATCTGAGAAGAAACGGATCTAAACGCAAAAGCGCAGCGAATGAAAATTGCATTCACATAGTGATGCAGGTGGAGTAAACCTAGATGCGAATTAACGTATGCTATTAGATTAGATCACTGACCGTCGCCATCTTTGTCGAATAGTGAGAAGGCCTCCTTGAATTCCGAGATCTGATCGTCTGTAAGCTGATCCGCCATTTGTTCTCCCTGAAAGCTGTTTGCTCTCTGGCGATACTACAAAATCAGAACCTCTTCGTGAATTGGAGGAAAGAGGGTTTGAGGCACGTCGACGAATAAAATGAAGGGAGGGCGTGGGGCTATTATATAAAATCGGGATGGATTGGGGTTTCCTTTTTCTTATTATAATTTCTTTTTCTTTCTAATTTTTATATTTTTATTAATTTTATTTTATTTAATTTAAAGAAAGCAATTTTGTAAATTCTTGTCCGCCTTAATTTTTTTAGAATAAACGCGTTAATTTTAACAAGTGAAATTCTTTACTTGCTTTTCACCCAAATGGATTCTTTTCTTGCTTTCAATGTCTTTATTTATTCTTCTTCTACTAATATTCGGCTCTATCATTGAGTTTTAATAATGTGAAACAAATATTCATTTTGTAGTACAACCGAAATATTCAAATCTCATTTCGATAAATAAATATAGTTAGAGTATATTTTATTTTTTTTGGTTTATTACTGTTAGATACACAATTTAGAGCTTATTTACTATTAGATACAATGGGGAAAATAAAATACTATTAGATACACAATTTAATAATACATAGACACAATTACCCTCCAGCATGAGACGCCATCGATCTTCGATGGATCTTCGCATCTCCATCACAATCTTCTCTCTCCTATCTAAATCTCTTCCAGACCTACCAATTTGAGAATCTATTCACCAAGAGGAGTTCTGCGGTGGCCGGCGCCGTCGAATTTAGGGATTATAGGTCTATCATCCTCATCGCAACCGTTTATAAGCCGTTTGCATAATTTCACACACACACAACTACCACCTTCACCTCCAGTCATCACGAAAGACATCAAATACCCGGCGGAGCCGCCACCGGAGTACTCCGTCGCTCAACCATAATCCAGTGTTCGATCTATTTTTTTGGTCCGCCGTTCGCCAGTGCCTGATTTCTGTTAGCTGCATGCCACTTCTAGCGATGGCTCTGCCTTCAGCTGCTGATGGATGCTCTCCGTCAGCCCCTGCCTCTCTGGCAGTTAGTTGATTTCAGCCTTGAAAGGCCTTGCTTCTTCCGCTCTTTGCTTCCGACGTGCTTTTGGCCGTCTCTGATTTTTACAGATTGGTGTGCTTTTGGCAGTCTCTGTTTAATAGATTGTTGAGTCTCAATGGAAAGAGGTGAATTCCATGGATGTAGGTGTTCAATGAAAGGTGTGAGAGAAGAGATGTTGAGGTAATAACGAAGGTATTATTATTTCTAGCATCAAATCAAACTTATCAACTATATACAAATTAATTCTTAGCACATTGATTTGGATACAGAGGTTCATTTTAGAAGGCGTTAGTTTGATGATATCTTCATTGATGTATATTTGTTTTTCCAAGTCATGTTGGATCTACCATGTATTGTATTTTTAGGGGAGATTCTCACCCAGCTAGGAATGCCACTGATACTTGGCAGAGAGAGATTGTAGTGAGGGATAACTTGAGATTTCATCACTTTGGTGAGGGTTACTATTCTTGTTCTAACTTCTGGTGATGTAATGGACCAACTAAAGTTGATTGATTTATTTACAGTTTATTTACTAGTTTAGTGGTAATGGTTGGATGAAAGCTGTTTTTTATTTAATTCTTGGATTTGTGGTAATGGTTAATGCCATTTGAAAAGATTAATGCCATTTTCAGGAAACTGTTCTTCTTTTATTTGGATATAACTTGTCCATAAGACTGGAGATACCATCATATAGTGTCCCAAAGGACTTGCTTTTACTAAATGTGAAATTTTGCAGAATGATTGGTAAAGACTGATGTTCAAATATTTAGTAGCTTGTACTTACAATAGTGTCTTCAAAACAATAAACAGAGTTAGAGTAGGAAGTAGTAAAGGTGATTAGTAAAAGAGAGAAATAGAATGGGATGATATCTGCAGTAATTATAATACTAATTAGTATAGAAAAACGTATTTGCAAGTATCTATTCTACTCCCAAAGTAGTGAATGTGGAGTCCTGAATCCCTGCACTCCTTATGTGTACCAAATCCACTCTTAGTATTCTATTAAGTAGTAAATGGATAAAGGGTTCAATGCTGACAGACCCGACTGAAATAGCAACAAGTTAAGGTGATCAGTGACCACTAAAGATAAAATTAAATTAAAACAAAAATTTTAAAATGTTACTTTTTTTTATTGGTAGCATCTTTCACTTCATCATGTATATACTAGTAACATGTCTTGGAGAATCCAATTTAGAATTAGTTCTCATGGTTTGTGCATAGTACTTCTTGTGTATAATATCATGTGATATGAGGACCTTTGTGTCACAAGCGAAAGATAATGCGAAAATGCAGAACAAATGGCTACTTGTGAACATGCAGTCCACCAAGGAATTTAGCTCACACGTGGTACTTACCCCCCCTACCTAACACCTTACAAACACATATATATACATTTTCGAAAATGATTTTGTTTTATTCCCTGATTGTGTGAGAAAATTACATAATTTGTTTTCCAACTACAGAAACAAACTTGACATTTTCTCTCTCTGTCTCTCCCCTCTCTCATATTGTGGTTTCTGTTTTGAAGCTTAATCGGGACACTTGGGGTAATGAGGCTGTTGCAGATCAAAGCGATGGAGTTGGCGGGGAAACAGGGGGTGGGGATGAAATAGGGGGCGGAGAAGAGACCGGTGGCGATGGAGTTGGAGGGGTTGAAGACGTGGTCGGAGGAGATGACGAAGATTGTCCAGCGACGCCGGTGACGAAAATTACTTGGTTGATGGCCCACCAAATCACCATGAAGAGTTAAGTTGAAGAAAGTGCAATGGATTATTCTTGTTGTTTAATAGGAACAGCCCATTATCTAAAAAGCTCAGTCCATTACACACCGTGACTCCCTCATGCCAGGTGGAAAGAAAAGAAGGCAGGAAAAAAAAGGCGAAGAGAGTAGGACATCAGGGCTCCCCTGAACAGAACACTTTACTCTCCTGTTCGACGTGTGGAGTGATGGTGAGAGCTCATTTTTTTACATCAGGGCTATTTTGTGCAAAAAAAAAAAAGAAATGTGTAAAAAAATTGTGTAAAAATGTGCAAAAAATTATTATAAAATGTGCAAATTGTGCAAAAAAAATTCACTTGACCGCCGCCTGACCTCCATCGGAACTTAAAATGTGGAAAATAAATTGTGCAAAAAAAATTCGTCGGACCGCCGCCTGGCCTCCGCCGGAACTTAAAATGTGCAAAAACAAATTGTAAAACAAATTGTGCAAAAAAGATTCGCAGGACCGTCGCTTGACCTCCGCCGAAACTTAAAATGTGCAAAAATAAATTGTGCAAAAAAAATTAGCTGGACCACCGCCGGCTGCCGGACCTTCGCCGGAACTTAAAATGTGCAAAAATATATTGTGCAAAGTAAATTGTGCAAACACATAGGGTATTTATGGTATCACAATCATAATTGTGTAGTTATGAGTATTAGTGCTTTGATTGATGTAGTTTATAGCAATTATGCATTATTTTATGTATCCAATAGTAAGTGACCCTATTTTTTTTAAATAGTTTTACATCATTAAATATGTTATTATTTTTTATTTATATTATATAATATTGATGAAATAGTTAGAACTATATAAGTAAGTAAGACATAAATACGATACTCTTGGATTGAGGGGAAATTAGTGTAAGATTTCATTCTTCGTGTTAGTGTAATTAGAGGGCGTTTTTATTAACAAACTACATATTACATATCAAGTCTTGAGAAATTAAAAATAAAGTAATGTAATAAAAATGGAAACGAGTTGTTATTCATCACCTACTTAAATTGTCTCCAACTCTGAGATCTCCGATAGAGTTTTAGAACTTGCATAATTATTTTAGAGCACAAAGACTTGGTGACTCAGACGATGATTCACATTTTGAATATTTGTTTGAATTTGTCATGGTGATTCAGATGATTATTTAGATTTTGAATATTAGATTGAAATTCATTGTAAGATTTTGTTAATATAAAATCCCTCTACTACAAGAACAAATCTTACTAATCATTTTCCCTCAATTCAAGAATATTGTATTTATGTCTTGATCTATTTTGTTATATCACAGGACAATAGAATTTGTTAAATGAACACCTCATCTAAAAACTTAAGTTGATAGAGAGAAGAGTCGTTTAATATTTAATCAAAATCACCCTAACACGTCACCTCACATACAAATGGGTAAATTTTGTCTCAAGCCTTGGCATGTGCAATTTTTCTCATAAATGAGTGACAGTGAGGTTGGAATGAACCTTTGCTAAACGACTCTCCTCTCTATCAGTTTAAACTTTTAGATGAGGTGGTCATTTAACAGAATTAGCAAACAGAGTGTATCTATTTAGTTAGAATGTTCAAATATATTTGAATTTTAATTAATTATATATTTTCATAAGATTATTTGTCTTTGTAATTAAAAAAAAAATAGTTATAACCTACGTTAATTAAATCCGAGAGTTTGAATAGCTTGTCAAACTATCTCTTATGGTTTTTATACCTTGTATATGTAAATCTAAATAAGCATACCTTATGAGATCAACTGTGAGGCCATTTCAATTTTTATTGATAAGTATTTATTTTGCAATTTTGATTTATCTCATTACAAAATATATATATTTATATATATATTATAGTTGATATGATACACAAAAGAATAACTTAACTCATTAGATATGGACTACATTTTAATATTTATTAATATAACTAGAAACCCGCGTATAACGTGGAATTATTTAATTATTATTCTTTTTTTTTATAATTAAATAATTCGTGTTATATAACGTAATTAAAGAGTTTTTTTGTTATAGCTAGATAATTTTTTTCATCAATATAAAGAACTTGCAACAATTATAATATTTGACTTTTGATATTGTACGTATAACTAAATCATGTAAAAAATCAATATATATGTACATATATTCTAATTATTTGAAAGAATCTTGACTTATATATTTTTTTAATGTTACTTTATAATATAATACAATTAAAAACAATTTATTAATTCTCCTGTCTCTTTAAAAAAAATGTGCAACCATACAGGGGCAATTTTGTCTTTTTACTGTATATTTATATAGTTGTTAGTATTTCATTTTTTTCATTGTATTTAAGCGCAATTATGATCAAAGTATGTTATGATAAATCCTTAATTTTACTGTTTGTCTGAATAAATATCAATTATATAAAAAAAATCTCAATTTATTCTTTCTTTTCTATACATAATTTGATTTGATATTAATTAATTTATTTATATCGAATGATTTATTTATTAATTGCAATTAATGATATTAAAGTAAATAAGTTATAATAAATGCATAGGAAAAATAAATAAATAGTAAGACTATATGTGAACAACACGTTAGCAGAATATATATATATATATATATATATATATATATATATATATATATATATATATATATATATATATATATATATATATATATATATATATATTATTTATGAAAAATAAGGTCAAAAATTTTAGAATTAATTAAAAAATTATTAAAATATTTTAAATAGTTGCTATATACTCACTCCGTCCCCTTGATACGTATCCATTTTGCCATTTTGGTTCGTCCCATTACAAAGTATCCATTTTCTTTTTTAGATTGATGTGACCACTCATAGCCCCACACTCAACACTAATACAACTATCCACTACACTTTAAAATATTATTTCTCTCACCTCAAAATACATTAAATTATTATACTCTTTAATCCACATGCAAAAAGCAAATTGTTACGTTTTAAGGGGACGGGGGGAGTATTTTTTTTTAAATATACATAATATTATAAATAATATTTAAATGGAATATTATTTTTTACTCATGATTATGGTATTACTTTTTAGTATAATAATAATTCTATTTCCATTAATTGTTGTTTTTAATAAACTAATCAAATATATTTATATATATATATATTTAAATTCTTTTAAATATTTAAAAAATTATAATGAATTTATTAATTTTATTTATTTATTTATTTTTATTAGTTTCAAATATTATAAATAACTAAAGAAAACGAATTTCATAATTCACATGTCATAATTGAATAATTCAAATACATAAATAATTAAATAAAATTAATATGCTAAAATTAATAAATCAACAATTATTTTAAAACTCGATTCCAATACCATTTGCCAACATCGAGTAATATATTAAAAAAAATATAATATAAAATAATAATTGAACTTAAATAACTTGAAGAAAAATTTCGATTCTTTATATGAAGAGGTAAATCTATTCCAAAAATTCTTAAATGATCTACATGAATCAGTTTTTTAATATCTTATTCCTCTTTAAGGATACATCTTAACAAATACTTTAATAGATTATCTACTTGAAAAGGTTAATCTATTCTAAAAATACTTGAATGATCTACATGAATCAGTTTTTTAACCTCTTATTCATCTTAAAGAATATATACTTGAATCGTCGACTTGAAGAGATAAATCGATTTAAAAAATACTTGAATCGATCATCTTATTCCTCTTCTTAAAGAATACTTGAAATTATATACTTGAAGAGGTAAACCGATTCCAAAAATACTTGAAGAATACTTGAATCGATCCTCTTATTCATCTTGAAGAATACTTGAATTGATTCTTAAAGAATACTTGATTCTTTTTATCTTGAAGAATAATTGTATTTATTCGAGATTCAATTATTTAGAAGTGAATCGAATCTCGCTCCATCAAAATAAATTTTTATACTTTTTATAAATCAATTATCTAGAGGAACTTGAAGAAAGTTTCTATTGCTCTTGAAAAATCAAATGTGTGTGTTTGGAATGAATAACTAAAAAAACTTATTTATAAGTGGGGTGTAATAGAATATAATATGAAATATTCTTTTTTCCATTTATATATAATTTAAAATTATACTTATTAATTTATTACAATAAATTAAATAATGATACCAAAATAAATACACAAAGATATTCAAAATTTAATTAGTCATCAATCAAAATAAAAAAAGGAATTTATTTTATGATAAATTAATGAGGTGTACATATAAGAAAAGATAAATATATTTTTAATTTATATTTTTAATTTAAATTTTTTTCTTAAATTATGTATATGTTTATTTTTATTTATTATTATATCAAATAAACATAATTTTTATTTTTAATTAAGATTTTGTTCTTAATTTCTATAAATAATTTTTTTAATTTATTACCTATTTAAGATTAATTAATAAAATAAGAAAATAAATTATTTAAAAAAAAATTTAATAAGAAAGTTAATAATAAGTAAATAAGAAAAATATAAAAAAATAATTTAAAAATTAAAAAAAATGAAAAAATTACATGTCATAATAGAGCGAGACGACACGCAGAAAGAAAAGTTTCTGCTATAGTATACTTAACATTATCCATTATATATTAAAATATTATACTCTTCAACCTACTATACATTAATAATAAATACATTAGTTAACGTGAAAAAAATAAACAAATACATATAAAGGGAGTTAACGTGAAAAAAATAAACGAATACTACATATAAAGAGAGGGACGAAGTATTATTTATGAATGATAACACAACATAATTTTAACATTTAACTGTATCACAATATTATAATTATAAAAATATAATCTACTTTTTATACTTATATTAATTAAAAATTAACAAATTTATCTATTTATTTATTATTAAATTACCCACATTATCTTGGGCAATGCACGCGTGAGACGCCTCCTATCTAAATTTATTATTAAATTACCTATATTATCTTGGGCAACCCTTGCATAATATCATGGGTGAGCATTGGTGTGACCATCGCACTGATTCTAATTCGAGACGGATAATTTATTAACCTAATTAACTATATTTTAGACTAAAATTAAAAAAAAATAATAATAAAAACAAGGGGCATGTTTGGTTTGCATTAATTTAGACAATTCAATTTCCTAAAATCTCACGCTTGACGCTACATGCCATGATCCGTTTTTATTTTTAATTATTATATTAAAATTTTCATTATTATCAACTAATCACTTTTAATTAAAATAATATTATCTGTTATTATTATTTTTATTATTATTTATCACATTATCTTAATTAAGTATCACTTTATATTAAAAAAGTATTATCACTTTTTATAACTTATCAATTGTTCATAAATGCTTACCACTTTTTCTGTCTTGATATTTTATATTAAATTTTATTACTTTTTATTATTCCAGTAAATTATTCATGAAATAATTCAATGGATGGATATCACTTTTCTTTGATTAAGAATCACTTCTTATTAAAAATGTTATCACTTTATATTATATCAGGAACTTGTTCTATGACATACACTTTCTTAAAATATTTATCACTTTTCACATTATCAACTTTTATTTTAAAATGCTATCACTTTTTATTTATATTATAAATTGTTCATGAAATAGTTAATTACATCGTTATCACTTTTTAACAATTGAGTATCACATTTTATAAATTTATAAATTTAAATTAAAAATAAATTAAATAAACATAATTTAAAGTATTAAAATATTAAATAATAAATAGTTCTCCCTCCGTCCCAGAGTTAAGTCCACTGACACTGTAAATACGAAATTTAAGAAAAGTTGCTTTTGACCAACTTTATTAATTTTTTAGAGGTATTGTGGTATTTTTAAGTAATAAATAAATTATAAAGTATGTTATGTGTGTTAAGTGAGAGTGTATTTTTTAAATTAAGATAACTTTTGAGGTTGTTGATTAATGTGAAGTTTCCCTTTTGGGGTGGTGAAGATAAGTGTGGGATGGACGAAAACGGAAAGTATGAACATAAGTGTGGTACGGAGGGAGTAAAAATTAAATAAAACGTAAATATATATATATTTATATAACCTAATTAATATCAATCTATAATTCACTATTCAATTTTCTAATTTAATAACAGCCAAACAATGCCCTTTAAAATATGTTTAATGTGCTAATGGATAATCCGTCTCACGATTTAGGATTTGGGAAACGGCCTCACCCAATTCTTTGTCTGATATCATCTCACATGAAACATTTTTTACATTAATTTTAAATAGTTATTATTTTTTAAAAATCTCACATATTTATTTCCGGTCTCTAAAATCGGGAATGGACTTCAAAATCCACACAAAACCACATCTATATACACCTACAAACACTATAATCCTCAACATATAGATCTCTCCTCATTTAATATTAATTTTTTCTTTATCTCTCCTCTCTCCTTTTTTTAATATAAATTAATATCTTCTTATACATTGATTTGATATAAAATTAAAATCTATCCTATCAAAGACTCTAAACAAACATATATGATTATTCATTAGATTAAACAAAACAAACATATATCACTATTCATTAGATTTTCAAACCCCAAAATCTCAATTCTATTCCTTAATCAAACATCCCGTAAATTGTTTTATTTTTATTTATATTATAAAAAGTTTCTCATCTTTTCCTACTATCCTCTCCGTCTCAAAGATATTGATACTTATTTTTTTTGACACGGAGGTTAAGGAATATGCTCTCTACATCCCCTTGATAAGTGTCTATTTTGTCATTTTAATCCGTCTCAATATAAAATATCAATTTCCTTTTTAGGTTGATGTGACACACACAATAATATTATTATACTCAACTCACTATACATGGGACCCACATTCAATACTAATACAACTACTCAACCAGGTGGGCTAGCCCACCTGGCCACTGGGCTTCTCACTTAAGTGAGAGACCCAGGTTCGATTCCCTTGGGAACGAATTAGGAGGGGAGTTATAAGGAGGGCTTGGAGATAGGGATTGTAAGGGTGCTTTGTGTAACTACTAACTATAGTAACAATTAACATTTACCGATAAAAAAACTAATAAACCTACTCACCCCCCTCACATTAAAATATTGTTTCTCTCACCTCATTACACTTTAAAAAATTATACTCCTTAATTCACTTATCAAGAAGATGGAAGGAGTAATAATTTAATATAAAGTATGTTGAGAATATAATATTTCAATGTGTAGTGAATAATTTCATTAGTGTAGTTAGAGATTGTTTGCTTGTGGGTATGTGATATACATGGATTGTGTATGATGAGATTTGTTTAACTTGTGATTAATTGTATTACTGTTTGGTATTATGGAAAAATGAGATTATTGATAACTAGGTATTAGTTATTTTAGGTTTGTTATTGAGTATTAACAAATGAGATAATAAGTAAATGACATATTTACCCCCTTTTCTTCTTCTTATTATTATTATTATATTATTATTGATATTATTATCATTAATTATTATGATTATTAATTATTATTATTAATAACATTATTATTATTTATATTATTATTAATATTATAATAATAAAAAATAATACTCCCTCCGTCCGATTCAAAGTAACCGTTTATTTTTTGCACGTGGATTAAGGAGTATTATTATTATATGTAAAGTGGTAGTTGTATTAGAGGGAAGTGGTGGGCCATATTGAGTACTTTTTTACTAAATAGGGGAAATGGATACCATTAAAGCGGACGCCAAAAAATAGTAAAATGGATACCTTAGAAGCGGACGAAGGGAGTAATAATAATGGAAGAAGGGTATAATGGTAAAAGTAAATATAATACATAAGTATTAAATTGTGGTATTGTATAACTCACCTCTTGTGGTGGTATACACAATACCAATGAAAATGTATTTATTAATTTCGGGCTAAAATAATACCGAGCTAAAAATATTATGAATACGAGACAAACATGATATTACATGGTATACTGCATCAATGCCTAGCTAATAACCCCAAATAACCCCTCAATTGACCTAAATGAATAGTATATTGTTTTGTGTGAATAAATGCATCAATTTTTTAAAACAATTAGAAAAAGGAAAGTGTGTGAATTTTGGGACGAGGAGTATCTTACATCATACACTGGAGAAGTAGTTTTTCTCAATCATTCCTGTATAAACATTCAAAAGATACCTCAAACAAAATAGAGTACCTTTAATCTATTCCACTAATGTTTATAAAATTATTCAATTTTACAAACAACGCTTTCTCCAAAACAGGTATCACGTTTTATTTACCGTACATCCCGCAAGACTTGCTCATTCAGCGAAGGTATGTGCCGCCGCCCATTTCATTCATGCAATGATTTTAATTGTCCAGAACGCAAAATTTTTAAACACCAGAAGAAGAAGAAAACAAAATTATGATTCAGCTCAGCAGTAAATAGCCTCATTTGTACTCCGAGAGTTAGTCCGATAAGTTTAATCTACCACAAGCCAATGGCCTTCCACCATAGCCCGCCAACTCCAAGCCAGATGACAAGATTCACAACCGAGATCAAGAAGCCAAAGCCCCACCATTTTGCCAGGGGCACGTAACCAGCACCGTAGAATACTGGTGCGGATCCAATCCCATAGTGAGTGATCCCGCCCATAAGATTCGACAGGAACGACAGCACAATGGCTCCCAGATACGGAGGAGTACCCAAAGCACTTGCTACAGATAAGAATGCTGTGAACATTGCTCCAATATGAGCAGCTCCGCTTGCAAAGAAATAATGCGAGTAGAAGTAGAGAAGAACCAGAATGCCAAAGGATAGCTGCCATGAAAGGCCTAATCCACCAACAAACTACAGGAAAACAAAACAAACAAAATTTAAAGTAAGTTAGTGGCACTAGAGAACATGTATAGAGTAATATCAACTTTAGATCAGCATTGTTGGATATGCAACCATTCAAAATATTCTATATATCATTAACAACGATCTCAGCCGTTCAGTTCTTGAAAGATGGATGCTGACCATTAAAACCTCAAATGTTGTTAGCAAGGCAGTATATAAGGTTAAGTTCATACAACCTGACTCCATCAGACAAATTTTTCCAACTTTAACAAAAAAAATGTTGCAGGACAGCCTATAAAGCTAGGAAACTAATTTTGTTACAAAGTTAAAACCAATTTTCCTGACATTTTTTTCATCTGTGTTTACAAAATACAGATTCTTAATATATTTTTGAAGCTGTAGCACTACGATAAGAGATCTCAGATTAAAATTCTGGCTGTAATGCATTGAACTTGGTATCAAGTTATTTAGTTTACTGAAAACAAAGTAGTGAAAACAGATACCAAAAGATTTCAACTGTCAAGAAGCCAAGCACACCAAATTCCATGAATACATTAATCTCAAAATCAACTCAAGTAAGCCACATCTATACTCAAAAAGCCACAACAAATAGCCAGCATAAACCATAGGCAAAACTTACAATTTGTGTTGCCTACGTAATTTAGATTGCATATTTTTCTAGGTCTACTATAACTACGGTTCCAAACATGTGCATCCAGGTCCTCTAGTTATTTAACCAAATTACTAGAAAGTCAAGATATCGTTACAAGTATTTATCTATAAATAAATGATACGGAATGTAGATGTAAGCAAACCTTGACAACAGTTTGGCTGAACCAGGTTATAAGGCCATATTTGTTTAGATACCCAGCCATTGCAATAAGTGCAGCAAACCACGTAAGTGTATCCCACGCAATTGATTCAGCTAAGCATTCCTTCCATGTGACAACCCCAGTTATAAGGAGGATAGATAAACCAAGAACTGCAGCAGTAACTGCATCCACTTTCAGGACTCCTCCAAAAATCCAGAGCCCCACCTGATATTACAGTAAGAAATATCTAGTCAAATCATTTTTCACGGTTAACTATTGTATGAGCATGACATACTGTTAATACCAGGAAGATCAAAAAGATGCGTGTTAATCCATACCAATTACTCTCAACTTGGTGTGTCATTAGCTAGGTTTTAACAGTTTACAAGGCATATTCAAACCATACCAAATCCTTCGGGAATGATGAAACATAGACAAAATAAATGATAAGTGAAACTATTAGCTTCAGATTAATCCGATAAGCTTAATCTTAAATTTTTATTTTTCATAGAACCAAAATATTTTTATCGAACTCCCCTCAATATTAAGTATTAACTATTAAGTCAGTGTTAAACATAAAATGTACTGCAGGAAATAATTTGTTGAATCATGGATTTACTTAAATAGCAAGCAGTGTATCACATTCATGATTCAACTTGCTAACATCAATTTTACATGACTTTAGCACGTGCATGTGTACACAGTACACACACATAATAAATAGATAAAATAGCAATCTTTTGAAACAAAATAAGTTTTGGTGTTTGTCGAAATTCTTCTTTAAACTGCTGGATTAATTTGTTAAGCATGTATTCATCTACATGTATGCTTACATGTGTGTGTGCATGTGTGCATCTGTCTGTGTTGCACACTTGCATTTTACTAACTTCACTTTTCCAATTAGAAAAAAGAAATTTCATCAATAATTATATTATAAAAGGAACGAGTCACCTCACATACAAACAGATCAAAACTAAAAGCTATAGTCCAATCTTTGGAATCTAAATCAGAGTAAATCATTAACTCTTGAAACCAACCAAGCAACCCTAACATCAACCATATCCGACGCTTCCACTAAAAAAATCCTTCGATACTCAAAGATTCATTATTTATTTTCAGCCAAAAGAACTAACACAAGGCCATGGCAATCCCACCTACATGACACTAGAATTATTCTACAATAGAAAAAAGTTTATTATGAAGATTGCAAAATCCACAACTCCCAACCCCCTCAACACTCTCTGTCGTAAATGATAAAACTAAGATTGACTCAGTTTTTATAGCCTTGAAACAGAGTATTTTGCCTCAAAGGAGCGAATTTGGACAAATTACTGCGAAGGATAAACTAAGCCACTCATTACTAAAGTAATTAAAAGAGAACTCACAGAAATATCAAATGTTTATGGGTGTTTCGAACAGTTAAAACACAACCCATCCAGAAACAATCAATACAAAGAGATGACATATCCCATCATAAACAAAATATCAAAAAAGAAATCATGAGGATCAATACAACAGTACGAACAAAGTTCCAGCAGTATGCATCAGAGAAAAAGGACAAGAAAACAGAGTAGTACCGTGAGTAACAATGTTCCTGCCATGATGATCTCATTCTTGGACATGGGTCCCATCTTCTCCAAATTCTCCCTAGCAAGCTTTGGGGCATCTGGACTGCTCTTAACTGTAGGCGGATAGAGAATATACAGAAGCAATGGGACAACGATCAACGATACCATTCCAGGCACAATTGCAGCCTTAGCCCAATCCATCCACCCGATTGGCATATTTATAGTGGCTGCAGTGAGGTTTGCAGCCAAAGGATTAGCCGCCATGGCCGTCAAGAACATGGAGGACGAAATCACAGATGTTTGGAAGCAGGTGAGCATCAACCAGGAACCCAACTTCTGCTCCGTCCCATCACCAACATTACTACCACAAGCTACGCAGAGTGACTTCACCAATGGCAGAAAAATCCCACCAGCTCTAGCGGAAACGGAGGGAATGGCAGGGGCTAACAGAGCTTCGCTGAAGACCAAACTGTATCCCAACCCTAAAGACGAGCTGCCAAATAAAGAAACAAACTGATACGCAATTCTGTTCCCTAATCCAGTTTTGATGAAGCCTCTAGCGAAGAAGAATGCCAACGCGATCAGCCACGGAATCGGATCGCCGAAAGCCGAAAACGCCGCCGCAAATGTAAGCGTCTTCGTCAGAACGCACGCCCCTAGGCCCATCAGAGCGACGGCTCCCAACGGAAGCGGCTGGGATATGATCCCCACAATGGTGGCCAGAAAAATGGAGAGCAACTGCCACGCGATGCGCGAGACGCCATGAGGGGCGGGAATGAACCACAGAATAACTCCGGTGGCGATGGAAGCAATGAGCGGCTTGATGGCAGCTCCCTGCGGCGGAGGAGGAGGAGGAGCCGGAGTGACGGCCGCGGCCGATGAGGAAACCAGTAAAGGCAAGCGTTTCCGCGAGAATGAAGAATTGGAAGAATTGTTGTTGAATGATTGGATTCGAAGTGTAGTAGAATTGGTGTTGATCCTGACGTTGATTGGAGATCTAATAAACTTTGGAGCGACGTGGAGGGGAGTGGTGGTGGAAGAGGGGCGGGGTATGGGGGCGGAGAAGGGGCGGTGACGGAGGTCTACGGAGGAGGAGAGGGGTAAAAACGCCATCTGTAGCAGTGGCGTTTGGGGGTGACGGATCTTGGGTGTGTCTGTGTCTGTGAGAGTGAAAGATTTGGGAAAATGGAGATGGTGGGGACTGCGGAGGGGTTTATGGGTGGGCCGTCAGATTTGAGTCTGAGGGTGAGCGTTGAAGTAGCTTTAGTGGGGTCCACCCACTCTTTTACTGAGCATAGTTAACTCCGTCGGAGATTTAGCAATTTCCGCCTCACCTACGCCTACAAAACTCGCATTCCACCGGTTGACCTATTGTATAACTTCTTTAATGCTATGTTTTTTTTCTTTTTCTTTTGCGGTTTTTGGACACCATTTAGGTTTTTATAGTAAATGTGGTTTTTTCCAGCACTGAACCAAAATATAGGTTCTCCCTCCGTCCCATAAATAAATTTACACTTTTATTTTTGTCCGTCTCATTAACAAGTTCACACCCCCAAATAAGAAAATACACACAAATCAATAATCTCACAATACACTTTAATTTCAAAATTGTCACCCTTTTACAACTCACAAAACTTACTTTATAATTTATTTATTACCTAAAAATATCAAACTACTCCCAAAAAATAATTTTTTCTTAAACTTCGTATCTACAGTAACAGTGAACTTCTTTATGGGACGGAGGGAGTAAATTATTAGATAGGGATTCGAAAGATTTTTTTTTATCAATTTAAGGCCCTAAAGATAAATACTATCAGTTTAGGGACTTATAATCATAAAATCAATAAAAATCTAATAACATAATTATATAAATTTCTCATTCATTAGTACTATGTTATTTTAATGATAATAAATTACAAAATATTATATTGAAAAATACTCCCTCCATCCCATAATATTTTCCATACTTTTCCCATTTGGTTGTCTCACAAAATCTTTCACACCTCAAAAAAGAAAACACATTTTTATCCAACAACCTTCAAAAATACTTTAATTTCAAATTTATCACTCCTTTTTCACACGCATATTATTACTTTATACTTTTTATTACCTAAAAATACTACAAATCTACAATACCCTCCAAAGTCAATAAAGTTAGTCAAAATGTGCAACTTTTCTTAAACAACATGGAACAGTAAACGTGAAAAGTATTATGGGACGGATGTAGTAATTTTAATATATGAAAAATTAATGTAGTTTTTATTATTTTATTTTAATTAATTTTATGGTTTTAGGTCCTGTATTGATAGTTTCATATCTTTCAGGTTCTGAATTGAAAAAATCTTTCAGGTCCCTAATTGATAGTTTACCTATCTTTCGGGTACTGTATTGAAAAAATTCCTTTAAAAATATATGCCTAAGTATTTCATTCTCCCATTCTTTTCCTCTTTCTCTTATAACTTGTGCTTATTCTCGAAACACCTAGCCCGAGAGTTGTGCCCCTTAGTATAATAACTTATTTGGAAAATTTTTAATTTTTTTAATTAAACATTTGTATTATCAATGAATTAAATTATAATCTTATTAATTAAAGTATATACTAGTTAGAAAAAATTTTATATCATTATACATTTTGTGCAATCAGGTGAGCTAGTTCACCTAGTCACTGGGCTCGTCACTAAGGTGAGTGACCCAAATTCGATTCCTTTGTGAACGAATAGGAGGGGAATTATAAGAAGACTTGGAGAAATGAGGGAGTAAGAATGTTTGGTGAACTAACTACTAACTATACTAAAAACTAACACTGCTCGATCAAAAAAAATTATACACTTTGTGCAATTGGGACACAATAGACCAATTCTTCTCTTAATACTCGATTCATCAACTCGCAGTTTACCCATTTGTTTAGTTATCCTAAATTTAAAGACGGTCTTGTGTGAGATGTTCAGTCTTGTGTAAGATGTTCATTGATTCTCTTATGGAAATATAATATCACCCTCAAGTGTAAGAGATCAATTGTAGTGCAAATGTGACTAAGTCTAATTATTGAACCCACAAAATAGTTTTAAGCTTACTGGTAAATTAATCTATAACCACTCTAACTTAAGACAAAATTTTGGGTTTTGAATTGGTTATTATCAATATACTTTACATAAAATAAATAAAGACTAAAATAAAAAGTATGGATTAGAAAACATTTTAGTGTTTAAGGTAAAAGACTCGTAATGTTAAGGCAATTCAGTTGAACATGTGACTACAGATACTTAATGGAGGATGGACCTCTAAATCAAATTAGACCACTATGATATCTTGTACTTATCATGAGCTGAAAAATTCTAAGATTGATGAGTAATTAATCATCTCTCACTTTCTAGGTACTTATGCAATTAAAGTGTTCATTTACAAGGTACTTACTTATCAATTGATTTTAGGATATTAGCGAAAATACCACTTTTGATAATTCATTTTGAAAAAATGCAACCCACTATAATTTTTTCGAAAAAATGCCATTTTTTTCTAAAATTTTGGACATAATTAATCCTAGTCTGCGAATACGCATGCAACTCTACACGCAACCCTTCACGTGACTATATATGCGATCCTACACGCGACTAAATGTGCGACTTTTCACATATTTTATTTACTAACATATATGCGACCACTACATGCTAATATATGTGCGACTATGTGTTAATTATATAATTAAGAAGGGCGGAAAAGTCAGAAAGTAGCATTTTTCCAAAAAAAATCATATTGGTTGTAATTTTCTAAAATCAACAAATAAAAGTGATATTTTTCTCAATTTCTCATTGATTTCCCCTTTTTAGATACTAAGTTATTAGTCCTACGTCTCCTTATTAAATACCAAGCAATGATGTTGTACCTAGTATTTAATATTCCTTATTGATTGTCTAGCAATTGTAAGCTATATTAATTAATCTCTTATAATTGCCACCAGGAAACATCTACGTTCATGCATAAATCAAGAATCCTAATGATAGCTCAGTTCGAGCTAACTTCATAAATTATCACGGGAATCAAAACTCAAATCACAATAATAGAAATCTCAAAATCTCTTCTTCAATAAGAATGGACATTCTGCAATACTTGTAAATTCAAGTCGAAATAATCAAATCACATCATGCAACTAGCTAAGCATTAACTTGTGCTTATTCTCGAAACACCTAGCCCGAGAGTTGTGCCCCTTAGTATAATAACTTATTTGGAAAATTTTTAATTTTTTTAATTAAACATTTGTATTATCAATGAATTAAATTATAATCTTATTAATTAAAGTATATACTAGTTAGAAAAAATTTTATATCATTATACGTTTTATGCAATCAGGTGAGCTAGTTCACCTAGTCACTGGGCTCGTCACTAAGGTGAGTGACCCAAATTCGATTCCTTTGTGAACGAATAGGAGGGGAATTATAAGAAGACTTGGAGAAATGAGGGAGTAAGAATGTTTGGTGAACTAACTACTAACTATACTAAAAACTAACACTGCTCGATCAAAAAAAATTATACACTTTGTGCAATTGGGACACAATAGACCAATTCTTCTCTTAATACTCGATTCATCAACTCGCAGTTTACCCATTTGTTTAGTTATCCTAAATTTAAAGACGGTCTTGTGTGAGATGTTCAGTCTTGTGTAAGATGTTCATTGATTCTCTTATGGAAATATAATATCACCCTCAAGTGTAAGAGATCAATTGTAGTGCAAATGTGACTAAGTCTAATTATTGAACCCACAAAATAGTTTTGAGCTTACTGGTAAATTAATCTATAACCACTCTAACTTAAGACAAAATTTTGGGTTTTGAATTGGTTATTATCAATATACTTTACATAAAATAAATAAAGACTAAAATAAAAAGTATGGATTAGAAAACATTTTAGTGTTTAAGGTAAAAGACTCGTAATGTTAAGGCAATTCAGTTGAACATGTGACTACAGATACTTAATGGAGGATGGACCTCTAAATCAAATTAGACCACTATGATATCTTGTACTTATCATGAGCTGAAAAATTCTAAGATTGATGAGTAATTAATCTCTCACTTTCTAGGTACTTATGCAATTAAAGTGTTCATTTACAAGGTACTTACTTATCAATTGATTTTAGGATATTAGCGAAAATACCACTTTTGATAATTCATTTTGAAAAAATGCAACCCACTATAATTTTTTCGAAAAAATGCCATTTTTTTCTAAAATTTTGGACATAATTAATCCTAGCCTGCGAATACGCATGCAACTCTACACGCAACCCTTCACGTGACTATATATGCGATCCTACACGCGACTAAATGTGCGACTTTTCACATATTTTATTTACTAACATATATGCGACCACTACATGCTAATATATGTGCGACTATGTGTTAATTATATAATTAAGAAGGGCGGAAAAGTCAGAAAGTAGCATTTTTCCAAAAAAAATTATATTGGTTGTAATTTTCTAAAATCAACAAATAAAAGTGATATTTTTCTCAATTTCTCATTGATTTCCCCTTTTTAGATACTAAGTTATTAGTCCTACGTCTCCTTATTAAATACCAAGCAATGATGTTGTACCTAGTATTTAATATTCCTTATTGATTGTCTAGCAATTGTAAGCTATATTAATTAATCTCTTATAATTGCCACCAGGAAACATCTACGTTCATGCATAAATCAAGAATCCTAATGATAGCTCAGTTCGAGCTAACTTCATAAATTATCACGGGAATCAAAACTCAAATCACAATAATAGAAATCTCAAAATCTCTTCTTCAATAAGAATGGACATTCTGCAATACTTGTAAATTCAAGTCGAAATAATCAAATCATATCATGCAACTAGCTAAGCATTAACGCTGCTAATGAAAGACTTAGTCCATGATATTATAGAAGTTAATCACAAAAATGCAAGGAACCCTAACCATGAGTCTAATTATTGTAAAAGAGAAATTGAATTAGAAGGAACCCTAAGATGATTAGACTCTCCTTTTTCGACTCTCGTCTCTGTCAGAATCTCCATCTCTAACCGAGTGCACAACACCGTCTTTATTTCTCTCCAAAGGTATGGTGGATGGTGGTGTGCGATTGTGAAAGATGGAAGAATTGATGAATTTAGGGCATGAAAGTATGTTCTAAATGTATCGGGTCTCTCTCTTATATTCTGGGTTTCAGCTTTTATAGTTGGATGTTGAATCAGATTAAAAATAGGATATAGACCTTCAATTAGTGGTGCTCGAAATCGAGCATCCTCGCTCGGTAACTCGCTTGCCATCGAGCATGGCATTCAATGATGATCGAGCAGAATTCAACGTGCACTCCTCATCCTCCAAGGCTGCTGCTCGGAATCGATCAGCTTTGCTCAATGGAATTGAGTATCTTCAACCTCCTACTCGGAATTGAGCATTTATGCTCGATGTGTTAGGAATTTTGGACACACACACGCACACGATGACACGAATAACACGAGATTTGTTTACCCAGTTCGTCTTTCGACTACATCTGGGGGCGATACCAAGCTAGGATTTTTTTTACCTTGTTAGACAAGTCAACTACAATGAGAAAATATCATGATCTAGATAACACAATGGATAACTTCTTGATCAAGATAACACAATGGATAACTTCTTGATCAAGATAACTTGCCCTAATCCTAAGCCCATTAGGATCAACTGGGCCAAAAGAAATATGGGCTCAAAGAATTTAGACTCCATACTCCAACAATCTCTCACTTGGAGACTAAATCCTCCATGTAGCATATCTTCTAGTTATCCTCCCGTATCCGTCTGGCATCGCCTAGCCTTTTCTTCAAGTTCCAAGGCCAATTGAAGCTATGCATAGCTTCAATTTCTCTAAGGTCACCACCTTAGTAAACATGTCCGCTGGATTCTCATTTCCAAGGATCTTCATAAGCTGTAAGACCTTCTTCTCCAAAAGGTGACGGGTGTAGTGATGCTTCAATTCAACATGCTTTGTTCTTGAGTGAAATGCCGGATTCTTTGAAAGAAATATAGCACTTTGACTATCACTGAAAAGAGTACTATTTTCATGCTCCTTCCCAAGTTCCCCCTAGAAATTCTGCAACCACACCATCTCTTTACTTGCCTCTGTCACAGCTATATACTCTGCCTCTGTGGTGGACAATGCAACAACCTTCTGCAACTTAAAAGTCCAAGATATAGCAGTACCACCATAAGTAAAGACATACCCGGTTGTACTTCTTCTCCAATCAAGGTCATTAGATGACAAGTCTGCATCCACATAACCCACCAGCGCCACACTCTTGCCTTTGAAACACAAAGCATTGTATGTGGTACCTCTCAAGTATCGCAGGACCCACTTCACTGCTTCCCAATGTTGCTTGCCCGGATCACTCATGAACCGGTTTACTACTCCCACTGCATGAGCAATATCTGGTCTTGTACACACCATGACATACATGATGCTACCAATTGTTGAAGCATATGGAACACTCATCATTTGTGCAGGTTCCTCCTTGTTCTTTGGTGATTCCTTCTTTGGAAGTTTGAATTGACTTCCCAGTGGAACACTCACAGGCTTCGACTCTGACATATTGAATCTTTCCAGGACCTTCTGAATGTAACTCGCCTGCGAAAGATATACATATCCCGTCGCCTTATCACGTTCAATCCTCATGCCTAAAATCTGTTTTGCCTCTCTAAGATCTTTCATGGAGAACCGTTCTGACAACTGTTTCTTCAACTTATATACTTCTCTTGCATCGACTCCTATGATCAACATATCATCAACATATAGCAAGAGAATAAGGAAGCTTTTGTCAAATCTCTTGTAGTAGCAACAATGATTATCGTGACATCTATGGTAATCAATCTCCATCATGAAGCTGTCAAACTTCTTATACCATTACTTTGGGGCTTGTTTTTGGCCATACAAACTTTTCTTTAATTTGCATACAAGTGGCTCATTTCCCTTCTCTACGAAACCCTCAGGCTGTGTCATGTACAATTCTTCCACCAATTCACCATGGAGAAATGCCGTCTTCACATCCATCTGATGCAATATCAAGTTTTCTGCAGCTATCATACTCAACGTCATTCTAATAGTGGTCAGTTTCACAACTGGAGTAAAGACATCAGTATAGTCAATACCATGTCGCTGCTCAAACCCCTTGACAACCAACCGGGCTTTGTAGCATCTGCTACCGTCAGCTTCATTCTTGATTTGGTAGACCCACTTGCAGTGCAATGCCTTTTTACCCTTTGGGAGCTCAACAAGTTCCCAAGTGTCATTCAACAGAGGAGATGCTAACTCATCATCCATAGTACCTCTCCATTTTCGTCTATCTTTACTCTGCTCTGCCTCTGCATAACACTCAGACTCACCACCATCAGTAAGTAAAAAGTAGTAGTTAGAGGGCGAATACCTATCAGGTGCACGTCGCTCTCTAGCTGGTCTCTGCAACAAATCTTCCAATGGTGGTGGTGGTGTCCTTGGTTCTCCAATGAGAACCTCTTCCTCATTCTGACTCTCCTTGCTCCCACTCGAGTTTGAGATGTCTAACTCGACTTCTTGGGTATTAGTCTTGTCAGAATTTGATGCCTCCAATCTGTTATTGTACATAACCTGTTCATTGAAAACCACATCTCTACTGCGAATAATATTTCGGTTGTTCTCATCCCAGAGTCTATAACCGAACTCATCACCACCATAACCAATGAACGTACACTTAACAGATTTAGCATCTAACTTACTTCTATCATTAGAACTAATATGAGCATATGCAACATAACCAAAGACACGCAAGTAAGACAGATTTACCTCTTTTCATGTCCATTCTTCCTCTGGTATTCTGTTTTCCAACAGAACTGATGGACCTCTGTTAATTAGGTATGCTGCTGTGTTTACTGCATCTGCCCAAAACATCTTAGGCAGTCCACTCTTCAATCTCATGCATCTAGCTCGCTCATTCAAAGTTCTGTTCATTCGTTCTGCCACTCCATTCTGCTGGGGAGTTCCTCTCACGGTCTTCTCTATGCGAATTCCATTCTCAGCACAATATCCTTGAACTCACAGAGTTCATATTCACCTCCATTATCAGAACAAAGACACTTTACTTTCAGCCCCGTTTTATTCTCTACAAGGGTTTTCCACTTCCTGAAAGTATAAAATGCATCAGTTTTATTTTTCAGAAAATAAAGCCATACCTTTCGAGTGGAGTCATCGATGAAGGTCATGTAGTACTCCGAACCACCAAGGGACTTCGTGGGCGCTGGTCCCCATAGATCGCTATGCACCAACTCTAACTTTTCTGCCTTCAAGGTTCTGCCACCTCTCGAGAAACTTACTCTTCTCTGTTTCCCGAAAACACAGTCCTCGCATAGGCCAACTTCAACAGATTTCAGCCCTGGAAGTCTCTCTTTCGAACACATTACCTTCATCCCTTTCTCGCTCATGTGACCCAGCCGACAGTGCCACAAATCAACATTGGACGTAGCTCCTGCAAGATCAATGCAGTCCTTGGAGTTAGTTGTAGTATACAACGTCCCCTCCTTCTTCCCTCGAGCTACTATCATTACTCCTTTACTGATCTTCCAACTGTTGCTGCCAAAAGTCACTGAGTATCCTTCTATATCAAGTTGTCCAATTGAAAACAAATTTCTTTTCAATCCTGGAATGCGCCTAACACCATTCAGCTTTAATGTCGATCCGTTTGGTGTGGATATCCGAACATCTCCTTTCCCCACGATCATTAAGGGCTCATCATCAGCAAGGTAGACTTGTTCGAATTTACCAGACACATAGTTTTCAATTATTTCAGCATCACTGCATGAGTGAAATGATGCTCCAGAATCCAACACCCATGATTCCAGCGGACTACTGACACTCAAGGCCAACACATCTCCAATATCATCTATAGTTGCGTTTGATGTCTTCTTCTCATTCTGTTCCTTCTTGTTTTTCTTGGGCACTGTACACCGTTTCCTGTAGTGACCAAACTCATCACAATTCCAGCACTGGATTGAGTCTTTGTCTTTCTTGGATTGACTCTTTCCTCTGGACTTTGATCTGCCACGATTCTGTCTACCCTTTGATCTGCCCCTATCATCCGTGTTCAGCACTAACCCTGAAGTAGATCCAAACTCTTTTCTGCGAACCTTCTCGCTAATCATCAGATCTCTCACTTCGTCAAGCTTCAATTTATCTTTCGAGGATGAAGCACTAACTGCAGTTACTGTGATAGCCCAACTATCTGGCAAAGAAGATAACAAAACTAAAGCAAGTACCTCATCAGTGAATTCGATTTTGACTGAACACAACTGCCCAATGATCATGTTGAACTCGTTCAGATGTTGTTGCACAAGTGTGCTCTCCGACATTCTGAGGTTGAACAATCATCTGATCAAATGAACCTTGTTCGCAGTTGTGGGCTTTTGGTACATCTCCTCCAAGATTTGCAGCATCTCCCTTGGGACTTGGCTTTAGTTGTGTGGTAGGCTACGTTCATGGACAACGATAAACGTATCGCACTCATCGCCTTTCTGTTCAACAGATTCCACTCCTTCAAATCCATCTTTTCGGTTTTCACCTTCTCTTCTAAGGGCACATACAGATCTTTGCCGTAGAGATAATCATCGATCTGCATCTTCCAGAACCCAAAATTTGATCCGTCAAACAGTTTGATTGAAATCTTCTCGTCGCTCATTGTGACTGCTCCCTTCGAACCCAAGGCTGTTGATACCAGTTGTTAGGAATTTTGGACACACACACGCACACGATGACACAAATAACACGAGATTTGTTTACCCAGTTCGTCTTTCGACTACATCTGGGGGCGATACCAAGCCAGGATTTTTCTTACCTTGTTGGACAAGTCAACTACAATGAGAAAACATCTTGATCTAGATAACACAATGGATAACTTCTTGATCAAGATAACACAATGGATAACTTCTTGATCAAGATAACTTGCCCTAATCCTAAGCCCATTAGGATCAACTGGGCCAAAAGAAATACGGGTCCAAAGAATTTAGGCTCCATACTCCAACACGATGGTGACCGAGAATTCCACCTCTTCTGGCTATCCAACTCCCAATTTAACATTTTGATCGTTATGTCCCTCTTTTCCTGTTCAAAACTCGACAAAATAGCTCTCAAGCATCTTTTAGTTAGTAACAACTAGAGCATTACAATTTGTCCAAATAACAACATCTAACATCATCAAATAGGTATCAAACTGATGTAACAAATCACGACTGATGCATGCAACCCTTTTGATTCAGTATTATGTCTGTTTTGTAGTTTCAATTATATGTTGGATCCAATAGATTTTTATGATCAAAATAATCACATTTTAAGCTCACCTATTGAGATATCACCTAATTATCTCAATCACATACTCTTGCTAGCTCACCAACGACACCTTATTCATCATCTCCAAATTTATTAAGCTCTTCTAATGCTACTCTAAATGCTAGTAAGGCTGCTAACATAGAAACAGAGTGTTGGTGGAACTCATGAAAAAGTAAGAATATCAAAAGTTAGAGCATATCCAAGAGGCTCTTTAAACTCAAATTTTTAGTTAATTTAAAGAGTAAACCACGAAAAACTCAATCCAAAAGGCTCTCTATAATAACTTTTGGGTTTAACTTTTTTGTTTCACTCTTCAAATTTAGAGAGTCTACTAAACTCTTTAAAATTTAATTCATTAATTAATTTACAACTTCCAATACTAATTTTATAGAAATTTATGAAATGTGCAATTAATAAATTATAACATAATTATATGATTGAATGAATAAAATATATAAATAAATAAATATGGGAAATTGAATAAATAAAGAGTTAAATTTAAAGAGTGTGTTGGAGAGTGTTATCAAAATAAAAGTTAAAATCAATAAATGCTCTTTATTTTACATAAAAATATACATATGCTTTTAGAGTTGCTCTTAGGGAGCATTTTACTAGAGAGACCATTAATGGAATATTAAAGGCCAAACGCAGGGAATAGAGGACATAGAGATATTATTGAAACGTTCATAAGTTCTTATATGTTGTGCATATGTACATTAAATTTACAAACATATACATTGTATAACACTTCAAGTTCAATATAAAGCGTCACAGCGAATCATACAAAAAGTATTTTCATTGTGTAAAATATTTATATAACATTCAAGTGTTTATATAAGATTTATTTTGAAAATTAACAGCAAAGAAGTTAAAGGTTAACTTTTCACTGCAAACTTGTCATTTATTGCAAATTTTATATTACAAAAGTTAGAGCTCCACAATGTTGCTTATTGTTTAAAAAGTTCACTTTGTGCATTGTGTTAAAAATCTTTTATTGCTTCATACAATATTTGTTAATTATTTCACATATTTATTCTCACATGTTTTCAGGTTAGGATGGTAAGAGCCTAAAATGGCGGACTATACCATTTTCGGATATAAGCGAAATATATTCTACACAAAAAGTAAAGAGTTACACAAAGTGAGCATCTCCATATCTTTATAATTTGGAGAGTAGTTGATGTAAAAAATAGAGTATTTTAAATTGAGAAATTTGCATTTTTGGTCCCATATACATTTACTTTGCGAAGTAATTCGGTTATTTTCTCTTCTACTCTCAAAAGATATTTAGCTTGCAAACTTGGTCCCAGGATATCGTTTTTTGGTTAAGTTTTATTGCATAATTGGTTCCCATGTTTACAAAAACCATTCTTGGAGATAGAAGGAAAAATCTCTAGATGGAACTAGGTATCTATAAACGAAATCTCTTCACTGTTTGAAATCCCTTCGTCGATCCAAAAAAGGAGAACTCCCTGTTCAATACAATTGACCACGTCTGTAATCTAGATAGATTGGAAAGAGACATTGGTACTTCTCCATTGGTCCCATGATTGTCCAGCATGTTAGATATATCAAACTGGATAGCTATCCGAGTTGACTCGAAATGGTGCCATGAAACCTGTTCTCACTGATGTCAAGCACCATTAAACTAGACAGGTTTCCGATGAAGGCCGGAATCGGCCGGAGAACAGGTTGAGTCCAAATGCAATGTCTTGGAGTGCAGAGTGGTTCCAGAAGTGAGGAGGGAAGTTTCCAGTGAAATTTTTGTCCTCAAGAACTAGCTAGGTTGCGGAGGGAGTGACAATTGGTGAGGTGGTCGGAATCTTGCGTTTGAAGGGGTTAGCGAACAACCCTCATCTTTGAAGCTAGGTTGCAGGTCGCTGCTAGAGGTGTCAAAAATGGGTTGAGCCCACTGGGTCAACCCACCATAACTCACCATTTCTAAACCCAAAATTAACCCGCCTCATAAAAGCCCGCCCCACTCATACCAACTAAAGTGTGGGCTAACCCGCACCGCCACACCAACCCAACATCAACCCACTTTAATAAATTAAAATTTTAAAAGTGACATACAACTTTTAAATTTTAATATTTAAATAATTAAAATATTATCACCCAACTCTACCCCTATCCACCCCAACCCCACGCCATCCATCCACCCCCAACTCCCGACCACCAGCCAAATTTTTTTTTGAAATTTTAGATTTTAATATTTAAATAGTAAAAATATTATCACCCAGCCCTATCCCCTACCCACCCCCAATAAAAAAAAATTTTAAATAAAATTTTAGATTTTATTATTTAAATACTAAAAATATTATCATCCACCCCCCTACTCTCCTTACCCAACCACCCACCTACCCCCTCCCCCTCAAATTTTATTTTTAGATTTTAATATTTAAATAATAAAAATATTACCACTCAGTCTTACCCTCTACCTACCCACCCAACCCCTGCCACTACCCCTAGGCTGGATGATAATATTTTTATTATTTAAATATTAAAATCTAAATTAAAAAAAATTCGTGGTTGGAGTGGGGGGCGGTGGCAGCAGGGGGTGTGTGGGATGGGGTGGGGGTGGGTGGATAGAGATGGTAGGGTTGGATGGGTGGTTAGAGTTGGATGGGTGGGGGGCATGGGGTGGTGGCGGCAGGGGTGGGTGGGTGGATGGGTGGGTGAGGGTGGGTAGAGTAGCCCGCACTGTAAGTGACCCGTTCCACTTGAGCTCATCAAAAGGTGAGTTGTGAGATAAATTGACGCACCAACCCATTCTGACAGCTCTAGTTGCTGCAAATGTCACGTGGAATGTGGCCATGGAAGTTGTTCCTTCCCACGTTGATGTACAATAGAGAAGTTATATTCAAGATTATTGTTGAACTCTGATCTCCTTATATACATTTTATTATTTGTGGAAGTAAGATAATTAAATTTGTGTGTTTAATGAATTAAATTAAACCGTATTTAATTTAGCATTTGATAGCAGCTAATCAAATCTATAACTAATAATTTTCATGCCTCATAATGTGCTGGATCAAGTTACTCTAGTTTGAATGATGAGGCAAGAACATAAAACGTTACTACTTACTAGGGACCAAGTTTGTAAACCAAATTTTTTATGGGACTAAAAATGAAAATAATGGGATAATTTTGCACAGTAACTGTGTCCTACGGAACAAAAAATGCAAATTTCTCATTTTAAATTTAAAGAGTTATTTCTTTTATTTATTACAATACTCTCTCTCTATATATATCTTATTTAATTTATTATCTTCCCAATATCCATTTATTACATTTGTATTTTTCTTTATATTTTAAATTTTTATTTTTATTATAGAAGTGAAGTAATTAATATTTTTTTTTGGATATTTCAAGAAAAGAAAGTGCAGGAGGTAATGAAAAAATAAATGCAATTAATTTTAAAGAGTTGTTTTGACTCTTTAAATTTAAAGAGTCAAAATCATTTTGTTAATTTAAAGAGACTATTGGAGCTACATTTTTACACTTGACTCTCTAAATTATAACTATTTTTTCTTATTTAAAGAGTTTTAGGAGATGCTAAGGTACAACATTTTGTTCTAAAGAATATACATTTTAATTAATAACGGTATAATTTTTATTGAAAAAGTAGACTGAAATATAAATAGCATACTTAAATGTTAGATTAAAAATTAAATTATTTATTTTTTTCAAAAAATCAAGGATATATATTCTTATAATAAAAGGTACATTATTTAATATAATACTAAAATGTTCAACTTTCGAAAATCATGGAACTTGGAGATACGATGTTAGCCAAAAGTATATCATGCTCCTCATGTTCTTTTTTTTTTTTTTAAATACTCATATTTGTTAATTATTTCAGAAAAAAATATTGAGAACATTTATTTGCTAATAGTTTTATTTTTAAAAAAAATCTATTAAATATATATGAACAAACAGACAAAGTCCCTTACCAAACATTTACTGAAATATTAATAATATTACTTTTTATTGGATGAAAATTATTATTTTCTTTGAATGATTTTTTAGGGTTCATTACTATTAGGTACATTTTATACTCTATTATTAATAATAGATACATTATCCTAAAATTATTACTAATCAATACAGTGTTCAATAATAATTTTAAAGATAAAATATTATTTTAGTAGTAAACATCATTCCATTATTTACTCCTAAATATCATCTCAAATAATTATCTAGATTAATTAATCGAATATTTTGAAATAGCGAATTATACGTTTCATACTAAATATCACTAAACATTCTTTCTAAGTATGATAGAGGTGAGGAATGGAGAAAGTTTGATCTCAGTGATTCAAGGAGCGACAAAAGTGATCAATTGTTGGGCTTTTCGGGGTGCTCTTATTAGGCAAAGAGGCCGGATAGCGAAAATCTGCGTTCAAATCGATCTAATTGCTCCCGAGATTCGAATTGGCAAGCATCGTTAAAAGATGAAATATGAAGAAGTACGTTCCTTATGAAAATGCGATGGGAAATACATAGAAGTTGCATTCATCCTAGCACGCTTCCAGAGTATGTTTTTAGCAGAATGTGGAGAGAGATATTATTAATGAAGTATTCAACATCAATATTCAAGTATTCGAAATTGGTATTCACGAATTATTCAGAATCAATATTCAAGTATTCAGAATCAGTATTGACGAAGCATTCAAAATAAGTATTTAAAAATAGTCTCTCCCTAAGTATTGTTCATTCTTAAGTATTTATAAGTTATATCTTCTCACTAATTTCTCCCTTAAAAAATCTGTATTCAAAAATATTTTCTCAATGAAGTATTTAGAATTTGAAGAGAGATAATATCCACAAAGTATTCAAAATAGGTATTCAAAAATATTCTCTCCCTACGTATCGTTCCCTCTTGAGTATTGCTAAGTCATATATTTTCTCACTAATTTCTCTATTAAAATGGTATTCAAAAATATTTTCTCAACGAAGTATTCAGAATTCCAATGTGGATAGAGAATTGAAACGGAAATATATTAAATGTGAAAACTATGGAGAGAGAATTGAAACGTAAGAAGAGAGAGGCTTGTGTGCGCCCGGGTGCACACCATGCGCCTTTAAAATTTAGTATTATGATAAGGGTACATTATTTTGTTCTAAAGGGTATACACTTTAATTAATAAGGGTATACACTTTAATTAATTCAAAATATGTATTCAAAAATATTCTCTCCCTACGTATCGTTCCCTCTTGAGTATTGCTAATTCATATTTTCTCACTAATTTCTCTATTAAAATGGTATTCAAAAATATTTTCTCAACGAAGTATTCAGAATTCCAATGTGGAGAGAGAATTGAAACGGAAATATATTGAATGTGAAAACTATGGAGAGAGAATTGAAACGTAAGAAGAGAAAGGCTTGCATGCGCCCGATGCACACCATGCGCCTTTAAAATTTAGTATTATGATAAGGGTATATTATTTTGTTCTAAAGAGTATACACTTTAATTAATAAGGGTACATCATTTTGTTTTAAAGGGTATACACTTTTCATTAATATTTTTTTAATTTTTCTTCAGAAAATAAAGGGTATACATCTTTATACTAAATGATATACAATTTAACACAAAATTTAAAGGCACACGGAAAGTGCTCCCGTGCGCCCGGGCGCACACAAGTTTTTTCCTCTTAAGAAATAGATTGAGTATGAAAACGTGAATTACTCCCACTATTTTGTCGGTTAGTTGAAGGGTATTTGAGACTTTTCATGATATATTTTTGTTTATGGTAGTAATAAAATATATATTATATGTATGTAATAGTGATATTAATATATATTCTGTATTGGATAGTAATAATTCTTACTATGTTTTGATTCCAATCATGCTTGATGATCAATATTTTAAAGGGTAATAAAGAATACGAACTAATATTTTCATCTATGCAACTAATCAGAATAAATGTGTGTTATATTGATTTTTTAAACCAAACTTATTAATTTTGAAAATTGTGTAATTTTTATAGATATTAAATATATATCATATACTATATTTTTAATAGGGGTAGGTCTTGTGCGAGACCGTCTCACAGATCCTATTACGTGAGACGAACCCTCCACAAAACCCATTTATTTTTATTTTTTAAATGCGCTCCAATATTCAATTAAGTTAGCGCTAATCCTTTCAACTCAAAATCATTAGAGCATCTCCAAGAAATTCTTTATAATTTAGAGAGTATGTAAATTATAGATAATCATATTTTTAAAACTCTCCAAAACACTCTTTATATTTTATTTAGTTTGTTCTCTTTCAAATGCTTATTTATTATATTATTTATTTTTTCTTTTATTTTTTGTGTTTACTCCTAATTTATTTAATTAAATATATAAAATAATAAATATTTTAATGTTAATTTTAAGAAAAAGAGTGTTGGAACTAATGAAATACTCAACACATTTAATTTTAAAGAGTGAGACTCTTTAAATTTGAAGAGCCAAAATGGTTATGTAAAATTTTTTATTAATTTAAAGAGCTTGTTAGATGTATTTTTTGTTGTAAGATTCTTTAAATTATAGATAATTTCTCATTTAAACAAATTTTTTTGCATCACATGCTCTTAGAACGAGAACTCAAAATCATTAGAACGACTGACAAGACATGTAGTTTTTTTCGTTATTTTTCTGTTATTTTTTATTTACATAAATTAATTTTTTATTTCTATTTTTCAATAAAAATATAATATAAATAATCATATTTTTATTTTACAATTAGTATATTAAATAAAAAGTGATAATATTTTAAATAAAAATGATATATGATCAAATAAAAGTGATAATATGTTTTGAAAAAAAAATTTGAAAGATGAATAAAAAGTGATTTTTTATTAATAAAAAACAATAATAAATTTTAATTGAATTATTCATGAATAATTAATAGAACGGATAAAATGTGATAAAATTTTTAATCAAAAGTGAGACATGAAAATGGAAAGTGATAACTATCTCATTAAACTATTTCATGAATAATTTATAGGGTAAATAAAAAATGATAATATTTTTAATAAAAAGTTATACCTAATCAAGAAAAAAAGTTATAATCAATTTTATTTTATAATTTTAATAATTTATAATGTAAACAAAAAGTGATGACATTTTTAATAATAAGTGATACCTAATCAAGAAAAAGTTAAAATCAATTTTATTTAACTATTTTATGAACAATTTGTATAAAGGATGAGAAGTGATACATATCAAGAAAAAGTGATAAATCATTGGTTGAACTATTTCATAAATGAACAATTTATAACAAGACAAATATAAAGTGATAACAATTTTAATAAAAAGTAATATATATTATTATAGAAAAGTGATAGTCCAGTGCTATATGAACAAGCTAACCAACTAGCCTTTGGTTGTACTATAGGAGTCACAAGTAAGTCAGATTATGAATTCCATGCTCTAACGCTGACGCCTGTCAGTCTGGTTCTAGAGTCAGGAATTAAGAATCTGTCAGGAGAACTAGCTCTATCGGCCAAATCTCGGTCCCGCCGGCTAAGAGCCAAATCTATGATAAGAATTCGTATCTAAGCACGAAGAAAGACGAGGCCAGAACACACACGGAACACGAAGACAAAGTCTTAAAAGAGCAGGTCAAAGAAAACCAGCCAGAGCTCTAGTCGGCACCTTCGGCTAAACAACTATCTTTCTTTTATGATGTCCCTGGGATTGTAGCCAGAGATCATCAACAAACCTTAGCTATTCGTTGGATCCTTGAAGCAGCTTTTAAATAACTGTCTGTTTACCACGCTCTGCCACCATAGGTTCCACGAAGCATCGTTTTCTGGGAGAGCTTTTTTTTTATCAATAGTTCTGGAATAATCAACTAAATTATTCTGTGCACGGATTATTTTTAGAAAGATTAAAAAGTGATATGTGTATATATTTTTTAATAAATATAAGTTAATTATATATAAAAAAACAAAGACAGCACACATGAATTAAAGAAGCAATCTAATATACTTATGCGTTGGATGCATATATTAATTAAATTAAAAGTGCGCACTCAGCGGTTGAGCGCATTCAGTTGGGTTGAGTCCTACCCGTCTCACGAAATGAAATTCGTGAATAGATTTATTTTAGGTAACGATGCTTTTAAATATCAACTACTCATATCTGTATCTCTATCTCTATACCCATCTATCAATACTTACAATTTACTCATGTCTGCTTAATATTTATTAAACCTAAAAATATTCGTTCTGTTGCCGTCCGTAATTGCACAGTGAACCGAAATAGTATTGAGTTCACAAAAGATAATATATTAAAATATTACTAATTTTTATTAATTTAAAAAAAAATCATCCGTAAAATTTGTTTAAAATTTTATCATTATTCAACCGTTCCATGAAATTTATTCGGTAAAACTTGTATGAAATGTTACCTTTTTTATTCTTGCTTCATTCCAATTATTTATTCAATCATGAAATTCATTTCACAAATTTGTGTGAAATATAATTATTTCACAAATTAATTTAGGAAAGAAAAATGAAATTGGTAGAGTATATGTGAATATACTACAAATTGATGCGATGAATCTGTATTCATTTGGTATGACGAATCTGTATCTATAATACACAAATACGTGACGCGTGGGGGCGTTAATAAAAAGCACTGACGACTTCGCCACTACCATTCCCCACTCTCTCTCTCTCTACATTCTCCCATTCATCACTCGTGAGTCAAGCAGTCACCATTTTCTCTCTCTAAATTCTCTGGTTTCTTCTCCCTCTCTCTTTGTTTGTTGTAAACTCACCGCCTTTCAATGCTTCATTTTCAAGGGTTTCAATTCCCCTGTTCTCTGATTTTTAGCCTAGTTGTAGGTTTTGTGAGTTTCGCCGATTTTTGTATATTCAAAACATGTCGTTCTTAGTATTCCTGAATTTACGTTGTTTGTTTGTTCCTGTTTTTCGTGCAGAAATGTTTAATGAATGTCGTTTTTACTCCTTAAATGTATTGATCTTTTACTAATCCGCTTGTGTTTTTAACCGATATTTCAGGATTCTGCGGAGATTTGCTTTCGCGCTGGTGTGATTCTGAGGTAAATGAATTTTTCTGGATGTATTTTGAGCTCTCTGTGTTTTCGTGTTGTTGTGAGTCCTTTCGTGTTTTTTATTTTGACATGCATGGTGTTTCTCGAAAAGATGTTTGATATTCTGAGTCATTATATGACTAATACGCTTAGTGTGGTAATTTTGTGGTTAGTGTTTCTTAGTTTTTGTTTTTAGAAGAATGTCTTTCTGTGGTTTTTTTTTTTTTTACCATTTTCCGACAAATCTATCACTATTCACTCATCGATGTTCTCTCTTTCTTTGATTTGTTTGTTTTCTCTCGCTTTTTTTTGTTCTCCTTTGAATCGCCTGTCCCCTGCATGTTCTAATACCTTCGTCTCGTTTTTCCTCTGTATGTCTAGTTTGTGTGTTGTGATGGTTATGCAGTTCTCTTCCTTTTCGCGCCTTTATAATATGCTTAATAATTGTTTTCACATATGTTGGTCTAGTGTTGTGCCTTATATTGGTTGTATAATGCCGGAGATGGAGATGGTGAATCTTTGTTTATTTGTTAGTTTGATTTTTTTTAATTTTTTTTTTTTGTGATTTTAGGCATATCAAAATGTCTACATGGATCCTGTTATCAACTGTTTGTGTTGCATCACTGATACTTTATTTTAATGGCATTTCTATTAATTTCTATCACTTGTTTTCTGTTCAGAAGAATTTCAGTGACCTGCTTTGAGACGTCTTGCAATGGATCCCAGTGAACAAGAAAACGGCAATGGTGTTCCGAAAGAACTACCCCCTCCAAGTGAACAAGAAAACGGCAATGGTGTTCCTAAAGAACTACCCCCTCCCAGTGAACAAGAAAACGGAAATGGTGTTCCAAAAGAACTACCCCCTCCTCCTCCGGTTCCTCCTAATGTTACTCCATTGGTTGCTGCATGTGATGCTGAAGTGAAAAAGGTTGCCCTATTACCAATGGCGAGACGTGCTGCTGGAACCAAAGGATCCAAGATTCCTATCCTTACAAATCACTTCAGAGTAAATGTGAACAAGTCTGAGGGGCACTTCTTCCATTACAGTGTATGTCAGACGAGCATTAACTCCTTTTCAGTTCCTATTCTTAAGAACAAATTTTCTCATCCGTCTGTCTTGGTTATATTCTTTAGGTTGCCCTTTTCTATGAAGATGGCCGCCCAGTTGATGGGAAGGGCATTGGAAGGAAAATCCTTGATCGAGTGCGTGAGACATATGATGCTGAATTGGCTGGTAAAGATTTTGCATACGATGGAGAGAAGACCTTGTTTACTGTTGGTGCACTTCCAAGGAACAAACTAGAGTTCACTGTAGTGCTGGAGAATGTTGCACCAAGCAGGTGTGTTAGATGTCGGTTGTATGTAATTGCTCAGCTTCTATATTTTTTTGTCTCGTTACACTAAAATGCGGTTTCTTGTATTCAGGAACAATGGAAATGCCAGCCCTGGGGGGCATGGTAGTCCTAATGAAGCTGACAGGAAACGTCAAAGGCGCCCATATCAATCTAAAACCTACAAAGTTGAGATAAGTTTTGCTGCCAAGATACCGATGCAGGCCATTACTAATGCTTTACGTGGCCAGGAATCTGAAAACTCTCAAGAAGCCTTGCGTGTGTTGGATATCATATTAAGACAGCACGCAGCAAAGCAGTAAGTTATGCGTCTTCAATTGAAGTTATTGTGAGACATCTTACAGAATTTATTATGAGACATCTTACAATATTCTAATATCAGGGGATGCCTATTGGTTCGTCAATCATTTTTTCATAATGATGCGAAGAATTTTTGTGATGTTGGCGGTGGAGTTCTTGGTTGCCGTGGATTCCATTCAAGCTTCAGGACCACCCAGGGTGGCTTATCTTTAAACATTGGTGATATTCTAATACTGCCTTTAATTTTGCACTATTATATTTTAAGGGCTGTTATTGTTTCTACTTACAATATGATTTTGTATATATCATGACCACTAATTGCTTGAACACTTTCAGATGTATCTACAACCATGGTTATCCAGCCTGGGCCCGTGGTAGACTTTCTGATTGCCAATCAAAATGTTAAAGATCCTTTTAGTGTTGACTGGGCAAAGGTAAGAATTTAGGATTGGTTGAAGAACTGTTTTATTAATTTTAGAATTCATGATTTCTGATGGATTGCTGTATAATTTAAATCTATCAGGCCAAACGTGTTCTTAAGAATTTGAGGGTACAGACGAGTCCAACAAACCAAGAATATAAAATCACTGGATTAAGTGAGAAAACTTGCCGAGAGCAGATGTATGTTTAATTATTTTATTTAATTCCTACACACATTAAAAACTGATAATGTGTTGTGTGCTTTGCATGAGTTGAATAGTTCTCTATGAAACTTTGTAGGTTCACATTGAAGCAGAAAAGCAGGGATGAAAAGGGTGAAGCTCAAACAACAGAAGTGACTGTCCATGACTACTTTGTTAACCAGCGCAACATTAATCTGCGATACTCTGCTGATCTACCATGCATTAATGTTGGCAAGCCAAAACGTCCAACTTACTTCCCAATTGAGGTGGATTGGAATTCATTTTTGTTTACTAGATAAACTTCACAATGTAATGTTTTCATTTCTGTATCAGCTATGTTCATTGGTGTCCTTGCAACGCTACACAAAAGCTCTTAATAACTTTCAACGAGCTTCCTTGGTGGAGAAATCACGTCAAAAGCCTCAAGAAAGGATGAAAGTTCTGAGTAATGTATGCTTCTTACTTAAGAATAGTTCTCTAACATTTTATGTGTTGTGCTCTCAGCCACTTGAGTGTTTTTCAGGCTCTAAATATTAACAAATATGATGCTGAGCCTTTGCTGAGAGCTTGTGGTGTTTCAATTGGTAGTAACTTCACTCAGGTTGATGGGCGTGTGCTGCCTACCCCAAAGGTAGGTTTTAGGATATGGGTATTAAATGTTTAGGTTCATTTGCTTTCATGGTTTAGGTTCTCTGTTAAGATTAGCTTCGCTCATTACATATTATTGCAGCTTAAAGTAGGCAATGGGGAAGATCTATTTGCTCGTAATGGGCGCTGGAACTTTAATAATAAGGTTGGTCTATATCGTATAAGTGATTCAAGATGCTCATGGCATATCTCTAATTCCTATAAATTGGGTATATCATGTACAGAAAGTTGCTAATGCTTGTAAGATAGAACGCTGGGCTGTTGTGAACTTTTCGGCCCGATGTGATGTTAATAAGCTGGTTGGAGATCTGATTAAAGTTGGTGAAATGAAAGGAGTTGTAAGTTCTTGAACTTTTATGCTTGCTGTTTTCTGTGTTTACTTGATGTATAATTAATAGTATAATTTACTCTGTATTAGGCTGTTGAAGCTCCATTCGATGTCTTTGATGAAAATGCTCAGTTCCGAAGAGCTCCGGCACTTGTTAGGGTGGAAAAAATGTATGAAATCATTCAGTCCAAGCTTCCTGGCCCACCAAAGTTTCTTCTCTGTTTGCTTCCTGAGCGGAAGAACTGTGACATATATGGTTTGATACATTCACATTTTTCTATAAATGATTAACACAAATGATTTATGAACATGACATTTTGTGAACTAAACCTTTTAGGTCCATGGAAGCGTAAAAGCTTGTCGGATTTTGGAGTTGTTACTCAGTGTTTGTCTCCTATTCGAGTTAATGATCAGTATCTAACCAATCTCCTGTTAAAGATAAACGCAAAGGTTTGCTCCTCCAAATGTTATTAAGGTCATTATACTCTTCAGTCTTATATCTATTGTTCTATTAATAACTATTTCTTTTCAGCTTGGAGGTCTGAACTCTGTCTTAGCTGGGGAACTATCACCTTCACTTCCATTGATATCCAAGGTCCCCACGTTAATTCTTGGCATGGATGTGTCACATGGTTCACCTGGCCAGTCTGACATTCCTTCCATTGCTGCGGTATGAGCTCCTGATGTTTGTTTAAATATAGTTTCTGAATCATTTTTTTAAGTTACGGTGTCCTGTGTTTTACATTTTTCTAGACCCTAGCTATACTTTGTGACTGTGTCTGGATAATAAATATGTTGTTGCATATTTGCCTCCTTGTAAATAAGCCTGAATAAGTTAAATTGATCATTCAGGTTGTCAGTTCAAGACATTGGCCATCTATTTCTCGTTATAGAGCATGCGTCCGTACTCAATCTCCAAAAGTTGAGATGATTGATGGACTATTTAAACGTATGTCAGATACTGAAGATGATGGCATTATCAGGTGACACCTGTGGCTTTAGTCTGTGTGCTAAACCAAGTCTAGTCTTCCGTTATAAAATAACAGTATGATATATAAAATCTTCATGATTTGCATGAGTTTTTCTTTTTTTTTTTTACTGATCATGTTACATTGTTATGTTTCATTACTCAAGGGATGAAGCTAAATACATTCTCAATCATTTTCAGGGAGCTTCTGGTAGACTTCTACACTAGTTCAGCAAAAAGAAAGCCTGATCAGATTATTATTTTTAGGTAACATTTGATCCATATGCTGCTCCCAAGCCTATGGAAAACCTAATGAATAAAATTAAACAGGATCTTCGAGCATGCACTTGTGCTTGTGCATCACTGGTAATTATGAGGAAACGACTCCCCAATTATCATCAGATAATGATGATAAATTGTTGGATGAGATTTGCTGTTGTCCATCTGCATTGGATTTTTGTTTACATAAGAGATATTTCGAAGAGTTGTCTACGGGCTAGCAGAAAATTAAAATTTTATCAGAAGGCTGATCTAAAATTCCAAAAAAATTAGCTTTTTATTATTGTACAGAAATTATTCGAAAAAAGGAGGAAACTTCTATAAATCCATCAAGTTACATTTGATATTGAATATGGACTCTTAAAACTGTGTCATGAATTGGAACCATTTTTTGGATTACCTTGAAGCCGCATCCTTTAAAATGAATGGATTTTGTGTTCTTGCTTTCACTGGATGGTGTGTCTATTATTTGTCACCTTTTGTTGTATTATTGTATCATGGCAGATTAATGTTAGTAAATCCTAACTTATTCCTCTCGATCATTCATTGTGCAAATATTTCAGGGATGGCGTCAGTGAATCACAGTTTAACCAAGTCCTCAACATTGAGCTAAGCCAGATTATTGAGGTCTACACTGTTTGTAGTAACTATTATTAATTTATTCTTTTACTGCTTTAATATAACCAGCTCTTCCATTTTTTACAGGCGTGCAAGTTCCTTGATGAGAAGTGGTCTCCCAAATTTGTGGTGATTGTTGCTCAAAAGAATCACCACACAAAATTTTTCCAGCCTAATTCTCCTGATAATGTGCCACCAGGTGATGTGCCTAAGCTTTCATGTTTATTTTAGGGAATACAATTCTCCCACTAGGAAAATAAAAATAGAATTGGAGACATTGAAACTGAATTGGGCTAATGTCTTGATTCTTCTGATTTTACAGGGACAATCATAGATAATAACGTTTGTCATCCCAAGAACAATGACTTTTATCTGTGTGCACATGCAGGGATGATAGTAAGATTTTTCTCTTTCATGTTTTCATCTATACAAAAAGTGGAATCTATTTATTTCATTTTTCAACCATATCTGCACTTACGTCCTGTCAGTTTCATGTGAGGAGTATGAATATTTACATGCTCTAAATCTACTCTGCATGATCTTTTATAGGGGACAACTCGACCAACTCATTATCATGTTTTACTGGATCAAGTTGGGTTTTCTGCTGATGATTTACAGGAACTCGTGCATTCCCTGTCATATGTGTAAGTTACTATTTAACTCACTCTGGATTAAGTTGGCAATTATTAGAAAATCTCTCAAAGTTATTGTGACCCTGTCGTATGTGTAAGTTACTATTTAACTCACTTTGGATTAAGTTGGCAATTATTAGAGAATCTCTCAAAGTTATTGTGATTTTTGCTGCAGATATCAGCGTAGTACCACTGCTATTTCCGTGGGTAATACTTCAAGACCTAAAATTTTCATTTTATTGGCATCTCTATTTTCTTATCTTGCTTAAATAAGCATGTTCTTGTTTTAATTTACAGTTGCCCCTATATGTTATGCTCACCTGGCCGCCACCCAGCTGGGACAATGGATGAAGTTTGAGGATGCATCAGAGACATCGTCCAGCCACAATGGTACAGCTCCTGGTGGTAGTCCAGCTGTTCCGCCCATGCCTAAGCTAAATGAAACCGTTCGTAACTCTATGTTCTTCTGTTGAGGCCTGTGAGCCATTTTCTACTAGTGAAGAAACGGCGGGATTCCATTAACTAGCTTAATTAATGATCTGCTGATCTTCATTATGTTTGGTATCTATGGTGTACAGAACCCACAATCTAGCACTAGGGTCTGCCTTAAAATATACTGTTTTGGATTTGAATTTTCGTTCGTAGCGTTTGATTGCGCGGTAGCTGAACATGCTCATCTTGCATGTGCTGTTTTGAATTTTAATTTGCGTTCATAACGTTCGATTTCGCTGAAGCAACTGGTTTAGTTCAATCTTTTATTCCTGAGCTTTTCTGCTTATGATTTTGTTTTATGTTATTGCGTGGAAGCAATCGATATTGAACCATGTTGTGCGGTGCAAGGTTTAAAATATCGGTACTTCAAATTTATAGATATATCGATGGATATGTCGAATATCGATATAGATATCAATAAAAATTAAAAAAATCACGAAAACTTAAAAAAAAAAAGAGAAAATTAATTATTTAACTTTGTAATATATTTTAACTAATTTTAATATATAAATACAATTTAAAATCTCAATAAAATTCATAACATATGAAAAACAAATCAATTACAACATATTTAAATAATCTAAAGTCATACAATACTTGACAACTAATACCAAAATGATAATTTATGATGCTCAAATGTAAAACATGTGATGTCATCTTGATCTAAAAAATATTGGTATCAGCTCATTGAATTAGAGAATTTTCGAACATAGTTCTAAATGCGTCAATAATATTCTTATGTACGAGAAATTAGCACTTTTGGTCCCACAGGACACACTTCCTTTTCAAAATGATCCAAATACTTTCTCTTTTAGTTTCAAACGATTTTTTCTTTGCAGACTTGATTCCATAGTACTTTAACATTGCATATTTAGTCTCATTGGTCCCATGAATTTAAATTCATATTTTATTTTATGTTTAATTATATATTTATTTTATAATTATTATTATTATTTTGAACATGTCTTTTTTAAGGTAATAAAAATTTAGTAACACAAAAATAAAAAATAAGAAAAAATAAATGAGTAAACAAAATGAATAAAATAAAATATGAATCGAAATTCTTGAAACCAATAGTGTAATTGCACATTCATATTTTATTTATTTATTTATTACTATTATTATTATTAATTATTATTATTTTGAACATGTATTTTTTAAAGCAATAAAAATTTGATAACATTAAAAAAAAAATTTTGGTCTCATAAGACTTCACCCTTGCATATTTAATCCTATATAACTTCATTATTGATCCCAAAAATTTACATTCATATTTTATTTATTTATTTATTTATTTTAATATCAAATAATTATTATATTAAAAAAAAACATGTTCAATAAATAATAATAATAAATAAAATAAAATAAAATATGAATATATAGTTATACTAAGGTTCCAAGAATTTAAATTTATATTTATTTATTATTATTATTATTTAATGATTATTTCTTTACAAATTTGGTCCCATAAAACTTTAAACTTGCATATTTAATCTCATACAACTGTATTATTGATCCAAAAAATTTAGATTTATATTTTTATTTATTTATTTATTTACTTATTTTTTATTTTTAATGTTATCAAATTTTTATTGCTTAAAAAAAACATGTTCATAATAATAATAATAATAATAATAATAATAAATAAAATATGAATATACAATTACACTATTAGTTCCAAGAATTTCGATTCATATTTTAATTAATTAATTTATTTATTCATTTAGTATTATTTTTATTTTTAATGTTACTAAATTTTTAATTTTTTAAAAAATACATGTTCAAAATAATAATATTAATAAAATAAATAACTAAAAAAAATAAAATAAAATATAAATTTAAATTTTTGGGACCAATAGTGCAATTGAATGAGACTAAATATGCAATGTTAAAGTCTTATGAGACCAAGTCTGCAAAGAAAAATCGTTTAGGACTAAAAGAGAAAACATTGGGACCATTTTGAAGAGAAAGTGTGTCATATGGGACAAAAGGTGCTCAATTCTCTCTTATGTACCAATAAAATACTCCCTTCGTCCCGATTCGATCGAGTGTACCAAAATAATTGTATTTATAATAAGAGTATACTATCACTGTGTACATGAAATGAAACTTCTCATTTACTTAGTAGTAATAATTTTAATGAAGAGTGACAATAAGTGATAATTAATTAAATAAAATAAAACAATATTAATAATTTCATGCAAATGTTGCTCTATTTTTATTTTAAATTGATCAAATTAATGAAAAAATTATATTTAGTTGGTAAAAGTAATATAAAAATCATTGAAAATTTCATAAAAAATGGATAATTTTTTGATATTTTCGATATATCCTCGATATTTTATCGCTATTTTAGCGATATTTTCTCGATATATTTCGACATTTGAAAAAATTTGAACTATGACAAATCGATATCGATATTTTTACCGATATTTCTCGATATTTCCCGATATATCCTCGACATCAGAAAAGATATATCTTTTTTCTCAATATCGATATCGGTACTCTCCAAATACGGATATATCGTGAAAATATCGGGGATATTTTCAGAAATTTTAAACCTTGGTGCGGTGTATCCACGGTCTGGAATTTTTTGGTATTATTCCGATGAGGAAAGTTCGAACCTATGAGCAATTATTAGATCTGTTGGTCTGTTGCATGACCACTTAGTTCTATCCAAGCTTGTTCTGCTGTAGTGACTGACTAGGATTATTCACTCTTAAGTAGGGGTGGACGGTATGGTATACCGAAGATTTTTGGTCATACCAAATACCGTATCAAAATTTTTGGTATATAAAAAATCATATCCTTACCTTACCTAAACTTTCGGTATACTATAGTTGGTATACCGATATTTCAGTATAAAAAAATAGTATACCTTCTACTTACCAATATTTTGGTATATCGGTATATCGTATTATACTTAAAATATCGATATATATCGTCATATTAGATAGTTTGTTATGTCATTATGTACCTAAAATTCAATAAATCTAATTAAAAAATGTACTAAAAAGTGAAAGATATCTATAAAACAAATATCAATAGATAAAAAATTCATAATAAGAAAACTATACGACAATTCACAAACGATCAAATTAAATAAGAGTGAGTCTCATGTAAATCGGGTTTACATGTAAACCCTATTTTTTAAAATTACTCTTTAGTACATAAAAAATTACTCTTTGAAGAGTAATGATTTTTATATAGAAGAATACTAATTAATGTCTCTAAAAAGTAATTTTTCATGTACTAAAAAGCAATCGATAAACAAGGATTTACAAGAATTCGAAGAGTAATTTTTTAATTTAGAAGAGTAATAATTTATGTGCTAAAAAGTATTTTTTATGTACTAAAGAGTAACAGAGTTTATATAATTAAACGTAAACCCAGTTTACACAAGTGTTTGTCATTTAATAAATAGTATCCAAGAGATCTACACAAGAACCATATGAAATTTATATTAAAATCAACATTTTTAAATTTTCATACATGATAGAAATACATAATTAAAAAAGAAGTAAAGATATCATGAAAGTCAATCAATTTTATCACCCATTTATAATTATGAAATTTACAGTAGGATTTTAAATTTAATATTTCTTTTAATTAAATAGTGTATATACATAATTTAATTAAAAATTATAAAATATAAATAATAATTATAATTGCATATATCATGTAGCATATACTGTATCATATTACCCAAAAATTGAATATTTTACGGTATTTCGATATATACCAAAATACCGCGGTATTGATAATTTATATACCTTTATCATACCAAAATTTTCAATACAATATCATACCTTACAAAAAATTTCAGCATACCTCAAATTTCGATAAAATCGGTATTTTTCGATATGATAAGAGAGATATACCAAAATTTCGGTATTTTTCCCACCCTACTCTTAAGTAGATTCTTAATCGAGTTTTTCCTATTATGTAAATCTGCTTTATTTATGAGCTAAAAAGGATAATTATATGCTTGAGTATACCATGAAACGCAATGGTGAATTATAATTATATTCTAGAAATTAATATTGAACTCTAATAATAAACATTAAATCTTAAATTGAAATTGATGTTTATTTTGTTAAATTGATGTTACAAAGTACTTTTATAGTTTTATATCCCACAATCAAATATATATATATATATATATATATATATATATATATATATATATATATATATATATATATATATATTCCCGCATAATATGCGGATGCATTATATTTTATAAGAAAATTAATTAGTTAATCCAATATTAAATGCATATTGTAATTTAATAATGAGGATATATTCAAAATTTTTGAAGATATATTTTTATTAATTGGTTTATTTATCTAATTTTTAATTCTAAATATAAAGATATACATTAGTAATATAATAAATAAAAAAAGAAAAATAAAAATAAAAATATGACAGTTAACCACGTCGCGACACCTCATGCTTATAACAGAGTATTCGTAATTAGTATATATATATATATATATATATATGTATATATATATATATGTATATATATATATATATATATATATATATATATATATATATATATATATATATATATATATATATATATATACTTACTTAGTAATGTAATGCTCTGTGATACCCGAGCTTCTCACTACTCATGTGCCAATATAATTTAATTTTTGTTATGTGCATTTTATAATTATGTGATAATTGTTTTTACATTTTAATTATCTTTACATTTTATTTGATACATACGTGATAAACATGGTGACAATATGTGAATATATGGGTGCATAAATATTTACGTGTATTAATTTGGATATATGAGTAAATTATTTTATGTGTATAAATACACTTTTCTTAATTATTAAGTATCACACGTATTTTAATTATTATAATAAGAATAATAATATTAAAAAAAAGTCAAAATGGGCGGCTAATTTGCATGCATGGCTGCTGGCAGCCAAAATTGAATATGTATGCCTGCTTGTTTAAAAAAAAAAAAAAGTCAAAAGTGGTGGCTACATGTTGGCAGCCAAATTTGAAAGGGTACATGATTAGCAGCCGTGAGTTTTATAAAAAAAAAAAAAAATTTTGGTCAGCCACCCCTCTATATATATATATATACACGTTAACAGAATTGAAAGCAGAAGAAGGAAAAAAAAAAGAGAGAGAAGAAAGGGAGAGAGAGGAGAGAGACAGAAGAAAGGGAGAGAGAGGAAGAAGAGAGAGAGAAGAGGGAGCACGCCGGAACGTGCGTGTCGGAGCGAATTAGTTACAGTTCTTTACGGGGTTTATATTACTGTCGGAATCTAGGTAAGTAGAAGTTCAACTACAATGCATAAACATGTTGTTTGTGGATTATTTGTAATTAATATGTGATAATTATATTATGGATTATTGGTAATTAGTTTAATTACAATATGAATTATTTGTGATTAAATTGTTATACAAGCTGTGTATTTATGTGATTTGGAGAAAGTAGGGTTCATATTTAATAATAGTATATGTAAATTATTTGTGATAATATTGTGATACAAGTTGTGGATCCATGTGATTGGAAATATTATTATTATCCTATATAGATCTGTGTGATTGGAAACTGTTGCAAATATATTTATATGGTTTGAGAAAATATTGGTTATAAGGATCTGTGGGATCCAAGATGGAGTTGTTATTTCAGAAGTGAATTTGTATGAATTGAAATTAAGTTGTTACTTTATTATGATTAAATGTTGATATTGATATTGTAAATAGTATATGATGCACATTTAATTGTTCTGGGTGCATACCATGCATAAACATGAAAAATGTTTTCCTCAAAATTAATAAGATACTAATGGTGTGTGCGGCCACTATATATGCATCTCTGTCAGGGTTCGGAAAAATCGTTCCCGACATTTTTATTAGGGGTTCGGAAAAAATCGTCCCCACCACTTTGCCAGAGTTCGGAAAAATCGTTCTCGTCACTATTTTCGGGGTTCGGAAAAATCGTCCCCATTGAGCTCTTTTGGGGTGCATATCATAAGTGTGTCGTGGGGATCCCGCAACGTGAACAATTTTCAAAATAAAAGAGATCAATTAGAAAAAAAAAATTAGGACATAGGCGATAGAGAACTAAATGCATTTTCATGCACGGACATGCATGATTTCTACTTACTGAGATTTTTATCTCACTAGTTTATGCATTGTAGGTGAGCTTGTTGATGATTGAGTTTGTGATGTGACTGTGCAAGCTGTGGAGCTCCTTCAAGTTTTGAGAGGATGTACATAGATGACGACCTGTTGGGCTAGGCCGTGGGTTTATTTTGTTTCCGTTGATGTTTTGGTTGTGTGATATAATAAGTATTGTCGCGAGTTTATCTGATTTGAGGTGATATCAGAAACCAGTTATGTATGTTGAACTGGTGTGATTGTGTTGGTTATAAGCATATTATGTGAAAAAAAAATATGCAGTTTTTATAATGACGATGTTTATGTAAATTAGTATTTGAATTATAAGTTATGTAAAGTGGGTCGTGTCAGAGTGGTATCAGAGCACGGTTTGGGTCCTGCAGACTGTCTATGTACATGAACTCATTATTTGGGAGCGCAGCTTTGCAAGTAAGTGTTATTTTCCTTCTGTGTTATTATGTGTCTTATAAATTATATTGGTCAGGGAGTCCAGGAAGCGTAATTATTAGACAATATGGTAAGGGATACAAGTGAAAGTTCTGAAGGGGATAGGACTGCTGAGCAAGCAGCACTTACTGAAGGGAATAATCGTGATGCGGTGATTACTCGACTAATGGAATTGGTTGAGCGTCAGTCCCAACAGATACAACAACTAATTCAGCAGAGAGATATGGGTGGACAACCAGAGGGTAATGCAAACCAAGATAGACGTCAAGCAGAACGTGTGGAAATGGTTTGTGAGAGGTTTCGAAAGTTGAACCCTCCAATATTTGAGGACGCAGCAGACCCCACAGATGCAGAGGATTGGTTACGCACGGTGGAAAACATGTTTCAATACAGTAGAATTCCAGATGGGGATAGAGTGTTATGTGCTTCTTTCATGTTACGAGGAAGTGCAGGCCACTGGTGGGATACGATTAAAAGTATCGAGGATGTCACGACTATGACATGGGAAAGGTTCAAGGAGCTTTTCAGAAACAAGTACTTTACGGCACCAGTGAGAGCCATGAAGATGAACGAGTTCATACAGTTGAGGCAATGTGGCATGTCAGTCACAGATTACCTTCGTAAGTTTGAGCAGTTGTCGAGATTTGCTGAACATATGGTTAGTACGGAGGCACTGAAAGTGGAGAGATTTGTGGAAGGCTTAAGGCCTGAACTTTATAGATATGTGACTATGGCGGGGCTGCATGGAGCAACATACTCACAAGTTGCAGAAAGGGCTCAAATTGCTGAGCAAGCGGAAACGAGGATCAGACAAGCGCAAGCTATCAGACGTCAATTTCAACAGAAACCAATACAGCAGTTTGGGAGAGTTGATAAGAGGCCGATGTCATTTCAGAGGCCGAATTCAAATGTTCAAGTGGAGCAAGGACAGAGACGAGGAGAACCCAACAAGCGTCCTAAATTTGATCAGGTTAAAGTGCCACCGGCGCCGCTACTACCTAAATGTCCTAATTTTCTTAGATCACATGGTGGGGAGTGTCAAATTCCTCCGAGAACGTGTTACACATGCGGGGAGAAAGGACATGTGACTACTACTTGTCCTAAGAAAGGAAAGCAAGCACAGCATGGAAGAGCTCCAGCTAGGGTGTATACTTTGACGGGAGAGGAGGCAGACGCGAATCCCTCAGTTGTCACTGGTAAGTTCTCTATTTTTGGCACTTCTACATATGTGTTATTTGATTCTGGAGCAACACATTCATTTGTATCCACTGAGTATGTGAAAAAGTTGGGTGGAACACCTAACTTGATAAAAGCTAATTATGAGGTGATAATACCTTCTGGTGAGTCAAAGCAAACTAATCAACTTCTTCGAGGTTGTGTTATTCCTATTGAAGGAAGAAGACTCCTCGCTAATTTGATTGTGTTAAGTATGAATGATTATGATATCATATTGGGCATGGATTGGTTGTCAAAATACGGTGCTACAATAGATTGTCAGAAGAAGAGTATCACTTTTCAGCCAGTGAAAGGAGAACCGTTCACTTTTGTTGGAATCAAGAAAAGCTTTAGATTTCCGATGATATCAGCAACAAAAGTACAGCGGTTGTTGGAAAGTGGTTGTGAGGGGTATCTGGTAAGTGTAATGAATGTTGAGGGACAGCAATGTCCAGTTCTTGATAATGTACCAGTAGTTCGGGAATATCTGGAGGTATTTCCAGATGATCTTCCAGGTTTGCCACCAGACCGAGAAATAGAGTTTGTTATTGAGTTAAAACCAGGAACTGCTCCTATATCTAAAGCGTCATACAAAATGGCACCAGCTGAACTGAAGGAATTGAAGATACAGTTACAAGAGTTGCTAGACAAAGGATTCATCCAACCTAGTTTCTCTCCTTGGGGAGCACCAGTTCTATTTGTTCGAAAGAAGGATGGCACATTGAGGATGTGCATTGATTATCGAGATCTCAACAAAGTTACGGTGAAGAATAAATATCCATTGCCTCGCATTGATGATCTGTTTGATCAGTTACAGGGTGCAGCTATCTTTTCGAAGATTGATTTGCGGTCGGGGTATCATCAGTTGAAGATAAAGAAATAGGATATTCCAAAGACTGCATTCAGTACAAGGTACGGGCACTATGAGTTCTTAGTGATGCCGTTTGGATTAACAAATGCTCCTGCAGCATTTATGGATTTGATGAATAGAGTATTTCAGGAATTTCTCGATAAATTTGTGATTGTGTTTATCGATGATATTCTAATTTACTCTAAGAATAAGGAAGATCATGCACTGCACTTGAGAAAGGTGTTAGAGATTCTGAAGGAGAGGCAGTTGTATGCGAAGTTCAAGAAGTGTGAGTTTTGGTTAGACCAAGTTGTTTTCTTGGGGCACGTGGTATCGGGAGAAGGAATTTCTGTGGATCCAGGTAAAGTTAAAGCAATCCATGATTGGCCACAACCTTCAAATCCCACTGAGGTTCGTAGCTTTCTTGGATTGGCAGGATATTATCGAAGGTTTGTTGAAGGATTTTCTAAGATTGCTTCACCATTAACACAGTTGACCAGGAAGAATGTGAAGTTCACATGGACAGAGGAATGTGAACAAAGTTTCCAAGAATTGAAGGGACGATTGACATCAGCACCTATCTTAACTATTCCTACGGAGACAGGAAACTTCAAGGTTTACAGTGATGCTTCAAAGAATGGTCTTGGGTGTGTATTGATGCAAAATGGGAAAGTGATAGCGTATGCATCCAGACAGTTAAGGGAGTATGAGAAGAATTATCCAACTCATGATTTAGAGTTAGCTGCAGTGGTGTTTGCACTCAAGATATGGAGGCATTATCTGTATGGGGAACGTTGTGAAATTTATACTGATCATAAGAGTTTGAAGTACTTTTTCACTCAGAAAGAGTTGAATATGAGGCAAAGAAGATGGTTGGAATTGGTGAAGGATTACGACTGTGTTATCAATTATCATCCAGGAAAAGCCAATGTGGTTGCTGATGCATTGAGCCGAAAGGCAATACAGAGTGTAGCTGCTATGATCGTAAATCAGAAACCAGAGTTGCTTGATTTGCAAAGGATGGGTGTGGAGATCATTCAGGAAAGATCGTTGGAAGCAAGGATGGCAGCTCTGACACTTCGACCAACTTTGATGGATAAGATTCGACAGAGTCAACAGGAGGATAAGTTGTTTGACAAAATAAAGAATGATATCAGCTCTGGAAAGTCTTCTGACTTCCAATTAGGAGATGATGGCGTGATTCGTTATGGAGGTCGATTGTGTCTACCTGAAGTGGATGACATTCGGAAAGAAGTGATTGCAGAAGCTCATTCAACACTCTACTCTGTGCATCCAGGAGCTACTAAAATGTATAGAGATTTGAAGGCACATTATTGGTGCCCAGGAATGAAGAGAGATGTTGCTCGATATGTGGAACAATGTTTGACGTGTCAGCAAGTCAAAGCCGAACATCAGAGACCAGCGGGAACTTTGCAGCCTTTATTTATTCCAGAATGGAAGTGGGAGAATATCACGATGGATTTTGTTATCGGGTTACCGAAGACAGTGAAAGGTCACGATGCTATTTGGGTTATTGTGGATTGATTGACTAAGTCAGCTCATTTTCTTCCTATTAGCTCTACGTATTCCATGGATCGTTATGCCCAAATATATATACAAGAGATTGTCAGACTCCATGGAGTACCACTTTCCATTGTGTCAGACAGAGATACGAGATTCTTGTCTGCTTTCTGGAAGAGTTTACATAAGGCATTGGGGACACAGTTATCTTTCAGCACAGCATTCCATCCACAGACAGATGGTCAATCAGAGCGTACAATACAAATCTTGGAGGATATGCTAAGAGCGTGTGTATTGAATTTTCAAGGTCAGTGGAGTAAATTTTTGCCTTTGATAGAGTTCTCGTACAATAACAGTTATCAGTCTACTATCGGGATGGCTCCATATGAAGCATTGTATGGGAGGAAGTGTAGATCTCCAGTTCATTGGGATGAAGTTGGAGAGAGGAAACTTTTGGGTCCAGATTTGATTCGTGAAATGTCAGAAGCTGTTACCCGTATACGAGAGAAGATGAAAGTTGCTCAAGATCGGCAAAAGAGTTATGCAGACAAACGGATGAGAGAATTGGAATTTGAAGTGGGTGATCAGGTATTTCTGAAAGTATCTCCAATGAAGGGGATAAGGCGGTTTGGAAAGAAAGGGAAACTCAGTCCAAGATATGTTGGTCCGTTCACTATCATTGAGAGAGTTGACAATGTTGCCTATAAATTGGAGTTACCAGCATCGATGTCTAGAGTACATGACGTGTTTCATGTATCTGTGTTGAGGAAGTATGTTCCAAATCCATCTCATGTTCTCAGGCAGGAACCAGTTGAGTTGAAAGAAAATTTGAGTTATGAGGAGGTACCAGTTGAGATCTTGTGGCGAGAAGTGAAGAAGCTCAGAAATAAAGAAATACCATTAGTAAAGGTATTATGGAGGAACCAGTTAGTTGAAGAAGCCACTTGGGAAAGAGAGGATGAGATGATGGCTAAATACCCAGACCTCTTCAGGTAAGTAAATTTCGAGGACGAAATTTTTATAAGGTGGGAAGGATGTGATACCCGAGCTTCTCACTACTCATGTGCCAATATAATTTAATTTTTGTTATGTGCATTTTATAATTATGTGATAATTGTTTTTACATTTTAATTATCTTTACATTTTATTTGATACATACGTGATAAACATGGTGACAATATGTGAATATATGGGTGCATAAATATTTACGTGTATTAATTTGGATATATGAGTAAATTATTTTATGTGTATAAATACACTTTTCTTAATTATTAAGTATCACACGTATTTTAATTATTATAATAAGAATAATAATATTAAAAAAAAGTCAAAATGGGCGGCTAATTTGCATGCATGGCTGCTGGCAGCCAAAATTGAATATGTATGCCTGCTTGTTTAAAAAAAAAAAAAGTCAAAAGTGGTGGCTACATGTTGGCAGCCAAATTTGAAAGGGTACATGATTAGCAGCCGTGAGTTTTATAAAAAAAAAAAAAAATTTTGGTCAGCCACCCCTCTATATATATATATATACACGTTAACAGAATTGAAAGCAGAAGAAGGAAAAAAAAAAAGAGAGAGAAGAAAGGGAGAGAGAGGAGAGAGACAGAAGAAAGGGAGAGAGAGGAAGAAGAGAGAGAGAAGAGGGAGCACGCCGGAACGTGCGTGTCGGAGCGAATTAGTTACAGTTCTTTACGGGGTTTATATTACTGTCGGAATCTAGGTAAGTAGAAGTTCAACTACAATGCATAAACATGTTGTTTGTGGATTATTTGTAATTAATATGAGATAATTATATTATGGATTATTGGTAATTAGTTTAATTACAATATGAATTATTTGTGATTAAATTGTTATACAAGCTGTGTATTTATGTGATTTGGAGAAAGTAGGGTTCATATTTAATAATAGTATATGTAAATTATTTGTGATAATATTGTGATACAAGTTGTGGATCCATGTGATTGGAAATATTATTATTATCCTATATAGATCTGTGTGATTGGAAACTGTTGCAAATATATTTATATGGTTTGAGAAAATATTGGTTATAAGGATCTGTGGGATCCAAGATGGAGTTGTTATTTCAGAAGTGAATTTGTATGAATTGAAATTAAGTTGTTACTTTATTATGATTAAATGTTGATATTGATATTGTAAATAGTTTATGATGCACATTTAATTGTTCTGGGTGCATACCATGCATTAACATGAAAAGTGTTTTCCTCAAAATTAATAAGATACTAATGGTGTGTGCGGCCACTATATATGCATCTCTGTCAGGGTTCGGAAAAATCGTTCCCGACATTTTTATTAGGGTTCGGAAAAAATCGTCCCCACCACTTTGCCAGAGTTCGGAAAAATCATTCTCGGCACTATTTTCGGGGTTTGGAAAAATCGTCCCCATTGAGCTCTTTTGGGGTGCATATCATAAGTGTGTCGTGGGGATCCCGCAACGTGAACAATTTTCAAAATAAAAGAGATCAATTAGAAAAAAAAATTAGGACATAGGCGATAGAGAACTAAATGCATTTTCATGCACGGACATGCATGATTTCTACTTACTGAGATTTTTATCTCACTAGTTTATGCATTGTAGGTGAGCCTGTTGATGATTGAGTTTGTGATGTGACTGTGCAAGCTGTGGAACTCCTTCAAGTTTTGAGAGGATGTACATAGATGACGACCTGTTGGGCTAGGCCGTGGGTTTATTTTGTTTCCGTTGATGTTTTGGTTGTGTGATATAATAAGTATTGTCGCGAGTTTATCTGATTTGAGGTGATATCAGAAACCAGTTATGTATGTTGAACTGGTGTGATTGTGTTGGTTATAAGCATATTATGTGAAAAAAAAAATATGCAGTTTTTATAATGACGATGTTTATGTAAATTAGTATTTGAATTATAAGTTATGTAAAGTGGGTCGTGTCATGCTCTCCCACTATTAACTACTCCATCAATTTTAAAAGCTTTCATTCTAAATATATCAAATATTCAATATTTTAAAAAAGAACCAAATATAAAAAACTAAAAATGACATAATATTAACATAAGTAAAAGAAAATTGATATAAATTAACATGAAAAAAACTATACAGAAGGGGATGGAGAGAGCAATAGAAAAGACATAATATTAACACAAGTAAAAGAAAATTGATATAAATTAATTTAAAATAAATAAAAAACTTATGCAAATAGATGAAATAAGAAAATAGAGAAAAAATAATAAAGATTAAAAATAATGAATACAAAAAATTTGAACAAAAGAAACCCTGTTTTTAAGTAGGGTATGAAAATGGGATATAATAACATAACAATTAATGGAGTAATTATTAAAGGAAAATAATAATAGGAAATAGTTGGGAAAATTAATATATAATTTGGATTAAACATAATGAATACAAAAAATTTAATGAAGAAAACCCAATATTTTAAATAGAAATATGAAAGTGATATAATATAAAAAACTGAAATATGAAAGGGGATATAATAAAAAAATAAACAATAACAATTAAAAAAAAGAAAAAAACAGAAAAGGGGGATATAATAAAATAAAAACAGGCCTTGTAGTGATTAAGGTTTGATCGCACGACCTAATGTAGCACCGTCTATAAATTAAAAAAAATTTAATTATATACTAAAAATTAAGGGTGATTTTGTGCACTTCAAAGTTTATAAGTTAAAATAGATATCACTTTATATTAAAAATGATATCACTTTTTATTCATCCTAAGTATTATTTACAAAATAATTTAATTAAATGGTTATCACTTTCTCTTTATTTATGTATCACTTTTTATTAAAAATGTTATCACTTTTACTAATAATTCGTGAATTAAAATAATTATACGGATCAATTATTAAAAAAATACTAATAATGTAAAAGTGATAACTTTTCATTTGAATTATGTTATAAATAATTTATAATGTTAAAGACTCATGTGAGTCTATCTTGCGAATGATTTTTTCCATAAGAAAGATAAGAAGTTATAATATTTATAAGGAAAAATGATACTCAATTGATGAAAATTGATGTGATGTGAAATATTTCATGAACAGTATATATTATAAATGATAAGTGATAACATTTAAAAAAAATGATAATATCTTTAATAAAAAGTGATAAATAATTATGAAAGTGAATTTATAGAATTTTTAAAATGTGATAATATTTTTAATAAAAGTGATACTAAGGAAAATTAATAATTGACCAATTGAACTATTTCATGAATAATTAATAGGACAGATAAAAAGTGATAATATTTTTAATAGAAAGTGATATTTGATCAATGAAAATTGATATCTATTTAATTAAATTATTATATGAACAGTTAATAAGATAAATAAATAATAATAATTTTTAATATATAAAATAAGGGTAGGTCTTGCGTGAGACGGTCTCACTTCATTTTTTACTTTTTAAAATAGTTATCACTTTCGCTATAAATCATTATCACTTTCGCTATAAAATGTTATCACTTTTTATTTTTACTAAAAATTGTGAATGAAATAATATTATCATTTTTCATTAATTTATTATCACTTTCTTATATTAAAAGTTATCACTTTCTATTCGTCTCACGTAAGCCTTATGTAAGACGTCTCACATAAATTTTTGCCATAAAATAATACCATCAAAATAAAGTAATAATAAAAATATTATTTATAGTCATTTGATGGAAATTTTCGAATTTTGCTGTAATTAAGTGATCTTCAACAAGACCCACCGTAAGAGAGAGACATGCGCTTAAGTTGATAACTCTTATTTTAATTTAGTTCTCCAAACTGGGCCCGCCTTTTTCATATATATTTTTTTAAAGAGTAGGTCTTGCGTGAGACCGTCTCACGTGAGATCGTTTTTTACTTTTTAAAAATATTATCATTTTCGCTATAAGACGTTATCACTTTATCTACAAAATGTTATCACTTTTTATTTATACTATAAATTGTTCATAAAATAACATTATCACTTTTCATTAATTTATTATCACTTTCTTTTATAAAAGTTATCACTTTCTAGCCGTCTCACGTAAGCCCTTACGTGAGACGGTCTCACACAAGTCTTTGCCTTTTTTAAATCTAATTTAAAAGGGGGTAAGTCTTGTGTGAGACCGTCTCACGTGAGATCATTTTACACTTTTTTAAATAGTTATCACTTTCGCTATAAAACGTTATCACTTTCGCTATAAAATTTTATCACTTTTTATTTATATATAAATTGTTCATAAAATAAAATTATCACTTTTTATTAATTTAGTATTACTTTTCAGTATAAAAGTTGTCGCTTTCTAACCATCTCACATAAGCCCTTATATGAGACGGTCTTACACAAATCTTTACCTTTACAATACTTAATTAGGTCAAATATTATCCCTCTCACATAAAGGAATCCGTAAGAAGATCTCAAGCAAAATCTACCCTAAATACTAATAATAATAGGAGGAAATATTGCATCAAAGTAATTCAAACACAGGACTTTTAATTTTTCCCCATTCTAAGTAACGGTTAGGGAAAAGAAACACATTATTATTGTTTAGCACATTTTTTAATCTATTAATCCCTCCGTCCTGGTAATTTGCGTACATATTTTAGTTTGCGGGGGTTAAAAAAAGTTAATTTTTATGTACAAAAATGTGTAAAGTTATTGAAGTGTGTGTAAAAAGTGAGTATTGTAGATAATTTAATGAAAAATGTGTGTAAAATTATTGAGATGTGTGTAAAAAATGACTAGTATTTTAATGTATTTTATCCATTTTTAGAAATATGTATAAGTATTGAGACGGATAAAAAGAAAAGTGTGCAGTAATTACTGGGACTGTTAGTAACGGATAGTGACGGGAATGGCTCCGTCACTGTTACACTCGTTAGTAAATTATTGTGACGGATACCGAGCAAAAATCGAACACGATACAATAGTAACGGTTTTTGTGATGGATACAGTGATGGCACCTCTCCTTAATTTCTATTTATTCGCACCGAGCCAGAATCGAACATGATCCGTCACAATAGTAATGGTTTTAGTGACGGAAACGCACCGAGCCAAAATCGAACACGATATTGTGACGGCACCTCTCCTTAATTTCTATTTATTGGCACCGAGCCAAAATCGAACACCAAACCTGTTATAATGTGAGAGTCTTATGACTAGTCAGGTGACCATGTGACCTATAGTGTTACTTGATAATAACTTATCAAATAATTTATTTATATTAAAGTTTCTTATTAATTTAATTATCTTTTAAAAAAAATCCGTCACTATTTTCGTCACTAATTTTGTCACTATAGTGAGGGAAAAGCTCCATCACAAAAATATCTGTCACTATTTCCATCACTAAATCCATCACAAAAAATTCCGTCACAATAGTGAGGGAAAAGTTCCGTCTCAAAAATATCCGTTACTAAATCCATCACAAAAAATTCCTTCACTATTTCAGTCACTATAGTGAGGGAAAGCTCCGTCACTATTTCCGTCACTAAATCCGTCACAAAAATTTCCATCACTATTACCGTCACAAATTTGAATTTCTGTCACAATAACTGTCACAATAGTGACGGAAATATTTCCGTCACAAAATTCCGTCACTAACGGACCTTTTGTTGCAATTGATTTTTTGCTAGCATGTTGCTTATAACTTATAAGAAATGATTTTTTTTTGGTGCTACGAGGCCTAATTAAAAAAAAATATTATTATTATTATTTTTAAAAAGTTTCAATTTTTTGATATTAAAAAATGCATTTTATGACACACTTAATTATATATTTTTTTGATGAAAATAATAACTTTTGAAATCAATTGGAAATTTTCTTAAATAATACTTCCTCCGTCCCAATTTAATTTTCATATTTTTACTGTACACACGCAAATTAAGAAAAGTTACTTTTTGAGTAACTTTGGGGGTAGTTTAGTTTTTTGGTTAATAAATAAATGATAAAGCATGTTATTTTTGGTTAATAATAAATGATAAAGTATGTTATGTGTGTTAAAATGTGATTGAAAATTTGAAATTAAAGTATGTTAGAGAGATATTAGTTATGTGTCTTTTCTTCTTATAAAAGTGTGAAGTTAAAATTGAGACGGACTAAAACGGAAAGTGTGAAGTTGAAGTTGGGACGAAAGAAGTAACTATTTATTCCCTAACATAATATTGACTTGATTATTAATTATTATTTGATATTTTAAATATAAGAATTTTCTCTATTAATATTCACTTAAACTTAATTACTTAAAGCTTAAAATTTTTATTAAACTAAAAAAATATATTTTGTTATACAAAATAATTAATCAAAACTTTAATATTTGATGACATAAGAGAAAAATAAAATTTTATTAAATATGAAAAAGAAAAATCAATATTTTTTATGAGATGATATTCAGTGTACTCGGGTGAATGCGAGTGAGTGTCTATATGTTTAGTGTATATATGTTTTTTAATAATTGTATAATTTTTTATATTTATTTTTTTATTAAAAAAGCTAACGCAAAGTGTATAAGTTTTTATTAATAAGTGTATAAGTTTTTATACGATTTTATTTATTAATGTAGTATGTTTTTATTAATGAGGGCTCCCTCCTCCGCTTTTAAGAGTATCATTTTTCATTTTGGGCGTCCGCATTTTCTTTTTTTATACATGTGGGACCCACACACACCCAATAATACAACTAAAAAATGGGATCCACACCTACACTAATACCTACCACTACACATTAAATAATAATACTCCTTAATTTACGTGCAAAAAGCAAAAGACACCCTTAAAGGCGGACGGATGGAGTATATAAGTTTCTAAAAGTTGATGCAGAATAATTTACTTTTTCTAATATGGAGATTTACCTTAACTTTTTATTATTTTAATTTTTCAGTGATACTTTTTTATAATGTAAACTGAATTGCTACGTAATTTTTACTCATTTACATATTTTTACTTATTTGTATGTATAATATTAATTTAAACTTGATTAAATACTTAACTAAAACACATAAATAAAATAAAATCTTTTAATGGTCAATTATTTGATCAATAATAAAATTTTGCAATTTATGTAGGAATTTTTTTTAAAAAAAATATACATATTTCCTCTAATACAGAAATATACATAGAAACTTTCTAACTTATTACGTACATTCATATTAATAATTTAAATTTAACATAATGAATTAATTTATTTTAGTATTTTATTATCTTTTAAGTACATTATGAAATCCTCTTCTAATTCGTTGAATTTGAATTCAAAAATAATTATAAGAAATTAGAACTAGAATTATTATTACAAATCCATGCCATCATACAGCAGACAACATGTTGTATTACAAACCCTGATGTAATGCAGTATCACAAAAAAAAAAAAAAAAACTGAGAGGAATAAAAAATGATATTATTTTAACAATGAGTATTAATACTCAAATTAATGAAATATATAAGTGGTGCAAGTAAATTTTTTTATAAACAATTTGTAGTATAAATAAATAATAATAACACTTTTAATGAAGAGTAAAAATATTTTTTATTAAAAGTGAGAATTTTAAATCATATCGTCTCAATATAAATTTTTTTTTTTTTAATATAGTTTCAAGAAACTTAATATCTCCCTATATATAATTTGTAAATTCTCACCAAAATGGTCATTTTTTATTAAAAATGTCAAAAATTTCTAATTTCATGAGATGCAACTAGTGGTTTTACAAATTACGGTACGACATTGGTATAAAAATATTGTTTTGAGAAGAAATCCAAAAAAAAAAAACTCCCTCCGTCCTATATAAGTTGACACACTTTCCTTTTTAGTTTGTCCTATTAAAGTTGACACATTTTCTTTTTAATACATGAGACCCACACAAAAACAATTAATCTATTCTAATGGGCCCCACATATCACCTCTAATACAACTACCCACTACACATTAAATGTTATTTCTCTCACTTCACTTTACTTCACTTTACATTAAATTATTATACTCCTTAATCTCCGTGCCCAAAAAAAATTAAACCAACTTCTCCTGGACGGAGGGAGTAAAAAATTTGAAATGAAATTGATTGTTCTAAATATTTTGGCAAAAACTCCTGTGCCCCGAGAATAGGGATGTCAATTTTATCCGCCGGGTCGGGTTATCCGCGGGTACGAGTAGGGAAGGCTTTATCGAGTAACGGATAGGGTAATATCCGAACCCGATAAAAAAATTGCGGGTAAGGGTAGGGTACGGATTCTCCTTTTATACCCGATTACCCGACCCGTTTACCCGATACAATATATTATACATATTATATTTATATAATACTATATATATTATGCATTTTTAGTTACATTATATATTTATATATTCATATTTACATTATCTAATTTCTAATTAATTATGTCCAAGTAATATATTTATTTTTATTTATAGTATAATATATATTTCTAATTATGTATGTATATATATTACTACTTTTAAAAAATTTATTTATATTATTTAATTTTTAAATTACGTATTCGTATCATTTATTTAGTTTCTAATTAATAATGTCTAAGAACATTATTTAATTCTTAATTTATATTTATACTTAACAAAAAAACTTTTTAATTTAAATGCGGGTAGGATTGGACAAATTTGAAAAACGACGGATATTCATATAATATTTTATAATTGTGGGTACCTATTTACCTGTGGATTATTCGCGTACCCGATGGGTATACCCGTACCCTACCCGATATTCAATTTCAGGGTAATAGGGTAGGGTAAGAGTAGGGTAAATAGGGTATCGAGTAGCATGTGGATTTGTCCAACCCGTTTACATCCCTACCCGAGGACACACCGTGTATCCCCGTGAGCACAAGAGCCTCACTCAAATATTTTAGCACCTAAGTAAAAATATTCGGAAAGATTTATGCTCCAAACTCTTAGAAGTGATAATTATTTAAAAAATAAAAATAAAAACATGGTGTGTTCCCCAAATAAAAACTAATTATGTACATCGGAGTAAGAATAATTTACAAGAGTTACGAAATATCATATCCTAATTTAAAAATTACTCATAATTATTGGTACAGTATACCAAAAATATAGAGATAAAATAGGGATTCAAAACAATGGATATTATATATAATAGGGAAAATCTTTTATTTTATGGGTGTAATTTGAAATCTTTTGACCATTGGTGTGGTATATAAGACTTTCATGGTATGAAGATTCGAAGAAACCAACCAACCAACCATATGTAAGGTAAGTAACCACTCGCATACCCTATCCCATGGAAATCGAAAAGACTGTTATAAATCAGTATACCACTCTACTTGTGAGCTGAGAAACCATACACTTCATCCCATTTGAATGATTATATGTGGTGCATCTGGTACACTGTTGCACTGCCGTTAGAGTAGATTTGTATTTAATTTTCACCATTCAATAATATAAAATAATTAAAAATAAATTTATTAACCATTCACTGCCCCTCAATATTTTACCGTATAATTAACCATTAAAATATATACATCTATTAATAAAAATAATATATTAAATAAAAATTAATAAAGTTTGTCAATGAATATTTAACGAATTTCTTATTAATTTTTTAATGAATAATTAAATATGAAAAAATAATACATTCATTAGAATACATATATACATTAATGAATAAAATTAATACGAATACAACACTTTAATATATCGGAGTAAATTTTAATTTTACTTTTACTTTTACTATTCTATCCCGAGTGTAGTGTAGCGTCCTTATTGTGGGATGAGGAGTATATATCGTAGGATTTATTTCTTTTTAATATTTCGTTAACAGAGCTTATCTAATTTGATTGAAGTTAATGATCAACAGCAAATATACAGATTCACCCTAAAATAAAAAATAAAAAAAAAATTAATGTAGAAGAATTTGCTTAATTCCATGCATTAATCATCTCGTCGATTGAAACAAGACCCTGTTTATATTGCGTAGGATTAATTAGATGCCCTCTTTCCATATCTTCCAGTTTCAACTCTTTATACACTTTCCATACATATTTTTGTTATATATTTTCTGCCCTTCTGTCTTCATTGAGCTAGGGTTTAAATCAGACGGCCCCTTTTTTAACCTTAACCAAATCAACTTGAAGAATACTCTTTTTCTTCAATTTTCCCCAGAATTAAGAGCTGCAATCATGGACCACAAAGGTGAAGAAGAAGAAGAAGAGATGAGGTTTCCTGAGGAGGAAGAAGAAGAAGAGATGGGGTTTCCTGAGGGTGGATCCAACAAAGAAACGGGTCGGATCGTGGTGAAGCTGAAGATCGACAAGAAGAATGTGGAAGAAGAAATTAAGAGGAGTGGTATTCATGAGTGCAGGATGTGCCACAAGAGTTTTGTCTCCGGAAAAGCGTTGGGAGGTCACATGAGCAGCGCTCACGTTCAAGCTAACAAAGACTACTCCTACACAAGCCCGAAGCCGATCGCCAAGCGAGCTAAAACTGCTTGGGACTCGGCCCCGGGCAGCCCCACCTGTAGTGTTTGCGGAAAGACTTTTCTGAATTCCAAGTCTCTGTACGGCCACATGAGATGCCACCCGGAGAGGAATTGGCGAGGAATTGTTCCTCCTCACAATCCCCCACCGGATGGGTTGTTAAAGGGGTGGCCTTCCTCAGCCAAGAGAGAGCGGGGGAGCGGCCGGCCAGCTGTCCCGGTGAAGGAGGTTCAGGAATATTCATCAAGTACTACTTCGAGTCATTCGCCGGAGGCGTTCGATTCGGATGAACGAGTTAAGGATGCTGTGGAGGCTCTGCTGAGCGTACAGTATCTTGTGGACTTTGAATGCAAGAAAAATAAAGATGTTGAAGATTCCAAGTACGAGGGTTTCTCATGTCATCAAGGGCACGCCTCCTCCAATGGAGTCGAATCGTCCAAGGCCTTGGACAATGAAAAAGTGGTTGTGGGCTTCGATCTTAATTCGATGCCAATGGAGGAGGAAGACGAGCTCAATGATGAGCTTGATGATGGATTGTAGCCGTGGGTTTGATCATCTTGATAGGATGATGATAGATTGTTAATTTAAATTTACTCTTTCTAGTCAGATAGGAGTATTTATTTGTCTTTTGGAGCTTTTATATTTCATGAGTTTTTATTTCAGCTTTTCATCAAATGAGTACTTATTATTTTTTTTGTAATGTGTGAATTGAGTTGATCCTTTTCGTGGTGTTTCAAATTATAGTCTTAAGTTTAAATTTGAGTTGATCCCTTTTCCTAATTTTATTTGAAAAATGATAAAACCCGAGCATTAAAATTTTTTGGAAGAATTATTCGAGACGGATTGGAAGACAGCCCTTTGTTCATATAAAGTTTGTTACTAAAAAGGAATGGAATTTGGAAGAATTATGTGACACGGATTGGAAGACTTCCCTTTGTTCATATAAAGTTCCTTAATAAAAAAATAACGGTGGTGCAATCGATTATTTTATAAAAATTTGGTATAAATAAAAAGTGAAATCGTTTATACATTTTTATTTTAATTCATACTTATTATTTTTATTCGTTTCATAAACAAATTAATACACTAAATAAGAAAATAGTATACACAAGAGGACTAAAATTGAAAAAGAAAATAGTATACATAAGAGGACTAAAATTAAAAAAGTTATTAAAGGATCAAAATTGAATTTAACAAAATAAAAAAATATAGGATATTAATTTATTTTTTACTCTCATATCTCAAATAACAAACTTTTACCCATTAACGGTGTAAAATTAAGAACACAACACAACCTAATTATGACATGATGTCAAGAATAACTAAATGTTACCAACTGTACACTAATTGTTAGTTTATAAGTGCACCACCATTATAATATTTTTTGCTATGAGAGAATATAATATAGATAGTACTATAAAAAATATAAAACAGGGGGAAGAAGTAAATTGATGACAATTATGAAGAAGAAAGAAGCCAATAATCTTATTACAGATTCGTACATAATCTTCAAGAAAGAGAGAGCATGTAGAAATTGAGTCAAGGCTGGACTTCCTATAACAAAAAGAAACACACTCGGGTAATGCTGATCTACGGAGGATGGAGAACTTGAATGATTTTATTTATAGGCGCAACCATTCAACCATAATGGCAACAAGCCTTATTACGACGAATTAATTGCTGATGGACATAAATTCCTCTAATCAACAATTATGGAGGATTTGATCTGCATCCAGATTCAACGAACCTACTCCAAATTCAACGAATCTTTATGTAGAGAATCAAGCTTCACGGGCTGAGCCAACTTTTGAGGATTATCCTCACGCATTTAAAGTGAGATATTAAATTCGTATTAATCCCCCATTAAGCCTCATTTTGCTCCATATAATCTCTCCACTAGGTGAGTCAAATTACACTCACCCACTACTCTCATTTAATTGGTGATTAATTTAATAATTAATTCTTACTAACTAATTAAATCAATTTAATTTTATTAATTAAATTAATTCCCCCAACACTAAACACTCAACAACAAAAATTGAGTAATTGAAAGTGAGTGTGCCCAAATTGTAGTTTTCTGGCTTTTATAAGTGTACCAAATGATTATCAAAACAACTGATTTCTAATCCAATAAAAACTACAATCTCCTACTAATAACTATATACCTTGCTTCACCAACTGCCCATCTGAACCAACTGAGTTTATTCAATTCGTTTACACAAATCTAAGAGAGATGTTTTACACGAATAATACTAAGGTCGGTGTATATTAAAATTTTATAGGTTAAAAAGTTTTTGGGTCGAGTGTACGATTCTCCCTCTATCTCACGTAGTTCTTCTATATAAGTATGTATTTTAAGAAGTTTTATTTATTTATTTTTTTTATTTTTAGGGGTATTGTGTTATTTTTAAGTAATAAATAAATGATAAAATAAATTATGTTAGTTAAGTGAGGGTGACATATATGAAAATAAGATGTAGTGAAATGTTATTTATTTTGAATCTTTTACTATTATTTTGGAGGATGAAGATGTATGAGTTGATTTGAAATGTGAGTTGAGTTGATCCTTTGTTGCATATAAAACTTAATTTTACATGTGAGATATTAAGAGAATACTAGAATAATTGAGAAGATTTGAATATTCTAGATTAGTGGAGATAGTTGTAGACTAGAAATCTCTAGCATATGGATATTAAGGTCAAAATGAGAGAAAAATCTAGAATAATGTAATGTAAAAAAAATCTAAAAAAACATATGATCTAAATAGAGAAATGTCTAGATGGAGCTATTATAGAATTATCCAGAATATTAGAGATCATACTCTTGGGTAGTATAAATAGGTGTAAGATGTAACATTAACCAAAACAAAGTTTAAGTGAAAGTGTATTTTCATCCCAAACCTAAAGTTCTGTTCTTTTATCATTTTTAATTCACCTAGCATACCCGCCCATAAATACCTATACATATCCCTCTAATCTTATACTCTACCTATCCTATACTCCCTCCGTCCCCCAAATATTTCACACTTTCTTTTTTCATCTGTCCCTCAAAGTATTTCACACTTTACTTTTACTAAATTTGATAAAAAATACATTAAAAAAATTAACACTTTTTACACACATCCCAATATAATACTTATTTTTTCACATCTCCCAACAACTTTACACACCTTTTTCATTAAATCAACTAAAATATATATTCTCTTTCTTACTTTATACATAAAAATACAAAATTTTCTTAAACTCCGCGCAAACAAATACGTGAAATACTTTCCGTCCCACTTTACACACCTTTTTCATTAAATCAACTAAAATATATATTCTCTTTCTTACTTTATACATAAAAATACAAAATTTTCTTAAACTCCGCGCAAACAAATACGTGAAATACTTTCCGGGACGGAGGGAGTATATATTAAGTGGTGTTTTAAATTATAGTCCAATTAAATTTTAATGAAAAATGATAAAACCCTAATCATTGAACATTAAAAAATTCACTTTAAAAACTGCTAATAAGTCTAATAATGATAGTCAAGAAATGGAATCATTAAATAATCATTGGAAAATCTTGTCTTTTGTAATTTTGTTATGTCACATGTTTGGTATAAATGTCTTGTATAAATCTGTTACCGTAAAATGTATGTAAATTTGCACATTATAATTTGTTGGGTAAAAGTCAGGTATTTGTTTAGTGTTGATGAATTCAACAAAGTCATCTACATTTCGCCAAAGTCCTATTCATCAAAACCTATTGGGATGAGTTTGCCAGGCGCTTAACAATTTGGATAAGATGGTTGTTGGTTGTGCGAGCTGCTCCCTTTATCGTCACAAAAGATTGAACGAGTTGAATAACATATTAGGCAATGTGCACTTTGGCACGAAGGATAAGAATTAATAATGTGTTCATATAAAGTGGGTGTATGGGGATTTTTTTTCTTTCTAAAAATAGGAAATTAATAATTTTAAATTTAAATAAAAAATAATAATTAAATTAATAAAAAAATAATACTAACATAGTTAATTATTTCATAAACAATTAATAGTATAAATAAAAAAATATAAGTAATATATTTAATAAAACAATAAGAGTTGGTCTCTTGTGTCCCCGGACACATCTTGTCCCTTGGAAACATAAGAATTTAAAGTATTAAATTCTTGTGTTTCGACAAGAGCACGGTTGATTTCAGGCACACAAGTTTTTGTCAAATAGTAATTATTTTAAAAATTTTGGTCTTACGTCAAATGCAAATGTTGCCCTAAATTATTAGTGCAAAATTAAAGTTTGAAATAATAAAAGCCACCGTTGCGGACTGATACTATTTTTATGTTTTTTTAAATACCATTTCATAAATAAATTTATATTTACTATATTTGTCCATTCTATAATTAAATTAACACCCTAAATAAGAAAATATCATACAATTCAACAACCTAACACCTCGATTAATTTAATTTCAAAATTGTCAGGCCTTTACTATTTAAATAACTTAGTATTTTATAATTTATTTATTATTAAAAAAACTATCCCTAAAAGTCAGTTAAAAACAACTTTTCTCATAAGTCGGTATCTATAGTAACTCTGAATTTTACTATGGGAGGGAAGATTTTCTCATAAAAAGTTCTTCTTCCTCCCATGATAAAATTTGGGAATTTTTTTAATATAAATTTTACAATTAAAAATTAATACCGACACTTTTGTTTAGAAACTATTAATTTTACAAAATTTATACTTTTTGGACACTATTATCCTCCAACATTAACCCCCAAACCCTAATATACCCTAAACCCCCACCCACCTGTCGTCGCCCCTCCGCCGGCCGCCGCCACCGCCGTCTGTGGTAGATGTAGGGTGGATTGGGGGTGTGTGGGGTGGGTAGGGTGTGTAGAGTGTACGTCCCCTTAGTAGAATTGATAAAGCAATGAGGGACAATAGTGTCCAAAAGTTGTCTATTAGTTAAAAAAGATAATTAAATTAGATGATCATCGATTTTAATTTTTCTCTCTTTATAATGGGTATTTTTAGCTATTGGCACAAAATATTAACACTTTTTATATATATTACACTCGATTATTTAAAGAAATAATTCACCACATCACTATCACTTTTCATTTATTTGAATATAATTTTTATTAAAATATTATTACTTTTTATCCGTTTCACTTAAATTTTTTTGTGAGACGGTATCACAAAATGTTGGCAATAAAAAATTATGTGGGTGTTAAATTTACGGTATATTAATTAATTGATTTGAAATAACATAACAGTTTGAAATAATAAACTGTGTTATGTAAAATTCAGACATAATAGAAGTTTGTAAGTAATATATATTTCAAACGGCGAGTTGTGAAAAATTCAGACATAATATAAGTTAGTAAGTAATGTAAAATTCACACATAATAAAAGTTTGAAATAAGTAAAACTTTGTGATGGAAAAATGTGTTAAAGGGGGAAGATTCAGACGTACTCTTATGCATGCACTACTCAGAAGGACAGAACATGACAAAAAGGCCTTCGTATTTAAACACATTTGGCATAAGGCTATACTTAAGAATGCAGTGTGAGGCTTAAAAAAATATGCTTGTATGTGTAGAGACTCTGCATATTATGTCATTGTTTTGCTCATCAACTCCAATTGACAATTGTTGCTGTTACCAAAAAACATACAAGTGTTGGTTCTTTTTTAATACTATGACTCGCTTATGCAATGTTGTTGGAGATTCTTGTAAGCGTAGAGATATCCTTCGGGATAAACAAATAGAAATGGTCATTGGCGGGATTGCAAATAATGAAATCAAGACTGGAAAGGGATTAAATCAAGAAATGGGAATGAAAAGACTAGGAGATACACGTTAGAATTCTCATTATTTTACTCTCATAAACTTGATGTCTTTATTTGCTTCTGTTGTTCATGTTCTTGAGTATGTTGTGGAGAATGGAAATGATGATTCTCAAAGAGCTGAAGCTTTAGATTTGCTGGAAATCGTAAATCAGTTTGAGTTTATCTTTTTATTACATCTTATGAGAAAGGTTCTAGGAATCACGCATGAATTGTCACAAGTCCTACAAAGAAAGGATCAAGATATTGTCAATGCAATGAGTCTTGTAAAAGTATCAAAAGCTCGCTTACAAGCAATGAGAGATGATGGTTGGATGTCTTTGTTGGATGATGTTTCAAATTTTTGTGGCAAACATGACATAACTTTACAAATCATGGAAGATTTCTATTCACCTCGAGGAAGATCAAGACGAAGAACTGAGAAAACAACTAATCTTCATCATTATCAAGTTGAGCTATTCTATACTATGATAGATATGTAAGATCAAGAGCTAAATAGTCGTTTTGATGAAGTGAACACTGAGTTGCTTTTATGTATGGCTTGCTTTGATCCGACAGACTCTTTTGCTAAGTTTGATAAAAAAACAAGCTACTTCGGCTTGTAGAATTTTATCCATCTGAGTTTTCTACTATTGCTCTGTATGAACTTAATTGTCAACTTGAGAATTATATATTTAATGTTCGCTTGGATGGAAATTTCTCTAAGGTGAAGGGAATAGGAGAGCTTGCTCAAAAGATGGTTGCTACAAGAAAGCACATTGTTTTTCCATTAGTTTATTTACTAATCAAATTGTCATTGATCTTACCAGTTGCTACTGCCACAGTCGAAAGAGCTTTTTCGGCAATGGGCATCATCAAAAGTACACTTCGCAATCAAATGAGGGATGGGCTATTGAAGGATTGTTTGATAACATACATCGAAAAAGATGTTTTTCAAAGTATTAGCAATGAAGCAATCATGCAACGATTTCAAAATATGAAGAATAGAAGAGAAATGTTGTGATTGTGTTAGGTTTTTTAATTGTTATGTTGTGATTTACTTTAATTATTTATTTTGGATATTGTCTTGTTATGATATGATATATTGATTTTTATCATATTTATTATTATTTTATAATAGATTTTATTTTATTTTTGTATAACATTTTCTTTATAAAGTGGCCCCCCTGAGTCGAATTTCTGGGTCCGCCACTATGTAGAGTAGCTATAATCATCTTGACTAAAGATGGCTATGAGGTAATCGTACACGTATCCGTTTAAATATTAACTATTTGTATTCGTACTCATTTGGTTTAAAAATTTTATTATGATACCCGTATTCATTGTATACCTGTACTTCAATACCCGCGGGTTACCCTTACCCGTTTAATATTCATTTATTTTATCTATATTTATATATTTTTATTGTTTAAATTAATATTTTATAAAATATTATACTATTATTAATTAAATATATGGTTAATTGCAAAAAAACCCAACTTTTACTTTTATTACAAATAAATCTCAACCTTTGAGAAATTGCAAAAGAAACTTCGACCTTTAAATTTTGTGCAAAACGCACCCAACGGGCAGGAGATGGTTGCCCGACATTTGATGTGGCGTTGATCACTTTTACCACGTCAGTTTTGAGTTTATTGCAAAAAAAACCTCAACCTTTACTTCTATTGCAAATAAATCCCAAATTTTGAGATTTTGGCAAAAATAACCATCATATTTTTTTTTAAATTACACCAATCTAATAAAAAAAAAATATTTTATATTAAAATTATATTCTAAAAAATTATTATGTATAATATTTAAAACTTACATTTACGTTTGTTTCAATGCTTACATTTATTTTTTGAACGTTGATTAAGGAATATAATAATGGATAGTGAGTTTAAAGATATACTTCTTCCATCCCAACTTCAACTTCACACTTTTCGTTTTTATTCGTCCCAAATTCAACTTCACACTTCCATAAAAGAAAAAAATAACTAATCAATATCCCTCTAACATACTTTAATTTTAAAATTATCATCACCTTTTTAACACACATAATATACTTTATTATTTATTTATTAACAAAAAATACCATACTACCCCCAAAAGTAAGTCAAAAAGTGACTTTTCTTAAACTCCGTATCTACAGTAAATGTGAAGATGAATTTGAGATGAAGGGAGTAATATTTAATACAAGTGGGTAAGTGTATTATTGTTGTATGTGGGTCCCATGCATGGTAATATATATTTTAGGTGGGCCATATGCCAAAAAGAGAAATGTAAAGATTGAAATGAGACGCCAAAAATAAAAATGTAAAGATTGAAATGGGCGGAGGGAATACATGAAAATTTGGTTTGTATAAATTAAAACTTAACTAATACTATTTTTTGCCCGTATAAAAATATGAGTTTATAAATTAAGTTTACATGAATTATAAACTATTTTTTGTATAAATTTTTTATCACACACACACACACACACACACACACATATATATATATATATATATATATATATATATATATATATTGTCATATGGAGTATAATATAAAATTACGAAAAAATCTTAAGACATTTTCAAGAATACTTTGATTTTATAAATTATAAAAATTTTATAATGCATAAAATATTTTAAAAACTAAAATAAATTTATTATTTTATTTAATAATTTTTTAGAATTTAAATTTTAAATATAAAATATAATGGGTGCAATTTAAAATAAAAAAAATAAAATATGATGGTCTTTTTTGCCAAAATCTCAAAGGTTCGGATTAAATCGCAATTTAAGTAAAGGTTGGGGGTTTTTTCTGCAATAAACTCAAATCTGACATGGCAAAGGCAACGTCACGTCGAACGTCGGACAACCCTCTCCTGCCCATTGGGTGCGTTTTGTACGAAACCTTAAGGTCAAGATTTTTTTTTGCAATTTATCGAAGATTGAGATTTATTTGTATTAAAAGTAAAGGTTGAGTTTTTTTTGCAATTAACCCTTAAATATAATATAAATTCTTTTATTTTAAATAAATAATTAATAAATATGATTAAATAAAATATATAACTATTAATAAAATATACTCCCTCCGTCTCGCAGAAAGGTACGCGCTTCCTTTGTAATTTACAAAGAAAGCGCGTACCTTTTTGCCAGACGGAGGTAGTATAAAATATTTCATAATATATAAATTATATTATATATATTAAAAATATATATACATATAAATGGGTACGCGTTAGTATTAAGACACTACTCGTACCCGTTCCAAATTCTAATGAGATTTTATTTAACTATCGGTATCTGTCCAAACTTGTTTGGAACTATCCGTACACGTGCCATTAATGTTCGGGTAGGCCAGGTACTCGGAATTACCCATTCTATTGCCATACCTAATCTTGACATGCAACAACATCAAATCGGTAGATTAGCTTAGTAGATTATTTTAGAAATTAAAATACCGATCTAATCTTAAATATACTAATAGACACTTTTTCTATGCCACGTGTCGAGAATATACTATGGTTGATGTGTAAATTTTTCATGCATTTCATTTTTCATAATTTTATTATACCCCTCTTTCCTATTTCAATTTTTACATATTTTTATTTTGGACGTAAAACAAACGTAAACATTGAAATGAGATGGAGAAAATATGAATTACTATAAATATTATCTCTTTCACATAATATTATGGAAAGTTACAATTTTAATTATGGAAATTTTTTAATTTCAATTATTTATGTTTATATCAATAAATGTAAATAGAAAATTTTGAAAATAAACAATAAATAAATATAATCAATCTTCTCTCCACATTAACGAAAATTTTGTTTTTAATTTTTACATTTTCTATTTAAATAAAATTTGGACATTATCATAAATTTTAATATTATATGGCATATAATGTATTAACTATTATAATACATAAACAAATCTATATCATGTTATGCATGTACCATAATTCTTTTCTTTTATTATCGAGAAAAAGAATTTATTAAAATAAAAGAAAGGAGTAGGCATAAGAGGTGCCGACTTTCCAAGTAGTTTATCATCAATTACATACAGTGTGAAGTGCCTCTAAATTAAGGTGTAATAGATGAGCTACAACTAATTACAAAGTTAGACAAGGAATTTTGCCTTATACTAACTTCAAAACCTATTTTTTATCTCGTTAATAACTTTATCATAATTCTATCTCCACGCCTCAAAACCAATTTCGTTTATCCATTTCCATATAACCCAAATAATACAGATCCACAGGCCCAAAACAATTTTCTTACGTTTTTTGCCTCCCAATATCGAAGAGAAATAACAGAAGTTACCTTTAATTTCCTTGTGCATGACCCAACTGACATCCAACCAATTAAAGATCGAGTTCCACACCTTCAGAGTTGTTGTGAACGCGAAAAACAAGTGGTCGGCATTCTCTTCACTCCCATCACTACAGAGGCTGCAGTTGGTGTCTGTCATCCCAGTTTCAATCATCTTCCTCAAATTTGACTTTGTTGGTACCCTAATTCTAATAATAGAAATTTAATTAATATTTTAGTTATTTTATAGTGTACTAAATAAATGGTAAAATTTATTATTAATAATTTCATTTACATATTAATACAATTTTTAAGGCCCCATATGAACACAAGAGAATTTTAACTAATACTCTTGTGTTCACATGAGACAAGGTGTCCCAGGAGCACAGGAGACCAACTTCTATTTAATGTAAAAAAAATTGATGTCTTTTTCGTTTTACGGAACATAATACTAATATATTATAAATATGAGATATGTACGTTTATTGGAATGCAAAAGAAAAAATTCAATCAACTCGCACACTTAGCTACTCACATTAGCCACCCACGTCACATTCACCATTACACACGATAGAATTTTATCCCAACATTATTATTCTATTAATCACCTCCAATATTACAACATTGTCATTCGAAAAGTATAGTTCATCAATTATTTTGAAATCCAATACTAATAATATTATGTAAACTTAGACGGTCTTTCATGCGAGATGGGTAATAGTGATCATATTTAAATAAAAAATATATATGGAATAACATAATAATTCAAGTGATAAGTGATATTAACTTTAATGAAAAATTATACTCCTAATTTCAAACAGAATAAATCAGTCAATTATATTCTAATCGATTTGCGTCAATTATATTCTAATCGATTTGCCAAATTTTATTCTCTCTAATGCAAATTGGTATTGTAAACTTGTTGGATTTAAATATGATTTTGTAGAGATGTCATGAAAATTTTAAATTAATTAATTAGGAAGATTGAGAAGCTTATAGTCATAGTTGCAGAAATGTTTGCAAAATTAGAACATTCAAGCAATATTGATATAATACAAATTGTAGAGAAGTTGAGATCATTCTATAATTGTGAGAGGAGCTAACTTTTGATTTTTAGTACTACTTGTACTCATAATAATATTTAACTTTTTCCTTTCAAAAAAAAATAATTGTGAGAGGAGCTTGTATATGTTTAAAAAATAAGAAAGAAATTAGTTGAGGTAAATAATTAAGGTAAATTATTTGCAATTTTTTTATACATAAACATTAATACTTTTCTACATTAAAAAGAAAAATTAGAATTAAATTGTTAGAACCCTAATTCCTCATTTTTGTAATTTAATAGTTTAATTTGTTGTAATGAACGTTGGAGACGTTAACCCACGTAATTGTTTTCACTCACGACCATCTATAACATCTTATAAATATAACTGGAAAACATATGTAAAATTGAAAAAAGAAAGTAAGAAACAATAAATAAAAAAAAGAAATAGGACAAATAATGATGAATGTTGGAGACGATAACCCTTGAAAAATCAGATTTCTTCAATTTAAGTCCTGTATGTCAAATAAATAAATACTCTACTTGCGTACGTTTGAAGCCATAAAAATAGATTACTACAATGCCTCACATCTTTTGTTTCTTCTCCTAAATCCTAATTTCACCCAGGCTGCAGTATTGAATTTGGGTTGTGTTTCTTCAATTTGCAAAAGACACAAATTGCTAAAACCTAGTAATTAATTTTAGGTGAGCTTAGTAACGGGCGAACTTAGCAAAATTGATGGGATGAATTGATGTGGGTGTAATTTTAGGAACGGGGTATAATAGAATTTTTATTACTAATTATTTTGAGAATCAGGTGTTTTTAACAATGTTTCGGATGACAATAACGCTGTCCTATATAAAATTCTTAAAGGTTGAGTCTCTTTTATTTTAGAGTGGAATTTCAATCAAACTTTCTGCAACTTAATTCATTATTTCTACATTTACTATGTTTACATATATATTCTATCCCTCCCAACATGTAACCCTCCCCACATGTAACGTCATCATAGTAGTGTTTATAAGTTTTCATTTTATGTTATCTAACTTCAATTCTCAACCGAACTAATCGAAAACAATTATTCTATTGGCTAATGATTAATTAAGTATTACTATTTATATAGGAATGAGAAAAAATTATTGGAAAGTATTACTATTTATATAGGAATGAGAAAAAATTATTAGAAAAGCTGCTGCAACGTACTCTCTCCGTCCCACCGAAAGGTTCCATTTTACTATATTGAATGTCTTATTAAAAAATCTCAATTTTTTTACTTTTAGTAAAAGAGCCCTACATATGACCTCTCACTCACTACTAATACAACTACTCAATACATAATATAATAATACTCCTTAATCTACTCGTAAAAATGAAATTGAGACCTTTGCCCAGAACCGAGTAATAGAATTGTTAAAGTAAGAATTTATCAAAGAGTAACAATTATTATTTCTAAAGTAATGACATGAGTATATAATAATTTATGATTCTAATTTAGAGTAATAGTTCATGATTTTATTATTTTGATTCATTATAATTAAGTAATAATTAGTCTGAAATAATTTATATTCAGGGTTCAAAGATTAATACTATTTTTGCTTATTTATTTATTTGTACACACAGATCTCAGATAACAAACTTTTACTTAAGAGTGCAAAATTAACACACGACATATAGTGTTATTTCGAAAACTTAGTTCATTTCAATATATAGTACAATATTACAAGAAGAAACAACAAAATCATATTAATTAGAATATATCACATAAAATAACCGATCAATATTGAAAAAGAGACGAAATTTATATATTTGGGGGGAAGTTTTTATTATAGACGAGAAATTACAAAGAATAACTCAAATGTTAGCCAATTCTACACTAAACAATCAACAACAAAAATTGAGTAAATTGAAAGTGTAAGAGTGAATAATTGTAGTTTTCTGGCTTTTATATGTGTATCAAATGGCCATCAAAATAAAATATCCTAGTACATATGCCAGTGGTAAAGAATCAAACAAGAAGTGATAGCGAAAAAATAAAGAACAGATGTGATGTAACTTATTTTTATTTAATGAAAAACAACATCATCTGTCCAGCTTCTTCTTCCACATAGCTTATCTCCTCTGCCGCCTTTTCTCTTCTTCACACTGAGTATCCGCTCCTCTGCCCTCTGACCTCCGTTTCTGTGTGCTCCGTTATCCCCGTCCGTCGCCAACCGCGTAGAAAGTTCTTTGGCATATCCATCAATTTAGCTTCAGTTTCCCAAATTACAATCAACAAATTCACCTACCCTTTTCTTTAGCTGTACTGCAGTCATTTTTCCCTCGTTCAACCTCTATCAGACGGTAAGTTATGTTTCTTACGGTGCTCTCTACTTGATGTGTCCTTGATTAATTTTAGATATCCTTCTTACTGCGAAGGAAACCATTCACTTCAGCGCTTCTATCCCCTATTTCTGACAGATCGGCCACGTTCTTCTGCAATTGTGAGTACCTTCTACCTAAACAACCCTTTTGCTGTTTTTTAATTTTATTATTGGGCATTCCCAGTTTTCTATTTTCCGCACTATTTCACTCTATTTATCGGTTGAGCTGTACACCTGTTGTCAAAGGATTTGCCAGGTTTAATTTCACTTGAGTTTGGCCTTTATTTTTTCCCAAATCCAATGTTCGTTTTTTTAATTCTCTGTGGATAGTAACAAACCTCACAAGAAGGTAATTAAACTGTAAAGAAGTTTACTGTTTATCATGCTTAAATTCAATCAATGAAGCAAATGTTTAGCAGTATGCACAAAAAGTTTATTGTTTATCATGTTTATCTTGGAGCCTTGGATAATTTAAAGAAATTTATGATATGTCTAGCTGTCTTCCCTAGAGTACTGCTCTATTTACGGTGCGCTATTTCCACCCGCTAGGTGTATGACAAATTGCCTATTAGACTTGTAGCCTCATTAAGTTTTGTTCGCCTACTGCTTACGTGTCTTCATTTATGTCTTCACTTTTTAGGAACTCTATATTATTTCATTAGAAGTTGTTCATAAAGGGGTGGCCGACAATAGTCTTGAGAATTTCTAATGCTTTAACATGAGGAACCATGTGCACTTTAGATCCAATTTATGCTTTTGCCCGCTCTTGGCACCCCAGCATAATATATAACAAACAAGAAATGAGTAGTCTTTCTTAGATAATGCTAAATTTATTTAGGTAAACAAAATTTTATAATTTTAATATTTGATATGATGAATTCTTATTTATATAATATTGAGTTATAATATGCATAATCTACTTGTCAAAAAAAGAAAGATGCAAAAAATAACTATTATTAATTAGTTTAGAGAGTGTTTGAAGAAACAAAACCATCGTCTTCTATTATGGCAAGTAATTAATTGAAAGAATTGCTTTCATGCTTATTTGAATTTGGTTTATCAAAGCACATGTTAAACTGAAGTTCATGAACATGTGCTGTGAGAACACACAAACCTATGGAACCTGTATACTAAAGAATTATTATGGTGGAAATAGTTATGGCATGGAACTCAAACTGAAATAGATTTGTACTCCTGTATTATACGCCGTCCGTCCCAGGTTAAGAGGGCCATTTTACCATTTTGGTCGTCCCATCCAAAGAGTCCCATTTCCTTTTTTGGACACATTGGGACCCACCCACACCCACTAATACAATTAAAAAATGGGGCCCCCACACCCACTAATACAACTACCCACTACACATTGAATAATAATACTCCTTAATCCACGTGCCCAAAAGTAAATGGGACTCTTAAGTTGGGACGGAGGGAGTATATTTTTCATTGCACTGATTGTTTGTTGGCTGAAACGACCTTTGTTGGGACAATTCACTAAATGATTCAGACTTAAATAATCTGGAATAAAGAAGAATAACCTGTATAATGGGAATTTGGAAAACAGGCATTTATCTCTTTTTTTTTTTCTATTACACTTCATCTTGAGTTCAACTGCATTTTTTTTATGAATGTTGTTTATTTGCTGTTGACTCATCCACCTCTATTTCAAAACTTACAATTGGCAGAGCCTGACTGTAGAACCGATTCCTTCGGCTCCAGTCCTACTGATTCTCACTGATTGCTTTATTTCACTCCTACAGGTCTGTTTTCTCTCTCTTATTCGCCCTCCAACTCGATAGTTTCTTCATGTAGATTTGCTTTTTTGGTTAAATGAAGGTGCTGTTATCAGTAGGCTTATTATGGTTCTATTGTTGACTGTTCGAAACCCAAAATGAATATTTATTATGTTGTTCAACGTCCTCTAAGATCTACCAAAATCATTTAATAAATCACACTTTCACAGGTGCTCAAATTTATCTCTCTTTCTACATTGTTTCCTAATTCCTATATATGTTGACAGAGGTATCACATATACATAATATAGTCATGATAACAAACACACAGTTCGAATCAAGGCAAAGGAATTAATTATAGGCGAAATTATTTATGCTTTGTTCTTATTATCAGTGCACCACTGACATCTGCCCAAGATGCAACCAAAAATATTTTATACATACATATATTTATTTATTTCTTTTTTGGCTCTAACAATAATCCAAAAGAACTTCAGCATTTTCATGGGGTAATGTGATGCTTTATAGATTTAGACATCGAAACGAATATAAACACTTATAGTTGGAGCCCTTATGAACTAATGTCTCTGCATCTTTATTAAGATTTTCTTGGAAAGATGATTACTTCTCATGAAAATGCCGAGCAGCGGAAGCCAATACATAGTAGAAGCTCCTCCGGCAGATAACACTGATGAGAATTCAAAGCCTAAAAAAAATTAGTCAAAACTTACCTTTACATGACCTAGGGTAAAGGTGGAACACACAGCTTCATTCTTTCTACTAGCACATTATAATATTCATAACTTAACTTTGCCATCTTACCCTCAAATTCAATTGCTAGCTGGCAAAAGATGAAATATAATAAATAAATCTGCTCTAACATCAGATATGCATGCAAAAATAATGAAATATTTCAATAGTTGGAGAAAAATTACACAAACTCTATGCGGACAACATTTCATTGCAAGTTTAGGAAGTTATTTCGCATAGCAAAAAAACAGACCATGTCATTGTAAAGAAGCAACAGGAAGATGATGATAGAATCATTCCTGACCTGTCATGCTTATCTTGATTATTTGTTTGATATGCATGCATGAAAAGCAGAACCTGAAATAAACCATGGTCAACATGAGGTATACATTTCCTATTGATAAGATGTAATTAATGTAATCTTTACGTCTCCCATTTTGTCCGCGAATCCTTGGTTAGAACTCTATAAAATCATTAATATAATATATTAAAGTGAGACATTAATTTTTTCTAATCTCTACGCATGGTTGCCACTATAAATAGGTGTATTGCCATATCGTTAGGTAGAGGGAAAAACAGTGTGCTCAAATTATCAACAAGTTGAGAGTGAGGGATACATAAGAGTGGAGAGATATGTGAGCAGTCTATTAAGTATTAAGGTAAAATTGTAAACAAGTTAAAGAGCGAGAGAAATATTTTCAGAGATATATGTAAGCAACCTATAAGTGAGCAATAATTAATATGAGTTGAGATTAGATAGAGAGAATTGTTGAACAATTTAAGAGTGATAGAAACATAAGTGTGCAAACAGATATGTGTGCTTTAGTGTAGGGAGAGTGATATTGTAATAGAGACGATTATAAAAATCATTCCTCACCTGTCATGCTTATCTTGATTATTTGTTTGACATACAAAATCATAAAAAGCAAACTTCAAATAAACCATGGTGAACATGAGGTATACATGTCCCATTGATAAGATGTTGTATTTAACGTTACCTTGAGCTCTCCCACTCTGTCCATGAATCCTTGGTTAGAACACTATAAAACTGTTAATATAATATATTAAAAGTGAGGCACTAATTTTTGTAATCTGTACGAACATATGGTTGTAGGATAATAAAAATTATAAATGCATATTAATAAAAGAATAATATATTAACCTTATTACTCTTTACTCGCCTCCAATCCCTCGTGAGATTAAAAATTGTACAGATTAGGAAGATGTATGCCTGGGAATTGAGCTTTTAGAGGCAGGAATGGTTACTGCATTGACATTTATATTATTTTCATTAGTTATTATATTTTCTTAACTCATGAAAGAGTACATTATTAGTGCTTGTTAGTTTATGATGCTCCCTTGCACGGGGCACTATTTTGGGTGTATCTAATTATTAGAACTATTAGGGCAGGAAGGGCTAATGCGTTTACACCTTAAATTGTTTTCATTAGTTATTATGTTTTCTTAGCTCATGAAAGAATACATTATTAGTGCTTGTTAGATTATGTTGTTCCTTTTTTAAAATCAAAGGCACACATTATTCAGAAAGATAATGGGAATTTTAAAGGATTACCTTAACTGTAAAGCATATGTTTAGCAAATAACTTCCATGAGCTCAGCTCTATAGTAACTATTGCATTTACGGTTGAGCTCTCCAGTTTCATTTAGTTCTTAGAGGATCTTTAATGAATAATTACGACCAATATTTTCTGATAAAAAAAGCTGAGCACCGTTTGGATATAATCGGTAAACACACAGTAGAAAAAGCTGAATATTTAACTGATATCAATGACCTTTAAATCTTATTGCCGAAGAAAATAAATTCTTTAGAAGTTCGGTACAATATGTCAGCATCTTCCTTGTAATTAGTAGCTACAATTTTTTTTTTTTAATTTCTAGGTGCTTACTCCAATAGGCAATAGCTAATATCTTCATATTTAGAAATTTAATACTAATTACGCAGGCATAGTAAAGGTAATACGTGCTCTTTTATTCTTCCTACAGTTACTGCTGTTCGAATCACAAAAGGTAGAACGCTACACTTATTTGTCAGCAGCCATCAAGGTGCGCTTTTCTCCAAAGGTGCGCTTTTCTCCTACAATTTACTGGTTACTTGTGGACTTTTGGTTATAAGTTACTGGTTCTTTGTGGTTTTTGTACTTTATAAAATTGTATAGCATGTCACATACTGCTCCTGTGTTTTATAATATTGATAAATATAGAAATATTTCTAGTCCCTTGTTTATTTGGCTAACTAATTATAATAGTAATAATGCCAAGAAAAGGAACTTCAATACCTACTCTACGTAAATCAACGAAAACTTACAAACGAAAATATACTTGCTTGGAAGATAGAAGATTAGCAAAGAATAGCCGTTGAAAAAAACAGCATGACTACACCTACAGTGCCACGTGTAAATATTGACCCCTTGCAGTGTTTGCCTGACAGTGCACATTTGCTGCCCGATGTACCAAATTGTCGGTTTTGTAATGCAAAACGTGTTTACATGGAATCACCAACATTTTGTTGCTCATTAGGAGATATAAAATTATCACAAACTGAAATGCCAATAGAGCTGGCACATCTATACTTAGACAATAGTGAACTTGCTAGAGAATTTCATAATTATGTCCGCAGCTACAATAACATGTTTGCCTTCACATCATTGGGTGTACATTCTGATAAATCTCTGGCCAAAAGAAATGCTGGAATTTATACATTTCGAGTGCAAGGCCATCTTTACCATTTTCTTGACTCAATAATTCCCATAGAAAATAAAAACCCCAAAAATTTGCAATTGTATTTCTTTGATACAGATCATGAAATTTTGAATCTCTTGTCAATTAGCTCAAAATTTAGAGAAAACCTTGTGGAATACCTGTTGCATATTTTAAAGTAAATCCTTATGCAAATTTCTTCCGCATTCTTAACAGTATCCAAAATTTAAACGAATATAAAATTACTTTACAAGCTGACCCTTTATTTGATCAGAATGTTTTCAATAAACCTTGCGCATCTCAAATTGCTGGAATATGGCTTGAATCAAATAATGGTGACCAGTTTATAAGTCCACATATTCAAGTTTATCCAAATAGTAGTCGCCCACAAATTATTAAACATTATTTTGGTTGTTGTGATCCAATGCAATATCCTTTAATATTCCCAAATGGAGAACCCGGTTGGCACCGTGGCATTAAAAAACAAAAACAAAAACAAAAAGAAATGTCCCCCAACCAAACATGTGACGGTGAATATATCCGTGATATCCACAGCTGCGTAGACGCAGAGGAGTTTTTTCTATCTGAAAATAGAGGTAATTTTTAAATAATTCTTGTCGCCTATTAAGCTTTTAACTTCATTCAGCTACTTAAATGCAACATATAATCTTTGTAGGTGCCCAAAAAAAAGGTAACGATAGAACGACAGTATCTTGTCGTCAATACTACTGTTACAAACTACAAATCAGAGAAAATGACACTTCGCTTTTATTACACAATGGTAGACTTCTACAACAATATGTTGTTGACATGTACATTAAAATTGAAACATCAAGACTAGATTTCTTTAAAAGTATAGAAGTTCAAAAACGTTTGCGAAATGAGGTTTACAGTGGTTTACTCGATGGTATTGAACAAGGATATGAAAAAGGTTCTGACATCAGTTTGCGCACAATATTACCAGCATCATTCGTTGGTGGTCCTAAAGATATGCGCAAAAGATACATGGATGCTATAGCTTTAGTAAATCGATATGGGAAACCAGATATTTTCTTGACAATTACTTCAAACCCTAATTGGCTAGAAATAAAAGCTTTATGCAAAACTTCTGATGAAATACGTAATAGACCAGATTTGGTCGCTAGAATATTTCATGCAAAACTTCAAGTTTTGAAAAAAGAATTATTTGACAAAGATATTTTCGGTCATGTTGTTGCATACACTTACGTGATAGAATTTCAAAAGAGAGGTTTACCTCACGCTCATTTTTTGCTTATCTTAAATGAATCATCAAAACTGTTTACTTCCGAAGCATTTGACAGAATTGTTTCTGCTGAGCTTCCTGATCCATCTAATAATGCATATTTGTTTTCTTTGGTGACAAAACATATGATGCATGGCCCTTGTGGTGTACTTAACCCAACCTGCCCTTGTATGAAAAATAATGTTTGCAAGTTCAATTATCCTAAAGAATTCGCAGCGAGTACAAAAATTGAAAAGAATTCATACCCTATATATCGTCATTCCAATAACAAATGTACATTGACTGTTAGAGGTTCACAGCTTGACAACATGTGGGTAGTACCTTACAATCCATATCTTTTGGCAACATTTAATTGTCACATCAACGTTGAGATTTACTCGACCATTCAGGCTGTAAAGTACATCGACAAATATATTTACAAAGGCCATGATAAAATTTCTTACACGTTGTTTGCAAATTATGATAACCCAGTAATTGACGAAGTAAGTAATTTCCAAAATGCAAGATGGATTTCCCCTCCTGAAGCAGTTTGGCGAATTTATAAATTTGGACTTAGCCATATTTACCCTCCTGTAATGTGCTTACCAATTCATTTAGAAAATGAGCACACTGTCACTTTTTCAGCTGATCAGTCTTTAACTAGCATTGCCAATAATCCTAAGGCTAAAAAAACTATGCTAACCCAATTCTTTTATATGAATAAACATGATGACTATGCAAAAAGCATCAACTGCTTATATATTGAGTTCCCTGAATATTTGACCTGGCATAGTGACTTGAAAGAATGGAAACCTCGCCTTAAAGGGCAAACAGTAGCCAGAATTGCTAGCTGTCAACCTTCTCAAGGTGAAACATTTTATTTGAAAATCTTATTAATGCATATTAGAAAGCCGCCTTCATTTGAATACTTAAGAACAATAAAAGGAATACCATACACCACCTACAGAGAAACATCACAAATATTGGGATTAATAGAAGCTGACAACACTGTTGAAATGTGCATTGCAGAAGCTGCAGCATATTTAATGCCTTCTGCGTTACGACAATTATTTGCAACTGTCCTTGTCCACTGTAACCCTAAAAATCCAAAACAGTTATGGTTGAAATTTGAAGACTTCTTGTCTGAAGATTTTAAACAAAATAGTACATTTGCTTGTAACACTATTAGACAAAAAGTCCTTAAAATTCTTGACTACCATCTTTATTCGATGGGGAAAAAACTGGAAGATTATTTCACTGTGGATAATGAGTTACCAATGTTTTTTTATGATAACTTGACAAAAGAATTACAGGCTGAACATGATGTACATATACCTAATGAAGACATTTCAGCTGTGCAAAAGTTAAATAAAGAATCGAATTCTATATCATGTTGAAAATAATTTACCAAATGCTTTTTTTGTTGATGGTCCTGGAGGTACTGGAAAAACTTTTTTATATAGAGCCTTGCTTGCTACAGTAAGATCCGGTGGTCATATTGCGCTTGCTACAGCTACCTCAGGGGTAGCTGCATCATTACTCCCAGGAGGTAGGACTTCACATTCCAGATTTAAATTACCGCTAAATGAAAAGACTTTCAGTCATGCAACATTAGTAAACAAAGCACATTAGCCCATCTAATAAGAGAAGCAAAGTTGATAATTTGGGATGAAGCTACAATAGCAAAACGTACCACAATTGAAAATTTTGATGAAATGTTACGAGATATTATGGATTCACATATAAGTTTTGGTGGTAAAGTAATTGCCTTCGGAGGAGACTTTCGACAAACATTGCCAATTGTTACTCAAGGTCTTAGAAATGAAATCATAGACAACTCCATTGTAATGTCAACCCTGTGGGATCAATTTGAAAAATTAACACTCCAACAAAATATACGAGCAATGCTTGATCCTGATTTCTCATCTTATTTGTTGCGAGTTGGTGATGGAATTGAACGAACAAATGAAAAGGCTGAAATTCAAATACCACCCACAATTAACATTCCTTATACTAATGACACTGAATCATTAGAGACATTGATTAATGCAGTATTTCCAAACATTAATGATCAGAATTTAGATTTTACTCTATTTGTTAGAAGGGCCACACTTACTACAAGAAATGACTTTGTTCATGAAATAAATGATGTCCTAATTGATAGATTTCCTGGATAAGAAAACATATACTTTAGTTGTGATGAAAGTACTAGCCCTCGTGTCACCACAGACCAACAAGAACTGTTTCATTCTTTGACCCCTTCAGGCTTGCCTCCTCACAGATTATGTTTAAAAATAAATGCACCAATTATGTTACTAAGAAATATCAACCCAACCGAAGGACTTTACAACGGTACACGACTTCTTTGCAAAGGATTTGATAGAATTATTATATACGCTGAAATTTCAGCAGGTGCCCATGCCGGAAAATCTGTATTTATTCCACGAATAACATTAGAAGCTCCATTTGATAACTTCTCATCTGTTCAGTTTAAGAGAAAACAATTTCCTGTACGATTGTGCTATGCAATGACAATTAATAAAGCACAAGACCAGACTTTAGATTATGTTGGCGTTTATTTGAAAGAGCCTGTATTTTCTCATGGTCAACTTTACGTCGCATTATCAAGAGGGAAAACTGCAAATCAAATAAAGGTCCTTATAAGACCAACAACACCTTTAGTGCAAACAACAAACTATACAGAAAATATTGTATACGACGAAATTCTAAAAGCTGTCAACCCAATGTAAATATTATGAAGGTACAAACTTAGCATGATACATTTTATTTCCTCTCTTTATAGTGTAGACTCTTTTCTCCACTAACTTGACTCTCCTTTCTAATAGTGTAGACTCTTCTTTCTGCTAAGTACACTAAGCCACAAATCCATCGACATTTTTTTAAATCCTTTTCCCAGCAAATGACATATATATTTACATGAGTACAACATTTGCATTGTACTGCAAAAATTTACCTCACAACCACATTTCTTGAATCTTACATCACACATGCATACTTAATTTTTCTGTCTGTCTTGAACTAATTGTTCCCTTTCAATGTAAGAATGCATTTAGTAATTGGTATATTACTAAAACATACTTGTTTCATACAGGTTTATCCATTGGAGCCCTTCCCACTAATCTTTTTGATGGATGAAATGTTCCCACCACCTCATCAAATTATTTTTTAGAAATAAATCGCTACACTGCTCCGCCGCTCCACCCAAAAAATATTGTAAAATATTAGAGATGCTAAGCTCATGGAACTGGTAATAAAATTTTAATTTTTTATTTTCATTTATATTTTGACGCTCATTTTATGTTATTCTTGAGTTAACAATGAATTGCATATAAATGTGTACTTTCTCTTTTCATATAAGATCTTTACTGCTGCTACCTATGTTCACTTAAATTAAACAAGAGCCCCATGGTTGGTTCTTATGTTTGAGAGTCCAAATGTTCATTTAGCTGTTGAGTTTCACTTAGCTGTTCTAATATCAATAGTATGATTATCCTGCTAATTGTTTCTGTCTAGAAAAGTCTGATTTATACACAACTACACATGGCAAAGTCCTCATTTACATTTTTGATTTTGCGCCTCTCTTCTAGACTTCTACTTTTATCTTCTATTGTCATCTATATTTCTCCTATCCTTCACACAATCCCTTCCCTTTGTTAATTCCCTACAATTATTTGTTTAATTCTATTATATTCATAAAATTTGTGGATATTTTACAATTTTAACCCCAAGTCTTTGCTCCAAATCTTTTGGATTATTTTTTTGCACTCAAGCAGTTACAAAAATTGTTTTGACCATAGTCCTCTCTTCTACTCTGAATCCATCGACAACTTATGAATCATTTTTTATGAAAGCTATGGGACAATTGTTGCTACTATAAGAACGGTGATAGCTGTTGGTTACTTGCATTATTCATGGTTTAAAGAGAGATGCTATCTATCATTCCCATCTATTTACTTTATGAAAAAGTATATATGATAAAATTTAACCATTCACAAAGCGTATCCGTTAGCCACTAAGTTACAGTAGTTGTAAGTTGGTCATATTATAATGATATTCCTAATCTTTTTTAGAGCTTATATGTTTGATCAATCGGGTTCCAGTTGCTTTTGCGTAGTGATACTTACGTTGTACACTTTAAAAGACGATGATTCCGAATATTCTCATAGTGACAGAAATGTTTATTCTCTAATTTATTTTGTCTTGCGTTGTCTGCTTATTTTGCTGCTATGTTATTGATCTGTCATGTTTGGTACTTTTATTTACTTTATATTAACGATATTCAGCTTGCGAATATGCTTATGAGTCAATTTAGGATATAAATTTTATTTATCATTTACTGTTAGCGTTATTTTTAAGTACTGCAAAGTCATTAGACATTTGATTATTTTCTATTATAACCACATGTAAAGATAAGATTACTTATGCAACGTATACATTGTGCTTTGTGATTTTAGTCATAAGTTGCGAATTTTAATTAATGTTATTTAGACATTCCAAATGAACTGCGTTCGGTGTACTTGATGTTTACGACAATGCATATTACCTTCTCGCAAATGCTGAGAGCCCACTATTATCTTCTCAGACTAAATTCTTTTCCCCTGCCTAAATTCTTGTTAAATCACTTTTGACACCTCTGCAAACACAACTATTTTTCTTCTTCTCTAATTATGTGATAATAAATGTAAGATTTATCATTATTACGTTAGTTTGTGATCTTTTGTTTGGTTTAACATATTACATTTCAGTTACTGATCTAAGGATATTCTTGGGAGATCATATAACATGTCTTCATCAGGTCGTATCACCTCACCAACCAATGAAACCGACGTATTAATAATTCATTAATGAAAAAAAAAAACAATTCTCTTAGTTGTATTCCTATTTTTTAAATTATATTTTTTTTGTAAATCACTATTACCCATGTTTTTCATTATTTGGTGAACGTGACATTCATAACAAATTGATTATACATAAATTATTAGCATTACATTTTCAGTTTCATGTTTTGATCTCCAATTTTGTACAATTGATATACATTTTAATGATTATACACAAATGATTATTATTAGCATTACATTTTCAGCTTTATGTTTTGATTTATAATTTTGTACAATTGATGTATAATTTTGTACAATTGATATACATTCTAATAATTCATGGGAACATTTTTTATATTCTATCTTCAGTGAAGAAAGTAATAACAAAGCTAGCACTCATTAAAAAAAGAGAGTAAATGGCAGGGCTAGCACCTTACAAAAGTAATAACAGAACTAGCCCTTAGTAAAAAAAGAGATGGAATGACATGCTAGCACCTCACGAAGTGAGGTGCCACCCAAACTAGTATAACATTAACATAGGCTAAGGTCGGTCTATATTAAAAATTTGAAGATTAAATAGTTTTTGGGTCTGAGTATACGATATATTAATAAAAGAATGTAAAAACTATAATTAACTATATCTATACATCTTATCTTACTCTATATATAAAGAGATTTCAGCCCAAAACGGGCCTGTTTTTGTTCCGTTATCGGTCACCATATGACATACTGGCGCACGATTGTGAAGAGAGAAGGCGTTTGCTCCACCTGTTCGGCTGTATACATTTCAGGTGTCGGTTTACTCCTTTTCTCTGTTTTTGTACAAAAATAATCTCGTCTCCTTCATACTGCTCTAAATCTTTGCTCGAATGAGTTGGAATCCTACAGCTGAACGGAAACCTAACTTTTCATCCCATCTGTATCGTTTTTGATATTGTGATTTTGCTTTAATTTCTCGCTGTATGGTATGATGTAGTGTAGTTTGGCTTTAATGGATTTCTTATACATTGTTTGTGTGCTATGCTTTGTTGATGCCATGATAGACTGAATATTGGGTGGTTTTCCCTTTAAATTTATGTCCTTGAATGAACTTTTCAATGAGAGTTTTACTAGGATCCTTAATTTCCCTATTATTAGGTGATGGCTTTACACATGCTGCACCTGATATATATATGGTTGATTCTTTAAATTTGCACTCATACATAAAGGCATGTGAGTGATCGTATGTCAATAGATATTAAAATATGCGTCTGGCGCAATCCATTAATCAATCCATTAAGCATAACACGAACAGAACTGAAAATGTTATATTAAAATGAATGAAATTGAAGGTCCCATCGTGGGCCATTCTTTAAATGGGATTTTGAGTTTTCAGTTTCTTCGTGTAACGTTAACCCATATATGTGTTTGGGGTACGGATTTTGGAAATTTCAATTTTGTTTCATTTTTATAGAAGGGGTTGTTAATATTTGTTTGTTGATTGTTTTGATTGACTTGTTCAATGTGTATTTATTGACATTAATATGTATGGGAAAGTGAATTTGAAGGTTTTTTTGGATGAGAAGGAGCTATTTAGTAGTGGGTTGTTCGACGCATTGGTTGTATCAACTTCAATCATGACTCACTGTGAAATCTTGAAGGATAGAGTCAGCCACCCCAAACCTCATCATGTTTTGGTAGAGAAGCCTCTTCACAACCGATGCAGGTTGCAAAAAGGTTAAACACTCAGTAGAATTTTTGATTACTTTGTTGAGTCCAAAAACTAGATATAATTTTTATGGTTATTTGTGTCATGGAATATAACTAACTTCAGTCCACATTAAACAAATTATTGTTGGCTGTCTATATACCCACCCTACTTTCTTGATTCCTATTCTATTACGGGCACTCACATGTTTCCAGCTGCTTCATGAACGAAGGAATATAATTTCGCACCTACTTACCTTGTGACGTAGCATCTCCATGAAGTTACATAATTGTCAATCTAATTTACTTTTCACTGCTGTTGATACTTGAAATTGCTTTCTTACGCTATATGTTTGAACAGGTATGAAGGGGGTTAATACTGAAGGGTTAGGCTTACGACTTAAGAGGGATATGACTGAAACATCAGACTACATGGTAATATACTATTTTGCTATGCATGCTTCTTAGTGTGAGGGATGGATGGAGCAGAGGTCTAAAGAAGAGTCTTGTTTAATCACCATTTTTTCTTTTACTTTTAACACCCATTTTCAATGCTTAGAATCTCTGTTACGCTGATGTGTCTATTTTGGATAAGATGGCCTTCTGAAAAGAGTTATGATCTCTTTCACTCTTCTGAAAAGCGACAGGATAAGGTTAGCTGGTGGCTTGACATATTACCTTAAAACATATTGCTTCTTTGAGTAGGTAGGAATTGACTTAATTTCAGCATGATCTTTTTGGATAATTAACAAGACCTTTGCATGATATTTCTGCATTTGAAAAAGATCTGCAGCTGTCTATTTTTTCTTTCAGATAGAGGGAGAGGAGCTATAGACATAGAGTAATGCAATTTTACACACACACAAACAAATGAAGATCCATAGATTTGTCAACATATGAACACCATTATATCATGTTTTACACATGCATGCGTGTAATAAAATTTTCCACATTCATCATCATCTTGCCTTAAACTCCACCTTTTACTTGTGTTATTAAACCATTCACTATACAAAGTGTCCTACCCACTTCCCACCTTAACCACAATATTTTCAGTTCTGCTTTTGGGATATTATCATCTTTCCTCTATATATACAAACATAGAGAGAGAGGAGAAGAAAGAGAGAGAGCGTGTTTGTGTGTGTGTTTGTGTGCATGTTGTATCAATGGCTGCTGGCACTTGCAATAGGCTAACTATGTTGATGATTCTATGTTTGTCTTACCTTGTATGCATGAATGAAGCTGTCCCAATTACAAGTAATTAATTGCATATCAATCTTTGATTTGATTAATAATAATGAGTTAATTAGTCCTCTCTCATGCTAATGATTCTGTTTACTGCAGGAAGCTCAAACATGGTCCTCAACCACAAGTTCTTCAAAAAGAGTACTTCTCTTGGTAATAATTAATTAACCTAACCTTCAAGCTTGATTATCCATAGGTTACACAAATTACAAAATAGTACTCATATTAATTAGATCCCTTGATCATTTTGCAGGAAAACACTGATTTTGTGATGAGAAGAATGGGGATGGAGCTGAATGATTATTCAGGATCGGGGCGAATAATGGACACATGCCCCAGCCATAACTAGGAAGAGGCTGCATTGATTGCTGAACAAATCTTGGTAATGCATGCATGGATTAATAGAGTAGAACTGTTTGTTGTAATGTAGTGATAAATGGATCATATGATTTTGGGTACTCCTATTAATTACATAGGAAATTGATGTAATATTTTTAAAGATTTCCAAAATTGGGAACTATTAAGCTAGATAGGTTGCCGTATAGACATGGTTGGATTTTCGGTTTTATGGTTCTGGGTTTCAATAAAATAGGGGTTCACACCTTCGTGAGGTGTGACCCTTCCTAGTCTATACACTATATATAAAAGGAGGATAGCCGGTAAACGGGCCAGTTTCTCCCCGGTAGGAGGTCAGCCGTTTTTCCTCCGCACAGCCACGTCTCCATTCGGTGAAATCTACGGCTTCCACCTCATCATCCGTGTCGGTGCGCTACCGGTGATTTCCCTGAACGCCACCGCCTGTAGCTACTCTGGATTTCGTCGAGCATAATGCCAATTTCGTGCACAAACATTTGATTTGACGCGTCCCTGAAGCCGTCGCCTTTCCCCCAGCCGCCGCCAATTCGCCCACTATTGCTGCCGCTGCTGCCTTCGGAGTTCTCCTTCGGTGAGTCGCTGTCGTCGCTAATATTTTTTTTTTATTATTTTCTGATTGTCATGTCCTGGATTTTTTGTTAATGAAAGTATGCTGACTTGGGCATGATCCCAATTTCACATTTTATTTCAGAGTTTTAATCCCCTTCAAAGTCGTCAATCAATCGTCGCTCGTCGCCAAACCGCCGACTATTGTCGCCCTTTTGTCTTCGGAGCTCCGCTTCGGTAAGTTGTTCTCTTCGTGTACGTTTTCTCATTATTTTCTGATTGTAACGTCCTGGAATTTTTTTTAATAAAGGCCTACTTACTTGTAAACTGATTTCTATGTTCAGTTGTGGAAGTACTCATTGTGTTCGATGTATCATTGTCGTTCTTATCCTTTTGTTCATTTAGAAGAAAGGGTTTTTAGCAATTGTTATGATTTTTGATAGAGTAGTTCGTCTTCACCTATGCCAATGACATGTCTATAAAATGTCTACAAACAGCAGCTTATAAAGTTTCATAAAATTAAAAATTCAGAATATATAATACACTTTTGCTTTGTCATAGTATTTCCATCCGTTGATAAAATTAAGCATTTGAATGTGCTCTTACTAGACATAACTGATTAACCTCAGTTGATACAAAGTTAGCTTGCAATGCACATACTATTTATAACTTTGAACTCAGGTAGTTTATCACATACATTATATCATGTATGCACGTACTATTTATGACAATGAACTGAGGTAGTTTATCACATGCTTGATATCATGTAGTTTACGATCCCAACAAGATTCAACTGACCATTTGTTGAAACTATTCGGTTTTTACCCTTAGGATGTAAACCAGATGTCATTACCAATCACTGCTGGTTTAAAGAGTACAGGAGATATCAGATTTTTACTTTCATAAGTTCATTTTCCTAAGAGCCGGTCATTTTTGTTTCTTTGCAAGCTCTATTTGATCATGTGAATGTTTCCCATGATGCCCTTTTCCACAGTCTGTGAAACATTTGTATTTCCACATCATACTTGTTATTTTATTGAGTCCTAAAAAGTTATTTTGCGTATCTCATCCTCACGGAGTCACGGTGCCTGTCTCGGGCTTAAACATCTCAAGTTTATGGTTTCAACTGGTTTTAGGCGTCACCAATCGCATTTCTCCTCTTCACCGTCTGCATGTTCAATTTCCCTCCTCTGTCCCACTATTCATGGTAAGTTTGTTGGATTTCCATTCAATTAGCTTCAATTTCTCTAAATTTAAACCCTGATTCCACATTCCTATTCATTTGCTCTATTGATTTGCTTTCTTTCCTCTCTGATTTTATTGGCTCAGCGTTGCTACCCTCATCCACTTTGTCTCATCTTCTCTGTCGTTGCTGCCCCCTTGCACTTTGTCTCAGCTTCTCTGTCGTGTTATATGTGAGCAATCTATGTGTGTGCCTTCTGTTGGTTTCGACATTTCTTGCTTCACCGCATAGGAGCTTCGCCTTTACGGTTTTCGCAATCCTAATTCCCCCTATTTTATCCTTTATTTGTTTTCCGTCCGCAGGTTTCTTTCTATTTCAGCCACTTCACGTGCACAGGCTTAGGTAATATCCCCTTTTAATTAGCTCGTTTTTGTTTCTTGTATTTCCCATTTCACGGTATGGGAGCTGGGACTCTACAGCTCAAGAGAAACCCCAATTCCCCCTTGAATGGTGTGCGGTGTTGTGGTTTTGCTTGAATGGATGTATTACATTGTTTGGGTGTTGGGTTTTGTTGTTGCCATGATACTGAAAATTTGGTGATTGTTTCTTTTAATTTCTGTCCTTGAATGAATCTTCAATTAAGAGAAGTTCCCCCATTCTTACAGATGCACTTTAGTTTATGTATTGGCATTGGAATCACCTTTTACTGCTAATGGTTTGGATGTATCTAAGGGAAGTTATACCAGTTTAGTGCTTAATGGAGTGGAATGAATCAGCAAATCCACATCTTAAACAAAATAGAGGAAAATTGTATAAATGTAGAGTAATTAATTGTTGCAAAATATATATTACATAAACTCTAAAAATATGTGTAGATGGAGGCTATTAAAATAGATTAGAAAATTTAAATAATGCAGATGCTTTTAGCACACATTCACCTCAATGCACACTTCTGACTCCTGAAGGTTCATTCTGCATGTGGTACCTCACTTATTGAGTCATTATAAATCACCATATGTATCCTTGTATCTTTGATTCTACGATTCCTGAAAGCACATTCTGCATGTGGTACCTCACTTATACACATTAAATGCTTGATCAATAGTGTGCTCAGTTTTTTCCTTAACAGTGTCTTCTATAGTTTTTTAGATATGTCCTAAGCTCCGGTGATTAGATACACGCACTAATTTCCATTTCATTCATTGAGGTCTAATTGAAAATTCAAGAAAAATACTATCGATAACTGATTTGTGTTATGGCTTAGCGCATGATTTCAGAGATTGAGGCCATGCCACTTTTCTTTTCCCTTTCAAAAATGTGTATGTTGTCTTTGTAATGCATGTATGATATTAGTTTCTATTTAATTTATATATTTATGGAGCTTTTAAAAAATGCGACTTGTTTGATGCCTTATAGGCTAATATGTTCATGAATGCCACTTTTTTAATAATACATGGACTGCATATATAATTGTAAAAATACAGATTTGTATTTACATTTATCCAAACCACAACTTCAATTTACAACTATATTTACAGAGTTTTTAAAAAAATGTGACTTGTTTGATGCCTAATAGGCTATAGTATGTTCATGAATGCCACTTTTTTTAATAATACATGGATTGCATATATAATTGTAAAAATACAGATTTGTATCTATCCTAAACCTCATAAGAAAATGCCAAGCATTCATTTCCAATTGTTCAGAATACCTTGTGAAGGAAATTGTCTGTGATGATAAGTATTAGGTATTGGGAATTCTCTTGGAAGATTTATTAGGTTAACGGTTAAATAGGGAACTGGGTTGTGCTAACTTGAGGTAGACTATCTGGTTGTGGGAGAAATGCTGGTTTTATCTTAATAAGTATTATTTTTAGTTATAATCATGTCTTCCCTTGTAGAACGTAGTAAATCTTCTAACTTTTAGAAAGTTCCGCCGTCTTGGTATACTTTTTCACTACATTCCTACCTTAGCTTTAATTTAGTATATGAGCTCAGAATTTTGAATTGTTCTCTTCCATGCATGATTGACTTATGAGTATTTATACCAACGCATTGCAAGTGCAAGACCATGAACTCTCAAATTTGTAATGGGTGAAAAGCTTGATTATTTGCTTGAAAAAGATTTAATTTTTCAAATAAGTATGAGCTATACATTTGACACATAAAAAATAATATGTTACTTGTGAAAATAGTTTTCAAAGCCTCATTTCCATTTCCTTAATCGTTGCTTTCCATGTAGACTACTAATTAAATTTGTTTTGCTAGCGAAAGTTTCTCAGTAGGTAACCTCAATATTAAGCTAAATTCCTTGACTCAATTATAAGTCTTTTTTAATTTATTATATATTTCTCTTTCAAAGATGCTGGAGAGAATGACTTTGTGTGACATCGCTGGGGAAAATCATGTTGTTATCCCAACTCAAAATTCCAAGGGTGTAAATCTTCTGCTGACTGCATTATTCTTTCTTACACAGACATTCCCTGAGAGATAGAACATCCAAATCCTACTATAGACTCTCTGTGAAAATTTCCTTTCTTTTCTTTTTCAATATTATTTTAGGGATTTACTTACCAAGCAGTGTTTACATTTTATTTAAGATTATATTTTTTTCCATAGTGATGACACTTTCTTTTGTTTTGTAGGACAAGACAAATGTGCCATCTTCCAAGTTTAAAACTACTTTTCCCGTCCTATTAGCTTTGATTTTATTTTTCCTTTTCACAATCTTTATTGAGAATTTGCTAATACTAAATTAAGTATCCAATATTTTCTTAAAAACCCTGCCTTCTCTTGCTCTCTTAAAAGTAACTAAGAATATCTAGCTTTAAACTACAAAGCAGCAGAATAGAGGCCTCAGATTTAAAGTCATCCATTTTTATTATGCAAGAGATCTACATTTTTCATTTAAAGGAGAATTCTACTTTAAATGTTTCTCCATGTACTAATCGAGCCTCAGTTTTAATCGAGTAGCGATAGCAAGGTCTCTTTGCTGCTACAAAAGTTAGTTCTCGTATAATATTTACATACAATTTTTTCTCAATAGATTTCTTTAACATTACAAATTTGATATTTCAAAGTTGGATTAGTCACCCAAAGGTGATTAGTTGTAGCCACCTGACATGCGACTGGCTACCTTGCCACCTGGAGTTAACAGACCATGGCGGGCAACGACGTCTTCTGGCTACTCCTACAGGTCACAGTGAGAAAGAGGTAAATTATATCAAGCTTCTTTGCTTCAATTTTACCCAACTCATTAACTGTTGACTGTCAGGGTAAAGCAATATTGTTTTCACCAAGAGCATTACACAATCTTTACATATTCATATTTGTGCTACCTATAGTCCACGTCTTTTTCATTGTTCTACTTATTCTCTTTGGAAATTAAAAAGTAAAGCATACCTATATTTATTCTTCATCTTCAGCAATGGATCTCATCATTGTAATCCTACTTCTCTTGTGCAGATGAGACGGTGGACATAAATGGGATGCATGTATCCAAAGAAGAAAAAAAAGAAAGAGATTCCAGAAAGGGTGGAGAAGTCCCTATAGTCATACTCATCCACCAGCACACTTTTTCTAAGGCCAGGTTTCTGGGTATTGGAAACAATTCTGTTATATGAATTTGCCTGCTATTGTTAACTCCACCAATCAAAACATCAATTCAACTACTTCTCATCACTCAGCACACATCACTCATCATTTACTGATGCATATATTATGCATGCTTTTGATGAGTATTCTTTCTAGAAGCAATATTGGGATACACTAATTTCTGACGAGGTTTCATCGATATAATTACTACATCCATCTACTTTTTGTTGACCATTAAATCATTTGGCTATTAACAACCACTAATGTCGTACTTTAAGAATCATTACAAGGACAATCCCAAATTCAACTTCAACAAGTACCCATGGTCTGAACTCCTGACACTTATTCCAAGGAAGTCATAGAGAGAAGGTGAGAACCATTTATCATGCTTTTAGTTGTGATAACAGGAATGAAACAAATAATCTGATTTGATCTGCTCATGACTCATGAAATTTAGAAGAGGTATCTATTGGTTTTTGTTGCACTTTCTTACTGCTCAATGTTCATGGTACTTAATTTCTTTCTTGTCTATAATTTATCTTCCATTCTTCTTCGGTTGATCATGAAACCATGATTTCCATTTGCAGTTTGGCATACTTATTTCTGGATTACATGCATCTCTGTGGTAATAGTCAATCAATCAACCAAACTTATTCTCATTTTCAAGTTTCCCTTCCTTTATAACTACAAATTGATTGAATTTCGATATACAACTTTTCGTTTTTGTGGGCAGAATCCCTAGATCAAATCATTGTTGAATCAATTACGAGGGTGCTCAGAGATCATTGTTGAATCAATCATGAGGGTACTCAGAGACACATAGCTGATCGTGGAGAACTTGTGATCAGCCTTGAGATCATCATTTATTGGTACGATAATTGCATCTCATCCTCCGTTGGTGTCCATAGCATCCTACTCCAGAATTCTTTTGAGATTGCAGTTTTCTTCTGGGTCTTGGCAAACAATAATCATCAACCACGTGCATTTCCTTCCCCCATCCATACATCTCATTTTTCTTGCAACAATAGTTCATGATTTCTGCTTTTCATAATTAATTTACAGGATCTTCATCCCGTATGTGGATATGGTTTGCTTTGAACCATGTCCTTTGTATCCCATGGATTTGTAGCTAGAATAAGCGTTCTCCATTTGTCTTATTAGGGACACAGAACACTTAGAAAATCGGATTTACGGACATTTACATATGTAGTATAAAAATTTTGATATGTGAATGTGTTATATACACGAAACACACACTCTGTTGGGTAATATGTATTTAAGGGGTTATATAAAAATGTTTTGAAAATATACACTCGATTAATTAAAAAATTAATAGAGGAAAAAGTTGAAGTTAACAAAAAAACTTAAATCATTAAAAAAAATGATTGGATAAAAATTGATATCTTAAATCCGGTTAGCACCTCATGAAATGAGGTGCACAATACCTATTATACATATGAAATGACATGAAATCTGTACTTTAGAAAATTCACATGTAGGGCACACTTAATTAAAGAAAAATTAATAAGAGGGGACCACACGTGTGATCATGTGGAAGCCCTAAAATCCAGATCACTCTTAACCCACTAATTTTCTGTCAAATTAATTTATTGTAGATACAGCTTTCATCCCATACTTTATTAGCATAATTAATGACAATTTAATCAAAAACACTTCTTTAATAAAAGATTCCTCTTCTATTATCGCTCCCTCAAGTCAGAAGAATAACACAAACAAAACCCAAACTAAAAATCCTAGGTTAGTGAATTAGAAATAACGTGCTGCAATCACGGCAGCTTTCTTAGTCGCAGTAAAAGGTCAAAATCAGACAATATCCATTTGTAATCTTTCATTAAACTCACTATTACATTACAGCGTATAAAATGTAATAAGAGTTTCCTGAAATTTCTGATTTGGATCTTTGTCCAACCACCCAAATCATTCAGACCCAAAAATTTTCGAAGATGTTCAATCGAAGCGAGAAGAAGATCAAGGCTGTGTTCAAGATGCAATTTCAAGCCACACAGGTAATTTAATCAGGATGAAATTGTGGCATAATGGATGAAGAAAATTGAAGATTGTGGATGAATAATTGCAGGTGCCACAGCTGAAAGCAAAAAGGCTGATGCTATCTCTGGTTCCGGTGGACGTAGGGAAGCCAACGGTGAGATTACCAAAAGCACCCATTGTTGAAGGAACCTGCACCTGGGGGAACCCTGTATATGAGACTGTCAAACTAATCAAGGAGATCAAAACTGGGAGAATCAGAGAGAAGTTCTATTATGTGGTTGTGTCAACTGTGAGTCACACTTTTGTTTACCAAAGTTTAGGGAGTAGTTTTCTAGAATAGTGACAGCATGTTTTGGCACTCACAGGGGTCATCCAAATCAGGTTTTTTGGGAGAAGTTTCAATTGATTTTGCTGATCTTGCAGAGGCTGCAAAGCCACTGAATCTAATCCTTCCTCTGCAGACATCCAAATCTGGTGCAATATTACATGTTTGTCCCTCTCTCTCTCTCTCCATCTCTTTGCAGGGCAATTTTTATGTCTTTTCTTGGACTAATCTTCAGTGATGGCCTTAAACTGATGATCAGGTCACAGTTCAGAACATGCAAAGAGGTTCTGATTCAAGGTGAAGTAGAAGTAAATTGATTAATAGAAATGGTCATAGTTTTTTTTGGCAAAGACTTAGTGTGAGATGGTTTCATGTGAGACAGAAAAGAGTGATAATTTCTATAATGAAAGTGATAATACTATTTCATTAACAATTTACAGTATAAATGAAAAGTGAATATTTTATAGCGAAAATGATAACTCTTATAGCGAACGTGATAAAATGGTTTTTTGTGAGACGGTCTGACGCAAGACTTGTCCTAGTTTTTTTTTTTTTTTGTTATAACCTTGTTGGATTCTGAATTTATAAGTAGTACAAGTAATGGAGAAGAGTTTGTGTGTTGAAAATTCTCAGATATGAGGAAGATAGTGAGTCCCTACTAGCTGAGCCAAATGATCAAGACATGGACAAAGAAGTAAGATTCTAATGCCTCTAGAGAAGTAAGATTTCCAATTATAGCAGCACCAAAGCTAAGTTTTTGCTTAAAATTACAAGATAGAAGTAGATCATGATTAGATTCATCATCATTGATTGCATTAACCAGTGGTTTTTCATTTTATAGAGTGATGAGTTGAGTGAAGAAGCATCTCCATGCAACAGGCATAATGGGAGCTTAGAAGATACTGAATATGAGGCTGAATCAAGAGACAGGTTTGGAAGGTTGACAACTGAAATGAAAGCATTGGAACGAAAGACGGAGCTTTCGGAACTAGAAGTTCAGTCCCTCCGCAGGCAAATTTTTAAGGAAACCAAGAGAGGACAGCAGTTAAGTGAGCAGATTGTTTGCCTAAAAGAGGAGAGAACTGCACTTCAAGCCGAAAACGAACAGCTCAAAACCTCACTGACATGCAAAACCCAGGAGAGAGCTTCAACGACCGAGACCCAAAATTCGAGCGTTTCACTTGAAAACATCAAGCAAGAGCTCCTACGTGAGAAACAACTGAGCAAAAAGTTGAAGTTACATCTTCAAAAGACAGAAGATTCAAACTCTGAATTTGTTCTTGCAATGAGAGATCTTAACAAGAAGTTGGAACAGAAGAACACAGAAATATCTAGACTTTCTGGCAGAATTAAGGCCTTCCAAAATGGATCAGAGAGCATCGCAGCGTCTCCTAGAGTAAAGATGGATCAGAACGAAGGCTACGATCCAGAAACGTTGAAACAGAAAATTGAAAATCTGAATTCCGAAATAGAAGCTTTCAAGGAGGAGAAAGCAGAGATGCAAATGCGCGTTGAGAGGCTTTCTCTAGATTGTGATAACTTGGAAGCAGAAAACAGGGAGATAAGCACGAGATTAGAGCAAACTGAAACAGTGAAAATGGAACTCCAGCACAATTATACAGAATCCATGGATATAGAGAAGAAGTTAAGACAAGAAAACAAAAGGCAGGGACTACAATACTCGGAGTCTTTGAACATTATTGATGAGCTTGAGTTGCAGGTCGAGAGCCTGCAAAAAGAACTTGAAGCACAAGCACAAGTATTCGAGCAAGACTTGGAGGCAATTACTATGCTTAAAGTCGAGCAGGAGCACAGAGCCATAAGAGCTGAGGAAGCCTTAAGGAAAGCGAGGCGGAGCAGTGCTAACGCAGCTGAGGAGTTCAAGCAGATATCTGAGGAAATGTCGATGAAAATGGACGAGAAAGAAAATCTTGCTGAAAAGGCAATCGGAGAAGCAGATCACCTGCACAAGGAAAACGAAGCTCTAGAAGTGCTGCTCCAGAAAACTAAAGAAGAGCTCAAAAAAGTAAGAGAGGATTATGAAATACAATGTAGACAGCAAGGGGCTACTGGAACCAACCAAAACTCAGCAAACGATGAATCCGCCCAGCTATGGAAATTGGAAAAGGAAGATTTGGAAAGACGACTAGATTTGGCAAGAAAGGAAGCAGAAAAACTAAAGACAGAAAATGTTTCCATCAAGTCTCAAGTGGATCAGAAGAGAACAAAAGAAGAGAACTTGCATTTACAAGTGAAGAATCTGAGACTTAAGAATAATGAAGCCAGGAATCATCTGGTTGAACTACAACAGGAGAAAGAAGGCCTGCAGAAAGAGATGTCCAAACTACAGGATGACTTACGCAAGAAAGAACAGGTAAATACCATTCTGAGGAAACAACATTTCCTATAACTACTGATATCAAAGATATTTTTTGCTCTATCTGTCACGTTATATTACATTAGCTTTGCTCAACATATATGAAATTCTAGCTCTTGGCATTTCTAAAGAAATCTTTAAATGTCAAATATTTATATTTTTTTCAAAAATTTGAATAACTAAGTAATGTTATTTGAGAATCAATATCAATACTCATCATGGATCAGAATTTTCCAATCCATGTTAGAAGTAGATGACATGAATACTGTGAAATTTACTTTCATCACATTCCATATAATCTTATATAGTATGGTGCTCAGTAGTTCATCAAATATATGACAACACTCACAAGTCACAACACAAATAATTTTCTTTTTCAGAAAGACATGTTTAAGAGCTTCTGTAATTTACTTATAGCACTTCTCGTCTACATGCATAAACTATTAATTGACTTCTAAGCTAGCTATTAAGAAGTGTCACGTGTGTGGTTGAAATTGAATTAATATTATTTTATGGACTTTGAAGTTACAAAAAGGAGGGAATTTGGACATTAAGAGGTGTTTAGTCCATTAAAGTTGTTAAGTTGGTTAATAAAGTTTAAATATATTATAAATAAGGAATAAATATGATAGTTGTCTTAATTCTTGATTAGTTTTATGGGATATGGTAACCCACCTCTCCCTTAAGTTTTAATACACCGAGCACTTTGTTTTTAACTAACGGGCTTAGAAGGAAATAAGCCCGTTTAAGTACAATTAGTATGTAAACTGCGTAATTTTTAGTAAATTTTTAAGACTCTTAAGTATTATTAACACAATATGAACCAAACACTCCCTAATTGTGTTTGTATGGGTTTTAAGCCTGTTAGTAAAATGTAAGGGCATGATGAAATGCAACCATGAAATTAATAAAAAAATTAAGAAAATTTTCATGATCACACTTTATTAATGATATGTACAAATTTTTATTATTCTACATAATAACTCAATGTGAACCAAACATATATGTTTAACTTGACAGGAACTGGTGAAAGCTGTAGTAAGAAATTCGTCCGCAGTGAATGAAAAGAATCCTAAATGTAACAACTGCAAAGGATTGGGCAGCAATCTGGAAAAGAATCACATGAGGACAGAAAAGTTTGAAGAGGTTAGTATATCTCTAGAACTTCATGAACAACTTAAAAACAATGATTCAGTCGTCCATATAGCATAAAATCTAATGGCTGCAACATTTAATCTGCACAATATTTAGCATATAATAAAAAAGACAGATAATAAGTATATAAATCTTGGCAATGTATTGCGTACAACCGTATGATTCATAGTTCATTTTTTCTTGTGGTTTATGACTTATTTTACCCTCGATCCACAGAATCATGCGGTCATGTGCTACTTTTTGTGTAATTGTCTTTTCAACCCATAATTAAAAAAAGTTATACGTACCACTGCACGCAATACATGAATACTCTATACAAGTTTGAAAGCAATGTTTCACTACATCGTTCCATGTCTTTCAGCTACATCCGTTTAACTGATCGTAATGAAACTGGTAATTACATTGACTACAGGAGACTACGGTAGCTGAGGGCCTCTCAGTGAGAAAGAGTGACCAGTCTAGTGCCTTGTTAAGTGAAGTGGCATTATTGAAGGAAAAAATCAAAGGCATGGAAGAAGAACTGAAAGAAATGCACGAGAGATATTCAGAAATAAGTCTCAGATTTGCAGAGGTAGAAGGTGAACGACAACAACTCGTCATGGCACTACGCAATATGAAAAATGGAAAGAAGAGTTAGTTATTTGGAACAATGTGAAAGGCAAATAGAAGAAGACAATATGATATGTATATTTCCCAAGGCTATGGCTCCATATTGTTGCTTGTTTCCTAATTCTTCAAAAAGCCTAAATAAAAATTCCAGTTCTTCGGCATTGTATTCTTCCACCTTGAAAACTCTTAATTTGTTATGAATTTATACATGTTGCAGTTCAAATTTGGTATGTTGTGGACATTGTCAAAGAAAGCAATAGATTATCAAAGAGAAAGTATGAAGAAACCATTTATTGGGAAGCTTATTAATTAACTCGATTTACTATAATATCTGACTGAGTGAAGGATGTGAAAGGGAAGATGGTTAAAGGATCATTTTTCATGGATGATAAAAACAGGCTAAAATTTTTAACCTTAAGTCCAATACTCCTTTCCCCTCCCAATATAATAAGGGAGTGTTTGGTTCACTTTGAGTTAATAATATTTCATGGACCTTAAAAATTATTAAAAATAAATTAGTTTACATACTAGTACTTAAACAGGCTTAATTTCCTTTTAAGTCCGTAAGTTTAAAGCAATGGGCCCAATGGATTAGAACTTAAGGAGAAAGTGGGTTACAATAACCCATGAAACTAATAAAGAATCGACGACAGCTATTTATACACACCAATTTACTAACATACACCAATTTTATTTTTTAAATAATATATTTATACATTAAATTACTAGAATACCCCTAAAATATATACATCACATATTACAAAACATATTTGTTCAACCACTGTCGGCCGACCAAAGCATGTTAGTTCGACCACCATTTGCCCACAGAATGCATTTTGTTCGACCTCTACATGTTAAAAGCAAGAAGTAAGCGTCAACTAGTGCTGGTCCAACAGACACTAAACGGGGGACAGATGATGAGAGTGAAAATTCACGTAATTTGAGCTCTGATTTCTGTGTAAAATGTGTATGATTTGGTCTTAAATCGAGATATGTAGTGAAAAGTCACGAATCATGTGCTACTGAGGTCGTTTGAGCTTATTTTCATAGGAAAACTGGACAGAAGCTCAGAATCGAAAGGGGAAGAATTTGAGATGCCGTTCGACCAAGTACAAGGCCATTCGACCTCCGTACAACTTGTCAAACTGACCTCCTGGGCGTGTGTTAAGGATCGCATTTATGCAAGAAGACAAGGAGGCCAGAAAACCTACCAACTAATGGATTGGTCAAGTCAAGATTGAATTTACTATTGCTGCTATTACTTATGGTTGAATGCCTGTCACTATTGAATTTACTACTGCTGCTATTACCTATGGTTGAATGCCTGTCACTTTTCTCTAAGCCACAAGTTTTATAAATTCATTCTAGTTTATGATAGGAGCTATCAAATATACATTAAGAATTGTATCTTCGGCTATTGCTTGGGCAAGAGATTCTTCTTGAATCTTCCTGAGAACCTTTATGTTCGTTTATTCTCTACTCAATATATAATATTCATCTTTGTTCTTTCAATATCATTGACTCTATCAATTGGTCCGACCTGCCGGATATGACAAACACTCGCACAGAAAATCATCTTAAATCCGTAGAGAAAGGTATTGAGGCTTTATCTACTGAAATAGCACAATGGCAGCCGTACATGAAAAAACTCGTCACCTTGGATATTCAATTTGCTGAACTATGTACGTGATAAAGGAATCGCAAATTCTAGTCTACCCCGCACCGAGGCACCAAATTCAAGGTCTTCTGCATCAACTGTGGATTTTCATCCTCAAAAGAAATGCTGGAAACAAGAACACCTAGGCGACGCTTAGAATATCCCATGTTTAGTGGATTGATGAGAGTGAAAATAAGCGTATTTTATTGTCCAATTTAACATCTTTTTTATGAGAATTATTGTTATATATTAGCACAAGTGCCTTGTATTCATTATATTTGAGAAAAAGATGCACTTGAGGTGTTTTAATGTGTTTTAGGTGGAAAAAGGATCAAAAGTGCAAAGTTGGAGAAAAGGTGTAACTTGTGCAAAAATGCTGAAAAACGCACGTCCAACTTGTGTAATTTTTCTGTATTCATGTGGAGCTCTGAACTAGAAGTGTGATATATGGTTGGAAATCCACAGAAGAGAGGGTTGTTTTTGCATAAAGAACACCTCAATCGGAATCTAAACGAGAAAGTTATGATCAAAATGATGACGTCACGCAAATGTGCCGAACAGAACGACTGTGCCACATTGCATGACTTTTTACACATTCAAATGTTAGAGTTTCTTTTTTTTTGTATGGATAGAAAGTCAAGGAAAAGAGGATCGCGTGAGCATAAGAATCACTGAAACCAGAGTTTGGATGAGGAAGTTATGAGCGAAACAGCGAGACTGCACATGCAGCTTGACCTGCCATTCGACCAAGAGATCCCGTTCAACCAAGTGAAGCCAAGTCGAACGGCGAAAGTCAAGTCTAACTGGAAATTTCAACTTGCAGACATCTCGTTCGACCAAGGCCTCCAGTTCGACCAGAACTACTTTGGTCGAACGGGAACGCGAAATTCTGATTTCGACTGGTTTTACACCCCTGTGCATGTATTTTCGTGTTTTTCAAGAAAAATTATATCCAAGGTCCATAAGGAGAGCTTACAAGTATAAAATGGATGTATATCACATCATTATTCATTGGAGGAGAACAACACAATCATCCTACACCCCACAAGGTGGGGTCACCCCCCAACCATCATCCACATCCTTTCCTCCATCCATCCATCACTTTGAAGATTCGTCTATGGAATCAAGAGGAGGATTCAAGACGGAGAAGGACTAGACGACTCCCGTATCTAGGATTTTGTTCATTTCCTAATTTATCTTGTATTTTCCAGACATATGGGTAAGATCTATCCAACCCCCATGATTTTTCTTCGCAACATCATGGGCTAGAACCGTTTTGGTAGATCTAGGATTTTGATGGTTTTATGAATTAATTAAACTCTCTTGTGTGTCCTCCGTACAACACTACGTGTGGATTTATTTTATATATGATTATGCATTTTTAATCTATATTCAGGGTCGTTTTGTGCATCTTCAATTGGTATTTAGAATCTGAATATATATCTTGGTTGTAGATTGAGTGCGTTCACCGCTGAACAGGATTTCATGTTATGATTCTAAGTGAGGGAACTCCGAAACTTCATTAGAACTATCATATATGAATGTTTATTAATTGAATTGAATTTGGGTTACTAAGTAGGATAAAGAGGGTAATTTTATAGTACATATAAAGGGAGATCATATCGGGTTAGATTTCAGATGTGGAAAATAATTGATGCTGATAGTACCTAGAAATGGGGGGTGAAATTACGTCTCTTGCTCCAAGGTTATTCACACGTGTTACACGCATGTTTACTTATGTCTATAGAGTAGATTTGCATGGTTTAGTGATGAGTCCATAGTCCAAAAGGCAGAGTCGGTCTGCACTTGAGAGGAAAGTTAAGTAGTAAAACTGGATTACCTTAGAGCTACCTATTCTCCTACTTGATCCACTTTCGTATTCTTCTAGTGCTATTTTATTTTATTTGTTATTTAATTTTAGTATTTTAGTTGATAATTAATTTCACAACTATTATTGCCTTTCGTCTTAATTAATTTAGATTATAATTAAATTGATAATACGCCGTCCTTTGGGTTCGATATTTAACTTGGTCGCTTGCTTAAGCTGCAACTGATATCCTTCATACTTGGGGATTAATTTTGCGCGCAAAGAAAACGCGCATCAAATTTTTGGCGCTGTTGCCGGGGATGGCTGTTATTATAAATTTTATTATTCTAATTTGATTAAGACTTTTGTTTGTGATTATTTATTTCTATCTAACCTTTAATTTTTTTGAGGTACTTGTGCACTAGGAAAATGAGAGGAAAGAAAGAAAGGAATAACACATTGAGTTAAATATGGCCGGAGCAAGGAATAATTCGGATAATATTGTCATACAAGAAATTTTCACGAACTATGGGATTGGCAACATGGGGTTGATTGAAGCAAGGGGTAAGATGATAATTTTGAGATACATCCCGCTCTTATCAACATGATAGAGAAGAATCCCTTTTCTGGGAGTTCTTTTGAAGATCTATATTAGCATATCAAAAGATTCCTTAGTTATACAAACACTCAGAAGGGTGCTAGAGTTAATGATAATGCTAGGCGGACCGCCCTATTCAACTTCTCATTAATTGATAGGGCGGAAGCTTGGTATGAGACTCTTGATGCCACAGATTGCATTACATGGGACCAACTGCAACAGAAGTTCTTGTAGAGATATATGCCACCCTCTAAGGTGTTTAGAATGAGGCAAGAGATCACCCAATTTGTTATGAATCAGGGTGAGAAATTCCATGAGTGGGACAGGTTTAAAGACATATTCAGGCGGTGCCCACAGCATGGAATGTCTAAGGCTCAGTACATAAGTATCTTCAAATATGGATTAGATTGTGAGTTACGTATTCTTATTGATGCATCATCAGGTGGAGCACTGTTATCTAAAACACCACTTGAAGCAGAAAAGTTATTTGAAGACATATCTATGAATTCACATCACTGGCCTACGGAAAGAGTAAGAGGATCTTATTTACTTGGCAAGGTGACGCAGGTTGAACATCAAGTAGTGAAGTCGAATAGGGTTGATGAGATCATCTCTAGTAATATAATTATACTTCCATAAACAAATTCACTTACTTACTATTTTTGTCTGTCTTATCAACAAGTTCACAATCCAACAATCTCACAACACACTTTAGTTCCAAAATATTTACCCCTTTACAACACTATAACTTACCTTATACTTAATTCATTTATTATTTAAAAATATCAAATTATCCTTAAAGAGTAAGTTAAAAAGCAACATTTCTAGAATTTTGTATCTATTTTTAAATGAGTGAGGCTCCTGTGCACCCGGGCGCACGGAGTACATTCCGTGCGCCTTTGTAATTTTCGTGCTCCCTTTACAATTTAAACTCCTAGTAATACATAGGTTTAAATAAAATATAGGGGGAGAGTTGTGTTCACATGGGACACGGAGTATCCCTCCGTGTCCCCGGGGGCGCAGGAGCTTTTGCCTTTTTAAATTAGAGTGTACGGTAAAATGGATGCTCAGAATTCATTTGTCCATGTTATAATGTTTAGTTCTAGAAAATTCGATGATTATAAACAATGCTATTGATTTAGTAATTTATTTATATAATAAAGGATTAATTGAAAAAAACCCACGAACTTTTGTAAATTAATAAAAAATTTTGAGAAATTGGAAAAAAAAAACACCACCTTTAAAAACTGTTGCAAAACGCAATCAATTTGTGATTAAAAGTTTTTTTTTTTTTTGAAAAAGTACGTTTTACCACAATAGATAATTGAAGGTGGTAATTTTTTTTAGAATTTCAAAGTTGAAATTAATTTGCAAGTGTAAAGTTGATAATTTTTTTCAATTAGCCCTATAATAAAATGTGATTAGCTAATTTGTTTACTTGGCTAATCTGTACTAATTGATTTGGCCAATATTGTTAGGTCTAATTAAGGGTTAGATTAGAGATGATTAAGTAACAGAAAAGAATATACATACTGCATCTGTTCCGGATCATCATTCACCTGATCTACTGTTCTACGTAATAAAGATTTTTTTTTTAGGGAAAAGGGTCAATGGCTCAAGAAAGCCCTTAATCTTTATTTTTATGCATCTAAACCCTTTTTATTCTTTAAAAGATAAAATTCAACCCTGTTTCTTGCAATAAGAATATCAAATATTCCCCCATCCTCTATACAGTAAACATATAAGTTCTCACACCCATTTAAAATTTTTAATAGCCCCTCCCTCATTTTTCGATAACTTTCTTTTTCTTTACCTTATCTTTTTATATATATATACTAGTATGAATCCGTATATTACACGGGTTGTAAATTTACAATTTTAAAAAATATAAGTTAGGGCCCTATTTGCTCCCATGTATTAAGATTAGGGTCGAAATTGACCTTTTGCCCTTTTTTTAATTAGTAACTTTATTAACTAATTTAGGATTGTAAGATAATAAATAAAGTACGATAATATGTAAAAAGAGAGAGAGAGGGACTTTTCGAGTAAACAATAAAGCAACTTCCCATACAACTAGATTAGACAAAGGTAAAGGAAAGCCGGCACAAGCCACACAGCTTCACCTAGAAATCCAGCATAAAACAGAATTAACATAAGCTAAAAGAAAGCAAAGATTAACTTCCTTTCAGAAGTCGCACCAAACAGCACTTGGTGGAGATGACTACACACGACTGTCCCACAAGCATAGAGCGTTAACTTTCCCTTCTCTAATAAGTTTTTCTACTTCTTTTGGGGGATGCAAACCCATTGAATTAGCTCGCTCCCACCGATCCAGTCTGCTCATCCCCAAGCATGGTCCATAAGCCATATTCATGTCAAACTGCCTTAAAACCTCCTCTTTGTCATCAAACTCATCTGTGTAATATCAAAATATATACAAAACCAATAATTATTTCCTTAAACGTGCTCGCAACAAATCCATAGAAGCAACCAATATTGCAGAAATAACCATTGCGAGAACATGCCAGGCCAACAGGAAAAAAAAAATGGTCTCCAAAGTTTTAGACTTTTGTGTGCACTAAATTAATGCCAATAGTCTTCATCTTCCTAATGCTCTACCCCTCTAAAGAGATGGAGAACACAACATTATAGGAACGAACAGATAATTTCTCTAAGCACGAATAGTTTCTCCAAAATAATAGATTTTTTTGGATGAATAACATTAAAGAGAAATCATCAAACATAATACTATGATTGTTTTCGGTATTTTAGTCCAAGTTTTGTCCATTTAGTAAAATCAAATAACATAAATTCCACATATTTCTTTCCACAAAATCGCATCCTACTATCTTACACATGTAGCGCCCATCACACACATCACATCACATCACACCCTCTCTTATACATGCCTTCTCTAATACGTTTGATAGGTTAAAATCTACAGATCCCAAACAAATAGATTAATAGATTTATTAAATGCACCTAATTCTAAACCCTTAAACCCAAAACAAAAATCTCCATAAAATGTAAACACTAATAAGGTGAGACTAGAAGATTCACTACACAGTGAGGCAAAAATTTAGGGTTTCTTAAATTCTGATATATTCGTTATTGATTTTAAGCAAGAAAAATATTGTTTCAAAATTGTATTATATATATATATGAGGTCAGACCTAGAAGATCGAGAGAGCCAGAAGTAACCAGAGCCGGAGGCTGGGCGACGTTGGATCCACAGGAAGCTGAAAGCTTTACCTTTGGAGTTCTCTTCGATGAAGATTTTGGCTTAGATATACCACCAGATTTCTTCTTCTCTCTGAAGAATCCTTTCATACCTCCCGAGGCCATTGTAATTGCTATGCTGTGGAGACGAAATTGAGTGGGTCAACTTATATTTGAAATTCGATTCTCAATAACAGTATGTGGCTTAGTAAGGACACTTTCCAATAAACTGGATAAGATAAAAAAAACTACAATTAATTAGAGTACACTAGGTAGTGGCAGCACCTCACTTCGTGAGGTGCTAACCAATTATTTATAGGAGGCATTCACTCCAATAGACTCAACAGCATTTCTAAATACCAGGAGCAGAAGAAAAGTAGCAAGTGCACACAACAAAAAGAGGAACGCGCATGGTCTAAACAGTGTATAGAATTCAGCATGTACTCAATGTTCAGAAGAGGAAAAAAAGCACAGCGACGGTTTAGAATTTCCAAGATATTGTAGGTTTATAAAATACTATACCAATAAATCTTAATTACTGGATGTGATGTTGTGTTTACATTACTACTGGTTATTAGTTTCTACATTTGAAGAAATTTTCTTCTCAGCTATGCTAAACAATCGCTACAGGTAGCTAAACAAAGCAAGATTGAGTAACAGATTAAGTTGAAAGTTGTTCTAAAAGGGAAAATGAAGAAAGAGTTGATGTTTGCCAACAGGATACTTTGTACTTCAGTTTCAGTGGATGACGATTAACTGTGGGACTGCGTTATATCCATTTAACAATAAAAACAATAGATAACCAAAAAAAAAAAACAGCAACACCACCTAAATATTATGTTCAATGTTCTAACAACTAACGAAGTAATAAAACAACATAGCAAGCATATTTTCTTCGGCGACTATTCTTTGTTAATCTTTGATCTTCATAGCAAACATATTTTCTTTTGCAAGTGGTAGCTAGTTTTTCTTTTCTTGGCATTATTATTAAATGAACTAATAAAATCAAATAGAAAACAAAGTCGAAATGATCTTACCTTAAAATTTTATTTTAAAGAAACCGTACTGAAAATGGAAAAAGAACCGCGCAAAATTATTATGAAACGTGGAGGTAAAATTATAGAAGGAGCTTAAAATAAGTGCAGGAAATGATTATGACAGGAGGATTGTAAAAGGAGTTTGGTAAACCAAGGAAACTAAATCACAAGTAATTACAAATGAAGTACATACCTTTTTTATGTGTATAAGATTTGTATCTTAAATTGCAATTAGTGATCACTGCTGCGGCTGGGGAGAAAAAAAAAGAAGGAAATTAAGACATGCAAAAAAAATAGTAAAACTAATATAACGGGCACACAAAGTCTGTCCTAGGTAATACAACATAAAATCAACAAATTAGCCACATATGAAATAGATGATACTCACAAGTTCTTGCTTCCGGGTGCAAATAGAGATTAGATATTAAATATCAGGGCATGGAGCAGGGATTATTAGAAAAAAGGGAGTGAATAAGTGCAATAGTTAGCGGGGTGGGAAATTTTTATAGCACAATAGAATGCAATAATTGGAGAATGTGAGGAGCGAGAAAAGCAGAGCGAGAACGAAGAGCAAATGGATCGATAATAGGTAGTAATTTGAAAGCTTCTTGGGCCATTATGTGGATAAGCGGGAAATACCAAGCGGAGTCCAGGATCGAATAGCGAGGTAGGTTGAACTTTCTAAGAAACATTTCACCCGCCCTTATGCAGTGCTAATAAGAAGACTAAAAACTCTAGGGTGTATTCCAGCGGTTTTTATCACTGAATGCGGAAGAAATGCCTAAGAAAGTACCACATGAAGATGCAGTAACTTGTGGCTCAACATGAGAAGTAAGAGAAGTCACAGATGAACAAGGAGAGGGAGTTTGAAAGGCCTGCATCATAACCCAAGGTGAAAACAAGAGGATTGGCATGTAACATGTGGCCACTTTTTTGTTTTTTTTTTTTTAATTAACAAGGAATGTAGTATAAGCACATCCCAGAATCTAAAACACTGGTTTTCAAATATTCCATCAAAACAAAATCATAAGACAGATTCCACAATAGCAGAAGTAGCATTATGAACAAATTTAATGAAAATTAGTGTCTTCTTCTAATAAACTATACAGGCACCTCAATGATTGGTTCGAATCTACGATAGCCTTATTATTGCAATTTCAGGATTCAACAACATTCAATCTCAAATATGGCCCTAATTTTTCAAATTACTTCTTTTTCATCGACAGCAGAATAATCATAGCAAAAGGGAATCCCAACCATATAAAACATACAGGACATGCAAAATTAGGTTTCTTGAGGTGTACAGTTCTTAGGAGTCAGAAATGTGTTCCATATAAACAAACTTGCCTCTATGAAGAAGGTGAGGGCGCCGCAAAATTAGAGAAAAAGAAAACGCAATTAGGCCTCTTATCTGGAAATTGGGAAACTGAAGAGCTTGAGTGAGACGAGTACTCCACATTCAGACATAACGAAATTAGGGCTCCTGTCAAAAGGGGAAAACTGCTGCGGTGGAAGAAATAGGGATTAAGGAAAGTAGTGCTTCTTTTCCAGTAGGTGGAGAGATGGAAAGGAAAACGAATGCTGTAATAATGATTTTACTCCAATTTCATCATCGCTTACTAACTATGTGAATAGGGTTCAGAGATTATTATAACATAAACTCACATATTCAATCCGTCAGCCAAAAATTCAAAGCGTTTCAATCCATTCATCAATGAAAAAATCAAAGCGTTTCAATCCATTCACCAACAATAACGTTCTTCTGTTGTTTATTTCCGTACCAGTAAAAGCTCGGATGAAATAATCATTAATATCTATCCATACTAAATAAACAGCAATTCAGTCCAAGCATGCAGTGGAATAGATGATACGTACCTGGAATCTGAAGTGAATCGTGTAGTAGAGATAAGGAAATTAGGGCTTCTTTTGTGTCAAAAAGGGGAAACGGTTGTGGTATGGAAGAAACAACGAATCAGGAAATTTAAGTAAAATATTAATTCTAATTTAATGTAAGGCAAACACTAGGAATGGCGGTCTTATTTTTTCAAATTCATGGAACTGTGGGGACCACCCCAATCTCAACCCCAAATCACTTGTTAAGTACCGATCCCAACCCCAACCTGTCATTTACCAGCTATTCGCCGATTGCTGTTTCGCTGTACGTTTATTTATTTATTTTTATTGTCGTTTTATTTTTATTCTTTTTGTTTTTTTTATTAATTTAATTTTAGGGGTATAATTATAATTTCACCCCTGTGGTTTAGGGTGTATTCATCCATAAGGTTTATGATTTGGAGTATAATTAGAGTATATTTCACCCTAAAGTTAGGATTTAAGGTATAATTGTAATTTCGTCATTGTGGTTTAGGATATATTTCACACTAGAGTTTATAGTATATTTGTAATTTTATTATTGTGGTTTAGGGTATACTTCACCTCTAGAGTTTAGGGTTTAGGGTATAATTGTAATTTTATCCATAGAATTTAGGGTATAATTGTAATTTCACCCTTGTGCTTAAAGATATATTTTACCCTTAAAATTTAAGGTTGATGGTATAATTGTAATTTCTCACTTGTGGTTTAAGATATATTTTACTCTTAAAGTTAGGGTTTATGGTATAATAGTCATTTAAGTATAGTAAATTTAAAAAATAAAAATAAAAACAACATTAATAAAGAGGATAAATTAATTAAGAAGGATGCTAACTAGGTGTGGGCATTTTTTTTCGGGTATCCGATCCGAAAAAAATTAACCGAAAAATCCAATTTTTTCGGGTAATTTCGAGTTTCGGCTTTACCCGAACCCTATAGCTTCGGGTTCAGGTATTGAAAATGTACCTGAATTACCCGATCGGGTACCCGAAGTTTTTTTTTTTAGACTCTTATATTAATTATAAAAAATATTTTGATTTATGAAATATTAAAATTTTGATGCATTCTTAATTTATTAATCATAAAATATATTTATTATCCTTTAAACATTACTTAATTAAATTTATTTATTTATTAGAATTATCAAATATTTTTACATAATAAAAACACAATTTTATATTATTACTTCCTTATCTTATCAAATTAAATTTCAATTCTCCTTATATCATTAATTTTAATATGATTTAAGTTATCATATACTATATATGTATAAATATTTTTAATTAATTAGATAAAAATAACATGTAAAAATATTTAAAAAATATACTATCTAAATTCTAACATTAGTATAAAAATTAATATTATTATGATGTGATATGAATTTATTATATTCTTTTATAATTATTTAAAAACGAAGAAAAAAATGATAAAAGAGATCAAATAAAATGTTGCCTCAAAAATTAAACTGTAAAAAAAATTTATTTAAATTACATCTAATTAATTTATTATAAGAATACTTAAAAAATAAAAAAACTAAAAAAGAAAAGAGATATTTTCGGGTACACGATATTTTTCGGATACCCAAATTTTCGAATCTAAGAAATTTCAGATCGGTTTCGAATAATGAAATTCTCAACCCGAATTTTTGGGCAGCCAATCCGAAAACCCAAAATACCTGAAACTCGATCCAATACCCACCCCTAGTGGTGACTATTAATAAAGAATGTGAAATTAATTTAGGAAAAGGTGGAGGAACCACATGTTCCAATAATTCATTTGATGGGGATAACAACTTTAATGGAATCGGTTCCAAATTTGATTTGGTGGAACCGACCCACCCATGTTTCGCTAATAGTACGTCTTTGCCTTTCATTTTAATATTTGTTATTTTTCTTTTATTTTTTTCGTCTTTTTTTTTGTTATCTTTTTATTTAATTTTAGGGGATATAATTATAATTTCACATTTTTGGTTTAGGAATATTTTATTTTAATGGTTTATGACATATTTTACTTCTAAAATTTATTTTTTATTTTTAGATTTTAGATTAATTCTAAGGAATTAATTATAGTTTCACTCATATGATTTAGGGTATATTTCACCTCTAGGGTTTAGGGTATAATTATAATTTCACACATACCTCTAGGATTTAGGGTATAATTGTAATTTCACACTTATAATTTAGGTTATATTTTACTAGGATTTAGGATTTTGGATAATAATTGTAATTTCACCTATATGACCTTACACCCAAATTTTATGGAGGAAGATACAAACCTGATCGAGACGACGGCGAGCGGAGAGATGAATAGGAAGCGGCTTCATTGTCACAGATAGAGAGAGGTGGGGACAATGTGATAATGATGTGATAACTCCATTATTTAATTAATAAATTTCATAACCAAAACGTAAGGTAACTTTGTGTAAAAATAAAAATAAAAATTCAAAATTTTGTGAAAATGACAAATCAGCTTGGGTTATTGAGGAATAAGAGAAGCATATACATATGGGTACCGTGGAGAAAAGAGGAAGAAGTTGGGTAAAAAAATGAGAAAAGGGAAATAAGAAAAGGAAAATGAATGTTCTGTTACATTACAGAAATTAAAGCATCCAATTAAAAAGTAATTTAATACGTAGGGTAAAAAATGAGAAAAGGAAAATGAATGATCAATTACAGAAATTAAAGCACCAAAGAAAAAAGTAATTTGAAAAGGTAATTTAAATTAAGTAATGTAAAGTAATTTGAGAATTTTACACATCAGCAGTGAGTTTCTGAGAAATTGACGAACACAACTCAATCAAAGAGTTGTTAATTATGAAGGTGCAGTAGAAGCAACTTGTATTTGCAGCAGATGTAGTCAAAATGAAAGTAGAAGAATATAACAGTGAAGTATAACACAATAATGAATGATGATAAATGACTGTTTATGTTCTTCACCTTGTTGATTCCTTCTTCAACCCTTGCCAATATCAAAATTGCCTAAATAAAGGGAATTTCACATTGATAGAACCTATGACGTTAATCTCAATGCCATCGTGTCTTTACTTATCCATAAATATCGATGGCAGCAGTATGGATTGTGCGTGCAACTCGGATTTTTTTTATTTGAAATTGGAGATTAGAATTGGGAGGGTATATTTAATTTTTTTTAAAATTAGATCATTTGACTTTGCAATTAAATAATTATAATTTTATTTTAAAAAAAAGGATCAACCCGCCAAAAGCCGCCCCGATTTAGGCTGGCCTTCAAATGGGCTTAAAATTTAAAGCCCAATCGACTTTTTATAGAGGCAGAGACTCGAATGCAAAAATTAATAGGACAACATGAGCATAAGTTAAAATATTATAAAGGGGCAATTTTTCGTGAGATCATCTCATAATAAGACTATTTTAATTTGTAACACCCCAATTTCATAAAATAGAAGAGAACTTACGCATAAATATTAACCCTCAAAAATAGCGTGAACAATGAATAAAATAATTAAATATCATAAATCTTCTAAAATTATTAGAAAGGATCTCTTTTAAATTTTTTTAAAAAAAATCACACGACGCCATCTGCCCCAATAAAATTTAAAATATATTTTATATATTTATTTATTGAAGCAATAAAGATAAGGTATTGGAATATTACAAATCTTTCACCAACTATTACTATTACAAAATTGTAGAAGTTCCTGGCTCAAAATAGTCTTTTTATATATTTGGCCAAAATATCCGGGATCACCTACCTATTTTGAGGTCCTGCATAAAAAATTAAATTATCAATAATATAAATAATATAATTATGGAACATGAAGTGGTGTTGAGAGAACCAAAATGGCCACAATAAACCGTCACCATGATTGGCAAAGCCAATCATCCGTCAATATTACTATATTTAACTGCGAAAATGATTAGGGTGGTGGAGCCAACCGTCCATCAATATAACTGTAAACATGATTGGGGTGACGAAGCCATTTTCCTATCAACATAGCTGTGAATATGGTTGGGGTAATAGAGCCAAACTCCCGTCAACATAATTGCGTACGGTCCGAGGCCCAACATATATTAAATACACAATAAAATTTAATAAAGACAATCATGACATTAAATATTAATTTTGGTGAAAAGTAAAACTTACCCTCACCTTATTTTGCTTCCAGTGAGCTTCGTGAATCGTGACGTTCTACCTAGATTCAAGTGCTTTGCCTCCCTCTCCTCGATGCTTCACTTTATGTATATATACGTATAATACATATAGGCAGGTTGTAATGATTATACCTACCCATAGCCTTGCTTATTCCCTTTGTATATTGACATAACTCATGTTTTAGTCAGACACGTGGATGGGTATAAGTTTAACCACGTTTTACCACCATTTATCACAAGTTTCTACTTGTACACAAAGTGCATACGTGTACATATAATAACAATTAGTAGTAAAACTTCAATCTATTATAGGTGTTATATAATTTACATGATTATTTAATTCAACATTAATTCATAAAAGTAAGAATAGCTTTTATAATTCATTAGTTTCGAGGACTCAAGATAATTTATTATTTTATAAATAAATATGTAATTCTTAATAATTAAGATATAATACACATATAAAGTAATTTTATTCAATAGTAAAACTTATGAGGATATAGATAAAGAAATATTGGGATGTTATAATTTTACACTTTTTTAATTAATTATAACTTTTTATTAAAAATGATATAACTTTTCTTTAAAAATATTAACATGTCTCTTTGTTGATTGTAAGCCAGTAGCTTTTGAAGCTACACAAGGCAAAAGATGGAAAGATATAATGGATGAGGAAATTAAAGTCATAAAGAAGAATGATAAATGGAAGCTTGAAATGTTACCAGAAGATCATAAAACCATTAGAGTTAAGTAGGCATATAAAGTAAAGAAGAACTCCAAGGGAGAAATAAGGAGATACAGAGCAAGACTTATCTCTAAAAGATATAGCCACAGAGCAAGAATGGACTATGATGAGGTATTTGCTTTTGTTGCCCGCTTAGAAACTATCAGACTAAATAATTCCTCTTGCAGCCTAAAATAGATGGAAAATCTATCAAATATTAGACGTGGAGTCAGCCTTCTTGAATGGTGTTCTTGATAAAAAAAAGTCTATATCAAGCAGCCACTAGGATACGATGTGAAAGAACAAGAAGAAAAGATGTTGAAGTTGAAGAAGGCCCAGTATGGATTAAAACATCCACCAAAGACATGGAATAATGATGAGAGTGAAAATTCACGTAATTTGAGCTCTGATTTATGTGATAATGATGTATAATTTGGTCTTAAATCGAGACGAATCGAGATATGAAGTGAAAAGTCATGAATCAGATGCAGCGGAGGCTGTTTGAGCTGATTTTTGAAGGAAAACAGGACAGCAGTGCTCGGAATCGGAAGGGGAGTATTCAAAAGGCTGGTTCGACCAGAGCCAAGCTGGTTCGACCAAGCATGTAAGTCGAACCATGGTCAAACCACATGCTTGGAGGTCCGTCTCATCATCGATGCTTGGTTCGACCTCAGTTCGATCCTGGTTCGACCAACTATACAAGTCGAACTGACATGCGAGACATCCTCAGATTCGTATTTTTACACATTCGGTGTGTGTTTTCACTTAAAAAGCCCATTAGAGGTCCATTGGAAGATTTGAATTATAAAAGGAAGACCACACACATCAGAAAGGACACCGTATTCATTCTACACAACATCCAAACCCTACCATCATCCAGAGGAGCTGTGGAGAGAGATTCGTCTGTCGAATCAAGTGAGAACCAAGTGAAGATTCAAGACGAAAAGAGACGCGACGGCGCCTACATCTATGGTTTACTTCGCTTCTTAATTTATCTTGTAATTTTCAAGACTATAGGTAAGATCTATCCAACTACCATGATTGTTCTTCAACAAATCATGGGCTAGAACTGCTTTGGTAGTTCTAGGGTTATGAAGGTTTTACGAGTTAATTGAACTTTCGTGTGTATACTCCGTACAACACTACCTGTGGTTTATTTTATATATGAATATGCATTTTTAATTCATATTCACGGTTGTTTTGTGTATCTTCAACTGTTATATAGAGTCTGAATATATATCTTGGTTTATGATTGAGCGCGCTCACCGCTGAACAAAATTCCATGTTATGATTTTAAGTGAGGGGACTCTGAAGTTTCATTAGAACTATCATATATAAATACTTGTTAATATGGCTTAGTGATGCTTTCATATTTCACAATGCAGAGTCGGACATTGATACACGAAAGAGATTAATGAGTGAAATTGGATTGTCCGAAGAACTACCTATCTTCTCACTTGTTTACCTTCGTTAAATCTCTACTGCTTATCTATTTTATTTTTTATTTAATTATTTGTTTAGTAGATAATTAATTATTTCCAAAACTTAAATTGTCAAACTTAGTCTTAATAAATTATTAGTTTATAATTGAATTAATAATAATCCGTCTCTAGGGTTCGATAAATATAACTTGATTGCTTATCTAAGCTACAATAACATCCTTCATACTTGGGGATTAATTGTATGTTGGGAAAACGTTCATCAAATAACAAAATTGACAAGTACTTTGAGGAGAATGGATTCATCAAGCGCCCACATGAGCATGCTCTTTACGTCAAAATTAAAGGTGATAATATCTTAAATATGTGCTTGTATATGGATGATCTTATATTCATAGGAAACAACACAAAGATGTTTGAGGAATTCAAGAAGTGACTAAAGAGTTTGAGATGACTGACTAGGCTTATGGCATATTATCTTAGAGCTGAAGTTAAACAAGTTGAGGAAGGAATCTTTATCACACAAAAAGGTTATACGAAGGACTTCACATTCTCTATACAATAGGGCTCGTGAGTTGCTTTATGGAGAATTCAACTACTACGCATTTGAAGGCGGCAGAGAGAATTCTTTGATATCTCAAAGGTACGCTAGACTAGGGCCTATTTTATTCAAATACTAATAATTATGAGCTAGTCAGTTATAGTGATTGCGATTGGGCTAGAGATAATGATGATCGAAACAGTACAAGTAAATTAGCTTTCTTCATGGGAGACACCGCTTTTAGTTGGATGTCGAAGAAACAACCGATAGTTACACTTTAAGTTTGTTATGTTATATGGCTTAGAAGTCTATTACGTGAACTTAGATGGTCTCAAGAGACACCTCAGAAATTTATATAGAAACAAGTTTGCGATTGCGTTGGCGAAGAATCTAGTATTCCATAATCGGAGCAAGCACATAGGCACTCGCTTCCACTACATCAGAGAATGCATTACTAAAAAAGAAGTTTAAGTAGAACATATTAGAACAAAAGATCAAGTAGCTGACATTTTTTATGAAACCACTCATATATGAAGAGTCCCTAAGATTCAGAAATTTGCTTAAAATGAAAAATCAAGTTTAAGAGGGGGCCGTGTTGAAATATTAAACTTAATTTTATAACAGATAATTCTAGATTATTAAAGAAAATGTATAATTATTCTATAATAACAAGTAAAAGCATATCTAAATTATTCTAGTAATCATAATAAACATGGATAAATTTTAGAGAGTTTTATAAATAGATAAATATGATTGTTTGTATAGAGTAACTAGAATCATCTAGCAAATACAATCAAGTCGATAGATTAACTTAGTAGATTATTCTAGAAATTAAAATTATTTTTCCAATATACTATAAATATGTGATATGTTTGTTTATTGGAATACACTAGAAAATATTCAATATTACTCACCCACCCTTACTTAGCTAAATTAGCCACCCATGTCACATTCACCAATGCTTACTATAAAATTTTGTCCCAACATTATTATTCTATTAATCACCTCCAATTAATAACATTTCATTTGAAAAGTATAGTTCATTATTTATATATTTTGAAATCCAATAGTAATAATATGATGTAAACTTAGATTATCTTTCATGAGATGGATAAAAATGATAACTGTTGATGTGTGTTCTTAGCTAGTTGTAAACAAGATTAACGGTGGATATATTAATGATAAACTACACTAAGAATGAGCACAACAAATACAATAATAAGAAAGTATGCGAGAGATGGGAGATCCAACCAAAAAGCCTTAATTGATTTTTATTACTCTCCTCAAGAACAACACTCATAAACCCTCCCAATTACAAGTGTAATGTCTTAAGTGTGAATGAATAACTTGCTTCTCTCTTGTTAGAGAAACTATTTATACTACCAATAAAATCTTAATGATTGTCCGATCCTGTGGTGCCACCTGGATGAAGACAAACAACCATAAATGGAGGCTGCTGGTACATCGACGACTTTCAGCAGCTTGTGCAGAGTGCCACCAGGTGCCTCCCAGAGAGCAGCAGGTCTTTCTCTGTTCTTTGCTCGCTTCCTATTAGAGGATGAAGAGAGATGTGTCTGTGGTGTGTTGTCCTATATGGGAGTATGGATCATAATCACAGTCGAAAATCAAACTTGAGGGAAACTTGACTCCCTGTTGCCGAGGGGCATTACTGATTTTTACCGGGAAGAGAGAGTGGGCCACCGCCTGTTGGAGGACTCCCCCCGTTCCGGACATCTTCCTTTCCAGACTAGCAAAATGTTTGTTCACTTCCTCGTTTATCAAGACTTGTAAGTTTCTTGCTGGGGCATTTGGAAATGCCTCTCCATTCTACGACCAGACTTCCGCATGGATTTCCATTTGTCTTGCTCCCTTACGGGAAGAAGGCCTCCTTTTCTGCCCATTTCCTGGTAGGGATAGCTCGGTCGTGGGTAGATCTTCCCATGAAGGGTCTCGACTCTCCTGTGAGTATAGTGCTGAAGATGAATAAGACCTTTGATTCCTCGGCCTTCTAACACGATTACGTCCCCATTAACCATTCCTCTGACGTTTCGGGGATGGTTGAGGGTTTGGATGATGATGTCCTCTTTGGGAGATGGATGGTGTTCTTCGTGGAGCTTCATCTTCCGCCGGCACTTCCCGGGTTGCGGGGCAACCTCTCCTTTGGTTTTGCTGGCGAGACTAGTAGGATTCTTCTTCCCTTGGCATCTCCCTTGGTGGGGGGTGCTCTGTTTCTTGATTCCGTTCGGGCCGTGGTTGTCTCCAAGTGTCACCCTCTTTGGACACTTCTTAGGGTGGGGGGTTTCTAGTCCCTTGGTTCCTCCCGAACTGTGGCTACCTTCGAGCTTCCTTTTTCGGTCGGCGAAAGTATTCGTTGTGTCTCCCTTCTAGTGAAGTTTCGTTCACACTTTTCCTTCCTCCTGTGTTCCTCTTCTTAATGAAGTTGATAGTTTCTCTAGCATCATTTCCGCTGTTTTCTCTCCTCGCTTCCTTCCTTTTTTCGAGATCTTTCCTCAGATCACTGCGGCTTTCCCTCTGAGGGCTGCTAAAGCTCAACCTCTCCAGTTGAACTGGGGGAGCTTCAGTGGCGTATTAATTGATCACCCTTCTTATTTTTTTATTCATTTCCTTCATCTTCTGGGGTCACCTAGATCTGGGATAGGAATAGATTTCGCCGGAGTGGGCACTTCTATGGCCGGCGCGCTAATCTGGATATTATTTCCACTCTTTGTCACGTTTCGCTGAGCCCTGGAGCATTCTCCCCTTTCTTCATTCCTGAGGGTTGTAAACACTTCTCCCCCCATCTCTCAACAAAGAAAATAGAGCAGGAATAAAAGGAACTTTCACAACCAAACAAAACAATCAAACAGAACAAGAACAGTAAGTGTAGCGTTCCCACAGACAGCGCCAACTATTGATGTGTGTTCTTAGCTAGTTGTAAACAAGATTAACGGTGGACATATTAATGATAAACTACACTAAGAACGAGCACAACAAAGATAATAATAAGAAAGTATGCGAGAGATGGGAGATCCAACAAAAAAGCCTTAACCAATTTTTATTACTCTCCTCAAGAACAACACTCATAAATCCTCCCAATTACAAGTATAATGTCTTAAGTGAGAATGAATAACCTGCTTCTCTCCTGTGAGAGAAACTATTTATACTACCAATAAAACCCTAACGATTGTCCAATCCCATGGTGCCACCTGGATAAAGACAAGAAACCATAAATGGAGGCTGCTGGTACATCAGCGACTTTCAACAGCCTGTGCAAAGTGCCACCAGGTGCCTCCCAGAGCGCAGCAGGTCTTTCTCTGCCCTTTACTTGCTTCCTATTAGAGGATGAAGAGAAAAATGTCTATGGTGTATTGTCCTCTAGTGTGAGAGTGTTGCCTAAGACATCCCTTCTTACCGTTATCCTTGTCTTCTAGCTTATCGCCACTAGCTGTTCCCACAGTTGTGTCTGTACTTTTCCCAATAGTTCTGATATTCTTCTCAGTCATCGGAAGGGTCGGCTTCCGAGGCTTTGCTGTTCGTCTGAACTCTTGGATGTCTTTCTTGGCTTCGGAGCCAGGGTGTTCTGCCGAAGGGTCTCGACCCTCTATCCTTTCAGTAGGCTTTCTGCTCTTTGGCCCTTTTCTCGTCTTATTTTCTTGGGCTTCTCCAGCCCTTGATGATGGGCTCATCTCTTGGGCCTATTCTTGGTTCTTCTCTGAAGTGTGTCTTTTGGGCCTGGGCCTAGCTCTTTGTAGTTGGGCCTCTTCTTTGTAGTATCTCAACTAATTGGGCTTCCGGCCCATTAGACATGGGGATATAACACCCGTAACATTAGCCCCTCGAGCCTAGATAATCTAATGGTTTGAGATTATCTAGGGTCGACCCGTATTTTATAAGTTATATCCTTCATGCTTCAGTATGTATGATTCTTGTTTCTTCCACTTCAGTTCTTTATCTTGGTCCCACTTTATTCCAGTTCCTTGATTACCGAGGCCGCTGAGATATTTCCACAAGGTTGGGGGTATCTCTGTTATTTGGTGCTTTCATTTGAATTTTAAATTTCAAAAATTCTGTTAATTTATTTTCTTCTCCCCTATCTCTCATCTCTCCCTTCGATTTTTCCTCTTCCATCTTTCTCTCTGAAGGTTGCGATTCTCCTTGTACTGTGTGCTCTCTTTTCTCCTCCAGGTATCCTCCTCTCCCTTTATCTTCCCTTTTTTCCCTAATTTACTTTTCCTAGTGTCTATGAGTTTTTCACGTCGCTATTGTCTAGGGTTTCCTCTTTTCTTCTGTACACTGTTTATCTCCTCGCTATATTTTCGCAAACATGGATCGCGTGGGTTCTATCTCCCCCTCGAAATCCCTTTCACCGACAACTGATTCTTCGCTTGGGAGTGCTGGGTCTACTTTTCCCTGTCAAGAAGAGGGTTCGAGTTCCTGCTCCTGTTCTAAACCCGTCTTTGACCAGACGGTTGCCAATTTTGTGTCTAGTTTAAAGTATAATGTCAATATCGTCGATGTCGGTCCTGGGTTGGTGGCTCATCTCGGGGAGCTCCCAGAGTGGGGAGATGGAGTCTGCTTCTCTGCCGAGGACTTCCCCTCTACTATTGACGATTCTTGGTTAGAGAAAAATATCATTATCGCCATCGGTAAATTCCAATGCAGAGACGATGTTGAATTTTTCTTCTCTTCTTCCGACGCTCGAATGTATTTTGCCCCGTCAAATGTTGTTGCGTCCTATGAATTGCAGTTTGAGTTTGGCCTTCTATTTTCTCTTCATTCCTATATCCGAAATATTCTCAATTTCTGGGGCATAGCCCCTACTCAGTTGGCTCCTAATGGTTGGGCTGCCTTGATGGAGATTTTTAGTTTTTTTCATTTAATGAAGTATCCATTTTTAGTACCTTCGAAATCAATTTCCTTTATCGGCTTACTCCGAATGCTAGGACGAAAGGGTATTACTATTTGGCGCCTCATCACGCTAACCCGGTTGCCTCTTTGCCTAGCTCGGTTAAAAAGCCATGGAGGGGGTCTTATGTTTTCGATTCCTAGGATCCTCAAAATACCACTGTGTTCCCTAGGAGTTCCTTCTTCAAACCTGATCTCAGTGCGTGTGTGTATTTCGGTTCATTTCTACATCATTCAAAATAATCTAACATTTTCCTCTTATTTTATGCAGTAAGTGAGTCGTGTGCTCTTGAGAAGTTGTCGTCTAGGTTTCAAGACGCCTTCCATCGTATTCACAATCTCACCGAGAAGGAGCGCCATTTTCAGTCTATCCTTACTTGCACAAATCTTTTCGCTGCTGGTTTTACTTCTTCGGCTATAGCGATGCTGAGTGATTTTTCTGTTGTCGTGTTCTTTTTTCATTCCTTTGGTGGTTTTGTGATAGTGTTTCCTTTACTTCTATTTTTGCTTTTCTCCTGTGCTTACCTTCCTTTTCATTATGTTAAGGAGAGGAGAAACGTCTTATGCCTGATATTGCTAGCATTGCTACTCTTTCCTCTGCTCGTAATCAGACTGCACTCAGCAAGGAAAAAAAAGGTTTCTCAGGTCCCGTCCAGGAAAATTTCAGAAGCCCCTCTTGCTGTGCAGTCCCTCAAGGCTATCAAGATCTGTGATCCTTCTGATCCTCCCTCTCTGAGGTGAGATATTGGTACCGCTAAGGGAAAAACCTCAGGTGCCAGAGAAAAGGTCTCTAAAAGAGCTCCGAAAGTCTCGAAGTCTAAGAAGGATAATTCTGAGGCTATTGTTGTCAAATCCGTTGTTTCTAAGAGGAAGTATAGTCTACTAGATGAAATTTCAGATGAGGAAACCCATGATAGTACCGCTCTCATCGTTCGTCCTTTGAAGAAGTTTTGAGACGACAGTGCTGGTGGCATTGGTGTCAACTCCTTTGGTGTACCTGATTCTGTCCCTCGGGAGACCGTGGATATCTGTGATATCAGCTCATCCCCTTCTCTCGAAGTTCTTGCCAAGTCTCCGGCTGGCACCTCCGACACCCCAAGTGCTTTCTCTCATCGTCCCCTTGAGCATCCGCCTACTCTCAATCCGAGTGTTCAGGGTACGCCTTTCGAAGGTTCCTCGGGTAACCCTGCTTCTTATTGTTCTCCTTCAGAGATTTGGCGGTATTATCAAGGGAAGGTCCCTTTGCGTTCTTTGGATTATGACCATTCGTCAACCGAGATAGCTCCTCCTGCGCTGCCCATACCGGAGGATGCTACTCCTTACCTTCCTGTGAACCAGGTAGTTGATAGGGAACTTTATGGGAAGTATGGTAGTTTTGATGAAGCTGGTAAGACTTTCATTCGTAGTCAGGAGCCTCTGTTTGATTTTGATGCTCCTGCTTGTTTGGCCCATGCCGCTGTCTTTCCCTTTAAAGGGTGCACTAAATAGATCCTTGCTCATGTGGAAGAGATGTCTGCTGGGGCCTTTCTCCACAGCACCACTAGTTATCTGGGTCGGCAAGTACACCGTGTTGCCAATGTCATGCATCGCATCTTTGAGTTAGAGAGGTGTGAGTCTCGGTTGCAAGAGGAGGTTACCTTGTTCCTTAGTAAGATCAGAGACCATGACTGAATAACCTTTTAAACGAGTATTGCCGAGGCTCAAATCCGAGGGGAATTGAGGATTGAGCAGGATAAGAGAGCCGAGCTCAAAGAGAGTTTTAAGACCCTATATGCTCAGTATGATAGTTTACTGGCCATTTTCAAGAAAGAAAAGAGTGCTTTGGAGCTAGAAAACAAGGTACTTTCCGACAGGGTTGCAGCCATGGAGGTCGAGCATTAAGAAGAGATTAAGATGAAAGAGGATCAATTCTGTGTTGACATGACCTGGATCCAAAACAGTCTTCATTCCCTCCAAGTGTCTTTCAACAGAGAGATCGAAAAGACACGTCAGGAGAAAAAAATTTTTGAGGCCTTACTTAATCAGAAGATTAGAGAGGCTGAGGACGCAGCTACTGGGGCCCAAAGTGAGCGGGATGAGGCTATAGCCAACTTGGATCATGTCAAGGATGAACTTCTCCTATCGCAGACGGACAACCTTTGCTATAGGGATGTTGTTCTTCCTAAAGCCAAAATTTACTATTTTTGTTTCTCCTCTGCTGCTATGGCAAAAGCTTCCTCTGTTAAACCTTACCCCGATTGATTGGATGATATGCGCAACATCCTTCGTCAAGTCCTCAGTCGGGAGAGAATGCCTCCGGGTGAATCTTTGAAGAAGGAACTTGATTTGGGGCTGCTTGGTGAGTATTTCGATTTCATTACCGATACTGAACTTCCCGAGAAAGATTCTGATGAAGTTTCAGAAGTGTGGTTTGATGAGACCTTTGCCGATGATGTTTTGGAATTTGCTACGACTGATTCTATGGCTGAGGATCCTCTCGCGGACCTTCCCACCGAATCTGTGGAGGTGCTTATCCATGAATCATCTGCCGAACCCGAGGCTCTCGGATCGGGCACTACAGGTACATTTGATCAAGCTGTCACTGCTGTTGTTTCTGAATTTAAGACTTCTGAGGCTGCTACTATTATTCCCACGGTTCCTCCCTCTTCGGAAACCCTTCTCCCTTTTGGTAGTACTGAGATGGCCGATATCTCATTGGGTTCGATGGCCTCTGGAGCCCGAAGGCTCTTCCGAGGGTGTGCCGCCCGAAGGTGGAAGTCCGAGGTTTGTGGGTGTTACCAGTTCCGAAGGCATCCACCTCGATAAATGAGATTTTACCAAGCCCTTGATACCGAGCCGGATGTACTCCCTTGTTTGAGTTTATTATGAATGTTCCATGTATTTTTCTCTTTTTCTTCGAATTGTAGGATTTTTCTATGAATTTTCAACACTTGTGTAATCCTTTCCTTATGAAATGAAGTATTTGATTTGATGTTGACTAACTTTGTGAGGGTATTCTGGTAACTTTGCCTTTACTTTTGAGTGTAACCGCCATTTTCTGTCGTGGTGTGGATTAATCAGGCGCCACGTGGATTAATCTAGGCCCTTCATTTTCCTTGGAAGTTGTAAAGTCCTATCTTCCCAGCCGTCAAATCTTTGCCATTTTTGGTTCCCCATGTCTATTCATAATGTGGGTTGTATTTCTTTCTATCAGATGTCTTTCGACTTCTATCTTTGAAATTCAAATCTCTTGCATATTTCTTTGTATTTCCCTTTTAACTCTTCTCCCCAATTTCCGGCATTCTCTGAAATCTCCCTTATCTTCCTTCTTTACTAAACCCTAACTTTTGTGTTCATCATAGATAATAGCTGGTGAAAGTATTCCTCCGCTGGCTGATGTTCAAGAGGTTAACACGTCTGACTCCACGTCGGAAAGGCATGTGCGGCCTGGTGTTCGCAGTTTTAATCGCCTCCGGAGGCTGCCTCATCCAAATTTAAGGGATTTGTCTACTTCTTCTACATCTGGTGGTAACCTACCTTCTGTTCCTTCACCCGACAGACTGGGTGTTCCCGTTGTACCTACTATAGCCACTGGCAGTGTGTCGATACCCATCGATAAATAATACGGCGCTCTCTTGCCCCTGAATCCAATGGATTATCTCCCGACGTGTCGGGATATTGGCGATGCAGGGACTGCCATTCGCGATATGGCTCAGCGTCTAGAGTGGGTGCCGCCCTCTAGACTCTCTGTTGAGCACCTGGAAGAACTTCATCAGTTATTTGGTAATCCCGACGTGGCTTTCATTTCTCCTGGTAATGATGTTCCCATTACTGAGCCTCCTCCCGAGTGTACTGCCTTTTATTAGTCTTTATTTCTGGTTGGTTTGCGCCTGCCCATTCCCCCGATTATTGGTTTGCTATTGCAAAGGTGTGACATGGCTATCGGATAGCTGCTGCCTTCTTCTTTGTTACCTTTGATATCTACAATGTCCTTGTTCCATGTGTTGGGCCACACTATTCAAGATTCCTTCGAGTTGGAGTATCTTTTTTTCTATGTCGCCTCTGGTCATTATGGTGGTTTTTACCATTTGCTCCCTTATGATAACCATCACTTTGTTGGTGCTTCCGACGTCATCAGCCGGAGTTGGGAGCATTTTGGTTGCGGGGTATCTATCGCCTTCGAGTAAATGGTGTTGTAGTGTCTTTCCCTACTCGATTCCTTCCGTTGAATAAGTGTATGGTCCTTCCCTCTTTTTTAGGCTTTGAATTGCTCTGTAGGATTTCTAACATTCTTTTAATACCTTGTGTAGGTCCTCCCCATCGTCCACTCGTACAGTTAAGTGATGGATTTCGTCGCATCTATAAGATCTTGTCCTCCAGCAACAATTCTTATCGTGGCACTCATCTACTTCAAGAACCCATTCTCATGTCTGCTTGGCTGTCCACCCTTGCTCGTTGTGCCACTGCTGGTATTTTTTCCTTTTTACTCTCCTGTGATTTCCTTTTGTTTATCCAGTTGTTTCGTTCTATGTTTAATACTCATTTCTTATTTTACCAGATGAATTACGAGGTGCTCTATCTTTGGTGGGTCCACCGTCTCTGTTGCTGGCTCGTCGCTGACTCGCCACAAACATGTATATTAATTTTCTGATGATGAAGCTGACTCTGATTACTCTGCCCAATCTTCCTCCGTTGATAAAGAAGAATATTTTGAAGGTTTGTTGATTAATTCTGGGGATTTCAGGCTTGAGGAAGACTTACTGGTAGAGCAGTTTACTGGCGATAGAACCTTACCTCCAATGTTTCCTCCACGGGTACGTCCTCGGCATACTACCGCCACTCCCCCCAGGTTTTTTCCTTGGCCGATTTCGCTGGGACAGCAACAACGTCGATACTTGGGAAATAATGTCGGGGTGCTTATGAGCAGGGTGAATCCTCTCACAGCCTGGAATCAGTTTTACCGCCCGCCAATCTCTATCTGTTGGTGAGTTTGATATTCTTGCTAATGAGATGAGAGAAATAATTAACTCGGTTCATACTTCATTATCTTTTCTGTTTCCCTTGCATTCTCATCGATAGTGTCCTTTTGCAGATCCCCCTATCGCCAATTCAGAAAGTGAAGAAGATCTTGAGGAGGATCCTGAACTGAAAGATGCCCCCGAGCTCGAGATGGGAAATGATTTAGAGCCTGAAGACTACGATATGATGGTTTGGCCCGATAGTGTGTGGAATGTGATTTATTTGGTTCAAAATCGCGTGTAATCAAAGATTGGAAGAGTGGATTTCCAATTCGGGAGGAATTCGGGTGAAGGTGGTGTGCAAAAGTGATCGAATGGGGTGAAAAATGAAGTTAAAATCAACTTACCTGGCCTTGATTCGACCTAACAGTGTGGTCGAATTGGATTGTCATGGTCGAATCCATGGTCAAACTCTCTTTCTGGATATTTCATCATCGCGATTCGACTACCGTTAGACCAAGTGCTTTGGTCGAACTATATAGTCGTGGTCGAACTCGCCTGTTCAGATCTATCAGGTTTGCAATTAGACCTCGATTCGACCAAACCATTTGGTCAAACAAATCCCAACTTGGTCGAATCTACCTGTACAAACTTCTCTGATCGCCAGTTCGACTTTTTTCTTGGTCGAACCTCTGGTCGAACTCTCCTCTGCTTGGTCGAATCGACCTGTAACGAAGTTTTCGATCTCCAGTTCGACCAGGGCTTCCATGTTCGACCTGCATGTCTGGTCGAACTGACCACCTGATGCTCCAAACTCGAATTTTCTTCATCCCCTGCACACTTTAAGCTCAAAAACGAACATTAGGTACCAAAATAGATCAAAATTAGCTCGAGAATCAATCTTAAACTTGATATTCATGAGTAACTCCGTATATGAAACTAAAAAACAACACCAAACACCACAAAATATTAGGCAAATAACAAAAAATCAACACACCAAAACCAGTAAAAGTTTTGATGTGCCGTAAAAAATCAACTCCCCTAACAAATGTCACAAAGAAAAGATTATACTCTCAATGCTTTAATGAGGTAAGTACATCACACACCCCCCAAACTTAGTAGAAACTAAGTTTGCAAAGAGAGATAATTGCTGATAAGTAAGCACGTCAAATATAAAAATTTCTTACTCACACAAAAGAAATAATAAAGTAATAAAACAGGAGGGAAAGCCCCCAACAGGCGCTCATGTTTAATGTCGGAGAGTCACGACGGTACAATCTAGTGCAAGGTATCCTTAAAGACGACACAAGCATCATCCGACGACTTGTAATGCTTCAATTGATGCCCATTCGCTGCGATAATGTCCCCATCTTTGTCCATAAGCTCAAAACTCCCCCCTCCACAGGCTCTATGGATAATGAACGGCCCCGTCCACTTTGATTTCAATTTTTCTGTGAAAAGCTTCAAACGAGAGTTAAAAAGTAACGCCTCATCACTTTGCTTGAACTCCTTGTATGAGATCTTTGAATCATGTCATTTCTTCATTCTCTCCTTGGAGATCTCAGAGTTCTTGTAAGCTCGATTTTTGAACTCATCCAATTGATTAATATTAGTCAATCTTAACTCCTTTTGATCCTTTAAAGACAAGTTCAAACTCCTCAATGCCCAAAAAGCTTTGTGATGAATCTCTACGGGTAAGTGGCACGGCTTCCCATAGATGATTTGGTACGGTGACATATCCAACACCATCTTATAAGCAGTTCGGAACCCCCACAAAACATCATCAAGCTTCATAGCCCAATCCTTCCTATTGGTTCCGACTACCTTCTTCAAAATTTGCTTCACTTGTCGGTTGGAAACTTCAGCTTGCCCATTCGCTTGAGGGTGATAGGGTGTAGTAACCCTATGCTTGACTCCATAATCCTTAAACACCTTTTCAAGAAGCTTATTGAGGAAGTGAGACCCTCCATCACTCACTAGTGCTCTAGGAACTCCATAATGGGCAAATATATGTTTCTTCAAGAAAGATAAAACAGTCTTTGAATCATTTACGCGAGTGGGAATGACTTCCACCCACTTAGAAACATAGTCCACTGCTAAAAGGATGTAAAGAAATCCATTAGATGGAGGAAAAGACCCCATAAAATCGATCCCCATACATCGAAGAGCTCAACAACAATGCTTAGCTAAAGTGGCATCTCATCTCTTAACAAGCTCATCCTATTACATCTCATCTCATCTTAACCATCCTATTACATCTCATATTAAGGATGTCAGTTGCAACTTAAGCAAGCGACCAAGTGAATTATCGAACCCAAAAGACGGCGTATTATCAATTAAATTATTTATTAAATTAATTAAAACGTAAGGCAATAAAAGTTGTAGGTTTGGAATTATTAAACTACTAAACAAATAATCAAAATAACAAATAAAATAAAAGCACTTAGAAGTATACGAAAGTGGATCAAGTAGGAGAATATGTAGCTCTAGAGAAATCCAGTTTTACTTATTAATTTTTCTTCCGTGTGTTGATGTCCGACTCTGCCTTATAGAATATGGACGCATCACTAAACATGCATATCTACTCTATAGACACAAGTAAACATGCGTATAACACATGTGAATAACTTCGGAGCAAGATATATAATTTCACCCCATTTCTAGGTACTATCAGTATCAATTATTTCCCTGGCCAATTGGTACTCTAACCCGATATGATCTCCCTTTATAGGTACTATAAAATTATCCTCTTTATCCTACTTAATATACCGAATTCAATTCAATTAATAAGTATTCATCTATGATAGTTCTAATGAAGCTTCGGAGTCCCTTCACTTAGAATCATAACATGGAATCCTATTCAGCAGTGAACACACTCAATCTACAACCAAGATATATATTCAGACTCTATATACCAATAAAAATGCACAAAATGACCGTGAATATGGATTAAGAAAGCACAATCATATATAAAATAAATCCACAAGTAGTGTTGTACGAAGTTTACACACAAAAGTTGAATTAATTAGATAAAACTTCACAACCCTAGTTCTTCCAAAAAGGCTCTAGCCCATAATGTTACGAAGAACAATCATGGGTGTTGGATAGATCTTACCCGGATGTCTAGAAAACACAAGATAAATTAGGAAATGAATAAACCCTAGATTTGGCGTCGTCGCGTCCTTCTCTATCTTGAATTATCCTCTTAGTTCTCCTCTTGATTCCACAGACGAATCTTCAAAGTGAAGGATGGATGGAGGGAAGGATGTGGATGATGGTTGGAGGGTAAACCCCCCCTTTTGGGGTGTAGAATGGTTGTGCTGTGTTTCTCTCCCTCAATAATGATTAATGATATGATATACACCCCCCTTTTATACTTGTAAGCTCTCCTTATGGACCTTGGATGAGCTTTTTCTTGAAAAACATGCAGAAACACACACTTGGGTGTAAAAATCGGATCCAGACGCATCCCAGGCATGGAGTTCGACCTAACGGCGCCAAGAACTTGATGTGCATTTTTTCAACACACAAAATTAATCCTCAAGTATAAGGATATCAATTGTAGTTTCGATAGGTGACCAAGTGATTATCGTACCCAAGAGACATATTATTATTAGTTTATTTATGTTCTAATTTACTAAGATTATGTTTGGCAAATTGGTTTTGAATTGTTGCGAAATTAAATAGCAATAAAACAATAAGCAATAGAAAATACAGTTGTGATCAAGTAAGAAATTGGGTAGTTCTTCGGGCATCTGGTTTTACTTATTAATTTTCTTTCCATGCATTATTGTCCGACTCTGCCTTGTGGTCTATGGAAGCATCACTAAACAATGCAAGTTCACCCTATAGACACAAGTAAACATGCGTATGGCACGTGTGAATATCCTTGGAGCAAGAGATATAATTCACCCCCCTTTCTAGGTACTATCAATATCAATTATTTCCCGTTCACTTAGTACTCTAACCCTATATGATCTCTCTTTATAGGTACTATGACGTTATACTCTTTATCCTACTTATTAACCCGAATAATATTCAATTAACAAGTATCTATATAAGATAGTTCTAATAAGACATCGGAATCCCTTCATTTAGAATTATAACATATAATCCTGCTCAGCGGTGAACGCACTTAATCAATAATCAAGAGATGTATTCAGACTCTACATAACAGTTAATGAAGCACAAAACGACTGTGAGTGTTAATTAAAAAAGCACAATCTTATATAGAATAAACTACAAGTAGTGTTGTACGGAGTTTACACATGGAAATTAAATTAACTCATAAAACTTTCATAACCCTAGAACTACCGGAGCGGTTCTAGCCCATGATTGATCTAGGAACAATCATGGCTAATTGGTATGATCTTACTTGACTCGTCAGACGAACATCTCCTCACGACTCATTCGGATGACGGTAGGGTTTGGTGATGGATGGATGATGAATGATATTCCTTCTCCTACGAAAGCTCTTCTTTTATACTTGTATACTCTCCTTACAGCCTTGGATGAGCTTTTTGAGAGAACACACGCACTGAAGGTGTAAAAATATAAATTTGGCACGTTTGCGTACATCAGTTCGACCAAAGAGATTGGTCGAACTCTCCCAGGCAGGTCGAACTCCAGGTCGAATCCGCGTGTAAATTGGTCTCGGATCCCGAATTCGACTAGAGTCCTGGTCGAACCAAATACTTCCTGGTCGAACCTGTACTGCTTCTCTTCAGGCTTCGAGTTCGACCACGGTTCGACCGAGTGGTTTGGTCGAACTCAAATGTCATGGTCGAATGGCACTCCAGGCATCTTTCCGTACTCAGTTTGACCAGCAGTGCTGGTCGAACTCTCTCCTTCTTGGTCGAATCAGATCCTTGTTTGATCGAATAGCATGTCTGCTTCTTCCTTTTTCCGAATCCGATCACTTCCAACTCGTTTTCCTTCGAAAATCAACTCAAATAGCCTTGTAGACACCTGATTCATGACTTTTCAACATGTATATCGATTCACATCGAATTACAACCATTTAACATACCACAAGTACACGAATCTGGGCTCGAAACTAGTGAATTTACACACTCATCACCTATCAAACCAATTCCCTATTTTGTTAATTCTTTATTCGAATATTTCTTGATTGGGGTAATCCATGACTCTTCGGAAGGTTGGTCAGTTAAAACCCAAGCGTTGGTATCCGATGGCTTTTCCTGCTTCACGATGTTGATATTGTTGAGTTCTTCTGCATTTGATGTCGTGGCCAGCTTGGCTAACGCATCTGTCCCCATGTTCTCCCTCCGATCAATGAACTTTATAAATACATGTTTAAATCTCTGTAGCATGCCAGTAGTTAATCCTCTGTAGTGGCTCATCTGGTCGTCTTTTTAGCTTCGTATTCCCCTGGTACCTGATTCACTACCAGCTGAAAGTCGCTATAAACCAGCAACTCGTCAGCGCCCATGGCCAGTGCCATTCTTAACCCATTCAGTAGGGCTACATACTCTACCTCGTTGTTGGTAGCCAGGAAACCGAACCTGACTGCGGTTGAGAAGGTCTCTCCAGATGGGTTTGGATGATGATTCCAGCTCCCGAAGCCGATGCAGTAGCTGACCCATCCACGTGAATTATCCAGGGTTTTCTCATTTCTTCTTCGATTGGCGTAGGGAATGTTAACTCCACTATGAAATCAGCCATGACCTGTCATTTGACGCATTCCTCGGCAGGTATGCAATATCAAATTGTCCCAGTTCAACGGACTATTTGAGCAATCTTCCTACTGCATTCGGCCTTTGGAGTACTTGCCTCAAAGGAAATGTCGTCAGTACTTCTATGGTATGCTCCATGAAATACGGTCTTAGCTTTCTCGAAATCATAACGAGAGCGTAGGCTACTTTCTCCATTACTGGGTACCTGAGTTACGCATTCCTCAAAGATTAACTTACAAAATATGCTGGTTTTTGGTTCTTCTCCTCCGTTTTGACTAGTACTGAACTGATCGTCGTTTCCGACACAGCCAGATATATCTGTAGTGTTTCATCTGGTGATGGCTTAGAGAGAATCCTGGGATCCGATAATTCCTTTTTAATCTTGTCAAATGCTTTTCCACACTCCTCTGTTCATTCAAACTTGGCCTTTTTGATGACGTCGAAGAAAGGCTTGCATTTATCTGATGCTTTCGACATGAACCTATTCAAGGTGGCCAACATATCCGTCAGGTTCTGAGCCTCTTTTATGTGCCTTGGTGGATCCATCTTCATTATTGCTTCCACCTTATCTGGGTTCATCTCGATTCCTCTCGAGCTAAATAGCTATCCAAGGAAGCTCCCTTTGCTCACTCCGAACGTGCACTTCTTCGGGTTTAACTTCATTCCATAGTGTCGGAAGATTCTGAATACTCTCTTTAGGTGATTAAAATGATCCATCCTTTTCAAGCTTTTTACCACGGTATCATCGACGTATACCTTAACTATCTTCCCGATCTCCCCCCTCGAACATCTTGTTTACCAATCTCTGATAGGTCGCCCCTGCATTCCTCAGATCGAATGGCATGTTGTTCCACTCGTAGACTCCACTTCCACAGAAGAAAGCCGTATTTGCCATTGGGATCTGATGATACCCTGAGAATGCATCCATGAAGCACATAACTTCGTATTCCGCTGTGGCGTCAACCATCTGGTCAATTGATGGGAGAGGATAACTATCCTTGGGGCATGCCTTGTTTAGATCTGTGAAGTCAATTCACAATCTCCATGATCCTTCCTTCTTTTTTACCATCACTGGATTTTACACCCTTATAGGGTATTTGCATTCACTGATCCTTCCGCTCGCCAACAACTCATGCACTTACGACTCCATAGCCACGTTCTTCTCTGGGCTAAACTTTCTTTTCTTCTGATGGAAGGGTGGGATGCTGGGGTGGGTCGATATTCAGTATGTGGCAAGCATATTTAGGGTGTACCTCGAGCATTTCATTCTGATTCCAAGCAAATACATCCAAATTCTATTTTAGTAGTTGGGTTAGTTTTTCCTTGAATTCATTTTCCCATTCCATTTCGATCTTAACTTTGATGTCTGCATTCCCTGAGTTCAGCTAAACCAACTCTATTTTTCCTGCCACCGAGGCTCCTTCTCATAGCTTCACCTCGGATCCTCATCAGGTGTTAACGGCTTTCGCTTCGGCTCCTTCGCCGCTTTCTCCCCCCTTTTCATTTCCTAATCTATTGGATTTGGCTGTATTTCGGCTATTACAAGGAGCCCGTTATTCCCTTGTTCCACTTCTTCCCCCCTTTCATTGAATTCCATGGCCATATCTGGTTTGTTTTCCCTTTGTTCCTATTCCCGTGGCTCTTCGATTTTTGGTGGTATTATGTGATTCTCTTCTCCTCCCATGATGTCTTCAAAACTCAGCATCTCATAATCCATATCATGATAGCTCAAACCTTCTACTTTTTCTATGAATGAACACTCTCTTGCTCTCCTTTGATTTTCTATCACAGTTGCTACCCTACCATCTGCTGTGACAAATTTGAGGCATTGATGAAGGGTTGATGGGATGGCTCCGAAGGCATGGATTAGCAGGCGTCCTAGGATACAGTTGTATGTAGATGCTTGGTCTACGACCTTGAATGTTTTAAATGTTTTTGCATCCGGGTCTTTCCATCCGAACCCTCCAACTGGAAGGACAATTTAACCTCATGGTCGACCTGGTCAATGAATTACCAAAGCCTTTGATTTTATCACCACAAGGCCTCACCTTGTGGTGATTTTCTCCCCCCAGATTTTCCAATACATCCTTGAAAATTATGTTGGCATATGCACCAGTATCCACCAGAAATCTATGGACTTTCACTCCGGACAGTATAGATGAAATGACTAAAGGATCGGAATGTGGGGTACTTACCCCGTAAAAATTCACCTCCGTGAAGACGATGTCGGCCTCGGTTATTTCCTTTGTCTCTAATGCCAACGACCAGATTTGATGGATTTTTTGCTCAAGTCTCTCAGCTCTACCTTCCTTCTCCTTTTTGATGTTTTGGTGAATGCCTGCGAGGTTCCGACATAAGGGACCTCTTCGGTGGGTTCCATCATGTGTATCTTCCCTAGTCTGTCACCTCTTGGAACTTGCCCTCTGATTCTATCGAAAATCGGCAGTCGGCCTGAAGGCGGAGGGGGTAGAGGTACCGCTCCTCCATTCCTTCCTCTGTCCAGGGATCTTTATTAACCCGGAGGAGGAAGAAAATTAGCATCCCTCCGATACACCCTCGGCATCGGAGCTTGCAGCATTCCTCTTAATTTTCTTTCCTTGAACAGCTTCCATAACTCTGTGATCAGGTCTCGGCATTGATCAGTGTTGTGGCCATGCGACAAGTGATACATGCAATATTTTCGTTGGTTGGTAAGTTCTGAGGTTCGCAAAATGGGTCTCGGAGGCCGAAGGACCTGCTGATCCTTTACATAGTAGAATACCTCGGCCACGTTCAAGTTGGTTCCTGATTTCAGTTTCTCATATATATGTTGTACCTCGGTATCTTCTGTGAAATGTTTGAACATGGTGAGCGCTTTGTATTCCTTCGTCCCTCCGGTGCTTGTTTTTTTTTACTCAGATCTGCCGAAGTACTCTGGCCACTTGCCTTTTTTACCATTTTTGAGATGTCCTCCGCTGAATGTATTCATTAGACATTACCATGAAAGCTACGTAAGGTGTTGGTGATTTAAGTTGCACTATTTTTCACAGACTGGTTTCGGGATGCAGTGCCCCCATTACAGTAATGAGGCATGCTTCATCTCCCATGGCTTCTCCCATAGACCTTTGCTCGTTGAATCTTCTCAGGAAATCCCTCAAGCTTTCTGTCAACCCTGATGAATGTTAGCAAGTTTATACTTCGGTTCCTTAGGGGGGCTCCGAGGTATGAATACTGCATCAAAAATACTTCCATGAGCTCTGCCCAGTGTTTAATGGATGCTGACGGAACTGCCCTGAACCATGCATGTGCCTTATTTCCGAGAGTCAGGGGAAATATCCTGCATAGCGTAACCTCATTCGCGCCCAGAGCCCTCATCCACATCAGATATTTTTCTATATGGGAGTATGGATCATAATCACAATCGAAAATCAAACTTGAGGGAAATTTGACTCCCTGTTGCCGAGGGGCATTACTGATTTTCGTCGGGAAAGGAGAGGGGGCCACCGCCTATTGAAAGACTCCCTCTATTCCGGACATCTTCCTTTCCAGATCAGTAAAATGTTTGTTCACGTCCTCGTTTATCAAGGCTTGTATGTTTCTTGCTGGGGCATTTAGAAATGCCTCTCTATTCTCCAACAAGACTTCCGCGTGGGTTTCCATTCGTCTTTCTCCCCTTCGGGAAGAAGGCCTTCTGTTCTGCCCATTTCTAGGCAGGGATAGCTAGATCCTGGGTAGATCTTCCCATGAAGGGTCTCGGCTCTCCTGTGAGTATGGTACTGAAGATGAACAAGATCTTTGATTCCTCGACCTTCGAACTAGATTACGCCCCCATTGACCATTCCTCTGACATTCCGGGGATGGTTGAGGGTTTGGATGATGGTATCCTCTTTAGGAGATGGATGGTGTCCTTCGTGGAGCTTCATCTTCCACCAGCACTTGCCGGGTTGCAAGGCAACCTCTCCTTTGGTTTTGTTGGCTAGGCTGGTAGGATTCTTCTTCCCTTGGCACCTCCCTTGGTGGGGGTGCTCTGTTCATTGATTCCGTCCAGGCCGTGGTTGTCTCCAAGTGTCACTCTCTCTGGACACTTCCTGGGGTGGGTGGTTTCTCGTCCCTTGGTTCCTCCCAGATTGTGGCTGCCTTCGGGCTTCCTTTTTCGGCCGGCGGAAGTATTCGCTGTGTCTCCCTTCCACTAGAGTTTCGTTCACACTTTTCCTTTCTCCCTTGTTCCTCTTCCTAATGAAGTTGATAGTTTTTCTAGCATCATTTCTGCTGTGTTCTCTCCTCGCTTCCTTCCTTCTTTCGAGATCTTCCCTTAGATCACCGCAGCTTCCCCTCTGAGGGCCGCTAAAGCTCAACCTCTTCGGTTGAACCGGGGAGCTTTAATGGCGTACTCATTGATCATCCTTCTTATTTTTTTGTTCATTTCCTTCATCTTCTGGGGGTCGTCTAGATCTGGGATAGGAATAGATCTCGCCGGAGTGGGCACTTCTACGGTCGGCCGCTAATCTGGACATTATTTCCTCTCCTAATCACGTTTTGCTGAGCCCTAGAGCATTCTCCTCTTTCTTGGTTCCTGGGGGTTGTAAACCCTTCTCCCCCATATCTCAATAAAGAAAACAGAGCAGGAATAAAAGGAACTTTCACAACCAAACAGAACAATCAAACAGAACAAGAGCTGCTACGTGTAGCGTTCCTACAGACGGTGCCAACTATTGATGTGTGTTCTTAGCTAGTTGTAAACAAGATTAATGGTGGACATATTAACGATAAACTACACTAAGGACGAGCACAACAAACACAATAATAAGAAAGTATGCAAGAGATGGGAGATCCAACCAAAAAGCCTTAACCGATTTTTATTACTCTCCTCAAGAACAACACTCATAAACCCTCCTAATTACAAGTGTAATATCTTAAGTGAGAATGAATAACCTGCTTCTCTCTTGTGAGAGAAACTATTTATACCACCAACAAATTCTAACGATTATCCAATCCTGTGGTGCCACCTGGATGAAGACAAACAATCATAAATGGAGGCTACTGGTACATCGGCGACTTTCAGCAGCCTGTGCAGAGTGCCACCAGGTGCCTCCCAGAGGGTAGCAGATTTTTCTCTGTCCTTTGCTTGCTTCCTATTGGAGGATGAAGAGAGACGTGTCTGTGGTGTGTTGTCCTCTAGTGTGAGAGTGTTGCCAAAGACATCCTTTCTTACTGTTATCATTGTCTTCTAGCCTATCACCACTAGCCGTTCCCACAGTTGTGTCTGTACTTTGCCCAACAGTTCTAATATTCCTCTTAGTCGTCGGAAGGGTCGGCTTCCGAGGCTTTACTGTTCGTCCGAACTCTTGGATGTCTTTCTCGGCTTTGGAGCCGGGATGTTCTGCCGAGTGGCCTCGGCCCTTATCCTTTCAGTGGGCTTTCTGCTCTTTTGCCCTTTTCGCGTCTTATCTTCTTGGGCTTCTTCAGCCCTTGATGATGGGCTCATCTCTTGGGCCTATTCTTGGTTCTTCTCCGAAGTGTGTCTTTTGGGCCTGGGCCTACCTCTTTGTAGTTGGGCCTCTTCCTCGTAGTATTTCAACTTGTTGGGCATCCGGGCCATTAGACATGAGGGATATAATACCCATAACAATAACATTCAAATAAAAAATATATATTTGAAATAACATTATAATTCAAGTGATAAGTGATATTGACTTTAATGAAAAAATATAGGAAAATTTGCAAAAATGCCCTATTTAATACTCATTTTTTAGAAATGCCACCCATCATAAAATATTTGGAAAATTGCCACTCTTAAAATTTTTAAGACACAAATACCCGCAATCTCTTATAATACTGCCCTCTTTCACCCCTTTCTTGATGGGAGAAATCAATTCCATTGATTTTCTTCATCAATAAGAGTTTATAAACCACCTGACTTGTTTAAGTAATTGATTAACAAACATATTGTGAATTTTTGAAAAAAATAAAAATTGGGAGGTATAAAATTCACGATTTGCGAGAGTTGCGTGAGAGGTTGCGCTTATGATCGTACGCATCTTCAATAAGTAGTCACTTGCAAGTCGCGCGAGTAATTGCTTGTTGGTCGCATGAATGGTCACGTGAGCAGTCGCGTGCATGGTCACTTGATTAGTCGCGCGTGTAGTCGCATGCTCGACCACATAAATAGTCGCATGATTTGTCAAGCATATAAACAAATTACACGCATATAAATAAAGTTGTTTGATCCTATGCACGAATAGTTGTATGACCCGCACAAATAGTTGCATGCTTGATCTTATGCATGCAAATATATGCAACCTATGAATATGAATATGAGCGCGACAATTTGTGCAACCTTACATGCAACTATTACCTAACTAGGATGCAAGCCATTGGGTGTGCGACACCACAAGCGACTAATTGTGTGATAGTCCATGCAACTATACGTGCAACCCACAAGTGACTACTCACGTGACCATTCGTGTGACCCACAAGCGACTGCTCACGCGACCATTCGTGTGACTTGCAAGTAACTACTTACTGAAGGTGTGTGCGACCATGCACGTAACCTGCGTAAATTGCGAAATCTATACCTCCTCATTTTAAATTTTACCAAAATATTCATGATATGTTTGTTAATCAATATTCTAAGCAAATCAAGTGATGTATAAACTTTTATTAATCTAATGAAACACCAAAATAACATCAACCGAATAAATTTTAGAACTCACATTTTAATTTTCGCAAAACCCTAAACTTTAGTTTAGGAAAATTAAATTATAAAGTTTAGTAACCTAGATTAATGTTGTGGGTTGTGTTGTGTCATCGTAGATTTCTTTTATCGAAATTAAGGTAAAAAGAGAATACTATGATTGTGTTGATTTCTTCCATAAAAAATGAGTGAAAAGAGCCTTCTAATTTTGAGATGAAGGGCACTTGTGTCTTAGAATTTTAAGAATATATTATTCCAAATATTTTATGGTGTGTCAATTTTTTAAAGAGTATTAAATGGGGCATTTTTGCATACTTTCCAAAAATATAATTAATTTCATTCAAAATAAATCAGTTAATTATATTCTAATCGATTTGGCTAATTTTATTAGAGTAGGTATTGAGTGAGGTCGTCTCACAAATCAAGACGGATTCTATCATATTCATTAATATATAAAATAAAAATAAAAAGGAATTAAAGAAAAATTACCACAATTTATAAAAATTAATTAAAATTACCACAACTTAGCAAAATTAGCGGCGATAACCATTCACGCAAGTTACGAGCAAATTACGACTGCTATTACAAGTCAATTAAATTTCACTTTTAATAAAAATTATTATTATTATTATTATTATTCAATAATAATATTATTATTAGTAATTATTCTTTAGATAGTTCAATTATTCTATTATCACCTTATTTTAATGAGATATCTCTTTATACTAAAAATGTTATCACATTTTACTATTATATGAATAGTTCATAAAATATTTTAACTAAACGGTTATCACTTTTTGTTTATCATGTATTACTTTTTATTAAAAATACCATCACTTATTATTATTTTAGTGAATGATACTTCGTGAAATAATTTAATGAGTGAGGCTTACGTGCGCCAGGACGCACACTATGCGCCTTTAGAATTTAGTATTATGGATAAGAGTACATTATTTTGTTATAAAGGGTATACACTTTAATTAATAAGGGTGCACCATTTTGTTCTAAAGGGTATACACTTTTCATTAATATTTTTTATTTTTCTTCAGAAAATAAAGGGTACACATCTTTATACTAAAGGGTATACAATTTAACACAAAATTCTAAAGGCACACGGAGTGTGCTTCCGTGCACCGGGCCCACACAAGTTTTTGTCTAATTCAATTATACGGATATTATTTTTCTTTGATTACGAATCACTTTTTATTAAAAATATTATCATATTTTATCCAATTTATAAATTATTTGTAAAATACACTTTGTTAATTAATTATCACTTTTTATTAAAGATATTATCACTTCTCATCTAAAATATTATCACTTTTTCATTTATATTATAAATTGTTTATGAAATAGTTCACAATACTGTTACCACTTTTCATTAATTGAGTATAACTTTTCATTACAATAGTAATTTTATATTATCACATTTTATAAAGTTATAATATTTAAATTAAAAAATAAATTAAATATATAATAAAATTTAAATTCTGATATTTTTAAATAATAAAAAATATAATTGAAATAAATAAATATATTACACATATAAGGCATAATTTATTTATTTTCATAATTAATTTTTTATTTTGATACTAATCAATTAGAGTCCTTTAAAATTATTTAAATCTAATTAATTTTCTTTCATTAATTAATTTTTTAATTTGACTACAACCAAATAACATTTTATTACAATCAAACAGTGCCTTTGAATAATCCATCTCACATAAGGAGATTCCTGAAACGATGCTACCCAAATATTTGTCATTTTATTATCTCTAATCCAAGATTGATATACTTGTTGGATATTAAATATCACTACAAAAAAATATAGATATTGTCTTCAAGATTGATAATATGCAATATAACAAAAAGACAAAGTCTTTTATGAGATGCTATTTATGTGAGACTGTTGGTGAAACGTGTTAAAGTATGTCTATTATATAGATAAAGTATGTTTAATGATTGTTAAAGTATGTTTTGCATTGTATGATGAATGATGAATTAAAATATGATTTTAGGATGTTATAATATGATTCATTATTGGCATACTTTAACTACAAATAAGCATATTTTACCTATATGATAAGCATACTTTAATAATGGGTCAACTCGTCTCACAATCGTCTCACAAAAAACTCATCTCACAAGAGAAGAGAGTCTATCTAACAAAAATATATATATTGGGACATTTTTAAATGAGGTACTTTTGTATTATGTGTTTGTAATTAGTTTTTTTAGACATTTAATTTGAAATACTCTATATTAAGCGTTTCTAATTGTGTTATGAGATATTTTAATTTTAAGACACTATAAATTAGAAGATATTTAATTTAAATATACTGTGAAACAAGCATTAATACCAATATTTAAAATAAATCTTAAAAATTTCAACCTCCAAAACACACATATAAATAAGAGTTGATATTAGGTGTACTCAGGTACACTCATATGTGTATAACTTTTTATTCTATTTTGTATAGATGTTTGTTTCTCAATAATTGTATACTTTTTTCACAATAAAATTTTCATTAAAAAAACTAGCATCCATATGTGTATAATTTACTTTTTATTCAATAGTGTATATATGTTTTTTAATAATTGTATATCTTTTTACACTCAATTTTTCATTAAAAAACTAACAATTAAATTATATACAATTTTGTTCATAATTGTATATATTTTTATTTATATTTGTATACGTTTTTTAAAGTGGATGCACACCCGGGTGCATAGTATAATTAGCATATAAATAAATGCGATGAAATTAAAATGAATACAAGTACATATAAACAAAATTAAACAAGTAATGATAGGTAAAGTAATATAGATGTAGGAAAATTCTAAAATAAGTTAAAGTAAGAGAACACAATATGGATGTTAATTTAGGACCCCACTGCACTGGTTTAGATAATTGATAAACACATTTTTCTCCTAAGTCAATTCGATAATCAGACAGTCCTCTCGTCTACAGAGATGAGAACCACGAACCACAAAATTTCTCAATGCTCAAATAATATATTTTATGTAGAATAATGTGTCTTGTATCATGTGAATATGTGTATATAAAAATCACATGAAAAATTAAACAATAACAAAACAAGAAAAATTATATATATTTGTTTTACCTACGAAAGCCACGGCAAAAACAATAACTGTTCTAGTGTGATCCACAAGCATTACATACCCGATGGGCCCTATATCCACCTCTTCTCTTCTCTTTCCTAATCTTTAATGGAAGACTCCTCATTTTTGGCAACCTTTTGCTCCTCTGCTTCTTGCATACATTCAGTGAAGCAAATTCAAGTAACTCTTGTTTGTTTGCATCCAAATCATCAACCAAATCTTTACCTTTTGGATCAGACAAAAAGGACTCAGGACTTAACCTAATCGAATTATTGTCGAAATTTGGAAAAAGATCGATATCATCCAATCTATCCTGTGGAACGCACAACCCCATTTCCAAATACCTCTCGTCCAATTCAACATCAATCAAATCTTGCTCATTCTTTCTACCACCGTCTGATTCAACATCCTTTCTAACGTCCGTCATGCGATGATATATCAATTGCGTGCATGTAATTATGGTTGAGAATTTTCGTGAGAGAAGGCACCACTTTATGGACTTATATCATCAATCAATTTTGTTTAGTTATATATATATATATATATATATATATATATATATATATATATATATATATATATATATATATGTAATATGTTGGTGAGTGATCATCTGCATAAAAAGATCAACACGGGATCTTTGTTTCATTTCGTGTATCTCAATTACTTGTATAATTGAAACATAAATAAGGAAATAAAATCAATTCAACCATTTCCTTGAAAATTAATATATTTTCCTTTTAGTATAGTATCTTAGGATTTTATATCATCTTTTATATTTAGGTATATATATATACATAATATTCTAAAGTACATATTTCCCTTCTATGCTAAATGCTAGAGTAAGAGAGATATTGTATTATATATGGGAATAATGGGAGATATATTCATGTATAATTCATTGAAGGCTAATATAGCCGCGGTCACGTGATCACCTATTCCAACGGTTTTTCATCTATTCGATCTATTTAATTGATGGGTAGATCTGGGTGAGATTATATGTCCATAAGTAAAATGAGATATATTTCAAAATTAATTTAAAAAAAAGCTAATTATAATGTGCACCTGCACTCTAAGATAGGGTGCAGCACCCATATGCAAATATAAACATAAACATATACAATTAAGAGTAAAAATGTATACTCCTACAATTTAATTGTTAATTTTTTTAAAGAAAAATTGAGTGTAAAAAATATACAATTATTAAAAAACATGTATACACTATTGAATAAAAAGTTATACACATATGATGCTAGTTTTTTTAATGAAAAACTTAGTGTGAAAAAAGTATGCAATTATTACGAAACACGTATACAAAATAAAATAACATGTATACAAAATAGAATAAAAAGTTATACACATGTGGGTGCATCATTGCATCCGGGTGCACCCAATATACACTCTAAAAAGAATTAAAAATAAGGGCTGGTTAGGTTAATTAATTACCATTAACCATAAAAATTATAAAACCAGAATGCCGCAGCGTTGTGCCTGAAAACAATTTTTTTTCCATTTTGTTTAATATATAGATAATTTTATTAATTATTAAAAAAATTTATTTATTTTATTTTTTATTTTTAAACATCATTTTCTATTATAAATATGACAAAGACTTGGATGAGACCGTTTTACGAATCTTCTTATGTGAGATGAGTCACCCATTAACTCATTAATTATATTTTAAGGGCTCAGTTTGGCTATAGTCAAATTAAAAAATTGAAAATTTAATTATAAAAGTAAATTAATTACGTATTTTATGTATATTTTGTATATATATAATATTATTTTTAAATTATATTTTTATTATGAATTTTTTATTAATTTAAATTTGTTATTCATTTAATTTATTTTTTGTTTAAATATTATATAAATTTATAAAATGTGATACTCAATTGATGAGTAGTAATAACAGTGCTGTGAATTATAAAATGAGCAATTTATAGTATAAATTAAAAATGATAATATTTTAAACGAAAAGTGATAACATCTTTAATAAAAAGTGATAACTAATTATCAAAGTGTATTTTACAAATAAATTATAGAATAGATAAAATGTTATAATATTTTTTATAAAAAGTGATTTCTAATAAAAAAAAGTGATATCCGTATAATTAAATTATTTCACGAACAAATCAATGGAATAATAAAAAGTGATAGTATTTTTAATAAAAAGCAATATATGATACACAAAAAGTGATAATCATTTAATTAAATTATTTTATGAATAATTCATAGGATGAATAAATAGTGATAACGTTTTTAATATAAAGTGATATTCGATTAAAATAAAGTGATAATAGAATAATAAAATTGTTTAAAGAATAATTACTAATAATATTATTATTATTGAATAATAATAATAATAAATTATTAAGATTAATTTTTTTATAAAAAGTGAAAAAGTAATTAATATAAGAGTTGATATTAGGTGTACATGGGGTGCACCCATATATGTGTATAATTTTTTATTCTATTTTGTATACATATTATTCTATTTTGTATACGTGTTTTTTAATAATTGTATACTTTTTCCACATTAAGTTTTTCATTAAAAAAACTAGCATCCATATGTGTATAACTTTTTATTCAATAGTGTATACATGTTTTTTAATAATTGTATTTTTTTTACACTCAATTTTTATTAAAAAAAACTAACAATTAAATTGTATACATTTTTGTTCATAATTGTATATATTTTTGTTTATATTTGTATACGTTTTTAAAAGTGGGTGCACCCGGGTGCACAGTGTAATTAGCCTTGATGTAAAATAGCGAACTGATTGCGCGGATTACTGATGGTAGCCACGATTTTCTTATACTAATCTTAATTAATTAAAGCCAAACATTACAAGGCCCTACTTTTCCTTTATTCTTTTTTATTTTTATTTTATAGTAATGGATAGGATATGATCCGTTTCAAATAAGAAGATCCGTGATACGGTCTCATTCAAGACCTACACTATAAATATTATCACGTTTTATTCATCTTAAAAATTAATTATAAAATAATTTATTTAATTGATCATAACTTTTTATAAATTTTTTTTTCAAAATCGTTACTTTTTATTCATTTCACAAATAGTTTATAAAATAGTATAATTGGACAGTTATTACTTTTCATTGACCAAATATAACTTTCTAGGCAAAGACTTGTGTGATACCGTTTCAAGTAAGAGCTTATGTGAGAAGACCATAAAGTGATAACTTTTATATAGGGGAGTGATAATAAATCAATGAAAAGTGAATGTTATTTTATGAACAATTTATAGTATAAATAAAAAGTGATAACATTTTATAGCGAAAGTGATAATAATTTATAGTGAAAGTGATAACTATTTTAAAAAGTGAAAAATGGTCTCACGTGAGACGGTCTCACGCAAGACCTACCCAACTTTCTATTAAAATATTATTATCACTATTTATTCGTCTTACTAATTATTCATGAAATAGTTCAATTCGTCAGTTGTTACTTTTTCTTAGTTTCATTTTTATTATAATTACTATCACTTTTTATCAATTCTATAAATTGTTCATAAAATTCATTTTTGTATTTAGTTATCACTTTTTATTAAAAATGTTATCACTTTTCATTTATATTATAAATTGTTCATGAAATAGTTCATACCACCATTACCATTTTTCATCAATTGAGTATTCTTATAAAGGTTGTCACTTTTTATCATTTTCACATAAATCATCCATAAGACAAACTCACATAAGTTGTTAACATTACAAATTATTCATAACATAATTTAAATGAAAAAGTTTTCACTTTTATTTGATTAGTATTTTTTTATATTAAAAGAAAATGTTACTACTTTTTAAAAATATAAATTTTATAAATTATAATATTTAAATTAAAAAATAAATTAAATAAATAATTAATTTTAAATTATTACATTTTTAAATAATAAAAAAATACTATAAATTAAATAAGAAAAATGTATTAATATATATATCAACCAGACAACCACCCTTCAAATTTATTTAGATCCAATTAATTTTCATCTATAATTAATTTTTCAATTTTTTAATTTTATAACAACCCTTTAAATTTATTTAATTTAATTGGGGTAATGGATAGTCCGTCTCATATAAGGAGATCTATGAGCCTAAGTTTTTGTCTTAAATTATTAACATGTGTTGGAGTATTTTCCTAAATTGCCGTCACATTCCCCCAAGGATTTTATAGTTATTTGTAGGATATTTTTTTTTATATTATAAAATATTAGACATGGAATTAGGGAATTTAATCTAAATATAGCGTGTGTGATAGATGAGGGGCGTAATTAATATGGTAAACGAATCTGGACTCATTGATTAATTAGTTTGTGAAATATTGAGAGATTCAAAGCTTCTGCAATATTTATTCATCATATATCCCATTAAATTCAATCAATATACTATTGGTGAGTTGGTGTGAAACGAATTCTTAAATTCAATCATTATAAAATTACTCTTTAATATATAAAAAAATTATTTTTGAAGAGTAATATTTTTTAATAAAGAGTAATAGTTCTTCTTTTTAAAAAGAAAATTTTCATATACTAAAGAATAATTGATAAATCAGTGATTTACAACAATTCGAAGAGTAATTTTTCTATTTAGAAGAATAACAATTTATATCTCTAAAAAGTAATTTTTTTTAATGTATTAAAGAGTAATGATTGAAAACATAGTTCACATATGAACACAATTCGCACAAGTATTTGTTGAAAAATGGTAGGTCTGAGATGGTCTTATGGATCTCCTACATGAGACGGACTATCCATATATAAATAAAATATATTTTTTTTAATTCAATTAAAAAATAATTAAATAAAAATAAGGACCTATTTAATTATACTAATAACGAGTACATATTCTCGCGTAATACGCGGATGAATTATTATAATCAATCAAAAAATATAATTAAAGGTGATATTTAATTTACAGATATACATAATTTAAAAATATTCATGAATAATAATAATAATAATAATAATAATAAATAAAAGTAGTATTCTAACTAATAAAAAATATGATTAATGTGGTATTTAATTGAAGATAAACATGAATAGCCCTAAAGAATTAGTATGCGTGATTTATGTATATTAATTAATATTTGCTCTATTTATATAATTTTTTTTAAATATATATGCTTTTATTGATTGGTTTAATAATCTATTTGTAACCAAGAAAGAATAAAAATGAAAAATAAATTATTAGTTGAATATATTTTTATTGATTGACTTAATTATCTATTTTTAATAAAAAAAATATGATTAAATGTGGTATTTAATTTGAAGATGTACATGAATAATAATATTAATAAGTTGGATATATTTTATTGATTATTATCTATTCCTTAACCAATCAAAAAAATATGATTAAAGGTAATTTTAATTTATAGATATACATGATTTAAGATATATACATGAATAATAATAATAATAATAAATAAAAGTAGAAAGATTATATATGTAATATTAAAATAAAAAATAAAAAATATACGAAATTTAACCACGTTGCGACACCTCATATTTTTAAAAAGTTATTTATAGCAGCGTATTCGTAATTAGTATATATAAGATTATGATTAGAAAAAAAATTCAATATATAAATAAAATATATTTTTTAAATTCAATTAAAAATAATTAAATAAAAATAAGGACATATTTGATTATACTACTCCCTCCGTCCCATAGAAGTTTGTATAATTTTTTTTGGCACGGAAATTAAGGAGTATAATAATTTAATGTAAAGTGGAGTAAAGTGAAGTGAGATAAATTATATTTAATGTGTAGTGAGTAGTTGTATTAGAGGTGATATGTGGGGCCCATGAGAATAGATTAATTGTTTTTTGTGTGGGTCCATGTATTAAAAAGGAAATGTGTCAACTTTAGTGGGACAAACCAAAAAGAAAAGTGTGTCAACTTGGGACGGAGGGAGTAATAATTATGATTAGAAAAAAAATGGGCCAACTATTTGCACCCCTGAAATTACTGAACGTACCCCATAAATATTTAAATTGACAAAATTTATATCTGTTCGTTTGCAACAACCGAACATTTATCAATCTTATATGTTCGGTTGCAGCAACGAATAGAATAAAAAATTCATCTATCTTATCTGTTCGCTTGCAACAACCGAACAGAACAAATAATTTATTTATCTTATCTGTTCGGTTGCAACAATCGAACAAAATAAGATTTGTGATTTTTTAATTTGTATCTACATTACCGAATAAATAAGATAACAAATAAGTTTTATAGATATCATCGATCTTTAAATAAAGAGGTGATTCCTCTCCCATTTAAAGTAAGCAAGTTTATGTTGATTCTAGATTCACTTGCTTACTTTAACTAGGAAATGAATCACCATCTTTGTTTAAATATCGATGATATTTATAAAACTTATTTGTTATTTTATCTATTCGCTAATGTAGATTTTGAATTAAAAAATCACAAATCTTGTTTTGTTCAGTTGCTGCAACCGAACACATAAAATGAATGAATTCTTTGTTCTGTTCGGTTGCTGCAAAGATGAATTTTTATTCTGTTCGATTGTTGCAACTGAACAGTCAGTCGAACAGATAATAGATGAATTCTTTGTTCTGTTTGATTGTTGCAACCGAACAGTTTGTTAGATGACTGTTCGGTTGCAACAACTGAACATATATAAATTTTATAAGGATAATTATGTCAATTTAAATATTTTTGGGGTACGTTCAGTAATTCTGGGGGTGCAAATAGCCGCTCCCAAAAAATATTCAAAGAATCGCCGCTGTTTAATTCATCAAGGCTAATACAATTGTGCACATGGCTGCACCCCATGATACGATGCACCCACTTTTATAATCGTATTCAATTATGAAAAAAATATGGGTAAATATCAAAATTAGTCATGTAAGTATGATATTTTCCAACTTTAGTCTTTTTTCTTTTGTAATTCTCAATTTTAGTTCTTTTTTGTCCACTTTTAGTCATTTTTGTCCAATTTTGGTCCTATTTTGGTCTTTTTTGGTCCACTTTTGATCCTAAATGTATACACTTTCGGACCATTTTTGGATTTTTTTAACATAAAGGACTAAATTTGGATAAAAATGACTAAATTTGGACCAAAAGGACCAAAACTAGACAAAAAGGACTAAAAGTGGACAAAAAAGGACTAAAATTGAGAATTACAAATGAAAAATGACTAAAGTTGGAAAATGTCATACTTACAGGACCAATTTTGATATTTACCCTAAAAATATATACAATTATGAGAAAAATGTATATACTTTGTTAGTTTTTTAATGAAAAATTGAGTGTAAAAAATATGCAATTATTTAAAAAATATACAATTATTAAAAAACATGTATACGCTATTAAATAAAAATGTATACACATATGGATGCTAGTTTTTTTAATGAAAAATTGAGTGTGAAAAAAGTATACAATTATTAAAAAGCATATATACAATATATAGAATAAAAAGTTATATACATATGGGTGCATCCTTGTACCCGGGTGCACCGGATCTCAACTCATTCATCAATGGTAAACATTGAAAACTTTTTTTTAATAAATAATTTTATTATATATTGTAAATTTATATATATATATATATATATATATATAGACATCACTTTCTATTATAATTATTATCAATTTTAATTTATTTTACAAATTAATCATAAAATAATTTATTTAATTGATTATTACTTTTTCTAAATCAAATAGTATTTTTTTTTATCATTGTTATCATTTTTTATTCATCTTATGTATGGTTTATAAAATAGTACAATTACCACTCTTCATTGATCAAATATCATTTTCTATTAAAAGTATTATCAATTTTTATTCATCCTTCTAATTATTCATTCATGTAATAGTTAAATTGGTCAGTTATTATTTTTCTTTAAAATCACTTTTATTTAAAATATTATCACGTTTTATCAATTCTATAAATTGTTAGTGAAATTCACTTTTGTAATTAGTTCACTTTTTATTAAAGATATTATCACTTTTTTAAAATATTATTACTTTTCAATTATAGTATAAATTGTTCATTAAATATTTGATATCACCGTTATCACTTTTCATCTATTGGATATCACTTTTCCTAATAAAAGATTATCACTTTTTATCCTTTTCACACAAGTAATTCGTAACACACAAGTAATTCGTAATACGGACTCGCATAAGTTTTTAACATTATGATTTATTTATATCATAATTCAATTGCAAAGTTATCATTTTTATTATATATATATCGGTATTTTTTATAATTAAAAAAATATTACTACTTTTTAAAAATATTATCATATTTTATAAATTTATAATATCTAAATTAAAAAATAAATTTTAAATTGTTATATTTTAAATAATAAAAATATAAATAAAATATAAAAAATATAGAAAAATATATATATACAAGACCAAATTAATTTCCCTTTCATAATTAATTTTTAAAATTTTTAATTTGTTATCAACTAAACATGAACCTTTATATTTATTTAACCCCAATTAATTTTACTCTATAATAAACAACGAATACTATTCGTCCTCATTTCTAAAATAACTATTTGTGCCGATCTTTTATTATTTATTCCTCAATTTTTTTGTCCATTTTTAATTGGCAAAAGCTTTTGCGCCCCAGGAACACGGAGGGATATTCAGTGTCCCCATGTGAACACAACCCTCCTTTCTCCAATCCTATTTAAACATATGTATTGCTAGAGATTTAAATTGTAAAAGAGTATAAAAATTGCAAAGGAGCACGGAATGTGTTTCGTACGCCCGGGTGTACAGGAGCCTCACTCTTTTTAATTACAGCTATCGTCTCTATTTTTAACTTATTCATCCCCACTAAACTTATATATTTTTCCATTATTATTTATTAGTATTAAATTATTACATTTAATACATATTTAATTACAATATTAATTAACATGAGGAAAAAAAATATTTTTAAATAATTGAAGATAAAATTTAAATAATTAAATTATTTAAATAATGTAATAAATAATTAAAATATATGCATGAACAATGCATACTGCTTCAATTTGTACCCCAGGGCATAACTCAAGTGGTAGAGGGGAGGGTGTAAAGACCTTTCAACTGAGCTTGGTTACTGCAGGGTGGGGGTTCGAATCCTGCCTTTGGCATGAATTTGGCCCCTTGCAAGTACAAGTTTAACAGTGAGTCCTCTCTATAAGCTACTTGAGGCACATCCTGCGATTTACCTACTCCACCAATTCCCAGGGCAGGGGCGGTGGGGGCCCCTAATGGTGGGTTACACCATTTTTTATAAACTAAATGAGGGTGCAGGGTGGGGGTTTGAATCCTGCCTTTGGCATGGATTTGGCCCCTTGCAAGCACAAGTTTAACAGTGAGCCATCTCTATAAGCCACTTGAGCCACATCCTGCGATTTACCTCCTCCACCAATCCCCATGGCAGGGTGGTGGGGGCCCCTAATGATGGGGTACACCATTTATAAACTAAAGGAAGGTTTTGGATTTACTAGGTGGCATCATGTGAGCAATTTAGGCATGATGTGTCATTTTTATAGATTTTTAAATTTTTTTAATAATAAAATTGCTTAGGAAGGAAGATAATATAATTACTTTATTTTAAATAACCAATCAAAATAATTCATTTTTTTATGTTATTTAAAAATTTTCCTAAAACTTTAAGTATTTTTAACTTTTTATTTTTAAATCGGATTTATATAAAAATTATATCAAATTAATTGTCTTTTCATGATCTTTAATTTGACATCTATATTACCAATAATATATGATTCGAGAAATAAATTCTTAAATTTAATTACAATTTCTAGTAAAATATTCTTTAATAAAATATTTTTAGAAGAGTAAGAAATTATTTAATATATTTAATTTATTTATCCTTAAAATTTTAAGTTTAATAAATTTAGTTAATTATAAAATTCTAAATAAGGAATTTTATGAAAAAAATAAAGGCAAAACTCCTGTGCATCCGGGCGCACGGACCACATTCCGTGTGACTTTAGAATTTTGTGTTAAATTTTATACCCTTTAGTATACAGATGTGTACCCTTTATATTCTAAAAAAATTATTGTGTGTATCTAGGCGCATAAACAACACTCCGTGCGCCTTTAGAATTTTGTGTTGTATACCCTTTAGTATAAAAATGTGTACCCTTTATTTTCTAAAGAAAAAAATTAATGAAAAGTCTATATCTTTTAGAACAAAATAGTGTACCTTTTATTAATTAAAGTGTATACCCTTTGGACCTAAACAATGTACCCTACCCATAATACTAAATTTCTAAAGGCGCACGAAATGTGTTCCCGTACGCCCGGGCGCATGCAAGCCTCACTAAAAAATAAATCTTAGTTTAAGAGTAATTAATTTTCATAAATTTTTATCGTTAATTATTTATTTTATTATATTTAATAATTTATTCTTAATTATACAATAATTTATAATTGTTATATACATTTATTAATTTTATTTATTAAACAATAATAGGATGGTAATGAGATGGGCATTTCAAGTACCCGTTCTATCCAAATCTTAATAGGGTAGGTATGGATAATTGTAAATAGGTATGGGATGAATCCAGATAATTGTAAAAATCTCATTAGGGTTTGGAACGGGTACGGATAATACATCAATACTCGCGGGTATATATATATATATATATATATATATATATATATATATATATATATATATATATATATATATATATATATTACACACAAAATTTAATATATTTATTAAAAACAATAGAATTTAATTTATATTTAATTCATAATAATTTAAATTTAAATAATAGAAGAGATATAAATATTTATATAATAAATTAATATTAAATGGGTGCGGGTACCCAGGGGTATTGATAAATGGGTATGAGATGGGTACGGGTACCATAATAAATTTTTAAATAGAATGTGTACAGTTAGTTTTTATTTTAAAATCGCATAAGAGTTCGAGTACAAAAAAATAAGTGAATACCCTACTCATTGCCATCCTAATGGAATAATAGTTTTATTTTTAATTATGATTTCTTAAGATTATACTCCCTCCGTCCTGGTGAAATGCGAATAGTTACCTAAGGTATTGTTCGCATTTTATCGAGATGGAGGGAGTATTTTTTATGTAATAATTTAAATATGATAATATAAGAACTTAATATATAAAATATATGTTTTGCATTGGCAATATAATATTGAAAATTATATATAAATTTACACTATAATGTTATGAAATTTTTAATAGAAATTACAAAAGTTTAACGTGTTGTATAATTTTTTTTGTTTAAAAATGTTAATATTAAAAAAAAATAAAACTTTTATATTTTTATTAATTTATATAGTTGTTAATATTATGGAAATGACTTGTGTAAAACCGTCTCAAGTGATGGCTTACGTCATAAGTATAAAAAGTAACAACTTTTATAATAGAAAGTGATACTCAATTGACGAAAAGCGATAATATTATTTTATGAATAATTTATAATATAAACGAAAATTAAGTGAAAATTTATAATAAAAGTGATAAAATTCATAGTAAAAATGTTATCATCATCCTTCAAGGACCATTCAATTTCTCCAACCGAATACATCTTTCGGGTACTCAAACTAAATAAGTATATTATATTGTTTGGGTACTACAATCGAACACAATATAAAATTTTAATTATTAGAATAATATTTATGTCTTATTAATTTTGAATATTTTAATTTAATTATTTTTTAAGTACATTTAGCAAATTCGAAAATACGAATAGCTGATTCTATAAAAAATACGAATATCCCGCCTATTACGCGGGCTTCGTACTAGTATATAAATATGACAACACCAATTTAAAATAAAAAACGCACCTTGATGATTCAATTTTTAGAGCAATGATGAGAGCAAAATTTCACCCTAACTTCTTGTAACATTATTTTAAAGTGGTGGAAAAAATTTACTGTGAAATTATTGTGAGTGAGTTTAGTTCAATTTATAGACAAATTTTTTAATTTTTTTAATTACATTCAATAGAGTTAAATAGTAGTATAAGCCTTTGATTTTGAGACCTAGAGCAGCCTTGTCAGTCTACACTATCAATCATAGGGTAAATTTGGGAAATAGATATTAATATAGGGCTAAAAAGATGTTATTTGAACAGGTGGGCAAAAAGGATTTCTTAAATTTGAACGTGGGCAAAATGATAAGATTTTCTGATTTTCACATCAAAAAGTTATATATATAGTATAATTTAATTCACCAAAAAATCAATTAACTAAATAAGCGAGCAAGGACCGATTAAGCTCCAAATGTTGATGTTTAAATCTGAATCAAACACGTTACAAATCTGACGTCTTTATTACCTATCTAAATTCTCAAGTTCAATACTTTCCTTATATACAAGTAACAAAACGCTCTTGTCAAATACTAAAGCCACAATCAATCCCTTAAACAAGGAGGGAGACGACACCCTCGAGAGATCTTAACAACCCTAAGTATCGAACACGTTCCATAGCTCGATGGGGCGATACTAGTATACGGTTCACAAAACTATGTACAGCAAGCATCCTCAACACCAAAAAATATGGAACCCAACTCCAGCTACCTCTATAGACTGTTAGATTTCTCTTTCCAAAATTTGAGACTCGGTTAGTAAAATTGCATTGGGTGAAGCCATATCGACAAATGGCCTAATGGTTGTCCTCTTTTATGGAAGCATTTTTAGCTTTGGCACGGTTGAAGTCATCCATACTGCGATATTCTTCTCTGAGCAGTCTCCCCAATTCAGGATGCTTCTTCAGTGGCTCTCTCTTGTCCCGTACCTCACGAAAATGGTGAAATGCCCTGTGACATAAAATAAATCTTGTAACCATAAAAGGGAAGGAATATGGTGGGGCGGGGTCATACAGAAAGAATTTGAGGGTCTTGAAGTTCAAGAATTTGAAACAAGTGGATTTTAAATCCGCCAAAATAAATGAAAAATTCATTCCTAAACTCTTCCTATCCATGTATAGTTCAGACTTACAACTAATCATAACATGTTTCAATTTCACATAATAAAGGAGTTCAGAGTAGAGTGCTCAGTCAAAACTATATCAGCTGATTGAATTATCCTATGCAAGTTAACAGGCGTAACATGACATAAATACACAATCCTCAGAAACTGTCATTTATAAGCAACAACCAAATCCAGGTAACCAACAGTTCTACTTTAATTGACCGATTTGATTTAAGTGAGTCTGGTGTGAAATCAATTCCATGTAAACCCTCCCTATTTGTAAATTGTAAAGACAATTATACCCTTGAATATATTCTAAACTCTAAGAATTAACATTGAATCCTAAGGTTATAATAGAACATAAACCAGTAGGGTTCACATTACTATCTATGTGAACCGGTTAACACAAGTGTTTGCCATTTGATTTTGTTTTTTTTTATAACAATCAAGTATTTAGAGCAAACTACAAAGAAGTAACCATCAGTTTATGTGTAGTTACAGAAAAAATCGAGTTATTAGGTTTGAAATTACACATACTATCTTTAATGAACGTATATCAAACCTAACACTGCCATTGCCAACAAACAGGTTTGATTTGTCAACAAAGAATAGGACCCACGTGTGTGGCATTTTTAAAATTTAAAAGATGAGTAATTCTTGTGTCTCGTGTCATGAAACCTACCCGTAGATATTGATAAGTGACATGATTAATGGAATAGTGATATGCTTTTACTTTGTAAAAAACCGTATAGAAATGCGATCCCATATTATGGAGAAATGATAGTATTTTATTAAAGAAAAGTGATAGTCATCTCAAGGAACCATTCTGTGAAATCATAGCTGTGTTTTATAGGCTAAGCCTCAATAGTAGATTTTCTAATTCCCTCATATATATATATATACACACACACACACATACATACACATTAATGATCATAAAAATGAAAAGTACCAGACATGAAACCATAAAATTAGTGACACTGGAAAATTGAGTACTAGAGGAATTAGAAATGCTACAATTACCAATATTTCTCGAGGCCATAAAGGTTCCCTTTTTCATAGAATTGAAGAGACAACAGTTCAAAGTCTTCATAAAGATCCTCTTTAAATTCCTTCTCCAAACCATAACTGAAATAAGAAATTAGAGCATTAACCATTATATAAATGTCAGTCAAAACAAGACCCACGGAAAAAATTCATTCTGACTGGAAAAAGGTGATTTATTTTCAAGCTTTTTAATTTTATAGAATAACTTTTTCTTGAAAATGAATCACTCTTCTCCAATTTCACAAAACAGATTCTATGAGATGATTGCACTTAAGAACTGCTCAAAAACTTCAGTGTATAAAAAGACAGTTATGTTGCTAGAAATAAATGAGAAAATTCAGACGTTTGGGCATGAAATCATGCAACAACAAAATAATACCTATAAAACCTGAAAAGGCATTCTGTTCCATAATTGTAACCAGCGGCGGCATCTTCTAGGGCTACCTTCCGAAATTCATTGTACATGGAAGGGGCAAACATGTCCCTTAAGAAAAAACACCAAAATCTGTACAAAGTGTTCATCTCCTGCAAATAATGGCATCAACAAAGTGAGCACAGATTGAGAAATTGCACCTACTGTAGCAATACTGCGCCAAGTCTGTGCATTTAAGACAAATTTAAATATCATTTTAGCAACCAAGTACGTAAACAAAAGGAGAAAAACATAGTTGTAAGAGGCAAGAGGTGCACAGAGGCACAAGAACCCTGAGGTGTACCTGAGGCTAGAGGCACGACCGTGGCATGCGCCTCTTGTACAACCTACCCTAATATGATTCTACAACATACAATTACCTAACTAAATAAAGGGTCAATAACAAGTCTTCAAACTTAAGAAAGTTATCGAATTTAAAATAATAAGTCAATAAAAGGTGGTTGAATGTGCTCGTTAAAAGGTCACAAATAATATGTAACTAAGAGGCAAGAAACACCATTTACATAATAAAATCATGTAACTTCAAAAATTCCCAATATGAACATGTATTGGAGCGTGGCGCGCCTCTTGAGATGAAAAAGGCGCAGAGAGGCACATAGACGCAACCTCCTCTTGTACATTGCCTTAAATCACCAAAAAACTGGAGGGAAAAAAAAAAGCCTCCGCACCTCTAATAACTATGGGGGAACCATCTACTATCGCCTCAAATGATATGATTAATCTTTTGACATAGATCAAAATCAAATTCATCTAAACATTACAGAGATACCTCACTGCAACCAATGCCCATCTTCTTTCGATCACTAAGGCAGCGATTTTTATACTTCTTATACCTGACAGAAGGAAATTAACAACCCAGTTATAAATATATCAACTACTTGAGATATTTGTCAACGCAGTACAATCTGGATGCAAGCAAAATATCCAATCATGTGCTGTGTGCTGGAATGCATTCCTAGCCTAAGATTAAATGTCTCCTTACTTCTGTTGTTTGAATCCATTTTCCTCAAGTAGTTTATGGCTTGGATGCTGAAACGGTGGAAATGGCTTTGGCGCTGAACCAACCGGCGGACTGCTTCCTGTGAGATTTCGCTGAGGGGAAGCACCTAATTTTGAAGGCCTGATCCTGAGAAGTCCCGTATAGGGTATTAATGCCAAACATATTTAATAATAAAAATTTATAAAATTCAGACGCTTCACCTACATACAGGGTTGCTAAAAAATACTAAACAGGATTTTGCGACATTTACCCATGATTATCTGGAGGTGTAGAACCAAAGAAAAAACCAACTGCACCACCAGGAGGACTTTCAGACATAACTCCCACAGAATTTCGGGCACTACCATGACCTTTAAGTTCACAGAATAGTCGCCGCTTCTGAATGTATTGTTGCTTAGAGCTGCTTTTACTTTGTTTCCTCCGAGAGTTGGTAGTTTTAGGTCCTTCATTGCTGCCTCTTCCAGTAGAATGATTGAGATCCTTCGAATTTGAAGTAGCAGCAACGCGAGCAGAATATGTGGAATTCTCAAAACTGCCTTCAGTTGTCTTGTTATTATTACGTGTAGAAAGTGACCTTTTTGAGTTTAGTTCCTGCAGATTGAATGAAGGTTACAGAGAAAAATTTTTAACCATCCATAATGCTATTAAGGAAATGATCCATCAACCTGCTCATAATAGTAGAGGCCATCATTTATTGCAGAAGCTAGCTCACGGGACAATGTTTTTGATACTTCACCAGCACTAATTCGACTATTCTGCAGCATAAAACCTAGTTAGTACCTAATTCAAAATAGAGCTGATAATGCATCCTCAATTATTATATATATACATATATTCAGGTAAACTCTCAGTCAAAGAATTTTGACATAGACAATTTGACACCTAACATGCTCTGGCAAAGAAAAAATTTGTTATCAAGAAGAAATAGAGTTTGCAAAGACAAGCATTTTTGTGGTGAAGATTCATCACATAATTTGAAAATGAACTCATGTTTGTAGTGTAGGTAAAAGATTAATAATAATCATTCCAAACAAGACACTTAGGTTATGTTCGTTTTCGGATTTTAAATCTAGGTTTTGGTTTTCCAAAACCCACATCCAAATTTTAAAAACCTCCCCTATATCTACCTACTACATTCTCTCTCTTCAATTAATACACTTTCTCTCTTTATCTCTCCTCTCTCATTTAACTTTTTAAATAAATTAATACATTGATTTGACATAAAGTTAAAACCTACCCTACTCAAAACCCAAAACAAACATAGAACACACTATTCATGGTTTTCAAATCCCACATAATCCCAAACCAAACATCACCTTAGAAAGATAAATTGAAGAAAATGAATCAAGGATAACAAAAAGTATAATTCAAGAAGATGCTCACTGTTAATGATCACTGAATCACATAATTAAGGCATTTATCTAGTTTAAGTATGTTACTGTTATGATGTCCCACATCGGTTCCACACGCAAGTGTGGAAAGGCATATAAGTGGGGGTCAACCCTTCACTATCAGCCATGGTTTTGGGTGAAGTTAGGGCTCCCTAGCTTATGTGCCTAACAATTTGGTCCGACCTGCCGGATCCAAACAGGCCACGGGATGGGGCTACCCGATGTGTGGGCCCAGAGGTTGCCACCCCGGATGTGGGAACAAGGGGGGTTGCCACCCGGAGTTGTGGGCCTAGGTATGAGGGTTGCCAACCGGAGTGTGCCGTCCGTGGACGTCCGGTTCGAAGGGGGATGGATTTTTATGATGTCCCACATCGGTTCCACACGCAAGTGTGGAAAGACATATAAATGGGGGTCAACCCTTCACTATCAGCCATGGTTTTGGGTGAAGTTAGGGCTCCCCAGCTTATGTGCCTAACAGTTACAAAGGTGTAGAATCAATAGGACAAAACAATATATCAGTGTCATTTTATGTCGAGGCCAGATAACTACAGTACATTAGTATTTAGTTAGAATTATTGGATCCATTTACAAAGCAAAATGTGCCTGAAGGATATGTAGGCTTTCTTATAAATTGAAATTGCAATTAAATATGAATTTCATAACATGGGTATTATATAATCAGCCAAGATCCACTACCCTAATTCTCATACAACATTACTTTCATGGCTAGAAACTTCTAGTGATTTTTTAAAAATTTGTATAATGCACCAGAGATGCAAGAAAAAATAATAATAATAAAACCCTCTGATTGAGCTCTCCAATTGATTTCTCAGCATTGGCAATGAAATAAAAATTTTTCAGGCTATTCTCTAGTGCTTTCCAGGGTGAGCAGAGATGTATATTGAAACATTTCCAATGGCACTTGAAGACTTGATGCCAAGCCAATATATTATTAGATAATATCAAACTAAAAACAAATTCACAATTATAAAAAAAAAAAAAAAAAAAAAACACAGAGATATGATCCATAAGGTTTGACTCCACTAAACTTTAGCAATAGAAAGTGAGAGAAACCTGCAACTTAGGTCAATACTCATGTTCAAAAGAAAACAATATAACTATTGTCTAATAGTATAACAAATAAAACAAAGGATCATATACGAAAAATTGCATAAAAAAATGTTTGATTATGCATGAAGGAACCAAAAAAAGTTGGATCTAAAATATTCAAGCTCCTTTTGGATTGAGGAATCACAGATATATAGCCTCATAGAATTATATATTCACATATTCACAGTACATCCAAAGCATACCACCAGAATCTTTTTCTAATTCAGAACACTCTTATGAACAGGTAGTGCTACGCCTCAAAAAGCCTGGCTGCACATCGTGGTCATACCTGAGTGACAATTACAAGCCTCTCAACATCTTGATCGTTAACATTGATTTCATCATCTTCGCCATCAAGCCTGCAGTAACCCATTGATTTGAAAAGTCATAATGCTTTGAAAACTTGAAAAATATTTTACATGCAATGGAAAAAGAACAAAGGCAAAAGACAATAGTATATGCAAGACGGAAGTCACTGAAAAAAAAAAAAGCAGTTTTAGTCCTGATCGATTACTTACACAAGACAACATAAAATACTAAGGAAAAACAGTGAACCAAAACCCTGGGAGTTTATACAATTCTCCAGAAATGCACATGGGATCGTATAGAGAAATAAATTTCCAAAAAGAGATCCCCTAAAAAATCACAAAGGTTGAAAAGGCTATGGATACATGCACAGAATTACAAGTTCCTAAACTGCTAATATTGCCAATTTGGAACCCTTCAATTAAAATCATGAATGAACAAACCTGTATACAAGCCATAAAGACACCAGGCATATTCTTAAGTTGCATAAAGCAAGACTAGTGGTGACTGTGTGACATGAGAGCTCATATTTAGATCTCAAGTCATGTAGACCAAAACCGAAAGAATACAAGTTAAAAATTTGATGCCAGTGGAAATGGATGCAAGGTTACTTAAAATATTACTAGTCTAACAAGATATCTAAAGGAACATATACTACAAAAGGCTAGAAAGTACTCCAAAATAATTTAGAAGTTACAGAAACATAAACTCAAGGATCATTCAGACCAACCAATCCTTACAAAAAACAGCAGACTTAATCATGAAATATTTGATTAATTAACAAATATTTGAAAGCAAGATCCAAACACACATTTTCAACGCTATCAATTTTAGTGTGACAAAATACTATTGACATATAAGCAATTTTATAGATGACTAAGAAAAGAACAGGAAAACCCATAAAAATTGTAGTTACAAGTTAGTCAAGCAGAAAAAATCTTTAAATACCTTCCAGTAGCAGGATGATCATTCCTTATCATTTTCTGCTCCAGTTCCAGCTCTTCGTCGAGCATAAATGGGCTTGAAAAATCATTAGATGAATCATCCAAATTTTTTGAATTCAGATTTGAAAGCTCTCTGTTTGCAGAGTTTTCAAGAATCATAGACTTCACCGAATCGGCTCCTTGTAGGATAGCTGGGGAATTTGAATCATTAATGTTGTCCCCATTGTTGGATTGACAGCCTAACTCCATGCTTGAACTGCTATACATTGAACTAACTTCCCGTGCGTCACTTTTATTTCTTTGCTCTGTATTATTGCTAATGGAAATGTTCATAATATCTTCAGTCAATGGCAGAAGTTCCTGTGAGCTTACATTTGGTGCAATTAGTTTAGTTGTCCCTTTAAACCCCTGTCCTTTATTTTCATTTTGAACGTCATTGTTAATTGCATTTCCAATCAGTGATGCAGATTCACTGACCAGAGATGAGGGAATCCACTTAGACCACTCATTGCTTCTCCTAACCTTGTCACCCTAAAGATGTTTAAAGCAAAACATGTGGAGGGAGAGTACACAAGCAACAAACAGAAATTAGAAATACAAAGGAACACTCTGCATGAGAAAGCGCAAGAGGGAAAGTTTCAACCTGCACTTCAATGATCTCTGAGGCTTGCAATGCATCTAAAATAAACGGTATCTCTGCATTCATACGCTTAACCTGAAACTCAGAATTCCAAAAAGATCCTTAATAGCAAAATAAACAGACAAATCCTTCTTAGAGAACCAAATCAAAAGAAGGGCAAGAGACGGATATATATATATATATATATATGTACCCTTTTAAATTCAGCGATATTTGATATTGGAACCCAACCTTGGTGGTCCATCAAGGATATCAAGTAGTGATCATGCTGCAGATTCTCATCACTGCCAAAGTTGTCAGATTAAGCAACAAAGTATGAAAAGTGTTCTTTTAGCAAAAACTTTCTGACTTAGAAAAGTTACACGTACGAGACAAAGTAACATTGATGTAATTTAATAGGTAGAACTACAATCCAACAGAGAGAAGTCATTAAAATTAGCAAAATATTGCCGAAAAATATTCTCTTAGACTCCAAATGAGTTAAAAGAATGCTCCAATCGCACATAACTTGGACCTTGACTTTAATAATATATAGCTGATGCCCTAAGATTAAGCTTCAACATGCACTTTAATTACGATACTAGTAATAAACTAGTGTAGCTGAACATTCCAAGAGGCATGAGATCAGTTTAAATAGTTTACCTGAAATAATACTCAATTTGCTTTACAATGTTAGCTTTCAGTGCTATTGTTGGTGAGGGTGGCATTGGAACTCCAGGACTCAAAGGATATGGTACTAAGAAAGGTGGATAGGGTACTCTAACAAAGGCTGGGGGCGCAGCAGAATAATAATAGAGTGGTGGCCCTGTAATAGAGTAATTTGTTAAATGTAACTTTCATTTAAGTGCAGAAAAATAACAGGGGAACAAGGAGATAAGGAAAGAGAAAAAAGATATAAAACAGAAAGATTAAGAAGTTGGTCAAAATATGAATTGTGAACACAGATCAATTCTACTTTTATTAGCAGCACAAATAATACCTTGATAGTTTGGTCCATCAACAAATCCCGTAGGGGTAAAAATTGGAGAGCTCATAAAAGGTCTTGGCCCAATACTTTGTTGCAAATGAAAATTGTTAGGAGAAGCTGGCTGTGGATAATTCCAGGAAGAGTTCCTTTGGCTGTATTCATCATTTGCACTGCGCCATCTTCCACCTGAACTCAAATCTTGGGCACTCGAATTGGAACGAGTGGAAGGCTGAAAAGACCCATTCACTGGTGAAACAAATGCTTGTGTAGGTTCACTACCCGACTTTACCAGTTGACTATCAGCTCTTGATAAAGGTCTGGGGCTCAGTTGATATGCATATCCAGTGGCCGAAGCTGGTGACATGGGATACATAGTTTGATAAACAGGGGTAAATGTTGGCAGATAATGAGGTAAGGGACCAGCAAATGGAGGCATACTATTTGGCCCTTGCTTGGGGCTGGTTTTATTTTGATTTGAATTGTATGCCCTACGAGGGGATTTAAAATTCCCACGCCCATGGAACTTCGGCTGCTCAGTCGTAACCTGGAAATCAGTGAATTGGCAGGTAAGCTACACCACTTTAAACATATATAATCACAATAATACATATGTTCTTAAACTGTACATATACAGCATATGGCAATGTATGAAGCTTTTCCATAGGATAAGAGACCAAAGATACAAGTTTACAAGAAAAGTTTTAAATTGCATCACTATTCACCAAGAGCACTAGATCCTACATTCTCCAACACTGAGACTTCCAAGTATTACTATTGGTACAACAAGGACAGAGCAATTGGAATATAAATTTCAAATTACAGATTCCAGAACTTAGGTTAAAAGGGCCCACGAAGATCCAGGACACAGTATATACAAGCTAACATACCAAATTACGGAAAGCTAGTTGGAAATATCAAAATAAGAGCACTAGTATACTATTATGATTAAAGCCTTCATACAGTTAGTTTTTCAACATCCCAAGGCCCATCAGGAAGCATATCTTTATAACATAGAGGCTCTTGTATAAGAAAGTAGCTTCTTCTTTGTGCTATAATGGGCATTCAACTAACAATGCACAACAGATAATTCCTCTAGTATCCCTGCACTAACAAAAAGAGCTTGAAACATACTTTTATAATAAGAGAGAGACATATATGTCAATTCCATAATTATGAGACACCATTTCACCATATCTGAAAACAATGTTTCTCGTCTAGCTTATATAGATAAACATAACAAATCTCAATCTTTTCATTCAACTTCCGATCAATATGTGCCAACAAACATAAAGTCACCGTAAATGGAGTCATGTGCAAAAAAAAAAAAAAACTATAAAGGTACTAAATTCAAAACACTAATTTTCATTCACATAAATATATGTCTAATCTTTTCTTCCCATTAAAAACTCAAACCAGTTAGATCTCCCATTTTAAATTAGAAAAACTTACATACGTCCGAATTGGTTGTCCTATAAATTAAGATATCCAATTTTATTTTCCCTTACTGAATAATCTTATTATGATAACACATGGTATCAATGCATGAATACACACGTGCAAAATAAAGTAAAAACCAAGAATGTCAACATGAATGGATACCAAATAAAAATAACTACTGCATTCACATATAAACATTCTCTAATTAATCAAAACAGAACCAAGCATTCAACAATAACTAGCCAAAAAAGATACTGCACCGACCTGCGGAGAAGACGACGGAGGATCAGCAGTTTTGGATTGTGCGATTGGGGGAAGCGACTTGGCGGCGCTTGAATCGACACTTCCATTAAGCTTGGGTCGTTGCTGTGAGTTAGAGGGCAACGGCCAGGACTCGGAATCATCTCCGGTTACCGGAGAAGCAGCGGCGGAAGTCTTCCATGGAGACTTGGGAGGAGCATCCACAACCACCTCATTCTGAATATCAAGCTGATCACCACCACTGCCTTCATTGTCCCCCATCCCCAAAAGAATGCCTGAAAAAATAATCAACACCCGGTTGATTCGAGCTGTTTACAGCAAAAATAGCAGGCGTTGCTTCGGAAAAGTAGAGCAAATTAGAAGAGAAAAGGAAGTGATTCTAGGGTTCGACGGCAGCAGTAGCAGAAAGGGTGGCGGAGTGTGAGAAATGGAGTAGGGGAAGAGTTTGCAGAGAGTGAGGAGAGAGAGAGGGGGGAGCGAAGGACACGCGCGAGTGTTAGAGAGGGACTAGGGTTGTAGTTTGCATATATGGAATCAGAACAATGTTGACAAATTGACTATTTTTACGTGACGCGGCTGTACAAGTGTACCATGTGTAGATATATATATTCTCCGTTTTGATTGCTTTATAAATTTAGACATGATACATTTTGATCATTTATAAATTATTTTTAAAAAAATTAATAAGAATTGAAATAGGCAAAAGTTTATATGAAATCGACACGTGAAATGTTCTAAAATAATAAAGTGAATCAATATGTGCATTTTGTGGTGATGTTTGTTTTTGGTAAAATTGGGAATGAATTTTAAAATCCACACAAAATCATTTTTATATATACTTACAAATTCTAAAATCCTCAACATATATTTTTTCTCTTTTGATTTAATTGGGAATAAATTTCAAAATCCATACAAAATTATTCCTATATATACCTACAAATTCTAAAATCCTCAACATATATTATAGAAAAAAAGTGAATCTTTTGTGGAACGGATTGAACATTTTTTTTTAATTGAATAAATAGTGCATGTGGTATTGCCTTGAAGACATTAACAAGTTTAAGGTGAGATTTTCAAAATCCATAAAAAATCATTCCTATATATACCTACAAACTCTAAAATCCTCAACATATATTATAGAAAAAGTGTGAATCTTTTGTGGAACGGATTGAGCATTTTTTTTTAATTGAATAAATAGTGCATGTGGTATTTCCTTGAAGATATTAACAAGTTTAAGGATCGAATCTCACCACGGTTAGTGTGAGAACAACTCTTAAAATAAGAAGGTTCTTTGAATAGTGGGTGCGGTAATCTCACTCACATTGTGGGAGTAATCTTTAAAATAAGAGAGGCTCTTGAGTAGCGGGTGCATATTGATAAATAATTATATTTATCATAAACCAATTAATTAATTCTATCTAAAATACAAAATTAAAATGGTATAATAATCTCTTAAAATAAGAGAGGCTACTTGAATGGTGGGTGCGGATTGATATATAATTAAATTTACTATAAATAAATTAGGGTCCATTACTTATTAGTATAATTTATCTACCTATATACTAGCAGATACAATATCCAAATTAAAATATTATCCACTACAAATTGAACACATCAAATACATCTTTTAACCCTATTATAAGTTTAATTGTATTCAGAAATTTAATTGTATTCAAAAATTAATTAACCATTAATCTCTCAATGAAACTAGAAAATAGGTTGAGATTAGTTAATATAATCTGTTATATTATAATTGTATATGTTATTCAAAATTTATGTATTCAGAAATATTTATATTCAATATATTTGTATTCAATCTCCTAAAATTATGTTATGATTGTATATGTTATTCAAAATATATATGTATTCAGAAATATTTATGTTCAATATATTTGTATTCAATCTACTAAAATCTATTGTCTTATGATGTTATATTTGTTCAAAATTTATGTATTCAAAAAAAAAATTATTTTAATATATTTGTATTCAAAAAGATAAAATTCATGTATTTGAAAATATTTATATTTAATTGTATTCAGAAAGATAAAATTTATGTATTCAAAAATATTTATGTTTAATATATTTATATTCAGAAAGAATTAACTTCTTTCATTTACTCCCTTAAAATTGTATTCAAAAATTCATATACATGGTGTTTATATTTAAGACTCACACAAAATTTGCTCTCAATATAAGCAGGTGCATATACATACAAATTCTCTATCTCTAATATTCTCAACTATCTAGCATAGTGATACTTAACGAAAAGATCGATACAGACAAATACAAAATATATAAACCAAAGAAAAGAGAAGCAAGAGGAGAGCAAGCCTTTTCTATCTCTCTACCATACAAAACCTCTTCACTCGCCACACATGGCACACAATCACCCCTGCTAATTCTGAAAACACACACTTTACTTGCTCTCTCTTGAGAATTCTTCGCTGCGAATACCCTGCAACCGCTGTTGATGGTGAGTATCGAGGACTAGGGTTTTGGCCCCTCACACACAAGATAATTGAGAGTATTTCCTTTGCTAGAGAGAGGGGAAGTTGAATTGATGATTCTGTACATAATTTAAAGGAGAGATAAAAGAGTTGCTAGAGAGATGAGTTCAATTGAAGAGTCTATACATGGTTTCAAAGAGAGAGAAGAGAGAAGAGGGTCGTGATCTTCTTGGAGGGCCATTTGATTAGCCATTTTGTAGTAGAGATGACCAATTAAAATAATTTATCGAACCACAGGGAGGTTGATGCTAGAGCTTAAGCGATATCACACTTATCATAATTTTATAGAGACTAATCATCGAGTGGGATTGTTAAACAAGTATTAAAATGACACAAATCAAGTAAACAAAATATCATCAAACAATTAAAATGAAGTAATGTAAAGTTGTTTTCCAAATTAAGCAAAAATGGGATTAACAACAATTAAGTAGTGGAAAATCTTATGATACATGTATTAAACTCATATGAATCAAGGGTATGGACTAAGGGCCAACTCTAAATTCACCTAAGCTCTTTCTCAAGATGAATAGGATATTAATCTCAATTAGCACAAGGTTGGTTCTCATTCAAACAATTCCAACTAGGTACTAAGCTTGAAATAAGAATCCCTTCACACAATTAATCAATCTCTCAATCAAACCAACCGTATGTCATATCAAAGGGTTCTAAACTCTAAAGGATTTCTCAATTTATTTACAATTTATAATGCATATGAAGTGTTTGATGAAATGATTCACTCAAATGTCCTAATCACATAATTGATTTCTCAATCTAATCATATATTTAGAGCATCTAAACACACAAATCATCAAAAACCTCAAGATCTAAAGCATCAATGATAGGAAATCAATTAACCCAATCAAGATATGAATTTAAATACATAGATCCCAAAATTTAACCACAAACTTTCATGTTGCTAATCCCACAAGGGAGATTAGCCTACAATCTTCATAATATCCTTAACATAGACATTAAAAACCTTACAAATAATGGTAAACTAGATGATTAACACAAAATTGGGATGAAAACTCCATTGGATTGGCTCCAATTGAATCTCCTTCCTTCCTTTGGTGATCACCCACTCTTCCTTGCTTCTTCACTTGATTTGGATAGTAAAATTTATGGAGAGATGATGTAGATTCAAAGTATGAATGAAGGGGATGAAGAATATGGTGTAAAATCAAAGGATTGGTGTGTGAGGTGTGTGAGCAGCTGAAATTTCATGTATATCTCTTCAAAGGTTGAATGGATGGGTATTTATACTCATTGGGGGCCTTCTAGAAGAAATCTGATTTTTTTTACTGATCAGGCACTTACACGATTCGTGTGCTGCAACACGCCTCGAGTCGTGTCAGGATTTCTGGGTCAACGTGAACTTACAACGGCACACGAGTCGTGTGCCGCAACATGGCCAAGGGATGGTCGTGTTGTGCGTTCTGATGTCGTCGCACGACCATCTCTTACAGGCCCGTTTGCAGTACACGACTCGTGTATCATGACACGGCTCGTGTACTTGAAACGGCTGGCCGTGTTCTTGCTGCCCTGTTTTCTTCTTCCTTCTTTCGTCTCCCTTCTCCATTTCCGCTCCGATTTCACATGTTTTACATACGATTAAGTTCATTCACACTCAATTCCATAAAAACACATAACTCCACCAAATAGCAAATAAATACGGATAAAAATACTCTGAAAACGGACATAAAAAGACACTAAAATGTAGGTGAAAATATCACTCATCAGAAGAGAAACCCAGAAGAATCTTTCTTCTTATAGAGTGTTCAACTTATTGTTATTATATGGTGATATTGCGTTGCGTAAATGACGGATCCCGTTACTTAAAAAATTAATGAACAAGGTAATATTGAAAATTTTACCTTGATATTTTGTACCTATTAGTAATATTTTTACCTATTGTATCTATTAGTAATACTAATATATATTTTGTACTAATTAGTAATAAATCCAACAAATTAATTCCAACTAAAATGCAAAATTAAAATGGTTAATATCAAATAGAAACTCATGTCATATACAAATTAATTATGGCTAAAATACAATATATTTATGTAAATATACCTCATGAGATAATAATTTACTTATATAAAAATAAAAATAATTAATTAATTAATATGTATAAAATCTTATAGATTTGTAAATAAAAATAATAAAATAAAAATTCATGTCAAAATAAAAATAATAAAATAAAATTGCATTGCAAAATATCTTAAGTATACTATAGCAGAAACTTTTCTTGCTGACATGTCGTCTCCAGAGCGCTCTAATATGATGTGTAATTTTCTTAATTTTTTGGATTTTTTAATATTTTTTTAATATTTTACTTATTTACTTTTAATTTACTTCCTTATTTAATATTTCCTTTTTTAAATAATGTGTTTCTTATTTTTAATTAATAATGATTAAATTTTCAATATTTTATTTATTTATTTGGGTATCATTAATTAATTACTAAATCTTTTAATATAATTAATTAATTAATATATCAAATTAAATCATATATATAAAGGGAAAAAGAATATTCCATATAATATTCTCTCTTAACCCACCTATAAATAAGACTTTTTGGTTATTCACCCTAATACACACATATGATTCTCCAAGATGAATAGGAACTTTCTTCAAGTTCCTCTAGATAATTGAATTATGCAAGTATAAAAATTTATTTCGATAGAGAGAATCAAGTAGAGATCCAATCTACCTCTAAAAAATCGATTTAGGTATTCTTCAAGAGGAAGAGAACTGATTCAAGTCTTCTTTAATCGATTTACCTTTTAAGAATCGATTCTTCAAGAGGAAAAAAATTGATTCAAGTATTCTTGAATAGATTTACATCTTAAAAATCGAAAAATTGATTTTTCAAGAGTAAGAGGATCAATTTGAATCGATTTACTCCCTTTAATGCAATAAATAAATTAATTAATATATCAAATTAAATCATATATATAAAGGAAAAAAGAATATTCCATACAATATTCTCTCTCACCCACCTATAAATAAGGCTTATTGGTTATTCATTCTAATACACACATTCGATTCTCCAAGATGAATAGGAGCTTTCTTCAAGTTCCTCTAGAGAATTGAATTATGAAAGTATAAAAAATTATTTCGATAGAGAGAATCAAGTAGAGATTCGATCTACCTCTAAAAATTTTATTCAAGTATTCTTCAAGAGGAAGAGAATTGATTCAAGTATTCTTAAATCGATTTACCTCTTAAGAATCGATTCTTCAAGAGGAAGAGAATTGATTCAAGTATTCTTGAATAGATTTACATCTTAAAAATCGATTTTTCAAGAGTGAGAGGATCGATTCAAGAATCCTTGAATCGATTTACTCCCTCCATCCATAACAATGGACACCTTTTTTTTTACACGGAGATTAAGGAGTATAATAATATAATGTAAAGTGAAGTGAGAGAAATAATATTTAATGTGTAGTAGGTAGTTGTATTAGTGGTGAGTGTGACGTGTGTGTGGGCCATGTAAATAAATAAATTATTTTTATGTGGGTCACATATCCTTAAAAAGGAAATATGTCAATTTCTGTGGGACACCCCAAAAAGTAAAGTGTGTCAATATCTTTGGAACGAAGGGAGTGCATCTTAAGAATCAATTCTTCAAGAGGAAAAAAATCAATTCAAGTATTACCTCTTAAGAATCTATTCAAGTATTCTTTAATATCTACCTCTAAAGTATTGATTCAAATATTTTAAAGAGGATCGACGATTCAAGTACTCTTAAATCAATTTACCTCTAAAGAATAAGAGGTTGAAAAACTAATTCATGTATTGAATCGAAAGCTTAAGTTCCTTAAGTTAAATCACTATTTCATATAAAATAACATTAAAATTGAGTTTGTAAATATTTGTTAATTTTTTAAATTTAGTATATTAATATTTATTTATTTACATATATCTTAATTATTCAGTTATAACATATGAATTATAAAATTTATTTTTTTAGTTGTTTATATAATTTAAAACTAATAAAATTAAATAAAAAATAAATTCATTACAAATTTATGAATATTTAAAAGAATATTATATATAAATTAATTTTATTTATAATAGACATATATTTTCCATTAATTTTTTAATAATACTCCCTCCGTCCGCCACAAAGGTGGACATTTGCTTTTTGCAAGTGGATTAATGAGTATTATTATTTAAGGTGTAGTTGGTAGTTATATTAGTGGGGTGTATGAGTCCCATAAATTTATTGTATTAGTAATGTGTGTGGGTCCCATGTGTTTAAAAAGGGAAATGTGGACCTTTGGTGCGGACGCCCATAATGGCAAAATGTGGACTTTTTGGGCAAACGGAGGGAGTAACTATTAATGAAAATAGAATTATTATTATATAATTAATTAAGAAATACTAAACCATAATCGTGAGTAAAAAATAATACTCCATTTAAATATTATTTATAATATTATGTATATTTTTTAAAAAATATATATAGCGACTGTTTAAAAATATTTTAATTATTTTATTTTAATTAATTATAATATATTTGACCTTATTTTTCATAATGTATATATGAGTCCATTACTATCAGGTACAATTTATATACTATTATTATAAATAGGTACAAAAAGCTAAAAATATAAATAATCAATACATTTTAAATTAGTGAAATGCCCTTCTTATCCTTAATGTGATTGTGTTCATTAATACATTAAAATATAAAGATATTTTACATTAAAATTAAAAATATATTTCATTCCACATTATTCTCCTAAAAATTTGATGGGATTAACTCAACTCATTCCAAGCTAATGCCTGATAGAAAGCTTGAATTAAATTGAACATAATATTCTGAATACCCACTAATTTTGAATACAAACGCATTTCAATGAATAAATCTAAAATATATTGAATGCATTCTGAATATTTCGTGAAATATTGAGAAAATATATTTGAATACATCCTTATTGAATATTAAATATTCTAAATATTTGCTGATTTTGTTGAAATATTCTAAATATTCTAAATTCTTAATGTGATTGTGTTCTATTGACGGCTGTTCTTGGCTCGTTAATTTAGTATTCAAAGGATTAAGATTTTTAATAACGGAACCAAGAACGAATACCATCAAACACAATAAACCATAAACGAAGACAAATAAAGAGATTAAAACCTATGAAAGACCCGATTCCCACCAACGAACTCAACCAATTTTATTGTTCTCCCTTAGAGCAACACTCGTTCCAAATCCTTACAAGTGTAATGTCTAAAGTGAATCTGAGTGTCCTACCTCTCTCATGTGAGAGAGACTATTTATATTGTCCTAAAACCCTAAATCCGAGCCAATCGTCTTGCACCATATGGATAAAGACACGCCGTCTTTAATGAAGCTGTCTGGTACGCCGACCATCTGCAGGAGGAGTCTGAGCACCATTTGTTGCACTGCAGGGATTTGCAGGGTGCCTCTGTCCTTTGCTGGCCTTCCATTGGTTGTTGGAGTCGGGTGCGCAGTCAATCATTTTCTCCTAGTTAGAATTGCTGCCCAAGATACCTCTTCTTCCCGTTAGTGTTGTCTTCTAGCCTGCAGTACTTATTTCCTTTCATTATGGTGTCTGTTCTTTACTGTTCTGCTTTCACCGTCCCCTTTGAACTTTGAATGGGTTGGCTTTCGGTTCTGGGGCGTTCATCCGAGGTCTCGGCTAGGGGGAGGATGAGCGCCGAGGTGGTTTTCTTCCGAGGGCGTTTCCTGGCTTCGTCCCTGTTTGGTTGGCTCACCTTTATTCTTTCTTGGGCTGGGCCTTCGAGCGGTCGTGATCCCTTTTGGGCTGCCTTAATTCCCTTCTCATTTCTGTCCACCATTTGGGCTGCCGAGGGATTGGGCCTTCCTCTTTAAGCATAATGGAGCTTATTGGGCTTCTTGGGCCCATCAAGCATGAGGGATATAATACACATAACATTAGCCCCTCGAGCCTGAATAATTTCATGACTTGAGATTGTTCAGGGTCGAACCGTACTTCGCGGGTTATATCCCTCATACTTCGGTGCCTGAGACATTAGGGTTCTTTCCATCTCGGCTCTTTGTTGTTCTTAATCATTGCCTCCCTCATGATATGTTCCTGCCTTATCGGGTTATCTGCGTCGCTTTAAGATATTTTCGTTCTGGTGGAGGGTATATCTGGTATTTGGGGTGTAACTGTTGATTTGAAATTTGAAATTTAAATTTTTTTCTGCCATTTTCCCTTTCCCTGCTTCCTCTTTTTTCTCCCTTCGATTCTGCAGGCGGTTAGTGTTCCTTTTATCCAGTGAGTTCTCCTTCATCTTCCAGGTATTATTATCCTCTCCTTTTCCTCTTTTCTTTTAGGCTCTTTTTCTTTCGTGTCTCTGAACCTGTCGTCGTTGTAGCTTAGGGTTTTCTCCTTCCTATGTTTCCGCGTTTTATTTCCCTTTACGTCTATCACGATATGGCTTGTGAGGGGTCCTTTTCTCTTCCCAGATCCCCTTCTCGTTTGACCGATTCTTCGCTCGGTAGTTCTGGGTCATCCTCGTCGTCTCCAGAGGAGCTTTCGGGTCCTCCATCTCTCTCTCAGATTACCTTTAATCAATGGGTTATCGACTTTGTTTCTGATTTTACACTGGAGCCTAATCCCATAATTGTCGATGCAAATCCTAGATTGTTGGGCCATCTTGGAAAACTTCCATTGTGGGACGATGATACCCCCTTTTCTGCTGTTGAGGTTTCTTCAACCCTTGACGACTCTTGGTTACAGAAGAGCCCTGTTATTGCTTTTGGCAAATTCCAGTGTGGGGAAGATATCGACTTCTATATTCCTTCTCCCGATGCACGTATGTTTTATGCTCTGCCGAACGCCGTGGCAGCATATGAATTGCAACTTAAACTCGGTCTTAGGTTTCCTCTTCATCTCTGCATTCGGGATATCTTCGAATTTTGGGGTATACCCCCCACTCAACAAGCTCCCAATGGTTGGGCAGCATTGATGGGGATTTTGGTCCTCTTCCTGAAAAGAAAATATTCCTTCTTGACTACTGCTGAGATCAACTTCCTATACCGGCTCACTCCGAATAACAGGACTAAGGGATATTATTATTTGGTACCGTGCCACACCAATTTTATTACTTCTCTACCCAGTTCCATTAAAGGGTGGAAGAATCCTTGGTTCTGGGTTCGCGGGTCTTGGAGGGGGGACTCTGTATATGATCTTCGGGACCCTCAAAATCCCATCGTGCTCCCCAGAAATTCTTTCTTAAAGCCTGTCCTCAGTGCGTGTATGTTTCTGTCGGCTCTTTTTTATGTTATATAGGACACTAACATTTCTTTCTTTTACTCTGTACAGTAGGGGATACGTGTGCCCTCGAGACGCTGTTGGTAGGGTTTCAGAAGGTTTTCCGTCATGTTCGCAAACTCTCCAACCTGAGATGCAGTTACTAATGGGTTCTCCGAGGGACCAACCTTTTTAAAACTGGCTTTACTACCACGTCTATAGCCATGCCAGGTAGTCTATCTGTGATTACTTCCTCGACTGGAGAGTTCATCGTGTAGTTTTTCTTCTTGTATTAATCTTCCTTCCTCCTTTTTCGCTACATTTAGGGGAAGAAAAGCATCTTTTGCCTGACACTGCTCGCATGGGTATTCTCCCATTTGCTCGCCAGTGGGTTGCACTCTCTAAATAGAAAAAGAAAGTTTCCCAGACTTCTTCTCCGAAGGCCTCTAGAATTCCTCTTGCTGTGCATCCCCTTGCATCCGTTAGGATTGAAGAAGTTCCGGATCTCATCTCCAGGAGGTTGGACGCCGATCTCATCCGAGTGTCTGCTATGGGTCCTCAGGAGAAGGTTTCTAAGAAAGCCTCCGAGCCCCGAAGCCCTATCCCGAGGAGAAGGTTTCTGCTCTTGTGCTTCTGCTTTTGCTCAAGCCTTTGCTCGGAAGCCCTATCCTGATTGCCTTGATGACAAGCGTGATATTCTTCATCAAGCCATTAGCAAGGAAAAATGCTTCTTGAGGAGACTTTGAGGGGTTATGTTGATTTTGGGGTGCTCGGCGAGTATTATGACTTTATCACCGATGTTCCTAAGGAATCCTCCGATGGGTCTGACGAAGGTGGATCCGATGAAGAGTTTACCGATGATGCCTTAGATCTTGCCATGGTTGATTTTAGGGTTGAGGATCCATCTGCCGCGTTTCGCGTTGAATTTGTAAAGGAACATACTCAAGAGATTCCTGCTGAGATTGAGTTTTTCGCCCTTGGTGATGCACGTATTTTTGGTCAGGTTACTTCTATTAAGGCTTTCGAGGTTTTGCCCACCGAGGCTGCTATGGCTCTTTCAATTCCACCGGTCTCTGCGGCTGATCTTGCTTCAGGTTGTACTGTGGATGTTGACATTTTGTCGAGGCTGACAACCTTCGAGGCTCCCTTTGGTGCTTCCGAAGACATGGTGTTGAGAAGTGGAGAGTTACAGTCTATAGAGGTGGTCGATTCCGAGACCTTCCTAGCTGATCAATGAAGTATCGCCGAGCCTCTGGTGTTGGATAGGGTGTAGTTTTGTTGTTAGGAGTTTATTCTATATCTTTCTCGCGTTCCTTTTATTTATCGGTTGATAGGACTCTGAATTATTTCCGCTTCCATTGTAACTCACTTATTAATGAATGAAATGTCTTCTCTTCCTTGTTAGTGGATCTAGTGAGGGTACTTTGGCAATTTACCTCTAATTTCAAACATAACTGCCGCTTTTCTGTAGTGGGTTGTCATGTCTTTGGCCAGGTGTTGCGTGGATTAATCTGGACCCCTATTTTTCTTGGGAGTTGTAAGGTCTCTTCATCTCAGCCGTTGGATCTTAGCCATTTTTGCACCATAATTTTCAATGATGATACGTGCCACCCCTCACTTTGTCAGGCAGTTACCATTTTGGTTTTTCTAAATTCAAATCTCTCGTATCCTTCCCCTATATTCATGTGTTTCCTTTAACCTAATTCACCTGATATCTCTGTGATTCCTCAAAATTTCACTATTTTTTTGCATTCTGAAAATCTCGCTCTCCTCTGCCTGTCTTTTCGCTAAACCCTAATTCTTAAATCCTTTGTTCTAGTAAAAAATGTCTGGTGAATGTACTCCTCCTACATTTGATGTTCAAGAGGTGAACACCTCCGATGTACGCCGGAGCGCCACGCGCGACCCGATATTCATAGCTCCAATCACATCCACAGGATGCCTCGTCCCAATCTGAGGGATTTGTCCACTTCTTCCTCTTCAGGTGGCAACCCAGCTTCTGTTTCCTCTTCCGACAGGCAATCGGTTCCTACCGTGCCGGCCGCGGGTGATGGCGGTGCCGCGATATTTATCGATGCAGATTTGGGTGCTATACTCCCTCTGAACGTGAGGGACTATCTTCTTGGCCACGGGATATCGGCGACTTGGGGGCCGCCTTCCGAGGAATGGCCTAGTGGCTTGATTGGGTGCCAGCTTCCAAATTATCCTCGGAGCACTTGGTAGAGCTCCATCGGCAGTATGGTAACTCCAATGTCATCTTTGAGCTTCCCTTGGATGGAGTTCCCCTTTCCAAGCCTCCTACAGGTCATACTGCTTTTTATTACTCTATCTTTCTTGCCGGTTTACGTCTCTCTCTTCTCCCTTTTATTGGTTTGCTGCTGCAGAGGTGGGACATGGCTATAGGCCAGCTATTACCCTCCTCTTGGTTGTGCCTAATATCCACTATGTCACTGTTCCATTACTTGGTCACACCATCCGAGATCCGTTCGAACTAGAGTTTCACTTTTTTTACGCTCAATCTGGTCGTTCTGGTGGTTTCTACCATTTGCTGCCCCGCGACAACCATTATTTTGTGGGGGCTTCTAATATCATTGGCCGAAGCTGGGAGCAAGCCTGGTTCTGGTTAGGTGGTGACTTTCGTACTCGTGTCAATGGTGCTTCTGTGACTTTTTCTGTTCGATTTCTACCGTTGGATAAGTGTATGAATCTTCTCTGTCCCCTGAGTTCTGGTTTATATGCTTTTTACAATCTCTGATGTTACTCTTGTGCAGGTCCTTCTCGTCGTCCCCTCGAGCAGCTGAGCGATAGTTTTCGCCTTGTTTATGAGATTTTATCTCGTGGGGGGAATACTTACTGTGTTTCTCCATTACTTTCCAAGCCAGTCTTAGTCTTAACCGGGTTGTCTACTCTCGGCCGTGGTGCCACAACTGGTAATCCCTTCTCTTATTCAGTTTCTATTCTCTTGATCACTTGTCTGACTTTTCTTTCTTTTTTGTAGGTGAACTCCAGAATGCCCTGTCTCCGGTGGGATCGACAGGATCTGTAGTTGGTTTTTCCTTGACTCTGTACAAGTATGTGTACCAATTTTCGGATGATGAAACCAACCCCGATTATTCTGGTCATTCTACATCTCTAGACGAAGATGGAGAGATGGATGACCTGTCCGTTGGGTCCGAGGATACAAAGCTTGGTGAAAATCTGTTGACTGTGCAGCTTACTGAAAATAGGGTCCTGCCCCCTTTATCACATCCCCGCCAGCATTTGCGTCGTTCCTATGTTGTCTCTTCTAATGTTCCTTATGTCCCTGGTTTTGGGTCTGTTTCTACCTCACTGCTTGGAAAGAGAGAAAGAAGTGTCTATGAGCGTGACGGGTCTTCTCAGCCGATCGCAATCAGCTTCGTGCCTCGTTCACCTTCTACCGTTGGTGAGTTCGATCTCCTCGCCAGAAGATTACAGAAAATACTCACCTCCCTTTGAGCTTCCTCATTCTTTCAATGTTTGTTATATTCTCACTCGTGGTATCCCTTTGCAGATCCTCTTCCCATCGTGCCCGAGGTTGAAATGCAGTTTGAAGAGGATCCAGAGGAAGATCCGGAAGAAGACTCCGAAGAGGAGCTTGAAGACGATCCAGAAGAAGGTTCTGAAGAGGGGGTTAGATGAGGATCTTGAACAGGTGGGAGCTCCCGAGCCAAGAGTGGGTAGCGGTTCTGAGCCCGAGGACTACGACATGATGGTAGGGCCGAGGTGAGGTCTGTCCCCGGAGCCGATGTTAGTTCAGTCCCCTCAACTTCTCAAGCCATTCCTATAGTCCCTCTTCTCGGTCTGAACCGTGATGGTGCTGCTGTGACAACCGATCCCATCAAAACTGATGCTGAAACTGCCAGATTGGCTGCTGAAAGGGCCTGTGTGCGAGGAAAAGGTAGGGCTGAGGAAGGTGATAGATCTGGTCTGGCTGAGTTGCGGGAGTTAGGACTCCAGGGTTTCCTTGCAGGCAAAAGTTCTAGGGCCCTGCATGAAGCTCTTTCAACCGTTGTCCCCAGCTCTCTTTCCCAAGACTCCTCTGGTTTAGCCGTGATGGCTGGAGTTGCCATTGCTTCCCTCACCTTTTATCTGCATTTTACGGACCAGTATCGTTTGTTCGCCGGCTGGCTCATTGATCGTTCAGAGGGGTCTTTTGCTAGCTTGAGGATACATGCTCTGGAGATCGAGAATGCCAAGCTGACTTCTCTCGTCACACATCAAAGGGAACAACTGGTTGATTCAAAATTTGAGGTCAACGTGGGACGCGCCACTCTGGAGTCCGTGGAAGCAAGTTTGACCGAGACCGAGATTGCCCGAGATGCTGCCTGGATTGAGGTTGCTGAGGCACGAGCCAGACTGATTGAGGCCAAGGCTCATATGCGAGCTTTGGAGCAATGCATTCCTCACCCCGGCTCGGTAGAAGAGAGGGCCATTCGTGCAGAGGCCCAGCTGAAGGAGATGGAGGACAAAATAACGAGCATTTTTCATTCCTTCAGCGGCCGAAAAAAAGATTGATGCTTTCCATGTCTTTTGTTTATTGGTTCCTTTCTGTTTCGCTCTGATTCTGATGTTGTTCCATACTTTACCCCTTGTGACTGGTTGTATTTTTTGAACTCTAACTGTTTCTCTTTATGTTTCGCCCTTGCTGGGTAGTTGTGTCCGATGTCTTCCTTTGGTGTTATTATATAACTACTGTCAGATGTCTATTGCTGAAGTGTACTCTGCTGCGTCTTTGTATATACTCGTCTCTACTGTTCTTCTTTGCTTGTTTTATTTCTTTTCTGTATGGATGTTTGCTCCATTGTTTAGTGAATTCTTGGTCTTGCTTAATTGTCTGTAACTCTGAGGTTATAACCTTATCTCCACACTCTGTTCTTTGCTTCAAATCGGCTTCGAAGTCCCTGAGTTCTTCCGTTCTGTTTTATACTTTGTCCTGAAGTTCTTTTCCCCTATTCTGATCCTGACATTTTGACCTTCCTATCCACCCATTAGGAGAACTCCTTTAATTCTGAATCTAGTGTTCCGATCCTTGTGCCTATCCGTTATATACATATCCGAGATGCCTTCGATGCCATTCCGAGGTCTGTTGTTCCCCTTTCATTCACACTCCGTTATTCTTATTTATGCCCGAGGCGATACAGTTTCCCTTATACCGAGGTTCCTTCAACCAGCTTTTTTAGTTTTGATATCCGATACCTTGGCTTTGACTTCCTAGTCTGATGCTTCAGCATCTTTGTTTCCCAAATCTAACATTTTCGCCCTTTATTCCCAGTTTGACTCTGCCTTTTTAATCCGCCTTGCCTTTCCATTCCCCTTTTTTGGTTATTCCATTCAATATCCCTTTATTTATGCTTGCAGTATTCTTTATCAGTTTACCAGATGATGTTCACATTTTAGTATTCCCCGAAGCCATGGTATCCCGACACATGAATATTTATTCACATTTGTGATGAGCATACTGATCCATTTAACCATACATAAACTTGCTGATATTTCTAAGACCGTGATGTCCCAATAAATAAACAACTTTCCTTCTTTTGTGATAAACATATTGATATCCTTAACCATATATCATTAAAAAGATTTCCATACAGATTGCATTTCCATATAGTATGGCCTAATGCCTTGATTAAACGCTGTAAAAAGTCATGTCACAAACCTCATTCATCTCGCATTCTTTCTACTTTATTGAAATTATTTCTTCAAATGTTGCGCATTCCATTGGTGCGGTATCTTTTTGCCATCCACTTCTTCCAACTCATATGCTCATCCTTCCAGAATCCTCTTGATTACGTAGGGGCCTTCCCAGTTTTGGCCACTACCCTGTGCCGTTGGACCCATTATTTTTCGTAGCACTAGTTTTCCACCTTTGAACCTCCTTAGTTTTATCTTAGAGTTATAAAATCTCTCCACTCTCTGCTTGTAAACTGTATTATGCAGCTCCGTATTCAATCTCTTTTCCTCCAATAGGTCTAGACTCTCTTGGATCAATTCACCATTTGTCCCTTCTTGGTGGAGAGTGACTCTAGGGCTGGGCTCTCCTATTTCCACTGGTATCATTGCCTCAGCGTCGAAGGCCACTGAGAAAGGGGTCTCATTGGTGGATGTTCTCGTAGTCGTCCTGTAGGACCACAACTAGTTCTTCTGGCAATTTCCCATCTAGCTTTTCTAACCTGGCTTTTAGTGTATGTTTGATGATCTTGTTCACTTCCTCGACTTGCCCATTGGATTGTGGGTGGTATGGCGTGGAGGACCATTTCTTAATGCCGCAGTCTTCACAAATTTTCTCAGTTTGTCGTATCAAACTGCTTGCCATTGTCGGTCACTATGGCGATCGGTATCCCAAACCGGCATATTATATTTTCCCAGATAAACTTCTCGACCCGAGCCTCGGTTATCGTCGAGAGGGGGCCTCTGCCCATTATGTGAAGTAATCTACTGCTATGATGACAACTTTATTTCCACATTTCCCGATAGGCAGCGATCCGATCAAATCAATCCCCCATTTCGCGATGGGCCATGGACTGAACACCGAGGTCAGTTGTTCCAAGGGTACTCTAACTATCGGAGCCAGCCTCTGGCAAATCGCGCAGGCTCTTGTGTATTGGGTTGCGTCTTTTGTTAGCGTCGGCCAGAAGTAACCCTGCCTGATCACTTTATGTGCTAGAGCGATCCCGTATATATGGTTCCCGCATACGCCTTCATGTATCTCTGCTTGCACATAGCTCGCTTTCTCAGGAGTTATACATTTCAGAAGCGACGACGAATAGCCTCTCTTATACAGCTTCCCTTCTATTAGGACGTATCTGAGGGTACTCTTCCTTCTTCCAAATATGCCCTGATTGGGGTCATCCATGACTCTTCTGTTGGTTGTTCATTCAGGACCCACATGGCGGTGTATGACGGGTTCTCTTGGCTCACAATATTGATGTTATTGAGGTCCTCAACATTCGATGACGTGGCTAACTTAGCCAATGTGTCGGCTCCCATATTGTCTTTCCTGTCGATGCATTCCAAAAAACATATTCGAATTTCTTCAGTAAGCCTACAGCCAGTCCTCTATAAAGGCTCATGTGTTCATCCTTGGCCTCATACTATCCTTTCACCTGGTTCACCACCAACTGTGAGTCGCTGTATATCATCAGTTTGTCTGCTCCCATGGCCAGTGCCATTCTTAAACCATTCAGTAGGGCCTCGAATTCTGCCTCATTGTTAGTAGCCAAGAAACCAAATCAGATCGCGACTGAAAAGGTTTCTCCAGACGGCATTCGGATGATGATTCCTGTGCCCGATGCTGTTGCCGTTGCCGAACCATCCACATGCATGCTCCAAGGCTTTCTCTTTTCCTCCTCGACTGGTGCAGAGAAGGTCAGTTCCACTATGAAGTCCACCATGATTTGCCCCTTGACTGCATTCATTGGGAGGTACGCTATGTCGAACTACCCAATTTGACAGACCATTTTAACAGTCGTCCTGCGGCGTCCGGCCTTTGGAGTACCTGTCTCAAAGGGAACGTTGTCAGTACCTCGATAGTGTGCTCCATGAAGTATGGTCTCAGTTTTCTCGATCTCATAACGAGAGCATACGCCACCTACTCCATTACTGGATATCTGAGTTCTGACTCCCTCAAGGATTGACTTACAAAGTATACTGGTTTTTGATTCTTTTCTTCCGTTTTGACCAATACTGAACTGATCGTGGTTCCCGACACTGCTATGAATAGCTGCAATGTTTCGCCTGGTGAGGTTTTGGAAAGGATCTTGGGATCTGATAGCTCCCTTTTAATCTCGTCGAATGCCTTTCCGCACTCTTCTATCCATTCAAACTTAGTCTTTTTAATGACGTCGAAAAAGGGTTTACATTTATCTGATGCTTTTGACACGAACCTGTTCAAAGTGGCCAACCTATCCATCAGGTTTGGACCTCTTTCATGTGCATCGGCGAATCCATCTTTAGGATAGCCTCCACCTTTTTTGGGTTCATCTCGACCCCCTGGAGCTGACCAAATATCTGAGGAAACTCCCTTTGCTCACTCCGAACGCACATTTCATCGGGTTTAGTTTCATTCTATAGTGTCAGAAGATTCCGAAAACCTTTCTGAGGTGGTCGAAATGATCCGTCCTTTTCAGGCTCTTCACCACGGTATCATCCACGTAGACCTTGACTATTTTCTCAATTTCTCCTTCGAACATTTTGTTGACCAATCTTTGATAAGTAGCCCCCGCATTCCTCAGACCAAATGACATGTTGTTCCACTCATACACTCCGTTCCCGTAGAAGAATGCCATATTTGCCTTATCATCCGGGTGCATAGGGATCTGGTGATACCCCTAAAATGCATCCATGAAACTCATTATCTCGTGTTCTGCTGTAGCGTCGACCATCTGGTCAATCGACGGGAGTGGATAGCTGTCCTTCGGGCACTCCTTATTTAGATCGGTGAAATCGACGCACAATCTCCATGATCCCTCCTTCTTCTTTACCATAACTGGGTTTTGCACTCTTATAGGATACTTGAATTTGCTAATTCTTCCACTCGCCAGTAGTTTGTGTACTTCCAGCTCCATAGCCATATTTTTCTCCAGGATGAACTTTCTCTTCTTCTGGTGAAACGGTGTGATGTTGGGGTCGATGTTCAACTTGTGGCAAGAATACTTCGGATGTACCCCGGGTGTTCTGTTTGGGTTCCATGCGAACACATCCAAGTTTTCTTTCAGTAACTAGGCTAGTTCTCCTTGAATCCGATTTCCCACTCTGTCCCAATCTTGACCTTGTTATCAGCATCCTTTGGGTCCAGTTGTACCACCTTTGTCTTTCCTGCCGCCGAGGCTCACTCTCTTAATTTTATCCTCGGATCTTCGTCCGGCGTTATTTGCTTTCGCCTCGACATCCCAGTCGCTGCTTCTCTTTTCTCCTATTTTTTAACAACTGGATTTTGATGCTTTCCTATTGTGCCACAAGCATTTCACACCCTTGCTCCTCCGTTTCCATTCCTTCAGTGATTATCAGGATCGATTCGGGCTCTTTATTCCTTTGATCCCCTCCTGTGATTTTTCCTCTTCCGTTGGCTTTTAATAGGTCTCTTCCTTTTCCATGATATCCTCGAAGCTCAGCATCTCGTAGTCCATGTCATGATAACTCAAACCTTCCGCCTTTTCTACAAACGAGCATTCTCTCGTCCTCCTCTGATTTCCTATCACCATTGCTACTCTGCCATCAGCTGTGACAAATTTAAGGCACTGGTGAAGGGTAGATGGGATAGCTCCGAAAGCGTGGATCAACGAATGCCCTAGTATGCAGTTGTAGGTGGAGGCTTGCTCCATAGCCTTGAATGTCAACTGTTTCTGTATCCGCATTTTCCCATCCGAACCTTTTATCTGAATTGACAAATCAACCTCCATGGTTGACCTAGTCAACGCATTGCCAAAACCTTTGATCTAATCACCACAAGGCCTCACTTTGTCGTGGCGCTCCCCTCCCAGATTTTTAAAAACTTCTTTAAAGATTATGTTGGCGTACGCCCTAGTATCCACTAAGCATCTATGGACTTTGACTCCTGACAGTATTGGCGAAATGACTAAAGAGTTGGAATGATGAGTACTTATCCCGTAGAAGTCTGCTTCCGTGAAGGTAATATCCGCTTCCGTTATCCCTTTCGCTACTGGGGTTAGCGACCACACTTGAGGGATCTGTTGGCCTAAGTCTCTCAGCTCTGCCTTCCTCTTCCTTTTGGGTGCTGTGGTAAGTGCTTGAGAAGTTCCGATATAGGGGACTTCCTCTACCGGCTCCATCATGTATATCTCTCCCGGTCTGTCTCCTCTCGGGGCTGGCCCTCCGATCCTATCGAACACTGGTGGCCGTCCTGGAGGTGGAGGGGGTAGGGGCATCGCTCTATCATTCCGCCCTCTGCCTGGGGAGCTCGGTCGACCCGGGGGAGGGGGAAGATTAGCGTCTCTCGTGTACACCCTCGGCCTCAGGGTCTGCAACATCTCTCTTAACCTTTCTTCCTTAAATAACTTCCACAACTCCGTGATAAGGTCTCGACATTGGTCTATATTGTGCCCATGTGTTAGGTGGTACATGCAGTATTTCTGAGGATTGGTGAGTTCTGAGGTTCGGAGGACCGGCCTTGGCGTCTGAAGGACTTGCTGGTCTTTGACGTAGTAGAAGACCTCGGCAATATTCAAGTTGGTCCCCAATTTCAGTTCCTCGTACATCTGCTACACCTCAGTATCCTTCGTAAACGGCTTGAAAGTAGAGGGTGCTTTGCACTCCTTCATTCCTCCGGTATCGACTTTCTTCTTGCTTGGTTCTGCCGAGGGGTTCTGGTTGCTTGCTTTCTTTGCCATCTTAGAAATATCTTCCACTTGGATGTGCTCGTTCGCCATGACCATGAAGGCCGCTAAGAAGCGGGTAGTTTAAGTTGGACCACTTTCCATAAGCTACCTTCCGGGTGAAGAGCCCCCATCACCGTGATGAGACAAGCTTGTCCCCCATGACTTTTCCCATCGACTTTGCTCGTTAAATCTTTTCAGAAAGTCTCGTAAGCTTTCTATTGAACATTGAAGGATGTTGACCAACTTGTGCTTTGGTTCCTACTGTGGCCCAAGATACGAATATTGCATTAGGAATACCTCCATAAACTCCCCCCAGCTTCTAACGGATGCCGTCGGGACTGCCCTAAACCAGGCGTGAGCCTTGTTTCCCAGGGTCAGTGGGAACATCCGACATAGTGTGATCTTGTTTGCACCATGTGCTCTCATCCACATTAAATATTTTTCAATGTGAGAATATTGGTCGTAATCACAATCGAAAATCAAACTGGAGGGAAACTTGATCCTTTGTTACCGAGGGGCATTGCTGATTTCCGCCGTGAAAGGTGAAGAAGCTATCGAAGACTAGAGGACTCCTCCGGTTCTGGACATCTTTCTTTCCATATCCGCGAAATGTTTGTTCACTTCCTCGTTTATCAAGGCCTGTAGATCTCCGGTCGGGGCCTTGGGGAATATTTCTTTATTCTCTGATCGGATCTCTGCCTGGGTCTCATTTTTCCTCGTCCCTCTACGTGAGACGAGTCCTCCGTTTCTCCTGTCCTGTGGTAAATACAGCTCTGTTGTGGGTAGATCTTCCCACGAGGGATCTCGACTCTCCTGTGAGTAGGGCGCCGAAGATGAATGAGATCTCTGGTTCCTTGGCCTTCTGCATCGGTTGTGCCTCCTTTGAAAGATGGATGGGGTTCTTCATGGGACTTCTTCTCTCACCGGCACTTTCCTAGTGGTGGGTCAACCTCTCCTTTGATTTGGTAAGCGATGCTGGTGAGATCCTTCTGCCCTTGATCTTTCCCTCGGTAAAGGGTTTCCTGCTTCTTGATTTCGTTCTTGCTGTGATCGCCTTTGAGCATCATTTCTCATGGATACCTCCGGGGGTGAAGGATTTCCTGCTTCTTGGTGCATTCTTGGTCGCGGTTGTCTTTGAGCTCCCATCTCAGGTCGACGAAGGTATTCGCTACGTCTCCCTTCTGCAGGAGTTTCGTACACACTCTCCCCTTCTCCGATGTTCCTCCTTCTTATGAAGATGATAGGTTCACTCGCATCTCTTCCGCTGTGTTCTTTCCTGGCCTCTTTCCTCCTTTTGAGATCTTCCCGCAGATCGCCATGACTTCCCCTGTGAGGCCCGCTAATGCTCAATCTCGCCGGTTGAACCGAGGGAGCTTCTGCAGCATACTCATTAATCACCCTTTGGATCTTTTCATTCATTTCTTTCGCCTTTTGAGGATCACCCAAGTTTGGGACATGAATAGACCTCACCGGAGTGGATATCTCTCTAACTAGAGCACTAATTTGAATATTATTTCCACTCCTTGTCACATTCTGTTAGGCTCTGGAACACTCCCCCTTTTCTTCGTTGCCATGGACTGTAAATCCGTCACCTCTCATGTGATTTACATGTGCAGAACAAAAATTAGAGATTTCTTCACAGAATTAAACCAAAACTTTAAGAAAAAATAGAACAGGGACGGCTAATTGTAGTGATTCTCATAGACGACGCCAGATGATGGAACCAAGAATGAATACCATCAAACATAATAAACCATAAACGAAGACAAATAAAGAGATTAAAACCTATGAAAGACCCGAGTCCCACCAAAGAACTCAACTAATTTTATTGTTCTCCCTTAGAGCAACACTCGTTCTTTCCAAATCCTTACAAGGGTAATGTCTAAAGTGAATCTGAGTGTCCTGCCTCTCTCCTGTGAGAGAGGTTATTTATATTGTCCTAAAACCCTAAATCCGAGCCAATCGTCTTGCGTCATTTGGATAAAGACAAGTCGTCTTTAATGAAGATGTCTGGTATGCCGACCATCTGTAGGAGGAGTTTGAGCGCCGTTTGTTGCACTGCAGGGATTTGCAGGGTGCCTCCGTCCTTTACTGGCCTCCCATTAGTTGTTGGAGTCGAGTGAGCCTGTCAATCGTTGTCTCCTAGTTAGAATTGCTACCCAAGATACCTCTTCTTCCTGTTAGTGTTGTCTTCTAGCCTGCAGTACTTGTTCCCTTTCATTATGGTGTCTGTTCTTTGTTATTCTGCTTTCACCGTCCCCTTTGATCTTTGGATGGGTTGGCTTTCGGTGCTGGGGCGTTCATCCGAGTTCTGGGCCAAGGGGAGGATGAACGCCGAGGTGGTTTCCTTCGGAGGGCGTTTTCTGGCTTTGTCCCTGTTTGGCAGGCTCGCCTTTATTCTTTCTTGGGCTGGGCATTCGGGGCGGTCGTGATCCCTTTTGGGCTGCCTTAATTCCCCTCTCATTTCTGTCCACCGTTTGGCCCGCCGAGGGATTGGGCCTTCCTCTTCAAGTATAATGGAGCTTATTGGCTTCTTGGGCCCATCAAGTATGGGGGATATAATACCCATAACATGTTCAATAATATATTAAAATGTAATGATATTTTATATTAAAATTAAAATAGATTGCATTCCACAATTTTCTCCTAAAAATCCATCGGCATTAATTCAACTCATTCCACATTGATAGGAAGCGTGAGTTTAGCCCCATATTCTGCATATTTAATTTTTATATACATCGTCAATGAACATTAAATAAATATTATGAGTATCTACTAATTTTGAATACAAATGCATTTCAATAAATGAATCTCAAATATATTGAATATATTTTTGAATATTACGTGAAATTGAGAAAATATTTCTAAATATATCGTTATTGAACACATTAAATATTCTAAATATTTACTGATTTTGTTAAAATATTATAAATTCTTAATGTGATTGTGTTCAATAATAATAATAATAATATATTAAAATGCAAACATATTTTATATTAATTTCATCTAAAATTTCGACGGGATTAATTCAACTCATTCTGCGTTGATAAGAAGCGTGAGTTGAGCCCCATATTTTGCGAGTTGAGCCCTATATTCTGCGTATTCAATTTTTTGAATACATCGTTTAAACATTAAATATTTTGAATACCTACTATAAAAGTATTTTAACGAATGAATTTGTATACAAAAATATTTCAACGAATGAATTTGAAATACACGGCTAAGATAGAATATAACAATCATTCCTTTCTCTCTTTTGTCTCCATGTAAAGATAGAACACGGTACCAAACAAGCAAAGAAAAAACCATCATCTAATATCAAATTAAGAAAGAAACATATACGTTTCAATACATAGAATAAAGTACAAAACAAAATTTTAACACACAAAAATGTAGTATTCAGACTGATTTTTTCTGAATACCTAAACATTCTCAAAAATCTAAACATTCTAAAAAATCCATCATAATTTCATACGAGACTGATATCATAATCCTTACAATTAAAAAAATACTCAAACCTCGTTTATGTAGAAGTATAACTATTATGTGCACACACCCATTTCAATGACATCCACACTATACGACGAACCCATCTTTTAAACTATGATTTCCAAGAAATATGGTTGCTCAAAAAAGGGTTGCGGTGATTATGGTTGACCCCAAACAACAATGATTTTGCAACTGGTAAGAATTAATTAATTAGAGTCGACGATGATTTCTACTGTAGGGAGAGAATTGGAATTTAGGAATGAATTGATTGTGGAGACTTGTATTTCTCCTATTAATGCATATATAGGGGTAAGTAGGACTTTTCATTATATAATTTTGTAGTGACTAGTAATAAAATATATCCAATGTATCTACTAGTAATATTATTGTATATTTTGTATTGGGTATATATATATATATATATATATATATATATATATATATATATATATATATATATATATATATATATATATATATATATATATATAGCAAAGTCCTTTTTCGCTAACGTATTGTTCTTACTATTTATTTATTTTTTCTATACACTTACTATTTCTTATTTGTTTTAGTATAATTAATTGCAATTAATAAATAAATCATTCGATGCAAATAAATTAATTAGTATCAAATCAAATCATATATAGAAAAAAGAATAAATTGAGATTTTTATATATAATTGATGTTTATTTTAGACAAATAGTAAAATTAAGGATCTATTATTACTATGAATTACATACTTTGATCATAATTGCACTTAAATACAATAAAAAAATGAAATACTAACAACTACATAAATACACAGCAAAGAGACAAAATTGTTCCTATGTGGTTCACATTTTTTTAGAGAGACAATGAGAGTAATAAATAGTTTTCAAATGTATTATGTTATAAAGTAACATTTAAAAAAAATATAAGTCAAGATTCTTTCAAATAATTATAATATATGTACATGTATAATATTAACTTTTTACATGATTTAGTTATATGTTACATTACCAAAAGTCAAATGTTATAATTTGTTGCAAATTATTTATATTGATGAAAGAAATTGTCTAGCTATAAGAAGAAAAAAAATCCTTAATTAATGTTATTATGTTACATAACACGGATTATTTAATTATAAAAAATAAGAATAATAATTTAATGTTCCCGCATTGTACGCGGGTTTCATACTAGTAAATAGCTATTTCAACATTTATTTGAAAATAATATGAAAATTAAAACTAAAATAACATCTAGAAGATTTTATAAATTTTCTGAATATTAACTAAACCTAAATTGAAGGATAATATATAAAAATAATATAAAAATAAAAATTATAACAATATTAGATAATCTTATGAATTTATGGATAGAAATCAATAAAACTTACACCAAATTAAGGAGAATGAATATGAAGAAGAATAGTACTATACATATGAAAGTCAAAATAATATCTAAATAATTTTATTAATGTATGAATAAAAAATTAACAAAATCCAAACTAAAAGGGATTGAATACGAAAAAAAATTTGCGATAATTATATTAACTCAAACTAAAATGTAATGTAATCAATTAATCATATATAATAATAATTTGTTTAAATATATAAAATCTTACAAATTTGTTAATTGAGGATGAATGAATAAAATAAAAAATAAGCACGAGAATGAACATATACACCAATTGCCCAGCAAAAAATAATAATTTATTAATATGGTAAATACAATTTTTTATCTATTAATTTTCTTCGATTTTGAAATTGATCATCGGTCACGCATTTTGAAATTGGTCTATTAAGATTACAAAATTCGACAAATCGTCCTCTAACTAGTTATAGCAGGTTGCTCACTCGATAATGCTAACTTGGAATATTTAAATAAAATATATTAAAAAAGATATCATAGGACGTGTCCCCCTCTCCCAGTTGAAACAAGAAATCAGTGGACATATTATGTATAAAAAATTCCAAATAACAATAAATGGCTTCCATGAAAATCGCCATTAGTTTATTGATCGGCATTTTCGCCACTGTCTTCGTGGCCACAGCCTCCACTAGCGGCAACAACTTCTGTGACGGCACAGACGATAAGGTCCTCTACGCACAATTGATCGGCGGAGCGAAAATCTGGGAAGTAGCAACGACGAATGAAATAAACGACATTGTGGCAAAGGTGTAGGGCGGCATATCAATGATAGTTGTCCCGTGGTCAGAAATCGGTGACTCTGGAATCTCCTACTCTAATTGCACCGATGGGTTGGATGAGTTCGGACTCACCTCTCCACCATCTCCTACTCCGATCAGGATGATGACGTGGACATCATAGTCCAAATTCTATCTACGAGCAGTTGGAAGAAGCGGAGCTTTGTGGTGCTGGGTGAATGTATTTCCGACATAGGGAATTCTATTCTTTCTGCAATTTGAATGAGGATATTGTGGAGCAAAAGATGAGAGAACTAGGTTATCTCGTCAAGAGTCTAATAAGAAAATGTGTGATTTTATATGACATAATGCACTTCATCACTCAAAAGAACCTTAACATTATTTATGAGCATTTTCTCAACTCACAATTAATCCCCAAATATGAAGGATGTGATTGTAGCTTTGATAAACGACCAAGTTATATTATCGAAACCACGGGACGGATTATTATTAATTTAATTATGAATTAATTTACTAAGACTATATTTGGCAATTTAAGTTGAAGAATATTGATTATCTACTTAACAAATAATAAAATAACAAGTAAAATGAAGGCAGTAGAGAGTAACGAGATTTAAACAAGTGAGAAGATAAATAGTTCTTCAGGTCATCCAATTTCACCCTTCCGTGTATCAATGTCCGACTCTGCCTTATGAAGTATAAACAAATAACTAAGCCATGCAAATCTACATTATAGACACAAGCAGATAAGCGTGTAACACGTGTGAATATCGTCAGAGCAAGATATATAATTCACCCCCTTTCTAGGTACTATCAGTATCAATTATTTCCCGTGCACTAAGTACTCTAATCCGATATGATCTCCCTTTATAGATACTATGAAATTATACTCTTTATCCTACATACTAACCCGAATTCAATTCAATTAATAAGTATTTATACAAGATAGTTCTAAAGAAGTTTCGGAGTCCCCTCACTTAGAATCATAACATAAAATCCTGCTCAGTAGTGAACGCACTCAATCAATAACCAAGATATGTATTCAGACTCTACATAATAGTTAAAGATGCACAAAACAACTCAGAGTATGAATTAATAAAGCATAGTCTTATATAAAATAAACCACAAGTAGTGTTGTACGGAGTATACACACGAAAGTTCAACTAACTAGATAAAAACCTTCATAACCCTAGAACTACCAAAAGAGTTCTAGCCCATGACGTTTGGAATAACGTTCATGGTGTTTGGATAGATCTTACCCATAGTCTTGAAAATTACAAGAAAGATTAAGTTGCGAAATAAACCCTAGATGTGGGCGCCGTCGCTTCTCGCTCCGTCTTGAATCCTCACTTGGTTCTTACTTGCTTCGCTGCACGAATCTCTCTCTGCAGCTCCGTAGGGTGGAGTTAGGGTTTGGACGTGGTGTAGGATGGATGTGGAATCTAACTCCCTTTTTTATGTGATTAGACTTTCCTTATGGACCTTGAATGGGCTTTTTCATGGGCAACAAGTCAAATCACGTACAGAAATATCAGAATTACCAAAAATAGCGCCGCGTGGACCCACTCGGCCAAAACTGGCTAGGTCGAGAGGACATGTCCATGTCGAGCGGATGTCGAGCGGATCTCCTGCCTTCTGGACTCTCACATACGTCCCACTTGACCATACTGGCCAGGTCGAGTGGTCCTAGTCCAAGTCGAGCGGACGTCGAGTGAGCTCTCTACCATCTGGAACTCTTCACAAACCTTCGCTCGACCACTTCCACCCTCGCTCGACCAAAACATCCTGGTCGAGCGGCTCCTCCCCTGGTCGAGCGGCATCCCAAAATCCGTGTTTTCCAATTCTGAACACTTCTGACCTATTTTTCTGTATAAATATGCTCAAATAGCCTTAGTAGCACATGATTCGTGATTTTTCCGTAAACATCACGACTTTCCTCAATAATAGACCAAATCGTGCTAAACTTCCACATGAATCGAAGCTCAAAACACGTGATTATCACTCTCATCAAACTTCCAAACTTACATATTGCTCGTCCCGAGCCAACGAAATCAAAATAAAGGTAAGAGAGTGTCATTCACAAGATCCTCATATATGCACAACTTCATAACACATGCAATTCATCAAATCAAAACATGCAGTCATCATAATTTTCATCTATTTAAAAACATTAATCAATCATAAAACTTCTACGAGTGCTAAGTCATCTAACTCAATAGGTAAGTGTTTACTCTCGCACTCAAGTGTAAAAGATATACACATCAAGGTTAGTATATACGCTCATTATCAATTCATACAGTTTGTGTAACCATAAGCTTGGCAAAGGTCTCAAAAATCAATTCTTAATTATTTTAACACTAGGATCACAAAGGACTTGTTTTATGGTTGTAATGTTGGCTCTTTGGTAAAGGTAGGAGAATTTGTATAAAGTGACTAATTCACTAGTAGAGAATTAACTTGGAGTTTTGCTTTCATCAATCAGCTTAATTTCCTTGCTCCATCATCATTCTCATGATCCTTGCAATTTATCGGCTTATTTTTTCCTTGGAATTAACATCTTCTTTCTTTAAAGTACAAGGGTACCAATTTTGGACACTACCCTTCTAAGCAGTTGGGGTACCAATTTCAGGCACTACTCCTAAACGAGATTTAACCACAATCTTTTTAACTCATTACTTAGCAAAGTTTTCTTTCCCTCTTCGATTTTATCACTTGGCAATCTCTTTACCTCAACACTCTACTGGTAAATAGGGTATTTTAAAGCTAAGTACGTAAAGAGAATAAAGGCTTTTATCACAGGCTTGCCAAAGAAAAAGCTTTTAAAGGCTCAATAGGGCTTCCAATGATAGACACATAAAAGTAGGATAACTTTTGGCTAAGTGGCTTAATTATCAAATAATGGCCTATTATCATTTCCTAGTATCTATTAATCATGAATTTCAAACAAGACTCCAATTCAAGTTCTAGAATACAAACGTATGAACGATTCTCTCAAAAATAAACTATCTTGTATTGATGTAACATAATAAAAAAGGCTCAAATTCTCACACCTAAGCACTCTTCAAAGCATGCAATCAATCTCAATTCTCACATAAATTACAAATAATAATAACACATGCCTATTTTCGAAAGAATCAACATATATCACAAGTATAATGCACATGCATATCATAAGAGTCAATATCACTCCATCAATCATCATCAAACACAAGTATCCATCAACACCAATATCTCAACAATATCATCAATATGGTACATGCCGCTCACGCAATAAATCTCATAAACACCAAATAAACCACCAATAAGGCCCCAACCTGTAAAGTGAAAAGTAGAAGGGAGATGAGATGAATCAGACAAAGAGAAAAACCTGGCGCACTCTACTCCTTCGGAGCATCATCATCATTGCTAACATCTATGCGCCATAGGTCAAAATCCCTATGTAGCTCATATAGTTCCTGTTAATCTCTTTATTGCTAGCATGCACCTCTCCTATCCTCCTGTCCATGGCATCATACCTCAGGTTGAGCGCAGCATAGTTCGTGTTAGCAAAAGCAAGCTGGCAATTTATCTCCTACTGATTTGTATTCAACGTAGCAAAGTGCTCATTCATCATCCAAAACTGCTCTCTATAGAAACGATCCTGAGCCTGCCAGAAATCATACTGCTACTACGGTAGTGGCTGCGGTGGCTGCTGTACATGCATCGGAGGAATACCCATCTCCGGCATGTCATGAGGCATTTCCATGTGATCCTCAAGAATCGGATACTCAAATGGCTGAGGCTGCTGTGGCTCGTACTCCATCTCCTCACCCTCCTTTGGATCTCCGATTAAAATTATGTTGAGATCGAGATACACACCCTGAATGTGCATAGTTGCTAACGTTCGCCAATCTCCCTTGGCGCAGCAAGTATCCGAGATCACGATGTGAGGAGGAGCGTTCATCAGCAAATTCGTATAGACTTGAATGGTGGTGAGATCAACGAGATAGAAAGGTATCTGGAAAGAAATTGGATTGCTTCCTCGAATAAACATCCATACCCCTTTTTCATGACGAGCTAAATTCATCCTCACGCATGCCGAAAGAATCAAATCTGGATCACCTTCGACTGGCCTATACCTCGATAAATCCACACAATAATGCTCGGCCAATGGTGTGATCAGCCCTCCAATGTTCACTTTCTGAAATATGTAGGTCGAGAACCAGTAAAGCTGGTGCAGAACATACGCCCCCAAATTGAAATGGACCCCATTCATCATACACCAAAGGACATACAACTCACCTCTCGGAATACACCCGCCCTCAGCTCGAGCAAAGGTGGTGTTTTCGAGGATCCTATCCATATATGCAATAACAGAAGTGTGGATGAAAGCAGCCCTCGATCGCCGAGGATCATAAGCTCCTTGTAACCCTGTGATTGACCTCCAGAAATCATAAACAACAAACCCTTCATCCTCTTCTGTCGACACATTCAGGCATCCAAACATCTGATTAAACTCACTAGCAAACATGTACCTAAGCTCTCCTCCAACCTGAAACCACGCTGAAGTAGGAAGAACCAAATCCGCCATAGTCATCCTCAATGTGCATAACATCTCAGCCGTGATGTGGAAGTATGTCTCCTTCTTTATGTCCATGAATCTACTGATTCCAACCTGATTGAACATCCACCTTATGTCATTGATGTTATGCATCACCACCATAGCCTGATCATCCTGATAGCGAGTCTGATTAATCTTTCTTGAAACTGCTCCCTACAACTCTCTTTTCTCCTCCCAATTTGGTATCTTAATCCCAAAGTCAGACAACATCATGTTTTACTTCGATTTCTTAGCCGTTTCTCCCTTCTTTGAGACCCACTGTCCTTACGTTTAGAACATGCTGCAATACCTTTACCTACAAGATTTAAATTTCAATACCACACATAAGCAAAGAAACAAGTACGGACAACCTACGACTTATTAAAAACATAGATTATACTAAAGACTTCAAATCGTATACCCAACAGTTCAACTCAATTTTCCACAATTCACAAGTATAAAATATTCAACACTAAAACTCAAACAAGTGTAATCATAGAAAAATTATCTCCCTATGTCCTAGGTTCACCACATGATTCTAAACTCACAACAAACACCAACATGCTTCAATAGGAACATTCACAATATAGTCACATGTATTCAATTCAATTCCTAAACACCAAAAATCCTACAAATCCACACTATTCCACATCTTAAATTCGTCATCAACAACACACAAAATCAATAAGCCCAAACATAAATTACTCAATTGAACTCAAGCCCATGATATATGCATCATTAATTTCATGAATTCCCATTATTCCCACGTCAAATCGAACTCATGCAACTTCACACAAAATTTCACTTTCAACACCCAAATTCATATCCAAATTCAAACCAAAATCATGCCAAATCAACTTGCCCAACCAAACTTCACAGATTAAAATCCAATTCGAAGAACACAAGTTGAGAAAAAATATCTTTGTCTCCTACCATGGGTGCGTAGAAGTAATGGGAAGTTCAAATGCAAAAATTGAGAAGAAAGCCCTAATTTTGACTTGAATCTCCAAAAATTCGTGTGGAATGTGTGTGATTGAAGGAAAAGCAGAGTTTGCAGAGTGATTTGGGTGCAGTTCGTACTGTTCAGGGTAATAGCTTAAGAAAGGATGGTGAGAAAAATGATCAAGCGCACAGAAAACTGACCTTATATTCACGAAAATTGCACTCCGCTCGGGTCGAGCGGCTTGGTCGAGCGATTCTGAATTGGTCGAGTGACCACTCTGCTCTTTGGAACCGCTTTCTGTAATCCGCTCGACCACCACTCGACCATGATATTTTGGTCGAGCGGTCCCTATCTGGTCGAGCGAGCTCTCTGTACTCTGGACACTCTGGATCAGACGCCCTGTGTGCCACTCGACCACCGCTCGACCTCGGCATTTTGGTCGAGTGGGCCTCTATCCTTCGGATTTCCTCGAACTTTTTCATCCCCTGTAAAACTCAGACTCTAAAACAACATTGAGCATCATATCAAGCTAAAATTATAATTAGAGAACCAAGTGTTTAGACTATAAAAATCCAGTATAAGTAACTCCATACACACTAAAATAAACACACCACTGAACACTAGGTAAATTGAAAAAAATTTATACGTCAAAACCGATTAAAGTTTCAATATATCATAAAAATCAACTCCCCTGGCAAACGTTACAAAGAAATAATTATACTCTTAGTGCTTCAATGAGGTAAGAACATCACAATCCCCAAACTTAGTATAAATTATAATTGAAACTAAATTTGCAAAGAGATGTAATTGCCAAATAGTAAGCACCTTGAATCTAAAAATTTCTTACTTACACGAAATAAATAAAGCAATAAAACAGGAAGAAAAGCCCCCAACAGGCGCTCATGTTTTACGTCGGAGAGTCACGACGGTACTAATTTAGTGCAGGGTATCGTCAAAGATGACGCAAACATTATCCGGTGACTTATAATGCTTCAATGCGATGCCCATTCGCCGCGATGATATCTCTGTCCTTGTCCACCATCTCAAAACTCCCCCCTCCACAGCTCTATGGATAATGAATGGCCCCATCCACTTCGATTTCAATTTTCCTGCGAAAAGCTTCAAACGAGAGTTGAAAAGAAGTATCTCGTCACCTTGCTTGAACTCTTTGTAAGAGATCTTCGAATCATGCCATTTCTTTATTATTTCCTTATAAATCTCTGAGTTCTTAAAAGCTCGATTCCTGAACTCATCCAATTGATTGATATGAGTCATCCTCAATTCCTTTTGATCCTTAAGAGACAAGTTCAAGCTTCTCATTGCCCAAAACGCCCTATGCTGAATCTCTACGGGTAAGTGGCACGGCTTCCCATACACAATCTGATACGGTGACATATCTAACACAGTCTTATAAGAAGTCTGGAACCCCCATAAAACATCATCTAGCTTCATAGCCCAATCTTTTCTATTAGTTCTGACTACTTTCTCCAAAATTTGATTCACTTGTCGGTTGGAGACTTCAGCTTACCCATTAGCTTGAGGATGATAGGGTATAGTAACCCTATGCTTAACGCCATGTTCCTTTAGAATCATTTCCAACAACTTGTTAATGAAGTGAGTACCTCCGTCACTCACTAAAGCTCTTGGGACTCCATAGCGGGCAAAAATATGCTTCATAAGGAATGACAAGATAGTCTTTGCATCATTCATTCGGGTAGAAATTGCTTCCACCCACTTAGAAACATAATCCACAATAAGAAGGATGTAGAGAAATCCATTAGATGGGGGAAATGAAATCGATTCTCCACACATCGAAGATCTCTACGACAATGCTTGGTTGAAGTGACATCTCATCCATATGACTTATATTTCCTATCCTTTGACATCTATCGTATATCGCCACTTCGCTACAGTTTTTTGAGCTCCGAAGTGCCCCCCATTAGATGTGCATGGCAAAATTCAAGAACACTTCTATCTCCATTTCAGGCACACACCTATGGATGATAGAATCCATACAAATCTTGTTGACAAACGGATCATACCATATGAAGGTTTCATCACCCCTCTTGAATTTCGCAAGTTGGTACTTATATATTGAGACCTTTAGGAATTTCACCTACAGCAATGTAATTCACATAATCAGCATACCATGGATCCATTCCTTGAGCAGCAACCACACAAGCTCTCTCCGCTCCTTCAACAAACACTGCCATAATCTTCTCATCCGGGAATATCTCTTCAATGTAATCAAAAAAATCATCACAGTGTTACCTTGTCTCCAACCTTGATAGGTGATCCGCCAAAATATTTTATGTTCCCTTCTTATCTCGGATCTCCATATCAAATTCCTGCAGAAGAAGGATCCATCTAATGATCCTTAACTTCGCTTCCTTCTTCTCCATCAAGTATCGGATTGCAGAATGATCCGTATAAACGATGGTCTTCATGCCAACCAAATACTTTCGAAACTTAGTGAATGCATACACAACAGTTAGAAACTCCTTTTTAGTGACAGTGTAGTTCTTTTGTGCTACATCAAAAGTCTTACTCGCATAGTAGATGGAACAAAACTTCTTCTCATTCATCTGCCCAAGCACCACTCCAAGTGCTTGATCACTTGCAGTACACATAAATACAAACGATTGAGTCCAATCTAGTGTGATCAAGATAGGCGCAGTAATCAGTGCCTCCTTCAAAACCTGAAAAGCTGTTAAACATTCTTCATCAAAAACAAAGGAAACATCCTTTTCAAGTAAATGAGAGAGAGGTTTGGAGTATTTCGAGAAGTCTTTTATGAATCTCCTATAAAATCCTGCGTGTCCAAGGAAGAACTGCACTCCCTTTTCATTAGTAGGTGGTGGAAGCTTCTCAATCGCCACCCCCTTTACTCTATCCACCTGCAATCCTTTGGCCGAAATATGATGGCCAAGAACAATCCCATCTCTTACTATGAAGTGACACTTCTTCCAATTCAAGACAAGATTAGTTTCTTAGCATCTCTTTAAAACAGTAGACACGTTAGATAAACAAATATCAAAGGAGGAACCAAACACAGAAAAATCATCCATAAACACCTCCATGATTTTCTCTATCAACCCATCAAATATGGCCATCATGAAATGTTGAAATGTAGCAGGTGCATTACACAATCCAAAAGGCATTTTTCTAAAGGAAAAAGTTCCATAAGGGTAAGTAAAAGTAGTCTTTTCCTCGTCCTCGGGTGCAATCATAATTTGATTATAACCCGAGTACCCATCCAAGAGACAATAAAAATTATACCCTGCAAGTCGATCAAGTATGTAATCCATAAAAGAAAGAGGGAAATGGTCTTTGCATGTATTTTCATTCAGCTTCCTGTAATCTATACACACACACCATCCCGTAGGAATCCTAGTAGCTAGAGTCTTGCCATCATCGGCTTTCACAATAGTCATGCCCCCTTTTTAGCTACAACATGCAATGGACTCACATGGGGAATATCACTAATTGGATATATAATTCCTGCTTCCTAATCACTTCTTGAATAGCAGGATTCACCCTCCGTTGATTCTGAATGCTACTCTTTGCCTTATCTAACAATTTTATTCTATGCATGCAATATGATAGACAAATACCTTTTAAATCATCAAGAGACCAACCAATTGCAGATTTATACCTCCTAAGCACATCAATAACTCATCGAGTTAATCATTAGTTAGAGAAGAAGATACAATTACCGGATATGTTTTATTGTCACCTAGATAGACATACTTCAAGTGTTCTGATAGCGGTTTCAACTCTTCTTTCTTTTCTTCTTTTGTTGTGCTCTCACGATCCAAGGGCAAGTATTTCCTAGTCCACTTCACCTATTCAAACTTTGTCCTTTTCGACTCATACCTGTCATCACCTGAAGCAAGTAAGTTTTTAAGAAAATTGATACATACCTCATTGGAGAGCTCATCTAGCTCCGTGGTGGGAAAAGTAAGAGACTCCATCAAGCATGTCTCCAAGGGATCCTTAGAAATGATCAAGGACATATCTTCCTTCACGATCTCCTCCACCACGTCAATGTTGTGACACTGCGTCTCCATTGGCATCTTCATTGCTTTATTAAGGTTGAACAAATCCTTCTCTTTATCCATACCCAGCCTTAGCTCACACTTTTGCACATCAATCATCGCTCTAGCAGTAGCAAGGAATGGTCTCCCTAAGATCAGGGGAACATTATCCTTGTCATCTTCCATCTCGAGTACAGGGAAGTCCACAGGAAAAACAAGTTTCTATACTTTGACATGAACATCTTCAATAACACCCTTCGAAAAAGTCATGGACCTATATACCAATTGTAGAGCAACCGTTGTGGGAGCTAAATCCCCCAAACCAAGCCTTTGAAATATCGACAGGGGCATCAAATTGATGCTTGCTCCAAGATCACACAAGTTTCGACGTGTTGGCCCCTTTACAATTTCACATAAGCTAGTGAAGCTTCCCGCATCCTTCAACTTTGCTGGCAACTTTCTCTGTATGATCGAGTTGCAGTTCTCAGACAGATTCACTATTTCTACTCCGTTCAAGCTTTTCTTCTTTAAAAGTGTATCCTTCAGAAAATGAGCATAGCATGGCATCTCCAAGATTGCTTAAGAGAAAGGAATGTTCAAGCTTATCTTGTTCATTATATCTGAAAACCTCTTGAACTTTTCTTCCAATCCCTTTTTAACTAGCTTGAAAGGAAATAGATGTGGTAGCTTAGTCTTTGGAATTCCCCATTCATCACGTTCAACCTTCTCCATTTTATCCTTCTCGGCTTTCAATCTTTTCGCTCTTTCCCACTTCTTTTCAGCTGTAAGCTCAATATTCTGCTCATGTGATGGTACTGGAGTGTTCTAAACAATAGGTATAGCATTCTGCACGAAAATCAGAGTCGAAGGGACTTGCTCAACCTCCGCTCGACCTGGAAGGTATGGTCGAGCGGTCTGGAAGTGGTCGAGCGAGGTATCTGAAGTCGGGGATTGACTATCCAGAGGCACAGGCATTCGCTCGACCTCAGCTCGACCTGGAAGGTTTGGTTAGATAACGTCAAGTCCTTCATCTGCTTAGATATATCCTCATGATTAGCTTCTATTTTTTACGCCAATTTCGCCTCAAGACGATCCACTCTTGCATCATTCCGTGCCATGTACCTGTTCATTGTATCCTCAAAACCAGGTTTCCCTTCTTCTACTTTAACAACCGGATCAACACCAACAGGAGGTTGAACTGCTGTATTAGGATTACTCCATGAAAACTTCGGCCTCCTTGGTTGTTGATAATTACCCGGGGGACCATGATTGTTGTAGTTCCCTTGATAATTTTGGAACCTCGTTCCTTGAATACTTTAACCCATGGCATAGTTCGCCTCTTCCATCACCACTTGGCTGGCTCATTCATAACAAACATCCTGTTGCATAATTGGTACTTTTTAAGCCATGTCAGTCATCTGCTTTTGCTGGGACTCAAGTAGCTTGTTGATACTTGCCAAACTAGAGACGATCTCATCTTCTCTACTCGACTTCACCATGGTATGTTCAACCTGAGCTACTTTTCCAAGAACATAAGTGTCTCTCACTCTATCAGTCGGCCAATCTCTTGAATTGATAGAAATATCCTCGAAGAGCTTTTCGGCCTCAACAGATGACTTTGTAAGCAATGCTCCATTAGATGAAGCATCAAATAACACTCAAGAATCGCAGTCCAACCCGTTATAGAAAATGCTAATGCATTGAGCTTTCGACAGCCCATGCTATGGACACTTTCTAAGCATGTCCTTGAATCTATCCCAAGCCTTATGAAACTTCTCATAACCATGGATAGAAAATTGATTAATGTCTTATTTCATCTTAAACACCTTTGAAGTTGACATATATCGCTCCAAGAATTTCAATTTCAATTGCTCCCAGGTGGTGCAATCAGCAGCATCAAGATTATCGTACCAATCTCTCGCTTTTTCATTAAGCGAGAACTTAAACAAGATGATACTTCTTGCATCCTCATGAGTTCCTGCATCTTTTTGTGTACTTGCATTATCAAGGAACTTATTTAGATGTTGCTAAGGATCTTCAAAGGTTCCCCCAGAAAAGGGACTCCTTTCAATCATGCTGATAAGAGCAGATGTAAATCAAAATTAGCTCCGGCCCCTCTTGCTCCTAACAACCCCACATTGCCTCCTCCGTTATTCTTGAACACCTCAAGGATGGCAAGATTATCAGGATTCGCTGCCATATTGACTGCGTCTACTTCCAAATTAACTTCGGTTGCAGCTTCAGTCGCTTGCAAGTTCTGCTCTTCAACGTCAACTCCTTGATCAAGAGTATTTGTTGTTTTTGAATTCTTATCCTTTTTCTTCTTAGCGTTCCTCTTTCTCGCTGATGCCTCTATTTCCGGATTAAAAGGTTCTAGATTATTTCCCTTCGATCTAGTGTGCATACACCTGAGAAAAATTCAAAGTTAGAAAATAAAAAAAAGAATAGAATAGTCCTAATTAAACTAGAAATAATAAACTAATAATTAATGTCGTCCCCGACAACGACGCCAAAAACTTGATGAGCGTTTTCTCAACACACAATTAATTCCTAAGTATGAAGGATGTGATTGTAACTTTGATAAGCGACCAAGTTATATTATCGAACACACGGGATGAATTATTATTAATTTAATTATGAACTAATTTACTAAGACTATATTTGGCAATTTAAGTTGAAGAATATTAATTATCTACTTAACAAATAATAAAATAACAAGTAAAATAAAGGCAGTAGTGAGTAACGAGAGTTAAACAAGTGAGAAGATAGGTAGTTCTTCGAGTCATACAATTTCACTAGTTAATTTCCCTTCCGTGTATCAATGTCTGACTCTGCCTTGTGGAATATGGATGCATCTCTAAGCCCATGCAAATCTACTCTATAGACACAAGCAGATAAACGTGTAACACGTGTTAATATCCTCGGAGCAAGAGATATAATTCACCCACCTTTCTAGGTACTGTCAGTATCAATTATTTCCCATGCACTAAGTACTCTAACCCGATTTGATCTCCCTTTATAGGTACTATGAAGTTATACTCTTTATCCTACTTACTAACCCGAATTCAATTCAATTAATAAGTATTTATACAAGATAGTTCTAATGAAGCTTCGAAGTCCCCTCACTTAGAATCATAACATAAAATCCTGCTCAACAATGAACGCACTCAATCAATAACCAAGATATGTATTTAGACTCTACATAACAGTTAAAGATGCATAAAATAACTCAAAGTATGAATTAATAAAACATAGTCTTGTATAAAATAAACCACAAGTAGTGTTGTACGGAGTATACACACATAATTTCAACTAACTAGATAAAAACCTTCATAACCCTAGAACAACCAAAAGAGTTCTAGCCCATGACATTTGGAAGAACGTTCATGGTGTTTGGATAGATCTTACCCATAGTCTTGAAAATTACAAGAAAGATTAAGTTGTGCCGTCGCTTCTCGCTTTGTCTTGAATCTTCACTTGGTTCTCACTTGCTTCGATGCACGAATCTCTCTCTGCAGCTCCGTAGGGTGGAGTTAGGGTTTGGACGTTGTGTAGGATAGATGTGGAATCTAACGCCCTTTTTTGATGTGATTAGACTCTCCTTATGGACCTTGGATGGGGTGTTTCGTGGGCAACAAGTCAAGTCGCGTACAGAAATATCAGAATTACCAAAAATAGCACCGCGTGGACCCACTCTGCTAAAACTGGCCAGTCGAGTGGACCTGTCCAGGTCGAGCGGATGTCAACTGGATCTCTTGCTATCTGGACTCTCACATACCTCCCGCTCGACCATACTGGCCAGGTCAAGCGGACCTAGTCCAAGCCGAGTGGACGTTGTTGAGAGTGGAAATTAGCGTGTTTGACTGTCCAATTTAACACCTTTTTGATAGAAATTCTTTTTATATATTAGCACAAGTGTCTTATATTCATTATATGTGAGAATCAAGTGCACTTGAGATGTTTTATTGTGTTTTAGGTGGAAAAAGGATCAAAAGTGCTAGGTTGGAGAAAAGGTGCAATTTGTGCAAGGATGCTGAAAAATTCACGTCCAACTTTCCTAATTTTTCTGTATTTTTGTGGAGATCAAAATTGTAGATGTAATACATGTTTGGAAAGGCACTGAAGAGAGGGTCGTTTTGGTATGAAGAACACCCCAATCGGATTCAAAACGAGAGAGTTATGATCAAAGTGGTGACATCGCGCAAGCTATTCCTGTTCAAAATGACTGTCCACTTTGCATGATTGTTACATATACAAATGTTAGATTTTCTGTAAGTTCTTTACATGGATAGAAAGCCAAGGAAGAGAGAATTGCGTGAGTGTAAGAATCACTCAAATCAGAGCTCGGATGTGGAAGTTATACGCGAAACGGTGAGACTGTGCAAGTCAATTCGACCTGATTTGCTGGTCGAATTGAGGTCGAATCGGACGGCAAAAGAGTCAATTTGACCACGACACCTCAATTTGACCTGCTGTGCTAGTCGAATTGAGCACCTGAAGCTTCCAGTAGGTCAATTCGACCTCCAATTCGACCGGGAGGGAAGAATTCGACCTGGCTCCTTGGTCGAATTGATATGCGAAAACTTGCCATATCTGTATTTTTACACCTTCAATGTATGTGTTCACCCAAAAAGCCCATTCTAGGCCCGGAAGACATGAATACAAGTATAAAAAAAGCTTATGCAGCAGTATAGAGGGACGTTAAAGGAGAATACAATAAAAGAGAGGAGAAGAGAGGCCACAACATACAACACCCCACAAGGGGGGATCACCCCCCAACCATCATCCACATCTTTTCCTCCATCCATCCATCACTTTGAAGATTCATTTGTGGAATCAAGAGGAAAACCAAGAGGAGGATTTAAGATGGAGAAGGACGCGACGACTCCCACATCTAGGGTTTATTTCGTTTCCTAATTTATTTTGTAATTTTCCGGACATCCGGGTAAGATCTATCCAACACCCATGATTGTTCTTATTAACATAATGGGCTAGAGCCTTTTTGGTAGAACTAGGATTATGAAGGTTTTATCTAGTTAATTGAACTTCTATGTGTACACTCCATACAACACTACTTGTGGATTTATTTTATATACGATCGTGCTTTCTTAATTCATACTCACAGTCGTTTAGTGCATCATTAACTGTTATGTAGAGTCTGAATACATATCTTGGTTATTGATTGAGTGTGTTCACTGCTGAGCAGGATTCCATGTTATGATTCTAAGTGAGGGGACTCCGAAGCTTCATTAGTACTATCATATATGAATACTTATTAATTGAATTGAATTAGGGTTATTAAGTAGGATAAAGAGGATAATTTTATAGTACATATAAAGGGAGATCATATCGGGTTATAGTACCAATTGGCCAGGGAAATAATTGATACTATTAGTACCTAGAAAGGGGGGTGGAAATATATCTCTTGCTCCGAGGTTATTCACACGTGTTACACGCATGTTTATTTGTGTCTATAGAGTAGTATGCATGGTTTAGTGATGCGTCCATATTCCACAAGGCAGAGTTGAACATCAACACATGGAAGGGAAATTAATAAGTGAAACTGGATTATCCTAGAGCTACCTATACTCGTACTTGATCCACTCTCGTATTCTTCGAGTGATCTTTTATTTTATTTGTTATTTAATTTAATTGTTAGTAGATTAATAATTCAAACCTCCAACTTGATTGCCAACTTGTCTTAATTAATTTAGTAAATAATTAAATTAATAATACGTCATTCCTTGGCTTCGATATTCACTTGTCGCTTGCTAAGCTGCAATTGATATCCTTAATACTTGGGGATTAATTTGCGTGCAAAGAAAATACGCATCAAGTTCTTGGCGTCATTGCTGGGGAAAACTATTATTATTAGTTTATTATTTTTAGTTGATTAAGATTTTTATTTGTGATTATTTTTTTTCTATCTAACCTTAAATTTTTCTGAGGTACTTGTGCACTAGGAAAAGGAGAGGAAGGAAAAGAAGGAAAAACACACTGAGCTAAACATGGTCGAAGCAAGGCAGAATCCGGATAATGTTGCCATACGTGAAATTTTTACAAACTATGAAATTAGTAACATGGGGTTGATAGGAGCAAGGGGGAAGATGATGATTTTGAGATACATCCCGTTCTTATTAACATGGTAGAGAAGAATCCCTTTTCTGGAGGTTTCTTTGAAGATCCATATCAGCATCTCCGAAGATTTCTTGGCTATGCAAACATTCAAAAGGGAGCTGGAGCTAATGATAATACTAGGCGGATCGCCCTATTTAAGTTCTCATTAATTGATTAGGCGGAAGCTTGGTATGATACTCTTGATGCCACATATTGCACTACATGGGACCAACTGCAACAGAAGTTCTTAGAGAAGATGCACAAATGTTGAGGGTGAGTATATAAACTCAGTGAAGATAATTTACAAACATGATCATGTACATATTAGTCAAGAAATACTTTAAATTTCTTATCGTCTCATAAAATACTTTATAAGTCTCTTTTATTGATCGATCAATAAAAATTCTTTGGCACTGCGGGTACTCCTCGAGGACTTCTCATAATCCCGGCACCTCAAGGGCCCTGGCACGTCTCGTGTACTCATATATAATAAATACTTATAAATTTAAAGCTCTTCCATGTCTCGCATATATACAAAAATCTGCAATCTACTCATGTCTCAAATATATTTATAAGACTTGTAAATCATTCATGTCTCAAGTATTTTGAAAACACATATGATAATGTATAACATTTCTCATTGAATGCTATTCTAACATTTCTCATGTATGTAAGTGAGTATGAAAACTATCCTCACCTTAGTAGCATAGAGTGATGGGTAGAAGGGAAAAGTCGATAGGCCTTCGCATTCAAGGATCACCTACGATTGTTAGGTGGTCAGTGGAAGGCATATTTACATGGAAGGAAAAATAGAATTTCTTGTAAAAATCCCCTAAGACAAATGAGATTTTTATTTGTAAATAAAAAAGAAAGATAATAGAACTTTCATCGGAAGTATAGAGATAGTAAAATATGTGGGCTTGTTCTCGTCATCCCTTCCTTGTGATTGTCTTCCCCAAAGGGTCCTTAGATGTTAAAATTACGAGAAGGGATGACGTTACATGATTAAACGTTATTGCATACCACTACCTTGCACATAAATTGTGGAGGCAGCAGCAGCGTTGACCGAGGCTGCCCAAGCCAAAAGAAAGAAATAAAAAAAATTAGGGGAGGGGTTTAGCTCCTTACTCAAGTGATTGCTAAAGTAAGAGGAGTTTTGATGCTCCAAAGTATTGAGGGGAAAGACCATTTATAGGTGGTGAAGGGGTGTGATGTTGGAAGGTGGAAGGAAAATCCTCCCCATCACTCCCTTAAATCAAGGATTAAAAATCTGAAATTGGAAGATCACTCCCTTGAATCAAGGATTTTAAATCTGAAATTGGAAGTGACAGCTTGGAAAGAGGAGGTATAGGTTGTCTAGGTTCATGATTGGGTTGATTTGAATCAAAATTGTAATCATGGAAGATTTTTTACTCCATTTACCATGATCAAAGATTTCAGACTTTTCCTCTCTATTTAATGTTATTATATTTTTTTAATTCATTTATTTATTATCCTAAATCTTAAGGTAAAATTAGGGCTGGTCATTACATCCTACCCTCCTAAAAAATTTATTTCGTCCTCGAAATATGTTAACATACCATATTGCAAGAACCCTGGGTATTTTGTTCAAATTTTGTCTTCTCGTTCCCAAGTCGCTTCCTCTTTACTGTGTCAACTCCTCTGAATCTTGTTGTAAGCGATCTCTCTACTCCTTAACTTGTGGGTCCTCCGTGCAATCACTTCTGCTGGTAACTCCTTATAAGTAAGATCTTTGTTAAGTTCTAGAGTTGAATGATTGATGACGTGGCTTGCATCGTAAACATACTTCCTAAGCATGGACACATGGAAAATATTATGTTTGGAGGAGAACTCAAGGGGTAAGGCCAGGCGATAGGTTAACTCTCCAATTTGCTCAAGAACTTCAAAGGGTCCGATAAACCTCGATTGCAACTTCCCTCTTTTCCCAAAATGAACTATTCATTTCATTGGTGCGACCTTTATAAATACATGATCTCCAACTAAAAATTCTAAGTCTCTTCTCCGATTGTCCGCATAAGACTTCTGCCTGTCCTATGCGGTTTTGATTCTTTCTCGAATTTTTTCTATTTTATTAAGAGTTTGTTATACTATTTTCGGGCCCAATACCTTTCTTTCCCCCACTTCGTCCCAATACAATGGAGACTTACACTTCCTCCCACACAATGCCTCATATGGTGTCATTCCAATAGTGGAGTGGTAACTATTGTTATATGCAAACTCAACTAGTGGCAGATATCTCTTCCAATTTTATCCATATCTAGTATGCAGCCGTATAACATATCCTCTAAGGTTTGAATGGTTCTTTCTGACTGACCATCTGATTGCGGGTAGTATGCGGTACTGAAATTTAACCTCGTACCCATAACCATGTGAAGACTTTCCCAGAACTTCGAAGTAAATCGAGTATCTCTATCTGACACAATAGACTTAGGAACACCATGGAGCCTCACTATCTACTGTAGATATATTTGCGCCAACTGCTCCATATTAAATGTCATTCTCATAGGTAAGAAATGGGCAGCCTTTGTTAATCGGTCCACAATAAACCATATAGCATGATTTTCCTTGACTGTCTTTGATAAGCCCACTATAAAATCCATTGCAATTTGTTCCCACTTGCATTCTGGAATTTCTAGAGGTTTGAGCTTTCTTCCTGGGCGTTGATGTTCCACATTGACTTGTTGGCAAGTCAAACACCTCTCTACATACTTCCCAATATCACGCTTCATGCTTCTCCACCAGAATACCTCCTTTAATCATGATACATTTTTGTGCCTCCTTGGTGAGCTGTGTAAGGCGTATTGTGGGCCTCCTCAAGAATCTCTCCCCTTAACTCTTCGTCTTGTGGCACACATAATCTCCCTTTGAAAGTAATGTCTCCATCGTTCGCGATCATAAATCCATTTTTATCTCCAGCCTTTGCGCGTTCTCTCATTCTCCACAAGAAATAATCTTGATCTTGTCCTTTTAGTATTCTCTCCCTTAATGTTGGTTTCATCGTCGAAGCAGTCAAGACAGATTTTGCTTCTTCAGGTGCGACCATTATCTCGATCTTCATTTTGGAGAATTCTTTAACTAGTTGCTCTTGTTATGTAATTAGGCTCGACAATTCTCCTTTTGTCTTCCTACTCAAAGCATCCGCAACTACGTTAGCCTATCCAGGATGGTAGTGTATGGCACAATCATAGTCCTTGACCAATTCTAACCATCGTCTCTGCCTCATGTTCAACTCCTTCTGTGTAAAAAGGCACTTTAAACTCTTGTGGTCTGAATATATTTTACACCTACTCCCGTACAGATAATGCCGCCATATTTTAAGTGCATGCACCACTGCAGCTAATTCCAAGTCATACGTCGGGTAATTTAACTCATGAACCTTTAACTGTCTTGATGCGTAGGCAATGACCTTCCCATGCTGCATTAACACACACCCAAGTCCTAACTTTGAGGCATCACTGTTTATTACAAATGGTTCAACTAGATCTGGAATTGTCAAAACGGGATCTGAGGTGAGTCTATGTTTTAGTTCTCGGAAGTTATTCTCACACTTCTCACTACATAAAAATTTTTCCCCTTTTCTGGTTAAACGAGTCATAGGGGTTGCTATTTTGGAAAATCCTTCTATGAATATTCGATAATACCCGGCCAAACCCAAAAAACTACGAACTTCATTTGCATTAGTTGTGTATTCCACGAGTTTACTACTTCCACCTTTGTTGGGTCCACCTCAATTCCTTGAGCTATCACAACATGTCCAAGGAAGACTACTTGACTAATCCAAAATTCGAACTTCTTGAATTTTGCATACAACTTTTCCTTGCGAAGGGTTTCCAACACAATGCTCAAGTGTTCTTTGTGTTGTTCCTCATCCCGAGAGTATACTAGAATGTCATCAATGAACACTATCACAAATTGATCCAAGTATGGGTGAAACACTCGATTCATCAAATCCATAAACACCGCAGGGGCGTTGCTTAACCCAAAAGGCATTACTACAAACTTGTAGTGTCCATAACGGGTTCTAAATGCAGTCTTGGGGATGTCACTATCTTTAACTCTCTATTGATGATACCCTGATCGTAAGTCTATCTTAGAGAAAATTCCGGCTCCTCTCAATTGATCGAATAAGTCTTCAATCCTAGGTAGGGGATACTTATTTTTTATTGTAAACCGATTCAATTCTCTATAATCGATGCACATTCTCAGTGTCCCATCTTTCTTCCTTACAAATAATACCGGTGCACCCCATGGTGAAACACATGGGCGGATAAAACCAGTATCCAACAGTCCTTGAATCTGGACTTAGGTGCCATCCTATAGGAGCTTTAGAAACTGGTGCTGCCCCGGGAATTAAGTTAATAGTGAATTCTACTGGTCTCTCAGGTGCAACTCCTGACAGGTCCTCGGGGAATACATCTAAGTACTCTTGAACTATGGGTACCTCATCGATGGTTACCTCTTTGTCTTGTTTGTCCATGAATGTTTACTAAGTACCCTTGATAATTGCCTTTCTTCAACATCTTGGTGGCCTTCATTGTGGATACAATCTGAGGTGTGGTACAAGCTTGAACTCCATGGATCACTACCTTCTCATTATATGGTGGGTACAACGTAATTTCTCGTTCTTAACATTTAATATTTGCATGATATTTACTAAGCTAATCCATCCCTAAGATGACATCAAAGTCTTTCATATCTAGAACATATAAATTATCCTCTAAGTCATTCGCACCTATTTTAATCTTAACTCCTCTTACAAATGATTTCGTAGTTATTGCTCTCCCAGATGGTATGCTAATCTCAAGTGGGTCTTCCACTTTTTTGATTCCACTATTAGTCACTGAATTAAACTTTGTGGATATAAAAGAGTGTGTGGCTCCAGTGTTAAAAAGGACTAAGGCAGGAGTATTCAAAACTGGCAACATACCTGACATGGTACCAGGTTCTTTTTTAGCTTCTTCTCGGGTTAGTGCATACATATGTGCCGTCCCTCCAGACGCTCGTCTCTTTACCTCTGGCTCACTCCTTTGGACAGTGCAATTCCATGCTGTGTGTCTAAGCTATTTGCATTTATAGCACCGATTCTGTCCCGCCAAGCATTCCCCGTGATGCTGTCTTCCACAAGTCTTGCATTGAAGTTTTGCATTAGTCTCATCTTGTCCTCCCTTCCTTCAATCCTTTCTTTGCATATTGGTTTTGGGGTCCTCCCTTGGCATATTCTGCCACTTTCTCTTGCCGTCGTTACCCTAAGAAATCCTTGGCCTTAGATTATTGGCCTCTATGCTAGCGGATACGTCCTCAGCCTTCCTTAGCTTGATGCATATGATAGGTCCCCATGTCCTGTGAGGTGTGTACGTATGTTATCCCTGAGGCCCCCTCTGAACCTCAGAGCCCTTCTTTCATATGTATCCACCAAATGTGTAGTGAAGCGGCTCATCTGGTTAAACTTGCGTTCATAGCTTGTCACCATCATATCCCATTGCTTTAAGTTTAGGAACTCAACTTCCATCTAAGTGTGGTATGACCTTGGAAAGTACTTATCCATCACCAAATTCTTAAAACCATTACAGGTAAGAGTATTGCATTCTTCTACCGTCCTTGATCTCCAACAACTCACCCACTAGTGATATGCATCCTCCTTCAACTGGAAGGTAGCGCATGAAATTCGTTGTGCATCAGTGCCTTCTATGAGCTCAAATATCATCTCCAAGGTTTCCAACCATTCTTCTATAGCCGAAGGACCTTCGCGCCCATTGAAGGTAGGAGGTTTATGGTGATGGAATTTATGCTAGATCGACCTCGTGGTTGCCTCTTTGGTTCCCCATGTTGTTTTTGGGGATTCCCTTATTGTTGGGCAAGGAAGGCGCGCATGAATTCTTGGAAGAGGTCATGTGGTTGTTGAGGAGGTGCGGGGGTTTTCATTTGCATTGGTTAAGTTCCGCCCTCGTTGGTTGGGTGCCATGACCTAGATAAATTTTCAAAATTTTAGTATTTGATAAGATAAACCCAAAAAATCAAAGGATTTACAAGTTGCGCGATTTTTTTTTCAACTTTCTCATAAAAGATAAATTTCCTTTTATTATTATTATCCAGGATTATAACATCCATTTATTACAAGGAAATACATGAAAATAACTTTATTAAGATAAAGGTCTAGCTTCTAGAGCGCTTAGGCGAGGGTCCTCCCCCTCCAACAGCCTCCTCCTTAATGTTTTCCTCGGGCTCCTCTTCCTCGTTCCCATTCAAATAGTGTGGCGGCTGATCTGTGGCCCACCATGTGAATAAGTCTGACACGAGGATGTTGAAGTGGATTATGGGGTGCTCGAAACGCACATCATGCATGACCAGCCTGTTGTACAGGCCTTCAGCCCTAGGTTTCCATTCTGTTGGGACCGTGTCGATAATCTTCATTGAAGCTGAGTAACCATTGATGCTCTCTCTTATGTCTTTCCACATTCCCAAAATAATCGAGAGATGTTACCCCAAATTGTGTTCAGGATTACGTGCGTAATCGTAGAAGGCCAAAACTAAGTGTTGATTGCTAGGTTGAGCACAAACTGATTTCCTAGCCGTGAGTCGGTGAGAGGCCATCTACCATATTCGCAAGAGTAATTAATTTATGCTAAAACAATAAAACATATACCTCTTTGAGTTTGCGTAGATCCGGAGGGTGGAAAAACATGATGTAATTCAATGTGTTTAACATGTCACATAGTAATAAGATGTGGTTTTATGCAAAATTCTTATACAAAACATATGCAGATTTTATGTAGTGGAAACGTGGCATTATGCAGAGCATGATCATGCACAAATGTTGAGGGTGAGTATATAAACTTAGTGAAGATAATTTACAAACATGATCATGTACATATTAGTCAAGAAATACTTTAAATTTCTTATCGTCTCATAAAATACTTTATGTCTCTTTTATTGATCGATCAATATAAATTCTTTGGCACTGCGAGTACTCCCCGAGGACTTCTCATAATCCGGCACCTCAAGGGCCCTGGCACATCTCAAGTACTCATATATAAGAAATACTTATAAATTTAAAGCTCTTCCATGTCTCACATAAATACAAAAATCTGCAATCTACTCATGTCTCAAATATATTCATAAGACTTGTAAATCATTCATGTCTCAAGTATTTTGAAAACACATATGATAATGTATAACATTTCTCGTTGAATGCTATTCTAACCTTTCTCATGCATGTAAGTGAGTATAAAAACTATCCTCACCTTAGTAGCGTAGAGTGATGGGCAGAAGGGAGAAGTCAATGGGCCTTCGCGTTCAAGGATCACCTACTATTGTTAGGGCATGGTTAGTGGAAGGCATATTTACATGGAAGGAAAAATAGAATTTCTTGTAAAAATCCCCTAAGACAAATGAGATTTTTATTTGTAAATAAAAAAGAAAGATAATAGAACTTTCATCGGAAGTATAGAGATAGTAAAACATGTGGGCTTGTTCTCGTCATCCCTTCCTTGTGATTGTCTTCGCCAAAGGGTCCTTAGACGTTCAAATTACGAGGAGGGATGACATTACATGATTAAACGTCATTGCATACCACTACCTTGCACATAAATTGTGGAGGCAGCGGCAGCATTGACGGAGGCTGCCCAAGCCAAAAGAAAGAAATAAAAAAGAAATTATGGGATATGTTTAGCTCCTTACTCAAGTGATTGTTAAAGTGAGATGAGTTTTGGTGCTCCAAAGTATTGAGGGAAAAGGCCTTTTATTGGTGGTGAAGGGGTGTGATGTTGGAAGGTGGAAGGAAAATCCTCCCTATCACTCCCTTAAATCAAGAATTAAAAATCTGAAATTAGAAGATCACTCCCTTGAATCAAGGAGTTTAAATCTGAAATTGGAAATGACAGCTTGGAAAGAGGAGATATAGGTTGTCTAGGTTCATGATTGGGCTGATTTGAATCAAAATTGTAATCATGGAAGATTTTTGACTCCATTTACCATGATCAAAGATTTCAAACTTTTCCTCTCTATTTAATGTTATTATTTTTATTATATTCATTTATTTATTATCCTAAATCTTAAGGTAAAATTAGGGCTGGTCATTACCCTTAAAATTAGGGTTGGTCATTACATAAGGTAATGCAGATATAAGATCAAACTTAGACTTATCAACTTCGATTCCCTTTTTAGAAACTATGTGTCTTAAAACAATACCTTGTTCTACCATAAAGTGTATTTTTTCCAGTTTAAAACAAGATTTGTTTCTATACATCATTTCAAAATCAATCCAAGATTCCCAACACATTCATCAAAAGACCCTCCATATACATAAAAACCTTAATTATATTCCCAACAAACTTAGAAAAAATGCTTACCATGCACCTTTGGAAAGTAGCAGGTGCGTTGCAAAGTCCGAAGGGCATCCAACGATATGCAAACGTTCCAAATGGGCATGTGAAAGTTATTTTCTCTTGATCTTCGGGTGAAACGGGAATCTAAAAATAACCAGAGAAACCATTAAGGAAACAATAAAACGAATAACCTGCAAGTTTTTCTAACATTTGATCAATAAATGGTAAAGGGAAATGATCATTTCTAGTCATGCTATTGAGCTTGTGATAGTTTATACACACTCTCCAACCGGTTTGCATACGAGTTGGAACCATGTCACCGTTATTGTTCTCAACAACAGGCACTCCTGATTTCTTTGGTACAACCTGTGTTGGGCTAACCCACTTGCTATCCGAGATGGGATAAATAATCCCCACATCAAGAAGTTTCAAAATTTCTTTCTTCACGACCTCCATCATCAGTGGGTTCAATAGACGTTGGGCCTCTCGTGATGACTTTGCATCATCCTCCAGTAGACATGCAAAGTGAGGGGTTGATTCCCTTAATATCTGCCACAGTCCAACCGATTGGCGCCTTATGTTCCTTCAAAACTTCAATCAATATGCTCCCTTGCTCTTCTGTCAACTTGGCCGAGATGATGACTGACAATGTAGAATTTGGTCCCAAGTATGCATACTTCAAGTGTTGAGGGATTGGTTTCATCTCGAGTTGCAGTGATTGCATTATAGATGGAAGAATCTTTGGAAAAGTGTTAGGCAATTTAATAGAAGCAACTTTGGGTTTATTTGTTTTTGGAGGGCAGTTCTGCAAGGCATCAACCAATGGAATTAAAGCTTCATAATTCAACTTGTCTAAGTCCTCATTGGTGATTCCATGTGCAATAACTGTATCCAATGCATCCCTGGAAGTGAGTTCAAAACATTTCTGGACCATAGGCTCAACAATACTCAAAGAAAAAATTGAGTTAGCATCATTAGGGAACTTCATAGCGTCATATATGTTGAATTGAACCCATTAAATTCTATCGTAAGAGTGCCCTTACTTAGGTCTATCTTTGTGCATGACGTGTTAAGGAAAGGCCTTCCCAATAAGATTGGGGTGGAATTTGATGGGTGTTCATTCATTTCTAATACTTAAAAATCAGCTGGAAAGATTAGTTTATCTACCTGCACGTGAACATCCTCAATGACTCTGTCGGGGTAAGCATGACTCCGATCGGCGAGTTGAATGATAACTCCGGTCTTCTTCAACTCTCCCACTCCTAGTCTCTCAAAAGCTGATCTTGGCATTACATTTATGGAAGCTCCAAGGTCTAGCATTGCCCTCTCCACCTTGAAATTTCCAATTTTGCAAGGAAAAACGAACATGCCAGGATCTTTGCATTTTTGAGGTAGCTTTTGCTAGAAGATAGCTCAGGCGTTATCCCCAATCACCACTTTTTCATTCCCGGTCAACCTCTTCTTGTTGATGCACAAATCCTTTAACAACTTAGCGTATCTCGGAATTTGTTTAATTACCTCGATGAGAGGTATATTAATTTCCACCTTTCAAAATACCTCAAGTGTCTGCTTATCTTTCTCAGTGGTGTCAACTTTCTTCATCCTGCTTGGAAAACGCAAAGTATTAGAAATTGAATGTACTAGATCAGATTGTTTTACTAGAATTTTCATGGCAGGTTTGACACTGATGGGTTCAGTGTCAGTGTTGTTTCGTTTTTGCAGATCAGAATTTCCAGCAGCTTCAGATTCGATCTGATCGTTTCCTTCTTCCATAGCACCAGCATGTCCTTCAACTTCTGTTCCTTCATTTCTAGAGTTATTCTCTCCATCATTTTCAACTTGCTTGGGCTTTGCAACATCCGCCAATTGCTTTCCACTACGTAGCGTGATAGTGCTCACATTCTTTGAATTTATTTCAGGTTGTGAGGGCAACTTCCCACTGTTTTGAGCTTGCATTTGGCCAACAGTTGTAGCCAATTGGGTTACTTGATATTCTAGGTTCCGGATTGATGATTGTGTTTTCATTTTCAAGTCCTGGATGGATGAGTGTGTCATCTCTTGGAATTTGACATTATGAGCAGCCATTATTCTCACAAGTTCCTCAATCGAGCTGCTGGAGCTTCTCCATGGTTTCGATTTCCAATTTCTTGAGGTTGATCTTGCTGCCTGTTCATCACTCTCCACTCTTGAAATTGGTCCTGCTGCCCCCTATTATCTCCTTGTCCGCTACCATACCTAAGATTAGGATTATCCCTCCATCCCGGATTATAAGTTTGAGAAAAGGGATCATGTGGTCGTCCCACGACATTTGTTTGCTCTTCGTTGGGTGTAGCCCTGCAATCAAGAGTAGAGTGGTCATAAGTTAGACAATTTTGACAATATTGAACACTCACCATTCTTCCACTTGCAAGATTTTCAACAACAACTGTTAACTTGCTCAAGGTGTCCTCCATTTTGGAATTATACACTTTTACTTCTCTAACCAACGGGTCACGGGTGTCAAATTGTTGAGTGTTGGCAGCCATGCTTGTAATCAAACTTCTAGCAGCGGTTGGAGTTTTCATCATGAATGCTCCTCCAGTAGCGGCATCAAGCATGTTCTGATCCATCATCGACAAGCCATCATAGAAGTATTGCAGCAACAACTGATCGCTAATTTGATACTGTGGACATGATGATGTTAGGCGTTTGAACCTCTCTTAGTATTCATGTAAACTCTCTCCTTGCATCTGACGAGCCCCGAATATCTCTTTGAGCAAGACAGCAACTCTAGTGGCTGGAAAGTATGTTTGGAGGAAGAGCTTCTCCATTTCAGCCCATGTATTAATCGATCCGGGAGGGAGATAATACAACCAATCTTTCGCCAAGTCTTTCACTACGAAGGGGAATGCCCTAAGCTTGATTTGTTCATTCGTCACTACGGTTGGTTTCATGCTCGTGCATACAACCGTGAATTCCTTTAAAAACTTGTGAGGATTTTCACCTGAAAGACCATGGAAAGAAGGAAGTAAGTGAATCAGTCCCGATTTCAATTCAAATGTAGTATTATCATTAATGGCAGGAAGGTTAATGCATAATGGCTGATGGACTACATCCGGATTTGCCAATTCATTCAAAGTTCTTTCAGCATTTTCAACCATGTTTTCCTCTCCCAACTCAGAACCTACGGTATCTTCCTCCCCTAAATCAGAAAATTTAGAATTCTCCTCTCCAATATGAAGTGAATCAGCTGCAAGTTCTAGTTCGGTAAGGTTTTCGGCGGTTTCGTTAGTGGACGAACTTGTTTTCTTCTTCTTCCGGGACTTCTTTCTCAACTTCCGGGCAGTTCTCTCGATTTCTGGTATGTATTCAAGCTATTTTGGACCAGAAGAATGAGTGATCATTCACAGAAAATTTTACAAAAATAGGGCACAACTGACACTGAAGGGTTCAGTGTCAGTGTTACTAAAAAAATCAAAAATTCCAGAACTTGTAAAACTTTACTGCGAACTAACTGTCACAATAAACTTTACGTGACAAAGTTTCGCAACCTTTGTTTCATGTTTGAATCCTCCTTAGTGTGCTATTGATTCTGTTGTCATGGTTAAGGAGCTACAAGTGTTTGTTTAACACTTTTTTATTTATATAGCTCTCCAGACCAATAGAAGATGTAGCCTGAAGTGGATCTTATACTGCATTGGCATCCAACAATCTCAGAATCAGAATTCCTTTTGATCTCTAACAAATCTGATCCCTGATGTGCAAGCGTGTTATCCTTTGTTCTCTATAAATATTTTATAAAGATTCATACTAAAGTTACTTAAATGTCTACTTAATACACCAACAACCGAAGCCAAATTAGGTCTTGTACAGACCTCATCATACAATAACTTCCAACAATCAAAATATATAGAATGTTTCTACATTTCTTAAATCTTTAGTTTAACTTTAAATCACCTGATTGAGACTGCACTTGTCGCCCTTAGTTTAACTTAAACATTCTCCCACTGAATCACATAATCATCCACATTTGTATCAAAACCAAATGAGACAAAAAACTGCATGATGATGATTGTTATTCCTTTACGGGAAAGTTTTCTTGAATGCATAGATGGATTTCCTTTTAGTTCTTAAACTGTTGAGATCGTTTCATCAATGTTACCATCATGAAACTTTATTTTTACATCCATTTAATGTGATTCAAGATCAAAATGTGCTACCAATGTTACGATTATCTTAAAAGAACCTTTCTCAGTAACCGGATAGAAAGTCCTTTAAAAAAATGCCTTCTTTTCCTTTTGAGTATAATCCATAACCAAGATGCAAACCTGATCATCTTGTATTGATATAAACTCATAACTTATAGCATTAACTCACTTTCGAGTTTTGGACCTTACATGTCTTAATGAACATTGTTTGAATGTCCTACCATTAATTAATTCTATAGTGTCCCTTTATTTGGGAGAAAAACTATTAAATCATCTGAATTGTCTATCTTCCAACTTTAGTGGTTTCCTTAGTGAAATTAATTCTTGAGGTTGTTGAATTTGTTATTCCTTAAATATCATTGACAATGTCCTTCATTGACAATGTCCTAACAATAACTGTATTTACAGATTCTTAAAAGCATAAGTAGGGGGATGAATCGATTCCCCCTTAGGGACAGTGTCTATAACATCATTCTTCCCCCCAAAACTCAACATCCTCAAAGAATACAGTATTACCCGTCTCAAATATGATCTGATTAATTGGATCATAAACTTTTATCTTTTTCATAATCAATAAAGTAGCTGATAACTATATGTGTCCAATTTTCTTTAGTAGATCCCAATGATCTAGCTTTAGTTGACATTACCATGTGAAACTCAAAGAGTTATCATAACTACTTTAGTTAAAACTTTATTGAGATCGTAAGCTTCAATCTTTAGTATTTCTCCAATTAGTAACCATATGTTGTGGAGTACTATTTTTGTCTTTTAACTACACCACAATACTATTCATCTAAGTAATCTTAATGTGGTGTATTATAAAATAATTCCAAAAGTCTTTAGGAGTAAACAAAAGGTTGTATTTTAGTTGTCTTTAGCAGCTTTCTTTACGGGTATTCTTTTATTGCCTTTATATTTTATTGAGACTAAATTTTCTTGAAGCCTACTAGTCTCATCTTTATTATTGAAGTTCTCATCATGTATGATTTTGTTGTTGATATCGGTTAAGTTTAATTAGCAGACTTCTTGATTATACAGAAAATTAATCCATAATGATTATCATGCTTGCACTAAACTTTATAATCTTTCAAAATTTAAATAAATTAGAATCATCTTGAGGATTCGAGCACTACATTAGTATCAAGTCTTTGGACAACAATACTAATTTAAATGATGTTCTCACACAGTGGTCAAATACTAACAATAAAAACTGTCAAGCAATAGCCTTCCTTTGGGCCGACTTATTACTCACATGTCAAACTAAATTATTGTCACGTATTTACCACCACAGGTGCTTATGTATTTCGGGCCAGATATTAATCTACCTTTGGGCCGATCAATACCCGCATGAAGATACACTCACTACATTATTAATTGGGGACCCATCACAAGACATCTTGTGCAACATTAACCTCGTCTATGGACAAAAATTAACTGCAGGGGCAATCTTGGTGTAATAATCAAGTATTGATAATAAGTTATGTCAAACAAAAGTCTATCTATGGACCGACAAATGTTTACATGAATAATTTAAATAATTATCACATACTTATTATCACATGTGTGTTATTATTCTGTCAAACTCTGCCTATCTATGGGCCGAACACAGAACGCATAAATAATTACACACTCATCTATGTAATTTCAATAAAGTCGCACTCCACACACAGAGGCTGCTATGGCAACATGAGACTTTGATTGACTAGATTGAAAAATTACTAGACCAATTAAATAAATATTTAAAAAAATATTTAAATTTAATTGAACGACATTAAATAATATCTCCCAATTTTAATTTAACTAAATTCCACAATCTAAATAGGAATTTAAGATGATTCACATATTTAAAAATGATAAAAGATTTCTTAATTTAAATAGGGATTCCAAATCCCAACTCAATATAAATTGAATTTGATATATATTTTCTTCATAAATAACTAAAATATGCATCATAATAATAACCAAAGGCAAATATTCTTTATGAAATTAAAAGCGCCTTATAGTATCAATTAATTGATATTAAAGCATGAGTATCAATTAGTTTCCTTAATGCACAATTAGGTATTAATCAAGCTACGCAATTTCACCTCTAAATTAATCAATAAATCTAAAAGAATAATATACTGAAATGACTAAATACAAGAATCTTTACATTAATGTGATGTAGTACTTGATCCACTGCATATATAATATAATCAATCTAAATTCATGCTAAAAGCACTTATACCATGAAATTTTGATTAAATTAGCGCACCAATTTGGCATATTAATAATCACCCCAAAATCTTAAATGTGATGTCAAGTTAAAGGATGTCGTAATTAAATCAAATTCATTTCATTAATTTATCCGAATGATACATTACACAATAACATTAAAATCAATAATCCATATTAATGGATTGCAGCAGAAACCTTATTAATCCAAAAAAATCAATTAACAAAAATGGTTTTCGTCATTCATATAATTTACCATGCTTGGACTGCCATCATGATTCAATAATAGTTGGGCATTGATTATAATATCTATGTTTATTATGCATAATTGTAATGACTAAAGTGCATGTCAAACTGAAAATTACGGGCAAGTGTAATTATAATTAATCTCACCAATTATAATTCAACCTAGAATAGATAGCCATTACTCTGATATCTTACTATACGGTTTTACCATATACCAAGAATAACTTGACCACAATAAATCAATTGATGTGTACAAAATCATTTGCCTTATGATAATTATAGTAGTGTATTATTATTAAAATTGATTGATTTAATAAATCACTCAATTTAAATTAAATATATCAATCAACCTGAGACATAATTAATTTATCCAAACAAATAACATTAATAATTTCAATTACAAACATAATCCATAACCATTTGAATTGAAAATTAGACAACTCCAAAACTTGTTTCCGAATGTAATGTACTCCAATTATTCGCAAGAATTCCATTTTAGAATTTCTAATAGCCAAATTGTGGAGAGATAGTTCCACTGATTCAATATTAGCCAATATTAAAAAACAAATTATTGTGGAAGTACGATCTTTAAATCACATAACTTTAATTTACAAAATTAATACAAACGTATTTATTAACATATGGCAATACATGACATTAGCATTATGTGCTTTATTCTTCATAAAAATCAATAATTTACCAATGATAATCAAGCACATGTTTTGCATATTAATAGCCTGTATCATTATGCATGCCATATATCAATTAACACAATCACATATACTAATCAAGTGAAAGATGGTAATCCACACTTTTAAATTATTAAATTAATTCAAAAGCACAATGTCTCCTCCAAATTATGAGGCAGCAGTACTATATCCATATTATATATTCATGCTGACGGGTTTATACACCATGAAACATTCTGAATAAAATGGGGCACCGCTGCACCGCATCGCGCTCAAACACAATTTACAGAATCAAATAGTAACCAGAACTAAAAATCTATGAACCAATGCGAATATTTTAAAATTGTGATTTTCAGATTTAGATCTAAATACAATTTACAGATCTCAGAGAATCATAGATAGGGTGGCTCTGATACCACTTGTTGGAAATAATTCCTTAAAACCTTAACCCTATTATGATAAATTGAGATCTAAACTGTGTAGCGGAAGTGTACCTTGATCCATTTGAGGCGGAACACGAACGATAGGTATTATGATCTTCCTAAACTAAGCCTCCTTATTCCTTATGAGGACCGTAGTAATCCCTCCCGATGGGGAGAAGGGAAGACCATGTGCAGCTTAGTATATTGGGGACCATAACCTGATTGTCTTTATCTACTACATAACTAGGCCACCCATTATCACCCAGTCATTTAGTATTGTGTATCTACTCAATAAACTCATATCATTTATTATTATAGCCCATGGACCTTTAATCTTAATTGAATCACTTAATTAAGTTCATAAAATAATTGAATAGCTAATATAATTATATAATAATATATTGCTCACAATTAGATTATACTGGAAATTAAAAATTTCCAACAGCGTTGAGGAAGATGAGAGATTATTGAGGATATATTCAAGAGGTGTTTTTTTAATAAAAAAAGGGTTGTGCTTTAAAAGGATAATTTAGACTTTTTAAAAATATATATTTTAATTTTATAATAATGAGGTGTGTATTTAATAAATAGGGATGTGTATTTAGTGGAACCCTAAAAAGTTATACAATTGTTAAATAAAACTTATACACTTTATACTTAAAAAGTATACATTAATAAACATAAACAAACACATGCATACTCTTTCAAAATTCTCAATTCTTAGTAATTGTAAAATTGCAACCAAACAACTTTTCTAACTCACAATCGAGGTCGCCACTTAAACTGAGCAGCCGCCCTCCCCATCACCACCCGCACAAGCCATTGTTGCGCCTTCAACAATCGATATGCGTCGGATCATTCGATTAGAACTGGGAATCGATAAATCAAAGGGGATCCGAAGTATGATTGGACATGCATAGGGCCATCGACGTCGATAGTAGGGGGAGAGATGGTGAAGTTGAGGCCGAGAAGAGCGGCGAAAGTGGATGATGATACGACGAGTTCAATCCTGGATGAGAAACAACGGAGAGAGAGAGGGGATGCAGAAGAGAAGAGGCATGGGAGTGGAGGTGGTGAAGAGCGAACGGTTGTTGGGGAGAGATAAGAGAGAATGTGGAAGGAAGAAATAAAATTAGGGTTCCATTTTTGTTATATATATATATATATATGTCAGGTCATGGGTTTGGATTGACCTAGTTAAACCTTAACAATTAGGTACAATAGTTTTTGCCTAGTTCTAAATCTTGATTAGAAAACAAAGTACAAACAACCCACAACGGACTTTCTGCATTATTTTTGTACATCTTTCACACATCATCTTCTGTATTACTCGTTATATATGATTAACACGTAAGAGAAAAAAGAAATTAAACAATTGCTCTAGTTTTAAGCTTTTCCTTTTTAGAATATAGTCTCTTTCTCCTACTAAAGGTGTAGCAAATGAAATAATGTACTCCCTCCGTCCGCCCCAAAGAATCTCATTTTTTCATTTTTGAAGTCCGCCCAAATATCTCATTTCTTTTTTTACACACATAAAACTCACACACACTCACTAATATAACTAAAATATGAGTCCCCCATGGCATAGCTCAAGTGGTAGAGGGGAGGGTGGAAAGACTTCCAACTGAGCTTGGTTGCTGCAGGGTGGAGGTTCGAATCCTGCCTTTGGCATGTATTTGGCCCCTTGCAAGCACAAGTTTAACAGTGAGCCCTCACTATAAGCTACTTGAGACACATCCTGCGATTTACCTCCTCCACCAATCCCCATGGCAGGGGCGGTGGGGCCCCTAATGGTGGGGTATACCATTTTTCACAATATGATCACATATCTATTAAAACAACTATTCACTGCTCATTAAATAATATTCACTCAGTCCCGAAAGACCCTTCTTAGCGAGGAAAATAGGATAAACCCCCGGTGGCTTCCCTATCCGCGTAAAACCCGGCAACTACGCACTGGTCGAAGGGGAGACATGTCTTCGGTTATAAGCACATCATCCATTTTCTGTAACAATGCCTCCTTACTCTCTTATGGACCTAACTACTTTCCATCTCCTCTCCTCTCTCTCTCCACCCTCCCCCACCGCCACCACCGGATTCATCTTCGGTCGCCATTCTTCACTCCCTTGTCCGTTACCCACTTTTCCCCAGACAATGAATTTTTGCCGGATGATAGTGACCTTTATGAAGAACAAACATTATCAGACAACGAGGCAGAGGATTTTGATGTCCTGGAATTCGAGCGCCAAGCTAGACAAGTCGTGAAGGAGTACTCTGATTCATTGTCACATGAACTCAAAATAGGTGTCTTCTCGAACTCTTAAACTGTTCTTGTGTTATCCTTCACTGGTGATAATTAACGTCCCAATAATGATAGTGCAACATTAGGCGGTGAAATGGGGGAAAAACATTCTTTATTTTTGTGTTTTTGTCTGGCAATCTGATTTCAACAAAGGATACAGTAGACAAAATCAGTTGTTCCCCCTTGTGAACATTCAATCTTTACTTCACTGAGGATTTAAAATCATTTCTCTCTGGGGGATTGTTTTTACAGTATAAAGGTTATTTTCAGATGGTTTTAGCCCCTTTCCCGTGGGATAGATTAAATCCCACATAGCTGCTTAAAAATAAGGTTGAAAGGTTTAATAAAGGACTCCTACATCCAAGGTTTTTACTTTGCGAACATCCTCGAGACTTCTTATTTGTATGGAATTGATTGATTCTAGGACATGAACACTTATATATTACATAAAATGTGCCTTTCGACTGTCATGTGTATTTTAATAACATCTCATTATCCTTGATGCTGTCAGATGATGAATTTTCCAATGAAGAGGGAGCTCGTGGAAAGCTGAAGAGCCGCGTAAATGCCAGTAGCAATGTCAGTGGAATTCTTGATTGGTCTTGACACGTTCTCTTTAGTGTTTACAGGATCACGTCGATTACTTGATTATAATGAAGGAAAGACTAAAGATGACTAAAGATAAGTCTGCATATCAATGAATATGCATTAGAAGGATGTTGAAGTCACGATAATATCTAATTTTATTGATTCTTTAATTTAGGAGGGTTTTCCAGTGTCTAACCAGAAAATGTTTCCAACCTGCATAAAACTAATTTTTATGTGGTAATTGCTTAGGTCTCTCAAGTCATGTTATCATGTGCATATTGGTGAGCTTACGTTAAGAAAGTTATCATACCTGGGACTGTTTCTCCGCACCTGGATATCTTAAGCAATGCATGTAAAAATCATGTTCATTTACTGATCGTTCAACAATATGATATGGTGGATTTCCTTTATTATGTTGTTGTTTTGCTGACAAAAATTTACTACAGATTCCCGACCATCTTCTTCCAAGGGTTGCAATAGTTGGAAGGCCAAATGTTGGTAAATCAGCACTCTTTAATCGTCTGGTTGGGGTATGTATCAATGACCCTGGTTGTAATTGCTTTTTCTGTACTGCAGTATTTGAATTTATTTTGATTGACTTTTACACAGTAGTTAAGTGAACTTCATTTACTTGAGTTGCCTTGTTTTAGGGGAACAAAGCTATTGTGGTCGACGAACCTGGGGTTACCAGGGACCGTTTGTATGGTAGATCATTCTGGGGTATCTATGAATTTATGTTAGTGGACACTGGAGGTGTACTTACAATTTCAAAGCATCAGGAAGATGTTATGGAAGAACTAGCTATATCAACAACTATTGGCATGGAGGGGATTCCTCTTGCCTCTAGGGAGGCAGCTGTTGCCAGGATGCCTTCCATGGTTGAGAAACAAGCCGCCATTGCAGTAGAAGAGTCTTCTGTGATCATATTTGTTGTTGATGGTCAAGTATGTTTTCTCCGTTTATTGATTTTGTTTGGATAATCCTGCTTATAATTCTTCTAGCAGCTCTTATTCAGTTATCTTTGGGAGTTTGCAAAAAATGAGTCAGTGGCAATAGCAATAACCATAGAAATTAAAAAAAGAAATGAAAACAGGTTTATCTGATATTGTCAATGTTTTGTTACTTGGTCCAGATGTGTATAGGGATGTCCGCGATCTCAGAAAAAAGAATGCAAATGAAGTAATAAGTATGGGATAAACAGATAGTTATGCTGTAAAGTTAACTTCTCTATGAGCTGAGTTAAAAAGTTTCTCGTTACTTAGCCTGTACTTTAAAGGTTTTGTACTCTTTTATCTAGCAAAATTAAAAAATGCAGTGGGCAACAATTAAACAATAAATACAACATTGTTGTAAAAATTTGGAATTTATTTTTCTCTATTATGACATAATATTCTACAATACAAGTGAAATTCATCATGGAGTTCTATAATAAACTATTTACAGGCAGGTATAACTGCAGCGGATGTTGAATTAGGAGATTGGCTGCGTAAGAACTATTCGCACAAACATATTGTTCTTGCTGTCAATAAATGTGAATCTCCTCGTAAAGCCATCTTACAAGCATCAGACTTCTGGGCTCTAGGGTAAGCACGCATTCTCTCGTTGCATGTCATTTGTGTATGAACCGTTTGTTGACCTGTGTACAAGTCTTGGTGACATTGAAACTTCTTATATTGTGTCATAGATAAGTGAGAGAAATTTAAATGATTATTCTCCATTGAGCTAATACTGGAGAGAGATGGGAAGAGTGGGGAGAGAAACGTGCAAGGATGGGTGAAATCAGTGACTTGTGACTAATTAGTTAGTCTTATACCTGTCAACATGTTTGCGGTTTGTATTTTTTAAAATTTTACCATCTCCTCCGTTCTCTCCCCCAAATGGATTGATTTATTGAAAGAGAGTGGTTGCATTGAAAACTACATGTCCCAACTTTTTGTATAAAACATTTACTGTCATGCAACAGCTGTATTCTCTACATCTTTGTGTGTATATAGAGAACCCACTGCAATTCATGCTAAATTGCTCCTCGTATATCAATTACTTTGGGTTGGATAAATACCGGATATATGTTAACTCTTTGGTTATCCTCATGACATATAATTTCCACTAAATAGTCTTATTATTTTAATCTGCTAGGTTTACACCCCTGCCCATATCTGCTATATCTGGTAGTGGAACTGGGGATCTGCTTGATTCTGTCTGTTCTCAAATGGAGAAGATTGAGGTGACTTTTCTTGCATTATGTAGGAAGATGCTTCATTTATTGCTGTTACAGGCTATGCGTGTATCTCATGTGTATTCTATTTGACCTTGTTCTTTAACTCTTTAAATGATATGATTTAATACCCTGCACAAATATATGTAATCTTAATTTCTTTTGCTTACTTTCCTGATTTGTGGGCCAATACTATTATTTATGACTGGGGACATGTTGGTTTATTTAATATAAATACCTTCTAACACCTTTGCGAGATAAATGAATGGGTCACAGATAAACTGATTATCCTCTTGATGATTCCTTGTAGGATATAGAGGAACCTGATATAGAAGAATATATTCCTTCTATTGCCATAGTTGGTAGACCAAATGTGGGTAAAAGTAGTATTTTGAATGCTCTGGTTGGGGAAGATAGGACGATTGTCAGTCCAATCAGTGGAACCACCCGTGATGCCATAGATACTGAATTTACTGGATCAGATGGCCAGGTTTGTTGATTGATAACGTTTAACAATGTCTTATGCTAGTTGCCTTTCCATGTCAACATGATTATCATTGATGTTTCTATACATGCAACATAATGATGTAATCTCATTTCAATGACAAAATTTAAACAGTAAGATTCATCTGTTTGGAAATTTTAGTTTTCCATTCTCTGCTGCACGAGTGTATACATCGAAAATGCTCTCTGCACATGTATTCATTTATCAAATGATGTTATTCATTTAGTGCTCTTGGAAGTAGAGTGCAGTAAATTTCCAAAGCTCTACCCTTAGGTTCACAACAGGAACCCACAGAGAAACTTGTGAATATTCGGCAAAAGATCAGGTCTGTGCTGATGGTTTATTTTAAGCCTCAAGCACATGATATTGTCCCCTCTCATATTATCTAGATCTCTTTGGTATTTAAACTTGATAGACCCAAGAAGATGATCACAGTATACATGTTTCTCTTCATTTAAACTTAGCATTGAATTAGGTTCTTGATGATAGCAAAGCATGGAAAATTTTACTTACAAAACAGATCTAATTTCATGAATCTTAGATCCGTGGAACTAGATCAACCTGGTTTGAATTTCAACCTGATGGAAAAGATATTAATTAATACATGTAAAAGTATCACTCAATATAAGAATAAGTATTATAGAAAAATGTCATGTCATGATAACTTAAAAGTGTACTATGATACTTTTAATTATATAAAGTAATACTTTTACCCTTGTAAATCGTGATACTTTTTAGGTCTGTTATGCTATACTTTTCAGCAACTTGAAACAGGTTTTTAGATGAAACTGTGGAACTTATCTGATACTGTGTAGTAATGGCGTTATACTTATACTTATACTGCATGATACTTTTTCCTCTAAATTGAATTCGGGTCGGATAGACTTAGTTGCACGGATCCTTGATCCATGCTACTGGTGCATAAGAGTGTAACTCAATTTTATACGAGTATCAAATTCTGCAGAAATTTCGTCTAATAGATACAGCCGGTATCAGAAAAAGAGCAGCTGTAGCTTCATCAGGTAGCACAACTGAGGCTTTGTCTGTGAATCGAGCATTTCGTGCCATTCGTCGTTCTGATGTTGTGGCCCTTGTGATTGAAGCTATGGCATGCATTACAGAACAGGTAACTGCTGTATAGATCTTGGAATTTGATTAATTTTTAAATATCAATTCATCATTGAGCAAGAAAATGGGTAAGTTGAGAATTTAATATTGAGAATGGCTTCCTAAATCAGAGTTCTGAGACTTAACATAATGTAGAATTGAGTTGTAAAGCAAATATGGTGGTGTCTTTGCAAGTATATTTGTTTTTTGAATCTCAAGCATTCAATATTTTTGAGTGACACTTTCATATTTTTGCTTTGGGTTGGTGAAAGAGCTTTTCACTTGAAAGTCCATTGCTATTTTTGTTCCTTCGTTCTTGGGGAGAGTACCTTTATGTAACTCTGATATCATGGATTTGACTTTCAAGGATTTCAAGATTGCTGAACAGATAGAGAGAGAAGGCAAGGGTTGCCTAATTGTTGTGAACAAATGGGACACAATACCAAATAAGAACCAGCAAACTGGCACACACTATGAAGAAGATGTCAGAGAGAAGCTCCGCATTCTTAGCTGGGCACCCATTGTATACTCAACAGCAATACAAGGGCAGAGTGTTGACAAGTACTTCTCTATTCAGAAAACCAAAATCATTGAGATCATGATAATCTTGTCTGCCAAATATTTAATTCAATCATTTAATCTCGATTCAAGTAAATTTTTGCAACACTTCAACCGTCACACCGAGCCATAGAAAAAATTTCCCTCCTATGTGAATGCTGCAGAGAAATGAGCTCTACTTGATTTCAACTTTTATCCTTAATACCACGCTTTCGTGGCTGTTGTCCTTTCCTGTACTGTTTTCATTATTTTCTGCTGTCACAGTCTTTCACTAATGCCCTCAGTTATCGGCCAGCGTAATATGATTCATCAGCAACTTAATCTTCTGTAGAACAGTAGGTTCAACAATTGCATGTCATATATATTTGATTGATATCAAGTCTTCGATGGCTTATTTTTTAGGGATAAAAGCAGAGATGATATAGCGGTGAATGAGCTTTTATTTATTATGTAATTTGAGAGTATATTTTTCTATTATTTTGAAGGATCATTGTTTCTGCTAGTATGATTGAAAAAGAGAGATCAAGGAGGTTATCAACAGCAACACTGAATCAAGTAGTCCATGAAGCTGTTGCATTCAAACCACCTCCGAGAACTAGAGGGGGTAAAAGAGGCCGCGTTTATTACTGTACTCAGGTACTTATCTGTTCCACTTTTTCCCCCTTTCTTTTCTTCTCTTCCTGATAAATTATCAAATAATTTTTCTTGTATATGTGGTAATATCACTATCAATCTAGTCGTGGCCTTAATTGTAAGGCGTGCCTGAGGTACAACTTGTTCTAGAACATATATATGTTAATATTTTCAATCTAAACACATAATTACCTAGCTAAATAAAGGTCAAAATCTCGAAACATAAAAAATTAACTCATAAATAACATAATGACATATTGAAAACCCATACATAATGTCATAATGAACTTCACAGTTAAAGTACTCAACACAAATAGACAATCACAATAAGCTAATCAGTAGAACACTTCAAGTTTAAGAAAATTTTAAATGTCAAAGACTTGAATGATTAGAAATTAGAAAAAAATTATAATTATAATTTCTGTTATAATTTCTGTGGTCCTTCCCCTCATCTTCCTAAGCGGCGGGGCGACGGCGACGGAAGGTAGGAGTCAGAACTCAGAAGAGTATGTCTTTCTAAACCCTAATGGTTTGTAGAGAATGAAACCCTAGTCAATACCTTCTAAATAAAAGTCAAATCTTTACCCTGCCTACTAAATAAATGTTGTCACCATATAAGAACGCATGACAACTTATTAAAATATTCAAAATCAAACATTATCAGATTGTATGTGAGGCACACCTTTTGACCTAAAAAGGCTCATAGAGGCAAGGGCCTCTTGAACATCAACCCTAAACCCCAAAAAACAACAAATCCTGGCGATAAGGGCTTGAGCCTCGCTTGAGGCGCACCTTTAACAACTATGCCTTATCATGATGCTTAGAGCATATTTTGCAAGAAGTATCTTTGATGCTATCTTGGCCTAATCCTGTGAAAAAGCATGAAGACATATTGCCACATACATACAGGAAAATTATTTGATTATGAAAACACCTACTGCTGTTACTACTACTACTCAAAGCGAGTAACCTCTCGATATGCTTTATTTTAAAAATGTCATCCTCATCCGACACATATAACCTATTTTGCACTTATTTGTTATCCATTTATTGTTAAAAAATACTATACTATCCTCGTAAAGTCAATAAAGTAAGTTAATTAAGTGACTTTTTATAAACAATGTGGAATAGTAACTGTGAAAACTCAAATAGAATGGAGGGAGTATTATTTTTTCGTGTGGCCACATATTCATGCACCTTATTTACCTGATGAAAGAAATTATTTGCAGGCAGCTATTAGGCCACCTACATTTATCTTCTTTGTCAATGATTCTAAGCTTTTTCCTGAAACATACCGGCGATATATGGAGAAGCAACTGAGGTCAAGTGCAGGGTTTACAGGCACACCAATTCGGTTGTTATGGCGCAGTAGAAGAAAGTTGGAGAGAGAAAATGGTAAGTTGGAACTTACAACAGAAGTTTGCTATGTTCTTATTGCAATATATGTGTTGGTTGATGGTTACTACAATTTTCAAATCTAGTGTTGGTTGATGGTTACTACAATTTTCAAATCTACCAAAAGTAAAATCATACTTACAGATTTGCATTGATATGATAAATTCTTGGCAACATAGCTGCTAGTTGGATATGTTAGTGCAACTCACATCATTCCCCTCAGATTGTTTCAACCTCGACCAAGTTTTATCTACATTTTTGTTGATATGATATCCTTGCACCTCTAACTGTTGTGTGTGGTGATGTCTTTTCATATTCATTGAAAGAACTTTTAATCTTTGAAAGTGATAAATAGATTCCACCTCATTTAGGTAATCCTTGTTCGGAAAATCAACTTATTAATGCCCTTAACGTATGTATATGTTTCAGAAAAAGAGGCTTCTGTGAGGACAAAAGCGAGCTCATCTCGTGTTGATCAAAAGTTGACAGCAGCAACATAAGCAAGTCTTTGTCTTAGATTACAGTATTGGAGTCATAAATTGATGGATGTAGGTGACAAGAAAAGAGGACTACCTTGTGGTGCCAATCGTGTGCGATTTGAGGGCACGCTTCGACATAACCACACCTTATGATCCACAGGGGCAGACCTTGACACTGATCTCGGTTTGGAAGCCAGAATATATTGATCTAATTATGATTAATTGACGGAAATTCGTATGCTCTCTCTATGATCCCTCATCCATGTCAATTTATTAGATTCCCTCTTGTCACGTATTAGAATTTAGATTCTATGTTATCCCTTGTCCCTGTATATGTATTAGTTTTGATATTATTACAACTCTTAAGAATGAGAATTTGTATGAAATCATCTCGATAATTCTCGTTTATAAGTTTTAGTGTAAGCTGTATATGGCTTGAATGGTTGAATTGTTCTCAATCTGCAGTTGGAAATTAAACGCAGCAGTACAATATGAATGGAAATCTATCGTTCACTCCTCTTTTCATTTTCTCTTTACTTTTAGGTTTTTATGTCGATTTGAGTCATAACTCATGATCGTTTCACTTTTTCTTTTTAAAAAAAATTAAATTAGGTCACACTGTGTGTAATAAAAATACTACTCTCCCATATTTATTTTTACACTTTTCTAAAATGGTAAGAATCTTCATACTTTATTTACAAAATTATTACCGTTTTATCGGTTATTACTTATTAAAAAATATTGTAATACTAAAAAAAAGTACTAATTTTCTTAAACAGTCTCTTGTGAGACGGGTGTGAGATGGGTCGACTCATTACTAAAGCATGTTATTGTATAGTTAAAGTATGTTTAATGATTGTTAAAGTATGTTTTCTAAAGTACGCTGGATTATGCATTAAAGTATGATTTTAATGTGTTATAATATGATTTATTATTAAAATACTTTGACTACAAATAAACATACTTTAACTATACAATAAGCATACTTTAGTAATGGGTCGACCAGTCTCACACTCATCTCACAAATAACCCGTCTCATAAGAGAGTCTCTCATTTTCTTAACCTACTATAAATAAAATAAGTGAAAACAAAATTGAGACGGAGAGAGTATATTTTTTTTATCCATTCTACAAATTTTTTGTGAGATAATTTAATTGGACGATTATCTTTTGAGTAATACTTATGTGAAACCGACCTAGGTGACTTTGTTTTACTTTCTCTTAATGAACTATCACTTTCAATAAAGATATTATCATTTCATTTATACTACGAATTTTTTATGAAATAGTTTATTCTGGAAATTGTCATTTTTTCATCAATTAGGTGTAAATTTTTTATTAATGATATAACTTTTTATCCGTTTTAAAGATCTTATTTCGTAAGGCGATCTCATACATGCGTCTGCGTTACCATTTTTCATCAATTATGTATAATTTTACACTCCTTCTGTCCCAGTATAATGCACACATTTTGCCATTTTGATCTGTCCCAATACAAGTGTGCGCCTCATATTTTAGTAAGTGAGGTTCCCACATCTAACAACTTATACCCTTAAAATTTTAATAATTTACCAATCTTGCCACTCGTATATTATTGGATTTATTACTATCCACTACAAATTATACAATCATATTACTATTAGATACGGATAAAAATGTTACTAATAGATACAATAGATTAAGGTGAGGTTCCTAATATATCCCTGTATAACTATATAAGAAATCTAATCTCAATCGATGTAACAGTATCCTGAACACCAAACAATCTTCTTCTCTCTAGTTTCTTCCTAAAAAAACCAGGGGCGGATCCAATATAGGTACATGGGGGTACAGCTGTACCCCCAAAATGAAAAATAATACCTATATATATTGGATATAACAACTAATATACATAGTAGCTTAGTGGTTAGCACCTGTAGTGCAGTAGTTGAGGTTGAGAGTTCAAACCATGGGGATCCCTTTTCCCTTTTATTTTATTTTATTTATATTATTATTATTTCTACAACTTTATCTATTATTTACCATTTTCTTTATTTATTCCTTTTTAAATTTACATTATTCCCACAACTTTAGTTTATAATTTATTCATTTCTTTATTTATATTTATATAATTTCTTTGTATTCTCTATTTTTTTTATACATCATATGCTTGATTCTCTAATGCTATCCTACACCTTTTCTTTTTATTTTATTTTTAAACCTTGGTATTTTTTCTTACTTTACTTATATATACACACAATATATTAATATTCATGTTTTATAAAAGCATACATATTTTCATTATTCACTTATTACTTAAATTATTAATTCTAACATAAATATATACATTTAATTCATTACTTTTTTTTAAATATGTACTATAAATGCATGATAATAATACGTTAATTTCTTTTTATAAAAGAAAATTAAATGGTGTCAACAATAATTAAATTTCTGCATTTTAATTTATTTATATATAATTTTAAATTTTAAATAAATAATATTTTATAATTACATGTCGACTGTACCCCCAAAAATTATTTTCTGGATCCGCCCCTGAAAAAAACTCTTAGTCATTCCACAGGTTTTCGGACGTCCTTCTTCCGGCCAGAAAGGGAGAGTGTTTCCGGGCTGCTTGTTATGCTCCCAACGTAGTGCCCTTTCTCCTCACATCCTAATTACTTGCGATCAGCGACTGACGTAGTCTTGGAAGAAAATTATAGAACTACAACTCCCATCGTGGCCTCGATTTTGCTTCTATTGAGTTCAGCGCAACCGAGTTCACTCACTTATTAACACGGAGGCATTGTTCCCATGGGTCATGGCAGTTTCATTCGATATTCATTCCCCTCCCTTATCATGTGGTTTTGATGCGATCTTATTTCGTATATGAATAGTTTTCATTATCTTATATCAATCTTATTATGTAATGGTAGACAAGAATCATTTGACATGATATGATCGGCAGGCATTGCCCTATGTTCGTTGTTAATCGTGACGTTAGGTTTTATTTTTTTAAGGGCTTAATTATGAAATTAGGGATTTCTCCTTATTTGAGTTCTGATTTATTGTCAAATTCAGTGTTTAGATATGAAATTAACTTCTAATGGAAGCATAAGTTTTCCATTTCAGTCTGATTGTTCATCAGCTTTGAAAAGTTTAATGTTTTTTCCTTCCTATAGCGACATCATTGACTGGAATGAATTTGCATATGTGAAACTCATCCACTGGTTAATGAAATTAGATAGTTCATCAACTTTTCTCACAAAAATACGAAGATTATTTTAATTGGCTATTATTTTCTGAACACATACATTTTGAACACCAATTTTTGAACACAAATGAAGATTATACTCACATAAAGTATCCACACTAAACACCAACATTATTGCAAACTTCAATATTGAATACCAATATATTTGAACATTCAACTTTGAAAATTAAATAATATGGGTTACTCTGGTTACCAAAATATTGAACATAAAAAATTTAAGAACGCAATTAATGCTTATTTTTAATAAATCAAGTAATTTAAGAATACAATTAATGCTTATTTTTAATAAATCAAGTAATACAGTTATTATTATGGAATTGTAGGAAACCTTCATCGATTTTCAGAGAGTGAATTAAGAGATAATTTTATGGATTCTATTTACCTTATTCAAAAATATTTCTGAATACGTAAAATTTGATCACATAAATTTTGAATAGAAACTCGTAAGCATTTTCAAATCATATTATGTGTAAATGAATTTCTAACTAAAATATATAATTTCTTAACACAAATATATTCAATATAAATATTTCTAAATATATAAATTTTGAACATCAACAAAAGATACTCTGAATACGTAAAATTTGAACTCATAAATTTTGAATATAAACACGTAGGCACATTCTCAAATCTTATTATTTGTAAATTAAATTCTGACAAAAATATATAATTTCTGAATACAAATATATTCAATATAAATATTTTTTAATATATAAATTTTGAAAAATCAAACTTTATTTGAATAGAATAACTCTTTTTTATAGATTGACTAATCTCAACCTATTTCCTATTATCACGGAGAGATTAATCGTTAATTAATTTCTAAATACAATTAAACTTATAATAGGGTTAAAAGGGGTATTTGATGAGTTCAATTTGTAGTGAATAATATTTTAATTTGGATATTATACCTGCTAGTAATATAGATAGATAAATTGTACCTATAAGTAATGGACCCTATATTATTACATTAAATACACATTATCAATTAAATAAATTGTTTAATTAAACATTTAACAAATTAATTACCTAACTATACTAAATCATGAACACTAACACATACCCATTCAGATCTTGTTTGGACCCTTCATCATTCCTTAGTTCGTCAGAGTTCCTGCGATAACGGTGTTTCCTTTATCGAAAACAAGAAGCAGTTTCACCTTTGGAGAAGATCCACCTAGACCAGAGCACTACCGGGGCATGTTTCTTCTTGTGGGAAGAGTCCTACTTAACTCGGCTTCGCCACCATCATCGAGACGTTGCAGTCTCTGTAAGAATAGTTGGAAGATCCTTCGCTTCTACTCTTTTCAATTTTTGTATTTCATTTGTAATCTCTCTTCTATATTTCTTACCTAAAAATGCTTTATAAAGTGATTGGTTAGTACACTTTTAAACCAACAAATAAAGTTCTCAAGTTGACTATCAAGTTCATATAAACCAACTGCAGAAAAATCAGATGGATAAAATTCTGCTAGGCGAAGAAATTTGTTTTTGTCAAACATATAACAAATGAGTCTCTAGGATCAAAACATATCATATGCAAAAGCAACTCAGTAATTCACTTCATTAAAATGATATTAGCTCTAACGCTTGCATGTTAATCACAGAATAAAATAACTCAAGTGTCAACATGATAATGATGAAGACTGCATCGTTGCCTTCACTAATTGAAGAAACTCCTCACTTTGCCCTTTCACACCTACTTTGCACGTTGTTGTCTTCACCGCTGCATAGTGTCATGACACTACCGTCGCATCCATTGTCATTAATCGGTGAAGAGCAGTAACCGAAAAATAGAGAATTAGAGAGAGCGCGGGAAGAGGGAAATTAGAGAAAGCATAGAGGGTGATGGCTAAAGAATGAAAATGTAATTAGAATTTTTTCATATTGTATTCCGGGTCAATTATAAAATAGGTAGAGTAGGGTTTGGGTGCACGGATCTAAGTCCACGCGTTCGGGTGCATGAGAGTCCTTGACTTGTTTTTTATTGAAAAGGTAGGTTGTAATATTAACAATATTAATGTTGGCAATGTGAGGGAATACTGTATTGATCATTGATGGATTACCAGATGTACAATTGAGATTATATATAGTTACATAGTGTGCCCTTTGCCCTAGTATATGGCCCATGATACAAAGGCCCAATGTTATTTATCTTCAACACGCCCCCGCAAGATGGAGGATCCGTCAAGGAGACCAGCTTGGATCGAAAACAAAGATAAAAAGTAGTGACGAGGGATTTGTTAGGATATCGGCAATCTGATCACCAGCTGCAATATGATGGACAGAGAGACAACCACGTTGAATTAATTCCTGAACAAAAAAGTAATCCAATGCCAGATGCTTTATCCGAGAATGAAAAATAGGATTTTTGCACACAAAAGTTGTACCAAGATTGCCACAGTGAAGCACAGGGGGAGTGGCAATGTTGATCTTCAACTCGGTAAGGAGATGGTGTATCGAAGAGGTTTCCGTAGCAGCATTCGCAATAACTCTATATTCAGCTTCTGTGGAGGTGCGAAAGATAAATACTGAAGAAGCCCAAGAGCTCATCGGTAAAGACGAGGATCAGCAATAGCCATCCCATCATGTGTCTGAAGCTTCAAAGAAGGGTGCATCGGTGTAGATATAGGTCTCGCTCCATCTATATTAAGTTGAGAAAGAATGTCTGAAATGTAGCTTCTTTATGATAAGAACATCCCTGAAGGTGTATAGATGACCTCGACACCCAAGAAGTGATGAAGATGCCTCATATTCTTTAGAGAAAACTGAGTAGCAAGTTTAGCAATGAAACCATCTACAAACTTCTTGTTGTTTCCTGTGACCAGAATATCATCGACATAGACAATAAAATAGAGAACAATACTATCTTTACAGAAGTAAAATAAAGAGGAGTCTGCAATAAATCGATTGAAACCAAACCGCAGGAGAAAATTAAATAGAGCCATATACCAGGCAAGTGGTGTATGTTTCAAACGATAAAGAGCATTGTTTAGTCAACACACATGTTGTGGTCGTGATGAATCGCGAAAACCTTGAGGCTGAACCATGTAGACCTCTTCAGTGGGTTTTCCATTCAGGAATGCATTATTGATATCAAGCTATTGAATAGACCAGTTAGCAGATAAAGCAATATAAAGTATTAGCCTTATAGTGACTGGTTAAATAATAGGACTAAAAGTCTCCGAATAATCCCTTCTTGGACGCTGAAGAAATTCCCTTACAACCAACCGCGCCTTATATCGCGCAACAGACCCAACAATATTGCGTTTTACATGGAACACGCACTTGCAGTTAATGGTGGATGTCCTATGTTAGGGACCAGATCCCATGTATGATTCCTCATTAAAGCTTGATATTCTTCATCCATGGCAGCTTGCCAATGAGGGTCTTTCAAGGAAACAGTAATGGTTGGTGGTTCAAGGGCTTGGGGAAATAAGATGTAGGGTGGTTATATTTATAAAGTTGGAGTTGAAGTATTTGGTGTTAGGCAGTCTTTCTCTAGACGGTTGATAGGGAAGAGTAGGTTCAGGAGGTGTTGGGGGCGGGAGAGCTGATCTGTAGGGGGATCAGATGGCGGAGCAGGGGTCGATGTGGTAGGAATAGGATGATAAGAATGTAGTGTGGAGTTTTAATAGGCAATGAGGAGTGTAAGGTAGGATAGGGAAAGACATCATCAACAAAACGGACGTGGCGAGAGAAATATAATTTATTACTTGAAGGGTCAAGACACTTATATGTAGAGCGAGCCAAGGAGTAGCCTAAGAATACACATGGAGTGGAACGGGGCTCGAGTTTAGTGGAGCGGTAAGGATGTAACCATAGGAAACAGAGACAACCAAAAGGTTTCAGCTTATTGTAGTTGGGTATGGTGTTGTAAAGAATTTGATAAGGTGAGCGATCGGATAATACAAGTGTAGGAAGGCGATTTATGAGATATACTGCAGTTTGAAATGCATAGGACCAATATGTGATAGGAATAGATGCATGATGTAGTAAAGAAAGACCAATTTCTATTATGTGACGATGACGACGTTCAGAAGTACCATTATGCTCTGGGGTATGTTGTGGGATGGTGAAGTGGGAAATTCCAAAGGCATTTAGTATGGGTGTAAGTTTCTGGAATTCTCCACCATTATCAGAGAAAAGTGATTTGATGGAGAAGCCAAAAAACTTTTCAACCAGTCTATGGAATTAAGGAAAAACATGAAAACATCAAACTTACGTTTTAAAGGGTATATCTAGATGTATTTGGAAAAGTAATCAACAAAGATTATGTAATATACAAAACCATCAATAGACTTGGTAGAAGTACTCCACACATTAGTGTATATCAATTCAAGAGGTCTTGTGCTAGAAAGAGAATTAACATGAAATGACAATTTATGACTCTTATTTATCAGACAAGAATTACAATGAAAATTTAATGGAAATGAAATATCAGAATTAAATTTAGAAGCTAAAGACTTTGATAGACGTAGAGAGGGATGGCTAAGACGATGATGCCAGTAAGCTGAGGCAAGAGAGGCATGGACGGTTGGAGATGGCTGATTGGGAAGTTTGTAAAGATTATTTTTGTTCCGCCCTCATAAAAGGAGACTCCCAGTATTGAGATCCTTAACAAGAAAATGGGAGGAAAGAATTCAACAGAAACATTGTTAGTAGAACAAAGTTGAGAAACAGAAATCAAATTGCATTGAAGTTGAGGGGCACATGGGAAAAGAGAAAGAGGGCGAGATGTCGTAGGAATATATATATGACCAATATGGGAGATAGGGAGAGTGTTACCGTTGCCAAGTTAGATCTTGTTAGGGCCTCCACCATAAAAATTCCAAGAGGAAGCAGCGGTTGATGTAGAAGATGGGCCAGCGATGATACATTTCACATGAGGAGAAAAGCCAGGCATTGGAGGATTAGCCTAAACAGTGATATTCTGCTCCTGAAGAAAAGTTGCAAGTTTCCTGCACACCTTTGTAGTGTGGCCTGGGTAAAATCAGAACTGACATACAATAGTGTTGGATCCTTGAGAATACGTGTTCGAACTACCATAAGACTGCCACGTGAGCCTCGACCACGCCTTGATCGATCAAACTACTGGATGCCACCAGACTGCTGTAAGGATGAGCCAGATCTGGTGTAGTTTGTTGTAAGAAGAAGTGGCGACGCATCAGAAGGCACAACTAATCATTAGATGTCCTGTAGAATGTCGGACAAATCAACCATAGTAACTGATGTCTCGCGGACTCGAAGGGCTGAGTACAGGAGCGATACTCATCACCAAGCTGCATTATAATAGATGTGACCAGATTTGTATCCGAAACTGGTTGACCAGCAAGGGCCAAAGCGTCGGCTATGTCCCTCATATCCTTAAGTTATTCGGCGATTATCCTTGTTCATTTAGGGTTTTTGGCAAAGTCAGGAGTAGTGTTGATGTAGGTGTTGTTCAATCGAATCTAGGCTTCATGAGAAGATGTGGCAGTAGATATCAGGGGTTGAATGGAGTCGACACAATTGCCGAGTAGGGTAGCGACTATTACTTGGTCTTGGTGGTAAGAAGCAAGATACAAAGGATTTGGTGCAGATGATCCTTCTTGAGATTTGGATGGTGCAGCAGTCGAGCCATCTATGTAGCCAAGGAAATTGAGGCCAATCAAAGTTGATTGTACTTGGTGACTCCATACAAAGAAATTCGTATGAGTAAGTTTGATGGGGAAGTGTGTCGGTGCATTAAGCTGCACGACAGTAATGGTGGTATCTGTGGGAGCCATGAAAAGAGATCTGAAAGCAGCGAAGAAGATGAAGGTAGAGAGAGGCAGTGGCTCTGCTATATGAGAAGTAAGGTTGTTGCAGGAAAAAAAACTAGGTATCGATTAGGCTCTTGATACCATGTGAGGGAGTATTGTATTGATCATTAATGGATTACGTACAATTGAGAATATATATAGTTATAAAGTGTGCCCTATCTAGTCTATGGCCCATGATACAAAGGCCCAATGTTATTATCTTCAACAGGTAATAACTTGTGTGCACCCAAGCGCGCAGATCTAAGTCTGACCAATTTGATTTTCATACGTTTGTATATTTAATGTCATGGAATATCTTTTAGTACAAAAATTTATACTTCTGATGACCGCATGAGCAGCTCAACTGATCAATAAGGGTGACAACTTGCCCAAAGATTAATGATTGAATCCCACTACTGCAGTGTGGGATGTGCTATTCCACCATTTGTCTAAAAACTTATAGTCCTGATTATTAATATATTTTTTCTTAAAAAATTTTGTCGAACATTAATATTTTTCATATTTTTAAATAAAAAATAAGACGTTTACTAATAAAAATGTATATCTTTTAAAATAAAATGTTGTATATTTGAACAGTTGTGCATACAGAATAGACATAAAAAATGTACTCCTTTCGTCCAACAGTAAATTTCACACTTTTCATTTTCATTTGTCCCACATTAAATTGTACTACCCAATAAAGGAAATATCACATCAATTTTCAACTATAAAAGTATATCTTAATTACAAATTTACCACTCCCATCTAACAAACATAACATAGTTTATAATTTACTCCTTCCATCCCACCGAAAGGTCTCTATATTACTATATTGGGTGTCCCATTCAAATGTCTTAATTTTTCCCTTTTAGTAAAATGACCTCATATATGACCCAACACTCACTACTAATACAACTACCCACTACACATAAAATAATACTCACTCCGTTCTATAATAATTTTCACACTTTCCTCATTTGTTTGTTCCACAATAACTTTCACACCTCAAAAAAGGATGTTTGATGAGGGGTGATAATAAGGAAAAAAGAAGAAAGAAGATAGAATGCTAAATTCGACTTCTAAGTTAGGATCAACAAGAAAATGAGAACTACATTCTCAATCTTGATTTTATACAATATTCATAATTTTCTAATCTTCATAATCTGCACTAAATCTCCAATACATCAGGTATTTATTGGAGAAAGATTAAAGAGACTCAATAAAAGAAACAACCTTCAAACCTCTAGCATAAATGCAAATTCAAAGTTACTGAACCAAACATTGAACATAATTTGAATTACCATAACTCCCTTTATAATTAGAATCTGATGGTCAATAAAATATGGTTAGAAAGATAGTTGAGTTGGCTTTCCAATGCCACCAGAAACGCTTTAATCAGAGGTTTGTAGAGAGAGTAATGATAAAAATACTAAACTGTGACAGATTCAGTGAATTTGTCCTGCATCATTCTCTCCGGGTGGGAAAGAACTCATCTTAGAGTTTAGCTTGTTTTCTCCATAACATGGTGTCAGATCAAGAACATTGAAAGTTGGATGAGTGTTCAAATGTGCCGACAACTTAATCTTATAGGCATTGTAATTTATTTTCTTCAACACTTTCTTCTTCTCTTTGAACTTGATGTATATGCTCCAGCAAAAGAAACTTTCTTTCTTCATAAACAACAATACATCCAAAATACCTACCAAGAACACCAGCCTATATCTCTTTGATGATATACTCATTTAGGAATGCATAAGCTCGTTCCCTTGAAGATAAATCCATCAAGCAACTGAAATTCTTCACAATTACCTTGAGAATTTAACAAGGTGATCCTCTGGCTAAGCGCATCGCCAATGCCAACATGAGATGCATCACAATCAACTTTAAAGATTTAATCAAAGTTTGGCAGTGCTAGAACAGAAGCACTCATTTCTTTAACAACTTTAAAACTCCCTTCGACCTCTTGAGTCCAATAAAACTCTCCCTTCTTCAAGCAATCTGTTAGAGGGGCTGCAATGTTGGTGAAATTTTTAATGAATCTCAGATAAAATGAAGCTAATCTGTGAAAACTTCAAACTCATGCAAGCTTTTTGGATTAGACCATTCCCGTATTGCTTTAACTTTCTCTTCATCCACTAATATGCCTTTCGAAGTAAGAATAAACTCAAGAAATATTAGACAATTAGTCATGAATGAACACTTCTTAAGGTTCACATAAAGCTTCTCCTTCCTCAAAGTCAACAACACTTCCCTCAAGTGAATAATATGATCTGATGGGTTCCTACTATAAACAAGAATGTCATTAAAGTAAACAACAACAAATTTATCGATGAAATTGCAAAGTGCTTGATTCATTATCCTCATGAAAGTGCTTGGAGCATTTGATAAACCAAATGGCATGACAACTCATTCGTACAAGCCTTCACATATTTTGAAAGCCATCTTCCATTCATCTCCCGGCTTGATTCGAATTTGATGGTAGCCGCTAGCCAATATGTCGAACATACACTACAAAAAAATTATTTTTTAGCAACGGAATTTACCAACAGAATTTCAATCAGTTGGTAATTACCAATGGATTAACAACAAAAATGACAATTTTCTTTTAGCAACGGATTGCCAACGGATTTATTCTCTATTTTACCAAAGAAATTCAATCTGTTGGCAATTACTAACGGATTACCAAGGGAATCATTATATAAATTACCAACGGATTACTAATGGAATTATTTACCAACAGAATTAATTTTTTGTTACTAAAAATTTACCAACATCACTTTACTAAAGAAAATTTACCAACGGATTCCTTGCTAATCCGTTAGTAAACTAATTTAATAATAGAATTTAGGTTTTTACCAACGAAATATTCCAGTAATGAAAAAAAGTTTTTTATAGTGATATCATCAATCCTTAGGATAGGGAACTTGTACTTATTCGATTAAGTGTTCGGCTATCACAACACATCCTCCACGAGCCATCCTTTTTGGAAGTAAGGAAGGAATGACACAATAGTTCAAACTTTCTTTTATGAAACTTTTGTTTAGCAAGTCCAACACTTGCCAAATCAATTATTGATCTCTTTCAAATAATGACAAAACTAGCAAAGTATTTTTCTCCTCTACTTTTTCTTTCAAAAAATTATAAGCACCCTTAAAACCATCATAATGAGTTTTCCTATCAAATTGCCAACGTCTACCAAGATGTAAATGATAAACATCCATAGTAATAACATCACGTCAAACTTCATTACCTTTACGAAGCCATGATAACTTGTAAGGTTGATGATCTTCGGTTTCCAATTTCAACTTCTCCACCATATTAATAGCCACAACATTTTCACAACTTATACCATCAACAATGATATCATATACCTTGTCATTTGATGTGCACCTAGTGTGAAAATTATTGTAATAAAGTCATGCATCATCCGCAACATAGGTGGCATCGAGGCTACGTCGTATCACCAAAGCTTCTCCATGATCCTCGTAAGTACATCATCATCATACTCATCATAAATTAATATTGTTTCTTCATACTCTTCTTCAATGAAAGTAATTATCCCCAGATTTGGGCAATCTACAACAAAGTGTCCAAGCCCTTTGCACTAGAAATAATATTTTTTATTAGCTAGACCACTTGATTTCACATAATCAATAGCCGTGCTTTTATAACCGGATCGGAGCTCGAACCGGTGGAGGCAACAGTTCAAGGTTCAACCGGTCGGATCGGTTCAACTAGGCTGTTCAACTGCAAAATTAAATTATATATATTTTTAATTATATTTTAAATAATTTTTCTTAATGTACATTATTCAAAGCCCATTTCATAATTGGTATAGAATTTGAAGATAAAGACCAAAGGCCACACTATAATATTTTTTGATAAGCCCACTCAATATAATTAAATACTAGTAAACATTCATTGATTCTGTAAATAAGGAGGGAGGTAGGGTTTATCTTCTAACAACTGCCCCCATCTAAACAGCTCTCTCTCTCTCTCAATCTCTCTTTCTCATTCTCTGCGTCTCAGCCGCCCCCTTTCCTTTCTATAATTCTCTTTTTCTAACTCTCAATCTTTGCAACATTTGCAAACAACTTCCCTATAATTTTTTTCTCTCCTAGCAGTGAATTAAAGACTTTGGAGACATTGATGGCTTCGCTTCTCCCTCCCGCAAAGAGAGAGTTTTTTCATTTTTATTTTTATTTTTCTTCACCTTAACAACATTTACTGTATGAACTATGAAGAATCCGGTATCATCCTTTAAATCGATGAGTTCTAGTGCACAAAGACCAACATTTCAGTCTTTTTTTAAATACTAACATGCGGTATTTGATTTTCTCGATTTTGCCAATTTAGCTGGTTTTTACCAATTTGATCCGATTTAATAACAAAATCGGTTCAATAGGTGTTTTTGGACCGGATCTCGGTCCAATCGATTGAACCGGCCGGTCCGGTTTCAACAACACTGATCGATAGGATGGAACCTTAAGAAGTTGTTAGCTTCTTTATTTCCAAAATGACTAGTGTTAAGCGTTTTTCTACACACTAAGAATCCCCAAGTATCAAGGATATCAAGCGACCAAGATTACTAATGAACCCGCTAATTATTTATTTCTTATAATATACTAATTAATCAGAATCAGTAACCAATTTTCAGTTTGTGAATTAATTATCTAAAAGACTCAAATATTAAATAACTTAATAAATAAAGCAAATAAGAAGAATTTAAGTTTAAATCAAGAGAGTAACAACAATTCTAAGGTAATCAAGTATAAACCAATTAATTTGGATTCGTAGACTTCCATTCGTTCATTCATACAATTTCCATGAAAATGTGGCACATAACCCTATTTTTCTACCGGATATGATCTGATTTAAAGTTAACTATATAATCTGATTTAATTACTAAAGTGCGTGAATATTACCAAGCCCCCTTCCTAGATATTAACAATGCAAACACAATACCTCCGGATGGGAAGTTTGACTAACAAGATATTCCCTGAAAGTACTACAAGCCTCTATTCATTTCCTACTTGAAAGTCTAATTTCATTGTTCCACGAAACAGTTCAAGCATCTGATTTACCAGTTCTTAGAATTAACGTGTTTATATATAGTGGAACTACCTTAATCCCTAACAGATAGACAATACAATTCATGAAGACACACAAACTAACATAATAAATCAAGCATTATAGCGGATGTTATGAATTTATTATGAAGGCATTATGAAGCAGAAAAGCAAAGTCTGAATAAACAAGTAAAATTAGAATATCAACTGCATGAATTCACAAAATTAGTTGTCTAGGTTTCCAAATCAATTAAATATATTTATCAAACCTTTAAACTGTAAAGGAAATTAGCCCATGAAATTACAAGCAACACTCATTGCTATAGAATTCATACCAATAATCCCGACAAAGGAAAAGTAAAGATGAGAAACACAAAATCCTAGCGTCAACGTAGATCTGCATTCCTTCTCCGTCACTCCGATTGTCTGATCTCTCTCAACTTGCTCTTGAAACTCCTTAATATGGATGGATGATGGGATGGATGTGGAAGACGTGAAATTATGGTGAGAAATGAATGTGTGAGGCGTTCTTCTTTCTCTTGTGTGTTACGATTTCTTTATGTACTCCGCTCTATTTCTTAGGGCCTTTTTATGCCAAAATACATACAAACACGTACTAGGGAGTGTAAAATACATTTTGGATCGAACAAGCCACGAATGGGCCAAGAATCACGCAGCTCGCCACCTAGCTCGACTCGAGCTAGGTTTGAAGATTTCGAGCAGCTGCCGAGTCGCACTTGGATGGACCGCCTACATCATGGTTGACCTCTTGGACCCCAGCTAGGCTCGATTGGACCGCCGAGCACCCCCAACTCGACTAGAGCTGCTGTCGAATGGGTGGTCGAGCTGCTCATTTTCAACTCTGTTCTATGCTGCTTTCGACTTTGATCTATTTTCCCCTGCTTTAGGCCTTCAAAACTCACAAAAACACCTTAATAGCCTCAAAATCATGCAAGTACTCAAACATACACAATTCCATGTAAAAACAATTACTTTCCTAAGCAAATTGGTGTAATGTTCACACATAAAATACGTAAAATTCTACTCTCAACAACCGCATACTCTGATTCATCGCTGGAATAACCATGGCCTGAATTATGTTCACTTTTGGCTTCCCGATGATCAAGACATATGACTAACTCAACTTGCTTCTGAAGTGCCTAAATTACTGCGTCACGTTTATCTTCAAGATTTTTCATGTTTTCTCTACCACGTTCGCCTCTTCCTCTCCTTGCTGCCATTACGAAAGGATGGGAATTCCAAGAGCGTACGCTAGCTCTGGATACCAAATAATGAGGGGTGATAACAAGGAAAAGAGAAGAAAGAAAATAGAATTGCTAAATTCGACTTCCAAGTTATAATCAACAAGAAAATAAGAACTCCATTCTCAATCTTGATTTCATACAATATTCATAATTTTCTAATCTTCATAATATGCTCTAAATATCCAATACGTCAGGTATTTATAGGATAAAGATTAAAGAGGCTCAATAAAAGAAACAATATTCAAACTTCCAACATAAATTCAAATTCAAAGTTACTGGACCAAATATTGAACAAACATTGAACTGCCATAACTCCCTGCATAATTAAAATCTGATGGTCAATAATATATGGTTGAAAAGATAATTGAGTTGGATTTCCAATGCCACCAGAAACGTTTTAATCAGAGGTCTGTAGAGAGAGTAATGACATAAATACTAAACTATGGCAGATTCAGCGAATTTGTCCTGCATCAATATTAATAGCGAGTTTTTAAGGATAATGTGATAATGATGTGGCTGTGATATGGACTCGACTAATCAAACATAAATGCAGGTGGAATAAGAATTCCTCCCAACTCTTTTTATCTGGGAGGCAAGAATATTATCTCTTTATTCCCTGTTTTTTTTCTCTCCCTATTATCTGGAGAACAGTGCATGTACTAGTATAAAGCCCGTGCAATATACGAGTTTTTTTTATATATAAGATAATTTATAAATATAGTTAAAATAAATATAAAGAAAAATAATAACTAATTAAATTAAGTTGAATTTATATAGTTTTATAATTAAATTATGTCCCACAAAACTTCTTACATTTTCTTCATTTGTTTATCCCACAAACTCTTCACACCTAAAAAAAAATCACTTTATACAACAACCTCAAAAGTTACTTTAATTTCAAATTTGTCACTTTTTTTCACACACACATCATTACTTTATAATTTTTTATTATTTAAAAATACTACAATACCTTTTAAAGTCAACAAAGTAGGTAAAAAAAAATAATTTTTAAACAATGTGAAGCAGTAAACGTGAAGCATTTTGTGAAACGGAGGGTGTAATTATTTTTTAAAAATTTATAAGTATTTGAATTGATGTACTTCTATTGTACGAATTTTTTAATTTAAAATTAGGTTTAATACTCAAAGAAATTAAACTAACACATATATAAAAAATATACTTTTAAATTTTAATATGAAAATTTAATATTAATCCGTCTTTTTTTTCCCTTCGTATTATCTTTTTTTTCCCATCTGCCCTATTATTATTTTCTAGTTGTATAAAATAAAATGTCACTTAATACAACTACTTCACAATAATTTTAGTTTTTTTTATTATTTTTCTCTAAAGCAATCATATGAGTATAAAATTTTAATTTAAAAACTGAACGAATATTATAGAATTAATTTAATATTAAAATGTTATTTTAATTTTTTTAATTATTATTTATTTAAAAGTAAGGATTTAAAATGAGTATTTTACACTAACAGCATTGATCAAGCAATAATTTAGGAGATTGTGGACATGATGTGGCATTTAACCAAAATAATAATAATAATAATAATAATAATAATAATAATAATAATAATAATAATAATAATAATAATAATAACTCTCCGTAAATTTGATTAATTTTTCTAATAAGTTAAAGTATTAAATACAATATTTAACATTTTAAAAAACTTTGGTCAAAATTTTTTGTATTCGTCAACCATTCACTTTTATTATTATTATTTGTTAAATTGCATTAATTTCACTCTTCTTAATTTATTATTTCTCTATCAACATTTAAATTAATTTATAATAAAATGAGTAATTTTGTAATTAAATATAGAATGATGGTGATTGAGAACTAATAGTCATAAACAAATATGAAAACACAAATATTAATTTTATTAGGATTAATAATACAACAAAATCTAAATTTAATACAAATTCTCTTATCACTATACTAACATTCAACAGATTAAAATATAATTCTCCATTTGTCTTCGATTCTCTGCGAATTTAGCCATAATTCTCCATTTGTCTTCGATTCTCTACAAATTTAGACAACGCAGTAAAGTAAAATATAAAATGATTTGAATGCAATAAAAGTATTTGTATGATTATGTGTTTAAATATTAATTGATTGAGATTATTCAAGGAGATCATATTTCCTTAAATATTCTATGAAAATTAAGTTATAATGAATTAAAATTAGGTCACCGATTGATTAGTATTTAAATTCAATAATTAATAATTAAAGAAAATAGAATAAGGAAAGTTTAATCATAGAAAGTAAAAAAAATAAAATAAAAGAGTGAGGCCCGGGGACAACCCCTTTGCAATTTAAACCCCTAACAATACACATGGTTAAATAGAATATGAAGGGGGAGAGTTCTGTTCCCATGAGGGCACAGTGTGTCCCCGGGGGCGCAGGAGCTTTTGCTTAAAAAAAATCAAATTAATGCGAAAATTTCAAAGTTGGTCTCTTGTGCTCATACAATTTAGTATTAAATTGCATATGGTGTTCCCTGGGGCACACATATTTTTTGCCAAATATAAAGAATGGAAACATAATAAGAAAAAGAAGGGAGAATGAAAATAGAAAATGAGAGAATGGAAATAAAATAAAAAGTATGCCTTTTAAGAATAATATGTAGATAATAGAGCACTTTAATAAAGTAAATAAATGAGAAGGTGAAATATTATGCAAATTTTCTCAGTGAGTTACTCCACATAAATGAAAAAAAGTAAAAACATTAGAGCCTTATTGTTTGATATCACTCAATTGAAAAGGATAAGACACAAAGACAATTTTAAGAGACTTCAACATTGATTTGAAATAGGGAAGTGGAAATCAAAATAGTTTGTGACAGTGCCTCAAAGGCAAAAATGCATGAATGTGTAAATAACAACAGAAATTAAAAATACGCTGGTAAGTATACTATATGCACATGTAAAGATTTTTAAATTGGATAATATCATAATAGTAATAATCATTTGCACTTGTGATTAGAATGTTTAAATCAATACACAAAGAATTGTCCAAATGTTGGAATAAAATCAGTTACTTTTCACGGTCATGTTCTGCTGAGCAAATGATTACTTTCTTCACAGTATAAAGCCACCCCCTCTTCTCCCCATTCCCAATTAGAATATCTGGAAGAACAACATGACAATGAATCAGTATTTAAGGAATTAAATCATTTTATAATAAAAAATAATAAAGGAAATTAAGCACCATTTCTAATAAGTGGCGATCAAATAATTTCCAATCAAGGAGAGTACTACACAAAACAAATTTCACTTCGCCATAATATCCTTAAATAATTTCCAATCGAATTTATCTTCGTCATGAGCGGCGATCCCAACTCTGATCGAAATCGAAATCACGTCCGCTTTTAAGTAATTTCCAATCGAATTTATCTTCGGTATGAATGAGTGGGGCCGTCCAAGTGGTGTTCACTTCGGATGAGCCTGGATAGGCTTAAGTAATTGGGCATCTTTCTGGGCCTTTTTATTGGGCCAGGCGAATATCGCCCATCACAAAGGAAACAAAATTTTATCAAATAACTTCAAAAGTTATTTTAATATCAAATTTATTACTCATTGCTCTCATTCATAATATTACTTTATACTTCTTCCGTTCCAACTTCAACTTCACACTTTTCATTTTGACCCTTTTCAAATTCAACTTCACATTTCTATAAAAGGAAAAACAACTAACTAATATCCCTCTAACATACTTTAATTTCAAATTTGCCACCACTTTTTAACATATATTACATACTTTATTATTTATTTATTATAAAAAAATACCATACTATCCCCAAAAGTAAGTCAAAAAGTAATTTTTCTTAAACTTCGTATCTACTGTAAACGTAAAGATGAATTTGGGATGGTGGAAGTGCTTTATTGATTACCTAAAAATATTAAAATACTCTTAAATGTTAATAAAGCTATTAAAAAAAACAATTTTTTTTTTTTTAAATATTGTGGAAGAGTATATATGAAGATCATTAAATAGTGACCTTCCACCAGATGGATAAACTAAAATCAATAAAAAAATTGATCAAAATACAATTTCTTAAATTTCATATTTACGGCAAGAGTCCAAGTAAATGTGAGAGGAGAGAGTATTTTAGCGGTGCAAAGCTGACAATCTGACACCATAGATTAACATAGATTGCAAGATTTTCCTCACCTAAAGAAGAGTAGAAACCAGCAGCAGAATGAGCGCTGTAACGAACAAGACTGTTTGTGTGACTGGAGCATCAGGCTACATAGCATCGTGGCTTGTCAAATTCTTGCTCCACAGAGGTTACACTGTCAAAGCTTCCGTTCGTGACCCAAGTTCAGTATTAATCATTCTCCCATCCTAATTCATTCGCCTTTTCAGTTTTTACTATTTATGCAATTCTATCAACCCAATTCGGACTTTAGGGTTTAGTATTTGATTACTCTTCTTTATTTTTATTATTTTATTTTCGTGCTGCTGTACATTTGGTGATGTGGGCTTTGTTGCATTCACATTTCCCCTGTATTAATTTTCGCCGATTTCCATTTTTTTTTTAATTTGAAAAAAACTATTATGTGAGTAACAGGCCATTTGGGGAAAAATATTAGGTGAAATTCTATGGCATATTCAGACCTATTATGAATTTTACAGCCTGATAGAAGATTTGTGTAGTGCGTTTGGTTTGTAGTTTCTTAGTGTAGGGAACGTGACTTTATCAAATGGATAATTGATACTGTAGGAAGATTTTTAGTTCAACTTTTTTCCCACCACAATCATATCTTTTTATGATTTTTTGAAACTAATTTCGCCAATATAAAGGCAGGATGTCCATATGCATTTTATAGAATCAGAAGCAGCTTTTCTTGCTACATTTAATACTGCTTTTGCCTAAAAAATGGGACGAGCCTGATTCAATCAAAATAATCACGAAGTTAGAAAGAAGAATGTAAATGGTGTAATTGAGTAAAATGGAAAAAGATAATGAATTTGGATTGGTCTCACAACCTGTCTAGCATTTGTCACAAAATAAGAGAATTTTGTTGGTTTATTCATCTTCTGACATTCAGCTTTGTGTTTTTTATTACCATTTCTGTGTTGGGAGTAAACAAGTTAAACCTTAGCTAAGGTTACATGCTTCCGCTGCCCATATTAGTTAGTTTTTTTTTTCTTTCTTTATAAAAAAGCTTAGTTTACTCTTTGTAAATTTAATACATTATTTCTTGGACTATTGAATACAATGTAGAAAAGAGGAAACAAACATGAATGGTTCCTTTGATGATACTTTATGTTTATGATGCACCTAGGCAGAGTATATATAATCAAAGGCTAAGGTTAAAGCTCACCAGTGTTTTATCAACTTTATAATATAGTGCTAATAATTACAGGCTTCAGTTATAGTGTTTTGTTTTGAAATATTTGTCACGTTGAACGTGTGGAATAATGCACAGCTGATCCAAAGAAGACAAAACATCTGCTTGAGCTTGATGGAGCTGAGGAGAGACTTCACTTAATAAAAGCAAATTTACTGGAAGAAGGATCCTTCGATTCTGTTGTTGATGGCTGTGAAGGTGTTTTTCATACGGCTTCCCCTTTCTACCATGCAGTCACAGATCCGCAGGTTCTTACATTTCTCTTTTCCATGTGCTGCAATTATTAGGTATTTTCATGATAAGATCATAAGAGTCATCTTGTCAGATAAAAATAGCATTTCTAATTCTTTAGAAATGAACGAACCTTTTGCAATCATGTTAGAGCTGCAATATATGGTGGTAATTTTTTTCTCGGAGGACTTGACTTCAACCTTTCATTCTAATTTAGCTACCTTATGTCATTTGTACAAAGTAGTCTGAAGATTTTGTCTCATGCTACTCTTGTTAGTGGGTGATGCATTTGTCTTTCCATGTCATTCTTAAAAGGGGGTTTCAAAGGAGAAATTGGTGAAAAAATGTTAAATGAACCACATTGGCACCTTTCATACTCATACAATTGATTATGAGAAATTCCTAGTCAATTTTATGGTCCATCCAGTACCTTTATAATATCAAGCAAGAAATTTTTGCTCAGTTTAGCTTCGCTTTCATCAGGCAGAATTAATTGATCCAGCGCTGAAGGGGACCCTGAATGTTCTTGGATCGTGTGCAAAAACACCATCTGTAAAAAGGGTAGTCCTTACATCATCTTTAGCTGCAGTTGCATATAATGGTAAGCCTCGTACACCGGATGTGGTAGTGGATGAGACGTGGTGGTCCAACCCGGAAATTTGCAGACAAATGCAGGTACAATTAATCTTCACTTTTGCGTAAGTTTAATACTTATCATGTTAAATCGTATGTTCATGTAGTGTAGATTGATTACTTATTTGGGTTGATTTTCCCTTGAACTTCATTTGCTTCTGGTGTATTGATTATACAAGTTCTCCATTTCATTAATCTTTTCACATATGTCCCACTAAATATAAAAATCTTCCCATTTTGTCCCACAGCAATGGTATGTGCTCTCAAAGACATTGGCTGAGGATGCTGCCTGGAACTTTGCGAAAGAAAGAGGTATTGACTTGGTTACCATAAACCCAGCAATGGTGATCGGACCATTATTGCAGCCAACACTAAATACAAGTTCTGCAGCAATTTTGAACTTGATAAACGGTAAGTTTCCTTTTACTGCAGTTTTAATCCCATGCTTGCTAAACTAGCACCATTCTAACATTCTAACAGTATCAAGACATGATATATGCATGCTCAGATAAGTTGAATGGTTCTAATCCAGTTTTAAGAATCAGGTGGCAAATATTCAAAAGGATTTATTTCTGCACTCTAATTATCTTTATTTTTATTCAGTTGGTTTAATACTTGGCAGGTGACATCCCAAGGGCATCAACACATTAAATAATGACATTATGCTAGTTTACCAAGACCATAAACACATAATGAACATGGGATGTGAAATTTAAACGTCATGATAAGGAAGACAAGAAGACTTACGTGTTGAAGACTTTTTTAAATACATTAATCAACGCATCGATGTAATTCAATAGAAGCTAGTGAAGGCAAAAAATTGCTCACAATACATTAAAAAAGTTGTCCAAACATTAAGCGTGAGTAGAATTGTTGAGGAATCATAGCGCAGCTTAATATTCTTCACTAAATATTGAATTATGCATCTTCAGACTTGGATATGCCACTCCATCTAAAATATAGATATAGGTTGGAGTGTGTAACCATTGCTCTGTGAGGACCAGTTTGTCTGAATTAAACGTAATTATTAGAAAATGTAGATCTTTATGACTGGATACATGTAGATGTCAAAGACATATCCCTGTGCATGACATAGATGTCAAAATGCTTACCCTCGTGCATAACATAAATGTCAAAAGTCATATCCTCATGCGTAACATAAAGGATCAAAGACCTATCCTTAAACATACTCCATGCTTACCACATAACCACAAGAAGCATTTGATTAATTCAAACCAAATAAATAGGAGCATTTAATTAAGACAAACCAGATAAATCACCAACTTGACTAGAGAATTGGACATTTTGGGTATTGATGCCAGATCCAATCCTGATGTCCCTCAAAGCTTTTGTTCCTAACAAAAATATGGATAGAAGTAATGACTTAAGAGTACCATATATTGTTGGAAATCAAATTTTAAAATTGTTAGTAATGGCTCTTGAATTTGGTCAGGTAAAAACAGATGTGATTAAGTGGTTGCTTTAGAAAAGTAGGGTTGTAGAATGTGTAGAATTACTAGAAGCATTTAATTGAGACCAAACCAAACAAATCCCCACCTTGATTTGCGAACAAGACATCCCGATTATTGATTCAAGATCCCAATCCTCAGGTCCCTTAAAGCCTGCATTGCCCAACAAAAATAAGGATAAATGTTGTTGGAAATAAAAGTATTGGTTATGGCTCTTGATTCTTGATTTAGTTCGTTCAAAAGTGATGAAAATAAGTGGTTGCTTAAGAAAAGTACTGTTGTAGAATGTATAGAATTACCAGAGATTTGCAGCAGTTTTTAGTGGCTTGTGTAACTTAATAGGAAATTAAGTAAAAATGTTAGTTATTATCCTCAAAGGGAGAGAAATTACTTAGCTGGAATGTGATATGTGATTTGGGAAGTTTTAACCCAAAGATGGAAAATCTAATTTGAGAAGGAGGCTTAGTAATTAATCAAAACTTTCCTAACTTTTGTCTTCTAGAGTAGGACTCAAGCGTGTGGCCTTGAATATTATTTGAGTGGGCTCAAGAATATCATTATTTATTATGAGTTAAAAATCCAAGGTGGGCCAGTTCTTAAAGTATAATACTAACTAAAAGGTTAAAAATCATGGGTGTTGTTATTAAAAGCGACTTCTTTTTTTTTTTTTTTTTAAAAACATAACAAATTGTTCCGGTGAATTCCACCACTTCTAGTTTTATTGTCAGCGATTCAATCTGAAAAGTTGGAATTCAGAGGGCAAGCATACAACAAGAAGCTCAATGAGAAGTATTGTTGTCTTATTGAAATTTAACTTGTGATTGACTGAATTCGTCGAATTTCTTTGGGATCGATTAACGAATTTAGAACAAGGTACTCCTCAAGAACCTCTCACAATCCCAGCACATCGAGGGCCCAAGCATGTCTTCGAAATACTTTTGAGCACTTATAAGTTTCATGTAAATCTCAAGTTCTCTATTGAATAAACCACATATGACAAATATGCATTTATGAAAGACATTAACTGAAAATTTCCTTACCTCTAGAATGAAAGTGAAAGTCTGATTTGTGCACAAATAGTCTTAACTCTTTGATTACTGTACCCCTAAACATTTAAGAAAATAAATATCAAAGTGTAAAATCAGCTCTTATTTAATGATCAATCATGATAATATTAGGTGGTTTGTACTACTTAATACTTATATTTTATTAATAATTAGAAAGAAACAGAAAATTCAAAAAACATAATTATAGTTTTTAGTATGAAGAAAGGTCAAGTGCATATAAAATCACAACAATTTAGTGATTTCTTAATTCTATCATATGTTTTCAATTTTTGCTCTTGGATACACTGCCATTATATTTTTTCTATCACTGGACAATTTTCCAGCAACTATTCGCTGATGTTGCAATTGGATCTTGTTAAAAAATTGCAGATTAATTCACGACCTGTGATAATGTGTTAATTTAGTCACAATTTACTGATGATTTTGCAATTTTAATCACGAACTTCCACAGTAAATCACCAAAAAACTTGAATAAAAATATTAAAAGGTTGTGTATTGAATTTGAAAAATTAAAAGCATGTGAAGGAATTGAAAAAAGACCCAAAAGGCATGAGTTGTATGCAACTAACATTGTTAAGAAAATTTATTAGTTAAATATTGAAAAACAGATTCATGAATTAAGAAGTTGGGAATTCTAAAACCCTTCTCACATTGAACTGTGGCGGTGGTGGCAAGATGAATTTGGTGTAATGCTCTCTTTCTTTTCTTTTCTTTCAATGGTAAATGTTGGGTTCTTACTATCGCATCGTGAGTCCTTGGAGTGAAAATTTACATAATTTGGGAAAGATTACTAAAAGTTCTCTTTCACTTTTTAAGTTTTAAATCACCTTAGATTATAGGTTGATTGTTGTTTATAGTTTGTAAGTGGTTTTACATAGAGTTTGAACCATGGTTCATGCTTCCAATATTTCAGGTTATTGTTTTTTTTTTTTTTTTTTTTTTTTGTGGAAATGGTTAGTTTAGATTTTGATTTTTATGCATGCTTCCAGTATTCGGGTTGAATTTTTTGAATCACTAATTTAGATGAACGAGTCTATTTTGTTCTAAATTTTTAGTTGCCATCAGATATTAACAGCTGGTCGTTTCAACCATTCTGAAATAATCAAGCTTGCTAAGATTTTTCAACTTCATTCATTTTTATTTTTGTATAGTATTTTAAATATGTTATCTAACTTTCATAACATTTTGAAATCCCTGTTGTACTCAATTGGAACCAAAAAGTGAATGTATAATATAAAATGCTGCAAACCTTAATCAAATGTATAGTTTAGTCAGGTTGCGACGATGTGCAGATCAGCATATAAATGTTAATAGGCAGAACTTATTTGACATGTTTTCACTTTTTTGGATTTTCAAGAAGTTGGCTTCTTCAGATGACTATGGTTTCTGAATTATTTATCTTCATATATGATGGCGCCTCTACTCTGTCTTGAAATGCAGGTGCAGACACATACCCAAATGCTTCCTTTGGATGGATTAATGTGAAAGATGTTGCATATGCACATATTCTGGCATTTGAGAATTCCTCTGCCAGTGGAAGGTATTGTTTGGTGGAGACAGTTGCGCACTTCTCAGAAGTTGTACAAATATTGCGTCAACTGTACCCTGGTTTCAAACTTCCTGAAAAGTAAGGCCTCGTTCTTTTTATTTTGTAATTTCATATTTATTTTGTTATGTGTATTATGGGTATACGCATACAACCGATTAATTTTAAAGATATAGATGTGAAAAGACAATAAAGACCTCAAAGATATAGACGTGAAAATATGATAAAGTTCTTGAGTATAAACCTCAAACCATTAGAATAAAGTGTGAACCTGAGGGTAAAATCAAGCACTTACGCCCAGGTGTATGGGAAACCTTGCCTTTCATAGTTTCTTTTGTAACTTCAGCTAATGAATAATTGATAGTATCTAATTCATGTTGTGTGTAATTTTCTCAATTTTTTAGATTTTTTATGAAATTTAATGAATCTGCAAATATTGTTCTATCCTTATATATACCCGTGTGTTCCCTTGGCCCTACTCCTGAATGAGATTTCTTTTTGGTTGGTGCAACGGATGATATTTGGCATGTCGAGAGTGGTTTTTCATTTATACAAATTCAACTTGTTAATCTTTGGAACTCACTTGTCCAACAGGTGTGCTGATGACCAGCCATTTGTGCCCAAGTACCAGGTTTCTAAAGAGAAAGCGAAATCTCTAGGCGTTGAATTCACTTCTCTTGAAGTCGGAATAAAGGAAACTGTTGAAAGCTTGATAGAGAAGAACCTTTTCAAACCCACATCTGCTGTTTAAATTGAATACCCTCCCCCATACAACTTACATTCACTATCACTATCCTACGAATTGTTCGTACTGAGATGTCGTATGACATTTTGACACCCAACAAAATAATGGCCCGTTTTCTGGCATGTATAAACGTGCTATATATGATTTCTGCTCGAATCCATGTTTTCTTCCTTCATGTTGAACTAGGGAAACCGGCCAGGCTTAGACTTGAAAATGTATGAAATGGATGACTTTGCAATCCACCTTGGGGTTGGTTTAGTTCAATTTTAAAATGGGATTACTTGTTTAGTTGTTATCTCAACTAAAGTTTAATTTCTTAAATGGTTGGAATTAAAGTTTTTAATGGGCTGTGCCTAAATCGGACCGGTCCAGACCACCGTAAACCCACGTATATTGTGGATTGAAGCAACTTAGGCTCTCCTTGTAATGGGTTAAGTGGGCTAGGTCGGATTTTTAAGCTCGACACATGAATTATATCTAATGAATTGGTTATTGGCTAGGTTGGGCTACATGGGTCAAATTGTGAGATTGCTGAGATTGCTAGACCGGTGAAGGTTGCGATGATGGAAAATTTTTTGGGAGATGCAATTACCACTCAAATCTTTACTAAGGGATCTGATCCTCTTAAAAATATATTGTGATTTGAACTTTACAATGAGATGATTTCACAAGATATGTTTGCATTGCCGTTCATTTGTTGTCCACAAAAATCTTATAATAAGGGCGGCGATCACAGTTCATTTTTCTTGCTGTAACAATAAAATTCCATATCATCTCAGCCATTCAAAACGTGATTTATGTTATCCATCATTCACTTATTCTTCAATTCCCAACTTTTTCTAATTAGAATATATTACAGGAGATAATAAATTAGGAGATAATTATTGACATTATTAACCCAACAAGTGAGGGAAATTGGAAGGAAGCTGTCCAATAAAGGACCTCATCATTACCCACAAGTAATTATTTAGGAAATAATCTTAATTATCCTTAATTATTCAAGTTGTTGCGTGTGAATCTAATTGAAAAAGTAAATGGGGGTAATACACATGAGGACATAAAACAATATTGAATAAGTTATATATTATTATTAAATTAATCAGTTTTGGGAAAAGTTATAAACGCACAAGTAATTGCAATTGAATGGGAAACTAATTTGGAAAAGATTTGACATCCGTTATACCAAGGTGTACACCTGCGTTCACATGTGAGTTATGTTATCAATCATTCACTTATTCTTCAATTCCTAACCTTTTCTAATTAGAATATATAATTTTTGGGTAATTCTGACCTGGGCACATGACCCAAGTCAATCAAGGTTCCCGATCACTAAATCAACACTGACATCATCACTGCAGCTTTATTGGTTTTCCCAACATAATTTTGTTGTTTCTGATTTCATTTGATTTACCCTCTCTCACATGATCGCATAATATGTTCCAGCAGCTTTTCTCATAGTATTGGATGCACTCTCGTCACCCTATACGCAGTGCCGATTTATATCCCTTCCGCACCGCAGACTCCGCTCTATCTCACTATGCACTCTCTTATTCTCACTATGCACCGCAGACTCCGCAACTTCACTCTCTTATTCTCACTATGCACTGCTTCCCTTCTCCGCTTTTCAGTACTCAATGCCATTTTATTTCCCTTTCGCACCGCAGACTCCGCTCTATCTCCACACAGTAATGTATCCCAGTCAGAAACCCCGTACAGTAATATTCCTTAATACCCTCGATTTATTTTACCATTAAATCACCTTTGATAACTAAAACTCCATCTACTCACTATCCCATTTTAACCATCTACTCCCTTGTCAAGGTTGAATAAAGCTTAGTCAACATCACATCTACACCAGAAGCCAATTCATCACCATATTTTATTCCCGTGTTATAGGCTATGTATATTAAATAGAAGGTTGATATCTATGATCCTATTAGGGCATGTTTCTGAAGTTGTGATCTGATATTCTTGGTCTTCCATGCCACAATAACGAGTTATTAATCACTTTAGATTTTGCAGTTGTGGTGTAGTGCGTGCCATTTACTTACATTGAGCTTAATTATTGCTAACCCTTACATATATCCTGGATGAGTCTGCTATCCCATCCATACAGATTATGTTGCTCTGTTCAAGAGTCCAAAACTAAAAGTCAAATAAATTAAGACTATATCCATTGTTTAAAAAATAGCATATGATTTCCATCTCGATTTGAATTTAACCTGACTCCTACAATCTTACTCAGCATTGGATGATGTAGTACGTAAAAATTTCTTATCACAATCCAGTTATCTCATTTGTTAAAATAGTTTCCTGCAATTACAGAGAATAGTTGAAATCCGCAATTTTCTGAAGTACAATCGGCATTAAGATAACTTGAATTGTAATTTATCAATATGTCAGAGCAGCATTAAGAGCAATAGTCGGTTTTTAATACAAGCATAATAGGTTTTAGTATGTGAAGTCCACACCGCTCTACCATATGCATGGTAACCACCCTACACAAAAATATCATCGTCGTTGTCCTCGTTACTAAGGTTTAGCTCCTTCAGGGGATCAGACCCAAAATCCACCACACGACCCTCCATCACACGCGGGCAATTGGATTTATAATGCCCAACTTCTGTGCATACAACACAATGCCTTGTTTTCCCCTTATTGTGTTTAGACTCTCCCTGTGTGCCCTATGTCCTAACAATGACAGGATCCTTCACCACATTATTCACTGGTGGACATACACCTTTCATGTCCGGGTTTGCGATGCTTTCTTGATCCATACTTCCTATCTTCACCTGTAAGTTTGTTAACACTGAATTAATACCATCTATGGCCGCCCGGTATATAGCCACGCTACTGGACCAATGTTGCATAGCTGGTACATCTTTGCGTGTAGTGATCCAAACCGCAGATCACTAGGATTGGGTGATAACTTACCAAGATCCATAGATACTTCACTGCACGTCTTTCCCCATCTTTTGTGAAGCATAGGCTTCGGAATAGAGGAAATATTCGAAGCTTTCAATGCACAAAAGACGTGACTACAGGCAAGTGCCAAGTCTCAATCATTTCACATGTACATGTTAATCGTTTACTTGAGTCATCCATCGTCACCGTATGTACGCAACCATTTCTACTCCCATATTCAGATAGTTCAAACTTCTTTACACCATTTTCATATATAATACTAACTGGTGTGTGTTTGCATTCGTTTTCGATCTCATCAGTACCTGCATCATCAATGTACGTCAAACCCTGAACACGTGGATCATAATATGAAACAAACTAAAATACAAGTTTCCAATGAACGCTCACCATCCTGAACAAAGTTGTCGTATAGAATCCTCGAGCTGAATCTTCCAGCCTCCTTAGGTGTGTACGCAGCACAAATTCCTTTTGGCTATCAATGAACTCCTGTCGAACAGTGTTTTCCCTCATTCGTATCATTCCCCGCCAGCATTGTTTCACAATTTGGTATAGACTTAGGTCGCTCTGCAGAAACACCTTCATGTACGAATGTGCACTCTCACATCTCTGGCTAGTAGTCATACCTGCAAAGAAAACATTCTTGAAATATGGTTCCGCCCACTTCTCCCTCCTAGCATGCATATCAGTGATAAAATCATTTTCTTCCAATCCGAATTCGTGGACCATTGTCTCCCAGCAATCCTGAAATTCCTCCTCCGATTGTCTATCCAGCATGCACTGCTTAAATGCCTTTAAAAACTTTGTACTCGTTGAAACCACACGAGCATTGCGCATCAAGTGCCAAGAACAAAGCATGTGCCTTGTATGTAGCATCACCACTGACAGAGATACCCCGATCACCCTACCACCATCACTTATCACCGATACCGGGTGTTTCCCACCCATTGCATGAATAAAAACCTGAAACATCCAGGTGTACGATTCTGCTGTCTCCTCGCAAACTAGTCCACACCCAAAAATAGTTGTATTGTGATGATTATTGACCCCAACGATTTGAACAAATGGCATTTTAAAATGATTGGTCTTGTACGTTGAATCAACAACAATTACATCACCGAATAAGCTGTAGTCGAATCGAGATCTGGAGTCAGCCCAGAAAATATGGCTTAATCTATTATCACTGTCCACAACGTACCTCACATAGAGCCCCCTATCATTCTCCACCAATGTTGCAAAGTATGCAAGCGTCGACTCTGCGCCAGGGCCAAGTTTCTGTGTTTGTTGGTTATCCAATCCTACAAAGTTATACAAGTCCTTCACTGTGAAGCCTACCCCGTGGAACCCGGCATGAGATGTTACCAAGAAATCCATTATCTTGCAAGTTCTGATTCCAGAATCCTTCATTATTCTTATTTCCATAGCATGTCAATCCTCTATCTTTCTATGTGACCGAAAGAAATGTACCTGATCGCGTTTTGCAAGATGGTGAGAATGACCTGGAACAAATACAAACACCTCATATGCATCTTCTATCTTAAGTTTTCTAACACCAAATATTGCTTCGCATTTGCATAGAGAAGACAGCCTATATGTTCTTCTCTTGTCCACCGGCAATGGAACACTAACCTATCTGACCCCCTCACAACAACATACCCATCTTTGCCGTGATATCATTCCAGTTCCCCTATAACGATCCATTCCTCGGTGCCTGATTCTAAATCCCATATAGACTGCATACGCACGGTAGAACGACTCCGCATCACCGATGTTTCGAAAGCACTTTCCCAGCAAACATTCAGCTGACCATGTCGCCGGATCCCTATCGGTCAGCTCACCGGCGTCTACTAGATACTTGGTTATTCCCAGTGAGGACATCTGTTCATTAATGGGATCTTCATCTGGGTTCTCGGGTCCAAACCTTTGGTGTGGTTTCTCATATATTGTCTCTAGTGAAAAATCCTCCGACGACTGTAACCCCATGCCTACCGAAAGTTAGCTTGAAAGCGAGGGTAACTAGTTAGAATGTGATTTTTCTTTAAACTCAGCCAAATGCGTTGTCCAACGTAAGTTACTCTATATACCTAGAGACTCTCTTTTGGGTTATACTCCAGGCGGTGCATAGTATACTTTCCAGTAATCGATGTCCTAACCTCACTGCCCATACCAGCCAATTAGGATCAACAGGCGTTGTAGCATTACCTAAAAATGTGGTATAAAAAACAAAAAAGAACCAACCATGGCAAGATAGTAGACATGACTTTTTCTGAAACCATTTATTCATCATTTAGGATGATGTGGTTAGTGAATTTAATTGGGCTAATCCACAATACGCATACATACGAGAGCATTCGAAGTAGTAATATTTAATTGGCCATTCCACAGTGTTCCCAATTCAAAATTGTTATAAAGCATTGGGTATCTATATGGGTGTTATCCATACTTCATTATTATACTTGTTTCTTTGTTTTTATATTAATTATCTGTTACACACGCAACATTATATTATATACATTATATTTACATTTTAATGTTCCAATTTAAATTTACAATGCCTTATTTACATATTACTATATCATAGTTTGAATACCCACTGCATTCCCATATGCACTATTATTTTCATGTCAATATGTAATTTGATATATTACATTTATTTCCTTGCAAACCACCATCATGTCTATCATTAAACAGGTTTCGTATAATGTTTACTGGGTACACCGCATGCATTAAAAAAAATGATACGCAACAAAAATAGCGTGGTATTTAAATTATATCGTCTAAAAATTACAAATTCACATCGAAGGCTCTTGAGAGGTTGACATATTCATACAAATAAACTCATTAATTAGAAAAGACTATTCTTGCGCAGTGCCGAGTTGTCCCCATACTACGCACCGCATGACAAAGCACTGAATAGGACACATCATGCACATTGCACCCTGCACCTTCTCTTGAGCGGCGATGTATTCCTATATCAACAGTAGTATAAAATAGTGCAATGAAACATAATAGTTAATAATTAAATGTGCAGTGGATACCCGTTGATGATGAACCCATGGATGACTCCCTATTTCCGATCACCCTTGACTCTTGCCATGATAGCCTCCGCCATTACCCAGAATGTATCACTTTCTCTTATACCGGAATACCAATCAAGTGAAGTCCTTGCTGCTCCTAGGTAGTTGGCATTTTGCCCTTTGACTATATTAAAGCACTCCCTGATAATCTGCAGTGTGCAATTCTGTCCTGCCCCATCAAACACCCTCCAGGCGGTTTCTTTGCTAGCTTTGGCCATTTCACGCGTCGTTTTCCAAATTTTTTCGAAGCGTTTTTCTTTGTAAATTGACCCTCGCCGTCTCAAGTCATCTGCACTCTGGCTTTTAAGTTCACTAAAAATTTCTACACCCGCTAGCTGATATGGTATCATGGGTTTATCTTGTTTAATTTGCTTCAACTTTGCCCTCGACGTTTGTTCCGGGCACCTATAAGTCAATGCCCTCGACCCCGGCTTAGTAATCAGGAACAATTCTTTTCCACCTGAGGATTCGATCAATCCACGCAATCTATCTGTACCGGCATCATATTCTTCTATATAACCGATCGCAGCGGCTGTCTCCTCTGCAGTGCGCATTCTGGATCTCCCCACGTCTCTGATCTCTGTTAGAATATCCCACATATCCTCCAATTTGGTCGTTGCTTGTTTTATGCTTACAAGGTCGTCATCGATGTTATCCAATTTCTTCACGTTGGCCTCGAGGTTTGTTTCATATTTAATCTGCAAATCCTTCATTACAGCCAAGCTCTCATTAATTGATTCCTGCATCATTAGCCTCTACTCAGTCTCGCTGTGTGTTCTTTCATTAATCAGCATTACAATATCCAAGTAATGCTTAGTTACTTCTTCTTCTGTTCGGGTTACAAGTGATTTTGCGAACTTGTTGCTAAATCGATCTGACACCACATCAGCAATCAGGTCGATCCGAGCATTATCATCCTCACTAAGATGTGTTAGTAATATTTGTTGTTGACTAACCAACTGCGATATACATCTCCGCAACTCTCCGACATCTTTTTTCAGGTCTATGATAACATCCATTTCTTCTGCGCTTGGCCCCTTATCAAGGCAGCACTAGGAAACATGCACCCTCTTATGGCTTTCACAATCATCAATGTCCCTTAGTTTCCATCTATCACGATTGGGCACCGCCGGCGCAGATTGGTATAGCTCTGCACCGCCACCCCTAATTGATCTATTAGTCAATGTTGATGTATCATTGACGTGAAGATGGCGCTCTACGCCATCGACGCCTTGTAAAATTTCACCTAAACTGCCTTCTGGTGTAGAGCCCAACACAGCCTCCAATGTTCTCGTAATCGTTGATGGAATGCTCCCCATTTCCTCTTCCGTAATGGCCGTCAAAGGTGCTCCTCTAACCACCTTATTACTCTGCATCCCTCCGATCTGTTGCTGTTTTCCAGCATATAGGGTGGGTTCAGGTTCATTTCCATTGTTCACATTCCACGCACATGAATTCGACAATTGGCTCACTTCAACACTAGCATTTGCATTTCCAGTGCTTAACGTCCCCTCGATGGCGCTCTTCCGGCACTTCTCTACATGACCGCTTAACAAATCGCCAACCTAATCGATTGAAAGGAACGACTGAATCCACTTCTCCTCTGCTATCACAAATGAGATTATGCCTTCAATCTTATTCCACCAGTATCTCACTCTTAGATCCATCCACGCATTCAATCTCTGTTTCTCTTCATGTCAGAGTTTCTCTACCTTTAGCGCGTAGCTTGGGATTGACATTGCCGGATCGGATGTAGATCTATCGATTTATCTTGATCGGAATGCAAACTGTGTCGCAAACTCGAATGTTGGTGGCGGCTACTTGGATTTAGATGAATGTTGGTAGGGTAATTTTCCTTCTATGTGATGGAGGGATCAGTATAATGAGGGTGGGGGTGTAGGTGGGTGGTTTTAAGGTGCAGGCGGGTCTTGGGAAGTGGGCTGTTAATATAAAGTTCCAATGACATATGTGTCATGAACATACAAATTCTAATTCTTCCACTACCATTATCTTTTAGGGTAATTATTTCATACATACACTACAACATATATGGCAAAAAAGTGACTCAATCTTTTTTTCTAATTATTTCATATAATTTATCAACGTAATTCAATTTTTTTATTATCAAAAAGTATATATATATTTATATATAAAATTTATCTCTCAATTGGAAAATGGAATGGATTCAGTCTATATCCTACCAATGGAAGCTGTAATTCACCGATGTATTAAGCTAATCCTTTGATAACCCTATTTAATCATTCATATTGCGGCTTTCACCAACGAAATATTCCGTTATGTACATACAATTTTTTTGTATTTATTTTACTATGTATAATCAGACATATTGAAAACTATATTCTTAGGTGATTCAAGTGTATATATGTGTGTATAGGGTTATTTAGGGCTAACAACGGTAGTAGATAAACGTTGATGCTGAATATCTAGTCTAACTTATTGCAAAGGTTAAAGGTAGTGTAAAATAAGCAGTGAGAGTATATGCTAGATCAAATCGGCCGTATTTTTTAGGTTTTGCCCGAGCTTTTAATATCTTTGTATTATTACCTTCTTTTTAGAATAGTGTATTTCATGACACAATACTCAGAGGTCATTGTACTGAAACAAAGAACCGGAATCTCGATCCGATAACAGAAAAATTCTAATACATATGCGGTTTTCATGATACTATGTACTCCATGCGTCTGGGTCACCGTTTATATTATCCTTAACATCTTGATTAAGAGATCTTATTTATTAGTCCAATCTTTGTCCTTTGTTATAAATTTAGTCCAATTGCCCTTAAATTTATCAAATTTCATCGAATATGTGTACACACATATGATCTTGCTGAAACCCATAAAAAGGAAATTAACCAAATTGAAAAACCGATGTGCTTACGGTTAATATTTTGAAAATATTAAAAGAATTTGGGTTAAAATTGATATCAAATGAATAAATTGGATTAAAAAGGACTAAAATCGATGCACATATATACATGACCGTTGTGGATTTAGTATATATAGATGAAGTAGTAGTAGATAATTTCTCTATTTTATTATGTTGTGAATTATAAATGATCATAATACAAACCACGTATTAATGTGATAACTTCTATATTTTATCTTGGTCAAATCTGAATCTTGATAACGTTAACGTCGAAATATCATATTTTGAAAAGATGTACGTCTACTCCGATCTCCATTGAAAAAAGATTATTCGTAAATTTTACAATAGGGGACTCGTATTTTGATAATGAAATTGGCATTATTTTCGTATAATTTGGTCCTACTACATCAAATCTACCCGGGAACTTGAATTAGGTAGAGAAGTATAAGTAGCCTTATGGAACGTGTAAATTAGGGTTACCGGGTGAACTAAATACTACCTTCATCTAACAACTACCATTGGCATTGTACCTTAATATTACTAAAAGAACAATTTGTTCGAGAGTGTGTCATGATAAGTTGATTTTGATCAAGCCATTATAAATATTTAAATTCGATTATAACTTGCAGATTACCCTTATACCTATAGAACAATTTAGGGGTGTAAATGAATAGAGTGTGTGGAAAAATGCTCAGTACTCGGTTTGTCTGTGTTAGGTTGTTTTCGTTAGATTAAGATTGTTTTGTAAACAACCTGAGATTGAGCCTTGCTCTGCTCGTTTTTTAGGAGCTCATGAAAAGCTCGTTTAGTTTACGTTTATATAAAAAATCTTTCAAATTTTTACAACTATTATATATATATTTTACAACAAATAATAGTAAATTATATATACGTATAAATATTATACATATATACACTCTATTTATTAATACTTTTTGTAATATAAATATAATAGTAGAAAAATATTGAAAGCATTTTTTTTATATAAACGTATTTTTCTTATTTCTTTGAAATAATAAAAATTATTATTGATGGATATTATGCTATTAAATATAGTGGGTTCGTATTAATAGTGTACACTATTTCTTCCATTTCTCATGCCATTAGTCAGAGTTATCTTTGTAGTGGGCTCATATTAAGTGTACAAGGTATATATTATAATAATAAGGTATTGTATCAATTACATAGTTGCTTAATAACTATGATTAATATATTAAACTCATTCAATTAATATAATCGTTAATTGTAATTAAACTTGTGAACAAGTCCTCATTGAGGATTATGCTGGTGCGGTCTGATCAGTCACCTCAACCTTCATAGGGGCTGCGTGATAATTTAGTGGATCAATTCAGCAGATCTGCTATTCTGTAGGCACAACTCCCCACGCCTACCACAAACCCACCTATCTCACCATGTTTAGGCTGGATGAGATTGAAATTCAAACGACAACTGGCACATATCTGACCGCCCATATTTCGTCTATTCCAATTCTTCATCTCTAGCCGTCGAACCGCTCTGCTAAACCTAGTTCCTATTGTTATCCAGTATAGATCTTCCAAACCAAATTTCGCCTTCAGAAAGCAGAAAATCAAATCAATGGCTAAATTCAATGCTTCTCACTCATCGTCCCCACAGGAAGAGAGTAAAACTGTTGTAAAGTCTGGTCTGGTGATATCTTTCCAGGAACTTATCGAAAAGGTGGCCGTTCCAATTAGCATGCGGGATGTGCTTGACAAATTACGGCAGACAACGATGGGGGCTTTAATCGCCCGTGACCCCTTAAATTACGACGAGGCACTTGCCGTTGAATTTTACGACTGCGTGCCCAATGACATTCCGGCGGTGGCAGCCGAGTTTACTGTGATGATAAAAGACAAGTTGATTGTTGTGTCACCTGTAATCCTGAATAGGTATTTGGGGCTATCAGACAAGGGTAGTGCACTCAAAGGATTGGATTTCCAAAGCACTGTCGAGGAAGACTAGCAAAGGGTGCGCTCTGCCAAGACGTCTAGTGAGTTCCCAGGATATTCAAAATGGGGAAATAGGGATTTAAAAGAGGAATATGCTATACTCTTTGATATTATAACGAAGACGGTTGAGGAAAGGATTGGCGGAAATGATAGAGGAAGAACAAACAAGTGGAATTTGATGATGGCCATCATCTAAGACGTCGATATAAACTGGAGTAGTTTCCTCTACGATAGGTTGTTGGAAGAGGTTAGGAAGGGGTCTCGAATCAGGGGTTATGGAATAATAATCAATCTCTTCCTTATGGCACATGGTTTATCTCTGAAGAAAGGTATTGCCATAACAAAATCAAGGCGGATGGGTGCGGCTAACTTACGTAAATCGAAATCACCAGGAGCAATTGCAATCTCAGAGACAACAAAGAAGACAACGGAAGGGAGCCATAAGCGTCTTATTGATGAAAAGATTCCAGATACACCATGGTGTACGAAGAAGCCCAGGACCAATAATAAATGAGGGTCACCTCATCTTCTTCTAGCGTGCAGGGAGGAGGGACTTCAATTGTGAATTCCATAAAGATAGATGCTGCCGTGGAGAGGAAATCAACAAGGAGGAACTGCCAATTTCCAAAACCTTTCTGGTCAAATTAAAATCTTCAGCAAAGAAGGTCACTAAAAAAATGATGTGTCACTGCCCCAATGGACGTGGACAGAGTAATAGAAGACGTTGTTGGTTATATTGACGGTGATGAGAAGGTAAATAAGTTTAGGAAATGGAAAGTTAACAAGCTTAGGTGATGGGTGGAGGACCTAGCACGCTGGAACACAATGAACGAAGAAGAAATGTGGGTCAGGGAGGTAACTGGATGTGATGACATTTTGCTGTTGCTAAGCAGTGCTTACGACCCCGAGGTGTTTAGAACATTGGTTGTGAAGCAGTCTATGGAAGGCACTGAAGTCGAGGCAACATTGGCAGAGGTTGTAACTCCTGAAATTGAAGAACAAGTTGAAGAAGAAGGTCCGACGGAGAATAATCTGCTAGTGATTCCACCTCACGATGTCGGGCTCAGTCTTGATAAATAAGGTCAATCAGATTGTTTGGGTACTGAATCCCCAGTTCTAGTTTATCAAAGCCTTGAACCTCCTAAACTTCTTCCTCCTCTGGATGACGTACTCAACATGGTGAAGACCTTTGATTTTGAAGAGCTACAGTGTGGTTCTATTGTTGAACAACAGCACGGTGATGATATATATATGCCTTCTCTCAACACAACAGAAGTGAAGGACGTTGGAGGAGTGACTGGGAATGTCAATATCGAAAGGAGTCAGAATGATGCTGCCGATAAATCCACAACTGTAGGCAATATCAACATGGACAATGATAGATGCCCTGTGATAATGAAATTTGCTGCATCACAGCTAGGAACTCTGCCCAGCGCTGACAACTTAGCAAGAGAGGACCCGATGAATGGAAAGGAAATTGAAGTGCTCACAGTGGTTGATGTTGTTGAAATTGGGTGTTCCAATGTTGAGCTGCCTCTGGAAAATAAAATTGAGCAGTCTGCTGCGATTAGTGATGATCAGATCATTGCAGAATCGACAGTAATGCCGGGGACTGGACAAATAACCCATGAAATAGAGGAGGAAAATGTGGTAGTGCACAGGGTCGCTGTAGATACGGACGAGGATTCATTAATCCCATCAGAGAGGGACAATGCCCTTGTTGTGCATCCAACACAGGCAGAGCTACCAGTTGCTCATGAAAACTTTAATATGCTTAGGAATCAATTAACTTCTGTATCGCGTGATCTAGGAGAGGTGCTCGAAAGGATTAGTGCATTAGAGTCCAGTAATAAAAAACTGATGGAGTGGTTGGGTGAAAAATTTAAGTGGTATGAGGATGGTATGCAGTATATACTGAATGCGATCGAGGTAAAAGTAACTGAAGGAATCAAGCGAGGGCTGCCACGACCCACTAACAGCAACCTACACTGCATGTTTAGCCGGGCTATGTAGCGTGGTTAATGATGCCCTGCTTTTTGGTAGTAATCTACTATAAAACCATGTTTCCTTCATGTTCTCTTACATATTTTTTTCAGTTATGTCATGGTTTGAATACTTACATACACTATTTTTCATTGGCTTGATTAACATTGTGTTCCCATTACTTTTGTGAGTGTAGTAATTTCTTGGTTGTATGTAATGTTGTCCTTTCATTTCACGACTATATATTCCATATTGTGTGTCGTGTTTAAGCAAATAAATAAAAGGATAAATTTTTCGCTTCAAACTCTGATCATTAAAGGCAATTAACTTTGTCTAAGAGACAAGATAACATTCATTCGAAACATAGGAATACTTCCCGTGGAGTTAAATGGCTATTATATAAAATCGGACAAAAACATTTGATATGGCAAATACTCAAAGGCGATAAGCATTTAACCTTCAATTTCAATTAATACAATAATTGTACCCATAATCTCAAAACCATTTAAAAAATCCCAATAATCAAAATCTATAATTTTCGATGACCCAATGTCTTCAAACATGTGTTGAAAGTTGTGGCAGAGCCAACTGTGATCCATGTGGTCAAGTTGATCCTCTACCACTGCCTGAAGTTGCTTAAAGAGAGGTTCACCATTCTGGTGCATCTGTGTCTGAAGTGGGTATTCCATCTCCATGAATAATAGGTACTCAGTCTCGATAGTTATCGAACGGTCATCTGAATTGTAGTTGACACCAGAAATACGGATGAAGAAGTAGAACTCCCAATACCTGACCATAAATTCCTTTAAAAGTGCTACAATATCTAAGGGGTAGATGTGAGATCTGAAATGACGATTCATCAGTTGGGTCTGCATTGCGACCCCACCTATGCATTACCTTTGCATCCTTCATGTTTACACCTTGCACAATTGAATTGTGTAGGCATTTCACCACCTATCGCTGTTCTTCCAAGGGCCAGTTTCTTGCCGGTGAAGTTGGTGTCTCCATCTTCATTTACCAGATGTGAAGTACATTTAAGTATGAAAAAAGAAACTTCATTTCTTTTTGTTTTATAAGAAGTGGAGTGCAAAGGGCACAACCTTTTAGGATGCGTGCGGCGACCTGCATAGAACAAGATTCAAATATAGGCATGCAGTTGATTTTTAAATATCAACAGTTGATGTAGTATGTAATTAGTACAATCTAGCGATTGAGGGTCGCATGGGTTCTATTGGCGGCGGTAGAGTGAAATGCACCAATTGGGGATGTATACGCGCTGCTTATTTCACATCTGCCTGAGATTAATTATTTTATACTGGGATATTTTTTTCATGTCGGTCAAAATCTATGTATACTAATTTCGAATCCTTGAGTAAATACATTATTTTATTAGATATGAACCACCAATTTTCTATGTTGGTGGTTTATATTGGTATTATAATAATAAAAAAATTACATTAGCACTATATGTTAATGTACATATGCTTGAGTCATCATTTCTTGGATCATAAAATTCCTTGGAATACCTCATGACCTATACTTAACTTGTAGTACTTAAAAAATGAAGAACTAGCATACTCTTGTTCTGCACTGCTCTCATTAATATTTCTGTAAGGTAATCATAGTAGGCTCGTTTATTAAAATTCGGTCTAAAAATTATATAACTACACTTATGTATATGTATTCATTAAATATGTAAATGTGGAGCATATTAAACCAATGAATTTAAGTTACTCGCAACATATGGTCCAGTGGGAGGACATGTTACAATAGTAATTAAAGCATCATTAAACAACCAAACATTCTTCGAACAAATCATCAAGCGTACGATACACCAACTGAGCACGATCAGAATTCTAACAAAAAATGATTGACACCCAAAAACACGCCTCAACCAAAAAGTCCAGCCTGGAGAGGGCACTGGATATTCATGTACATTAATAGACAATTGGTAACCAGTCGTGCTCTCCCATCTCATTAGGCTCGCCAATGCATTCACAATCATCTACGGTCATTATCCTGAGCAGCATCCATTTAAAATCTATGCGCTGCATACCATAGTAGAGGAAACCCTTCATTAATATAGGAAAGTGTGGACATCCATGGACACGAAACACGGATTCCTGGAAACTTTCCTGTATAGAATTTGAACACAACCATTCAGTCAACATGAATGACCTAATATAGAGAATATAGCTCAAACAACAGAATAATACATTGAAGAGGAGAGATTAAAGTCATACCCCAAGCAAGAAGCCTTGATACTCAGAATTCAGGAGCACATTATTAGTGCGTATGTCGTAATATACTCCACGTTGCTTCAAAAACCAGAGGAAACAGATGAGACGATCAAACATTCTTACGATCTCACAACCAATCTCATGTGCACTGCGAACAAACATCAAGTCATTGCTCATCTAGCAAGCGGCTTCTAGTATGAGATTAACTATTTCACGAGTGTCGGAAAGATCCTTTTGATTATCGCACTCCGGGGCGGTTAGGAGGAAATTTAGAATATAATCCCTTTCCTCAGGTGAGAAATCGATGGGGGTGAGTTGAATATCCATTGGGGAAGCAGTGTAATTGAAAATTATTAAATAAGGTGAGAAGATGTAAACCAGGTGGGCTAGCCCACCTGTCCACCGGGCTTCTCACATAAGTGACTGACCCGAGTTCGATTTCCATTGGGAACGAATAGGAGGGAGTTATAAGAAGGTATGGAGAATAAGGTGTATGGAGACTTGATGAACTAACTACTAACTATACTAACAACTAACTTTGCCTGATAAAAAAAGGTGAAAAGATGTAGAGTATTGGATAAATCCAGTCTTTCCATGTATATATCCCATTACTTGACGATGAGGTTGTGTTTTAATCGAGGTCAGTCTTTGTTCTATGCAGCGTGGCTAGATGGAAAATCTGATATGTGGGACCGGTTGAACCTTGGGCATCGGTCCTCAATCACATCAGTGCATTGTTTATGAAGAGTCTTATGTTGGGCTGCACTGCTCATTTTCATTAGGCTTATTCTCCGATAACATGAATTACAAAATCTTTTTGTCTTAAGCATTGTGATGTATTAATAAAATAAAAGAATACTGGCGCTGAGAAAATGTTCATATGAATGCTGCCTCATAATTAATGAGCCTTGCAAGATATTAGGGTTGTTTATTTATTATTCATACGGTGACGATTTTGTAGTGTACAGCTCTGCTAAATTATTATTGATCTTAAATTGTTTGTGTACCAATTATCGATGTTGGACTCTAATTACGCGGTGCTAATTTGAGTATAGGTAGGGATGCTACGTGAAATTCTTCTTCATGTTCAACTATGGCTGTTGACGAATCCAATTGAATCGAATACTAACCAATTTGAATGCTTTTAAATTAACTACTCGAATATTCAAACAGTCCGTATTCAAGTTTGAATCGAATTCGAGATTAGGTTCTTATTCGATTCATAATAAACATACAAACTATTCAGAGACATACTAACTATATAGTTGTTCGAGTTAGAATTCATATAATTTAACGTTAAAATATATCTAGGGTTAGGAATAATATTTAATCAATTAAAGCAAATATTTAACGTTATACCCCAATTACTACAAACTATATATTATAATGATTCATACTGTCATTATCGTTATCGTGTTAGTAAAAAGATTCAGACATTTTTATGATGAATGTAGATAGACCGACGTTGGATTAAAAAAGATCAATAAATAAATAAATTAAATAGTCCGAATAAGTTGTATTTCAAGACCCAGTTTGGTATATATATATGAATAAGTAAATTATTAAACATTACATGAAACATATATAAAGAACAGTTAATAATTATATCAAGCACTACAAGGAGAGATTCTATGGATTAGTACAATGTGCATATTATGTAAATATAAATGTGACAAGATGATTATGCATGCAGGATCCAACGATAAATGGCTTACCAACCGCGTATGGTAAGTATTGACGAAATCTTTTGTCCATATGGCAAGTAATGTGCAGACGTAATATAAACGTTAATTGGGCTAACGGTGATCGACATAATAAAGTGATGCATTAAAGTAAGAGCTGACGGCTTAACAATGATTATTACGAGGAGACTCTGCAGATTATCTGATACACTACCATGCGTGTTCTTCATTAAATGATCTTTCATTAGATAAAAAAATTATGAAAATATACAATGTTAGTGCATACCGAGACTCGGTAGGTCTTATATAATCTTGCTACAGAGTAGCTCTAGTACACTGAGTGAACTCAAACAAAAAGTATAATAGTCGTAATAGAGATCACAATCTCACTGTCTCCCAAATTTCCAATAAGCCCATAACAACGTTTAGGAAAGAGATGGATTCTCCTTCGTATATCCCCCATTTTGAGATATATAACGATTATACGTATTACTTGGCACATCATAGAGATGAAAACCATCTTGATAGTGTTTTAAGCCTAGTTGATGATCCAACTCATTCTTTACCATCAGAAACGAATGGGAACAAGGAAAAATATCCACCTAATATGTTGGCCAAGCAGGGGGTAAAAGGCCAAACAGAAGAACGGCGGGTTAATGAAGACCTTGATCAGCAATTTATACCAGCAGATTCGTATCTCGAGAGAAAGACATCGAATCTCCATGCATTAAGATAAGGATCTCTGTGAAAAAATTTTCAAGCTTTGTGTCCACATTTAACACTGAACAGTTGTCGTCGTAAGGGCTCTCGATTTTGGAAGGCTTTTGGAGTTGAAGGAATGTGCCCTAAATAAACCCCTTATTCATTATCTCATTGAAGCCTTTGACACTATCACTTGCACACTTACAATCGGAGATGTCGTGCATCATCCTACAGCAACAGATTTCAGTGACATAATGGGAGTACCTGAAGGTATACTGTGTTAATCTATTATCGATGTTGTTTATTACAATAAGTTTTGTATTCCCTTTGTCTAAATGGTGACTTGATCTTGTTGACATTGAGTGTAGGATGGCTGGGAGTAGTCACCGGCGAAAGGCTGTCTGACATAGAGGACATCCGAAGTAGGTTCGCCACTACAGTAGGGATGAGAACAGTGGTGAAGGGAGTTCACTTAGAGGAATTCCTCCGTGCAGAAAACAATAGTGGCGATGACTTTGCACTAGCATTTATAATGTTCGCAGCCGCTAGCATACTTGCCACCTCAAACAGTAGCGATCTTCGTCATAATTACTTATTCACCATGAAGAATGTTGAGGACATACCAAGGACTAATTGGACCGGGTTTTTCTGCGACAACATGGTAGCTGGCATCGTGAGATAAAAGTGCTCCAGGAGAAAAATGCCTATATAACGGGATGCACACTCTTTCATCAAGTAAGTAACTCTGAAGAGTTATATATTAAACACTATACACCACACAAAATTAATTCCACATGTTGCATGCATAGAACTACTACATAACACTACAGATTGCGGGTGGGCAGAGTATAGAGAAGCATCTAGAAAAAGATTGGAGTGGTTGGAGAAAGGAATCGTTAAGAGATTGTTAGGACGATTAAACATGATATATGGTCTCGTCGAAAGATGGTGTGTATGTTAATGTTATTGAAAATATATTCAGTTTAGGCTACACACTCGAATCCTACCATTTTATTTTTTTAGTATCTTCACAGCATGCAAATAATTCATTTATTTCATTTGAACATAACCTGGAAGCATTTAATATCGTCACTGCGTACGTGTAAAATACAAATTTGATGCCCTAATCCATTTTGTGTCTTGTTTTGCTCATGAACTAAGTGTCAATATAATATGCACTCTCTGTTGTTGTGTCATTTCAGAGTTTCCCAGCTTTGGATTACGGGGCAGTTAGGCTTTCTCCAAACTCATTTAACACGCCAAACAATAGTCCATTGGACGATCATGGCGAAAGAAGAACATTGAACAGTCTATGGAATGTGATGAGTGTCTTGTCTGACCAGGTGCGATCATTGAGTGCTGAATTGCGTGATCATGCAGGTAGTATTATAGCACTGCAAACCTCAATCCCCAACGCTATTTGGCTGCTGGTGCGTAATGTTTTAAATGTTGATCTGGAAAAATAAGGTCATAGCGACATAGTAGTTGTTACAAATGATGGCTCAAAGATGCGGTGTGTATAGCCTCCTAAAGATAAAGCACATGTACAAACCAATGGCAGGGTACACTCTAAAGGAATGGGTCGCATTAGTGTACTTCCCCATCAGAAAAAAGAAAAGGCCAGAAAGAAAGGTAAGATCAATCGTTCTTTGAAAGGACCCAATGTTTGTTAGCAACATTTGATTATCTTTAATACAAACTATCTTTGTTTATGCGTTAGCTCAATTTTGAGGAGTCATCCCACACCTCAATCAAGGGAAATACTGATACTCCATTGGAGACACTAATACGAAGAACTAGCAGTGTCTCCAAGAGTGTAGAGATATTGGAATCAGGGACACTGGCAACACAAACCCAAAACAATGTTAAAGGATTTCCCTTCTATGCATGTGGAAAGTTGAAGAGTGGGGACTACTTAAGACTAATCATGTACGTGGTTTTGGATACACTTGGTCATAGGTATTTAACCCTGGTTTTTTGAATTTGCAATTTAATTTAACATGGCAGCAGTTCTGTCTTATCAAACTATTGTGCATTGACTAATCAGCGAGATATTAGTGGCCACAAGCGATAGGCACCTAACTAGAGATGATTTGAGAACATTGCTCCCTACCGAATGGATTTCAGGGGCGGTATGTCTCGAAAACCCAGACGTCTTTATGTTCTCCTGAAATCCCGGTACAGAGATACTGAAATAAGCATCTATCCTCCAATTTTCAGGTGTTGGATACGCCGCTTCACTCATCAACCTCGAAGAAATGGATAGGACGAGGGAGGTGTTAAAGAACAGGTTTTTCCTGTGTTTGATGTGGTACCGTACCTCTACCATACGCATAGCTCATTCCGCACTGCGTGGTTATTGATGCTCAAATTTTTGTTTTGTACTAAATCATTGGCTTTATTTGCAGGAAAATTCTCTCACCAATAAGAGACAATGCGTGGATTATTGTAAATTGGTCGGAATTGCCGACAGTGAGGGAAGTGCATGATGAGTGATATTTTCACCTAGATTTTAGTGTCTTTTATGTCTGTTTTCGTATTATTTTATTCGTAGTTTAGACATAATTTGGTTGTGTTATGTATTTCAATGGAAATGTGTGTGAATGAGCCTAAATATGTTGAAAACAGGTGAAAAATAAAGACGGGAGCTGAAACGAGCAAGAAACGGGCTGCCGGGATACAACTCGAGTTGCAAGGTGCAACTCAAGTTGCCAACTCGAGTCTAGTTAGGGTCTTGAAATTGTCCAGAGACCCAACTCGAGTTTCAAGGTCCAACTCGACTTGCAACTCGAGTTGAGAGAAGGTAGAGTTAGGGTCCAAAAATCATCCAAAGAGCTTACTCGAGTTGCAAGGTCCAACTTGACTTGCAACTCGAGTCGAACTAAGAGCAGGGCAGCGACCAAAAATCATACATTAAGCTAACTCGACTTGCAAGCTGTAACTTGAGTTGCCAGCTCGAGTCGAGCTTCCTTCCGAAGGATTTTCAGTTTCAGAGCCTCGCAACACGACCGAACAGGTGGGTTAGCCAACACGAGTCGAGCTACTTTAACTTGAGTTACACACAACGTAACTCGACTCGAGTTACAACTCGAGTTTGGTAAGGCCAACTCGAGTTGCATGTTTTTGGGCCAAAATCTGGATTTTCACCTGCCAATGTGTGTAAGTATGTGTAAAAAGTCCATTTAATGTTAAATTCGTGGCCCAACTTGGAGAGGGCATAAATAGCCTCAAGTTCAACATTTCAAAGGGATTGGAGATTCCACCAAGGGTTTGCACCAAAATACATAGATCACACACCATTTCCTCCAATTCACACCATCATCTTCATCCATTCTTCATCCATATCATTTGTTGGCGTTCGATCATTTGGTTAACATGAACCGTTAGGGTTCTATACGTTTCTAACAAGCAGCAGAAAGTAAACAAGAAATGTATTACCTTTCACTAGGGTATGTTGAAGAAGACAGATTCTCCCCACCAGCCTGCGCATCCTCACCATTTTGGGCATAACTCTCTAATCCGATGTCGGATTTGAGTGATCTACGCGCCAAAACAATCCTTTCTTTCGTGATTTTTGTCAATATATCACACGTTGTGTTCTGAAGTCTGTACAATTTTATAAAATATAGAAAGTGGCGGACAACAGCAGCAAACAATCTTCCAGTCTTTTGCTGTATTCCCAAGTCCAATTTCGACGTCGTGTGGGCGACGATCTTCGAGATCTTCTCATTCTACTATTCCCTAACCCTCCTCACAGTGTTAGACGTGATTAATCTCATATATTAGGATTTCCGGATAGCTGAGATGACTTATATATGGGCTACAGCAGGGACTAGGAGGAGAAATTAGAGTTGGGACTCCATTGGGCTTAAGTATTCAAGCTTAGCCCAAAGCTTATACTCAAGTTCAATAATAATAATATATACCACTAAAATATTATTACTGCACTACCGTTCTAATCTCATAATTACGTTCCTTCTTATTATGAACCCGTTAGTCTCTCCATGTTTAAGATATACAATGTCCATTAATTAATTGACAACTCCATTAATTAATATCTCATCCGAGAGTAGTACCACTCAACCTCATTATCATGTCAGAATAAATCCACCTGCAGGGTTTACATGATAATCCTTATGAGCTCCTCAATGGGACTTCATCAACCTATAACGGACACGGATTCCTTCTACAATCAACAACACACCATAGAGATAACACTATTTCCCAACTCACCAAGTTTGTTGATTTAATTACATGTAAGTCTCACCCATTGATGAATCAAAGAAATACATACTGCCTTACGTGTCGAGGTTATTGTATAGGGATTAAGAGCACGAACATCCATAATAACTGAGATCAAGTTCTTCTATATAGACAGTACAAGTAAAACGATCTCAAGTGGTCCTGCTCAATACAAACAAGTGCACTAATGTGATTCTATAGTCAAGACAAACTAATACCAAATCACACTACAACCATCCCGATAGAGAGTCCCCGTCTATCTCGGTTGTGAGCATCTGTTTATACTTTATAAGGAAACCGATAATATGATCTTCCGCGTGTTGTCGCACAACATATTATCTACAGTATAAAGTAAGTGGACTATTGCATCGAACATATAAATAAATTATAAGATGCAATCATTTGATCATATAATTCTCATTTCAAATAAATTGTTATAACATTGTTCATACTAAAGCTAGACTTTTAGTATACAATCCAACATCATCTACCTTCATCCTTCCACTAAATCTATCATCCAAATTGAGCAAAAGGAGCAAGGAAGAGAGGGGATTGCAAAGGGGAGAAGAAGATCACCATTGGAAGCATTCAAGGGAGTCTTAATCTACACTTTGTTTTGAAACCTTATTGTTCATCATGTTTTGTAAGAATTTTAATGTCTATGTTGATTTCTTTTTGAATATGGTAGGCTAATCTCCCTTGTGGGATTAGCAACATGAGAGTTGTTGGTTAATTTTGGGGTTTTGTGTATTTGAATTCATATGTTGATTGGATCTATGATTTTCTATCATTGATTGTTAATTGCTTGATTTGTATTGTTGATTTGTGTGGTTAATTGTCATGAACATGTGATTAGATTGAGAAATCAATTAAATGTTTAGGATAGTTCGTTGAATCAAGTCATCATACACTTCATGTTAATTATAGGTTGTAAAGAGATTGAGAAATCCTTCAGAATTTAGAACCCTTTGATAGAACATGTGATTGGTTTGATCGAGAGGTTGATTAATCGTGTGAAGGGACTCTCATTTCAAGCTTAGAACCTAATTGGAATTGTTTGTGTGAGAACCAATCCATTGAGCTATTTGATATTCATATCTTATCCATCTCGAGAGGGAGTTTAGGTGAACTTAGTGTTGACCCTTAATCCTATATCCATGATACATATGAATTTGATACATAATTCCTAAAATTACCACTTCTTGATTGTTAATCTCACTTTTAATCAATTTGGAAAACCACTTTCAATCCATTTATCTTATTTGTTTGATCATTGCTTGTTTACTTGCAATGATTACTGTTTACTTGTTTGTTTGATCAACAACCCCTTTGATGATTCGTCTCTATAAAATTATAAGAAACGTGAGATCGCTTAAGCACTAGCGCCTACCTCTCTGTGGTTCGATAAATTGTTGAATTGGTCATTCCAACTACAAAATGACTAATCAAATGGCGCCGTTGCTTGGGAGGCAACGGTTGCTAGTAGCTTGAAGAAGGAACATTTTGACTAATCTTACTAGAGACATTTTTATTTTATTTGTTATTTGTATTTGCTTTTGAAAATCTTATTCTAACTTCTCTTATTTTGAAGGTGTATGCAAACAAGGTCAAAATGGAAACAAGTTGAACCTATTAACTTAGAAATTGAACACACAAGGAGAACAAAATCAAAAAGAGTGATCTAATGGAGAACAATCGAGATGAACGTGTTGACGTTGATTATGATGGAGACGGAGTGCAAAATTTGCAAGACAACGCACAAGCACCACAAGTCAATGCTAATCTTCCTCAACATGCTCATCAAAATTTTGGAGGACTTAATAATCAAGCTTTCTTCAACAAATGGTGCAACAAGCCATGCTTCAATAAGGTTTTCAACATGCTTATGCACCTCCACCACCACCTCCGGTGCATCGAGGACCTCAAGTTGATCCTAGAGTGATCCAGGATTTCTTTATTCCAAGAGCAATGCCACAAATGATGGGACCACCAATCAATGCCAACAACTTTGAATTTAAAGCAGGCTTGATTTCTATGGTGAGAAAGCAACAATTTAGTGGAACTCCGATTAAGGATCCTAACGCTCATCTAGCTCAATTTATTCAGATTTCCAGCACCGTGAAGATGAATGGGGTGAGCGAGAATTGCATTAAGATGAGGTTGTTTCCATTTTCGTTGAGAGATCGTGCTCGAACATGGTTATCTATGATCACTCTGGGTACGTGTAACACTTGGGAGGAGCTTGCACAAATGTTCTTGAACAAATATTTTTCGCCTTCTAAGACGCTTCAAATGAAGAGCTTGATTACTCAATTCAAGCAAATGCCTCAAGAGAGTTTCTATGAAACGTGGGAAATGTTTAAGGATATGCTTCACAAGTGTCCACAACACGGTTTCCCGAAAAATCAACAAGTGGAGTTTTTTTACCAAGGTTTGGTAAACGGGCAAAGAATTTAAGTTGATGCTTTGGCGGGTGGATCCATACTTGGTGTGACTCCGGAGAGGGCTATAAGGATTTTTGAGGAGATTGCTACAAATGTCTACCAATGGCCATCGGAGAGAGTTAGTGGATGCTATGGATTTGAGAGCTTGGATCAATGGCAACAGTTTAGTGTGAAGAGTGCTAGTGTGGAACCAAATATGCCAAGTGTTGAGATGATAGCGGCGGAGGTAATGAGACAAATGAGCTTGAGTCAAGGTGTGAATCAAGGAGTTAACATGGTGGAAGGTCAAATTGAGCAAGGGGTGCTTCCTCCAAAGGGTGTTAGTGGGGAACAATGGGCTATGACAATGCCACATGTGGAGGATGTGCAATACATGCAAGGAAGGAATTACCAATGTAACTATCAAAACAATTATCAAGGTAATTTCAATCACAACCAAGAAAACTACCACCAAGGCAAGGAGGTTTCAATAGTCAAGGAAGTGGAAGCTCATACCCACAACAACAAAGAAGGTAAGATAATTTCTCTTATTCAAACCCGAGCAATGCGGTTTCTTATCCACTGGGGTAACATCCAGGAGCTAAAGCGCCAAATAATAAAGGGAAAGCAACCACTGAAGAACTCATTGAAAAGTTGATTGCATCGAACAAAGCTCAAGATGAGACAAGAAGAAAGATTGATAAAGCTAATGATAGAAGGTTCAAAGCTTTAGAGCACTCGGTTGGTCAACTTGCTAGTTCGTTGAGTGAGAACGAGAAAGGAAAATTTCCTTCTACCACTGTTGTAAATCCAAAAGAGCAATGCAAGGTGAAGTTGAAGGTAAAGAAAATAAAGAAAGGAAGAGTTTGTGGAAGAAGGTGAAGTTGAAGGTAAAGAAAATGATGAAACGGATATGGTTGAGTCTGAAGTTGTTGAAAAGAAATAGCAAAGAACCAAAGCAATGAAAAAGAAAGAGGATGAAGTGGAGTTGGAAAGGGATAGTTGGGGCATACCAAAACTCAAATGCCTATTCCTTTTCCACAGATTTTTGAAGAAGTGGCTTGATGAAAAGTTTGCAAAGTTTTTGAAGATCTTCAAGAAAATCCACATCAATATACCCTTTGCGAATGCTTTGAGACAAATGCCTCACTATGCTAAGTTTTTGAAAGACATCATGGCAAGAAAAAGGTACTTAGTGGAGAATGAGACCGTCAACTTGACGGAGGAGTGTAGTGCTTTAATTGATGTGCACAATGGGGAGTTGACATTGAGAGTAAATGAAAAGAGGTGGTGTTTTCATTAAGAAAAGCGATGAGGCATCCAGATGTGAAAGAGGAGTGTAGAAGGATTGAATTGATTGATGAGATTATTCAAAAGAACTTTCCATTCTTCTTATCTATAGATCCTCTTGAAACAAGCATAAGTCATTCTCTTACTTTATCTCTTAACTCTAACTCTTTTTTTATTGTCTAGAAGATGATGACATTAATGATTGCTTACATGACTTGAACGCTTGTAGGAAAATGCAAAAAGATGAAGCCAAGATGATGTACTACGGAAAGAGGGAGTATCTTCCATTAGAGGTCAAGAATGAAGAGTCGAAGGTTGATAAGGGAAAGGAAGAATTGAAGTCATTACTCGATCACCTTATGTACGCGTACTTGGGGGACGACAAGACCTTTCCAGTAATTGTATCATCATCACTTTCACCTCTAGAGCTTGATAAATTGTCGAGGGTGCTTAGAGATCATAAAAGTGCTATAGGGTGGAGTCTTGATGATTTGAAAAGTATAAGTCCCACTATTTGTATGCATCACATTAGGTTAATTGATGAGATTAAATCATGCATTCAACATCAATGTCGTTTGAACCCCATTATGCAAGAGGTTGTTAGGAAAGAAGTTTTGAAGTGGTTAGATGCTAATATTGTTTATGCCATAAGTGATATTCCGCATGTGAGTCCTTTGTACGTTGTGCCTAAGAAAGGGGGATTGACCATTGTTAAAATGGAATTTGATGAAGAATTTGCTACAAGGGTAAAAATGGGGTGGAGAGTTTGTTGTGATTATAGGAAGCTTAATGAAAACACTCATAAAGATCATTTCCCATTGCCTTTTATTGATCAAATGCTTGATAGGTTGGCCGGATAAAAGTATTATTGTATTCTAGATGGTTACTCGGGGTACAACCAAATCATGATAGCCCCCAAGGATCAAGAGAAAACAACTTTTACTTGTCCGTATGACACGTTTGCTTTCTATAAATTGCCTTTTGGGTTGTGCAATGCCCCCGTCACCTTTCAACGTTGCATGATGGCCATCTTTGGAGGATTGATTGAAAATGTGATGGAAGTGTTTATGGATGACTTTTCCGACTTTGGGTCTTCATTTGATAAATGCTTGGCTAATCTTTCTATGGTTTTGCAGCGATGTCAAGATACGAACCTAGTCTTGAATTGGGAAAAATGTCATTTTATGGTTCAAGAGGGTATCGTACTTGGACATCATATATCGGAGAAAGGTTTGGGAGTTGATAGGGCAAAGGTTGTAGCCATTGAACATCTTCCCCCACCAAAGAATAAAAAAGGGGTTAGATCGTTCCTTGGCCACGCCGGGTTCTATCGATGTTTTATAAAGGATTTTTCTAATATAGCCAAACCTTTATATAAATTGCTTGAAAAAGATGCTCCGTTTGAATTTAATGATGAATGTCTTGATTCTTTTAGGGTGCTCAAGGAAGTCTTAATTTCGTCTCCAATCCTCGTCTCTCCCGATTGGAGTAAACCTTTTGAGCTCCATTGTGATGCAAGTGACAATGCATTGGGAGTGGTGCTTGGTCAAGTCAGGGAGAAGAAGTTTCGAGCGATCTATTATACATCAAAGACGTTCAATGTAAATCAAAAGAATTACAATACAACGGAAAAAGTGTTCTTATCAGTGGTTTATGCTTTTGAAAATTTTCGTCCATATCTAGTTGGCACGAAAACCATTGTTTATACGGATCATGCCGCCATTAGGTATTTGATAAGTAAGAAAGATGCTAAACCTAGACTAATTCGTTGGGTTCTTTTGTTGCAGGAGTTCAATGTGGAGATACGTGACAAGAAGGGAGTTGAAAACGTCATAGCCGACCACTTGTCACGTTTGAAAAATATTGATAAAGAGGAAACCATGGAGTTCATTAAGGATGTATTTCCGGATGAAGAGATCCTTCAAATTGATTTTCAAAGGATGTACACCTTGTGTGAGACCGGGAGGCCGTAGTATGCGGATTTCGTGAATTATTTAGCTTATGGCCTCAAGCTAGATCATCTCACCGAATCTCAAAGGAAGAAGTTCTATCATGATGTCAAGGAATACTTATGGGATGATCCTCTTTTGTTTAAGAATTGTTCGGATGGGATCATAAGGCGGTGTATCCCGGAAAATGAGAAGTTAAGTGTCATGGAGATGTGCTATAGTTCACCATGTGGAGGACACTTTGGGTTTCAAAAAATAGGGGCAAAGATTCTACAGTCGGGTTTGTTTTGGCCAACTTTATTCAACGATTGCAAGAAGTATATCAAGGGATGTGATCGGTGCCAAAGGATTGGAAGTATAGGACAACATGATGAGATGCCTATGAGGAATATTTTTGAAGTTGAAGTGTTTGATGTATGGGGAATGGACTTCATGGGCCCATTTTCGCCTTCCAATGGTTACCTTTACATATTGCTTGCGGTAGATTATGTGTCTAAATGGGTGGAAGCAATTCCTACAAGGACAAATGATGCTCTAGTGGTCAAGGCTTTCTTAAAGAAGAACATCTTTGCTATATTTTGAGGTTCTAAATGCTATGATTAGTGATGGGGGATCTCATTTCATCAACAAACTTATTGAGAAGCTCTTGAATGGCTATGGAGTGAATCATAAGGTTTCTACATCTTATCATCCTCAAACAAATGGCTTGGCGGAGGTGTCAAATAGGCAAGTAAAGCTTGTACTTGAGAAGATGGTCAATGGAAATCGAAAGGATTCGTCTTCTAAGCTTGACGATGCCCTTTGGACCTATCGAACGGCCTACAAGACCGCCCTAGGTTTTTTTCCGTACAAGCTTGTTTATGGGAAGACATGTCATTTACCCGTGGAGTTGGAGCATAAGGCACTATGGGCCCTTTAGAAGTTGAACTTTGATGAGAAAGAATCTGGAAAGAAAAGATGTCTCTAATTGGTTGAATTAGAAGAGTTAAGAGAAGAAGATTATTCAAGCTCAAGGATTTTGAAGGAGAAGCTCAAAAGAAGGCACGATAAAAGGATCAAAATGAGGGAGTTTATTCCGGGGGATAAGGTTTTATTGTTCAACTCAAGACTCAAGTTGTTCCCTAGAAAACTTCATTCCAAATGGACCGGGCAATATTTGGTGATTGAGGTTAGATATGATGGATCTTTAAAGCTTGAAGGATTGGATGGAAGTGCTTTTGTGGTTAATGGTAAAAGGGTGAAGCATTACCATTCTCCCTCTCAAAGGGAGTTGGTATATGTGGATACCTTCACCTCTTGAAAGATCGTATCCTTTTAGTAGTTTAAGTTTGTATATAGTTCTTTTTATTATTTTGCATTTTTCGCCTTGTAGGTGGATTGTGCTTGTGAGAAGAAGGAGTTTTAAAGATACGAAGGGTGCTTGAATTGAAGTGTGTAAGTTCGTCACACCACTTTTTGCAAACTTAATTCGAAACTCTTGTTTCAATTTTAGTTTGGGGGGATATGGTGTGGTGTGACATTCTTTGTCTTGAAAGCATATACTTTTCGTATTTTTGGCCTAATTTTAAAATTTTTCTCATGAATTTTGGTTTGATTTGGTCCGATTGGTGGTGATTGAAGTGCATGATAATCCACAATTTTAATGAAATTGTTGAGCTAATGGTTTTGTTGAGCATGTATGAAGGGTATTGGAAACACGAATTGATCCCGGAGCTAACAACTTCTACTACCAAATGCTTATTGAGGGAGTTCATTTTACACCCTACGACTTCTATATGTTTAGCATAATTTGATTTGATTTGGATTAATATGATTAGCATGTTGCTTCATTTGTTATGTTTGTGGGAGGTTTACTTTCGTAATTTAGGATTTCCTTTTCAATCAAGGATGGGATGTTTGTGAGCTTAATTGATCATGGATGATATGAATGTGTGCTTCATTGTTTAGTGATGGTGATTTTTTTATTGCATGTTATGTGTTATATTTTGTTTCTTGTTTGGTATGTCTTTTCTTATTTGCTTTGTGTGTATTTTTATTTTTGTTTAGGGATTGTTTTGGTGATTTGTTTTTGGGATGTCGTGAGTCATTTTTGAATGTGAGTGATGATATGTTGTGGTAGTAAGTGATGACAAGTTATGATTAAGAATCTCTACACTTTCGAATTGTGACATGTTTTATTTAACTTGTTCAATTTTGAGACGAATATGGTGTAACAAGTTCTTTAAGGTCCAATGCATAAGCTTGTGAGTATTTGAGCCTCATCCATGCATACATGGTTTTTCCTTCATGAGTGGATCAATAGCGTTTGGTAAGCTAGAACTTGCTCAAGGACTAGAGGAACGAGCCCGATTTGTGGAGATTAGTGATATGATCTAAGTTCATCCTTGTCATTAATAGTCATTGCCAAATATTTCCACGAACATCATCCCTAGTCAACCACTTTGAGCCTTTAAACCTATTCTTGTGAATCGAGCACATTACTTGATTACCCACATGAGCCTAATATATTTACCCTTTTGTGTGAGTGATTGAGGAGATGATAGCTAGAAAGGTTTGATAAGAAAGAAAAAGAAAAAGAAAATGGTAAACAAGTAGACAAAGGATGAAAAGAGCACAAACAAGAATGGACGTGCAACCTCATAATAAGAAAATGAGCAAAGCAACAACAAAATGCTCAAGTATTTAAAGTTGAAGAAGGAAACATGCATTGAAAGAAGCTTAATCTAAGAAAAGTTGATGATTAGTGCTTGTGATTAGCAAAGATAATAAAGGAAGAAAGAGAAGTGAAGAAGTTGGAGAAATTGGCAATCTCTTCTATTACTTAAACATGATTAGTCACTCTTACCTATATTCATCCTACCCTACCAAAGAGCCTATCATTACATCCTTAATAAAAGACCTTTTTGATCACTAATGAAAACTTTGGAGGTTTGTGAATGTAATCCACGAGCAAGCTTATAGCGAGTCGAGCCAATCGATTGATGAGTGTTGATTTACCTACTTGATAGAGTGTTGAGAGAAATTGATACCCATTGTGAGAACTGGACCAAAAAGGGACTATATTACACTTTATTTTCTTTTGTTGAACTTGTTAATTTCCCATGTCATGAATTTAATGTTGTAGGATGACTTAGCATAAATTGTGATTCTTATTGCTATCGATGTGTTATTATTTATGTTCTTTTAATCTTTTCCTAGGTGAAAATCTCTCTCCCCTTGTTTTATCATTTTCGTTGTTCGGGGATGCATAACACTTTAAGTTTGGAGGTGTGATGAGTGATATTTTATCCTAGATTTTAGTGTCTTTTTATGTCCTTTTTTTATTATTTTAACCATATTTTATACGTAATGTGGTTGTGTTATGTGTTTTCATGAAAATGTGTGTGAATGAGCCTAAATATGTTGAAACAGGTGAAAAATGGAGACGGAAGCTGAAACTAGTAAGAAACGGGCTGTCGGGACCCAACTTGAGTTGCAAGGTGCAACTCGAGTTGCCAACTCGAGTCTAGTTGGGGTCCAAAAATTGTCCAGAGACCCAACTCGAGTTGCAAGGTCCAACTCGACTTGCAACTCGAGTCGAGCTAGGAGCAGAGCAGTGACCAAAAATCATACAGTGAGCTAACTCGTCTTGCAAGCTGCAACTCGAGTTGCTAGCTTGAGTTGAGCTACCTTCCGAAGGATTTTCAGTTTTAGAGTCTCGCAACACGACCTAACAGGCGGGTGCACGAGTAGCCAACATGAGTCGAGCTACTTTAACTCGAGTTACACACGTAACTCGATTCGAGTTACAACTCGAGTTGGGTAAGGCCAACTCGAGTTGCATGTTTTTTGGGCCAAAATCTGGATTTTCACCTGCCAATGTGTGTAAGTGTGTGTAAAAAGCTCATTTTATGTTAAATTCGTGACCCAACTTGGAGAGGGTATAAATAGCCTCAAGTTCAATATTTCAAAGGGATTGGAGATTCCACCAAGGGTTTGCACCAAAACACATAGATCATACACCATTTCCTCCAATTCACACCATCATCTTCATCCATTCTTCATCCATATCATCTACCTTCATCCTTCCACTAAATCTACCATCCAAATTGAGCAAAAGGAGTAAGGAAGAGAGGGGATTGCAAAGGGGAGAAGAAGATCGCCATTGGAAGTATTCAAGGGAGTCTTCATCTACACTTTGTTTTGTAACCTTATTATTCATCATGTTTTGTAAGGATCTTAATGTCTATGTTGATTTTCTTTTGAATATGGTAGGCTAATCTCCCTTGTGGGATTAGCAACATGAGAGTTGTTAGTTAATTTTGGGGATTTCTGTATTTGAATTCATATGTTGATTGGATCTATGATTTTCTATCATTGATTGTTAATTGCTTGATTTGTATCGTTGATTTGTGTGGTTAATTGTCATGAACATGTGATTAAATTGAGAAATCAATTAAATGTTTAGGATAGTTCGTTGAATCAAGTCATCATACACTTCATGTTAATTATAAGTTGTAAAGAGATTGAGAAATCCTTTAGAATTTAGAACCCTTTCATAGAACATGCGATTAGTTTGATCGAGAGGTTGATTAATCATATTAAGGGACTCTCTTTTCAAGCTTAGTACATAGTTGGAATTGTTTGTGTGAGAACCTATTCATTGAGCTATTTGATATTCATATCATATCCATCTCGAGAGGGAGTTTAGGTGAACTTAGTGTTGACCCTTAATCCTATATCTATGATACATATGGATTTGATACATAATTCCTAGAATTACCACTTCTTGATTGTTGTTAATCTCATTTTTAATCAATTTGGAAAACCACTTTTAATCCATTTATCTTGTTTGTTTGTTCATAGCTTGTTTACTTGCATTGATTACTATTTACTTGTTTGTTTGATCAACAACCCATTTGATGATTCGTCTCTATAAAATTACAAGAAATATGAGTTCGCTTAAGCACTAGCGCCTACCTCCTTGTGGTTCGATAAATTGTTGAATTGGTCATCCCAACTACAAAATGGTTAATCAGTGCACGTATTAGGTCTTGTAACCAGGTGGGTTTATCCATCTATTTCCAAAGCTAATTAAGTTGATGACAAATCATATTGCTTGATTACATAATGATTTCTTTCACTTGCAGATATACATCCCTTTATTCATAAATAATCCAGGCCATTATAGTTTCCTCATTCTGGATTGCAGTACGGAGACTGTTGAGCTTCTGGATTCGAATCCAAGAAACAAGTACATTAATGAAAAAATGATGGATTGGATCAAAATCCTGGTATGAATAATTGCAAAAAGTGTAGTATATTCCAGTTTTGGCTAATGATACGTTTTAAATAATTCGTTGCTTGTTACGTACACTTGCTAGGATTGGATGAATTGTTCAGGATGGATGTAGCGTGTTCAGGGGTAAGACCACTGCCAGGATTCTATATTATCAGGAATGTGACCGGACTGAAACAGCGAAACAGGTATTATGAGACATATGTTTAGAAAGTGATTTAACAGCCTGATTGATACTACTTGCTAACACGAATGTCGTACTGATATGTGCAGATATGATTGTGGTGTTCTGGTACTTCAGAACATGCGTTCAGCCAGGACCGTTAGGCAACAACATGCTGCCATGTTAGACGAGGTCGACAAACCAGAGGTTTGTTGGGAACCTTATTTATTAGGCACATGCTAATTACTATTCTTACAATGTCTTATTTACTGCTTCAAAATAGGTTTTAAGTTTTTTTAATGACTATGGACTATGGTACTCAGATTGAAAGCCAACAGACTAGAGTGAAGATCATACTTTGGCTTCTCAGACACCGGCATAACATTATGGTAGATAAAGTTGCGCAATTGGCAACCGAATTGCACAAGGAAAATCAACTGATGCTAACAGAGGAGCCATCTCCACTAAGTAAAAGAAAGGGGCACTCAAGGGGGTGGTCTTCTGCCCCCTGTTTTGGAAAGAAGAAGCCTAAAAAGTAACCGCGTCAAAATCTGTCCCTTGTTTTGAAATGAAGAAGCACAAACTAAGACATACTTTCAAAGCAAAAGCATTTTCATGCATATTTTGAAATGAATTTATGAGGGTTGTTTTATTGATTATGTTTTATGATATTTTTCGAATTTCAGCTATGGTTCCAAAGCACTAACGAGCATGTTTGGGCATTGAATTACTTTGAATCGTGTTACAACTAATAAGTACGATTCTTTGAAGCCTGATACAACTAATATTATTTCACAATTATGTGGTGTGTAATTTGGGGTTAGATTGAACACTGTGACTTAGGAACATTTCAAAATCAAAATCTATCGCATAACATGAAAAAATCTTAATTCCTATTTTAGAATAAGAGGAGCTACAGGTTAATGCTTCTAAACGACTTTGAACACAAGCCTGAGTAACATTTTCCATATGATGGAATTAACTTTTTATCTCCGTATAGTGCAATGATTGAGCCTTATGCAAGCGTCCATATTGAAAAAAAAACTGGAAAAAATGGCAATAAGTTTTCTTATTCTGCAAATAATTTCACTAATATTTTCACAACAGTCTGATGCACATTGAAACACCCAAATCTTGAATTTGGAATGGCTATCAATCAAGATGATAGAGATTAAGAAGCTAATTAACTTAAGATACACAGCTGAGTTAATTGCTAAAACATAGAATATAGTAATTCAGCAATACATCATAACAGAAACCCAGAATGAGTTGTTTTAAAGAGACAAAAATAAACAGTGCCGACGATTAGAGTTCAACACAACATCAGTATCAAATAAGCAGTTGTAATACTATGAATTATGTTAAGACGGATCATTCTGGTTCGTCCTTAACATGTAGGATCTCCATCAAATCATCCGGTCGCTTTGCAAGCACATGCCAATCAATGTCGTTGTGAGTAATATTTCTTCCAAAGTAGACCGTGTCTCCCTGATCCAGTGCGAGTTCGCGGGTGACACTGTCCCAACCCCTAGCTAGCCTGTAGATCGGATGATCTTCAGGCCTAACCAGATGACATTCGTAATGTACCTTGTGCTTCCCCCCTGCAGTGCCTACTTGAATGATCCATTCCTCACTTTGATTGCCCAACAGTGTGCCGATGGCTTTCGGAATAAACTACACAAGTAAGTAATTAGTGATTATGGATTACATATCTGTAGAGTATCAGGAAAATGGCATTGAGAATGGGGAAGGAGAAAACGCACCAGGCGACAGGAGGCCGACTCAATAGTTTTACATTTTCCTCGAACTCTTCTATTGGAGTTGGGTGGAGATCCATTCCGTTGGCGGATACAGTAGCCATCGCGACTGGGTCTGTCGATTTGTGTCACTTCCAGAAGAGATTTAGCGTTTGGGGGTTTACAGTAGGCGGTGTGTAACCCAAGCATTCATTTATGTGGACAACCCTTCTTGAAACTCCTTGGAATTCCCAAGTTCATTGAAAATGGGATAGAACTTCTCGTCTTCCATGACTAATTTGAAAAATGAATCGAGTGGTTCGGGGATTTGGTTCAGTCAGAAAAGAGATGTCTGATTTGATTGCTCACGGACCACCTTTTAAAAAATATAAAAATAAAACAATAAATAAAAAAATAACTAAACAGTGGAAAAAAGCCTTTAATCGATATTAAGGCTTTGACATTATTTGTTTCATTTTTTTTATTAAAAAAAACAAATAAAGTGTTTTTTTTGTGGGTATTTTATTTTTAATTTAATTTTAAATAATGAGGTAGAGGGTCGTAGAGATCTATCAATGCACCAGTACACGATTTTTGGACTCTAATATTACAAAAAGAAACGACATTGGGATTTTTTATCTTAAAATTTCTCTCATAAATGTAAAAGTGAACTGATTGATGAAATTCTACAGGGATGTCGCCACACATATTTTTGTTAATTTTTTTAGTTAAAATTATTCCAAAACATTTATGTAATCAGTATTATTACTATAACATTTTACACAGGAAAAATTCATCTTGATATAATAAAAAATATTTTATGTATTGTCCTCATTTAATTTGTCAGGATAAGTGTACTTAGCAAATGTTACGAATTTTAAATTATAAAATGAATGTATCTTTATTAAGTATTTTATTTAATTAAATATTGTCAAATAAATGTAAAGTAACTCATACATTAGTATTTCAAGCTACATGTACGCAGTGCTCCTGTTAGCAGAGAGTATTGGCAATTCCAAGCATATATTACGTACCACTCAATGATATTGGTGTACGAGTAAGCAGTGCACTGGTAAGCATAAACAAATAAAGATAATCGATATTGTATAATTTATTAATTTTATTATAATATACTTAGATAAACATTAACATTATCCTTTATATAAGGAATACAATATACGGAGAATAACAATATATTAATTAATAGGAAGCCAATCGTTTGCAATGCGCTCCACAGGATCATCAGCCCATGCGTCGTCTCCTACAAACTGGATCTTGCACAGCACCCAGTTGAAGTCTATCCTTCGTAGGCCGTGTTGTTTGAACACTCTCATCAACAATACGTATAATGGACATCCATTCACTCGAAAATTTGTGTACTCATGCGACTCCTGATCATAATGCTGGTGTTAGAGACGACTGAGTGCAGAGCATAGGTAGTTGGAGTAAATGTGACATTAAAATGCATCTATTTTTTAAAAAAAGAAGATCATGTACTAAACAACAATTAAGATTACCTCTTCTATTGGTGTGTCGTATAAATAGATGGTGGTGATGGTATTGGTTGGGATGAAGTAATGGACACCTGGGAGTGCCTTGAACCAGATGAATCCTCGCAGACTAGACATCATCCGCTCAAGTTCAAGCTTAATAAACAACGGAGGGTAGAAGAAATGAAGATCTTCTCCCATTTGGTGTGCGAGGTCCTTAATGAGTGTCAACACCTTCCGAGTGTCGGACTGGTGGTGGTGGTTAACAATGTCCGCAGCGCTCAAAAGGAAGCTCAGGATGTACAAACGTTCTATGTTGGAGAACCATATTGCGTACTCACCGTTCTGCATTGTTCTCGTTTTATATCAAAAAACGTTGATGCAAAGAATGAAATATACTGGGGTGTAAACAACCAACAGAGTAAGTGATGATATTTATATACTCCATTCTGTTAGGATTTCAACCTGAGATGAAAGGTTGCGTCGGGTGGGATACAATGAATGATTGGACGTGTGAACCCCTAATGCATGAAAAGAAACCACTCGCCCACCAAGCACTTCATCTGAAGCGGTGTCTGTTAACATCCTTAAGTGATTTATAAGTTTTGAATAATACGTTTTAAATACTACAAACATAGACACAACTGCTGTTAATTAGCTAAGCAGTTATGCATCATACAAATTCAAATTGATTATTTATTTTGATTAATATTGCGGATATAAATGCCCAGGAGATTTTGATATACTCTAACTACGTTCCATATTATTAATATATATATATATATATATATATATATATATATATATATATATATATATATATATATATATATATATATATATATATATTATTTTTTACGTCTATGTGAATAATGTAAAAAATATTCAAATTTATTACCTTAATCTAAACTAAAATAAAATTTCCTATTAAATCTCAATTTTTTCTATTACACTGTAATCTACTATTGAACGCTGAAATTTATACAGTGTGGATCCAATCGTAAATGTAATAAAACGGAGTTGATAATTATGTTGTTCAATTATTATAATACTAAAAATTCATTCATTATTATTAGATGTATATAAAAAAAAATTCGGTATTCTCTTGATTTATTTGAATATTAAAAATATTATTACAAAATATTGTTAAGTTGCAAACTTATGTTTGGTTCTATCGGAACAACATTTAATTGGTGCAGAGGTTGTTAAGCAGTGCAGGGCGTTCACTGCATTTCCCAGTGCATACGTTTGGATGCTTGTGGAAGCTGCGTACCCCGAATGAGTATTCAGTGAAATACTAGAAGGAACAGCGGAGTATGTTTTTTCATCCAGTGCATATGTGGCGGTTGGTTTGGGGCCAGCTCGTGTAATGTCTGCATGATCATAAGGGGTTCAAAGGAAATCACTGCAATGTTTAGCAATCAAGGAAATCATCTGATATATTACTGTCAGCTTTATGGGAGATGGGGCCGTTCTCTCTCCTTTGGTGAATGGGCACACCGTCTTGGGATTGCACCACTCTGCATCCTTTGCAGTGTTAACCTTCTCAGCAGGTAGTCTTTTAATAAATAAATATTTTCTCTTCATCCAACGGCCTCAATTCAAGGTAGATTGATCCAAGGGTCAAAATTGAGTTGGGTCATGTGTGAGCCAAGGTCACATAAGTAAGCCTCATAATTTTTTTCCCACTTTGAAAAATTAAAATTATATTTATCAATTTGGCTGTTGATTTGGTGTTTGCTAGAAAAGTGTTATTAGAAAGGTAAATGGAAGCAATCTTCACGGCAACATGTTATTACTCCTTCTATTTTCCTTGCATTCTCTCTCATCCTCACTGTTGCCCAATCTGCAAAACCTACGACGTTGCTTCTTCCACTCATGAGCGCAAACATATCTTGTGAAATCGTCATATCATAATATTAAACTTTGTTTTGTTATAATAAGCGAATTGGGTGTATCTTGTTCAATTAGAGTGAGCAAACATAAATATTCAATCGGATTCATAAGGTTATTTATGTCTTTTAGAATAGAGATATTTTAATTATTAATATTTATATGGTAAGTTTACTAATTATGAGGGTTAGAATAACCGGACTTTCATAATATTGAGTGAGGTTTGCGTGCTCCCGGCACTGTGCGCCTTTAGTATTTAATATTATGAATAAGACTACATTATTTTGTTTTAAATAGTATACACTTTAATTAAGAAGGGTACACCATTTTGTTCTAAAGGCTATACACTTTTCATTAATATTTTTTTATTTTTCTTTAAAAAAATAAAGGGTACACTTATATGGACGGACCTGTGTAGGGGCTAAGGGGCACTGGGCCCCGCTGAAATTTTGAACATAATTTCTATATATGTAGTTATTTATATGCATTAATAGCCTAATGATTTGCTAGTTTGTTTTGAGGTCTTAGGTCGGGAGTTCGACTCACGAATCCCACTGATTTTTTTCTATTTTATTTCTCTCCTTTTTTGCTAATTTCTCCCTTTTCTTTTCTAGTTTATGGTTTCTTTTGTTTATAATTATTTTTTCTCTTTAGCTTATTTAATGTTCTTATATATTATTTGATGTTCTTATATTTATATTTATAAATTTATTTATATTTAATTTTTCTCTATAGTTTATTTATATTTCTTATATTTATAATTACTTTTATGTTTTATTCTCTTTTTTTTCTATTTTATTTCTCTCCTTTTTTGCTAATTTATCCCTGGTTTCTTTTGTTTATAATTATTTTTTCTCTTTAGTTTATTTGATGTTCTTATATATATATTTATAAATTTATTTAGGTTTATTTTTTGCCTGTAGTTTATTCATATTTCTTATATTTATAATTAATTTTATGTTTTATTCTCTTCTTACTTTTTAATTTAGTATATTTCTTTGTGTTCTTCTTTATCTTATGTTTATTTAATTTTAAAATACATAATTTTTTTTCCTTTTTATTTAGTTTACTTTTTTATGGAATTTTTCATAAAAATCAATAATTATTTAAAAAACATAAAAACGATCTCATACAAATGTTTCTCTTTATTAATTTGGGTCCCCTGACTGTAAATCCTAGATCTGTCACTGCTAAAGGTTATACAATTTAACACAAAATTTTAAAGGCACACGGAGCAAAATTCTAAAGACGCACGGTGTGCCAGTGCACACAAGTTTTTGCCCATAATATTTTCTGAAAAAATAATTTAGGAATAAGTCAGTTGAGTACATGCGTAAAAATTGTCATTTCTTAAGCTTTTCTAAAATATTTGGTAACTTGAGTAAAATTTTGGGGGTAATAGTGCATATAAATAAAAGATAAAGGTTCATTCCGTAATTAAAGTTCCATAACCTGAAGTCGCTGCTTCCTCAGACGGCTAATCTACTTCATACTCTTTCCTTTCTTCAATTCACGAAGGTTTGGGAGAAGAAGATGAATTCTTCTGCAATTCAGCTAATTAGAAGAGGAATTGCAGCCATCCCGTTTCATGAATTTGGTAATTTAACTTGTCCATACTCTACGAATTTGCATAATTTGGGTCGGAGACAGATGGGTTCTTCACCTGTGGCACCCAATTGATTTCAGCAGAATTAACGAATTAGATGATGCTGTCTGCTTGTTTCGTGAAATACTAAGAATGAGACCGCAGCCTTCTCTTCCTGTTTACACCAAACTGTTGGGTCTCGTTGTGAAGATGAAACAGCACACGTTGCCCTCTCCATATTCGACGAAATGCGTCAAAGAGGTATTCCTGTGGATGAGTTCACGTTTAATATTGCAATTAAATGCTTTTGCCTCCTGAATCGGATGGACTTTGGTTTTTCTATGTTGGGTACTATCTTCAAGAGCGGTTACGAACCCAATGTCACGACATTCGGCACACTCATTAAAGGCCTCTTTTTGGATCATAAGGTCGTCGAAGCAGCCGCATTGTTCAAAAAGCTCTTGGTCTTGAAATTATGTGAGCCTAGCGATGTTATGATCCTCACTATGATTGATGGGCTCTGCAAAGCTGGCCAACTTTTTCCTGCCTTTGAATTGCTCTGTGCTTTGGAAAAAACAAGATGGAAACCCAATGTTTGGGCTTATAACACATTGATTGATGGATTTTGCAAAGTTGGAATGGTGGATGACGCCCTACAGCTGCTCTCTCAAATGAATTACAATGGCATTTTACCCAATGTTGTCACGTATAGTTCGATGATTCATGGCTTGTCTAATGCTGATCGATTGGATGATGCTATAGGCCTTCTAAATGAAATGTCTAAGCGTAAAATCTCTTTGAATGTGGTTGCGTTTAGTATATTGGTAGATGCATATTGCAAGCGAGGAAGGATGAAAGAGGCAGAGGGTATTCTAGAAGATATGATGCGGCAAAATGTATGTCCAGATGTAGTCACATACAATACATTGATAGAAGGGTATTGTATGGAAGGGAACATGGATAAAGCTAGAGAAATGTTTAACTCCATTGTTGAGAAGGACCTTGAGCCGTCTATCATCACCTACAATAGTTTGATGAATGGGTACTGCAAGAAGGGAGAAGTAGAGAAAGGTTGGCATCTTTTTCTCGAAGCCCCTCGTAAAGGTTTAAAGGCTAACACAATCACCTATAACATAATGATTCATGGTTTATTTAGCAAAGATAGATTTGCTGATGGCTGGAAGCTTTTCTATAATATGGAGTCTCGACAAGTACCTCCTGATATGCATACTTACAGTATATTGTTGGATGGCTTGTGCAAGGCTGGGGAGACTGTTAAAGCACTTTCATTTCTTAAGAAAATGGAGGAAGAAGGCTCAAATCCTAATATAGTTACATATCGTACTATCATTAATGGATTGTGCAAAAATGGAAATCTTAAAGTTGCAATCGATCTTTTGAATGAATTACCTTCTAAAGGCCTACAATCAGATGTTCAAATGTATACTACGATTATTGGCTCACTTTGTGAAGAAGGGTACTTGGAGGAGGCATAACAGTTGCTCGTGAAAATGGAGGAAAGTGGTTGTGCACCCGATAATTGCATTTATAATGTTATTATTAGGAGTTTGTTGAGGCGAAACGAGCTCTCGAGTGCAAAACCATTATTGGAAGAAATGCATGAAAAAAGATTGTGGGCGGATACAGCTACCATATCCATGTTGCTTGATCAGATGCAACTACTGGGAGAAGATGAAACGGAAGAGCTTATGAAAATGATTAACAATGTTTGTGCCTAAAGAGATTACATGACCTAGTTTTATTTAGTTGCAAAATCAGTATTTAGAAACTTATAAATATTTATTGCAGGTTATTATTTCTACTTATTGCTACCATTTAAAACTTGATATTAGGGGTGCACAATTTGGATGCAACTGAACTAATTGATCGAACCTATTTAGTATACTTTGCAATTGAATTTGGTTACCTTTCTTTTATTTTTCAACGTTTTTTTCTATGTCGGCTGTATTTTGTTTTTTTAAAATTTGGCGTGACTGAGTTTGAACCATGGTTCATGCTTCCAATATTTCTGGTTACTAGTTTTTTTTTTTTTTGTGGAAATGGTTAATATAGAGTTTGATTTATGATGCATGCTTCCTGTATTTAGGTTGAGTTTTTGAATCACTAATTTAGATGAACGAATCTATTCTGTTCTAAATTTTTAGTTGCCATCAGATATTAACAGCTGGTCATTACAACCATTCTCAAATAATCAAACCTGCTAAGATTTTTCGACTTCATTCATTTTTATCTTTGTATAATTTTTTAAATACGTTATCTGACTTTCATAACATGTGCATTTACTTGAAATCCTGTCGTACTCAATTGGAACCAAAGGGAGAACTTATAAAATAAAATGCTGCAAACCTAAATCAAATGTTTAGTTTAGTCAAGTTGCGAAGATGTGCAGATCAGCATATAAATGTTAATAGGCAGAACTTATTTGACATGTTTTCACTTATTTGGATTTTCAAGAAGTTGGCTTCTTCAGATGATTTATGGTTTCTGATTTTTATCTTAATTCTTAAGAACTACTATATGATGGCACCTCTACTCTGTCTTGAAATGCAGTGCAGACACATACCCAAATGCTTCCTTTGGATGGATTAATGTTAAAGATGTTGCATATGCACATATTCTGGCATTTGAGAATTCTTCTGCCAGTGGTATTGTTTGGTGGAGACAGGGCACTTAAAAGAAGTTGTACAAATATTGGTCAACTTTACCCTGGTTTCAAACTTCCTGAAAAGTAAGGTCTCATTCTTTTTTTTTTTTTTTGGTAATTACATATTGATTTAGTTGTGTACTATGGGTACACGCATGTACTCGGATTTTTTTTAAGAAATATATAGATGTGAAAAAACAATAAAGTCGTAAGGACTAATACTAAATCCAAAGGGCACAGTTTGAAACCTAAGGGTATATGTTAAATAAGTAAATAAAAGACCTCAAAGATATAAGATGTGAAAGTTTGGTAAAAGTCCCAAGTATAAACCTCGAACCATTAGAGTAGTATAAAATTGAGCACTTACAATCAGGTGTATGGGAAACCTTGCCTTTCATAGTTTCTTTTGTAACTTCATCTAATGAATAATTGATAGTATTTGATTCATGTCGTGTATAATTTTCTCGAATTTTTAAAACTTTTATGAAATTTAATGAATCTGCAAATATTGTTCTATCCTTAAAAATAATTGTGTGTTTCCCTCTGCCTTACTTCTTAATGAGATTTCTTTTTGGTTGGTGCAATGGATGATATTTGGTATGTCCATTTATACAAATTCAACTTGTTAATCTTGGGAAGTCACTTGTCCAACAGGTGTGCTGATGACCAGCCATTTGTGCCCCAGTACCAGGTTTCGAAACAGAAAGCAAAGTCTCTAGGCGTGGAATTCACTTCTCTTGAAGTCGGAATAAAGGAAACTGTTGAAGGCTTGATAGAGAAGAAACTTTTCAAACCCACATCTGCTGTTTAAATTGAATGCCTGACGAGAGTGTACATTGTTACATAGAATACAAATACAGTAATATTGCACAGCGAAAATTTAAAAGGAGAGATTAACACAGAGATCTTTCAAAACTTTCTACTGGATGTTTCACCAGTAGGGCCTTTAGGGCAAAAAACATATCATTGCTGACATGTTTATGAACAAATATAAGATGACTCTAGAAAGAGAAACTTGAACAACTCATACTTCAAGGAAGTGATACAGACTTAGAGAAACTTTATCCTAACATAATAATCAAAAACATTGTTATATGCGTACAACTGACGAGAGAAGTCTAGAAAGACTATCTTCTTCTCTCAGTACAAACAGGACAAAGAAACTCTCTAAAAAGTAATCTATATGAACACGTTGTTTTTTAATCTTGTAATCTCTGAATAAATCTGATCCCACATCCTTTATTTATAGACAATTTGATATGGATAAGATCTCTTCATGGTAGTTTTGGTGGTTAGAGGTGATTATCATCTCAACTCCTATCAACTCCCGCCAACTCCCTTATATAATCCGATCCTGGAGGCTTTAACAACATCTGAAAAACTTCAGCTATTATGAATAACCATTTCTGACCTTATCCATTCAGAAAAATAAATTTGTTGCCAATAATGTTGTAACAACATTTATGAATAACCATTTCTAACCTTATCCATTCAGAAAATAGATTTGTTGTCAATAATGTTGTAACAACATTTATGAATAACCGTTTCTGACCTTATCCATTCAGAAAAACAGATTTGTTGCCAATAATGTTGTAACAACCTTTATGAATAACCGTTCCTGACCTTATCCATTCAGAAAAACAGATTTGTTGCCAATAATGTTGTAACAACCTGAATAACAAATACGCGAAATTATAGGGAAGACTTTAACAACATCTGAAAAACTTCAGCAATTATGAATACCGTTTCTAACCTTATCCATTCAGAAAAACAGATTTGTTGCCGATAATATTGTAACATCCTGAATAACAAATATGCGAAATTATAGGGAAAGACGAATCTAAAAAGATTGTGATAATATCACACCAACAATCTTCCCCCTTTTTGTCTTTCTCCGTACGTATTAAAAATAATAACACATAAACAAAGGAAAATACAAATAATGTCGATAATGTTGTAACAATCCTGAATAACAAATATGCGAAATTATAGGGAAAGACGAAACTAAAAAGATTGTGATAATATCACACCAACAATCTTCCCCCTTTTTGTCTTTCTCCATACGTATTAAAAATAATAATACATAAACAAAGGAAAATACAAATAATCAAGAAAATACAAGGAAAAGCAAAACGAAAAAGGATTGTGATAATATCACACCAACAATCTCCCCATTTTTGCCTTTCTACACAAGCAACACAAAAATGAAAAATAATAACATATAAAATATAAAATCACAAAACATGCAACATAAACAGAACAAAAAAACGTACATACTATAACAAAACATAATAACTAAAATACTCCCCCAGATTTATGCAGAGAATCATCACGCTAGCATCATCAACTTCATGAACTCCCCTTGCATCTAGTTCCCCTAAATTTGCTCCCAAGATATCAAGATAACACAAACATCTCCCTCTACATTCAACATCTCCCTTTATCTTTGTTCTTAGGCCAACAACTAACAACGTCTTCTCTCCCTGCTTGTGGAGAAAGAGAGGAACCCTAAGGTAAGCCAAATTATGTATAACGAAGGAGAGCAATTTTTTTTGAAATGTTGGAGGGCTATGTTACAACAGTTCAAATGACATTTATCTCGGCAGCAGGTTTTTTTAAGGGATCTACAATCTAAATAAGAATCATGGAGAGTGTTATGGGATTAAGAGCAGTGATGAATTTCTGGTATGGATGCTCTTTGATGGAGATAAGGGTTTATGATTGGATGAGGATAAAAGAGACTCTAGGAGTGGAAGTTTCAAGCAAAATTGATGTTGTCACACTTATGTCAGATCAAGACATTTAACAATTAAAACCATAATGACTTAAGCAAGAGAAAACTCATACAATTAACCATGATTGGTATAAAGGAATGAAATGAGAATGTAATCAGTATTCCTAATTTTATTCCTATTATTATGATTGATATACTTTTTAAATGGGAATCACCATTCCATAAGAAATGAGTATTCCCAAAAGTGAGGAATTATGATTCCTTCCTAAACCATGGGTTTAGCTATTCCCATGGATGAATGAATCAATTTTTTTTCATATATAAAATATTTACTTATCTTTATTTTATAACAACTTTTTTACTTTAAAATTAAAAATAAATTCATTAATAATTATATTTAAAATTGAATAATTTTAAATTTTAAAACTATATAAATAATATATTTAATTATTTTGATTTATATTTTAATTATTAAATTAAAAAATAAATATACGAATAATTTTAAGTATTTAATAACATAAAATAAAGTATTTTTTAAATAAATCAAAAGTTTATAATATTTGTGAATTTCATAATTTAAGTTAAAAAAATCTTTGTATAATTTTATTATTAAATAAAAATATTATATTAAAAATTTTTAAAAAATTATATTAAAAAATAAATTTAGCCATTTACTATATATAATGCAATCCCTTCACCATATTGTAAATTATTAACAATAAAATTAAAATTAACTAGTAAATTCATTTTTTATTACCAATGTTATTCCTAAGTCATACCAATCATGATAGTTTTAATTTTTAATCATTCTTTTCCTATCTTTATTCCATTCCTAAGATCATTTCATTTCATCATAATTTCATTCCATCATACCAATCAGGCCTAAGTGATAAGGCAAATTGATATTTTAAAAAGGAAAGATATGGAAATAAAATATGAATACATATAGTAATATATGCATGAAATCCCAAGAAACTATTCATCAGAATATTAATCCACTAAATGAGCATTTATAAATATTTAAGAGGCACAATCTCACAAATAAAAAGCAAAAAGAAAAATAATCTAAATAAATATAATATACACAGAAAAATGTGATAACATATACAATAAAATTTATATTTTGCAAGACTAATTAATGAGTTAGAATTTATTCAATTTTTATAAAGAGGCACACGCACACCTTTCGTACTTTGCTAATACGGATGATATTTTTAAGGAAGTATTTTTCCATCACCTTTAGAAAAGAACACATCGTAGTAGCCACCTCTGTGTGCCTAGTTACGCAGTGATAAGTCAACAACCTTGAGATATATAACACTTTTAATCATGACTTTTACATCTCGAATATTATCAAAAATTTTCTTTTTAACTATTTGCCTTTTTCTATTAATTTTTTTATAAGGTGTGTGTGTCCAGAAGCATGAATTTTTCGACTCAAGAATTTCTTTTGCAACCCAAAAATAAAATTCTACATATCAACATTTTACACAAAAACACACGAGATATAAACATATATTATATATTGTTACCCCACATGTTACAGCATATGAGACAACACAAGAAGCAAACAGATCTCACACAAACAAAGAGATTTTCAAAAGAAGAAAAATCTAAAAAAGAGAGTGCCTCTAAAAAAATCTGTCTACTGCTTATTTGTAGAAATGTCTTTGATTAGCCATTTGTAGTCGGGATGACTAATTAAAAAATTTATCGAACCACAGAGAGGAAGATACTAGGGTTTAAGCGATCTCATATTTGTCTTAGTTTTATAGAGATGATGATAAGGGGAAGGATAATCAAGAAATGACAAGAAAAATAAATGGATAAACGAATGAAAGATGGATGAATGAGCCAAGTTGATAGAGAATGAGACTAACAATACTTAAAGCATGGAAAATCTAGGTATCATGCAACGAATTCATATGTCTCTCGGGTTAATGACTAAGGGCCAACACGAAGTCCACCTAAACTCCATCTAGAGATGGATAGGATGTAGATCCGTTTAAGAATCCCAAAATAGCTCAATGGATTGGTTCTCACTCAAACAATTCCAACTAGGTACTAAGCTTGAAATGAGAGTCCCCTCACATGATCAATCAACCTCTCGATCTAATCAATTGGATGTTCTATCAAAGGGTTCTAAATCCTAAAGGACATCTCTATCTCTTTAAGACTTATAATGCAAATGAAGTATATGATAACATGATTCACTTAATTATCCTAAACACATAATTGACTTCTCAATCTAATCACATATTTAAAACAACAAAACACATAAGTCATCATATACATCAAGAACTAAAGTATCAATGATAGAAAATTAATTAACTAAATCAACATAATTATTCTATTGCAAAATACCCAAAATTATCCAACACAATTCATATTGTTAATCTCACAAATGAGATTAGCCTTTCATAGTCACAAGGAAATCAACATAGACATTCAAATCCTTACAAACCATGATAAACAATAAGGATTCAATACAAAGTTTAGAGGAAAACTCACTTGGATGGCTCCAATGGTGATCTCCTTCTTCCCTTTGCAATTCTCCTCTCCCCCTTGCTTCTCTAACTACTTGGATGTTGGATTGAATGGTGGGATGAAGGTAGATAATATGGATGAAGAATGGATGAAGATTATGGTGTAAAATGGAGAAAATGGTGTGTGATCTAGGTGCAGGGGTGAAACCCTTCAATTCTTCTCTCAAATATTGAAGTATTGGGTATTTATACCCCTTGGGAAACTTCTAGAAGGTTTTTGATTTTTTTCACAAATTTTGCACGGACAAGGCTCGTGTGCTGCAACACGGCTCGTGTGCATGCACACGGCCATGCCATGGCCATGTAGGTGTTTCTGATGACAGAACACGGTCACCCCTTACAGGGCCGTGTTCCGCACACGGCCGGCTGTGTTGGTGCAACCCATATTTTTCTTCTTTTGTTTCGGCTTGTTCTCCTTCGTTTCAACTCCGAATTGAGATCCGTTTTTTCATACGTCTTCCTTTTCATGTCTAGAATCTATTTTTACCTGAAAATTAAATGTTTAAGCTCATTCATACACATCTCTATAAAAACACAAAATACAACCAAATAGTACACAAATACGGATAAAATAATACGAAAACACATATAAAAAGACACTAAAATATAAGTGAAAATATCACTCATCAGTCTTCCAACTTTACAATTTCTTGTTCAACCAAGTCACATATGAAATGATGCCTTACGTCTAAGTGCTTAGTGTGTAAGTGTTGATGGGAATTTTTGAAATATAAACAGCACTTGAATTATCACAAAAAATTGTTAGAATATAACTCTCATATCCATTGTCTTCAAGAGTCTTGAAAGCATTTAGGTTCATAAATAGACAAACAACATTCAGTAGCTACAAATTTTGCCATAGAACTCATGCATATGAAATCAGCAATATCATTGAATTTAATAGATGACGTATGATGGGCGTTTTCTCAACACACAATAATCCTCAAGTATGAAGGATGTGATTGTAACTTAGATAAACGACCATGTTATATTATCGAACCCAAAGGATGGATGATTATCAATTTATTATTATCTAAGTTAAAGTAAACTATTATTTGGAAATTTGATTGGAGAATGGTTATTAATCTAGTTAACAAAATAATTAAATAACAATAAAATAGAGACAGTAGAAATAAATGAGAGTTAAACAAGTGAAAAGATAGGTAGCTCTTCGGGCTATCCAGTTTCACTAATTAATCTTCCTTCCGTATGTCAATGTCCTACTCTGCCTTGTGGACTATGGACACATCACTAAGCCATGCTAATCTACTCTAGAGACACAAGCAGATAAGCATGTAACACGTGAGAATATCCTTGAAGAAAGAGATATAACTTCACCCCCATTTCTAGGTATTATCAGTATCAATTATTTTCCGTGCACTAGTACTCTAACCCAATATGATCTCCTTTTATAGGTACCATGAAATTATCTTCTTTATCCTACTTACTAATCCAAATTCAATTCAATTAATAAGTATTCATATAAGATATTTCTAATGAAGCTTCGGAGTCCCCTCACTTAGAATCATAACATAAAATCCTGCTCAGCAGTGAACGCACTCAATCAATAACCAAGATATGTATTCAGACTCTACATAACAGTTAATGATAGAGAAAACAACTCAGAGTATGAATTAAAAATGCATAGTCTTATATAAAATAAATTCACAAGTAGTGTTGTACGGAGTATACACATGGAAGTTCAATTAACTAGATAAAAACCTTCATAACCCTAGAACTACTAAAGCGGTTCTAGCCTATAACGTTTAGAAGAACGTTCATGGTGTTTGGATAGATCTTACCCATAGTCTTGAAAAGTACAAGAAAGATTAAGTTGCGAAGTAAACCCTAGATGTGGGCGCCTTCGCTTCTCGCTCCGTCTTAAATCTTCACTTGGTTCTCACTTGATTCGCTGCACGAATCTCTCTCTACAGCTCATGCGGATGAAGTTAGGGTTTAGATGTGGTGTCGGATGGATGTGGAATCTAACTCTCTTCTTGATGTGAGCTCCTTTCCTTTTTATGCTTGTAAACCCTCCTTATGAACCTTTACTGGGCTTTTTCTTGGAGAATACGCCAAAACACGCACAGGAGAGTCGAAATTACCAAAAATAAACTAGCGTGTCCCCGCTCGACCAATATGATTCAAGTCAAACGAGCTCGGCCTGGTCAAGCGACCTCTCTATTCCCAGAAACTCTGTACAGTGCTTCGCTTGACCATCCCTGCCGTCACTAGACCAAACGGTCTTGGTCGAGCGATCCCTTCTCTGATCGAGCGGCGTCTTCAAAATTTATGTTTTTCGATTCTGAGCACTTCTGACCTATTTTCCTGTGTAAATATGCTCAAACAGTCTCAGTAGCCTTTGATTCATGACTTTTCCATAAACAACCCGATTTACCTTGATTACAGACCAAATCGTACCCAATTTCCACGTAAATCAGAGCTCAAAACATGTGAATTATAACTCTCATCAAACTCCCAAACTTCCATGTTGCTCGTCCCGAGGCAACGACATCAAAACAAAGGCAAGAGAGTGTGATTCACAAGATCCTCATACATGTACAACTTATAATAATACATGTAATTTTATCAATTCCAAAAGATGCAATCATCATACCTTTCATCCACGCAAAAATATAAATTAATCACAATACTTCTACTAGTACAAATTCATTTAACTCACTAGGTAAGTGTTTACTCTCGCTCTCAAGTGTAAAAGATGTACACTTAAAGTGTTAGTATATACGCTCAAAATCAATTGATACATTTGCGTAACCATAAGCTTGTGTGAGATTAGCAATATGAATTGTGTTGGATAATTTTAGGTATTTTGCAATTGAATTCATATGTTGATTGAATTTGTTAATTTTCTATCATTGATTGTTAATTGCTTGATTTGTATTGTTGATTTGTGTGATTAATTGTTATGGGCTTGTGATTAGATTGAGAAATCAATTATATGTTTAGGATAGTTCATTGAATCATTTCATCAAACACTTCATGTGCATTATAAATTGTAAAGAGATTGAGAAATCCTTTAGGATATAGAACCCTGTGATAGAACATTCGATTGGTTAGATCGAGAGGTCAATTGATCGTGTAAGGGGACTCTCCAATTGAACTTAGTACCTAGTTGGAATTGTTTGATTGAGAACCAACCTTTGAGCTATTTTGAGACCTTTTTGAGGATCTACAACCTATCCATCTCGAGAGGGAGTTTAGGTGGAATTCGTGTTGGCCCTTAGTTATTAATCCATGACACATATGAATTCGTTGCATGATACCTAGATTCTCCACACTATAAGTATTGTTAGTCTCATTCTCTATCTACTTGGTTCATTCATCCATCTCTCATTCATCTATCTATTTATTTTATTATCATTTCTTGATTATCTCCCCTTCTTGATCATCTCTATAAAACTATGACAAACACGAGATCGCTTAAACCCTAGTCTTCTTCCCTGTGGTTCGATAAATTCTTTAATTAGTCATCCCGACTACAAATGGCTTATCAAATGGCGCTTCTTGCTCCAAAGGACTAGGAATCGACATATTTTACACATTTTGACCACCCCCAAACTTGAACTAAGCAAGACTTGACCAAAAGCACCTTGATTCATTATCCTTATTTGTCTTGTCAATTCCAAAGTAGCGGGGTGATTATCTCGGAGGATTCATTTTTAAGAAAATTTGATTGAGAATTTTAACCTTCATCACTACCTTGAGCACATCTTCTATATAAATCCAATAAGGCGTAATTTTGGAACGGAGGAGAAGAGTTGGGATTTGGTAAAGAATAAGCACATGTTTGATAAGGGTGGAATGTATTTGCATTGTAAGCTTGTTGCTATTCTCCATTTCTTCATTGATTGTAGTATTGAGAGCTATCTTGATCCATTTGGAAATTGTAACCATAGTTGTTCTCATTCATGTAGCCTCTTGATTATGGAGGTGAAATCCTTGCACTTTGATCCCAAAAAATATCACTCAAGTAATGGTTCCAACCTTCCATTTAAATGCTCTTCTCAAGGCTTACTACAATTCTTCTTCAAACTTTCTATTTTTGGCTTTGATTCCCTTCTTCTTCTCTCAATATAGTTTTCACGTACCTATCAAAACGAAAAAATGAGATCAAAAATTTTCCAAAGAAAATAATAAAAAGCAATAAAAATATCTCTAGTAATACTAATCAAAACACTCCTTCGTTAAACCACTAGCAACCGTTGCCTTCCAAAAGATGCAATCATCATACCTTTCATCCAAGCAAAAATATAAATTAATCACAATACTTCTACGAGTGCAAATTCATTTAACTCACTAGATAAGTGTTTACTCTCGCTCTCAAGTGTAAAAGATGTACACTTAAAGTGTTAGTATATACGCTTAAAATCAATTGATACATTCGCGTAACCATAAGCTTGGCAAGGGTCTCAAAAATCAATCCATAATTATTTCAATACTAGGATCACAAAGGACTTGTTATTGGGTTGTAATGTTGGCTCTTTGGTAAAAGTAGGAGAATATAGATAAAGTGACTAATTCACTAGTAGAGAATTACCTTGGAGTTTAGCTTTTCATCAAATAGCTTCATTCTTCCTCTCCTTTATCATTCTCTTCTTCTTTTCGATTCTTCTTTTCCCCTTCTTCACTTTGAATCAACAACTTTCTTTCTTAAAATACAAGGGTACCAATTTCGGGCACTATCTTTCTAAGTAATTGGGGTACCGGTTTCAGGCATTACCCCTAAACAAGATTTAACCACACTTTTCTTCACTTCATCACTAGCACTAACTTTTCCTTCCTTCCCTTCTCCATGTTCATAACTAGCAATTTATTCACCTCAACTCTCTACTAGTAAATATGATATTTAAAAGGCTCAAGTAAAGGTAAAATAAGGGCTTTTTATCACACGCTTGCCAAAGAAAAAAGTTTTAAAAGGCTCAATAGGACTTCCAATGATATAACATTATAAGGATATGTAAAATTTGGCTAAGTGGCTCAATTAACAATAATGACCTAAGATCATGTCCTAGTATCTAATAATCATAAATCTCACATATGACTCCAAGCCAAGTTCTAAAATACGAACATATAAATGATACTCTCAAGAATAAACTATCATGCATTGATGTAGCATGATTAATAGACTCAAATTCTCACATGGGTAATAGATTTCCTAAGCACTCCTCAAAGTAGGCAATCAATATCAATTCTTACATAAACTATAAGTAATCAAACATACATGCCTCTTATCAACAAAATCAACATATATCATATTCAAGTACACATGCATGTAAAATAGTCACTATATCTACTCAATCCATCAAATCATTATCAATGTATCTCAAATATCCACCAACATCAATATAATCGATATCAAATACATGCCACTCACACATCAATCTCGAATAATCCAACTCAACCACCCACTCAAAACCCAACCAATCAAGTGAAAAATAGAAGGGAGATGAGATGAAACAGATAAAGGAAAAAAACCTGGCACACACTACTCCTCCGGAACATCATCATCATCATTATCATTGCATCAATCGTCAAAATTCCTATGCAAGTTATTGACCTTCCTGTCCAAAGCCTCGTAATTCTCATATAGATCTCCCAACCTTCTATCCATAGATTCATATTTAGGTTGAGTGCAACATAGTTCGCATTTGTCAAAGCAAGTTGGCGGTTCGTCTCCTGCTGGTTGGTATTCAATGTGGCAAAGTGCTCATGTATCATTCGGAATTACTCTCTATAAAGCAATCCTGAGCCTGCCAAAAATCATACTGCTGCTGCTGATGCTACGGTGGCGATGGTGGCTGCATCAAAAGAACTCCCATCTCCAGAAAATTGTGAGGCATCTCCATATGTACCTCAGGATCGGCTGCTCAAACGACTGCTGCTGCTGCTGCTGTGACTCGTCCTCATCGAACTTCTCCGGCTCTCCTACAAGAATCATATCTATCCATATACGTATCCACAAATGTGGTTCCAGGGATCGGTCGATTGCCCCTCACCAGCAGCTAGAGGAGGAAAAACGAATGATGTCCCGGCCTGGTCACCTATCAGCCAACTATTCCCTGTCTTCCGCTCAGAGACCTTGAAGTGGAGCGTGGATTCAACCCTCTCATCGCCCTTCCCTGTCGAATCGACTAGATGGGTCGACCCCAGAGAAGGGTTGATAGGAGAAGTCCTCCCCTAAGTTTGGTTTGTGGGTGGTAGTCTTACTGGATTGGTACCTCATTAGGATGCGGTAAGTTAAGGTTTGCCTCTCCACGGTTTACCCTGTAGTTATGGCCCCAAACAAAAGCGCTGCTAGCTAGTCAAAGATAATTAGGGCGCTTTCTTAGTTTTATTTAAATCTAGAATCTACTGGCCCATATCGATAGATAAAGAGTTAAGGGTAGGCGCTCAAGATAAGCGTGATATACGCGCCTTTGACGCAATCAAAAAAATAAGGGGTCGGCTTTCCGAAGTCTAGGTAGACCCCGTCCAAGTGCATTTGAGCCAATGTTCGCCAATCTCCATTAGCACAACAAGTATTAGAGATCGCGATATGAGGAGGAGTGTTCATCAATAAGTTCACATTGATCTGAATAGAAGTAAGATGAACGAGAGAGAAAGGCATCTTGAAAGAAATATGGTTAATCCCTCTGATGAACATCCATATACCATCCTCCCTCCGAGCCAAGTTCATTCGCACACAGAATCAAATCTGGATCACCTTGGACTGGCCTAAACCTTGATAAATCCACATTGTAGCGCTCTGCCAACGGTGTAATTAAACCTCTGATGTTCACCTTCTGAAACGTGTGTGAAGTGAACCAATGCAGCTGCTGTAATGCATAGGCACCCAAATTGAAATAAACTCTATTTATCATACATTAAAGAACATACAACTCTCCTCTTGGAATGCACCCTCCCTCAGTTCTAGCAAAAAAGGTATTTCCGAGGATACGATCCATGTAGGCCATCACCGGGTTGCGAATGAAAACAGCCCTCGATCTTTGAGGATCATAATCTCCTTGCAAACCCATAATCGATCTCCAAAAATCATCAGCATTAAATCCTTCATTCTCTAGCATCGATACATTCTCCGGGCACCCAAATATCCTGTTGAACTCGCTAGCATACATGTACCTTAAATTATCTCCAAGTCGAAACCAAGTGGCTATCGGAAGAAAATGCTGTCCATGAATCTCCTCCAGTGTACACAACATCTCAACTGTGATGTGGAGATAGGTCTTCCTCTACAGATCCATGAAACCGCTAATTCCTACTTGGTTGAACATCCACCCGATGTCATTGATTATATGCATCTCCACCATGGCTTGATCATCCTGATAACGAGTCTGAGCAATCTTCCTTGAAATTACTCCCCATAGCTTCTCTTTCTCATCCCAATCCGGTATTTGTATTCCGAAGTCAGATGGTATCAAATTATTTTTCTTTAATCTTTTAGCCGTTTCTCTCTTCTTCGGGATCCCACTATCCTTCCGCTTGGAACATGCAGCAATGCCTTTTCCCATCCAAACTAATCAAAGTACAATCCAGTTCAAGGGTAATAAGTTGAGAAAATATACCTTTGTCTCCAGCCATGGGTTTGTAGAAGTGACGAAGAACAAAAGCTCAAAATTTGGGTAGAAAAGCACTAAATCGACTTAAATCTCCAAAATTTGATGTGGAATGTGTGTGGTTTTGGGTGAAGAAGAGTATACTAAGTATTTGGAGTGAAAATCTTACAGTTCGAGGTGAGTGCTCGAGAGAATGTGGCGAGAAATGGTTGAGCAGCGCAGAAATTGACCTTTTATTCACAAATTTTCTTCTTTGCTCGGTCGAGCAGCTTGGTCGAACGATCCCTGAAGTGGTCGAGCGGCGACCCTGCAAGCTGAAATCGTCTTCTGTGTTCAGCTCGACCTCTCGCTCGACCAAGATGTTCTGGTCGAGCGGTTCCAATTAGTCGAGTGGGACCTCTGTGTTCTGAAAGCTCCTAGATCCGCCTTACAGTGGTCCGCTCGACCACCGCTCGACCTTAGTGACTAGTCGAGCGGCATAACTTTTGGTCGAGCGGGCTTCCGATACTCATTTTTTATGATTTCCTCCATCTCCTGCAAAACTCAGACTCTAAAACAACATTAAATATCATATCAAGCCAAAACAATAACTAGAGAACCATTACTTAGACTCTTTAAATCATATATAACTCCGCTCACACTATAAAATAAACTAAAACACCACTTAACACTAGGAAAATTGCAAAAAAATCAACACATCAAAACCAGTTAAAGTTTTAATATACCGCAAAAAATCAACTCCCCTAGCAAACGTTACAAAGAAAATATTATACTCTTGGTGCTACGATAAGGTAAGAACATCACACCCCCCAAACTTAATAGAGACTATAGTCGAAACTTAGTTTGCAAAGAGATGCAATTGCCGATTAGTGAGCACCTTAAATATAAAAATTTTTTACTCACACGAAATAAAATAAACAATAAAATGGGAGGGTAAGCCTCCAACAAGCGCTCATGTTTAACATCGGAGAGTCACGACGGCACAACTTCAATGCAAGGTATTTTCAAAGACAACGCAAGCATCATTTGACGACTTAAAGTGCGCTTCAATCGATGCCCATTCGCCGCTATGATGTCACCATCTTTGTCCATGATCTCAAAACTTCCCCCTCCGCAGGCTCTATGGATAATGAACTGTCCCATCCACTTCGATTTTAATTTTCCTGCAAAAAGCTTCAAACAAGAGTTAAAGAGTAATACCTCATCTCCTTGCTTGAACTCCTTGAAAGTGATCTTCGAGTCATGCCACTTCTTCATTCTCTCCTTATAGATCACCGAGTTCTTGAAAGCTTGATTCCTAAACTCATCCAATTGATTGATGTGAGTCATCCTCAACTCTTTTACCTCCTTAATAGATAAGTTCAAACTCCTCACGGCCCAAAAAGACTTATGTTGAATATCTACGGGTAAGTGGCACGGCTTCCCATAGATAATTTGATAAGGTGACATGTCTAGCACAGTCTTGTATGTCGTTCGGAACCCCATAAAACATCATCGAGCTTCATTGCCCAATCTTTTCTATTGGTTCCAACTACCTTTTCTAGGATTTGCTTCACTTGACGATTAGAGACTTCGACTTGCCCATTCTCTTGAGGATGATAGGGTGTAGTAACCCTATGCTTAACACCATATTCCTTGAGAACTCTCTCAATTAGCTTATTGATGAAGTGTGAACCTCCATCACTCACAAGTGCTCTAGGAACTCCATATCAGGCAAAAATATATTTCTTCAAGAAAGACAACACCGTCTTTGCATCGTTCATGCGAGTAGGAATAACTTCCACCCACTTAGAAACATAATCAACAGCAAGATGGATGTAGAGAAATCCATTAGATGGGGAAAAGGGCCCCATAAAATTAATTCCCCATACATCGAAAATCTCTACGACAATGTTTGGCTGAAGTAGCATCTCATCCCTTTTGCTTATGTTTCCTATCTTTTGACATGTATCACATATCGCTACATAGGATTCACAATCTTTAAACAAAGTAGGCCAATATAAAGCGAATTGAAGTACCTTCGCTGCAGTCTTTTGAGCTCCAAAGTGCCACCCGTTAGGTTGTGCATGCCAAAAATTAAGAACACTCTCCATCTCCATCTCAGGCACACACCTACGGACGATAAAATCCGTACAAATCTTGTAGACGAACGGATCTTACCATATAAAAGTCTCAACATCTCTCTTGAATTTGGCAAGTTGATACCTATTGAGACCTTTAGAAATTTCACCTGATGCAATGTAATATACATAATCAGCGTACCATGGATCCATTTCTTGAGCAGCGACTACATAAGCCTTCTCCACTCCTTCAGCAAATACTGTCATGATCTTCTTATCCGAGAACCTCTCTTCTATGTATTCAAACGAATCATCACAATGCTCCCTTGTCTCCAACCTTGATTGGTGATTCGCCAAAACATTCTCCGTTCCTTTCTTATCCCGGATCTCTATATCAAACTCTTGTAGAAGAAGGATCCATCTAATAATTCTGGGCTTTGCTTCATTCTTCTCCATCAAGTACTGGATCGCAGAATGATCCGTATACACTATAGTCTTCTTGTCAACCAAATACTGTCGAAACTTGTTAAAAGCATACAAAACAGCTAAAAACTTCTTTTCAATTACCATGTAGTTCTTTTTTGCAGAATCAAAAGTTTTACTCACATAATAGATGGCGCAGAACTTCTTCTCTCTCAACTACCCAAGCACCATTCCAAGTGATAGATCACTTGCATCACACATAAGTACAAATGGTTGAGTCCAATCCGGTGTGATTGATGAGAGTGGAAATTTACGTCTTTTCGATCTCACAATACACTATTTTTGTTAGAATAAGGCCATATATTTGGGTGGAATTGCGTGGTTTACATATTTTGCATTATTATCCTGCTATTAAGATGTTTTGTTGAGTTTTGAATGTTAAAACAGGTTAAAATAAAGCAGAACTGAAGACGAGCAAGAAATGAGTGAAAAAGGAGCTTACTCGAGTTGCAAGAGTCAACACGACTTAGCAACTCGAGTCGTGTTGTATGCCGTAGGAGGTCAAAACGTACAGACGTGCAACATAACTTGTAATGAGAAACACGGCTTACAACATGAGTTGTATTGCGTCTGTCCCAAGCCATGTACCAAGTCGAGTGGGACAGAGCAGAGTCGGGATTTGTCCAGAGAGCTAACACGAGTTGGCATGTTGTTACACGACTAGCAGTACGACTCATGTTGGGATCTGTGTCTTGTTCAGTTTCGTAGCACCGCGACACAAGTTGACAGGCGAGTGCACGGTTTGATAGCACGACTCGTGTTAGGGCTGTACGAGTTGTATTTCAGGGAAACACGAGTCGTGTTGGCAACTCGAGTTGAGTGTTCCAACTCTTGTTGCGTTATTTTGGCCAAAAATTGGGATTGTCACCCTCCAGGGCGTGAAAACGTCCATCCACCCACTCACATCAGACCAATCATCCATTCATTCTATCGGTCCGGAGGAAGATTCAAGTGCGATTGAGAGAGGCAATCCAATCAGAGAGACGGGGAAGGAACATGAACCACGTGACACTAGGGTTTTGTATATTTTCTTTATCTTTTCTTTTGTTGATTTTGTTATGAAATTGTCAGCCATAAGGGTTGTGTGTAACCTCATGGGCTAAAATTTTTACACAGTTCTAAGGATTGAAGGTTGTGGTAGTTTATTTGGAAAACTAGACAACTGTTGTTAATTCATGCTATTGACATTCTTATTTACTTGTTTGATTAAGGCTTTGTTTATATGTGTGTAACGTCTTCACAATATATTATTGATGTTGCCCATGATGCTTGGTATGTTGTGTTAGCTTGTGTGCACGCATAATTTATATTGTCTATTTGCTAGAGATTATAGTAGTTTACCCTTGAACACGATAATTCCAAATGTTGGTAAATAAGATACTTGATTTTCTTAGTGGAACAATGCAATTAAGAATTCAAGTAGGAAGTGAATAGGATTGAGTAGTACTTTCAGAGAATATTTGTTAGTCAAACTGATTATCTGGAGGTTCTCTAAGTTTGCATTATTAGTATCTAGGAAGGAGGTTCAAAACTGTTCACGCATCTTTTGATAATAATTGAATAATACTATTAACTTGAAATCAAATTATATTTGGTGGGTTACTAGGGTCTTGTGATGTATTTCCATTAAAATAACATGAATGAACAAAAGGACGTCTATGAAACCAAATCAATTGCATTAAACCTGATACCTTAGAGCTGTTATTTTCTCTTAATTCACTCTCGAATAATTCTTCTTTGTTTTTCTTTATTAAGTTATTTGTTATTTCAATTCTTTAGTTAATAATCATATTCAAATCTTGGAAAATTGGTTGCATTGATTCTAATTGAATAGTAATTTATAGTAAAATAGATAATTAACTGTCTCAGTGGGAACGATATTTAACTGGGGTACTTGCCATTACAATTGATATCCTTATACTTGGGGATTTTAGTTGGAGTGCACAAAATACGCCTAACAAGTTTATGGCGCTGTGCTGCCGGGGATAATTTTAATTATTTATTTTCTTTTATAACTTATTTAATTAGAATATTTCTGTTGAGATTTAATTGTCTTTTCCTTGAATTTTCTTGAAGTTGCTTGCATACCAGGTCAAAAAAGGGAACGCAAGATCTCGAATTTGATCCGGAGGTTGAAGCGTCTGCTAGGAAAAGAAGAGGAGCAGTGAAAAATCTCAAAGCACCTCCTAAGGCTGCTAAGGTGCCTAATTCGAAGAAGAAATCAGAAACACCGAACCCTAAAGCAGTTGTAGAGGAGGAAGAAGAACAGATTGACAATCAGGTTATCCCAAAAGAGACTGAATCAGAAACAGAAGAAGAAACAATAGTAATGGGAGGTAGAACTCATGAAGATGACATTGTCATCAGGGAGACGTTCAAGTCTACCAACTTAGGAGGATCAGGCGTAGTTGGGGCCATTCAAGCTAATGAAGCGAAGACAAAAGGCCAGCCCTGATCAACATGGTGGAGAAAAACCTCTTCGCTGGAGGTGTTTTCGATGAACCATATGGACATTTGATGCGCTTCAACAGCTACATGGATATAGTGAAAGCTGCTGATGCTACTAATGACAGATGGAAAATGAGGTTTTTTCAGTTTTCTTTTATTGACAAGGCGAGTGAGTGGTATGACAAATTGGTAGGAAATAGTTGCTCTAATTGGACTGAGCTGCAACAACTATTTGTTGATCGTTTTATGCCACCAGGTAAGATTCTTGCACTGAAGCAAGAAATCAATTAGTTCAAGTAGATGAGAGAAGAATCGTTTGGAGAGGCTTGGGAAAGGTTTACTAATGCATTGAGGAGATGCCCACAACATGGATTCATGAAGTCTCAGCTCATCAGTATTTTCTACAATGGCATCGACAATGAATCGACAGTGTTAATTGATGCATCTGCTGGAGGAACTATCTTTGACAAAACATCGAATGTTATAGAGAAGTTGTTCGATGATATCTCTATGAACTCCAGGGATTGGCCATCTGAAAGGATTAGAGGGACTTACATACTTGGAAAGGTTGCAAAGGTTGAAGAGAAGTTTTCTGAAGCTGATAAGAATGATAAAGTTGTCTCTCAGTTGGAGAAAATGAACAAACATCTGGTTACTCTGATATCAGGTAATAGTGGGGGAGGCAATCAAGGGCCTGCAAGTGATGATGTGGTGATGAACATTCAAGGGGTTGAGGACACAAATTGGGCTATGGGACAGATACCCCCAAGGGAATTCCAACCAAAGGAATAACCAAGGGGGAGGTCCTTGCAATCAAGGAGGATGGCAGAATCAAAAGAAGCATGAGAACTTTGCTTATTCGAACCCAAATAATGCAGTTCCATATCCTCCTAATTTTGATCATGGAGCTAAGACTGAAGAAGGGAAGCCCCATATTGATGATGTGTTGGCAAAATACATGCAGAATGATGCTGACATCAATAAGATCAATAACTGCATAGTACTCATGGACTCCAATATGACAAAACAAAATGAGGAGGTGAATAAGCAGTTGCAGAATCTGACATATACAATGGGCCAGATCTCCACCACTGTGAATCAGCAGCAGTAGCAATTTTAGAAAGGGAAATTTCCTTCAGATACAAAAATCAACCCGAAGGAGAGTTCAAAAGCGATCACTTTAAGATTTAAAAAAACAGTACGAGGGTCCTGAAATGATGCAAGACAAAACAGAGGAAGAGCAAGGTCACGCGACCACTAGCTCGGAACCAGTTCTAGCCGAGATGGAATTGGAGGGTGACCAAGTCGAGCCAAGTGGCGTTCCTGCAGATCAGACAGAGCCTCAGGGTGAAGTTCAACCCCAGCTAGATACAAGCTGACCTCCAGCGTTCCCTGTACATCCAAATTCTGTAGTGAGCCAATCTGACCAAGCCATCGCTGATAAAAAAATGGCAGCGAGCGAAGAAGTTGAGAGCAAAGAAGGAGGTGTTCGAGAAGGACGGTTTGGGTCTTCCAAAGAAAAAGGTAGCAATTCCATTTTCTCAGAGATTCCTATCAAAGAGCCTTGATGAGAAATTCAGAAAGTTTGCAGATGTAATGATGAACATTCAGATCAATATTCCTTTTCAGAGGCCTTGGACCAGATGCCATACTATGCCAAGTTTATCAAAGAGCTCATATCCAGAAAGAGAAGTTTGAACAGTGTAGAGACGGTAAATCTGACAGAAAACTGCAGCTCTATAATCCAGAGAAAGTTACCTGAAAAGCTGAAGGATCCTGGTAGCTTCATCATTCCTTATATGATAGGAAAAGGACCTACAAGAAGAGCATTGTGTGGTCTAGGAGCCAGTATAAACTTGATGCCCCTTTTAATTTTCAAGAAGCTTGGTTTGGGAGAGCTGAAACCTACTTCTATGGCCCTACAGTTAGCAGACAGGTCATTAACTTATCCATAGGGAGTTATCGAAGATGTATTGGTGAAAGTGTCAAATTTGGTTTTTCCAGTAGATTTCCTTGTTCTTGACATGGAAGATGACGTTGATGGAGCACATCTGGTCTTGAGGCTGAGGGTTAACGATAAGGAAATCATCTTTTCATGAACAAGTCGATGCAATGGCCCATAGAACAATAGCAGTGTAAGTTTATTGAAATAGTAGAGGAGATCGTGGAGGAAGACCTGCCTTTGATCCTGTCTAAGGATCCCGTGGAAACATGCCTAAGCGAATCTCTAACTTTACCTACTAGTGATCTTGACAAAATGTCAAATGAACTTGCTATTGAATTTCTTGAAACCTTACTTAATCTTGATGAGAGCATGTACAAGCAAGAAGACGCACCAGTGGAGGAAGTCATGTGGACAAGGCAATACTTGCCTCTTCGTGTTGACGGTGACGGTATAAAGGAGGAGAAGAAGGCCGAGCTTAAGCCACTTCTGGATCATCTCAAGTACATTTATTTGGGGGAGGATGAAACTTTTTTGTTAATTGTATCTTCTTCCCTATCTGAAAGTGAACTTGATAAACTGTTAGTAGTGTTAAGAAAGCATAAGTTTGGCATAGGGTGGACAATTGAAGATCTAAAAGGGATTAATCATGCTTTTTGCATGCATAAAATAAGACTAGAAGATGAAACTAAATATTCTATGTGGCATCAGCGGTGGTTGAACCCAACTATGTAAGAGGTTGTTAGGAAACAAGTACTTGGTTAGATGCAGGCATTATTTTTCCTATTAGCGATAGTACCTATGTGAGTCCTTTACATGTGGTAGCTAAGAAGGGGGGAATGACTGTTATTAAATCTAATGATGGTGAAGTGCTTGCTATTAGGGTACCTAGGGGTGGCGTGTCTGTGTAGACTATAGAAAGTTAAATGAGAACATGCATAAGGATTATTTTCCTCTACCCTTTATAGATTAGATGTTGGATAGGCTAGCAGGTTATGATTTTTACTTTTTTGGATGGATACTCTGGGTACAATCAGATAATGATTGCACCGGAGGATCAAAAAAAGATAACATTTACCTACCCTTATGGAACTTTTGCCTTTAGGATGTTATCCTTTAGTTTATGTAATGCACCTGCAACTTTTCAAAGGTGTATGATGTCAATTTTTGAGGGTTTAATTGAAAGATTCATGGAAGTGTTCATGGATGATTTCTCTGTATTTAGTTCATCTTTTGACTCTTGTTTATTTAACTTGTCTTTAGTCTTGGAGATATGTTAAGAGACTAACCTCGTCTTGAAGTGGGAGAAATGTCATTTCATGGTAAGAGACAGCATAGCCTTGGGACATCATGTTTCTGCTGCAGGTCTTCGAGTTGATCGTGCCAAGGTAGTGGCGATTGAGAAGCTTCTACCGCCCACTAATGAAAAAGGAGTCCGGTAATTCTTGGGGCACACGGGATTCTATAAGAGATTCATAAAAGACTTCTCCAAATATTCAAAACCGCTGTCCAGGTTACTTGAAAAGGATGTCAAATTTGATTTTGATGAAATGTGCTTACGTGCTTTTCAGGTTCTCAAGGAAGCATTGATAACTACTCCAATTCTTATCACTACAGATTGGGCACAACCCTTTGTGCTGGAGTGTGATGCTAGTGACACTGCTTTGGGAGTTATGTTGGGGCAGATGAGAGAGAAGAAGTTTCATGTCATCTATTATTCAAGTGAGACGTTCGATTCTGCTCAAAAGAATTACGCTATTACCGAGAAGGAATTGGCGGTGGTGTATGCCTTTGATAAGTTTCGACCTTACTTGGTGGGCATGAAGACTGTAGTCTACACTGATCACTCGGCAATCAGATACATGATGGATAAAAATTATGTAAAGCCGAGGATGATCAGATGGATTCTCTTTCTTCAGGAGTTTGACATGGAGATTCGTGATAAAAAGGGTAGTGAGAATGTCTTAGTTGACCATCTATCGTGTCTTGAGACGAAGGAGCACTGTGACAATACTGCTGAGGTGATTAAGGATCACTTCCCTGATGAGAAAATACTGAAGGTGGATATTAAATAGGTCTTCACTATTTCGAAGGCATACCCCGAGAAGGAGTAATTGGATGCCCTTTGGTATGCTGACTTTATTAACTACATTGCCTCGGGGTGAAACTGTATCAGTTGAGTAGACACCAGATAGTTAAGTTTCTGCACGATGTTCAATCCATCTTATGGGAGGAACCATTGGTCTAAAAAATAAGCATGGATTCAATAATCCATAGGTGTGTTCCAGAAGTTGAATGGGAAAGTGTGTTGGACTTCTCCCACTCGCAGCTGAATAGGGGTCATTTTGGCGCTCAAAAGATTCTTCAGTCTGGTTTGTATTGTCCCACATTATTTAAAAGCTGTTAAGAGTATGTGGATACATATGATAGATGCCAGCGAATGGGGAATATTTCGAAGAGAGATGAGATGCCTCTGCAGACTAGCATAGTAGTCGAGGTTTTCGATGTGTGGGGAATTGACTTTATGGACCATTTTCCCCATCTGGTGGATTCCTCTACATCCTACTTGTAGTGGACTACGTTTCGAAATGGGTGGAAGTGATTCCAACCAGGATGAATGAGGCAAGAGTTGTGCAAGAATTTATAAAGGAGAATATTTTCAACCAATTTGGAGTACCAAAGGCGCTCATAAGCGATGGGGGAAGCCACTTTGTTAATAAATTGATGGAGAAGGTGCTTTGAGATTATGGAGTGAAACATAAGGTTACAACACCCTATCAACCACAAGCAAATGGGCAGGCCGAGGTTTCTAACTGACAGATCAAGCAAGTTTTGGAGAAGACAGTTGGAAGCATAAGGAAAGATTGGTCCACGAAGATTGATGATGCTTTGTGGGAATTCAGAACAGCTTTCAATACTGTCTTGGGGATGTCGCCATACCAAATAGTTTATGGAAAATCTTGCCACCTTCCTGTGGAGATTGAACATAAAGCTCTTTGGGCGATTAGGCGTTTGAGCATGAGCATGGAGGATGCTAAGGATTTTCGAACAACTCAAATCAATAAGTTAGACGAATTTCGAGAGAGAGCCTATAAGAATTCAAGGATCTTTAAGGCACGGATGAAGAGATGGCATGATGCGAAGATCCTTTCAAAGAGTTCAATGTTGGCGATGAGGTACTCTTATTTAATTCTTGTCTCAAATTGTTTGCAGGTAAGCTCAATTCCAAGTGGGTTGGTGATGAGCGTTTTCTCAACACACAAAATAATCCCCAAGTATAAAGGATATCAATTATAGTTTCGATAGGCTACCAAGTGATTATCGAACCCAAGGGACGGATGATTATTAATTCAATTATATTCTAATGAATTAAGACTATGCTGACAATTTGGTTTATGGTGATTAAGTAACTAAATAACAAATAGTTAAAATAGCAAATTAAGTAAACAAGCGATAGAGATAATACGACTGTGATCAAGTGAGAAATTAGGTAGTTCTTCAGGTCATCCAGTTTTACTTATTAATCTCACTTCCATGCGTTGATGTCTGACTCTGCCTTGTGGCCTATGGACTCATCATTAAACCATGCAAGTTCACTCTATAGACACAAGTAAACATGCGTATGACACGTGTGAATATCCTCGGAGCAAGAGATATAATTCACCCCCCTTTCTAGGTACTATCAGTGTCAATTATTTCCCGTGCACTTAGTACTCTAACCCGATATGATCTCCCTTTATAGGTACTATGAAGTTATACTCTTTATCCTACTTATTAACCCGAATAGTATTCAATTAATAAGTATTCATATAAGATAGTTCTAATAAGACTTCGGAATCTTTTCACTTAGAATTATAACATGTAATCCTGCTCAACAGTGAACGCACTCAATCAATAACCAAGATATGTATTCAGACTCTACATAACAGTTAATGATGCACAAAACGACTGTGAGTATGAATTTAAAAAGCGCAATCTTATATAAAATAAACTACAAGTAGTGTTGTACGGAATTTACACATGAAAGACAAATTAACTCATAAAAATTTCATAACCCTAGAACTACCGAAGCGATTCTAGCCCATGATTAATCTACGAACAATCCTGGTGGTTGGTAGGATCTTACCCATGGTCTTGAAATTACAAGATAAATTAAGAAGCAAAACAAACCCTAGATGCAGGTGTCATCGCGACACTCTCCGTCTTGAATCTTCATTTGGTTCTCACTTGGCTCGACAGACAAACCTCCAGATGGCGGTAGGGTTTCGGTGATAAAAAGATGATGAAGTGGTGTGTCTCTTTTCTCCTGCGAAAGCTCTTCTTTTATACTCGTGGAACCTCCTTACAGGCTTAGGATGATCTTTTTCTTGAGGCATACGTCAAATTTAATAAAAGAAATCCAAAATTAACATAAATAGAAGTTGTGAAAATCCGTTCGACCAAGCCTTGACTGGTCGAGCAAGGCCTCTTGGTCGAGCAAGCGTTCTACAAGTTTTTGCACATTTCGTTCGACCAAGCCTCATCCGCTCGACCAAGATGACGCTGGTCGAACAACATCCCTTGGTCGAGCAAGCTCTCTGTATAAATCTGTATATTTTACTTGACTTGACCACCTTGTTCGACTAAAGTGATGATGGTCAAACAAGGTTATGAGGTCGAAAGGCCTTCGAAAATTGCCTCAAAAATCGTGTCTTCCAATTCCAAGCCCTTTTGATCTGTTTTTCTATACAAATATACTCAAAAAGCCCTTGTACCCTCTGATTCGTGGCTTTTCCATAAACATACCGATTTGTCTCAATAAAAGACTCAATCGTACTTAATTTCCACACAAATCAGAGCCCAAAATACGTGAATTTACACTATCATCAGTTGGACCATATATCATACACAGAGCATGTAGAGGGGGAGTTTCAAATTGAAGGATGAAAAATGTGAGATCATGGTGGCGAATGGACAACGATTGAAACATTACAAGTCACTACCTGATAAGCAAGTGCTCTCTCTTGAGTACTTGAGTTAGAGGTTTAAATCCGTCTGACTCTCCAACGTTAAACGTGAGTGCCTGTTGGGGACCGATCCTCCCATTTTTATTTACTTTATTAAGTCTGTGTCGATATTGGAATTTTATTAGGTGTTACTCGACTAGGGTATATACTTCTTTACAAACTTATGCTCTTACTTTGTTTGATCTAAGTTTGGGGGGAGAATACGTATATACATGTGTCTTATTGCACCAAAGTAAAGTTGCTTCATTGTGTTGTATGTGTGCCTGGATAGCTAATTTTTTGCGATTTTTCAGTATTGTCGATTCATTTGATTATATTGAGTTGTCGATTTTTTGTGATTGTCCAAGTGTGTTTTTAGTTTGTTTTTATTGCGTGTTAATCCTACTTTTAGTTTGGTTATATTTGAGTTCTTGAGGAAGATTGTTAGACCTTTCTAAGCGTGATTGAGTTGAACTAGTGTTATTTGATGCATTGATGATGATATAGTCGGTAATGTTGAGCTGTTGGTTGAGAATTTTGATTCGTTTGATGCATACGTAAGACTTTTCTCTCCTTATTATTGACTGAAGTTGGATATTTGATGATTAATATGTTATTTCTAAGTGAGTTCAGGGGAGAAACGGAGCAAAGGATGAATTTTTGGAGGTTCTGGAGCCAACACGAGTGGACAAGTCATTACATGACTCGTCACACGACTCATGTCGGGTGGCCGTGGTGATCAGATTGCAAATGGACTCAACACGACTTGACAGGTAGTAGCTCGACTTAGCTACACGAGTCATGTTGGGTGCCAAGAATCATCCAGCGAGCTTACACGACTTGCCAGGCGCAGCTCGACTTATTACTCGAGTTGTGTTGGTGTGCTAAAAATGTCTAGAATTGTCCAGACAGGCAACACGACCCTGCAAGGCCAACACGAGTTGTGACACGACTCGTGTTGGGCCTCCAGGGTTAAAATTTTAAGTTTAAAATTGGGGCTTTCTTCACTTATTCACAATCTCTTCCTCCCGTTCGCAAGCCGTGTCACGCCCCCTTTCTCCTCGTCGATTTTTCGTCTATTATTCCACCGAATCCACCATCCCACGCAGTTAACCACCTTCACAAACACATAATTTATAAGTTTTGAAGAACATTGGGGGCGAAATTAGGGTTTTTCAAAATTTTCTTGCGAAGAACACTTGAAATCTGAATTCACCATGTACAACCTTAGAGATATGTTTTTTTATTCATTCTATGGCTAGAAGTGCTGATTTGTTGTGAATGATGGGTAAGTGTAATGTGTTGAAATTTGACATGTTCTATATGGCTTTTGGTTGAGGAATTTAGTCGAACACCTTGTATTCATGATTGGTTTGTTTATTATTGATTCATATGCATAATGTGTGACGAATTTGACGATTGGGGCTTAATTGATGTTGAGTTATTTGAACATGTTGATATATGTGGGGTGAAATAATATGAATACAAGGGGAAATTTTGAAAATTTGAGTGCAAGCATGTTGAGTTGTGAAAAGTCTTGCTGAGATAAATTGATATTCATGTATATGTGTTGAAATTTGCTTAATTATGATTTGAATTACTTGATTTTGATTGCAATTGGTTGAAGAATGGTGTATGAAGCATGCTAGAGTATGTTGGATTGAAAAGAGCATGTTTGAGTATCTTGTTGAGTAAACTAATGTTCATGTATATATGTTGGAAGTTTAACTTGATAAGTACTTGAGTATGTGGAAATTGTTGAATTCGATTGGTACTTGTTATTGTTGATCCTACGCATAATTCGTATGGATGAATATCTTGTGTTCATAGTATGGAGAGTGTGGTTAAAAATTTTGCATTTCTTTCAAGTAGAGGAAAAAAGAGTGATGGTGGTGATAAACAAAAAGGAAAGAAAATAGATAAGGGAGATGGACCGATCAAGAGGAAAGGTTCCTTAATGCGATTTTTCTTTGCACGTAAAATTAATCCTCAAGTATTAAGGATATCAATTGCAGCTTAAGCAAGCAACCAAGTGAATATCAAACTCAAAGGACGGCGAATTATCAATTTAATTATTTACTAAATTAATTAAGACGAATTGTGGCAATAAAGTTGGGATAGAATTATTAACTACTTAAATAATTAAATTAAATAATAAATAAAATAAAAGATCACTAGAAGAATACGAAAGTGAATCAAGTAGGAGAATAGGTAGCTCTAGGGTAATCCAGTTTTACTACTTAACTTCTCTCTCATGTGCTAGCCGACTCTGCCTTGTGGACTATGGAAACATCACTAACCATGCAAATCTACAATATAGACACAAGTAAATATACGTGTAACACATGTGAATAAACTCGGAGCAAGAGACATAATTGCACCCCCCTTTCTAGGTACTATCAGTATCAATTATTTCCCACATCTGGAACCTAACCCAATATGATATCCCTTTATAGGTACTATAAAATTACCATCTTTATCCTGCTTACTAATTCGAATTCAATTTAATTAATAAACATTCATATATGACAGTTCTAATGAAACTTCGGAGTCCCCTCACTTAGAATCATAACATAAAACCCTGTTCAGCGGTGAACGCACTCAATCAACAATCAAGATATATATTTAGACTCTATATAACAGTTGAAGATGCATAAAACGATCTTGAATATGAGTTAAGAAAGTACAAACATATATAAAATCAATCTACAAGTAGTGTTGTACGGAGGACATACAAGAGAGTTTAATTAATTCATAAAACTTTCAAAACCCTAGATTTACCAAAACAGTTCTAGCCCATGATGTTATGAAGAACAATCATGGGTGTTGGATAGATCTTACCCATATGTCCGAAAAATTAGAAAATAGAAGAAAAGAATTAGGTAAATCCTTGGTGTAGAAGTCTCCTTCCTTTTCTCTTCCGTCTCTTCAAATCCTCTTATTTCTCCTCTTGATTCCATAGAGGAATCTTCACAGTGATGGATTGATGGAGGAAAGGATGTGGATGATGGTTAGGGGGTGATCCCCCCTTGCGGGGTGTAGTATTGTTGTGGCCTCTCTCCAATTCAAACTCCTCTTCTTTTCTTGGTGTGATCTACATCTCCTTTTATACTTGGAAGCTCTCCTTATGGACCTTAGATGAGCTTTTTCTTGTAAAAATTCTCAAAAACACGCACTTGGGGTGTAAAAATACGGATCTGGCGCTGTTCAGGCATGTGGTTCGACCTAGGGCTTGGTCAAATAATGGTCAAATCAAAATCGGCGATTTAACGCACTTCAGGCATATGATTCGACCAAACAGCTTGGTCGAACCAGTGGTTCGACCACTGGTCGTGGTCAAACCAGCTTGCGCCAGCTTCATCGTTTCGCATATAACTTCCACATCTGGACTCCGATTTGAGTGATTCTTATGCTCTCGAGATCCTCTCTTCCTTGGCTTTCTATCCATATAAAGAACTCACAACAAATCCAAGATTTGAAGATGTAACAAGCCATGGAATGTGACACGGCCGTTCTGCTCGGCACAGCTCGCGCGATGTCACCATGTTGATCATAACTCACTACAATATAAGTGACATTATATAACACTATCATAGTAACACTTTCAATTTATTTAACACAAATTGGTAACACTATCTAAGTTACTATAATATTTAACACATTTGTAACACATTTTGTATAAGTAACATACACGAGTAACACTTTTTTAATATGTAACACATGCACATAACACTTTTATATAAATTACACTTCTCAAGTAACACTTTTATATAAATAACATCATTTTATAATACTTTTATATAAGTAAATTTTTAAATAACACTTTTACCATTAATATATTTATTTATGTCATACTTTTTTTAATTTTATGTAATAAGTATTTATGTCACACTAAATGCTATATACAATTAATTTTGTTACTTTTGTGGGATTAACCATAATGAAAAGTGTGAAAACTTTTGTGACATGAAAGGAGTATTATACATATATTTATGAAAAATACGCATAGTTTTTAGAGTTTTAATTTTTATTTGTAATAAATTTTATTTTGTATAAATTAATTTAATTATTTTTTAAAAAATGTGTATTTATTTATGAAAAAAATGATGTTGAATTATTTCTAAGTTATCAAAATCCTTAAAAGTAATTCTATCCATCTTGATATAGTCTTTTAATTAAGGACAGTTCATTTAAATAATGTAATCAAAATATATACGATAAGTTATTTTTATATTAAAAGATAGAATTAAACATTATCATGAAATGACCAAAAGTCAATAATAATCCTTATTCTTTGCAAGGAATATTTTCCCTTTTGTTAAATAATGCAAGAAATATGTGTTTCAAGACAATAATAATAGGGGGTGTGGGAAGGTTTTGCATTGGTAATAGCCTTGTTCAGGACATAACTTTTAGGTATGGGTTGAAAGTATAACTTGGTATGCTTTGTCTAAGCACCAATGTTGATGTTGGTGGTAGAAGTATCGAGATCATTGCGACCCAAGAACATGTCCTTATTTGTGAAGAGAACAGATGAGCTTCAACGGGAGAAAGTAGCATGCCAATGGAAACAGAATGCATCCTTTGTGGCGTAGAGATGACTATAATCTTCATTTGCAACTTCTTCAATTCCCTGAGAGGATACAGAGAGATCAATTTAGCATTGATCTGAATTTCAAAAATCAATTTTGAGATTGGAAGGCAACTTACAAAGAGTGAAGGAATGTGGGGTGATTTCTCAGCATTGTCGAAACCAGCTGCAAATTGATATGCAAAGATAGCTTGGATCAATGATGGAACCACTTCTACTTCACTATTCTCCATAACAACCTTCTATCACCTAAGGATAATAGTTTTACTGAATCTTTTAGACTGAACTATATATGTAAACGGAAAGGAATCTGGGTATTAAGTTTAACAGACAACCCCAAATCATGTACTCTGCTAGATGATCAAACCATCTACAGATATAGAGATCTTGAAAATAAAAATACTGTTAAACATTAGAAACAGTGATTATTAATGTTCCTGTCTGAAATCTTTAAACTTATCTCTCAACTCCTACTTGTGGACGTCAACAAATAAAAACAATGGATTGAAATTCAAGAAAGGCGTCTGTTAATGTGTAGCAAAAACAGGTTCAAGAAGCTGCATATATACCGGCACTACCGCCTTGAAAGTAATATGTATGTTACGCAGAAAAACAACTGCCCTCAAAGAAAATGATATATTCAACGAGAAAATTCCATTGAATGCTAATTAACACAATGTTAGGTGAGCTATGGAGTAGGAAAGTTGTTCGGTTTTCTCATTTTATAGATCTGGCCATTTTACAAGACAACTAATAACAAGGATAACAACATCCATATTACTACTTTTTTAAAAATAAAAGAAAAGACATATACCCCCACCCCACAATAGAATGATACTTCTCTTACCAACAAGGTTGTAAATCTATCACACTATGGTAACAACTCCCACCTAGAATAAAATCCCAAGTCAATTAGACATGAAAACAGAAATGCTGATAATTTTATAAGTATGAATCTGTCTTTCTATCGGTATGGCTTCAGTCGTACAAATTCAATCGCGATACTGAGGTTGAAAAATAATACTTCCTCCATTCTATAATACTTTGCAGTTTGCACCATTTCTTTGTAATTAGTACAATGAAATGGCACAGAATATTATGGAATGGAAGGGGTACTAATAAATGCATTTTAAAAAGAAATTTCATGATGAATATTCTCACTCACATATTTCTACTTACCCCCAACAATAACCAATTCATGATATCAAATTTAAAATACATTCCTTATTCTTTTTAACTTCAAACATTTTGACCATGAAAGCCATATTCACATAAATTCTAGTTAACGGTTTCCCTTGTCCCTATTCAAATACTGCTTATAAACTTGGTAATAATCTGATAGGATCGATCACAATGCCTATAAACACAATCACAAGCCACTGGTTCCATTTACTTAAGAAATACAATCATTTGCATGCTGCTACTACATTCTAACCAAGCATATGTGCGGAAAGAAGTACTGTGTAGCAGCAATATGTTGGAAGACAATAGCTAATACAAGAAATCATATTAATACCAACTGGACTTTTATTAAAACAACCACAAAAATACCAGCATAGCAGAAAACCCAATACAAAGTAGAAGCTGCAATTTGAACCACATCTAGAAAACCAATAGCAGTGTAATTGAGTTAGCTAACTTTATGAGATAGATTAAGACTCTCACTACTCCAGATAAGCCTGGCACAGGCTCTAGAAACAGAGACACATAATAACCAGCAAGACAACAAAAAAAATAAAATAAACAAAAGCATCATAATAAACTGCAAAGGGCTTTCCTAACTGCATTGACAAATCTTAACAAATTTAAACATGCAAAAAATCCAGCAATATAATGAAAAATATAGCAGCAGGCAGAACGTAGAGCATCAACAACTACAACATAAAACAAGGAAGAGTGCCGCAAGACAGAACAAAAAATATCTGTAGATTCTGAAATACTCAATATGTTTAGAGTTATTTATTTCTTAATAGTAGCATCCTAATAGTTAGTACGTACCCAATGGCATTAGAATAAATAAAAATAGGAGAAAATGATAGATTTGACTAAATTAAAAGGCAATACACATCACTTTGTCAAAAAAATTACAATTCAATTCATTCAACTATAAACAATCTAACGTGCACATTGTCCTAGTCTATTAAGGATAACACCGAGTAACAAAATCTTTCACAAAGCTATTAAAAAGGAATGGTTTATAATTAATTTAAACAAAAAGGATTGCATCAATAAAATCATCACAAACACTCTTATAAACCCGATTTACATAGCTTGGTATGTGAACCCTGTATCCCCCTTTCAATCCTATATATCCTATGTATTGCTAGGGGTATAAATTAAAAGGGGGACCACAGGGTTTACATCGTAAACCCGATTCGCATGAGACTAACTCTAAAATCATTTACTTATGAAAGGGGATTTCAGCTCCAAAGAGATTTTTTTTAAACTTCAGAATTAAGAAGCTATAAAATATGCATACCTATTTTACGTGCTTCAGTAAATTGTCATAAATGATATTGAATATCTCCTGAGGTACTTTTTTTGGTTGCACATCATCAGCTTTGATGTTGAAAATGGAGTTTATCGGGTTAAAACAAAATCTGAATCACATGTCAAAACCTTCATTCAAATAAAAAATGAGGATCAGTTTTCATTGCATAAAAAGAACATAGTAAGAAATTAAAAATCTTACGATCTATGATAAGTTGCCTAAAAAGCTGATTTCCAACTCTTAATTGGTTATTTTGTGGAGGAAGGGTCACGGGACCTACATACTTAGACAATGATAGAATATAACTAGGTAAGTTTCAAGCTGTCTCATCATAGAAATTATAGTATTCGTCGGATATGAAACTATACAGAGTACTAATAGCAGCAATTCTTGCATAATGTATTTCCAAAACTATTACATGAATCCATGACATCTTTATTCATATATATTGTGCAAGTGTTTTTATAAACCTTTGAATGCATAAGATCTTCAAGTCCACTGATCTGTTTCCAGCCTGATACTTCATCTCTAGCTGCAAAATAATATGATCTACAGAGTGACTTATATTTTAAGGAATGATATAATAATACTATTTAGGAAATTATTAACCTAATAAAAAAAATCTGACCATTATTATTCAATAAGAAATTAGAAAAAATAAACTACTTGAAAACATAATAATGCTGGAAAACACAAAGAAAAAGACAAAAAACTTGAACCAAAATGAGGATTCAGGAGAAGAATGACGTCACAAAGAACTACTGGCTTGGAGATTGATCTCACAAGATTATAAGATCACACAAAAACATCTAAGAATCTAGCAGGGCAGAAAATGCACCTGAAGCAGAACACCAAAATAATGTGGCATTGTTGAAATAACATACTTTGTAAATCCCACTAAAAGTTTTGGCATCATTGAAATAGAACACTTTGTTTATGATTGCAGGTTCCCCATATCAAGAAAAACCCAACTTAATCAGAATGCAGAGATATTGCATGTGCTTACTAAAGACAGTGAAGAAAATTAAGGTTGTAAAAAAATCACTGTTATTGGTTACTAATTAAATGTAAACATATCCATTTTAGTATGATTTTAATCCTAATGGTGTTTCCCTTCCATTCGATTAGATAAAAATTAAATTGAGTAAATGATGCAGATGAAAAAGGGTATAATCATACTTGAAAAAATCAACTGGTTTCTTAACCAGAATACGGATTAGCAAGAAAAGATGAACAACATACTCAAAGACAAAAGCTGTTCAATATAGTTATGATGGCTTTTATTAACACAGATGAGTAAGAGAGGAAAAATAGAAACAGAAGTTTTTCAAAAGATATTACTTTGCAGATAAGCTCTCCTTGGAATCCCCCATCAATTAAAGATTAACAGACTGCCATAGTACTTAATTGAGTCCGTGTAAATCCTTCTAGCAAACTTAACGGGTGTTTCTGAACAAGAGATGAATTTGACAATTAGCACAACATGCAAAAGGTAACACGAAAGTAAACTTAAATGTGTGGAACATCTGATTCCCCAAAGACGCGTCTCTCCCAATGAGCCACATGAACAGAGACATTAAGAACTTCAGTCTTCTTAGAACTCAATGAAGACCAATGAATGATTGAATAATAAGACATGAGGTAAGCATCATGCTTTGACGTCGACCAAACAAGGTTTTTTAACAGTAACAAACAGACACACACAACTTTATAGAAGAGGCAAATTAATATAACATACAAACATGCCCACAAAGATAAGTACATCACCTAATTATATGAGCAGTAATGAGAAACTATTTTAACAGTAACCAAAAGAAATGAGAAATGCAAACTATGAACTATAATTTATGTTGATCATTAAATATAGCAAAACACAAAAACTTCAAAGTCGAAAAGACACATGCGATTGAATAATGCTCCACTGTTGATTCGAAAAGTAATCAAATACAGCCAGAAACTTATGCAGATTTTCCAGAGACTTGAAGTACCAAAATGCATGTAAACAGTAAAAGTTCATCTAACCAGATACGATGGTGATGAAATGATGAATCTTTGGATGTGATAACAGGGTCAATACATTATATAAGCAACTTCTCAGCATTCACTAAATGAAGCAATTCATCATCACATTTACCAAAAAATTAAAGTTCAAGATGGAACTACAACTCAAATATTTCAGTCAAGATGATTATGCATACATTAAATTAAAATAATTTCCTACATTTGTGATTAATTTTTATCGCGATATAAAACACAAGAACATAGCAATTCATATTGCTCTCACCACTACACATAAGACCCAATCATTTAATCAAATTTCCAGCGAAGATAATCATGATTTTCTGTATACATGAACTTTCATTTGGGGCTAGATTGTTCCACGGCGCATTGTCAGACTTGACATTTTCTTATAAACTTTTAATCTGTAGATTAAGGACTGTCAGCTCCAGTGAGAATCAAAGATTCGCATACTCTATTAATTGGTTTTTTAAATCAATTGAACTTTACTTACTCTATGCCCAATATGCGTTTCAAAAACCCAGCCGAATACTGCTCCCTCATAGAAATCGACAATACATCCATCCTTGAATACGTACCAATCGAGCTTCAGCTTCATGGGCAGACTCCTGTACTGTGAATTGCATTCGATATTCTACCGAAGAAAAATGGAAATTGAAAACTATTTGAGAGCCATCCTTCAATCGTCTGTGATATCTTATGTTGTTGAAGAGAAACGAAAGCGAAAGTATACTGGCAATTGATTTCCGTTTAATTTTTTTCCCTTCCAAATCTTTTTCCCGGCTTTTAACATTTCCTTTCCCACAAATAAATTAAAGGAAAGGGTAGAATGGAGTGAATTATTACAAAATATCTTATTCCCACTTTTTAACATTTTCTATCCCACAAATAATTACTCCCTCCGTCCTATAGAAGTCGGTATAATTTTTTTTGGGCACGGAGATTAAAGAGTATAATAATTTAATGTAAAGTGAAGTGAGAGAAATAATATTAATGTATAGTGGGTACGTCCTATAGAAGTCGGTATAATTTTTTTTGGGCACGGAAATTAAAGAGTATAATAATTTAATGTAAAGTGAAGTGAGAGAAATAATATTAATGTGTAGTGGGTAGGGTCCATAGTTTTTGTGTGGATTCCATGTATTAAAAAGGAAATATGTCAACTTTAATGAGATAAACCAAAAAGGAAAGTGTGTCAACTTCTATGGGATGGAGAAAGTAATTAAAGGAAAGGGTCAAAGTGTGGGAATTATTATACTAACGAATACACCCATGCGTTGCGGTTTTAAAATGTATGTTTGTTTTTATACATACGATTGGAATTGAAATTTGAAAGGACTCCAAATTTTGTTTACTTAGCAGCTAATGAAAATAATGAGAGAGGAGTGATAATTAAGGCAGGCACACAAAGAACCTGCTCCATGATTCCCGCTACCCCATAAATTTCTTGAAGAGAATCTGAACAATCTCAAAATTTTTATTTCTTTTAAAGAATAAATAAATACAATATTTATTCATTGTATCAGTAAATAAAAAAAATCATCAGCTAAATTATTTTTACATTAAAAAATTAGTTTTCTATTTATAGCAATGAAAATGAGCGGGAAAACACTTTCTTTCCATTTTTAGCAGACTTTTCTGCTTTATATGTATATAGATATAGATATAGATATAGATATATTCCTTCTGTACCACCAAAAGATCACAGTTTATTTTTTGTGCGTAGATTATAAAGTATTACTATTTTAGTTGTATTATTAGTGAGTAGTGATTTTTTTATTAAAAATGAAAAATAAAGATTTCTGAATGGGACAACCAATATAGTAAAATGATAAACTTTCATTGAGATGTTGGGAATATAACTAATATAAGAGTAATAAGAATACCCCTCTCTCTCTCAATTATATATATATATATATATATATATATATATATATATATATATATATATATATATATATATATATATATATATATTATACAATTTGAGTTTAATTATAATACATAACACAGTAAGTGATATTTTTATTCATATTTATAAAAAAATAATTAACATAATTACTAATATATTTTTAATTATAGGTAAAAATATTATTAAAGCGTGTTTCACGTGAATGGTCACACAAAAACTTATCCAATCTCAAAATACAATTTAATTAAAAAGAGTGAGTTTGGTGTGTATCGAATTCACACGATGCTAATTTTGTAAAATTACTATTTAGTTCATAATAAATTAATCTTTGAATTGTAATTTTTTATTCAAATTAGTAATTATTCATCTCTTTAAAGAAGAAATTTTCATGCTCTATAAATAAAATATAAAATTCTTATGTTATGTACACTTAGTCAATTGTGAACACACTTGGTAGTTTCCTATTAAAAAAAAAATATAAAGTTACCTAAAACAGAATTAAGATTTAAATTATGATGGATTATACCAGTATTATTAATAAATATATACTTGTCGAATAAATTTATTATACTATTACATAAATTATCAAATAAATAACCATTCCCTAATAAACTCTTAATTCATTGATTCATCATATTATCACAAAATTGTGTAGACACATATGATTGAATAAAATTAATTCTTAGGTGCAAAATGAAAAAAAAAAAAGAATGTTTTAGAAGATTTAAAAGAAAATGTAAATAATCTTGTCAGATTTGAATTAAGGCAAATTATGGTATGATTTGTGTTTCACCTTGCACTAATGCCTATTAAAGAAGGAGTGAGACTCTTGTGCCTGGGAAACCGTGCCCTTTTGCAATTTAAACTCATAGTAATACATAGATTTAAATAAAATATGGAGTGAGAGGGTTGTGTTCTCATAGAGATATGGTGTGTCCCCGGGGAAACACAAGTTTTTGCCTTAAAGAAAATAATAATAATGATGCTCAAGAACTCAACTCAACTCGCTATAGCTCAAACTCGACTCAGTTTATAATTACTCTAGCAGATACTTGAAATAGTCTTATGTTCGTTTAGCTAACGAGCCAAAGTGATCTAAACGGGAATAAGACTCGATAATAAAAATTATAATATTAATCATTACTTACTATTTAACTATATGTGAATAATAATTATTAAATATAAACATAAATATTAAATATATTAATTAAATTATGGCTCGATAGGGTCAGTAAAACTCAATAAACTCAATAAGACTATTAAAAAGTCAACTGATTTTGTGTATCAAGTGAGTCGAGCTCGTGCTTTAACGAGTAATTTTTTAATATATTAAGTTCGTGTATAGGTTCGTTTTATAATTGAGCCGAGTTCCAACTCGACTTGATAACTACTCGAACCAAGCTCGAGTTTGCGATGTGCTTGACTGCTATAACAAGACTACTTGGACCATAATTTTGTCGTTTGGTGAATGAAAAAAAATCAATTTTATTTATTTTTATTATAGTTAAAATTTTCATGCTAAATTTTTAATTGTAGTGTTTATTATTGTATAAAAAATTATTAGTATATACTATTAATATTTCTTTTTTAATGTGTCTTAGAAATTTCAATAATAAAAAAGTCAGTAGAAAAAAATAGCAAACTTTTAGCTTCCTTGAATTGAGGAGAGGGGGAACGCGCGAAATCAATTCCTAAAAAAAATTTGAGTTTTCATCGTGGTCACACAAATGGCAGGCGACTGGAATTGGGGATTCGTCATCTGCGGGTGGGAGGGAACAGACGACAGAGATACATTTTAATTACATAGAAATTTCACAACTAGGTGTTGCAGAATTGGGCGGGGTGAGAAATCGACAAAAACAAGCCGGTAATCTCATTATTGGTACGATCTTCTCATATTATACTGAATACCAAATAAATGTTGCCCGTTAATCCTATGATATGTTTTACAACTAGTGTTATTTTTTATGTGTGATTAAGGTCGACCTTGCCTAGGCTTGAAATAGGATGTAGACTCAACAAGTGCATTGTTCATTCCCTTTTCCTATACGTGATATTCCATTAGAAGTTCATCATAGTTTTTCAATGTCTTCTTCTCCCATTTACAAAAATCCTGTCACACATCAATAATTGTGGCTTGTCTATGATATAGAGCACTTGTCACTAACTTCCTTCACCTAGATGACATATGAATTATCCATTAATGAGGTTAATGCAATTTCCCTTATCAAGTATACATCATGGAGAATAGTTTATTCATAGTTTATGATGAGTGATATTTTCACCTAGATTTTTAGTATCTTTTTATATGTGTTTTCATGTTATTTTATCTGTATTTGTATTTTATTTGGTTGTATTTTGTGTTTTTATAGAAATGTGTGTGAATGTGTTTAAACCTATGATTTTTAATTCGGAGTTGAAACGAGGGAGAACGAACCAAAACAGTGAAAGAAGAAACAGGGCAGCAAGAACACGGGTCGTGTACAGCGCACGACCCTGTCAGAATTGGCCGTGCGCTATCGCCTGAAATACCAACTCGGCCACCCCTGTGGCTGAGTGCAAAACACGGGCCGTGTGCAGGAACACAAGCCGTGTACCAAACACGGCCCTGTCCAGAAAGGGCGTGTGCGAGCATCAGAAACACCAACAAGGCCACCCCTGTGACCGTGTGCTGTGCACGAGCCATGCGCTGTTTGAAGCTCGTGTTGACCGTGTGCCCTAGATACGACTCGGGCCGTGTTACACCACACGAGTCGTGTTGGTGCTAAAATTGCTGAAATTTCCAGATTCCTTCTAGAAGGCCCACAAAGGTATAAATACCACTCCATTCAACATTTTGATCATCTAGATTCGTAATTCACAGCTGCCCACACACCTCACACACAATTTCCTCCATTTCACACCATCATTTTCATCCATTCTTCATCCTTTGGATATACCATCATCCTACCATTAATTTATACATCCAAGTGAAGGAAAAGGATCAAGGAAGAGAGGAAAGTGCAAAGAAGGAGAGGAGATCACCATTGAAGTGACATCAAGAGAGTTTTCATTCAATCTTTGTATTAAACCTTATAGTTTTATCATGATTTGTAAGGATTTAATTGTCTATGTTAATTTCTTTATGAAGATGATAGGCTAATCTCCCTTGTGAGATTAGTAACATGAGAGTTGTTGGATAATTTTGGAATTTATATATTTAAATTCATATGTTGATTGGGTTAATTGATTTTCTATCATTGATGTTTTAGATCTTGAGGTTTATGATGATTTGTGTGGTTTGTTGTTTTAAACATGTGATTAGATTGAGAAGTCAATTGCATATTTAGGATAAATAATTGAATCATTTTATCAAACACTTCATGTGCATTATAAATTGTAAAGAGATTGAGAAGTCCTTTATTATTTAGAACTCTTTGATAGGACATCCGATTGGTTTGATCGAGAGGTTGATTAATCGTGTGAAGGGACTCTCATTTCAAGCTTAGTACCTAGTTGGAATTGTTTGAGTGAGAACCAATCCATTGAGCTTGATTCCATATCCTATTCATCTTGAGAGGGAGTTTAGGTGAACTTAGAGTTGGCCCTTAGTCTAAACCCATGACCATATGAATTTGATGCATTTATTCTAGGATTTCCACTTCTTAAATGTTGTTAATCTCACTTTTAGTCAACTTGGAAAACCACTCATTTCATCCATCTATCTTGTTTGCTAATCATTGCTTGTTTCCTTTGATTATTTTCTTGTTTGATCAACCAATCCATTGATGATTCGTCTCTATAAAATTGCGATAAACGTGATCTCGCTTAAGCTCTAGCGCCGACTCCCTGTGGTTCGATAAATTATTTTAATTGGTCATCCCTACTACAAAATGGCTAATCAGTTTACTATGGCACCTTACTAGCGGAGGATGTGATGGCAAGATGGAGTTGAAAATTTTAATAAATTTTAAATTTTATGTTTAAGATACTGTTGTGAATTTAGTTTTTTTGGAATTTTGTTTCTATTCTCTATGTTCTTGATGTGAATTTTATATGAATGCTCCAGTTTGGTTAAAATAAATTTTGGTGGAGGACACATTTGGCTCAAAACTACCCTGCAATAAATCTGATTTGCTGATGTATGCTAAATAATGAGTTCTAATCCTTGAACAAGGCGGTGGCTGCTTCCAAGGTAAAATCTTCCCTAAATTCATCCCGTTGCTTCGCATGAATTATGTCCTATCTATGAAGTTTTAGTAGTGTATGTACATATATATATATATATATATATATATATATATATATATATATATATATATATATATATATATATATATATATATATATATATATATATATATATATATATATATAGCTTCTACAAAATTCTTTGTGTAAATGATCAGTAGAATGTGTGTTGTTTCCTTAAATGGCATGTTGTACAGTATGCCAAATTTTTTAATGTTTAAAACCCGTTCATGAAGAGTAAGTTGGTATCTAGCTAACTTAGTCAGATGTTTAATTATCTAATAAATAGACAGTAATTGCAATTAAGTGGTACATCATGGGTATAGTTTGCTAGGTGATCTTGTAAGTTTGTTGATGTGGCATAAATGTATTTAACTTTTGACTCAACAATTGTAGTTCTATTTTTCTTGTTACTGTAGTCATACTAGTAGTTTCTTAAATTAAGGGTGGAAAGTGATTTTTTAAATTCTGAAGATAGTGTTAGCTAAGGTCATACCCACCACAAGAAGTGACAAGTAACGTTATACAGTAAGGTATAAGACAGTAAAAAAAATTTAGACTTTCATGTACTTATTTTTGTACCTGTTTGTCCAGCCAGACAAGATATTGCACCACAGCTGCCCCATCCCTAATGTTTGCACTCTTCAGTCCTTCTATCTCAATAGGACTCTACCAGTATGGTCAAAATACAATAAATAGAGATAACTTCATATATGAATTAAGGCAGATGGCTTCAATCACATTATACCAGAAAATCTGATGTAGTGAAACAACATACAAGATTAAATTACCTCAACAATACCCATTTGATACCGGGAAATTAGAGATTTAGGAGGTAATACAAGCACACACTCGAATACAATGGAATCCACCATAAGTTTGGAATAAACTCGTCGCCTTAAGGAATCCACCAAAAGACTAAGAGATAATTAGAAGAAATACATCTTCTAGACAAGAGTAAACACTCCAAATATATTATATTCTCTCAATATTTTCTCCTTCCAAATACAAAGGAATGAGGCTCTATTTATAGGAGCCATTCAAGAACCTAGAATCATCCAAACATTAAAAAATTTGACCCTACACTTACTAGATTCATTTGACCACCTTAAATACTTCTTTGACTACTAAAACCCATGCTTATCATTATCATAACAATTAATAAATTAAATATGCTGACTTAACCAAGAAATGATAAGTGGAAAGACTCAAAACACTTCAAATGCTTGAACTTGGCAGATTTTCGTGTTCATCTGCTACCTTTCAGGAAAACGAACATAACTTCTTGTAGAAAATTCCAAATAACTCTCCTCTTATTGCGTTGGAAATTAGACTGATAGGGCTTTCTATCCATATGTTTTTCACTCTCTAACTTACTCCCGATCAATACCAGTAATTTTTTAAACACACCCAATGTGTGCTGGAATATTTTCCGCATCATATTTATTCAGAATGAATACGTGAATAATTTTAAAAAATATATATATATTGTCTGCAGTTCACTCCAGTTGAACCATGCAACTCGTGTATATAATTCATTTCACTAAAAAGTGTTAGTTACACCACTAAGATTGAACATAATCATGTTAGACTTACTGTCTTAGCTATTTTCATATTCATGACTGTTGTATTAATCATCGTACTATTGATTAAAATTCTGTATTTGAGGTTACGATGACTTAGAAACTCATGGCATGTTATGATCTTGAGTATGTAAAGCAATTGGGTAGCTACCATATATCGTATTATTTTACATGCAATGTTACACTTCACCTTCCTTCTCTTTGATTATTGAATCTCTTCTTTTCCTTTACAGGGGTTAGAGGGAAAGGCCGACTCCCTCCCCTCTTCTCTCCCTCCTTTGATCTTTGATTTGAATAAGAAAGAACGTACTAGATTTCTAAAAATTGCTGCAAAATTGAAGATCAGATTGAAAAACTTCTTCATTATACCAATATTCATTAATTCATTCTAAAGATTTCATTTGCATTTTCTTCTTCACCATGTAATCAAACTCAAATGTTATGCTCCAAAATTAGTTTGTGACTCACATTTGTGAGATGAACAGAAATATGATAGATTTCTCTTCTCAATAATATTGTTGCTACAATTTGAATAATTAGATTTTACTCTGTTTTAGTGTCTTATATGTTTTCATGTGTATTGGGAAAAGGTTTTATATTTTTTGTTGATTGCAGAGTAGCATAGATCAACATGGAAGAATATGAGAACTAGAGGTCAAAAACAATTGAAGAAAATAAAAGAAAGATGAAGGAATTAGGGGTTAAAACCCTTGCCTATGGTGTAACACAATTCACAAAGCCCAAGAAGTAAAAGATCAATAAGAAGAAACAAATTATTACAAATGATGTTGAGTTTGTACCTGAAGAAGAAAATGGTGATATGCATAAGGTAAATCAAGAGCATGACGACAACGAGCTAGCGAAAATCACTAGAACTTTAAGGTCATCTCAACAAAGAAGGTTATGCTCATCTACTTTATGACTTATTAGTTTGTTAATTTTTAAAGTATGTACTTGCTGATATGACACCATAATGATTGAATGAGGTGTTGCTTCATTTATTGTATTTTGATAGCTGTAACTGCATTAATTCCAAAGATTTTGAGTTATATAATTTTTGTGTTGCTACATTTATAATTTGTGTTCCTACGTTTAACCTCTAATGTTGCTGCATGGGCCATTTGGTATTTATGTGTTCAAGTTATTGAATTTTTGCTTTGTTTAGAATTAGAACAACTGCTTTTTCATGGTATTATGTTGTTGTTCATATCTAATTAATTATGAGTTGTGAAAATATCGTAGCTAGTACTTGTGCTTTTTCGGGAAATTAAACATATAATTGGATGCGATAACTATTGAATTGTGCTGTTATTATACAAAATTTTGAGCTTCAACTCTCTTTTGTGAATTATATTTAGTACATGGCATGTGATACTTATGAAATTGAATAGTTTTAGTTTTGACCGGAGATAATTTAAGTAGAAATATTTGAAATGATTATCCTATAGCTTATATAAGTGTTGTTCTTGTTTTCAGAGGAATGAAGAAAGAGATGATGATGAAGACAGTCAGGATGGTGACTTTGACAATGGTGATGTGTGATTTTGGAAACAAAGATCAAGATGAAGACCACTTATTAGGCTTTCTTTTATTTTCTTTCTTTGCGTAAAACTTAATTTTAGGTACATGGATATATAAGTATGTACTTCATCATACTACACAAATTTAAATAATATTGTATATTTGCCTTGTTTTGCAATTATTTAGATTTTAGTAATGATATATTTTTTAACATATTTAATAAATTAAGTTTATTACAAATAATAATAATTTAATAAAATTATTATTATTAAATTATTGGCATCATTGATTATTAAATAATCAAAATATTATTAAAATAAAAAAATAATAATTTATAATAATAGTAATTTTATTATTATTATTATATATTAAATAAATATATCAAGTGTTAAAATATGTGTTACTTAATTGTTTTGCAAAAGTGTTACATATATTCGTAAAAGTGATAAAATTTTATGTAACTAATGTTACATTATATTCATAAGTGTTATCAAAATAATATAGTAAATGTTACATTATATTTAAAAGTGTTAGCAAAATAATGTAGTTAGTGTTACAATATTTTAGAAGTGTTAGCAAAACAATGTAATTAATGTTACATTATATTTAAAAGTGTTAACAAAATAATGTATATAATGTTATATTTACATTCAAAAGTGTTACAAAAATAATGTTACATTAGGAAAAAAATGTTACATTAACAGTATATGTAACATTTTTTAAAATGTTACAATAAAATGTTAAAATTGATATGAGGTGTTTTCATAAACAAAAAAAGTGTAACATTAGACTTTAGATAACAGGGGCAACAGCGACACCGCAAAAAGTGCTATTTATGACCTATAATAATATTTTCTAATTGTTAAGTAACATATTTTGGGTGTTATGTAATGTGACTTATGTTGTAGTGACTTTCTCGTTTGGATTCCGATTGAGGTGTTCTTTACGCCAAAACGACCCTCTCTTCAGTGGCTTTCTAACCATGTATCACACCTCTTTTTCAGAGCTCCACACGAATACAGAAATATCACACAAGTTGGACGTGCGTTTTTCAGCATTCATACACAAATTGCGCATTTTCTCCAACTTTGCACTTTTGATCCCTTTTTTCACCCAAAACACAATAAAACACTTCAAGTGCACCTTTTCTCACATATATTGAATATAAGACACTTGTGCTAATATATGACTACAATTCTCATCAAAAAGGTGTTAAATTGAATACTCAAACACGCTTATTTTCACTCTCAACATTCCTCCAGTTCCTCTAGCTAGGCACCGGATGATACGGCATGCAAGGATAGATAAATTGAGAAGGCTCAAGAGGTTGCCTTCGGATTTTAAGCTGAATATGAATAACTGGACTGAGATAGCACCGATATGGGAGAAAGTATCTGATAAGATCACCCATACTCGTTATCAAGACGATGGAACCATGATCACTCTGAAGATTGTTGATGATATCTAAGAAATGTTCAATCGGGTTGGAATACGTCAGTTTATGGAGAAGAAGGAAATAACTCATTTTCAGCTGACAGCTGAGTTCTTATCCACGTTGAATGTCTTCTCTGATCTTACGCTGCTGAGTATTATCTAGGAGGAGTGTTCAGATAAATTGATTTGGATGGTTTAAACAGAGCATTGAGAGCTCTGGTGGGTATCCCGTTCGCTGAGGATAAAAGGTTTTGGGCTGATGAATTCTGGGAATCCATTACAGGTAAGAACAAGTTTAAGTCAAGTGTGGCAAAGGCAACTTTCATCAGAAATCATGTCCTCCGGTATATGGATCAGATTCTGTCAAGTACAATTTTCTATCGGGTAGAAGGGGGTAGCATTCCCCAAGGTGAATTGTATGTTTTTTGGTGCATGATCAATTCGGTGCAATTCAATTTGGCTGCGTACCTACTGTATCAATTTCACCGGTTCAAAGTATGTGTAACTCAGAAGGTGAATATAGGAGGACTGATTACTCTTATCGCCCATCGCTACTGTATTGATACCTCGGGGATGGAGTATATTAGGGATCCTCCAGACCTCGACCTGACAGCCTTGGTTCGAAGAGGGATCATGAAGAGAGATCCTCAAGGAGTCACTTACACATTCAAGGAGGATGGGTTGTCTTTCTGGTTCCCTATGACATTGTAATAGTTCACCTCCATTAGAACCGAGAGGAATCTTTTGATGGACACAGATGATCACGTAGGCATTCATGAAGGGATAACAAACAAGACTTGGCAAACTATAGCGTGGAATGCAGTTTTTAGGATGTTCCCGATGGTTATGGGAGAGCCTGAAGCTCTGGAGCAGCAACCGCTGCAAATGGAGGAAGATTTAGGTGGAGGTAACCAAGGAGCTGGAGAGTTCGCTGATGCCTAGTACCATGATCAGTTTACAGGGGCACAGCAGTATGCAGCACAACCTAATTTTGGTGGAGTTCCTCTGTATGGGATAGCATCACCAGCTCCTCCACCCAGATTTGAGGCATAGGCTCCCATGTATGATTGGTGGGGACATCAGGCACAGGGTGCGTGTATGCATAACGAGTACTTGATGGAAGAGAACAGGCGAAGGAGAGAGGAGAACAGGCAGTGAGCTGAAGAGAACATGAAGATGAGCAGGCAGATGGCCACAGTCTTGAGGAATCAAGCTGTCTCTGATAGGCATCTAGGTGCGTTGGCCACAACCACCAATGACATCGCCACTAGGATATCTGACTTTGAGGATCTGAGGAGAGATTTTGATAAGTGGCGGATGGGTCCAGGTGATGGCGAGGGCGCTGAAGATAATGATAGTCCAGGTGATGAGGACTAGAATCCTTATCAAGAGGTTATATTGCATCAGATGAATTTTCAAAAAAAAATCAATAAAAAGATTCTGTACTACACTTAGTTCATATTTGGAAATATTTAGGTATCAATGAGTGGTTAACAATTCATATAGTATATGCTGCACAGAAGGTACCTATTGGAACAAAGTGGGATTCGATGTGACATCAAATTCAAGTTTCAAATCCTTCAATCCACGGCTAAATGCTTTACTATTTGGAAGACACCACCTCCATAGATCTCCATCCTCAATATATTCAAACATTCTCCTCACCCTTCGAAATTCAGCAAAGCCAACATCTTTACTGATGTTGTTGTCCCCACCCAAGAGTTTCTCCTTGAAATAATCATAAGCTATAGTAGCTCCACTCCTATCCATGTCTATTACTTTAGTCACATTTCCACTAATTGACACCCTCGAACTCAGCATCTCAAATGCAGTCTTGTGATGATCCAAGACGTGCCTTAACCAAGTTATGCATTATAAGGATAATCAAATTGGAGATTAATGATTAACTACGATTATGCTAACAATTATCAAACTAATATCAAGTAAAGGTATAAGGAATCAATAAGTAGCAAGATAGAATATATGGAATAGGTGATGGTAGGTCAATCTAAGGAGATAATAAGATTAGTTACACTATGGAAAGGAAGGTCTAGACTTATGAGCATGTTATAATGAATATCAAGTTACTAAAGGCACTCAAAAGTTCCACTAGGTGCTCCTTTACAAGACACATAAAGATTTAGACTACCTAAGTAATCTAAAAAAGGCTTCTAAGAGTGTCTCCCAATACTCATTATTCCCTTTCGAGGTACTAAGTTCTTATTGGTAGACACTTTCACTAGTCCAAGCACCTTCATAAGCAACTCTTTCTAGTGTCCTGTCATGAGATTCTAAGGATACATTGGTCTTCAAAAACTCAAGGTGCTGTTTGGACGATTTTTCGACAAAATTTAAATTGTCTTGCTGTAGGGGGTTCGGTTTTACATTTAGTTTAAAACCGCGAGTTTTCAATAATAATTCATCGATCGATTTTAGCAGTTTGACAGTTGTTTTTGGCGGTTAGCGGTTTTAATAATATGATAGAATATAACTATATAAATAATATGAAATTTAAATATAGATAAATATGCATGTTTCAATAAATGTACTTGAGTAACCCATGACAATTACAAAATTTATAATTCTAAACTAGACTAAAATGACAATTTCTTAATAGTAATAAGTCATTTTTAATTTAAATTTAGAGTATCTCATTCTTATCAGGAATTTTAATGTAATTATAGAGTTTAAATAAGTAATTATCATGAACGTTTTTTTAAAGTTATCATCATTTGTTATAAATTTAACAATTATAAGTTTTGACAATGAGCAAAGGTTTATAAGATTATAACAAGTTGAAATTCCAACATTTAAATAAGTTAAAAAAATCACATACATATAATATAAATGTACATAATATATGTATAGGGGGTGCGGTGCTGTGCGATTTTAGGAAAAAAAATCTAAATTACACCGTTATTGCGGAGTGGTTTTCTCAAATATAAATAAGCTGCAGTTTTTGTAATTAGATCATTAGTGGTGCTGCAGTTCGGTGCGGTTCAGGCAGTTTGAACGGTTTTAAAAAATTTATGCTAACCCCTAGTAGCAAGATAAAATATATGGAATAAGTGATGGTAGATCAATCTAAGGAGATAGTAAGATTAGTTACACTATGGAAAGGAAGGTCTAGACATATGAACATGTTATAATGAATATCAAGTTACTAAGGGCATGATTGATGCGATGAAATGTGGTAGGAATGGAATCGTCATTCCTAATTCTATTCTCATTCCTGCGATTGGTATGTATTTAAGGCATGATTGGTATGATGGAATGAGGTGGGAATGGAATCGTCATTCCTAATTCTATTCACATTCCTGCTATTGGTACGTTTTTAGCAATAGGAATCCCGATTCCAAAGAATGTGTATTCCTTTGTTTGTGGGAATGGGCATTCCCTCACCCCCATGGTATTGCTCATTCCATTCCCTAGTTCCCCCCACCCCCACCCCCACCCCCACACACACACACACACACACACACAAACACACACACACACACATATATATAATTATATTTATAATTATAAATAATATTCTTTTAATTTATACAACATTTATTTATATAATTATAAATATGTTACTATTTTTCTACTTAACATGTAATATTTATTAAAATAATTTGTATTAAATTATTTAATAAAAAATAAAATATTAAAATAGTTAAAATATAAATAAAAAATTAAATATTTTTATATACTCAAATTGGTAAAAATATATATAATTAAATTAAATTCTTAAAATTTTTAAATATAAATGTATATAATTATTTTAATATTTATTCAAAATAAAAATTAATAAATTATATATAAAAATTTTAATATTATTAATTAACTTGAATATATACATGTAATATAAATATAAATATAATTTTTTATACATAATATTTTTTTAATAAATATATAAATTTTTTTATTTGCATTTTAAATTTTATTTATATTTTAAAAATATTAATATATTATTTGATGACTCATAGGTACTATTATGAGACTAGAAGGAATTTACTGAGGACCACATCGAATGTATTGGATTTAATAAAAGAACCCCATAACTCCAAACAGTGTCATTCATCGGCTAAATAGGCTTGAGGGCATAAAACATTAAATCAATATTATTCTTTGCAAGCTCAAACCTTAGTCTCAACCTTGATCAAACTTAACATAATTAATCATAGATTCTTAACATCAAATAGATATAGAATCTATGGAAGAAGTATTTATTTATAGAGGTATGGTTTAACACAAAGAAATTAGCCGACCATAATAGGCGGCAACAATAAACAATATTATAATAACAATAAAATAAATTACAATAAAATAAATTACTTACTTGCTCAAGGATGTTCCAAGAAACTTCAACTTTTATTTAATACAACAATACTTTTACAGGAGGAATAGAGAGAAATATGAAAACTTTCTAAATAAACTTCAAAGTCTTTTCCTAATGAAAAAAAAAAAACTTGTCCTTCTATAGGAGCAAAACTCCTAATAGGACAAAATACAATACTTTTTACATACATCATGATATATACTTTAGAAAATATTTTAAATATTTTCAAAAGTATAATAATTGTGAATAGTGGTCAATATTCCACTTATTCTATTTATTCTACTTCTTCTTCTGGATATGCTTCATCCGTATAATATTGAAACTTGTTTTTATGTCCTCCATAGAGTAATCTGATGCTTTACAATCTCTATTTTGAAATCTTTCAAATTTGGATGATCTGGATTATTTTGAACATACTTAAAAAAAACCCTCACATACCAGTTCAAAGCAATAATTTGTGTTTTAACTCGATGCTTTATGTTTATGAATTTTCTGACTCTTTTATCTTCAGATGTAGATACATAATAAACATATGGTTCGTCCCATACCATATCTAGGACTCCATAATCCTTTTGATCAGTTTCTTTTAGAATAGCTTCTCTTTCTTCCATTATGCTGCTATTGATGAACTTATTTTTTGGAGCCTCCATAGAGTGACTCTTATCCTAAATATTTCCATATTAATACGTTCCCTTAATATTTTATCATAAAATTCATATTCTTCGAAATTCTTCTGAAATGTTATCAGTGCTTCTTGTAAGGCTGGAATCTGCTCTCTGATCCAGGCTCTATGATTTCTGTATCTTTTTATTTCTCCATTGCGAGTCCAAATATGAACAGTTGCTAATGGTCTCTCTCATATGTCTTCTATACATAACCAGGCAAACTTATTATATTCTTTATTCTGGATTTCTTCCATAGCCTGTAATATCATTTCCTTTTAGAAATATCCTTTAAAGATTCTTTAAGATATTCAAGAGCTGTAGAAATATCTATTTCAGCAATGTCTTCATCTGGATCTTGAGCATCTTGAAACATGCTATTTTTTACACTCGACCCAGATGCCATTGAGGAGTCTAATTTGTTATCTTTCATATTAGAGGAGGACTTGCAAATATCATTTTTTATTTCCTCCATATACATATCGATAATCTTGTCTCGGGTAGAGTTCCAGAGTATCTTTGAGAAATTTCTCCAAATGATTTAAGAAAAATATTATTCTCTTTCGAAGCTTTTTCTTGTTTATAAACATCAATATGATTTCTGATCTTATCAAGATCTTCTTGGAAATATATTTCCTTAGTTTCAGAATTTATTCTTGTTAATTTTTCCCAAAATCTGGTAAAAGATATTCTCCAGAGACATAGAGCACCATATTCAGTATAACTAAATTTTGGTTTCCATTTCTATACCCATGGTATACCAAATTCAATAAAAAAGTAATAGGCAGATTGACTTTTTATTTTGTAGCTATCAGCTTTTGGTAATACAATAGACCATTCTTCCATAAGACTTTTTGCAATATCAGGAAGAATTTTTATTGCTGGTGGTCCAAACATTTTCCACCAAGTGAAGAACCAATTAGGAATTGGTCTGTGAAAAATATTTTCACATATTTTTATGAGCCGACTTTTCTTTTAATTTTGATAATAAAGGGTTTTATAAAATCCCTCTAAATAATCCTAGTAATTTGCTTTTGCATTCATAGGGGGATTATTTGGATTAGCATGCGGAGATATAATCTCTTTCTCTGCCATTGGAGTAATACCTCATTCTTCTGCAAATATAATCTTTTTTATAACTAATTTGGAATAATTATAAATTCTTTTGGCTGTCGTTGCTTCATTGCTGGAAGTATGAGTTATTTCAACACTTCCTGTTTGTTTTAATAATGCTTCGTAAAAACCTCTGGGTTTATAAACACCATTTTTAGAATGTGTAGAAAGAAAATATCTTTCCATTATCATCCAAGGATTTTTCAGCCCATTGAGCATATTTTTCTTCTAATAGAATTATCAATTCTCTGTGTTCATTTTCATGATATAAATGAGAATAAGTTTCCTCTACATCAGTAGCTATATAATGGATGATTACTTTCTGGGATACTACTTCAGAAATTCCTGAAATTCTCCATATAATGGATGATTACTTTCTGGGATACTGCTTCCAGTAGAACTTCCAGAAATATTCTGGTTGATCAATTTTTGTTTTCCAAATTGTGAAATTATGATTGGAGGTCTTCCTCTTCCTCCTCGTCCTCTATAAGAGGATCTCCCTCGACTCAGCTCACTCATATCTGTAAATATTCTTTGGTTAGAAAATCTGGAAGATGATTATCTTCTCTTTTTTTAACCTATCGTATAAAATAACAGTATCTTTATTAAGATCTTTTAATATAAGCAGAAATATAATTTAAACTCCTAAGAAATCTTTGGAGTTGTGTTTTGCCTGTAATTATATCAGGAAATTTATTACTAAACTCTATTCTTCTTTGAATAGGAATTATTTTTCCTTTTTCTATAATATGACCAAGAAATCTTATACTGGTTTGGAATAATGACTTTTTTGGTTTTGAAATAACAAGACCATTTTCTAAAATAATTTTCTTAAACATATTTAAATGTTTAAAATGTATCTCAATATTATTCGAGAAAACAAGTATATCATCAATATAAACAATAATGAAATTACTATAAGGACTGAATATGTCATTCATGATTTTTTTGAAATTCAGAGGGAGCGGTTTTTAAGCCAAATGACATAACATTCACTCATAATGTCCTATAGGAATATTAAAGGCAGTTTTGTATCTATCAGAATCTTTTATTTGAATTTGCGAAAATCCTGATTTTAAATCAAATTTCGAAAATATAAGAGTCTGTACTAATATGTCTAATAAATCTTTTTATTAGGAATATGATGTCTTATCCATTTTAAAACTTTATTAAGAAGTTTATAATTTATGACAAACCTGGGAACTCCTCTTTCCCGTTCTAAATGTTTATTGACATAAAATGCAGTGCAAGACCACAGTGATTTTGAAGGTCTAATTAATCTTTTTTTAAGAAGTGATTGAATTTATTTCTTACATAATTCCAAATATTCAGAGTTCATTTGACAAGGTCTAGCTTTAGTAGGAATATTGTTATCATTAAATCCATCTTCATATGGAAGAGAAACAATATATTTTTTCCGATCCCAAAATGCATTTGGAAGATCACTGCATATATCTAATGTAAAATTATTATAGATTAATTTTTTTCTTGTAATTTAGGATTACTGATTTTTTCATCAATAGTCAGAGCATTAATTTCAGCTTTTAAAAAATTTATTTGAGAATTTTTTTTCTTCTTAAAGTATCATGTAATTCATTCAAAATTTTAAGAATAGGCTTAGTAACAAATTTTAAAAAAAATTCTTTTCCTTCAAAAGTACCTGATAAACCTCTTGTATTAATAGAGTTTATAGGATATATTTTGTTTATAAATGGTAATTAGAGAATCAATTGGCTAGAAATATTTTTTGCTAGTAAAAATCCTGTTGAAATACATGATCTATTTTTGCAAATATATGCAATAGGTAATTTATATTTTATATCTCTTCCTGCAATAGAAAGAGAGTGACTAGTTTTATGAAAATATTGTATAGGGATTAATCCTTTTTGTATAACATTAAGATCAACCCCACTATTAATCATAGCAATAAAATTTTTTGTAAAAGATCTATCAATTTTTGAAGTGATTTTTGTGTACCATTTTTGGGAAATGAATTTGTTTGATATAGAAAGATAATTTTCTTGTTCTTCATGTGACTCTGAAAGAATATATTTACTTTTTTCCAAATCAGAAAATTGATGTATATTTTCTTTATATTTTTCTATTTCAGAAAGTCTATTTTCAAAAACGTAATTTTTATCATGCAAATCTTTTATTCCTGATTTCAAAATTTCTATTTCATTAATTAAATCTTTAACGGTAATCTAATTTTCATTAATGTAATTCTTTTTTAAAAGATCTTCTACTTCTTTCATAGAATATTGAGTCGGAGCATGTAATCTATGTTCTTTTTCAATATTTCTACTAGTCGAAGATATATCAGTTAATTGGTCTATAATATCATACCTTAACTTTGAATCTTTTATCAATTTAAATAATTCTAAAATATTATCATTATCAAGAACATTAATATTTAGATTAAGATCTTGAAATTGTGACATAAGATTATAAATATCAGTATCTTTCGCATTTAGTTGATTAATACATCTACCTTTTATGCAGGGTTGTCCAATAGCACAAGCATCACATTCACTTTTAGTATCACATTCACTATTATCCTGAAAATAAAAGATTCATTTTCTATATTATTAATATCTTCTGAATTATAAGATGTGTAACCAGAAGTAGTTATTTCATATTCACTATCACTATTGTGTAACACAATATTATAAAGTTTTTCTTTAAGATCTTCTTCTATATTAAGATTTTTTATATGTTCTTTAGCCAACATTGATTTGCATAATGACCTATTTTCCCACATTTATGACAAATAATTTTTTTTCTTTAGTCTATAAAAACTTTTCTCTTTACCCTCGTCTTCTCTTCTTTGTTCTTTTCTTTTGAATTTTTTATCTCTATATTTTTCAAAAAAATGTCTTTTCTTCTTTTTATAAGGAGTTTTTATTTTCTTTTCAATAATTATTGCTTTTTTCTCATAAATGGATTTTCCATACCGAATTGATCACAAAATTGACCAAGCTGTTTCTTTTCAAGTAAATTTTGTTTCTTTATTTGTCTTGTGAGTTTTAATTCATTGCAAATTGACAGACCTTCTTGTATACAAATGATTATAATATTACTATAAGTAAAAGCATTATAATCAATAGGGATATTATTTCCCCTCATAACCTTTTTAATTCTTTCAGCAAACAAATAAGGAAGTCCATTAATAAATTTAACCTTCCAGAACTCATTATTATAATCTTGTAATTCATAAACTCCAGATAAAAATGTATCTTTATACCATCTGAAATCTTTAAGAGTTTTGCAATTTAAGTTATCAGTATATCTGCCAATAAAATGTTCAATAATAGTGCTCAATAAACAGTGAACAATATTTTCAAAAGGTTGTCCATCTTCTATTTTTACTGATCTAAGAATTTCTGTTTTATTTAATGAAGATAAATAATAATCCCACCAGCCTTTTAATTGGCCTGTAAAACCAGCTATTATCATTTTTGCAATATTAGCATAACTATTACCTTCATTTTTGCAGACTTGACTATACATAAGCATTCTGTGTATAGTGCTATAGATCTGATTATCAAGAAATGCATCTATATTCCATTCATATAACTTTTTCCATTATAACTATTATTAATCAAATAATTAGTTTCTTCATGTATAATATCCATAGGGGTAGGTCTTCTATAATAAAATTTTCTTGTTATAGGCTTTCCATTCCATTTTTTTATCTCATCCTGATTATTATCAGTCTGGTTTAGGGTGGATATATTTAATTTTTCTTTTTAAAAGGCTTTTTAACTCATCAACTTTAGAAGAATACTTAAAATCTGTAATAACAGGTGGAAGTTGAAAGGATGCAGAATCTATTTGTAAAGAAGAGGATCTTGTTTCATCAAATGAGGAATATGTCGGACCTATTTTCTTCTTTTTTTCTATGTTTTTTTATTTTTTCGACTGTTTCTATTATTCTTTCAATTCTATTATATGTAAAGAAGATATTTTTTCTCCAATAATAGTTAAATATAAGTTTGTATAGTTTTGATTTTTCAAAAGTTGATTTAGATGTTTGACAGTTAGATTAATATTGTCTTGTTCTATTAATTTAGAAAAACCATTAAAACTTAAAAGTTTATTACCTCTCTCCATATGTAATTTATTTTTTAGGTGGATATATTGCTTTCAAAAGTTCTCCATTAGAAAGTGTATATTTTCTTTCAAAAGTATTAATTTCTTCAATAATAATTATTTTAATAATCTAAGAAACAAAATGTATTTTTTTATTTTGTTTTTCATAATATTCATAAAAACTTTTTCTGATATAATCAAGGTGTTCCTGAAAATGTTCAAAATACCATTTTCTAAAAAGACTTCATTCTGGTTTTTGAAATTCATCATTAATCTCCTTTCTGGCTGGAGAGCCTTTTGAAAAATCAATTTTTTCATAATCCATAAAATTAAGGAAAACTCATATCTGACATAGTATCATTTTCTTAAATTTAAATTCATTGAAATCCTTGAACAATATATTCTTTATTAATTTTAACTTTATTAACTTCATTAGACCATTCATAATTAGAATCTCTTACCTGTGAGGTAGACTCTCTAGATGACTCTGGTAATACTACTTCATAGTCAAATGGTGATATATAATATCTAATTGACTTATATGATGAAAAATGTAAAAGTCTTGAAAATTCTACATCTACTTTACCATTTATCTGCCTTATTTCTTTTAGCTCATTATTAATGGGTTTTATTGGTACAACATTTTCAATAGTCCATTTTTCAGGAAATACTATTTCTTCCCATTTTATAGGTCTTCTAGTAGTAATATTTGATTTTTCGAAATTTGATTCTATAAGAACAATCTCTTTATTATCTTTATTATCTCTCATTATACACATAGGATTTAGTGTTTTTAATAATTTATAACAAATTCGATAACATATGCAAATAATTTCAGATCCTGGAGCATAATTGTAACCATGTGTTTTAACATTTAAAATAACAAAATCTAATATATTTTGTTCTGTCAAGTTTGAAGAAAGATCTGGATAAACATTAAAATAAACAGGGCCATGAGCCATGCTAGACTGTATTATTCCCATTATAGAACTTTTCCAATTTAAATTTCTTCTATCACGAAGGGCAGCAAGATAACTTTCTGGCAAACCTTTTAGAGTTAAAGGTCTAAAAGCAATTTGTATTAATCCAATATGTAGCCAATTATATTCTATTCAATAAGGTGCAATATAGATCCATATCTAAAGTGGATTAAATTTTTAAAATACTCTCTCTCTCTCTCTCTAAAAACTTTTCTCTCCCCCAAAAAACACTAACTTCTTCCCTTCCCCTTCCCCTTCCCCCTCTTCTCCCACGCCGCCATCAACTCTGCCTCCACTCGTAGGCGGCTGTTAAGTCGCCAGCAAGTCCTCTACTGTCCATCTTCAGTTTCGTCAATTCTCTTTCTCCCCTCTCCCCCTAGATCTGAGATCTGTGCGATTTTTCTTTCACCCCTTTTGGAGATGGGAATGGTTCAACCCGATTTGGTTTAGATCAGATTCCCTCGATGGCGAAATTGATTTGGAAAAGATTAGGTACTCTGATCAGTGACCTTTCCATCTTCGGTGGTGACTTCAAGATTTGAAGGGTGGCTAGAGGGAGAAGTACAAAAGGTAGTAGATTGGGCTGTAATGGAGGCGTGCTCGATGGAATAGCGCTTTGGGGAGAGGAGGTTCCAATTTATTTTCTTGTTTGTATTTTACTTTTTTGGTAATTTGGTGTCCGGATGTTTCTTCATAATCGTGTCTAATTTTGCATAGGTTGCAGAACTGCAACAGTTTGTCTTGTGTTAGATTTTTGGTTATGCTGTTCATTTGCTCACCTGTTTGAGCCCTTTTTCTTCCTTAATGAAGTCTTTTGTCTTCCTTAGTGAAGTGTGTGTCTCCTTTATGGAGTGCCATTTCTCCTTATTAGGAGTTCAGTTCTATGGGTCATTGAATACCCTTGAGCTTGTAATAGCCAGTTGGCTTGCTTAATTTCAATAAAATTTCCTATCGATTTGAGAAAAAAACAATAAAGTGCAATATCACTATTATTTAAAAGTCTAATAGCAATTTCTTCACCCTGTATAGGAATAGAAGATTCAGTAGTTTTAACTATCTGTTTATGATTAAATATATTAAAAGTACCAATTTTATATATTTTCTTAGGTTCAATTTTAGGAATAGTCCAATTATTTAATTTATCTAAATTTCTTGGAATATCATATTCTTCAATCCTACTGTTTTTAACAGTATGTTGTTTACATCCCATAAGATTGTTCATCATAATATATCTTGTGTTAAACTATAACCATCAATAAATACATACCATATCCCCATGGCTCTGATACCATCTGGGAATAAGGATCGTATGATTATGCTATGTTAAGTATGACCCATAGGTACTATTACGAGACTAGAAGGAATTTACTGAGGATCACATCGAATGTATTGGATTTAATAAAAGAACCCCATAACGCCAAACAGTGCCATTCATCGGCTAAATAGGCTTGAGAGCATAAAACATTAAATCCATATTATTCTTTGCAAGCTCAAACCTTAGTCTAAACCTTGATCAAACTTAACATAATTAATCATAGATTCTTAACATCAAATAGATATAGAATCCATGGAAGAAATATGTATCTATAGAGGTATGGTTTAACACAAAGAAATTAGCCGGCCATAATAGGCGGCAACAATAAACAATATTATAAAAACAATAAAATAAATTACAATAAAATAAATTACTTACTTGCTCAAGGATGTTCCAAGCATCTTCAACTTTTAATCAATTTAATATTTTATATAAATTAAATTTTAAATGTAATATTTATAAAAATACTATTAATGAGATTGAAATTAATTAAGGAATACAAATTGTATTACTTGAGTTATTCCTAAACGATATCAATCATGATAAAAATAATTTTTAATCATTTCATTCTCATTACTATTCCATTCAAAAGTTCATTCTATTCCCATGTTATTCCATTCAATCATATCAATCAAGCCGTTAGTAATAGGAATCACGGTTCCAAAGGAATGTGTATTCCTTTACATGTTGGAATGAGCATTCCTCTCACCCTCATGGTATTGCTCATTCCATTCTCTCTCTCTTTCTCTCTCTCTATCACACACACATACATAATATATATATAATTTTAAATAATATTATTTTAATTTATACAATATTTATTTATATAATTATAAATATGTTACTATTTTTCTACTTAACATGTAATATTAAAATTATTTGTATTAAATTATTTGATAAAAAATAAAATAATAAATCATTTAAAATCTAAATAAAAAATTATACTCCCTCCGTCCCTCTAATATGTATCCATTTACTTTATTCACGTGAATTAAAAAGTATAATATTTTAATGTGTATTGAGGTAAGAGAAATAATATTTTAATGTGTAGTGGGTAGTTGTATTAGTTTTGAATGTGGACCCCTTGTGTGTCACATCAACCCAAAAAAGGAAATGGATACTTTGTATTAAGACGGACCAAAATGACAAAATGGATACTGTAACAACAAATTTTGTATTAATAATAAAATAAATACAAATGAATTACAATAATAATCCAATTGGATTGAACTTGATAATTAAGGAAACAATCTCTATCTATCCTCTGATTCTTCTCTCGAACCAATTTGGACTTTGACTTGTTGTGTGTGGCGCTGACTGCGTTGACCGCGCTGACTGCGTATGTTGATCGGATCTTTGGCTGAAGCTTGTCCGGACTCGAATTTGGGAATTTGTAATGCTTTATACAGAGGCGTCGAGCCTTTCTTTGGATTAAACGTGCTTGATGTGAAAACACTCGATCTGTGGGCTTAGCACCTTTATCCCGGGTCGTATGTTATTCTTGTCTTGAAGAACACTGAAGAACTTAGTGTATGGAAAACACTCGAACTGGGGGGCTTAGCACCTTAATCTCGGGTCGTATGTCATTCTTGCCTTGAAGAACACTGAAGAACTCAACGTGCTTGCTATGAGAAACACTCGATCTGGGGGGCTTAGCACCTTAATACCGGGTCGTATATCATTCTTCGCCTTGAAGATCTTGAGGAGCGTTGCTCGTGTTTCAATCTCTTCAGAGTGTCTGTGTCTTCAGATGCTTCAGTGTGTGTCAAATGAAGGGAGGAGGATCCCTTTATATAGGTGAGAGGTGAAGACCCCCTCATAAATATCTTGCATTCTGATTGGTCCACTCTATTTGGGCCATATCCTGCGGGCTTGGGCTTTCATTTGTGTTGGGCTGTAATTAGGCCTATTTTGTAATCAGACATATTTTATTTGAGTCTGATTTAATTTATATTTGACTTAAGTCAGACCTCATTTGACTTGCTTGACTTGGGTCAGGCCTCATTTAATTTATTGGGTTTAAATTAATTATCAATTATTTATTAATCTATTTTTAGGAATTAATTCATTTAAATTCCAAAATAAATTAATAATTAATATTTAATCAAGAAAATCCACGTGTCGCCATTTAATTGGACCGTAAATTTTAATTGCTTACAAATGCCCCCATTCGATTTATTCACAGACGTCATGTCTTAATGTAAATGAATTGCAAAAACTCCTTTTATTTTCAGCATTAGTAATTTGGGCTTTTAGGATTGAGAAATTACCTTATCCAAATAATACCTTTTTTTTTCTTGGCCCAACTTTTTTTTTTTCTTCGGGTAGCCCAATTTATTTATTTCTCAAGTAATCTAATTTATTTATTTTTTCTTCAATTGATTTCAAGATTACAGGAGATAACAGATTTGATAATTTGACAATCTTTATTCCAAATAAAAGAGATCTCTTGAAATCTCTTAAGATTTCAATCATGCAAATTTTCTATAATTTGCTGCAGTCCCTCCACTATATAAAAAGGCCAGGATCTTTGATTTTTTTTACCAATAGACCGTAAGACATTTACAGTTCTAATTTTCTTTTCTTCAAAATTTTTTTCTAAGAGCAATGTCTCTCTTGCCGGTTCATCAAGTATTGCCTATTGTCAGTGTAAGCACTCAATCCATTTTACTGTTTTTGTTTTTTGTTTTTTTTTTTCTTTTTTTTTTATGGATTCCTCACGTCAACTATAAGAAACCTTGTCCCTTAACACGATTGTTCCTTTAACGTTGTTCTTTTATGGCATTAACCATTGTCCCCCGATTGTCCCATTACGGCGTTAACGAATGTCCCTCGGTTGTCCCTTTACGGCGTTAACGAATGTCCCTCGGTATCAGTTGTGTGTGATCGTGGCTGCTTCTTGCAGCGGTGGACGCTGGTTGAGGCATTTGTGATGCTGTGGTGGGGATCGAGAATGATCTGATGGATTGTTGGCACGAGTTGGTCGGCTTGGCTCGTGCTTCCAGCAGCGAGAGAGTGTCTTATGATGGAGAGCAGCTTGATGTGCTCTTCTTGGTGGGAGGTGGACGTACGACAGGTTGTTGCAGGAAGACAAGTGCAGCGGAGATCTGACAGCGTGGCGGCTTCGACGCGACTGCTGGTAGAGCGCGAAGCAGACGGTGGCGCATCGGACCTCTCGATTCCGGCGGCGAGGAGTGATGAGTGGGGAAGGCTTCAGTGCGTTCCTAGCATGACGAGATCCGGGACAACGGCGGCAAGAGGATAACTTCAATGGCGACCAAGTTGCAACAGGCCTGGCCGGTGGATGGATTGGAATTGTGGCGACAGGTGATCAACCAGCGGTGAGCGGCGGCCCTTGCGGCGAGATGCAGTGGCTCGTGAACGGCTGAGCGGCCATGTGTGGATTGGAGAGTCTTGAACGGGGTTGCGGCCGCGTGGCGGATCGGCAGTGAAGCGGCTACGAGGAACGGCAGAAAGTAGAGCACGAGTCATGTGCGTATGGTGGCCTTGGCAAGTGGCTGCTCTGCGTGGGTGATCGATGACCGGCGTGAAGTGTTGATGGGCAGTCCACGATGAGGGGCAACGGGCGTGGCTGTCGGTCGTGGGGCAGCAGCTGGAGTTCTGATTCCGGCTATGCGGTCACGGACAGCGGCGACTGCTCCTTCTTCTGGCGGTGTGCTTCGTAGGGGCGAGAGATCCGGGTGCCGGCAACGGGTCCGGATCGCGGCGGTGGAAATTCCGATGGCAGCCGCGTGGTGGTATGTTGGTGGCTCCTCTCGGCTGCGAACGGCGTCGGCAAACTGATGCAATGGACGGAGATGCAACAGCTTTGGCAACGAGCAACAATGATGAACAAGTAATTGACAGCAGACGGCAATGGTACTCCAATATCAACCCTCGCAGCAGGTCGGCGCTTCGAAGCGACTGCTTCCGGGCGGCAGAGATGGCGGTGATGTGTTCTCCGGCAAACGGCCATCAAAGGCGATGGGCAGGCGGCGGCTTTGACGTGGAGCAGCTTTCTCGGTGATGGTGGCGTCGACGATCCGGCGAGGATGTGCGTGATTCCGGCAACATGCGACGGTCAGAGCTGCGGAAAAGATGGCCGGCGGTGGTGGTCGTTGCGGACCCGGCGGGATTTGCGCCTTTTCGGAGGCAGCGGGCTAGTGACGGCACACCGGCGGCGCGGTGACTGGCAGCGGGTGATGACTGAGAGGCATTGCTCTCGACTTACAGCGGTTGTGGGGATCGCGATCTTCCGAAGACGGCGGCGTGCGACGGCGCGGTGACTTAGGTGTCGCGACCTCCGGCAACGACGGCGACGGGTAGGTGACTCACGAATTTCGGCGGACATGGCCAGATTCCGGCGCGCTTTTGGGCGACGATTCCGACTGTGCGCGCGATGTTCATCAGTGCTGAACGAAGTAGTCAATTCCGAAGAGAAATTATAAGAAATGGCAGATCTGCTTTTAGTGAAGGCTGCTGTTCTCGACTGTGTTAAAAAAATGAGAATCCAGAATTGACTGGCAGGAAATCACTTTTCAAGTGAATCACGTGAATTTTGACTTTTCTACTTTAAGCCATCTAATGAATTAATGCATTGAGTTTGGGCCCCATCTTCTCAACCCATGCACTTGGGCTTGGACCAACTATTAACAATTTGGGCTTAAACTACAATTTGGGCTTACACTTTTGAGGGCTTGACTTAATTTAATTCATGTTATTATATTTTTTTTTGGGCCTTGAACATGAATTAATTTATTCGCTCCCCTCATTATCTCGAACTCCAGCCCTCATCGTGTTGGTTTAATTAATAATCTCGAATTTAATAATTAATTAACCCCATGAATTTATTTCGGATCTTTTAATTAATTAAATTCACAAATTAATTTGTATATTTCTTCCTTTCCTCATTAATATCTACCTTTGTGCTTTTTTCAACATTTTTCATTGGAAGGAAACAATCCACCCAAAGAGACTACACCATTTTTTGCTTCCGCGAAGTGGATGAGTAGCTATCCATGGAGAACAATATCGGCCTGCACTTTTCTTTAAATGGATTTAACAGAGCAATATCAACATCGTCACTCTTCCTTGAAATAGCATCGACAGAGCAACACCCACATCGTCACTCTTCCATCTTTTGAGATGGAATCGACAGAGCAACATCAACGTCGCGACTCTTCCTTGAGATGGCACTTCTGCTTCCTTTCCTTGCACTTATTTATGGCATGTATGCTTCAACTCGGCATGTATGCTTCAGCTCTTTATTTCTCTCACAAGCTTGATAAGAATAACTTGAATCATGACTGAACTTAGTGAACTACTAAGCTGCTTACGTACCCTTTTGCAGAGGATCAAGTCATTTCGTAGTTCAAAGGGACATGATTTTGATTTGGGGTGTCGTACATAGTTTATACTCATGTGGGCCAGGAGTGTGTCGTACACAGTTTATACTCGTGCGGACCATGAGTTTGTCGTATACAGTTTATACTCGTGCGGACCAGGAGTAACATGCAGTTTATCCTCGTGCATCATGGAGCGTTGAATTTGAATTTGCTTGGCAGGTTATACTCGTGTCAACGAGTCTTCAGCTTTAACTTGTAGACAGTTTATACTCGTGTCAGGGAGCCTTGTGTGGACATTTTTTCACTCGTGTCGAGGAGCATTGTGTGCACAGTATTCTTTCATGTCGAGGAGCATTGTGTGGACAGTTTTCTCTCATGTCGAGGAGCATTGTGTGGACAGTTTTCTCTCATGTCGAGGAGCATGTCACTTGATTTATGTTAGATAGTTTAGGCTCGTATCAAGGAGCATCATGTGGACAGTTTTAGCTCATATCTAGGGGCGTAGTATCTTGTAGTTGTTTTACGCGTAATAGCGTTTCAAGAATTTCTCATTTATGGGACCAATGTTCACGCCATCTTCAAATTGTGGAGGGGCACCTTCAGCATCTACCTCCTCCATTTGAGAATCTTCAAGAGCAGGGATATGATTGTTGGAAGTTATGCTTTCTCTATCATTATCATTATCGTCTTTAGTAAAGACAATGATCTGCATCTTGGCTTTCAACACTCTTCCACATGACACAGTCAAAATATTTCGTCTCTTCATGCGAGAGGGAATTTGACTCCGGAGTTTGTTGAAGCTAGGAGACTTGAAATTATTTTTCTTCCCACACTTGTTTCTCTCACAGGGTCCGAGCCTTTCAAAGACACTCCCAAGCATTTCGAAGAAAAAGCTTATCTTGATTTTCCTTTCACCTTCATCAAACATATCTTCCGTAGATGAAGCTTCTTCCTCAATGATATAATTTGTACTTGCTCTTCTAATTGCAATTCAGACTGGCTTTTGAGGGATATATCCCAAACCTGGCTTAACATTTTTGACAGTGTGGCCACTATTTTTCAACATTTTCTGAGTGGCATTGAGCCCATGTTCTGATGGGTTGATAGTCTCTTGAGGCAACTTGCTTGTCATCGGTTTTTCTTTCTGCTCATAACCAGCCTTCTTGAGGAGTCTGAAGGCTTGTGGACCATATGACTTGGCTATTTCTGCCTCAAACACCTCACCATGTTTAGTTTTTGCTCCCTCAACAGGACGTGTGAATCCTTCGAGTGGTGGAGAAGAAAGTATACTTGCATCAATTTTTGTTAAAGGTAACGTCAACTCTTCCAAGGCTTCAAGCTTCTCTTTATTCTTCTTGAGAGCGGCGAATAATGTGCTTCCTTCATCCTTTATTTGTTTACTACCCTCATCATTTTGTGCTGGGGCTTCTTCACGCTTTACTTCTTTTGTACTCTTGAAGAAATACTTAGTATCTGCAAAGTAAGCTTCAGCTTCAGTAAATGGCTTATCATCTTCGAATACCCTTTTCACGCTATTGCCTTCACTGTACTTGAAGCACTGGTGTAATGTAGAAGGGATCACACCATCCTCATGCAGCCATGGACGCCCCAAATGCATGTTGTACGAAGTTTTTTCATCAATGACATGGAAGAGCACTGTTGATTTCATCTCATCAATCAGCAAATCAAGAACAATTGTGCCGAGAGTTTGCCCTTCATGGTTGAACCCCTGAATCATCAATCGGCTATGATTGAGATCATCCACTGGTACTTCTAATTTCTTCAACATTTTTAAAGACAAGATGTTCATCGCTGAGCCTCCATCAACAAGTATACACTTTACTCGCAGCCCTTGTGTATAACCAGTTACAAATAGAGGTCGGTTATGAGATTGTGAACCCAACAACATGTCTTCATCTGTGAAGGTCACCTTCATAGAGTAAGCTTCTTTATTAGCCTCAATTCGTTCACCTTCGCTGCATTCCTCACTCACCATATGACATGAGCTTTTATCACGACCTTCCTTTACAGAAGTGAAGTTTGCGGCTGCTTCATCCTCTAACACAATCTTTCCTTCCTTGGCCAACTGCATAATCTTTTTCTTGAAGATGAAACAATCATGAATGGGATGACCCACCAATCTATGGTACTTGCAATATTTTGGGTCATTAGTTCGATTGGCTTCCTCTGGGCATTTCATCTCAGGAAGTTCAATGAGTTTGCCTTTAATCAGATCATCGAATATGCCAGAAACATCAGAGTTCAAGAATGGATACTCCTTTTCTTGCATCTCCTTTAGGGTTAATCTTCTTTGCCCTCACTCTTGAGCAACTTGTTTTCCTTTACATTCTTTCGAACCTTGACAGTAGCGGCGTTTGTGGCCATTGATTCTCTATTGGAGTTTGTGGCATACGGCTTGCCCCCTTTCTTGGTTTCCTGTCTATCATTGGACTTGTAGGAATCCGACACTGGTGAGTGTTTGATTCTACTGGCAACCATTCTCAATTCCATGTCATGAGCTCTCGTAGCCAACTCTTCAAAAGTCTTTGGCTGAATCCCTTTGAGTATGTAGAGCAAACTCCACTCCATCCCTTGGATGCACAATTCGATAGCAGACTCTCCGGATAATCGGTCCTTGCAGTTTAAACTCAAGTTTCTCCATCGATTGATATAATCAATCACAGGCTCTTCCTTCAATTGGCGAGTATTAGTTAGCTCAGTCATGCTAACGGTCCTCCTCGTGCTATAGAAACGATTGAGAAATTCATGCTTCATTTGCGTCCAACTGTCAATGGATTCAGGTTGCAAGTCGATATACCAATCAAAGACATTTCCTTTGAGAGAGCGAACGAACTACCTCACCATATGGTCTCCATAAGTACCAGCGTCATTGCACGTCTCAACGAAGTGTGCTATATGCTGCCTCGGGTTTCCCTTGCCATCAAATTATTAGAACTTGGGAGGCTGGTAGCCAGTTGGCAACTTTAAGTTGTTCACTCTTTTTGTGTATGGCTTGACATAAGTGATGGTAGGCTTGGAAGTCTACTAAAACCTCTCCTTTATTGTTCCAAGTATAATGTACTTCAGTTGATCTACTTGGAGCATTCCATCAGCCGAAAGTTGCACTCCCCTTTCAGTTTGCTTTTTTCAGTAGTTTGGCATTTTGTGAACTCTTCTACCTCACTCTCGTCCACAACTCCTTTTCCGTTTGCACGGCTAGTCACAGCAATGTCTCTTTTTTCCATCAGTTGGGAGATCTTTGTATCTTAAGCTTCTATGTGTTTTGTGAGCCCTTCGATAGCTTTCATCATGTTTGCTAGTAGTTCCTCAATAGTTGTAGTATCTGTCATCATTGCTGGAGCTGCACTTGAGTCAGATGAGGAGCTTGAAGATGAATGAGGGTGTGAGCATGCAGAGTCTTCATCACTATCCTCCTTCATGGGTGGTTGTTTTCTCGAAGCCATTTCGACCGAAGAGTTGGATCCAGAGGAGGCCTCCGACTGAGCTTTCTTTGACGTACTCCTTGTGACAACAACAACATACTCATTCAATGAATCAGATAGCTTGGAAGCAGCAGTCATTCCCACTGTGATCTTAATAGGAGCCATGTTGTATTTTTCAAGCTTGTGGAGAGAAGAGATGAGAGGTAGAGACCGTCCCACTAGGCGTGCCAAAATTTGTAACAATAAATTTTATATTTATAATAAAATAAATACAAATGAATTACAATAATAATCCAGTTGGATTGAACTTGATAATTAAGGAAACAATCTCTATCTATCCTCTGATTCTTCTCTCGAACCAATTTGGACTTTGACTTGTTGTGTGTGTGTGCTGACTGCGTTGACCGCGCTGACTGCGTATGAGTCGGATCTTCGGCTGAAGCTTGTTCGGACTCGAATTTGGGACTTTGTAATGTTTTATCCAGAGGCGTCGAGTCTTTCTTTGGATTAAATGTGCTTGATGTGAAAACACTCAATCTGGGGGCTTAGCACCTTTATCCCGAGTCGTATGTTGTTCTTGTCTCGAAGAACACTGAAGAACTTAGTGTATGGAAAACACTCGATTTGGGGAGCTTAGCACCCTAATCCCGGGTCGTATGCCGTTCTTACCTTGAAAAACACTGAAGAACTCAACGTGCTTGCTATGAGAAACACTCGATCTGGGGGGCTTAGCACCTTAATCCCGGGTCGTATATCATTCTTCGCCTTGAAGATATTGAGGAGCGTTGCTCGTATTTCAATCTTTTCAGAGTGTCTGTGTCTTCAGATGCTTCAGTGTGTGTCAAATGAAAGGAGGAGGACCCTTTTATATAAGTGAGAGGTGAAGACCCCCTCATAAATACCTTGCATTCTGATTGATCCACTCTATTTGGGTCATATCCTGCGGGCTTGGGCCTCTATTTGTTTGGGCTCTAATCAGGCCTATTTTATTTGGTCCTGATTTAATTATATGGGCTTGTTTGACTTAAGTCAAGCCTCATTTGACTTGGGTTTGCTTGACTTGGGTCAGACCTCATTTAATTTGTTGGGCTTAAATTAATTATCAGTTATTTATTAATCTATTTTTAGGAATTAATTTATTTAAATTTCAAAATAAATTAATAATTAATATTTAATCAAGAAAATCCACGTGTCGCTATTTAATTGGACCGTAAATTTTAATTTCTTATAGATACGTATCAAGGGGACGGAGGGAGTATATTTTTATACACTCAAATCGGTAAAAAATATATAATTAAATTAAATTCTTAAAATTTTTAAATATAAATGTATATAATTATTTTAATATTTATTCAAAATAAAATTAGTAGATTATATACAAAAAATTAATATTATTAATTAAATTGAATATATACATGTAATATAAATATAAATATAATTTTTTATACATAGTTTAATATTTTTTAATATATATAAAATTTTTTATTTGAATTTTAAATTTTATTTATATTTTAAAAATATTAATATTTTATTTTATTTTTAATTTAATATTTTTCTATAATTATTAAAATTAAAATATATAAAATCTTTATTAAAATTTTAATTTATTTAATATTCTATATAAATTAAATTTAAATGTAATATTATAAAAATACTATTAATGAGATTGAAATTATTAAAGAATACAAATTCTATTACTTGAGTTATTCCTGAACGATACCAATCATGATAAAAATATTTTTTAATAATTTCATTTTTATTATTATTCAATTCATAAGTTCATTTCATTCCCTTGTTATTTCATTCAATCATATCAATCTAGTCGTAAATGCACTCACAAGTTCCACTAGGTGCTCCTTTACAAGACACACAAAGATGTAGACTACCTAAATAATATAAAAAAGGCTTCTAAGAGTGTCTCACAATACATATTATTCCCTTTCGAGGTACTAAGTTCTTATTGTAGACCCTTTCAATAGTCCAAACACCTTCATAAGCAACTCTTTCTAGTGTTCTATCATGAGATATTAATGATTTATTTGTTTCGACTCCCGACTTCGTTTTGCTCCATTTTCACTTGTTTTATACACATTTTGATCATTTTCACAAAATTTTTTCCACAACATAAATTATCTCTAAACGGATGAAGTACACTATCAAATATACGAGAAATGGATAAATAATATGAAAATAACACAAATATTTAGGTGAAAATAGCAACGATCATAACACGAACTGGAAGTTATAATTTTAATTGGAATTTTGGATATTAAAAATGTACCCGAATTACCCGACCGATTAATCGATTTATTTTTTTGCACTTTCAAATTAATTATAGAAAAGAATTAGAAGATTCATGAAATATTAAAAATTTGATCCATTCAAATTTTTAAGCATAATATATGTAGATAGCGTATTTTTATTGCATGTAGGTCATCTATTAATGTGGTTGTTACAACCCTATTAATCTAACATAGAGTTGGCATGAATGGTATGGAATGAAAGGAATTACACACAAGACTTCCTCCTACCACATATTCTGAGGTAATATTTTCCTTTTATTTCTTTATTTTTGCAATGGTGAAAGTGTTCTCTCTCTTCTTGATTACATGATAGGTAATATTTTTCTTCTATTACTTTAGTGTTGCAATGTTGGAAGTGTTCTCTCTCTTCCTGATTACATGATATTCTTATTCATACATTTTATATTCTCTCCCAAAATTAATATTTGTCGGAGCATTGATTAATGCTCTAATAATTGTTCCCCTTGATTGATGGGGATATGAGTCAGTAGGTAATAATTATGCTAAGCTAATAAAGGGCATCGTAGCCTAAGGCTTATAAAGTAAGCCATCCCTTAGACTGCGTGCTCTCTGAGATATTTCGCTGGCAGTCTCTTTCGGGCTAAAGTGGGCAATGCTCTTTGTGTGGGGTCTCGAGTGAGCTCGAGAATTCGAAAAGACACGTGTCCTGGTTTCCTTATCTTGGCATGAGGCTTTAGCGGGAGGATTCTTCGAGGGTAGAGGCCTTCTGTAGGAAACTAGGTTTGAAGAGTGTTATAATAATTAGGAGAGGTTGTGGGTCAAAGTTATTATATCTAAATATTGTGAAGATTTTTGTGGGGGAAAAAACCTATGTTTGGGTAGAGGTAAAGGGCAAAAAGAAGCATGAGTATCAGGTGCAGGAAAGATGTCTATGAAATTTTATGGATGAAAGAGGGTAGAGGTATGAAAGGGGATTAAAAGAAAATAATATGTAGAGCAGATAAAACTTTTTTGTGACAGACTGTTGGATTGAGAAGGGCTCTGTAATAGATATTTTCCCTAGAATATTTACATTAAGTGGATAACAGAAAGCTCAAGTCAGTGATGTTAGAGTGTCGGGGTAAGATGAGTGGAGTTGGTGTCTAACTTGAAAAAGGGAATTGAGGGAATAATAAGGATTCACTCCATGATCTAACGTCTTGTTTAAACATGTATCATTTGGTTAAAGAAGGAGAAGACTCTTGGAGATGGTAATGGGTTATATTCGACGAGCTTAGCCTACAAGTATATGGTGGAAAAAGTACCAGAAGAATAATTGTCTTTGTTCACTAATTTTCCTAAGGAATTATAATTTCACCCTCAAGTGTAATGAATCAATTGCATTGCGCGTGTGACCAAGTCAACATCAAAATCACAAGATAGTTCTAGAACTATTAATAAATTCAATTTATGAGTATTTTAAATTAAAATAAATTTGGGTTTTGAAAATGATGATTAATAAATTGTAGTGCATCAAATTAATACAACTAAAATTAATGACTATGAGAAAACTTTTAAGTGTTGAAGGTAAAAGATTAGTAATGCTAAGACAATCCAATTTGACCATGTAACTGACTCTCTAGACTTATGATTCACTATTCTGCAGATTCTTATAGGATGATCTCTAAGTAAAACTAGACCACTATGATAGTGAGATCTAGTACTTATCATCAGATGAAAATCCTAGGATTGACTAGTAATTAAACCTCTCTCCCTTTTTAGGTACTTATGCAGTTAAGATGTTCCCTTTCTAGGGACTTGCGCATTAATAGATTTTTCCTTTTTAGGTACTAAGACATTAATCATACATTCCCTTTTCAATTACGAAGTAATGATGTTTTACTTTGGTATCTGATATCCGTTACTGATTTTCTGGAAATTATAAGCTATATGGATTAAGCCTCTATAACTGCCACAAAACTACTATGTTCATGCAACAATCAAGATTCCTAATAATAATTCATTTCGAGCTAACTTCATAAAATATAACAGGAATAAAAATTCAAAACACAATCATAGAAGTCTCAAATTCAATAAGGAAATAAATATTTTGTAGTGTTGTATATCAAAGTCGAAAAACATCAAATCACATCATTCAAACTGTCTAAATCCCTACATTATTAATTAAAAGTTTATCCAATGGTATAACAAAAGTAAATCAGAAAGAAGTAATAAACCCTAATTATGAGTCTAATTACTGCAAAAAAAGAAATAGAATTAGAGGATACCCTAGAGTAGATTCCCCTACTTCAACTCCCATCTCTTCCAGGATTCCCGTCTCGAACCAAATAGACAACACCATCTTGATTTCTCTCCAAAAGTATGGTAGATGGAAGGTGAAAGATGGGATGTATGGAGTGTCAAAGTGCGATCGATGTAGAATGTATTGATTCCCCTCTAATGTTCTGAGTCTGAGCCTTTTATAGTGGGATGCAAAATCGGATCTAAAACACAGACCTGAACCGTCAACTTATGGTGCTCGAGATTGAGCACCCTTGCTCGGCTCTCTGCTAGGCGTCGAGGGCACTACTCAATGGTGATCAAGCACAATTGCTCAATGCTGGGCATGAATTCTCTCTTCCATGTGGCTCCCGCTCAATATCAAGCGGGCATGCTCGTAGGCACCGACTAGTTTGCTTGTGAATTGCCACATCTTCCAAGGCCACCGCTCAAGATCGCAGCTCTGCTCAGTAAGCACTAAGCGAACTTCCATACTTTCCTCTTCTTGCTTAGAGTCGAGCATCTTTGCTCGATGATGATTGAGTTTTAAATATTTTCCACCCAATCGACTTCAAGTTCAACTTTGATCATTTTGTCCCTCTTTTTCTATTCAAAACCTGACAAAATACCTTTCAAGTACCCTTTTATTAGTAACAACTAGATATTCAATTTTGCAAGTAATAACAACAAATTCAATCAAAGAGGTATCAAATCAAACTCAAAAGTACATGAATTTATACTCTCAAGTAGTTTTGCTCCTAACAAAGTACAAGATATTGTTTGGAAAGTATTAAGTAAAGATTACAAATAAAAACAAATCTCCAAAAGCATGGAATGTTATGGTAAATGTCGATACTCTTTGTGCTCATGTAGAAAGGAAGAAGAAACCATTTCACACATTTTCTTCACTTGTAAATTAAGTAGCTTATAAAACTTTTTCATACTATTACAATTCAACAAAGATGATCATGGTATCGCATATTAATCCTGCTCGACATCTTCTACTACATGACAATTTGCTAAGAAATTTAAGGAATTCCAATATTATACAACCTGCAATCATCTGATTAATATGGAATGGGAGAAACAAAATTGTTTTCAAAGGAAAATGACTTGATATATTTAATTCATTTTCCGAAGTCAAAGCAAATTATGTATGGTCTTGGTCAATCATAAGAGGAGGTTTCATTAACAATTTCTCTTTTAAGACGTAAATCTACATTATAGTCAATATAGAATGATAGAAATAATATAGTTTTCAAAGGAAAAGAGCCATTCCCAAAGTCAAAGCAAAGATATAATCTTGGTTAATCATAAGAGAGAGTTTCATTAACAAACTCTCTTTTAAGGCGTAGATTTTTACTCTTACGCAGTAATTATTTAGAAGTTTCTTAAAATATGTCATTAGTTTATTAATATTTGTAAGGTTGAATAATCATCAATTTAATAATAAAATCTGCTTTATTTGATAAAAAGAAATAGCATAAATGATTAATATAATAAAATAATACACTCTTCTTCATTCCATGACTCCCGTCTAACTCCTTATTGTAGGTATGAAGTTTAAGAAAATTTATTTATTTATAAATTTTATTGACTTTTGATGGTAAATGAGTAATAAAATAAGTTATCTGTGTGAGGTGGGAGTAAAAAAATTTTTTATTATCTTTAAATTTGTAATTAAAGGTTATTTATTTTATAAACATTTACTTTTATAGAGGCTAAAGAAATGTATAGGAACCAATAAAAGAAAAAGTAAAGAATTTTGTTGAAACTATAGTATTTATTCGATTTAAATGATATAAAACATTTAAACTCTCTTCAATCTTTTCAAGTCTTTTATATCCCTCAGCTAATACTGATCAACTGCATACATTAATTTCCTAACTTAAAATTCGGTTTTTTAATCTTATAAATATTCATCCAAACTCATAGCCTATTAAATAATCAAACTAACTAATATCCTTAAAATAAAATTTCCCAACAATATGGACCCCACAAATTAAATTCATTTGATTTGAACCCTTTCGTCAGTAATGCCTAACTCTTGCCCCTCCCTTATATTTGCACATTAAATGCAACCATGCAACTCCATACACTAACCCAATAACCTCAGGTAGGTAGCAATTTACATTAACTCAAAACAAACTACTCTTGACGCATATATATGAACATGGTTCGCTGAATATTGAAGTTGGTTAGTTCACTCATTAACTCCACTTTGCCACACACGTTTTTCGTGTTTAACTAAGCCTACCTATCATCAGCCACCATTCACACAGCCACCATGGAAATAGAGGTGGTGAGTGGAAACGGTGGTAGTAGGGCCATAGCTCGCGGCGGCGGGAGTGGCTCTAGCAGCAGCGATACCGGCCCCGCCATCGCCGCTACTCGTAGATCTGGCGGTGGTGGAGGCAGCGGTGGCAGCTCTGGCCGCGATCTAGAAACGCCGTGGCCACGGGAAGGCGGCGAAGCTCACTTGGTGTGGCGGGACCTGACGGTGATGCTGCCGAACTTTGGGCAGGGACCAATCAGGAAGCTGCTTAGTGGGCTCAACGGTTATGCCGAACCAGGTCGGATCATGGCCATAATGGGCCCTTCCGGATCCGGCAAATCCACCCTTCTTGATTCTTTAGCAGGTTGGTACTTCATATATCACTTTTCACTTAAAATGTTATTATTGTTCATTTATTTCAAATTATTTATTAAATTCGTTTAATTGGACTATTGTCATTTTTTATCGATCCAGTATTACTTTTTATTTCAAATGTTGACGGTCTCGAAGAAGTTTTCGATAGTTATGGGAGGGTCAATCAATCGGTTAGAGCGTTGGCATACGAATAAATAGGTTTAAATGCCTAATTAATTGAGGGATGATGAAAATGAGATGAGTGAGTTGGATGGATATTATAAAGAAATGGGCATGAAGAAAGATAATTAAAAAGAAGAGAAAAGTTTGAAGAAACATCTAAATCCAAGAATTAATTGAGGGTGGGGGAGAGTAGTTGAAGAGTGCCGTTAGAGTTTAATGAAGTTGTCCACACTATTACTACCATGTCATGCCATCTCTACTAAATTATTCTCATGATTCATTCCCACTATATTTTATAGGAATCTAGCTATCTCCTCTTTTTTCTTAATTATTATTATTAGTAAAAAGGAAAATTTATTATAGAAATTGTAATTTAATTGGCACGTCAACCGTTGCGGAATTGACAAATTTCAATTAAATTCAGAAAATTTTCTCAACAGCTAATAAAAACAACGTAGTTTAGGGTCTGAAATTCCACTCTATGTATGATGAAAGTGATTTTGTTATTAAATCACTTCTTTATCTTTATTTTGTCATTCCTTCAAATTATAATATTTTGGCTTGAAATAAAAATATAAAGATTTGTGTGAGACCGTGCCATCAAAGTATTTTTGTGAGACGAATAAAAAGTTATAATATTTATAATAAAAAGTGATATTAAATTAATAAAAAGTAAAACAATGAAAAAGTAATAATATTTTTTTAAAAAAATAATAATATTTTTAATAAAAAAATAATATCTAGTATGAAAGTGTAAAATAATTTTACCATAATTACAAAACTAATAAATATATTTAAGAAAATATTTTTCAGTGGTTATGTTTTTATCTGATCCACCAAAATATAGTCGCAATCAAATGTCGAAAGCCATTTTTCTTTTTCTTTTTCTTTTTTAAATCAATTTTTAATTTAACAGCATGTAAATAAGATAATTAATCATAGATTTAAATTAAATTAGATGAATTTTTATGAATTTTTTATAATTTATTGATGTTTATTTGTGCAATATTTTAATACAAAATAGTGAGAGTGAGAGTAATTAAAAGATTGATACAAAATTATAGTAATACCCTTTAAAAAAATTAATTTTATTAGTCAAATATTAATATCCTTCATTAAAACGTTTACCTTTGTTTATTCACGAGGATCAAGAATTATGATATTTTAATATACATGGAGATAAGAGATATAATATTTTAATTTATAGTGGGTTGTTGTATTACCATAATGTTGCTGTCCTATGAAGATATTTAAATATTTTGTATGAATCATATTTACTATAAAACGAATACTAAATCTTTGGCAATGACTAGGGTGGTAAAAATCCACTAAATTGAATTGGTGGAACCTCCTCCCTTTACTTTCAATGTGTGTTTCATTGTTTAATCTAATTTAATTTTTTTTTCATTTTGTATGGTATGTTGTTCGTATTTTTTTCTGTTTTTTATTTATTTAATTTTAGGGACATAATTATAATTTCACTCTTATAATTTATGGTGTATTTAATTCTTAGAGTTTAGTATTTATGGTATAATTATAATTTCACCCTTGTAATTTAAGGTATATTTCACCCCTAGGGTTTAAGTTAGGGTAATACTTTACCCCAAGGGTTTAAGGTTTGGGGTATAATTGTAATTTCACGCTTGTAATTTAGGGTATAATTTTTTTTTAAGGTTTAAGGTTTGAGGTATAATTGTAATTTTACTCTTATTGTTTAGGGTATATTTTACTTTTAGGGTTTATGGTTTTAGGGTATAATGATCTTTTAAAGATAATAAAATTAAAAAAAATAAAAAATAATATTAATTGTAGGGGGACCACATATTAATTAATTATAATAATTAGGAAGAGGTGGGGACCAAATGTTCCACCCAAGTTGCTCTCTAAATCTTTATTGGATGCTCAGATTGGAAATACATAAACGTTATTGTGGGATAGAGGAAATACCCTTATTAAGAATAAAATAGTATTTCCTCCGTCCCATAGAAGTTAATACACTTTTTTTTATTTGTCCCATAAAAGTTGACACATTTCCTTTTTAGTACATGGACCGACCCAAAAAAATAATTAATTTATTCTCATGGGCCCACAAACACATCTAATATAACTAACAACTTTATATTAAATATTATTTTTCTTACTACATTTTACATTAAATTATTATACTCCTTAATTTCCGTAAAAAAAATGATAACTCCTTCGAGATGGGCGTTGGATGTCTTGTTACATTTTGATGTTACATCTTCTATTACACGTGTTAGATGAGTGACACGTATGCAGAGAGATAAATCTAAGTCTTTCCCCTTAGGGTTGATTGTTAGAGTATAGATTAGTCTATCCTACGTGTCAATCATCCAACGATTTGTAACAAGAGATGTAACAGAAGATCCGAACCGTTCAAGATGGAAGGAGTAATTAATTATTCCTATGATAAACGAACCCATAAAAGATTTAATGAGTGATGACTCTCGTGTCAAATATTTCACATGTAAATTCTTTTATTTAAAAATTATAAAGATAATTATACCTTAAATGTTCTAAACCATACAAATAAACATTAATTAAACTTGTGGATATATAATATGTACTCGAGTTCACATAACTAATTATATTTAAACTTAATTTTCATACACTAAAATGCAAGTGTTGTTATACATCTCTAATATAAATGTATATATGTGAACGTGGGGCTCAGGTAGATTATCAAGAAACGTGGTTATGATGGGAGATATTCTTCTTAATGGTAAGAAGCGGAGGCTCGACTATGGTGTTGTTGTAAGTTCATTATCTCTCCACTCATACATAACATATATATATAGTACATGCATAATAGACTACGGGATTTTCTGTGTCATTTTCATACACATTTCTTGTGTCATTAATTATATGAACAAATTACTTTCGTTCATACGTGTTGCACATCCGAAGGTGTAATATATGAGATGCTACACAATTTTGGCATGGAAAATCTAGTGTTTGATCCATACTAGAGTGACTAAATATGCATCGGATCACCTATTCCAACATAGTGTTTCATCTTGTATTCCAATGTTATATTCCACGTTCTAAATGATTGACACGTATCATGATCCTATCCAACTTGAACCCAAAACAGACATAACAAACATAGAATAACACTATTCACTTGTTTATTAAAAACTTAAACCTAAAACAAACATCTTCTTAGGGTATAGTTTTTTTATATTATGAAACAAATGTGTAATAAGAAATTCAATCCCGAACAAACATTCAAATAAGTTAATTAATTCAAGATTTTGTTGTCCACATATATATCAATGATGATGCAGGCTTATGTGACACAAGAAGATGTGCTGTTAGGGACACTGACAGTGAGAGAAACTCTAACCTACTCAGCACATTTGAGGCTTCCATCATCCATGAGCAAGCATGAGGTGAGGGACATCATAGAGGGAACCATCATGGAAGTGGGCCTCCAAGAATGTGCAGATAGACAGATAGGAAACTGGCAGATGAGAGGCATCAGCGGCGGCGAAAAGAAAAGACTAAGCATCGCCCTCGAAATCCTTGTCCGCCCACGCATTCTGTTTCTCGACGAGCCCACCACAGGGCTCGACAGCGCCGCCTCCTTCTTCGTCATACAAGCCATCAAGAATCTTGCAAGGGATGGAAGAACTGTCATCTCCTCTATCCATCAACCAAGCAGTGAGGTGTTTGCCCTGTTTGATGACCTCTTTCTGCTGTCTGGGGGTGAAACTGTTTACTTTGGACAAGCAAAGACAGCAATAAAGGTCATTGCATATATATATCTTAATTGCTACTACCTTTGTGTGCTGTTTTTTTTTTTAATGATCTGATGAATCTCAGTCTAACTCGTCTGGCTTTTCAGTTTTTCGCTGAAGCAGGGTTCCCCTGTCCGAGTCGGAGAAATCCTTCTGATCATTTCTTGCGGTGTGTTAACTCAGACTTTGACATCGTCACTGCTGCATTGAGAGGTTCACAAAGACACCGGGTATGAGTCCTTCTGTTAGAGTAATTTGATTAAATATTAAACAATTCTCCTTTCTATAAGTTTAAACTTTTAGATAAGGTAGTCATATAACACCTTCCTAGCCATATATATCCAAATTTGTTATAAGCTTTGGGATGACTACAATTGTTCAATCCCCAGTGTATCATCTCACGCGTGAAGGGGATAAAATCTAAAATCCTTACGTGTTGCTCATGTATATAATCAGTAACACGAAAAATAGCAGCTTGGTTTCACTGTTCCACACCCTATTTCATCCTCTATCATCCTCTATTCAACGGGGTTGGAGTGTGGACACATCACCTATTTTTTTAGGTCACCCAAGTGAAAAATAGGTGATGTGTCACACTCCAACCCCATGGAACAGAGGATGCAATAGGGGTGTGGAAGAGGTGATCTCAAATCAAAAAATAGTACTCTCTCCGTTCCATAGAAGTTAACATATTTCCTTTTTAGTACATGAGACCTACTCAAAAATAATTAATTTATACTCCTGGCCCACATACACCTCTAATACAACTACCCACTACACATTAAATATTATTTCTCTCACTTCACTATTCATTAAATTATTATACTCCTTAATCTCCGTGCTAAAAAAAAGTGTCGACTTCTGCGGGACGGAGGGAGTACTAAAAGTGTACAGACTATCTCGTGTAACATGACATACACATAATAAGTGGATTAAAAAGTGTCACAGAAAATCACGTGTAACATGTCCCTGCATGCACATAATAAGTGGATTAAAACGCATATTTTTCTCCTCACTCTAAGGTACATTAGTAATTTCTCAATGACAGGAAACAGACATAATAACATCGGATCCTCTGATGAATCTGGCAACAGCAGATATCAAATCAATACTTATTGAAAAATACAAGCATTCAGAGTATGCTAAAAATGCAAGATTGAAAGTTCAAGAATTTGCAATCCTTGTAAGCCTCCCTGATGTTACAGCTTTGATTCATCTCTTCGTCGCATAAGAAGAGGCCAAAAAACAAACTAACAGTTTAATGATAATTTTGCAGCAAGGATTGGAGCTTGAAACAATTAAAGGAAGCCATGCAAGTTGGTGGAAGCAGCTGTCGACACTAACAAAGAGATCATTCTTGAATATGTCTAGAGACGTAGGATACTACTGGTCTCGTATAGTAATATACATCATCGTATCTATATGTGTCGGAACTCTATTCTACGACGTGGGCACAGGTTATAGTGCAATATTGGCCAGAGGAGCTTGCGGAGGCTTTGTAACAGGATTCATGACTTTCATGTCCATTGGAGGTTTTCCTTCCTTCATTGAAGAGATGAAGGTAAAACATTGTATATATCTATCACATATTGCTATAATCATTTTACATGGAATCAAAGACATGGCCTAACAAAAATTAAGAGTTTACGTGCTAGGTTTGAGTCAAATTAACTCCTCTACAACTAAGAAAATATATTAGAATGACATGATTAAATATTAAATTATATTCCTTTCGAGCTTAAAACATAAATCATACCGTAACTTTTTATTTTATTAAAAAAGGTTTCGAAATGGTTAGGACATTTATTTTCGTCTCAAACCTTTCAGTTTTGCTCTTATTTTGTCCCAAAACAATATTTTTCACCAATTTAGTTCCATAATAAAAAGTTACGGATGATTTATGTTTTAAACTCTAGTTGTTGATTATTTAAGCATCATTTGAATCACGGATGTGTTGAGAAATTAAGCAGGTGTTCACTAAAGAAAGGCTGAATGGGTATTATGGGGTGGCAGTGTTCATACTGTCCAACTTCCTGTCTTCGTTTCCGTTTTTGGTTGCGGTGGCGGTAATTACCGGGACGATAACATTCTGGATGGTGTTTCAGTCGGGAGTTTCTCGTTATATCTTCTTCTGTTTGAATATATTCGGATCCATTGCAATGGTAGAGAGTGTGATGATGATTGTAGCTTCACTCGTTCCTAACTTCTTGATGGGGATCATTGCTGGAGCTGGAGTCCTTGTAAGTCTTCTTTTTTTCTTTCACCAAAATACTTGTGTACTTATTTTATTATTTGTGTACAAACCTTATTAACCCTCACCCACCTTCTACTACCATAATATTTTTTTCTTTGTTTTCTATCATCTTTCATCTCTTTTCTCATCTCAATTAATACTTTTGATATGAAGTTTAAATCTATCTTATTAAAACCCAAAACTATTCAATGATTTATTAATTCAATTTAAACTCAAATCAAACCTGATTTAGATCAAAATTTTCAGGTGTACTTACTATTTTATCATTATGATTTGATACATCACTTATTAATTTATGGCATATACTCTGGTATAGTTACTATTTTAACTTGTAATGTAGGATATATTTTTTCGATTCAATTACTCCCTCCATCCCATTTTCATCTTCATATTTAATGTATACACGCAAATTAAGAAAAGTAACTTTTTGAGTAACTTTTGGGGGTAGTTAGGTATTTTTGAGTAATAAATAAATGATAATGTATGTTAGGTGTGTTAAAAAGTTGATGACAATTTTGAAATTAAAGTATGTTAGAAGGATATTAGTTATGTACCTTTTTCTTTTATGGATGTGTGAAGTTGAAATTGGGACGAACCAAAACAGAAAGTGCGAAGTTGAAGTTGTGACGGAGGGAGTATTATTTTGCCAACTCCCCCTACCCCACCCCGTTCGGATTTTATGTGTCATTTTGGTACATCATCTCCTTTGATGAATAACACGTAGGAGAAAGAGGGGAAACTATACCCTAAAAAGGGAAGCTTAAACCCTAAGGTGATGTTTGATTCCGGTTTAATCATCCGGATTTAGACTTAATAAATCTCCTTAAATCTCTCCTATATTACACCTACATACCCTATTAACATTTATCCACCCCCTACCCTATATTATCTCTCCTCATATAATACTTTTTCTTTCTTTCTCTTTCCTCTTCTATCACCTCAATTAATACTTGATTTGACATAAAATTTAAACCTACCTGACTTAAACCTAAACAAATATAACAAATATAGAATAACACTATTCACCGATTTATTAAATCAACTTAAACTCAAATCAAACACCACCTAAGGGTAATGATTGGATTTCTTTCTCCTCTTACGTGTCAATCATATAACGCATGACACTAGATTTAGTGTTAGAGATGATATTAATTGGGGAGAGTGTGTGCATGTGTAGGGAATCATGATGATGACTGCTGGTTTCTTCCGGCTGCTACCAGATCTTCCCAAGCCAATTTGGCGCTATCCTATTTCCTATGTTGGGTATGGTGCTTGGGCCTTGCAGGTATTCATTTACAAACACCTTAACCATTTTTTATGCTAATTGGATCACATGAGATGACTCATAATAACGATGTTACTCTGTTTTCATAAAGTTTCAAGTTTACTATAAATATAAAGTTTAATTAGAAAATGGCAGGGTCTCTTGTTAATATGTAATATCTTGTTAATTGAATGCAATATTATATGAATAAAAACAATACATTTTTCAAATTAAAAATCAATTTTTTTTTGTTAAATATAAATTAATACTCCACTCTTCATATTTCAGTCATCTTTTATACTCCCTCCGTTCAGGGTATTTTCACCCATTTGTACGGGCACGGAGATTAAGATGTGTTTTTTTTTAATATATAATGTAAGAAAAAGTAATGATAAATTAGTAATTTAAAAAGGAAAAGTAAATAAAATTGTTGAGAATGATAAATAAAGTGTAAAAAAGTAATTAAAGTTGTTGGAATTGTAAAAAGTAGGCAATAAAATATTATGTATTTTTATCATTAATGGAATGAGTAAAAATACGTGGAACAGTCCAAAATGAAAAATTGGTAAAAATACATGAGACAGATGAAGTAATTAAAACATGCATTCTTTTGTTTATGATATGCAGTATAAAATTTGGCAAAATTCTTGTGTGAAAACTTATACACTAATGAATAAAAACTTAATTTAATAGTTGAGATTGTTATACTACAGATGCACTCTAATTGGACTCTAAAATTTAATATTTATTAATTAGAATTTTATTGTCTTTTAACATTTATATTATTCAAATTCAAATTTACTAGCCTACACAAGACTAACTCATTTTTGAATGGTTGCAGGGAGCGTACAAGAATGACATGATTGGAAGAGAATTTGATCCTCTAGTACCCGGTGAACCAAAAATAAAAGGAGAGGATGTGATAACCAAAATGTTTGGAATATCACTCAATCGTTCAAAGTGGTGGGATTTATTAGCTCTATTTGCCCTAATAGTGTGCTATAGATTTGTCTTCTTTCTTATTCTCAAAGTGAAGGAAAGAAGTGCAGAATTTTTCCAGTCAATATATGCAAAAAGAGCATTGCATCAGTTCAAAAGGAGGCCCCCATTTAAGAAGAAATCACCCTATTCTTCCAAGAGACATAACATCAACTCTTTGTCTTCTCAAGAAGGTCTCACCTCTCCAATATGATTCATCAACTCTAAAAATTATGAGTTGTGATACACACAATACATATGATTTTGATTACCTACTTCATTTGGTGTTGCGTCTATAAGATGAAATGATTGCTTAAGGGGTAGTGTAGAAGGTGTTTGGAGGAATAAGGAGCTGATTTTTTTTCTTTTTTTTTTGTAAAATATTCATTTGTTGCTTTTTTAACTAATCTATTGTTGAATTCTTGTTGACAAATATGTTAATGTATCAAGAAGTGCGGTGTGCTTACAGTTTTTGTCTTTGTTTTAATGCTAGCCGTCACATGTACTAATGTTTTACCCTAAAGGGTTTAATTTAATGTTTATATTTATCATAATGTTAAATTTTAAAGTTATGTTTGTTTCTGAACAATTAATCTAAATTTATGTTTATAAATCCTTGTTATACGTAACTAAAAACTTTACTCCTATTAATTAGTTAATTCTCTCATATCATACAATTTCTTTTATCAATTAATATTTTTTTCTTCTACACTCTATCATTTCTTATCTATTTTCTCACAATAATTTATATACTATCATTTTATAAGTTGATTTGATATAAAATTTAATTAGTTAAATCTATTTAAACTCAAATTAAATATATCTCTTTGATACGTATTCATTTACTATATTCGCTCGTCCCAATACAAAGTATTCATTTTTTTTATTGATGTGACCCACAAAATAATAATATTATCTCAACCAACAATACATAAGACTCACACTCAATACTAATACAATTACTCATTACATATTAAAATATTATATATCTCTCAATGCACTATACATTAAATTATTATACTTCCAATCTACTTGCTAAAAGTATCATCATTAACAATTATCTTTCCTTCACATCGTATGCATATCGCTCAACAATTTATTCAAGGAAGAAGAAAGGTAGGCAAGAAAATGAACACAGTGCACACGGTCATGAAATTTATAGAATCCAACATGCAAAATAAATAAAAAATCATGGATACAAAACGCTCCCTCCATCTCTATTTATCTTCACATTTTTAAGTAATAAATAAAAAATAATATTTTAAGTAATAAATAAAAAATAAAATATGTAACGTACATTAGATGAGATTGATGAGATATTTTCATTTTCATAAGTGTTTGACCGAAATGGCATGCCCACCTAGAATGACCTCCAAAAGAGCCACATTTTGCATCGCAAAGATTGATGTGATGTTTTCATTACAGTAAACGCCTGCTAAGTCGAATTCATATAGGTTGTCTCATAAATAATTATCACACGAACTTGCTCGAGTTGAGACAGAATCATCAAAATACCAGAAAGATATCACATTCAACATTCACGTCGTCGAGCAATGTTTAACAGACATCACAACAGATCAGCATTTCAAAATTAGCCAGACAAAAGATAAGTTGTTGACGACAAAATGAAGACATCAGGTTTACATGTGCACCTGGAAATAGAAAGCATGCACATACTTAGTAGTTGCACTTTGCACTACCCTACTATTTTAACTTTCATTTGTACAAGTATGTGGAACCATAAGCAAAATGCGTCTTCAGTTAAATAAATTCACGGATACCGCAGTGGACCAACGAGAAAATCAGGAGCATCTATTTCCTTCAGTACTTCAGTCATCTTCAATCCGACAAAACTCACTCGTGTATTTGAATGCCCGTCGATGAGGACACTAGTAACCTGCAGCAAAATCGCTACTCATAAGAAGAAACTAAACCTCTAAGTAGAACTATAAATAACAAATGACAACTGAATTCAGATTTTCTTTCAAACGCACACAAACACACAAGACATTGTTTGATTCCATTTCTGAATCAACTGTTTTCTAATTCAAATGAGAAAATCAGGTCTGGGATCATTTGTATATTTACTTAGTCAAAACTGTTTTGTATAAACCAGTTTAGCGAAAGGAATATCAACTAAATGGCAAGAGTAAAGTATTGCTATATATATTTCTGATGAGACCCGCCACACAATTCTAAATTTAAATTACTATTGTTGGTATAGCTAGAAGATTAGAAATCAATATAACTGAAAAAAGAAAAAATCTGTGAACAGCCAAATAATTTGAGCACTTCCAGCAGTACACAAGAATCAACAATCAATCCCAACGCTTCATTTTTTAAATTGCGACACCATGATAAATCTAAACTCCTTAAACTTCTGCAGTTTCTGGCAAGAGAAAGTGCAGTATGATTTGAAACCTGAAATACATCAAACATGAACATGTAAATCTGATCATTACCAGTTCCAGAGCAAATGCAACAATAGAAAATGAAGAAAACCAACCAGACAACAAAAAATCTGCCAACCATTTTTTCTTAATGTAGTTTATTATCCAGCAACTACAAGGAATCACATCGTTAAGAAGAAAAACACAACCTACTGTACATAACCCATTAAATGATGTAGGATGAACAAGAGCTAAATTTTATATAAATTAATAGTTACAGTGGTTCCCATACATAATTTAAATCTTCTCACCGAATATAAGGGTAAAATGTGCATTAAAGCCATATAATGATGATGGAAAAACTAAATAAAATTTTCAAGAAGAAATATTAAGACACATTTTCAACTCCTATACACAATCAAAACTCATATTGACCATAAAATTTATTCTCTATAAATAAGAGGCTCTTAACTTTAATGGGGAGGGCATTGTCGCTATTTTTTGTCATTATTAAATGCGACGTATAAAATTGTTGTGTTTGTGAAATGCATAGAGGTCCGGAGGAAAAGTTGAAAGACATTAATTATAAAAAAAAGGAAACATTAATAATTAAACATGTTGTTTATCACCACCAAGCTATTATTGCTCTCTCACTATTAATCTGTGGCACACTAATGTTCTCCCCAGAGTAAACCCAAGCCTCCAAAGCTTGCTAATAATAGAATCAATATTGGAAGTTCATGATGTGAGCAAGCAGAGAACTAAATATTTCATAACCTAATAATAATTTAAAGATTTTCCAATTTATGAAGCTCTTCTAAACTGCAATGCTTAGAGTAAATTACGGGTGGAAAAAATTACGATGATGAACTCTTGTAATACTACTTTGGCTTAAAGTCATATTACATCAGGTTAAACACATACGCTGTTATGATTCTGATTAGAGGAGGATGGAGAATCTCACCAAAATGGTTACACGTCAAGATTATTTGGAAAATGATAGGAGATACTAATTCTGCTCAAGAAGTGTGGCACTTTATCAGTAGTTTCAAGGAGAGAGACACTAAAGCACTTGAAAGTGTTAGCAAGTTAGGTTTCGTGACAAAATACTTATTTTTTTTTAACATGAGTTTGTTCCATTAGACAATAAATCCTTTAAGCCATTTAGATCTTAAAAGTGTATACATACCGAGAATCAATTCAGCGTTAGTAGAGTGCAGAATTTTTATTTTGTTCACTCCCAATAAAATTGTTCCCCTTTCTGACAACGGAGCTGACGCAGTGGGATAAAGATGCAAAATTTGAAGATTATATAATAAACATCTAAATTTTATTTGAGTTCTGCCATTTTAATTAGATATTAAGTTATTTGAATTTAATTCGTAAACAGAATTTATGCCATTAAAAGCAAACTGAGTATCACTATTTTTAATTTTCTTCTGTAATGTAAAATTCAATTATCAACTTATGTGCTTCATGGGGTTAATAAAACAACTAAAATAAAAGATCTTACCTGAATTACATTATTAAGAGCCAGATCTTTCAGAGATGCTCCACGAACATCAAGATATGCAGCAATAGCTTCATCACTACAGAAACAAGGAGACCTTAACTGTATATATTATAATTTCACTTCACGGGAATGTAAAGATGTTTCATACATTTCTATAGGCAGGGTCACATTAAAGGATAACAAAGTGCAGAGGAATAAACAAGAGAAAATTAATAAAACATTCTCTAAGTGCTGTTTTGTGTGTCTGTTTTGCTCTAATTATATTATATTAATAGTGTTATAATTAATTAATTAATTAATCAGTTGAAATGCAACAATACAGATAATACAAGGCTTAACTAATTGAAAGTAAAACTCCTATTTTCCAAGAAAAAACAATCAATACATTACACATGTATCACACTCAGAACTATGAAATCCATTTATTAAGGGCGCAAGGCGCACCAAGGCGCACCGAGGCATATCTGTGCCTGAGGCGCGCCTCGAAATTAATGTATAATATAACACCATTATTTATTCTACACTAAATATAACCCATATACAACATATTTACCCAATAAAATAAATTTAAAAGGCATATAATATAAAATTTATATGAGTATGACATATGAACTAAGCTATTTAAGACAAAATTAAACATGCACATACGAAAATTCATAATATTTGAAATAAAATAAGTCAATCAAATCATCACACAAAAATCTAGCAGCAAATATATTTTAATTATCATCTCTTCATCATCAAACTCCAAGTCCTCGTCATCAATTTGTTCTTCCACATTAAAATCTTTTTCTCTTCAAATCCAACATTATCTTCTTCTTCTTCATCCTCTTCATCTAATAATCTTAAAGTAGTTCCCTTTTCCTTCGTTACTTCTTTCCCTTTCTTTTTGGAACTAGTGGCAGTTGCCCCCGATGATTTCCCTCTAATTTTAAGGTTAATACTAGTTTGCTTCGGTAAGCCGATGATGGAAACCAGACAGACCGGCAGCGATCGGAGGCGCGACGGACGGGGCGGCAGTTGAAGGCTTGGAGGCTGGAGCAGTTGATATGTGTATGTCGCGTAGGTGGAATGAAGAGTGAACCCTAACTTCTAACTCTCAAATCCCTAATTTAATATTTGGGATACTGTACCAAGGGCATCTTGATGGGTCTTAACTTAGGAGGATGAATTGGTAAACCCTAATTAAAAGTGCTATTTAGTGTTACTTCAACTATCAAAGATGAAAATCAACACAAAGACATGGTCATTCTCAAGGCGCGCCCAAGGCGCACACGTTGAGGCGCAAAAAGGAGCGCACCTTGAAACTTCGTGCCTTGAAAACCTATATTAAGGCGCCTGGGGTATAGCCTTGGGGGAGGCGCGCCTTTAATAACTATGATGAAATCAATCACATAAAATTGTTAAGATTAAGGATTCGAACCAGAGGCTGATCACATTAAAATTTGGTATAGAAACCAACTTCAAATGAAACAACAAACTTTAATTATTGCAAAAAACAGAATACCTGAATGCATTGCGACATAATTTTAGCGTTTGAATTTCTCTGCAACCATTTGCAAGAAAACCTATGGAAATATCTGTCAATTTGGACAAATTTGTGAGGTCAATTGCTCGTAAATCAGGACAAGCATCACCAATGACTTTTAAAGAAGAATTAGTCAACTCCCTGCAACAAAATGAAAATAAAGTCAATTGTTTAGATATTGAAAGAGGCCTGAACGTAATTTAAAATCACAATCAGACACCGACATGCAATCAGCTAAAACAAGCTCCTTCATTCTGCAGCCATTTACAGAGATGAATCCACTAACAAAATCATCGCAGACTGTCAGAATTCCAGCCACTGATAAAACCTCCAAATGCTCTAGCTTCTGCAGTGCTGGGAGAATAAGCATAGCATCTACTCCATCACAATAATCCAAGTAAAATTCCCTTAAAACTAATGTCAGTGTGTTAGCCACACAGCAGATTCCCTCAGAGGTAATCAAGGGGCACTGACTGATATAAATAGACTTTAGAGAAGGAGCAGCTGAAATAAGCATACGTAGTCCAGCATCTGAGAGACGATATGCACCCTTCAAAGATACCGTAGACAAAGCAGGAAGGCTGTTATATGAATTAGCCAGGGTAGCATATTGCGTACAGTCCGGCATACAACTTCCACATTGATCAAATTGTAAAACCTACATTCCAAATAAAAATACCATCAGGTCCATCATAGATATAAGCACATGAACCCGTTGCAAAAGTATTATACACAACCCAAACATGGTCAAAGTTAGAGAAACAGAAAATAATGTCTAAGCAAAACAAAACAAAACCAATGTGATTCAGTATTAAATATAATCAAAGACATACAATGATACAACCCAAACATGGTTAGACTCATAGAAAAATATGTCCAATCAAAATAAAAATTAATCTGACACAGTGACAAATATAATCAAACAGGCCTTTCAAAGACGAGAACATAAACCTGTTGCCAAATAATTAAATTCAACCCCAAACATGTAATGATAAGCGGTCATACCGTCAACTTGTTGGTATTGCAACCTTTAAAAGTCTTGGAGAATAGTTCCTCAGATAACCAAGAACAATCCTGTACACGAATCTCTGTTGGAGTACCACGTACAAGCAATTCTAGAAAATGACAATCCATTTTTCGAATGTTACAAAGAAACCAACAGATCTTGTGTCTCAATGCATCTGGAACGAAATCAAGAGATGTGATTGCATCAGCATTTTCAGAAAGAACTGACAAGCATAGGTTTATCAATGAGGGAACTTGATTCTTATTTTTGCACGACTCTTGGTTCTTGGGGATCCACTGTAATTCAAATGCCTCACTTACATTAATAGAAATATTTCGCCGCTCTCCATCCCTATTACCTCCTCAATCCTTAATAATTTTCATAGCAGTAGAAAAGGGACCTGGCCAATCTTCTATTCCACCATCTAGTTTAGGCAGTGAGTTTTCACTCTCAGTGGCATCATGAGCATGGCTGTCAAGTTCATCGTGCAAAGAAAAATGAGCAAATCGAGATGCATTTCTCCTGGCAATTCTTCGAAAGCGTTCCCTGTAAGCACTTCGTGTAACGTCCCCAGTCACATCAGAATCTCTAACCTGAACTCTATCAGGCAACGCTTCATCAATTGGTGTGTTATCAGCACCGGAAACACTACCTCCAGTTTCACTTTCTACTTCAATTTCCATTTTTGTTTTTCCTTTCTCTTCTATGCTCAATCTCCTTCTAGTCTTCTCACGAGTTTCAATTGCAATACCACCTTTACCTTTAATAGAAGTGATAGCATCTTGATTAAGATCACCAAGTGACGGGGTAACTCCCAATTTCATTTTCCCTTTCTCTTCTTTGCTCAATCTCCTAGTCTTTGCACCACTTTCAATTACAATTCCACCTTTATCCTTGACTGCCTCTTCTACATTTGCAGTTTTACCAGGTGTCAGTGCTCTATCATGTAACATGAATTCCATTGGAGCAAAATCACTCATTAATGATGTTTCAGAACAAAATTTACCTACACTTACCACAATGCTTTCCTCCTTCCCATTAACATTTTCAGTGCCTTCTATGATGGACTTTGCCATACTCTCCGATAGCACATCAACATTCAAAACACCACCATTTACTTCATCATTCTCAATTCCTTCAATCAAATTACTTGCTTCACCACTGGAGTCTCTGATTATTCTCTTCTCAACTCTCCTTCCAGACCTCAAATTCAAGAACACCGTCTCCACCTCATCTTCTTCACGATCTTCCAACCCCAACTCTTTCCCCTTCAAGACCTCAACCACATCTCTCTTCCTTTTTGCACTCACAACCTCAACCTTTTCTATATACTCACTTATACCAACTTTTTTCGCTAATCGAGCACTGTGTCTCCGCACAGTTCCACATTCAGAAATCATAACAGAACCGTCACCAGAGCCAAACCCTATCTCTGGACTCCCCCCATTCTGAGTCGATAAACTTACACTAGGGCTACCACTGTACGATAATGAATTTAAAAATTCAGAGGTTTTTGATGGAGTAACAGGTTCAGCCACCGCCTTCACCGGAACCAGTGGCGGTGATGGCTTAGGCGGCGCCACTACGGGCAAAACTTTTCTGGATCTCAGAACAGTCATTACTACGCAATCCTATAAAAGTTAAAAGAAAACATATAAGGTTCCGATACCGATTATCGACACACAGAAATTACAGAACACATAGCACAAGATTGAATGCTTCTATACAGTTAATACGTAGGAGAGAGAAAAACCAAGAGAGTTGTGCTGCAACTTACATGAAGAGTGAGGGCGGCGGAGATAGAGAGAGAGGGGGAGAGGGCAAGCGTTTAGTAGAGGAGGGAGAAACTTGCAGGAGACGGCTCGCAACGTATCGACTTTCCCGCCAAATATAATTGGACAGCCCATTCTCTCAAACCCAATCAAGCACTCACCCATCAATATGGCCCACCAAAATCTCTATTCTAAATGGTGTACCCCATCATTAAGAAGTGACTTATAGAGAGGGGATTGGTGGAGAAGGTAAATCGCAAGATGTGTCTCAAGTGACTTATAGAGAGTACTCACTGTTAAACTTGTGCTTGTAAAGGGGCCAAATCCATGCCAAAGACATGATTCGAACCCCCACCCTGCAGCAACCAAGCTCAGTTGGAAGACCTTTCCACCCTCTACCACTTGAGCTATGCCCTGGGAGCAAGTGGAGTATATATAGGAATTGCTTTCTCTCATAATTTTCAGCAAATTAGTTTGAGGGATCCCGTGCAAAATATTTTTAGGCTTTTTATTTTTATCTATAATAATAAAATAGTAAAATAAATATATAATAAACACATTAACTAGATATAAAAGTATTATTATTATAAAATTAAAATACTTTATTCGTAAAGAATAATGATGTACTATTTTTCTTAAAAATGTTGTCAAAGTTTCTGGTCACCAAATAATGTAGAAGATGAATTGAAAAGAATTAAAAAAAAGAACGATTGGATATTTAAAAGAAAGATTTTTTTTAAGAACAGATTATTTAGTTGCGATTATGTAATCTATCTTGAGAAAAAAATTAACAAAAAAAAAGAAATATATAATATATTTATCTAAGACTATTCCTCATAAATAAAAAAAGGAATAAATTAAAAAAAAATAACCAAAACAATCAAATCTATATATATATTATTATATATAATAATAACAATTGCATATATGAGACTGACACAGTTACTTTAGATGTGGAGTAAAACATTATCTAGCATGGCCGATCCCGTATGGGGCGAAAGAGAAAAAAAACTAATTCCAATTGAGCCAATAATTATCTTTATACATAAAGAAGATATGTAAACTATCAATTAAGGACCTGAAAAATTTTTTCTATCAATTCAGGACCTAAAATCATAAAATAATAAAAATAAAATAATAAAAACTAAATTAAAATTCATATATTAAAATTATTTTTTTAATATAATATTTAATAATTTATTATCAATAAAATAACATACTAATTAATGCCAAATTTATATAATTATGTTATTAGATTTTTATTGATTTTATGATTACAGGTCCTGAATTGATAATATTATATCATTCGAGTCTTGAATTGATAGAAAAAATCTTTCAGGTCCCTAATTGATAGTTTACCTATCTTTCAGGTTCTATATTGAAAAAACTCTATAAAAGGATTATAAAATATAGAGTCCAACTGTTATGCACCGGTGCACCTGAACGATTTTTTAATTTGATCTCCACCATCAAATAAAATAAAATAATTAAAATTTAAAAATATAACTACCCACTAACCCCTATTTTTAACCCATTAACCCCAGGTGCACCGTGCACCCGGTGCAAAACAGAATCGCCCTAAAAAATATATAACTCATTAAATATATATGTAAAATAAAAAAATCAGGGGCCCTCATCAGGGTGGGGCCCTGTACGGCGGAACCTCTAGCACTGCCCTAGGGCCGCCCCTGGTTATCAGGGGTTGCTTCTAATCTTGGATTTCTTCCTCAAATTTTGAATTCCTCTCAGAATCTTCGAGTCTCTCAGCTTGCTTTCTCTCAACGATTGAATATCTGATTTCTTCTATTCCCCAATTCATCCATCCGTGACTACATATTGTAGAAGAAGAAGTTTGATTCCAAAATCAGGTAAAGTTAATCTTATCTCTAGTTGTAGTTTTTGATTTCAGATAATATTTGTTAGATTTCTTCTCCAAATCTCTCATTCATTTGCGTCGATTAAATTAATCTCTGAATTTAGATAATATTTATTCGATTTCTTCTCCGATTCTCTAATACTATATTAATTCAGTGTGCGTATGTATCTAGATTTAATTTTAGCATTGTATAAGATGTCGAATTTATACTATATATGCCTTTGCTTCAATATCTATAATATTAGTTAATATTTTATTAGTTTTAAAAATCAATTATATAAATTTATGTTTTAATATTGTATAAAATTTGAAAATCAGTGTAAATGATGTTGGTTATCTAAATTTATTGTTTTAATTATTGGGTTTTGATTATTGTGTAGAATATTATTTGTTTGTATTGTATAACTTTTTGAAACCAAGTGTATATGTTGCTGCTTTAGTGTTATACTGTTGCTTTATGTTGCATATATTTCGTCTTCAGTGTAATTATTGGATTCTGATTATTGTATAGAATATTTGTTCATATTGTATAACTTTTTAAAACCAAGTGTATATGTTTCTAATTCTTTGTTTATGTTGTTGCTTTATGCTGGTTACATTCCCAACTCAGTGTACTTATTGGTTTCTGATTATTGTACAGAATATTTATTCGTACTGTATAACTTTTGAAACCAAGTGTATATGTTTCTACTTTAGTGTTTATGTTTTTGCTTTATGTTGCATACATTTCTACCTCATTGTAATTATTAATTTTTTATTATTGTATAGAATATTTGTTCGTGCAGTATAAGTTTTTTAAACCAAGTGTATATGTTCTTGCCTTAGTATACTTTCTTTGTAACAAAAGCATGCTATTTAATAAGAACATGTCATGTTTCTTGTTGTGTTTTCTTCAACGTTCTGCTTAATGAACTGATAATACACCATATATATAAATAGGGTTCATTAGTATTAGGTACAATTTATGTACCAATATTACTTCTAGATACATAAGGTAAAATAATTTACTGATCACTACAAAATAAATACATGAAATACCACTTCTATCCCTCTTTTAATTATGTTCAAAAATTAATTTAAAAGTTATAATGTGTAATGTAACATAGAAAGATAAAGACTCCCACTAATTTCACAAAAATAGGTGGAAGATCACTCCAATCTCCAACTTCAGAATATTTTTTGATAGTGTGCGTGTAAATGTTATTGAAAATTTCTAAATATATTATTGAAAATTTTTGAATACACAGTGCAAAAGTCATAAACTTGTTTATATGTATTATGAATACATTATTACAAAATTTTTAATACATTTTGAAAATTTTTGAATACATAATACAAATCTCATAAACTTGTTTATATGTATTCTGAATTTATATTATTAAAAATTTCTGGATACATTCTGAAAATTTTTGAATGCATAGTTCTAATCTCATAAACTTATTTGTATGTATCTGAATACAATACAGAAAATTCTGAATACATAGTGTTAATCTCAGAAATTTATTTGATGCATAAGATAGGAATCCCCGCCCATAAATATTGAAACTGTAATAAAGTTATTTCTACATACATATCACGGAATAAATATATTTACATTTATGAATACATATCACATTTCTGAACATATATCACAATACACAAAAATAAAAATATAAAAAAAAAAATAAAATAGAGTAATTGAATTCATATTGAAAGCCCAAAATCATTGATGAAAACTCGGTGACAACCTTATGCTTTTCTCCAGCAATTTCTTCTCTCTCATATCCAGTGATTAGATCACTACAAAGAGGCCATATTCTACTTCTTCTGATCTTAAAATAGCATGTTCAAATGGATTAAATGAAATTAGTTGGAAATTGTCACCGCAAGAATGAATTGGAAAAAATAAGGCCGATTAATATTGAAAAATGGTATTCCAGATTTCCGTGGAAGCAAAGAAATTCCTCGTTAATGGTGCGGCTTCTCACCACTGACTGTAATATTATTGATCGAAATTAAGATAAGGATTTTGAGAGAGAGAGAATTGTTTTTGTGGTGCTCAGCCTATTATTTGATGGAAGATGACTATAATGCGTAAACATCGGATATTATCACGTGGAAGATTAGTGGGAAAGGTTATATTAAGAATTTTTCCTTAATATATTTTACCTGTTAGTAATAATTTTACGTTAGTGTATCTATTAGTAATATTAGGTTATATTTTGTATTAGGTAGTAATAAATCTATATAAATATTGTATATAATGTTGAATCATATGGTACCTTTCTATATACTTCACATGTACTTCAATTGTGCATATCTTTGAAGATGGACAATACAGAAAATCAAAGTATGACTATTCTACTTAAAATTACGTGTATATACATCTGGCACTAATTTTATATAATATGCAGATTATATAAATAATGACTTCATGGTATGCAAGCATTACTTCAGGCTTCTCATCAATTGAAGATGATTTGTTAGATTTCAACTGACTATTTGAAGTACATGCTAGTGAAATAAATAAAGAATTTTTGGAAGAATGTACCATCAATAACAAAAGTAACATTAATAGAAAATATAGGTATATTTGCTCTTGACTTTGTACAATATAATTTATTATATGCAAAATCTGTTTTATTCTAATTTCATAAATAATTTTATTTTCTTTGTGTAGATCCAATTTCTATGTTGTGTACAATTGAACATGAGGGAAATAAGGAATGCAACAAAACAGCAAGGGGTCCAGAATGAAGGAATTTTTTATAAATATAAAGGGTTATTGGGTGGCAACTTTGATACATTAGTATTCTGTGAGGTATAAACCTCATTCAAGCTTGATGGAGTGTATGAATAGGTTGTCTGTTTGTTTCAGCTCATGGATGATAAGCAGCGCATAATGAAACGGGTGTAGTAAAGAATTCTTTACATAATGGTGCAACCGGTGCATAAGGTGAGCAGGGAAATTTGAGGGTTCATTTGGTGACTAAACGAAGGAGTTAGGAGAAGTTCTATACATGGCTGTAAATCTTGACACCTCAGCTGTTAGTTGAAAGTAGTTTCACTCAGTTTGGTAACCGTTTGATACTCCAACGGAAGGCTCAAAGTTGAACCTGCAAGTTAGTCCCATAAGTTTATTGTTATGGTGTAAGTTGTATAAGCTGTTAACTCAACATATTCTCATTGTAATTACCTCCACAATCATGTAGCAATAAAGAGTCTCTCCATAGTGGATGTAGGCTCGTTAGTGAGTCGAACCACTCTAAAAATCCTCGTGCATTCTCGTTTCTTCTTCGTTCATAGATTAAGCATATATCTTTCGTTGGTTTAAGTTCTTTCTTCAAATCTGATATTGGCCATTTCGCATGACATTTTCAAATATTAAATATCTTCATTATATGTGTTTTCCCCATTAAATGTATAGAAATTTCTTCTGAATTGTACATGGCATGATTAGTATATTGGTAACGTTGTGTATTCACAGTGATGTATTATTTTTACTGTAAGTGTTTTCCCTATTAAGTGTATAGAAATTTCTTCTGAATTGTACACGGGTATGATGAGTATGTTGGTAACATTGTGCATTCACAGTAATAGATTTTTTTACTGTAACTATTTTCCTCGCTAAGTGTATACAAATTTCTTCTTAATCATACATGGGTATGATGAGTTCATTGGTACCATTGTGCATTCACACTGATGGATTATTATGTGTTTTTTTCATTAAGTGCATATAAATTTCTTTTGAATTGCACATGAGTATGATGAGTATGCTGTTAACATTGTGCATTCACTGTGATGAATTTTTTTATTGTATGTATTTTTCCTAAGTGTATACAAATTTCTTTTGCATTGTACATGGATATGATATGTACGTTGGTAATATTATGCTTTCATAGTGATGTGTTATTCTAAGTGTATGTATTTTCTCTATTAAGTGTATAAAATTTCTTTTGAATCACACATGTGTATGATGAGTGCATTGGAAGCATTGTGCATTCACATTGATTAGTTTTTTTATTGTATGTATTTTCCTCTTAAGTGTATCAAAATTTCTTTTGAATTGTATATGGGTATGATGAGTATGTTGTTAACATTGTGCATTTACAATGATGAATTTTTTTTTTATTGTATGCGTTTTCCTCTTAAGTGTATAGAAATTTCTTATTAATTGTACATGGGTATGATGTGTACGTTGGTAACATTGTGCATTCACACTGATTGATTTTTTTATTGTATGTGTTTTTCTCGTTAAATGTATGGAAATTTCTTTTGAGTTGTACATGTGTATAATAATCAATGTTTGTTTATTATATGTACATTGATAACATTGTGCGTTAACACTGATAGATTTTTTTATTATTGTATGTGTTTTTCTTGTTAATTGTATAGAAATTTATTCTGAATTGTACATGTGTATAATAATCAATGTTTGTTTATTATATGCAAATTCTATATGAGAAAGTCACGGATCCACTTGTTGGATTCAAAAGAGACACACTTGAGGAGATGCTTAAACTATGTTGTAAGCATGCAAAAGAATTAGGATTTAGTGTACGTATGTCCACCACCAAAATTTCAAGTAAAGCGCTTGAGATAGGAAAAGCGTATGTGTGTCATGTGCTTGAAAAAAACCAAAAAAAAAAATTTAGAAATACAAGGAATGAATGTAAGGTGCTTATGAGAGTAAAAAGGAATGATGAAGTATTTTTTAGGTAATAGTTCATGAGATGTCCCATAATCATCCATCGACTAGAAGAGAATGGTGTTATATCCATCGTTCTGAGAGATAAATATATAAAGATAAGAGTGATGCTATAATACACATGATATCTTCAGGAATTGGAGATACTAATTCTTATAGATATATGCTAGGGCATACAATTAGAGATCATAGAAATTTTACAAAATTGTTGAAAATGAATAGGATAGAAGGTGGAGATGCTAAATCAATAATAGTATTAATGGAAAAAAAAGGAAGAAGAAAAGAAAATTTTTTATTACAAGGTGGTGGTGGGGGGTGGGGAAGGATGATTGTGTAATCTGTTTTGGAGAGTTTCCATGATAAAAAGAAGATTTTAACACTTATGGAGATGTGTTTGACACAACATACAAAACGAAATGGTATAGCTTACTTTGTGCCCCATTTGTTGGGATAAACAATCATATAAAGAATGTGATGTTTGCTTGTGCTTTCATCATTGATCAAAATATATACAAATTGTACCTAAAATATATACTCTATTCCATAAATTTTATACACGACATAATTTAACATGTTTGAATAACAAATCATAGATTATCATATTTGTTCGAATACTATAGTAATGTATTCATATTAAAGGATACCATTTTACACAGAATGACCTATAAAATACACTTTATGCACAAAAAAGATATACTTTATTTCAATAAAAGATACACACAATATTTATAAAGCATGTTTAGGTAAATCAAAAAATATAATAGTAGACAAAACGATAAAAATACATACATCATCAAGAAAAATATATGTCATCCTAAAATATAAAACATATATAACACATGTAAAATATTATGAACATAAACCATCATTTGAACATAACTACCATAGCCTTAATACATCATTTTAACTGTTAAAATATCGTAATTTTAATCTAGAGATAAAGACATAAACCATACCACTAGATTTTGAGAATACCAGCAAAATATACCCACAAATACCATATAATTATGCTGGTTATATTTCCCACAAAAAAAATATCACCACTAATAAGTTTAAAGTGCTATTACATTACTTCTTTCCCTTCTTCTTAGCACCAACATTCATTTTTCCTAGATCAGTTTCATTGAGTTCTTTATACAATTATGGCAGACTGTTTCTTCTTCTCAGCAACCTTCATAGATTTCTTCTTCTGCTCAACTAAGAACTTTAACAATCTAGATTTATCACGATAATATTCCATAGTTTTCTTTATCTCAAATCCTCTAATTACATTGAGACTTGAAAACACAAGTGTTGCTAAAATCTCTATCCTTAGCACAACACGAATTTGAGGATGGAATAAAATACAAAGTATTACTACAGATGACATCAAACTTAATCATACAACATTAATCAACATCATATACACTGAGGCAGGAACCTATGCATGCACCATAAATCAATATCATAACACTTAGATAGAAATATATACAGTTGGTTTCTAAAATTTATACATTTCGAACAAATATTCTATACAATAATTCAAAACCAATAATATATTAAAGAATGAACCAATATACTTGATTTTCAAAACTTATATAATATTAACTAATTTCATAGACACTAAGGTAGAGACATATACAGTATAAATAACATAAACACCAAAGCAGACACCTATATATTTGATTTAAAAACTGATACAATTGATTCTCAAAAGTTATACGATATGAACAAATAACATGTACAATAATAAAAAATATCAATACAATAAAGCAATGAAACATAATTAGAAACCTACATTTAAACTAATACATATTAAAACAAGTGTTGACCACATCAAAACAATTTTCAAGAAATATAAGCAACACAAGAATTACATAAATAAACATTAAAAGCATACTAAAGATACACATTTCAAATTATATGCAAATAAAATAGTAAATACCTTATTCAAGTCGGGTGATGTGTAAATGATACCATTAAAATGCTTTAAATGGTGCATCATCAAATAAATACCACAATCATTATCAATTTTTGTAGTCTGTTATTTGAAAGAAACATTCTCAAAATCATTCGACACAATTTCCGAACTTTTGGCATGGCTCTTTTTTCTGAAAAATTCAATCATAATTTCAACCTAAATAAGATTACAAAAAACTGAATAAGTTTAACTTATAAAAACTTTATACAGTTAAGTATAACAACTAATACATTTAATTGTAAAAAATAATACATTAAAAATGATAAATGATATTATTCTATAAAAAAAACTACTAACCAACACATCTGCTGCCCTTTAAAACTAATTCCTCTTCTCATCATCAATATATTTCCGATTATCCAAATAATGAATTTTTTTATCAACAAAGTTGATTATAACAGCGGCCAAATGATTTTTCACACAAAATGGCATAAAAATCTACATAAAAACAAAAATATACTCACTCCGTCCGCTCGAAAGAGGGTCTTTTTTTCATTTTGGTCGTCCGCTCTAAAGAGGGTCATTTATTTTTTTACACACACACACTAATAAAACTAAAATATGGATCCACACTCCCACTAATATAACTACCCACTGCACATTAAATAATAATACTCCTTAATCAACGTGCACAAAAGTAAAAGACCCTCTTTAGGGCGGACGGAGGGAGTATTAAACTCCAAACAACATTGGGATTAATGCGTTGTTAGATCTGAAGTTTGTGACCTTAGCATGAACTAAAATTTCTACATTTGAACATAAGCTCATGATATGGCTTGTGAAAAACTGACATTTGTTGACAAATTCATGCATTTGTTTTCTCTAGACGTTATATACATAGTTAAGTTACATTCAGGATCTGATACTCTTTTAAGGTACTGTGGTATACAGATTACACTGCGAGCCATTTTAGAGGCTTAAGCTATTAAACTACGCAATAATATTAAAAAAGATAAAAGAAAATAAGAAGGGGGATAAAGAGAAAGGAAGAAGGGGGACAAACGAAAAATAAAAGTTAAACAAACTGCTAAATGAAAAGAGCCAGGCGGCTCCGAGAAGAACAAACGATGAAGTAAAACATGATTAAATAGTACATCATGGGATCCAAAAATTGGCTTAGACTATGGGCCCGACTATAATCATGAAGATAGCCAAAAGCAATCGCTTGAGCCATAACTAACAATAGATTGAAGCAAAGGGCTGGTCTCGGGCTTTATGATCAGCAATGGGCTTAGGTCGACGAGCTAGCCATAGAAATTGGGATGCCTTTGCCGGAGTGAGTAGCCCTATTCCCCCTTTGTTATCAATCCAAATGCAATTATGGAGAAGGACAAAGCCATAGCTAAAAAGGACCAAATATCAGAAGAGACTAGGTCAAAAAACAGAAAAGTGGTTGGAATAAGGAGTTAAGGGCCACGACCTGCAAGCACGGAGGTGGCTCAAGGAGCAAGCCAGATATTTAAAACACCATCCATAAGCAACCAATTTCCTATGGCGAGATGAAGGAGAGTAGTAGATCGGAGGGGAATGGTTGGGAGGCTATAGTTGAACACATCCAGCAGTCAGAAAATCAGGGAGTTGACTAGAATCGAATACCAAAAATTTGGCATAATGAGCAGTCCACCGCAAAAAGCACCTGAAGAAGGAAGAGAAGTAGATAGACCAATGTTTAAGTCTAACACCACTTAAACAACCACCCCGAGCAGACTGGAAAGTGGTGCTGCTGCTCGTCCGAAAGCGACTGCTATTCGTCGAAGAGAAATAACCGTCGTGGAGAAATCCAGCATAGAAACTATGGGCAGCAAACCCACAAAATACCCATAGATGCGGAAACGAGAATGAGATCCCATCACAAACAACCTGATTCCCAAAAGAAATCAGGCGGCTAAGAGCTGAAGCCATCGCCGGAAAAAATAGAATATTTAAGTCATATTATTTAAAAATATTTTAATTTAAATTTGTTATTTTTTAGTACGTTAAGTAATTTTGAGGATATGAATTGTTTGCCCTAAATATTTTTCTTCTTAAACTACTTTCAAAAAATAAATCTATAACTTATTAGAGATGGTGGAAAGAATATATAAGTTTCTCACATAACAAATATAATCATTTAAATGTCACATTAAATCTTTTGAAGTTTTGTATAGAGGAAAAAATCAATGTTGCCCACTATTATTATTATAAAGTAAAAAATACTCACTTTCTTAAAAAAAAATCAGATATGCCCACTTTTAATATAATTTGACAATAAATCCCTTAGTTTGACCAACGTTTTTTTATTAAAAATTTATATCAATCTATCAATTAAAACATTGTACTAATAGAACAAAATCAGAAGCCCCAATAGAACAAAAATCACAAAGCCAGAAAAAGAATAAAAATCACAAAACCCGAATAGAACAGAAATACAAAGTCTAAATGGAATAAACAATCACAAAACCCAAAATAGAACAAAATCTCAAAACTCAAATAAAACAAAAAACATAAAATTTCGAATAGAACAAAAATCACAAAGATCGAATAGAATAAACTTGTGAAATCACAAAGTCTGAATAGAACAAAATCATGATTTATCTTATAAAATCCGACTGACATTTTGATAGAAGTATTATAGTACATTTATATAAAAAGTGGGCAAATTTGATTATTTATAATCTGATGAGTGTTTAAATTCACGTGTTTTGAGCCTTGATTCGTGGAATAATGATGTAAGATTTGATCTTATGTCAAGATAAATCTTGTGGTATAGTGTAAAGTCATGAATCAGGTGCGTTTGAGTCTGTTTGAGTGGATTTTCAAAGGAAAACAGGATAGAAGTGATCGGAACCGGAGAAAGGGTGTTGAAGACACCAGTTCGACCAAGCAGAAGCATGGTTCGACCAAGAAGAGAGCGGTTCGACCAGCGTCTCTGGTCGAACCAGGCGTCGGAAGATTGGCAAAAGTGTGGTTCGACCAAGCCACTTGGTCGAACCGTGGTCGAAACAAAAGCCTAAACAGACGCAGTTGCAGTTCGACCCGAAAACATCTGATTTGATCACCATTCGGGTCGAACCGGCGATCTGCTAGTGTGTTACAGGACGATTCGACCTGTGGTTCGACCAGCTGTGCTCAGTTCGACCAAGGCCTTTGGTCGAACTGATGCGCTGGACACGTCTGGATCCGTATTTTTACACCTTCAGTGCGTGTTTTCGCTTAAAAAGCCAATCCTAGGTCCGTAAGGAGAGCTCACAAGTATAAAAGGAAGACCCTACGCAAGGGAAAGGGAGCCATTCACCATCTTCATTCTACACAACATCTGAAAACCTACCACCATCCACGGAGCTGTAGAGAGAGATTCGTCTGTCAAATCAAGTGAGAACCAAGTGAAGATTTAAGACGGAGAGAGATGCGACGGCGCCCGCATCTAGGGTTTATTTCGCATCTTAATTTATCTTGTAATTTTCAAGACTATGGATAAAATCTATCCAACCACCATGATTGTTCTTCGATTAATCAAAGGCTAGAACCGCTTTGGTAGTTCTAGGGTTTATGAAGGTTCTATAAGTTAATTGAACTTTCGTGTGTATACTCCATACAACACTACTTGTGGTTTATTTTGTATAAGAATATACATATTTAATTCATACTCAAAGTTGTTTTGTGCATCATTAATTGTTATGTAGAGTCTGAAAACATATCTTGATTATTGATTGAGTGCGTTCACTGCTGAGCAGAATTTTATGTTATGATTCTAAGTGAATGGATTCCGAAGTCTCATTAGAACTATCTTATATAAATACTTGTTAATTGAATCATATTCGGGTTAATGGGTAGAATAAAGAGTATAACTTCATAGTACCTATAAAGGGAGATCATATTGGGTTGAATACTTAGTGCACGGAAAATAATTGATATTGATAGTATCTAGAAAGGGGGTGAATTATATCTCTTGCTCCAAGAAAATTCACACGTGTCACACACTTATTTACTTGTGTCTATAAAGTAGATTTGCATGGTTTAGTGATGCTTTCATATTCCACAAGGCAGAGTCGGACATTGATACACAGAAGGGAAATTAATAAGTAAAACTGGATGACCTGAAGAACTACCTATCTTCTCACTTATTCACTTTCGTTCAATCTCTACTGTTAATTCTTTTAATTGTCTTTTAATTATTAGTAATTGAGTTACTTAATCTTACAACTATTTTACCATAGTAGTCTTAATATGCTAGAATATAATTAAATTAATAGTAATACGTCCTTGGGGTTCGATAATCACTTGGTCGCTTATCAAAGCTACAATAGCATCCTTCATACTTGGGGATTAATATTGTGTGTTGAGAAAACGCTCATCAAGTTCTTAGCGCCATTGCCGGGGACGACATTAGTTATTAGTTTATTATTTCTAGTTTAATTGAGACTATATTATTTTTGTCTTTATTTTCTTACGCTTATTTTTCTTAGGTGTATGCTTATTAGATCAAAGGTAGAAGATTTACAACCTTACAATCTGGAGATTGGAGCATCGTCGAGGAAGAAAAAGAAGAAGAAGAACGAGAACAAGAATGTAGAACCAACGGAGGCTCTTAATTTAGGAGTTGAAGTTGAAGAGCTGAATCCGCAAGCAACTGAAGCTGCAACCAAATTTAACTTGGAAGCAGAAATAGTTAACATGACGGCGAATCCGGATAATCTTGCCATCCGTGAAGTCTTTAAGAACAACGGAAGAGGCAATGCAGGGCTGTTAGGAGCAAGAGGGGCCGGAGCTGATTTTGATCTACACCCTTCTCTTATCAGCTTGATTGAAAGCAGTCCCTTCTCTGGAGGAACCTTTGAAGATCCTCAGCAACATCTGAATAAGTTCCTTGGTTATGCAAGCACACAAAAAGATGCAGGAGCTCGTGAAGATGCGAGGAGGATCATCTTGTTTAAGTTCTAGCTGAATGATAAGGTGAGAGATTGGTACGATAATCTCAATGCTACTGAATGCGATACCTGGGAGAAATTGAAATTGGTATTCTTGGAGCGTTACATGCCACCTTCAAAGGTGTTTAAGATAAAACAAAAAATCAATCAATTTGCTATCCATGGTAATGATAAGTTTCATGAGGCTTGGGATAGATTCAATGATATGCTTCGAAAGTGTCTACATCATGGGCTTTTTAAAGCTCAATTGATGAGTGTTTTCTCAACACACAAAATAATCCCCAAGTATGAAGGATATCAATTATAGTTTCGATAGGCGACCAAGTGATTATCGAACCCAAGGGATGGATTATTATTAATTCAATTATATTCTAATTTATTAAGACTATGTTGGCAATTTATTTATGGTGATTAAATAACTAAATAATAAGTAATTAAAATAGCAAATAAAATAAACAAGCAATAGAGATAATACGACTGTAATCAAGTGAGAAATTAGGTAGTTCTTTGGGTCATCCAGTTTTACTTATTAATCTCTCTTTCATGCGTTGATGTTCGACTCTACCTTGTGGTTTATGGACGCATTACTGAGAACCATGCAAATTCACTCTATAGACATAAGTAAACATGCGTATGACACATGTGAATATCCTAGGAGCAAGAGATATAATTCACCCCCCTTTCTAGGTACTATCAATATTAATTATTTCCCGTGCACTTAGTACTCTAACCCGATATGATCTCCCTTTATAGGTACTATGAAGTTATTCTCTTTATCCTATTTATTAACCCGAATTTATTCAATTAACAAGTATTCATATAAGATAATTCTAATAAGACTTCGGAATCCCTTCACTTAGAATTATAACATGTAATCCTGCTCAGCAGTGAATGCACTCAATCAATAACCAAGATATGTATCATGTATAATAACTAATTTGACAATAAAAATGGTAAGAAAATTCTCATTTCAAGGAGATATTGACCAGTCTCATGGAGTAAAATTAGCTCTGCACTTTGACTTTTTAGTGACTCTATGGCGCAGGCTTCCTAGCATTTTTATACAATGTTCCCCAACTATATTATCATGTTTAATAACTAATTTGACCATAAAAATGGCAAGAAAATGCTCACTTCAAGGAGTTCTTGACCTGGCTCAGGGAGTAGAATCAACTCTGCACTTTGACTTTTTAGTGACTCTATGGCGCAAGCTTCGTTGCATTTATATACTGTGAAAACATATTCTCCAACTATATACTCATCTATAATAACTAATTTCACCATAAAAATGGTAAGAAAATGCTCTCTTCAAGTAGTTCTTGACCTAGCTCAGGGAGTAGAATCAGCTTTGCACTTTGACTTGTTAGTGACTCTATGGCAAAAGCTTCTTAGCATTTTTATACTCTAAAAACATGTTCTCCATCTATAGTCTTATGTCTAAAAACTAATTTAACCATAACAATGGCAAGAAAATGCTCACTTCCAGGAGTTTTTAACCTAGCTCACGGAGTAGAATCAGCTCTGCAATATGTGTTTTTAGTGACTCTATGGCGCAAGCTTTGTAGAAGTTATATACTCTTAAAACATGTTCTCCAACTATATACTCATGTATAATAACTAATTTGACCATAAAAATGGTAAGAAAATGCTCACTTCAAGGAGTTTTTGATCTGGCTCAGGAAGTAGAATCAACTCTGCACTTTAACATTTTAGTGACTCTATGGCGCAAGATTCCTAGCATTGTTATACTCTGAAAAAAAGTTCTCCAACTATATTTTCATGTATAATAACTAATTTGACCATAAAGATGGTAAGAAAATGCTCACTTCAGGGAGTTCTTGACCTGGCTCACGGAGTAGAAACATCTCCTCACTTTTACTTTTTAGCGACTCTATGGCGCAAGGTTCCTAGCATTTTTATACTTCAAAAACATGTTCTCCAACTATATTCTTGTGTCTAATGACTAATTTGACCATAAAAATGGCAATAAAATGCTCACTTCAAGGAGTTCTTAACCATGCTCACGGAGAAAAATCAGCTCTGCACTTTGACTTTTTAGTGACTCTATAGCGCAAGCTTTCTAGCATTTTTAAACTCTGAAAACATGTTCTCCAACTATATTCTCATGTATAATAACTAATTTGACCATAAAAATGTCAGAAAATTCCCCCTTCAAGGAGTTCATGACCAAGCTCAAGGAGTAGAATTAGCTCTGCACTTTGACTTTTTAGTGACTCTATGGCGCAGGCTTCCTAGCATTTTTATACAATGTTCCCCAACTATATTATCATGTTTAATAACTAATTTGACCATAAAAATGACAATAAAATGCTCACTTCAAGGAGTTCTTGACATAGTTCACGGACTAGAATCAACTTTGCACTTTGACTTTTTAGTGACTCTATGGCGCATGCTTCGTTGCAGTTATATACTTTGAAAACATTTTCTCCAACTATATACTCATCTATAATAACTAATTTGACCATAAAAATGATAAATAAATGCTCTCTTCAAGGAGTTCTTGACCTAGCTCAGGGAGTAGAATCAGCTTTGCACTTTGACTTGTTAGTGACTCTATGACAAAAGCTTCCTAGTATTTTTATACTCTAAAAACATGTTCTCCATCTATAGTCTCATGTCTAATAACTAATTTGACCATAAAAATGGCAAGAAAATTCTCACTTCAAAGGAGTTCTTGACATGGCTCACAGAGTAGAATCAGCTCTGCACTGTGAGTTTTTAGTGACTATATAGTGCAAGCTTCTTAGCATTTTTATACATTGAAATAATTTTCTCCAACTATATTCTCATGTCTAATAACTAACTTGATCATAAAAATGGCAAGAAAATGCTTACTTAAGGGATTTCTTGACCTAGATCACGGAGTAGAATCAACTCTGCACTATGTGTTTTTTGTGACTCTATGGTGCAAGGTTCGTAGCATTAAATTCTCTGAAAACATGTTCTCCAACTATATACTCAAGCATAATAACTAATTTGACCATAAAAATGGTAAGAAAATGCTCACTTCAAGGAGTTCTTGACCTGGATCAGGGAGTAGAAGCAGCTCTGCACTATGAGTTTTTAGTGACTCTATGAAGCAAGTTTCCTAGCATTTTTATACTATGAAAAATGTTCTCTTAATTATATTCTCATGTCTAACCACTAATTTGACCATATAAATAACAAGAAAATGCTTACTTCATGGAGTTCTTGACTGGCTCACGGAGTAGAATCAGCTCTGCGTTTTGACTTTTTAGTTACTCTATGGTGCAAGTTTCCTAGCATTTTTATACTTTGAAAATAAGTTTTGCAACTATATTCTCATGTCTAATAATTAATTTGACCATAAAAATGGCAAGAAAATGCTCACATTCAGGAGTTCTTGACCTAGCTCAAAGGAGTAGAATCAGCTCTACAATATGTGTTTTTAGTGACTCTATGGCGCAAGCTTCGTAGCAGTTATATACTCTTAAAAAATGTTCACCAACTATATACTCATGTATAATAACTAATTTTACCATAAAAATGGTAAGAAAATGCTCACTTCAAGGAGTTCTTGACCTGGCTCAGGGAGTAGAATCAACTCTGCACTTTAACTTTTTAGTGAGTCTATGGCGCAAGATTCCTAGCATTGTTATACTCTGAAAACAAGTTCTCCGACTATATTTTCATGTATAATAACTAATTTGACCATAAAAATGGTAAGAAAATGCTCACCTCAAGGAGTTCTTGACCTGGCTCACGGTGTAGAAACAGCTCTGCACTTTGACTTTTTAGTGACTCTATGGCGCAAGGTTCCTAGCATTTTTATACTCCGAAAACATATTCTCCAACTATATTCATGTGTCTAATGACTAATTTGACCATAAAAATGGCAAGAAAATGCTCACTTCTAGGAGTTCTTGACTAGACTCGCGGAGAATAATCATCTCTGCACTTTGACTTTTTAGTGACTCTATGACGCAAGCTTTCTAGCATTTTTAAACTCTGAAAACAAGTTCTACAACTATATTCTCATGTATAATAACTAATTTGACCATAAATTCTCACTTCAAGGAGTTCGTGACCTGACTCAAGGAGTAGAATCAACTCTGAACTTTGACTTTTTAGTGACTCTATGGCGCAAGCTTCCTAGCATTTTTATATAATGAAAACATGTTCTACAACAATATTCTCATGTCTAATAACTAATTTGACCATAAAAAATGTAAGAAAATTCTCACTTCAACGAGTTCTTGACCTGGCTCAATGAGTAGAATCAACTTTGCACTTTGACTTTTTAGTGACTCTATGGCGCAAGCTTCCTATCATTTTATACTCTGAAAACATGTTCTCCAACTATATTCTCATGTTTAATTACTATTTTGACCATAAAAATGGCAAGAAAATTCTCACTTCAAGAAGTTCTTGACCTGGCTCACAGAGTAGAATCAGCTCTGCACTGTGTGTTTTTTATGACTCTATGGCGCAAGCTTAGTAGCTGTTATATACTCAGAAAATATGTTTTCCAAATATATAATCATGTATAATAACGAATTTGACCGTAAAAATGTTAAGAAAATTCTCCTTCAAAGAGTTCTTGACTAGTCTCACGGAGTAGAATTAGCTCTGCACTTTAACTTTTTAGTGACTCTATGGCGCAAGCTTTCTAGCATTTTTATACAATGTTATCCAACTATATTATCATGTCAAATAACTAATTTGACCATAAAAATAGCAAGAAAATGCTCACCTCAAGGAGTTCTTGACCTGACTCACGGAGTAGAATCAACTCTGCACTTTGACTTTTTATTGACTCTATAGCGCAAGCTTCGTTGCAGTTATATACTGTGAAAACATGTTATCCAAATATATACTCATCTATAATAACTAAATTGACCATAAAAATGGTAAGAAAATGCTCTCTTCATGTAGTTCTTGACCTGGCTCAGGGAGTAGAATCAGCTTTGCACTTTGACTTGTTAGTGACTCTATAGCAAAAGCTTCCTAGCATTTTTATATACCCTAAAAACATGTTCTCCATCTATATTCTCATGTCTTTTATCTAATTTGACAATAAAAATGGCAAGAAAATTCTCACTTCAAGGAGTTCTTGACCTAGCTCACAGAGTAGAATTAGCTCTGCACTGTGTGTTTTTAGTGACTCTATAGTGCAAGCTTCCTAGCATTTTTATACGTTGAAAAAATGTTCTCCAACTATATTCTCATGTCTAATAACGAACTTGATCATAAAAATGGCAAGAAAATGCTTACTTAAGGTATTTCTTGACCTGGCTCACAGAGTGGAATCAACTCTTTACTTTGACTTTTTAGTGACTTTATGGTGCAAGGTTCGTAGCATTACATACTCTGAAAACATGTTCTCCAACTATATACTCATGCATAATAACTAATTTGACCATAAAAATGATAAGAAATTGTTTACTTCAAGGAGTTCTTGACCTTGATCGGGGAATAGAAGCAGCTCTGCACTATGACTTTTTAGTGACTATGAACCAAGTTTCCTAGCTTTTTTATACAATGAAAAAATGTTCTCTTAATTATATTCTTATGTCTAATAACTAATTTGACCACATAAATCACAAGAAAATGCTCACTTCAAGGAGTTTTTGACTGGCTCACGGAGTAGATTCAGCTCTGCATTTTGTCTTTTTAGTGACTCTATGGTGCAAGCTTCCTAGCATTTTTATACTTTGAAAATAAGTTTTGCAACTATATTCTCATGTCTAATAACTAATTTGTCCATAAAAATGGCAAAAAAATGCTCACTTCCAGGAGTTCTTGACCTAGCTCACGGAGTAGAATCAGCTCTGCAATATGTGTTTTTAGTGACTCTATGGCGCAAGTTTCGTAGCAGTTATATACTCTTAAAACATGTTCTCCAACTATATGCTCATGTATAATAATTAATTTGACCATAAAAATGGTAAGAAAATGCTCACTTCAAGGAGTTCTTGACCTGGCTCACGAAGTAGAAACAACTCTGCATTTTGACTTTTTAGTGACTCTATGGCGCAAGGTTCATAGCATTTTTATACTCCAAAAACATGTTCTCCAACTATATTCTTGTGTCTAATGACTAATTTGACCATAAAAATGGCAAGAAAATGCTCACTTCTAGGAGTTCTTGACCAGGCTCACGGAGAAGAATCAACTCTGCACTTTGAGTTTTTAATGACTCTATGGCGCAAGATTTCTAGCATTTTTAAACTCTGAAAACATGTTCTCCAACTATATTCTCATGTATAATAACTAATTTGACCATAAATATAATATCTTAGCCCAAGTAGATTTTTTTTAGAAAGCCCAAAACTTATTTATTTATTTTATGGCCCAAAAGGCCAGCCCTATCTTAGCCCAACTAGATTTTTTTAGAAAGCCCAAACTTATTTATTTATTTATTTTGTGGCCCAAAGTTTCAGCCCACTTAAATGGCCTGATATATAATTATTAAGGCTAAAGTTAAAAAAAGAGAGAGAAGAACGGTAGAAGAAAAGCAGAAGAGGGGAAAGAAGAGAGTGAAGAGGAGAAACCCTTGTTGATCAAATTCTCCCTTACAACCCTCATCCTAGGTGATTTCTAAGTTGTTTTCAGGTAAGTGGTGTGTGAATTAAACTTCCTTCTTCCATGGTTTTGTAATTTTGTGGTGTTTTTCTTTTTGGTATGTGAGTAATTTGCAGACAGTTCAAACTGATTTTGACATAGCTATTACCCTCGAAACTTTGCAAACTTAATTTTTGTACGTAGCTGAACTCGTTAGCTTTCCGTAGCCACTTGAAACGCCTCAATCCGATTATTCTACAATTAGTTATGATTTTTCTCGTAAACTGCCGCTAGCAGGAAAATTTCAGAATTTTTATGTCGAATTCAAACTTATTTTCTATCGTTTCATTTAGTTAATGTATTGAAACGGGTTATGTGGGATTGGGAACTGATGTTAAGGAGTTACATGCCATTTTTATTTAATATCGACTCGTTCGAACTCGATTAGGAATTGTTTTTAGCAATGAAAGGGATGTTACCGTTAATAGTTAATTATATTTAATTTGTCTTTAATTCCTCATCTCCTTTCTAGGTAAAGAACCATCGACGAAGGGCAAGGGACCGACTTCAGATTTCGGAGAGAGTTAATCACTTCCTTGTGAGTTGATAATTCGGGAACGCCTTCTCTTGTGGGAAGTGTGGACCCTCGATAAATGTGCATTTATTTTAGTTTTAGTTAATTGATAAGAAAATTATTTGGTATTGTGTTATGTGGTAAAGAGCCCAATTGACTCGATTGCTCTGGTTAGAGTCCTATTAGTCATTTTATGAGTATTATTGATTTTAACTTATGTTGAAGAGCCTTGCCGGCTCGATATCTGATAGCATTTATTGTGAATTATTTGAGAATTGATTTCTGATTATTCTTGTGTTCTATTAAGACTCTAACTTGAGTCGTTATTCATCTTATGTTGCATATGCATATGTATGCCTGGTACCAAGGTTAAGTAGCCCGAATTGGTCACGGTTCGGGTGAGTTGGAGCGACATTGATTAAGTAGCCCGAATTGTCGCGGTTCGGGTGAGTTAGAGTGACAACCAAGTTGCCCGTTGCTTGGCAAACCCGGGTGAGTTAGATCTAACGGGGCACCTGTCCATTTGCCAAATACTGATACTCTGAAGGGTGATCGTTAGATGGATCAGTCTATTATAGGCTCAGTCAACGTCACCGGTGTGGGACATGCATGTCATATATGTTTATATGTTTGATCATTTCAAGTATTCACATCGATATTGAGTTGTGAACTTTAGCACTTGGCGTGTGCATTTTATCTAGAGTAACGGTGACAGGCTTGGACTGTCTCTCGACGGAGAGCTCAGTTCGAGGAGGATATTGACTACCCATGCGTCTTTTATGTGATAACATGTTGTTTGAACTAATTGTGTTATTAGTAAATGTGCACTAAGGTTTTTATTTTCATTAATATGTACACTGAGTGAGAATAGTTATTGTGGGACGAAATATTGGATTTTATGTTATGAACCGCGAGTGGGAATACAAGCTTCGTATAAGGGTCGGGGTGACCGGCTTATCACCTCACTGAGCTAGTGGTTTTGCTCACCCCCATCATTCTTTCCTTTTCAGGCTGTTGATATCGTTTTGGTTGGAGGTTTTCCTATCATTTGCTCATCATCCAATCCGTGTTTTGGGTACTTTCTCTTTTATGTAAATTGACGGATTCATTGGCGAAATTGTATAGTTTATATTTGGTGACCCCGTTGATGTTCTTTTTGTACCTTCGCGATGTTATATCGTTCATGTATATTTTCTTTAAACTAAGTTACATCGTTGTATTTTGTACCTTTGTAAATCCTTGTTGATACTTTATGAGATGATGTCCTCGGGTTGTACCCATTGTTAGCAGTTGTTCAGTTCTACAGGTACTTGATAGCAAGCCTTACGTTTTCTATAAACTTTGTGGAGTGGAATGCACCTATTTCGCGAAATTTATGGTTAACGTGGCGGTTGTCACGTTCTGTCTGGGGTCGGGGCGTGACAATAAAATTGTAAGAAAATTCTCACTTCAAGGAGTTCTTAACCTGGCTCAAGGAGTAGAATCATCTCTGAACTTTGACTTTTTAGTGACTCTATAACGCAAGCTTCCTAGCATTTTTATATAATGAAAATATGTTTTACAACTATATTCTCATTACTAATAACTAATTTGACCATAAAAAAAGTAAGAAAATTCTCACTTCAACGAGTTCTTGACCTGGCTCAAGGAGTAGAATCAACTCCGCACTTTGACTTTTTAGAGACTCTATGGCGCAAGCTTCCTAGCATTTTATACTCTGAAAACATGTTCTCCAACTATATTCTAATGTTTAATTACTATTTTGACCATAAAAATGGTAAGAAAATTCTCACTTCAAGAAGTTCTTGATCTGGTTCACGGAGTAAAATCAGCTCTGCACTGTGTGTTTTTGTGACTCTATGGCGCAAGCTTCGTAGCTGTTATATACTCAGAAAACATGTTGTCCAACTATATAATCACGTATAATAACTAATTTGACCGTAAAAATGGTAAGAAAATTCTCACATCAAGGAGTTCTTAACTAGTCTCAAGGAGTATAATTAGCTCTGCACTTTGACTTTTTAGTGACTCTATGGAGCAGGCTTCCTAGCGTTTTTATACAATGTTCCCCAACTATATTATCATGTTTAATAACTAATTTGACCATAAAAATGGCAAGAAAATGCTAACTTCAAGGAGTTCTTGACCTGGCTCACGGAGTAGAATCAACTCTGCACTTTGACTTTTTAGTGACTTTATGGCGCAAGCTTCGTTGCAGTTATATACTGTGAAAATTTGTTCTCCAACTATATACTCATCTATAATAACAAATTTGACCATAAAAATGGTAAGAAAATGCTCTCTTCAAGGAGATCTTGACCTGGTTCACGGAGTAGAATCAACTCTACACTTTGACTTTTTAGTGACTCTATGGCGCAAGCTTCGTTGCAATTATATACTGTGAAAACATGTTCTCCAACTATATACTCATCTATAATAACTAATTTGACCATAAAAATGGTAAGAAAATGCTCACTTAAAGGAGTTCTTGACCTGGCTCACGGAGTAGAATTAGCTTTACACTTTGACATTTTAGTGACACTATGGCGCAAGGTTTCTAGCATTTTATACTCTGAAAACATATTCTCTAACTATATTATCGTGTCTAATAACTAATTTGACCATAAAAATGGCAAGAAAATGCTCATTTCTAGGAGTTCTTGACCTGCCTCACGGAGTAGAATCAGCTCTGCACTTTGACTTTTTAGTGACTCTATGGCACATGCTTCCTAGCATTTTATACTCTGAAAACATGTTCTCCAACTATATTCTCATGTATAATAACTAATTTGACCATTAAAATGACAAGAAAATGCTCACTTCAAGGAGTTCTTGACCTGGCTCACAGAGTAGAATCAGCTCTGCACTGAGTGTTTTTAGTGATTCTATGGTGCAAGCTTCCTAGCATTTTTATAATCTGAAAATATTTTCTCCAACTATATTCTCATGTCTAATAACTAATTTGACCATAAAAATGGCAAGCAAATGCTCACTTAAGGGAGTTCTTGATCTGGTTCACGGAGTTGAATCAGCTCTGCACTTTGACATTTTAGTGACTCTATGGCGCAGGCTTCCTAGCATTTTTATACAATGTTCCCCAACTATATTATCATGTAACTAATTTGACCATAAAAATGGCAAGAAAATGCTAACTTCAAGGAGTTTTTGACCTGGCTCACGGAGTAGAATCAAATCTGCACTTTGACTTTTTAGTGACTCTATGGCGCAAGCTTCGTTGCAGTTATATACTTTGAAAACATGTTTTCCAACTATATACTCATCTATAATAACTAATTTGACCATAAAAGTGGTAAGAAAATGCTCTCTTCAATGAGTTCTTGACCTGGCTCACGGAGTAAAATCAAATCTACACTTTGACTTTTTAGTGACTCTATGGCGCAAGCTTCTTTGCAATTATATACTGTGAAAACATGTTCTCCAACTATATACTCATCTATAATAACTAATTTGACCTTAAAAATGGTAAAAAAATGCTCACTTAAAGGAGTTCTTGACCTGGCTCAAGGAGTAGAATTAGCTTTACACTTTGACATTTTAGTGACACTATGGCGCAAGGTTTTTAGCATTTTATACTCTAAAAACATGTTCTCTAACTGTATTATTGTGTCTAATAACTAATTTGACCATAAAAATGGCAAGAAAATGCTCACTTCTAGGAGTTCTTGACCTGGCTCACGTAGTAGAATCAGCTCTGCACTTTGACTTTTTAGTGACTCTATGGCACATGCTTCCTAGCATTTTATACTCTGAAAACATGTTCTCCAACTATATTCTCATGTATAATAACTAATTTGACCATTAAAATGACAAGAAAATGCTCACTTCAAGGAGTTCTTGACCTGGCTCACAGAGTAGAATCAGCTCTGCACTGAGTGTTTTTAGTGATTCTATGGTGCAAGCTTCCTAGCATTTTTATAATCTGAAAATATTTTCTCCAACTATATTCTCATGTCTAATAACTAATTTGACCATAAAAATGGCAAGCAAATGCTCACTTAAGGGAGTTCTTGATCTGGTTCACGGAGTTGAATCAGCTCTGCACTTTGACATTTTAGTGACTCTATGGCGCAGGCTTCCTAGCATTTTTATACAATGTTCCCCAACTATATTATCATGTAACTAATTTGACCATAAAAATGGCAAGAAAATGCTAACTTCAAGGAGTTTTTGACCTGGCTCACGGAGTAGAATCAAATCTGCACTTTGACTTTTTAGTGACTCTATGGCGCAAGCTTCGTTGCAGTTATATACTTTGAAAACACGTTCTCCAACTATATACTCATCTATAATAACTAATTTGACCATAAAAATGGTAAGAAAATGCTCTCTTCAATGAGTTCTTGACCTGGCTCACGGAGTAAAATCAACTCTTCACTTTGACTTTTTAGTGACTCTATGGTGCAAGCTTCTTTGCAATTATATACTGTGAAAACATATTCTCCAACTATATACTCATCTATAATAACTAATTTGACCATAAAAATGGTAAAAAAATGCTCACTTAAAGGAGTTCTTGACCTGGCTCAAGGAGTAGAATTAGCTTTACACTTTGACATTTTAGTGACACTATGTCGCAAGGTTTTTAGCATTTTATACTCTAAAAACATGTTCTCTAACTGTATTATCGTGTCTAATAACTAATTTGACCATAAAAATGGCAAGAAAATGCTCACTTCTAGGAGTTCTTGACCTGGCTCACGTAGTAGAATCAGCTCTGCACTTTGACTTTTTAGTGACTATATGACGCAAGCTTCATAGCATTTTTATACTCTGAAAACATGTTCTCCAACTATATTCTCATATATAATAACTAATTTGACCATTAAAATGACAAGAAAATGCTCACTTCAATGAGTTCTTGACCTGGCTCACAGAGTAGAATCAGCTCTGCACTGAGAGTTTTTAATGATTCTATGGTGCAAGCTTCCTAGCATTTTTATACTCTGAAAATATTTTCTCCAACTATATTTTCATGTCTAATAAGTAATTTGACCATAAAAATGGCAAGAAAATGCTCACTTAAGGGAGTTCTTGATCTGGCTCACGGAGTTGAATCAGCTCTGCACTTTGACATTTTAGTGACTCTATGGCGAAGGCTTCCTAGCATTTTTGTACTCTGAAAACATGTTCTCCAACTATATTCTCATGTCTAATAACTAATTTGACCATAAAAATGGTAAAGAAATGCTCACTTCAAGGAGTTTTTGACGTGGTTCACGGAGTAGAATCAGCTCTGCACTGTGAGTTTTTAGTGATTCTATGGTGCAAGCTTCCTAGCATTTTTATACTTTGAAAATATGTTCTCCAACTATATTTTCATGTCTAATAACTAACTTGATCATAAAAATGGCAAGAAAATGCTCACTTAAGGGAGTTGTTGACCTGGCTCACGGAGTTGAATCAGCTCTGCACTAAATGTTTTTAGTGACTCTGTGGTGTTGGTGTTCAATCGTTTGGTTAATGTGATACATTAGGGTTCCATACGTTTCTAAAATTCCGCGAAAGTATGAAAACAAGAAACGTATTACCTTTCACCTGGTATGTTGGAAAAGATGGATTCTAGCCTGCGCAGCCTCGCCGTTTTGGACATAACTCTCTCATCCGATATTGGATTTGAGTGATCTATGCGCTAAAACGATCCACTCTTCTGTGGCTTTGCAACAGTAAATCTAACGTCGAATTCTGAGGTCTGTACAATTTTATAAAAATCATGCAAGTTGGCAGACAACAGCAGCAAACAACCTTCTGGTCTTCTACTGTATTCCCAAGTCCAATCTCGACGTCGTGTGGGTGACGATCTTCGAGATCTTCTCAATCTGCTGTTCCGTCTACCCTCTTCACGTGTTAGGCGTGTCTCCTTTGGGTTAGAACAGCTGAGATGACTTATATATGGGCTAAAGCAGGGACTAGGAGGAGAAATTAGAGTTGGGCCTCCATTGGGCTTAAGTATCCAAGCTTAGCCCAAAGCTTATACTTAAGTCCAATAATAATAATATATATCACTAAAATATTATTACTGCACTACAGTTCTAATCCCATAATTACGTTATGGGCTCATTCTTATTATGAGCCCGTTAGTCTCCCCATGTGTAAGATATACAATGTCCATTAATTAATTTACAGACAACTCCATTAATTAATATCTCATCCAAGAGTTGTACCACACAACCTCATTATCATGTCGGAATAAATCTACCTGTAGGGTTTACATGATAATCCGTATGAGCTCCTCAAGGGGACATCATCAACATATGACAGACACGAATTCCTTCTACAATCAACAATACACCCTAGAGACAACACTATTTCCCAACTCATCGAGTTTGTTGATTTAATACATGTAAATCTCACTCATTGATGAATCAAAGAAATACATACTGTCTTACATGTTGAGGTTATTGTATAGGGATTAAGAGCACGGACATCCATAATAACTGAGATCAAATTCTCCTATATAGTCATTATAAGTCGAACGATCTCAAACGGTCCTGCTCAATACACACAAAGTGCACTAATGTGATTCTATAGCAAAGACAAGCTAATACCAAACCACACTACAACCATCCCGATAGAGAGTCCCCGTATATCTCGATTGTGAGCATCTGTTTATACTTTATAAGGAAACCGATAATATGATCTTCTGCGTGTTGTTGCACAACATATTATCTACAGTATAAAGTAAATGGACTATTGCATCGACATATTTATAAATTATAAGACGCAATCATTTGATCATATGATTCTCATTTCAAATAAATTATTATAACATTGTTCATACTAAAGTAGATTTTTAGTATACAATCGAACATATGGCGCAAGGTTCGTAGCAGTTACATACTCTGAAAACATGTTCTCCAACTATATACTCATGCATAATAACAAATTTGATCATAAAAATGGTAAGAAAATGCTCACTTCAAGGAGTTCTTGACCTGGCTCAGGGAGTAGAAGCAGCTCTGCACTATGATTTTTTAGTGACTCTATGAAGCAAATTTCCTAGCATTTTTATACTATGAAAACATGTTATCTAACTATATTCTCGTGTCTAATAACTAATTTGACCATAAAAATCACAAGAAAATGCTCACTTCAAGGAGTTTTTGACCTGTCTCACGGAGTAGAATCAGCTCTGCATTTTGACTTTTTAGTGACTCTATAGTGCAAGCTTCCTAGCATTTTTATACTTTGAAAACAACTTTTGCAACTATATTCTCATGTCTAATAATTAATTTGACCATAAAAATAGCAAGAAAATGCTTACTTCCAGGAGTTCTGGACCTGGCTCACGGAATAGAATCAACTCTACACTATGTATTTTTAGTGACTCTATGACACAAGCTTCGTAGTAGTTATATACATTGAAAACTTGTTCTCCAACTATATACTCATATATAATAACTATTTTGACCATTAAAATGACAAGAAAATGCTCACTTCAAGGAGTTCTTGACCTGGCTCACAGAGTAGAATCAGCTCTGCACTGAGTGTTTTTAGTGATTCTATGGTGCAAGCTTCCTAGCATTTTTATAATCTGAAAATATTTTCTCCAACTATATTCTCATGTCTAATAACTAATTTGACCATAAAAATGGCAAGCAAATGCTCACTTAAGGGAGTTCTTGATCTGGTTCACGGAGTTGAATCAGCTCTGCACTTTGACATTTTAGTGACTCTATGGCGCAGGCTTCCTAGCATTTTTATACAATGTTCCCCAACTATATTATCATGTAACTAATTTGACCATAAAAATGGCAAGAAAATGCTAACTTCAAGGAGTTTTTGACCTGGCTCACGGAGTAGAATCAAATATGCACTTTGACTTTTTAGTGACTCTATGGCGCAAGCTTCGTTTCAGTTATATACTTTGAAAATATGTTTTCCAACTATATACTCATCTATAATAACTAATTTGACCATAAAAGTGGTAAGAAAATGCTCTCTTCAATGAGTTCTTGACCTGGCTCACGGAGTAAAATCAAATCTTCACTTTGACTTTTTAGTGACTCTATGTTGCAAGCTTCTTTGCAATTATATACTGTGAAAACATGTTCTCCAACTATATACTCATCTATAATAACTAATTTGACCTTAAAAATGGTAAAAAAATGCTCACTTAAAGGAGTTCTTGACCTGGCTCAAGGAGTAGAATTAGCTTTACACTTTGACATTTTAGTGACACTATGGCGCAAGGTTTTTAGCATTTTATACTCTAAAAACATGTTCTCTAACTGTATTATTGTGTCTAATAACTAATTTGACCATAAAAATGGCAAGAAAATGCTCACTTCTAGGAGTTCTTGACCTGGCTCACGTAGTAGAATCAGCTCTGCACTTTGACTTTTTAGTGACTCTATGGCACATGCTTCCTAGCATTTTATACTCTGAAAACATGTTCTCCAACTATATTCTCATGTATAATAACTAATTTGACCATTAAAATGACAAGAAAATGCTCACTTCAAGGAGTTCTTGACCTGGCTCACAGAGTAGAATCAGCTCTGCACTGAGTGTTTTTAGTGATTCTATGGAGCAAGCTTCCTAGCATTTTTATAATCTGAAAATATTTTCTCCAACTATATTCTCATGTCTAATAACTAATTTGACCATAAAAATGGCAAGCAAATGCTCACTTAAGGGAGTTCTTGATCTGGTTCACGGAGTTGAATCAGCTCTGCACTTTGACATTTTAGTGACTCTATGGCGCAGGCTTCCTAGCATTTTTATACAATGTTCCCCAACTATATTATCATGTAACTAATTTGACCATAAAAATGGCAAGAAAATGCTAACTTCAAGGAGTTTTTGACCTGGCTCACGGAGTAGAATCAAATCTGCACTTTGACTTTTTAGTGACTCTATGGCGCAAGCTTCGTTTCAGTTATATACTTTGAAAATATGTTTTCCAACTATATACTCATCTATAATAACTAATTTGACCATAAAAGTGGTAAGAAAATGCTCTCTTCAATGAGTTCTTGACCTGGCTCACGGAGTAAAATCAACTCTTCACTTTGACTTTTTAGTGACTCTATGGTGCAAGCTTCTTTGCAATTATATACTGTGAAAACATGTTCTCCAACTATATACTCATCTATAATAACTAATTTGACCATAAAAATGGTAAAAAAAATGCTCACTTAAAGGAGTTCTTGACCTGGCTCAAGGAGTAGAATTAGCTTTACACTTTGACATTTTAGTGACACTATGTCGCAAGGTTTTTAGCATTTTATACTCTAAAAACATGTTCTCTAACTGTATTATCGTGTCTAATAACTAATTTGACCATAAAAATGGCAAGAAAATGCTCACTTCTAGGAGTTCTTGACCTGACTCACGTAGTAGAATCAGCTCTGCACTTTGACTTTTTAGTGACTATATGACGCAAGCTTCATAGCATTTTTATACTCTGAAAACATGTTCTCCAACTATATTCTCATATATAATAACTAATTTGACCATTAAAATGACAAGAAAATGCTCACTTCAATGAGTTCTTGACCTGGCTCACAGAGTAGAATCAGCTCTGCACTGAGAGTTTTTAATGATTCTATGGTGCAAGCTTCCTAGCATTTTTATACTCTGAAAATATTTTCTCCAACTATATTCTCATGTCTAATAAGTAATTTGACCATAAAAATGGCAAGAAAATGCTCACTTAAGGGAGTTCTTGATCTGGCTCACGGAGTTGAATCAGCTCTGCACTTTGACATTTTAGTGACTCTATGGCGAAGGCTTCCTAGCATTTTTGTACTCTGAAAATATGTTCTCCAACTATATTCTCATGTCTAATAACTAATTTGACCATAAAAATGGTAAAGAAATGCTCACTTAAGGGAGTTGTTGACCTGGCTCACGGAGTTGAATCAGCTCTGCACTAAATGTTTTTAGTGACTCTATGGTGTTGGTGTTCAATCGTTTGGTTAATGTGATACATTAGGGTTCCATACGTTTCTAAAATTCAGCGAAAGTATGAAAACAAGAAACGTATTACCTTTCACCTGGTATGTTGGAAAAGATGGATTCTAGCCTGCGCAGCCTCGCCGTTTTGGACATAACTCTCTCATCCGATATTGGATTTGAGTGATCTATGCGCTAAAACGATCCACTCTTCTGTGGATTTGCAACAGTAAATCTAACGTCGAATTCTGAGGTCTGTACAATTTTATAAAAATCATGCAAGTTGGCAGACAACAGCAGCAAACAACCTTCTGGTCTTCTACTGTATTCCCAAGTCCAATCTCGACGTCGTGTGGGTGACGATCTTCGAAATCTTCTCAATCTGCTGTTCCGTCTACCCTCTTCACGTGTTAGGCGTGTCTCCTTTGGGTTAGAACAGCTGAGATGACTTATATATGGGCTAAAGCAGGGACTAGGAGGAGAAATTAGAGTTGGGCCTCCATTGGGCTTAAGTATCCAAGCTTAGCCCAAAGCTTATACTTAAGTCCAATAATAATAATATATATCACTAAAATATTATTACTGCACTACAGTTCTAATCCCATAATTACGTTATGGACTCATTCTTATTATGAGCCCGTTAGTCTCCCCATGTGTAAGATATACAATGTCCATTAATTAATTTACAGACAACTCCATTAATTAATATCTCATCCAAGAGTTGTACCACACAACCTCATTATCATGTCGGAATAAATCTACCTGTAGGGTTTACATGATAATCCGTATGAGCTTCTCAAGGGGACATCATCAACATATGACAGACACGAATTCCTTCTACAATCAACAATACACCCTAGAGACAACACTATTTCCCAACTCATCGAGTTTGTTGATTTAATACATGTAAATCTCACCCATTGATGAATCAAAGAAATACATACTGTCTTACATGTTGAGGTTATTGTATAGGGATTAAGAGCACGGACATCCATAATAACTGAGATCAAATTCTCCTATATAGTCAGTATAAGTCGAACGATCTCAAACGGTCCTGCTCAATACACACAAAGTGCACTAATGTGATTCTATAGCAAAGACAAGCTAATACCAAACCACACTACAACCATCCCGATAGAGAGTCCCCGTATATCTCGATTGTGAGCATCTGTTTATACTTTATAAGGAAACCGATAATATGATCTTCTGCGTGTTGTTGCACAACATATTATCTACAGTATAAAGTAAATGGACTATTGCATCGACATATTTATAAATTATAAGATGCAATCATTTGATCATATGATTCTCATTTCAAATAAATTATTATAACATTGTTCATACTAAAGCTAGATTTTTAGTATACAATCGAACATATGGCGCAAGGTTCGTAGCAGTTACATACTCTGAAAACATGTTCTCCAACTATATACTCATGCATAATAACAAATTTGATCATAAAAATGGTAAGAAAATGCTCACTTCAAGGAGTTCTTGACCTGGCTCAAGGAGTAGAAGCAGCTCTGCACTATGATTTTTTAGTGACTCTATGAAGCAAATTTCCTAGCATTTTTATACTATGAAAACATGTTATCTAACTATATTCTCGTGTCTAATAACTAATTTGACCATAAAAATCACAAGAAAATGCTCACTTCAAGGAGTTTTTGACCTGTCTCACGGAGTAGAATCAGCTCTGCATTTTGACTTTTTAGTGACTCTATAGTGCAAGCTTCCTAGCATTTTTATACTTTGAAAACAACTTTTGCAACTATATTCTCATGTCTAATAATTAATTTGACCATAAAAATAGCAAGAAAATGCTTACTTCCAGGAGTTCTGGACCTGGCTCACGGAATAGAATCAACTCTACACTATGTATTTTTAGTGACTCTATGACACAAGCTTCGTAGTAGTTATATACATTGAAAACTTGTTCTCCAACTATATACTCATATATAATAACTAATTTGACCATTAAAATGACAAGAAAATGCTCACTTCAAGGAGTTCTTGACCTGACTCACAGAGTAGAATCAGCTCTGCACTGAGTGTTTTTAGTGATTCTATGGTGCAAGCTTCCTAGCATTTTTATAATCTGAATATATTTTCTCCAACTATATTCTCATGTCTAATAACTAATTTGACCATAAAAATGGCAAGCAAATGCTCACTTAAGGGAGTTCTTGATCTGGTTCACGGAGTTGAATCAGCTCTGCACTTTGACATTTTAGTGACTCTATGGCGCAGGCTTCCTAGCATTTTTATACAATGTTCCCCAACTATAATATCATGTAACTAATTTGACCATAAAAATGGCAAGAAAATGCTAACTTCAAGGAGTTTTTGACCTGACTCACGGAGTAGAATCAAATCTGCACTTTGACTTTTTAGTGACTCTATGGCGCAAGCTTCGTTGCAGTTATATACTTTGAAAACATGTTCTCCAACTATATACTCATCTATAATAACTAATTTGACCATAAAAGTGGTAAGAAAATGCTCTCTTCAATGAGTTCTTGACCTGGCTCACGGAGTAAAATCAAATCTTCACTTTGACTTTTTAGTGACTCTATGGTGCAAGCTTCTTTGCAATTATATACTGTGAAAACATGTTCTCCAACTATATACTCATCTATAATAACTAATTTGACCTTAAAAATGGTAAAAAAAAATGCTCACTTAAAGGAGTTCTTGACCTGGCTCAAGGAGTAGAATTAGCTTTACACTTTGACATTTTAGTGACACTATGGCGCAAGGTTTTTAGCATTTTATACTCTAAAAACATGTTCTCTAACTGTATTATTGTGTCTAATAACTAATTTGACCATAAAAATGGCAAGAAAATGCTCACTTCTAGGAGTTCTTGACCTGGCTCACATAGTAGAATCAGCTCTGCACTTTGACTTTTTAGTGACTCTATGGCACATGCTTCCTAGCATTTTATACTCTGAAAACATGTTCTCCAACTATATTCTCATGTATAATAACTAATTTGACCATTAAAATGACAAGAAAATGCTCACTTCAAGGAGTTCTTGACCTGGCTCACAGAGTAGAATCAGCTCTGCACTGAGTGTTTTTAGTGATTCTATGGTGCAAGCTTCCTAACATTTTTATAATCTGAAAATATTTTTTCCAACTATATTCTCATGTCTAATAACTAATTTGACCATAAAAATGGCAAGCAAATGCTCACTTAAGGGAGTTCTTGATCTGGTTCACGGAGTTGAATCAGCTCTGCACTTTGACATTTTAGTGACTCTATGGCGCAGGCTTCCTAGCATTTTTATACAATGTTCCCCAACTATATTATCATGTAACTAATTTGACCATAAAAATGGCAAGAAAATGCTAACTTCAAGGAGTTTTTGACCTGGCTCACGGAGTAGAATCAAATCTGCACTTTGACTTTTTAGAGACTCTATGGCGCAAGCTTCGTTGCAGTTATATACTTTGAAAACACGTTCTCCAACTATATACTCATCTATAATAACTAATTTGACCATAAAAATGGTAAGAAAATGCTCTCTTCAATGAGTTCTTGACCTGGCTCACGGAGTAAAATCAACTCTTCACTTTGACTTTTTAGTGACTCTATGGTGCAAGCTTCTTTGCAATTATATATTGTGAAAACATGTTCTCCAACTATATACTCATCTATAATAACTAATTTGACCATAAAAATGGTAAAAAAATGCTCACTTAAAGGAGTTCTTGACCTGGCTCAAGGAGTAGAATTAGCTTTACACTTTGACATTTTAGTGACACTATGTCGCAAGGTTTTTAGCATTTTATACTCTAAAAACATGTTCTCTAACTGTATTATCGTGTCTAATAACAAATTTGACCATAAAAATGGCAAGAAAATGCTCACTTCTAGGAGTTCTTGACCTGGCTCACGTAGTAGAATCAGCTCTGCACTTTGACTTTTTAGTGACTATATGACGCAAGCTTCATAGCATTTTTATACTCTGAAAACATGTTCTCCAACTATATTCTCATATATAATAACTAATTTGACCATTAAAATGACAAGAAAATGCTCACTTCAATGAGTTCTTGACCTGGCTCACAGAGTAGAATCAGCTCTGCACTGAGAGTTTTTAATGATTCTATGGTGCAAGCTTCCTAGCATTTTTATACTCTGAAAATATTTTCTCCAACTATATTCTCATGTCTAATAAGTAATTTGACCATAAAAATGGCAAGAAAATGCTCACTTAAGGGAGTTCTTGATCTGGCTCACGGAGTTGAATCAGCTCTGCACTTTGACATTTTAGTGACTCTATGGCGAAGGCTTCCTAGCATTTTTGTACTCTGAAAATATGTTCTCCAACTATATTCTCATGTCTAATAACTAATTTGACCATAAAAATGGTAAAAAAATGCTCACTTCAAGGAGTTTTTGACGTGGTTCACGGAGTAGAATCAGCTCTGCACTGTGAGTTTTTAGTGATTCTATGGTGCAAGCTTCCTAGCATTTTTATACTTTGAAAATATGTTCTCCAACTATATTTTCATGTCTAATAACTAACTTGATCATAAAAATGGCAAGAAAATGCTCACTTAAGGGAGTTGTTGACCTGGCTCACGGAGTTGAATCAGCTCTGCACTAAATGTTTTTAGTGACTCTATGGTGTTGGTGTTCAATCGTTTGGTTAATGTGATACATTAGGGTTCCATACGTTTCTAAAATTCAGCGAAAGTATGAAAACAAGAAACGTATTACCTTTCACCTGGTATGTTGGAAAAGATGGATTCTAGCCTGCGCAGCCTCGCCGTTTTGGACATAACTCTCTCATCCGATATTGGATTTGAGTGATCTATGCGCTAAAACGATCCACTCTTCTGTGGCTTTGCAACAGTAAATCTAACGTCGAATTCTGAGGTCTGTACAATTTTATAAAAATCATGCAAGTTGGCAGACAACAGCAGCAAACAACCTTCTGGTCTTCTACTGTATTCCCAAGTCCAATCTCGACGTCGTGTGGGTGACGATCTTCGAAATCTTCTCAATCTGCTGTTCCGTCTACCCTCTTCACGTGTTAGGCGTGTCTCCTTTGGGTTAGAACAGCTGAGATGACTTATATATGGGCTAAAGCAGGGACTAGGAGGAGAAATTAGAGTTGGGCCTCCATTGGGCTTAAGTATCCAAGCTTAGCCCAAAGCTTATACTTAAGTCCAATAATAATAATATATATCACTAAAATATTATTACTGCACTACAGTTCTAATCCCATAATTACGTTATGGGCTCATTCTTATTATGAGCCCGTTAGTCTCCCCATGTGTAAGATATACAATGTCCATTAATTAATTTACAGACAACTCCATTAATTAATATCTCATCCAAGAGTTGTACCACACAACCTCATTATCATGTCGGAATAAATCTACCTGTAGGGTTTACATGATAATCCGTATGATCTCCTCAAGGGGACATCATCAACATATGACAGACACGAATTCCTTCTACAATCAACAATACACCCTAGAGACAACACTATTTCCCAACTCATCGAGTTTGTTGATTTAATACATGTAAATCTCACCCATTGATGAATCAAAGAAATACATACTGTCTTACATGTTGAGGTTATTGTATAGGGATTAAGAGCACGGACATCCATAATAACTGAGATCAAATTCTCCTATATAGTCAGTATAAGTCGAACGATCTCAAACGGTCCTGCTCAATACACACAAAGTGCACTAATGTGATTCTATAGCAAAGACAAGCTAATACCAAACCACACTACAACCATCCCGATAGAGAGTCCCCGTATATCTCGATTGTGAGCATCTGTTTATACTTTATAAGGAAACCGATAATATGATCTTCTGCGTGTTGTTGCACAACATATTATCTACAGTATAAAGTAAATGGACTATTGCATCGACATATTTATAAATTATAAGACGCAATCATTTGATCATATGATTCTCATTTCAAATAAATTATTATAACATTGTTCATACTAAAGCTAGATTTTTAGTATACAATCGAACATATGGCGCAAGGTTCGTAGCAGTTACATACTCTGAAAACATGTTCTCCAACTATATACTCATGCATAATAACAAATTTGATCATAAAAATGGTAAGAAAATGCTCACTTCAAGGAGTTCTTGACCTGGCTCAGGGAGTAGAAGCAGCTCTGCACTATGATTTTTTAGTGACTCTATGAAGCAAATTTCCTAGCATTTTTATACTATGAAAACATGTTATCTAACTATATTCTCGTGTCTAATAACTAATTTGACCATAAAAATCACAAGAAAATGCTCACTTCAAGGAGTTTTTGACCTGTCTCACGGAGTAGAATCAGCTCTGCATTTTGACTTTTTAGTGACTCTATAGTGCAAGCTTCTGTGATACCCGAGCTTCTCACTACTCATGTGTCAATATAATTTAATTTGTATTATGTGCATTTTATAATTATGTGATAATTATGTGGTAATTATGTGATAATAATGTGACAATTATGTGACAATTGTTTCTATATTTTATTTATCGTTACATTTTATTTGAGACATTCGTGATAAAAAATTGGGACAGTGTGTGAATATATGGGTGTATAAATATTTATGTGCATTAATTTGGATATATGAGTAAATTATTTTATGAGTATAAATACACTTTGCTTAATTATTAAGTATCACACGTGTTCTCGTAATAATAATAGTGGGTAGAAAAATATACACGTATGTGTATTAATTTGTAAATGTATTATATCTTAGCTATTAAGTATTGGACGTAAATTAAAAATGGATAATAATAAAATAAAAAAAAAAAATTAAAAAAAAAAAGAAAAGGTTGAGGCGGTGGGATAGTCGTATACGACTTCCACCCCACCCCTCTATATATACATGATAATTTTGGTGAGCAGTAGCACCAATTGAAAGAAAAAAAAAAGAAAAAGAAAAAGAGAGAGAGGGAAAGGAGAAAGAGAGGAAGAGGGAGAGAGAGAAAGGGAGAGAGAGGAGAGAGAGAGAGGAAGAAGAGAAAGAGAAGAGGGAGCGTGTCGGAGCAAATTAGTTACAGTTCTTTACGGGGTTTATATTACTGTCAGAATCCAGGTAAGTAGAAGTCCAACTACAATGCGTAAACATGTTGTTTGTGAATTATTTGTAATTAATATGTGATAATTATATTATGGATTATTTGTAATTAGTTTAATTACGATATGAATTATTTGTGATTAATTTGTTATACAAGCTGTGTATTTATGTGATTTTGAGAAAGTAGGGTTCATATTTAACAATAGTATTTGTAAATTATTTATGATAATTTTGTGATACAAGTTGTGAATCCATGTGATTGGAAATAATATTATTATCCTAGATAGATCGGTGTAATTGGAAACTTTTGCAAATATATTTGTATGGTTTGAGAAAATATTGGTTATAAGGATCTGTGAGATCCAAGATGAAGTTATTCCAAAAAGAGATCCTTGTGATCCAAGGCGAAGTGGTTATTCTATAAATGGATCTATGTGATTGAGGTGAAGTTGTTATTTCAGAAGTGGATTTGTGTAAATTGAAATTAAGTTGTTGATTTATGGTGATTAAATGTTGATATTGATATTGTAAATGGTTTATGATGCACATTTAATTGTTTTGGGTGCATACCATGCATAAACATGAAAAGTGTTTTCCTCAAAATTAATAAGATACTAATGGTGTGTGCGGCCACTATATATGCATCTCTGTCAGGGTTCGGAAAAATCGTTCCCGACATTTTTATTAGGGGTTCGGAAAAATCGTCCCCACCACTTTGCCAGAGTTCGGAAAAATCATTCTCGGCACTATTTTCGGGGTTCGGAAAAATCGTCCCCATTGAGCTCATTTGGGGTGCATATCATAAGTGTGTCGTGGGGATCCCGCAACGTGAACAGTTTTCAAAATAAAAGAGACCAATTAGAAAAATTAGAACATAGGCGATAGAGAACTAAATGCATTTTCATGCACGGACATGCATGATTTCTACTTACTGAGATTTTTATCTCACTAGTTTATGCATTGTAGGTGAGCCTGTTGATGATTGAGTTTGTGATGTGACTGTGCAAGCTGTGGAGCTCCTTCAAGGTTTTGAGCGGATGTACATAGATGACGACCTGTTGGGCTAGGCCGTGAGTTTATTTTGTTTCCGCTGATGTTTTGATTGTGTAATATAATAAGTATTATCACATGTTTGGGTGGTTTGAAGTGGTATCAGAAACCAGTCACGTATGTTGAACTGGTGTGATGGTGTTAGTTATAAGCATATTATGTGAAAAAAAAAAATTATATGCAGTTTTTTTTATAAAGATGATGTTTATGTTAAATAATATTTAGATTATAAGTTGTGTAAGGTGGGTCGTGTCAGAGTGGTATCAGAGCACGGTTTGGGTCCTGCAGACTGTCTATGTACATGAACTCATTCTTTGGGAGCGCAGCTTTGCAAGTAAGTGTTATTTTCATTCTGTGTTGTTATGTGTCTTATAAATTATATTGGCTATAGGGTATAGGAAGTGTAGTTTGTAGACAAAATGGTAAGGGCTACAGGTGAAAGTTCTGAAGGAGATAGGACTGTTGAGCAAGCAGCACCTCCTGAAGGGAATAATCGTGATGCGGTGATTACTCGACTAATGGAACTGGTTGAGCGCCAGTCCCAACAGATACAACAACTGATTCAGCAGAGAGATGTGGGTGGACAACCCGAGGGTAATGCAAATCAAGATAGACGTCAAATAGAACGTGTGGAAATGGTTTGTGAGAGGTTTCGAAAGATGAGCCCTCCAATATTTGAGGACGCAGCAGACCCCACAGATGCAGAGGATTGGTTACGCACGGTGGAAAATATGTTTCAATACAGTAGAATTCCAGATGGGGATAGAGTGCTATGTGCTTCTTTCATGTTACGAGGAAGTGCAGGCCACTGGTGGGATACGATTAAAAGTATCGAGGATGTCACGACTATGACATGGGAAAGGTTCAAGGAGCTTTTCAGAAACAAGTACTTTACGGCACCAGTGAGAGCCATGAAGATGAACGAGTTCATACAGTTGAGGCAAGGTGGCATGTCAGTCACAGATTACCTTCGTAAGTTTGAGCAGTTGTCGAGGTTTGCTGAACATATGGTGAGTACGGAGGCACTAAAAGTGGAGAGATTTGTGGAAGGCTTAAGGCCTGAACTTTACAGAGATGTGAGTATGGCGGGACTGCATGGAGCAACATATTCACAAGTTGCAGAAAGGGCTCAAATTGCTGAGCAAGCGGAGATGAGGATCAGACAAGCGCAAGCTATCAGACGTCAATTTCAGCAGAAACCAATGCAGCAGTTTAGGAGAGTTGATAAGAGGCCGATGCCATTTCAGAGGCCGAATTCAAATGTTCAAGTGGAGCAAGGACAGAGACGAGGAGAACCCAACAAACATCCTAAATTCGATCAGGGTAAAGTACCACCGGCGCCGCCACTACCTATATGCCCTAATTGTCTCAGATCACATGGTGGAGAGTGTCAAATTCCTCTGAGAACGTGTTACACATGCGGGGAGAAAGGACATGTGACTACTACTTGTCCTAAGAAAGGGAAGCAGGCACAGCAGGGAAGAGCTCCAGCTAGGGTGTATACTTTAACACGAGAGGAGGCAGACGCGAATCCCTCAGTTGTCACGGGTAAGTTCTCTATTTTTGGCACTTCTACATATGTGCTATTTGATTCTGGAGCAACACATTCATTTGTATCCACTGAGTATGTGAAAAAGTTGGGTGGAACACCTAACTTGATAGAAGCTAATTATGAGGTGATGATACCTTCTGGTGAGTCAAAACAAACGAATCAACTTCTTCGAGGTTGTGTTATTCCTATTGAAGGAAGAAGACTCCTCGCTAATTTGATTGTGTTAAGTATGAATGATTATGATATCATATTGGGCATGGATTGGCTGTCAAAATACGGTGCTACAATAGATTGTCAGAAGAAGAGTATCACTTTTCAGCCAGTGAAAGGAGAACCGTTCACTTTTATTGGAATCAAGAAAAGCTTTCGATTTCCGATGATATCAGCAGCAAAAGCACAGCGGTTGTTGGAAAGTGGTTGTGAGGGGTATCTGGTGAGTGTAATGAATGTTGAGGGACAGCAATGTCCAGTTCTTGATAGTGTACCAGTAGTTCGGGAATATCTGGAGGTATTTCCAGATGATCTTCCAGGTTTGCCACCAGACCGAGAAATAGAGTTTGTTATTGAGCTACAACCAGGAACTGCTCCTATATCTAAAGCGCCATACAGAATGGCACCAGCTGAACTGAAGGAATTGAAGATACAGTTACAAGAGTTGCTAGACAACGGATTCATTCAACCTAGTTTCTCACCTTGGGGAGCACCAGTTCTGTTTGTTCGAAAGAAGGATGGCACGTTGAGGATGTGCATTGATTATCGGGATCTCAACAAAGTTACGGTGAAGAATAAATATCCATTGCCTCGCATTGATGATCTGTTCGATCAGTTACAGGGTGCAGCTATCTTTTCGAAGATTGATTTACGGTCGGGGTATCATCAGTTGAAGATAAAAAAGGAGGATATTCCAAAGACTGCATTCAGTACAAGGTACGGGCACTATGAGTTCTTAGTGATGCCGTTTGGATTAACAAATGCTCCTGCAGCATTTATGGATTTGATGAATAGAGTATTTCGGGAATTTCTCGATAAATTTGTGATTGTGTTTATCGATGACATTCTAATTTACTCTAAGAATAAGGAGGATCATGCACTGCACTTGAGAAAGGTGTTAGAGATTCTGAAGGAGAGGCAGTTGTATGCGAAGTTCAAGAAGTGTGAGTTTTGGTTAGACCGAGTTGTTTTCTTGGGGCACGTGGTATCGGGAGAAGGAATTTCAGTGGGTCCAGGTAAAGTTAAAGCAATCCATGATTGGCCACAACCCTCAAATCCCACTGAGGTTCGTAGCTTTCTTGGATTGGCGGGATATTATCGAAGGTTTGTTGAAGGATTTTCTAAGATTGCTTCACCATTAACACAGTTGACCAGGAAGAATGTGAAGTTCACATGGACGGAGGAACGTGAACAGAGTTTCCAAGAATTGAAGAGACGATTGACATCAGCACCTATCTTAACTATTCCTACGGAGACAGGAAACTTCAAGGTTTACAGTGATGCTTCAAAGAATGGTCTTGGGTGTGTATTGATGCAGAATGGAAAAGTGATAGCATATGCATCCAGACAGTTAAGGGAGTATGAGAAAAATTATCCAACTCATGATTTAGAGTTAGCTGCAGTGGTGTTTGCACTCAAGATATGGAGGCATTATCTGTATGGGGAACGTTGTGAAATCTATACAGATCATAAAAGTTTGAAGTACTTTTTCACTCAGAAAGAGTTAAATATGAGGCAAAGAAGATGGTTGGAATTGGTGAAGGATTATGATTGTGTTATCAATTATCATCCGGGAAAAGCCAATGTGGTTGCTGATGCATTGAGCCGAAAAGCAATACAGAGTGTAGCTGCTGTGATCGTAAATCAGGAACCAGAGTTGCTTGATTTGCAAATGATGGATGTGGAGATCATTCAAGAAGGATCGTTGGAAGCAAGGATAGCAGCTCTGACACTTCGACCAACTCTGATGGATAAGATTCAACAGAGCCAACAGGAGGATAAATTGTTTGACAAAATAAAGAATGATATCAGCTCTGGAAAGTCTTCTGACTTCCAATTAGGAGATGATGACGTGATTCGTTATGGAGGTCGATTGTGTCTACCTGAAGTGAATGACATTCGAAAAGAAGTGATGATAGAAGCTCATTCAACACCCTACTCTGTACATCCAGGAGCTACTAAGATGTATAGAGATTTGAAGGCACATTATTGGTGGCCAGGGATGAAGAGAGATGTTGCTCGATATGTGGAGCAATGTTTGACTTGTCAGCAAGTCAAAGCCGAGCATCAGAGACCAGCAGGAACTTTGCAGCCTTTATTTATTCCAGAATGGAAGTGGGAGAATATCACGATGGATTTTGTTATCGGGCTACCGAAGACAGTGAAAGGTCACGATGCCATTTGGGTTATTGTGGATCGATTGACTAAGTCAACTCATTTTCTTCCTATTAGCTCTACGTATTCCATGGATCGTTATGCCCAACTATATATACAGGAGATTGTCAGACTCCATGGAGTACCACTTACCATTGTGTCAGACAGAGATACGAGATTCTTATCTGCTTTCTGGAAGAGTTTACATAAGGCGTTGGGGACACAGTTATCTTTCAGCACAGCATTCCATCCACAGACAGATGGTCAATCAGAGCGTACAATACAAATCTTGGAGGATATGCTCAGAGCGTGTGTGTTGGATTTTCAAGGTCAGTGGAGTAAATTTTTGCCTTTGATAGAGTTCTCGTACAACAATAGTTATCAGTCTACCATCGGGATGGCTCCATATGAAGCATTGTACGGGAGAAAGTGTAGATCTCCAGTACATTGGGATGAAGTTGGAGAGAGGAAACTTTTGTGTCCAGACTTGATTCGTGAAATGTCAGAAGCTGTTACCCATATAAGAGAGAAGATGAAAGTTGCTCAAGATCGACAAAAGAGTTATGCAGACAAACGGAGGAGAGAATTGGAATTTGATGTTGGTGATCAGATATTTTTGAAAGTATCTCCAATGAAGGGGATAATGCGGTTTGGGAGGAAAGGGAAACTCAGTCCAAGATATGTTGGTCCGTTCACTATCATTGAGAGAGTTGGCAGTGTTGCCTATAAATTGGAGTTACCAGCATCGATGTTAAGAGTACATGACGTGTTTCATGTATCTGTGTTAAGGAAGTATGTTCCAAATCCATCTCATGTTCTCAGACAGGAACCAGTTGAGTTGAAAGAAGATTTGAGTTATGAGGAGGTACCAGTTGAGATCTTGTGGCGAGAAGTGAAGAAGCTCAGAAATAAAGAAATACCATTAGTAAAAGTATTATGGAGGAACCAACTAGTTGAGGAGGCTACTTGGGAAAGAGAGGATGAGATGATGGCTAAATATCCAGACCTCTTCAGGTAAGTAAATTTCGAGGACGAAATTCTTATAAGTTGGGGAGAATGTGATACCCGAGCTTCTCACTACTCATGTGTCAATATAATTTAATTTGTATTATGTGCATTTTATAATTATGTGATAATTATGTGGTAATTATGTGATAATAATGTGACAATTATGTGACAATTGTTTCTATATTTTATTTATCGTTACATTTTATTTGAGACATTCGTGATAAAAAATTGGGACAGTGTGTGAATATATGGGTGTATAAATATTTATGTGCATTAATTTGGATATATGAGTAAATTATTTTATGAGTATAAATACACTTTGCTTAATTATTAAGTATCACACGTGTTCTCGTAATAATAATAGTGGGTAGAAAAATATACACGTATGTGTATTAATTTGTAAATGTATTATATCTTAGCTATTAAGTATTGGACGTAAATTAAAAATGGATAATAATAAAATAAAAAAAAAAAATTAAAAAAAAAAAGAAAAGGTTGAGGCGGTGGGATAGTCGTATACGACTTCCACCCCACCCCTCTATATATACATGATAATTTTGGTGAGCAGTAGCACCAATTGAAAGAAAAAAAAAAAGAAAAAGAAAAAGAGAGAGAGGGAAAGGAGAAAGAGAGGAAGAGGGAGAGAGAGAAAGGGAGAGAGAGGAGAGAGAGAGAGGAAGAAGAGAAAGAGAAGAGGGAGCGTGTCGGAGCAAATTAGTTACAGTTCTTTACGGGGTTTATATTACTGTCAGAATCCAGGTAAGTAGAAGTCCAACTACAATGCGTAAACATGTTGTTTGTGAATTATTTGTAATTAATATGTGATAATTATATTATGGATTATTTGTAATTAGTTTAATTACGATATGAATTATTTGTGATTAATTTGTTATACAAGCTGTGTATTTATGTGATTTTGAGAAAGTAGGGTTCATATTTAACAATAGTATTTGTAAATTATTTATGATAATTTTGTGATACAAGTTGTGAATCCATGTGATTGGAAATAATATTATTATCCTAGATAGATCGGTGTAATTGGAAACTTTTGCAAATATATTTGTATGGTTTGAGAAAATATTGGTTATAAGGATCTGTGAGATCCAAGATGAAGTTATTCCAAAAAGAGATCCTTGTGATCCAAGGCGAAGTGGTTATTCTATAAATGGATCTATGTGATTGAGGTGAAGTTGTTATTTCAGAAGTGGATTTGTGTAAATTGAAATTAAGTTGTTGATTTATGGTGATTAAATGTTGATATTGATATTGTAAATGGTTTATGATGCACATTTAATTGTTTTGGGTGCATACCATGCATAAACATGAAAAGTGTTTTCCTCAAAATTAATAAGATACTAATGGTGTGTGCGGCCACTATATATGCATCTCTGTCAGGGTTCGGAAAAATCGTTCCCGACATTTTTATTAGGGGTTCGGAAAAATCGTCCCCACCACTTTGCCAGAGTTCGGAAAAATCATTCTCGGCACTATTTTCGGGGTTCGGAAAAATCGTCCCCATTGAGCTCATTTGGGGTGCATATCATAAGTGTGTCGTGGGGATCCCGCAACGTGAACAGTTTTCAAAATAAAAGAGACCAATTAGAAAAATTAGAACATAGGCGATAGAGAACTAAATGCATTTTCATGCACGGACATGCATGATTTCTACTTACTGAGATTTTTATCTCACTAGTTTATGCATTGTAGGTGAGCCTGTTGATGATTGAGTTTGTGATGTGACTGTGCAAGCTGTGGAGCTCCTTCAAGGTTTTGAGCGGATGTACATAGATGACGACCTGTTGGGCTAGGCCGTGAGTTTATTTTGTTTCCGCTGATGTTTTGATTGTGTAATATAATAAGTATTATCACATGTTTGGGTGGTTTGAAGTGGTATCAGAAACCAGTCACGTATGTTGAACTGGTGTGATGGTGTTAGTTATAAGCATATTATGTGAAAAAAAAAATTATATGCAGTTTTTTTTATAAAGATGATGTTTATGTTAAATAATATTTAGATTATAAGTTGTGTAAGGTGGGTCGTGTCACTTCCTAGCATTTTTATACTTTGAAAACAACTTTTGCAACTATATTCTCATGTCTAATAATTAATTTGACCATAAAAATAGCAAGAAAATGCTTACTTCCAGGAGTTCTGGACCTGGCTCACGGAATAGAATCAACTCTACACTATGTATTTTTAGTGACTCTATGACACAAGCTTCGTAGTAGTTATATACATTGAAAACTTGTTCTCCAACTATATACTCATATATAATAACTAATTTGACCATAAAAATGACAAGAAAATGCTCACTTCAAGGAGTTCTTGACCTGGCTCACAGAGTAGAATCAGCTCTGCACTGAGTGTTTTTAGTGATTCTATGGTGCAAGCTTCCTAGCATTTTTATAATCTGAAAATATTTTCTCCAACTATATTCTCATGTCTAATAACTAATTTGACCATAAAAATGGCAAGCAAACGCTCACTTAAGGGAGTTCTTGATCTGGTTCACGGAGTTGAATCAGCTCTGCACTTTGACATTTTAGTGACTCTATGGCGCAGGCTTCCTAGCATTTTTATACAATGTTCCCCAACTATATTATCATGTAACTAATTTGACCATAAAAATGGCAAGAAAATGCTAACTTCAAGGAGTTTTTGACCTGGCTCACGGAGTAGAATCAAATCTGCACTTTGACTTTTTAGTGACTCTATGGCGCAAGCTTCGTTGCAGTTATATACTTTGAAAACATGTTCTCCAACTATATACTCATCTATAATAACTAATTTGACCATAAAAGTGGTAAGAAAATGCTCTCTTCAATGAGTTCTTGACCTGGCTCACGGAGTAAAATCAAATCTTCACTTTGACTTTTTAGTGACTCTATGGTGCAAGCTTCTTTGCAATTATATACTGTGAAAACATGTTCTCCAACTATATACTCATCTATAATAACTAATTTGACCTTAAAAATGGTAAAAAAATGCTCACTTAAAGGAGTTCTTGACCTGGCTCAAGGAGTAGAATTAGCTTTACACTTTGACATTTTAGTGACACTATGGCGCAAGGTTTTTAGCATTTTATACTCTAAAAACATGTTCTCTAACTGTATTATTGTGTCTAATAACTAATTTGACCATAAAAATGGCAAGAAAATGCTCACTACTAGGAGTTCTTGACCTGGCTCACATAGTAGAATCAGCTCTGCACTTTGACTTTTTAGTGACTCTATGGCACATGCTTCCTAGCATTTTATACTCTGAAAACATGTTCTCCAACTATATTCTCATGTATAATAACTAATTTGACCATTAAAATGACAAGAAAATGCTCACTTCAAGGAGTTCTTGACCTGGCTCACAGAGTAGAATCAGCTCTGCACTGAGTGTTTTTAGTGATTCTATGGTGCAAGCTTCCTAGCATTTTTATAATCTGAAAATATTTTCTCCAACTATATTCTCATGTCTAATAACTAATTTGACCATAAAAATGGCAAGCAAATGCTCACTTAAGGGAGTTCTTGATCTGGTTCACGGAGTTGAATCAGCTCTGCACTTTGACATTTTAGTGACTCTATGGCGCAGGCTTCCTAGCATTTTTATACAATGTTCCCCAACTATATTATCATGTAACTAATTTGACCATAAAAATGGCAAGAAAATGTTAACTTCAAGGAGTTTTTGACCTGGCTCACGGAGTAGAATCAAATCTGCACTTTGACTTTTTAGTGACTCTATGGCGCAAGCTTCGTTGCAGTTATATACTTTGAAAACATGTTCTCCAACTATATACTCATCTATAATAACTAATTTGACCATAAAAGTGGTAAGAAAATGCTCTCTTCAATGAGTTCTTGACCTGGCTCACGGAGTAAAATCAAATCTTCACTTTGACTTTTTAGTGACTCTATGGTGCAAGCTTCTTTGCAATTATATACTGTGAAAACATGTTCTCCAACTATATACTCATCTATAATAACTAATTTGACCATAAAAATGGTAAAAAAATGCTCACTTAAAGGAGTTCTTGACCTGGCTCAAGGAGTAGAATTAGCTTTACACTTTGACATTTTAGTGACACTATGTCGCAAGGTTTTTAGCATTTTATACTCTAAAAACATGTTCTCTAACTGTATTATCGTGTCTAATAACTAATTTGACCATAAAAATGGCAAGAAAATGCTCACTTCTAGGAGTTCTTGACCTGGCTCACATAGTAGAATCAGCTCTGCACTTTGACTTTTTAGTGACTATATGACGCAAGCTTCATAGCATTTTTATATTCTGAAAACATGTTCTCCAACTATATTCTCATATATAATAACTAATTTGACCATTAAAATGACAAGAAAATGCTCACTTCAATGAGTTCTTGACCTGGCTCACAGAGTAGAATCAGCTCTGCACTGAGAGTTTTTAATGATTCTATGGTGCAAGCTTCCTAGCATTTTTATACTCTGAAAATATTTTCTTCAACTATATTCTCATGTCTAATAAGTAATTTGACCATAAAAATGGCAAGAAAATGCTCACTTAAGGGAGTTCTTGATCTGGCTCACGGAGTTGAATCAGCTCTGCACTTTGACATTTTAGTGACTCTATGGCGAAGGCTTCCTAGCATTTTTGTACTCTGAAAATATGTTCTCCAACTATATTCTCATGTCTAATAACTAATTTGACCATAAAAATGGTAAAAAAATGCTCACTTCAAGGAGTTTTTGACGTGGTTCACGGAGTAGAATCAGCTCTGCACTGTGAGTTTTTAGTGATTCTATGGTGCAAGCTTCCTAGCATTTTTATACTTTGAAAATATGTTCTCCAACTATATTTTCATGTCTAATAACTAACTTGATCATAAAAATGGCAAGAAAATGCTCACTTAAGGGAGTTGTTGACCTGGCTCACGGAGTTGAATCAGCTCTGCACTAAATGTTTTTAGTGACTCTATGGTGTTGGTGTTCAATCGTTTGGTTAATGTGATACATTAGGGTTCCATACGTTTCTAAAATTCAGCGAAAGTATGAAAACAAGAAACGTATTACCTTTCACCTGGTATGTTGGAAAAGATGGATTCTAGCCTGCGCAGCCTCGCCGTTTTGGACATAACTCTCTCATCCGATATTGGATTTGAGTGATCTATGCGCTAAAACGATCCACTCTTCTGTGGATTTGCAACAGTAAATCTAACGTCGAATTCTGAGGTCTGTACAATTTTATAAAAATCATGCAAGTTGGCAGACAACAGCAGCAAACAACCTTCTGGTCTTCTACTGTATTCCCAAGTCCAATCTCGACGTCGTGTGGGTGACGATCTTCGAAATCTTCTCAATCTGCTGTTCCGTCTACCCTCTTCACGTGTTAGGCGTGTCTCCTTTGGGTTAGAACAGCTGAGATGACTTATATATGGGCTAAAGCAGGGACTAGGAGGAGAAATTAGAGTTGGGCCTCCATTGGGCTTAAGTATCCAAGCTTAGCCCAAAGCTTATACTTAAGTCCAATAATAATAATATATATCACTAAAATATTATTACTGCACTACAGTTCTAATCCCATAATTACGTTATGGGCTCATTCTTATTATGAGCCCGTTAGTCTCCCCATGTGTAAGATATACAATGTCCATTAATTAATTTACAGACAACTCCATTAATTAATATCTCATCCAAGAGTTGTACCACACAACCTCATTATCATGTCGGAATAAATCTACCTGTAGGGTTTACATGATAATCCGTATGAGCTCCTCAAGGGGACATCATCAACATATGACAGACACGAATTCCTTCTACAATCAACAATACACCCTAGAGACAACACTATTTCCCAACTCATCGAGTTTGTTGATTTAATACATGTAAATCTCACCCATTGATGAATCAAAGAAATACATACTGTCTTACATGTTGAGGTTATTGTATAGGGATTAAGAGCACGGACATCCATAATAACTGAGATCAAATTCTCCTATATAGTCAGTATAAGTCGAACGATCTTAAACGGTCCTGCTCAATACACACAAAGTGCACTAATGTGATTCTATAGCAAAGACAAGCTAATACCAAACCACACTACAACCATCCCGATAGAGAGTCCCCGTATATCTCGATTGTGAGCATCTGTTTATACTTTATAAGGAAACCGATAATATGATCTTCTGCGTGTTGTTGCACAACATATTATCTACAGTATAAAGTAAATGGACTATTGCATCGACATATTTATAAATTATAAGACGCAATCATTTGATCATATGATTCTCATTTCAAATAAATTATTATAACATTGTTCATACTAAAGCTAGATTTTTAGTATACAATCGAACATATGGCGCAAGGTTCGTAGCAGTTACATACTCTGAAAACATGTTCTCCAACTATATACTCATGCATAATAACAAATTTGATCATAAAAATGGTAAGAAAATGCTCACTTCAAGGAGTTCTTGACCTGGCTCAGGGAGTAGAAGCAGCTCTGCACTATGATTTTTTAGTGACTCTATGAAGCAAATTTCCTAGCATTTTTATACTATGAAAACATGTTATCTAACTATATTCTCGTGTCTAATAACTAATTTGACCATAAAAATCACAAGAAAATGCTCACTTCAAGGAGTTTTTGACCTGTCTCACGGAGTAGAATCAGCTCTGCATTTTGACTTTTTAGTGACTCTATAGTGCAAGCTTCCTAGCATTTTTATACTTTGAAAACAACTTTTGCAACTATATTCTCATGTCTAATAATTAATTTGACCATAAAAATAGCAAGAAAATGCTTACTTCCAGGAGTTCTGGACCTGGCTCACGAAATAGAATCAACTCTACACTATGTATTTTTAGTGACTCTATGACACAAGCTTCGTAGTAGTTATATACATTGAAAACTTGTTCTCCAACTATATACTCATATATAATAACTAATTTGACCATAAAAATGGTAAGAAAATGCTCACTTCAAGGAGTTCTTGACCTGACTCAGGAAGTAGAATCAGCTCTGTACTTTGACTTTTTAGTGACTCTATGACACAAGCTTCCTAATATTGTTATACTCTGAAAACATGTTCTACATCTATATTTTCATATATAATAACTAATTTGACTATAAAAATGGTAAGAAAATGCTTAATTCAAGGAATTCTTGACCTGACTCACGGATTAGAATCAGCTCTGCACTTTACTTTTTAGTTAACTACGCAATATTATAAAAAAGACAAATAAGAAGGGGGACAAAGAGAAATGGAGAAGGGGAACACGAAGCCAAACAAGCGGCTTGCCAAAAAGAGCCTAAACAAGTGGCTCCGATAATCAAAAGAAAATAAACATGATTAAATAGTACAAAAAGAAGTTAAGAAATTAAGCACGACTATAATCATGAGAAATGCTAAAGAGTGGCATGAAAGTGATGAGTAAATCAGATGAAGAATGCAATCTTGGATGATTTCATTGCTTGAGTAGGTTGAGACATCCAATGAACCCATGCTTGGTGCAATTCAATAAAGGCTGATCTCGGGCATTAAGATCAGCAAATGGGCTTAAGATAGCAAGAATGCCCGATGGGATTGCCACGTCGGAGTAAGTAGCCCTGCTCCCTCTGTGAAAGCAAACTGCACTAGTACTACTAAAGCCATGACCAACTCAACAATGAAACACCAAGGAACATTCCAAATGGAGCAAGTAAATACTACACCACCAGTGAAATCCAAGTACGCTCATGTTATTTGCACTGGAGCTTGGAACATTGGGATTCAAAGAAAGGCAGAAACAGCCGATGGGAACATATAATGAAATCAATTAGCAGAACGTAGACTGCTTTCAACAGACTATCTAGGACACCAAGGTGTAGTAGGAGAAATGCTCTAACCACAGGAGAGTGAGGTCAAACCAGGAATGAAATAATGGATCATAAAGGACTAAATCATGTATCAATTTACCAGAATCGTGCAAAGCCCTTCAGTCCAAGAAATACTACCAAGAAGTCCCGAAACTGGGGGTTGAATCTTATCTACAGCAGGGCAGCTTTGAGGAAATTGACGAAGCAGGCGTGGAGAGGAGACTGTCCTCAATGGCTTGCTTTTTGAAGAAATCTCCGGAGGCAGATTTGTATAGAGTTGCCGCAAAAAAATGGTAGAGCCGATGGAGATGGGATGCAGCTGACGGTGTGACAACCGTTGAAAGGCAGCGGCAGAAATTGAGGACCCTGGACAGGGGAAGAGCCGCTGTTGCCAAGAGATTGAACAGCGACGAGATGGAAAACTGTCCTAGGCAGTGAAGGCATCGAGCGAAATCGACGACGGAGGCTTGTCAGCGGAGAGAAGAACCAGACGATGTCTCCGGCAGCTGAAAAGGAGCGGGTAGCCGCCAATAGGCACGGCCGACATAACCCAAATGGGTAGGGGTGTAGTCGCTGGCCAAAGGGACGCGCGATAGAAGCTCGTCGGTGGAAAGGAGAACCAGATGGTGTCTCCGGCGGCTGCGGGAAGCTGCCGAAAGGAGCAGCCGACAGAGTCCTAGACGGCGCAACACATCCCAGCGGCGAGAGAGACCAGGATCCGGATCCCCAATTCAAAACAAGGGGAATAAGTGAAGAAAATGGACTTGGCCATGAAGAAGAAACAAATTACTGTTTGTGAATGGCGAGATGAAGGCGGTGAGATGCAGCGGCCAGAGGGTTCAGTGCCGTCGCAAAGAGCAGCCGGTGATCTGAAAGTGAGAACTGGCAGCGAGAAGGAAGATGTCCATAGCAGATCTGGAAAGCACGATGGGCACTAGGACAGATTTGGAAGGAAACGTCTACTGAGCAAAGTCAAAGGCGTGATGGGAATGAGCACCTCGCCTCCTTATTTGTTGTGAACGATGGATATCAGTGCGAGGAGGCTGAGGAATGTGAATAACCAGCAAGATCTGGTCTTGAAAGTAAAAAATAAAAAAGGAAAATAGAAAACCATACCGCCGGGAGAGATGTCGCCGGAAAATTGGCAGGTGGTTAAAAAACAAGACTAAAAGAAAAGAGCAGCGAAGGTTAAAATGCAAGGGGGCCGGGTGGAGAGCCGGCGACGCCGGACACCCGCCCCCTCGCCGGAAAAAGGCTCACCGGAAGTGTAGAGAGAAGGAAGAGGAAATAGGTCTAGAGAAAGGGTTTTTTTTTTTTTTTGCACTTTATGACTTTTGAGTGACTCTATGACCCCGTACTATAGTTGGAGAATATGTTTTTAGAGTACAAAAATGCTCACTTCTAGGAGTTCTTGACCTGGATCAAAGAGTAGAAGCAACTCTACACTTTGACTTTTTAATGACTCTATGGCGCAAGCTTCCTAGCATTTTTATACTCTGAAAACATATTCTCTAACTATATTCTCATGTATAATAACTAATTTGACAATAAAAAATGTAAGAAAATTCTCACTTCAAGGAGTTCTTGACCTGGCTCAAGGAGTAGAATCAACTCTTTACTTTGACTTTTTAGTGACTCTATGACTCAAGCTTCCTAGCATTTTTATATAATGAAAACATGTTCTACAACTATATTCTCATGTCGAATAACTAATTTTACCATAAAAATGACAAGAAAATGCTCACTTCAAGGAGTTATTGACCTGACTCACGGAGTAGAATCAGCTCTGCACTATAACTTTTTAGTGACTCTATGACAAAGGCTTTCTAGCATTTTTATTCTCTGAAAACATCTTCTCCAACTATATTCTCATGTCTAATAACTAATTTGACCATAAAAATGGTAAGAAAATGCTCACTTCCAGGAGTTCTTGACGTGGCTCACGGAGTAGAATCAGCTCTGCACTGTGAATTTTTAGTGACTCTATGGTGCAAGTTTTCTAGCATTTTTATATTCTGAAAACATGTTCTCCAACTATATTCTCATGTCTATTAACTAATTTGACCATAAAAATGGGAAGTAAATGCTCATTTAAGGGAGTTCTTAACCTGACTCACGGAGTAGAATCAGCTCTGCACTATGGATTTTTAGTGACTCTATGGCGCAAGGTTCATAGAAGTTACATGCTCTGAAAACATGTTCTCCAACTATATGTTCATGCATAATAACTAATTTGACCGTAAAAATAGAAAGAAAATGCTCACTTCAAGGAGTTCTTGACCTGGCTTAGGGAGTAGAAGCAGCTTTGCACTATGACTTTTTAATGACTCTATGAAGCAAGTTTCCTAGCATTTTTATACTATGAAAACATGTTCTCTAACTATATTCTCATGTCTAATAACTAATTTGACGATAAAAATCACAAGAAAATGCTCACTTCAAGGAGTTCTTGACCTGGCTCACGGAGTAGAATCAGCTTTGCATTTTGACTTTTTAGTGACTCTATGGTGCAAGCTTCCTAACATTTTTATACTTTGAAAACAAGTTTTGCAACTATATTATCATGTCTAATAACAAATTTGACCATAAAAAATGCTAAGAAAATGTTCACTTCCAGGAGTTCTTGACCTGGCTCACGGAGTAGAACAGCTCTGCACTATGTGTTTTTAGTGACTCTATGGTGCAAGCTTCGTAGCAGTTATATACTTTGAAAACATATTCTCCAACTATATACGCATGTATAATAACTAATTTAACCATAAAAATGATAAGAAAATGCTCACTTCAAGGAGTTCTTGACCTAGCTCAGGGAGTAGAATCAACTCTGGACTTTGAATTTTTAATGACTCTATGGCGCAAGCTTTCTAGTATTGTTATACTCTGAAAACACGTTCTTCAATTATATTTTCATGAATAATAACTAATTTGACCATAAAAATGGTAAGAAAATGCTCATTTCAATGAATTCTTGACCTGGCTCACGGAGTAGAATCAGCTGCACTTTGACTTTTTAGTGACTCTATGGCGCAAGGTTCCTAGCATTTTTATACTCTGAAAAATTGTTCTCGAACTATATTCTCATGTCTAATAACTAATTTGACCATAAAAATGGCAAGAAAATGCTCACTTATAGGAGTTCTTGACCTGGCTTAGGGAGTTGAAGTAGCTCTGCACTTTGACTTTTTAGTGAGTCTATGGCGCATGCTTCCTAGCATTTTTATACTCTAAAAACTTGTTCTCAAACTATATTCTCATGTATAATAACTAATTTGATAATAAAAAATGTCAGAAAATTTTCACTTCAAGGAGTTCTTGACTTGGATCAAAAAGTAGAATCAACTCTGTACTTTGACTTTTAGTTACTCTGTGGCACAAGCTTCTGATGAGAGTGTAAATACACGTATTTTGGGCTCTGATGTGCATGGGAATGGAGTACGATTGAGTCTTTTATTGAGACGAATGGGTCGTTTATGGAAAAGTCACGAATCAGAGGGTACCAGGGCTGTTTGAGCATATTTGTAAAGGAAAACATGTGTAAAAGGATCGGAATTGGAAGACACGATTTTTGAGGCAAAGTTCGAGTGCCGCGACCTCAAGAGCTTGTTCGACCAGCATTACTTTGGACGAACAAGGAGGCTAAATCGAGCTGATTTTGCAGATTAGTCCAGAGAGCTAGTTCGACTTGGAGGTGTTGTTCGACCAACATCGGCTTTGTCGAATAGATGAACAATGGTCGAACAAAGTGAACAAAACTTACAGAGAGTTTGTTCGGCTTGAAGGTGTTGCTCGACTAACATCAATTTGGTCGAGCAGAGAAGGCAAGTCTAACGGAAGGTGCGAAGTTGTCCAAAGAGCTTGCTCGACCAGTTGCTCAAGTTGGAAATCATGCTCGACTAGTCCAGGTCTGGTCGAACGGAGTTCGCTGCTTCTATTTATGGTAATTCTGGATTTCTTTTACCAAATTTGACGTGTGCTTCAAGCAAAGGCCCATCCTAAGCCCATAAGGAGGCCCCATGAGTATAAGAGCTTTCGCAGAAGAAGGCGACATGACACACATCATCATTCATCATCCATCTACCACTGAAACCCTACCATCCGAAGGGGTCGTGAGAGAGGTTCGTCTGGCACGACAAGTAAGACCATACCAATCAACCATGATTGTTCCTAGATCAATCATGGGCTAGAACCACCCTAGTAGTACTAGGGTTATGAAAGTTTTATGTGTTAATTAAATTTCCATGTGTAAACTCCGTACAACACTACTTGTGGTTTATTTAATATAAGATTATGCCTTTTCAATTCATACTCACGGTTGTTTTGTGCATCATTAACTGTTATATAGTCTGAATATATCTCTTGGTTATTGATTGAGTGCGTTCACCGCTGAGCAGGATTACATGTTATAATTCTAAGTGAAAGGATTCTGAAGTCTTATTCGAACTATCTTATATAAATACTTGTTGATTGAATTGTATTCGGGTTAATGAGTAGGATAAAGAGTATAACTTTATAGTACCTAAAAAGTTAGATCAAATCGGGTTAGAGTACTAAGTGCACGAAAATAATTGATTATGATAGTACCTAGAAAGGGGGGTGAAGTATACATCTTGCTCCGAGGATATTCACATGTGTCATACGCTTGCTTACTTGTGTCTATAGAGTACGCTTGCATGGTTTAGTGATGCGTACATATTCCACAAGGTAGAGTCAGACATCAACACATGAAAAGAAAATAACAAGTAAAACCGGATGACCTGAAGAACTACTCTATTAATTACTTGATTACAACTGAATTTTCTCTATTGCTTGATTATTTACTCTGTTATTTCAATTATATATTATTTAGTTTCATAACCAAACCAAATCCAATTTGTCAACATAATCTTATTTAATTGGAATATAATTAAATTGATAATAATCCGTCCATTGGGTTCGATAATCACTTGGTTGCCTATCAAAACTACAATTGATATCCTTAATACTTGGGGATAATTTTGTGTGTTGAGAAAACGCTCATCAAGTTCTTGGCACCATTGCCAGGGACGTCATTAATTATCTTTTGATTATTTCTAGTTTAATTGAGATTTTATTATTCTTGTTCGTAATTTCTAACTCTTATTTTTCTTAGGTGTATGCTCACTAAATCAAAGACAGGTGAATTAATGCCATATAATCTAGAGATCGGAGCATCGTCGAGGAAGAAAAAGAAGAAGAATACGAACAAGAAAGTAGACCCAACTAAAGCTCTTGATTTAGGAGTTGAAGTTGACATGCTGAATTTGCAAACGATTGAAGCTGCAACCGAAGATAATTTGGAAGTAGGAACAGTCAATATGGCTGTGAATCCTGATACACTTGCTATCCGTGAAGTCTTTAAGAACAACGGAGGGGGCAATGCTGGGTTGTTAGGAGCAAGAGGGACCGGAGCCGATTTTGATTTACACCCTGCTCTTATCACCATGATTGAAAGAAGTCCATTCACTGGGGGAACATTTGAAAATCCTCAGTAACATCTAAATAAGTTCCTTGGTATGCAAGTACACAAAAAGATGTAGGAGCTCATGAGGATGTGAGGAAGATCATATTGTTTAAGTTCTCTCTTAATGAAAAGGCGAGAGATTGGTACGATAATCTTGATGCTGTTGAATGTGATACATGGGAGAAGTTGAAAGTGAAATTCTTGGAGCGATACATGCCACCTTCAAAGGTGTTCAAGATGAAGCAAGAAATCAATCAATTTTCTATCCATGGCAATGAGAAGTTTCATGAAGCTTTGGACAGGTTCAAGGACATGCTTTGTAAGTGTCCACAACATGGGCTATCTAAGGCTCAATATATCAGTATATTCTACAATGAGTTGGATTGCGATTTTCGAGTATTACTTGATGCTTTTTCTAATGGAGTACTGCTTACGAAGTCACCTATTGAGGCCGAGAAGCTTTTCGAGGATATTTCGATGAATTCAAGGGACTGGCCGACTAATAGAGTGAGAGAAACTTATATTCTTGGTAAAGTCAGGAAGAGATGATGAGATCATCTCTAGCTTGGCTAATATTAGTAAGCTACTAGAGTCTCAGCAAAAAGCAGATCACTGATTTATCTCAGAGAGTACCAATGATGTAGCAGGATGGTGGCTATGAAGGAGCTAGCCAAGAGGAGATCGAGGAGGCAAATTGCGCCATGGGTCAAAGTATTCAAGGAACTAGGTCCCCGAATCAAGAAAACTAGAATTATCAGGGGAATTACAACAACTGTGGTCCCCCGGGTAATTACCAACAACCAAGGAGGCCAGAGTTTTCATGGAACAATCCGAATAATGTGATGCAGCCTCCTATCGGTGTTGATCCGGGAGCAAAGGTGAAAGAAGGGAAGCTTGGCTTTGAGGATATGGTGAACAGGTATATGGTGAGGAATGATGCAAGGGTAGACCGTCTTGAGGCCAAGTTAGAGAAGAAGATTAATGATAATCATAAGGATTTGTTTACACAAGTGAAATACCTCACGTTGTTAATGGGGGAGATGGCTGGGAATGTAAACGAATTGATTCAAACTATTGAGAAAGGGAAGTTTCCATCTCAAAGTATTGAGAATCCAAAGTCTTGCCATGCCATTACATTGAGATCGGGAACGCAATATGAAAGTCCGATGATGCCGGAAAGTGAAACCGAAGAGAGCAGAGAAGTTGCTCGACCAGACTAGAATTGTTAGACCAGATCATCTGGTCGAGCAGAGGTCGAACAACTTCCGAAGAAATAGAATTACGATACTATGTTTTCTGATAATCTGTTCGACTAGCACAACACCGTTCGACCAGACCACCCAGGTCGAATGGAGATCGAACAACAACAGTGTGACGAGACCTCGCGATTAGGGAATCTGTTCGACCAAAAATAATCTATTCGACCAAACCACCTTGGTCGAGCAGAGGTCGAGTAGCACATTCAGAAACAGAGTATGCGATTAGACAAGTTGTTCGACCAAACCATCATGGTCGAGCAGCACAGCTCAGAGTCCGATTCGATACCGAATGCGATACCTACTGATCGGAATACGCTAACTACATCTCTAGAGCAGAATACTGAGCTTACAGTAGTAGAAAAAAAGTGGGAAAGAGCCAAGAGATTTAGAGCTGAGAAGGATAAAGCGGAGAAAGTTGAACGTGATGAATGGGGGATTCCCAAAACTAAGATAACTCCGCCAATTTCTTTCAAGCTAGTTAAGAAGGGATTAGAGGAAAAGTTCAAGAGGTTTTCTGAGATCATAAATAAAATAAGCTTGAACATTCCTTTCTCTGAAGCAATAATGAAGATGCCGTATTATCCCCGCTTTCTGAAGGATATTCTTTTGAAGAAGAAAAGCTTGAACGGAATTGAAATGGTGAATTTATTTGAGAACTGTAGCTCGATCATTCAAAGGAAGCTGCCAGCTAAGCTAAAGGATCCGGGAAGCTTCACAATATTATGTGAAATTGGAAAGCGGCCGGCACATCGAACCTTGTGTGATCTTGGGGCAAGCATCAACTTGATGCCATTGTCCACTTTTAAAAGGCTTGGTTTGGGGGAGTTAACTCCCACATCGGTGGCTCTGCAGCTAGCGGATAGGTCCATAACTTTTCCGAAAGGTATGATTGTAAACATTCTCGTCAAAGTAGAAAAGCTTGTCTTTCCTATGGACTTTCTTGTGCTTGAGATGGAAGACGATAAGGATAATGTTACCCTTATCTTAGGGAGACCATTCCTTGTGACTGCTGGAGCTATGATAGATGTGCAAAAGGGTGAGCTACGGTTGAGGATGGATAAAGAAGAGGTTCTGTTTAACCTGGATAAAACAATGAAGATGCCAATGGAGACATAGTGCAACAATATTGAGGTGGTGGAGGAGATCGTTAATGAAGACATGTCTCTGATTCTCTCTAAGGATCCTTTTGAGACATGCTTGATGGAGTCTCTTACTTTTCCTACTACGGAGCTAGATGAACTCTCCAATGAGGTATGCATTGAATTTCTTGAAAACTTGCTTGCTTTGGGTGATGACAAGTATGAATCGCAAAAGACAAAGGTTGAAGAGGTCAAGTGGACTAGGAAGTACTTGCCTTTGGATAGAGAGTGCACCTCAAAAAGAAAAGAAAGAGGAGTTGAAACAGATGAAAAATATCCGGTAATTGTATCTTCTTCTTTTGATGATGATCAACTTGAGGAATTGTTAGATGTGCTTAGAAAGTATAAGTCTGCGATTGGTTGGTCTCTTGATGATTTAAAGGGGATTAGACCTTCCTATTGCATGCATAGAATAAGATTGTTAGATGAGGCCAACAGTAGCATTCAGAATCAGCGGAGGGTGAATCCCACTATTCAAGAAGTGATTAGGAAGCAAATCCTAACGTGGCTAGATGCTGGGATTATATATCCCATTAGTGATAGTCCCCATGTGAGTCCATTGCTTGTTGTAGCTAAGAAGGGGCATGACTATAGCGAAAGCCGAAGATAGTGAGACTTTAGCCACTAGAATTCCTACGGGATGGCGTGTGTGTACGGATTACAGGAAACTGAATGAAAATACATGCACAGACTACTTTCTTCTTCCTTTCATGGATCAAATGCTTGATCGTCCTGCGGGGTATGAGTTTTATTGTTTCTTGGATGGGTACTCGGGGTATAATCAAATCATGATTGCACCCGAGGACCAAAAAAGACTACTTTTACTTGCTCTTATGGAACTTTTGCCTCTATAAAGATATCTTTTGGATTGTGCAATGCGCCTACTATATTTCAGCGTTGCATGATGGCCATATTTGATGGTTTGATAGAAAAGATCATGGAGGTGTTTATGGACGATTTCTCTATGTTTGGTTCCTCTTTTGATATTTGTTTATCTAACCTTGCTACTGTTTTGAAGAGATGCTAAGAAACTAATCTTGTCTTGAATTGGGAGAAGTGTCACTTCTTGGTGAGAGATGGGATTGTTCTTGGCCATCATATTTCGGCCAAGGGATTGCAGGTGGATAGAGCCAAAGTGGTGGCGATTGAAAAGCTTCCACCGCCTACGAATGAGAAGGGAGTGCGGTCTTTTCCTTGGACATGCCGGTTTTTATCGAAGGTTCATAAAAGACTTCTCGAAATACTCCAAGCCCTTATCTCATTTACTTGAAAAGGATGTTCCTTTTGTTTTTGATGTAGAATGTCTAACATCTTTTCAAGTTTTGAAAGAGGATCTTATTACTGCACCTATCTTGATCACACCAGATTGGACTTAGCCATTTGTATTTATGTGTGATGCGAGTGATTTAGCACTTGTAGTAGTGCTTGGGCAGTTGAAGGATAAGAAGTTCTGCGTCATTTCCTATGCGAGTAAGACTTTTGATGCGGCATAAAAGAACTACACAGTGACTGAAAAAGAGTTTCTAGCTATGGTGTACGCATTCAATAAGTTTCGACAGTATTTAGTTGGCTTGAAGACTATAGTATACACGGATCACTCTGCGATTTGGTACTTGATGAAGAAGAAGAAAACTAAGCCAATGATCATTAGATGAATCCTTCATCTGCAGAAGTTTGATATGGAGATCCGAGATAAGAAAGGAAAGGAGAACGTGTTAACGGATCACCTATCGAGGTTGGAGACAAGGGAATATTGTGATGATTTTTTCGATTACATAGAATAGATGTTCCTGGATGAGAAGATAATAGCAGTGTTTGTTGAAGGGACTGAAAGAGCATGTGTAGTGGCTGCCCAATGGATGGATCCATGGTATACGGACTAAGTGAATTACATTGCCGTAGGAGAAATCCCGAGAGATCTCAACCGGTATCAACTTGCGAAATTCAAGCGAGTGTTGAGACATTTATATGGTATGATCCGTTTGTCTACAAGATATGTAAGGATTCCATAGTCCGTAGGTGTATGCTTGAGATGGAGATGGAGAGCGTTCTTGACTTTTGCCATGCACAACCTAATGGGGGCACTTCGTGGCTCAAAAGACTGCAGCGAAGGTACTTCAATCTGCTCTTTATTGGCCCACCTTGTTTAAAGATTGTGAGACCTATGTGGCGACATGCGATATATGTCAAAATATAGGGAACATAAGTCGAAGAGATGAGATGCCACTTCAGCCGAGCATTGTTGTTGAGATCTTCGATGTACGGTGGATCAATTTTATTGGGCCTTTTCCTCCATCTAATGGATTTATTTACATCCTTTTAGCAGTAGATTATATTTCTAAGTGGGTGGAAGCTATTCCCACTCGTGTGAATGATTCAAGGACTGTTTTATCTTTCTTGAAAAACATATCTTTGCCCGTTATGGAGTCCCTAGAGCATTAGTGAGTGATGGAGGGTCTCACTTTGTCAACAAGCTTCTTGAGAAGGTGCTTAAGGATTAGGGAATCAAGCATAGGGTCACTACACCTTATCACCCTCAAGCGAATGGGCAAGTTGAAGTTTTCAACCGACAAGTGAAGCAAATTCTGGAAGAGGTATTCGGAACCAATAGGAAAGATTGGGCTATGAAGCTCGATGATGTTTTATGGGGGTTCCAGACTGCTTATAAGACAGTGTTGGATATGTCACCGTACCAGATCATCTATGGAAAGCCGTGCCACTCACCCGTAGAGATTTAGCACAAAGCTTTTTGGGCATTGAAGAGTTTGAACTTGTCTATAAAGGATAAAAAAGACTTGAGAATAACTCATATTAATAAATTGGAAGAGTTCAGAAATCGAGCTTACAAAAACTCGGAGATCTACAAAGAGAGAATGAAGAAATGACATGACTCGAAGATCTCATACAAGGAGTTCCAGCTAGGTGATGAGGTATTACTTTTTAACTCTCATTTGAAGCTCTTCGTAGGGAAATTGAAATCGAAGTGGATGGGGCCGTTCATTATCCATAGAGCCTACGGAGGGGAAAGTTTCGAGTTGATGGACAAAGATGGAGACATCATAATAGCGAATGGGCATTGTTCGAAGCATTACAAGTCGCCGGATGATGCTTGTGTCATCTTTGAGGATACCTTGCACTAGATTGGTACCGTCGTGACTCTCCGACGTTAAACATGAGCGTCTGTTTGGGGCTTTCCCTCCCGTTTTATTGCTTTAATTTCATTGGTGTGAGTAAAAAAAATTTATATTTGACATGCTTATCATTCGACAATTACATCTCTCTTTGCAAACTTAGTTTCGACTATAGTTTCTACTGAGTTTGGGGGGTGTGATGTACTTACCTCATCATAGCATAGAGAATATGATCTTTTCTTTGTAACGTTTGCTAGGGGAGTTGATTTTTTGCGGTATATTAAAACTTTAGCTGGTTTTGATGCATCAATTTTTTTTAATTTGCCTAGTGTTTAGTGGTGTGGTGCTTTTTAGTGTATTTGCGGAGTTACACTTAATGTTATCTGGTTTTAAAGATTTTCTCTAGCTTAATTTTTGGATATCATGATACTTGATGTTGTTTTAGAGTTGAATGATGCAGGGAAATACGAGAAGGGTACAAAGTTTAGTAAGTTCGAGAGGTTGTTCGACCTTCAGGAGAGTTGTTCGACCATGCTATTTGATCAAGTAATGGTTGAATGAAATGCATAATTCTTCTAGAGAGGCTGTTCGACTTGAACCTTGCAGCTCGACTAAGATGTTGTAGTCGAGCAACGGTCGAACGAAGTGAGCAAAACTTACAGAGACTTTGTTTGACCAAGTAGTGGTTGCTTAACCAGGAGTGTGAAGTTGAACAATGGTCGAGCAGGACATAGGAGAACAGGGGGCACGATGATGCAGGTTACTCGACGTCCAGTACCTATTCGACCGACAAATTTAGGTCGAACGGAGGTTGAGGGAAATGCATGAAATGTCTAGGAAGGTTGCTCGACTTCGATCATGTGTTCGACGAAGGAGTTTAAGTCGAGCACCGGTCAAACGAAGTGAACAAAACTTAAAGAAACTTTGTTCGACTAAACATAGGTTGTTCGACCAAGACTTGAAAGTCGAGAGGAGGTCGAGCAAGTCAGGGTAAAGCAGAGACTCGATTACACGCGTTGCTAGACTTCCACATGCTGTTCTACCACAAAATGCAGGTCGAACGGAGGTCGAGCTAGGCGATTGCAAGGGTTAGATCTGGGTCATTTGACTTACGAACCTTGTTCGACCATCCCTCACAAGTCGAACTACAGTCGAACGAGGTCTGGAGCTGTTTTAAAAAGGTAAAATTTCATTCCGTTCAACATAAAACCATCACCCTTTCTCGAGCACCATTTCCAAATCGTAAGTTCTTCCTCTTAACCTCTTTTCTACACTTAAGTCTTTCCTCCCACACACTTCACGTCCGAATTCGAGGGTTTGCAAGATCCAATCTCGGGTCTTCACTCGAATCTTTGGGAATTTTTGCTCTCGTTCACCACATGCGCACCATGTTCGGCAAAGGTATGTTTTGTCTCACTATTGATCTTCGAATTTCATTGTGGATGAATGTTCAAGATTTGGTGAGTGGAGTTCACTTAGTTTGGGTTGGTTTGATTGTTGAATTGCTTGAGTTTTATCCAACATTGCATTCGAAGTTTTCTTGAATTGTGCTTCGTTGAATTGTGAAATACTCGGGAAATTAATGTTGTATGAAGCATGGGCTCGAGTTCAATTGCAAATTATGCTTATGGGTTCATTGAATTTGGGTGATTTTATTGTGCAATTGAGGGTAGAAGTTGAGCATATTTTAAGTGTTGACTTGGTGAAATGTGAAATTGATTTGATATTATGTTCGTGAGGAGGAGTGTTAGATTAATTTGATCTTGATATTCTTTATTGAAAGTGTTGGTTTAGAGTTCAATTGTGATTGATAGACACTTGAAATTGAGTAGAATTGGATACATGAATTTGAAATCTTGAGTAGGATTCATGTTAGACATAGGCTTGGTACTGTTCATTTCTTTTTGTTGCGTATTGAAGTATAACTTTTGTAGGAAAAGAAAGTGCTTCTTCTTCAAAGAGGAAAGGAAATAGGTCACCTCCATTAGGGGATTTAGTCAAGAAAATCAAGATGGATAAAAGGAGGCCAGATAAAAGGAGGCCAGCGGATTTTGGGATCAAGATTGGCGATTGGGAAGAGAAACGGTAGCTGTGAAATGCAATCTCTTAAAAGATCAGAAGGACTAGGTACCAAGATGATCGTGGCATGATGGACATGAACATTATCAATGATAATCGTTGGATGTTTAATCTAGTGGGCATAGCAAGATTCATGGAGATGAAGAGGGAGACGTACTTTCACATTATTGCGGAGGTCTTATGCACGCTGAGAGTGGAGCGTGGTGACAGATATCTTCCTTATGGTATTCATATGCAAATAGGTGGACAAGAACAGACGATGTCGGCTCGTGAGTTTAATGAGATAATTGGCTGTGAGAGTGTGGTTGGAACGGAGAGTGATGACTTCAAGCCGAACGAGTTTTGGAGAGCTATCACGAGGAGGCGAGAAAATTATAATTCCAACACTTCGAAGGTTGCTTTCATTTGCAATCCCGCGATTGCTTACATGGACTAGATTTTGGGGTAATCATTGTTTGCAAGGTCTGAAAGGAGCTGTATTCCAAGAGAGGAGCTCTATGTCATATGGTGCATGCTAAACGGAGTTCGCTTCAATGTAGCAGCCTACTTTTTCCATCAGCTTTACAAGCTCACAACGCATGGATTCTAGAGAGTAAACATCGGAGGGCTGATCACCATTATAGTGGAGTATTATAGGGTTAACGTGAACCATTAGGGTTCCATATAATTCTATCACAGCAGAAGCATAAACATAGAATTGATTACCTTTCACTAGGGTATGTTGAAGGAGAAGGATTCTCACCGGCAGCCTGCGCAGTCTCACGACTTTGGACATAACTTCTTCATCCGATCTCCAATTGGAGTGATGTATGTGCCAAAATGATTCTCTCTTCAGTGGCTTTCCATCAGTACATCACATGTCCAGTTTAGACTTCTACACGATTTTATAAAAATCGTGAAAGCTGACGGCCAGAAATAGCAAATGACCTTCCGGTCTTCTGTTGTGTTCCTAAGCCACGTCTTGACGTTGGTGTGGGCAACGATCTACAAGACGAACTCAGTCTACAACCTTAATCTGCCTTTCACGTGTGTTATGCGTGTGATTCTGATTCCAGATTGATGAGATTGGCTATTATATAGGCTACAACAGGGACGAGGAGGAGAAATTAGGGTTTGGGCTTCCATTGGGCTTAAGCATCCAAGTTTAGCCCAAAACTTATACTTAAGTCCAATAATAATAAATCATTCCACTAAAGAAATACTATTGCACTGCCACCCTAATCCCAAATTATGTTTATGGGCTCCTTTTTATCATGAGCCCGTTAATCTCCCCGTGTTTAAGATTCAATGCCCATTAATTAATTAAGTTACTGACAATTTCATTAATTAATATAATTACCAAGAGTAGTACCACTCAATCTTATTATCATGCCAGAATAAATCCAACAGCAGAGTTTACATGATAATCCTTATTTACTCCTTAAGGGGACATCATCAACCAATTCCGTTAGGACACGAATTCCTTCTATAATCAACAACACACCACAGAGACAGCAGCATCTCCCAACTCACCGAGCATTATTGATTCAACTATTAAATCTCACCCATTGATGAATGAGAGAAATGAATACTGGCTTACGTGTCGAGGTTATTGTATAGGGATTAAGAGTACGAACTTCCATAATAACAGAGATCAAGTTCTATTATACAGTCAGTATAAACCGAACGATCTCAACATCGGTCCAATTCAATACACACAAAGTGCACTAGTGTAATTTTATAGTCAAGACAGATTAACGCCAAATCACACTACAACCATATCGATATATAGTCCCCTTCTATCTCGGTTGTGAATATCTGTATATACTTTATAAGGAGCCGACAATATGATCTTTCGTGTGATGCCGCACACCACATTATCTAGAGTATAAAGTAAATGGACTTTTGCAACAATATTATTGCATACGTTTGACCACATGATTCTCATTTTAAATATTATCTAAATATTGTTCATGCAAAAAGCTAGACTTTTAGTATACAATCCAACAATCTCCCACTTATACTAAAAGACTATACTGCCATACATCTGATCACCACTCCCACTACTTGACCATTAAAAGCTTTCGCCTTAAGGTCCTTATAAAAGGATTACTTAGGTTATCATCCGATGTAATCTATGCGACAACAACCTTCCCCTCATCATACGATTTCTCGTATCAGGTAGTACTAGCTATCAATGTGTTTAATTTCCTTATGGACTCGTGATTCCTTCATATTTGCTACTGCAACCTTATTATCACAATAAATTATGATAACCTTGGACAAACTCAGAATCACATCTAAGTCCATTACGAAGTTTCTAGAATCATACAGATACTTTGGCTGCCACAAGGCTCCAATATTATCTTCTTTCCATGGTGGAGTTCGAAATATATTCCTATATGACACTCCTCCACACTATGGATCTGCTTCCATTAAACACATAACCTTGAGGTGAATTTACTGCCGTCCATATGATTTGGAAAACCCGAATCTAAGTAACCACCAAGAAGTAATGAATCTATCCGGTAAGCCTACATATAACTTCCAGCCCTTCTCAGGCACTTTAAATATGTCTTATCACAATTCAATATTCTTGTTTCGGGTTACCTTAATACTCACTGACTATGCCACAGGCAAAACAGATACCCTATCTCGTGCATAGCATTCCATAGATTAAGCTTCCTTGTTGCCGAAGGATAGGGAACCCGCCTTTATCTATTTTATCTTCATTTGTGTCTTAAGACACAAAACCTTTGATAAAGCCACATGCTAAAACGAGTAAGGATTGTATCAGTTATTGAAGCTTGAGATAAGCACAATATCCTTTCTTATGACCCGTATGATCGCAAGGATATATTTTGCTTCTCTTAAGTCCTTCATTTCATACTGCTTTATTAACCATACCCATATGCCCGATAATACTCTTTCATTGTTTCCAATGAGCAAGATACCATCTACGTACATACAAAAATGCCACCACGCTTCTGTCACTCTTTTCCATACACAAGACCCATCCGTACATTGATTAAATTCATATCACTGGATTTTCTTATCAAAACAGATGTTCTATCATCTTGAAGCTTACTTTAGTCCATCAATGGACACTTTTAAGCTTACACTCAAAATGCTCTTAGCTCTATGCAATGAATCACTCTGGTTGCTTCATATAGATGTTTTCCTCAAGACTTCCAATCAGGAATGCTGTCTTGAGATCTATTTGCCTTACCTCATATTTATATGAGCAGCAACAAATAAAAGAATCTGCATCGACATAATGCGATTGATCCTCTTTTAATTTTGTAGACCTACTTCCAATGATTTTCACCATTTAGTTGTCCTACAAGCTCCCAGATTTAATTTCAGAAAAACATTGCAACTTGCTAAGATGCTGCATTTCGATCTTGTAGTGCTTTGTCGTGTCCATCGGCCGATTTCATGTTTACTAGGGAATAAGTCTCACAACTCTCCCAAAACATAAATCTTTTTGGTTGTTCAACAACTCTCCCACTACGATAAGACACTACATGCAATTATGTACCAGACGTGACACGCGATGCAGTTAACTTGTGGTATATCCTCTTCTAGACTTGGTACTAAAATTTGTGTTTCCCTTCTAATATTTTTAGAACAACTTACACATGGATTTGTAGTTTATTACATAGTCCTTTCCAAAAAAAATCTAGTGTTCGTGTTAACAATCACCCTTCGATCTTTTGGACTATTAAATAAACCACCCTTCATTTTTCTAGGATATCCCACAAACAGATAAACATGCGACATGCTGTTTCTAGGGCTTGCCCATAAAATGAATTTAGTAATTCCAAATAATTCATCATCTATCTAACCATCTTCATAAGAGTCTTATTCCTTCTTTCCATTACACCATACAGCTGGAGTTTGTTCGGTGTAATTAACTTGGAATTTAATCCCAAACTCTGATTATCAACTCCTAACTATCCTAAGAGGTACTCGCCATCATAATTAAATCATAATGACTTGATATATTTTCCATGACACTTCACCGCATCGGTCATGTACTCCATGAATTTAATCATATTACTCAGACTTGCAGTGCATCAAATAAATATATCTTATTTCTAGAATAATCATCGAATATTCATAACCATCTCTCGTCGGGATAATCTTAGGATAACATAAATCAGAATGAACCAATTCCAACATATCTTTACATGGCTCTATACCCCTTTGCCTTGAAAAGGCAATTAATCGTATTCACTTCCAAGTAAGACTTGCTTTCGAATCGTACTTAAGTAAATTGATCTAGTCTTAGATGCCAAAAGTATGTTTAGTTCATCTCCGAAGGTTCCTTTCTCTTATAAGGATTAGAAGACACATTATTAATTACTTTTCGTTGCACCGTGGGATAAACATGATTTAAGAGTTTATAAATTATCCACCAACGTACAATAACAGATTATAGCTCCATCCTTTATTATAATGATCATGTCATTTAAATGAAATAGAATATCCATACGTAAATGCATAGAAACCGAAGTGAAATTCTTTCTATATAACGTACATAAAGACAATTTCTCTTAATCAAATGTTTATTCCTATCAATAGATAAATAAACGACTCCCACTGCAACAACCACTACTCTTGTAGTTTTACTCATGTACTTAGTAATCTCATCATCACTTAGTTGCAGGCTAGTGATTTCGGTATTTACACACAATGTGTCAGTAAACGCCATCACTAATCATGCTTCAAAAACTAGTGAATAAGATACTATCCTTGTTCACCTCTTGATGAAATTGGTTTTCCTTCACCACACGTTTTGTCAGAAGTTTCCCACTGTATACAACTTATTGTAATTCAGGTGAAACTTGCTCAAAACGCTTAGGCAAACTTTGAAAAATAAATTGAGCTAGGTTTCCCCTTCAATTTCTATTCCAAGTATTTCCAATTCATTCATCAAGTTAATCATGATCTCTTGCCTTTCTAACTTACTCAAGTATCCGAAGAGTCTAACGAGACCATCATATTTCTATGAAGTTCTCACCTCTTCACTAAAGCGTTAAGACATCTTTAAGGAGAACACATTTTAATTTTCCTAAGCAGTAAGAATTAAAATCAAGATTCTTTTCTAACCATATATGTAGGACAAGTAAATATATTTCTTTCAGTTAATCAATAAGCGAAATAAACTATTCAAAAATTCACAGAATCAAGTATATAAATAGACGATCAAACTCTTCGAATTTAAATTTTATATTGATTCCCTCAATAAACAATATAAAATAAATTCACCGACATCTCAAGCACCATGAATTTGCATGCTACGTTAGTGTGGACGTATACAAACCCTAACATTCGCAAGAGAAGGTTTTACCCATTAATTTCATACGTCATAATTAACCTTATGACTCAATGATTAATAGTCGGTTGTCCTTTAGCCACGCAATTTAATAGCAGTAACTCCGTTGGGGAGGATACATATTAATTGCACCTAAATGTATACCATTATTTGATATTAAGTACGTTACCCAAGTTTGTGTATCTTGCAGTTGGAGAAGTCCACACGCCCTCAAATAATTTCTTACAATCATCAATTATTAATTTGTACCAGTGATCCGCAAATAAAACTCATCCGTTGGGGAGGAAGACACTATAACCGACTCATAAACTTACTTGCATCACATTACAAATAATAATTATTTAATAAAATTTATTCTAGTGATCCGCAAATAAAACTCATCCGTTGGGGAGGAAGACACTATAATCGACTCATAAGCTTACTTGCATCACTTAATAAATCAATAATGGAGGCCGCGGGATCATGACCAATCCCTCTCCCACTTAGTTATTTAACAAGAGGGTTTTTTGCATGCATACAATATAACAGATATAATTATGCAGATAAACATGCTATTATTACGACAAATTAGGCAGTAAATCAAATAGCACTTACTTCCAAATATATAACAATAATTAACAAATAAAACAATTATTACCAATTATATATAAGGAAATAAAAAATGACAAAATTAGAATTGACTAGGTTAACCCTCAAAGCAATTAAAACATGACTTGCACAAGAAGTTAGGTAAACCTTGGGCCTTAAGCTATCTCACACCCACGGACCCAACAGCATTCTTGCTATTTCTTCGCCGTCGGAAGACATCTCACCGACTATCACCCGCCGGAAGACTCAACACCAAGCCAACCTACCGACAACAGCATCCCGAAAACCGCCACTCGAAGGGCACCATTCCAGCCAGGTAACTGCTGCCCGCTGGTGAAACTGCCAGAAAAAAATAGCTCGCCGGAACGCCGCTGCTAATCCTTTGCCCGTCAGAAATTTGCTGTTCGCCGGAGGACTGTCCTACGGCCGAAGCCCGTCGCTACAGCCATAATTTCACAGCTTGCCTTTCCGACAATACCTTAAGCTGAAGTGATCCGTGCCGCCTGCTGCCGGCAACATCGCCGGCAGAAGCTACCGGTCATCACTATCATCTATCCTCGCCATCGCCGACAACGCGCAGTCAACGCCAAGCAGGATTGCTCCCTGATCGTTTGCACGCCGCCAAGCCAATCCACGCCCCCCGTCGTCGCTGTCAGCAACCCAAGTCAGGCCCACGCTGTCACCGGAGTTCTGCCATCAACGATAGGCTCCGATCCCGACGGCATGGCTTGCATCCTCCAACAGCAATAAGTCCGACGCCAGCATGGCTTGTGCCATCCACCATCATCTGCTTGCCATCGGTAATCATCCATGCCAGCCACATCGCGGATCTTCGCAGTCCCCGCACCAGCCACCACTGGCAAGCAACACGCCGCAGCTCACAATCCAGTGTAGCCTCATTTGAAACTCCAGCAGACTCGCCCGGGAAATCTATCAAGACTAGATCGGAATCACTGCAGTCACGCTCGGAAAATGATGAGGACCCAATCGGAAATAAAGCCAGGCTCGCCCGGAAGTGCCAACAGAACTGCTCCTCGCTGTTTCAGAAATTGCCCAGCGAATATGCGCCATCCACCATGCACCGTATGCCACTCCAGTCGCGCCTGGTCTGCCAACTTACGCCGACGTGTGCCGTCGCTCAAGCGTAGTGCCAGACCAGCGACGATCGCCCACCTGGACAGCGACGTACTCCGGCATGCCTTCAACCATAACACGTGAAAGAGAGAAATTATACTCTACCAAGGAAAGTATTTATAAACCTAAGGACAATTATCAAATTTTTTTTTCCTCTCACGTGTCAATCATATAACGTGACACAGAAGATAAGCACAAAAATATTATAGGAGATTCGGTGTGATACTCCCCCACTAATACACTAATCAAGAGTGGTAATATTTCAGGCAAATTTTGCATGGTGGGAACCAGGCCATGGTGGTTTTAAATTCCATCACCCATGGAAACAATACTTGAAGGTTGGAGCACTAACTAGGGAATGTGCATGCCTTATTCAACCTCTTAATGCTTATATCAACTCTAAATCCCTCTCCCAACAAAAGGTATATATAATTTTCTGTGCTACCTCGTTCGTGTATCGTTTTCTGTGTCACCTTGTTCGTTCTTCATTAACCCTACAATTAAAATCAGGGATCGTCAGAAATACAAATTCGGATCCAAGAAGCATGCAGAGAAATGAGCAAAGAAACAGGGAAGGCACTGAATGAAGTGGGGAACGCAATAAAGAAGATGAGGGTCCCACCACCATCAGCTGGGGCCCACAATCAGAATGCCCAAGCAGCAGCCGATAAACTAATAAGCATTAGGGTTTCACCACATGTCGTTGCCACTGATTGTATTTTTTTTTTACAACACGTAGGGTTTCAAATAGGGATTTCCATCCAATTCATAAAACCAAAACCCTAATAATCTCATGTGATTCTATTCCAAATAAAACACATAATTCACATAAACCCTAGCCCAACGTGTCACGTTACGCTCTGATACCAATTGATGGTGTTTGGATCTTTTAGTTAACGTGAACTGTTAGGTTTCCATGCAATTCTATCACAGCGGAAGCATAAATATAGAATTGATTACCTTTCACCAGGGTATGTTGAAGGAGAAGGATTCTTGCCGGCAGCCTGCGCAGTCTCACGACTTTGGGAATAACTTCCTCATCCGATTTTCGATTGGAGTGATCTACGCGCCAAAACGATCCTCTCTTCCGTGTCTTTCCACCAGTATATCACACATATAGTTTAGACTTCTACATGATTTTATAAAAATCGTGGAAGTTGAAGGCCAGAAACAGCCAACGACCTTCCGGTCTTCTGTTGTATTCCTAAGCCACGTCTTTACGTTAGTGTGGGCAACGATCTACAAGACGAACTCAGTATACAATCCTAATCTGCCTTTCACATGTATTATGCATGTGATTCTAATTCTGGATTGATGATATTGGCTATTATATAAGCTACAACAGGGACCAGGAGGAGAAATTAGGGTTTGGGTCTCCATTGAGCTTAAGCATCCAAGTTTAGCCCAAAACTTATATTTAAGTCCAATAATAATAAATCATTCCACTAAAGAAATATTATTGCACTGCCACCTAATCCCAAATTACGTTTATAGGCTCCTTATTATGAGTCTGTTAATCTCCTCGTGTTTAAGATTCAATGCCCATTAATTAATTAAGTTACTGACAACTCCATTAATTAATATAATTACCGAGAGTAGTACCACTCAACCTTATTATCATGCCGAAAATAAATCCACCTACAGGGTTTACATGATAATCCTTATGAGCTCTTCAAGGGGACATCCTCAACCAATAATGTTAGGACACAGATTCCTTCTACAGTCAACAGCACACCATAGAGACAGCACCATCTCCCAACTCACCGAGCATATTGATTTAACTATTAAATCTCACCTATTGATTAATTAGAGAAATGAATATTGATTTACGTGTCGAAGTTATTGTATAGGGATTAAGAGTACGAACTTTCTTAATAACAGAGATCAAGTTCTATTATATAGTAAGTATAAACTGAACGATCTCAACAGTGGTCCTATTCAATACACACAAAGCGCATTAGTGCAATTTTATAGTCAAGACAGATGATGAGCGTTTTCTCAACACACAAAATTAATCCTCAAGTATAAGGATATCAATTGTAGTTTCGATAGGTGACCAAGTGTTTATCGTACCCAAGAGACGGATAATTATCAACTTAATTATATTCTAATTCACTAAGATTATGTGGCAAATTGGATTTGGTTTGGTTATTAAACTGAATAACATATATGTAAAAATAGCAAAGTAAATAAGCAAACAATAAAGAAACTCGGTTGTGATCAAGTAAGTAATATAGTAGTTCTTCAGGTCATCCAGCTTTACTCGTTAATTTCCTTTCCATGTGTTGATTTCTGACTCTACCTTGTGGTTTATGGATGCATCACTAAACCATGCAAGCGTACTCTATAGACACAAGTAAGCAAGCATATGACACGTGTGAATATCCTCGGAGCAAGACATATACTTTACCCCCTTTTCAAGGATCTATCATAATCAATTATTTCCTGAGCACTTAGTACTCTAACCTGATTTGATCTCCATTTATAGGTACTATAAAGTTGTACTCTTTATCCTACTGGTTAACCCGAATACAATTCAATCAATAAGTATTTATATAAGATAGTTCAAATAAGACCTTGGAAACTCTTCACTTAGAATTATAACATGTGATCCTGCTTAGCGGTGAACGCATTCAATCAATAACCAAGAGATGTATTCAGACTCTACATAACAGTTAATGATGCACAAAACGACCATGAGTATGAATTGAAAAAGCACAATCTTATATAAAATAAACCACAGGTAGTGTTGTACAGAGTTTACACATGGAAATTCAATTAACTCATAAAACTTTCATAACCCTAAAACTAACGGGGTGGTTCTAGCCCATGAGTGATCTAAGAACAATCATGGCTAGTTAGTATGATCTTACTTGACTCGCCAGACGAACCTCTCCTCCGACTCCTTTGGATGATGGTAGGGTTTCGAAAGTAGATGGATGAATGATGTGTGTCGTCCTCTTTTCTCCTGCGAAGGCTCTTCTTTTATACTCGTAGGACCTCCTTATGGGCTTAGGATGGGCCTTTGCTTGAAGCACACGTCAAATTTGGTAAAAGACATCCGGAATTACTATAAATATCAACAACAAAATTCCGTTCGACAAAGCATGGACTGGTCGAGCAAGGCCTCCAACTCGAGCAACTGGTCGAGCAAGCTCTCTGGACAACTTCGACATTCTGCTCGACCAGCCTTCTCTTGCTCGACCAAATTGATGTTGGTCGAGCAACAACTTCAAGTCGAATAAATTCTCTATAAGTTTTGTTCACTTTGTTCGATCTCTACTTATCTGCTCGACCAAGCTGATGTTGGTCGATCAACTCCTCTAAGTCGAGCTAACTCTCTGGACGGATCTGCACAATCTGCTCGTCTTGGCCTCCTTTGTTCGACCACAATGATGTTGGTCGAATAGGATGTCTTGGTCGAAAGGCACTCGATCCTTGCCTCTAAAATCGTGTCTTCCAATTTCGAGCATTTTACACCTATTTTCCTATACAAATATGCTCAAACAGCCCTTGTACCATATGATTCGTGACTTTTTCATAAATGTACCGATTTGTCTCAATAAAAGACTCAATCGTACTCCATTCCAAGGTAAATCAGAGCCCAAAATACGTGAATTTACACTCTCACCAAACCCCCAAACTTACATGTTGCTCGTCCAGAGGCAACGAAAATCAAACAAATCCAGAGAGTGTAATCACAAGATCAAGTGCAACATATCATAACACATGTAATTATATTAACTCAAAACATGCAATCATCATACCTTTCATTCATATAAAACATTAATTAATCATAATACTAATACGAGTGCTAAGTCATCTAGCTCACGGGTAAGTATTTATTCTCTCACTCAAGTGTAAAAGATGTACACCTTATGGTTAATATCAACGCTCAATTTCAATTCATATACTCGCGTGACCATAAGCTTGACCAAGGTCTCAAAAATCCATCCATAATCGACTCAATACTAGGATCACAAAGGACTTGCTTAAAGGTTGTAACGTTGGCTCTTTGGTAAAGGTGGAAGAATATAGACAAGTGACTAACTTTACTAGTAAAGAATTACCTTGGTATATCGTTTTTCAATTGCTCCCTTCTTCACTTCTTCATCTTAGCAATCACGTTCATACGCCATTCCTCCATCTTTACTTGGATCAATCTCCTTTCCGCAATAAAATATTAATTCCGATGTTCTTCAAGTATAAGGGTACCCGTTTCAGGTACTACCCTCTCTAGTATTTGGGATACCGGTTTCAGGCACTATCCCTCGCAAGATTTAACCTCTTGTCTCCCGATTCTGATTTCACCAAATCTCTCCTTCTATTCCTCTTCAAAACTTCATAGAGCATTCATCTACCTCCACTCTTTACTAGTAATAGGTGTTCAAAGCTCAACAGGTAAACGACTCATTATCAAAGCTTGCCAAAGAAAAAGCTTTAAGGCTCAAAAGGGCTTTCAATGATAATCATATAATAAGGTAGGATAAATTTGGCTAAGTAACTCAATTAACAATAATGGCCTAAGATCATTTCCTAGCACCTATCAATTATGGATTTCACACAAGGCTCCAAGTCAAGTTCTAGAATACGAGTATACAAACGACTCTCAAGAATAAACGAACACGCATATAACATGATCAACACGGCTCAAATCCTCCCAGGGTTAATAGAATCCTAAGGACTCTTTAAATAATACAATCACTATCAATTCTCTATGAACTACACATACAAATAGAACATGCTCGTCATCAACAAATCAACATGCATCAAACTAAGAGCCCATACATATCATGAATCCTCATCACTAATCAATTCCAAGCAAACAACTTTCCACAATCAGTCAAGCATCATCAATATCATCAGATACATGCCACTCACACAAGAGTCACACACTACACCCAAAACACTCAATCTTGCACCTGTAAAGTGTAAAAGAGAATGGGGATGAGAAGAATCAGAAAATAATAAAAGACCTCACAGCTCTACTCCTCCGGAGCATCACCATCATCCTCCCCATCATCATCATCACTCCTTTTCGCTCGCCACTGATCAATTGCTCGATGGAGATCACTGATATTCCGAGCCATTAAGCGCTCACGGTCTTGCAACTGCCTCAATCGATCATCCATCGTATTATAGCATACATTAAGTGCGGCGTAGTTAGATTCGCAAGCGCCAACTATCTGTTTGTTTCTTGCTGGTTGGCATTAAGTGTTGCAAAGTACTCGTGGATCAATTGGAATTGCTCCCGATAAAACTGATCCTGAGCCATCCAATAATCTTGTTGTGGCTGAGGCTGTGGCTGTGGTGGTGGCTCGAAAAACTCCTGCTCAAGGGGCTGTTGAGGCTGTATCAGAGGCATATCCTCCTGATAATCAAACGCAGGTGGTGGTTGTGGCTCCTCTTCTTCAAAATCAACCGGGTCTCCAATTAGTATCATATCCTCATCCAAGTCGATTCCTTGCTCACGCAACTCAGCTAACAATCTCAAATTTCTTGTTCCCAAGCATGTCTCCGAGATCACTGTGTGCTCAGTAGTATTCATCAATAAATTATTGTTGTTCCTCACAGTGGTAAGGTCAACTATCACCGATGGAAACTGAAGTGTTCGAGGCTCCTTCCCTCGGATGAACATCCAAGTATCATCCACTTGCTCGATAAGCCCCATCCTGATACATGATGTCAAGATCAAGTCCGGATCACCTCGAATAGGAGCATGCCTACTCATGTCAACCCTGTAATACTCCGCTATAATGGTGATCAGCCCCCCGATGTTTACTCTCTGAAATCCATGCGTTGTGAACTTGTAAAGCTGATGGAAAAAGTAGGATGCTACATTGAAACGAACTCCGTTGAGCATGCACCATAAGACATAGAGCTCCTCTCTCGGAATATAGCTCCCTTCGAACCTTGCAAACAAAGTGTTTCCCAAAATTCGGTCCATGTAAGCAATTACGGGGTTGCGAATGAAAGCAACCTTCGAAGTGTTGGAGTTGCAATTTTCTTGCCTCCCTGTGATAGCTCTCCAAAACTCGTTTGGCTTGAAGCCATCACTCTTTGTTCCGACCACATTCTCATGGCCAATTATCTCATTAAACTTTCGATCCCACATAGTCTGCTCCTGTCCACCTATTTGCATCTGAATACCATATGGAAGATATCCATCACCACGCTCAACTGTCAGTGTGCATAAAACCTCCGCAGTAATGTGAAAATAAGTCTCCCTCTTCATCTCCATGAATCTTGCTATGCCCGCTTGATTAAACATCCAACGAATGTCGTTGATAATGTTCATGTCAGTCATGGCACGATCATCTTGATACCTAGTCTTTCTGATCTTCAGAGAGATTGCATTCCACATCTCCCGTTTCTCTTCCTAATCGCCAATCTTGATCCCAAAATCCGCTGGCATTTTCCTTTTATCTGGCTTCTTTTTATCCATCTTGATTTTCTTGACTAACTCCCCTAATGGAGGTGACCTATTTCCCTTCCTCTTTGAAGAAGAAAAACTCTCGTTTCCTACAAAAGTTATACTTCAACATGCAACAAAAAGAGATAAACAAATACCAAGTCTAAGTCTAACATGAATCCTACTCAAGACTTCAAATTCATGTATCCACTTCAGCTCAATTTCAAGTGTCTCCCAATCATAATTGAACTCTAAACCAACACTTTTAATCAAGACTATCAAGATCTAATTAATCTAACACTACTCCACACAGACATAATATCAAATCAACTCCAAATTTCTCCAAGTCCACACTTAAACATGCTCAACTTCCACCCTCAATTGCATCACATCACTACCCAATTTCAATAAGCCTGTATGTATAATTCAAATTTAAACAAAAGCCCATGATTCATACAACATCAATTTCACAAAAATTCCATAATTTAACGAAGCATCATTCAAGGAATTTTGAAAGCAATGTTGGATAAAACTCAAGAAATTCAACAATCAAACCAACCCAAAACTAGCATGAATCCACTCACCTATTCTTCACTAAACATTATGAACACAATCCATGAGTAAAAAGTGAGGAGAAAACATACCTTTGCTTGACATGGTGTGCGTGTGGTGAAGGAAACGAAAACAACCCCAAAAATTCGAATCTAGCCCTAAATTGGACTTGAAAGCACTCGAATTTGGATGTGAAAGTGTGTTGAATGGAGGATTAAAGTATAGGAAAGAGATTGGGAAGAAGATCTTACGGTTATGGTGGTGCTCGAGAAAGGGTGATGGAAGTGAGTGTGTCGAATGGAATGAGAATACCTTTATTATAAACTGCTTCCAGATCCCGTTCGACCACAATTCGACTTGTGAAGGATGGTCGAACAAAGTACGTAAGTTGAACGACGCAGATCTGACCTTTAAAATTGCCTAGCTTGACCTCCGTTCGACCTGAATTTTGTGGCCGAACAACATATGGAAGTCGAGCAACGCGTGTAATCGAGTCTCTATTTCGCCCTGACTTGCTCGACTTCTGCTCGACTTCTAAGTTTTGGTCGAACAACCCATGTTAAGTCAAACAAGGTCTCTGTAAGTTTTTCACATTTTGCTCGACCGTCGCTCGACTTAGATTCTTTCATCGAACAACATGGTCGAGTTCGAACAACCTTTCTGGATATTTTGTGCATTTTGCTCGACCTCCATTCGACCTAAAGTTATTGGTCTTACAGGTGTCGAAAGTCAAGTAACTTGCCTCATCGTGCCCCCTGTTCTTCTCTGTCTTGCTCGACTTTCGTTCGACTTCACACTCCTGGTCGAGCAACCACTATTTGGTCGAACAAAGTCTCTGTAAGTTTTGCTCACTTTATTCGACCGTTGCTCGACACCAGCCTCTTTGTCGAGCTGCAAGGTTCAAGCCGAACGACCTCACTGGAAGAATTATGCATGTTTGTTCGACCATAGCTCGACTACTATCCTTGGTCGAATAGCTCACCTGAAGTCGAACAACCTCAAACTTTACTAAACTTCGTACCCTTCTCGTATCTCCCTGCAACATTCAACTCTAGGACCACATCAAATATCAAGATATCTAAAAATTAAACTAGAGAAACTCTTTAAAACCATATAGCATCAGGTGTAACTCCGCAATTACACTAGAAACACAACAAAACACCACTAAACACTAGGCAAATAGTAAAAAATCGATGCATCAAAACTGGTTAAAGTTTTAATATACCGCAAAAAATCAACTCACCTAGCAAACGTTACAAAGAAAAGATCATATTCTCTGCGCTATGATGAGGTAAATACATCACACCCCCAAACTTAATAAAAACTATAGTTGAAACTAAGTTTTCAAAGAGATGTAATTTCCGAATGATAAGCACGTCAAATATAAAAATTTCTTACTCACACCAATGAAATTAAAGCAATAAAACGGGAGGAAAAGCCCTAACAGGTGCTCATGTTTAATGTTGGAGAGTCACGACGGTACTAATTAGTCATTTTGTAGTAGAGATGACCAATTAAAATAATTTTTCGAACCACAGGGAGGTAGGTACTAGTGCTTAAGCGATCTCACATTTTTTGTAATTTTATAGAGACGAATCATGAAAGGGTTGTTCAAACAAGTAATAAAAATAACCAAAGCAAGCAAGCAATGATTAGCAAACAAGATAGATGGACAAAAGGTGGTTTTTCAAGTGAAGTAAAAGTGAGATTAACAACAATCAAGAAGTGGAAATTCTAGGATACATGCATGAAATTCATATGAATCATGGGCTTAAGACTAAGGGCCAACACTAAACTCACCTAAGCTCCCTCTCGAGATGAATATGATATGAATCTCAATTAGATCAATGAATTGGTTCTCACTCAAACAATTCCAACAAGGTACTAAACTTGAAATGAGAGTCCCTTCACACGATTAATCAACCTCTCGATCAAACCAACCTGATGTCCTATCAAAGGGTTCTAAATCCTAAAGGACTTCTCAATATTTTTACAATTTACAATGCACATGATGTGTATGACAAAATGATTCAATGAATTATCCTACATATGCAATTGACTTCTCAATCTAATCACATGTTTAAAACAACAAACCACACAAATCATCATAAATATCAAGATCTAAAGCATCAATGATAGAAAATCAATTAACCCAATCAAGAGATGAATTTTAATACATAAATCCCAAAATTATCCAACAACTCTCATGTTGCTAATCTCACAAGGGAGATTAGCCTACCATATTCAAAAGGAAATCAACATAGACATTAAGATCCTTACAAAACATGATAAATAATAAGGTTTCACTACAAAGTATGGATGAAAACTCCCTTAAAGTGCTTCAATGGTGATCTCCTTCATTCCCTTGCAATTCTCCTCTCTTTCTTGCTTCTTTCCTCAATTAAATGAAGGTTTTGACGGTGGGATGAATGTAGATGGAATAGATGGAGAATGGATGAAGATGATGGTGTGAAATGGAGGAATTGGTGTGTGATGTGTGTGTGCAGGGCCAAAACCACGAAAAAATCTGATGAAATATTAAAGTATTGGGTATTTATACCCCTTGGGAAGCTTCTAGAAGGATTCTGATATTTTTTATTGATGAGCACCTACACGACTCGTGTGCTGCAACACGCCTCGAGTCGTGTCAGTGTTTATGGGTTAACGCAAACTTACGACGGCACACGAGTCATGTGCTGCGACACGGCCAAGGGATGGTCGTGTTGTGCGTTCTGATGTCGTTGCACGGCCATCTCTTACAGGCCTATTTGTAGTACACGACTCGTGTACTTGAAACGGCTGGCCGTGTTCTTATTGCCCTATTTTCTTCTTCCTTCTTTCATCTCCCTTCTCCATTTTCGCTCCAATTTCACCCGTTTTACATACGATTAAGTTCATTCACACTCAATTCCATAAAAATACAAAACACAACCAAATAATACACAAATACGGATAAAATACTACAAAAACACATAAAAAGACACTAAAATCTAAGTGAAAATATCACTCATCACATCCCCAAACTTAAAGTGTTGTGCATCCCCGAACAATGAAAATTATAAACCAAGAGGAGTGATTTTCACCTAGGAAAAGACTAAACGAACACAAGTAATAACACATCACTAATAATAAGAATTACAAACTATGCTAAGGCATCCTACAACATTAAACTCATGACATAAGGAATTAACAAGTTCAATCACAAGAGAATAAAGTGTAATATAGTCACTTTTGGTCCAAGCCTCACATAGGTTATCAATTTTACTCAACACTCTTTAAAGTAAGGTAACAACAATCATCAATCGATTGGCTCGACTCGCTATAAGCTTGCTCGTGGACTACATTCACAAACCACCAAAGTTTCAATTAATGATAAAAAGGGTCTTTCATTAGGATGTAATGATAAGCTCTTTGGTATGGTAGGAAAGATATTGGTAATAGTGACTAAACAAGTGTAAGTAATCGAAGAGACGACCAATTTCTCCAACTTCTCCACTTTTCTTTCTTCCTTTCTTGTCTTTAATGTTCACAAGCACTAATCATCAACTTTCCTTAGATTGAACTTCTTTCAATGCATGCTTCCTTCTTCAAACTTTTAAGTACTTGAGCATATTATTATTTTGCTCTTTTCTTGTTTTGAGGTTGCATGTCCATTCTTGTTTGTGCTCTTTTCATCATTTTTCTTACTTGTTTACCATTTCCTTTCTTCTTTTTCTTTCTTATCAAACCTTTCTAGCTACCATCTCCTCAATTACTCACACAAAAGGTATGTATATAAGGCTCAAATAGGTAATCAAGGCTTGTAATGTGCTTATATCACAATAAATAGGCTTTAAGGCTCAAAGTGGTTGACTAGGGATGATGTACATGGTATGGAAATATATGGCAATGACTATAGATAACAAGGATGGCCTTAGATCATTTCACTAATCTCCACTAATCGGGCTCATTCCTATAGTCCTTGAGCAAGTTCTAGCTTACCAAACACAATCAATCCACTCATAAAAAAATACTATGTATGCACAGTTGAGGCTCAAATACCCACAAGCTTATGCATTGGACCTTAAAGAACTTATTACGCCACATTCATCTCGAAATTGAACAAGTTAAGTAAAACATGTCACAATTCGAAAGTGTAGAGATTCTTAATCATAACTTGCCATCACTTATCACAACAACATGTCATCACTCACATTCAAAAATGACTCACGACAATAAAAAAACAAACCACCGAAACGACCCTTAACAAGAATAAGAAAACACACAAAACATAAAATAAAGACACAACAAACAAAAAAAAAACCAAAAACACATAACATGCAAAAATACAAAACCATCATAAAGCAACTAAACACACATTCAATGCATCCATAATAATTAAGCTCACAATTATCCCATCCTTGATTGAAAAGGAAAACCTAACTTACGAAAGTAAACCTCCCACAAGCATAACAAATGAAGTAGCATGCTAATCACATCAATCCCAATCAAATCAAATTATGCTAAGCACATAAAAGTGTAGGGTGTAGAATGAACTCCCTCAATAGACATTTGGTAGTAGAAGTTTTTGGCTCCGAGCTCAATTCATGCTTCCAATACCCTTCATACATGCTCAACAAAACCATTAGCTCAACAATTTCATTAAAAATAAGGATCATCATGCACTTCAACACAACCAATCAAACCAAACTCATGAGAAAAATTTTAAAATTGGGTCAATTTTACAAGAATCACACTCAAGTGGTGAGTCACACCACACACTCTCCCCCTAAACTTGAATCGAAACAAGTTGAGACTTAAGTTTGCAAAAAGTGGTGAGACTTACCCTTGTAGTTTCCATCAATGATCTTCTTGTGGAGAAGCATATGCATCCAATGACTTGAGCTATGTCCACCACACACTAGCCCCCAAACTTAACTCGAGACAAGAGTCGAGAATTAAGTTTTCAACAAGTGGTGTGACATGTATACTCGAATCCATGAAGCACTTTTCTTTTCTTCAATGTGTATTTTCTCACAAGCACAATCCACCTACAAAACCAAACAACAAAACAAGCATCAAAAGATAAAAAGAATGGGTTGCCTCCTATTTAGCGCTAAGTTTAACGTCTTCAAGCCGGACGGAATTTATGATCATTGGACCAAAGGATGGTCCATCATACTCTCTCCTCGCATCCTCACTTTGAACATTTGTTTAGCCCTCTTCTTGTCCACTAACTCCACTTCACCGTTCTTGCTTACGAGCATCAAATCATCATTGAGAAGAGCTTCAAGTTGATTCACTCTTTATCCTTTGTCAAAGAGATGAATTTAAGTTGTCAAAGAGAAGAGAATCATGATCCATAAGATCATCCGGAGGCTTCAAATGAGACTTGGCCCCTTTGTCTTTGTTACATAAGAATGTAACACTTTTTCCATTTGAGCTCAAAGAAAGCTCTTCTCTCCCAACATCAATTTTGGCCCTTCCAGTAGCTAAAAATGGCCTTCCAAAAATGAGTGGAACTTTCGGGTCCTCCTTTACTTTTAACACCATGAAATCAATCGGGAAAGCTAGCCCCTTCACTTTCACTTTCACGTCTTCGACTACCCTTAACGGCTTAACAACATCTCCATTCACAACCTCAAGACGGATAGTAGTAGGCTTGAGCTCTCCAATTTCAAGGCTCTTGAAAGTAGCATGAGACATCACATTGACGCTCGCCCCCAAGACACACAATGTGTCAAGAGTGCCTTTCCCTTCAAAATCACAAGGAATTATGAACTTCCCCGGATCACCAACTTTCGTAGGCCCCCTTTTTGCATCGATTCACTTACTTTGGGTTGCTCTTCTTTCCTTTTCTCCTTATACTTTGTCTTGAGACATTTGACATGCTCCTCAAACCCTTTTTCTTCTCCACTTTTGCAAACATTTGTGGATAGAGAATAGTGAATAGAGTGATTGGAATACCCCAATAATCACACTTGTACTCCTCTTCTTTGACCTTCTCCTCTACTTTATTTTCCTCTTGCACCCTTTTCCACTTTGATACCCATTTAGGCTTTTGCTCTTCTTTCTTACTTATCTCTTCATTTTCTTCGCAAACCTTGCTTTCCACCAACCCTTCTTCAATCGTTCGTTCCTCTTCCGTATCAATAAATAAACATTGAGCCTTCGAATTAACTTCGGGTGTGGCTGAAAACTTTCCTTTTTATTGAGCACTCAAAGAACTTGTAATTTGTCCCACATTATACTCCAAAGCTTTGAGCATCCTTTCATTTGCTTCTTCCGCCTTTTTCAAAGCTTCATCTCGAGCTTTGTTTGATGCTATCAATTGTTCAAGTAGCTCATCAATCGATGATTTCTCTTCATTGTTTGGTGCCTTAGCCCCCGGTTGATACCCCGGAGGATAAGCAACAACATTGCTCGGATTAGAGTAAGAGAAGTTCCCTTGCCTTTGTTGTTGTGGGTATGAGCTTCCACTACCTTGACTATTAAAGCCTCCTTGCCTTGGTGGATAGTTCCCTTGACTTTGGTTGAAACTACCTTGAAAATTATTTTGGTAATTCCCTTGGTAGTTTCTTCCTTGCATGTATGACACATCTTCCACATGTGGCATAGAGTTGGCCCATTGTTCTCCACTCACAATATTCGGAGGTAGCACACCTTGATCGACTTGTGGTCCCTCACCCATATTAGCTCCTTGATTATTCACACATTGGTTCAAGCTTATTTGTTTCATAACCTCCTCCACTGTCTTTTCCATGCTTGGCGTACTTTGATCAACACTAACACTCTTCACACTAAATTGTTGCCCTTGATCAAACTCTCAAATCCATAGTATTCACTAACCCTCTCCGATGGCCATTGATAAACATTCGTAGCAATCTCTTCAAATATTTTTATGGCCCTTTTTGGAGTTACTCCAATTACGGATCCACCCGCCGAAGTATCAACAAGTACTCTTTGTCCATTCACTCAACCTTGATAGAAAAATCCAACTTGTTGATTCTCCGGAAAATCATGTTGTGGACACTTGCGAAGCATATCCTTAAACCTTTCCCACGTTTCATAAAAACTTTCTTGAGGCATTTGCTTGAATTGAGTGATCAAGCTCTTCATTTGAAGCGTCTTGGAAGGTGGAAAATACTTGTTCAAGAACATTTTGCAAGCTCATCCCATGTGTTGCACGTACCCGGAGTAATAGTGGAGAGCCATGCTCGAGCTCTATCCCTCAACGAAAATGGAAACAACCTCATCTTGATAAATCTTCGCTCACCCCATTCATCTTCACGGTATTGGCAATCTCAATAAATTGAGCTAGATGAGCATTAGGATCTTTATTTTGGGTTCCACTAAATTGTTGTTTTCGCACTATAGAAATTAAGCCCGCTTTAAATTCAAAGTTGTTGGCATTGATTGGTGGTCCTATCATATGTGGCACGGCCCTTGGCTTGAAGAAATCCCTGATCACCCTTTGATCATTTTGAAATCCATGTTACACCAGAGGTGGTGGTAGTGGCACATACGCTTGTTGTGGAGGAGCATAAACTGTGGAAAACCTTGTTGAAGTAAAGCTTGTTGTACCATTTTTTGAAGCAATGCTTGGTTGTTGAAGGCTCCATGATTTTGATAGGCATGTTGAGGAGGATTGGCATTGAATTGAGGTGCGTTGTCTTGCACATTCACATGTTGTCCTCCTTCCTCATCATGCTCTATCTCCACACGATTATCTCCTTGAAAATTCTCCATTTAAACACTTTTCTTGTTCTCTCTTCTCCTTCTTCGAAAAGTTTGTTCTATTTCAACGTCAATGGGCTCCGATTGTGTCCCCCTTGACCTCGTTTGCATACACCTCACAAAGAAAAGAAGTTAGAACCAAGAATTTCAAAACAAATAACAAGTAAAGAAATAAAAAAATGTCTCTATTAAGATCACTCAAAACAATCCTTCTTCAAGCTACTATCAATCGTTGCCTCCTCGGCAACGGCGCCATGTGATTAGTCATTTTGTAGTAGGGATGACCAATTAAAATAATTTATCGAACCACATGGAGGTAGGTACTAGTGCTTAAGCGATCTCATGTTTCTTGTAATTTTATAGAGACGAACCATGAAAGAGTTGTTCAAACAAGTAATAAAATAACCAAAGCAAGCAAGCAATGATTAGCAAACAAGATAGATGAACGAAAGGTGGTTTTCCAAGTTAAGTAAAAGTGAGATTAACAACAATCAAGAAGTGGAAATTCTAGGATGCATGCATCAAATTCATATGAATTATGGGCTTAAGACTAAGGGCCAACACTAAGCTCACCTAAGCTCCCTCTCGAGATAAATAGGATATGAATCTCAATTAGCTCAATGAATTGGTTCTCACTCAAACAATTCCAACAAGGTACTAAGCTTGAAATGAGAGTCCCTTCACACGATTAATCAACCTCTCGATCAAACAAACCGGATGTCCTATCAAAGGGTTCTAAATCCTAAAGGACTTCTCAATCTCTTTACAACTTATAATGCGCATGATGTGTATGATAAAATGATTCAATGAATTATCCTAAATATGCAATTGACTTCTCAATCTAATCACATGTTTAAAACAACAAGCCACACAAATCATCATAAACATCAAGATTTAATGCATCAATGATAGAAAATCAATTAACACAATCAACATATGAATTTTAATACATAAATCCCAAAATTATCCAACAACTCTCATGTTGCTAATCTCACAAGGGAGATTAGCCTATCATATTCAAAAGGAAATCAACATAGACATTAAAATCCTTACAAAACATGATAAACAATAAGGTTTCACTACAAAGTATGGATGAAAACTTCCTTGAAGTGCTTCAATGGTGATCTCCTTCCTTCCCTTGCAATTCTCCTCTCTTCCTTGCTTCTTTTCCTCAATTGAATGAAGGTTTTGATGGTGTGATGAATGTAGATGGAATAGATGGAGAATGAATGAAGATGATGGTGTGGAATGGAGGAATTGGTGTGGAGGAATTGAGGTATTGGGTATTTATACCCCTTGGGAAGCTTCTAGAAGGGTTCTGATATTTTTTACTGATTAGCACCTACACGACTCAAGACTCGTGTGCTGCAACACGCCTTGAGTCGTGTCAGTGTTTTTGAGTCAACGTGAACTTACGACGGCGCACGAGTCGTGTACCGCAACATGGCCAAGGGATAGTCATGTTGTGCTTTCTGATGTCGTTGCACAGCCATCTATTACAGGCCCATTTGCAGTACACGGCTCGTGTAGCACGACACGGCTCATATACTTGAAATGGCTAGCTGTGTTCTTGCTGCCTTATTTTCTTCTTCCTTCTTTCGTCTCCCTTCTTCATTTTCACTCCGATTTCACCTGTTTTACATACGATTAAGTTCATTCACGCTCAATTCTATAAAAACACAAAACACAAGCCCCGAACAGACGCTCATGTTTAACGTCGGAGAGTCACAATGGTACCAATCTAGTGCAAGGTATCCTCAAAGATGACACAAGCATCATTCGGTGATTGTAATGCTTCAAACGATGCCCATTCGCCGTTATGATGTCTCCATCTTTGTCCATAAGCTCAAAACTCCCCCCTCCGCAGGCTCTATGGATAATGAACGGTCCCGTCCACTTCGACTTCAATTTCCCTGCGAAGAGCTTCAAGCGAGAGTTAAAAAGTAATACCTCATCACCTAGCTAGAACTCCTTTTATGAGCTCTTCGAGTCATGCCATTTCTTCATTCTCTCTTTGTAGATCTCCGAGTTCTTGTAAGCTCAAGTTCTGAACTCATCCAATTGATGAATATGAGTCATCCTCAACTCCTTTTGATCCTTTGAAGACAAGTTCAAACTCCTCAATGCACAAAAAGCTTTATGCTGGATCTCTACAGGTAAGTGGCACGACTTTCCATAGACGATTTGGTACGGTGACATATCTAATACTGTCTTATAAGTAGTTTGGAACCCCTACAAAACATCATCGAGCTTTATAGCCGAATCCTTCCTATTGGTTCCGACTACCTTCTTCAAAATTTGCTTCACTTGTCGGTTGGAGACTTCAGCTTGCCCGTTTGCTTGAGGGTGATAGGGTGTAGTAACCCTATGCTTGACTCCATAATCCTTAAGCTCCTTTTCAAGAAGTTTGTTAACGAAGTGAGACCCTCCATCACTCACTAGTGCTCTAAGAACTCCATAACGGACAAATATATGTTTCCTCAAGAAAGACAAAACAGTCCTTGAATCACTCACGCGAGTAGAATGACTTCCACCCACTTAGAAACATAATCCACTGCTAAAAGAATGTAGGGAAATCCATTAGATGGGGGAAAGGGTCCCATAAAATCGTTCCCCCATACATCGAAGATCTCAACAACAATGCTTGGCTGAAGTGACATCTCATCTCTTCGACTTATGTTCCCCATCTTTTGACAATCTATCGCAGGACGCCACATAGGTTTCACAATCTTTAAACAAGGTAGGCCAATAAAGAGCAAATTGAAGTACCTTCGCTGCCGTCTTTTGAGCTCCATAGTGCCCCCTGTTAGGCTGCGCATGGAAAAAGTCAAGAACGCTCTCCATCTCCATCTCAGGCACACACCTACAGACTATAGAATACATACATATCTTGTAGACAAATGGATCATACCATATACAAGTCTCAACATCCCTCTTGAATTTTGCAAGTTGATATCAGTTGAGATCTCTCGAAATTTCACCTAAAACAATGTAATTTACATAATCCGCATACCATGGATCCATTCCTTGGGCAGCCACTACACATGCTCTTTCAGCCCCTTCAACAAACACCGCCATTATCTTCTCATCAGGGAACATCTCTTCTATGTATTCGAAAGAATCATCACAGTGCTCCCTTGTCTCCAACCTTGATAGGTGATCTGCCAAAATGTTTTACGTAGCTTTCTTATCTCAGATCTCCATATCAAACTCCTGCAGAAGAAGGATCCATCGAATGATCCATGGCTTAGTTTCCTTCTTCTCCATCAAGTACCGAATCGCAGAGTGATCCGTGTACACTATAGTTTTCATGCAAACCAAATACTATTGAAACTTATTGAATGCGTACACCACAGCTAGAAACTCCTTTTCAGTCACCGTGTAGTTCTTTTGTGGCTCATCGACAGTCTTACTCGCATAGTAAATGGCGCAGAACTTCTTATCCCTCAACTGCCAAAGCACCAATCCAAGTGCTAAATCACTCACATCACACATAAGTACAAACGACTGAGTCCAATCCGGTGTGATCATGATAGGTGCAGTAATAAGTGCGTCTTTCAAAACCTGAAAAGCTGTTAGACATTTTTCATCAAAAACAAAAAGAACATCCTTTTCAAGTAAATAAGATAAGGGCTTGGAGTATTTCGAGAAGTCTTTTATAAATCTTCTATAAAAACCGGCATGTCCAAGAAAGGACCGTACTTCCCCTTCATTAGTAGGTGGAAGAAGCTTCTCAATTGCCACCACCTTTGCTCTATCCACCTGCAATCCCTTGGCCGAAATATGATGGCCAAGAACAATCCCATCTCTCACCATGAAGTGACACTTCTCCCAATTTAAGACAAGATTAGTTTCTTGGCATCTCTTCAACATAGTAGCAAGGTTAGATAAACAAATATCAAAAGAGTCAACAAACACAGATAAATCGTCCATAAACACCTCCGTGATCTTTTCTATCATATCGTCAAATATGGCCATCATGCAACATTGAAACGTAGCAGGCGCATTGCACAATCCAAAAGGCATCTTTCTAAAGGAAAAAGTTCCATAAGGGCAAGTAAAAGTACTCTTTTCTTGGTCCTCGGGTGCAATCATGATTTGATTATAACCCGAGTACCCATCCAAAAAGCAATAATACTCATACCCTGCAAAATAATCAAGCATTTGATACATGAAAGGAAGGGGAAAATGGTCTTCGCATGTATTTTTATTCAGTTTTCTGTAATCCGTACACACACGCCATCCCGTAGGAATCCTGGTGGCTAATGTCTCACCATCTTCGGCTTTCACAATAGTCATGCCCCCTTTTTAGCAACAACATGCAATGGACTCACATGGGGACTATCACTAATAGGATAAATAATCCCAACATCTAACCACATTAGGATTTACTTCCTAATCACTTCTTGAATAGCGGGATTCACCCTCCACTGATTATGAATGCTACTCTTGGCCTCTTCTAACAATCTTATTCTATGCATGCAATATGAAGGATTAATACCTTTCAAATCATCAAGAGACCAACCAATCGCAGACTTATACTTCCTAAGCACATCTAACAATTCCTCAAGTTGATCATCATAAAGGGAAGAAGATACAATTACCGAATATTTTTCATTGTCACCTAGGTAGGCATACTTCAAGTGTTCCGGTAGCAGTTTCAACTCCTCTTTCTTTTCTTCTTAAGGTGCACTCTCTCTATCCAAAGGCAAGTAGTTCCTAGTCTACTTGACCTCTTAAACCTTTGTCTTTTCCGATGGATACATGTCATCACCCAAAGCAAGCAAGTTTTCAAGAAATTCAATACATACCTCATTGGAGAGTTCATCTAGCTCCGTAGTGGGAAAACTATGAGACTCTATCAAGCATGTCTCTAGAGGATCCTTTGAGAGAATCAAAGACATGTCTTCATTAACGATCTCCTCCACCACATCAATGCTGTTACACTGCGTCTCCATCGACATCTTCATTGCTTTATCCATGTTAAATAAAACCTCTTCTTTATCCATCCTCAACTGTAGCTCACCCTTTTGCACATCTATGATAGATCCCGCTGTCGCAAGGAATGGTCTCCCTAAGATCAGGGGAACATTATCCTTGTCGTCTTCCATCTCAAGCACAAGAAAGTCCACAGGAAAGATAAGCTTTTCTACTTTGACGAGAACGTTTTCAATCACACCTTTTGGAAAAGTTATAGACCTATCCGCTAGCTGCAGAGCCACCGGTGTGGGAGTTAACTCCTTCAAACTAAGCCTTTTAAAAGTGGACAACGACATCAAGTTGATGCTTGCCCCTAGATCACACAAAGCTCGATGTGCCGGCCCCTTTCCAATTTCACATAAAATTGTGAAGCTTCTCGGATCCTTTAGCTTAGCTAGCAACTTCCTTTGAATGATGAGCTGCAGTTCTCAGTCAAATTCACCATTTCAATTCCGTTTAAGCTTCTCTTCTTCAAAAGAATATCCTTCAGAAAGCGGCCATAATATGACATCTCCATTATTGTTTCAGAGAAAGGAATGTCCAAGCTTATTTTGTTTATGATTTCAGAAAACTTCTTGAACTTTTTCTCTAATCCCTTCTTAACTAGCTTGAGAGGAAATGGCGGAGGTATCTTTATTTTGGGAATCCCCCATTCATCACGTTCAACCCTCTCCGCTTTATCCTTCTCGACTCTCAATCTCTTGGCTCTTTCCCACTTCTTTTCTACTACTGTAAGCTCGGTATTCTGCTCTAGAGATGTAGCTGGAGTATTCCGATCAATTGGTGTTGCATTCAGTATCGAATCAAATTCTAAGCTATGCTGCTCGACCTCTATTAGACCTAAGTGGTTTAGTCGAATAGATTGGTTTTGGTCGAGCAACCTGTCTGATCACATACTCTGTTTCTGGACATGTTGCTCGACCTCTGCTTGACCAAAGTGGTTTGGTCGAACAGATTGGGTTTGGTCAAACAAATTCCCTGATCGTGAGCTATCGTTACACTGCTGCTGTTCGACTTCCGTTCGACCTGGGTGGTCTGGTCGAACGGTATTGTGTTGGTCCAACGGATGGTCAGAAAATAGAGTATCGTAATTCTATTTCTTTGGAAGTTGTTCAACCTCTGCTCGACCTGATGATTTGGTCGAGCAAATCCAGTCTGGTCAAACAACTTCTCTGCTCCCTTCGATTTCACTTGCCGACATCATTGGACCTTCATATTGCGTTCCCGACCTCAATGTGATGGCATGACAAGACTTTGGATTCTCAATACTTTGAGATGAAAACTTCCCTTTCTCAATAGTTTGAGTCAATTTGTTTCCATTCCCAGCCATCTCCCCCATCAACAATGTGAGGTCTTTCACTTGTGTAGACAAATCCTTATGATTATCATCAATCTTCTACTCTAATTTGGCCTCAAGACTGTCCACTCTTGCATCATTCCTCGCCATGTACCTGTTCACCGTATCCTCAAAGCTAGGCTTCCCTTCTTCCACCTTTGCTCCCGGATTAACACTAATAGGAGGCTGCACCGCATTATTCGGATTGCTCCATGAAAACTCCGACCTCTTTGGTTGTTGGTAATTACCCGGGGGACCACGGTTGTTGTAATTCCCCTGATAATTCCAGTTTTCTTGATTCGGGTACCTAGTTCCTTGAATACTTTAACCTATGGCGTAATTTGCCTCCTTGATCTTTTCTTGGCTAGCTCCTTCATAGCCACCATCCTGCTGCATCATTGGTACTCTCTGAGATAAATCAGTGATCTGCTTTTGCTGAGACTCTAGTAGCTTACTAATATTAGCCAAGCTAGAGACGATCTCATCATCTCTTCCCGAATTCACCATAGTATGTTCAACTTGTACTACTTTACCAAGGACATAAGTGCCTCTCACTCTATCAGTCGGCCAATCCTTTGAATTCATCGAAATATCCTCGAAAAGCTTCTCGGCCTCAATTGGTGACTTCGTAAGCAATGCTCCATTAGAAGAAGCATCAAGTAACACTCGAGAATCGCAATCCAACCCATTATAGAATATACTGATATATTGAGCGTTAGATAGCCCATGTTGTGGACACTTACGAAGCATGTCCTTGAACCTGTCCCATGCTTCATGGAATTTCTCATTACCATGGATAAAAAATTGATTGATTTCTTACTTCATCTTGAACACCTTTGAAGGTGGCATGTATCGATCTAAGAATTTCACTTTAAACTTCTCCCATGTATCACATTCAGCAGCATCAAGATTATCGTACCAATCTCTCGCCTTTTCATTCAGCGAGAACTTAAACAATATGATATTCCTCGCATCCTCATGAGCTCCTGCATCTTTTTGTATACTTGCATACCCAAGGAACTTATTTAAATGTTGCTGAGGATCTTCAAAGGTTCCCCAGAGAAGGGATTCCTTTCAACTATGGTGATAAGAGTCGGGTGTAAATCAAAATCGGCTCCTGTCCCTCTCACTCCTAACAACCCAGCATTGCCTCGTCCATTGTTCTTAAAGACTTCACGGATAGCAAGTGTATCAGGATTCGCTACCATGTTGACTGTCTCTACTTCCAAATTATCTTCGGTTGCGGCTTCAGTCAGTTACGAATTCAACACATCAACTTCAACTCCTAAATCAAGAGCTTTAGTTGCGTCTACTTTCTTATTCTTATTCTTCTTCTTTTTCTTCCTCGACGATGCTAGATCTCTGGATTATAAGGTACTAATTCACATGTCTTTGATCTAGTGAGCATACACCTAAGAAAAACAAGAGTTAGAAATTAAAGACAAGAATAATACAATCTCAATTAAACTAGAAATAATCAAATAATAATTACTTCCGTCCCCGGCCAACGGCGCCAAGAACTTGATAGGCGTTTTCTCAACACACAAAATTAATCCTCAAGTATAAGGATATCACTTGTAGTTTCAATAGGTGACCAAGTGTTTATCTTACCCAAGAGATGGATAATTATCAGCTTAATTATATTCTAATTCACTAAGATTATGTGACAAATTGGATTTGGTTTGGTTATGAAACTGAATAACATATAAGTAAAAATAGCAAAGTAAATAAGCAAACAATAAAGAAACTCAGTTGTGATCAAGTAAGTAATATAGTAGTTCTTTAGGTCATCCAGCTTTACTCGTTAATTTCCTTTCAACGTGTTGATGTCCAACTCTACCTTGTGGTTTATAGACGCATCACTAAACCATACAAGCGTACTTTATAGATACAAGTAAGCAAGCGTATGACACGTGTGAATATCCTCAGAGTAAGATGTATGCTTTACCCCCCTTTCTAGGTACTATCATAATCAATTATTTCCCGTGCACTTAGTACTCTAACCCGATTTGATCTCCCTTTATAGATACTATAAAGTTGTACTCTTTATCCTACTGGTTAACCCGAATACAATTCAATCAATAAGTATTTATATAAGATAGTTCAAATAAGACTTCGGAATCCCTTAACATAAAATTATAACCTGTGATCCTGCTCAGTGGTGAACGCACTCAATCAATAACCAAGAGATGTATTCAGACTCTACATAACAGTAAATGATGCACAAAATGACCGTGAGTATGAATTGAAAAAGCACAATCTTATATAAAATAAACCACAAGTAGTGTTGTACGGAGTTTACACATAGAAATTCAATTAACTCATAAAACTTTCATAACCCTAGAACTACCACTTGACATTGAATGTACCAGAGGACACACTTCTAATGAAAAGACCCATGTTTGGACCTTCCATGAGGTCACTTTTTTATGTCCACTCTTCCTTAATACTGTTCAGTCTCTTTTATCTCCAATTAATGTTGTTCAGTGGTTTCTTCTCCTTTCTATGTGAGTGGTGTTTTGGTTACGATGATTTCTTAATCGGATGTTGCATCTTATAGTTGGTTTTAACATTAAAGATACCAAGAAAATTATGTGTGGGGTGGTTCTAGCCCATGATTGATCTAGGAACAATCATGGCTAGTTGGTATGATCTTACTTGACTCGCCAGACGAACCTCTCCTCTGACTCCTTTGGATGATGGTAGGGTTTCGGAAGTAGAAGGATGAATGATGTGCGTCGTTCTCTTTTCTCCTGCGAAGGATTTTCTTTTATACTCATAGGACCTCCTTATGGGCTTAGGATGGGCCTTTGCTTGAAGTACACGTCAAATTTGGTAAAAGACATCCGGAATTACCATAAATATCAACAGTGAAATTCCATTCGACCAAGCATGGACTGGTCGAGCAAGGCTGTTGAGAGTGAAAATAAGCATATTTTAATGTCCAATCTAACACATTTTTGATGAGAATTGTTGTCATATATTAGCACAAGTATCTTATATTCAATATATGTGAGAAAAAGGTGCACTTGAGGTGTTTTATTGTATTTTAGATGGAAAAAGGATCAAAAGTGCAAAGTTGGAGAAAAGGTGCAACTTGTGCATGAATGCTGAAAAATGCACGTCCAACTTTCGTAATTTTTATGTGTTAGTGTGGATCTCTGAACAGGAATTGTGATAATAGTTGGAAAGCCACAGAAGAGAGGGTCATTTTAGCGTAAAAAAATCTCAATTGGATTCCAAACGAGAAAGTTATGATAAAAGATGTGACGTCGCGCAAGTTGTGTCGAACAGAATGATAGTGCCACTTTTCATGACTTGTTATACATTCAAGTATTGGATTTTTTGTGATTTCTTTATATGGATAGAAATCCAAGGAAGAGATAATCTGAGCGCAAGAATCACTCAAATCAGAGATGGGACGAGGAAGTTATGCTTAAAATCGTGAAGTCGCGCAGCTGCCAGCGAGAATTTCATAAAAAATTTCCGAAAATTCGAAAATTACCTAATTTATCTCCTTATCACATAATCCTCCATGATTCACCCATATATATTTCTTTCCTTATTTAATTCTCTTCTCACACTTATATATATTTCACATCATTATTTATAGATTGGAATAAGAAATTGAGTAGAAGAGAGAGCCACATCCATCCTACACCCCATAAGGGGGGATCATCCCCCAACCATCATCCACATCCTTTCCTCCATCCATCCATCACTTTGAAGATTCTTTTGTGGAATCAAGAGGAGAATCAAGAGGAGGATTCAAGACGGAGAAGGACGCGATGACTCCCGCATCTAGGGTTTTATTCGTTTCCTAATTTATCTTGTATTTTTCGGACATCCGAGTAAAATCTATCCAACACCCATAATTGTTCTTCGTAACATAATGGGCTAGAGCCTTTTTGGTAGAACTAGGGTTGTAAAGGTTTTTACCAATTAATTGAACTTTCGTGTGTAAACTCCGTACAATACTACTTGTGGATTTATTTTATATATGATCGTACTTTCTTAATTCATACTCACAGTCGTTTTGTGAATCATTAACTGTTATGTAGAGTCTGAATATATATCTTTGTTATTGATTGAGTGCATTCACTGCTGAGCAGAATTCCATATTATGATTCTAAGTGAGGGGACTCCGAAGCTTCATTAGAACTATCATATATGAATACTTATTAATTGAATTGAATTCGGGTTATTAAGTAGGACAAAGAGAATAATTTTATAGTACCTATAAAGGGAGATCATATCGGGTTAGAGTACCAATTCGCCAGGGAAATAATAGATACTGATAGTACCTAGAAAGAGAGGTGGAATTATATCTCTTGCTCCAAGGTTATTCAAACGTGTTACATGCATGTTTACTTGTGTCTATAGAGTAGATATGCATGGTTTAGTGATGCGTCCATATTCCACAAGGCAGAGTCAAACATCAACACATGAAAGGGAAATTAATGAGTAAAACTGGATTATCCTAGAGCTACCTATTCTCCTACTTGATCCACTTTCGTATTCTTCGAGTGATCTTTTATTTGTTATTTAATTTAATTGTTATTAGATTAATAATTAAACCTTCAATCTTATTGCTACTTATCTTATTTAATTTAGTAAATATTTAAATTGATAATACGCCGTCCCTTGGGTTCGATATTCAGTTGGTCGCTTGCTAAGCTGCAATTGATATCCTTAATACTTGGGGATTAATTTTGCGTTCAAAGAACGGCGGGACAGAAAACAGAGCATAAAAATTCTGTTTCTTCAAAGTTTGTTCGACCTCAGCTCGACCATCAGGTCTGGTCGAGCTGATGTGGTTTGGTTGAGCAACTCCCCTGCTTCCTTCGTTCTCGTTCGCCGGCATCATCGAACCTTCGTACTGCGTCCCAGACCTCAATGTGATGGCATTATCCTCAAATATTTGTGTCAATACCAATTGGCCAGGGAAATGATACTGATAGTACCTAGAAAGGGGTGGAATTATATCTCTTGCTCCGAGGTTATTCACACGTGTTACACACATGTTTACTTGTGTCTATAGAGTAGATATGCATGGTTTAGTGATGCGTCCATATTTCACAAGACAGAGTCGGACATCAAAGGCCTCCTACTCGAGCAACTGGTCGAGCAAGCTCTCTGGACAACTTTAACATTTTGCTCGACCAACCTTCTCTTGCTCGACCAAATTGATGTTGGTAGAGCAACACCTTCAAGTCAAACAAACTATATATAAGTTTTGTTCACTTTGTTCGATCTTTGCTAATCTGCTCGACCAAGCTGATGTTGGTCGAGCAACTCCTCCAAGTCGAGCTAACTTTCTGGACGAATCTGCACAATCTGCTCGACTTGACCTCCTCTATTCGACCACAATGATGTTGGTCGAACAAGCTCTCTTTATTGGATTGTATACTAAAAGTTTTGTTTTTGTTATGAACAATGTTTATGATAATATTTGAAATGAGAATCATGTGATCAAACGTTTGCAATAATAATGTTGTTTCAAAAGTCCATTTACTTTATACTATAGATAATATGGTGTGCGGCGTCACTCGGAAGATCATATTATCGGCTTCTTATAAAGTATAAATAAATGTTCACAATCGAGATAGATGAGGATATCTATCGGTATGGTTGTAGTGTAATTTGACATTAGTCTGTCTTGACTATAAAGTTACACTAGTGCACTTTGAGTGTATTGAATAGGACCACCATTGAGATCGTTCGATTTATACTGACTATATAATAGAACTTGATCTCTGTTATTATGGAAGTTCGTACTCTTAATCCCTATACAATAACTTCGACACGTAAGCCATTATTTATTTCTCTAATTCATCAATGGGTGAGATTTAATAGTTAAATCAATATGCTCGGTGAGTTGGGAGATGGTGTTGTCTCTATGGTGTGCTGTTAATTGTAGAAGGAATCCGTGTCCTAACAGAATTAGTTGATGATGTCCCCTTGAGGAGTCATAAGGATTATCATGTAAACCCTGCAGGTGGATTTATTCCGACATGATAATAAGGTTGAGTGGTACTACTCTTGGTAAATATATTAATTAATGGAGTTGTCAGTAACTTAATTAATTAATGGGTAAACACGGGGTGACTAACGGGCTCATAATAAGAAAGAGCAAACGTAATTTGGGATTAGGGTGACAGTGCAATAATATTTCTTTAGTGGAATGATTTATTATTGGACTTAAGTATAAGTTTTGGGCTAAACTTGGATGCTTAAGGCCAATGGGAGGCCAAAATCCTAATTTCTTCTCGTAGTCCCTGTTGTAGTCTATAAATAGCCAACCTCATCAGCTCAGACACAACGAACACAACACATAACTCACGACAAAAATCGTGAGTTTGAGAGGAGCTGTAGAGTTCTCCTTGGTGATCGTTGACCACACAACGTCAAGATGAGGCTTAGAAATACAATAGAAGACCGGAAGGTCGTTCACCGTTCATCCTCTATATCAAAGTTGGTGAAAGGTAATTCTGCTTTTATACTTCCGCTAGCCTAAAGATCCAAATGCCAACAATTGGTATCAGAGCGTAGGTTCTAAGGCTAAACGTGACACGTTAGGCTAGGGTTTGAGTGGATACTGTGGTGCTAGAATTTAGGGTATGTGCTTGAACATGTTGAACCCTACTTGTATAACACACACGTTCACTGTTCGACGCGTGTTACACCGAGAATGTACATGACCTGGAATTGGTGAAAGTTCATGAAAACCTTAAATCCATTCAAGGCTGCACCATGGTGAAAATGATGATGAACGATAAACTTGATCGATGGAAAGCTGCGACGATTGGTTGGCTGCTGGACGGTGAAAGAGCTTGGGGTGGTTGTGTAAACCATGTATAGAGAGGGCCCGTTGATGAAACTAAACGTCGTGATGGCTGGCATGAAAGCAATGGTAAAAGAAAGTGGCAGCCTGCGCCATGTATGAATCCAGCCTGTCGGCGATGAGATGATCAGTGGCTGACAGAAAGGCAGGAAACATATGGCGTTGAGAAAGGCAGTCGGCGACGCTGGTCGCATGAGGCACGGGCTGTGCCAGACAACAAACCTAACATTGAATGTTCGGCGGCAATTCACACTGGCGGGTGGCTCTCGACAGTAGCTTGATCAGCAGCGATGAATAGCTGAGTGAGGCAAGGCGGTAGTGTGTAGCCAGCTGTAGAGTTGCTGGCGTGCAGGCCGTGGTTTCTCCGGGCGAGTTTGCTGGTTGTTAAGTCTGCAAGAGGAGTGGCAGATGGGTGATGGCAGCGCTGAGGCGGCGGTGAATTTTTTTCAGTGAAGCTGCTGTACCGCGGCAACAAGGCTTCCATCGGCGATGATCTGAACTGAAGTTGAGGCGAGATCATATGGGTCTGGTGATTCGCGAAGGGCCGGCCGGTAGCTGCTGACCAGAGAGGAATCTGGAAGTGGACGGCATGTCTATTTTCTCTACAGCATGGTGGTTCTGACAACAGGCCAATGATCGGTGTTCGCAGGCTGAAGCAACCTCGGTACAGGCAGCGTTGATCGGTGTCGAAGAATGATGGTTGGAGTCGACAGGAACCGTTGTTGCTGTTATGCTGGAGGGGCAGCGGATGTGAACACCAGTAACTTTCGATGGGAGGCCAGCTTCATGCATGGATGATGTTGATCAGAAAACTGTTAGCGTTGGTCCCTTTGGCAAACAATTGACGGCGCAATGGCTGGACCACTATTTTTCGGCGTGCTTCCGGTAGATATTTGATGGGCAGCCGACTATATATCAGTCCGACCACCTGGTGTGTCTTCCCGGCAAGGTGTGTGATCGCGAGAAACCAAACCTGGTCGATGGGAGGGCAGCTTTGCGTGTGATGTGGTTGCTGTCGGTGGCTGTCGTTTGCGGCGGTCGGCCACAAGCTGTAAGACAGGTCGACGGACTGACTTGACGGGTGACTGTAGTGATGAGAGACGCCGGTACAGGTGGTTGATGTCAACGGTGGGTTAGCTAGGTGAGTAAAAGAAAGATGGAAGAGAGAGGTTGAGTGGATTGAGGTTGATAGTGGAAAGTATAGTTGATGTTGCATAGACAATCCAACCAACAATAATTGATAGTGCCTTCTCTCCATCACTTCCAACAATAAATAAGTGTAGTGGAGATAGTGCTTGAATAATTGATGGACAAAGTATAATGGAGGAGGATGTGTTAATGTAGATCGTGTGGGTTGAATGATTTGGGGGCCCAAGTTATGTCTTCCAACTTGTTGAGCAAGTTCTCTAATTGCCTTATTTGTTGACCTAGTCAATTTTATTTTTATTTAACAATTTTTTCCTTATATATAAATGCAATAATTGTTTTATTAGTCAATTATTGTTATATATTTGGATGCATGTGCTATTTGATTTACTGCTTTATTTGTTGTAATAATAGCATGTTTATTTGCATAATTATATCTGTTATATTATATGCATGCAAAAACTCTCTTGTTAAATAACTAAGTGGGAGAGGGATTGATCATGATCCCGCGGCCTCCATTATTGATTTATTAAGTGATGCAAGTAAGCTTATGAATCGATATTAGTGCCTTCCTCCCTAACGGATGAGTTTTATTTGCGGATCAATGGAATAAATTTCATTAAATAATTATTATTTGTAATGTGATGCAAGTAAGTTTATGAGTCGGCTATAGTGTCATCCTCCCCAACGGATGAGTTTTATTTGCGGATCACTGGTACAAATTAATAATTGATGGTTAAAGGAAATTATTTGAGGGCGTGTGGACTTCTCCAACTGTAAGAAACACAAACTTGGGTAACGTACTTGTATCAAATAATGGTATACACTTAGGTGCAATTAATATGTATCATCCCCAACGGAGTCACTGCTATTAAATTGCATGGCTAATGGACAACCGACTATTAATCATTGAGTCATAAGGTTAATTATGACATATGGAATTAATGGATAAAACCTTCTCTTGCGAATGTTAGGGTTTGTATACGTCCACACTAACGTAGCATATAAATTCACGGTGCTTGAGATGTCGGTGAATTTATTTTATATTGTTTATTAAGGGAATCAATATAAAATTTAAGTTCAAAGTGTTTGATCATCGAATTTATTTACTTGATTCTCTGAATTTTCGAATAGTTTATTTCATTTATTGTTAACTAAAAGAAAACGTTTTACTGGTCCATAATAAATTATTAGAAAAGAATCTTGGTTTTAATTCTTACTGCTTAGCGAAATTAAATTGTGTTCTCACTAAGAATGCCTTCGGATGCCTATTTAAACTCTCTAGTGAAGATGTGAGAGATTCATAGAAATATGATGATCTCATGCAACTCTTTGGACACCTGAGAAAAAAATAGAAAGGCAAGAGATTATGGTTAATTTGATAAATGAATTGGAAATACTTGGAATAGAAATTTAAGGGGAAACCTAGCTCAATTTATTTTCATAGTTTGCCTTAACATTTTGAGCAAGTTTCACTTGAATTACAAGAAGATGTATACGTTGAGAAACTTCTGACAAAATGTGTTGTAAAAAAACAATTTCATTAAGATATGAATAAGGATAATATCTTATTCACTAGTTGTTGAAACATGATTAATGATGGCGTTTACTGACACGTTGTGTGTAAATACCGGAATCATTAAATGTTTTAAGCATAGTGATGATAAGAGAATTTAATATATGGGTAAACTACGAAAGTAGTTGCTGTTGTAGTGGGAGTAGTTTGTTTATCTTAAGATAGGAATAAACGTTTGATTAAGAGAAATTGAATTTACGTACGTTGTCATAGAAAGAATATTATTTCGGTTTCTATGCATTTACAGATGGATACTCGTTTTCATTTAAATGACATATTCATCAAAATGAAAAGATGGAGTTATAATCTGTTATGGTACGATAGTGACAATTTGTACACTCTAAAATCATGTTTATCTAACGAATGCAACAAATAGTAATTAATAATGCATCTTCTAATCCTTATACGAGAAAGAAACCTTCGGAGATGAACTAAACATGTCTTTGGCATCTAAGAGTAGATCATTTTACTTAAGTACGATTCGAAAGTGATAGCCGATAGACCGTAAGGTTTATTGGAAATGAAAACTATCGAACTAGTGAGTCTTACTTGGAAGTGAATATGATTAATTGCCTCTACTAGGCAAAGGGGTAAAGAGCCATGAAAAGATATGTTGGAAATGGTTCATTCTTATTTATGCGATCTTAAGATTATCCCATTGAGAGGTATTTATGAATATTCGAAGATTATTCTAGAAACAAGATATATTTATTTGATGCACTGCAAGTTTGAGTACTATGATTAATTCAAAAAGTACATGACTAATGCAGTGAAGCGTCATGGAAAATATATCAAGTTATTACGATTTAAATTGTGGTGGTTAGTACCTCTTAGAATAGTTTAGGAGCTATTAATCAGAGGTTGGGATCGTATCCCAATTTGTCAGCACCAGCCAAACCCCAACTGAATGGCGTGACGGAAGGAAGGAATAACACTCTTATGGAAATGATTAGATAGATGATGAATTATTGTAATTACAAAAATTCATTTTATAGGTAAGCCCTAGAAACAGCATGTCGTATGATGATTGTCTGTTTGTGGGATATCCTAGAAAAATGAAGGGTGGTTTATTCAAATAGTCCAAAAGATCAAAAAGTGATTATTAACACGAACACTAGATTTTTGAAAAGGACTATGTAAACAAATCCATGTATAAGTTGTTCTAAAGGTGTGAGAAAGGAAACACAAATTTAAGTACCAAGACTACAAGAGGATATACCACAAGTAAACTGCAACCCATGTCATATCTGATATACAATTTCATGTAGTGCCTTGTCATTGTAGGAGGGTTGTTTTACAACACGAAATATTCATGTTTTAGGAGAATCGTGAGACTTGGTCCCTAGTAAACATGAAATCTACCCATAGACACGACGAAACACTACAAGATCAAAATCCAGAATCTTAGTAAGTCGCAATGCATTTCTAAAATTAAATCTGGGAGCATGTAGAAAAATCAAATGGTGTAAAAGCCATTGGATATGTGGCTCTACAAAATTAAAAGAGGATCGATCACATTATGTCGATTCAGATTCTTTTATTTGATGCTGCTCATATTAAATATGAGGTACATCAAATAGATGTCAAGACGGAATTACTGAAGGAAGTCTTGAGGACAACATCTATGTGGAGCAACCAGAATGATTCATTGTGAAGGGCTAAGAGCATTTTGAGTTAAAGCTTAAAAGTGTCCATCAATGGACTAAAGCAAGCTTCAAAATCATGAAACATCCGTTTTGATAAGGAAATCCAGTCATATGGATTTAATCAATGCTTGGATAGGTCTTGTGTGTTGAAAAGAGTGACGGAAATGTGGTGGTATTTCTTGTATGTACGTAGATGATATCTTGCTCATTGGAGACAATGAAAGAGTATTGTTGGGTGTATGGGTATGGTTAATAAAGCAGTATGTAATGAAGGACTTAAGAGAAGCAAAATATATCCTTGCGATCATGGTGATAATGATCACAAGATAGGATATTGTGCTTATATTAAGCTTCATAAAATGATACAATCCTCACTCGTTTTAGCCTGTGATTTTATCTAAAGATTTGTGTCTTAAGACACAAAAAGAAGATAAAATAGATAAATGCGGTTCCCTATGCTTCGACAATAAGGAAACTTAACCTATGGAATGCTATGCACGAGATTGGATATCTGTATTGCCAATGGCATAGTCAGTGAGTATCAAGGTAATCCGGAACAAGAATATTGAATTATGGTAAGACATATTTGAAGTGCTTGAAGAGGACTGGAAATAATATGTAAGCTTATCGGACTGATTCATTACTTCTTGATGGTTACTTAGATTCGGATTTTCAAATCATAGGGACGACAGTAAATCCACCTCAAATGTTATGTATTTGATGGAAGTAGATCCATACTATGGAGGAGTGATTATATAGAAATATATTTCGGACTCCACCATGAAAAAATGATAATATTGGAGCCTTGCGGCAGCCAAAGTATCTATGTGGTTCTAGAAACTTTGTAATGGACTTAGATGTGATTCTGAGTTTGTCCAAGGTTATCACAATTATTGTGATAATAATGGGGCATTAGCAAACTTGAAGGAATCATGAGTCCATAATGAAATTAAACACATTGAAAGCTAGTACTACATGATACGAGAAATCGTATAATGAGGGGAAGGTTGTTGTTGCCTAGATTGCATCGGATGATAACCTAGTAATCCTTTTACAAATACCTTAGGGCGATAGCTTTTAATGGTCAAGTAGTGGGAGTGGTAATCAGATGTATGGCAGTAAATATGGCAGCATAGTCTTTTAGTATAAGTGATAGATTGTTGGATTGTATACTAAAAGTCTTATTTTTGGTATGAACAATGTTTATGATAATATTTGAAATGAGAATCATGTGATCAAACGTTTGCAATAATAATGTTGTTGCAAAAGTCCATTTACTTTATACTGTAGATAATATGGTGTGCGGCGTCACATGGAAGATCATATAATCGGCTCTTTATAAAGTATAAACAGATGTTCACAATCGAGATATATGGGGACTATCTATCGGTATGGCTATAGTGTAATTTGGCATTAGTCTGTCTTGACTATAAAGTTACACTAGTGCACTTTGAGTGTATTGAATAGGACCACCGTTGAGATCATTCAGTTTATATTGACTATATAATATAACTTGATCTCTGTTATTATTGAAGTTCGTACTCTTAATCCCTATACAATAACTTCGACACGTAAGCCAGTATTTATTTCTCTAATTCATCAATGGGTGAGATTTAATAGTTAAATCAATATGCTCGGTGAGTTAGGAGATTGTGCTATCTCTATGGTATGCTGTTAATTGTAGAATGAATCCGTGTCCTAACAGAATTGGTTGATGATGTCCCCTTGAGAAGCTAATAAGGATTATCATGTAAACCATGCAGGTGGATTTATTCCGACATGATAATAAGGTTGAGTGGTACTACTCTCTGTAAATATATTAATTAATGGAGTTGTCAGTAACTTAATTAATTAATGGGCATTGAATCTTAAACACGGGGAGACTAACGGGTTCATAATAAGAAGGAGCCCATAAACGTAATTTAGGATTAGGGTGGCAGTGCAATAATATTTCTTTAGTAGAATGACTTATTATTATTGGACTTAAGTATATGTTTTGAGCTATACTTGGATGCTTAAGGTCAATGGGAGGCCCAAACCCTAAGTTCTCCTCCTGGTCCCTGTTGTAGTCTATAAATAGCCAACCTCAGCAGCTCAGACAGAACGAACACAACACGTATCTCACGACAAAAATTGTGAGGTTGAGAGGAGCTGCAGATTGAGTTCTCCTTGGTGATCGTTACCCACACAACGTCAAGGATAGGCTTAGAAATACAACAGAAGACCGGAAGGTCGTTCACCGTTCATCCTCTACATCAAATCTGGTGAAAGGTAATTCTGCTCTTATACTTCTGCTGCAGTAGAATTATATGAAGCCCTAACGGTTCACGCTAGCCTAAAGATCCAAACGCCAACACTCTTGGTCGAACGACACTCGATCCTTGCCTCTAAAATTGTGTCTTCCAATTACGAGCCTTTTACACCTATTTTCCTATACAATTATGCTCAAACAGCCTTTGTACCATCTGATTCGTGACTTTTCCATAAACGTACCGATTTATCTCAATAAAAGACTCAATCGTACTCCATTCCCACACAAATCAGAGCCCAAAATACATGAATTTACACTCTTATCAACAGACCAACACCAAATCACACTACAACCATACTGATAGATAGTCCCTTTTTATCTCGGTTGTGAATATCTGTTTATACTTTATAAGAAACCGATAATATGATCTTCTATGTGATGCCGCACACCACATTATCTACAGTATAAAGTAAATTGACTTTTGCAACAACATTATTGCCAACGTTTGTCCACATGACTCTCATTTCAAATATTATCTAAACATTGTTCATACAAAAGCTAGACTTTTAGTATACAATCCAACAATGCTCCTATTCGAGGTGATCCGGACTTGATCTTGACCTCATGTGTGAGGATGAGGCTGATTGAGCGGGAAGATGATGCTTGGATGTTCATCCGAGGGAAGGAGCCTCGAACACTTCAATTTCCATTGGTGATAGCTGATCTTACCACTATGAGGAATAACAATAACTTGTTGATGAATACTACGGAGCACACAGTGATCTCGGAGACATGCTTGGGAAGAGAAAATTGAAGATTGCTAGCTGAGTTGCGTGAGCATGGAATCGGCTTGGATGAGGACATGATTTTGATCGGAGACTCAGCTGATTTTGAAGAAGATGAGCCACAACCACCACCTACTTTTGTTTATCAGGAGGACATGCCTCCGGTGCAGCCTCAGCAGCCACTTGAGCAGGAGTTTTTCAAGCCACCACCACAACCACAGTCGCAGCCACAGTAAGATTATTGGGTAGCCCATGATCAGTTTTATCAGGAGCAGTTCCGATTGATGCACGAGCACTTCACCACACTCAATGCGAACCAACAAGAAACAGACAGCTGGCACTTGCGAATGCTAACTATGTTGTGCTCAACATGCGTTATGATGAGATGGATGGACGGTTGAGGCAGATGCTAGATCATAGGCGCATGATGGATATGAATCTCAATGCTCTTCATAGAGATGTGGACCGGTTACGCTTGGAGATGGGAGATGATAATGATGAAGGGGTACTGATGATGATGATGCTCCGGAGGAGTAAAGAGCGTCAGGTCTTTTATTCTTTTCTAATTATTCTCATTCCCATTTTCTTTTACACTTTACAGTACAAGCTTGAGTGTTGTGGATGTAGTTTGTGATTCATGTGGCATTTATTTGATAGAGATGATGATTGACTAATTGTGGGAAGTTGATTGATTGGATTATTAGAGATAAGGATTCATGTATGGGCTTTTATTTTGATGCATGTTGATTTGTTGATGACGAGCATGTTCTATTTGTACTTGTAGTTCATAGAAAATTGATGTTGACTGCATGCTTTGAAGAGTGCTTAGGATTCTATTAACCTTGTGAGGATTTGAGCCTTCTTGATCGTATACGCATGATCGTTTATTCTTGAGAGTCGTTGTATACTCGTATTCTAGAACTTGACTTGGAGTCTTGTGTGAAATCTATAATTGATAGGTACTAGGAAATGATCTTAGGCCATTATTGTTAATTGAGTTACTTAGCCAAATTCATCATACCCTATTATATGATTATCATCGGAAGCCCTATTGAGCCCTTAAGCTTTTTCTTTGGCAAGCCTTGATAATGAGCCGTTTACCTTTTGAGCTTTGAACACCTATTACTAGTAAAGAGTGAAGGTAGATGAATGCTCTATGTAGTTTTGAAGAGGAATAGAAAGAGAGATTTGGTGAAATCAGAATCGAGAGACAAGAGGTTAAATCTTGCGAGGGATAGTGTCTGTAACCGGTATCCCAAATGCTAGAGAGGGTAGTGCCCGAAATTGGTACCCTTATACTTGAAAAATACCGGAATTGGTATTTTACTGCGAAAAAGGGGTTGATCCAAGTAAAGATGGAGGAATGACTTATGAATGTGATCGTTAAGAAGTGAAGAAGGGAGCAATTGAAAAGCAATATACCAAGGTAATTCTTTACTAGTAAAGCTAGTCACTTATCTATATTCTTCCACCTTTACCAAAGAGCCAACATTACAACCTTTAAGCAAGTCCTTTGTGATCCTAGTATTGCGTCGATTATGGATAGATTTTTTTAGACCTTTGTCAAGTTTATGGTCACGCGAGTATATGGATTGAAATTGAGTGTAGATATTAACCATTAAGTGTATATATTACACTTAAGAGAGAGAGTAAATACTTACCCGTGAGTTAGATGACTTAGCACTCGTAGAAGTATTGTGATTAATTGATGTTTTGTGTGAATGAAAGGAATGATGGTTGCATGTTTTGAGTTGATGTAATTACATGTGTTAGGATATGTTGCACTTGATGTCGTGATTACACTCTCTGATTTGTTTTGATTGTCGTTGTCTTGGGACGAGCAACATGTAAGTTTGGGGGTTTGATGAGAGTGTAAATTCACGTATTTTGGGCTCTGATTTGCGTGGGAATGGAGTACGATTGAGTCTTTTATTGAGACGAATCGGTATGTTTATGGAAAAGTCACGAATCAGAGGGTATATGAGTTGTTTGAGCATATTTGTACAGGAAAACAGGTGTAAAAGGCTTGGAATTGGAAGACACGATTTTTGAGGCAAAGTTCGAGTGACGTTCGACCTCAAGAGCTTGTTCGACCAGCATCACTTCGGTCGAACTAGGAGGCCAAGTCGAGCTGATTTTGCAGATCCGTCCAGAGAGCTAGTTCGACTTGGAGGTGTTGTTCAACCAACATTGGCTTGGTCGAACAGATGAACAATGGTCGAACAAAGTGAACAAAACTTACACAGAGTTTGTTCGACTTGAAGGTGTTGCTCGACCAACATCAATTTGGTCGAGCAGAGAAGGAAAGTCGAACATAAAGTGCGAAGTTGTCCACAGAGCTTGCTCAACCAGTTGCTCGAGTTGGAAGCCGTACTCGACCAGTCCAGGTCTGGTCGAACGGAGTTCGCTGCTACTATTTATGGTAATTCCGGATGTCTTTTACCAAATTTGACGTGTGCTTCAAGCAAAGGCCCATCCTAAGCCCATAAGGAGGTCCCATGAGGATAAAAGAAGAGCTTTCGTAGGAGAAGAAGGACACACGACTCACATCATCATTCATCATCCATCTACCACCGAAACCCTACCATCCGAAATGGTCGTGAGAGAGGTTCGTCTGGCGCATCAAGTAAGATCATACCAATCAACCATGATTGTTCCTAGATCAATCATGGGCTAGAACCACCCCAGTAGTTCTAGGGTTATGAAAGTTTTATGAGTTAATTAAATTTTCATGTGTAAACTCCGTAAAACACTACTTGTGGTTTATTTTATATAAGATTATGTTTTTTTAATTCATACTCATGGTCGTTTTGTGCATCATTAACTGTTATGTAGAGTCTAAATACATCTCTTGGTTATTGATTGAGTACGTTCATCGCTGAGCAAGATTACATGTTATAATTCTAAGTGAAGGGATTTCAAAGTCTTATTCGAACTATCTTATATAAATACTTGTTGATTGAATTGTATTCGAGTTAACAAGTAAGATAAAGAGTGTAACTTTATAGTACCTATAAAGGAAGATCAAATCAGATTAGAGTACTAAATGCACGGGAAATAATTGATTATGATAGTACCTAGAAAGGGGGTAAAGTATACATCTTGCTCTGAGGATATTCACACGTGTCATACGTTTGCTTAATTGTGTCTATAGAGTTCGCTTGCATGGTTTAGTGATGCATCCATATTCCACAAGGCAGAGTCAGACATCAACACATATAAAGGAAATTAACAAGTAAAATCGGATGACCTGAAGAACTACTCTATTACTTACTTGATTACAACCGAATTTTCTCTATTGTTTAATTATTTACTCTGCTATTTCAATTATATTTTATTTAGTTTCGTAACCAAAGCAAATCCAATTTGCCAGTATAATCTTATTTAATTAGAATATAATTAAATTGATAATAATTCGTCCCTTGGGTTCGATAATCACTTGGTTGGCTATCAAAACTACAATTGATCTCCTTGATATATGGGGATAATTTTGTGTGTTGAGAAAATGCTCATCTGCTTCCTCGCATTTTTATATAATAAAAACATGTTCTACAACTATATTATCATGTCGAATAACTAATTTTACCATAAAAATGACAAGAAAATGCTCACTTCAAGGAGTTATTGACTTGGCTCACGGAGTAGAATCAGCTCTGCACTTTAACTTTTTAGTGACTCTATGGCAAAGGCTTCCTTTCATTTTTATACTCTGAAAACGTGTTCTCCAACTATATTCTCATGTCTAATACTAATATAACCATAAAAATGGCAAGAAAATGCTCACTTCAAGGAGTTCTTGACGTGGCTCACGGAGTAGAATCAGCTCTGCACTGTGAATTTTTAGTGACTCTATGGTGCAAGCTTCCTAGCATTTTTATACTCTGAAAATATGTTCTCCAAATATATTCTCATGTCTAATACTTACTTTTACAATAAAAATTTCAAGAAAAAGGTCACTTTCAGGAGTTCTTGACCTGACTCACGGAGTAGAATCAGCTCTGCACTATGTATTTTTAGTAACTCTATGTCGCTAGCTTCGTAGTAGTTATATACTTTGAAAACATATTCTCCAACTATATAATCATGTATAATAACTAATTTGACCATAAAAATGGTAAGAAAATGCTCACTTTAAGGAGTTCTTGACATGGCTCAGGGAGTAGAATCAACTCTACACTTTGACTTTTTAGTGACCCTAAGGCACAAGCTTACTAGTATTGTTATACTCTGAAAACATGTTCTCCAACTATATTTTCATGTATAATAACTAATTTGACCATAAAAATGGTAAGAAAATGCTCACTTCAAGGAATTCTTGACTTGGCTCACGGAGTAGAATCAACTCTGCACTTTGACTATTTAGTGACTATATGGCGCAAGGTTCCTAGCATTTTTGTACTCTGAAAATATGTTCTCTAATTATATTCTCGTGTCTAATAATTAATTTAACTATAAAAATGGCAAAAAATGCTCACTTCTAGGAGTTCTTAACCTGGCTTAGGGAGTAGAAGCAGCTCCGCACTTTGACTTTTTAGTGACTCTATGGCAAAAGCTTCCTAGCATTTTATACTCTGAAAACATGTTCTCCAACTATATTCTCATGTATAATAACTAATTTGACAATGAAAAATGTAAGAAAATTTTCACTTTAAGGAGTTTTTGACCTGGCTCAAGGAGTAGAATCAACTCTGTACTTTGACTTTTTAATGACTCTATGGCGCAAGCTTCCTAGAATTTTTATATAATGAAAACACGTTCTACAACTATACTCTCATGCTGAATAACTAATTTTACCATAAAAATGACAAGAAAATGCTCACTTCAAGGAGTTGTTGACCTGACTCACAGAGTAGAATCAGTTCTTCACTTTAACTTTTTAGTGAGTTATGGCGAAGGCTTCCTAGCATTTTTATACTTTGAATATATGTTCTCCAACTATATTCTCATGTCTAATAACTAATTTGAACATAAAAATGACAAGAAAATGCTCACTTCAAGGAGTACTTGACCAGGCTCACGGAGTAGAATCAGCTCTGCACTTTGACTTTTTAGTGACTCTATGACGCCAGCTTCGTTGTAGTTATATACTATAAAAACATGTTCTCCAAGTATATACTCATCTATAATAACTAATTTGAACATAAAAATGTCAAGAAAATGCTAACTTCAAGGCGTTCTTGACCTGGCTCACGGAGTAGAATCAACTCTGCATTTTGACTTTTTAGTGACTCTATGGCGCAAGCTTCCCAGCATTTTTATACTCTAAAAATATGTTCTGCAACTATATTCTCATGTCTAATAACTAATTTGACCATAAAAATGGCAAGAAAATGCTCACTTCCAAAAATTCTTGACCTGGCTCACGGAGTAGAATCAGCTCTGCACTCTGTGTTTTTAGTGACTCTATAGCGCAAACTTCGTAGCAGTTATATACTCTGAAAACATATTCTTAAACAATATACTCATGTATAATAACAAATTTGACTATAAAAATGGTAATAAAATGCTTACTTCTAGTAGTTCTTGACTTGTCTCAAGGAGTAGAAGCAGCTTTACACATTGACTTTTTAGTGACTCGATGGCGCAAGATTCTTGACATTGTTATACTCTGAAAACATGTTCTACAACTATATTCTCATGTCTAATAACTAATTTGACAATAAAAATGGCAAAAAAATACTCACTTCCAAGAGTTCTTGACATGGCTCACGGAGTAGAATGAGATCTACACTCTGTGTTTTTAGTGAATCTATGGCGTAAGCTTCGTTAGCAGTTATATACTCCGAAAACATGTTCCCCAACTATAAACTCTTGTATAATTACTAATTTGACTATAAAAATGGTAAGAAAATGCTCACTTCAAGGAGTTCTTAACCTGGCTCACGGAGTAAAATAAGCTCTGAACTTTGACTTTTTAGTGACTCTATGGCGCAACCTTCCAAGTATTTTTATATAATGAAAACATGTTATACAACTATATTCTCATATCTAATAACTAATTTTACGATAAAAATGTAAGAAAATTCTCACTTCAAGGAGTTCTTGACCTGGCTCAAGGAGTATAATCAACTCTGCACTTTGACTTTTTAGTGACTCTATGGCGGAAGCTTACTAGCATTTTTATACAATGAAAACATGTTCTCCTACTATATTCTCATGTCTAATAACAAATTTGACCATAAAATTGTCAAAAAAATGCTCACTTCAAGGAGTTCTTGACCTGGCTCACGGAGTAGAATCACGTCTGCACTTTATATTTTTAGTTACTCTATGGCGCAAGCTTCGTTGCAGTTATATACTGTGAAAACATATTCTCCAACTAAATACACATCTATAATAACTAATTTGACTATAAAAATGGTAGTAGAATCAGCTTTGAAATTTGACTTTTTAGTGATTCTATAGCATAAGCTTCCTAGCATTTTTATACTATGAATACATATTATACAACTATATTCTCATGTCTAATAACTAATTTGACCATAAAAATGGCAATAAATGCTCACTTCAAGGAGTTCGTGACCTGGCTCAAGAAGTAGAATCAACTCTGCGTTTTGACTTTTTAGTGACTCTATGGCGCATGCTTCCCAGCATTTTTATACTCTGATAACATGTTTTGCATCTATATTCTCATGTCTAATAACTAATTTGACCATAAAAATGGTAAGAAAATTCTCACTTCCAAGAGTTCTAGACCTGTCTCACAGAATAGAATCAGCTCTGCACTCTGTGTTTTTAGTGACTCTATGGCGCAAGCTTCATAACAGTTTTATACTCTGAAAATATGTTCTCCAACTACATACTAATGTATAATAACTAATTTGACTATAAAAATGGTAAGAAAATGCTCACTTCAAGGAGTTCTTGACCTGTCTCATGGAGTTGAAGTAGGTTTACACATTGACTTTTTAGTGACTCGATGGCGCAAGATTCCTAGCATTGTTATACTCTGAAAACACGTTCTCCAACTATATTTTCATGTATAATATCTAATTTGACCATAAAAATGGTAAGAAAATGCTCACTTCAAGGAGTTCTTGACCTGGCTTACGGAGTAAAATCAGCTCTAAACTTTGACTTTTTAGTGACTCTATGGCGCAAGCTTCCTAGAATTTTTATATAATGAAAACATGTTCTACAACTATATTCTCATATCTAATAACTAATTTTAACATAAAAAATGTAAGAAAATTCTCACTTCAAGGAGTTCTTGACCTGACTCAAGAAGTAGAATCAAATCTGCACTTTGACTTTTTAGTGACTCTATGGCGTAAGCTTCCTCGCATTTTTATACTTTGAAAACATGTTCTCCAACTATATTCTCATGTTTAATAACTAATTTGACCATAAAAATGGCAAGAAAAATCTCACTTCAAGGAGTTCTTGACTGGCTCACGGAGTAGAATCAGCTATGCACTGTGTGTTTTTTGTGACTCTATGGCGCAAACTTTGTAGCAGTTATATACTCAGAAAACATGTTCCCCTACTATATACACATGTATAATAACTAATTTGACAATAAAAATGGTAAGAAAATTCTCACTTCAAGGAGTTCTTGACCAGGGTAACGGAGTAGAATTAGCTCTGCAATTTGACATTTTAGTGAATTTATGGTGCAAGCTTCCTAGCATTTGAATACAATAAAAACATTTTATCCAACTATATTCTCATCTCTAATAACTAATTTGACCATAAAAATGGCAAGAGAATGCTCACTTCAAGGAGTTCTTGACCTGGCTCATGGAGTAAAATCAGCTCTGGATTTTAACTTTTTAGTGACTCTATGGCGTATGCTTCCTAGCATTTTTACTCTAAAAACATGTTCTGCATCTATATTCTCATGTCTAATTACAAATTTGACTATAAAAATGGCAAGAAAATGCTCACTTCCAGGAGTTCTTGACCTGGCTCACGGATTAGAATTAGCTCTGCACTCTGTGTTTTTAGTGACTCTATGGCGCAAGCTTCATAGCAGTTATATACTCTGAAAACATGTTCTCCAACTACATACTAATGTATAATAACTAATTTGACTATAAAAATGGTAAGAAAATGATCACTTCAAGGAGTTCATAACCTGTCTCAGGGAGTAGAAGCAGCTTTACACATTGATTTTTTAGTGACTTGATGGCGCAAGATTCCTAGCATTGTTATACTCTGAAAACATGTTCTAAAACTATATATTCATGTATAATATCTAATTTGACCATAAAAATGGGAAGAAAAGGCTCACTTCAAGGAGTTCTTGACCTGGCTCACGGAGTAAAATCAGGTCTGAACTTTGACTTTTTAGTGACTTTATGGCGCAAGTTTCCAAGAATTTTATTATATTGAAAACATGTTCTACAACTATATTCTCACACCTAATAACTAATTTTACCATAAAAATGTAAGAAAATTCTCACTTCAAGGAGTTCTTGACCTGGCTCAAGGAGTATAATCAACTATGCACTTTGACTTTTTAGTGACTCTATGGCGCAAGCTTACTAGCATTTTAATACTCTGAAAACACGTTCTCCAACTATATTCTTATGTTTAATAACTAATTTGACCATAAAAATGGCAAGAAAATTCTCACTTCAAGGAGTTCTAGACCTGGCTCACGGAGTAGAATCAGCTCTGCACTGTATGCTTTTTGTGTCTCTATGGCGCAAACTTCGTAGCTGTTATATACTCAGAAAACATGTTCTCCAACTATATACTAATGTATAATAACTAATTTGACCATAAAAATGGTAAGAAAATTCTCACTTCATGGAGTTCTTGACCAGGTTCACGGAGTAGAATTAGCTCTGCAATTTAACTTTTTAGTGAATCTATGGTGCAAGCTTCCTATCATTTTTATATAATAAAAACATATTCTCGAACTATATTCTCATGTCTAATCTCTAATTTGACCATAAAAATGGCAAGAAAATTCTCACTTCAAGGAGTTCTTGACCTGGCTCACGGAGTAGAATCAGCTCTGCATTTTGACTTTTTAGTGACTCTATGGCGCAAGAATCCTAGCATTTTTATCTCTGAAAACATGTTCTTCATCTATATTCTCATGTCTAATAACTAATTTGACAATAAAAATGGCAAGAAAATGCTCACTTCCAAGAGTTCTTGACCTGACTCACTGAGTAGAATCAGCGCTGCACTCTGTGTTTTTAGTGACTCTATGACGCAAGCTTCGTAGCAGTTATATACTCTGAAATCATGTTCTCCAACGATATACTCATGTATAATAACTAATTTGACTATAAAAATGGTAAGAAAATGTTCACTTCAAGGAGTTCTTAACTTGTCTCACGGAGTAGAAACAGCTTTACCCATTGACTTTTTAGTTGCTCGATGGCGCAAGATTCCTGGCATTGTTATACTCTGAAAACATGTTCTCTGATAATATTTTCATGTATAATATCTAATTTGACCATAAAAATGGTAAGAAATGCTCACTTCAAGGAGTTTTTGACCTGGCTTACGGAGTAAAATCAGCTCTAAACTTTGACTCTTTAGTGACTCTATGGCGCAAGCTTCCTAGAATTTTAATATAATGAAAACACGTTTTACGACTATATTCTCATTTCTAATAACTAATTTTACCATAAAAAATGTAAAAAAAGTTTTACTTCAAGGAGTTCTTGACCTGGCTCAAGGAGTAGAATCAACTCTGCACTTTGACTTTTTAGTGACTCTATGGCGTATGCTTCCTCTCATTTTTATACTCTGAAAACATGTTCTCCAACTATATTCACATGTTTAATAACTAATTTGGCCATAAAAATGGCTAGAAAATTCTCAATTCAAGGAGTTCTTAACCTGACTCACGGAGTAGAATTAGCTCTGCACTGTATATTTTTTGTGACTATGGCGCAAACTTCGTAGCAGTCATATACTCAGAAAACATGTTCTCCAACTATATACACACGTATAATAACTAATTTGACCATAAAAATGGTAAGAAAATTCTCACTTCAAGGAGTTCTTGTCCAGGCTCACGGAGTAGAATTAGCTCAGCAATTTGACTTTTTAGTGTATCTATGGTGCAAGCTTTGTTACAGTTATATACTGTAAAAATATGTTCTCCAACTATATACCCATCTATAATAACTAATTTGAGCATAAAAATAGTAAGAAAATGCTCTCTTCAAGGAGTTCATGACCTGGCTCAGGTTGTAGAATCAGCTCTGCAATTTGACTTTTTAGTGACTCTATAGCGTAAGCTTCCTAGCATTTTTATACTCTTAATACATGTTCTCCAACTATATTCTCACGTCTAATACTAATTTTACCATAAAAATTTCATGATAATGCTCACTTCAAGGAGTTCTTGACCTGGCTCACGGAGTAGAATCAACTCTGCATTTTGACTTTTTAGTGACTCTATGGAGCAAGCTTCCTAGCATTTTTATACTCTGAAAACATGTTCTGCAACTATATTCTCATGTCTAATAACTAAATTGACCATAAAAATGGCAAGAAAATGCTCACTTCCAAGAGTTCTTGACCTGACTCACGGAGTAGAATCAGCTCTGCACTCTGTGTTTTTAGTGACTCTATGGCGCAAGCTTCGTAGTAGTTATATACTCGAAAAAAATGTTCTCCAACTATATACTCATGTATAATAACTAATTTGACTATAAAAATGGTAAGAAAATGCTCACTTCAAGGAGTTCTTGACCTGTCTCAGGGAATAGAAGCAGCTTTACACATTTACTATTTAGTGACTCGATTGCGCAAGATTCCTAGCATTGTTATACTCTGAAAACATTTTCTGCAACTATATTGTCATGTCCAATAACTAATTTGACCATAAAAATGGCAAGAAAATGCTCATTTCCAAGAGTTCTTGACCTGACTCACGGAGAAGAATCAGCTCTGCACTCTGTGTTTTAATTGACTCTATGGCGCAAGCTTCGTAGCAGTTATATACTCTGAAAACATGTTCTCCAACTATATACTCATGTATAATAACTAATTTGACTATAAAAATGGTAAGAAAATGCTCACTTCAAGGAGTTCTTGAGTTATCTCAGGGAGTAGGAGAAGCTTTACAGATTGACTTTTTAGTGATCGATGGCGCTAGATTCCTAGCATTGTTATACTCTAAACACTTGTTCTCCAACTATATTTTCATGTATAATATCTAATTTAACTATAAAAATGGTAAGAAAATGCTCACTTCAAGGAGTTTTTGACCTGGCTCATGGAGTAAAATCAGCTCTGAACTTTGAATTTTTAGTGACTCTATGGCGCAAGCTTCCATGAATATTTATGTAGCGAAAACATGCTCTACAACAATATTCTCATATCTAATAACTAATTTTACCATAAAAATGTATGAAAATTCTCACTTCAAGGAGTTCTTGACCTGACTCAATGAGTAGAATCAACTCTGCACTTTGATTTTTTAGTGACTCTGTGGCGCAAGCTTACTAGCATTTTTATACTCTGAAAACATGTTCTGTAACTATATTCTCATGTTTAATAAGTAATTTGATCATAAAAATGGTAAGAAAATTCTCACTTCAAGGAGTTCTTGACCTGACTCAAGGAGTAGAATCAGCTCTGCACTGTAAGTTTTTTGTGACTCTATGGCGCAAACTTCGTAGCTGTTATATACTCAGAAAAAATTTTCTCCAACTATATACTCATGTATAATAACTAATTTGACCATAAAAATGGTAACAACATTCTCACTTCAAGGAGTTCTTGACAAGGCTCACGGAGTAGAATTAGCTATGCAATTTGACTTTTTAGTGAATCTATGGTGCAAGCTTCCTAGCTTTTTATTCATTGAAAACATGTTCTCCAACCATATTCTCATGTCTAATAACTAATTTTACCATAAAAATGGCAAGAAAATGCTCACTTCAAAGAGTTCTTGACCTGGCTCACGGAGTAAAATCAGCTCTACATTTTGACTTTTTAGTGACTCTATGGTGTAAGCTTCCTAGCATTTTTATACTCTGAAAACATATTCTGCATCTATATTCTCATGTCTAATAACTAATTTCATCATAAAAATGGCAAGAAAATGCTCACTTCCAAGAGTTCTTGACCTGACTCACGGAGTAGAATCAGCTCTGCACTCTGTGTTTTTAGTGACACTATGGCGCAAGCTTCATAACAGTTATATACTCTGAAAACATGTTCTCCAACTACATACTCATGTATAATAACTAATTTTTACAATAAAAATAGTATGAAAATGTTCACTTCATTGACATATCTCAGGGAGTAGAAGTAGCTTTACACATTGACTTTTTAGTGACTCGATGGCGCATGATTCCTAGCTTTGTTATACTCTGAAAACATGTTCTCCAACTATATTTTCTTGTATAATATCTAATTTAACCATAAAAATGGTAGGAAAATGCTCACTTCAAGGAGTTCTTGACCTGGCTCACGGAGTAAAATCAACTATGAACTTTGACTTTTTAGTGATTCTATGGCACAATCTTTCAGGAATTTTTATATATTGAAAACATGTTCTACAACTATATTCTCATATCTAATAACTAATTTTACCATAAAAAATGTAAGAAAATTCTCACTTCAAGGAGTTCTTGACCTGGCTCAAGAAGTAGAATCAACTCTGCACTTTGACTTTTTAGTGAATCCATGCTTCTGCTCATTTTTATACTCTGAAAACACGTTATCCAACTATATTCTCATGTGTAATAACTAATTTGACCATAAAAATGGCCAGAAAATTCTCACTTCAAGGAGTTTTGACCTAGCTCACGGAGTAGAATCAGCTCTGCACTGTGTGTTTTTGTGAATCTAAGGCGCAAACTTTGTAGCAGTTATATACTCAGAAAACATGTTCTCCAACTATATACTAATGTATAATAACTAATTTGACCATAAAAATGGTAAGAAAATTCTCACTTCAAGGAGTTCTTGACCAGGCTCACGGAGTAGAATTAGCTCTGCAATTTGACTTTTTAGTGAATCTATGGTGCAAGCTTCCTTGCATTTTTATACAGTGAAAACATTTTCTCCTACTATATTCTCATGTCTAATAACTAATTTGACTTAAAAATGGCAAGAAAATGTTCACTTCAAGGAGTTCTTAACCTGGCTCACGGAGTAGAATCAGCTCCGCATTTTTTCTTTTTATTGACTCTATGGCGCAACCTTCCTAGCATTTTTATACTCTGAAAACATGTTCTGCATCTATATTCTCATGTCTAATAACTAATTTGACCACAAAAATGGCAAGAAAATGCTCAATTCCAAGAGTTCTTGACCTGGCTCACGGAGTAGAATCAGCTCTGCACTCTGTGTTTTTAGTGACTCTATGGCGCAAGCTTCGTAGAAGTTATATACTCTGAAAACATGTTCTCCAACGATATACTCATGTATAATAACTAATTTTACTATAAAAATCGAAAGAAAATGTTCACTTCAAGGAGTTCTTGACTTGTCTCAGGGAGTAGAAGCAACTTTACACATTGACTTTTTAGTGACTCAATGGCGCAAGTTTCCTTCCATTTTTATACTCTGAAATCATGTTCTCAAACAATATAATCATGTATAATATCTAATTTGACCATAAAAATGGTAAGAAAATGCTCACTTCAAGGAGTTATTGACCTGGTTTACGGAGTAAAATCAGCTCTGAACTTTGACTTTTAGTGACTCTATGGCGCAAGCTTCCTAGAATTTTTATATAATGAAAACATGTTCTACAACTATATTCTCATATCTAATAACTAATTTTACCATAAAAATGTAAGAAAATTTTCACTTCAAGGAGTTCTTGACCTGCTCAAGGAGTAGAATCAACTCTGCAGTTTGACTTTTTAGTGACTTTATGACGTATGCTTCCTCTCATTTTTATACTCTGAAAACACGTTCTCCAACTATATTCTCATGTTTAATAACTAATTTGACCATAAAAATGACTAGAAAATTCTCACTTCTAGGAGTTCTTGACCTGGCTCACGGAGTAGAATCAGCTCTACACTGTGTGTTTTTTGTGACTCTATGGCGCAAACTTTGTAGCAGTTATATACTCAGAAAACCTGTTCTCCATCTATATACGCACGTATAATAACTAATTTGACCATAAAAATGATAAGAAAATTCTCACTTCAAGGAGTTCTTGTCCGGGCTCATGGAGTAGAATAATCTCTGCAATTTGACTTTTTAGTGAATGTATGGTGCAAGATTCCAAGCATTTTTATACAATGAAAACATGTTCTCCAACTATATTCTCATGTCTAATAGATAATTTGACCATAAAAATGGTAAGAAAATACTCAATTCAAGGAGTATAATCAGGTCTGCATTTTGACTTTTAGTGACTCCATGGCGCAAGCTTCGTTGCAATTATATACTGTGAAAACATGTTCTCCAACTATATACTCATCTATAATAACTAATTTAACCATAAAAATGGTAAGAAAATGCTGTCTTCAAGGAGTTCTTGACCTGGCTGAGGTTGTAGAATCAGCTCTGCAATTTGACTTTTTAGTGACTCTATAGCTTAAGCTTCCTAGCATTTTTATACTCTTAATACATGTTCTCCAACTATATTCTTATGTCCAATAACTAATTTGACCATAAAAATGTCAAGGAGTTCTTGACCTGGCTCACGGGGTAGAATCAGCTCTGCATTTTGACTTTTTAGTAACTCTATGGAGCAAGGTTCCTAGCATTTTTATACTCTGAAAACATGTTCTGCAACCATATTCTCATGTCTAACAACTAATTTGACCATAAAAATGGCAATAAAATGCTCACTTCCAAGAGTTCTTGACCTGGCCCACGGAGTAGAATCAGCTCTGCACTCTGTGTTTTTAGTGACTCTATGGCGCAAGCTTTGTAGCAGTTATATACTCTGAAAACATGTTCTCAAACTATATACTCATGTATAATAACTAATTTGACTATAAAAATGGTTAGAAAATGCTCACTTCAAGGAGTTCTTGACCTTTATCAAGAGTAGAAGCAACTTTAAACATTTACTATTTAGTGACTCGATGGCGCAAGATTCCTATCATTGTTATACTCTGAAAACATGTTCTGCAAATATATTCTCATGTCTAATAACTAATTTTACCATAAAAATGGGAAGAAAATGCTCACTTCCAAGAGTTCTTGTACTGACTCACGGAATAGAATCAGCTTTGCACTCTGTCTTTTTATTGACTCTTTGGCGCAAGCTTCGTAGCAGTTATATACTCTGAAAACATGTTCTCCAACCATATACTCATGTATAATAACTAATTTGACTATAAAAATGGTAAGAAAATGCTCACTTCAAAGAGTTCTTGAGTTGTCTCAGGGAGTAGGAGCAGCTTTACACATTGACTTTTTAGTGATTGATGGCGCAAGATTCCTAGCATTATTATACTCTTAAAACATGTTCTCCAACTATATTTTCATGTATAATATCTAATTCGACTATAAAAATAGTAAGAAAATGCTCACTTCAAGGAGTTCTGGACCTGGCTAACAAAGTAATATCAACTCTGAACTTTGACTTTTTAGTGACTCAATGGCGCAAGCTTCCAAGAATCTTTATAAAATGAAAAAATGCTCTACAACTATACTCTCATTTATAATAACTAATTTTACCATAAAAATTTAAGAAAATTCTCACTTCAACGAGTTCTTGACCTGACTCAAGGAGTAGAATCAACTTTGCACTTTGACTTTTTAGTGACTCTATGGCGCAAGCTTACTCGCATTTTATAATCTAAAAACATGTTCTCTAACTATATTCTCTTATTTAATAACTAATTTGATCATAAAAATGGCAAGAAAATTCTCACTTCAAGGAGTTCTTGACCTGACTCACGGAGTAGAATCAGTTTTGCACTATAAGTTTTTTGTGACTCTATGGCGCAAACTTCGTAGCTGTTATATACTCAGAAAACATGTTCTACAACTATATACTCATGTATAATAACTAATTTGACCATAATAATGGTAAGAAAATTCTCACTTCAAGGAGTTCTTGACCAGGCTCACGTAGTAGAATTAGCTCTACAATTTGACTTTTTATTGAATCTATGGCGCAAGCTTCCAAGCATTTTCATACAATGAAAACATGTTCTCCAACTATATTCTCATGTCTAATAACTAATTTGACTATAAAATTTGCAAGAAAATGCTCACTTCAAGGAGTTCTTGACCTGACTCACGGAGTAGAATCAGGTCTGCTCTTTGACTTTTTAGGGACTCTATGGTGCAAGATTCGTTGTAGTTATATACTTTGTAAACATGTTTTCCAACTATATACTCATCTATAATAACTAATTTGACCATAAAAATGGTAAGAAAATCCTCTCTTCAAGGAGTTATTGACCTGGCTCAGGTAGAAGAATCACCTCTGCAATTTGACTTTTTAGTGACTCTATAGCTTAAACTTCCTAACATTTTTATACTCTGAATACATATTCTCCAACTATATTCTCATATCTAATAACTAAGTTGATCATAAAAATGGCAAGAAAATGCTCACTTCCAAGAGTTCTTGACCTGGCTCACGGAGTAGAATCAGCTCTGCACTTTGAGTTTTTAGTGACTCTATGGCGCAAGCTTCGTAGTAGTTATATACTCTAAAAACATGTTCACCAACTATATACTCATGTATAATAACTAATTTGACTATAAAAATGGTAAGAAAATGCTTACTTCAAGGAGTTCTTGACCTGTCTCAGGGAGTAGAAGCAGCTTTACACATTGACTTTTTACTGACTCGATGGTGGAAGATTCCTAGCATTGTTATACTCTGAAAACATGTTCTCCAACTATATTTTCATGTATAATATCTAATTTGACCATAAAAATGGTAAGAAAATGCTCACTTCAAAGAGTTCTTGATCTGGCTTACGGAGTAAAATCAGCTCTGAACCTTGACTTTTTAGTAACTTTTTGGCACCAGCTTCCTAGAATTTTTATATAATGAAAACATGTTCTACAACTATATTCTCATATCTAATAACTAATTTTACCATAAAAATGTAAGAAAATTCTCACTTCAAGGAGTTCTTGACCTGGCTCAAGGAATAGAATCAACTCTGCACTTTGACTTTTTAGTGACTCTATGGCGTAAGCTTCCTCGCATTTTTATACTCTAAAAACATGTTTCCCAACTATATTCTTATGTTTAATAACTAATTTGACCATAAAAATAGCATGAAAATTCTCACTTCAAGGAGTTCTTGACCTGGCTCACGGAGTAGAATCAGCTCTGCACTGTGTGTTTTTTGTGACTCTATGGCGCAAACTTCGTAGCAGTTATATACTCAAAAAATATGTTCTCCAGCTATATACACATGTATAATAACTAATTTGACCATAAAAATGGTAAGTAAATTCTCACTTCAAGGAGTTCTTGACCAGGCTCACGTTGTAGAATTAGCTCTGCAATTTGACTTTTTAGTGAATCTATGGTGCAAGTTTCCTAGCATTTTTATACAATGAAAACTTGTTCTCCAACTATATTCTCATGTCTAATAATTAATTTGACCATAAAAATTTCAAGAAAATGCTTACTTCAAGGAGTTCTTGACCTGGCTCTTGGAGTAGAATCAGGTTTGCATTTTGACTTTTTAGTGACTCTATGGCGCAAGCTTCATTGCAGTTATATACTGTGATAACATGTTCTCCAACTATATACTCATCTATAATAACTAATTTGACCATAAAAATAGTAAGAAAATGCTCTCTTCAAGGAGTTCTTGACCTGGCTCAGGTTGTAAAATTAGCTCCGCAATTTGACTTTTTAGTGACTCTATAGCGTAAGATTCCTAGCATTTTTAAACTTAAAATACGTGTTTTTCAACTTTCTTCTCATGTCTAATAACTAATTGGCCATGAAAATGGCGCAAATATTTTACTCTTAAAACATGTTCTGCAACAATAACTAATAACTAATTTTTATACTATTAATACAAGCTTTCTAGCATTTTTTTACTCTTAAAACATGTTTTGCAACAATATTCTCATGTCTAATAACTAATTTGACCATAAAAATGGCAAGAAAATGCTCACTTCAAAGAGTTCTTGACCTAACTCACGGAGTAGAATCAGCTCTGCACTATGCAATTTTAGTGACTCTATGGCGCAAGCTTCGTAGCAGTTATATACTCTAAAATATGTTCTCCAATTATATACTCATGTATAATAACTAATTTGACTATAAAAATGGTAAGAAAATGCTCACTTCAAGGAGTTCTTGACTTGTCTCAGGGAGTAGAAGCAGCTTTACACATTGACTTTTTAGTGACTCGATGGTGCAAGATTCCAAGCATTTTTACACTCTGAAAACATGTTCTGCAACTATATTCTCATGTCTAATAACTAATTTTACCATAAAATGGGATGAAAATGATCACTTCCAAGAGTTCTTGACCTGGCTCACGGAGTAGAATCCGCTTTGCACTCTGTGTTTTTGGTGACTCTATGGCGCATGCTTTGTAGTACTTATATACTCTGAAAACGTGTTCTCCAATTATATAATCATGTATAATTACTAATTTGACTATAAAAATGGTAAGAAAATGCTCACTTCAAGGAGTTTTTGACCAGTCTCAGGGAGTAGGAGCAGCTTTACACATTAAATTTTTAGTGACTCGATGGCGCAAAATTCCTAGCATTGTTATACTATGAAAACATGTTCTCCAACTATATTTTCATTTATAATATCTAATTTGACCATAAAAATGGTAAGAAAATGCTCACTTCAAGGAATTCTTGATCTGGCTTACGGAGTAAAATCAGCTCTGAACTTTGACTTTTTAGTGACTCTTTGGCGCAAACTTCGTAGCAGTTATATACTCAGAAAATCTATTCTCCATCTATATACACACGTATAATAACTAATTTGACCATAAAAATAATAAGAAAATTCTCACTTCAAGGAGTTCTTGTCAGGGCTCATGGAGTAGAATTATCTCTGCAATTTGACTTTTTAGTGAATGTATGGTGCAAGATTCCTAGCATTTTTATACAATGAAAACATGTTCTCCAACTATATTCTCATGTCTAATAGATAATTTGACCATAAAAATGGTAAGAAAATACTCAATTCAAGGAGTATAATCAGGTTTGCATTTTGACTTTTAGTGACTCCATGGCGCAAGCTTCGTTGCAGTTATATACTGTGAAAACATGTTCTCCAACTATATACTCATCTATAATAACTAATTTGACCATAAAAATGGTAAGAAAATGCTCTCTTCAAGGATTTCTTGACCTGGCTTAGGTTGTAGAATCAGCTCTGCATTTTGACTTTTTAGTAACTCCATAGTGTAAGCTTCCTAGCATTTTTATACTCTTAATACATGTTCTCCAACTATATTCTTATGTCCAATAACTAATTTGAACATAAAAATGTCAAGAAAATGCTCACTTCAAGGAGTTCTTGACCTGGCTCACGGAGTAGAATCAGCTCTGCATTTTGACTTTTTAGTAACTCTATGGAGCAAGGTTCCTAGCATTTTTATACTCTGAAAATATGTTCTGCAACTATATTCTCATGTCTAATAACTAATTTGACCATAAAAATGGCAAGAAAATGCTCACTTCCAAGAGTTCTTGACCTGGCCCACGGAGTAGAATCAGCTCTGCACTCTGTGTTTTTAGTGACTCTATTGAACAAGCTTTGTAGCAGTTATATACTCTGAAAACATGTTCTCAAACTATATACTCATGTATAATAACTAATTTGACTATAAAAATGGTAAGAAAATGCTCACTTCAAGGAGTTCTTGACCTTTCTCAGGAGTAGAAACAACTTTACACATTTACTATTTAGTGACTCGATGGCGCAAGATTCCTAGCATTGTTATACTCTGAAAACATGTTCTGCAAATATATTCTCATGTCTAATAACTAATTTGACCATAAAAATGGGAAGAAAATGCTCACTTCCAAGAGTTATTGTCCTGACTCACTGAGTAGAATCAGCTCTACACTCTGTCTTTTTATTGACTCTTTGGCGCAAGCTTCGTAGCAGTTATATACTCTGAAAACATGTTTTCCAACTATATACTCATGTATAATAACTAATTTGACTATAAAAATGGTAAGAAAATGCTCACTTCAAGGATTTCTTGAGTTGTCTCAGGGAGTATGAGTAGCTTTACACATTGACTTTTTAGAGATTGATGGCGCAAGATTCCTAGCATTGTTATACTCTGAAAACATGTTCTCCAACTATATTTTCATGTATAATATCTAATTCGACTATAAAAATAGTAAGAAAATGCTCACTTCAAGGAGTTCTGGACCAGGCTCACAGAGTAATATCAACTTTGAACTTTGACTTTTTAGTGACTCTATGGCGCAAGCTTCCAAGAATCGTTATAAAATGAAAAAATGCTCTACAACTATATACTCATTTATAATAACTAATTTTACCATAAAAATTTAAGAAAATTCTCACTTCAAGGAGTTCTTGACCTGACTCAAGGAGTAGAATCAACTTTGCACTTTGACTTTTTAGTGACTCTATGGCGCAAGCTTACTCGCATTTTATACTCTAAAAACATGTTCTCTAACTATATTCTCTTATTTAATAACTAATTTGATCATAAAAATGGCAATAAAATTCTCACTTCAAGGAGTTTTTGACCTGACTCACGGAGTAGAATCAGCTTTGCACTATAAGTTTTTTGTGACTCTATGGCGCAAACTTCGTAGCAGTTATATACTCAGAAAACGTGTTCTACAACTATATACTCATGTATAATAACTAATTTGACCATAATAATGGTAAGAAAATTCTCACTTCAAGGAGTTCTTGACCAGGCTCACGTAGTAGAATTAGCTCAACAATTTGACTTTTTTTGAATCTATGGCGCAAGATTCCAAGCATTTTTATACAATGAAAACATGTTCTCCAAATATATTCTCATGTCTAATAACTAATTTGACTATAAAATTTGTAAGAAAATGCTCACTTCAAGGAGTTCTTGACCTGACTCACGGAGTAGAATCAGGTCTGCTCTTTGACTTTTTAGGGACTCTATGGTGCAAGATTCGTTGTAGTTATATACTTTGAAAACATGTTTTCCAACTATATACTCATCTATAATAACTAATTTGACCATAAAAATGGTAAGAAAATGTTCTCTTCAAGGAGTTATTGACCTGGCTCAGGTAGAAGAATCACCTCTGCAATTTGACTTTTTAGTGACTCTATAGCTTAAACTTCCTAACATTTTTATACTCTGAATACATATTCTCCAACTATATTCTAATATCTAATAACTAATTTGATCATAAAAATGGCAAGAAAATGCTCACTTCCAAGAGTTCTTGACCTGGCTCACGGAGTAGAATCAGCTCTGCACTTTGAGTTTTTAGTGACTCTATGGCGCAAGCTTCATAGTAGTTATATACTCTAAAAACATGTTCACCAACTATATACTCATGTATAATAACTAATTTGACTATAAGAATGGTAAGAAAATGCTTACTTCAAGGAGTTCTTGACCTGTCTCAGGGAGTAGAAGCAGCTTTACACATTGACTTTTTACTGACTCGATGGCGCAAGATTCCTAGCATTGTTATACTCTGAAAATATGTTCTCCAACTATATTTTCATGTATAATATCTAACTTGACCATAAAAATGGTAAGAAAATGCTCACTTCAAAGAGTTCTTGATCTGGCTTACGGAGTAAAATCAGCTCTGAACTTTGACTTTTTAGTGACTTTTTGGAACAAGCTTCCTAGAATTTTTATATAATGAAAACGTGTTCTACAACTATATTCTCATATCTAATAACTAATTTTACCATAAAAAATGTAAGAACATTCTCACTTCAAGGAGTTCTTGACCTGGCTCTCTGCACTTTGACTTTTTAGTGACTCTATGGCGTAAGCTTCCTCGCATTTTTGTACTCTAAAAACACGTTTCCCAACTATATTCTTATGTTTAATAATTAATTTGACCATAAAAATAGCATGAAAATTCTCACTTCAAGGAGTTCTTGACCTGGCTCACGGAGTAGAATCAGCTCTGCACTGTGTGTTTTTTGTGACTCTATGGCGCAAATTTCGTAGCAGTTATATTCTCAAAAAATATGTTCTCCAACTATATACACATGTATAATAACTAATTTGACCATAAAAATGGTAAGTAAATTCTCACTTCAAGGAGTTCTTGACCAGACTCACGGAGTAGAATTAGCTCTGCAATTTGACTTTTTAGTGAATCTATGGTGCAAGTTTCCTAGCATTTTTATACAATGAAAACATGTTCTCCAACTATATTCTCATGTCTAATAACTAATTTGACCATAAAAATTTCAAGAAAATGCTTACTTCAAGGAGTTCTTGACCTGGCTCTTAGAGTAGAATCAGGTCTACATTTTGACTTTTTAGTGACTCTATGGCGCAAGCTTCGTTGCAGTTATATACTGTGATAACATGTTCTCCAACTATATACTCATCTATAATAACTAATTTAACCATAAAAATAGTAAGAAAATGCTCTCTTCAAGGAGTTCTTGACCTGACTCAGGTTGTAAAATTAGCTCTGCAATTTGACTTTTTAGTGACTCTATAGCGTAAGATTCCTAGCATTTTTAAACTCGAAATACATGTTCTTCAACTTTCTTCTCATGTCTAATAACTAATTTGACCATGAAAATGGCGCAAATATTTTACTCTTAAAACATGTTCTGCAACAATAACTAATAACTAATTTTTATACTATTAATACAAGCTTTCTAGCATTTTTTTATTCTTAAAACATGTTTTGCAACAATATTCTCATGTCTAATAACTAATTTGACCATAAAAATGGCAAGAAAATGCTTACTTCCTAGAGTTCTTGACCTGACTCACGGAGTAGAATCAGTTCTGCACTCTGCAATTTTAGTGACTCTATGGCGCAAGCTTCGTTGCAGTTATATACTCTGAAATATGTTCTCCAATTATATACTCATGTATAATGACTAATTTGACTATAAAAATGGTAAGAAAATGCTCACTTCAAGGAGTTCTTGACCTGTCTCAGGGAGTAGAAGCAGCTTTACACATTGACTTTTTAGTGACTTGATGGTGCAAGATTCCAAGCATTGTTACACTCTGAAAACATGTCCTGCAACTATATTCTCATGTCTAATAACTAATTTTACCATAAAATGGGAAGAAAATGCTCACTTCCAAGAGTTCTTGACCTGACACACGGAGTAGAATCAGCTCTGCACTTTGTGTTTTTAGTGACTCTATGGCGCATGCTTTGTAGTACTTATATACTCTGAAAACATGTTCTCCAACTATATAATCATGTATAATTACTAATTTGACTATAAAAATGGTAAGAAAATGCTCACTTCAAGGAGTTCTTGACCTGTCTCAGGGAGTAGGAGCAACTTTACACATTGAATTTTTTGTGACTCGATGGCGCAAGATTCCTAGCATTGTTATTCTATTAAAACATGTTCTCCAACTATATTTTCATTTATAATATCTAATATGACCATAAAAATGGTAAGAAAATGCTCACTTCAAGGAGTTCTTGATCTGGCTTACGGAGTAAAATCAGCTCTGAACTTTGACTTTTTAGTGACTCTTTGGCGCAAGCTTCCTAGAATTTTTATATATTGAAAACATGTTCTACAACTATATTCTCATATCTAATAACTAATTTTACCATAAAAAATGTAAGAACATTATCACTTCAAGGAGTTCTTGACCTGGCTCAAGGAATAGTATCAACTCTGCAATTTGAATTTTTAGTGAATCTATGGTGCAAGCTTCCTATCATTTTTATACAATGAAAACATGTTCTCCAACTATATTCTCATGTCTAATAACTAATTTGACCATAAAAATGGCAAGAAAATGCTTACTTAAAGGGGTTCTTGACCTGGCTCTTGGAGTAGAATCGGGTCTGCATTTTGACTTTTTAATGACTCTATGGCGCAATCTTCGTTGCAGTTATATACTGTGATAACATGTTCTCCAACTATATACTCATCTATAATAACTAATTTGACCATAAAAATAGTAAGAAAATTCTCTCTTCAAGGAGTTCTTGACCTGGCTCAGGTTGTAGAACTAGCTCTGCAATTTGATTTTTTAGTTACTCTATGGCGTAAGATTCCTAGAATTTTTATACTCTTAATACATGTTCTCCAACTTTCTTCTCATGTCAAATAACTAATTTTACCATGAAAATGTCAAGAAAATGCTCACTTCAAGGAGTTCTTGACCTGGCTCACGGAGTAAAATCGGCTCTGTATTTTGACTTTTTAGTGACTCTATGGCGCAAGCTTTCTAGCATTTTTTTACTCTTAAAACATGTTCTGCAACAATATTCTCATATCTAATAACTAATTTGACCATAAAAATGGCAAGAAAATGCTCACTTCCAAGAGTTCGAGACCGGCTCACGGAGTAGAATCAGCTCTGCACTCTGTGTTTTTAGTGACTCTATGGCGCAAGCTTCGTAGCACACATATACTCTAAAAACATGTTCTCCAATTATATACTCACGTATAATAACTAATTTGACTATAAAAATGGTAAGAAAATGCTCACTTCAAGGAGTTCTTGACTTGTCTCAGGGAGTAGGAGCAGCTTTACACATTGACTTTTTAGTGATCGATGGTTCAAGATTCCAAGCATTGTTATACTTTAAATACATGTTCTCCAACTATATTTTCATGTATAATAATTAATTTGACCATAAAGATGGTAAGAAAATGCTCACTTCAAGGAGTTCTTGACCTGGCTCACGGAGTAGAATCAGCTCTGAACTTTAACTTTTTAGTGACTCTATGGCGCAATCTTCCTAGCATTTTTATACTCTGAAAACATGTTCTGCAACTATATTCTCATGTTTAATAACTAATTTGACCATAAATATGGCAAGAAAATACTCACTTCCAAGAGTTCTTGACCTGACTCACGAAGTACAATCAGCTCTGCACTCTGTGTTTATAGTGACTCTATGGCGCAAGATTCCTTGCATTGTTATACTCTGGAAACATGTTCTCCAACTATATTTTCATGTATAATATCTAATTTAACCATAAAAATGGTAAGAAAATGCTCACTTCAAGGAGTTATTGACCTGACTCACGGAGTAAAATCAGCTCTGAACTTTGACTTTTTAGTGACTCTATGGCGCAAGCTTCCAAGAATTTTTATATAATGAAAACATGCTCTACAATAATATTCTCATATCTAATAACGAATTTTACCATAAAAATGTAAGAAAATTCTCACTTCAAGGAATTATTGACCTGGCTCAAGGAGTAGAATAAACTCTGCACTTTGAATTTTTAGTGACTCTATGGCGCAAGATTACTAGCATTTTTATACTCTGAAAACACGTTCTTCAACTATATTCTGATGTTTAATAACTAATTTGACCATAAAAATTGCAAAAAAATTCTCACTTCAAGGAGTTCTAGACCTTGCTCACGGAGTAGAATCAGTTATGCACTGTGTGTGTTTTTTGTGACTCTACGGCGCAAACTTCGTAGCAGTTATATACTCAGAAAACATGTTCTCCAACTATATACTCATGTATAATAACTAATTTGACAATAAAAATTGTAAGTAAATTCTCACTTCAAGGAAATCTTGACCAGGCTCACGGAGTAGAATTAACTCTGCAATTTGACTTTTTAGTGAATCTATGGCGCAAGCTTCCTAGTATTTTTATACAATGAAGACATGTTCTCCAACTATATTCTCATGTCTAATAACTAATTTGACCATAAAATTGGCAAGAAAATGCTCACTTCAAGGAGTTATTGACCTGGCTCACGGAGTAGAATCAGGTCTGCACTTTGACTATTTATTGACTCTATGGTGCAAGCTTCATTGCAGTTATATACTGTGAAAACATGTTCTCCAACTATATACTCATCTATAATAACTAATTTGACCATAAAAATGGTAAGAAAATGCTCTTTTCAAGGAGTTCTTGACCTGGCTCACGTAGTAGAATCAGCTCTGCAATTTGACGTTTTAGTGACTCTATAGCGTAAGATTCCTAGCAATTTTATACTATGAATACATGTTCTCCAACTATATTCTCATAACTAATAACTAATTTGACTAAAAAATGGCAAGAAAATGCTCACTTCAAGAAGTACTTTACCTGGCTCTCGTAGTAGAATCGGCTCTGCATTTTGACATTTTAGTGACTCTACGGCGCAAGCTTCCTTGTATCTTTATACTCTAAAACATGTTCTGTAACCATATTCTCATGTCTAATAACTAATTTGACCATAAAAATGGTAAGAAAATGCTCACTTCCAAGAGTTTTTGACCTGACTCATAGATTAGAATCAGTTCTTTACTCTATGTTTTTAGTGACTCTATGGCGCAAGCTTCGTAGCAATTATATACTCTGAAAACATGTTCTACAACTATATTCTCATTTATAATAACTAATTTTACCATAAAAAATGTAAGAAAATTCTCACTTCAAGGAGTTCTTGACCTGGCTCAAGGAGTAGAATCAACTCTGCACTTTGAATTTTTAGTGACTCTATGGCGCAAGCTTTCTTGCATTTTTATACTCTGAAAACACATTCTCCAAATATATTCTCATGTTTAATAACTAATTTGACCATGAAAATGGCAAGAAAATTCTCACTTTAAGGGGTTCTTGACCTGGCTCATGGAGTAGAATCAGCTCTGCACTGTGTGTTTTTTATGACTCTACGGCGCAAACTTCGTAGCAGTTATAAATTCAGAAAATATGTTCTCCAACTATATACTCATGTATAATAACTAATTTGACAATAAAAATGGTAAGAAAATTCTCACTTCAAGGAATTCTTGACCAGGCTCACGGAGTAAAATTAGCTCTGCAATTTGACTTTTTAGTGAATCAATGGCCCAAGCTTTCTAGCGTTTTTATACAATGAAAACATGTTCTCTAACTATATTCTCATGTCTAATAACTAATTTGACCATAAAATTGGCAAGAAAATGCTCACTTCAAGGAGTTCTTGACCTGGCTCATGGAGCTGAATCAGGTCCGTACTTTGGTTTTTAGTGACTCTATGGCGCAAGCTTCGTTGTAGTTATATACTATGAAAACAAGTTTTCCAACTATATACTCATCTATAATAACTAATTTGACCATAAAAATGGTAAGAAAATGCTCTATTCAAGGAGTTCTAGACCTGACTCAAGTAATAGAATCAGCTCTTCAATTTAATTTTTTAGTGACTCTATAGCATAAGCTTCCTAGTATTTTTATACTCTGAATACATGTTCTCCTGCTATATTCTCATGTCTAATAACTAATTTGACCATAAAAATGGCAAGAAAATGCTCACGTCATGGAGTTCTTAACCTGGCTCACGGAGTAAAATAAACTCTGCATTTTGACTTTTTAGTAACTCTCTGGCGCAAGCTTCCTAGCATTTTTATACATTAAAAATATGTTCTGCAACTATATTCTCATGTCTAATAACTAATTTGACCATAAAAATGGCAAGAAAATGCTCACTTCCAAGAGTTCTTGACCTGGCTCTCGGATTAGAATCAGCTCTGCACTCTGTATTTTTAGTGACTCTATGACGCAAGCTTACTAGCAGTTATATACAATAAAAACATCTTCTCCAACTATATACTCATGTATAATAACTAATTTGACCATAAAAATGGTAAGAAAATTCTCACTTCAAGGAGTTTTTAACTAGGTTCACAAAGTAGAATTAGCTCTGCAATTTCACTTTTTAGTGAATCTATGGTGCAAGCTTCCTAGCATTTTTATACAATGAAAACATGTTCTTAAACTATATTCTCATGTCTAATAACTAATTTGACCATAAAATTGGCAAGAAAATGCTCACTTCAAGGAGTTCTTGACCTGGCTTACGGAGTAAAATAAGATCTGCACTTTGACTTTTTAGAGAATCTATGGTGCAAGCTTCGTTGCAGTTATATACTATGAAAATATGTTCTCCAACTATATACTCATCTATAATAACTAATTTTACCATAAAAATGTTAAGAAAATGCTCTCTTCAAGGAGTTCTTAACAGGTAGTAGAATCAGCTTTGTAATTTGACTTTTTAGTGACTCTATAGCGTAAGCCTCCTAGCATTTTTATAATATGAATACATATTCTCCAATGATATTCTCATGTCGAATAACTAATTTGACCATAAAAATGGCAAGAAAATGCTCACTTCAAAGAGTTCTTGACCTGGTTCATGGAGTAGAATCAGCTCTGCATTTTGACTTTTTAGTGACTCTATGGTCAAACTTCCTAGCATTTTTATACTATGAAAACATGTTCTGCAGCTGTATTCTCATGTCTAATAACTAATTTGGCCATAAAAATGGCAAGAAAATGCTCATTCCCAAGAGTTCTTGACCTGGCTCACGGATTAGAACCAGCTCTACACTCTGTATTTTTATTGACTCTATGGCGCAAGCTTCGTAGCAGTTATATACTCTAAAAACATGTTCTTCAACTATATACTCATGTATAATAACTAATTAGACTTTAAAAATGGTAAGAAAATGCTCACTTCAAGGAGTTCTTGACCTCTCTCAGGGAGTAGAAACAACTTTACACATAACTTTTTAGTGACTCGATGACGCAAGATCCCTAGCATTGTTATAATCTGAAAACATGTTCTACAAAATTATTTTCATGAATAATATCTAATTTGACCATAAAAATGGTAAGAAAATGCTCACTTCAAGGAGTTCTTGACCTGGTTCACGGAGTAAAATCAGCTCTGAACTTTGACTTTTTAGTGACACAATGACGCAGGATTCCTAGAATTTTTATATAATGAAAACATGTTCTACAAATATATTCTCATATATAATAACTAATTTTACCATAAAAATGTAAGAAAATTCTCTCTTCAAAGAGTTCTTAACTTGGCCCAAAGAGTAGAATCAATTCTGCACTTTGACTTTTTAGTGACTCAATGACATAAGCTTCCTCGCATTTTTATACTCTGAAAACACGTTCTCCAACTATATACTCATGTATAATAACTAACTTGACTATAAAAATGGTAAGAAATGCTCACTTCAAGGAGTTCTTGACCTGTCTCAGGGAGTAGAAGCAGCTTTACAAAATAACTTTTTAGTGACTCTATGGCCCAAGCTTCCTAACATTTTTATGCTCTAAAAACATGTTCTGCAACTATATTCTCATGTCTAATAACTAATTTAACCATAAAAATGGCAAGAAAATGCACACTTCCAAGAGTTCTTGACCTGGCTCATGGAGTAGAATCAGCTCTGCACTGTGTGTTTTTTGTGACTCTATGGCGCAAACTTCGTAGCATTATATACTTTGAAAACATGTTCTACAACTATTTACACATGTATAATAACTAATTTGACCATAAAAATAGTAAAAAATTCTCACTTCAAGGAATTCTTGACCAGGCTCACGGAGTAGAATTAGCTATGCAATTTGACTTTTTAGTGAATCAGTAGCGCAAGCTTCGTAGCATTTTTATACAATGAAAACATGTTCTTCAAGTATATTCTCATGTCTAATAACTAATTTGACCATAAAATTGGCAAGAAAATGCTCACTTCAAGGAGTTCTTGACCTGGCTCACGGAGTAGAATAAGGTCCGCACTTTGGCTTTTTAGTGACTCTATGGTGCAAGCTTTGTTGTAGTTATATACTGTGAAAACATGTTCTCCAACTATATACTCATCTATAATAACTAATTTGACCATAAAAATGGTAAGAAAATATTCTTTTTAAGTAGTTCTTGACCTGGCTCACGTAGTAGAATCAGCTCTGCAATTTGACTTTTTAGTGACACTATAGCGTAAGATTCCTAGCATTTTTATACTCTAAATACATGTTCTCCAACTATATTCACATATCTAATAACTAATTTGACCAAAAAATGGCAAGAAAATGCTCACTTCAAGGAGTTCTTGACCTGGCTCACGGAGTAGAATCGGCTCAGCATTTTGACTTTTTAGTGACCCTACGGCACAAGCTTCCTAGTATTTTTATACTCTGAATACATGTTCTCCATCTATATTGTCATGTCTAATAACTAATTTGACCATATAAATGGCAAGAAAATGCTCACGTCATGGAGTTCTTGACCAGGCTCACGGAGTAGAATCTACTCTGCATTTTGACTTTTTAGTAACTCTATTGAGCAAGCTTCCTAGCATTTTTATACTCTAAAAAAATGTTCTGCAACTATATTCTCATGTCTAATAACTAATTTGACCATAAAAATGGCAAGAAAATGCTCGCTTCCAAGAGTTCTTGACCTGACTCACGGATTAGAATCAGCTCTGAACTCTGTGTTTTTAGTGAATCTTTGACGCAAGCTTCCTAGCAGTTATATATAATAAAAACATGTTCTCCAACTATATACTCATTTATAATAACTAATTTGACCATAAAAATGGTAAGAAAATTCTCACTTCAAGGAGTTCTTGACCAGGCTCACGGAGTAGAATTAGCTCTGCAATTTGACTTTTTAGTGTATCTATGGTGCAAGATTCCTAGCATTTTTATACAATGAAAACATGTTCTACAACTATATTCTCATGTCTAATAACTAATTTGACCATAAAATTGGCATGAAAATGCTTACTTCAAGGAGTTCTTGACCTGGCTTACGGAGTAGAATAAGATCTGCACTTTGACTTTTTAGAGACTCTATGGTGCAAGCTTCGTTGCAGTTATATACTGTAAAAATATATTCTACAACTATATACTCAGCTATAATAACTAATTTGACCATAAAAATGTTAAGAAAATGATCTCTTCAAGGAGTTTTGACAAGTAGTAGAATCAGCTCTGCAATTTGACTTTTTAGTGACTTTTTAGCATATGCCTCCGAGCCTTTGTATACTACGAATACATATTCTTCAACTATATTCTCATGTCTAATAACTAATTTGACCATAAAAATGGCAAGAAAATGCTCACTTCAAGGAGTTCTTGACCTGGTTCACGGAGTAGAATCAGCTCTGCATTTTGACTTTTTAGTGACTCTATGGCGCAAAATTCTTAGCATTTTTATACTCTGAAAACATGTTCTGCAACAATATTCTCATGTCTAATAACTAATTTGACCATAAAATTGGCAAGAAAATGCTCACTTCCAAGAGTTCTTGACCTGGCTCACGGATTAGAATCAGCTCTGCACTCTGTATTATTAGTGACTCTATGGCGCAAGCTTCGTAGCAGTTATATACTTTAAAAACATTTTCTCCAACTATATACTCATGTATAATAACTAATTTGACTATACAAATGGTAAGAAAATGCTCACTTCAAGGAGTTCTTAACCTGTCCCAGGGAGTAGAAGCAGCTTTACACAATAACTTTTTAGTTACTCGATGACGCAAGATTCCTAGCATTGTTATACTCTGAAAACATGTTCTCCAACTATATTTTCATGTATAATATCTAATTTGATCATAAAAATGGTAAGAAAATGCTCACTTCAAGGAGTTCTTGACCTGGCTCACGGAGTAAAATCAGCTCTGAACTTTGACTTTTTAGTGACACAATGGCGCAAGCTTCCTAGAATTTTTATATAATGAAAACATGTTCTACAACTATATTCTCATATATAATAACTAATTTTACCATAAAAATGTAAGAAAATTCTCTCTTCAAGGAGTTCTTGACCTGGCTCAAGGAGTAGAATCAACTCTGCACTTTGACCTGGCTCAAGGAGTTCTTGACCTGTCTCAGGGAGTAGAAACAGCTTTACACAATAACTTTGAAAACGTGTTCTGCAACTATATTCTCATGTCTAATAACTAATTTGACCATAAAAATGGCAAGAAAATGCTCACTTCCTAGAGTTCTTGACCTGGCTCACGGAGTAGAATCAGCTCTACACTGTGTGTTTTTTGTGACTCTATGGCGGAAACTTCATAGCATTATATACTTAGAAAACGTGTTCTCACGGAGTAGAATTTGCTCTGCAATTTGACTTTTTAGTGAATTTACGCAAGCTTCCTAGCATTTTTATACAATGAAAATATGTTCTTCAACTATATTCTCATGTCTAATAACTAATTTGACCATAAAATTGGCAAGATAATGCTCACTTTAAGGAGATCTTGACCTGGCTCACATAGTAGAATAAGGTCCGCACTTTGACTTTTTGGTGACTCTATGGTGCAAGCTTCGTTGCAGTTATATACTATGAAAATATATTCTCTAACTATATACTCATCTATAATAACTAATTTGACCATAAAAATGGTACGAAAATGCTCTTTTCAAGGAGTTCTTGACCTGACTCACGTAGTAGAATCAGCTCTGCAATTTGACTTTTTAGTGACTCTATAGCATAAGATTCCTAGCATTTTTATACTCTGAATACATGTTCTCCAACTATATTCTCATATCTAATAACTAATTTGACCAAAAAATGGCTAGAAAATGCTCTTCTTCAAGGAGTTCTTGACTTGGCTCACGAAGTAGAATCGGCTCTGCATTTTGACTTTTTAGTGACTCTACGGTGCAAGATTCGTTACATTTTTATACTCTGAAAACATGTTCTGTAACTATATTCTCATGTTTAATAACTAATTTGACCATAAAAATGGTAAGAAAATGCTCACTTCCAAGAGTTCTTGACCTGGCTCATGGATTAGAAGCAGCTTTACACATTGACTTTTTGTGACTCTATGGCGCAAGCTTCGTAGCAATTATATACTCTGAAAACATGTTCTCCAACTATATACTCATGTATAATAACTAATTTGACTATAAAAATGGTAAGAAAATGCTCACTTCAAGGAGTTCTTGACCTGTCTCAGGGAGTAGAAGCAGCTTTACACATTGACTTTTTAGTGACTCGATGACGCAAGATTCCAAGCATTGTTATACTCTGAAAACATGTTTTCCAACTATATTTTCATGTATAATATCTAATTTGACCATAAAATTGGTAAGAAAATGCTCACTTCAAGGAGTTCTTGACCTGGCTCACGGAGTAGAATAAGCTCTGCACTTTGTGTTTTTTGTGACTCTATGGCGCAAACTTCGTAGTAGTTATATACTCAGAAAACATGTTCTCCAACTATATAATCATGTATAATAACTAATTTGACTATAAAAATTGTAAGAAAATGCTCACTTCAAGGAGTTCTTGACCTGTCTCAGGGAGTATAAGCAGCTTTACGCATTGACTTTTTAGTGACTCGATGGCGCAAGATTCCTAGCATTGTTATACTCTGAAAACATTTTCCGCAACTATGTTCTCATGTCTAATAACTAATTTGACCATAAAAATGGGAAGAAAATGCTCACTTCCAAGAGTTCTTGACCTGACTCACAGAGTAGAATCAACTCTGCACTCTGTGTTTTTAGTGACTCTATGGCGCAAGCTTCGTAGATATTATATACTCTGAAAATATGTTCTCCAACTATATACTCATGTATAATAACTAATTTGACTTTAAAAATGGTAAGAAAATGCTCACTTCAAGGAGTTTTTGACCAGTCTCAGGGAGTAGAAGCAGCTTTACACATAACTTTTTAGTGACTCGATGACGCAAGATCCCTAGCATTGTTATAATCTGAAAACATGTTCTACAACATTATTTTCATGTATATTATCTAATTTGACCATAATAATGGTAAGAAAATGCTCACTTCAAGGAGTTCTTGACCTGGTTCACGGAGTAAAATCAGCTCTGAACTTTGACTTTTTAGTGACAAAATGACGCAAGCTTCCTAGAATTTTTATATATTGAAAACATGTTCTACAACTATATTCTCATATATAATAACTAATTTTACCACAAAAAATGTAAGAAAATTCTCTCTTCAAGGAGTTCTTGACCTGGCTCACGGAGTAGAATCAACTCTGCACTTTGACTTTTTAGTGACTCTATGGCGCAAACTTCCTTGCATTTTTATACTTTGAAAACACGTTCACCAACTATATTCTCATGTTAAATAACTAATTTGACCATAAAATTGCAAGAAAATTCTCACTCAAGGAGTACTTGACCTGGCTCACGGAGTAGAATCAGCTCTGCACTGTGTGTTTTTTGAGACTCTATGGCGCAAACTTCATAGCAGTTATATACTCAGAAAACATGTTCTCCAACTATATACTCATGTATAATAACTAATTTGACCATAAAAATGGTAAGAAAATTCTCACTTCAAGGAATTCTTGACCAGGCTCACGGAGTAGAATTAGCTCTGCAATTTGATTTTTTAGTGATTCTATGGCGCAAGCTTCCTAGCATTTTTATACAATGAAAACATGTTCTCCAACTATATTCCCATGTCTAATAACTAATTTGACCATAAAATTTGCAAGAAAATGCTCACTTCAAAGAGTTCTTGACCTGGCTCACTGAGTGGAATCAGGTCTACACTATGACTTTTTAGTGACTCTATGGCGCAAACTTCGTTGTAGTTATATACTATGAAAAGATGTTCTCCAACTATATACTCATCTGTAATAACTAATTTGACCATAAAAAAGGTAAGAAAATGCTCTCTTCAAGGAATTCTTGACCTGGCTCAGTTAGTAGAATCAGCTCTGCAATTTAACTTTTTAGTGACCCTATAGCGTAAGCTTCCTAGCATTTTTATACTCTGAATACATGTTCTCCTACTATATTCTCATGTCTAATAACTAATTTGACCATAAAATGGCAAGAAAATGCTCACTTCAAGGAGTTCTTGACCTGACTCACGGAATAGAATTAGCTCTGCATTTTGACTTTTTAGTGACTCTATGGCGCATGCTTCATAGTTTTTTATACTTTGAATACATGTTCTGCAACTATATTCTCATGTCTAATAAGTAATTTGTCCATAAAAATGGCAAGAAAATACTCACTTCCAAAAGTTCTTGACCTGGCTCACGGATTAGAATCAGCTCTGTACTCTGTGTTTTTAGTGACTCTATGGCGTATGCTTCGTAGCAGTTATATACTCTGAAAACATGTTCTCCAACTATATACTCATGTATTATAACTAATTTGACTATAAAATGGTAAGAAACTACACACTTCAAGGAGTTCTTGACCTGTCTCTGGGAGTAGAAGCAGCTTTACACATTGACTTTTTAGTGACTCGATGGCGCAAGATTCCTAGCATTGTTTTAATCTGAAGGCATGTTCTACAACTATATTTTCATGTATAATATCTAATTTGACCATAAAAATAGTAAGAAAATGCTCACTTCAATGAGTTCTTGACCTGGCTCACGGAGTAAAATCAGCTATGAACTTTGACTTTTTAGTGACTCTATGGCGTAAGCTTCCTAGAATTTTTATATAACGAAAAAATGTTCTACAACTATATTCTCATATATAATAACTAATTTGTCCATAAAAAATGTAAGAAAATTCTCACATCAAGGTGGTCTCGACTTGGCTCGAGGAGTAGAATCAACTCTGCACTTTAACTTTTTAGTGACTCTATGGCACAAGCTTCCTCGCATTTTTATACATTGAAAACACGTTCTCCAACTATATTCTCATGTTTAATAACTAATTTGACAATAAAAATGGCAAGAAAAATCTCACTTCAAGGAGTTTTTGACCTGGCTCACGGAGTAGAATCAGCTATGCACTGTGTGTTTTTTGTGACTCTATGACGCAAACTTCGTAGTAGTTATATACTCAGAAAACACGATCTCCAACTATATACTCATATGTAATATCTAATTTGACTATAAAAACGGTAAGAAAATGCTCAATTCAAGGAGTTCTTGACCTGTCTCAGGGAGTATAAGGAGCTTTACACATTGACTTTTTAGTGACTCAATGGCGCAAGATTCCTAGCATTGTTATACTCTGAAAACATGTTCTGCTTCTATGTTCTCAGAAAATGGTAAGAAAATGCTCACTTCAAGGAGTTTTTGACCAGTCTCAGGGAATAGAAGCAGCTTTACACATAACTTTTTAGTGACTCGATGACGCAAGATCCCTAGCATTGTTATAATCTGAAAACATGTTCTACAACATTATTTTCATGTATATTATCTAATTTGACCATAATAATGGTAAGAAAATGCTCACTTCAAGGAGTTCTTGACCTGGTTCACGGAGTAAAATCAGCTCTGAACTTTGACTTTTTAGTGACAAAATGACGCAAGCTTCCTAGAATTTTTATATATTGAAAACATGTTCTACAACTATATTCTCATATATAATAACTAATTTTACCACAAAAAATGTAAGAAAATTCTCTCTTCAAGGAGTTCTTGACCTGACTCACGGAGTAGAATCAACTCTGCACTTTGACTTTTTAGTGACTCTATGGCGCAAACTTCCTCGCATTTTTATACTTTGAAAACATGTTCTCCAACTATATTCTCATGTTAAATAACTAATTTGACCATAAAATTGCAAGAAAATTCTCACTCAAGGAGTACTTGACCTGACTCACGGAGTAGAATCAGCTCTGCACTGTGTGTTTTTTGAGACTCTATGGCGCAAACTTCATAGCAGTTATATACACAGAAAACATGTTCTCCAACTATATACTCATGTATAATAACTAATTTGACCATAAAAATGGTAAGAAAATTCCCACTTCAAGGAATTCTTTACCAGGCTCACGGAGTAGAATTAGCTCTGCAATTTGATTTTTAGTGATTCTATGGCGCAAGCTTCCTAGCATTTTTATACAATGAAAACATGTTCTCCAACTATATTCCCATGTCTAATAACTAATTTGACCATAAAATTTGCAAGAAAATGCTCACTTCAAAGAGTTCTTGACTTGGCTCACTGAGTGGAATCAGGTCTACACTATGACTTTTTAGTGACTCTATGGCGCAAACTTCGTTGTAGTTATATACTATGAAAAGATGTTCTCCAACTATATACTCATCTGTAATAACTAATTTGACCATAAAAATGGTAAGAAAATGCTCTCTTCAAGGAGTTCTTGACCTGGCTCAGTTAGTAGAATCAGCTCTGCAATTAAATTTTTAGTGACCCTATAGCGTAAGCTTCCTAGCATTTTTATACTCTGAATACATGTTCTCCTACTATATTCTCATGTCTAATAACTAATTTGACCATAAAATGGCAAGAAAATGCTCACTTCAAGGAGTTCTTGACCTGGCTCACGGAATAGAATTAGCTCTGCATTTTGACTTTTTAGTGACTCTATGGCGCATGCTTCATAGTTTTTTATACTTTGAAAACATGTTCTGCAACTATATTCTCATGTCTAATAACTAATTTGTCCATAAAAATGGCAAGAAAATACTCACTTCCAAAAGTTCTTGACCTGGCTCACGGATTAGAATTAGCTCTGTACTCTGTGTTTTTAGTGACTCTATGGCGTATGCTTCGTAGCAGTTATATACTCTGAAAACATGTTCTCCAACTATATACTCATGTATTATAACTAATTTGACTATAAAATGGTAAGAAACTACACACTTCAAGGAGTTCTTGACCTGTCTCAGGGAGTAGAAGCAGCTTTACACATTGACTTTTTAGTGACTCGATGGCGCAAGATTCCTAGCATTGTTTTAATCTGAAGGCATGTTCTACAACTATATTTTCATGTATAATATCTAATTTGACCATAAAAATAGTAAGAAAATGCTCACTTCAATGAGTTCTTGACCTGGCTCACGGAGTAAAATCAGCTATGAACTTTGACTTTTTAGTGACTCTATGGCGTAAGCTTCCTAGAATTTTTATATAATGAAAACATGTTCTACAACTATATTCTCATATATAATAACTAATTTGTCCATAAAAAATGTAAGAAAATTCTCACATCAAGGTGGTCTCGACTTGGCTCAAGGAGTAGAATCAACTCTGCACTTTAACTTTTTAGTTACTCTATGGCACAAGCTTCCTCGCATTTTTATACATTGAAAACACGTTCTCCAACTATATTCTCATGTTTAATAACTAATTTGACCATAAAAATGGCAAGAAAAATCTCACTTCAAGGAGTTCTTGACCTGGCTCACGGAGTAGAATCAGCTATGCACTGTGTGTTTTTTGTGACTCTATGACGCAAACTTCGTAGTAGTTATATACTCAGAAAACACGTTCTCCAACTATATACTCATATGTAATATCTAATTTGACTATAAAAACGGTAAGAAAATGCTCAATTCAAGGAGTTCTTGACCTGTCTCAGGGAGTATAAGGAGCTTTACACATTGACTTTTTAGTGACTCAATGGCGCAAGATTCCTAGCAATGTTATACTCTGAAAACATGTTCTGCTACTATATTCTCATGTCTAATAACTAATTTGACCATAAAAATGGGAAGAAAATGCTCACTTCCAAGAGTTCTTGACCTGACTCACCGAGTAGAATCAGCTCCGCACTCTGTGTTTTTAGAGACTCTATGGCGCAAGCTTTGTAGCAGTTATATACTCTGAAAACATGTTCTCAAACTATATACTCATGTATAATAATTAATTTGACTACAAAAATGGTAAGAAAATGCTCACTTCAAGGAGTTCTTGACCTATCCCAGGAAGTAGAAGCAGCTTTACACATGGACTTTTTAGTGACTCGATGGCGCAAGATTCCTAGCATTGTTATACTCTGAAAACATGTTCTCCAACAATATTTTCATGTATAATATCTAATTTGACCATAAAAATGGTAAGAAAATGCTCACTTCAAGGAGTTCTTGACCTGGCTCACTAAGTAAAATCAGCTCTGAACTTTGACTTTTTAGTGACTCTATGACGCAAGCTTCCTAGAATTTTTATATAATGAAATCATGTTCTACAACTATATTCTCGTATATAATAACTAATTTTACTATAAAAAATGTAAGAAAATTCTCACTTCAAGGAGTTCTTGACCTGGCTCAAGGAGAATAATCAACTGTGCACTATGACTTTTTAGTGACTCTAAGGCGCAAGCTTCCTCACATTTTTATACTTTGAAAATACGTTCTCCAACTATATTCTCATGTTTAATAACTAATTTGACCATAAAAATGGCAAGAAAATTATCACTTCAAGGAGTTCTTGACCTGGCTCACGGAGTAGAATCAGCTCTGCACTGTGTGTTTTTTGTGACTCTATGGTGCAAACTTCGTAGCAGTTATATACTCAGAAAACATGTTCTCCAAATATATACTCATGTATAATAACAAATTTGACCATAAAAATGGTAAGAAAATTCTCACTTCAAGGAATTCTTGACTAGACTCACGGAGTAGAATTAGTTCTGCAATTTGACTTTTTAGTGAAACTCTGGCGCAAGCTTCCTATCATTTTTATAAAATGAAAATATGTTCTCCAACTATATTCTCATGTCTAATAACTAATTTGACCATAGAAATTGCAAGAAAATGCTCACTTCAAGGAGTTCTTGACCTGTCTCACGGAGTTGAATCAGGTCTGCACTTTAACTTTTTAGTAACTCTATGGCGCAAGCTTCGTTGGAGTTGTATACTGTGAAAACATGTTCTCCAACTATATACTCATCTATAATAACTAATTTGACCATAAAAATGGTAAGAAAAATGCTCTCTTCAAGGAGTTCTTGACCTGGCTCAGGTTGTAGAATCAGCTCTGCAATTTGACTTTTTAGTGACTTTATAACGTAAGCTTCCTTGCATTTTTATACTCTGAATATATGTTCTCCAACTATATTCTCATGTCTAATAACTAATTTGACCATAAAAATGGCAAGAAAATACTCACTTCAAGGAGTTCTTGACCTGGCTCACTGAGTAGAATCAGCTCTGCATTTTGACTTTTTGGTGACTCTATGGCGAAAGCTTCCTAGCATTTTTACACTCTGAAAACATGTTCTGCAACTATATTTTCATGTCTAATAACTAATTTGACCATAAAAATGGCAAGAAAATGCTCAGTTCCAAGAGGTCTCTTGACCTGGCTCACGGATTAAAATCAGCTCTGCACTCTATGTTTTTAGTGATTATATGGCGCAGGCTTCGTAGCAGTTATATACTCTGAAAACATGTTCTCCAACAATATACTTATGTATATTAATTAATTTGACTATAAAAATGGTAAGAAAATGCTCACTTCAAGGAGTTCTTGACCTGTCTCAGGGAATAGAAGCAGCTTAACACATTGACTTTTTAGTGACTCGATGGCGTAAGATTCCTAGCATTTTTATACTCTGAAAACATGTTCTCCAACTATATTATTGTGTATAATATCTAATTTGACCATAAAAATGGTAAGAATATACTCACTTCAAGGAGTTCTTGACCTGGCTCACGGAGTAAAATCAGCTCTGAACTTTGACTTTTTAGTGACTCTACAGCGCAAGCTTCGAAGAATTTTTATATAATGAAAACATGCTCTACAACTATATTTTTATATCTAATAACTAATTTTACCATAAAAATGTTAGAAAAATCTCACTTCAAGGAGTTCTGACCTGGCTCAAGGAGTAGAATCAACTCTGCACTTTGACTTTTTAGTGACTCTATGGCTCAAGCTTACTAGCATTTTTATACTCTGAAAACACGTTCTCCAACTATATTCTCATGTTTAATAACTAATTTGACCATAAAAATGTAAGAAAATTCTCACTTCAAGGAGTACTTGACCTGGCTCACGGAGTAAAATCAGTTCTGAACTTTGACTTTTAGTGAATCTATGGCGCAGGCTTCCTAGAATTTTTATATAATGAAAAAATGTTCTACAACTCTATTCTCATATCTAATAACTAATTTTACCATAAAAAATGTAAGTAAATTCTCACTTCAAGGAGTTCTTGACCTGGCTCAAGGAGTAGAATCAACTCGGCACTTTGACTTTTTAGTGACTCTATGGCGCAAGCTTTCTCGCATTTTTATACTCTGAAAGCACGTTCTCCAACTATATTCTCATGTTTAATAACTAATTTGACTATAAAAATGGCAAGAAAATTCTCACTTCAAGGAGTTCTTGACCTGACTCACGGAATAGAATTCACTCTGCACTGTGTGTTTTTTGTGACTCTATGGCGCAAACTTCGTTGCAGTTATATACTCAGAAAACATGTTCTCCAACTATATACTCATGTATTATAACTAATTTGACTATAAAAATGGTACGAAAATGCTGACTTCAAGGAGTTCTTGACCTGTCTCTGGAGTAGAGGCAGCTTTACACATTGACTTTTTAGTGACTCGATGGCGCAAGATTACTAGCATTTTTATACACTGAAAACAAGTTCTCCAACTATATTCTCATGTTTAATAACTAATTTGACCATAAAAATGGAAAAACATTCTCACTTCAAAGAGTTCTTGACCTGGTTCTCGGAGTAGAATCAGTTATGCACTGTATGTTTTTTGTGACTCTATGGCGAAAACTTCGTAGCTGCTATATACTCAGAAAACATGTTCTACAACTATATACTCATGTATAATAACTAATTTGACCATAAAAATAGTAATAAAATTCTCATTTCAAGGAGTTCTTGACCAGACTCACGGAGTAGAATTAGTTCTGCAATTTGACTTTTTAGTGAATCTATGACGCAAGCTTCCTAACATTTTTATACAATGAAAACATGTTCTCCAACTATATTCTCATGTCTAATAACTAATTTGACTATAAAATTGGCAAGAAAATGATCACTTCAAGGAGTTCTTGACCTGGCTCACGGAGTAGAATCAGGTCTTCACTTTGACTTTTTAGTGACTCTACGGTGCAATCTTCGTTGCGGTTGTATACTGTGAAAACATGTTTTTCAACTATATACTCATCTATAATAACTAATTTGACCATAAAAATGGTAAGAAAAATGCTCTCTTCATGGAGTACTTGACCTGGATCAGGTTGTAGAATCAGCTCTGCAATTTGACTTTTTAGTGACTCTATAGCGTAAACTTCCTAGTATTTTTATACTCTGAAAATTTGTTCTCCAACTATATTCTCATGTCTATTAACTAATTTGACTATAAAAATTCCAAGAAAATGCTCACTTTAAGGAATTCTTGACCTAGCTCACGGAGTAGAATTAGCTCTGCATTTTGACTTTTTAGTGACATAATGGCTCAGCTTCCTAGCATTTTTATACTCTAAAAACATGTTCTACAACTATATTGTCATTTATAATAACTAATTTAACCATAAAAATGACAAGAAAATGCTCACTTCCAAGAGTTCTTGACCTGGCTCACGGAGTAGAATCAGCTCTGCACTCTATGTTTTTAGTGACTCTATGGCGCAAGCTTCATAACAGTTTTATACTCTGAAATTATGTTCTCCGACTATATACTCATATATAATAACTAATTTGACTATAAAATTAGTAAGAAAATGCTCACTTCAAGGAGTTCTTGACCTGGCTCACGAAGTAAAATTAGCTCTGAACTTTGACTTTTAGTAAATCTATGGCGCAAGCTTCCAAGAATTTTTATATAATGAAAACATGTTCTACAACTATATTCTCATATCTAATAACTAATTTTACCATAAAAATGAAAGAAAATTCTTACTTCAAGGAGTTCTTGACCTGGCTCAAGGAGTAGAATCAACTCTGCACTTTGACTTTTTAGTGACTCTATGGCGCAAGCTTTCTCGCATTTTTATGCTCTGAAAGCATGTTCTCCAACTATATTCTTCACTTTGACTTTTTAGTGACTCTACGGTGCAAAATTCGTTGCAGTTGTATACTGTTAAAACATATTTTCCAACTATATACTCATCTATAATAACTAATTTGACCATAAAAATGATAAGAAAAATGCTCTCTTCAAGGAGTTCTTGACCTAGATCTCGGAGTAGAATCAATTCTGCACTGTATGTTTTTTGTGACTCTGTGGCGCAAACTTCGTAGCTGTTATATACTCAGAAAACATGTTCTTCAGCTATATACTCATGTATAATAACTAATTTGACCATAAAAATAGTAAGAAAATTCTCATTTCAAGGAATTCTTGACCAGGCTCACGGAGTAGAATTAGTTCTGCAATTTGACTTTTTAGTGAATCTATGGCGCAAGCTTCCTAGCAATTTTATACAACAAAAACATATTCTCCAACTATATTCTGATGTCTAATAACTAATTTGAGTATAAAATTGGCAAGAAAATGATCACTTCAAGGAGTTCTTGACCAGGCTCATGGAGTAGAATCAGGTCTTCACTTTGACTTTTTAGTGACTCTACGGTGCAAATTTCGTTGCAGTTATATAATGTGAAAACATATTTTCCAACTATATAATCATCTATAATAATTAATTTGACCATAAAAATGGTAAGAAAAATGCTCTCTTCAAGGAGTTCTTGACCTGGATCAGGTAATAGAATCAGCTCTACAATTTGACTTTTTAATGACTCTATAGCGTAAGCTTCCTAGAATTTTTGTACTCTGAAAATATATTCTCCAACTATATTCTCATGTCTAATAACTAATTTGACCATTAAAATGACAAGAAAATTCTCACTTCCAAGAGTTCTTAACCTGGCTCACGGAGTAGAATCAGCTCTGCACTCAGTGTTTTTAGTGACTCTATAGCGCAAGCTTCGTACCAGTTGTATACTCTGAAATATGATCTCCGACTATATACTCATGTATAATAACTTATTTGACTATAAAAATAGTAAGAAAATGCTCACTTCAAGGAGTTCTTGACCTGGCTCACGAAGTAAAATCAGCTCTAAACTTTGACTTTTAGTGAATCTCTGGCGCAAGCTTCCTTGAATTTTTATATAATTAAAACATGTTCTACAACTATATTCTCTTATCTAATAACTAATTTTACCATAAAAAATGTAAGAAAATTCTCACTTCTAGGAGTTCTTGACCTGGTTCAAGGAGTAGAATCAACTCTGCACTTTGACTTTTTAGTCACTCTATGGCGCAAGCTTTCTCGAATTTTTATACTCTGAAAGCACGTTCTCCAACTATATTCTCATGTTTAATAACTAATTTGACCATAAAAATGGCAAGAAAATTCTAACTTCAAGGAGTTCTTGACCTGGCTCACGGAATAGAATCAGATCTGCACTGTGTGTTTTTTGTGACTCTATGGCGCAAACTTCGTAGCAGTTATATACTCAAAAAACATGTTATCCAACTATATACTCATGTATTATAACTAATTTGACTATAAAAATGGTACGAAAATGCTCACTTCAAGGAGTTCTTGACCTGTCTCAGGGAGTAGAGGCAGCTTTACATATTGATTTTTTAATGACTCGATGGCGCAAGATTTCTAGCATTGTTATACTATGAAAACATGTTCTGCAACTATATTCTCATGTCTAATAACTAATTTGACCATAAAAATGGGAAGAAAATGCTCACTTCCAAGAGTTCTTGGCTTTATTCACGGAGTAGAATCAGCTTTGCACTCTGAGTTTTTAGTGACTCTTTGGCGCAAGCTTCGTAACAGTTATATACTCTGAAAACATGTTCTCTAACTATATACTCATGTATAATGACTAATTTGACTATAAAAATAGTAAGAAAATGCTCACTTCAAGGAGTTCTTAACCTATCTCAGGGAGTAGGAGCAACTTTACACATTGACTTTTTAGTGAATAATGGCGCAAGATTCCTAGCATTATTATACTCTGAAAACATGTTCTCCAACTATATTTTCATGTATAATATCTAATTTGACCATAAAAATGGTAACAAAATACTCACTTCAAGGAGTTCTTAACCTGGCTCACGGAGTAAAAACAGCTCTGAACTATGACTTTTTCGTGACTCTATGGCGCAAGATTTCAAGAATTTTTATATAATGAAAACATGTTCTACAACTATATTCTCATATATAATAACTAATTTTACCATAAAATGTAAGAAAATTCTCACTTAAAGGAGTTCTTGACCTAGTTCAAGGAGTAGAATCAACTCTGCACTCTGAAAACACGTTCTCCAACTATATTCTCATGTTTAATAACTAATTTGCCATAAAAATGGCAAGAAAATTCTCACTTCAAGGAGTTCTTGACCTGGATCTTGGAGTAGAATCAGTTCTGCTCTATATGTTTTTTGTGACACTGTGGCGCAAACTTCATAGCTGTTATTGTCACACCCCAAATTTTAAAAATAAATAAATTCCCATTTTATTTAATAAATAGAGCATTAAATAGGGCGTGATAAAAAATGCTTTAATTATTGAATAAATAAATAAATGAGCATCCAAAGATAAAGGATTTAAACAAGTGGACAAGCCCCATAAGTTCTTGCAACTTTAACTTTAAGAAGAGTATTTACCAAAAACCTTTAAAGAAAGGACCAAAAGTTTATTTCCTAAAATCATAACATGTGAAACATACCGGACTTATCAAATTTATATAAAAATAATTAAAAGCCTAAATTTAAGAAGTTCGGACATGTAAGTTTATGCAAAAATTTTCAAGAATTTAAAATATAGAATTTTATTCTAACTAGCTGTACTTCAACTAGGAAACGAAATCAATTTTAAATAAAAACTTTATTTAAACTTTCGAAAATATTCAAATAAAATAAAGTGCATCTTATTTCATCAAAAAAAATAATCGAAGTACGGAATTGCTCGAGTTACCATGTAAATCAAAACAGTAAAATCCTTATGAAATTTTCCCACGTTCAAACAAATCAAAATATAAATAAAAACATAGACTGCAACTTATTGAAGTTTTTATTAAGTCTCCCTTGCCAACGCACCACCACTTGTACGCTACCGCCACGCTAACCTGAAAGGGGGAGATTGATTGAGAGTGAGCAAACCACCGCTCAGTGAAATAAATTACGCACTATTTATCATTCAAATGCTACTACGAGTGAAACTGAAATTCTTACACTTGTAACTTGAAATTTAAAATCATGTTGGTAAGCACCTTTCGGTTCAATACCCATGTTGGCAAGCACCTTTCGCGATTCAATACCCTTGACTTGTACTTAATAATTCATGGATAACATATCATGTTCATGTATAATCACATCATGTAGGGTTTTAAATACATAAAACGTGTAAGAAATAAAAAATATAGTTGTATGTGAAGGAACGAAGGAATGATCAACCTCTTATACTTGAATGGCTGGGCCAAATCTCAAAATATAATTTAACGTGTAAGGGAGTCAAACTTTCCTTAGCAAGAGAAATAAATTTGGAAGTGATAGCAGGGGAATATCTCTTTAAAGAATTAAAAAGATATGATGATATTTTCTTGGACAGGAAGAAATTTGTTAAATAAAGGAAGTGTATAAAATTCTGATTTCTCTTCCATTCACATGGTTTGGAAAGCAAACATGTGGGTTGGACTACATTTTGTTTGTATTGGGCCTCTATGAGTTGGGCCACCAGGAAAACTCACGTATAGAATTTTTGAGGTGTTACATCCCTCTCTACTAATAAAAATTTCATCCTCGAAATTCTAATCGTAAAGACATAAATCTTACCCGTGAAGAAAGAGGGGTATCTTGCTTGTATTTCATCCTCTCGTTCCCATGTAGCCTCATCTTGAGTGTGCCGGCTCCATTGCACTTTAATGAATGACAAGTCATGATTTCGGGCTCTTACGATCTTCCTTTCTAAGACTGCCTCAGGTTCTTCTTCGTATATTTGGTCCTTGCTAATCTTGAGTGTTGAGAAGTTCACCACATGACTTGGATCATGAACATACTTCCTTAACATTGACACATGAAAGACATTATGGACCGTAGAAAATTCAGGCGGCAAAGCCAAGCGATAAGCTAGTACTCCTATTCTTTCAAGAATTTCAAATGGCCCGACAAAACGAGGCTTAAGCTTTCCCTTTCTTCCGAATCGTATAACACCCTTCGTGGGTGCAACCTTTAAGAAGACATGTTCTCCGATTTCAAATTGTAGATCTCTCCTTCTTTGATCAGCATAAGACTTTTGTCTATCTTGAGTAGACTTAATTCTTTCTCGAATGACTCTAATCTTGTCCAATGCTTTTTCTACCATTTTGGGGCCTAGGACAGCCTTCTCACCAACATCGTCACAATATAATGGCGATCTACACTTCCTTCCATAAAGCGCTTCATAAGGGGCCATCTTGATGGTCGCTTGATAACTAATGTTGTAGGCAAACTCGACTAGAGGTAGGAACTTTTCCCATGCATCGTCAAAGTAGTGTGTACACTCTTAACATATCCTCCAAAATTTGGATTGTTCTTTCGGATTGCCCATTGGTTTGCGGATGATAGGCGGTGCTGAAGTTTAATCTTGTTCCCATGGCCTTATGCAAACTTTCCCAAAATCTTGAAGTAAAGCGCGCATCTCTATCGGACACTATTGAAATTGGGATGCCATGAAGTTTTACTATTTCTTGAACATATAACTGAGCGAACTGCTCCATCTTGAATGTCATCTTCACTGGTTAGAAGTGCGCCAAATTCGTCAATCGATCAACAATGACCCAAATGGCGTGGTTTCCTTTTGATGATCTTGGTAGTCCCACAACGAAATTCAGGGCAATTTGTTCCCATTTCCACTCAGGAATCTCGAGTGGTTTAAGCTTTCAGGCTGGTCGCTGATGTTCAATTTTAACTTGTTGGCAAGTTAAACATCTCTCAACGAAATATCCAATATCTCGCTTCATACTTCTCCACCAAAACCTTTATTTCAAATCTTGATAAATCTTTATTCCTCCCAGATGAGCGATATATGGATTTCCATGTGCCTTTCCTAAAATCTTCTCTCTTAATTCTTCAACCATTGGAACGCATATTCTTCCGTTTAGAGTCAATACTCCCTCGTCATCCACTTTGAAGCCATTGTATTCGCCTCCTTGTGCCTTCTTCCTCATTCCTTGCAAAAAGTGATCTTGCTCTTGAGCTCCCCTTATTTCCATTTTCAAACTCGGCAGTATCTCCAATGATGCAAAGGTCGTTCTTGTGCCGAGGGTGATATTACCAACTCGATTTGCATCTTGGCTAATTCATTGACCAACTCCTCTCGCTCGGTGTGTAGACTACTAAGGTCCATTTTTGTTTTCCGGCTCAATGCATCAGCTACCACGTTAGCCTTGCCTGGATGGTACTCAATTGAACAATCATAGTCCTTCACCAACTCTAACCATCTTCGTTGTCTCATGTTGAGCTCCTTTTGAGTGAAAAGATATTTCAGACTCTTATGGTCCGTGAAGATCACACATCTTCCTTCATATAGGTAGTGTCGCCAAACCTTCATGGCATGCACAACTGCTGGCAACTCCAAATCGTGTGTAGGGTAGTTCACCTCGTGTGGCCTCAACTATCTAGAGGTGTATGCAATAACCTTCCCATGTTGCATCAAAACACATCCAAGTCCTTGTTTTGATGCATCACTGTAGACAGTGAATTCTTCATTTGGGTTACGTATCGTCAATACTGGCGCTGTGGTCAAGTCATGTTTCAATTTTTGGAAACTCTCTTCACACTTCTCAGACCAAACAAACTTTTCGCCTTTTCGAGTCAAGCGCGTCAAAGGACCGGCTATCTTTGAAAATCCTTCAATAAATCTCCGATAATAGCCCGCTAGTCCTAAGAAACTCTAAATTTCTTGTACATTTGATGGCGTCCTCTATTGATTCACAGCTTCAATCTTCGATGGATCCCCCTCGATTCTTTGCGATGTCACCACGTGTCCAAGAAAGGCGACTTGGTTCAACCAAAATTCACATTTCTTAAACTTCGCGTATAGCTTCTCCTTGCGAAGTGTTTCGAATACTAATCTCAAGTGTTCCTCATGTTGTGCTTCGTCCTTCGAGTAGACAAGAATGTCATCAATGAAGACTATGACAAACTGATCGAGATATGGGTGGAATACTCGATTTATCAGGTCCATAAACACAGCAGGTGCATTACTTAAGCCAAATGGCATTACAACGAACTCGTAATGTCCATACCGAGTCCTAAAAGCCGTCTTAGAAATATCTGTCTCCTTCACCCTCAATTGGTGGTATCCAGATCTCAAGTCAATCTTGGAAAGGTACTAGCTCCTTCAAGTTGATCAAATAGGTCTTCGATTATCGGTAAGGGATACTTGTTCTTCATTGTCAGTCTATTGAGTTCACGGTAATCAATACACATTCTCATCGAACCGTCCTTCTTCTTGACAAATAGAACTGGTGCTCCCCATGGTGATACGCTTGGGCGAATAAATCCCAAGTTCATAAGCTCTTGCAGTTGAATCTTCAGCTCTTGTAGCTCCATGGGTGCCATTCTGTAAGGGGCCTTGAAAACTGGTGCTGATCCAGGAAGTAGGTCTATCGAAAATTCTACTTGGTGGTTCGGTGGTATCCCTGGGAATTCCTCCGGAAAGACATCTAGAAAGTTTTGCACTACTGGTATGTTGCTGGGTGACACTTCCGAGATCTTAGAGTCCATAATGTTCACTAAATATCCTTGACACGACTTCTTCTTAAGCATCTTTGATGCTTTCGCAGCAGACAAAACTCGGGGTATCACACCACTTTTAATCTTGTGGATGATTTCTTCCTTGGATTCTGGCACCGTTAAGATCACTTCTCTCTCCTTGCACCTGAATATGGCTCGATGGTGTGTAAGCCAATCCATTCCTAGTATCAAATCGAACTCATGCATGTCTATAACGTAGGGTTTGGCGCTAAAGTTGGTTTCTTCAATGTATACGTCGAGGCTATCTACTAATAAATACGTGAGAATCTTCTCTCCCGAAGGCAGATTAATCTCAAGAGGCTCGTCACTCTTGATTAGTTCGCAACGAATCTTACGACAATACTTAGTAGATATGAAAGAATGTGATGAACCAGTATCAAACAGTGTGAAAGCTCGGGAGTTACCCACTGATAAAGTACCTGTAGTGACTCCTTGTTCCTTATCCTCTTCATTCTGGTTCATGGCGAAGACTCTTCCTTGACCTCCAGTAGCTTGTCTTTGATTCCCTCTTGCAGGCAGTCCCCTTCAATCCGGCACATAGTTACTTGGTTTGGTCTAATCTTGAATTCTATGCCCGACCTCGTGGCATCTGAAGCATCTTTCCTGACCTCTAAGGCATTCACCATCGTGTCTCTTCCTTTATGGCCCTCATCTGGGGTATGTCTGCTGACGGAGGAGAAATTCTTTCTGCGATTTGGACAATTGTCCCTCAACCTTTTAAGTTATCTTCTCTGCGATCCTAATTGACTGTAAATGCCTATCAACCAATTCAGTTGCTTTAGAAAGCCTCACTTTCATGTCAATAGAATCTAACATGGATAGCTGCTCTTCGAAGCTAATTTCGAAACTTGCTACAAATATGTCAGCCAACTTGTGCACAGGAACTGTCTCCAGAAGAACTTTAGTCCTTCCACCTGTTTTTTGTATCTGTTCAAGAACAGAAATAAGTTCTGTAGCTGTGGCCTTGAATTGTCTGGATAATGCAATAAAATCAGGATCTTGCTCCATTTGATCAATTTCAACTTTCGTCATATCAAGGGGGGTGATCCTGGCCGTATAATATGTTCCTCTAGTGCTAAGCTCTTGTGCACTGAATCTGCACAGGCCTTCAAGAACAACAATGTAGGTGACCCTTCCACTTGGTTTCTCCACTCCCCTTGACAGGTGTAAAGCTCGGGCAGCGACTCCCCTATTATGCCAGTGTATAACAATATGTTGATTCTTACCACCTTGCTTGTGAGAATCAGAAGTTTCCTCTTGGGTTTTCGAGCTCCTTTCCCTTGGAGATGGCACTGAGCCAGATAATGAATGCTCCACAGCAGCATCACGGACTGGGAGAATACTAATTATTCCTTTCTCTTCCCTTTGCCACAACTCTTGTTCTACCAACTTGACGCTGCTGGGTGAAGTGCATCGAATATGAATAATAGCACCAGGTAGCAAAACTTTGTTCCGAAACGGAAAAATTGCGAGTCGACCAGGCAGCTCTACCGATTACGCCATACCAACTGTATTCATATGTTACCCCTTTTTCGGGAAGAAGAATTAACGACAGAATTGCGTGGGTTCGTAAGCGTGTATATAAATATATAACATTTGTGTATCTGATTTTATTTTGGATTAAAAAAAAATAAAGCTAGGAGAGAAGGAGACTGGGGAAGAAAAGTAGAAAGAGAAAAAGGAGACAAAAACTAATGGATGAAGGAAGACGTGAGTTTTAAAGAAGTTCAAGACAGCTTAGGTTTATAATGATAGAAAAGTCTTATTTTGAGCTAGCAAGTTACAATTTGGTTTGTTCTCTTCACTTCCCACTTTGTCTCTCCATTCTTGCAGCATTATAGCGATGTGTGTTGCCAAATCATGGCGCAGATCGCGCTGATAATTTCTGTAAGCTTTTTGTCTAGCTATATTGTCCATCTACCATAACACGGTTCCTCTTATCACGTAAGAACAAACTATCTTGCATAGAAATTCATAAATTTATTCACATGGAATAATAAAACCTAACTTGCACATAATTTCACATGTAAACATAGTTGAAAATTTTAAATCTTTCAAACCTTGTTTAGCGTGGGCGTAGTACTAGGTGGATGCGTAGCAAGAGACTTAATTATTATTAATTTATTCATGTATATTTTCATAGCAAATAAATCATTTACATATGCATATGCGGAAAAATAAAATTAAAAATAATTTTTGAACAAGTATGCAGAATCGTATACCCGCTCTGATACCAATCTGTCACACCCCATATTTTAAAAATAAAGAAATTCTCATTTTATTTCATAAATAGAGCATTAAATAGGGCGTGATAAAAAAATGCTTTAATTATTGAATAAATAAATAAATGATCATCCAAAGATAAAGGATTTAAACAAGTGGACAAGCCCCATAAGTTCTTGCAACTTTAACTTTAAGAAGAGTATTTAGTAAAAACCTTTAAAGAAAGGACCAAAAGTTTATTTCCTAAAATCATAACATGTGAAACATACAGGACTTATCAAATTTATATAAAAATAATTAAAAGCCTAACAAGCAAAAATTAATAGACAAGTGATTTAGCAAAGAAGAAGGTAAAGTTTAAGAAGTTCGGACATGTAAGTTTATGCAAAAATTTTCAAGAATTTAAAATATAGAATTTTATTCTAACTAGCTATAGTTCAACTAGGAAACGAAATCAATTTTAAATATAAAATTTATTTAAACTTTCGAAAATATTCAAATAAAATAAAGTGCATCTTATTTCATCAAAAAAAATAATCGAAGTACGGAATTGCTCGAGTTACCATGTAAATCAAAACAGTAAAATCCTTATGAAATTTTTCAATGTTCAAACAAATCAAAATATAAATAAAAACATAGACTGCAACTTATTGAAGTTTTTATTAAGTCTCACTTGCCAACGCACCACTACTTGTACGCTACCGCCACGCTAACCTGAAAGGGGGAGATTGATTGAAAGTGAGCAAACCACCGCTCAGTGAAATAAATTACGCACTATTTAACATTCAAATGCTACTACGAGTGAAACTGAAATTCTTACACTTGTAACTTGAAATTTAAAATCATGTTGGTAAGCACCTTTCGGTTCAATACCCATGTTGGCAAGCACCTTTCGGTTCAATACCCATGTTGGCAAGCACCTTTCGGTTCAATACCCATGTTGGCAAGCATCGCGATTCAATACCCTTGACTTGTACTTAATAATTCATGGATAACATAGCATGTTCATGTATAATCACATCATGCAGGGTTTTAAATACATAAACAACACATAATAAATCCCACCTATTGATCACGTAAAAACCTCGGATTCGTGTGTTGAACATCGCAATCAGCCCCGTCGAAAACCCTCCTCTCTTCGAAGAAGAACAGCCGTGAAAGAAGAAATAAAAAAATATAGTTGTATGTGAAGGAACGAAGGAATGATCAACCTCTTATACTTGAATGGCTGGGCCAAATCTCAAAATATAATTTAATGTGTAAGGGAGTCAAACTTTCCTTAGCAAGAGAAATAAATTTGGAAGTGATAGCCGGGGAATATCTCTTTAAAGAATTAAAAAGATATGATGATATTTTATTGGACAGGAAGAAATTTGTTAAATAAGAGAAGTGTATAAAATTCTGATTTCTCTTCCATTAACACGGTTTGGAAAGCAAACATGCGGGTTGGACTACATTTTGTTTGTATTGGGCCTCTATTAGTTGGGCCACAGGAAAACTCACGTATAGAATTTTTGAGGTGTTACATCCCTCCCTACTAATAAAATTTCATACTCGAAATTCTAATCGTAAAGACATAAATCTTACCCGTGAAGAAAGAGGGGCATCTTGCTTGTATTTCATCCTGTCGTTCCCATGTAGCCTCATCTTGAGTGTGCCGGCTCCATTGCACTTTAATGAATGACACGTCATGATTTCGGGCTCTTACGATCTTCCTTTCTAAGACTGCCTCAGGTTCTTCTTCGTATGTTAGGTCCTTGCTAATCTTGAGTGTTGAGAAGTTCACCACATGACTTGGATCATGAACATACTTCCTTAACATTGACACATGAAAGACATTATGAACCGTAGAAAATTCAGGCGGCAAAGCCAAGCGATAAGCTAGTACTCCTATTCTTTCAAGAATTTCAAATGGCCCGACAAAACGAGGCTTAAGCTTTCCCTTTCTTCCGAATCGTATAACACCCTTCGTGGGTGCAACCTTTAAGAAGACATGTTCTCCGATTTCAAATTGTAGATCTCTCCTTCTTTGATCAGCATAAGAGTTTTGTCTATCTTGAGTAGACTTAATTCTTTCTCGAATGACTCTAATCTTGTCCACTGCTTCTTCTATCATTTTGGGGCCTAGGACAACCTTCTCACCAACATCGTCCCAATATAATGGCGATCTACACTTCCTTCCATAAAGCGCTTCATAAGGGGCCATCTTGATGGTCGCTTGATAACTATTGTTGTAGGCAAACTCGACTAGAGGTAGGAACTTTTCCCATGCATCGTCAAAGTCGATTGTGTACGCTCTTAACATATCCTTCAAAATTTGGATTGTTCTTTCGGATTGCCCATCGGTTTGCGGATGATAGGCGGTGCTGAAGTTTAATCTTGTTCCCATGGCCTTATGCAAACTTTCCCAAAATCTTGAAGTAAATCGCGCATCTCTATCGGACACTATTGAAATTGGGATGCCATGAAGTTTTACTATTTCTTGAACATATAACTGAGCGAACTGCTCCATCTTGAATGTCATCTTCACTGGTAAGAAGTGCGCCAATTTCGTCAATCGATCAACAATGACCCAAATGGCGTGGTTTCCCTTTGATGATCTTGGTAGTCCCACAACGAAATCCATGGCAATTTGTTCCCATTTCCACTCAGGAATCTCGAGTGGTTTAAGCTTTCAGGCTGGTCACTGATGTTCAATTTTAACTTGTTGGCAAGTTAAATATCTCTCAACGAAATATCCAATATCTCGCTTCATACTTCTCCACCAAAACCTTTCTTTCAAATCTTGATACATCTTTGTTCCTCCAGGATGAGCGATATATGGAGCTCCATGTGCCTCTCCTAAAATCTTCTCTCTTAATTCTTCAACCATTGGAACGCATATTCTTCCGTTTAGAGTCAATACTTCCTCGTCATCCACTTTGAAGCCATTGTATTCGCCTCCTTGTGCCTTCTTCCTCATTCCTTGCAAAAAGTGATCTTGCTCTTGAGCTCCCCTTATTTCCATTTTCAAACTCGGCAGTATCTCCAATGATGCAAAGGTCGTTCTTGTGCCGGGGGTGATGTCACCAACTCGATTTGCATCTTGGCGAATTCATTGACCAACTCCTCACGCTCGGTGTGTAGACTACTAAGGTCCATTTTTGTTTTCCGGCTCAATGCATCAGCTACCACGTTAGCCTTTCCTGGATGGTACTCAATTGAGCAATCATAGTCCTTCACCAACTCTAACCATCTTCGTTGTCTCATGTTGAGCTCCTTTTGAGTGAAAAGATATTTTAGACTCTTATGGTCCGTGAAGATCACACATCTTCCTTCATATAGATAGTGTCGCTAAACCTTCATGGCATGCACAACTGCTGCCAACTCCAGATCGTGTGTAGGGTAGTTCACCTCGTGTGGCCTCAACTGTCTAAAGGTGTATGCAATAACCTTCCCATGTTGCATCAAAACACATCCAAGTCCTTGTTTTGATGCATCACTGTAGACAGTGAATTCTTCATTTGGGTTACGTATCGTCAATACTGGATCTGTGGTCAAGTCATGTTTCAATTTTTAGAAACTCTCTTCACACTTCTCAGACCAAACAAACTTTTCGACTTTTCGAGTCAAGCGCGTCAAAGGACCGGCTATCTTTGAAAATCCTTCAATAAATCTCCGATAATAGCCCGCTAGTCCTAAGAAACTCCGAATTTCTTGTACATTTGATGGCGTTCTCCATTGATTCACAGCTTCAATCTTCGATGGATCCACCTCGATTCTTTGCGATGTCACCACGTGTCCCAGAAAGGCGACTTGGTTCAACCAAAATTCACATTTCTTAAACTTCGCGTACAGCTTCTCCTTGCGAAGTGTTTCGAATACTAATCTCAAGTGTTCCTCATGTTGTGCTTCGTCCTTCGAGTAGACAAGAATGTCATCAATGAAGACTATGACAAACTGATCGAGATATGGGTGGAATACTCGATTCATCAGGTCCGTAAACACAGCAGGTGCATTACTTAAGCCAAATGGCATTACAACGAACTCGTAATGTCCATACCGAGTCCTAAAAGCCATCTTAGAAATATCTGTCTCCTTCACCCTCAATTAGTGGTATCCAGATCTCAAGTCAATCTTGGAAAAGGTACTAGCTCCTTCAAGTTGATCAAATAGGTCTTCGATTCTCGGTAAGGGATACTTGTTCTTCATTGTCAGTCTATTGAGTTCACGGTAATCAATGCACATTCTCATCGAACCGTCCTTCTTCTTGACAAATAGAACTGGTGCTCCCCATGGTGATACGCTTGGGCGAATAAATCCCAAGTTCATAAGCTCTTGCAGTTGAATCTTCAGCTCTTGTAGCTCAATGGGTGCCATTCTGTAAGGGGCCTTGAAAACTGGTGCTGATCCAGGAAGTAGGTCTATCGAAAATTCTACTTGGTGGTTTGGTGGTATCCCTGGGAATTCCTCCGGAAAGACATCTAGAAAGTTTTGCACTACTGGTATGTTGCTGGGTGACACTTCCGAGATCTTAGAGTCCATAATGTTCACTAAATATCCTTGACACGACTTCTTCTTAAGCATCTTTGATGCTTTCGCAGCAGACAAAACTCGGGGTATCACACCACTTTTAATCTTGTGGATGATTTCTTCCTTGGATTCTGGCACCGTTAAGATCACTTCTCGCTCCTTGCACCTGAATATGGCTCGAACTCATGCATGTCTATAAGGTAGGGTTTGGCGCTAAAGTTGATTTCTTCAATGTATACGTCGAGGCTATCTACTAATAAATACGTGATAATCTTTTCTCCCGAAGGAAGACTAATCTCAAGAGGCTCGTCACTCTTGATTAGTTAGCAACGAATCTTACGACAATACTTAGCAGATATGAAAGAATGTGATTCAACAGTATCAAACAGTGTGAAAGCTCGGGAGTTACCCACTGATAAAGTACCTGTAGTGACTCCTTGTTCCTTATCCTTTTCATTCTGGTTCATGGAGAAGACTCTTCCTTGACCTCCGGTAGCTTGTCTTTGATTCCCTCTTGCAGGTGGTCCCCTTCGATCCGGCACATAGTTACATGGTTTGGTGCAATCTTGAGTTCTATGCCCGACCTCGTGGCATCTGAAGCATCTTTCCTGACCTCTAAGGCATTCACCATCGTGTCTCTTCCTTTATGGCCCTCATCTGGGGTATGTCTGCTGACGGAGGAGAAATTCTTTCAGCGATTTAGATAATTGTCCCTCAACCTTTTTAGTTATCTTCTCTGCGATCCTAATTGACTGTAAATGCCTATCAACCAATTCAGTTGCTTTAGAAAGCCTCACTTTCATGTCAATAGAATCTAACATGGATAGCTGCTCTTCGAAGCTAATTTCGAAACTTGCTACAAATATGTTAGCCAACTTGTGCACAGGAACTGTCTCCAGGAGAACTTTAGTCCTTCCACCTGTTTTTTATTTCTGTTCAAGAACAGAAATAAGTTTCGTAGTTGTGGCCTTGAATTGTCTGGATAATGCAATAAAATCAGGATCTTGCTCCACTTGATCCATTTCAACTTTCGTCATATCAAGGGAGGTGATCCTGGCCGTATAATATGTTCCTCTAGTGCTAAGCTCTTGTACACTGAATCTGCACAGGCCTTCAAGAACAACAATGTAGGTGACCCTTCCACTTGGTTTCTCCACTCCCCTTGACAGATGTAAAGCTCAGGCAGCGATTCCCCTATTTTGCTAGTGTATAACTTTCTGTTGATTCTTACCACCTTGCTTGTGGGAATCAGAAGTTTCCTCTTGGGTTTTCGAGCTCCTTTCCCCTGGAGATGGCACTGAGCCAGATAATGAAGGCCCACAGCAGCATCACGGACGGGAGAATACCAATTATTCCTTTCTCTTCCCTTTGCCACAACTCTTGTTCTACCAACTTGACGCTGCTGGGTGAAGTGCATCGAATACGAATAATAGCACCAGGTAGCAAAACTTTGTTCCGAAATGGAAAAATTGCGAGTTGACCAGGCAGCTCTACCGATTCCGCCATACCAACTGTATTCATATGTTACCCCTTTATTGGGAAGAAGAATTAACGACAGAATTGCGTGGGTTCGTAAGCGTGTATATAAATATATAACATTTGTGTATCTGATTTTATTTTGGATTTAAAAAAAATAAAGCTAGGAGAGAAGGAGACTGGGGAAGAAAAGTAGAAAGAGAAAAAGGAGACAAAAACTAATGGATGAAGGAAGACGTGAGTTTTAAAGAAGTTCAAGACAGCTTAGGTATATAATGATAGAAAAGTCTTATTTTGAGCTAGCAAGTTACAATTTGGTTTGTTCTCTTCACTTCCCACTTTGTCTCTCTATTCTTGCAGCATTATAGCGATGTGTGTTGCCAAATCATGGCGCAGATCGCGCTGATAATTTTTGTAAGCTTTTTGTCTAGCTATATTGTCCATCTACCATAACACGGTTCCTCTTATCACGTAAGAACAAACTATCTTGCATAGAAATTCATAAATTTATTCACATGGAATAATAAAGCCTAACTTGCACATAATTTCACATGTAAACATAGTTGAAAATTTTAAATCTTTCAAACCTTGTTTAGCGTGGGCGTAGTACTCGGTGGATGCGTAGCAAGAGACTTAATTATTATTAATTTATTCATGTATATTTTCATAGCAAATAAATCATTTACATATGCATATGCGGAAAAATAAAAATAAAAATAATTTTTGAACAAGTATGCAGAATCGCATACCCGCTCTGATACCAATTTGTCACACCCCATATTTTAAAAATAAAGAAATTCTCATTTTATTTCATAAATAGAGCATTAAATAGGGCGTGATAAAAAAATGCTTTAATTATTGAATAAAGAAATAAATGATCATCCAAAGATAAAGGATTTAAACAAGTGGACAAGCCCCATAAGTTCTTGCAACTTTAACTTTAAGAAGAGTATTTGTAAAAACCTTTAAAGAAAGGACCAAAAGTTTATTTCCTAAAATCATAACATGTGAAACATACAGGACTTATCAAATTTATATAAAAATAATTAAAAGCCTAACATACAAAAATTAATAGACAAGTGATTTAGCAAAGAAGAAGGTAAAGTTTAAGAAGTTCGGACATTTAAGTTTATGCAAAATTTTCAAGAATTTAAAATATAGAATTTTATTCTAACTAGCTGTATTTCAACTAGGAAACGAAATCTATTTTAAATAAAAACTTTATTTAAACTTTCAAAAATATTCAAATAAAATAAAGTGCATCTTATTTCATCAAAAAAAATAATCGAAGTACAGAATTGCTCGAGTTACCATGTAAATCAAAACAGTAAAATCCTTATGAAATTTTCCCATGTTCAAACAAATCAAAATATAAATAAAAACATAGACTACAACTTATTGAAGTTTTTATTAAGTCTCTCTTGCCAACGCACCACCACTTGTACGCTGCCGCCACGCTAACCTGAAAGGGGGAGATTGATTGAGAGTGAGCAAACCACCGCTCAGTGAAATAAATTACGCACTATTTATCATTCAAACGCTACTACGAGTGAAACTGAAATTCTTACACTTGTAACTTGAAATTTAAAATCATGTTGGTAAGCACCTTTCGGTTCAATACCCATATTGGCAAGCACCTTTCGGTTCAATACCCATGTTGGCAAGCACCTTTCAGTTCAATACCCATATTGGCAAGCATCGCGATTCAATACACTTGACTTGTACTTAATAATTCATGGATAACATAGCATGATCATGTATAATCACATCATGTAGGGTTTTAAATACATAAACAACACATAATAAATCCCACCTATCGATCACGTAAAAACCTCAGATTCGTGTGTTGAACGTCGTAATCAGCCCCATCGAAAACCCTCCTCTCTTCGAAGAAGAACAGCTGTGAAAGAAGAAATAAAAAAATATAGTTGTATGTGAAGGAACGAAGGAATGATCAACCTCTTATACTTGAATGGCTGGGCCAAATCTCAAAATATAATTTAACGTGTAGGGGAGTCAAACTTTCCTTAGCAAGAGAAATAAATTTGGCAGGGGAATATCTCTTTAAAGAATTAAAAAGATATGATGATATTTTCTTGGACAGGAAGAAATTTGTTAAATAAGGGAAGTGTATAAAATTCTGATTTCTCTTCCATTCACACGGTTTGGAAAGCAAACATGCGGGTTGGACTACGTTTTGTTTGTATTGGGCCTCTATGAGTTGGGCCACAAGGAAAACTTACGTATAGAATTTTTGAGGTGTTACATCCCTCCCTACTAATAAAAATTTCGTCCTCGAAATTCTAATCGTAAAGATATAAATCTTACCCGTGAAGAAAGAGGGGTATCTTGCTTGTATTTCATCCTCTCGTTCCCATGTAGCCTCATCTTGAGTGTGCCGGCTCCATTTCTCTTTAATGAATGACACGTCATGATTTCGGGCTCTTACGATCTTCCTTTCTAAGACTGCCTCAGGTTCTTCTTCGTATGTTAGGTCCTTGCTAATCTTGAGTTTTGAGAAGTTCACCACATGACTTGGATCATGAACATACTTCCTTAACATTGACACATGAAAGACATTATGAACCGTAGAAAATTCAGGCGGCAAAGCCAAGCGATAAGCTAGTACTCCTATTCTTTCAAGAATTTCAAATGGCCCGACAAAACAAGGCTTAAGCTTTCCCTTTCTTCCGAATCGTATAACACCCTTCGTGGGTGCAACCTTTAAGAAGACATGTTCTCCGATTTCAAATTGTAGATCTCTACTTTTTTGATCAGCATAAGACTTTTGTCTATCTTGAGCAGACTTAATTCTTTCTCGAATGACTCTAATCATGTCCACTGCTTCTTCTATCATTTTGGGCCTAGGACAGCCTTCTCACCAACATCGTCCCAATATAATGGCGATCTACACTTCCTTCCATAAAGCGCTTCATAAGAGGCCATCTTGATGGTCGCTTGACCAGGCTCACGGTGTAGAATTAGTTCTGCAATTTGACTTTTTAGTGAATCTATGGCGCAAGCTTCCTAGCATTTTTATACAATGAAAACATATTCTCAAACTATATTCTCATGTCTAATAACTAATTTGACTATAAAATTGGGAAGAAAATGATCACTTCAAGGAGTTCTTGACCAGGCTCACGGAGTAGAATCAGGTCTTCACTTTGACTTTTTAGTGACTCTACGGTGCAAACTTCGTTGCAGTTGTATACTGTGAAAACATATTTTCCAACTATATACTCATCCATAATAACTAATTTGACCATAAAAATGGTAAGAAAAATGTTATCTTCAAGGAGTTCTTGACCTGGATCAGGTAGTAGAATCAGCTCTACAATTTGACTTTTTAGTGACTCTATAGCGTAAGCTTCCTAGTATTTTTATACTCTGAAAATATGTTATCCAACTATATTCTCATGTCTAAAAACTAATTTGACCATAAAAATGACAAGAAAATTCTCAATTCCAAGAGTTCTTGACCTGGCTCACGGAGTAGAATCAGCTCTGCACTCTGTGTTTTTAGTGACTCTATGGCGCAAGCTTCGTAGCAGTTGTATACTCTGAAAATATGTTCTCCGACTATATACTCATGTATAATAACTAATTTGACTATAAAAATAGTAAGAAAATGCTCACTTCAAGGAGTTCTTGACCTAGCTCACGAAGTAAAATCAGCTCTGAACTTTGACTTTTAATGAATCTATGGCGCAAGCTTCCTTGAATTTTTATATAATGAAAACATGTTCTACAACTATATTCTCATTTCTAATGATAAATTTTACTATAAAAAATGTAAGAAAATTCTCACTTCTAGGAGTTCTTGACCTGGCTCAAGGAGTAGAATCAACTCTGCACTTTGATTTTTTAGTCACTCTATGGAACAAGCTTTCTCGCATTTTTATACTCTGAAAGCACGTTCTCCAACTATATTCTCATGTTTAATAACTAATTTGACCATAAAAATGGCAAGAAAATTCTCACTTCAAGGAGTTCTTGACATGGCTCACGGAATAGAATCAGCTTAGCACTGTGTGTTTTTTGTGACTCTATGGCACAAACTTTGTAGCAGTTATATGCTCAAAAAACATATTCTCCAACTATATACTCATGTATTATAACTAATTTGACTATAAAAATGGTACGAAAATGCTCACTTCAAGGAGTTCTTGACCTGTCTCAGGGAGTAGAGGCAGCTTTACACATTGACTTTTTAGTGACTCGATGGCGCAAGATTCCTAGCATTGTTATACTCTAAAAACATGTTCTGCAACTATATTCTCATGTCTAATAACTAATTTGACCATAAAAATGGGAAGAAAATGCTCACTTCCAAGAGTTATTGGCTTGACTCACGGAGTAGAATTCGCTTTGCACTCTGTGTTTTTAGTGACTATTTGGCGCAAGCTTCGTAGCAGTTATATACTCTGAAAATATGTTCTCTAACTATATACTCATGTATAATAACTAATTTGACTTTAAAAATGGTAAGAAAATGCTCACTTCAAGGAGTTCTTAACCTGTCTCAGGGAGTAGGAACAGCATTACACATTGACATTTTAGTGAATAATGGTGCAAGATTCCTAGCATTGTTATACTCTGAAAACATGTTCTCCAACTATATTTTCATGTATAATATCTAATTTAACCATAAAAATGGTAACAAAGTACTCACTTCAAGGAGTTCTTAACCTGGCTCACGGAGTAAAAACAGCTCTGAACTTTGACTTTTTAGTGACTCTATGGCACAAGCTTTCAAGAATTTTTATATAATGAAAACATGCTCTACAACTATATTCCCATATATAATAACTAATTTTACCATAAAAATGTAAGAAAATTCTCACTTTAAGGAGTTCTTGACCTGGCTCAAGGAGTAGAATTAATTCTACACTTTGACTTTTTGGTGACTCTATGGCGCAAGCTTACTAGCATTTTTATACTTGGAAAACAGGTTCTCCAACTATATTTTCATCTCTAATAACTAATTTGACCACAAAAATGGCAAAAAAATGCTCACTTCAAGGAGTTCTTGACCTGGCTCACAGTGTAGAATCAGCTCTGCATTTTGACTTTTTGTGACTCTATTGTGCAAGCTTTCTAGCATTTTTATACTCTGAAAATATGTTCTGCAACTATATTCTCATGTCTAATAACTAATTTGACCATAAATATGGCAAGAAAATGCTCACTTCTAAGAGTTCTTGACTTGGCTCACGGAGTAGAATCAGCTCTGCACTATGTGTTTTTAGTGACTCTATGGCGCAAGCTTCGTAGCAGTTATATACTCAGAAAACATGTTCTCCAACTATATTCTCATGTATAATAACTAAATTGACTATAATAATGGTAAGAAAATGCTAACTTCAAGGAGTTCTTGACATGTCTCTAGATTCCTAGTATTGTTATACTCTAAAAACATGTTATTCAACTATATTTTAATGTATAATATCTAATATGACCATAAAAATGGTAACCAAATGCTCACATCAAGGAGATCTTATCCTGGCTCACGGAGTAAAATCAGCTCTGAACTTTGACTTTTTAGTGACTCCATGGCGCAAGCTTCCATGAATTTTTATAAAATGAAAACATGTTCTACAACTATATTCTCATATATAATAATTAATTTTACCATAAAAAATATAAGAAAATTCTCACTTCAAGGAGTTCTTGACCTGGCTCAAGGATTAGAATCTGTCTATGTACTTTGACTTTTTAATGACTCTATCGTACAAGCTTCCTCGCATTTTTATTCTTTGAAAACACGTTCTCTAACTATATTATCATGTTTAATAACTAATTTAACCATAAAAATGGCAAGAAAATTTCACTTCAATAAGTTCTTGACCTGACTCACGGATTAGAATCAGCTCTGCACTGTGTGTTTTTTGTGACTCTATGGCGCAAACTTCGTAGCAGTTATACACTCAAAAAACATGTTCTCCAACTATATACTCATGTATAATTACTAATTTGACCATAAAAATGGTAAGAAAATTCTCAGTTCATAGAGTTCTTGGCCAGGCTCACGGAGTAGAATTAGCTCTGCAATTTGACTTTTTAGTGAATCTATGGTGCAAGTTTCCTAGCATTTTTATACAATTAAAACATGTTCTCCAACTATATTCTCATGTTTAATAACTAGTTTGACCATAAAAATGGCAAGAAAATGCTCACTTCAAGGAGTTCTTGTCCTAGCTCACAGATTAGAATCCGGTCTGCACTTTGACTTTTTAGTGACTCTGTGGCGCAAACTTCGTAGCAATTATATACTATGAAAACATGTTCTCCAACTATATACTCATCCATAACAACTAATTTACCATAAAATGGTAAGAAAATGCTCTCTTCAAGGAGTTCTTCACCTGGCTCAGGTAGTAGAATCAGCTCCGCAATTTGACTTTTTAGTGACTCTATAGCGTCAGCTTCCTGGCATGTTTATACTCTAAAAACATATTCTCCAACTATATTCTCATCTCTAATAACTAATTTGACCATAAAAATGGCAGAAAATGCTCACATTAAGGAGTTCTTGACCTGGCTCAAGTAGTAAAATCAACTATTTACTTTGACTATTTAGTGACTCTATGGCGCAAACTTCCACGCACTTTTATACTCTGAAAACACGTTCTCCAACTATATTCTCATGTTTAATAACTAATTTGACCATAAAAATGGCAAGAAAATTCTCACTTCAAGGAGTTTTGACCTAGCTCACGGAGTAGAATCAGCTCTGCAGTGTGTGTTTTTTGCGACTCTATGGTGCAAACTTCGTAGCAGGTATATACTCTGAAAAATTGTTCTCCAACTATATACTCAAGTATAATAACTAATTTGGCAATAAAAATGGTAAGAAAATTCTCACTTCAAGGAGTTCTTAACCAGGCTCACGGAGTAGAATTAGCTCTGCAATTTGACTTTTTAGTGACTCTATAGCGTAAGCTTTCAAGTATTTTTATACTCTGAAAACATGTTCTCCAACTATATTTTCATGTCTAATAACTAATTTGACCATAAAAATGGCAAGAAAATGCTCGCTTCAAGGAGTTCTTGACCTGGCTCACGTAGTAGAATCTTCTCTGCATTTTGACTTTTTAGTGACTCTATGGCGCAGTTTCCTACAATTTTTATAATCTGAAAACATGTTCTGCAACTATATTCTCATGTCTAATAATTAATTTGACTATAAAAATGGCAAGAAAATGCTCACTTCCAAGAGTTCTTGACCTGGCTCACGGAGTAGAATCAGCTCTTCATTCTGTGTTTTTAGTGACTCTATGGCGCAAGCATCGTAGTAGTTATATACTCTGAAATTTGTTCTCCAACTATATACTCATGTATAATAACTAATTTGACTATAAAATACTAAGAAAATGCTCACTTCAAGGAGTTCTTGACCTGGCTCACGGAGTAAAATCAGCTCTAAACTTTGACTTTTTAGTGACTCTATAGCGCAAGCTTCCTAGAATTTTATATAATGAAAACATGTTCTACAACTATATTCTAATATCTAATGACTAATTTTACCATAAAAATGTAAAAAAATTCTCACTTCAAGGAGTTCTTGACCTGGCTCAAGGAGTAGAATCAACTCAGCACTTTGACTATTTAGTGACTCTATGACGCAAACTTCCTCGCATGTTTATACTCTGAAAACACGTTCTCCTACTATATTCTCATGTTTAATAACTAATTTGACCGTAAAAATGGCAAGAAAATTCTCACTTCAAGGAGTCTTGACCTGGCCCACAGAGTAGAATCAGCTCTGCAGTGTGTGTTTTTTGTGACTCTATGGCGCAAAATTCGTAGCAGTTATATACTCAGAAAAATTGTTCTCCAACTATATACTCAAGTATAATAACTAATTTTACCATAAAGATGGTAAGAAAATTCTCACTTCAAGGAGTTCTTAACCAGGCTCACGGATTAGAATTAGCTCTGCAATTTGACTTTTTAGTGAATCTATGGCGCAAGCTTCCTAGCATTTTTATACAATGAAAATATGTTCTCCAACTATATTCTCATGTCTAATAACTAATTTGAGGCTCACTTCAAGGAGTTCTTGACCTGGCTCACGGAGTCGAATCTGGTCTGCACTTTGACTTTTTAGTGACTCTGTGGCATAAACTTCATTGAAGTTATATACTATGAAAACATGATCTCCAACTATATACTCATTTATAATAACTAATTTGACCATAAAAATGGTAAGAAAATGCTCTCTTCAAGGAGTTCTTGACCTGGCTCAGGTTGTAGAATCAGCTCTGCAATTTGACTTTTTAGTGACTCTATAGCGTAAGCTTCCTAGCATTTTTATACTCTGAAAACATGTTCTCCAACTACATTCTCATGTCTAATAACTAATTTGACCATAAAAATGGCAAGAAAATTCTCACTTCAAGGAGTCTTGACCTGGCCCACAGAGTAGAATCAGCTCTGCAATGTGTGTTTTTTGTGACTCTATGGCGCAAAATTCGTAGCAGTTATATGCTCAGAAAAATTGTTCTCCAACTATATACTCAAGTATAATAACTAATTTTACCATAAAAATGGTAAGAAAATTCTCACTTCAAGGAGTTCTTAACCAGGCTCACGGAGTAGAATTAGCTCTGCAATTTGACTTTTTAGTGAATCTATGGCGCAAGCTTCCTAGCATTTTTATACAATGAAAATATGTTCTCCAACTATATTCTCATGTCTAATAACTAATTTGAGGCTCACTTCAAGGAGTTCTTGACCTGGCTCACGGAGTCGAATCTGGTCTGCACTATGACTTTTTAGTGACTCTATGGCGTAAACTTCATTGCAGTTATATACTATGAAAACATGATCTCCAACTATATACTCATCTATAATAACTAATTTGACCATAAAAATGGTAAGAAAATGCTCTCTTCAAGGAGTTCTTGACCTGGCTCAGGTTGTAGAATCAGCTCTGCAATTTGACTTTTTAGTGACTCTATAGCGTAAGCTTCCTAGCATTTTTATACTCTGAAAACATGTTCTCCAACTACATTCTCATGTCTAATAACTAATTTGACCATAAAAATGGCAAGAAAATGCTCACTTCAAGGAGTTCTTGACCTAGCTCACGGAGTAGAATCAGTTTTGCATTTTGACTTTTTAGTGACTCTATGGCGCAGCTTCCTAGAATTTTTATACTCTGAAAACATGTTCTATAACTATATTCTCATGTCTAATAAATAATTTGACTATAAAAATGGCAAGAAAATGCTCACTTCCAAGAGTTGTTGACCTGGCTCACGGAGTAGAATCAGCTCTACATTCTGTATTTTTAGTGACTCTATGGCGCAAGTTTCGTAGCAGTTATATACCATAAAAACATGTTCTCCAACTATATAATAATGTATAATAACTAATTTGACTATAAAAATAGTGAGAAAATGCTCACTACATGGAGTTATTAACCTGTCTCAGGGATTATAAGCAGCTTTACACATTGACTTTTTAGTGACTCGATAGCGCAAGCTTCCTAGCATTATTATGGTAAGAAAATGGTAAGAAAATTCTCACTTCAAGGAGTTCTTAACTTGGCTCACGGAGTAAAATCAGCTCTGAAATTTGACTTTTTAGTAACTCTTTGGCGCAAGTTTCCTAGAATTTTTATATAATGAAAACATGTTCTACAACTATATTTTCATATCAAATAACTAATTTTACCATAAAAATGTAAGAAAATTCTCACTTCAAGGAGTTCTTGAACTGGCTCAAGGAGTAGAATCAACTCTGCACTTTGACTTTTTAGTGACTCTATGGCGCAAGCTTTCTCGCATTTTTGTACTCTGAAAATATGTTCTCCAACTATATTCTCATGTTTAATAACTAATTTGACCATAAAAAAGGCAAGAAAATTCTTAATTCAAGGAGTTCTTGACCTAACTCGAGGAGGGAATCAACTCTGCACTGTGTTTTTTGTGACTCTATGGCGCAAACTTCAAGGAGTTCATAATCTGGATCAAGGAGTAGAATCAACTCAGCACTTTGACTTTTTGGTGACTCTATAGCGCAAGCTTAATAGCATTTTTATACTCTGAAAATACCTTCTCCAACTATATTTTCATGTTTAATAACAAATTTGAACATAAAAATGGCAAGAAAACTATCACTTCAAGGAGTTCTTGACCTGGTTCACGAAGTAGTAACAGCTCTGCACTGTGTGTTTTTTGTGACTCTATGGTGGAAACTTCGTAGCAGTTATTTACTCAGAAAACATGATCTCCAACTATATACTCATCTATAATAACTAATTTGACCATAAAAATGGTAAGAAAATGCTCTCTTCAAGGAGTTCTTGACCTGGCTCAGGTTGTAGAATCAGCTCTGCAATTTGACTTTTTAGTGACTCTATAGCGTAAGCTTCCTAGCATTTTTATACTCTGAAAACATGTTCTCCAACTACATTCTCATGTCTAATAACTAATTTGACCATAAAAATGGCAAGAAAATGCTCACTTCAAGGAGTTCTTGACCTAGCTCACGGAGTAGAATCAGTTTTGCATTTTGACTTTTTAGTGACTCTATGGCGCAGCTTCCTAGAATTTTTATACTCTGAAAACATGTTCTATAACTATATTCTCATGTCTAATAAATAATTTGACTATAAAAATGGCAAGAAAATGCTCACTTCCAAGAGTTGTTGACCTGGCTCACGGAGTAGAATCAGCTCTACATTCTGTATTTTTAGTGACTCTATGGCGCAAGCTTCGTAGCAGTTATATACCATAAAAACATGTTCTCCAACTATATAATAATGTATAATAACTAATTTGACTATAAAAATAGTGAGAAAATGCTCACTACATGGAGTTATTAACCTGTCTCAGGGATTATAAGCAGCTTTACACATTGACTTTTTAGTGACTCGATAGCGCAAGCTTCCTAGCATTATTATGGTAAGAAAATGGTAAGAAAATTCTCACTTCAAGGAGTTCTTAACTTGGCTCACGGAGTAAAATCAGCTCTGAAATTTGACTTTTTAGTAACTCTTTGGCGCAAGTTTCCTAGAATTTTTATATAATGAAAACATGTTCTACAACTATATTTTCATATCAAATAACTAATTTTACCATAAAAATGTAAGAAAATTCTCACTTCAAGGAGTTCTTGAACTGGCTCAAGGAGTAGAATCAACTCTGCACTTTGACTTTTTAGTGACTCTATGGCGCAAGCTTTCTCGCATTTTTGTACTCTGAAAATATGTTCTCCAACTATATTCTCATGTTTAATAACTAATTTGACCATAAAAAAGGCAAGAAAATTCTTAATTCAAGGAGTTCTTGACCTAACTCGAGGAGGGAATCAACTCTGCACTGTGTTTTTTGTGACTCTATGGCGCAAACTTCAAGGAGTTCATAATCTGGATCAAGGAGTAGAATCAACTCAGCACTTTGACTTTTTGGTGACTCTATAGCGCAAGCTTAATAGCATTTTTATACTCTGAAAATACCTTCTCCAACTATATTTTCATGTTTAATAACAAATTTGAACATAAAAATGGCAAGAAAACTATCACTTCAAGGAGTTCTTGACCTGGTTCACGAAGTAGTAACAGCTCTGCACTGTGTGTTTTTTGTGACTCTATGGTGGAAACTTCGTAGCAGTTATTTACTCAGAAAACATGTTCTCCAACTATATACTCATGTATAATAACTAATTTGACCATAAAAATGGTAAGAAAATTCTCACTTCAGGGAGTTCTTGACCATGCTCACGGAGTAGAATTAGTTCTGTAATTTGACTTTTTAGTGAATCTATGGCGCAAGCTTCTTAGCATTTTTATACAATGAAAACATATTCTCCAACTATATTCTCATGTCTAATAACTAATTTGACTATAAAATTGGCAAGAAAATGATCACTTCCAGGAGTTCTTGACTTGCCTCACGGAATAGAATCAGGTCTTCACTTTGACTTTTTAGTGACTCTACGGTGCAAACTTTGTTGCAGTTGTATACTATGAAAACATGTTTTCCAACTATATAATCATCTAAAATAACTAATTTGACCATAAAAATGGTAAGAAAATGCTCTCTTCAAGGAGTTCTTGACCTGGCTCACGAAGTAGAACCAGCTCTGCATTTTGATTTTTTAGTGACTCTATGGCACTATTTCCTAGAATTTTATACCCTGAAAACATATTCTGCAACAATATTCTCATGTCTAATAACTAATTTTACCATAAAAATTGCAAGAAAATGCTCACTTCCAAGAGTTCTTGACCTGGCTCACGGAGTAGAATCAGCTCTGCACTCTGTGTTTTTAGTGACTCTATGGCGCAAGCTTCGTAGCAGTTGTATACTCTGAAAATATGTTCTCCGACTATATACTCATGTATAATAACTAATTTGACTATAAAAATAGTAAGAAAATGCTCACTTCAAGGAGTTCTTGACCTGGCTCATGGAGTAAAATCAGCTCTGAACTTTGACTTTTAGTGAATCTATGGCGCAAGCTTCCTTGTATTTTTATATAATAAAAACAAGTTCTACAACTATATTCTCATATCTAATAACTAATTTTACCATAAAAATGTAAGAAAATTCTCACTTCTAGGAGTTCTTGACCTGACTCAAGGAGTAGAATCAACTCTGCACTTTGACTTTTTATACTCTGAAAGCACGTTCTCCAACTATATTCTCATGTTTAATAACTAATTTGACCATAAAAATGGCAAGAAAATTCTCACTTCAAGGAGTTATTGACCTGGCTCACGAAATAGAATCAGCTATGCACTGTGTGTTTTTTGTGACTCTAAGGCGCAAATTTTGTAGCAGTTATATACTTAAAAACATGTTCTCCAACTATATACTCATGTATTATAACTAATTTGACTATAAAAATGGAACGAAAATGCTTACTTCAAGGAGTTCTTGATCTGTCTCAGGGAGTAGAGGCAGCTTTACACATTGACTTTTTAGTGACTAGATGGCGCAAGGTTCCTAGCATTGTTATACTCTGAAAACATGTTCTACAACTATATTCTCATGTCTAATAACTAATATGACCATAAAAATGGGAAGAAAATGCTCACTTCCAAGAGTTCTTGGCTTGACTCACGGAGTAGAATTAGCTTTGCACTCTGTGTTTTTAGTGACTCTTTGGCGCAAGCTTCGTAGCAGTTATATACTATGAAAACATGTTCTCTAACTATATACTCATGTATAATAACTAATTTGACTATAAAAATGGTAAGAAAATGCTAACTTCACGGAGTTCTTGACCTATCTCAGGGAGTAGGAGCAACTTTACACATTGACTTTTTAGTGAATAATGGCGCAAGATTCCTAGCATTGTTATACTCTGAAAACATGTTCTCCAACTATATTTTCATGTATAATATCTAATTTGACCATAAAAATGGTAACAAAATACTCACTTCAAGGAGTTCTTAACCTGGCTCACGGAGTAAAAACAGCTCTGAACTTTAACTTTTTAGTGACTCTATGGCGCAAGCTTTCAAGAATTTTTATATATGAAAACATGCTCTACAACTATATTCTCACATATAATAACTAATTTTACCATAAAAATGTAAGAAATTTTTCACTTTAAGGAGTTCTTGACCTGGCTCAAGGAGTAGAATTAACTCTGCACATTGACTTTTTGGTGACTCTATGGCTCAAGCTTACTTGCATTTTTATACTCTGAAAACACGTTCTCCAACTATATTCTCATGTTTAATAACTAATTTGACCACAAAAATGGCAAGAAAATTCTCACTTCAAGGAGTTCTTGACCTGGATCTCGGAGTAGAATCAGTTCTGCACTGTATGTTTTTTGTGACTCTGTGGCGCAATCTTCGTAGCTGTTATATACTCAGGAAACATGTTCTCCAATTATATACTCATGTATAATAACTAATTTGACCATAAAAATAGTAAGAAAATTCTCATTTCAAGGAGTTCTTGACCAGGCTCACGGAGTAGAATTAGTTCTGCAATTTGACTTTTCAGTGAATCTATGGCGCATGCTTCCTAGCATTTTTATACGGTGAAAACATATTCTCCAACTATATTCTCATGTCTAATAACTAATTTGACTATAAAATTGGTAAGAAAATGATCGCTTCAAGGAGTTCTTGACCAGGCTCAAGGAGTAGAATCAGGTCTTCACTTTGACTTTTTAGTGACTCTACGGTGCAAACTTCGTTGTAGTTGTATACTGTGAAAACATATTTTCCAACTATATACCCATCTATAATAACTAATTTGACCATAAAAATGGTAAGAAAAATGCTCTCTTCAAGGAGTTCTTGACCTGGATCAGGTAGTAGAATCAGCTCTACAATTTGACTTTTTAGTGACTCTATAACGTATGCTTCATAGTATTTTTATACTCTAAAAATATGTTATCCAACTATATTCTCATGTCTAATAACTAATTTGACCATAAAAATGACAAGAAAATTCTCACTTCCAAGAGTTCTTGACCTGGCTCACGGAGGAGAATCAGCTCTGCACTCTTTGTTTTTAGTGACTCTATGGCGCAAGCTTCGTAGCTGTTGTATACTCTGAAAATATGTTATCCAACTATATACTCATGTATAATAACTAATTTGACTATAAAAATAGTAAGAAAATGCTCACTTCAAGGAGTTCTTGACCTGGCTCACGAAGTAAAATCAGCTCTGAACTTTGACTTTTAGTGAATCTATGGCGCAAGCTTCCTTGAATTTTTATATAATGAAAACATGTTCTACAAATATATTATTATATCGAATAACTAATTTTACCATAAAAAATGTAAGAAAATTCTCACTTCTAGGAGTTCTTGACCTGGCTCAAGGAGTAGAATCAACTCTGCATTTTGACTTTTTGGTCACTCTATGGCGCAAGCTTTCTCGCATTTTTAATCTATGAAAGCACGTTCTCCAACTATATTCTCATGTTTAATAACTAATTTGACCATAAAAATGGCAAGAAAATTCTCACTTCAAGGAGTTCTTGACCTGGCTCACGAAATAGAATCAGCTATGCACTGTGTGTTTTTTGTGACTCTAAGGCGCAAATTTTGTAGCAGTTATATACTTAAAAACATGTTCTCCAACTATATACTCATGTATTATAACTAATTTGACTATACAAATGGAACGAAAATGCTTACTTCAAGGAGTTCTTGATCTGTCTAAGGGAGTAGAGGCAGCTTTACACATTGACTTTTTAGTGACTAGATGGCGCAAGATTCCTAGCATTGTTATACTCTGAAAACATGTTCTACAACTATATTCTCATGTCTAATAACTAATATGACCATAAAAATGGGAAGAAAATGCTCACTTCCAAGAATTCTTGGCTTGACTCACGGAGTAGAATTAGCTTTGCACTCTGTGTTTTTAGTGACTCTTTGGCGCAAGCTTCGTAGCAGTTATATACTATGAAAACATGTTCTCTAACTATATACTCATGTATAATAACTAATTTGACTATAAAAATGGTAAGAAAATGCTCACTTCACGGAGTTCTTGACCTGTCTCAGGGAGTAGGAGCAACTTTACACATTGACTTTTTAGTGAATAATGGCGCAAGATTCCTAGCATTGTTATACTCTGAAAACATGTTCTCCAACTATATTTTCATGTATAATATCTAATTTGACCATAAAAATGGTAACAAAATACTCACTTCAAGGAGTTCTTAACCTGGCTCACGGAGTAAAAACAGCTCTGAACTTTAACTTTTTAGTGACTCTATGGCGTAAGCTTTCAAGAATTTTTATATAATGAAAACATGCTCTACAACTATATTCTCATATATAATAACTAATTTTACCATAAAAATGTAAGAAATTTTTCACTTTAAGGAGTTCTTGACCTGGCTCAAGGAGTAGAATTAACTCTGCACATTGACTTTTTGGTGACTCTATGGCTCAAGCTTACTTGCATTTTTATACTCTGAAAACACGTTCTCCAACTATATTCTCATGTTTAATAACTAATTTGACCACAAAAATGGCAAGAAAATTCTCACTTCAAGGAGTTCTTGACCTGGATCTCGGAGTAGAATCAGTTCTGCACTGTATGTTTTTTGTGACTCTGTGGCGCAATCTTCGTAGCTGTTATATACTCAGGAAACATGTTCTCCAATTATATACTCATGTATAATAACTAATTTGACCATAAAAATAGTAAGAAAATTCTCATTTCAAGGAGTTCTTGACCAGGCTCACGGAGTAGAATTAGTTCTGCAATTTGACTTTTTAGTGAATCTATGGCGCATGCTTCCTAGCATTTTTATACGGTGAAAACATATTCTCCAACTATATTCTCATGTCTAATAACTAATTTGACTATAAAATTGGTAAGAAAATGATCACTTCAAGGAGTTCTTGACCAGGCTCAAGGAGTAGAATCAGGTCTTCACTTTGACTTTTTAGTGACTCTACGGTGCAAACTTCGTTGTAGTTGTATACTGTGAAAACATATTTTCCAACTATATACCCATCTATAATAACTAATTTGACCATAAAAATGGTAAGAAAAATGCTCTCTTCAAGGAGTTCTTGACCTGGATCAGGTAGTAGAATCAGCTCTACAATTTGACTTTTTAGTGACTCTATAACGTATGCTTCATAGTATTTTTATACTCTAAAAATATGTTATCCAACTATATTCTCATGTCTAATAACTAATTTGACCATAAAAATGACAAGAAAATTCTCACTTCCAAGAGTTCTTGACCTGGCTCACGGAGGAGAATCAGCTCTGCACTCTTTGTTTTTAGTGACTCTATGGCGCAAGCTTCGTAGCTGTTGTATACTCTGAAAATATGTTCTCCAACTATATACTCATGTATAATAACTAATTTGACTATAAAAATAGTAAGAAAATGCTCACTTCAAGGAGTTCTTGACCTGACTCACGAAGTAAAATCAACTCTGAACTTTGACTTTTAGTAAATCTATGGCGCAAGCTTCCTTGAATTTTTATATAATGAAAACATGTTCTACAAATATATTCTTATATCTAATAACTAATTTTACCATAAAAAATGTAAGAAAATTCTCACTTCTAGGAGTTCTTGACCTGGCTCAAGGAGTAGAATCAACTCTGCATTTTGACTTTTTGGTCACTCTATGGCGCAAGCTTTCTCGCATTTTTAATCTATGAAAGCACGTTCTCCAACTATATTCTCATGTTTAATAACTAATTTGACCATAAAAATGGCAAGAAAATTCTCACTTCAAGGAGTTCTTGACCTGGCTCACGAAATAGAATCAGCTATGCACTGTGTGTTTTTTGTGACTCTAAGGCGCAAATTTTGTAGCAGTTATATACTTAAAAACATGTCCTCCAACTATATACTCATGTATTATAACTAATTTGACTATACAAATGGAACGAAAATGCTTACTTCAAGGAGTTCTTGATCTGTCTAAGGGAGTAGAGGCAGCTTTACACATTGACTTTTTAGTGACTAGATGGCGCAAGATTCCTAGCATTGTTATACTCTAAAAACATGTTCTACAACTATATTCTCATGTCTAATAACTAATATGACCATAAAAATGGGAAGAAAATGCTCACTTCCAAGAATTCTTGGCTTGACTCACGGAGTAGAATTAGCTTTGCACTCTGTGTTTTTAGTGACTCTTTGGCGCAAGCTTCGTAGCAGTTATATACTATGAAAACATGTTCTCTAACTATATACTCATGTATAATAACTAATTTGACTATAAAAATGGTAAGAAAATGCTCACTTCACGGAGTTCTTGACCTGTCTCAGGGAGTAGGAGCAACTTTACACATTGACTTTTTAGTGAATAATGGCGCAAGATTCCTAGCATTGTTATACTCTGAAAACATGTTCTCCAACTATATTTTCTTGTATAATATCTAATTTGACCATAAAAATGGTAACAAAATACTCACTTCAAGGAGTTCTTAACCTGGCTCACGGAGTAAAAACAGCTCTGAACTTTAACTTTTTAGTGACTCTATGGCGTAAGCTTTCAAGAATTTTTATATAATGAAAACATGCTCTACAACTATATTCTCATATATAATAACTAATTTTACCATAAAAATGTAAGAAATTTTTCACTTTAAGGAGTTCTTGACCTGGCTCAAGGAGTAGAATTAACTCTGCACATTGACTTTTTGGTGACTCTATGGCTCAAGCTTACTTGCATTTTTATACTCTGAAAACACGTTCTCCAACTATATTCTCATGTTTAATAACTAATTTGACCACAAAAATGGCAAGAAAATTCTCACTTCAAGGAGTTCTTGACCTGGATCTCGGAGTAGAATCAGTTCTGCACTGTATGTTTTTTGTGACTCTGTGGCGCAATCTTCGTAGCTGTTATATACTCAGGAAACATGTTCTCCAATTATATACTCATGTATAATAACTAATTTGACCATAAAAATAGTAAGAAAATTCTCATTTCAAGGAGTTCTTGACCAGGCTCACGGAGTAGAATTAGTTCTGCAATTTGACTTTTTAGTGAATCTATGGCGCATGCTTCCTAGCATTTTTATACGGTGAAAACATATTCTCCAACTATATTCTCATGTCTAATAACTAATTTGACTATAAAATTGGTAAGAAAATGATCACTTCAAGGAGTTCTTGACCAGGCTCAAGGAGTAGAATCAGGTCTTCACTTTGACTTTTTAGTGACTCTACGGTGCAAACTTCGTTGTAGTTGTATACTGTGAAAACATATTTTCCAACTATATACCCATCTATAATAACTAATTTGACCATAAAAATGGTAAGAAAAATGCTCTCTTCAAGGAGTTCTTGACCTGGATCAGGTAGTAGAATCAGCTCTACAATTTGACTTTTTAGTGACTCTATAACGTATGCTTCATAGTATTTTTATACTCTAAAAATATGTTATCCAACTATATTCTCATGTCTAATAACTAATTTGACCATAAAAATGACAAGAAAATTCTCACTTCCAAGAGTTCTTGACCTGGCTCACGGAGGAGAATCAGCTCTGCACTCTTTGTTTTTAGTGACTCTATGGCGCAAGCTTCGTAGCTGTTGTATACTCTGAAAATATGTTCTCCAACTATATACTCATGTATAATAACTAATTTGACTATAAAAATAGTAAGAAAATGCTCACTTCAAGGAGTTCTTGACCTGACTCACGAAGTAAAATCAGCTCTGAACTTTGACTTTTAGTAAATCTATGGCGCAAGCTTCCTTGAATTTTTATATAATGAAAACATGTTCTACAAATATATTCTTATATCTAATAACTAATTTTACCATAAAAAATGTAAGAAAATTCTCACTTCTAGGAGTTCTTGACCTGGCTCAAGGAGTAGAATCAACTCTGCATTTTGACTTTTTGGTCACTCTATGGCGCAAGCTTTCTCGCATTTTTAATCTATGAAAGCACGTTCTCCAACTATATTCTCATGTTTAATAACTAATTTGACCATAAAAATGGCAAGAAAATTCTCACTTCAAGGAGTTCTTGACCTGGCTCACGAAATAGAATCAGCTATGCACTGTGTGTTTTTTGTGACTCTAAGGCGCAAATTTTGTAGCAGTTATATACTTAAAAACATGTCCTCCAACTATATACTCATGTATTATAACTAATTTGACTATACAAATGGAACGAAAATGCTTACTTCAAGGAGTTCTTGATCTGTCTAAGGGAGTAGAGGCAGCTTTACACATTGACTTTTTAGTGACTAGATGGCGCAAGATTCCTAGCATTGTTATACTCTAAAAACATGTTCTACAACTATATTCTCATGTCTAATAACTAATATGACCATAAAAATGGGAAGAAAATGCTCACTTCCAAGAATTCTTGGCTTGACTCACGGAGTAGAATTAGCTTTGCACTCTGTGTTTTTAGTGACTCTTTGGCGCAAGCTTCGTAGCAGTTATATACTATGAAAACATGTTCTCTAACTATATACTCATGTATAATAACTAATTTGACTATAAAAATGGTAAGAAAATGCTCACTTCACGGAGTTCTTGACCTGTCTCAGGGAGTAGGAGCAACTTTACACATTGACTTTTTAGTGAATAATGGCGCAAGATTCCTAGCATTGTTATACTCTGAAAACATGTTCTCCAACTATATTTTCTTGTATAATATCTAATTTGACCATAAAAATGGTAACAAAATACTCACTTCAAGGAGTTCTTAACCTGGCTCACGGAGTAAAAACAGCTCTGAACTTTAACTTTTTAGTGACTCTATGGCGTAAGCTTTCAAGAATTTTTATATAATGAAAACATGCTCTACAACTATATTCTCATATATAATAACTAATTTTACCATAAAAATGTAAGAAATTTTTCACTTTAAGGAGTTCTTGACCTGGCTCAAGGAGTAGAATTAACTCTGCACATTGACTTTTTGGTGACTCTATGGCTCAAGCTTACTTGCATTTTTATACTCTGAAAACACGTTCTCCAACTATATTCTCATGTTTAATAACTAATTTGACCACAAAAATGGCAAGAAAATTCTCACTTCAAGGAGTTCTTGACCTGGATCTCGGAGTAGAATCAGTTCTGCACTGTATGTTTTTTGTGACTCTGTGGCGCAATCTTCGTAGCTGTTATATACTCAGGAAACATGTTCTCCAATTATATACTCATGTATAATAACTAATTTGACCATAAAAATAGTAAGAAAATTCTCATTTCAAGGAGTTCTTGACCAGGCTCACGGAGTAGAATTAGTTCTGCAATTTGACTTTTTAGTGAATCTATGGCGCATGCTTCCTAGCATTTTTATACGGTGAAAACATATTCTCCAACTATATTCTCATGTCTAATAACTAATTTGACTATAAAATTGGTAAGAAAATGATCACTTCAAGGAGTTCTTGACCAGGCTCAAGGAGTAGAATCAGGTCTTCACTTTGACTTTTTAGTGACTCTACGGTGCAAACTTCGTTGTAGTTGTATACTGTGAAAACATATTTTCCAACTATATACCCATCTATAATAACTAATTTGACCATAAAAATGGTAAGAAAAATGCTCTCTTCAAGGAGTTCTTGACCTGGATCAGGTAGTAGAATCAGCTCTACAATTTGACTTTTTAGTGACTCTATAACGTATGCTTCATAGTATTTTTATACTCTAAAAATATGTTATCCAACTATATTCTCATGTCTAATAACTAATTTGACCATAAAAATGACAAGAAAATTCTCACTTCCAAGAGTTCTTGACCTGGCTCACGGAGGAGAATCAGCTCTGCACTCTTTGTTTTTAGTGACTCTATGGCGCAAGCTTCGTAGCTGTTGTATACTCTGAAAATATGTTCTCCAACTATATACTCATGTATAATAACTAATTTGAATATAAAAATAGTAAGAAAATGCTCACTTCAAGGAGTTCTTGACCTGGCTCACGAAGTAAAATCAGCTCTGAACTTTGACTTTTAGTGAATCTATGGCGCAAGCTTCCTTGAATTTTTATATAATGAAAACATGTTCTACAAATATATTCTTATATCTAATAACTAATTTTACCATAAAAAATGTAAGAAAATTCTCACTTCTAGGAGTTCTTGACCTGGCTCAAGGAGTAGAATCAACTCTGCATTTTGACTTTTTGGTCACTCTATGGCGCAAGCTTTCTCGCATTTTTAATCTATGAAAGCACGTTCTCCAACTATATTCTCATGTTTAATAACTAATTTGACCATAAAAATGGCAAGAAAATTCTCACTTCAAGGAGTTCTTGACCTGGCTCACGAAATAGAATCAGCTATGCACTGTATGTTTTTTGTGACTCTAAGGCGCAAATTTTGTAGCAGTTATATACTTAAAAACATGTTCTCCAACTATATACTCATGTATTATAACTAATTTGACTATAAAAATGGAACGAAGATGCTTACTTCAAGGAGTTCTTGATCTGTTTCAGGGAGTAGAGACAGCTTTACACATTGACTTTTTAGTGACTAGATGGCGCAAGATTCCTAGCGTTGTTATACTCTGAAAACATGTTCTACAACTATATTCTCATGTCTATTAACTAATATGACCATAAAAATGGGAAGAAAATGCTCACTTCCAAGAGTTCTTGGCTTGACTCACGGAGTAGAATTAGCTTTGCACTCTGTGTTTTTAGTGACTCTTTGGCGCAAGCTTCGTAGCAGTTATATACTATGAAAACATGTTCTCTAACTATATACTCATGTATAATAACTAATTTGACTATAAAAATGGTAAGAAAATGCTCACTTCACGGAGTTCTTGACCTGTCTCAGGGAGTAGGAGCAACTTTACACATTGACTTTTTAGTGAATAATGGCGCAAGATTCCTAGCATTGTTATACTCTGAAAACATGTTCTCCAACTATATTTTCATGTATAATATCTAATTTGACCATAAAAATGGTAACAAAATACTCACTTCAAGGAGTTCTTAACCTGGCTCACGGAGTAAAAACAGCTCTGAACTTTGACTTTTTAGTGACTCTATGGCGCAAGCTTTCAAGAATTTTTATATAATGAAAACATGCTCTACAACTATATTCTCATATATAATAACTAATTTTACCATAAAAATGTAAGAAATTTTTCACTTTAAGGAGTTCTTGACCTGGCTCAAGGAGTAGAATTAACTCTGCACATTGACTTTTTGGTGACTCTATGGCTCAAGCTTACTTGCATTTTTATACTCTGAAAACACGTTCTCCAACTATATTCTCATGTTTAATAACTAATTTGACCACAAAAATGGCAAGAAAATTCTCACTTCAAGGAGTTCTTGACCTGGATCTCGGAGTAGAATCAGTTCTGCACTGTATGTTTTTTGTGACTCTGTGGCGCAATCTTCGTAGCTGTTATATACTCAGAAAACATGTTCTCCAACTATATACTCATGTATAATAACTAATTTGACCATAAAAATAGTAAGAAAATTCTCATTTCAAGGAGTTCTTGACCAGGCTCACGGAGTAGAATTAGTTCTGCAATTTGACTTTTTAGTGAATCTATGGCGCATGCTTCCTAGCATTTTTATACGGTGAAAAAATATTCTCCAACTATATTCTCATGTATAATAACTAATTTGACTATAAAATTGGTAAGAAAATGATCACTTCAAGGAGTTCTTGACCAGGCTCACGGAGTAGAATCAGGTCTTCACTTTGACTTTTTAGTGACTCTACGGTGCAAACTTCGTTGTAGTTGTATACTGTGAAAACATATTTTCCAACTATATACCCATCTATAATAACTAATTTGACCATAAAAATGGTAAGAAAAATGCTCTCTTCAAGGAGTTCTTGACCTGGATCAGGTAGTAGAATCAGCTCTACAATTTGACTTTTTAGTGACTCTATAACGTAAGCTTCATAGTATTTTTATACTCTAAAAATATGTTATCCAACTATATTCTCATGTCTAATAACTAATTTGACCATAAAAATGACAAGAAAATTCTCACTTCCAAGAGTTCTTGACCTGGCTCACGGAGGAGAATCAGCTCTGCACTCTTTGTTTTTAGTGACTCTATGGTGCAAGCTTCGTAGCTGTTGTATACTCTGAAAATATGTTCTCCAACTATATACTCATGTATAATAACTAATTTGACTATAAAAATAGTAAGAAAATGCTCACTTCAAGGAGTTCTTGACCTGGCTCACGAAGTAAAATCAGCTCTGAACTTTGACTTTTAGTGAATCTATGGCGCAAGCTTCCTTGAATTTTTATATATTGAAAACATGTTCTACAAATATATTCTTATATCTAATAACTAATTTTACCATAAAAAATGTAAGAAAATTCTCACTTCTAGGAGTTCTTGACCTGGCTCAAGGAGTAGAATCCACTCTGCATTTTGACTTTTTGGTCACTCTATGGCGCAAGCTTTCTCGCATTTTTAATCTCTGAAAGCACGTTCTCCAACTATATTCTCATGTTTAATAACTAATTTGACCATAAAAATGGCAAGAAAATTCTCACTTCAAGGAGTTCTTGACCTGGCTCACGGAATAGAATCACCTCTGCACTGTGTGTTTTTTGTGACTCTATGGCGCAAACTTCGTAGCAGTTATATACTCAAAAAACATGTTCTCCAACTATATACTCATGTATTATAACTAATTTGACTATAAAAATGGTACGAAAATGCTCACTTCAAGGAGTTCTTGACCTGTCTCAGGGAGTAGAGGCAGCTTTACACATTGACTTTTTAGTGACTCGATGGCGCAAGATTCCTAGCATTGTTATACTCTGAAAACATGTTCTACAACTATATTCTCATGTCTAATAACTAATATGACCATAAAAATGGGAAGAAAATGCTCACTTCCAAGAGTTCTTGGCTTGACTCATGGAGTAGAATTAGCTTTGCACTCTGTGTTTTTAGTGACTCTTTGGTGCAAGCTTCGTAGCAGTTATATACTATGAAAACATTTTCTCTAACTATATACTCATGTATAATAACTAATTTGACTATAAAAATGGTAAGAAAATGCTCACTTCACGGAGTTCTTGACCTGTCTCAAGTAGTAGGAGCAACTTTACACATTGACTTTTTAGTGAATAATGGTGCAAGATTCCTAGCATTGTTGTACTCTGAAAACATGTTCTCCTACTATATTTTTATGTATAATATCTAATTTGACCATAAAAATGGTAACAAAATACTCACTTCAAGGAGTTCTTAACCTGGCTCACGGAGTAAAAACAGCTCTGAACTTTGACTTTTTAGTGACTCTACGGCGCAATCTTTCAAGAATTTTTATATAATGAAAACATGCTTTACAACTATATTCTCATATATAATAACTAATTTTACCATAAAAATGTATGAAAATTTTCACTTTAAGGAGTTCTTGACCTGGCTCAAGGAGTAGAATCAACTCTGCACATTGACTTTTTGGTGTCTCTATGGCTCAAGCTTACTTGCATTTTTATACTCTGAAAACATGTTCTCCAACTATATTCTTATGTTTAATAACTAATTTGACCACAAAAATGGCAAGAAAATTCTCACTTCAAGGAGTTCTTGACCTGGACCTCGGAGTAGAATCTGTTCTGCACTGTATGTTTTTTGTGACTCTGTGGCGCAATCTTCGTAGCTGTTATATACTCAGAAAACATGTTCTCGAACTATATAATCATGTATAATAACTAATTTGACCATAAAAATAGTAAGAAAATTCTCATTTCAAGGAGTTCTTGACCAGGCTCACGGAGTAGAATTAGTTCTGCAATTTGACTTTTTAGTGAATCTGTGGCGCATGCTTCCTAGCATTTTTATATGATGAAAATATATTCTCCAACTATATTCTCATGTCTAATAACTAATTTGACTATAAAATTGGCAAGAAAATGATCACTTCAAGGAGTTCTTGACCAGGCTCACGGAGTAGAATCAGGTCTTCACTTTGACTTTTTAGTGACTCTACGGTGCAAACTTCGTTGCAGTTGTATACTGTGAAAACATATTTTCCAACTATATACTCATCTATAATAACTAATTTGACCATAAAAATGGTAAGAAAAATGCTCTCTTCATGGAGTTCTTGACCTGGATCAGGTAGTAGAATCAGCTCTACAATTTGACTTTTTAGTGACTCTATAGCGTAAGCTTCCTAGTATTTTTATACTCTGAAAATATGTTATCCAACTATATTCTCATGTCTAATAACTAATTTGACCATAAAAATGACAAGAAAATTCTCACTTCCAAGAGTTCTTGACCTGGCTCACGGAGTATAATCAGCTCTGCACTATGTGTTTTTAGTGCCGCTATGGCGCAAGCTTCGTAGCTGTTGTATACTCTGAAAATATGTTCTCCGACTATATACTCATGTATAATAACTAATTTGACTATAAAAATAGTAAGAAAATGCTCACTTCAAGGAGTTCTTGACCTGGCTCACGAAGTAAAATCAGCTCTGAACTTTGACTTTTAGTGAATCTATGGCGCAAGCTTCCTTGAATTTTTATATAATGAAAACATGTTCTACAACTATATTCTTATATCTAATAACTAATTTTACCATAAAAAATGTAAGAAAATTCTCACTTCTAGGAGTTCTTGACCTGGCTCAAGGAGTAGAATCAACTCTGCATTTTGACTTTTTGGTCACTCTATGGCGCAAGCTTTCTCACATTTTTAAACTCTGAAAGCACGTTCTCCAACTATATTCTCATGTTTAATAACTAATTTGACCATAAAAATGGCAAGAAAATTCTCACTTCAAGGAGTTCTTGACCTAGCTCACGGAATAGAATCAGCTCTGCACTGTGTGTTTTTTGTGACTCTATGGCGCAAACTTCGTAGCAGTTATATACTCAAAAAACATATTCTCCAACTATATACTCATGTATTATAACTAATGTGACTATAAAAATGGTACGAAAATGCTCACTTCAAGGAGTCCTTGACCTGTCTCAGGGAGTAGAGGCAGCTTTATACATTGACTTTTCAGTGACTCGATGGCGCAAGATTCCTAGCATTGTTATACTCTGAAAACATGTTTTGCAACTATATTCTCATGTCTAATAACTAATTTGACCATAAAAATGAGAAGAAAATGCTCACTTCCAAGAGTTCTTGGCTTGACTCGCGGAGTAGAATTAGCTTTGCTCTCTGTGTTTTTAGTGACTCTTTGGCGCAAGCTTCGTAGCAGTTATATACTCTGAAAACATGTTCTCTAATTATATACTCATGTATAATAACTAATTTGACTATAAAAATGGTAAGAAAATGCTCACTTGAAGGAGTTCTTGATCTGTCTTAGGGTGTAGGAGTAACTTTACACATTGACGTTTTAGTGAATAATGGCGCAAGATTCCTAGCATTGTTATACTCTGAAAACATATTCTCCAACTATATTTTCATGTATAATATCAAATTTGACCATATAAATGGTAACAAAATACTCACTTCAAGGAGTTATTAACCTGGCTCACGGAATAAAAACAGCTTTGAACTTTGACTTTTTAGTGACTCCATGGCGCAAGCTTTCAAGAATTTTTATATAATGAAAACATGCTCTACAACTATATTCTCATATATAATAACTAATTTTACCATAAAAATGTAAGAAAATTCTCACTTTAAGGAGTTCTTGACTTGGCTCAAGGAGTAGAATCAACTCTGCACTTTGACTTTTTGGTGACTCTATGACGCAAGCTTTCTAGCATTTTTATACTCTGAAAACACGTTCTACAACTAAATTCTCATGTTTAATAACTAATTTCACCATAAAAATGGCAAGAAAATTCTCACTTCAAGGAGTTTTTGACCTGGATCTCGGAGTAGAATCAGTTCTGCACTGTATGTTTTTTATGACTCTGTCGCGCAATCTTCGTAGCTGTTATATACTCAGAAAACATGTTCTCCAACTATATACTCATGTATAATAACTAATTTGACCATAAAAATAGTAAAGAAATTCTCATTTCAAGGAGTTCTTGACCAGGCTCACGGAGTAGAATTAGTTCTGCAATTTGACTTTTTAGTGAATCTATGGCGCAAGCTTCCTAGAATTTTTGTACAATGAAAACATGTTCTCCAACTATATTCTCATGTCTAATAACTAATTTGACTATAAAATTGGCAAGAAAATGATCACTTCAATGAGTTCTTGACATGGCTCACGGAGTAGAATCAGGTCTTCACTTTGACTTTTTAGTGACTCTACGGTGCAAACTTCGTTGCAGTTGTATACTGTGAAAATATGTTTTCCAACTATATACTCATCTATAATAACTAATTTGACCATAAAAATGGTAAGAAAAATGCTCTATTCAAGGAGTTCTTGACCTGGATCAGGTAGTAGAATCAGCTCTACAATTTGACTTTTTAATGACTCTATAGCGTAAGCTTCCTAGTATTTTTATACTCTGAAAATATGTTCTCCAACTATATTCTCATGTCTAATAACTAATTTGACCATAAAAATGACAAGAAAATTCTCACTTCCAAGAGTTCTTGACCTGGCTCACGGAGTAGAATCAGCTCTGCACTTTGTGTTTTTAGAGACTCTATGGCGCAAGCTTCGTAGCAGTTGTATACTATGAAAATATGTTCTCCGACTATATACTCATATATAATAACTAATTTGAATATAAAAATAGTAAGAAAATGCTCACTTCAAGGAGTTCTTGACCTGGCTCAAGGGGTAAAATCAGCTCTGAACTTTGACTTTTAGTGAATCTATGGTGCAAGCTTCCTTGTATTTTTATATAATAAAACAAGTTCTACAACTATATTCTCATATCTAATAACTAATTTTACCATAAAAATGTAAGAAAACTCTCACTTCTAGGAGTTCTTGACCTGACTCAAGGAGTATAATTAACTCTGCACTTTGACTTTTTAGTCACGCTATGGCGCAAGCTTTCTCGCATTTTTATACTCTGAAAGCATGTTCTCCAACTATATTCTCTTGTTTAATAACTAATTTGACCATAAAAATGGCAAGAAAATTCTCACTTCTAGGAGTTCTTGACCTGGCTCACGGAATAGAATCAGCTCTGCACTGTGTGTTTTTTGTGACTCTATGGCGCAAACTTCGTAGCAGTTATATACTCACAAAACATGTTCTCCAACTATATACTCATGTATTATAACTAATTTGACTATAAAAATGGAACGAAAATGCTCACTTCAAGAAGTTATTGACCTGTCTCAAGGAGTAGAGGCAGCTTTACACATTGACTTTTTAGTGACTCAATGGCGCAAGATTCCTAGCATTGTTATACTCTGAAACCATGTTCTAAAACTATATTCTCATGTCTAATAACTAATTTGACCATAAAAATGGGAAGAAAATGCTCACTTCCACGAGTTCTTGGCTTGACTCACGGAGAATTTGCTTTGCACTCTGTGTTTTTAGTGACTCTTTGGCGCAAGCTTCGTAGCAGTTATATACTCTGAAAACATGTTCTCTAACTATATACTCATTTATAATAACTAATTTGACTATAAAAATGGTAAGAAAATGATCACTTCAAGGAGTTCTTGACCTGTCTCAGGGAGTAGGAGCAACTTTACACATTAGTGAATAATGGCACAAGATTCCTAGCATTGTTATACTCTGAAAACATGTTCTCCAACTATATTTTCATGTATAATATCTAATTTTACCATAAAAATGGTAACAAAATACTCACTTCAAGGAGTTCTTAACCTGGCTCACGGAGTAAAAACAGCTCTGAACTTTGACTTTTTAATGACTCTATGGTGCAAGCTTTCAAGAATTTTTATATAATGAAAACAAGCTCTACAACTATATTCTCATATATAATAACTAATTTTACCATTAAAATGTAAGAAAATTCTCACTTTAAGGAGTTCTTGACCTGGCTCAAGGAGTAGAATCAACTCTGCACTTTGACTTTTTGGTGACTCTATGGCGCAAGCTTACTAGCATTTTTATTCTCTGAAAACACGTTCTCCATCTATATTCGCATGTTTAATAACAAATTTGACCATAAAAATGGCAAGAAAATTCTCACTTCAAGGAGTTCTTGACCTGGATCTCGGAGTAGAATCAGTTCTGCACTGTATGTTTTTTGTGACTCTGTGGTGCAAACTTCGTAGTTGTTATATACTCAGAAAACATGTTCTCCAACAATGTACTCATGTATAATAACTAATTTGACCATAAAAATAGTAAGAAAATTCTCATTTCAAGGAGTTCTTGACCAGGCTTACGAAGTAGAATTAGTTCTGCAATTTGACTTTTAAGTGAATCTATGGCGCAAGCTTCCTAGCATTTTTATACAATGAAAACATATTCTCCAACTATATTCTCATGTTTAATAACTAATTTGACTATAAAATTTACAAGAAAATGATCACTTCAAGGAGTTCTTGACCAGGATCACGGAGTAGAATCAGGTCTTCACTTTGACTTTTTAGTGACTCTACGGTGCAAACTTCGTTAAAGTTGTATACTGTGAAAACATATTTTCCAACTATATATTCATCTATAATAACTAATTTGACCATAAAAATGGTAAGAAAATGCTCTCTTCAAGGAGTTCTTGACCTGGATCAGGTAGTAGAATCAGCTCTACAATTTGACTTTTTAGTTACTCTATAGCGTAAGCTTCCTAGTATTTTTATACTCTAAAAATATGTTCTCCAACTATATTCTCATGTCTAATAACTAATTTGACCATAAAAATGACAAGAAAATTCTCACTTCCAAGAGTTCTTGACCTGGCTCACGGAGTAGAATCAGCTCTGCACTCTGTGTTTTTAGTTACTCCATGGCGCAAGCTTCATAGCAGTTGTATACTCTGAAAATATGTTCTCCGACTATATACTCATGTATAATAACTAAATTGAATATAAAAATAGTAAGAAAATGCTCACTTCAAGGAGTTCTTGACCTGGCTCACGAAGTAAAATCAGCTCTGAACTTTGACTTTTAGTGAATCTATGGTGCAAGCTTCCTTGAATTTTTATATAATGAAAACATGTTCTACAACTATATTCTCATATCTAATAACTAATTTTACCATAAAAATGTAAGAAAATTCTCACTTCTTGGAGTTCTTGACCTGGCTCAAGGAGTAGAATCAACTCTGCACTTTGACTTCTTAGTCACTCTATGGCACAAGCTTTCTCGCATTTTTATACTCTAAAATCACGTTCTACAACTATATTCTTATGTTTAACAACTAATTTGACCATAAAAATGGCAAGAAAATTATCACTTCAAGGAGTTCTTGACCTGGCTCACGGAATAGAATCAGCTCTGCACTGTGTGTTTTTTGTGACTCTATGGCACAAACTTCGTAGCAGTTATATACTCAAAAAACATGTTCTCCAACTATATACTCATGTATTATAACTAATTTAACTATAAAAATGGTACGAAAATGCTCACTTCAAGGAGTTCTTGACCTGTCTCAAGGAGTAGAGGCAGCTTTACACATTGACTTTTTAGTGACTCGATGGCGCAAGATATCTAGCATTGTTATACTCTGAAAACATGTTCTGCAACTATATTCTCATGTCTAATAACTAATTTGACCATAAAAATGGGAAGAAAATACTCACTTCCAAGAGTTCTTGGCTTGACTCACGGAGTAGAATTAGTTTTGCACTCTGTGTTTTTAGTGACTCTTTGGCGCAAGCTTCGTAGCAGTTATATATTCTGAAAATATGTTCTCTAACTATATACTCATGTATAATAACTAATTTGACTATAAAAATGGTAAGAAAATGCTCACTTCAAGGAGTTCTTTACCTGTCTCAGGGAGTAGGAGGAAGTTTACACATTGGCTTTTTAGTGAATAATGGCGCAAGATTCCTAGCTTTGTTATACTCTAAAAATATGTTCTCCAACTATATTTTCATGTACAATATCAAATTTGACCATAAATAGGGTAACAAAATACTCACTTCAAGGAGTTCTTAACCTGGCTCACGGAGTAAAAACAGCTCTGAACTTTGACTTTTTAGTGACTCTATGGCGCAAGCTTTCAAGAATTTTTATATAATGAAAACATGCTCTAAAACTATATTCTCATATATAATAACTAATTTTACCATAAAAATGTAAGAAAATTCTCACTTTAAGGAGTTCTTGACTTGGCTCAAGAAGTAGAATCAACTCTGCACTTTGACTTTTTGGTGACTCTGTGGTGCAAACTTACTAGCATTTTTATACTCTGAAAACACGTTCTCCAACTATATTCTCATGTTTAATAACTAATTTTACCATAAAAATGGCAAGAAAATTCTCACTTCATGGAGTTCTTGACCTGGATCTTGGAGTAGAATCAGTTCTGCACTGTATATTTTTTATGACTCTGTGGCGCAATCTTCGTAGCTGTTATATACTCAGAAAATATGTTCTCCAACTATATACTCATGTATAATAACTAATTTGACAATAAAAATAGTATGAAAATTCTCATTTCAAGGAGTTATTGACCAGGCTCACGGAGTAGAATTAGTTCTGCAATTTGACTTTTTAGTGAATCTATGGCGCAAGCTTCCTAGCATTTTTGTACAATGAAAACATGTTATCCAACTATATTCTCATGTCTAATAACTAATTTGACTATAAAATTGGCAAGAAAATGATCACTTCAAGGAGTTCTTGACCTGACTCACGGAGTAGAATCAGGTCTTCACTTTGACTTTTTAGTGACTCTACAGTGCAAACTTCGTTGCAGTTGTATACTGTGAAAATATGTTTTCCAACTATATAGTCATCTATAATAACTAATTTGACCATAAAACTGGTAAGAAAAATGCTCTTTTCAAGGAGTTCTTGACCTGGATCAGGTAGTAGAATCAGCTCTACAATTTGACTTTTTAGTGACTCTATAGCGTAAGCTTCCTAGTATTTTTATACTCTGAAAATATGTTCTCCAACAATATTCTCATGTCTAATAACTAATTTTACCATAAAAATGATAAGAAAATTCTCACTTCCAAGAGTTATTGACCTGGCTCACGGAGTAGAAACAGCTCTGCACTCTGTGTTTTTAGTGACTCTATGACGCAAGCTTCGTAGCAGTTGTATACTCTCAAAATATGTTCTTCGACTATATATTCATGTATAACAATTAATTTGAATATAAAAATAGTAAGAAAATGCTCATTTCAAGGAGTTCTTGACCTGGCTCATGAAGTAAAATCAGCTTTGAACTTTGACTTTTAGTGAATCTATGGCGCAAGCTTCCTTGTATTTTTATATAATGAAAACATGTTCTACAACTATATTCTCATATCTAATAACTAATTTTACCATAAAAATGTAAGAAAATTCACACTTCTAGGAGTTCTTGACCTGGCTCAAGGAGTAGAATCAACTCTGCACTTTGACTTTTTAGTCACTCTATGGCGCAAGCTTTCTTGCATTTTTATACTCTGAAAGCACGTTCTCCAACTATATTATCATATTTAATAACTAATTTGACCATAAAAATGGCAAAAAAATTCTCACTTCAAGGAGTTCTTGTCCTGGCTCACGGAATAGAATCTGCTCTGCACTGTGTGTTTTTTGTGACTCTATGGCACAAACTTCGTAGCAGTTATATACTCAACAAACATGTTCTCTAACTATATACTCATGTATTATAACTAATTTGACTATAAAAATGGTACGAAAATGCTCACTTCAAGGAGTTCTTAACCTGTCTCAAGGAGTAGAGGCAGTTTTACACATTGACTTTTTAGTGACTCGATGGCGCAAGATTCCTAGCATTGTTATACTCTGAAAACATGTTTTGCAACTATATTCTCATGTCTAATAACTAATTTGACCATAAAAATGGGAAGAAAATGCTCACTTCCAAGAGTTCTTGGCTTGACTCACGGAGTAGAATTAGCTTTGCACTCTGTGTTTTTAGTGACTCTTTGGCGCAAGCTTCGTAGCAGTTATATACTCTGAAAATATGTACTCTAACTATATACTCATGTATAATAACTAATTTGACCATAAAAATGGTAAGAAAATGCTGACTTTAAGGAGTTCTTAACCTGTCTCATGGAGTAGGAGCAGCTTTCACATTGACTTTTTAGTGAATAATGGTGCAAGATTCCTAGCATTGTTATACTCTGAAAACATGTTCTCCAACTATATTTTCATGTATAATATCTAATTTAACCATAAAAATGGTAACAAAATACTCACTTCAAGGAGTTCTTAACTTGGCTCACGGTGTAAAAACAGCTCTGAACTTTGACTTTTTAGTGACTCTATGGCGCAAGCTTTCAAGATTTTTTATATAATGAAAACATTCTCTACAACTATATTCTTATATATAATAACTAATTTTGCCATAAAAATGTAAGAAAATTCTCACTTTAAGGAGTTCTTGACCTGGCTCAAGGAGTAGAATCAACTCTGCACTTTGACTTTTTGGTGACTCTATGGCGCAAGCTTACTAGCATTTTTATACTCTGAAAAATTGTTATCCAACTATATTCTCATGTATAATATCTAATTTGACTATAGAAATGGTAACAAAATACTCACTTCAAGGAGTTCTTAACCTGGCTCACGGAGTAAAAACAGCTCTGAACTTTGACTTTTTAGTGACTCTATGGTGCAAGCTTTCAAGAATTTTATATAATGAAAACATGCTCTACAACTATATTCTCATATATAATAACTAATTTTACCATAAAAATGTAAGAAAATTTTCACTTTAAGGATTTCTTGACCTTGCTCAAGGAGTAGAATCAACTCTGCACTTTGACTTTTGGGTGACTCTATGGCGCAAGCTTTCTAGCATTTTTATACTCTTAAAACATGTTCTCCAACTATATTCTCATGTTTAATAACTAATTTGACCATAAAAATGGCAAGAAAATTCTCACTTCAAGGAGTTCTTGACATGGCTCTCGGAGTAGAATCAGTTCTTCACTGTATGTTTTTTGTGACTCTATGGCGCAAACTTCGTAGTTGTTATATACTCAAAAAACATGTTTTCCAACTATATACTCATGTATAATAACTAATTTGACCATAAAATAGTAAGAAAATTCTCATTTCAAGGAGTTTTTGACCATGCTCACGGAGTAGAATTAGTTCTACAATTTGACTTTTTAGTGAATCTATGGCGCAAGCTTCCTAGCATTTTTATACAATTAAAACATATTCTCCAACTATATTCTCATTTCTAATAACTAATTTGACTTTAAAATTGGCATGAAAATGATCACTTCAAGGAGTTCTTGACCTGGCTCACGGAGTAGAATCAGGTCTTCACTTTGACTTTTTAGTGACTCTACGGTGCAAACTTCGTTGTAGTTCTATACTGTGAAAATATGTTTTCCAACTATATACTCATCTATAATAACTAATTTGACCATAAAAATGGTAAGAAAAATGCTCTCTTCAAGGAGTCCTTGACCTGGATCAGGTAGTAGAATCAGCTCTACAATTTGACTTTTTAGTGACTCTATAGCGTAAGCTTCCTAGTATTTTTATACTCTGAAAATATATTCTCCAACTATATTTTCATGTCTAATAACTAATTTGACCATAAAAATGCCAAGAAAATGCTCACTTCAAGGAATTTTTGACCTGGCTCATGGAGTAGAATCAGCTTTGCATTTTGACTTTTTAGTGACACTATAGCGCAGCTTCCTAGCATTTTTATAATCTAAAAACATGTTCTACAACTATATTGTCATATCTAATAACTAATTAAACCATTAAAATGACAAGAAAATGCTCACTTCCAAGAGTTCTTGACCTGGCTCACGGAGTAGAATCAGCTCTGCACTCTGTGTTTTTAGTGACTCTATGGCGCAAGCTTCGTAGCAGTTGTATGCTCTGAAAATATATTCTCCGACTATATACTCATGCATAATAAATAATTTGACTATAAAAATAGTAAGAAAATGCTCACTTCAAGGAGTTCTTGACCTGGCTCACGGAGTAAAATCAGCTCTGAACTTTGACTTTTAGTGAATCTATGGCGCAAGCTTCCTAGAATTTTTATATAATGAAAACATGTTCTAAAACTATATTCTCATATCTAATAACTAATTTTACCATAAAAAATGTAAGAAAATTCTCACTTCAAGGAGTTCTTGACCTGGCTCAAGGAGTAGAATCAACTCTGCACTTTGACTTTTTAGTGACTCTATGGCGCAAGCTTTCTCACATTTTTATACTCTGAAAGCACGTTCTCCAACTATATTCTCATGTTTAATAACTAATTTGACCATAAAAATGGCAAGAAAATTCTCACTTCAAGGAGTTCTTGACCTAGCTCACGGAATAGAATCAGCTATGCACTGTGTGTTTTTTGTGACTCTATGGCGCAAACTTCGTAGCAGTTATATACTCAAAAAATATGTTCTCCAACTATATACTCATGTATTATAACTAATTTGACTATAAAAATGGTACGAAAATGCTCACTTCAAGGAGTTCTTGACCTGTCTCAGGGAGTAAAAGCAGTTTTACACATTGACTTTTTAGTGACTCGATGGCGCAAGATTCCTAGCATTTTTATACTCTGAAAACATGTTCTGCAACTATATTCTCATGTCTAATAACTAATTTGAACATAAAAATGGGAAGAAAATACTCACTTCCAAGAGTTCTTGGCCTGACTCACGGAGTAGAATTAGCTTTGCACTCTGTGTATTTAGTGACTCTTGGGCGCAAGCTTCATAGCAGTTATATACTCTGAAAATATGTTCTCTAACTATATACTCATGTATAATAACTAATTTGACTATAAAAATGGTAAGAAAATGTTCACTTTAAGGAGTTCTTAACCTGTCTCATGGAGTAGGACAAGCTTTACACATTGACTTTTTAGTGAATAATAGTGCAAGATTCCTAGCATTGTTATACTCTGAAAACATGTTCTCTAACTATATTTTCATGTATAATATCTAATTTAACCATAAAATTGGTAACAAAATACTCACTTCAAGGAGTTCTTAACTTGGCTCACGGAGTAAAAACAACTCTGAACTTTGACTATTTAGTGACTCTATGGCGCAAGCTTTCAAGAATTTTTATATAATGAAAACATGCTCTACAACTATATTCTCATATATAATAACTAATTTTACCATAAAAATGTAAGAAAATTCTCACTTTAAGGAGTTCTTGACCTGGTTCAAGGAGTAGAATCAACTCTGCACTTTGACTTTTTGGTGACTCTATGGCGCAAGCTTACTAGCGTTTTTATACTCTGAAAAAATGTTCTCCAACTATATTCTCATGTATAATATCTAATTTGACCATAAAAATGGTAACAAAATACTCACTTCAAGGAGTTCTTAACCTGGCTCACGGAGTAAAAACAGCTCTGAACTTTGACTTTTTAGTGAATCTATGGCGCAAGCATTCAAGAATTTTTATATAATGAAAATATGCTCTACAACTATATTCTCATATATAATAACTAATTTTACCATAAAAATGTAAGAAAATTTTCACTTTAAGGAGTTCTTGACCTGGCTCAAGGAGTAGAATCAACTCTGCACTTTGACTTTTTGGTGACTCTATAGTGCAAGCTTTCTAGCATTTTTATACTCTGAAAACACGTTATCCAACTATATTCTCATGTTTAATAACTAATTTGACCATAATAATGGCAAGAAAATTCTCACTTCAAGGAGTTCTTGACATGGCTCTCGGAGTAGAATCAGTTCTTCACTGTATGTTTTTTGTGACTCTATGGCGCAAACTTCGTAGTTGTTATATACTCAGAAAACATGTTTTCCAACTATATACTCATGTATAATAACTAATTTGACCATAAAAATAGTAAGAAAATTATCATTTCAAGGAGTTTTTGACCAGGCTCACGGAGTAGAATTATTTCTGCAATTTGACTTTTTAGTGAATCTATGGTGCAAGCTTCCTAGCATTTTTATACAATTAAAACATATTCTCCAACTATATTCCCATGTCTAATAACTAATTTGACTTTAAAATTTGCAAGAAAATGATCACTTCAAGGAGTTCTTGACCTGGCTCACGGAGTAGAATCAGGTCTTCACTTTGACTTTTTAGTGACTCTACGGTGCAAACTTCGTTGTAGTTGTATACTGTGAAAACATATTTTCCAACTATATACTCATCTATAATAACTAATTTGACCATAAAAATGGTAAGAAAAATGCTCTCTTCAAGGAGTTCTTGACCTGGATCAGGTAGTGGAATCAGCTCTACAATTTGACTTTTTAGTGACTCTATAGCGTAAGCTTCCTAGTATTTTTATACTCTAAAAATATGTTCTCCAACTATATTCTCATGTCTAATAACTAATTTGACCATAAAAATGAAAAGAAAATTCGCACTTCCAATAGTTCTTGTCCTGGCTCACGGAGTAGAATCAGCTCTGCACTCTGTGTTTTTAGTGACTCTATGGCGCATGCTTCGTAGCAGTTGTATACTCTGAAAATATATTCTCTGACTATATACTCATGTATAATAACTAATTTGAATATAAAAATATTAAGAAAATGCTCACTTCAAGGAGTTCTTGACCTGGCTCAAGAAGTAAAATCATCTCTGAACTTTGACTTTTAGTAAATCTATGGCGCAAGTTTCCTTGAATTTTTATATAATGAAAACATGTTCTACAACTATATTCTCATATCTAATAACTAATTTTATCATAAAAAATGTAAGAAAATTCTCACTTCTAGGAGTTCTTGACCTGGCTCAAGGAGTAGAATCAACTCTGCACTTTGACTTTTTAGTCACTCTATGGCGCAAGCCTTCTCACATTTTTATACTCTGAAAGCACGTTCTTCAACTATATTCTCATGTTTAATAACTAATTTGACCATAAAAATGGCAAGAAAATTCTCACTTCAAGGAGTTCTTGACCTGGCTCACGGAATAGAATCAGCTCTGTACTGTGTGTTTTTTGTGACTCTATGGCACATACTTCGTAGCAGTTATATACTCAAAAAACAAGTTCTCCAACTATATACTCATGTATTATAACTAATTTGACTATAAAAATGGTACGAAAATGCTCACTTCAAGGAGTTCTTGACCTGTCTCAAGGAGTAGAGGCTGCTTTACACATTGACTTTTTAGTGACTCGACGGCGCAAGATTCCAAGCATTGTTATACTCTGAAAACATGTTCTGCAACTATATTCTCATGTTTAATAACTAATTTGACCAAAAAAATGGGAAGAAAATGCTCACTTCCTAGAGTTCTTGGCCTGACTCACGGAGTAGAATTAGCTTTGCACTCTGTGTTTTTAGTGACTCTTTTGCGCAAGCTTCGTAGCAGTTATATACTCTGAAAACATGTTCCCTAACTATATACTCATGTATAACTAATTTGACTATAAAAATTGTAATAAAATGCTCACTTCAAGG